>CAXKWD010000001.1:21277982-24053482 GCA_964059195.1 Ectobius pallidus | reverse complement strand
TTGCTTAGTTACACTTAGTGAACATTCACACCGAAGTAGCATAGCATGCGAATCACACTACCTGGATGCAGGCTGCACATCGAGTTACATGGTTCACAGTTTTGCATTCATACCGAAGTAGCGAATGTGATCTGCAGTTTAACGTAAATTACATATTTTCACTTGAACAATTGAGAGACTCATTTAAAATAATGTAATTTACCTAAAGTATAGTTTTCAGCAATTTTAATCCAGGCTTTTTTCCTACTAGTTTCGATTACCATATTGTATAGTCTATGCATGTACAAATTTTATGTTAAATAGCTCTCTTTTCAGCAGTTTTCACGACATCTTTGCCATAATCTACCGCTACAAAAGCGAATATGTGTTGAATTTTCTTAACAATTACAAAAACAGCTGAAAAGGAAAATGTACGCAAGTGTCATCCCAAGTAGCGTCGCATGAAATAAGTCCAGACTATCTGAAGAAATGAATGTCGCACTCTGCTATCTGCTTCGGTGTGAAGACTTGAACTTGTGTATTTGGGATTTAAAATGAGTAACATGCAGCGTGCATCCAGGTAGTATGTCGCAAGTGGCATGCTACTTCGGTGTGAATGCTCCCTAAGAGAATAACCAGCTGGAAATCACCAAAATCTAGTCACAATGCTAAAAAACTAACTGCTACTCACCCTTGTGAACACACTGGCCTTTCTGGTTGCATATATTTTTCAGAATATCCCACTGTCTCTTCTTGCAGATAATCATCAGGATTTTCAATGTTTACTGGTTGCAGATATTCTTCAGAGTATCCCACCTCTGACTGAAAATAATCTTCATCAGCATTTTCAACTTTCACTGGCTGCAAATACACATCTTCAGGATCTTCCACTTTCACTGGCTGCAGATATTCTTCTTCAGAATCTTCCTCGTTTTCTGATTGCAGATATTCTTCAGGGTCTTCCACTTTGCAATGTATCATTTCAAACTTGCACCCTCCGTCACCTGTATTGATTGCTCTCAGTGAACATTTCACAATCAGATGTCGTCTCTGTAGCAGCTCCAGATCACTCTGATGACAAGAAAATGAATTACCATTACTGTTTTAAATTCCAATACATAGTAGAATAAGGAGAGGAAAGAGTAGTGGCAGATGATTTATTGAGTGGTATAAATAAAACGAAGCCACTGCTACCAAGCCGTTGCTCATGAGAAGGTTGAGAATCTAGCACCCGCTGTCTGTTTGGTATAAATAAAAACTTCGTCCCTGCCAAGCCGCGGCTCAGGCAACTGGTATAGCAAGTGCTTGGACACCTGCATCCCATATAACACGACACATAGCAGCTGAGTAAACAAACATGCCATTTGACTGTCTGTGCAGCGATTTAAAATTTAAAGTTTAGTATAATGTATCAGAATGGTTGAAGAAAATAGTGTATTTCAAAAGCAGATCGTGCAAATTGTGAAAATGCACAAACGAGTACTGAATAAAGCTCAACTGCCAGAGTGCAAAAAAAAATCTCTAGCAGTAACTGTTTTCAAAAGTCAGCTAGAACGAGAATGTAACGTAGTGTTAACTGAAAACCAGATTTTAAGAAGTATTAGTAATTTGAAGAGCAGGATAAAGTAAAATTCGACCTGAGACTCACTGCGAATAAGCCGATAGTCTTAAAAAATTGGAAGAGAACCCGAGAAGAAAAGGAAAAATTAGAAATATAAGTACTGAATTTAAAGAAAGAAAAACTATTTTGGGAGAAAGAAAAGCGACAAGAGTGTGACGCCTAGTATACAAAAGTCCTGGATATCCAAAGGTCCTGGGTAAAAGTCCCAGTGTCAGAGGAATTTTTCTCCTACAATATTCTCTAGTATTCATGTTTTATTAGCAAACCTTGATTTTAGGGGACTAAAAATTATGTTTAGGCTTGTAAATTAATATATTAAGCATTTAACTAGAACAGTAGACAGATACAATTATACTTATTTCTAATAAACAAAAGTTAACATTTTATACTAATAAACACATTTCATGAAGTCTGCGGTCCTAGAGAAATGTGTGGTTCCAGTACGGCTCTATGGGTGCCAAACATGGGAGCTTACTGCAAAACAGCTGCAAGCATTACAGGTATGCCAGCGCAAAATGGAGCGATTTATCCTCCACATCTCATTAAAGGACAAAATCTGCAACACAGAAATCAGGAAAAGAACAGGTATGAAGGATGTGGCAAATATAGCGGAACAGTTGAAATGGAGGTGGGGAGGCCATGTGATGCGAATGAACCTACGAAAATGGGCACAAAAAGCTACAATTTGGGACCCCAGAACAGGCTGGAGAAGTGTGGGGAGGCAAAAGACCAGATGGGAGGACGACTTCATCAAATCATCAGTAAGACTATGGTCTCGAGTAGCGAGGAATAGAAAAGAGTGGAAGAAAATGGGAGAAACCTCCACCCCAAGTGACTAGTGGAAATACAGAAGCAATCCAACCATGCACAAAAACTCTCGCTAGGATTAACTCTCGCTAGGATTAGCTCACCTAACGAGAAGTATATGAGCTTGCCCTGCAATCCGCAGGAGGCCATTGCCCTTTGGGATGTCTAGGCTAATTTTATTTATTTATTTATTTATTTATTTATACTTAACAGTGTCCCACATTAATATATGTAGTTCTTTTATTAATATTTAATTAGTTCCCATAATTAATTAATTTATAAAATACGTTCGTTTTGAATCTGCTTGCTATATAATACATTTGAAGTTAACCTATTTAGTTTACAGTATTACAATTTGAAATAGCGTTTTAGTATATTGCGATACAATTGCCGTAAGCGGTGCATACGGATCGAGGAAAGAGTTTGAAAAAACGAGGCGCTTGCATACTGATTTTGCACGATGAATATTTATATCAATTTATTTATATTAATTGAGATATTAGCTGAAAATATTATGTATATACACTATTGAAGATGGATGTTATATTTTAGAAAGTGATTCGCATATGTTGGTTGTTATGGGGACCGAAAATTTGTCCTGTTAAAGTCGCCTTGGTTCCGGTCTTCCATAAAGGCTTGTATTATGATGATTTTACTTACGGCACTTGTGCTTTTTGTAATTTTTACCGCACGGAGATTTCTTTTGTTTTCATAGCAACCAGATTGCATGCGGGAATGTCAAGTTATGATCCAAGGCAACAATATTCGTAAGTACCGCTAATTAGTTACGTCGTTAAAAAAAAAAAATTAATCACGTTTGAAATATTTTAGTTCATATTGATACCAGTAAAATATGAGAATGTGTTAGACCTATATATGTATTAATTTTGTGATTATTATTATTATTAAAAAGAAAAATAACAAAGTTAAGTTACACATGTTTTACAATTTTATTATACAACCGGTTCTTTACATCTGTGCACATCATAATCCATACGTTCCTTATAAATTACTCATATTCGTTAAAAAATCACCCCCATGAACCCTGCCAATACGATTAAAAACTTCACTTGAGCAAGCTGAGTCCGCAAATGAGGTACCTCAGAAAAAAGCAAGCCGCTGCTACCAACAGAGAGCCGTGGCTTAGTTTTATTTATACCAAATCCCAAGCAGTGGCTAAGCTGTCAAGGTCGTTGAGCAACGGCTAGGCAGGTGGCTGAGGAAGCCGCGTTTTATTTATACCAAACCAAGCAGCTGCTAGGAATTAGTGAGTTTTGAGCCACTGCTTGGTTTTATTTATACCACCAATTATGTCTGGCAGAGTTAAGGCCATAAGGCCTCCGTCACAATGTTAGAAGTACAACAGGCCACACAACAGCACACAATATGAGTGATTTGCATGAATAACAAATAAATATATATAAGAAACTAATACTAAGGCCGGTATTCATAGTCGGCGACTTAAGAACCGACTTTATAAAGCTGAACTTATTTGACAAGTCGACTTATATGTTTTTCGTATTCATAGTCTTCTTTAAAGTCATACTTTATTAAGTCTGACTTCATAAAGCTCTACTTATTCTACATATTCAAGTCGAACATGATAATATGAGAAATCGCACGTTCACTTCCGTAACAATTGAATTAGCCAATCACATTCAAGATTTTTTCAGATTTCGCTTAATGCAAAGCCATCTAGTTACGAATTTCGCTATTGCGATATAAAAATACAGACGGCGATGTGCATTGTAAACAAAGAATTCAATTCATCCAGTCATATTATGCAGCGTGTAAGTAATCTGATCAATAGTTTCTTTACAATAGTCTGTGTATATATTAGCTTGGGCATTGTTCAGAATTAAGACCGGTACGCTTATGCGTTTATTTCGATGTTAATTATTGTTTTAGAGAGAATCAAAACAGCTTAGGAAGCTTTGGGTCGATATGAAATATCATCAGATAGAAATACCGATGAAAGATAGGCGATTGATATTTGCAAAATTGTGTCTTCTTGAAACGAAATCTCTTTTTAAATTCATTGTCACTGTAGAATTTGAATAGATTCATCATGTTTCGCAAATAACGCTTTGGGACACAAGTTTATTCTAATACCTCGCCAAGATCCTAAAAATCACTGTCCATGGTTCTGGCTTAAACTGAAATAAGTCAGGGGGATCCTTTCGACAAATAAGTCGTACTTTAGTGACTGTGAATTCAAATAAGCTCGACTTTGTCAAGTCTGACTTTATAAAGTAAATACGCCATAAGTCCGACTTGTTTGTGTTAGAAACCCAACTTAAGACGAGATTAAAGTTCGACTTCGATATAAGTACGACTTATTGCGACTATGAATACCGGCCTAAGATCAAAATTAAGACTACGCATAATGATTAATTAAAAAGTATATCTAAGTTTCATTAAAGAAAAAATAACCCAAGCAAGCAAAGTAAACTGTCAAATTAAGTTGCAAAGGAACTTTAAATTTGCAAAGCTGTTGTAAGTCCAATTTACATGTAATAATTTAGTGTTTCAAAATCGGCTATATGACTATATTCCAAAATAAATGGTGCAAAATGTTGAACGAACTTAATAATATGTGTTCGAAGCTATACATAGAAAAAGTAAATTATAGAGACAATTACTTTTTTTAATACATTTTTATAACACTAACAGGTGAGAGGCGATCTTTATGTACAATGATTTTACCTTGAAATAATAATGACGATGATGATAATGATGATGATAATAATAACAATAATCAATGGCGGAGGGTGGATATTTTGAGTGGGTGTACACATCAGTCAATAAATTTTCTTTGTCTAACAAGGGAACTGTCGAAACCTACCCTCAAATTTAGCACATTGGTAGATCATCACTGCAGATAGACACATGCCAAAAATTAGTTGCTCAGGATATCTTGAAAATCGATTTGATGAATATCTTCACTCAAACTAATCTTAAAAATTTGTTTTATGGTAGCAAAATCTTCACTCATTTGTTCTTTTGTCCACTTTCACATGGAATGGCTCTCTTCTCGATTAAACAAAATTTTCGTCAAATCAAGAGTTTAGAATGTGTAACACAAGGTTAATTCTTAACCCCTGTCAATGAAACCGGGCCTTAGAACAAGGAAGAAAGAGTGAGGAGAATGTTTGGCATGATACATTAAACCAATACACTACAATTTATTGTAACCACGTTTAATAATTTCAATTCAGTATTAAATTAACTTCGGCTAAAGCATTTTTAAATTAATTTTCGGATATGCTAAGTATATCAATCAAAATTTAAAAAATGAATTTTATTGTACAAAGTAATTACTTTATTTAGAGGTGAATTTTTGTGAATATCAGTATTTACCCAGGGGGTAAAGAACAGCTTCCTGTGTATAGGCCTACTTAGTTTATTTGGCATTTAAAAGAAAACCGTCTTAATATTATTGTTATCAATTTTTGAATGTAGTAATTTGTGAAGAAATATTAATCCTTGGCTATTTCTTCTCAGACTTGTGATTCAAATTGAGGAGCTACTCGACAGAGAAGTAGCGGCCCCAGTCATGGAAACCACCAATAACGACCATGGGTGTCAATATGCTGACCACATGCCCCCCAAATCCTGCCATCTGCCTGTGGTAGATGATGCAGCACTCAGGTGGTAGGCCTTGTCCCTTCAGGGATGTAGCGCCACAGAGATTAGTTTCGTACCATATTCGAGGTTTTGTCTGACCAACGAATTATAAAGTCTGATTAATGTGTTTTCACTAAATGTACATGAATTCCTTTTAATAAAACCTAGATTTAACGCTTTTCAAATAGTTATTTCAATGTGGCTGTTAAACCTCAGATCCTTGGTAAATGTTATCCCTAAATTTATAGTTTCCATTACTTCATCAAGTTTAATATATTTATAATATAGGCATATAGTCTTTTTACGTCTATTGAATGTCATTTAAGATATTTCTTAATGTTAAATGGAAGTTTATATTCATTACTCCAGGTATATAGTCTACTTAAGTTGTTTTGGAGTTGAAAACAATCCAAAACTGAAGCAACAGATTTATATATTTTAATTTCTTCAGCAAACAATAAAATATTGGAGTTGTTCATCATTTATGAAACACAGAAACAGTAATGGGCCTAAGTTTGATCCTTGAGAAATTCCAGAATTAACCACAAATTGATCATATAAGTAATTTTTATAACGCACTACCTGTGGCCTATTTTTAAAATACAAACAAATAATTTTCATAAGCGAATGGAGAAAGAAAGTTAAGCTGATTTGTTAAGTAAGCAGTCATGATCAAGTGTCTTTTGAAAATGTGTATATATTTATGTCTACCTGTCTATGTTGGTCTAATTCCAATGAGACAAATTCAGTGAAGTTCCCTAGGTTTGTAACAGTTGATGTTTTTGGTATGAAGTCGTGTTGAAATGGAGAAATTGCTAACTTAATATGATTGAAAATGTGTGTTTAAAAAATACTTTCCAGAATTTTAACTGGTATAGATTGAATAGCAATGGGTCTATAAATTTGTACTATTTTCAAACTCCCCGATTTATGCATGGAGATTATTTTTGTCATTTTCCAAACATCTGGAAAAATGATTTATTAAAAAATTATAGTTAATAGATACACTAAGAGTTCACCACATCCTTCGAAAATATATGTTGGTATTCCCTCGGGTCCTGCAGCATGTTTAGACTTTAATTTTTTATTGCTAATAAACTTTGTTTGTCTTTGTTACAGATAAGAATTTAATATGTTTATGCTGTTATAAGTTTTATAAAGGTATTTAGATTGATCCCTTGTGTAAACAGATTTAAAATAATCAGCATTGCCATTAGCAATTTCATATTGAGTTTTTAATATTTTTCCATTATATTCCATCTCCGTTTGAGACTTGTGTTGTTTCCATTTGCTTTTAATAAAATTTCAAAAGTTATTTATATCGTGCAATAAATCTTCCTCAACTTCTTGAAGATGACTTACGTAGGCTGTTTTAATTTCATTCTTCAAATCTGCTCTAATATTTTTGAATGCCAACACATAATATTCTGATAAATGTTTATTTTTACGATATTTTTCTTTAAGTTTAGTATTTCCTATCATTCTTTTTGTGAACCATACTGGATACTGTGTTGATAATGTCTTCTTTTTGGTACACATTTATCTAGTATTGTCATAAAAAGTAGTTAGAGAAAAATTAACATCTTTAGAATCAGTTAAATTGTTCCATGCACAGTCTCTTATAAGATTATAAAGTGTATTAAACTTGGCTTTGCAAAAATTGTAACTACACTTACCTACGATATTTATTATTATTATTATTTTTTTTATTTTATTTATTTATTATTTTTTATTATTATTTTTCTTTACTTATTCCTGTATTTTATATGTTACATTTAAAGCAGGGTGGTTTAGTTCTATAGGTACCAGAGAATTACTTTCTTCCTCTACTTTGAGTTCTGAGATATTGTCAAAACCAAGTCCAGCGTTCTATTACTGTTGTTTCTTATATTGATAATGGGTAGCATATTTAAAAACTTTGTTATTCAGACGTTTTGCTTTAATGCTGCCTTTGCTGAGATCACAGGTGTTATTGGAAATTTCTGGCAAATTTAAGTTGCTTGTGAGAATATATGAGAATTACACATTGTAACATTTTGTTTCCTTTGATCAAAAAATTTACTAAATGATTCAGGGTTTGAATTTGGAGTAAAATATACTGATCCAATAATAATTTTAGTATTATTGCAATAACATTTTATCCAAAGTGATCTGTTCACTGTAATGGTGGTATCCAACTGTACAGGATTAAGTGAGGATTTAATAGCTAGTAATATACCACCTTCTCGGCTCTTGGATTGCCTGTCATTATGAAAAACTGAATACCTATCACCAAAAAGTCAGAAGGATGATATTAATTATTTGTTTAGCACTCTTATATACCATGAATATGTGTTTACCCATTGTAGTGCTTTCTTTACTTGTGATATGTGTGAGAAGTAGAATTTTTCACGATCTGATGTAGGTAAGGTTGTCAGTTCAACAATAGCTTGTCGTTTAGCTGTCCTGATACGCAATGATTTGCATATGTAAATAGTATGCATTACAATATTATTTCTACTGAATACTTCTTTGGGTATGGCATTTTTAGTACATGCAGTATGTAGACTGCAATTATTCCACCATAGGGTACGAGTGTATCTCTATGGAGTAAAATTTTTTCTTTAACGTATTAAAGGGAGGGACACATTTTCTGATTTCAAAATGCCACCTTTAATTTCCTAGTGGTGAAATAAAACTGAGATCTGATAATGAGGATTCTACATTTATGTTTTGCTTATGACGATACAATATGAATGATGTACTCCACCCTTCCCATTTCTGTGGTCAGTTTACATATGTTACAGATCTAGGTATGTATAGAACTTTTATGTAAGACCTTTATTAACCTTAGCCTATACTATCACGGCTACGAAAAGTGAGTCAAGTACAAGTCCATTTACAACATCACGGCTGCCAGATGGGTTGTGCCTCCAATTCCATTTTCCTTTTAGCTTTATGTCAGTAGATGGCACGACATATCCTATACAGTTTTAAAACTAAAGAAATTATTTATCAAAAGGTATCCAACACAATATGTGTTTTATACTTTCTATGTCATAAATTTATATAAAAATCTTGGGATTTTATGGGTGCCAGACGGGTTGAGCAATCAAATCTTTTTTTTAGTTCTAGCTTTCTGTCAGTAGATGGCATAATGTGCCTTATACTGTTTTAATGTTATAGAAATCACCTATCCTATGGTATGCAACACGGCATGTGTGTATCAATTTTTAAGTTGCAAAAATCAATATGAAAACTTTGTGATTACTATGTGATTCACAGTCATACCTAGTTACCTTACTTGTTAATAAGTTATTTATGAGTGCGCCATGTATAAAAAGAAATTGCATGCCAATGGGATAAAGTACTCGTTGTCCTGGTTGTCCTGGTTTCTGGAAAATGAAACTATAGCCATAGGGGAAGAAAGTTTTGAAGTTATGAAACTAACTACTGTTTCCAAACAGTTCTTCGTTTGAGCACTAGAAGACTGAAGCCAATTTTTACAGTGTTACCAACACAGCCACATGAGATAATATGAGTACACTGTGTCATCTGTTTGCTACCCATATGCGACACATTGGACAATACTCGCCAAGAGATTAACAAATTTTATTGAAGGCAAAAAATGTCTAAGTTATATCCAACAGACATGTCATGCAAACATGATCCCTGAACAAGAAAGAGAGGAAAATCAGAAGAAATTAAGAGATTCTGAAAGAAAGCATCAAGACAGGATAAAACGGTGTATGATAGAAGAAATCAGAGCACAACAGCAATGAACTAATTTGAATTGATGGGATAAGCCAAAATGGAAAACAACTTATGATAGAAAATGCTTTGTAAAACCACTGATAGGATCACTAGGATTTTAGTAAGATTCAGAGGGCTAAAAGAACACAACACCGGTGTTACAGAACTCAGGAGCAGTGTTGAAGACACCCAAAAGTTATATATTTTATTTTATGTTGGGAGACAGTTAATAACTACTCACCTTCACAGCTGGAACATACTCTTCTACTCGCTCTAACAGAACTTTTGGCACTCTGGTAGCAAGGTCATACAGAATGAGCATAGCACTGCGATGCAGAGACAGCTTGCGCTTGTAACAAGCCGTCTTCCTGAAAGCCAAGCACATTTCATTGAGAAGTGTAGCCAAATTAAATTATCCACAGATTAGTCAATACTGGAGCATTATGTAGGTATGTTTCTACAAATGACTACTTCTAAGCTTCTCTTGATATTTTTCATTCCTTTCAATGGGAAATATTCCATAAAACAATTTCTGAAATTTAAGAAAGGAAATGTAAGGCTATAGATGGAAACAAGGATAAACACTGGCTGGGGTTCTGTTTTAGTAACACTAATGTTACTGTAGATGGCACTAATGTCAATTCACTCTCCATTTTATCTTTTTCTCCATGGTTGGGTGGTTTTAGACTCATTCTTATAAGTTATAAGTCCAAATCGACAGAAAGGCACATGAGTCACTAATACCGGTACTCATAATATTTTTGCAAGACTCAAGGATTACGACTGAAATATAAATGGAATTTAAAGCTGCATATTTTACACATTTAGGGTGTTAATGCTTATTTTGTTTGAAATTGCAAAGTTAGTATAATTTTGTATAGGCCCTATTATTAGCACCCATGCATTTTTTACATTACGGTGAGCTACCTTCAATGCACTTGCATGTTTCCCATGAATAGGGTTGCTATCCATAGTTCAAGAATGAAAAACTATGATGAAATTCAACAAATCGATTATTAATGCCATATTCTGAAATTACTTTGTAATCATAGGCCTAGATACAGAATTAGAATAGTCATTGTCACATTTATTAGATTCAACTGTTTTGTTCAAACTTCTTTAAATCAAAATACAAGAGTATAATATTATGTATGTGCTAAGATGATTGGCCACTATTGCAGTATTACAAAAAATATAGGGACACTAGAGGTACAATTCATTCATGGCAAACAATATTGTTTACCTGGCAGCAATTTAAATTGGTCAAAATTTTTCAATTCAATTCAATTCTTTTATTCATCCATTATATCATTACATGATATGGGATACGTGATACAATTCTAATAGATTAATTTAACTTAATGAATATAATAAATACACACGCAATTTACCCATCTAATAACACAAATATTCATCTACAGAATAGTACGATTCATTACATAGGAAAGCAGATAATTGAGTCTTGAATTTGGTAAAATTTTCAATTTCTTTAATTTCGGTAGGTAATTTATTGAAGAGTTGTATTCCATTATGTGTGAGAGAGTTTTCAAATAATTTTGTATTGTGACTGATTAAGGCTAAATTCAATTTTCTTCTTGCATTATGAGAATGTATTACTGAATTTGTTTTGAATTTATTAATGAACAATTTTACGTGCAAAATAACATAGAATATGTACATACATGGTAATGTCATAATAGGGTCATTCCATGTCAAGTGAACCAATTTTTTGTCAATTTTGAACATGACCATCTCCGATTTTAGTCATACTTGGTTGTCATGAAGTACCACCTGAGATATGTTAAAGTGCAAAATATCAGATTTTTATGTGTTGTAGTTTTCCAGTTATACCCTTCTGAAATATGGAAAAAAACCAAATTTTCTGCATAAGTGCAATCACAAAATGACGCATAAATCAAGCTGGAATTGACATAGATGAGTGGGAAAAGTATCAAAATGTAGCTTATATTATGAGCTTTAATTTGATACGTCACACGAGTACTTTCGAAAAAAAATATTTTCAAGGTTACCCAAAAAAAATTTGAAAACTGAATTTTTCAAAAACCTATATTTTGAAAATTTTGAAACAATTCTCATAGAAACATACATATTTCAGCATCATGTCCTACAAGTTTTGATAAGGGATCGCAATGGGGTCATATTTTTTTACATTTATAACAAATACTATGCACGCTGGGTAAGAATATATGGCACCGTAATCTTGCACTTAATTCTAAAATTTCATTACAATCAAAAAGAAAAACTTACAGAAAACATGTTACCTTCCCTTCTTCAATGACAAAAACGTGAATTTATTGTCTACAGTAATTTTCTAGAGCCATGGTTGCCGCATCCATCTCTTCCTTCGAGAGGTAATAACTACGGCCAGTGGGACATGTAGGTTGCACAAGGGTGAGGATCTGAGAGAGAGGCACAGTCAGTTTATTTGGACAGTCACTTTTGAAAGTAAATGATGGAGAAGGACCTGCAGGGTGCAGAAACATCAGTTCCACTATCTGTGCTGTCTCATTTTTGTCCACAACTACACCAAGCCACCAATGATTGTTGTTCTCACATGTAACATATCCTTTTACTTCTGCTAGCTTCAGCCTCTGTTGCACACGTGGTCCTAACACTGAAAAAGTGGATGACTGTTCACTTCTTGAAAATACCTTTGTCAACAACACTTTATCTGACAATGGGATGAAACTGTGGAACTTCTGTGTGCCTGGTATTGCTTTTGTAGACAGAAATCTGTCTGCAAGTATTTTTTCCTCTTTGTTGTATTGTGCTTCATTGAAGAAGAAGAACTGCATGGAGTCGATGTTTTCCTCACTCCATGTAAACAGCTGTGCTGGTGTCATGATTTGATGCTCGTATGGCCGCTGTAGGCTTGCCTTTCCTGCAAGTCTTTTCACAGTACCACCCAGACCGTCACATACTCCTTTCCCATGGGCTGTTGCATAGAAATGCCACTCTGCCTCAATTCCAAAATCATGAACATGGTGGCATAAGTTTGAAAAGTTTTTTCTGTTTTTAAATTGCGCAGCTGCACCATCTGAGAAGTAGTAAATTTTTTTCAAATCTCTAATTACTTCCAACTTCAAATGAGAGATAAGCCTTTTCTGGAATAAATGAACAGCAGTGGTGTCATGCTGTAGACATTCAGAGATACATACAATACTTTTGTAGTGTATATTATGATCATTGTAGTAGACTGCTATAGGAAAAATAGTTGCTTGATCATTGTTCCAATGAAAAGACTGGGCTTCATCCTGTAGTACAAACGAATAATTTTCTGCAAAGTCCATACATACCACAGCTTCATTTACTCCAATATTCTGCTTCAAGTGATTATAATATTCTGCCTGTCTTCTTGCAATAAAAGAATGTCTCTTCAAAATCAACAACTGTTCACACAAAGTTTCTATAAACTCATCTGCAGTTTTGATGAAGGTTACTAAATTACATCTGTCAACAGAAACCCACTGCTTGTATGTAATGTTGTCCACCAGTTCATTATCTAGCAGCAACTGTAACTCATCTTTCAAATTATCTACACCTGGACATGAAGGACATTCATTAAGGTGGCATGCTGTGCCTGGCTCTTCACACATTAACTTCGCTAAACAGGAATTATAATTACTTATATCTGTGCCATCATTCAGTGTAATTTGTTTGGATTTCAACACTTGTAGCATTAATTTAACATTCTGATGCACTGTACAAACGCATACTGTGTGGGTACCACTTCCTCCAGCCAAGACGCAATGTTTAGGTCGTAAATCAGCAAATTTCGAAAATCCAATCTTATCAGTAGGATTTTTGTTTTTGAACAGCTCGTACACTTCCTTCAAGTTGCCCATCACTAGCCTCTTCTGTACATGAATTCTACTACTGTCACCCGTTTTCACAGAAACAAAATCTTTTTTTCCAGGCATAAGACGGCTGACATCATCACTGTTGTAGAACCCTATTACCTTCTCAATCACAGATTCATTTAAAACCTTTCCTGGTTTAGGATTTGGTGTTGCCAGAATACCCTTCGCTTTCACCAATGCTTTAGCTTTTCTTGCCATTCTGTTGCTAACCTGAAATTCATTTTGTATTTCACTGCATGACCAGCTTTTAGGTAGTACTGTTAAAATTTGCAATTTTTCACTAACACTTATATTTTCTTCTTGAAACTTTTCTTTTAGCTGACAAATGACTTCACATGATTCTGATTTATGGTCAACAGTTTTCTCTGTATTTGTACTTGCTGCTGTTAGTACCTTTTCTGTCAAACATTTTTTTATTTTACTGTATTTTTTATCACAGTATGATTTCATTTGCAACTTCCTCTTAGCAACAGGTGACTCCTCTAGAGAGCTTAGAGACTTATTAAGGTACTCTAAGGTAACATCTAAAGCTACAAATGATTCATCAACATTAGTAGGCCTAGTGGTATTGGCTACTGGTACCGGTACTAAACAGTCATCTGTTGTATCTGTAACCTGTTTCTGCTTTGATAGTTCTTTCCTACAACTGTCACAAATTTTCATACCTACCACAATGGTGTCAAACATGTCACACATCCAGTCAGTAACAGGCCTCACACTTCTTTTCACACCCTGATGTCTGTCTTTCTTGAAAGGGTTGCAGCAGAAAATCTTTGCTGTTTCACTTACTTTTTCAGCCATACTGGGGAAATACACAATGCCTATTTTAATCACTGAACCCACTACTTTACATGCAGCAATACAGTCTTTGTACAGCCTTTGAAGAAAGGAAGCACACTGCATGAGAGTCAAGGCACAACTGAAGCCAGGTCCAACAGGTTACAACTTGCATTCCCTGGCTGACTCACATGCTTGCAGACTGTGTTTACTCATACCCATTTGACCACTTGCACAAGTTGGTATATGCATGTTGGTAAACAACTCCCTGGACAAAGGAATGGATTTTAGAATTAAGTGCAATATTCCTGTGTCATATATTCTTACCCAGCGTGCATAGTATTTGTTATAAATGTAAAAAAATATGATCCCATTGCGATCCCTTATCAAAACTTGTAGGACATGATGCTGAAATATGTATGTTTCTATGAGAATTGTTTCAAAATTTTCAAAATATAGGTTTTTGAAAAATTCAGTTTTCAAATTTTTTTTGGGTAACCTTGAAAAGATTTTTTTTCGAAAGTAGTCGTGTGACGTATCAAATTAAAGCTCATAATATAAGCTACATTTTGATACTTTTCCCACTCATCTATGTCAATTCCAGCTTGATTTATGCGTCATTTTGTGATTGCACTTATGCAGAAAATTTGTTTTTTTTCCATATTTCAGAAGGGTATAACTGGAAAACTACAACACATAAAAATCTGATATTTTGTACTTCAACATATCTCAGGTGGTACTTCATGACAACCAAGTATGACTAAAATCGGAGGTGGTCACGTTTTTCCATTGGTTCACTTGACATGGAATGACCCAATACTTAACTTTTTGAAATATTGTTTACAGCTTTCGAATCTTGGAATATTACAGATTATTCGTACTACTCTTTTTTGTACTCTGAAAACTCTATTGGAAATCTTCATTCCCCCCCAAAACATTATAGGCTACCCTGTTTTAATAGGCAATGAAAATAAGCAAAATACGCTGTTCTAATAATATTAACGTTTTAAAGGCAAAACAAAGTTTACTAAGTTGTTTTGTCAAGTTTTCTACATGGACTTTCCAATTTAAATTTTCATCAATCCATACACCTAAAAATTTTGTGTGATGTTTGTAAGAAATCTTCGTATCATTTAAAATAAAATCAGGGAAAATGAAACTTTTGTTTACTTTATGATGGAAACCAATTGAAACTGTTTTATCGATATTTATAATAAGACCATTTTCATGAAACCAGGGTATGAATCTCTCTTTTAATTTCTCTAGATTTAGATTTATTTCATTTCAGAATTGGATGACATTCTGCAGAAAGGAACCAACCCTCAAAATTAAAAAAACCGGAATAGATGCAAAATTTTTGCTACTGAACTATATATTTACGTTGTGCAAACTAACCAATCATCCATTTATATGCCATCTATGAAGCAAACAAAAACACACTGAAAAGATCCAGGTGGCTTTTTATTTGACTTTAAATGCCTGTTTTTAGCTTAAAAATCATGTGGGTTGGTTCCTTTCTGCAGAATGTCGTCCAATTCATATAGCCTAACATCAAATTAAAACTGTGGTCTTATCCCTATCCAAGAATAGGCTGGTTATTGAAGCATATGCTGGATAAACCATTGCTTTTCCACACTCAAATACAATGTATTCAAACTAGTTTTGTTTAGTCTGGTCTGTTAACTTCCAATCTTACAAATATATTTTCATTCTCTTATAGGGGTTTTCAAAATAAACAAGAAACAAATCATTTCTTGTCTTATTCAAAGAAATAATGGCAATGTAACCTACAATATGGTTTAAACAAATTTATTTAAAATCCTGTGAGAAACACATTAAATTTGGTTTGCATATAAATCGTAAACTTAGCTAAAGTGCACTTATACCCAATTTTCTCTACCCAAATAAAAGTTTCTGCTCTTCATGTAATGTATTATAATATATAATATAGACCTGCCATATAATATATTACACATATTATGGAAGTAGTGTATGAAATGTAAACAAAATCATTGGAGCTTTTATGATAAAATCGACAAATGAGACATTCTCATCATGTAAATTGGTTGTATAAATCAAGAAAAAGTAGTTTCTTAGGTATAGTCAACCCTCGATATAATGCCATCATCCAATCTTTAACATTTAGTGGCATAAAGTGAGGGTGAAACTAAAACAAAATTTAATTTTTGAAATAAAAATGGCATAATACAGTGCTGTATTAATTTACTATAGGCTACCGGTACTGTATTATGAAAGAAAAATTAAATAAAGGGCAAATAGAGAACTTTGTCACAAAATAAAATATTGTACAGTAACTCAATTTATTACTTTATATGTCCAGTGCTACATTATACAAAGGGGTTGAAAATCATGTGGGTCCATGTAAGTGATTAACTGTAGTGCAGTATTTAAATGCTGAATGAACACTGAACTAAAGAAGTGAAAGTTTGGAATGTCTCATTGTATGAAGGGCTCTTTCTACCTGCTCGACCCTGACACAGGCTGTCAGTCAGACTTCTTAACATAGCTTCCTAATTCCACCTCAGTACATTTACAGTTAGTGGCAGGAGAACACTCACTTCTTGGAAATACAGTATAGTATGTTTCTTTAAATCATCCTAACATTCAAGACAGTTTTTAAAAATCCTGCAACTGAAAAAAAAATCACTGCAAGCTAAAATTTTGTAAAAATCTTGTCTTACATTCACTGGCACTGAATGAATTGGCACAGTAACGAGGTTTCTTATGTATTTTATATGGAAGAAGTTCTGTTTGCTTATGTTTATTGGTGCAGTGCGAGGGTGGCACTGTAAGGAGGGCATTATATCGAGGGTTGACTGTATTAAATTTTGAACTGCATCCTCAAATAAAATTTGACTAAGTACTCATGTAAGCTTATTTACCCTAAGCATGGGCAATATACCTTTCTCACTCCATATTCTGTATAAAATAATAGGTCGTATTGCAAGGAGTGCATATTCTGTTGTTTCAACCTGTTGCAAAGTTTTATTGTTCACCAGGCAAGACTGAATTTCTACAAACAGTGGGTGGTTGATATCTACCCTTCAGAGAATTTTTACGAAAAAATCTTTGGCATAAAAGTTTTAGCTCTTGGTATAGGCCTGTGTACCTCATGTATAAAATTTAAACAAAATCGTAAGAGCCATCTTTGAGAAAATCGTGAAAAATTAAATTTTCTTAATGAAAAGTGCCACTAAAGAGTAAGAACAAGTCATCACCAATCTTCATGTTACATCCTCGGTAGGTACCTAGTATAAATATAACACTTTGTTTTTGTACACTTTTTCATTCTTGAGCTTGGCTATTTACGGACACAAAGTTACATACAGACATGTTTTTTAAAATAAATTTTTTGGGATCAGGATACCTCAAAATGTGGGTGGAAAATGTGTACTTATGTAAAAAGTCGACTTTGGATTTCAGGGTCAAACTAAACACTTCCTCAACTCACAGTATAAATTTTGGCCTACAACTATTCATATATATATATTATAATATCCTTATAACTAAAACCTCCTTCTTGTCTCATGGAAAGTTGCCATTTCAGATACCTAGTTTTTGAGAGTGACAGATTCACAGGTTGTGGTTATTACCATTAATAAAGTGAAAATGTTTTGTTTCAAAAACTTGCACGACAAAATATTGTCTTTTACAATTAAAATAATAATAATAATAATAATAATATAAAAAAATCTCGGGTTTTTGCAAAATATTCGCTTTTAGTGTCAATTTTTTTTTAAAGGACCTGTACAGAATTCTGGGCTTCTAGATTGAATGCCAATTTATGAAAGAAAAAAGAGGCATCTGCTAAATCACGTTGGTTTTCTCTAGGTAATTGATTAACCAGAAGGGCTTATTTGTAAAGGAACCACAGGCTCATTCATTCTATTTAACCATGTTTCATCAAAACTGCTTCAATGTTAAATTAATTCAACAACTTACCCTACCTAGAAGGGGGTCGAGTTGTACTTGCAAGGATTCGAACCCATGATGTTAAAGTTAAAAAAGATACAATTTATTCTTTCTAATTTAACATCAATTCATGACATATATACCCACAATCGAAAATCCTGGAGAGAAGCCTTTTTTAAAGTTCATGTATAATAACACAGTATTCACGATATACCTACCTTGGATGGTTCTTATATATTACAGATTTCATTTTTAATCGAAATTTTGAGTATCTTAAAGATCTCTTTTTATAAAAGGACTTAAATATGATATGCTTAATGAAAGTCGAATAAATATATGAGCACATTAATAAAAATAAATATTCAATAAACCACTTAAAATGTTGAGTTAGCAGTTATACCATCGGTATAATAGAAAAACAAAACTTATTCCAATTAAAATTTAATTGACACTAAAAGTGAATATTTTGCAAAAACCCGAGATTTTTTTAAAATTATTATTTTTTTTTTTTTTAATTGTAAAAGACAATATTTTGTCATGCAAGTGTTTGAAACAAAACATTTTCTCTTTATTAATGGTAATAACCACAACCTGTGAATCTGTCACTCTCAAAAACTAGGTATCTGAAATGGCAACTTTCCATGAGACAAGAAGGAGGTTTTAGTTATAAGGATATTATAATATATATATATATATAAAAGTTAAATATAGTAGAATGTTCTAAAGTTTAATAGACCTATATAATATCGACACTTCACAATGTTTTCCAGATTAATTTAATCATATTTAGTCCTTAAGTATACCAAGCAAACTGTGTCGGGCATACATGATTTAATTCTATCTATTGCCTATTATGCCTTTAGAAGCAACCAACTTTCATCTTCTTCCTACTAAGTTAAATAGCATTGACAGTAGTATTTCAAATGGCAGCTGAGTGGGTGGAGCATATGGGGCAACTTAAAACTATTTTTTTTGCCGGGTTGTGATATTGTGAATCATAGTTGATGAAATGATGAGTATGTGAGCAAGCTGCATTTGTCATATGGCAACAAATTCAGTAGTGTAATTAGAAAAGAGTTAAGAGAGGGCTAATTGTCTTAAGGTAGTGGAATTTTGGAGCCATCAGTTTAACAAACGTACATGTTATGAGTACTGTGGATGCACCTATGTTGTTTGCATAGGAGTAGTTTTGCTTGAGGTCCACATCAGGTGCATGTGTTATTATGAATAAGGTGGATCGTTTTTGAGAAGTCAAGCTAAGACTACCAGATCCTAGGATTAGCAGGAATGAAACCTAAAAAAAAAATCGACAAAAGTAGGACAACTTTTACCAGAAGGGAAAATAACTGAAGCCACATATTCTTGAGCTAAGAGACGACGACATTTAAAGTTATACTTTGTAAGCCTATATTAAGAGATATACTTGGCACATTATTTCAACTGAAAGTCCTTTTAAATTTATATCATTGATGGGGATTCTTTTATTGGTTACGTAATTGTTACATAAATTTCAAGCCTCTCTGATATCGATATCACACACATCCAGTCGAAAATATCAAATTTTGCGAGAGTTTGCATCCACTCTTTGAGATATGTAGTTATTACATTATGGATAGCTTCAACTGCACTATTAACAGTGTGAGGTTCATGCCTCTTCGAATAGTCCACTGTTGTATAACTTGCTATACAGCCATTTCATAACTACGGGTGGGACATTCTAGCAAATTATGAAAACTATTTTTGTTATTACATATCATAAATAACAAACTAGAATTGGTTCCTCACATTCTGTAAAATTTACAATGCCTTCTCCTCCTCACTACATGCAAACCATTATTTAAATATATTACGGGCAGGACACAATTTGGACACTGATTTTAATGATGCAAAACAAAAGTTCATTTGCTGTTCTGCTATTACTGTTAGGGTCTTAATATTGTTATTAATGAAGGTATGAGGGATTAAATACAAATTATAAAGTATTTCCCGGTTGTCAGAGCATTTATTTAACTCATCAATAAAAATTAATAGAACTATCACCATTATGGGTGGGACAAAAAGTCACTGTCTGTTATTTTACATAGTAACTACACATACTTTTTAAAGTTAATCTTATGTCAAATGTATAAGATGTATATTTTCTCAAATGAAAATGGACATGGCTGATAACTCTTGACTACTTGGTATTAAAGAGTGTTAAAATCATGCTAAAAAAGACAAAAAAAAAGTAACTACAACACAAAAAATAAGTAAAGCAACAGAACATATGAAACCACTTCAAATACACCTAAGTCCTTAATATTCAGTGAATTTGAGGTTTTAAACTTTTTTTTTTTTTATTACAATTACAATTTATTGTTTCAAATTACACGAAAAATATACATAAAAAGTTGATACACCACCCGAAGAAGCAGAGCTTGTGTTCGGGGGTGGTTCAGTTCTATAATTACTAAATAATTACTTAAAACAATACAAAATTTAGAGAAGTATGACAGAATATTATGTATAAAAGGTTTTGAACATGTTCTTTTTACAATACAAAGATACGAGGTAATACAATATTTGACCACCCAATTACAATAATTTTATAACTTCTCTCTTTGAGGGAAAAATTCCCATATTTTATGAAATGGCTGTATAGTTGCTTCAGCAGCATGTAAGCCTACTTTATTTTGAAGTTATCTGCCTTTTACATCAAAATGACCGGTCAATTTAGATGCACCTGATACTGTCTCTATGCTTTTGAGTATCAATGTGTTTCTGATTTCTGAAACATACCCTACGTGCCAGGCTTGCAGATCATACACCCAGCTTCATCTGATCTCTTCTAAAGCACTTAGATTTACTCTCCATCTCTAAAGAATATTTACACTTCTCTTTCCCTCTTCCATGCCCAACAATGTGAATTTGTAAAACACAAAAGCAAAAACAGAATTGCATGATATCGAGCACAAGACAACACTGACCATCACGTCATCCAAAAGTAGATCTCCAAATTGTTGCATAAAAACATGGGAAAAAATAGTTTTAGGTAGCAATGCCATCTGTTGTTAAAAAGGTGAAACTTGGAAAAAATTAAATAATTTGTTTCCTTTATTCTCTTCTTCTCTACCTTTTCCACCCTCTTCCTCCCTTTCTCTTACCTATACCTTGCCCTACCTACCAATTTGGGACCGATTCCTAACTGTAAATTTTGGATTGACCGGAATTCAAACCTGGGACCACTAGCATCACTACACCACGAGTGACTGCTGAGCAATGAAGAGAAAATTCATCTATTTAAGTTTAGAGAGCTTTAATACATAAGAAACAGCCGTTTTGGTGGAAGGGTCATTTATTATAATCGTGAAATATTATAGGCCTATTGGCTCTGAAAAGAGCCATTTTGGTGCAAGGGCTGTTTATTATAATCGTGAAATATTATGTTGGCTCTGAAAAGAGCCATTCTGGTGCAAGGGTCGTTTTCGCTGCATTAATTAAGTAGGCTAATCTTGTGGACAGCATACCATTCAAGTACAATATTGTCATATTTATGACTTCTAGAGGTAGCGGCATGTGCACTTGCTCGAAAGCCAAGGAAGCTAGTTGACGAGAGCGGGCGGAGCTTTGCTAGTGTGTGGCCTAAATCTATCTTTCGCTGTAAACATGAACCATTGTCCTACCCAAAGTGATAAGTCATACAAAATATATGGTAGGTTACAAGAAAATTAACTACAATTTTTAACCTAGGCCTAATTTTTTTAAGTTCATAAAAAGCCAGATATTTCTCAAAACTTTATAAATAACTACGGACAGCCGGACAAGTCCTGCCAAATATAGACATTTGGTAACCCTAAATATAGCATTAAGACAGTTGAGGCAGTAGGCTATGTACTTGTGGTGTAAGGAAGTGCTTGCAACTGATTATACAAATAGCTTATGTATTTGGATGTAAGTAGACTAATAGTATTTTGTTGTACAGTGGGGGACTGAGTCTGCAGGAAGAGGATACTTATGATCTGTTCCCATATGGAGTATGGTTTCAATTTCATTTAGGTGGCAAGTTTGCCCGAGACATCTATGATGATTTGAGATACCGGTATCTGAAAGGAGCTATGTTTCTTTTGGAAAAACTTCTAAGATGTATGCAAAAGAGATACGGTGCAAAACAACAATATTCCCAATAGTTCTTTATCATAAAGGATTGAAAGTAGACCTGTCGCCACGACTCCACACCAGCCAAAAGAAAAACTGCACTAAATGTTGCAATTTCCCCTTTTACTTTTATAAACACCCTGTACCACGTTACGAACTACTCATTTAATGAGTATTTTCTAGCTTCTAACAAAAAAGAGTCCAAATATAAAGATATTACCTTGTACATTTTGTTGCTTCGTCCATCTCGTCCGTAGATTTCCACTCCCAACGGTCTTCTTCCTAAGCAGTGTGACCAACATAAAACATTATTAGAGATACTGTACTTTGGGATTTTGTGAAGTTTTTCGTATATTTTGCTGTATTTTTTATGACATTCCTCGATTACCTTATTACTTTCTCGCAAATACTGGTTTCCCTTGAATAGTTTTACAAACATGTTCTAAAATAGCTGTAAGAAGTGCTACCAACATCCCAGCAATTGCATGAGTATGGTTTTCACCAGATTCAAACTGGTTGATAACTCTGTATTTACAGAGTTTTAAACAATGAAATTACTACAATATTCACGAGTAGTACAGAAGGAAAATCTAATTATTTCCTTCACAAACGTCAGAGGACAATTTCAACGATTTCAATTTCAAAATCAGTTGGTTTAAAACTCTTAAATATATTTTCACATAAAGTTATAATATTATTTGCATTGTATTTAGCCTAATGAAAGTTTTATTAATTTTATTCTTGATTATGCCTTGACTTTTTTAAATGTAACTGCTTTATAGGCCTATTGATATTAATTTAATAGAAGTAAACAATAATCATCAGTTTAAAAAATTGTAAATATTGAATACGTATCCACACTTCTCTAACAATAATACCCTACATATCACATTATAAAATGTTTCTATCAAATGAAATATTTTATGCGGTAATTTTTTTAAATTTGCAATTGTTGTTTATTAGTATGCAGTGTCCTACTGGGAAATTGAAATTTATTTGCTGAGAATTCTATACCGTAGCCTGCAGAATTTCAGATTCATCAGTATTAATAGTAGGAATAGAAATATTACAAATGTTATGAAGATAACATTAGAGTAGTAGTATAGAGTTATTTTAACAAAAGTATCATTTAAAAGTTAATAATTTGAAGGCAGCTACTCGAAAGGTTTTGTTCTAGTAAACCAATATGTGTGTAATAAACTTTAAATTTTCCCTTCATGGGAGATTGGTAATAGTATTGCCATTGAAGAAGGCAGTGTTAATAGTCGAACGGTAAGCTAGAACAGTTATTTTTCCTAGATAGACATCACATTCCTAAATGTCGAATCAGAACCCATTACATCGTTATCAGAAACCAGCATTTTGAAGAGAAAGTAGGTAACGTGTAATTGCAAGAGTAGGGATTTACTTCAACTGGATCTTCCTGCACTTTGTACTTCTTACACATAATAATTATGAAATGTACATTAACCCAGCATCACTTGCGTATTATATATTCATTACAACTCAAACCTATGGATTAAACTTACAATAAGATTCTATGTTACCATTTTAACATTTGTAAAAGCAAATAGGCTACTATTAAGTTATATTTACTTTTTCAAAATAATAATAATAATAATAATAATAATAATAATAATAATAATAATAACAATAACAACAACAACAAATGGTATAAGTGCACTTTAGCTAAGTTTACGATAAACTCCCTACTAGGAGAATTTCCTCATGAAATATCATACAACTCAAACCTATGGATTAAACTTACAATAAGATTCTATGTTACCATTTTAACATTTGTAAAAGCAAATAAGCTACTATTAAGTTATATTTACTTTTTCAAAATAATAATATCAATAATAATAATAACAACAACAAATGGTATAAGTGCACTTTAGCTAAGTTTACGATAAACTCCCTACTAGGTGAATTTCCTCTTGAAATATATTAGTTAAAAAAAAAAAAGTGTAAACATGAGCTAGCCTACCCACTATTACATTTTATAAATTGTGTATTGGAAGGAGGCATATTTCCTGAAATATTAAAATTATCCATTGTAAAACGGCTCCACAAGAAAGGCAGGAAAGACGCTGTCCAAAACTTTAGACCGCTTGCCCTAATCTAAGTGTTTAGTAAATTAATTGACAGAATTATATTATGACACCTGACAAATTTACATGATTCAATTAACATACTGGGGGACTTTCAGAATGGCTTTAGAAAGGGTCGAAGCACAATCTCTGCAGCCGTAGACTTTGTCCACACTGCATTAGAGAATATAAATAAGGGTAGGAAGGTAGCTGGTGTAATTTTAGATTTGTCTAAGGCCTTCGACTGGGTCAATCACGAAATTCTTGTGAATAAGTTAACTGAACATAGTGTTAATGGAAATTTGTCATTAATAGAAACAGACCTACATAATAGAAAACATTGTACCAATGACGGCATTTAAGTAAAAAAAGTAAGATCACGTGTCAGGAATGTACAGGTAGGGAAAGACAAAGCAGACCTACTAAAATATCTAAGTTGCTGGTATGAGCCACTGCGCTTGCCTAGTGGGTTCTAGGCATACGCAGTGGCTCAGATATTTTAGTAGGTCCGCTTTTTTCCCCCTACCTGTACATATTGAGGTGCCCCAGGGATCAATTTTAGGGCCCTTTTTATTTATTTGTTATGTCAATGATTTTGCATCCTCATTAGACAGTAGTAACTTTTTAAGTGTGTATGCAGATGATACTTCTGAACTCTGCAATGCACAAGATTACTTCGAATTAAAAGATAAGGTATATATTTATGCAAGAAACTAAATTGTATTTTGAACAAAACAATTTGAAGGTAGAACTTGAAAAAAACTCAAATAGTTTGTTTCTGCTCTGCTGGTACAAAGGAGGATTTTATTGTATATAACAATGAAAGATGTGCTAAGGCAAACACTTGTTGCAAATTTTTAGGACTTTATATAAGTTAGATGATAAATTTTCTTTGGAAGGACATATCGACTATGTTTGTAAAAAATTATCTTCCAGTTTCTTTTTATTAAGAAGACTAGCAAACTATCTTGATTGCTGTATGCTAACCAAAATATATTATGGCTTGATTTATCCCTATCTTCCATATGGTTTGCTTATATGGGTCAGCACCCATAAAACTCATATGCACAGGGTATTTGTTACTACAAAGGAAATCTTTAAGAATCTTGGCAAAATTACAGGCAAGAAGTTCATGTCGAAATGTATTTATTGAACTTAAACTACTTACTGTTTATGCTATGTAAGCTAGTTAAAAAAGATGTGAAATATCTGGTAAAATATTCAGAAGTGCATAATTTCAATATAAGACAGATGATTTTCAGAATTGACAGCAAATTAAGTGACCAAAAACACCCCTTATGTCAAAGGTACAATTTATTATAATGGACTTCCAGAATACAGGGTGTCCACGCTAGAGGGATCGAGAGTAGTAAAGAACCTGTTTCTCGGAGTGTTCTGTCCCATTGGAGAATCGCTTTATGACTAGGTGGATCCACATTCCACGTACGATGAGCACGGCGTTGCACCCGAGTAACAGATTTCTCTTCTGCTAGCCATAACACGCACTGAACTTTCTGTTGCGGTGTTCACATTTCGAGACAAAAGCTCTTGATGCGCATGCGCATGGAGCTTTCTGAAAACAGTGTTGCACAATCTCGGAGAGTTTCCCTTTCCTGTCATATGCAGAATGCAGCAATATCATTATCTTGTTTTAACTGGCGAGCATTTATTTCTCGATCCTTCTAGCATGGACACACTGTATATGAAAAATTTAAATGTAAAGAAATATAAATTTGAGCTTAAAAATTATTTAATCAACAAATGCCCATATAGCCTTGAATTGTAAAACATGCCTTCAAGCTAAAAGAGACATCCAATTCATTTAGAATCTTTTCTTAATATTTTAAAATAATCCTTTTTAATAATAATTTATACTGGTTAAATCATATCACAATTTCATTATATTGTCAAAATAATTTCTGTTTTATTTTTATACACTATGTTTATGCATGCATTGTACATGTTTCAAACAATAAACTTTGAAATTTTGATCATAGAACAGAATGAAATAGTCAATCAACACTAATAAAATGTCAACTTCTAACAGTTCATGAACTTACCATATCTGAACTATTATTGGTATGTAGGCTATCCTGTAATGCTGAATGGCTTTGATTTGATTTGATTTTTATTCAGTCCATCGGAACATGTTATAGGACATGTCAATACCATTACAAATAAGAATATGAATTTACAGTTATAAGAAATATGTAGGCCTAACTTACAATGTGAAAATTTATTTACAAAATATACAACATAAATATTAACACAGTGTTATATTAATTTACAACACAAATACCAAATTTATAATACAATTATGTAAAAATATAAAAATACAAGTACAAAGGTGCTGAGTTATCCTGTTGTGTAAGTAGCTATATCAATAATGTTCTGATGTTATAAATGCAGAATTATTTCTTCTAGCAATAAAAATGAACTTCTAGGAACAGAATAAATACATGTTAACTTAGTATTGAAATAGTAAGTAATAATAATATACCGTACAAGGTAAAGAATCAAAGTTAAATAAATAGGACAGGAAGCGCAGAAGAAGGTTCCTTGGTAATGTAGGCCACTACCACTGCTGACACATGTCTGTGATATCATGTTACAGTTGAGTTGCGCATATAATGAATCACAGATGTTGTAGAAGGCATTGCTAGCAAAAGTACTATCCCTTGCAAGATATTAGCAAGTTATCAAAATATATGGCATGGTGGTCCTACCGGGTCGTGAACGACCCCTGGAGATCCGTTAAGGGGATATTCAGGCTGAATTTATTTCAGGGGTGCGCCAATCCCCTACCTAACACTTAAACCTTAGGGACAACACAAACACCCAGTCCTGAACCCAGGAAAGGAGCCTGCCGGAGTGGAAGGCAGGTATGCTACTGACTAACCCATGGTGGGAGACAAATCAAAATATATACGGTTACTCAATTGTTAGATCCATTCTAACAGCATGAGTAATCGTGGATTTAAGGGTTTTCTTAATTAGAGCATCCCATAGGGCAGTAAAAAATGTTTTATAATGCCCTGACATCTGCGAGAGAAGAGTTGTCTACAATCCCCTCTAATGAAAAAGTAAATTGCAGTCTGTACTTTAACAAAATATAAATCTTAGCCATCAACTCTATTCATAATATAAAGTAATTATTAACCAATAGTACTATTCATTAAACACAAGAGGACCGAGGGCAGATGTATTATGTGCAAATTAATGGAAAATATATCTACAGTACAGATAGGCCAGCAGACCAAGAAGACGAACCACTTGTGGCAGGGATAGACGATGGCACTAGATCTACTGACACAACAGAGAAGTAGGACTTCTAACATCTACCAGAACCGGAAAACCACCACAAAAGCTAAGTAGTAATTTTTATAAGTAAATTTCAATCAGACATCACCAAAGTTGTACTGGGGATATGCAAGTTCTTAAAAATATTTCAGCAGAATGTTCAGAGCTTAAGAAATTAGAAAATTAACATTGAGGTTATGTTAGGTCGACAACTTAGATAAGTTATATTATGCATCTCTGAATATTGGCTAGAAGAACATGAAACGGATTTCTTTAACTTTCCAGATCTCATTAATTTCTAAATTCTGCAGAACAGAAAAAAAAAGGGTGGTTCCTGTATTTATGTTAAAAACAACATAAAGCCAAAGAGCTACCAAAATTCAAAACCTTTAATGTTGAAGAGCATTTCGAGACCAGTGTAGTAGAATTACTTGACCTGAAAACAATTATAATCTGCATTTATAGATCCCAATTAGTGATAAACTATACTAATAGGTACTAATAGAAAAATTAGATAACATAATCAGCTCAATACAGGAAAAATATAAAAGATTAGTTATTATTGGTGACCTAAACATAGACTTTCTAAATGGAAAAGGGAACTTCCAAATGCAAACAATGCTGAACTCCCATGCATTCAAGTAACAAAAGTGAAAAAAGCATAAAATTTGACATCCCACAAAGGTCTATTCTTGACCTACACAGGGATGTGCTGGCCAGGGGGGACAGTCCCCCTGCCCCCTTTGCCTGAAACGCCCATTCTGACACTGACCCCTTATGACCCAGAAAAATTATGGTGTTTACCGGTATCTGTAACTAAATTACTGCATACAAAAAGTACAGTAAAACTGTTTCTAATGTTTTCATATCTCTTTTCAAGTTAATTTTATTTTTTGTCTTTGAAATGTAGGGAAAGGCATACGCTGTAGAGCAGTGGTTCCCAACTGGTGTGAACCGGCACCCAAGGGTGCTGCGTGATTGGCTAAGGGGTGCCGCGAGATATTGAGATAAACAAAAACAAAAAAAATCACCCTATACTGAAGCTTAAAGTCTTGTAAGGTCTTGAAATAAATAAGTCAAATAATTACTCTAATGCACGACAGATGGTGACAGTGGTTGATTCAGTAATATGAGTATCCGACAGATGGCATTACAGCATATACAGGGTGTTAACGAATGACACAGAAATAGTTTACCTGTGTATAGAGGAACATAGACAAGCAACTTTTATTAGGAGATTTTTGCTCTGTGAATTCAGTTTTTCCTGTTACAGCATAAAATCTCCCAGGGCATAGCCGCCACTGACTTCTAACATTAGAAAAAAATGCAAAACAAAGGAGCTTCGTTGTTAACACTGTAGTCAGTAGTTATGAATAAAAAAAAGACTAATGCAGTGGAGACCAGTCATGTGATTAGTCTGTAAGTTTTGCGGATTATGGAAACACTAAACTATGATATAGCGGTTGATGAATGATTAAGAGTCAGGTTTTTATCGATCACTAGGAAGGCATGAAGTGAATTTAATGAACATTTCAACCCTCTTTTGCTACATTATTGAGTTATGAGCACCGAATTGTAATGACTTTAATGCCCTGTAGCATACACATTTTACATCATAGAGCAAAAAACTCCTGATAAAAGTTGCTTGTCTAAGTCCCCTCTACATACCGGTAAAATATTTTGGTGTTATTTATTAACATCCTGTATAAAAGTGTATGCGTTCCAATGCTGCTTTCAGTTGTTTTCTTCATGTTGATTCACAGTGTTTAGCTATGGATAAGTTCATTGTTAAACGTAAATGCCAGGACAGTGAAAGTGAACAGTCGGCTCCTACTCCCAGACTGTCGAATTCAACACATAAAGAAGACAAACAGAAGTAAAGAACATACCAGGACAGTTACTTAGCGAATGGATTTACATGGAATAAGAACGAGGAAAACCCTATCCCTGTGTGTTTAGTTTGTGGCAAAACACTTAGCAACGAGGCCATGGTACCTAGCAAACAGAATCGGCATCTTACAACAAAGCATCCTAGTGTGTCACAGAAAAGTGTGATGTATTTTTCACTTATACTAGAAGGGGAGAAGAAAACAGCTGTGTGAACGGTAAAGAGAATGACCATAAGTGATACTGCTCTTGAAGCCTCATTTAAAGTAGCAGACCTGATATAAAAAAAAAAAAAAACCTTATACTCTTGGAGAGGAAATCATGGGCCCTGCATGTCAAGTTATAGTTTCAACAATACTTGGCGAAGGAGCAGCTAATCAAATTTCGAAAGTTCCTCTTTCCAACAACACACTCAGTCGCAGAATATCTTAAATGTTATGCAATATCAACGAACAAGTCATGAGGAACATTGATAGAACAAGTGATAGAACATTTGCTTTGCAAGTAGATGAGAATATCGATATTGGTGACAAACCGCAACTCCTTGGTTTTATCAGGTATACTGATGATAAAGATATTAGTGAGCAGTTTCTGTTCTGTAGACTGCTGGAGACTACAACCACAGGCCATGATATTTTTGTTTCTATTAATTCCTTTCTCAATGACCGTGATCTTTCATGGAAAGACTGTTGTGGTATAGCCTATGTACAGATGGTGCACCATCTATGTCTGGGAAATTTAAAGGTTTCACTGCCAGAGCTCTCCATGAAAATCCATCCATTGATATTCTTGAAAATGTGGCTATTAAAATAGTTGAATGGTGCAATTCCAACTTTTTAAGTCTCAATAAAGATAAAACAATTGATATGAAATTCAGTCTTAATGGAAAATATACTGAAAAAGCAACTACGTTAAAATTTCTTGGCTTTTACCTTCAATCAAACTTAGAATGGAAATCACACATTGATTATACTGCTAATAAAATAAGTAAAGGTTTATTTATGTTAAGAGTACTCTGTTCTAGCATAGATCAAAACTCTCTTTTGTTGGTATACTATGCTCATATCCATAGCCACTTAAGTTATGGCGTCTTGTTATGGGGATGTCATTCCTATGCCAAGAAAATCTTTATCTTACAAAAGAGGGCTGTTCGAATAATTTGTGGGGTTGCCCCTAGATACACTTGTAGATCACTTTTTGTCAAACTTGGTGTCCTCACTTTGCCATCATTATTTGTTCTGAGATGTCTTCTTTTTGTTAAAAATAACATTAATAATTACACAAAATGTTCTGCAGTTCATGATCACTTAACACGCAATAGATCAAATGTATATATCAATAAATGCAAGTACTGTGTGACTCAAAATAGTTATGAAAGCTTATCTTTAAATCTCTACAATAGTTTGTCCAATAGTGTCAGAAATCTATCTTATTCAAGCTTTAAAAGCACTATTGTATCTACTTTGAAGGCAAATCCTTTATATAGTATTCAAGATTTTTATATTTTAAGGCTGTGATGACTCATTGTGAATGATATTGTTTGAACTGACGATTGCCATACGTTGTATTAATGTCTGTGCAATAAAGTTATTATTATTATTATTATTATTATTATTATTATTATTAACTAGACTTCGGATTTTAGGTAAAAACCTATTTTAGCCCTTAAGTGGTATATGGACGAAAACTTGTATATGCATGTTTTGTGACTATGTCTAAAACTGATACTTTTATAGGACCTAAAACAGCCTATTTTTACGTTAGAGCCTAATATTGCCTTTTTGCTTGTTTTTCCTCTAAAGTTCAAAATAAGTTATTTTTTGTTATAAATTCTAGCATTTATTTTCAGTTCGTACTAAATTTTTAGCTCGGAATGTGCAGTATATGACAAATTTATGACGTGGTTAAATAATAAGGAATGTTTCGTCTTCAGAAGAAAAATTCCTTGGAATTCCCAAGAAAATGCAGTGTTCTTCTCCAGACTCCCACATCATCAAGTTTAAAAAAAAAAATGTAGTTCTCTGAATCACTGAGGGATACAAGGGGTTGAATATGCTAGCATGCGTAGCTTCTGGGCGCAGAGATTAGGTTTTCACTGTTATGGTAGTAATACAGGTCCTAGTGCTAGGGTCTATATAATTCTGTGTACCATAGGCCTATATCTGTGTTTTATCATGATTGATTAATGGTAACTTCAATAAATATAATATTCTGCATTGGAATTGAGATATTTCAGAAAATTGGCAACTACACGATTTTATAAGAGGCTATTTTACGATTTTTAGAACCTATTTTCTGATTTTTAGAGCCTATTTTAGGTACCTAAAACAGCATTTTTAGTGACCTAAAAGTCCGAAGTCTAGTTATAACTCACTGTTTTCTGCATAGAGAGGCATTAGTCGTGAAAGCGCGTAATTAAGATTTTGCTGCAGTGTTTAACCAAGTTGTGAAAATGGTGAACTATATGAAGTCTCGACCTTTAAAGTGCAGGATTTTTGAACAGTTATGTCGCGTAACGCATGCAGCTCATACCACTTTGTTACTTCACACAGAAGTAAGGTGGTTGTCACGGGGTCGTGTCATGAAGCGACCTCGAACTTAAAGAACAGATGAAAACTTTTTTTAAGGATGAAAATCAAGACACATTTCATGAGCTGTTACTAAGTGATTCTTGGTGTTTGGAACTGTCGTATCTGGCAGATATTTTTCATAAAATGAATGTTTCAAAGCAAGGTCGACAGGAAACAATTTCCTCAACCAATAAAATGAAAGGTTTTAAAAGAAAACTTAGTTTGCGAACGAGATGAATTTATTGATCTTTGCACTGATTCCACACTCAAAGGTAAGTTCACCAAGAGTGAGGCGTCGGTGGCTACTTTTTGGCTTCAACGGAGGAGTATCCTAACCTATTGAAGAAAGCAATTAACACACTTTTGCCCTTTCCAACATCCTATCAATGCGAGCAAGCTTTCTCTGCTATGGTGACAAAAAAATCCAAAGCAAGAAATAGACTGAATAACTTTGAGGTTGATTTGCGTGTTTCATTGTCAACTGTAAGGCCTGATATCACGTATCTGTGTTCTAAGCATCAATCACAAGCTTCACATTAATCATTTATCAAACAAAACTATTGATGTCTTTTTAATCAGTGACTGTAGTAAAAATTACTGTATTATGTTATGGTGTACGGTACATTACTTATTATATAATATCTCAATAAATTTACTTATTACACTTAATTTTTTTTAATTCAAGGAAGGATGCCCCTAGTGTTTAAATGTTATTCCCAAGGGTGACGTGAACTTCAATAGTTTGGGAAACTCTGCTGCAGACAGTTCAAAGCGCGCCCGCACTGGAACACTGATAATAAAACTCATAGCCCTTACTGCATTGTTGGTCAACTGCAGGTGGTTCGGCAGCTATTGAACTTGCATCAATGTAGCGGGTTGGCTATTGAATTCGAACATTTAAAATCTTTAATTTTCAAGCCGCACATTATTTCAGTATTTTCGTGCTACTAATGTTTAAAAAAATTCTGTCACCTTTCCATACAGTAAAATCACAATAAAGCATTATAAAACAAACAAAAAACATATTATCAAATGCCGCCGAAAAATCTTCCAAATAATAATACCGTACTTGAAATCCTAGTTTTCCTTGAGGAGTGGGGAGAGGGGAGTCAAAACAGTCACCTCTTAATCCCTTTGTCAGTGCAGTTGCAGAGTACTTTTATATTTCGGGGCTTTAAAAATTTGCCGTATGATAAGACAGTTATCAAATCTTTAAAGTTGAATATTCCAAATCTTTCTTCTGTTTAGTTTATGGCAGTGTGAATTACTGTTTAAAAATAAAAAGTATTAAAATCCGATATTTAATAAGCTAAGTATACTATAAGTGAACGAACATCATAAGCGAAACTTTTCGCATGTACAGACTGCTCTAGTACAGTATCTGTATGTAAGAACTGTGAAAGTGGTACCCAAAATTATGAACCTGAACGAAAGTTATTGAATATGAACTTGAAAATGATAAGAAGCCTATAAAGTTAAAATTAATTATTTTAATAGTTTCGTTTGTTGGTTAATGAACGTTCCATAATTTTGGTACAGAAATATTAAGTAGGTCTACCGTTAAAGCTTTATCCATGTTATCCAAGGGTGTTTTACAACCCAATGCTAGAACCCCCTCCCTGCGTATGGCGCCCTCTTATATCCTACTTTCACCGCCCTTGGGGAGGGTCCAGCACAGGCCTGGACCTACAAATTCACTCCACATAACTTTAATATTTAATATATTATCGCTTTTATCATTAAAAAACAGGCGAAAATCCAAAAACAGGGCACACCTTGGGGTAGTGGTATCCCGCCCGGCCCACCCAAAAGGTGCACTTTCTTATATACCATGATCTAGCGAATTCTTCTGTCCTCATATTATGTAGAAACTCATGATTGGACGTTGGAGGTGACGTCATATCGCTAGACGACTGGAGACAGGCTGACAAACCTCGCGAGAAGTATAATGACAGTATACAAGGTCAGTTGGTACAAGGCATTTGCGACAATATACAAGGGTAGTTGGTCATCCTTTTTCGCTAAGAAACAAAATAAATCACACAGTCCATGCAAATGTGAATATCAAATGGGCGGAGCTTAAGGGGCCACCTGTTTTTGGATTTCGCTAAAAACAGAATAACTCAACACCTTGGTAGCCTACAACTTAGAGTTACCAAGTAGCCTATGTAAATATTAAAATGTTGTATTAATATCAGGTCTTCATTCGGTATAAGTGCACTTTAGCTAAGTTTACGATTTACAAGCAAACCAAATTTTTTATGGATCTGAAAAACCACTTTAGGTATAAGTGCACTTCAACTAAGTTTACGATTTATATGAAAACCAAATTTTTTATGGATCTGAAAAACCACTCAAATCGTTCAGGATTTTTCACAGAATTTTTTCACATGCAACATGTCTTTATAAATGCTTCGTAAATGAAAATAAAGAGAAATAACTGCATGAATTTTGCCGTAAAATACATTTTGTCAGCCATGATCCATTCTGTAACGGCCCCGTTGATACGAGCGTTGCCAACATTCCAAATAAATCCCTGAAACTACTTGTGTTGAGTTGAATTTAGTGCATGTACTAGTAAATGTCATGTTTGCTATAGGATTCTCTTCGTTACATACAGGATACTAAAATGATCACTCTTCAGTATGAGTGAAATTGTATTTCCAACATTTTTATAACTACGTATTTTATTTTTGGACACATATATTAATGCCGTATTACATTTACCTTACTTATGTGTATATTAACAGTCACTAGACCCAGTGGCGGACGCAGGGGGGGATAGGAGGGTTACAAACCCCCCGAAATTTGAAAAAAAGGCTATATATATACTCTAAGTGGCCAGTTTCATAAACTAATTGTATATGTAAGTTGATTAATTTTTTGTAGTATTCCGTCTACCTATTCAAATCCCCACCCGAAAAAAATTCTGCGTCCGCCACTGACTAGACCTGAATGCCGTGAAACTCATACGAGCGTAATGACAAATCAAAACAAAAGCAATAAATCCGGTAAAGGACCTCTTACACACACCACACCTGAATGCCTTTTCTCCACCTCCCGCATTAATATCAACGCTATGAATAATATCTCCGGACAAATAAGTATGCAGGCTGCAATTTAACATCGTATACACTAAGGCCTAATTATTTTGAGACCTTTAAGGAGAAAATTGCGATTTTACATCAAATTCGAATGTGTTAAATTCACAATCCACAACCGTATCATAACTTACGTTAAAGTTGAGATTACCAATGAGCAGATGCACACGGAAGTAAAATATATTTCCTGGGTGGAGCAGTCAGTACAGCAGAGTTTCAAAATTGTCAGGAACAGTTCAGAAGGTGTACACATAATAAATGAGCGACAGTCCCATGGCTGTAGACGCACACGAAACGAAAATATATTTCCTGGGTGGTGCAGTCAGTAAGGCAGAGTTTCTACATTTGTAGGAACACTACAGAAGATGTTGTCATAAATGAGCGACTTTCCTATGGCTGTAGATGCACATTTTAATTGATATGATTTTATTCTGCTGGATTATTCAGAACTGTATTAAACACACATATTTTGTTACTAAAGAAGTAAGTACTACTTTGACACCCTTAGCGAAAAAGAAATTCTTTCTGAACTAGCATGACAATAAAATTGCCCCTAGGAAATATGTGCTATTTAAAAAAGAAAGAAAAAAATAATTATCTATTACTACAAGCAAACTGCGATGTTTACAATAAACCTGTAATAAAAATAACTATGAACACTTGGTGGAGATTTTCAAAAAAGAACGATTGTCTGTTGTCTGAAAATAACGGTTTGCACATGAAAAGCTCCTCTCTACCCAAGGGTGTAGCCAATTGTGGACAAGATATGGAAGAAATGAATATTGTTTATAGGCCTATTACTTGTTGAATTTTGCCTTTTTAAAATATAACTAACTCCGTGGCGCTAACATCCCTGAAGGGACAAGGTCTAGAACTCGTCCACTGCGTCATCTACCATAGGCAGATGGCAGGATTAGAGGCATGTGGTCTGCATGCCGACACCCACGGCCGTTAATGGTGGTATCCATGATCGGAGCCGCTACTCCTCTCTGCTCAATTTGAGTCACGAGGCTGAGTGCACCCCGTTCCAGAAAAATCCGAGGAGGTACCGTGGATCGAACCTGGGCCGACGGATCTGTAGACAGCGACGCTAACCACGAGACCACGCCGGTGGTCCTTCTTAAATATACTCGTATAATAATGTATTATAATTGGATGTTTAAGAAAAATACCAACTTCAATGGAATTCACGATTTTTAATAGATCATTTTTGCAATTTTTAAATCCTATTTCATAATTATATAGAGCTTACTTTAGGCACCTAAAATTGCATTTTACCAACCTAAAATCCCGAAGGCTAATAATAATATTTGTGGTGCTGGCGAACAAAAAAAAACGTTAGTCAGACGCTAGGGATGTGTGCAGTGTTCTACTCACAGAAAAAGCGGGGACGATATCAATAAATATTTATTATATGGAGAAACTTTTTTCCGATTTGAGTTACATGTGATATTTATAATTCGACCCTTCTAAACACGAATATAACAATAATAATAAGCAGTTTCTTCCGCACTACGAGAAAATGCCGATTTTCCAATAGTGTCACACATTTCTCGCAGGAAAAGAGGGAACTATTCAAAGAAAAATTCTTTCTGTGTAGGATACATTTTTTTCTAACTTGAAATACGTGTGTTATCTATAATACGACCCTTCTGAACACGAATATAACAATAATAATAAGCAGTTTCTTCCGCACTTCGAGAAATACCGATTTTCCATTAGTGTCACACATTTCTCGCAGAAAAAGAGGGAACTATTCAAAGAAAAATTAATTCTGTGTAGGATAAATTTTTTTCCAACTTGAAATACGTATGTTATCTATAATACGACCCTTCAGAACACGAATATAACAGTAATAATAACCAGTTCCTTCCGCCCTTCCAGAAAATACCGATTATCCATTACCGTCACACATTTTACGCAAGAAACGTAGGAATGATTCAAACAAAAATTAATTACATGCAGGCAAAATTTTTTCCCCACTTGATTTACATGTGTTATCTATAACTCAACCCTTCTGAACACGAATAGAACAAAAATAATAACCAGTTCCATACGCACTAGGAGAAAATTCCGAATTTCCATTCGTGACACACAGTTTACGCGTAAACTGTGTGACACGAACGGAAAATCGGAATTCTCTCGAAGTGCGGAAGAAACTGCTTATTATTATTGTTATATTCGTGTTCAGAAGGGTCGTATTATAGATAACACACGTATTTCAAGTTGGAAAAAAATTTACCCTACACAGAATGAATTTTTCTTTGAATAGTTCCCTCTTTTCCTGCGAGAAATGTGTGACACTATTGAAAAATCGGTATTTTCTCGAAGTGCGGTAGAAACTGCTTATTATTATTGTTATATTCGTGTTCAGAAGGGTCGTATTATAGATAAAACACGTATTTCAAGTTGGAAAAAAATTTATCCTACACAGAATGAATTTTTCTTTGAATAAGTTCCCTCTTTTCCTGCGAGAATTGTGTGACACTAATGAAAAATCGGAATTTCTCGAAGTGCGGTAGAAACTGCTTATTATTATTGTTATATTAGAGTTAAGAAGGGTCGTATTATAGATAATACACGTATTTCAAGTTGGAAAAAAATTTATTTTACACAGAATGATTTTTTCTTTGAATAGTTCCCTCTTTTCCTGCGAGAAATGTGTGGCACTAATGAAAAATCGGTATTTTCTCGAAGTGCGGTAGAAACTGCTTATTATTATTGTTATATTCGTGTTCAGAAGGGTCGTATTATAGATAAAACACGTATTTCAAGTTGGAAAAAAATTTATCCTACACAGAATGAATTTGTCTTTGAATAAGTTCCCTCTTTTCCTGCGAGAATTGTGTGACACTAATGAAAAATCGGAATTTCTCGAAGTGCGGTAGAAACTGATTATTATTATTGTTATATTCGAGTTCAGAAGGGTCGTATTATAGATAACACACGTATTTCAAGTTGGAAAAAAATTTATTTTACACAGAATGAATTTTTCTTTGAATAGTTCCCTCTTTTCCTGCGAGAAATGTGTGGCACTAATGAAAAATCGGTATTTTCTCGAAGTGCGGTAGAAACTGCTTATTATTATTGTTATATTCGTGTTCAGAAGGGTCGTATTATAGATAAAACACGTATTTCAAGTTGGAAAAAAGTTTATCCTACACAGAATGAATTTTTCTTTGAATAAGTTCCCTCTTTTCCTGCGAGAATTGTGTGACACTAATGAAAAATCGGAATTTCTCGAAGTGCGGTAGAAACTGCTTATTATTATTGTTATATTCGTGTTAAGAAGGGTCGTATTATAGATAATACACGTATTTCAAGTTGGAAAAAAATTTATTTTACACAGAATGATTTTTTCTTTGAATAGTTCCCTCTTTTCCTGCGAGAAATGTGTGGCACTAATGAAAAATCGGTATTTTCTCGAAGTGCGGTAGAAACTGCTTATTATTATTGTTATATTCGTGTTCAGAAGGGTCGTATTATAGATAAAACACGTATTTCAAGTTGGAAAAAAATTTATCCTACACAGAATGAATTTGTCTTTGAATAAGTTCCCTCTTTTCCTGCGAGAATTGTGTGACACTAATGAAAAATCGGAATTTCTCGAAGTGCGGTAGAAACTGCTTATTATTATTGTTATATTCGTGTTCAGAAGGGTCGTATTATAGATAACACACGTATTTCAAGTTGGAAAAAATTTATCCTACACAGAATGAATTTTTCTTTGAATAGTTCCCTCTTTTCCTGCGAGAAATGTGTGACACTAATGAAAAATCGGTATTTTCTCGAAGTGTGGAAGAAACTGTTTATTATTATTGTTATATTCGTGTTCAGAAGGCTCGTATTATAGATAACACACGTATTTCAAGTTGGACAAAAATTTATCCTACACAGAATGAATTCTTCTTTGAATAGTTCCCTCTTTTCCTGCGAGAAATGTGTGACACTAATGAAAAATCTGTATTTTCTTGAAGTGCGGTAGAAACTGCTTATTATTATTGTTATATTCGTGTTCAGAAGGGTCGTATTATAGATAACACACGTATTTCAAGTTGGAAAAAAATTATCCTACACAGAATTAATTTTTCTTTGAATAGTTCCCTCTTTTCCATCGAGAAATGTTTGACACGAATGGAAAATCGGCATTTTCTCGATGTGCGGAAGAAACTGCTTATTATTATTGTGGGGTTTCGTGGTCAGAAGGGTCTAATTATAAATAACTCATTTAATACAAGTCGGAAAAAAAATTTCCTCCATGTAATGAATTTTTGTTTCGAAACTGTGGGTAAACTGTGTGACACTAATGGAAAATCGGTTTTTTCTCGAAGTGCGGAAAGAACTGGTTTATATTATTGTTATATTCGTGTTTAGAAGGGTCGAATTATAGATAACGCATGTAACTTAGGTCGGAAAAAAAATTTCCCTCCATGTAATGAATTTTTGTTTTGAAACGGTCCTACTATTTCTGCGTTAACTGTGTGACACTAATGGAAAATCGGTATTTTCAAGAAGTGCGGAAGGAACTGGTTATTATTATAATATTATATTCGTGTTCATAATGGTCAAATTATAGATAAGACATATAACTTAGTTCGGGAAAAAAATTATTCTATGTAATGAATTTTTATTTAAATACTTCCTACTTTTTCTGCGAAAAGTGTGTGATATTAATGGAAAATCAGTATTTTCTCGAAGTGCGGAAGGAACTTATTATTATTATTGTCATATACGCGTTCAGAAGTGGTGAAATACATGCAAAAACATGTATATCATCTACAATAACATTTTTATTGCCATGTAATTTATATTTCTTATATTGTTAATATTATTACTCAGAAAATTGCTTAACATTAATTTTAAATCGGAATGTATTTATTGGAAATTCGCGTTCAGGACGATCGACTAATATAGAAAACATGTATTACATGTCAAACCAGATTTTTACTGTTATATTATCTATACGTTTAATAATTATGAAATTAATGAAAACTATTATCTGCCCACCCAATAATTCATTCAGCCATGTATCAATCCATCCATTTATACATCCATTCATTTTTCATTCATCCTACCATCCATTCCAGTTATCTAACCAACCATCCATTAATTATTAATTGATCCATCCACTTATTACAGAAGTCATTCATCGATCCATTATTTAACTAATTCATTCACCAAGCAATCCACCCTTCATCTATCAATTAATGAATTAGGTACTTAATTAATTAATTCATCCTCACATCCATTGATGAATCAATTAATGCATACATTTATCCATCCAATTAGTATATTAATTCAACCGTCCATCCATTTATTTATATTTCCATAAAGCATTTGATGGATGGTGGGTTAGGTGGGTGAAATAAATAATTTCGGATGAATGAATGGATATATTTATGGATGAATGAATTAATAATGGATGGATGAATGGGTAGGTGGGCTAATTAATAAATAAATTAATGAATGAATGGATTGATTAATGGTTGGTTGGATCGATGAATGAATGAATTTATTGATGGATGCATGAGTGGATAGATGGGTGGATGAATGAATGAATGAATGTATGGATAATTAAATGGTGGAATACATGAATTAATTAAGGGACGAATGACTGGATGGATGTATGGATGATTGAACAGATGGGTGGATGAATTAATAGACAATGGATGGATTAATAATTTTAGTTAAAAATGAAAATTAATTATCTCATTGTTAATAATTGGATGGTTGGAAAAATAATTTATGGATGAATGGATAATTCGATGGATGGATAGATTTATTGATGTCTGAATTGATGGATGGATGGGTGGTAGGTTTGTTGGATTAATTAGGGGATGAATGGATGGACTGTTATTAATTATTTAGTAAATATATTGATGGATGGACGAAAGGATGAATGGATGGGTGGATTCACGGATGAATTAATTGATCAATTAATGGATGGGTGGATTGGTTAATCAATGAACTAATCAATGGATGGATGAATAGATTAATGCAAAATTTAATTAACATACGGATTTGATGGATGAATGAACCATCCAACCAGTCATTCATCTATCAATCAAGCCAACCACCCCTATAACCAAACATTCATCCGTCCATTAATTAATTTATTATATAAATAATTCATTTAACTATTTCATCCACCCATCGATCCAAACATTCAGCTATCCATTAATAAATCCATGCATCCATTTATCCACCCACTCATCCTTTTCATTAAATAATTCAACAATACACCCATAGATTCATCCATCCATCAGTCTATGAATGGATGGTGGAAATAATTTATTAACTAGTAACTGGATGCATGGATTTAAATATTTATTTATGGTTGAATGGATGAATGAATGTACGGATGAATTAATGGATGAACGGATGGATAAATGAATGGATGGAAGAATGTTTCATACCAAATTACGATTATTATTTTTTTATGAAAGGACAATGTTGAAGACAAGTATTTTAGAAAACAACAACAATAATAATAATAATAATAATAACAACAACAATGTGAAGAAAGAAATTGAGTAATATTTAAAATGTTTCTCTGTTAGCTCTTCATGAAACATGAAGCAAAACAGCAATTAAACAATGCTTTTTCTAATATCAAGCTTCAATTCGAATTTGTCTTAGTTTAATAGTGGTAGTAGAGGTAAATCATTTCCGTAACATCTCTGGGATCTGTTATGGGTAGGTTGAGTGCGAGTCTGGAGTCTAGCACGCAGCTGACTCCCCGCCCCTTCGCCCAAACACTTCGCCAACGAACAGGCGAGACCATCGGAACAGGTTTCAGAGCACAAGAGGCGCCTTTTTCAAATAGCAATGGTCAATCTACAATACTTATTTCTCATACCGTATTTAATTTTTTGTCGTAACTGAAATAAAACTGTCGTCTTTACTAGCTGTTGTTCAAATAGTTTTCACCTCTGTTTATGCCGTGAGCCTATCTATTCGTATTTCTGAAGTGCCAACAGCCAGCCACCTTTTACCGGTGTAAGGGGTTTTAAGCCGAAAATACGAAGTAAGTTATGAAAGAAAGAAAAAATCATAAAATCGTATACGATACTTACTAAATTAATTCATTAAAGTTTCTTTAATAGTAATGCCCAGATAGTGCAATGTTTCTTCTTAATAACTGAACATCAGCTTAAAAATAGCATAAAACAAATTTTTGTAAGGAAAAGATATTTTCGTACTTTCATCTTAAATATTTGGTATTTTTAATGAACATAACATGCATTATTATTGTAGATGTTAAATCTATTTCATTACAGCTTATACAACAACTCGCTTCGGTCATTGGGGGCTGCGCCCCCAAACCCCTGCTGAGGTTCTCGGGAAAGGTTTTTTAAAAGATCAATGGAGATAGAGTGCGTGTATTTAGTATGCTGTATTGGCTATTACCTTTTTTGCCACAATAAACCTGAAAAAATAAATGTGGGAAGACTTGGGGTTTTTTTTTCGGAATTTTCCCATCGGTAGCAAGCTAAAAGGTATCAGTTTGCCAAGTGTAGTTTTCTAGATCAACTGGCAGTGTACATACATTTATGGTGTATTTTATGGAGTAAATTTTAACTGAAATGGACATGATACAAGATGAAATAGCGACTAAGATTCATGGTTTGTAAAGTATTCTTGGCATTTGCCTTTACGACCACGGAAATCATAGAAAATACAAGTAAAATTGGTTGTAATATGTTGTAAAGAATGCGGGATTTCATCTCAGAGTTATTATTAAAGAATATAAATTATGAAATTTCTTTAACAGATAGAAGAAAATTTTGTTAGTTCTGGACAAAAATATGTTAATTGGATTTAATTGTTATGAACCTGAGACTTCAGAACGCAAGTCCAAGACGTTACTATCTCGACCACCCCGTTAGGTTTACGGAAATAATTATTTCTAAACTTTCAGAGCCATACGTGAACACAGTTTGATAATACCGATGCTATGGAAACCGAGCCCTTTTTCGGGGGTTTTTAGGGCTAAAAATTTAAAAAAATTACTTTTTGGAATTTTCCTGTGGTTTACAGCCTAAAAGCTATATGTGTACCAAATTTCAAGTTTCTAGCTTATCTGGAAATGGAAAAACATTGATGTCAGTGAGCCGAGCCGAGCCCTTTTTCGGTAGTTTTTAGGGCTAAAAATTGAAAAAATAAACTTTTTGGAATTCACGCACTTATGGGGACCGATCTGTGAAATAATTATAATTTCTACATTTTTCATTCCATTTTCTTCATTTGTTTTACCTGACCCCGGAAGCATTTAGGATAATCCCTAAAATTTTGAGAGCTGTTAGTTTATTTAATCTTGAAAAAATATACTTATATTTTGTGATTTTATTGGGTTTCATGGTAAAAGATCCTTGGAGTTCAATTTTCAAAATTTTGGAACCGAATTGCAAATTTGCATATTTCATCTCTACACACGTCAAAACCAAAAAGCTGATAGTTAACTATTTATTTTAGAAATAAAAGTTAACGTTATTTTACTTAATTTTGTCGAGTTTAAATCATAAACTATATATTATAAAGGCATAAATAGCTAATTGTTTTTAATTAACTATTCGTTGAGCTAATTTTACCACTGATAAGTCTAAGAACTTGGTTGAACATTTCAAAGCAATTGATTAAATATTGCTACGCAAGGAATCATTTAAAGTATTTATTCACATAATTTGAGCAGTTTTTTAATACAGTTTAGGTCACCGAAAAAAATAACAAATGCATGCTTAAAATATGCGGACTTTTCGTTTCTCAGTTCTGCAAACTAAAGTAGAAGCTATTCATCTCCTATAGTGAGATATTTCCCACCTTCCAGACCACGAAATGCCCTACTGTAAGTTTTTGCATTTATAGAGCGCCTTTATGTTTTCTCCAATAACATACTAAAATGCGAACTGTTCTGCGAAACATTAAACTTTTACTCTGTATTTTTGTGCTTTTCATTTGTACAACGCTGCTTTAATTATTCTTCTTCACTATCTTGAAATTTCAGCACAAGTGCACTGTATTGTTAAAAATCAACTGTAATACCATAGTGCCATCCCCTTCTTTTGTGAAGCAGGTAGAGCAGTTTTGCGATGAACAATACCTATCATGGAATGCGAGACTACTGACTACTGAGCAGCTAGCCCTGCACATCCCCCACCCTTCGCTGCATTGCTAGGATCGCTCACTGTCCAGCTAGAGAAACCCAGAGATGTTACGAAAATGATTTACCTCTAGTAGCCCTACCGGATCGCGCAAACGTCTCCTGGAGATCCTTTAAGGGGATATCTGCGGCGAATTTATTTCCGGGGTGCGCCAGTCCCCTACCTCACATTTAAACCTAAGTACAACACAAGCACCCAGTCACGAACCCGGGAAAGAGATTTTTCACTGCTGAATCGAACCCGGGCCGCCGGGTGGAAGGCAAGCGTGCTACCGACTAACACAAGGCGGGGGGACACTTTAATGTTAATTGATGATTAACTTGTTTACTTGTTAACATAACTTTTGTTATGAATTTTGTTTTGTTAATTCTGTTTGTTTAGTCTTATATTTTGTATTAAATAATTTGTGGTACCAATTTGTTTCTTTAGCTTCTCAGATTATATTGCGTAGGAAACAATTCCCTTTCTGTGCTTTGGCATCAAAGACGTTCTATATATCTACTTTGGCATATTTAAAAATTCAAACTGCTAATTGCTTGATTTCAGAACGTGCTCATGACTCATCAACATTGGCAACCATTTGTGTTTTATTTAGTCTTCTCTGTGATATTCGTACTGGTGCCGGTAATATCTAAATCTCTACATGTTAATATGAAGAATATAGATTAATCCGCGACTATGCAACTACGATCATTTTTCCGGACGTTAAAGACTGTCTTATTAATAAATTCTAAATTCATTTGTGAGCAGATATATGAGTTATACGGAAACAAAGGAGCTCTGGTATAGTGCAAAGGATTTAATATAGTGTAGAGTATTAGTACAAATGATAGAGAGAAAATCTCGAGTATAAGAAAGACAGAAAAGCGTAACTGGAAACCTTACATAATAGGGAGGTAAAGCTCGCCATATTGGAAACCGTTACACAGAAGGCTTGCGATCCCAAGGAGGTAGGGATAAGAACAGAATATATTACTGTCATAGAGATTGTATATTGTGGTGAAATTGGAAGCGGAAAATATGCCTGGAGAAAAAGCAGAAGAAGTGGAAGAGACAACGTGCGACATCTGTCAGAAACACGTTCAAAATAACGATAACGCGGTGGAATGTGAAAATTGTAACACATGGCAACATTTTGAATGCACAGGACTAACGAGAGGGGAATTTGATATCATTAAAAGAAAAAAATGCAAGCTGACATGGCTGTGTATGGAATGCAAACCAAGGATATTAAAAAATTCAGAAATGGAGGCAAAAATAGTAGATCTCCTGAAGACCCATGTGGAAGCCAGCTTGGCTCAAATGAGAAGCAGTATGGAGGAAATGATGGAAACGAAAATAAAAGAATCGATAAAAGAGACAATAAGTGAAGAACTGAAGCAACAATTTATTAGACCGCCAATCATAAAGGCTAAACCCCCTCCACCACCAACAGGGAAAACTCTCAGCATAACTACGGAGCATAAGAAAGAAAGCCTGGAAAAGCAGGTAACGAAGGTATATAATCAAGAAAAACAGACTGATGAAGCTGACAAGCAACAAAGCATGACAGATGAAAGCAACAAAACGCAAGAAGCAGTGGAAGCAGAAGATACAGCGAGGATGAGTGTTTACAAGGTCACGAGCAGTGAAACCAAAAGGAGAGAAACAGCATGCGATCAGGTGACCCAAGTAGCTGAGCAAATATGGCAACATTCGTCCAGCCAAGGGAGGGAGGAGACTAGGCAAGAAGAAGGAGATGAAGACCACGATGGCTATAGCGAGGTGATCTACAGACGAAACCGCAGGAGACAAAAACAAGTTATGGTGGGAACAGGAACGGGCAGCGAGATAGAAACCGGGAAAAAGAAAGCATGGATGTACATGGGAAGGTTAGCACAGAAAACAACAGAAGAACAAATTAGGAGCTTCCTGGAGAAAAAAGGTATAAGGGAGGAGGTAGAATGTGAGGAACTAAGATCGCGAGGACCATACAAATCCTACAAATTAGGCTTCCCCATCGAGTTTCTGAAAGATGCTGAAAACCCAGGTTTCTGGCCACTGGGGGCCATAATCCGGCCCTTTCGGATCAGGTACGGTCCTCAAAGAAGGTTCAGAGGGGCGGATCTGGACGCGGAACAATAAGTGTGGTAGTGTAGATAGGGAAAAGGAAAATAAGATACGAGTGTTAAATTGGAACGTAGAAGGTTTAAAAGGAGTGCTATTGAACATTCAAAGTGATATATTTAAAATGTGTGACATATGTATTATGACCGAAACTTTCATTACAAAAGAGTCAATGACTGATGTCCCAGGGCTATACAACATACATGCGCTAGCAAAACAAGATGTGAGAGGTAGACCATCGGGAGGAGTATCCTGCCTGCTATCACCAAATGTGACACCTTTCGAGGTGTTGCTAAGAGATGAGGACATGCTAGTTATCAAAACAAGGATTGGCACGGTAATAGGAATATATTGCCGACCAGATTGTAGCGCAGCAGAGGTAGTGGACTGCATACGTCAGGCTCTGGATATTGCGCCAATAACAGACAGGATAATTCTCGCGGGTGATCTAAACTGTCCAATAGATAAAATGAGCAGCAAAACAAAATCTGTGATTGATTTTATTCAAGAAGAGGGGATGACACTCGTGAACAAGAGAGATGAAATAACGTACCTGTGTCACAATGGCAGCAGCGTGATAGATCTGGTATTCACCGCAGGTTTTATAATAGACAAGCAAAGACCACTACTAGAAACAGACGGTCCGTTGTTAAGAAAACACATCCCTATATTAACAGAGATGTCATGGAAAGTTGTGACACTCAACAAGAGAAAACCCACAAACCCGGCTAATAAGATAACGAAAACACTCGATGAGAATAAACTAAGAGAAACCCTCCAGAGGCTGGAAGATGCCAAGGAGGCTGCTCTAGATGGGAAAATAACCGAAGCATCGGAGGAAATTATAACGTGGATGAGGAATGCTAGTACAGAAACAAGATTGAAGAAAGGGAAAATATGGTTCGACAGAGAATGTTATGAGAAGAGACGTCAGGTACTACAATTGTTGCATCAGGTCAGAAGGGAGAATAATGAGATAAGCAGGACAATGTATCATAATCAAAAGAGAGAATACAAAGAACTTCTGAAACTAAAAAGAAGGGTGTTCATGGAGGAGCAACATAACAAATTAATCCAAGAAGTAGAGAAGGACCCATACAAAGCGTTAAGACCGAGACAACCAAGGTTTCCAACAGATATCCCCATGCAAATTTGGGAAGAGCACATGAAACAAGTTCTATGCATGAGAGAAACAAGACCTGAGAAAAGAACTGCAGATGAAGATATAGTTCCGAGCCCGCCATTCACGGAATACGAGATCAGAAGAGCCATTCTAGCTGGGAAAAACAATAGGGCACCAGGCCCAGATGGCATAAGAAATGAACACTTAAAACAATCAATTGACTACATGATCCCAGTGTGGAAAGTATTACTAAATAAATGTTTGGAAATGGGGGATATACCAGTGGAGTGGAGAAAGGCAACTGTGAGATTACTATACAAAGGCAAAGGGGCAACAAACGACCCAAATTCATACAGGGGAATCGCCCTGGAGGGATCAGGTCTGAAACTACTCACGAGGCTTATTATGGCAAGACTAACAAAGATAGTTGACCCCCTACTATCAGACGCACAGTACGGCTTCAGACCAGGAAGATCAACAACTACGGCGATAGAAAATCTGTTAGGAGACATATCGCAAACCCTAGAGAAAAAAGCTGGGAAACTATATGTGATATTCATCGATTATGCTAAAGCTTTCGATTACATCAATCGGAGGATAGCTATCATGAAACTGGAGTCGTTGATTGGAACGACGTCGTTAACTAGATTAATCTCAAACATCATAGCAGAGAATGAAGTGCAATTAGATAATGGAGTCGAAAAATCAATATGGATTAGACAATTGAATGGGGTTCTACAAGGGGACCCAACGAGCCCGATTATGTTTAATGTCATGACCCATGATATTGAAACAATCATACACGAAAACACTGAGGCAAGGTTATACAAGTATGCCGATGATATGGCGCTAGCTTCAGAGGACTTAACGGATCTCCAAACTGCAATGGACCATCTGTCAGAATGGGCTAAGAGAAATGAGATCAAAATCAACGAACAAAAGACGAATCTCGTAGTGTTCAGGAAAGGAGGAAGGCTAACTGGACGAGAAAGAGTCACATGTAATGGAAATCAGCTTAAAATAAAAAGTTCATTTAAGTATCTTGGAATGACAATCCAAACAACTGGAAAAGCATTTTCAATACATATTAAGGAGCGGCTAGTGGCAGCTATCAGATCCATATACGACGTGACCAACCCTACGCTGATGTCCTTGGATACTGCGATACGACTGTTTGAGGGAAAAGTCTGTCCGACTCTCACTTATGGTCTGGAGATAATCTGGGAGTACATAACCCTCAAGCAACTAAGGACCATAGAAGGGATCAAAGCTAGATACCTGAAGAGAATATTGGGTTTGTCCAAGTATACACCCTCCCGGTTGGTCTATGTACTGGCTAGAGAGACATACCTTGTAGACGATCTACGACTAAAGTTACAGTTACCACCTACCGAAAGCTTCAAAAACCTAAAAGAAGAACTGAGGAGGAAGAGGGAAGAGATAGAAGAAGACTTTTATAGGACAGATGCAATGATGAATAGGGAATGGGCAGAGACAAACTACCAAATGAGACGCATAGTGACGGGTCTGGCCACGCATGGTTTTCATTTTAAGATTTGCCTGATACAGAGGTATCATGACCCAGGTGATGAATGCAGGTGTAAAATGTGTGGAGACAGATGTGGAAAATATCATATAACAGAGTGCCCCATGAGATCGCGCTCAATAAGTGACTTAATCAATAGTGATTAATACACACTAATGCACATTGTGCGCAGTCAAATATATTATTAATGTTAATTGATCACGAATTAATATTTGAAAAAGTTTCCTTATTCTACTTCATTAAAACACGAAGGAAATATGAGTTATTACATAAAATACTCGAACATGGTTTCTCTCCATGTATTACATAAAATTAAGCTTCCGTTCGAACTTGCGTAACCCCAGCGCTCTTATTTTAATATAACTTGTCATTGAGGAAGTTCCTATTGTTTTCCCGACCGGGAATTATACGAAACGAAAGCTTCCATTCTAACTTGTGTAAATGCAGTGTGATACTAGCTGTCAGGTTGGTACTGCTCCAAAGTCAGATGTGGGTTTAATCATCAAATAGCCGTGGTAGAGAATACTATGATTTTATATGGGGAAAATCACGACTTTAATTACTGTTTTTTGAAGCCTTCGTGGCAAGTACAAAGGTGTGTGACGTGTCAAAAAATTCTGTGAAAATTCCTGAACGATTAGAGTGGTTTTTCACATCGATAAAAAAATTGGTTTTCATGAAAATCGAAAACTTAGTTCAAGTGCACTTATACCCCACTTTACAATAATCAGTAATGTTTAAAATAGTTAGGCCGAAGTGTATACGATGTTAAATTGCAAAATATATCGTTTTAAGGCTGCAGAAATTATAGCTGTTAATATTAATGCGGGAGAAAAAGTTTTCTCATGTGGTATCTGTAAGAAAACTTTCACCGCACAATTACTTTCCTTTTGATTTGTCATTACGCTCATATGAGTGTCAACGCATATAAGTGTCACCTGGCATTACATTTAGAAGTGGTCCCAGTGGGACATGTTCATGATTTATGTCTGGCCTCTCCAGTACTGAAGTAGGTCCTGAAGTATGCTCTTGCTTTACTTCTATATGAAGTTATATTCTAACTTCATATAGAAGTAAAGCAAGAGCATACTTCAGGACCTACTTCAGTATTAGAATTCAAAGCAGAAGTGTCCATGTCATTAATTGCCATCTTACTTTTTAACACTGCAGTATGCTTATACTCGTTTTTTACATCTTGTCCAAATGTTGAAGTATTTTCTTGTTTATTAGTTCAGCTTCGAATAACGAAAAACTGCTGCAATCCACGAAATCCATTTCACCTAGTTCCGCTCATTGAACTCTCCTGAAAGTGTACCATACATTGATATTTATGCAATAAATGTAGGTATAAGTGCACTTTAGCTAAGTTTACGATTTTTATGTATTTAAGAGCTTTATCTTGTTTTGTAAAATAAAGAACAAGACTGACATTTCTTGTTTAATAATAGTTTTAATTGCGGCCAATGGCCAATTCACATGTAAGTCACCGCATGTGAATCATACACAGCACTGCCACTGCCTACCGAAAATCAGATTGTTCATTTTCGCCCTTAATTTCAAACGAGCAAACAAAGTTTGTTCCGACCAGGGTTGCCATACGTACGACTATAGTCGTACACATACGACTATTTCATATATTTGTACGACCTACGACGCAACCATGAGTCGTACGCCTATTTGTACGACTATTTTGAACACAGAGTTTTATATTTCTTTTATCATCTATTGACAGATTTTAAATTTTGATATACATCCAGCTTTTCTTTTCTCAAGGTTTTTGTTTTAAGCATGTTGCTAAAATCAATCTTTTTGGAAAGCAGTCCCGTTCCTTTTGCAATAATTGCATTGTGGCAACTACTGTTTATTTAATTTCATTGTATTTTATCAAATTTAGCACATCGGAAGACAATGAAAGACGCCTAATCATTTACAAATAAGATGATTTATAAACAATTAAATGACATGTGTAAAGTGTATAATACCGATTACTTATTATTATTATTATTATTATTATTATTATTATTATTATTATTATTATCTTAATGCCCAGTGGGCGCAATTTACTTTATTATTATTATTATTATTATTATTATTATTAGTATTATTATTATTATTAAAGCAATACGTTAATTACACTGAAAAATCACAAGTATACGACAGTTTTAACTAGCATACGACTATTTTCGAACATTGGTACGATTGTTCTACGTTTCTGATCTGGCAACCCTGGTTCCGACATCAGTTGAATTATTGGCGCGGGCGGAGTGAGGAATACTTGCTGAAGTAACGGTGTATGTAAACAACACCATGTCGGATTTACCAAATCTTGTGGACTCCGTTAAAGAAAAAATGGAATATTTTAAAATAACAGTGTCTGATCTAAAGGCACCGACTTCAGACTTCGTTCAACATTACTTTACAAGTGTCCTCGAGGAACTGGGTGTTGATGTGAATGAACTGAGTTCGTACGAGAAGAGATATGACGAATTGAATTATAACTCTTTTAAACACCAAATTCCTTTGTTCAAGTTATTTGGAGCAGTGAATGAAATAGCCAAACAGATCTACATAAAAGACTTCTCACTTTCAGACCTCATTAGGCCAACTCCGGAACGTACACAGTACCTTATTCGGTACTTCGATACGTTCCATACGTATGCAGATCTCAAAGCACAGTCAGTACAAATTTCATTGGAGGAGCTTTTAAAAACAAGAGCAGAGTATAGAGAGTTGGATGTAGAATGTGACAGACTGAATGAGGAATACAATAAATTGTCTAACCTGCACATCAAGAATGAACAGCTGAAATCAGAGATAAATGAGATGAAAATACTGCTACAATCAAGGAAGGATGGAATTGAACTGGAATCAGAAGGACAAGAAAATATAAAGTCAGAATTACACAAGGAAGAACATAAATATGAAAAGGTAAAGGCAGAGTGTCTGAAGCTTGATGAACAGGCTTTAAAGCTGCAGAGTCAGCTTGTATTGTCTCCAGAGCTAGATCAACTTGAATCAAGAATGCAGATCCTTAAAGAAAAGATTGCTGAATGTGAAAAGAAGAATCAGCAGCTATCAGGCATGCTTCAAAAAAAATCTCATAACTGCAACGTATTCAAGAAATTTGCAGTCGACCTCAAACAGCTCAAGGAAAAACAAAACGTCATTTTGGAACTTCACACTCATCTCAAGTTGGCGAAAGAAAACAAGTGCACTTCAGAAAAGAAAATGTCATTGCTGAAGGCAGAAATACAGGAAATTACTGATAAACTAATTAAAAAATCCTCCAAGGTGAAGCAGTATGATGATCAGAAATTGGAAATTGAAGCAGCCCTGCAAAAGGATGAACAAGCTGGTATGAAGAGCATCCAAGAATCTGAGAAGGAATTGAGTGCATTAGAAAAGAAATCAGAAGCTGTTACAAAGGAAATAGAAGCTCTAAACATCAGAAAGGCTGAGCTTTTACTTAAATTACAGGAGCTACATGAAATTGATGACAGAAGGTGTAGAATGTATGATGAATTGTGTGAGAAGAAGTTATCTGAATTGAAATTGATATACTCACAGAAGTAGGCAAGTTTGTAAAATGTGAATGATATTTGTGATCTTTTGATGGAGAAAGCGAAGTGAAGTAGAGGTTACTGAAGTTGACTGTAAGTCTGCTGTCTGTAGTTTTCAATTAAAATTATTGCTTTCTAAGTGTTATTTGCCATTCTCAATGGATAACAGTATATAATTGCAAAAATACTATAAGTGCAACGGTACTTTCTAAATTGACAGTAGGCCGTTGCTCAGTGCCGGTAATAATATTTCACAATTAAAAAATACCCTTGCACCAAACATATTTTACAATTATAAAAAACGCCATATATATGCCAACAGAACATTTCACAATTATAAAAAACAAAATAAATATTTCATAATAAAAAAGACCCTTGCACCATACATAATATTTTGCAATTATAAAAACCGCCGTAAGCTTATTATAACTTAAAATATGGCTTAATTGATGCAGGAAAATTCCCTTGCACCAACATTGCTCTTTTCATAACTAACTAAATATCTCAAAATTATAAAAAGATTCTTGCGTTAAAACTCATGAAATCTCCCCTAACATAACTCAAATATACGAAAGCTTCCTTCACTGCTCAACATTCACTCGTGTAATGGTTAAGACTCCTGGCTATAATGCTAGGGGTCCCGAGTTCGCATCTTGGCCGATCCAAAATTTACTATTAGGAGTAGGTCTCGAATAAGTAGGTAGGTAGGGTGAAAAGGAGGTGAGAGGAAGAGAGAAAGGAGACGGGAAAGGAAGAGAATAAAGGAGAAATAAATTATTTTTTCTGTTTCACCAGTTGCATAGTAGATAGCGTTACTGTCGCTAAATGTCTCCTCTACTTTCCAGGCGGGTTGAAGGGGGGACTCGTGCGCAGCCTCTCCTACCGTTTTCCCGAGATAGCAACATATAGATTTTACAAATTGTACAGGGCTTAGAAGCTATCTCAAACTGTTGTAACCTTTCTTGTTACATTCATATTGTAATTGTTCTTAAATATTATAATATAGTATAAAACACTTTTAGCGTGGATACAAATAGTTAAAAACTCAGGCTACGTTTCAATGGCTTGAGAAAGATCCGGTGGGCGAATTGAAACGTAGCCTGAGTTTTTTAGTTTTTAACTATTTGTATCCACGCTAAAAGTGTTTTATACTATATTATATTCAATTGTGCATGTGGAAAGTTTGGACCAACACCAATTATATATAATGTAATTGTTCTAACGTGTCCCATAACATGAATATGTTCCGATGGACTAATAAACTTATTCTATTCTATTGAATGAAAGGAACAGCGCACCAACGTGCATAGTATGTTTCATTTACGATGTACTGTATTCATTTAGCGAGACAGATCGGTTTTTGCACTTTGTTATGTGGTATCTATCACAATACAATTCACATAAGGAGCACATGCAATCTATTCAGTACTGGTACATCTTTATTATGATAAAACATAGCATAGTCATGTTTAGACGAGCAATTTGAAATCAAACTGAGAAAAATTAGCCTAATTGCAAATTAATAAAATTGACAGCTCCAGATGGGGAAAGTACATAATTACTTGCAAGAGTGTTTATTTTAGTAAAATTATTTATTACTGGTGCAATGTTTCCTTGTGTAGTTTCCTTTAAGTCTTCCTACCCTGATCCAAAAGTACTGTTTTCTTTCAATTCACACACTCCTTTTACTATATGAGAAACTTGTGTTTGTAGTAGCTGCTATGGGCTATATAGGCGGACAAGATATGGCATGATGTTGAGTCTACAGGAATCCTTAAATTCAAACTGTGTTAAAACTACAACAATTGAGCACAATATCTGGTATTTCAAACTGATCATGCTGGCTGGTGAAATCTGTCCTGATTTTTTCATTCACTACATTTTATGATCACTTTCGCTCTCTTGTGACTGCACATATTCCAATTTTTTTAGTAACGAATTACCAAAAGATGTTCTATAAGAAGGACTAACATGATCTAACAGTGAATATGGTGTCTCATAATATCTATCCACTGGTGCAGTCTTATCATCATGTTCACTTCCTGCAACTCGGAAACCATTAGCACTTAATTCAATACAATAATGAACTCCTTCTAACGTGGTCAAATTTAAGTAAATAAATTGATTTGAACTTTGTATCTTATTTGAAATTTCTATGTTCTCTACATGTTCCTTTATATCTCGCATCACGGCAGCTGCTTCCGACTTCCACTGATCCTCCTCTAGAAGAACTTCATCACAGTCTTCGGTCATAATTGAAGGAATAGACTTCATCTCATATAGACCTACATCGCATGTTACTCATTCCCCATTCTCATTTCTGTCTTGGGGTCTAGGCTCCTTACTTTCTTGCAGATAATATCCACGGCCGACTTGAAGCACGCCGTGCTCGAGTGCAGCATACTTCAAGTCGGCCGTGGTAATATCATTCAGTCATGGCCTTCTGGATCGAACCAATGTCAATCGAACGTATAATAAGTTAATAACTTAAGTTAGAACTTGAAAATATATAATATGTATATTTTTTTTTAACTGGATCCCTTTTCCAAATTAAAAACCAAGCTATCATGACCCTGTTTATGGGATGATAATAATAATAATTATTATTTAATGTAGCCTTCTCTAACACAGTGATTGCTCATGGCTGCGAAGTTATGTGAAGAGCTGTGGTACCGGTAACTGAAAAGAAGTAGGCTATATTTACACATACTTATACAATCTAAAACTTCCTTGGCATTTACACTATATCAAAAGCAGGATTCATAAACAATGTACTGATTGATTATTTAAAATTTCCGGAAAAAAATGCTAATAAAGAAAACTTTGAACATTAATACAAGCAGTGGCGGCTCGTACCTAAAAATAATGGGGGCGCTGCTCCAGAAAAAAAAAAAAAATTGTCTGTTTTAAAATAGTGTAAAAGGAAATATATAGGGGAGAGCGTGGAGGGATGGGACGTTTTTACTTTATTATTTTTTTTTAAATTTGTTGGTTTAATGTAGGCAAAAACTGATTTCATTTCTGAAAACTGCTCGGCTTCAGAATATAGCCTAATTATTAATTCTATTGTACCGTATATTGTATTTTGTTACATGTATGTATAACCCATTGACATTGTCTATAGCTGATAAGCTCCATGGCAATAAAATATTAAGTTATTATTATTATTAATATAGCAGACTATTGCTGTTGCAAACTTCTGAGAGCAATTTGGTAAGAATGTCCCATCCCTCCACATTCTCCCCAGAAAATTTATTCAGAAACTTGATAAAGCGCACAGTTCCATACAAAGACTTTCTTTTCTCTTTTTAATAAACTGGGGGATGGCTATTGGCATTAAGCTTAAGGATTATTATATTGTACAAGTACCGGTATAAAGAAAGAATTAAAGAAAAAAAGGACTCATTATATTAAATGTTATCGATAACACCAAGTGGAAATAGGGGGTGCTGCAGTTCCACAGTGGCTATATAAGCGACCCGCCACTGAATATGTTATATAAAATGTTATGAATAATGATAAATGTTCATTCCAATGGTCTTTAAAGAATAAAAAGTAGTCCAGAAGGAATCTTAAGCAATTTTTGTAGATTACCACTGCATAGTGAAATTAAGATTAAGCAACAGGAATTTAACTTTTGTGCCGTTTGCCCAAATGAAAGTGAATACGAGCTATGGATAATTTATGGAAATCTCAACACATAATTATGTACGGTATTTAAAACTATTTAGATGCAGGCTTATATAGGTTAGTGTTATATTTGTTAAAAACGTTCCATAATGCTGGAATAATTCCAGTCTTGTCTTGCAACAATCATCAACGTTGAGTATATTATAGGCCTACACCAGTGAAAATCTGTGTTTTTTATGATATTTATAAGTGCATTATTAATAAGACACATCTTATTTCTGACAGATCTCAAAGTATTTTTAATTTTGAGATTTAATGTTTTTTAAGTCACTTTGGGACTAGGCTTAGAAAGCTGATGATCTATTTTTAACATTTTAATTAAACAATACATTTTATGACAAAACTCTGGGTTTCTACCTCTACACTGAGGGTATAAGGTGGACATTTTTTACTAACTTATAATTTTGACCCTCATTGGAAAATGAAATTTATTAATATTCAACATATTGCTGCAACTCCCTCATACACTGGCCATTACGCGATGTGTAGCGTAGCCTATTGCCTATCATTTGCAGTTTCCTGGAAATCCACGGATAATCCACGAGCGGTCACTTCACAGTCCTAAGGTTGTGGTGTGATGTACCTTTGCAGCGCAGGGTATTATTGGCCCTTATTTCTTTGAGAGCAATAATGGTGCTTCGGTGACTGTCCATTCTGAATGTTACAATCACACACTGCTAACTTTCTTCCTACCAGAGTTGACACATTGTAACTGGGATATTGAGAGACTGTGGTTTCAAAAGGATGGTGTTACAACACATACTGCATGTCTTTCAATGAACACACTACATGCTGCTTTCCCCAGTTGAATTCTGCCCAGTTTGGTGACATCCAATGGCCCTCCAAATCTCCCGACCTTACTGCACCAGATTTTTTTTCTTTGGGGCTGTCTGAAGTCTAAAGTTTTCGCTCATGCCCTCTCTGACATTAACAGTCTTAAAAATGCAATTCAGCAGGAAATTGCAAATGTTACGCAAGACACCACAGATCGCGTAATGACCAGTGTACGAGGGAGATTGCAGCAATGAGTTGAAGTTAATGGAAGGCATCTCAAGGACACATATTCAAAAAGTAAAACCAGAATTGCAAATCCAAGACTGTAAGGCATTCAAAAATGTTCAATTTAGCTTATTTGTTTGTTAAATAAATGTGTTCCATGGTTTTGAAAATGGGAAACGATAAATGCCGCACCCTGTATCACTCTTATGGTGAGTCAACCACTCAAACCACTCAACCAAAATAAAATCTGGTTTAAGAGAAGATTAAATATAGAAGTATTACAAGAATTAAACTCAAAGCTGGAGGAAACCAGAAAAACAATCAAAGAGAGGCAATAAAGAATATAAATATTACAATAAAAGAAACACAACAGATCTGAGTACACTCTCGAACAGCACAAAGCTCCACAAACCCCCCCCCCCCCCCAAAAAAAAATACTAAGGATCCCCAGGACCTGTCGCAATATGGAAAGGAGGAAAAACACACAAACAATCACACTCAGAGGAGAAGATCTAAAGAACACCTACAAATACTTAGGAGTACCCTGCACACAACTGGAATCACATTTGGGGTACATGCAAAAGAGAAGGCCATAATTGCCATAAATGACATAGAACACATATAGCAAATCTCCCTAGAACTCTATGGCAATGAAACTCTTCAAAGCAAAAATGTCCCAATTTTGACATATGGCATACATCTAATATGGAAAAACCTAAGAAAAGGACTTAAAAGAATGGGAGAAAGTGAAGGCAATTGGGGTATCGAAATTCACCCCATCGAGATACGTATACATTCTGACGAGGGATACTTTCCTGATGGAAGATCTTTACTACATGCTGCTACTCCCTGCAACAGAGGCCTACCGAGAGCTGATGGCAGAAAACATGAAGAACAGAAACGAAGTCAAAGAGGACTTTTATGCAATAAGCGCCCTGACTGACAGTAGATGGACAGGACAAATCAAAACATGAGGAACGTCCTAATGAGGCTGGCTTCCATCATAAATTAAGCTCCAAAAAACAATTTTCATGTGAGTCTGCAAATACTGAGAACCAAAATGTGAGAAATACCACGTGCAGAGCTGCAAAAAATGTTCAAAAACAGTGACAGAACTCAGCCCTAAAAACTAAAATGACGTAGGCCTACATTATGCACACTTGTGTTCACTTCACTTATTATTATAATTAAATAAAGCCTGCAGCAAATTATATATTATATACTCTGAGAATAATTTGACTGATTAAGCTGGTAAATCCAGCCTGGAATATGCTAATGTAAAGGATACACCTTTAACTCACTGATCATCCAACATCAGCATATCTCTAACATGGATCAATTCCGAGTATTAGATACCGGTAACTCAAAATATAACTTAAAATGATGAGAAGGTTAATAATTCACAAAACAATCAGATAGTGAATGAAAGGAGAAAGTGGGAAATACATAAAAGAACTTAATGGACTAATAAGAGATATATGAAATATGAGTACTTAAACCTATGCAAGAATAAATGCCTATTAAGTTATGCAGGCTTATAGTAAATGTTACAACAAAGGAAAGAAAGTATTTGGGAGCAGTTGATAGGCCTTGGAAACAGATGATTACAAGAGCTTTGACAACATTGCGCCCAAGCAGGAAAAAAGGTGAATTAATGAAAACAATTAATTTTAAAAAATGGATTCACTGACCTAATCTAAAGGAGGGAGGTTTAAACATACCAGAACATACTGCCTGCGATTATTCCACTTGTTATACTTATGTTTTGATTTTATTAATTTTTAACTTGATATTGCCTAAAAAAATTTTGCATTTGATAAATAAACTAGCTTAAAAAGCCAGGTGATCGGTTTTGTATTTTGTAATTCGAAATTAATTTATGAAGGACTTTCGATTTTAAAAACCGAGATTATTCTCTTAGAAAATGCTTGATATAGCTTTTTATGGCTTGTAGAGAACTTAAAATCTTGTACCCCAATTCTTCTACACACCATGTCTAATAGGGGTATCTGTATCTGGTTTTCTATATCCCCGGCAAAAGACCTCCAAGTGGAGGTTTCTGTTACCTATGTGAATTTTGTTATGCTTATTTTCCGAGAGAGGGCAGAGGGACAGGTGGTAAGTTCATCGCCTCTCAATCCCCCTCCAGAAACTAAGGTATTACTAGGACGTGAAAGGGCCAAGAAGTTTTGTCCAGAGGCTCTAATTTAGGCTTTGAGTTCTTTCACGTGTTGTAAATCTACGACATGGGGCCCCTAGCTTAAAGTCCCTCCTGGAGGACTCTGTGCCCAGGATTTTTAGTTCCTGAAAAATCCATCGACTGCGACCGGGTTTGATCCCATGACTTTCGGATCTAGAGGCAGGCACACTATCAGTAGACCACCAAGGCCAACTCCGGTAGGGGTAATTAGGGATAAATTTAGGGGTAATTTAATGCGCGATGGGACTAAAAATGTTCCATCCTATTTTGTCTCCTTTTACATGCTTAGGCCTATATAAACATCCTTATTTCTCAATTAAGAAGAACTAAGAAACAGAAATTACGGTAACATAAAATTGTATTAACTTTATGGCATATTTTATTTCTCACTCTCATGAACTTTACAACCACTTCAGGGCTGAAATAAAAAAAGAAATTCAATATCATGTTCATATTTTCCTCCCCAAAAGCCTGGGACATAATAATTGAATGCACACATTGGGCTGAAGATGTTCTCCTTTTGTCTCCATTTACATGCTTAGGGCCTATGATAAACATCCATATTTCTCACTAAAAATACAAAGCCTACAGCTATGAATAACATAACGTATAGCATACTCGTTGGCACACATGCAGGCTGAGACAACTGGATTACGCTATCCCTGCAATACGACCTCTTGTTCTACATCAATATGTGATGTGAGAAAATTATTTTCTCCATTTCCGGGGCAGAGAAAGTTATATGATAGCATCACACTGTGCATTATTTTCGTGGATTTCATTCATTATTTACTTACACCAATGAATTATATCGATAGCTTCTTTACTTTGTTAAAGCCCAGTATCATGCACTTCCAAAGCTACTGTGAAGACTCCAAACAATATTGCTGTCATGAGAACTGAAACTGAACTGCTCAAATCATGTAGATTTGTATACGGAACAAACATACATACATACATACACACTTTCAATTTTATATAATAGACTTGCTTCACTCATTGGGGGCTTCCCATTATCAGGAAAGGTTTTTTTATTTTTATGAACTGACATCATATCGGAGATAGAATCCATGTATTTAATCTGTCTTATAGCCTATTACTGTTTAGCCATAATAAACCTAAAAATACCATGGGAAGACCTGAAGATTTTTTGGAGGTAAAAAAATTAAAATTTTAACTTCTTGGAATATTTTCGTCAGTTACAAGCTAAAAGGTACAAGTCTGTCAAATCTCAGGTTTGTAGCTCATCTGGAAGTGGTGTATTTTATGGAGTAAATTTCAACTGATATTAATTTAAATGGATATGATATAGGATGAAATAGCGAGGATAATTCATGGTATATAAATAACCAATTCGGCATTTGCCTTTATGACTGGGGAAACCAAGTAAAAACCCATGTCAAATTGGCCGGCTATGAGATTTGAACATGAGACCTCCCGAACGCGAGTCCAAGACATCTCCATCTGAGCCACCTTGCACGTTTTACGGAAATTATTCCTATCGCTTGCATGTCTTCAAAGTCTAGTTTATTGCATATTCCAAAGCCCTATGTGAACACTGTAGGTAATATTGTCTTGAGAACTGAGCAGAGACTGAAAGTGCATCTACCCTTTTAAAGGTTCATTAAGGGGTAAAAATTAAAAAATTGAACTTAATGGAATTTTTTCATCGGTCACATGCTAAAAGCTATAAGTGTGCCAACTATCAAGTTTCTAGCTCCTCTGGAAGTGGGCAAACATTAATGTCAATGAGTCAGTCAGCCATGTGGCTTTATATTGTAGGGGTATGTTATAATAGTATCTTTTTTTAGTCCCTCTCTCATCCTCCATTTTATTCTTGTTGTTTAATAGAGAAAATTGATATTATTGAAGAGCAATATCCATATCAAGATATTATCGGAATTGAACTATCGATGTCAAATATCGGATATCAAAAACAAATTGATATCGATATCCCATCCCTACATGGAATATGTCCCCAACACCATTTGACAGCTTCCAGTTGCAAAGAACTTCAGAGTCAAAAGTATCATGAACACAGGATACAAAGCAAATCATAATCAGTGTGTTCAAAAACAGGGTGCTTAGGATAATATTTGGGCCTAAGAAGGATGAAAATGGGGACTGAAGAAATCTGCATAACTACAAGCTTCATAACCTGTACTCGTCACCGGATATAGTAAGGGTAATTAAATCACGGAGGATGAAAAGGGCTGGACATGTTGCACGCATGGGGGAGGAAAGACATATCTAAAAAAAAATATTGACTGGAAGACCTGAAGGGAAAAGACCATTTGGAAGACCTAGATGTGGGTGGGAGGACAATATTAGGATAGATTTAGGTGAAGTAGGATTTGCAAGGTCCGCCGGCATGGTCTTGTGGTTAGCATCGCTGACTACAGATCCGTCGGCCCGGGTTCGATTCCCGGTACCTCCTCGGATTTTTCTGAGGTAGGGAGGTCTGGTAGGGGTGCACTCAGCCTCGTGATTCCAAATTGAGGAGCTACTTGATAGAGAAGTAGCGGCTCAGGTCAAGAAAAGCACCATTAACGGCCGTGGGTGTCGGCATGCTGACCACATGCCCCCCAATTCCTGCCATCTGCCTATGGGAGATGACGCAGCGGTCGGGTGGTAGGCCAAGTCCCTCCAGGGATGTAGTGCCACGGAGTTCAGTTTAGTTTTTAGGATTTGCAAGGGATGGTTGGAGTTAGCACAGAATAGGGTTGAATGGCAGGCACAGGTAAGTGTGGCAATGAACCTCCGGGTTCCATCAAATAGATAATATTCATTAACACTTCAGATGGAGATTTAACATACATCGTTTCACTTAATTCAAACTAACATGAACATATTATGTTTTCAAAAACAAATTGGTTGACCTTAACACACTTTAGACTTCACTTTTACCTGTATTCTGCAGGACGATCGTTTCGCAGACTTTTTCCGCATTTTCAACTGCTAGTCATGTTTTGAGCCAACATCATGACTCATCCTCAGCTATACTCCAGATGGATTAATATGTATTTATTAATTTCACTACATGAACTTCCTGTCAATTTTATGATAAGATAATATTCCTTTAGCTTGCTTAGGAATTGTCAATTGCCATTGAGTAAGATGAAATAATGGATTAATGTTTATACAATGAAAAGCAACAGTTAAATATAACTGACAATTAATTTTGCATTCTAACCACAGATAAAATGTTTACACAAGCAGCCCTAGGCGATATAAAGTCAGCCATGATAGCTTTGTACTATGTTAACAATTCAGAACTTCAGGAAGGCTTATGTAATATTTGAGGATTGGAAGTTCCAATTAATTTCTCTAGAGTTTATTTACAATTGCCTTTGGTAATATCATAGCTCAAAATACATTGATTTTATATTATTACATCACAAATATTTGCACTGATTAACCAATATATACAGACTTCACAAAATATATATAATCAGAAGTTTACACCATGCTAGTAATACTTTAGTAGATGCTGGCCCCAATCTAGGTTATCTACGTGCTCTATTCTTCAACATTTGGAATGTTTTATACAACATAAAACTTGCAACCTTTCATTCTGATCTTCGAGTATTCTGTTTGTGAACTTCTGTTTCTATCACCCTGGCAGTTTTCAAATTGGCAATGACTGCAATCAGATAATACATCATAACCCAGTCAAATGGTAAGTTTTGGTGTAGTTTTGATATTTGGTTCTATTATTTTTTTAATGTATGTTTGTATGTCTTTTTGGGTTTCTGAACTTGAATTTCAACTTTGCCAACACATATACTTCCCATGGATAAAATTATAAACAAAAAATTGGTAACAAAGGACTTTTTTCAATTTTTCAAAGTCTAACTTGGTCAATTTGAAGTTGAAGTAACCAGAAAAAAAATTGGATTAATTTTGAATTAGAAAAGTTTATTGCTTGGTATAGGGATGTGAAGAGACCATGCTAGAAGTTCAAACTATTCACAATTTCAAATTTTAAAAGTTTGAATTATCCAAGTACGACTGTAATCTAAAAACAATCATTTGACATGACCATCTTCAGACACACAATAGCAGTGGCAGTGCTGACTTATCCATCCAGGCAGAACTCTGTACTGTCTGGACCCATGTTATCCAGTATCTGAAGATGGCAAAACAATAATATTAGCCCACACTGTTTTTATCATTGGTCCTTATTATGCCCATTAAAATATTTACACATTTCCTTCTTTTTAATTATCTTTGTTCCTTTTCCTAGGTTCTATGTTAGAATTTCTTAACAACACACTTTTCCAGCCTCAGTATTGGTTGGCTTTAAAAATCACAAATAAATAACCTTCCAACCTGATAAGAATCCCAAAATATTTTTCTAATAGCCTAAGACATATGTGAAAGTATTATTATAAAATAAGATGGCTTCTTGGGTTAACAGCCATGTCAAAATTATTGGGCTCGAGCTTTCGGCCATCTTCACTCTGTGGCATTCTTCAGGAATGTGTGTATAGTCGAAGTGTGTCAATATTTATAGGGGCTAGACAAATATTAATAAACGAATGCAAAATGTCATTGGCTGGAACTGTAGCCAATCAGAAATCATGGTAGTAGTATTTTGTTGCTCCCTGAAAAGGACCGATTATGTTATGATGTCGGCTGTGAGGAGAAGGAAATCACCGGCGACAATAGACACCACCGACCAACAGGATTAACTACCTCCCCATAGCCAACATCATAACATAATCGATCCATTTCAGGGAGCAACAGAATGACTTCTGATTGGCTGCAGTTCCAGCCAATGAGATTTCGCATTCCCAAATTAATATTTGTCTAGCCCCTATAAATATTGACACGCTTCCCTATACACACATTCCTGAGGAAGGCCACAGAGTGAAAATGGTTGAAAGCTTGAGCCTAATAATTTTGACATGGCTGATAACCCGAGAAGCCATCTTAAGTAATCAGTGCCATGAAAGCTTCAAATCTTATATCATTATTAAAGGAACTTTTGCTGTACTATTTCTACTACCTACATAGATAGGAGCCAGCATGATGGTGCAGACTGTTACACAATTTGTCTTTAGCAAATGGGAATAACCCCAACTCCAACTCCACCCTCGTGGGCGCACATGGATGCCACAAATGACCACGAATCAGTTGATGGATCATACACCTCTACAGTGGACAAGTTTGAAACTCCATCGTACCCTCCAATTGCCCACAACTTGCCCATGTTTGCAACAAGTGCCACTCTGCTGCGCATCACATTCATGGGAGCTACCATGCGCCACCTGAAGGAAAACGTAAATAATAAATGTTATAACTGTAACCATTAATTGCTTTAAATTTACAGAGTTTAACTCAGAGATTGATTAAAAAATAATTTATTTCCTGCATATCATAATTGCAAATATCACTGATTAAACAAAAGCATTCTGGCAATTTGTTATATCAGTTTACCTGGTTTTATTAATACATGTAAATGCATCATAATTACTTTAATTCGCGGGTGCACGGGCAAAGAGAGTTAAGTCCACTTTCTTGTTACTGAGAATTAGAATGACTTAACACACTTTACCCGCCCAACATTGCTTCAGAGATTGATAAACCCATGAGGAACACATCCATAACTACCATACGTTTTTGAATATGACTTAGTGGACTTACACAAATGTAGAGAACATTTTTATCTATAACTCTATGGACATATCTCAATTTTTGAGGATGGTGGACTTAACTCTCTTTACCTGCGCACCCCCGAATTTAAATGGTGTCATCAAACTAGCTATATGAAAATACTCCCCATTAACATAAAAGTGATGAACACTTGATAAAAACACTTAGTTATGATAGTGGTTAAAAGATCGGTTAAAAACAATAAAAAACACATAACACAAGACGTTTCAGCCCGCCCTCCAGGCCTTCCTCAGTCAGACTGATTATATGGATCACTTCTTTCACAAATGGTCGTGTTGTTCAACTGTTGTTGTAGTTGTTGTTGTTGTTGTTGTTCATCGTTGCTTGTATTGTCCTCAAGTTCACGTTCTCTGTATCTGTTGCTTCTATAGTGTTCCTGTATCCACGCGTTGGGAATATTAAAGTCATTTTCACATCTTGGGGAAATACAGGGAAATTTAGGTAAGGGTCTTTTACTTCGCAAATTCTTAATAATGCTTAGCCATGGCTCCCCCAAATCCCCCTCATAGTTATTGAGACAGATTTCTCCACTCTCCGCGATGTGGGAAGCTTCGCAAATTTTTCTGCGGATCTTGTCAGCTTCGAGAAATGCTTCGCACAATACAAACATTTTGGCAACAAGAAAGAAAGAATGGAGAATCCAGGCGTTTATTCCATCACATGTAAGGAATGTGGAAAGATATACATCGGGGAAACAGGCCGGACCTTCAATGTTAGATTACGCGAACACAAAAGAGATGTAAGAAACAAGAAGTGCAATACTGGTTTGAGCCAGCATATGGTTGGGGAAGGTCACAGCATAGGTCACTTCGAAATTTTAAAAATCGAAGCTGACAAGATCCGCAGAAAAATTTGCGAAGCTTCCCACATCGCGGAGAGTGGAGAAATCTGTCTCAATAACTATGAGGGGGATTTGGGGGAGCCATGGCTAAGCATTATTAAGAATTTGCGAAGTAAAAGACCCTTACCTAAATTTCCCTGTATTTCCCCAAGATGTGAAAATGACTTTAACATTCCCAACGCGTGGATACAGGAACACTATAGAAGCAACAGAAACAGAGAACGTGAACTTGAGGACAATACAAGCAACGACGAACAACAACAACAACTAAACAACAGTTGAACAACACGACCGTTTGTGAAAGAAGTGATCCATATAATCAGTCTGACTGAGGAAGGCCTGGAGGGCGGGCTGAAACGTCTTGTGTTATGTGTTTTTTATTGTTTTTAACCGATCTTTTAACCACTATCATAACTAAGTGTTTTTATCAAGTGTTCATCACTTTTATGTTATTGAGATTTTAGTGGAAAGTAGGACCATGCATTTTATCTTTTACTCCCCATTAAGTAAATAAATCATTACAAATATTTAAATAACATGTAATGCTATGTAACAAAAATCTGAGTTAAATAATAAAAAGCCTGGATACAAATAATTACAAAAGACTGACTTTGTGTGACTGATTGCTAACTCTCTGGGAATTTAATGAAAGAAGTTAAAAATAAAATTTTGAGCTCTTAGTGTAATCACCTTGTTTACAAAATTTAAGCAAAATCATTAAAGTCTTTTCAGGTGGCAGAAATTAGTATGTAATAAGATCATTTACAAAAATGAGGAGCATCGGTTCAAAACTCAATTAGTCCACCTTGAATCATAATTTAATTTTAAGCAGATTTGCACTCTCTAAGGTGTTTTGAATGATATGTTTGAAATATGGGTTTCGTTTCAAAAGGCAAACAGTCCAATGCTCAGTTTGGAACAAAATGTGATATGTCCATCTTTTAGACATGACCACATGTGAAACAGGTGGTGTGGTGAACTTTGTATTACAACTGAACTGATCATTTTATTTGGAAGAAGAAGATGAGATACTCAGAGGTGTGGAGACGTTCATTTTTGCCTGCAGACAGGATGTTTGGCAGGCTTAAATATGTTTTTTATTATAATTTTGTAACAAAACAAGATAAGACCATTACTTTCAAACTTCATCATCAAACAAAAAGAATGATTTTGTACACCCAGCACATTTAACTTTATGTTTATTATTTATTTTGATCACATAAAATATTGTAAGTTTGTTTGATAGTTTGGCCATAAACAGTTTTTGTCATTCCTGAAAAATAATGATTTATGGATTAATCATATTTTGAATCAATGCTCCTCAAAAGTTTTAATGTATGACAACAGAATATTCCAATAAGTTTTTCAAATAACTTCAATTTATGAATGGTAGATGCAAAATAGTATTTTTTTTTTTTAAATTTATTTATTTAAGGTCGCTTTTTAACTGCCAGGGTCACCAGCGACCACAATAATTAATACATATATATATTGAACAAGTTCTACAAGAAGTGAAGTATGAAGAAAAACATATGTAACTTGAAATTTAGTAAGAAGAACAACATATTAAACTTAAAAACTTTAGCAACTATTGACAAACTATGATTTGATTTGACATTATATGAATGATTTTATCTGTGACAGTTCCAAAAGTCAGATAACCTTAAGGCATCCTTCATTATTTTTAAATATATTGTATAAGTCTCCTTTGATATTTAACAGACGCCTTACATGCAATAACCGTGGACATTCCAGAATAAGATGGGAGGAAGTTACACCCCATTACATTTCGGGCATGGATCCTTAATAGTTTTCTTCATAAGATAGCCATGGCTAAGGTTGAAGTGGCCAATCCGCAGCCTGGTCAGCAGGACTTGTTGCCTTCTACAGAGGAGAGAATTCGGAATGGCTGGCTCAGTAACTGATTTCCGGACGAGCTGCAGTTTTGAAGGAGTGGATTTCCATGTTTCATCCCAGGGCTTCGTAATTTTAGATCTGATCATTGTTTTGGTGTCCTCTAATGTACCATTCAAACCGTTTTCAATTTGTGATAACACTGTTGCAGATTTGGCTGCTGTATCTGCCAATAGTCTTTGTTTCCTGTATAATATATAATAATGGCTAGAGCTTGGTTTCACACTAACAGTACTTGTGCTTCCCAGTAGAGGCGTAATGAGGGGGGTTTTTTGGGGGTTTGAACCCCCCCCCATTGATTAAAAAAAGGAAAATTGTACAATTTTTTTTAAGTCTGCTTATAAATTACACGAGTATAAAGCGTGAGAAGCTTAAAACTCGTTATTGTGCATCTTAATTTTTAAAATTTTCCAGGGGTGGACCCCCGAGCCCCCCTGGAATACCCCCCAGGCCCCCGGATGTAATAACCCCCCCATATAGTCGGCCTGTTACGCCTATGCTTCCCAGTACAATATATAATCAAGTAAAAAGGCTGCAAACAATGTAAATTTCCATCTAAAAGTTTCATTATTTTTGTGGTTGCTAATAGTGAGGTTGCCTCCTCATGGCTGCTACCTATTACCAATTCACCTAGCTGATAAGATTCTAGATAAAAGTCTAGCCAATCCGGGTCCATTCTTCATTGAGAGCATTTTGGAAAGAATACAAGTTGCTGTGAGGACTTGGACGACTTCTAACTTGCTTTCCTAATATGTCCCACACATACGAGGGTTGTGCAAAAAGTAAGTTTCCCTTATTTTTAGAAAAAAAAAAAAAAACTACAGGATATATCGAAAAAATTATTTTATTTTTCGATTCTTCGACTCAAGAACTATTTTTCTACATAGTCACAGTTTTTCTCAATGCATTTTTGTAACCGTGGTACAAGCATTTTCATTCCAGCCTCATACTCTGCTTGCGCCACCTCCTTCAGAAATTGGTTGACTTCCATCTTGAGTTTGTCATTGTTGTGGAAGTGCTGTCCACCCAGGTGAACTTTCAACTTCGGAAACAGGTAGTAGTCACTTGGGGCAAGGTCTAGGGAGTAGGGTGGGTGTGGCAGAATGTCCCAATTTAACTTTTCAAGCAGCTCAACTGTCTTTCTCGCTGGGAACACAACGTCATTACCAAATTCTTTTTTAAGATGTTAGCCACTGACCTGCGACTGATTTCAATGTGGGGAGGTAAGGCAGCAACAATACCATCGAGGGTGAGGCGCCTATCATGTTCAACAGTCTCTGAACCGCACTGCACACCGTCCCCCTCAGTGGCGGTCGAAGGACGATCGGAGCGCGGTTCATCACAAACATTCTGACAGCCCTCTGCGAAAGCAGAACACCATTTTCGCACCATTTGGATGCTCATCGCACCCGCGCCATACACAGAAACAATTTCTCGGTGGATTTCAGTTGGATTTTTTCCTTTAGCATGGTGAAAACGGATCACAGAACACAATTCGATGGCGGAGTGAGAGAGTAAGGGTGTCTCCATGGTTAAGAAGCTACTGATGCCAAACTAATTGTTGTAAAGAAATGGTAACAGGTTCAGCGTTGCCACTACATATGTAATAAAAGTCCCTCAAAATATGAGAGTCCCACAAAAATTTTCCCCTGTTTAAGAAAATAGGGAAACTTACTTTTTGCACGACCCTCGTATTTAATAGAGTTCCTATCAGGATTTCTTGCTGGTAATGCCATCCTAAATGTCTTGTCAAGGATTAACAATCCTTGCAGCATGAGGAGGGGCAATGTCATGCATTAACAGGAGTTCCTCACCCACAAATGGGACACACAGTACTAAATATACAGGCAGACAGGTTAGTTTTGATGAGATAATTAAAAGATTAGATGGCCTGGAAGAACGACTGAGTAACAAAATTAGTGTGGCGATTGAAAGAAGTAAAGCAGGAGATCCGAGAGGAGGAGATCAAGTATATGAAGAAGGAAGTGAAAGAACTGAGGATCAGGATACAAAGATTAGAGAAGAAAAATTGAGAATTCAATCTAGTTTTCACAGGGATAGACGAGAGAAAAGGAATCATGCCTAGAATGGAGATTATGGAAATTTAAGAGAAAAAACTGGAGGGTCCTGAACTACAGGGCTGGGAAATTATCGTGGCCTATTGAATTGGTAACAGGAAGGGCAAATGAATGATAGTAGTGCGATTTGCCACAAAAAGGTTGTTCACATGACATTAAAGATGGTAACTAAACTGAAGGGGTACGGATATTTATACAAATAAAGACCTATCTGGGCAAGAAAGAGGCATCAGAAAACAATTGGTACAAAAAATAAAAGAATTAAGAAAAGTAGGAAAGATGGCTTTTATCTGGAATTTGGAATTGTACGTGGATGGAATAAAGCTTGAAGACAAAAGCAGACTAAGTGACGGCAAACAGGAAAGGCATCAGCAGATTTGTGAAGAAGGGGTAGCCAACCTGTACATGGACGAGTTGGAGGCAATGGCGTCAGACTCATGACATCGCTTCACAGGGGAAAAATAGCTTATAGACCAGCCCAGCCAATGATGCAGATACAATCAGATGATGTAGGAGCAAAGACAACACGAATTAGCAATTCTACAGCTGAGGACCCATGGAAGAGGTTTCATACAGGGAGTTTGAGAGAAGAAAATGCAGGCAAAGCAGCAGGGATTTGAACGAGAAGCAGAACATATTTGCAATCTTTTAGTGTGGATGTTAATCATCAGTAACAGTGAGATCAAGGAAAGTAGATAAAATTAATGCAAAGAAATGTATCCAACTTTAATAATGGGTAGAGATCAGTGTGCAATAGTCAGCCTAATTAAAGTAGCACCAAAAAAATAAATTAAAAGAATGTGCTAGTTAAAATAAATAACAAGTGAAATATTATGTAGCTTGGTTCAGTGGGTTATTCATAAAGAGTATGAGTAGTGGTTAAAAGGCACATATTCTAATAAACATCGGTATAGTAAGGTTTATTTAGAAGATTAGTTAATGGTTGTTGAATTCCATAAAAATGCAGTTTATTCATTTAGTGAAATTCCCTTATGGTTATGGCACAAGTAACAGAATATAAAATGGTGACCGGATGTGAACAGAAAAAGGACATGCGAACATAGTTTAAAAGGAAGAAGAGATGAAAAGTATTTTTTTTTCTTTTTTCAAATTTGTACCTTTAAAAAAAAGCTCAGGAATATTATTAGCAATCTTATGTTTATGCACACCTCCACAAAAATGTATTATTGTGTTTTAAGATGTCTATCGGTAAAATGACAAGCGTCGAATCCAGTAGACTTTTTTGTAACTTTTCTTAATACAATAAATATCATATATCATATCATACTAAATATACCTTAGAGCAGTCCAAGAACCTAAATCAATGAAAATGAGTTCTATGCAAGCTTCATAAGAAATACCAACCCACGCTATTACTGTTCCACTTTGGAAACTGCCACAAGAACTGAAAGTGCATTGATAAGAATATTCTCCTGTCTTCTCCATACTCTTCCATGTCCATCATTCTTCTAAACTTCAATATGAATGATTGGGAGCAAAATGTGAATGTTCAATATGACGATGCTGGAGCAATTCTGAACTTTTAGCTGGTCTTCTGGATTTCAGTTCAGATTCCTCCAGGTGTCTTCTTACAGTTCTCTCACTCATTTAAAGCTGTCCTATTTCTGGTCTCAACTGCAGTGGAATGACAATCTCTCAATAAAGTGGTCATCACAAACTGTACTGCTTTTTTCTTCCTGAATCAGATCTCCTATACATATATACAGTGGTGTACCGAAAGAGTGTAGAGCAAAGAGAGGAGTTGCAGTGGCTATACATAAAAGACTTAGAAAGAGTATTAGAAATTGGGAATGTATAAATGAACAAATTATAAAGCTAGAAATAGAGACGAATGGTAGAAGGGTAGTAATTCTGGGCGCGTATGCTCCTAGTGAAGATGCTGAAAAAACTATTAAAGATGAGTTTTATGAGAATTTGGAAATGATATTAACACAGATTAAAGACCAAGAAGAAATATGTGTACTAGGGGACTTTAATGGCCGAATTGGAAAAGAGGATAATAATCCAGTGATAGGAAGGTATGGAGAATCAACCTTGAATGATAATGGAATGCGGTTGAGAAATATATGTCAGATCAAGTCGCTGAAAATAATGAATGGGTTCTATCCTCATAAGGACATTCACAAATTTACATGGGTACAGCCAAAGAGAGGACTACAGTCTATCATCGACTACGTAATTTTACGACAAACATCAATATTGAAAACTATGGACGTAAGGGTGTATCGTGGAGCAGAGTGTGGATCAGACCACCATCTATTAGTGGTGAAGGTGATAATACCTTATAGAAGGGTGAATATTAAAGGAAAATTAGAGGATAAAAATAGAAGTTTAGAGGAATGTAAATATAATCTGGATAGCTTTCACCAGGAATCTACTCAATTCTTGTATAAATGGAGATTAGCCATGAAGATACACGAAGTAAAGAGGGATAATAAGAATGCAGGAGAATTATATGACCAGTTGAAAAGGATTTTACAACAATCGGCGGAAGAAGCAGTAGGTATGCAAGAACGGAGTAATAAATTGAAACCAGAATGGTGGTCAAGAGAAGTGGAAGAAATGATATTAGAGAAGAAAAGAGCTTATGACATTTGGCTTCAAACACAGAATTTGGAACACAGGGAAAGATAAAATTTGTGGAATAGGAAAGTGAAAAAAGAGGTTTTGAAGTGTAAAAGTGAAATGTGGGAACAGAAGTGTGAAGAGTTAGACAGATTAATGGGAGGAACGAAAGTATCAGAAGCATGGAAAACTATAAAGAATTTAAGGAAAGAAAAGGAAAACTGTGGTGTATCTTTAATTTCTTTGGAAGAGTGGAAGAATTATTATAAGAAACTGTTGACTGAAGATAGGGAAGAGTTTGAAATCAAGGAGAGAAGAGAGGAAAAAGGCTCTGAAAACAAGGAGATGAGGTGTGAAAAGCAAACAGATACATTTGTTAAGGATATCACAATACAAGAGGTGAAAGAGGCTCTGAAAGAATCAAAGAATAATAAGGCAGCAGGACCTGGAAACATTCCAATTGAACTTGTTAAGTATGCACCTGACATAATATTGGAAATTTTAGTAGAAATTTTCAACAAATGTCTAATAGAAGGAGATAATATACCAGAAGATTGGAATTTTGCATATATTAGTTCGATATATAAGAAAGGAAATAAGAAGCTATGCCAAAACTATAGAGGAATAAGTGTAACAAGTGCGATAGGGAGGTTGTATGGTCGAGTATTGAAAAAGAGGGTTGAAATAGAGCTGGAAGAAATAGAAGAACAAAGTGGTTTTCGGGCTGGAAGATCATGTATGGACAATATCTTTGTGTTACAACAGATATTAGAAAAGAGGAAAGCCAGAAATTTATCTACTCATTTGGTATTCGTCGACTTAGAGAAAGCCTACGATACAGTACCCTTGAAAATATTATTTGATACATTGACGAAGATAAACCTGAATAGAATTTATGTTAATGCTATCTGGCAATTATATGTGAATGCAAAGAGTGCTGTTAAATTAGGAAACAATGTCTCAGAATCTTTTCATATTTCAAAAGGACTTAAACAAGGATGCTGTTTGTCACCAACCCTATTTAAAATATATATTCAAGAAGCACTTAAGGAATGGAGGAAGAAAATTTCAGGAATGGGAATTCAGATGGAGGAATCTTGTTTGACAACATTGTTATATGCGGATGACCAAGTGGTTATAGCAAGTGAAGAGTACGATATTGATTATATGATGAGGAAATTGGAGGAGGAATATAAGAAATGGGGTCTCAATATGAATATGGTGAAAACAGAGTATATGAGAGTTGGAGAAGGACAAGGGGATGTAGATTTAGATATTCGGAATATTAAAGAGAGCAATCAGTTTAAGTATTTGGGAAGTATTGTCTCAACTGAGGGAACAACCAGGAGAGACATTCAAAACAGAGTACTACAAGGGAAGAAAGTTATTTGTCTTTTAAACAGCATATTATGGTCAAAAAGGATGAAAATTGAGACAAAGATGAGAATATACAGGGCAGTGGTGGAACCTATATTGTCCTATGGATCGGAATGTTGGCAACTATCGGGGAGAGAAAGAAGGGTAATTGATACAGTGGAAATGGATTTTTTAAGGAGAGCTTGCAGGATATCAAAAATGCAACATGTACCAAATACAGAAATTAGAAGACGAACAGGAAGGATTTGTACAAGTGCAGAGAGGATAGAAACAAGACAGTTATTATGGTATGGTCATGTTAAAAGAATGGATGAAGGAAGATGGCCAAAAAGAGCTCTGAATTATAACCCAGAGAATAGGAGGAGAAGAGGAAGACCGACAACACAATGGAGAGAAGGGATTAGAATAGCTATGGCTGACAGGGCTATAGGAGAAGATGAATGGAGGGATAAAGAGGCATGGAGATCGAAATGCGGGATGCGGCAAAGGCCGTAGGATCCCCGCTTTATATTATATTATCAGATCTCCTAACATAATGTTTTGTCTCTCTAAAGGGCTGGTCGTTGTAAGGTTGTTCAATGAATCACAAGAAATGTAGCCACATAACAATGACTATTCCCATCTTCAAACAATGTGACCACGCTTGCTGAATCGGTAGAATTTGACAGTTTTCACAATAAAGCAACATAAATAATAATGGGTCTGAGAAGTTCTGATAAAATGTTACAAAAACAAAAAAATCTTCTGTATCATGGCTTCTCGGGTTTCCAGCTGGTAAGAAGGTCGAAGGTGGAAGAAGTGAGCAAAGCTGGAAAATGCTGCAGAGCTCAGACAGCTTCAACCTACTTACCACCTGGAATCCCGAGAAGTCTTGATGTAACCAACGCCAGGAAAGCTTCAAGTGATTTAAATGAGATCATTATTACTAAGCCCCGAATTTTTAGGCTTTTATAAAAGGTATTTGAAAATTGCATTAACCTATAATTGACACTGTGTTCAGCTATGTTTGATACTTTGAGCTTTGATGGAATTTTTATATGCATGGCTCTCTTGATTTAACCCTCTTAATATTTATTCTTGTCTTTAGAGGCCTTGTAATATTTTATTCAATGATAATTTGTTCTCTGCCGCCTAGTAATTAAATCTTTTATTATTTAAAAAACAATTGATCTTTAGTTTTCTCTCTTATAGATATCAAATTAATCTTTATTTTCAATTAATATATTTATTATTCTAAATAGTCAATAATTATAAATATATTTTATTCATTCTGCTTTATTATTATGATTGCGTCACAATCTACGTCTTTCATTAATTTATAATCGCTCAATTGCTCGTAATCTTCGTCCAATGAGAGTGCTTTTTCTAATATTGTTAAAAAGCATTATTATTCAAATATTCATTCCTTCTACGTCTTTCGTCTTAATCGCCATTTAAATCCTCTGATAGGATTTTTAGTCCTTTCTGGACTCAACTAGCAGCAGCTATCAACATTTAATTACCTTGTAATTTGTTCTCAACGATTCAAGGATTCGTCATAACTAATTTTGACTGCACAGAAGCAGTTTCTATTTACTATTCGCCGCTGAATGGTGAAATTCTTCTTGCCGCTGCTAGACTTCTCTACAAAGCTTTAGTATAGCTTATTTGAACTTCAGGATTAATTCTTGAAGTGATATTCATTACGAAAAGGAATCATTACACAAGTGAGTGTTTTAAAGATTTTAATATTCATATATTTTGAATATTGCTTTGACGCTATCAACATGCAAATTAATTTAATGACATTATCATTGCGTTTGTGATTTGTGATTAAAAGACGTCACAAGATTAACTGTGAATCATATTTACAGCACACAGTTGCTGCATGTATATGTTTAATTAATATTTATATCAATTCTCGGCGTATCAACCCGGTGGTCCTCTGGAATTCTTAATAAATCTATCTTAAACCCAACAAGATTTTTATTTATGGTGGAATCATTCATCGCTCTGTTCTCAAGAAGAATTCAAGACATTGATCCAACTTCATCTGGCGAGTGAGAGTGATATATTGAAGAAAGTAGTGTCAGTGCTATCATTAAGGGTTTCTTATTTTTGTAAACCTCTTTATCGTTCATTCCCACGGGATGTTTCGTGCGTAAATTTAATACAGCCCTATTATTGTACAGTCCGCTGCTTGCGCATGTCACATCTTTTGGTCCACCGGGCCGGATGGAACCTCTATTGTAACACATATATTGTAAACTGACACTTCAATTTTCATTCCGCCCGGACTTATCAAATATAAGTTCATTTTCTGTCAAGCTGTTGGTGCTCCAGGCATTACTGTTTGAGCACTATTTAAGACAATATAATAACAATTGACTATTGAAGCACATTGTTCTTCTCCTGACTTTTAAGGTCAGTTTGAGCGTAGTAAATATTACTACAACTTTCATACTTAAGCTAATTTTGAGTGCTTCGCCTCCGTGTTTTTGTACACGTGTGAGGCCATTCTTACAACAGCATATTAGTGTAATCTTTTCAAGGGTTTATTTGTACTTAACACACTTGTACTTACCTTTGTGAACAGTTACACTTTTCATGTATTTTGTCCGATACGCGGGCAACCATTAATCTTTGTATTTGTCCCGAATGCGGGCAACCAATTAACTTTAGACTTTAGCTCAGATTCCGAACTTCAATTAGTGAAGGGTTGTGATTTTCTTGGACAATAGATTGCGAATATCACAACAATGGATAATCCTGAGGTCATGTTAAAGTCCCTTAAAGCAAAGCGTACTCCCATTAAAGCGAAGATTACGCTTAAAGCTAATGATATCCTTAATTCAGTTATTGATGATGAAGGATCTTATCAAGACTTCTTGATTTTTAAAAATAAACTAGACCAATTTGAAAATGACTATGATAAAATCCAATCTGAAATAGATGAGCTAGCATACTCTGAGCATGAAGAAGCTTACAGATTAGATGTCGAGGAAGTTATTAAGCGAGCTACTCAATATTATAATAAACAGATTAGTTCTTTCGAAAAGGCTATTGCCAAATGCAAAGAGGCCGAGGCTAAAGCTATTGCCGGCCGTGAAAGAGCCGAGGCCAGGGCTATTGCCGACCGCGAAATAGCCGAGGCCAGGGCTATTGCCGACCGCGAAAGAGCCGAGGCCAGGGCTATTGCCGACCGCAAAGAGGCCGAGGCTAAAGCTATTGTGAAATGCGATAAGGCCGAGGCTAAAGCTATTGCTGAACGCGATAAGGCCGAGGCTAAAGCTATTGCCGAGCAAGAGAGGGCTAAAGCTGAGCACAAAGAAGCCGAGGCTAAAGCTATTGCCAAGCAAGAGAGGGCTAAAGCTGAGCGCAAAGAGGCCGAGGTCAAAGCCAAAGCTCTTGCCAATTTTGAACATTTAAAAGTTCAACTCTTCAACCTATTTCAAACCATAAATTAATTCGAGATTCAGGATAAAATTTCCTATCGTCAAGCTTTGTTTCATCGTTCCGAACTTCATAGGTTAATGGAAAGATATAGGGATGAAAGTCCTCAATTCTTTGATGTTTCAGATCAAGAGGCTGAGCATCTGGAAGAGCATATTCAAACTGAATATGCTGCTGCTTTTATATTTATTGAGTTACTCATTCTTGACAACAAGCTTTTGTATGAGCCTGAACAGGCTCAATCTGCTAGTCAGCGTTCATCGCTTGACTCTCATGCCCCTACTTTGCCTAAGCTCCCGGAGATAAGGTTGCCTCACTTTTCCGGTGATCCTAGGAATTGGATTGAATTTAGGGATACTTTTACATCCTTCATCATAAAGCACAGTCATATTTTAGATATGGATAAATTCCAATACCTGAAATCATGTTTATCCTCTGAAGTAATGACTGTCATTCAAAATATTCCTGTTTCGTCTGCTACTTTCGAAGTAGCTTGGAGAACCTTGGCAGAAAGGTTTGATAATGATCGATTGATTGCAAATACGCACTTAGATCATTTGTTCTCTGCACCCTCCATAGTAGGGTCTTCCACAGAGTCATTACAACGCTATTTGGATCACTTTATAAGCACCGTGCATGCTCTGCATGCTTTGAATACTAATGCTCCCTTGTCTGACCTCATCATTTCCCGTATAATTGTGGATAAGCTCCCTGTGAGTTTAATCAAGGATTGGAAAGCTCCCTAAACTGGAAGAATTGTTTAATTTTTTGGAGTTGAGAGTCAGAGTATTGCAGATGATGGAGGTAGCACTGTGTAGTCAGTCTGCTAAATCTGCACCTACTTCTGCTGTCACTACCAAGACTAAAGCAAAACCTCAGTCTACAAGAAGCAATTGTATTTGCTGTCATAATGCACAGCATCCTCTCTTTTGCTGTGACAAGTTTATGGCTATGAAATTTGCGCATCGTGACCAGTTTGTTAAAGATCACAATTGTTGTCGTGTTTGCCTTGGAGCAAACAGCCACGAATCAAATTGTAATAATTATCGTTGCAATGTTTGCAACGCAAAACATAGCATTTATTTGCACAATTCTTATGCATCTAATAATTCGCAGGCCGAAAATACGGTCAATGTAATGTCCTCTGGAAAATTACAGCAGAAATGTCTGCTTCCCACAGCCACTGTGGTAATTCTCGACAAAAATAGTCGTGCGGTAGAGGCTACAGCACTTCTAGATAGCGGTTCTGACTGCAACCTAATCAGTAATAGGTTATTTAAACAGTTAGGCTTGTCTCCTTTACCGCAGCGCACTACGCTGGCTGGTGTATTATCCACTAATGTAAGCACACTAAGGCTGGCATCTATATCACTTAGATCTCGTGCCACTGCTTGGCACTGTGATACTGAGGCTGTTGTTGTCCCAGAAATCTCCACATCCAAGTTCCCGAAAAACTTTATTGACATTCAGGGATGGAATATTCCCCCCAATCTGCGATTAGCTGATCTGCAGTTTAATGAACCTAAATATATTGACTTGCTCTTGGGTGTTGAAATCTGTTCCCAAATCATAGCTCCTGGTCAAAAATCTGCCCCCAGCTTTCCTACAATTCAAAATTCCCAGCTGGGCTGGTACTTATCAGGCAAATTGCCTCTTTCTTCTACTCCCCAACGTCGCTATGCTCATTCGACTCGTTGCGGGAAGCGATTTAATCAGAATAGATCTCCCAGATTCGAACCTGCTAATTCCGGGGAAGCCTTTGCTAATTATTCAGCCTTCCTAACTTCTGATGAAGATGTTAGTAATCAACTCACTAAATTTTGGGAGTTAGAGAAGGTTTCTAATTGCGCTCCTTTCCCTGACGAGTCCTTCTGTGAGAAGCATTTCTTAGACAATACCCAGAGAGATTCTGATGGGAGGTATATTGTTAAGCTTCCTTTTCGGTCTGCCCCAGAGACTTTGGGCAGTACTAAAGCCCAAGCGTTAAAAAGATTTCATTCTTTGGAGAAGCGACTATCCTCTAATCCCTCTCTCCGTTCAGAATGTTGTAAGTCCATGTCTGAATGTACAGACCTAGGGCATATGGAACCCGCTGTTGCGGACTCTAATTCTAATCATGAATATGTTACTCATTTGCCTGTGCCAAAGTCATCCAGCACTACCACCAACCAAAGGTAGTGTGTGATGAATCTGCCAAATCTTCTGGCAAATCTCAATGTCATTCTCGCCGTGGGTGTTATAGAGAAGCGTTTGATCCAGGTCCAGACGAGCTTGTGAGGGTGGTTACTGTTCGTACCCCCTCAGGTTCATTCAAGAGGCCAATTGTTCTCTACCTATTCATCACTCTGAGGACTAGATGGTCTTCTGCTTTAGGTACTTAATGTACTCTTGTAGTTATTATTGTTATTTCATCAATATTTGTTTTTGTGTTTTCGTCGTTCTTGTCTTCTTTTCTCAAAGTCAAACATAACTTCGCATTCTAGTTAGATTATTCCACAAGTGGAATAATCACGGGCAATATGTTCAGTTATGTTTGATAATATGAGCTTTGATGGAATTTTTATATGCATGCCTCTCTCGATTTAACCATCTTAATATTTATTCTTGTCTTTAGCGGCCTTGATAATATTTTATTCAATGATAATTTGTTCTCTGCCGCCTAGTAATTAAGTCTTTTATTGTTTAAAAAACAATTGATCTTTAGTTTTCTCTCTTATAGATATCAAATTAATCTTTATTTTCAATAATATATTTATTATTTTAAATAGTCAATAATTATAAATATATTTGATTCATTCTGCTTTATTATTATGATTGCGTCACAATCTACGTCTTTCATTAATTTATAATCGCTCAATTGCTCGTAATCTTCGTCCAATGAGAGTGCTTTTTCTAATATTGTTAAAAAGCATTATTATTCAAATATTCATTCCTTCTACGTCTTTTGTCTTCATCGCCATTTAAATCCTCTGATAGGATTTTTAGTCCTTTCTGGACTCAACTAGCAGCAGCTATCAACATTTAATTACCTTGTAATTTGTTCTCAACGATTCAAGGATTCGTCATAACTAATTTTGACTGCACAGAAGCAGTTTCTATTTATTATTCGCCGCTGAATGGTGAAATTCGTCTTGCCGCTGCTAGACTTCTCTACAAAGCTTTAGTATAGCTTATTTGAACTTCAGGATTAATTCTTGAAGTGATATTCATTACGGAAAGGAATCATTACACAAGTGAGTGTTTTAAAGATTTTATATAAATTACGATTAAACACACTGTGTACACTCAAAAGTTTTCGTCATTTGCGAAGTATGAGAGTGGTAACACTCTTTCTTTGCAGTCAATGATGTGATAAGCACTGCATGTTAAACCACACAGTTTGCATATGCACTGATCGGTGGCGTCGTGAAATCGGCTTTGATTACATATGCGGTGGTGAAATCCATGGGCCGCTACTCTTGTGTAAAGGTGGTGCAGATCGAAGTTGGCTCCTTTCCACTGCTGGTCATTCATGGCTGGGGTGCGGTAGAAGTCTGGGTCTATATTGTCTGCTTTTTGCCGCCTCTCGTCTAGGAATCTGCTGCAGGCTGGAGTGACTTCGAGGTCATTTGTACGGAGTAGATCCTCTATGAAAGAATTTGTGTTGTTCAGGGCATAGGCGATTCTATTCTTCGTGTATTTCGAAACACAGAGCGTTCTTTTCAGATATGATGCCTTGATTCTATCCAGTTTCTTCATGTTACTGTATGTTAGGTGTGTCCAAAAGAGCTGGATTGCATATGAGGCAATGGGTGCGATTTTCAGATGGAAGAGGCTGATCGCAGTTTTTACTGACAGTTTTCCAAGTTTTGGGATGTCGAGGGTTGCCTTAATCGCTGCTACTGATTTTTCTTCCACATGTTTGGAAAAGGTATGGCCTGTAGTCTGTAGCGTTATTCCGAGGTACTTGTAGGATTTGACAATTTCTAATTCCTGGTCTGTACATGTGAATTTATCCAACTGTGTTAATCTTCCGCCTTTCTGAAATTTCATTATTTTTGTTTTGTCTCTATTTATAGTGAGATCGTTTTCCTGGGACCATGTTTGCAAGCTGTTGATCGCCTTTTGGAGTTCCTCCCTTTTCTTTGCTAGGATGACCATATCGTCGGCATAAAGATGCATAGTCACGTTCTCTGTTTGGACTCTTGTTATGACATCATGTGTGAGTACGTTGAAGATTATGGGGCTCAACGGGTCACCTTGTAAGACGCCGTTGGTCTGCTTGATTTCCTTGGATTCAGTCAGGCCGTCGGTGATGGTTATGGTGTTTTCTTGTAGCATGTTCTGGATTAGCTTGAATATTTCGTTGTCAGCTCCGAGGACTGTTTGTAATTTGCGGATGGTGATTTTCCTGTTCACTCCGTCAAATGCCTGTTTGTAGTCTATGAAAGCTGCATATGCATGGCCTTTGGGTTTGTCTAGTGCGTTGTGTATGTAGTGAAGAACTTTCTCTATTGCCTGTGTCGTGGATCTTCCTGGGATGAACCCATACTGTTCGTTGGGGATCACAGTCATCAGTTTGTCGTGAATCTTTTTCAGGAGAATGTTATTTAGTGCTTTAAATGCAACACATTCCAAGGCGATTCCTCTTTAAGCTTCTGGGGCGTCGTGGTTTCCTTTTCCCTTGTAGAAAACTTTGATCAGTGATTTTTTCCATAGAGAGGGGATAGTTTTACTTTCCAAGCATTTATTATATAATGCTGTCCATAAGTTCAGGGTGTAAGGGAGTGCTCCTTTGATCAATTCACTGGCCACGTTATCGGGGCCGGCTGATTTTCGGGGCTTGCTCTTCCCGATGACATACTGGACTTCCTCGGGTGTTATTACATATTTTTCTCCTGGTGAGTCTTCCTCCTTGTTCTTTGTCGGCGCGTCTTTCTTCTGGAGTAGATTTGTAAAGTGCGTCTCCCATGTATCCATGGTTATGGATGGTGTTATGCGAGATTTCCTTGTGCCGAGTGCTCTGTATGGTTTGTTCTCCGCCTCCTTTATAAGTTCTTCTTCCAGGGTGTGTGTATATGCTAGTCTTTTTTTCTTTCAGTAGGGTTCTATATCTTTGTCTTTCTTTCATGTATGCCAGTCTGATTTCTTGCACGTTGGAATTTTTTGCTTTGTGGAATTTTTCCAGGACCTCCATTCTGGCTTTGTACCAGTCTGCGTCGAACCATGGTTTGCTTCGTCTTTTTGGTGGCTGACTTTCGGCGGATTTAATTAACCCTTGGTTTAGGGCTGTCAGAGCTTCGTCGATGCTTCCTGTTTCGATCTGTGCAAGTATTTCGTGCTCATCGATATTCTGCACTAGTAACTGTGGGTCGATTTTTCTTGGTGTTCATCTCCTTACCTCATTTATTTCTTCTTTCCAGCATCGAGTCATGTTGAAAATAGTTTTGACTGTGAGGTGTTTTCTTAGCGGAGAGTTTGCCGAGTTTACAACAACATTTTGCCTTTGTACTTTAAGCCCTTTTCCCTGGTAAAATACAAGATCTAGTGTGCTGGAGCCGTTATGTGCTATATATGTGAATTGCTGTTTTTCATTGATTGAAATGAAGCCTTAATATTCATATATTTTGAATATTGTTTTGATGCTATCAACACGCAAATTAATTTAATGACATTATCATTGCGTTTGTGATTTGTGATTAAAAGACGTCACAAGATTAACTGTGAATCATATTTACAGCACACAGTTGCTGCATGTATATGTTTAATTAATATTTATATCAATTCTCGGCGTATCAACCCGAGTGGTCCTCTGGAATTCTTAATAAATCTATCTTAAACCAACAAGGTTTTTATTTATGGTGGAATCATTCATCGCTCTGTTCTCAAGAAGGATTCACGACATTGATCCAACTTCATCTGACGAGTGAGAGTGATATATTGAAGAAAGTAGTGTCAGTGCTATCATTAAGGGTTTCTTATTTTTGTAAACCTCTTTATCGTTCATTCCCACGGGATGTTTCGTGCGTAAATTTAATACAGCCCTATTATTGTACAGTCCGCTGCTTGCGCACGTCACACACACAGTTATTCTAGATTTTTTTAACAAAGTAAACAAATAACTATTCCTTATATCGGCACTCGAAAAATAGCAAAACAATTGAGATAATTGCCCTTTAACTATACAATTATTATTCAATATACCACTCAATTCACTTCCAATCTACAAAAATAAGTAGACTTGAGTGTCATGAATTTGTTCCTTTAATATACTTCTCCATCATTGGTTGGTAACTTGTTATTTTAATGTTGAAACGACAATGGATTAGTTGCAGATTTCAAAGCATTGCAATTGGTACGACAAAGCAACATATACATTGTTAATTTCAGTGCGTTGTATAAATATATTTTTATTATGTCTTTTCTTAAAATGCACCAATTCATGTATTTATTTTCCTTTGCATTAATTGGAAAATCTATTTAAAAATCGTGTTTTAGCCCCTAGTTTTTAAGCAACACTCTCTTTAGCTCCTAGTTTTTCAGTTTTTAGTCCCTTTTAGGCTCTTCAGCCCGATTTAGACCTTTTTAGGTCTATAAAATTCATATATTCGGAAGCAAGGGGTATGAACCAGAAAAATACATTAAAATGTTCTAATTAGGAAGCTGGGGAAAAATAGGTTAAAACCTTCAAATCCTGGCCCTAATTATTACATACTACAAAATAATGAGTGACTAAATATTAAGGTATATTTTATGATGATTGAGCCATTTTAGGCCACTTTAGGCTCAGAGTAGGCTCTAAGGCCTAAAGAAGCCCTTAAAGTCGTCATGTCTGGCCTATGTGGATTTTGGCATAGTTTATGGAAAATAATATTTATAGTTTATGGAAAATAATATTTATAGTTAGTTACCTGTGCGGAGTAGATGGTCTCCCATCGGGCGCCTCCCCAGGTGGCGGATAGGGGAATGCCCACCAGATATGGAGGGTACCGGGGAAATAAAATACCCGGGGCGGACCAAAACCACCCCCTTGTCAGGGTTATGATGAATAATGCCGGGCAGCAGCGACATTATTATCGACTGGAGGCATAGAACAAATTATGTTCTTGATGGCTACTGATCGAAAATCTTCGGGCGCAACCTGATGGATGGGTGTGGCGGCCGTGGTACTGCGATGTGGAAAGGAAATGGGAAGACTACCACATTATTTTTTCCCTGAAGACACTTGGGATTAGCGAATATGATGGCTGCTCCTGACGCAAAATACTTCCCCAGTCGGATCTCCGGGCGCGAAGTGTTTCAGGGGGAGTGATCGATATTGAAAGAACAAACAATAGAAGACAGCAGCTTAAAATAGGAACATGGAATGTTAGGACACTTAGACATGCAGAAAAACTGGAATTAAATAAATGTGGTGTGAATATAGTAGGTTTAAGTGAAGTGAGATGGACTGGACAAGGTGAAGTGGCTTGTGGTAATTATACGATGTTCTATTCGGGTGGAAATTGTAACGAAAGAGGCGTAGCTGTAGTGGTGGAAAATAAACTAGTGAATAGTATTACAAAAGTGGAGTGTGTTAGTGATCGTATAATGTATGTAAAAATAAATGCAGATCCAGTGGATGTTTTGATAGTGCAAGTGTATATGCCAACTTCAGATCACAACGATGCAGAGGTTGATAAAATGTATGAAGACATAGGCGAAATATTGTACCAAGAAGGAAGAGGTAAAGTGAATGCCATAATTATGGGAGATTTCAACAGTGTCATAGGAGAAGGACAAGAGAAAAAAATTGTGGGTCCTTATGGATTAGGGAAGCACAATGACAGAGGTAATAGGCTTGTTGACTTCTGCTAACAATATGATATGGTGATAACCAATACCTGGTTCAAGAAGAGGAAAACAAAGTTGTACACCTGGAAAAGCCCTGGGGATATTAATAAGTACCAGATTGACTACATTCTCATCAAGCAGAGATTCCAGGGCAGTGTGAAAGATGTGAAGACTCTTCCAAATGCTGACATCAACACAGACCACAATCTTCTTGTAGCAGACATAGAGACTAGGCTGAAAAGGATTAGGCGGACATGTAAAAGAAATCCAAGATGGAACTTAGAAAAACTGCGAAATGACAAGGACTCGATTAAAGAGTCATTGGAAACACAGTTACATGAAATAAAAAATGTTGGTGAATCTGTAGAAAGTGAGTGGGAAAGTGTAAAAAATGTTTTGTTGGACACGTTGAAGAACAAAGTTGGAAAAATAGACAGATTAAATAGGAAACCGTGGGTAACACAAGAGATGTTAAAGAAGATGGAAGAAAGAAGGAAATACAAAAATACTAATGCTGTGGAATATAAGAGATTGAATAATGAACTAAGAAGAGAGACAGACAGAGCAAAAGAAAATTACCTTAAAGAAAGCTGTGATGAAATTATGGAGCTTCGACGAAAAGGAAGATATGATTTAATGTATCAGAAAGCGATGGAGTTAGAATCTAAAGAAAATAAAGGAATACGGACTTTTGGAATAGAAGACATTCATGGAAATTTAATTACAAACCCTGGAAAAGTTCTTACAATATGGGAAAATTACATAGAAAAGCTTTACGACAAGCAAAATCGACCACAAGACATCGAGATGGAAACAGAAGAACTAGTGGATAAAGATAATATAGGACCTAGCATATTGAAGAATGAAGTAGAAAAGGCCATAAAAGAAATGAAGAATAGAAAGGCCACAGGAGACGATGACATACCAGTGGACCTACTGAAGGAATTAGGAGAAAATGGGATGAGGAAACTTACCAAACTTATCAACCGAATTTATGACACTGGAGAATGGCCTCAAGATTTCCTAGAGGTAATTATGATTGCACTAAAGAAGAAGAAATGTGCCAAGATGTGTAGTGATCACAGAACTATCAGCTTGCTATCTCACGTAGGAAAAATTGTGGCACGGATACTAACTAGAAGACTGGAAAGAAGAATAGAAGACGTAATAGGAGAAGACCAATTTGGTTTCCGGAAAGGAAAAGGAACTAGAGATGCAATTGGAATGCTAAGGATTATATCAGAGAGAGTTTTAGCGGTCAACGAAGAAGTGTGTGTCTGCTTTATTGATTGGCAAAAAGCTTTTGACCGAGTGAACTGGGAAAAGTTAATGGACATACTCAAAAAAATAGGCATTGACTGGAAGGACAGGAGACTAATCCGCAATTTGTACCTGGGACAAAAAGTGAAAGTGCGTCTAGAACATGGAGTGACCAACAGTGTAGAAATAGGAAGAGGTGTGCGTCAAGGATGTTGTATGTCACCCATCTTGTTCAACCTTTATGGAGACTGGCTAGCAAAAGAAGCCTTAGAAGGAGTTAGGGATTTTGTGATAGGAGGATACGCTATTAACACCATCAAATATGCGGACGACCTGGTGATTCTGGCAAAGAAACAAGAAATATTGCAAGGAATGATTGACAGGCTGGTGGAAACAGGAAGAAAGTATGGAATGGAAATCAACATAGGTAAATCGAAGGTGATGAGGATATCGAAGAGAGAAGAGCCGCTTCAAATTATCATGGGAAATCAAGAATTAGAGAACGTGAACCAGTTCAAATACTTAGGAAGTGTACTGACGAAAGATGCCTATTGCACCAAGGAGATAAGATCAAGAATTGCCATGGCCAAGAAAGCATTTATGAAGAAGAGAACTCTGCTAACTAGTAGTCTGAACCTAGAGCTACGTAAAAACCTGGTGAAGTGTTATATTTGGAGTATTGCTTTGTATGGATCAGAGACATGGACTTTGAGGAAATTAGAGAAGAAATATTTAGAAAGTTTTGAAATGTGGTGCTGGAGACAGATAGAAAATATAAAGTGGATGGACATGGTGACAAACGAAGAGGTTCTGAGTAGAGTGGGTGAGAAGAAGTCAATCATACACACAATTCGTCAGAGGAAAGCAAACTGGGTTGGGCACATTCTCAGAAGGAACTGCTTATTACATGATGTCGTAGAAGGAAGATTGGAGGGTACAACTAGACTTGGAAGAAGAAGAATTCAGCTGTTGGACGATTTAAGGGAAAAGCGGAAATATTGGATGCTGAAGGAGGAAGCCGAGGATAGACAGTTTTGGAAAACAAAATTCGCGTACCAAGTTTGAAAACCTGCCGGAAGGCAGAATACTTACTACTACTACTAAAGGAATTTTATGAAGATGAGACCTTGGCTTCCTATTATTACGTCATCATTGTTGGTTTCGGCATGGAATGTTATTCTTCTCAGTGATTGAGTATTTATTAGCGTATTAAAGAAGAGTTTGATAAAATGTAACAAAACACTATCTAGATTGTTACTAGGAAGGGTGTGTAATTAATCATGATAGGCTGTATGCATTTGGATGCTGAGGGGTGAGGTGTGTTTTGTTTCATCTATATTATCAGATTTCCCGCTAGGCTCTTGGTCATTTGCTGGTTGGAGGTGGCAGTGTCCACATCGTTTGTGTCTTCATTTTGTGATGTGATTGTGGCGTTTGACGATGGGTCCGCCTTCGTAAGGTATTTATGGCGGGGGTGGGTGCTCTTCTCTCAGGTATGTGTTTAGTTTAACATTACAATGTGATTCTATTTTATATTATTTGGAATTTAGTCTGTTATGGTGTCTCATGACGTGGGTTCGCCATCTTGTTTCCCGGGTTCTTTTGTTGTCAAACCTTAGTAGCGTATTCATTTGTTTTATTTATTGCTGAGTCCGCCCGTTATGTAATTGTGTCCCTATCAGTATCGTTTTAATTATTATTTTATTTTGATTTTGTCTTCTGTCCCCTGTGCTTACCTGAGAGAATCATCCATTACCCTTTGCGCTTTCTTTTCATTTCATTTTTCCGGCCTTGCCAGCAATGACCCATCTTCAGGTCAATGGGCGGGATTTGAAGATGACTTCGGATTTTGTTTTTTAAGTTTTAAATTATCTGGCCGACTTGAGGAGGAGCGAGCGTTCATTTGTATGTAAGTTATATGAGCTAGGGTTACCTGTATTTAACTGTAGATATTACTTTAAATTCTGGAACGTTGATCCTTCAGATCGAATTCTTTTACTTCCAGGTATTTTTAGTATGCAGTACTATTCTGTCAGAATGTGTATGCATTATGATTTATGCTTTAGAAACTTAGCAAATTATTTAAATTGTTTTTCTAAAGAGATATATTAACTTCAAGAATTTCGATGTTACTCAAGAAGCAGCAAGATTATAAATTTGTAATTGTTTGGATACGAATCTCTTTGTCGCACACGCCCAAAATTCAGTCTTGAGTTTATTTTTTTAAATATACAGCACGTCTTCCACAGTTTATGTTTGTGTTCTTTTCCCCTTGGCGCAAAGGCTGCTTAAATTAATTTTAACTGGCCTTTGGGCCAGATGCGCCTAGTCCCGTAGAAAAAAAGAGTGTTTTCAGGTCCCCTAGTTACAAGTTTTTCTCCCCCGGCGCATGATCTATTTTTAAAGCTATTTAGAAGAATATCAATGACTGAAAAATCTGCGATTGAGAAAGGAAAGGAGATTGTACTCACTGATTTGTTGTCGGGTCAAACATTTCAACAGTCTGCAGGAAAGTGGAACCATCATAGCCACCGCACACATACAATTTGCCATTCAGAGTTGCCACACCAAGGCGACACCGCCTGGTGAGCATGGGAACACATGCTGACCACTTGCCAGTGTGAGGATCATATCGTTCAACCTGTAAGAAACAAACGCATTACAAAACATGGCAAGAAAAGTCATTCAATTTTAATTTTCTTAACATAACATATAAAGACCTTCACTTAGGACACATTTTAAGAGGTGCTGCTTCCATCCTCACGTAATATTGACTGCCGGATATCTTGTAGTCCCTCTCATAGTAAACGGATGTACCTTTAGTGAAATTGTCTTTTAAAAAGCAAGTTTATACAATTTCACATGAATACTTTTTTACAAGCATTTGTGGCTTTTCTACCTGTTTTAGTAGCATGACTTCCTGTTCCATATTGATCCCAAAAGTGCACTGGACATGGAAGGAAATTGCAATAATTTCAATATTTTAGAAACTGAACTGCTTAGTACATAAATGCACAATGAAATACAGCTCAATGTGGAACAGGTTATAACAAAAGGGGCAGTGACTAAATTGTTCTTCTCGAGTGTTAAAGGCAGGCTAAAAATAAATATACCCTAAGGGTACGTCCAAGATGCACGCTGGTTTTCTGAGTCAGACAGTCGGCGCCGATCGGCGCTGAGTCGGCGTGCGTAAATTCCTGTGTTGCTAAACGGGACTGGCCATAATGCACCTGCGCGCAGACTTTCTGCGTACTGGCAATCTGACTCCGATTTTTACCGGAATGATTTCTTCATTCTGGTTTCAGACAACCTGCCTCTCTGACTGTTGATTTTCGTTCATGTGTTACGATGGATATCGAGGATTTTATATCAAAAGCTCAACTTAATCAGGGGTGCCCACCCCCCAAACTTCATGACTCACCCCCAAACTTCATGACTCACCCCCAAACTTCAAGACTCACCCCCCAAACTTCATGACTCTCCCCCCTCAAACTTCATTGCTCACCACCAAACTAATTGGCTGTCGACAAGGGCGCCAATATGATATTTTCTAGGAAGGGGCAATTTTTTTAATTAATATATTTTTTGTCGTTTTAACTTCTTGGGCCACTTTGTAACATTATATTAATAATATAATAAGTGCAACAATGACGTAGCCAGAAAATAATTGCGGGGAGGGTCGAAAGTGCCGGGGGGGTTTGGAATACGCCCCAAAAAGGGGGTCAGGGGTCCATCCCCAGAACATTTTTAATTATTGAACTAATGAAAATCACATTTTACGCTATTTTAGCACTCAAAAACTACATAGTTAGGAAATTTGTTTACCATACTCTAAGACATGCCAATGTAAACAAGAAAATATTACCTAAGTCGGGTGTCCACCCCCGGGAAATTTTTAAATATTGAAATAATGAAAATCACATTTTACGCTATTTTAGCACTGAAAAACTAGTTAGCAAATTTGTTTACCATAATCTAAGGCATGTCAATGTAAACAAGAAAATATTACCTAAGTCGGGTGTCCACCCCCGGGAAATTTTTAAATATTGAAAATCACATTTTACGCTATTTTAGCACTGAAAAACTAGTTAGCAAATTTGTTTACTATACTCTAAGACATGGCAACTTAAACAAGAAACTGTTACCTAAGTTATAATAATTATTACTATTTATAAGAAAAGCTGAATAACACATGGAACAGTGGACATAATAGGCCTACGCGTTATGTTATGAAAAGAAAATAACTGCTATATCATATTTGACACACCAACAAATCTTGTTTAATTAAATAAATATTTTATTTCTTAAATACAAATATAGAATTTTAGATGACTTTTGGGGGTCTAAACCCCTGGACCCCTTTTCCTAATCCACTGTGGCCATGTTGTCGATTTGGTAAAACTTCTCCAAACTTTTTATGTCTTAACTGACTTTCAAATAATTGTCTTCAAAGAAAAACACCTGACTATAATAATTATTAATACACATTTCTTCCTTGCGCCCCCCCCCCCCCCGCCTCCAGGTATGGGTGCCCATGGCTGTCGAAATTCTTCATCTTTATCTTTATAAAAATCGGGGATTTGTAAATATAAACAGCGCTGGTGTTCAACAATCGAAATTTAGTATTGACTCTGCGCTGACAACCTGCTTGCATAATGGCCACATCCTATCTGCCGCTCGGAGTCCGATAGTCGGCGCCGAGAATCTGAATCTGACTACCTGCTTTTACCAGCGTGCATCTTGGACGTACCCTTAACAACCAATGTAACCACATTCCTAACTGGCCATGGTCGTATTAACTCCTATTTTTATAAATTCAATATTAAAGACAGCCCTGAGTGTACATGTGGATTAGGTGACCAGACTGTACTGCATCTCTTATTCGAGTGTTCAAAACTAGACTGGCAAAGAACATTATTTAAGGACTCAATGTTAACCCATTGACACACTATTTTTCTTATGCATAGCGCACCGATAAATACTAATATTTTCAGGCAAAAATTGTTTTTTTACATTTATTATTACTTTATGCAAATTCAATTTTTTATTGACTTCACTACATACCCCCTTTTATGCTGTGAGGTTTCTTCATCCCTGGAGTGTTTGTTTACAGATATTTTGTGGTGTGATACACCCTAAAACAGTCTGGAACGCCACACACAATTTCTTCCTCGAAGCCATTTTTCTAAATGAGTGACTGGGAATCCCATGATCACGCGATCATTATATCGATTTATAACTTAAATTCAACTTATCGTGTTGAATACAATAAGGTAGATAACTTTTGTGGGTATAAAACGCTAATAAGGCATGTCATGCCATGTACTAACGGAAAGCAGGAATAACCACATATTCACGATCGATTCATACCTTGAAGATCGATATGAAGCATATCGTATTGCATACCATTGCATACCGTCTACTAGACGGGAAAGTGCACTAATGGGTTAAGAAAATATGGAAAGTGGACAGAAAATGTGCAGAAATTAGTACATAACCATGCAAAGGAATTTATGAACTAGACAGACTCTACAGGGTACAATTTACTATAGAATAAGAAGTAGACATTAACTACACCAAACTAACTACATAAGTGTATATCATAAGCAGAAAAATCAGTTATTGTACTAGACAGATAAGCATAAGCATTTTAAATTCTTGAATATACAATTGTAAATTAGTATGTAGTATTACACGCACAGTAGTGGAGTGGTAAATAAAAAAATTAATAAATAAAAAATAAAAAATACTGTAAAATGTAGAGCAAGTTTCTAATCTCATCAAAGAAAATACACTGATCTACTGTCAATGTACATGTGATGAGTTGCAAATGCTCTGTAAATAAAAATGATTTCCATTGGATCATTTTAAACAAGTCATCGGTTCCATTGGTACCCAAAGACCGATGGATGTAATTGAACAGCACAGCTGTAAGAAATGAGCAAGAGAATGTACTGAGTTTAAAAACATCCATATTGCTACTTCCATTCTATATACAGTTGCCTGTATCATAATATTTGCGACACTCCATCTTTGTTCATATTCATAAATGTTTTGGTAAAAACAGAAAATCTCACTAAGAATAAAGTTCAAGGTTTTCTTTGAAATTTATTGATATTTCGTTGTTTCTCCGAGAACTCCCTGACATTTCCAGATTTCCCTGTCATTTGTTAAATTCTCTGACATTTCCATGGGTGGACATATTGAGAACAATCATACCTTTCACAAACACACCTAGTGTGATTCAAAAAGTATTGACAGGTACAACTGTATAATTTAGTGCATATTAATTTATTTAATAGCTATATGCTATTCCCTTTAAAAACCTTATAAAACGGGGCTTTACTGTACACTCATATGACTACCTAAACATCTTGTTTCATAGTCCCCAACAAAGTAAGTGACTGCATTGCAGGATATGCATATTCAATTGTCTCAACCCCATGAAAAGCCATACTGATAACAAGAAATGACAGGCCATAGTTTGTGGAAGAGGGCCTAGCTCATAACTACCCTTCAGAGAATTTCTATGAAAAAATGTTTCAATTAAAAGTTTTAGGGCTTTCCAGAAGTGCTAACCTCCCAGGAGAATTATCAGTAATTTTCTAGTGTGGACTTCCTCCCCTCTGTCCAGCCCTTCCAAAAATCACATAAAAAGTATATTACATAAAATTATACATTACAATCGCTGTGTCATGTTACAATGAAACAAAAATTGTGGCATGTTTTGCATCAACATCTGTTTTTGTGTAGATTTCTTCTTAAGTGCCATATACTTCTTGTGATCCCATCTTGATCTTCTGCATCAGAAGTAATTCCAGTGTTGATTGTACTTAATATAAGCCTGAATAATGTCTAACATTGTCTCATAACACTCAATATTGCTCTATAAGGAGATTTACTGTGTGATACACTTAATACTGCAAACCACTTTAAGTAATGTTTTATACTTCACATGTCTACTTTTGTTTTTAAGCAGCAGCTGCATTTTTAAATTTGGCCACTCCTGTGTGTAATACTCTCAAATATTTTTGTAACACTGCTGTCTTTTTGCTAGTGGATGCAAATTCACAAATCAGACAATCTTCATTTTATGGAACCAATCAACTGAAATAAAAGCGCTTCAAAATCACAGTCACTATGTATGGACACTGAAACATCAAAAAAGGGAATGAAAGTTAACAGTAACAGAAATTCCTTACCAACCATAGAGAAAGCAAAGACAATATACATAAAGCAGAAAGGTAGAAGAAGGAAACTATCAGCTGACTAAGAAGTTGTAAGTCTTGCTCTTATCGCAATTTCTCTCTCGTAAAAATGATGAAAGTGATGATTTTGTTTGCTTAGTTGTCAGATCATGAACACAGAGAAAAGCCTACACCTTTTTGTTCCTTTATTGTTTTACAATTTTTTTAAATAATTTTTTTTTACAGTATCTGCATAATATCATCCTCTATGATTTATTTACTCTTACTACCAGTATATTCGGTGAAGAATACAAGTCATGAAGCTCAACATTATGTAGTTTTCTCCAGTTCCCATTTTTATGTCTCTTAGATCCAAATATTTTCTTAAGCATCGGCTTCGGTACATACACAATTTAAACACAATAGCAAGAGCCATTTTTAAGAAACTGTGATTTTTTTGTTCACTATGTAAAGCAGGGACAGGTAGAATGAGTGTTGTGACTACAGCAATAACATCTGTAAATCGTTACCTTGGTACTCAAGTTAAAAATTTACCACTTCCGCTCCTCACTCAAGCCTACTCTATGCTATATGGGTTGCATATTCTGTTAAAGATCACACACTTTATCTTGAGCTAAACACTTCATAATGCTGAAAACAATCCACATCAAGAAGGCCTCGCTCAAAAAAAATTAAGGTTATGGCCCATTCCCAGTATTGGCATACCCAAAATCACTTTTCGTAGGGGCATTCTTGAACTACCGTCTATTTTCTTTTATCAGTTTACAACATATTATTCTGAAAATGGCAGAATTAAATCCAGAGACAGCAGTACAGGGACAGAACAGTACTGGTGTTGTGGAATTGGTCAATACAAGTGACAACAAAGTTAAAAGTGAAGATTCTTTAAACCAAGAAGCAACGGACATCAGCGAATAAACAATAAACCAAATAAATGAAATGGAAGAAAAAGCAATTTAATGTGTTTTAAGCTGAATCTGTCTTTGGAGAAATCAGTTTTTATTATTTTGCTAGAAAGTTGTATTAATTACCTGCAGACTCTCGTGAAAGAAATTTGGTTATAATATATTAATTCAGGCATGTGAAAGTGCATATTCAAGTATATGTACAATGCTATGACTTTTAAACTGAGTTTCTATAATCTGAAGACTGGGAGAGACTGTCTAAAGAAATAACAAAGTTACTTAATTCATTTCCCCAGCGATACATTCTCCTTTAATATTTGCATCGATAAAAATCTTTAGTTTATAGCGAGATCTGAAACTGCTACGAACAGTTAGTTTCATTCTGCACCAGCATAAAACTAGACACGTTATATTTTCTAGTAGTTGGAACCCTTCAGAAATGTCAATTTCAACACACCCCCTTCTGCAATAGCCAGTCTCTTATACTGCAAGCAATATCAGCTCTCCTCACCCCTGCATTTTTTTCAGCTCAAGATAAAGTGTGTAGTCTATACACATCATCAGATGTCCAACACCATTGCTCCCCCCAGTCGTACGCAATGGTATGCTATGCTCACACGTCTTTTTCTCAGAGAAAATATAGATTTGGTTCTAAAAATGTTTAAAAGTCTATAAATGCCACATATTATCACAGGAGCAAAAAGTTTTGGAAGAACTCCACTCACCGAATCAAAGATCGAGAGACCATCATGTCCTCCAAGTGCAAAAATGAATCCTTCAAATGCAACAACACCACCAGCACTGCGATGCTTTATCATGCTGGCCACCACAGTCCACTCATCCTTATCAGGTTGGTAGCACTCTACAGTGTTGAGTGATGTCACACCATCATAACCCCCACACACGTACAGGCAGTCATTTAAGGCAGCCGCACCCACAGCACTAAAATAGAGTCACAGGGAAGAATAAGAATAAGAAATAAATATATTGAAAAACATAAACATTTTAACAGGAGACAAATTACCATATATACCTGAATACTACCCGCCCCCGAATAATACCCACACCCAAAATTTTCAAAAGGAAATTTGAAAGAAAATCTATAGGCCCATATATAAAATTATTTTGCCAGTTTTATTCTTAATTGAACAGTTATAATTAACATTACATATCATAAAAGAATTAAATATGGTAGGCTAAAATAACCCAGCCGAAATCTCGCAGTCTTATGTGTGCAGCGTAACACTTTCAACAACACCACCACTCTCAATTCGTGAATTCAGCTGTTCAGTGGGAATCCACACACGATACGTGCGTCCGACCCAAGGTCAAAGTTGTGTGGAAATTCACCAAACTTTACCGAACTTTCCCCGAATTAGTGGTTCTGCTTGTACTGTACTGTTTGCACGGCATCTCTATGCATAAAGCTTTGTTTCACCGGCGGACCATGTGCATAAGAAAGCGTCATTTTCCTTTCATTACAGCTTCGCTACTGTTATACTATACTGTGACGCTACTATGAGGCTACTAAAAAGCACTAGGCCTATATTATATTGAGCCGATATGGTATAAAATGTCGAAATTCAGATAAGAGGAGTCCAGCATTCAAATAATATCCGCACCCTGGTTTTTCGTTCTCGATTTTTGAAAAAAATATGTGGGTAGTATTCGAATATATACGGTAATATATAGAAGTAATAACACAGCATGCCTAGGAATAATTTCATGGATGAAATACATTAATAAAATCAAAAGTACAAGAAATTCAACAATACTGTAAAGTTTAGAAGATTGCAAATAAGGTTCTTTCCATTAAAAGAAAACTACGAGGGCCATCCACAAAGTAAGTTTCCCTAGGGTCGTTTACAGAAACAAAACAAAATTCAATTTCATGGAAATATTTATTGCAACAGATATAGCAATTGTTCGGCTATTTTTTAACAAATTCGCCATAGGAATTGAGACATTTGAGGAGCATCGTTTCAAAACGTATTAAGTGCACAAGTTAACATTTTTCAGGAAAGACGAAAAACGATTTACTCCCTAACCAGGAAGTACATCTGCAAAACTAAGACGTGAAATTTTAGATATTAAGGTAATGTTTCAGAATCCCCAAAAACTGAAATTGGTTTTCAATTAACGAGCATTATATTTTAGTTTTAATTTTACACATAATACGTTCTGAACCGATTTACTGAACATAATACGTTTTGAACCGATTAGACAGTAAAAAGTAGAGAGGAGGTCAAACATCAGCTGGATTCGAAAGAAAATATGTTTTTAAATCATTGCCATTAATTGCATATATTGCGCGAAAAATTAGTATTACCCTATTTTACGGACTATGAAACGCTCCGGACTATAAGACGCACCTTGATTTTAGGATGGAAATTTAAAGGAAAAGAAATTTAATGTGATTTTAAACAAAAACTTTAAAGAGGATAATATACTTCAGCATAAACAATTATAACCTTGTACAATAGAATCACTGCTAATCATTTCTAACTTAAAACCTGCGTTGTACAAAAATTTCTTCTGTACAGATGCATGGCGTAAATTTTAACAACTGAAACGAATTTTCAGCATAAAGTAAGTGTAATGGGACTAGGCTGTTTAGAGGTCAATTGCTTTATTTAATCCACCTGGTGGAGAAAAACTCCTTTCATATAAAAGAACTCAACATTCCCTTCTTTTCGTATTGTAAACCTGACTTCCAGCTACCCTCATTTTACGATTGTAATAAGTTCACTTACGTACAGTCTGTCACAAAATTTGTAACTAAACGTTTATAACACCCTGTTTGTAACTATGGTATTACCGGCAGTATTTACCATAATTTTAATTTTTTTTAGTGTACTTCGGACCATTAAACGCAGCCAACTTTGATGGCTCTGTTTTCAAGGTAAAAAAGCGTGTCTTATGGTCCGTAAAATACGGTAATAACACTGCTAACATTAATCACTTGTAAACACAATAAGTGCACACACCTTGAAGATAAAATTTACGCACTTTACATGCGCATAGAAGAAACAATTTGAATTTTACAACAGAGCAATTCCAACATCACAGTCTTTCAAGTCCCGTTTTTTCGTGCAGATAGTCTAAATCCTCAGGATCGTCATTTTGTGGTGCTGCATCAAAATTTAGAGCTACATTATACATTTCCAAACTGTCAACCTCTCTTTAGTTATCACCAAATTTTGCTTTCAGAAGTTCATCTATGTCTTTTTTCTGCATCTGACAAAGCAATCATTTTGTCAGCTACAGGAGGTTCAGACACCTTCTCCATACTTGTCAGTCGTTTCAGTAATTTTGTGAATTGTTTTGAAGGACAATGACAACTATACATTGGCTCCATCATTAATGTGACGATTCATAGTTTTTTCTTCAAAATTACTCTCTTCATGTCCTTTATTCCATCCAATTTATTGAACTATTTGTGGAGCATTTTATAATCTCTTATGACCCAATCATCTCCAGGTGATCTTACTTCTCCCACAAGCTTTTAATGTTCTCTATATTTTTCAGGAGTCATAATGTAGGAGCATTTTCGGAGATATTTTACTACCCCAAACACGTGATCAGCGGCTACCCGGGCGCGATTTCTTGGGCGCTCAGTCCCTAGTCCTCATTCGATAGGTTTCGTTCACCCTGACATCTATTGGCTTCAATACTAAGCTTTCATTCTGTTTCAGCATACTTATTTATTTATTTATTTATTTATTGACATCTTTCCTGACGCATACAATTTTGCGAATTGCTGGTTTCACAAACACGCTATACAAACACATTGTACATCCAACACTTTCCTCACCTCTTTAAGAATTCTGAATGTGCTAATTTCTGACACTCCCGTGAACTCTCATGTCAATTTTATGGACTGAAAGTTGAGCGAACTTTTCACAAAACGTATTAAACGCGTTTAAAATTAGGCCTACAGTTATCTTCACATTTAGATCCCTTACATCTGTTACGTTTTCAGGGTGGCCAGACGTCCGACTTTTGGCCGGACTATAAGGCTTTTTGCTAAGCAGTCCTCCATCCGGCGCGGCTTTATGCCGGACGTTGATTTGTGCCCCTTTTCGAGACTCTGTTGGATCGGTAAAGCATATTAATAAAATTTGTATTTTCCCGTATGCTCCTGCCAATCCTAAGGTTGGTGCCGCGGAAAAACCTGAATCTATTCCTAAGGATGGCACGTTTGTCCATACGACGATAGCGTACTATCATTTATTTTATATAAATGCAGTTATTAAGTAAAATTAGTCAGGGTTATACCATGTAATATCTGCTGTCCAGCCGTCCATGCCCGAAGTTTTATACTATGCTAGATTACCGAAGAAATGTGTCCTCCTTTCTGACATTTTAGAAATGGCCACAACACGAAATGGTGAAGCATGTTCTGCTAATTCTCTTCTTTATGCTTAAAACTAGTCACCCAGTGTAAAAATATTGAGCCTACATTATATAATATTCTATTCCCGGAAGAAAATGACCAATTAACAAAAGCATGAATTACATAGGCTATATGTTTTTATTTTGACCTCTGCAGCCATCAGCGAAGTCGTGGTGACTTAATCCTCAAAATGAACTTTTTCCAAATAAGAGATCACACCCGATGCTACCTTGATCGTCTCTCTGACACCTTCAGTCTCGTTCTATTTAAAGAATGTTGCAATCCTTTACTGATATCTGTGACACACAGTGCATAAAACGATATTTGGCGGAAATAGTAAGCTTCGCCAATTGATAATTGCTGCTAAACATAATTGCAAACCTGTTGCAAATCAAAGCAGAAACTTCTTCTATCTGCTGGATGCTCGCTCATTAATTTGTGGAAGGTTTTAAAACGAATTTTGTGTGCTGCCAGATCTGCCAGTAGATGATTCTTTTTTTTTTAAATACCGGCTTCACACTGAATCTGAAATGCCATGCGAGCACAAGAATAAAATGCCTTGAACAAGAATATTATGACCTTTAAAATGTAATTTTTTGATCGTTGCACTATCTCTCATACCTCCATTAGCACATTAAAAAGTACAATATAAAAATACTGTCACAATGTTTATCAAAAACCAAAATGTCGCTTACCTAGCTTTCACTTCGCGCTGCAGTTTGGTTATCCCAGTCTTGGTTCGTTTTCTGCTTCCTTTCAATCTTTTCGGAACAGCTTCACTTCCTTACATGATGATACAATGAAATAACATACAACATCTAAACTTACGGACGAATCAGCATACAAATTATTGCGAAATATCAGCCGAAACGTGGGTTGAATGCCCGGTGTAAAAATTAAGTTGTACATAATACGTTTTGAACCGTTCATTCCCGTGCACATAATACAATTTGATCCAATACTTCAACTTTGACAGTGAATTAACACGGGATATAACTTGAATTGTTCCATTCTGAGTTCATAGTGTTAAAGAGCGCTTATGAAATATGGCGAAATCGTATCAAACTGTATTTTGACCAAAAGTGCATTTAATACGTTTTGAAACGATGCTCCTCATTTGTCATACCATGTGACCAATTTTTTAACACTTGTGTTGTAGAAGTCTGCTGCCTGGGATTTGAACCACTGTGTGACAACCATCTCTGCTTCTCTGTCATTTATTGAGGTGTAGGAAAAGATGGAAATCACTGGGAGCGAGGTCCGGGCTGCAGGGTGGATGCTGAAACATCTCCTAGCCGAAATTTTGCAGGAGACTTGCAGGGAGGTGTTTAAGCCTCCACCTACAGCTCGGACCACACACCCAGAGATTTTTATCTTTTCCTGCCCCTCAAGAAATTACAGTGAATGACAGAGAAAGGTAAAGATTGACAGAGAAACGGAGGAGGTTATCACACAATGGTTCAAATCCCAGGCGGCGTACTTCTATGGCACATGTATTCAAAAGTTGGTCCCACGGTATGAAATGTCTCAATTCCGGTGGTGATATGTTGAAAAATAGCTGAACACTTGCTGCATCTGTTACAATATATATTTCCATTAAATTGTGTTTTGTTTCCATTAATGGCCTATGGGAAAGTTACTTTATGGATGCGCCTCGTATGTTAATGCAAAATTTCAGCTGTATCAGTTGAGTAGTTTTTGCAAGAAAGAGTAACGGACAGACTCACAGAAACACTATACTTTATATTAGTATAGATATTTTATTCTAGCCAACAGTTTTAGGTTAAACGTATTTAACTGCAGACTAACTTTCACCCCAAAAATATAGGTTTTATAAAGTAAGTTGCTGTAAGTTGCTGCAGGATCCTAGCTCTGGGTAATTTTCAACAGAAACTTTAGTATATTATTACATCTCTTACAAAGTCCTATTCAGAAGTAAAATGGAGTCAAGTAAGGGATAAAGCAGTTACCTTCGCTTGCAGTGCATTGGGGAAACTCTGCTCCACACTCGCTTCAGTGGGTCAAACACCTCGACAGTTGACAGTCGCTCAGAACCGTTGTATCCTCCAAATGCATATAGTCTATTCCTCATGACAGCCACACCCACTCGACTTCGTAGCATGCTCATAGCTTCTGCCAACTGCCAACGCCCTACAATTGGGTCAAATACCTCCACTGTGCTCAGCGAGTCCCCTGAAAAGCAAACAGATATATTGGGTGTTTTAAAATTCTGGGTACTGACAAGATTAAGGGAAGTGACGTAAAATAAAATCACAGTTTTATATAGATAATATATACAGGGTGATTCACAAAGTTTTACCGCCAGTAACAGAGCATGTTCCTGATGTTATTTGGAACAACTTTTCCTAATAAAAGATTTACATATCTCAAAGAATTATGGAGTAATGTAGATATTTATGAACGTCTCGGTGTGAACAGAGCTCAACGTACGTTGCGCACATGCCCACGTTTTATTGGCATCCAGAGCCATCCTAAGCTAGATAGTTGACTATCGTCCATTGTAGAGTAACAGATGACTGTGTGTTCTTATTGATTGTTAAAGAACAGTCCTGATAAATTCCACAATGCAAAACGCGCTGTTCATACCCGCGTGCCAAAGTGCTTGGATGTAGAGGGAGGCATCTTTGAAAAACTGATGGCAAACTGAGAGAAAGAATGAAATATATGTTAAGTATGTGAATTAAACCCATTTTGTTTGTTACATTCAATTTCTGTGCCGATTTATTGACAAAATTATTGCTATTTTGTCACGAATGTTGAAACTTCAAACGCTTATAACAACGTGACTACAAGTCAGATCATATTTTTGTATTTATATTTTTTGTTCCAAATATCCTCAAGAATGCACTCAGAAAGTGGTGGTAAAACTTCATGAAACACCCTGTATGTGTGTGTAATACACACATACCGTATTTTATGGACCATAAGACACACTTTTTAACTTGAAAACAGAGCCTTGAATGTTGGGTGCGTCTAATGGTTCAAAGTACAATAAAAAAATTAAAATTATGGTAAATATTGTTGGAATTCCACAGTTATAAAAAAGGTGTTGTAAACGAAAAGGTATTTACAAATTTTGGCACAAACTGTACATTGTCACAATCATAAAATGAGAGTAGCTGGAAGCCTGGTATACAATGCAAAAAAGAGAGGAATGTTGAGTTTTTTTATGCAAAAGGAGTTGTCTCCGTCGGGTGGTTTAAATGAAGGCAATGGCCTCTCAACAGCCTTGTCCTGTTACACTTACCATATGCTGAACTGAGGGTTAGAGAGTGTAAAAGTATTTCTAGTCTTCTATGAGAAATCAGTTCAGTTGTTAAAATTTACGCAATACCACCTGTACAGAAGAGATTTTCGTATCACACAAGTTTTAAGTTAGAAGTGATTTACACAGATTCCATTGTACAATGTTATAATTTGTTTATGCAATGAAGTATACTATCCTCTTTTAAATGCTTCGTTTAGAATCACATGAAATTTCTTTTCCTTTAATTTTCCATCCTAAAATCAAGGTGCGTCTTATGGTTCGGAGCGTCTTATAGTTCGTAAAATACAGACATAGGCTATATATATATATATATATATATATATATATATATATATATATATATATATATATACACAGTGGAAGGTGTATAAATGCATGAATTAAAACTGGGGTAGATTAAAATAAGATGAGCAAAAAAGTTCAAACAAACTTTTCTCTAACTAACACAGTTTTTGAAAAAATCTAATATTTCTGAAAAATCGTAGGCCTAATTGGGTATGTTGCAACCCTCAAGACATATAAGTGAAGTAATATGATAATGTCTGAAGAACAGGGTCATTGCCTTTTCTAATGTTTCTCATGTAGTCATGAAGATGAAATTTGCAACATGTATTATAGTTTTCTTATTTAGGAATGAAAACATCACTGAATACATAAAGTTGTAAGGATTTAACGATGGCTACTTTAACTTGACAATTACAAAACAAAATTACGAAGACATTGTGCAAAATAATGTTGATTATGATACACGTTTTTCAAGTGTGTCTTATTTTAAAATAAGTGTAGAGTTATCCAAGAATTAAAAAAAAAGTTGGGCCTACTATAAAAACGTATGTCATACATTGTTTTTTCTATGATCACTCTAAATTTACAATAAATAAAAACCAGCTTATAGAGAATGTTTCAAAAGGAAGGTTAAAAGTTTCTATGGCCGCTGAACCTGTGGCCATCAATTGCATTTTAGGTTACAATGTGAGAATTTCATGGATCTCTGAAACTGTGATTGTCAATTGCATTTAATTTTTAGTACCGGTACATAAAAAGAATAACAGTGTGTAAAGAGATAGCTTGATTTGTATAGGCACACGCATTTAAAGGTTCACGTTAGGCACTACAACAAAGGCCAAACTGCAATTTTACATACTACTGTAGAAAAAATGAAATTACTATTATCATGTCCACATTTTAACTGAATGCTTGGCAGCAAGACCAAGAATATCGTCTTCTGCATTTAAAATACCTTGTCGATGCTTCAGATCTCGATTTCTATAGGCTGAAATCGCACACCCAGCCTTGAGGACTCATTGTGTCACAGCAACAAGCAAGTTGAATTCGGCAACATTCTGTTAAGAAATCTCACCCCATAAGTCTTACTGCTTGATGAGAATTCTGTATCATTTCCCATAAATTACAAACATATCTATGGAAAAAAGGCAGGAATCTATCAGATAAATTGCTCAGAATGTAATGAAACATATGTGGGAAAACAAACAAAAAATATAGACATAAGATTGAACATTAGGTATTGTCAAATAGAAAAATCAACAGTGGCAGCTCATTGTTGGAATAACAATCATAACACATGTAAGCAGGCCAAATTATTGAAGTCAGTAAATAAAGATCTAGAAGTTTGGGAAAATATTTATTAAAAAAAAAAGTTTGAAGATAGGTTAATGAATTCTGAAATACAACAAGAAGAAAACTTTATCAAGGGGTTCATCAAAACTACACCAGAGGGCACGTCAGAATTCTCCAAGCAAGGATTTGACAGTTGACTAGGAGCAGCGGCGTAATTACGGGGTGGCAAAGAGTGGCAGTTGCCACCCCAGAATTCCCAAACCCCTCTTTTTTCCACCCCAAAAAAGTTTTAAAAACACTTAAACTACATCATTTTAACGCCAAGTTTTAAAAAATTTCCATACCCCCAGAACCCCCGGCAGACCTTGCCACCCCAGTTAAAAAGCTGAAATTATGCCCATGACTAGGAGTTAAAAATGTGGGCAAAGACCACGAAACATACATTCTTCAAAAATGTAAGTAAAAGTCAAGTCTAAAGTATTTAAATGTCAACCATCTCAATTAACATCATATCCATGTATTCGTGATTCGTAAACTTCTGCATCAACCTTGATTGATGTGTTATATAGGTCTGTGAGAACACTACAAGAGCTGTACAGTGATACCTCGAGATAGGAGTTTAATTTGTTCTGTAACCTTGCTCGTATGTCAATTTGCTCGTATCTCACAGCAATTTTCCCCATTGAAATTAATTGAAATGCCATTAATCCGTTCCAGCCCCAAAAATAGTACCCCCAATTGTTTTTGTTACGTGTTTTTGAATAAGAAAAATGTATTTATAAATGACAAATATTGTATAAAAACATAATAAAAGAGAATATAAAGCAAAAAAAACTGGTTTTATAAGGTGTACATACATATTTGTACTGTATTTTGGTCACTTAAATGCACAAAAAGCGCAAAGCCCTAGAAAAACTTAGCAAAGATGCTTCAACAGCGAGGTAAACAAGCATACTGGGGGAATACGTGGGATAATGCGCGAGACGCACGAGGCGCAGGAGCAGTAAACTGGTGGGCCGTGTGCAGCCTTGCAGCTGGCCATTCCTCGTACCTCAAATGTCGCTCGTATTTCAAAACAATACTTCGCTCGCTCGACAGCTCGTATCTCAAATAACTCGTAAGTTAGGGCACTCATATCTCGAGGTACCACTGTATAGGTAACTGTAGTCCCTGTTCACGATCATACAACCAGTTAATAGGGAAGCAAAATGCACAAGATATGTAAACAGTGTGCATGTGGAACATAACTGCTGGATTTCCCTTAAGGTTTTGTCACAGAAAATTGATCAATCATTTGTTACTGTTTTTAAAAAAGTATTGAAATGGAGCATTTTGCGAAGAAATTGTAGAACAATAATTTCATCTTGTTCTTTGCTTTGGTATCCTAATTTATAAAACATGAATAACAAACATGTATACCATAAATAGTCGGCCGTGGTGGTCTGGAGGTAGCATGCCCGCCTTCAGATCCAAAGGTCGTGGGATCAAACCCAGCCGCGGTCAATGGATTTTCAGGGCATAAAAATCCTGGGCATGGAGTCCTCTGAGAGGGACTTTAAGCTGGCGGGCCTGTGTCATAGATTTACGGCACGTAAAAGAACTCAAAGCCTAAATTAGAGCCTCTGAACAGAATTTCTCAGCCCTTTCATGTACAAGTGATACCTTAGTTTCCGGAGGGGAGCTTGGGAGGCGAGAGGCTTACCACCTGTCCCTCTGCCCTCTCTCGGAAAATAAACGTAACAAAATTCAAACAGGTAACAAAACCTCCACTTGGAGACCCTTTGCCCCAACATAGGGGATTTAGGAACTCAGATACAGATACCATAAATAGGATTTTTTTTTTTTTAATCTAAACTAGTACTTTAGTACCAAAATACCATTTGACTTTTTGGTGAATATGCTGCCAAAATTAATGCACTTACACCCCTTGCACCTTGTATATAACTACAAAAAGAGAAACTACTTATTTATTGAAAACATCTTGAGATTTTCTGGCACTGTTGATGTACAAAATATTCTCAAGATTCTACCCAGGTTCATTTCTGACATTACAGAGTTGAATTGTGGCTCCACTTTCAAGGAGTGAATTAAGACCTTCAGTTAAATCGCATTAACATTTATCTGGTACACTACACATTTATATATGAATATCCTCTAATATGGCTATCTGGTAGATAAGAGTAGCAGTTAGACAGCTAACTAGCACATAAGATAGACAAGCCAGGTAAAATCAAAATGGCAGTCCATGGGAGCTCTATGGATGCCTGAAATCCAATTCTGATATCAGAAGGTTTAACTTGCAGAATAATAGAGTTATAGGCCGATATTCATAGTCGGCGACTTAAGAACCGACTGTATAAAGCTGAACTTATTTGAGAAGTCGACTTATATGTTTTTCGTATTCATAGTCTTCTTTAAAGTCGTACTTTATTAAATCTGACTTCATAAAGCACTACTTATTCTACATATTAAAGTCAAACTCGATAATATGAAAAATCGCGCATTCACTGCCAAAACAACTGAATCAGCCAATTGTACTTTAGAATCTTTTCAGTTTTCGTGTAATGCAAAGCCATCTAGGTACGAACTTCGCTGTCGTAATATAAAAATACAGATGGCGGTGTGCATTGTAAACAAAGAATTCAATTCATCCAGTCATATTATGCAGCGTGTAAGTAAACCGTTCAATAGTTTCTTGAGAATGTTCTGTGTATATATTCGTTTGGACATCGTACAGAATTAATACCCTTACGCTTATGTATTTATTTCGATACTGAGTTCTAGTAAGATTGAAAACAGCTTAGGAACCTTTGGACCGATATGAAATGCCAGCAGCGGAGAGAGATTCTGATGAAAGAAAGCCGACTGGATTCCAAAATTGTGTTTTCTTCAAATGAAACCTCTTTTAAAATCCACTGTCAATGTAGAATTTAAATGGATTCCTCATGTTTTGCAAATAATGCTAACACCTTGCCAAGAGCCTCAAAATAACTGTCCACGGTTCTGACTTAAACTGAAATAAGTCAGGGGGACCCTTGAATTGACTTATTTCGACAAATAAGTCGTACTTTAGTGACTACGAATAGCAATAAACTTGACTTTGACAAAAGTAAATATGTCATAAATCTGACTTGTGTCAGAAACTCAACTTAAAATGAGATTAAAGTTCGGCTTGAATATAAGTACGACTTATTGTGACTATGAATACCGGCCATAGACTTTAATATCACTAATACAGAATTAATAAATGTTCTTGAAATTATGAGTTTTAATGCAATTTCAATGTACAGTGGGTTCAGTGGTCATGCCATCTGGTCACAGCGGCTGGCAGGTCCGTCAGCCAGCTGCTAGATCCCAGCAGGATGGATGCAGTTTCCTCAGAAGTGATTCGTGTAGTTACTAGAGTGACAATTGCAACAAAATATGCAACATGATATTCTCTGTCTTATCCAGAAGAAGAAATTTTGTAAACTGCTTCACTTAGGGTAGAATCTATGGACCCTTGCTATGTAAGTATGCTCTGCCAGCTCTTTTGGAAGCAATCTCAAGAAGTTACTTACGTTAACAAATTCCCATTTCTGGTAGATGGTTATGAAGGTGATGGGTTTACCACCTTTAAAAGAAAATATGTGTCCAATTAATTAATCTTGAGTAAATTAAACCTCCATCAGGAAACCCTACACTATGTGCAAAGTTTTACATTTTTTTGTTGGATTCTCCCTATTTTACATTAGCTGTAAAAAAGGTATTTGTGACTTGAGTAAGATTCAAATATCAATATGAGGGCATCAGTACCTGACTTTGTGAGGCCCCCAACAGCGAAAATGTGTCCCATGATATAGTTGCAACAGCGAGGGCGAGTCCGGAAGCTCTGTAGCAGTGGCCGCCGCTCTGGCATGAGATGGTAGTCACGAGCCTCGTCTAGCAAGTCCCGGCACTCATGTGAGGTGCGAATCAGCTCCTCCACAGCAACTCTGTCGGCCAGGTAGTGGGGGGTGAGGAGAGGTAGGCGCACAGTGGCAAGCAGTTGTGGCAAGTCCTTCTTGCGCAACTCTGCATCTTTCTTCACCCACCTCATCACAGCCTCAAACACCTGTAACAAATTATTCAACTCCAGTTTTTTCCATACAGCAGTACAAATCTGGATGCCTGGGTACAGTCCCCACTATGGTACTTCCTTGGATCCTTGGATCCTTGTAAGGCAATGAATAAGTTGAATATTTGGTCTAGTTAGGCTAAAGTTTAAGGAGCAAAAAAGATCAGTGAATGAAACATTGGTTTGTGTGACTGCAAGGATGTTGAAAATAATATGTTAATGACAGAATGCAGGCAAAGCTTAAAAAATTTGCACTGTGGAGACCAAACCCAATCTATACTCGGGGCAGCGAAAGGCTCTACCTGAGTATAAGTTAGGTTGCATATTTAATAAGGAGGGCAAGGTATTAGATGATTTTGCATTATTTATTTTAAGAACCTTAAAGAATTCACACATGATTGCATTAGTGTATACCACTGCAGAAAACAATTAAATGAAGAAATTTTGTTACAACATTTTTTGGCAATTATTTGCTATTTTTTGGGTAATATTTATGTATCAAGGGTGTAACAAAGATGTTTATAATGATGGCGATGGTGTTACACCCAATGAAAAGTAGGATATTTTCTCTAAAAAACCTAATTTTTCAGGGAAAAAACTGGGCACGACACTGATTTCTAAAATGCATATAAAATTAATGTAAACTGTTAGGTTTAAATGTGGTGTATAATAGAATTGATACTGGGCTACTAGAAATAATATTAATTAACGTATCTATATACTATGTAGAATATATTTTGTGAATTATCTTTTTTGTGAATAGATCTTCTGATTTTTCAGTTGTTGGTACTGCTCTGATGATTCAATTTCAAATTTTAAGAAAATCTGCACTTCCTTTTATTACTTCCACCAACTTTTGACATCTTAGAAGAACTGAAGATTGGACAACATTCAAAGGATACAGTAATTCATACACATTCGTTAAAGAAATTCACCACATGAGTCTACAACTCGTATGCTTAGAGAAAACACGAGTTCTGGAAGTATGTTAAGCGATTAATGAAAGGTGTTTGCTTGTGATCAAAGCACCGTCTACTAGATCACATATACCAGTAGAATCAGGGTTTCCGAACTATGTTCTTTAGTAATACCTGATCATGACTCATATGTGGATCTAAAATCTATTCAGGATGAACTGTAAAACATCACTTAAAAACATGTTTCGCATGAGAATTTGTATTAATATGTCCAGTAGCATTACAAAGCAAGACAATATTTGATTTTCTAGAATGATTGGCCGGATACCGAACAAAGACATAAAAAGCATGGTGAAGTAAATTGCCCACGAGTTCGTCTTCAAGGGGTTAAATTTTCTTATTAGTAGTTTTTGTCATGGACACCTTATGTCCTACGCACCTGTTCCTCTGACAACACATGTAATTCATCTCGTCGCACTATACTCAGCAGTTCGGTGCAGGACAGACCCAAGTACTCGTCCGACATGGAGACATCGTGGAAGTATTGCTGAATATACTTGTCAGCTTCTTCCATCAAAGGGCTACAGCCCAGTGTGTCTGCAAACTGTCGGATGCCCAACACATTGTGAGGGTTGAATCTAAGCAATCAAAGAAACATAATATAAGCTGTATGTAAACACAATCAGCTCCTTGCTTCAAGCAGCCAAATGTTGAAACTTTATACTTGCATTTTGAACCTGCAAATATTTTGGGGGAAAAAAGATGTGAAACACAAAACTTCCTCTGATAATATAAAAGGTTTGCCTTTTAGTGTAATATATTACATGTGACATTCTCTTCATGTAAATGGTTGTAAAAATGAAGAGAATGTCAATACAAGTAAGAATCAGCTTGAAAATTTTTTTGTCATAACCGGGATTTGAACACGGATCTTCGGCTTAACGCGCCGATGCTCTACCATTGAGCTACCATGACAACATGACAGTCTGACATCAAATTCAAGCTGATTCTTACTTGTATTAATATCCCAGACATGGATTTAATGTCTATTTCCTTTCCTTCCACTTAATTGAAGAGAATGTCGTTACCACATCACATAGAATCCCCAAAGTATGTACACAACCCAAACTAAATCTGATTAATGCACTCATATAACTTTCTTCCTAAGCATGGGGAATATACCTTCCGCGCTTCGCACTCTGATATAGAATAAGAGATCGTATTGCAAGGAGTGCATATTTAGTTGTTTCAACCTGATGCAAACCTTTGTTGTTCACCAGGCAAGACTGAGTTACTATAAACAGAGGGTGGCTTTTTGTGAAAAAATGTTTCAAATAAAAGTTTAGCTCCTTGTATAAGCACCTCATTATACAAAACTTAAACAAAACCATTAGAGCCATTCTGAAGAAAACACGTAAAAATAAAATTCTTTTCCATGCAAAGTGGCATTAAAGGTAAGAGAAAGTCGTCGCCAATCTTCATGTCAAATCCTCATAAGGTTAATAACACAAAAATATAAAATTTAGATAAAATTATATGATTTTTCATTCTTGCGCTAGGCTGTTCACAGACACACATGCAGGCATGTTTTAGAAAATAATATTTTTGGATTCAGGAGACCTCAAAACATGTACTACCCACGCACCATATCTTGGGCGCTGGATTTACGGGGAAGTGAGGGTTGGGGGGAACAAAACATAGCTACTCCGCCAGTCTTTCTGCAGTGTTGTCAACCAAAGAAATCACATTTCAGCAGAATCGTGCGTATGGTAAGCGCACGTCAACAGCGTAAGTGTGGATGCCGAATTGGATAATTAATTCCGATGAATCATCCTCGCTATTTTATGTAGTGACATTTAATAGACAACGATTTTAATGCAGTCCAATAATATAACGTGGTGACGGTATTGCGTAACAATTAATAACACGTCACAAGGCTTTAGTTATCAAATAAATCATTTTCCTCCGGGAAGAGAATGTTATATAAATAGGCTCAATATTTTTTAACTGGATGACTATTTTTAAGCATAAAGAAGAGTCTTAGCAGAACATGCTTCACCATTTTGTGTTGTAAAACATAAGAGAGGTAAGGCATCTAAAATTGGAGAAAACTATAAGCCTATTTTTAAAGAATTTAATACGTTTTGTGAAAAGTTCGCTCAACTTTCAGTCCATGAAATTGACATCAGAGTTCACGGGAGTATCAGAAATTAGCACATACGGAATTCTTAAAGAGATGAGGAAAGTGTTGGATGTACAATGACGTGTTTGTGAAATAAGCAATTTGAAAAATTGTACTTTTCCACATAACTCCATGCGTCAGAAAAGATAATGTCAATAAATAAATAAGGATCCTGAGACAGAATGAAAGCTTAGTATTGATGCCACTAGATGTCAGGGTGTATAGCGTACTTCGTGTTTCAATGTTGTCAGCTTTACCTACGAAGTTGAACGAAACCTACCGAATGAGGACTAGGGAGCCAAGCGCTCAAGAAATCGCGCGCGGGTAGTATTTATGTTAAAACCTCAACTTTCCTGGGAATCACGATGTCAATTGAAAAATATATTACATTGTTTGTTTGGTTCATTCTTTTCCATTTTTCCTTCTTTTAAATTTGTCAATAAGTATTGTATGAGGAGCAAGCTTGCAACCTGAAACCAAACCAAGTACTCCACGGTGGATCTTCAAAAATATGAGTTCACACAGTGGACTAGTGCTTTGGGGGGAGAACTTTTTTTAAAGATAGTAGTGCATGTTGCTTATAGTGTAGTGATAATATAATAATGAGTCGGGATTTGTAACACTTACTTCACTTAAAATAGCTTTTTTCAGACTAGTTTCAGGTAGATTTTATTCCTTCATTATTACATTATCAACATAGTATGTGCTTATGTGCAGTTCAATAGAAACTGTTTGAATATTGTTAAACCAGTTTCATTACTAGGTCAGTTGACAGAATATCAGAAACAGGGCCGTAGAAAGAAAGCAAGGGCCCCAGGGACAAATTTTCCCGGGCCCCCGTCACATATTAAATTCACTACCCAATTTGCCCTTTATAATGTATGCAACAAAAAGATTATGCAATGATATTACATAATTATTAAGTGCCAGAATCGTACCGGTACTTTATGAAATTGTCTGGTAGACAGGACTGTCTGACTGTCTGTCTGTGTGTCTGTAAGCGCGATAACTCAAATATGCTTTTTCGGATTTTATAAAACTTGGTATACCATTTATAACGCCCATGGGACGAAGCCTATTGATACTGGACCAAATCGGTGCCCAGCATGGGCACGAAACAGAAAAATACATTAAAATGTTCTAATTAGGAACAATTTTATCTGTATGTACCAGTTTAATCTTTTGGAAATTATGATTTTAAATGCCAAACTTCAGTGAGTCCAAAAGTATTTCTGCTTCTACTTTTAAAAAATAGCCATTTTTCTTCAGATTATCTGATTAATTCCGTGTCACCGTTATACGACAGGACAATGCAGATAAAATAAACACAATAAAACATTACTTAAGCTGTTTATTGACTTATAACCAAGAGTAAATTTAGAAAGTAAAAAATAAAACCTAATCGGCCGGGCCCCCTTTTGGGCCCGGGCCCAGGGGCTGCAGCCCCGGCTGCCCCTCCCTCTCGTCGGGCCTGATCAGAAAGTAGTACCAGTGGCAAAATTCCTTATCATGCTACCAAAAAAGCAAACCACCTAGAGGTAAAATTTTTAAAGACTTTTAATAATTGCTGCAGAACTGGAATTAGTGTGTTTCTGCAAGGGAATAAGTTTATCTCACTCAACAGTAACACAACAAACTGATCTGGCGAAAAATTTGGATGGACAAATGAGGGCAAACAAATTCCAATTCCGCCAGCACAGTACATCACAATAAAATAAATAAACCAGAAACGCTAAGTAAAATTTGTACGATATGTTCGCTGACTTGCTCATGTCTGGTATATGTCATAAATTCATTACAGGCAACAATCGTGCAATTAGACATTTGTGAGATTAGGACCTGCGCTTGATGAAGTCTGCACAGGCGTCCCTCACTTTGTGGAGCTGCAGGAATGATGCCCCCACCATGACACTCTGCACATTGTTGTTATCAAGTGTGACACGCCCACTGTATGCAAAGTTTATCAGCACCTCCAACGCCCTGAAACAAAATACAACAATTGCTTGAGTTGTTCCCGGCTTTCCTAATTGAACAGAAGCACCTATTCTAATGACCAGTTGCAGAAAGTTACTTCTTGATGACCAATCAGTTAATGTATGATCAGTAGGGTGTCCCTTATTTTTAAAAAATGGAAAATTTTTGCGGCCACCCCGTTTCATCCCAACAAAATTTCATCTCTTAGGGCTGTGTTCACCAACACGGATAAAATTTCTTGGTATTGTGGATAATAAAAACTATGATTAATCCATTACCTCAAATAGTAAACCTTTCGGGTTTCACCACACAGTTTGTCACCTTGGTTCTCAAAAGCTTGGTTTTTGTCTACTACTTGTCTGAGCCTTAAATTTTTCATAAGAGAACCAACGTCATCTGGCGGCGGTTGTGTGAAACAGCAGAGGGAAGACTGTCTATTGGCTATGTCTGGATGTGAAACGTAAATGTTGCCATGGCAATGAAAAGTTTTCCTTCATGCTGTCTCTAGCTAGTAGTTCTACAAATGGTCACTAGATGTCTGGGGGCGTGGTATATAGCAGATAATTTCGTTTTCCCTTTGAATCTTGTGCAGAAATTAATGTCGTCATAAATGTCCAAGTACGGCATAGTTCCTTTATCCATTAGGGTGCCTTATTCTGTGTTCTGCTTCATATTCCTCGTCACTGTGATCATCTCTCCAATTGCCTATGCGCCATCTTGATGTCGCAGTTAGCTTGGTTTATCCTGTTTTGCTGGCCGATATATTACTGGTAAAGCATTAGCTTGGATATTATCAAAAAACCAAGTTACTGTACCTGGTGAAACGCAAAATGGACAGTATCGCAGCTTTTCAGTCTAAAAAACAGGCTCAGATAGATTATCGGCATTGGTGAACACAGCCAGGGCCGCCACATCTCGAGGTCGGGCCCAGGACCAGTACTGGTCGCGGGCCCCTCAACGACCGCCGACCATCCTCATTTAGTTGTCTCTTCCCTTCTCGTTACTCGTGTAATAGAACATTTTATCAAGCTATTCCAGTTTTCCATAAAATTATACCACATCGCCGGGATCCAGCAGGCCCCTTCGGGGACCGGCCCCGGGTCCCTGGGTCCGGCAGCCCCCCCCCCATGTGGCGGCCCTGATCACAGCACTTAAGGAACACATTAACCCATACCAGTGCCTAATATGATTATTAAGATTTGTAGGTTTTGTAGATTTAAGTCAATGCAAAAGATATTGATGAATGTATAGTAGCTAATTTTATATTAAAATTGAATATATTTTTCATCTTTAGTATTCTTGATACTTTATTTTCAAAGTTTGTTTCTTGCAATCTGGGTACAGTCTACGATATTCTTGAACACAACACAACACAAATTGCTTTTTCTCCTCGTCTGTAGACGATAGTCCATAAAAATCTTGCATTAATTTAACACTCCTTTCAGCGGAGCCATTCACAGCTTTTAAATCCTTGACTTTCCTTTTAGCTTCTAAATATGAAGGGTTACTCATTCATGTCAAAAGGCATTCTTGAATGAAACTAGTGTCCATCTTCAGGCAAAAGAACTGATGTCTGCTCTTGGTTGACACAGTCGACTATTGGTTTCTTTGAAATTAAGATAAGATTGAATTAGAGCTGTATGCGTTGTGTATATTAATGATTTTAAAAAATCAAGGATGGTAAACAAAATGGAATTAAACCTCCATATAATTGTCCATCCAATTCTCCATAAGAGGAATATATCTCTTTTCCATGTGTAGATTCTGTCAATCTAAATTTGATAGCATTTTGATTTTGATTTGTACTGTCTACTTCATCATCAACGAACGAAAAGACAGACAACTCTTCAGATAAATATCGCATATAGTGACTAAATTTCCTTAAACTTTCTTTTGAAACTGTGGAATCTATCCTTTCTAATACTTTTAGAACCTCCAAGAAGCAGATGTCTTGATAAGGAGGTTTTACAGCTGTGCTACACTGAAACCACAGTGTGGCATAAACAGCTACAATAAACAAAGTGACATCTCTTAGGGCATTTTTATCTTGAACAAATGGTTTCAGTTGTGTGCTAAGCAGAAACATTTTTAAGCAATAAATTCCTCCTGTCATCCATCTTGCTTGATGCATCACCCCAGAAAGTTGTATTTTTAGTACTTTTCCAGAATCTCCTCCCAAAGTTATTACAGAGAGCTCTTTGAGTTCACAGTATCACCTCTCAGTGTTGGTTTACTTAAAGTCTAGTTTACACAACGAAATCAGGTTTCATGACAAAGTTTCACAACTGTTTTTTCTTGAATGCACAAGCACGAGATGTATTGGTGACAATGAGTTACGACACTAAGTGGTTTTGGCTGATTCCAACTTTTCGTGAAACTATAATAGTAATTTTGATATTTAACGCATATTTAGCTTGTTCACATTTCACAAAATGAAGTGGGAAAGCCAGGAAATTGTGAAATGCCTGGATTCATACATGTTCAAATGTGTACGTGTGATTGTAGCTAATCACAACTTTCAACAACTTCAACAACTTGAACTTCAGAAATAAGATGAAACATGCGGTTACATTGGAATCAGTTTTAAAGAAAATGGGTGTAATTAGTTTCACAATCTCTTTCATGAAGTGGTAACAAAACCTAGTGTATCATGTAAACTAGCCTTAATTCACTTTTATAAAAGTCTAACATTTAATTAATTCCTGACTCACTGATAAACATTTCCACATTTCTTTTACTACTTGGAAAATAAGTTCATAATAAATAATTAATAAATAATATGCAATGATGGCACGGGAATTACAACTCCCTGTCCAATTTTTGTTCAAGGTAAGACACATCTCTCTCGAATCCTATCCTTCCATGTTGGGGCGAAGGGCCTCCAAGTTGAGGCTTCTGTTTACCGATGTGAATTTTGTTACGCTTATTTTCCTAGAGAGGGCTGAGGGACAGGTGGTAAGCCCATCGCCCCTTAAGGTAAGACACATGCTCCATTAAAATGACCAGTGTTTGAGCCAGTTGTGTTGCTGTATAGAATTTGTACAGGTAGGGGAAAAAAAGCAGACCTACTAAAATATATAATTTGCTGATATGAGCCACTGCACATGCCTAGAATGGGAAGACTGTAAGGTCAAACCTCGACACCGCTGGTTTTATTGTTTGCGTTCCTTGTTGTGTTTTTTTACTTTAATTGTGTTCTAAACACAGTACAGTCGTTCAAATAAAAAAGTTGGGACTCGTATTCAGTTTAAATTAAAGTTTTAATGCATTAGTTCACAAGTTTCCTATAAAAGACATAAAATACAGGTCATTCTCGGAACATATGAGGCCATGCGACAGGAGGGAAAAATGAACAACGCAAAAAGCGCAACACACAATATTCAACTTAATATATTGTCATAATTCATTTTGCTTTGTGTCATGGTGCCACATATAGATGCTAGCTTGAGAGAAAGTGTAGTTAGGGCTGTAATTGACCTGCATTTTTCGGCATCTGAAGCAGTGAGAAGGTTCCATATTTCTGAAAGAGCAGCTCAGAGGTGGGTACTTCACTATAATGCGACCAGAAGTTTTCATAGGAAACGTGGATCTGGCCAGCCGCATATTTCGACGCTGGAGCAAGATGCTAGATTGGTCGCAGAAGTTGAATGTAATCCGTTTCATACTGCTGCATCCATGAAAGCTACTGCTAAATTCCCTGGCCATCTTCAAACCATTAGGAACCGGGTAAGATCCGCTGGTTTACGTTCTAGGCAAGCACTCTCTAGAGAAGTCCTGAAGGAAACATTTGTTGTAAAATCATACTTTCTTTCTTGTTTTCTTTTGTGTGTGTCCAAAATTCGACACCAACAAAGATACAGTGAAACCTCTCTATAAAGGACACATAAGGGACCGTAAAAATTGTCTGCTACAGAGGGGTGTCCGCTCTAGAGGGGTTAAAAAACTCTGGTGTGAAATAATCTACAGTACTTACATGAGAGTGTTATACAGTAAATGAAAAATCTCTTTAATTTACACTAATCCATTACACAGATATGTTATGCTGTAGGCCTACAGTAAAAAATCGCGAACACTATACTGTAGTCCACTTTAGGCTTACCATCAAAATTAAAATCACACTTTTTACAATGGAATAGGCCTACACAACTGTAGTTCTGCGTGTAGTAGTCGAGGAAACTATTAACATGCGAAAAAATCTTAATGTTTGTTTGTTTTGTACACTTAGGCTTCGTGTCAAAACTAAGTCAACAGAAGAAGAAAAGAAGTTCAGTACAATACAGTATACTGTAGATATATGATTTTCTCGTCAAGTATCCGTTAGGAGAGAATTGAAGAGGCTTTTTAAGTGGATTTTTTGTATCCGTGTCCATAATATAGGGTGTCCTTCTTAGAGGGGTTAATTATTATGAAGTTTCATTATAATGACCTAGGGACCAGAAAAATCGTCCGTAAAGAAGGGGTGACCGTTAAGAGAGGTTTCACTGTAATTCATTAGAAGTAATTATTATTTTATTCCAGTCATTGCCGCGTTTGAAAAAATAAACATAAATAAGAATAAAAAATATATAAGAACCCACTAAGGAACGAACCCTGACCCCACACGTTCAATTCCGATGTCTTGACCATTATGCTATTACAAACAGATGAGAATAGCCTACATAATTCTGATGAGATCGTAATATCCCAGCTTGAAAATACGATTAAGCCAAAGTTATTGATTTTGTACTACAAGTACCGGTATTATAAAATAAAATCTTTAAAAAATGCTCCTTGAATAAACATATTCCTTGCGAATTTATTCATTATTAATATTATAAGAATTTGCAACAAAGAATATGGCGGATGTTAGGCATATAGCCACAGCCTTCTATGAGGGTTGGTCAATAAGTAAGGTCTCCAACACTCTAGCTCAAGCTCACAACGTCGGGCAAGAGATTTGGCACCACTGTCATGTCCCGCTATCTCCCCTCTTTCAAAGGAGCCATTGCTGCAATCGCTGAACCTTTTAGTGTCCGAGCTAGAGCTGTTTGAAATGGATTTCCCGATTTCCGTCCCCACCAAGTGCGTCTACGCGAAGTCACAAAGTTTCTTACTGCAAAAAAAGTTCCGCTGATTGAAATTCACAGACAGCTTTGCGAAGTTTATGGAGAGGGATGTATGGACATAAAAAATGTGTGTAACAAATATTCATGGTGAAGAACGAAGTGGGAGACCAACAACAGCCGTCACAGATGAAATGGTGGCAAAAGTCGGTGAATTGGTGCGACAAGATCGACGCGTCACTATTCGTGAACTTTGTTTATTGCTTCCTCACATTTCTAAAGGTTCCATACAGACCATTGTGAGTGACAAATTGATGTTCCATAAGGTTTGTGCGAGGTGGGTTCACGGATGCCGCACTTGGCGGGGACGGAAATCGGGAGATTCATTTCAAACAGCTCTACCTCGTCCACTAAAAGGTTCAGCGGCTGCAGCAATGGCTCGTTTGAAAGAAGGGAGATAGCGGGACATGGCAGTGGCGCTAAATCTCTAGTCCGACATTGTGAGCTTGGGCTAGAGTGTTGGAGACCTTACTTATTGACCAACCCTCGTATATATGTTCATTTTGGAACAAAACTGACTAAATAATCAAGAGGTAGGTGTGTACCTAACCTTAAGTCTTCCTGTACATGCGCATATGCTCTTTCGTGATACTTTATCAAATACCACCTGACGTTTTTTATTTGACCGACTGTACAGTGCGCACCGCTTGTGATCACTTCCGGATGCAACTAATCTGATATTATTAACCGATTGATAACAATAGCCAAAATAATTAATTGAAGGTTATTTATTCATGCATAAGATAATGCACTGCAAAAACAGAATTAAAAGCTATTTATTCATATGATAATATGTAACTGTGAATCATTGAACAACTCATAATACAGTATCGGACTGCAAGCAACTGTTTTTTCTACCAGTAAGAAAGTTTTTAACTGTATCTGTTATCATTTTGGAGTCCATTAACCAATACTCCATACTCAGTTACAATTTACGAGCGTTTTTGGAAGTCTACTCATATGTTCCGAGAATGACCTGTATTTTATGTATTTTATGTCTTTTAGAGGAAACTTGTGAACTAATGCATTAAAACTTTAATTTAACCGAATACCAACGTTTTTTATTTGAACAACTGTACTGTGTTCAGAACACAATTAAAGTAAAAAAACACAACAAGGAATGCAAACAATAAAGCCAGCGGTGTCGAGGTTTGACCATACAGTCTTCCCATTCTAGGCATGTGCAGTGGCTCATATCGGCAACTTAGAGGTTTGACCATACAGTCTTCCCATTCTTATGTCATCATGATACCCTTTGATTAATGAATTTCATTCTGATAGTGGGATATATCCTATGATTTAATGCATTTTGTAAAAGATCCACCTATAAACCAGTATCAAATCTAGATGAGGAAATAGTTACTGAAAACGAGATATATATAGGTTTGAGTAGTGCAGTTATATTGTGAATCAAATCAAATTGTGCTATTGATTATGTTACATAAGTGTCCCCTAAACATTTATACAAAACAATTGGGGATTTTTTTACAATATATAGTATGTGTGTCCGGAGATTCAGAATGATGATAAATTAAAATGCTAAAAATTACACATATACCAATTACATTCATTTAAAAATATATACAAATGTGATTGTCATATTGTTACATAGGTTTGCACTAATCAAGTAGTTTAAAAAAGCAATTTCTTAAATCGTAAATTATACTTAGTGATGTAAAATTCCCGGGAACTTAAACTCAAGGAAATATTCCCAGGGAATGTTCCCGGAAATATTCCCAAAATTCATAAATTCCTGGGAATTTATGATTTATGAGCAAGATAACTCAAAGATACCTATTTCTTACACAAAGTGACAAATGAATGATAAATAATATGTGAATTTAATCATAATTAGGTTAAATAAAACTAAAAAACTGCTACAAGTTCAAAGATTAAAATATAATTAGTGAAAGAACATTAAAATGAACAGAAATTAATTACATATAAAACATTTTACAGTGTTTTACTGGGTCTTCACAAATGAGGTAGTTAATAATTAAAATATGCCCTGGTCAATAAAGAATATTAAAACAAAAGAGTTAATTGAACGAACTGGCTCTTAAATACTTACAAATTACAGAAGTAATCTTAAACAATACAAACCCAAACAACTTTTAGAAATAGGCCTATTTGCTTTTACTAAATCTGTAACCTTGGACTATAAACTTACTATATATTTTTACTTCCTCTGCCGGTACCATAGGTACTATAGGTAGAGGAAGTATTGTTTTCAACCCCCAAATTCGAAGTTGAGTTTTTAGCATATATACACGTTTCAAGGCCCCCTGAATCCAAAAATACATCTTTGGAAACATGTCTGTGTGTATGTGTCTCTGGCTGTGTGTGTGGAAAGTCTGTGAACAGGCTATCTCCAAGATGGAAAATCGTATGAAAACAAAATTTCGTATTTGGGTCAGGTACCTTCTAAAGATATGAGCGGAGGATTGGCGATAAGTTTCTCTTTTTTTAAGGGGACTTTACATGAAGAAATTTCCGTTTTTCGCGATTTTTTCGAAAACGGCTCTTACGATTTTCTTTAAAATTTGCACATGTGTTCCTTGTGCTGAGAGCTAAAACTTTTATTTGAAACTTTTTTTCGAAAAAATTCTCTGAGGGTAGTTACAAGCCACCCACTGTTCACCCACTGTTTGTAGAAAGTTTGTCTTGCGTGATGAACAACTGAATACACACTCTTTCACGGCTTCTTATTCTATATAAGAATGTGAAGTGAGAAAGATGTATTGTTGGCCATGCATAGAGTAAAGAAGTATCTGAGGGAAATATTTGATAAATTTCGGAAATTATTCTTTACGGCGGAAAGTTCAATAAACGTCTCCAGTCACTTGTTCTTTTTTTTTTTAAGTTTGTTATATAGCCTGCGCTTTTAGTGCATCATTGAAAGAAGAGGTAATTATAGGATAATTAGCGTAAAATTGTGTCTTGCGATTCTGTACAAGGATATGTGAATACTGCTAACTTTTATTTGGGCAGAGGAAGTTATGTGACTTTCACATCAGATATTTTTAAATTTGTGTTTGTGCGATATTAAAAATTGTTAATCTTGAAGGTGTTGGTTTTTGGCATTTCATTTTAAAAGTCAACACAATCTATTAGCAATTATATTAAACTAGCTTAAAAGGCCCAGCATCACCAGGGTTTGTACTATGCATGTAGGTAATTCAAAATTAAATTTTGGACGACTTTTGATTTCTAAGCTGTTAAGTCCTTGTAGGCCTATATAGGGATAGGCCTATACATTTTGAAGCAAAGAATGACTTATCACTCTTAATCTATTCCTTCAGAAAATGCTAGATGTTGCTTTTATTGCTCATATAGGACTTAGAATTTTGCAAACCATTGCTTTCACACACCATGCCTGATAGGGGTTGGAGTAAGAAGAAATGTAAATTCCGAAAACATAACATTTTACTGGGGGTATTTTATTGCCCACTTTCATGTTGCCTTACAACTGTTTCGGGCTAAAATCAAAAGAAAGTCAAGATCACTTTCACACATTCTTGTCCAAAATCCTGGGACACAATATTTTACTGCATGCATAGGACTAAAAATGTTAGGTCCTATTTTGACTCTTTTTACGTGCTTAGGGCTTACAATAAACATCCCTATTTCTTAACTAATCCAAAGTCTACAGCGATGAATAAAGTATCAGTGGATAGATTTTTTTACAGACTTCTGGTATAGCACTATTTGCTACCCATCGTTGGCGCAAACTTAAGCTGAGACAACTGTAAATGCTGTCCCTTCAATATGACCTCCTATTCTACATCAAAATGCAAAGAGGGAAAATGACATTCTCCATGTCCACGGTAGAGGAAGTTACGTGATGCAGCACACCCGAAATTTTATTTGTCGAAGCCCAGTAAAATGCAACAGCCAAAGTCCTATGTGTACAATGCAAACAATGATGTTGTCATGAGAACTGAATTACATTTGAAGAATTCAGTGTAATGTTTTCAGAAATCAGGCCCCTAACCTTCTTTCTACTGTCACATCAAGGATTTCAATAGTTTTAAACCTTCTCCAGACAACACGGATCATTTTGCAATAAACCATGCATAAATCGGTCCAGTAGTTTTTTATTCTATAAAGGACACACATACTAACATTGCCTTTCATATAATAGAGAATTACTTATCTTTAATACTGTCTGAATAAATGTCAGTGAGGTATCACTTTATAAAATATAAGTTTATAAAGAAAACCTAAGAGGTTATCACAAATTATTATTAATTTTGAAAATAAAATGGACTCAAGGTACATTGCTTTTGAAAATAAGTGAAGAATGTTAATATAAAAAAGAAAAATATGAATATGTGGCGTCATCTTGTAGACTGTGTGTGAACTATAATTTTATGTTGGCCACACTGTAGCCTTCTTCTTCACATTTGTCCTTGTGCTAGTAGAGGAGTCGGACATGTTTTTGTTGTACTCTTGAGAGCGTCAAGCTGCTACATGAAGCTTTCTGTAGTCAAGTGTTATGTTAATATGCTGCATAAAGTTAATTAAATATCTTCAACTGGTTCTGCTTTCAATAGGTTATGGGCCCAGTGTGCGTGTGAACTGGTGCATGAGAACTCTTGCTCGCGATTAAGATCGACATAAATTTGCCTGTGAAAACTGGACTCCGTGTGACAAAATGGCTAACGGTAACAGTGAATACAAAATTCAAGTGGATAGACTTGAAGGTCCCGAGGACTGGGCGAAATGGAAATGGCATGTGTCGATGTTATTACGAGCTTATGCTCTTGAAGATATTGTCGAAGGTACGCGCAAGTGTCCTGAACTTACAGAAAGTGAAACTGCAGCTGAACAAGAGGCGCAACAAAAATGGCGGAAGGACGACGCGAAGGCTTCAAGTTTGTTGGCAGGTACGCTGGGAAAAGCCGTTGCCGAGCTCGTGTTGACATGCAGCCATGCAAGCGAAATGTGGGAAAAGTTACACGCAAGATTCGAAAGAAGCAGTACACAACGATTAAACATGTTGATTGAAGCCTTCTTTTGTGTTCAACGTGATAACAAAGAGGATATTAGCATGCATGTAGCAAAATTGCAGAAGCTTTTTGTTGATTTGAACGACGAACTGAAAAAGCACAAAGAAAATGTTCTGTCGGAACGAATCTTAAATGGCCGAATTTTATCCACGCTGGGAAAAGAGTACGATCATTTTAAAGACTTGTGGGATACAATTCCTTCGGAAAATCAAAAGGTGAACTTGTTGATTGAAAAACTGTGCACGATTGAATTACGTGACCAAGCTACGGTGGAATCAGCTGCGTATGTTGCACGTGGTTGTGCCCCTGTGAAGAAAAATCAGCTAAACAGTGAAAAATCGAAAAAGAATGTAGAACGTGCAAAACAGAAATTTCCATGTCGTAAATGTCAGCGGTTAGGCCACTGGGCAGCGGAGTGTCCGTTGAAAAAGACAGATGGCAGCACTAGGCAAAAACAGCATGAAGAGAATGTTTCATTTTTATCATGTGTTTTAGGTGCCTCAGTAAATAATTCTGTTGAAGCAGACAGTTGGTACTGTGACAGTGGTGCCACACATCACATCACTGGAAATAAACAATACTTTGAAACTTATACAAAATTTGCTGTACCTGAAAGGATCTCACTTGGAAAACGAGGTGTGAGCATGCTAGCTCATGGAGAGGGAACTGTGAAAATTCAAATGCATTTGAACAACTCCTGGAAAAATGCTGAACTGAAAAATGTGTTTTATGTTCCTGAAGCAAGTGCTCATTTGTTCTCTGTGAAAGCAGCTGCACGGCGAGGTTTTCGTACAAAACTGGATGACAAAAGTGTTGTACTTGAAGATAAAGTCACTGGGAAAACAATGATGACTGGACATGTCAGAAATGGTTTGTATGTGCTTGATATACGTGTTGTTAAACTGGCACAGCCTGCACAAGTGAATCTAGTGACATCGACGGATATGCTGCAAGTCTATCATGAAAGATTTGGCCATCAACACAAACAACATGTGAAGAGAGTCTTGAAGCGGATGGACATCAATGTGGATGGGTGCAACGAAGGATTCTGTGATGGATGTGCATTGGGAAAAATGCATAGACTGCCATTCAAAAATCGAGTGAATCGACCAAAGGTAACTGGTGAACAAATCCATGCTGATGTGAATGGTCCTATGACCATTGAGTCTCTTGGAAAAGCACGGTACTATGTGTGTTTTAAAGATGATTTCAGTAAGTTTCGTCGTATTTTCTTCTTGAAGCAGAAAAGTGAAGTCAGTACAGTTTTGGAACAGTTCCTGAATGAAGCTAAAACAAATGGTCATGTTATCAAGCAACTTAGGTGCGATGGAGGGAAAGAATTTAATAATAAGAACATTTCTGAATTGCTTGCAAACAGAGGTATAGAACATTGCATTTCTACACCATATACACCGCAACAAAATGGTGTTGCAGAACGAGAAAATCGAACCATTGTGGAGTGTGCGCGTTCTATGCTAAATCCAAGTAAATTGCCAAAAGAACTGTGGGCAGAAGCCTGTAATACTGCCGCATATCTTTTGAATCACACTGGGAAGTCATCTGTTGAAGACAAATCGCCTTATGAACTATGGTATCGACGTCCAGTAGGAAATCTAACTCATTTGAAGATTTTTGGAACTGAGTGCTATGTACATGTGAACAAGAATTTGCGTTCAAAGTTTGACGACAAAGCTGTTCATGGACATATGGTTGGATACGTAAATGACAGAGATGGATACAGGGTCTGGATTCCATCTCAGAAGAAAGTTATTCTAAGCCATGATGTAAAGTTTAAGCCTGAAGTTGTCTGCAATCTGCAAACCAATGTTTCTGAACTTCCTATTCCAGAAGAAAATCACGAGAGACTAGAAGATGTACGAGAAGAAGAACTCGACACAACGTCTAGCTCCGGAGGAAGTGATGAGTCAGCTGATGAAGAGGAAGAAAAGGAAAAGAAACGTGAAAGAAAGAAACCTAATTGGATGACCAGTGGAGACTATGTATATCTTGCTGGACCATCTGAAGAAATAGATCCAAGCTCGATTGCTGAAGCAATGCAATCTGAAAATAAAGATCAGTGGCTCAAGGCAATTAATGAAGAACTGGAGTCTCTGAAGGAGAACTGCACATGGGACTTAGTCGAATGCCCTGCAGGCATAAAAGTCTTGAAAAATCGATGGGTTCTTTGTCGGAAATCTGCAGAAAAAGGGAAAGTCAGATACAAGGCTAGACTAGTAGCTAAAGGATACGTACAAAAGCAAGGAATTGATTATGAAGAAACATTCAGTCCTGTGGTACGTTATGATACTATTCGGACCTTGTTAGCGATAGCTGCTGCAGAGAATCTGGAACTCTATCAATTTGACATCAAAACAGCTTTTCTGAATGGCATACTTGAAGAAGATGTGTACATGGAACAACCAGAAGGGTTTGAAGATGGCTCAGGACGAGTATGTCTACTAAAGAGAAGCCTGTATGGTCTCAAACAGGCACCACGTTGTTGGAACAAGCGTTTCGATAAATTTATAAAGAAAACAGGATTTAAAAACAGTAATGCTGATCCATGTCTTTTCTATCGCAGAAGGAATGAAAAATTCTTGTATGTTGCAATCTATGTAGACGATGGTCTAGTAGTGGGAAGCGACAGAGCTGAAATTGAAGAATTCCTAGAAGCACTTCAGCAGGAATTTCATACAACAAGAGGATCTCTCGACAATTTTCTGAGTATGAAAATACAGAAAAATGAAGATGGATCGATAGCAGTAAGTCAAGAAGACTATACTAGAAAAATCCTGAAAAGATTTGGAATGCACGAGTCGAATGGAGTCTCGACTCCAATTGGGCAAGAGGAAAGTGACGTCGGAGAGAAGATCACAACCAAGATTCCTTATCGTGAGGCAGTAGGTTGTCTTCTGTACCTGACTACAGCCACACGTCCTGACATTGCTTTCGCAGTGAACAAAGTAGCTCGAGCCATGGAAAATCCTACAACTCGAGACTGGAATCGAGTGAAACGCATCTTCAGATACCTGAAGAGTACAGTAGATTATGGAATTATCTACAAGAAAAAGGAAGCCTTGAAAGTCTACAGTGACGCCGACTACGCCGGTGACAAGGACACGAGACGATCAACGACAGGTGTTGTTGCAACTTTCACTCATGGGGCTATATCGTGGGTTAGTCAGCTACAAAAATCAGTAGCAACTTCCACCACGGAAGCAGAAATAATAGCAGCAAGTGAAGGAGCGAAGGAGTTGATTTGGTTGAAAAGACTGCTTTCTGAATTATCTGAAACTGTTAACCAAGAAAAACCTCCTACACTCTACATTGACAATGCTAGTGCTGTGAAACTGTCCAAAAATCCAGCCTATCATCGAAAATCAAAGCACATAGAAGTTCGGCATTTCTATGTCAGGGAACGATTTTTGAATGGGGAACTTGGACTTGAACATATTGAGGGAGCAAACCAATTGGCTGATTTGCTGACCAAGCCATTAGAGAGGGTCCGATTCGAGATGCTGCGTGACAAGATTGGAGTACAGAAGATTTAAGTTTGTGTAAATTGTACTGTATTTTCTGTTTGATATTTTTCTTTTGGAGGAAGTGTTAATATAAAAAAGAAAAATATGAATATGTGGCGTCATCTTGTAGACTGTGTGTGAACTATAATTTTATGTTGGCCACACTGTAGCCTTCTTCTTCACATTTGTCCTTGTGCTAGTAGAGGAGTCGGACATGTTTTTGTTGTACTCTTGAGAGCGTCATGCTGCTACATGAAGCTTTCTGTAGTCAAGTGTTAGGTTAATATGCTGCATAAAGTTAATTAAATATCTTCAACTGGTTCTGCTTTCAATAAAGAACTATGTCATACAAAAGTGTAAATACTTTCCTATGATGATTCCTAGATAAACATATGGAATTTTATCTGAAATAGTTAAATTTTAAGGTATCTGAACCATTAATAAGCATTAAAACGTTCAAAACTAAGGATTCTTATAAATTCCCACTTTTTGGGAATGTTTCCTGGCCAAGGAAATAATCCTGGAAATATTCCTATTTTATAAGATCCTTCCCACCGGGAATATTTCCAGCCCACATCACTAATTATACTCTGTATTTTAAAGTCTAAAATTATACCATTCTGTTGTCACTGAAGTATTCTATGACACAATGTTCACATCGCTTCAGATGAGTGCACTATTTTAGATAAGTTACCTCTCATCTGAAAACAGTTCAGACTGAAGATGACACATGCCAGTGTCAAAATGCATATCATCTAAACACTGAGACATTCGTCACTGAAAACGAGTTATAAGATAATACAACAGTAGAATATAGCACCATCATAATAGTGAAGCCACCCATTCTTGCATTTGTATCAAATATATACAGGGTGTTAATGAATAACACCGAAATACTTTACCTGTGTATAGAGGGGACATAGACAAGCAACTTTTATTAGGACATTTTTGCTCTATGACGTAAAATGTGTATGCTACAGGGCATTAAAGTCCTTAAAATTTGGTGCTCATAACTCAATAATTGAGCGAAATAGGGTTAAAATTTCTCATTAAATTGACTTCATGCCTTCTTAGCGATCGATAAAAACCTGATTCTTAACAATTCATCAACAGCTATACCATAATTTAGAATTTTCATAATCTGTCAAATTTACTGATTAATCGCATGATTGCCCGCCACTGCATTATGTTTTTATTCCTAATTCCAAACCTAACAAAAATGCTTCGTTTGTCTTTTTTTCCCTCAGGGTTGTAAGATATCGATCGTCATTTTTTACAATTTTCCCGACCACTACACAATATTCACTGTTCCTTTGTTTCCCATCATTTCAAGTATTAGAAGACAGTGGCGTGCATATCCTTGGGATATTTTATGTTACAACAGGAAGAATTGAATCCATAGAGCAAAAATCTCCTAATAAAAGTTGCTTGTCTATGTCCCCTCTATACACAGGAAAATATTTCGGTGTTATTCATTAACACCCTGTATAGACAGTGGACAGCTATTTTGTGAACATTGTGTCATAGATTATTTCAATGACAACAAAATGGTATAGTTCTGGATTTTAATATACAGAGTATAATTAATGATTTAAGTTTTTTTTTAACTACTTGACTGGTGCAAACCTATGTAACAATATTATAATCACATTTGTATATATTTTTAAATTAATGTAATTGGTATATGTGTAATTTTTAGCATTTTAATCTTTCATCATACTGAATCTCTGGACACACATACTAAATATTGTATAAAATCCCCAATTGTTTTGTATAAATATTTAGGGGACACTTACGTAACATAATCAATAGCACAATTTGATTTGGTTCACAATATAACTGCACTATTCAAACCAATATATATCTCGTTTTCAGTAACTATTTCCTCATCTAGATTTGATAGTGGTTTATAGGTGGATCTTTTATGAAATATATTATGTTACTCTTATATTTGAGACAACAGTATACATTCTTGAGGACATACTGACAAAACTAAATTTTTCAGCTGTACCAGTGTAAGAATTTCCTTTGTGTGTGTGAACCCAAACTCTAACGAACTCAAACTTTTCCAAAGGGAACTTATAATTTGGCTGCCGACCATTTTTTCTTGTCTAAGATGGTAGATATTCTCTCTCAAACATTTATATTAAAGTAACAATGTTAATGATTTGAGGAAGTTGTGTTAAATCTGAGTGGCATATGGAAGTTTACAAACTACATGAGCATATTACTAACTATATTGAATGTACGACACCAGAATGGAATTCTGTTTCCCTGTTTGTATATAACAAAGTCAACTTTCCTTGCAAAATTCAGAGTTAAATGTAGACGAGTATCATTAGATTTAATTATAATATGGAGCCTGCCGTCCAGTTTGTCGGCGACATTAGAGACACTTACACAGCCTCGATGCCCTTGATGGTGATGTTATCCTGCTTACTTTCCACCATGTCATGAGTGAACATCGCATGGAAATAAGGAATTGTGGCCGCCAACACAATCCTGTGAGCACTGAAGGATTGGTCATCCACCTGCAACCAAGTGCATCAGACAAGCTGCGGTTAATCATACTGGACTTCATTTTATAACACAGGCATTTTTATACTAAAAGTTCACTGATATTTTACTGTACAATACTTGATTAAGTGCCAGTACGGTACTTTATGAGATTGTATGGGGGTTGGGAAAATGTCTGTCCGTCCGTGTGTCTGTACGTGCGATAACTTGAATACGCTTTATCGGATTTTAATGAAATGTTGTATATGCGTTTATAATTTCCATGGGAAGAAGCCTATTGATATTGGACCAAATCGGTTGACCAGTATCTGAGTAAAACCCAATTTAGTGTCTATTTTAAAAGTGCCATAACTCAAATACGTTTTATCGGATTTTCATGAAACTTGGTAGGCTACACGCATTTATAATGTCCATGGGAAGACGACTGTTAATATTGGACCAAATTGGTTGACCAGTACCAGAGTAACAACTAATTAAATGTCATTTTTTTTTTAAATCATGTCTATACTACAATGCCACATTTGTTATCATTTGAGGGCTGTGTCTGCAGTCCAGTCAGATGTTTGTTTACATCGTTGATCTAGCTGAAATTGAGTACTATGTGAATACTGTTATATAAAGAAGGTACATTACTGTGAAATAATTAGCGGAGTTATATGCCACTGAATTTTGTGAAATGGTAACATATTTTAAGAATTTCAAGTTGCAATACGTTGAGATTTGACAAATAACACTATTCCTTCACATATGCTTATCAAACTACATCGTCAAACTGACTGAGTTGGCCGAATAGTAACATCTTGGATTCGTATTCTGGAGGTCTCTGGATCAAATTGTGGAGCCAGCCGATTTGACATGGGTTTTTTAAATTTTATTTTTATTTGAGTGCACAATTGTCAAGGTATCACAAATCTGTAGTTCTGCTGACGCTGGTCGATTTTAATCTGATTAAAAAAACTTATTTTCTGCACATCATAATTGCAATTATAATTGATTCAACAAAAGCATACTGGCACTTTGTTATATCAGTTTACCTGATTTTATTTTATTATGAAATATGTAGAATATAATGGTAAAAAATTAATACAATTATGTGCAAAAAAAAAGGCAGGATAAAGTGAAAGGGATAGTTAGTTTTGCCTGCTTCTACAGAGTCTCTTTGTAAAATCTTTCAGAGAATGCAGACATGTATTATAGAGATCACAACATATGGGTAGAAAACAGGTAAGGTGTGGATTGTTCTGTTGTTAAACTGCCTAAAATGTCCTTATTCTACAGGATTTGTCTGTAAAATCTGGTAGAAATCTGTCCAAGTATATAGATTTCAATAGAGATTATACTAGTAAGGTGGTGTACTAGTAAGACTAAGAATCTCTGGTTCTGCCAAGTCCCATGATAAGAAATATTTACTATATACTAGTACATAGTCACTTAAACTACATGAATATAGTTTGACAAGAATGCACTAAAACACAGCTACAAGAAATTATAATACTACAAAAACGAGCAATAAAAGTAAATATTTGGTTTAAATTATTATACTCCAACTAAAGATGTATACTATATATATCAGGGATTGAACCACTAACAGTCAGTTTGAAAATATCCTCAGTAATTTTTGCTTATAAAGTTATATATAATATATGCTATAGTAATCTAAGACTTTAAGCTGGGGTCCCGTGTCGTAGATTTACGGCACATAAAAGAACTCCAAGCCTAAATTAGAGCCTCTGGACAAAATTTCTTGGCCCTTTCACGTCCAAGAAATACTTAGTTTAGCTCTTTGGGATCTCTTTTGTCAAATAAATAAATAAATAATAGAGCTATAAAACAACTGAGGAGGATTTCATCTAATATTTTGTTCCCTAGAAAATGTTCCTCATTCTAGAGGGTATGTTAAAATACAAAAAAGGTGTAATAAGATATTAAACTAATAAGGCATTTGCCAAGCTAACTAGACATAAAGAATTAACGTTATTCAACAAAAAATAAAATAAATAATCCAACAAATGTCTAAATAAAATTAGTCTAGTCTAGTATAGTCCTTTTCCCCAGAGGGAGAAAGTCAATTCTTCAGTATGGGTACATAAGCTGTCAGTTAATATATATTTGGGCATATCCATGAAAATCAGGACAAAATCCTTAGTTTTTTTTTTTTTTTTTTTCCCCACAAAATTATCAGAAGGCTAAATTTTGAGAGAATGTAGATAAATTTCTTGGATTAACACCTGCATTTATTTGTGATTTCAGAGGGAATCCCACTACTCTAATGGCAGACCTAATGGGGGATATACAAAAAAAGTAAGCATAAAGTATGAGCATCTTCTTGCTGAGAAGTGTAGTCACTCACAAGTCGTATGCAAAAAACATTGCGACGACAGAATAGGTCCGACTCATGGCAGATACTTTTTACTCAGGCAACCCACACGAAACATGCACCTGCATAAATAAAGTTATGAAAACAAACAAGGGTCTTCTCGCAGTAGGAGATTTAAATGAACGCCACATCAGCGTAGGCCTATTCACAAGAAACTTTAAGTGAAGTAATATAATAAATTAAAGTATTTATATCCATGATATTTTAGGATTAAATTAGTTTAACGAAAATTCACTATAACATAATTAAAACATTAAATATACCGGTAAGATAATTAGTATTTTTAAAATGTGATATGAAACATTCATATAACTCAGTCTACCCTTAATATAGCCTATTCTAGTGTAGAGTACACTGCTGAATTGCAGTAGTGCGCATTCACTTGTAACAGCCTCGTTTACAAGTCGCATTATTCACGAGGCAAGACCAAAAAATCCAAGTCTATGTATAAAATGAATCGCTTATAACTAGCCTTCAGAGAATTTCTTGGAAAAAGTTTTTCAAGTAAAAGTTTTAGCTCTTATAGTTAAACCTATTTCGAGAAGATTAAGGAAAATGAAATTTTCTTCACATAAATTGCTTGTAAAAATGAAAAGAAAGTCGTTGCGGTGACCAACATAATCTACTGCGCAGCAGATCTCTGTACAGAGATCTGAAATTTTAAACATAGATGGACTGAAGGGTGGCTGATTGCACCTCGAAGCCAGATTTTTAGCTGTTTTATCATAATTATTAATCGTTTAGTTTGTGAATGATTCACATGTAGGTGTTAATAAATATATTTTAATTATTTAGCTCTTATTTTTTTAATTTTTGAATGAATTACCATGGCTGAAGCTGCAGGCACCTGCTAGAGAAGAACTAGAAAAGCAAAAAAATATATGAAAAAACTAAGAAAACAAAAGCAAGAACTAACTACAATGAAGGAAAGGAAAATAAATGTAATTAAACAGGAAGAAAGACAGGTTAGACAGACCACCCAACCGCTGCGTCATCTGCCATAGGCAGATGGCAGGATTGGGGGGCATGTGGTCTGACCGGAGCCGCTACTTTTCTATCAAGTAGCTCCTCAATTTGTATCACGAGGCTGAGTGCACCTTGTTCCAGACCTCCCTACCTCAAGGAGGAACCGAGAATTGAACCTGGGCCTACGGATCCATGGGCAGTGACGCTAACCACGAGACCAATCAGGCGGTCAAATACACATATACACATATAATATATCTAAGGGGTGGGTCTCAGTCACCACAGCATGGTGCATCCTAAGGTTGCGGATAGAGGATATGGTCGCCAAATATGGAGGGTAGCTGTGAATATGCTGAATAAACAGTTGCGAACAGATGACATGTGAGACTATAAAAACTTAAATATAAGTGAACTATCTTGTAAGTTCTTAAAACATTCAAATTGTTGAAATATTGCACAATAAAACATTATTCTTCTTTATTATTTTGCACAGTGTAACATACGTAACAAAGTACTGTAACATACGTAACAGAAGAAACAATTTTAATTTATGAAAATCAGCCTGAACTATTGAAACAAAGATACTAGGTTAATGAGTGTAATCTTGGCTACCCAGAAAAAAATGTCCTGGAGTTCTTGTGTTACATAATTCACAGAGATTTCCATGTAAGATAGATAAGGTTAAATTCTGTGTCCGATTTCTGTAACATACGTAACACCCATTTTATTGATAATAATATTTAATGTATATTACTGATTAATAAAACTTTCATATATTCTGAAAGTACATCTTTGAATCTATCTTCTGATATGTACAAAGTTCCAGTTAATGCCATATTTTAATCACTGTAGGAATCTAAAGTGCATGCAAATGTAACATACGTAACAATGGAATGGCTCAACATTAACGAGAGAATATTGCAATGTTGCTTGTGTTTTGGAAAGCAGAAACCAAGACCGAATGGGTCAGATCAATTAACATAAAGGAACACAGACTTAATGGGTTATTCCTTTGAATCCGCCTGGGTTTGTAATGAAAAACTCTACTATAATATCAGTCTTTAGAATTCAGGTTTTGTCTTTCACCTGGGGAAACATAAACATCGGTCCACAGTTAATAGCTAAAGTTTTTGCTATTTCAAGTCGTTTACAGGGACTATTTGGAAGATCATAAGTAGCCCAATGAACGGCTTTTGCCTTCGTATTGGAGTTTGGTGTCTGGAAGTGGATAGCTCTCCTCCCCTAACTTCGAGGCTGCCAAGAGCAATCTCCAATTTTTTACATTATCACGTTTACGTTCGTTCACATTCATATTTCCTTAACTTCCATCTCTCCTTTGGTGTCATAACTTTCTTCTCCACTGCTATGCTTTCTCTCTTCCTTTTGAGATCTTTATCCTTAGCAGCTCTCTTGTGTTTCATCTTCTCTGCAGCTGATAATTTGGCCATGTTACTACCACTGCCTTCTAGACTGTATTACTCGTGTCTCGAGAATTACACTGCCTGTCCATGCTTAATTTTAACATGGAGTTCAGAGTATTGTTAAATTGACTAATTTCTCCAGTAGAGGCGACACAGTTCACACCCAGATAGCATGAAATTCCAGCATATTTCAGTTTCCGAGTTTATACTTCAGAGGGCAACACAGCATACGGTAATGTAAAGGGTATTGCAGCTGGGTATGAAAGGTGCTGCCATCTGTAATGTCGCCGCGTATGCAAAATTAGCCGTATAGGACAGGCAGTGTATACACGAGTAATACAGTCTAATTCTCGAGACGGCAGTGGTTACTACTGAGCCAATCCATGTGAAAGTGGACAAAAGTGGTTACTTCTTTTTTTTACGTGACATAGACATGCTATATATCAAAGTAAAGGGAAAAGACTGCAGAATTTGAAAATAGATTCATAATTCTCTTAAATTAAAGGTATCCATATAATCTTCTTCTTAATTGGTTTAACAGCCCTTGTGGGCCTTGACCTCCTCTATGGCCTTCCTCCATTTCTGCCTATCTTTCACCATCTCCCTCCAGTTTCCTATTCCAAATCTGCTCAGGTCGTTTTGTACGCAGGTTCCCCATCTTGTCCTTGGTCTCCCTCTAGATCTCTTTCCTTCTGGCGTGTTAATGTATACCTTCTTAACTTTCCTTGTGCTTTCCATGCGCATGATGTGTCCCAGCCACCTCAGCCTTATACATCTTATGTAAGTTTCCAGATTCGAGTCTCTATACAGCTCATACAGTTCATCATTATATCTGCTTCTCCATCCTTCTTCGGTCTTGACTGCACCATAAATCCTTCTTAGTATCTTTCTCTCGAATACTGCTATTTGATTACATATGTTTTTATTTAAAACCCAGGTTTCTGCTCCATATGCTACAATTGGTCTTATTAGTGTTTGGTATACTTTGATTTTTATTTTCCTGGAAATTTTTTTTTTTTTTAACTATTGGTAATAGAGCAAAATATGCTCTATTAGCAAAACTTATTCTTCTTTGTACTTCATCTTTTATGTCATTGTTGGATGTCAGTAAGGCACCTAGGTAAACAAATTCACTCACTATTTCAAATACGTGGTTTCCCATTTTAATTTCCTTTGCTTGCTCGTTTTGTTTTTTCTTTGTAATTGTCATGAATTTGGACTTCTTAGTAAATTAATCTTAAATCCTAGTTTGCTGGCATTTTTGTCCAGTATTACTAGAGCTTGTTCTACTTCCTGTTTTCTTCTCCCAGTGATAACGACATCATCTGCGTATGCTAGAATTTGTTGAGTTTTGTTAAAAATAGTTCCATTCATTTGTATTTCTGATTTTACTATTGCAATTTGTAAAGCTAGGTTGAATAGTAGTGGCGCTATTCCATCTCCTTGTCTAACGCCCTTCTCCATATTGAATGTTCCAGATAAATTTCTCCTGATTTTGACTACCGCATTTGGGTCACATGATACAGCTCTGCATACATTTATCAGTTTCCTGGGGAAACCAAGTTGATGCATGTATCCCCACAGAGTTTCAAGTTTCAGATTATCATATGCAGATTCAAAATCTAAAAACAAATTATGCAAGTCTATACTCTGTTCCCAGCACTTTTCAGACTCTTGTCTCATGATAAATATTTGATCTATAGTTGATCTATCCATATAATAACTAGCTTAAAAGACCCGGCATTGCCCGGGTTTTGTATTTTGTAATTGGAAATTAACTTAGAAAGGATTTTTGATTTTTAAATTCTAGGTCCTTATATAGGCATTTATAATTTGAAATAGGAAGAACGACTTACTACACTCAAACTATTCCCTCAGAAAACGCTTGATATAGTTTTTTATGGCTCATAGAGGATCTAGAATTTTGCATCTCATCGCTTGTACAGTGCACAGCAAGCCTGGTAGAGGTTCAAATAAGAAGAAACAAATTCCTGTAACATAAAATTGTAATATCGAGGCGGGAAATTTTATTTCCCATGCTCATATTACCATAAAACTACTTTGGGGATGAAATTAAACAGAAAGCATTATCACTTTCATACTTCTCTCTCCAAAAACCTGCGATATAATATAATAATATACACATTACCATACCTTGTTTTGTTTTCTCTATGTCCAGGGTAGAGAAAGTTATGTGATTCCATTATTTTCGTGGATTTCATTCTGTAATATTTATTTATAACATGAATTATTTTGATAACTTCTCTTATTTGTCAAACTTGCATTTCATTTTTTTTTCCAAACCCATCTGATACCATTTGGCAACAATATGTTCTGTTATTTGGAATTGATAAATCTGTGTAAAAAGGGATTAAGTATTTTCAAAAACATTTAATTTTTGACATTTAAAATAAAAAAAAATCAAAATCCTTTCTTAGTGAGCACCTACATTATGAAACGAAGGTACTGTGAAAATTCCAAGTCTCTACCTGTTATAGTTTAGGCTGTACGTTGATTCCTGTCAGTCAGTCAGTCAGTCAGGAAAAAGCCTTTTATATAGGCCTATATAGAGATAACTGCTGAAATATGTATTTTTTTCGTGGACTGAAATTTATAATTTTAACATGTTGGCTAGTACTACATTATACTCATGGAATCAGTAGAATTGCTGCAGTTTTTAATTTCACCTACAAAAGCACAAATAAGTGAAGATTTTGTCATCATAAAACAAATTTTTAAGATGAGTTTAAGTGAAGATATTCATCAAATCAATTTTCAAGGTATCCTTGTAACACCCGTCACTAAAAACATGTAATAGTTTGGGTAGAAAGCCAAGTAACTTAATCATTGTATAAAATGGAAACTTGGTAAAAGTTAAGATAGCCTATATCAACACAGAAGACACGCCTAAAATATAATTTTGAAATGCCTACTATTTTGGCTTAATTTTGATGTGACAGGCGTGACACATGTTGTGTGACGGGTGTGACATATGCTGTGTGATGGGTGTGACATTTATGGAAAATACCTTTTGCAGCTTTCGTATAGTGATTATTTCATGCAGATGTTGAATAAATCATGTTTTCATTATAAATAATAACAGAAAATGGTTCTTGGACTTCTGTGGTAGAGAACACAACTTCTTTGCAAGACTGAAACTACCATCTACCAGCTTTGGCTATGGATGACATAGGTGACCAGTGGAAATGTCACAAATGTTTTAATGTTGGTAAAGAAGTGCGGTAAAGATCTAGTGATCCCTATAGATGCCATGAAGGCTTTTAGGGTTCAAACGTTCAACCTTCAACATTTTTAGACTTTTAGCACATGAAGGTGGTAAGGTTGTCAGTCTTATGCACTGGCTGCCTTTACCCCAGAATTGCTTCTGGTACCCATTTCTGTTAGAGGATGAGTCGACCTTAGGGCCATAGTGCCAGCAGAAGGATTAGGCCAATTGAAAAATCTCAAAAACCTCATCAGGAATTGAACCTGTGCCCTTCCGATTTGTAGCACAGTGCCTCAACCAGCAGCATGACATTGTACCCCAATAAAGAAGTGAGAAGTGTTAGCCTAATTAATTTTGTGCCTGATTTCTGTACTGGTAACTGTGTATTTTAGAACTGCTAAGAAATTCAGACAGACAATACCTCTAACAACCAATGAAATGAGTAGGCCCACATGGAAACAAATGAAGGAGAACAGACAGAAAAACAATCAGCCAATCTAAATATAGCTACACAATATTTTTTTTGTATGAGAGACAACAAAAATGTCCTGGTGACAAGAATAACCAGATCCACATCAATTCAGTAAAAGTTTGTGAAACGCTCAGGCTCCCAATGGATACTACTAGGATTGTGTATTTTGCACTCATTTACTCACACATTACATATGGGATTGAATTATGGGGCAATACATCTAAGGAAAACATTAGGAAAATTCTTACATTGCAAAAGAGAGCAGTTAGATACATGGGTAAACTGCCATATAATAGTGCTTGTAAGGAAACATTTAGAAAACTATCGCTGTTGACTGTTCCTTCGATATTCATTCTACGATCCATATTGTACTTAAAATATAATAACTCAACCCCGGTAGCAAAAAACTCGGATGTTCACAATCACCAAACTAGAGGTGCTAATAACCTGGCTATCACCAGGCATAGACTTAAGCTTTTTGAAAAAAAACCAAGCTACATCGGCACTAAATTTTTCAATAAACTCCCGCCATACATGAGAAATAGTGAACCAAAGAAAAAATTCAAACAATTACTTGTAAGCTTCCTCATAAGTAAAGCATACTATGATGTCGAGGAATTCTTGGAGGATGATTTATCTTAATGTACATAATGTACACGTCTGTATATAAGTTGTATATTATGTAACATTTATTATGCATATCTTTGTATTGTGAATATTGAGCTTTTTATAGAGTGCTTGTTATGAATGCAAGGGTGCAAATGCAGATGTTCATAAACATGTATTTTGTACTATGTTATGATGAACAAATCTAACTCTAAATAAATAGTTCAGGATTTTAGAGTAGTGGACAACGAAAACTGCCTAACTAGTACCGGAGGAACATTTCACTTCACAACTTTACACAAGCCTGTTAAAAATATGGAAAAGGGGAAAAAAGACTAACAAGGGAATTATTTTTTATGCTGAGATCATATGTTGGGATTCCCCAGGATTGGTATATTATCACAAAAAATTTTCATGAAATTCATGCAAAATGGTACAGAGGCAGAAGGTGCAAAGTGTAATAAAACCTGTCTGAATGTCACACCTGTCACTATGGATTGGCTCTTATTAAGAAGGTAGCTCCACCGTTTCCAATCAACAGCAAAGGCCAATTTCAGTTTCAATAGCTATACTAGAAGACAAACTGTTCTGTTCACTATCACTACATTATGCCAATATAATTTTACTACCTAGTGATCTCCATGAATGTTCCTAATACTTGTGATTTAAAGTGTATATTAATTTTTACAGTTATTGATATATTATAATTGCTACTTACTATAATTAATGTTACAGTAATACATAAGTAAATGACTTTCAAATTAAGATCTAGTTTTAAGTCTCGGTGACCGCCGGTGTGGTCTTGTGGTTAGCGTCACTGATTACAGATCCGTTGGCCCGGGCTCGATCCCCGGTATCTCCTCGAATTTTTCTGAGGTAGGGAGGTCTGGTAGGGGTGCACTCAGCCTCGTGATTCAAATTGAGGAGCTACTTGATACAGAAGTAGCGTCTCCGGTCATGAAAACCACCATTAATGGCCGTGGGTGTCGGCATGCTGATCACATGCCCTCAATCCTACCATCTGCCTACGGCAGATGACGGTGGTCAGGTAGTAGGCCAAGTCCCTCCAGGGATGTAGTGCCACGGTTTAGTTTAAGTCTTGGTTACAAGTTGATGTTGTCACACCCGTCACACTGATAAAGTAAATTTTCAATAACTATATGGGTCATTCTACAGAAACCCTGCAGTTTTGATGCAAGAATAATAAAAAAACGAATTTATCAGATATGTCCTAAAAAAATATTTACAGTACTAGTTTTAAAGTACTTAACCTGTGGTTTATGTGACGTAGGTCATCTCTTTTTGGTTTTCTTTAAAAAAAATCTAAAAGAAAGATGCTGTCCACGGAAGTGATAGCATGTCCACAGAAGTGACTTTTGGTTATAATAATGGACTTTTGTTATAAATTATGCTTGTAACACTATTTTTTTTCTAAAGGTAAAACAGATTTAGGTTTATTATTCAAGAAATTAATTTACTGCCACAGAGTAACCACTTGTATAACATACACAAGATGTCATAAAAAAAGATGTCACTAAAAAAATAAAACAAAAACTTAGAAATTATTAAAGGTTTACAAAAAGATACAGGTCTTTCTCAAATACATAACATCCCCTTGTGTTCATGTTTGGAGTTTTCAATTCCGGGGTGCGTGGGCAAAGAGAGTGAAGTCCACTTTGTTACTGAGAATTAGAGTGACTTAACACACCATACCAGCCCAACATAGCTTTAGAGATGGATAAACCCATGAGGCACACATCCATAACTACCGTACAATTTTGAATATGACTTACTGGACTTAACACAAATGTAGAGAACATTTTTATCTATAACTCTATGGACAAATCTCAATTTTTTAGGATGGTGGTCTTAACTCTCTTTGCCCGCGCACCCCGGAATTTCTTTATAATGTTCTCTTTAGGAACCATATCTTTATCAGGCATGTCAGGAAACGAAAACAATTTGTCACTTTCAGTGAACAGTTATTGCAGTTAACGTCTGCTAGATTCATCTTTTTCTAAGAATCTTATCACATCTTCTCTTATCTTTTTCAGTTTCATTTTTCTCAAAGTTTGTCCATTTGACAGCGTAGTTCTCCATTGTGAGGTGACATAAAATAACCTTGGCACTGATATTTTTAAAAAAATGTTCCACATGTAATTTAATTTCAATATTCTCTCTTCCTTTACAGATTTTTATTGTGTGTATTTTGAGTTAATCTGTGATTGTAGCACTTCCGCATAAATTAGCTTTTTTCTAACAACTTTGGAAAATTTTTTATACCACTTAAAAGCTTCTTTACCTTTCTTCCGGTTTTTTAAACAATGGTTCTGCTGTCAAAGCTTCGCATTTTTCCTTTCTGTAATTTCAAGTAATCTCTTGTCTTGTATTTTTACTATCTTCTCACCCCTTTCTCATCTACTTGATCCTCATTTTTATAACTGGTAAATGTAAAGGGCTCTTATCGTGTGACTGAACGAAATCAGGAGTAGTAGTGGAGCCTGGCATCGGTTCTTGAATTTCTGGACTGGTAGGTGGAGTATGACTCTCAGTGAAATCAACTATTATGATTATTTTGCTCTTTCGACTGTCTGTAATTCGTTGAACGTTTTCTCCACTCTTTTCGAACTTTCCTTCTCTCCCTGTGTGTCAGCTGTGACACAGGTTTCCTTTCCTGCTTTTTTCCCCTTTGGTATCGCTCCCTATCTTTTCATTTCTCTTCTTCATGCTTCGCTGAATCCTGTTACAGTTTTACTCTAGCTCTTCTCATACTTCCTTTTTTTTTTGTTTCCTTCTCTTCCTCAAATAATTTTTCTTTACTCTTGCCATTCTGGTACAAATATCAAAAATTTTTAATCCTTGCTTTAAAAATGAACATTAGACTTGTCCATGGTAATATAATATATATTATAGTGATATTAGTCATGAAATCTTCTAAACCATGCTGTTACAAATACATGATACTATAATTTGTTTTGAAAATAATAAGTAACCTACCATTCAAGATATACCGGTAATATAGTAAATAGCCTCCCCAAGCCGTCTCATTAATTATGATGGGCAGGAGGTACTAAAGAGGCCTAATGTAGAATATTAATTAATAAAAAAACAATTTAATGATAGTGTACTCATTGAATAAGACTTAACTGTTTATGAAAGATAAAATGTTACAATAACAGCAAGTGCGTAAATGAATCAAATCACTTCTGTGGACAGTTATCACTCCCGTGGAATCCACATGTCCACAGAAGTGATGTCCACGGAAGTGATAAAAAGTTATGTTCCTTTGCAAACTGCCTTGCATTGTGAGGTCAGAAACAAAAGCTCTTCAGGTTATTGAGATTATCACGTTCTAAAAGTCATGTGTACTAAAAATTATTTTTTAACTTAAAAACTAAACTTTAATAAAGACCACAGAAGTGACTGGATGAGCTATGCCACATGCAAAAAGTGAATAGGGGTCATTCTCCAGAAAAGGGCAGATTTCAATGTTAGAATTTTTTTTTTTAATATTTTTAATTTTGGATCATGTAATTTTTTTATGTAATATTTCCTTCTGCAGAGTACTACTGAGGTACTTGCCCTACTTACCGAGTGGTATTTTGCATTAAATTAACAAGGTTAGAAAATGGCGCATTCATGGAGGTGAGAAAATAGTATGAAATAGTTATTATAATAGAAGTTATGTGAGAATTAGAATTAATTTACTGTAATAAATGTTATCATGAAAATGAACAATATTTATTACCATACAAATGGATGAACACACAACTTTTTACTTATTTTTATCTATGTTAAAATAGTTTATCACCTTAAAATCAAAACTTTAAATCAAAACTTGATATATTGTCATAAACTATTAGGCTATAACTTACCAGTATCTTCTTTAAAAAAAAAACAAAAAAATGCAGACAGTTAAATATGTCATCAATTACAACATTAATTACACCTCCATGGATAGGACTCGAGAGTAACAGTAACGGAGGTGAGATTTTTCTCTAATTTGTCAAATAGCTTGGGAACATTTGAAGTTAGAAAATCTCAGTTCTAGAGTTTAACTTAGCATTCCTTATTATTATAATTTGTAGCAAAAGTAAATATAAAAACATACAACTTTACCGTTGGGTGTAGGTAACGGAGGTGAGGAAGTCCAATTACCAACTCTGCATTTAGCCCTTTTACACAAACAAAACAACACTTAAAATCACACGAACAGCTTGGCTTTATATAAATGATAAGAAAACTGCCAAAAGTTGGAGTCCAAGGAAAATAGAAAGACTACAGTGCCATATCTGTGGGAATAATTGAACTTTTGTATTGTTTCGCGGAGGTGAGGTCTCACCTTGGGACAAGCATGTTTAGTGCAAAAAAATTGTCTTTACAAAATGATATATTTTATTTTCAGTTATTAATGACTCATTTTTTGAGCTGTTTGTTCTTGTTACAATACTAAAATGGAATAAAAATTAAAGCCTGTTGAATAATGAAAGAATGAAAATGACAAGTCAGGCATTGGGACATGACACGGAGGTGAGATCTCACATACTGTGCCCTAAAATGCAGAAAATTGTAACTTTTGTTTAAAAAGTGGAATATGGGATCAAATAGACCTTATTTCAATCTAACTTATCATAATAATTCATAATCCATAAGTACTTATTTTACATCAGAAAATCAACTGCGACATGAATCTGCCCTTTTCTGGAGAATAACCCATAGAAACTTGATACATACATGAAAAAAATCCAATCTAGAAAAACAAAGACACTCCACTCTGCAATATGGGTGCCTTTCCTCTTCAGCTGACTCTCAGAAAAAGGTAACTAGCACACACTGGTGAATATTTTAGGCATTTTTTGAGTGTCCACAGAAGTGATGGCAAACCTTGTGACATGAACTCAGGTTGAAAAATATTGACAGGGGGGACAAAAAAAATATTTCATTCATCATTATGCTCAACTGAAGTATTTTCTGACTAGATACTATACTTTTTAAGTGAAAATGTTAAGAAGTACAGTATCTGTGATCTTTGGAAGTTCTCTACCTGAGGGTTGTGACAGTCCACGGAAGTGAGAAATCACCTTCTGTGGACAACTTTTTTCAGCTAATTTTTTTTAAATTTCCTCAAAGAAAGTACTAACTAATAGATAATATTGTATTTTAATAACTGATTTTGAAAAATTGCAAATATTATAACTAGTTTCCAATATATTGTCCTGTGACATTAAAATGCAGGTTTTCTGTAGAATGACCCATATAAATATTTTTGTAAAATCTAATTATGCATTTCAGTATGTTTATCAGTCCCCTTACTTGAAAAAATAAAACAAATATAGTGCAGCGGATCAATTCACAGAATTTTCAATTAAACCTACATAAGAAAAAAATCTTTGCCCAATCATGGTCGCACCCGTCACATGCACAATATATTTTCCAGCTCAAGTATACAGCCTTGGAAAAAACATTAGATCATATTTTGTACTTCCAATGGGTTGGGATGTTAACACAAAAAACTTTGATGACATTCCTACAATATGGTTCAGAGGTAGAAAGAAGTAAGCGTAATGAAATCTGTCCAAATGTCACACCCATCACCATGGATTGGCTCTACTTTAAAATATGTAAAGTGGAATTGGTTGATATTTTTACATTATTTGTATATTATGTACTATACCAATAATCTATAGCTAGATTCTTATCACATGATTAACCAATAAATAATATTTTAATTCACTAGTCATGTAAACTTATAGCTTATTTATTTTCAGTAGGCTATGTTTAAAATGTAAACAATTATGTAATACTACAGGGTCTTTATTATAAGTTGAGACGGGGCGACCGGTGTTTTCACTCTCCGCTACGGAGTCCGCATTAGCCGCCGGTGACGCGCGCGCGGCTTCCCTGCTTAAAGTGTAGGCTATATAAAGTATTACATATCTTACCTTATAACATATGTTGGAAGTGTCGTCCTTCCTGTGTTATACAGGCATTGTATCTGGAAACCACATTCTGGCTGACGCGAGTGAGTTCTTCCACTGTAATGCCCCTAATTTCATTCGTAATGTTTTCTTTCAGCTCTTCCAATGTGTGAGGATTTGTTCGATATACCTTATCTTTAAGAATGGGTCAATCCAAATGAAATCATCCAATGGGTGTTGCTGACATATTTTATTTTATTTTTGAGTATATATTTTCTGTTTCTATGTGTATCTGGGAGTACAAAACCATTTTTTTCACATTTTTATCACTAACGCTTTGGCAACTAGTGGCCATTTTGCTTAGAAGGATTTGGCGTTTTTGGCATTTTCAAAGGTTAGCGGTAAGTTAAATAACTATTTTATTTATGAAGATATCAACTTGAAGTAAAAACCATCTTAATCTACAAGAAACATTCTACAATTCATGTTATGACCAAAAATTAGTTAGGTCTTAAGGAAATAATCTAAAACTTTATTAGAAAACGCAGTTCCGATTAGAAAAAATTAACAACTTTATAAAACTTTTTTTCATAGAAGGGATGAAAACACATGTTTCTTATTTTCCCCCCACAAAGATATAGTAGATCACTAGATGCTAGTAAAATTTGAGATCATTTATGTACAGTGATATTAATGAGACGTGGCAGTCCAAGCATGGATGCTCAGTAGATGCAGACGAGTCCAATAAACATTCGTACTGCATGGAGGGGTGTATGGGTTAGTTGTGTCGTCGTTGCTTTCAGTGCGGTAACATCGTATAATGCAGTGAAGAAACAAGAGACCTTGTTACAATCGCTTCTCTCTCTCGGAAGTGCAGTACAACATTCTTACCCCTCCCCATGATTCCCCCTACAAGCGTCTCCTCTCTCACGCGCATCTGACTGCCGCCTCTCTTTAATACCACTGTAATTCCTTTAGGTTTTATGAGTCTTCAAATATCGAGATTTTGCAGAATTGTTGATTTTCAAATTAAAATATCTCAAATGGGACTGAACAGAAAAATCTGAAATTTTCTCAAAATATTCTTCTAGTGCCTAGTAATCAACATATAAAATTTCATCACTGTGTTTTGACCAGAAGTATTTTATTTTTAATAAAGAAAATGCTAAAAAATAACACTGTCAAATGAGCGAATAACGGTGTTAAAATACAATACAAATTGTCAAAAATAATATAATTTTTTGTTGTTGCTAGTAAAATTAAATATGTCATAAAACTAACGTATTAAAGAATATTATAGGAGAAAAATTCATACCAATGCTCTACCTACTGAACAAAGCGGACTGCATATGACATGATTTGTCTGTCTGTGAGGTAGACCATTAGGGCAATCAGTCATAGGAGAGAGGTTCCATCTGGTGCTGTGAATTGAGCTCCAGCTTAGCTCAGTTGGTAGAGCATTGGCCAAAGGTCCTGGGTTCTAGTCCCAGTGCCGGAGGAATTTTTCTCCTATAATATTCTCATGTAATGTCCAACAGAGACAATAATCTGCATATATATCTTAACATATTAAATGTTCCATGGTAGTAGTCATAGTGATCAATACTCCAGCAGAAGGAGACCATATTGCCACATTTGCTGAGCAATACAGACTTCTCTGTACCTCCTTTGTTCAGTAATCAGTAGCTGTGCTTGACTGAAATAGCAAAAAAGTTGCCCCTTCACTTAAAAAAATATCAATTTCACCAAACCACCAGTTCTGATCATAATGCAGGCAACAATGTCCTTTACTTCGAAAGGTCTTATTTCAAATTTGGGCAAAATGGAAATACTGTGTTTACCATAAATATCACTTTTTGAGTGAATGTAACACCTTATGATGCCAGAAGTTTGTTCCACAGCTGAGCCAAAGGTTTAAAAAATGTTTACACAAGTGTATAGGAAATACCTTTCATTTCTTCAGAACAAAATTTGAACACTTCTTCTGCTGAAGGTATCTGGTCCAAATATGGTCTTTGTAAACTAGCCATTGAGACAGCCCTCTTTGTACCCCCTCCAATCCCATCGCAAGCATTCTTTCCATTAGAAGTGGCAAAAAAAATGCTATTCAGCTTCAAAGTGATTGCAAATATTCAAAAAGTTCTTTTTGTTTTTGTACTGGCTACCATCTCCATCGCTAATATAAACAATTTTTTTAACTGAAGGGGCAACTTTTTTTATATCTTCAGTCAAGCACAGCTACTGATTACTGAACAAAGGAGCTACAGAGGAGTCTGCAGAGACTTGCCTTTTTCAAGTCAGCATATTCTGGCTTGCTCAGCAAATGTGGCAATATGGTCTCCTTCTGCTGGAGTATTGATCACTATGACTACTACCATGGAACATTTAATATGTTAGTTTTATGACATATTTAATTTTACTAGCAACAACAAATAACTATATTATTTTTGACAATTTTTATTGTATTTTAACACCGTTATTAGCTCATTTGACAGTGTTATTTTTTAGCATTTTCTTTATTAAAAATAAAATACTTCTGGTCAGAACACAGTGATGAAATTTTATATGCTGATTACTAGGCACTAGAGGAATATTTAGAGAAAATTTCAGATTTTTCTGTTCAGTCCCATTTGAGATATTTTAATTTGAAAATCAACAATTTTGCAAAATCTTGATATTTGAAGACTCATAAAACTTAAAGGATTTATATAAATGATCTCAAATTTTACTAACATCTAGAGATCTACTATATCTTTGTGGGGGGAAAATATGAAACGTGTTTTCATCCCTTCTATGAAAAAAAGTTTTATAAAGTTGTTAATTTTTTCTAATCGGAACTGCGTTTTCTAATAAAGTTTTAGATTATTTCCTTAAGACCTAACTAATTTTTGGTCATAACATGAATTGTAGAATGTTTCTTGTAGATTAAGATGGTTTTTACTTCAAGTTGATATCTTCATAAATAAAATAGTTATTTAACTTACCGCTAACCTTTGAAAATACCAAAAACGCCAAATCCTTCTAAGCAAAATGGCCACTAGTTGCCAAATCGTTAGTGATAAAAATGTGAAAAAATTGTTTTGTACTTCCAGATACACATAGAAACAGAAAATATATACTTGAAAATAAAATAAAATAGGTCAGCAACAAATTATTTTATTATTGGATGATTTCATATGGATTGACCCGAATGTGGTTTCCAGATACAATGCCTGTATAACACAGGGAGGACGACACTTCCAACATATGTTATAAGGTAAGATATGTAATACTTTATATAGCCTACACTTTAAGCAGGGAAGCCGCGCGCGCGTCACCCGCGGCTAATGCGGACTCCGTAGCGGAGAGTGAAAACACCGGTCGCCCCGTCTCAACTCATAATAAAGACCCTGTATTTGTCCCATCTGTTACCAGAAAATTGTCCCGTCTGTTACCAGCATGCTGTCCCGTCTGTTACCAAAATAATGAATTAATGTTACACAGTGTTACTGTTTTAAAGGCATTTCTGAAGTTATCAACCAACATTTTAAGAGGAAAATAATTAGTTTCAAAAACAAAAAATAAAGAACACCCGAAAATAGAAATAATGCTTAATTTTAGTAACAGATGGGACGGGACATCACAGATGAAGCAAAGGTTATCTAAAAAATATGAATAGAAAAAAATAATAAATTACCGGTACCTTAAAATAATGTGTTTCCAACCTCAGAAGGTGTTCTATATATCTGTTTCCTACAACTCTCAATTCAAGCTTCTTTTGCTAGCAAGCAAATATCAATTTGTTCAGACCTCTATAACCATGTTCCTATCATCCTCACTGAAGGACAATAAAAGTGCAATTCAATTATCTTTGCTTTGTATAGGTAAATACAACTCTGTGGCTCTCTAATTACATAAATGGAAATTTAAATAACAAATATTTGAAACTGTCATGGAATGTCCAGCTTTACCTGGAGTGACCCACAAATATAAGGTGCTTATAAACGGAATCTATAGGTTCTAAAGAATAATATAAAATCTAATCTCAATTTAACATAAAGTTAATATGTCAAGTTAACGGTGAAAAAATGCAGGCTGCAAATGTTGTGTCATTTCAACAAATGCCTGCTTCTTAAACTTGACAGGTATTTTGACATGATAATAATAATAATAATTTATTCATCCGTATGATCATATATATGATATTGGATACGTCAAAGCTATAATAACTTATAAACTACTTATAAACTAGGTTCTTCCAAGTGCTCATCTACACTGTAAAAGGAGTTACCGTTTCTTAATAGTAAAGATTCTACTTGTTTCTTAAATTTTTTTGAGCATCTGATTTCTTTCAATGAAAGACTAGTCAGCCTTTGCCTGAAAATTTAAATACAGAGCAGACATCTAAAGCTGTGAATCTTATTCCACAATTCATTTTAACATAATGTAATTCAAGGAGTACATGAGATTCATCAAGAATATAGACAAACAAGTTAACGTACTTTTAACGTAACATCACACATCTTTCCTTGTCTTCTTATTTCTTCCATAACTGGAAACCCAGACGAAAACAGATCCAGTTGCTGGAAAACAACACATTCTTCGTTCTCTGTTTCCATATTTTCCATTGTCCTGTAATTTAATGATTTACTATACAATTTTCGAACATATCGTAGAAAACAAATTCCAATCCTTCACAGCCTAGTCTGTTGTTAGGAAGTCACTGCAAATGGATCATACAAGATACAATGAACCTACCACCATAGTACCACAGAATACGCAGCATACAGATTACTGAAGGGGTTGGATAGTTCAAATATAAGGTATGTTAAAAATATTAACTGGGTAAAGAACTCATGTATAGACCTAGAATTTGAATGTGTCGTAGTTAAATTAATGTATAGTGGAAGTGTATATTTTATAGAAGGGGTGTAGGTATAGGCCTATAGCTCTCCATCTGGTGATGGTGATGTGTGATGTGCTAGAGGGTGTTTTAAACAAATTCTCATCAGACTGTAAAGAAGAGAATATGCAGTGTGTCCCACGCAAGAGTTGGCCAATCATATGGGTTTCTGCGTCGCGCCGACTACAGCTCTAACTCCCGAGTGAGCGGGTGAAATATCTACGCTAATAAAGCCGCTAATGGCGTTATGTGATTCAGGTTCTGACATTTACAGTTGGAATTACAATGAAAATAACCACGTACCTCATCATAAGATATGTTGGAAATGTCCTCCTCTTGCATGCACACAACACTGGAACCTTTTTAGTAGTAGTAGTGCATAGATCGCGAGCGATCCGTGGATATTCTCGGCAGAAGGGTGCCAGCCGTTGCACTTATGTGAATCTTGGCCTAGAGCGCACTGTGTCACTAACACATTTCCTCCACTTCACTCTATCTTGTGCATTTCTTATTATGTCCGTCCAAGATGAGTTCATGGATTCCTTAATCTCATCGCTCCACCTTGTCCGCGGTCTTCCTCTCCTTCTATTTCTGTTTGTAATACCCAGCATTATGTCTTTTTCGAGGGAGTTCTCTCTTCTCATAACGTGTCCAAAGTATGTCAGTTTCCGTTTCAGCGCCTGTGCTTCCAACGAACACTCTGGTACTAACTCCTCTATGATTGACTTGTTGGTTCTTTTCTCTGTCCATTTTACTTTAAGTAATTTCCTCCAAGTCCACATCTCAAATGCCTCGATTTTCTTCTTCTCTTTTTTCCTCAAGGTCCAACTCTCGCATCCGTAGAGCACTATTGGGAATATCATTTGCTGGATAACTCTCATTTTAGTTCTGATTGAGTCATTTATGATTTTGTGTAACTTCTTTAACCCAACTTTGCCTAAAATTATCCGTTTCTTTACTTCTTCTGCGCAACGGCCTGAATTTGATATGACAGATCCTAGAAACGAATGACTTTTCACTATCTTTATCTGTTCACCATTTATACATATGTTCTCTAGGCTGCCAGTGGTCATAATCACTGTCTTTTTTAAATTTAGTCTTAGACCTGCTTTGGAGCTTTCCTCTATTATCTTCTCTACAAGGTTTACCAGATCTTCGATACTATCTGTGATAATTGTTGTGTCGTCAGCATACCTAATGTTGTTAATTTTCCTTCCTCCAATCCGTATCCCTCCTTCCATCTCATCTATTTTTACCTTCCTCATTATTCTTTCGGTATAACAGTTGAACAACTTTGGAACCTTTTTAAGAAATCTTATTTCACGCGCATAAGTTCAGCTTCCGAGATAGAATTAATTTCTCTTCTGATATTGTCTTTAAGTTCTTCTAATGTATGGGGGTTTGATCTTATTTCTCTTCAGTAAGTACGCGCCGCTTGGTCCCTCGTTTCCTATCGAGAATCGAACCAGTTTCCAGAAGTTTACTTACCGGTACAAGTTTTCGCACAGCTTCTCTGCTTGGAGGACGTACACCTGGGAATTATGCTAAAAACCGACGTCTTGCATCCTTGCAAGGTGATGTAATCACATACGAATCGTACATAAATACAGGGTTGTTATGAAAAAGCCGGCCTGGTTTTAACCGGTTTTATCCACTTGAAAAAAGCCAGGCATTTTATCTGGCTAAAATCAAATTGAATAAAAATAATTGAAGTTCCTTTCATGTTTTTACTTCCAAACATCACAAATTTAAAAGTTACAAGCTCAGTAGGCCTGACTAGGCCTACTACGTGCAAATGCAGAGCTACCAGTTTTACCCACTTGAAAAAACCCAGGCATTTTATCCGGCAAAAAATCAAATTGAATAAAAATAATTGAAGTTCCTTTCATGTTTTTATTTCCAAACATCACAAATTTAAAAGATACAAGCTCAGAACCTGTAGTAGGCTACTTAGGCCTACTGAGTGCAAATACAGAGCTACCAGTTTATCCACTTGAAAAATGCCAGGCATTTTATCTGGACAAAATCAAATTGAGTAAAAATAATTGAAGTTTCTTTCATGTTCTTATTTCCAAACATCACAAATTTAAAGTTTACAAGCTCAGAAACCTGAAATTGTATTTGGGTCATTCCACACCAAGTCAACCAATGGTCCAAACATCACGTCATCAGATTGTTACGATTTTTTAATATGAGGTAGTATTAGCTGAGTAGGTACGAAATGTAGATTTTTCCCTTTTTTGGACTTATAGTTTTTGAGATAAAATTTTTTGAAAAATTACATAATGACAGTTTTTAGGAACGTTTTGATATATTAAAAAGCATGTAACTCAAAAACGGTTGGTCCTAGAAAGCTCAAATTTGTACCATTCTTTTTAGAATTACAAGGGCTTTAATTTGACATGTAACTTGACTGTATCACATCACTGTATATTTCTTCCAAAAACTCAAAAAGTTTTTTTTTTATCAAAAACTTAAAATAGGTATTTTTAATTTTTATGAAAAAAATATATTTTATTCTAAACCTCTTTAGTAAGTTGTGTACGAGTTTTCATGATGGAATTTTTCTGGTTTCATACTAAAATTAATTTTTATATGAATTGAGGCATATAGAAATTCTGGTAAATTCATTCATTGTTATTCTATTAAAAATTAATCATACTGTTCTAATTAAACTTACTCTAATACTAATTTACTTTTTTACATTAGGGCCTGTACCCTAAAAGTTTGTTTGAAAAAAGTTAGGTCTATATAATAGGATGATGATGGTCCATATATGGTAAAATAACAACTGGAACTAACAGGCCTTACTGAATCAGTGACATGTTTCTTTCCTCCTGTTGAAAATTGATATTTTATCTATTTTATTAAAATACAGTTAAACTTACTTTAAATCATGGAACAATTTTCATTACACTCTAAATCAGTAGAGGTGGTTTTTCTTCTTTGCCAAAACTTGTGTCGCTTTGGCCATCTCCTCCGCTGGAACTTGGTAGGTTCTACCTATTGCTGTGGTTGGATTTAGTTTGCACAAAACATAGTTCATTGGCACTGCTAGGGTATCTGTTCTCCTAGGATATGTGTTTGATGGTGTTGGTCCTTTTGGATGAAGAAAGGAAACATGAATTTTCTTTTCAACATCATCTATTGAGTCAACATGCACCAACCACCACTCTTTATCATAAGCACAAGCAACAAAACCCACAACATCTTCAAATGGAATGTCTTCATCACCAGGGCTGATCTGTACTCTATGTGTTTCTGAATCATCAGAAAATGAGTATACTTTGGTTTTTACCCTATTTAGGTCTAGAGGAATGAAGGCATGAAATTTCTGGGTTCCCGAGATTGCCACAGCTTCTTCAAACCTTGATTTCAGAACTTTTTCTTCATTGGTTGTGTAGAAAAATGTGATGGATGGTAAATGTTGCACACCCCACTGAAAAAGCTGAAAAGGTGTCAAAATTTGATTTTCTAATGGATTTTGGAGGCTGGCTTTGGTGGCAAGCCTTTTGACTGTACCCCTTACTCCATCACAAACTCCCTTTCCATGTGATCTAGCATAAAAATGCCACTCAGCTTCAAGTCCATCAAAGTCCTCTTTGTGATAGCAGAGGTTCAGAAAATTCTTACGATTTTTGTATTGCGCAGCTGAACCATCTGAAAAATAATACAGCTTTTTCAAGTTTGGTAGATAATTTTTTAGATATAGCATTAATTTTTTCTGGAAAGCATGAACAAGAACAGTATTGTGTGCTAGGCAATCTGATATAAATACAAAGCTCCAGTTAACTAGCTCTTGTTTTCCTGTTTCTTGATTTCTTTCCTTGAAATATATTACAAAAGAGTGCACAGTAGCCATAGAATTGTTCCAATGAAACCCTTGAGCCTCATCTTGTAGAACAAATTAATAATTTTCGGCAAAATCACAAGTTACTACAGCTTCATTTTCTTCCAAAGAGGATTTTGTTTCAGAGGAGAAAAATGATTGTTGTTTTGCAATAAAATCATGTTTTTTAAGATTACTCAATTGACTGCAAAATTCTTGGACGAACTCATCAACTGGTTTTTTAAATGTTTCGAAATTACACCTGACTACAGTAATCCACTGTTTATAAGTAATGTTGTCAATCATTTCCTCCTCGAAACACTCGGTTAAAGCTTCCTTAAAGTCCTCAATTGTGGGACAATAGTCACATTCATTTAGGAAGCATGCCTGTAATGGTGGATTGCACATAACTTTAGCCATACATTCCTTGTAACTCGTTAGAGGGTCCTGTCAGATCCAGGCAGTGTTAGTTTATTTAATCTTCCTTCATATTCTGGTGTGCAGTGCACACACACACAGATTGAGTGCCAGTGGCACCAGCAATAATGCAGTTCTTGGGCCTCAGTTCTGCAAACTTCGAAAAGCCAATTTTTAAATCAGGGAAATTTGATTTGAAAAGTTTGTAAATTTCACGCAAATTTCCCAAAATCAACATTTTTTTGGACATGGATTGGCTTTCCTTCGATGTCCTTACCCATGGAGACATAATCTTTTTTCCCAGACATTTGCCTACTCACTTCATCATTATTATAAAATTCCTTTACCAAAACAGCTGTTTCGGGAGGTAGAGTTTTTCCAGGTTTTGGGTCAGGAGTCGATAGTATCCCCTTTTCTTCAAGACATTCTTTTGCTTTCCTTGCCATATAGTTACTAATACCAAATTCACATTCCATTCTTGCACAAGACCAACGTTTAGGTAAAAAAATCTACAGGCCCATATATAAAGTTATTTTGCCAGTTTTATTCTTAATTGAACAGTTATAATTAACGTTTCATATCATAAAATAATTAAATATGGTAGGCTAAAAGGCACTTATAAAAATGACACAATGACTGTAGTGAGAAAGAACTGCTGACTGAGGGGTTGCAAGTTTCAACAGGAGGAAAGAAACATGTCACTGATTCAGTAACTCTTGTTAGTTCCAGTTGTTATTTTACCATATGGACCATCAGCATCCTATTATATAGACCTAACTTTTATCAAATAAACTTTTAGGGTATAGGCCCTAATGTAAAAAAAAGTAAATTAGTATCAGAGCAAGCTTAATTACAACAGTATGAATAATTTTTAATAGAATAACAATGAACGAATTTACCAGAATTTCTAAGTTATATGCCTCAATTCATATAAAAATTAATTTTAGTAAGAAACCAGAAATATGTCATCATGAAAATTTGTACACAACTTACTAAAGAGGTTTGGAATAAAATATATTTTTTTCATAAAAATTAAAAATTCCGATTTTAAGTTTTTGATAAAAACAAAACTTTTTGAGTTTTTGGAAGAAAAATACAGTGATGTGATACAGTCAAGTTACATGTCAAATTAAAGCCCTTGTAATTCTAAAAAGAATGGTACAAATTTTAGCTTTCTTTTTAATATCTCAAAACGTTCTTGAAAACTGTCATTCTGTAATTTTTCAAAAATGTATAACTCCAAAACGAAAGGTCGAAAAAAATTAAAACTTTGTACTTTTGGTCATAGTGATGAACAGAACACAATCACTGAATATGAGCCATTTTGAAAACCTCAAGGTTAAAAATTATATTTTTATTGGTTGATTTGATATGGAATGACCCATTTAGTGTAATTTAATACACTGAGTCCCACACAAGAGTTGGCCAATGACACGGGTTTCTGCGTCGCGGCGGGCACAGCAAATAAAGCCGCGATCAGTGTAATGATTCAGGTTCTCACATTTACAGTTAAAATTACAATGAAAATAACCATGTACCTCATCACAAGAGATGTTGAAATTGTTCTCCTCTTGCATCCACACAATACTGGCACCATTTTAGGAAATTTTCTTTTACGCGCATAAGTTCAGCTTCTGAAATAGTTAATTTTTCTTGTGATATTGTCTTCAAGTTCTTCTAATGTATGGAATGTATGGAATTGACTTGTACCCTTTATTTTTGAAGTTTCCCCATAAATAATAGTCACATGCTGTTAGAAGAACTTAAAGACAATATCACAAGAGAAATTAACTCTGTCTCGGAAGCTGAAATTATGCGTGTGAAAGAAAATTTCCTAAAAAGGTGCCAGTATTGTGTGGATGCAAGAGAAGAACATTTCCAACAGCTCTTGTGATGAGGTACGGGGTTATTTTCATTGTAATTTTAACTGTAAATGTGAGAACCTGAATCATTACCCCGATCACGGCTTTATTTGCGTATATATTTCACCTGATCGCACGGGATGTTGAGCTGTGCCCACCGCGTTGCAGAATCCCGCGTCATTGGCCAACTCTTGCGTGGGACTCACTGTACCACTTCACTGTGTAATTCCCAGCAATAGTTAATTACCGTGTCCGCCAGCGTGGTCCTGTGGTTATCGTCGCTGACTACAGATCCGTCGGCCCGGGTTTGATTCCCAGTACCTCCTCGGATTTTTCTGAGGTAGCGAGGTCTGGTAGGGGTACACTCAGCCTCATGATTCAAATTGAGGAGCTATTTGATAGAGAAGTAGCGGCTCCGGTCAAGAAAACCACCATTAACGGCCATGGGTGTCGGCATGCTGACCACATGCCCCCCAATCCTGCCATCTGCCTAAGGGAGATGACGCAGCGGTCGGGTGGTAGGCCAATTCCCTCCAGGGATGTAGCGCCACGTAGTTTAGGAGTTAATTACCGTATTTACTCCAATATAATGCACCCTCGAATTTAATGCGCACCCTGATTTTGAAACTTAAGATCATAAAAAAAGAGTTTGTTAGCGAATGTAATGTGCATCAGTAGGAGGATATTTTATTTGGAATTTTGTCACAGTATTTATAGAATAATAAACCAACACATAATCATTTACAGTTAAATGCCAGTTTTAGGCCTACAAGTAGGCCTATAGGCCTACAAGTAGGCCTATAGGCATGGCTCATCATTATTCACTAATGTGTTCATCACTGGAATCCTCGGAGGTGCTTATTTTTTATTGCTAAATGGACAAACAAAACGTTAAATGAATGTTTCACAATAAAAGCTGCTGATACCGCTCTTAAATGAGTTTAAAATCGACAATGCACAATATTCCACATTTGCACTATAGAACTGACAAAATCAATTTTTTCATTATGTTTCAGAAATTAAATTTCATATGGTATAGGCTAACAATAAAATGAACGAAGTCGAGAATTATAGCAATGCATTGTTATGTAGATCAGTATTGCCTCCGACCTACGAAACGGATTTGTACTAGAATTTAACGCGCACCTCAGTATTGAAATCTACAAATGGACAAAAATAGGGCACGTTATATTCGAGTAAATATGGTAAATTCACCATTCATCATAAGACTCTTGCATATTTGCTTTATTCTGCCTGTTGAGGTATACAAGTTTCTGGGCTTTTTCATTGCCTAGTCTGTTTCTCAATTTTGTTTGTATTGACCCAAATGAAGAAAATACTCTTTCGATTGATGCAGAACTGGCTGGCATACGATGTAAAGATTCTATGGCTTGACAAAATTCCAGCGATAGGTGATTATGCTTCAGATTTGTGTAAATAAAAAGAGAGTTGTTAAATATGTATTAATTAATATCTTTTATTATTTCATTTTTAATTTGGCCAAGGATTATTGTTCTAAAGATATTTAACTATTATTTTTAATATTTCAAACTTTGTTTCATTGGTAATTTTAGCCTCAGTTGGTCCTCATGAATTCATTTCGGCATGCCTATTGGCTGAGGTATATTTTAAAGTGTTTTTGACTTTCAAAAATTCAAATATCTCCTTATATGAGCGCTATCGAGAAACTAGTTGTTGATTTAAAGATTACTCATCAAGACCTTTTCAACGATACTCCACAAGACATGGTTTTAAAAATTTTGAATTTCCACCCTCACCCCCACAACCACTGAATCATTGGTGTCTAATTTATGCAGACAAAGTTTCCCTCTAAACCCCATAGGGCCCTAAATATAATTTTTTTTTTTAATTTCAACCTGCTCCCACCTCCCCCAACCAGGAAAAATTGATTTTAGCCGGCCAAATTTGATTTTAGCCGGCTAAAATTGAAAAAAACCACTGGTCAGGTCTTTTTCAATTTTAGCCGGCCTTTTTACAACCCTGCATAAATATCCTTTGTGTTGTATACGTAGGCCTATGTTGTGGCATTGTAACAACAAATGTACATTTGACACAACCAGAAGGAATACTGATCTGCTTTGTCGACACTGAGTCAAGGTCGTGGCAGTTCAACGACACACGTGCCAGTATTGACAGATAAATCACATGTGTTTTTCTTTGTGAGAACCTGAACCATTACACTAACAGCAGGCTTTAGTAGCGTAGATATTTCACCCGTTTCCTTTGTAATGTACGGGAAGTTGACCTATAAACTTTATTCTTCAAGTTTCTCCATAAATAATATTGAATAAGAAGAAATGTTCACCCGAATGGGTATTTAAAGTTTCAACAATGTTTTAACTTTTTCTGTATTCATTGATGGTTTTCACCCTGTTTCGACACACTGCAAGGTGGTATCTTCCACATCTCTGGGCACATAGGTCACACACGCATTTCTCGTCAGGGTTGTGGTAGTTCTTGTTATAGCATATCTTGTAGTGAAAGCCGTGAATGGCAAAGCGTGTGATGACATGTCTTTGCTCTTGATTCTCTTTGGTCCAGTTCCTTTCCAGCATCGCAGTTGTAGCATAAAAAGCCGGGTCTATTTCTTGCCTTTTTCCTTCCCTTTGTTTTAAGAGTGTCGTGTAGGCTCTTGTCGCTGGCAGTAACATTTGAGATCTAATATCTTCGATGTAGAAAGGCTCCCTGGCTAGCTCATAGACCATTCTTGATAGTGCAGTCTTCCCTACTTTTAGGGCACTCTTGAGAAAACAGGATTTGACACTTTCCAGTCTTTGCAGGTTGCTTAGTGTCAGTTTGTCCCAGACAAGCTCTAGGCCGTATGTCGCTATAGGGGAGATGACAGTTTTGAAGAGCCTGAGCGCTGTATCCAGTGACAGGTCCGGTAGATTCTTTATGGTGTAGATTGCCCTTGTGGCTGCTGCCGCTCTTTCTTGCATGTGGCACCTGAATGATTTTGTCGTGCTCTGCAGGGTGACTCCTAGATATTTAAATTTATTCACTATTTCTAGGGGCTTGCTGTTTAGCTTGAGGTTGTCCATTATGGCAGCTCTCCCTCCCTTCCTAAATGCCATTTGTACGGTCTTCTCTTGGTTGATAGTGAGATGCTCTACCTAAAATATAGAACCAGTAACAACCAAACTCATAAGGAACACTATAAAAAGTATTGCAACATACTGAAGAAAGTAATCAAAGAAGCAAAAAGTAGGCATTTTTCACAAGTAATTAATAAATCAAATAATAAAGTTAAGACTGTATGGAATATAATAAAAAACGAAACGGGGAGAACAAAGGGAAACAATGATTGTACATCATTAATATACCAAGACATAAAACTAGATAATTTATCAGTAGAGCCCGGATTTCCATGCAAATGCATGTTTTTATACTCTTTGGTTACACTTCTCAAACTTTGTAGAATTACTCATTACATGACTTATGGATTCCAAATAACCATATTTTTTCCGTGCATGTTTGCATATTTCGGCCTTTTTATGGGAAAATTCATGCATAATGCATGTTTTGGAATTTTTTTGTTTAATATAGCATATTCAGACGTTTTTAATGCATATAAACCCCCATTTTCTGGTTTTAGTGCATAATATCAAGTTGCCATGCATAACTGTGCATATTATGAATGTGCCTCCCTAAAATCTTGGCTTTTCAGTGAAACTTAAAAAATGTTGTATTGTATATTATCCTTGTTATTTGATTGACTTGGCAACAGAGTCTGCCACATTCATCAATTTGAGAGTGCAAACTACTGTTTACCCTAAATAAACAGTAATATATAATACACCAGGCTACAAAAGAAAAAGCCGACTCGCCGACTTTCCATTGAAAGAAAACTGCTAAACTGAATGTTCACTGCTTGAATTTGTCAGTCACTAGCCATTGTTGAAGATGTTGAATTATCTTTAGAATCGTGTTGTGGAGAAATGGGTGTGACAGTTAGGGAAAAACTTAAGAAGGTACTTAGTTCAAATCCTGATCTTAAACTTCTTAAAACAGCGAAAGACGTATTATATAGAAAAATGGTATGGAATTCAATCTCACCCTCAGTCAAATTTCTTCCCTTAAGTATGCACCTGTTATTTCTTGTGAAGTAGAAAAATCCTTTTCTGCATTCAAGAATGTCCTAACTGACAAACGCACGAATTTAAGTGGGGAGAATTTGGAAAAACTCGTATATTGTTTTAAGAGAAATTGAAATAGTATATTGCAGTACTGTGCAAATTTTTGATAGTGCATGTTTTGCCCTTCATTGTGCATATTTGGAGATACGATAGTGCATGAATGCATGCATGTTTTTAAGTTTGATAGTGCATGAAAATCCGGGCTTTATTTATGGGTCATTCTCCAGAAAAGGGCAGATTTCAATGTTAGAATTTTTTTTTTTTTATATTTGTTATTTTGGATCATGTAATTTTTTTATGTAATATTTCCTTCTGCAGAGTAATACTGAGGTACTTGCCCTACTTACCGAGTGGTAGTTTGCATTAAATTAACAAGGTTAGAGAATGGCGCATTCATGGAGGTGAGAAAATAGTATGAAATAGTAATTATAATAGAAGTTATGTGAGAATTAGAATTAATTTACTGTATTAAATGTTATCATGAAAATGAACAATATTTATTACCATACAAATGGATTAACACACAACTTTTTACTAATTTTTATCTATGTTAAAATAGATTATCACCTTAAAATCAAAACATGATATATTGTCATAAACTATTAGGCTATACCAGTATCTTCTTTAAACAAAAATAAAAAATGCAGACAGTTAAATATTTCATCAATTACAACATTAATTACACCTCCATGGATAGGACTCGAGAGTAACAGTAACGGAGGTGAGGGTAACGGAGGTGAGATCTTTCTCTAATTTGTCAAATAGCTTGGGAACATTTGAGGTTAGAAAATCTCAGTTCTAGAGTTTAACTGAGCATTCCTTATTATTATAATTTGTAGCAAAAGTAAATATAAAAACATACAACTTTACCATTGAGTGTAGGTAACGGAGGTGAGGAAGTCCAATTACCAACTCTGCGTTTAGCCGTTTTACACAAACAAAACAACACTTAAAATCACACTAACAGCTTGGCTTTATATAAATGATAAGAAAACTGCCAAAAGTTGGAGTCCAAGGAAAATAGAAAGACTACAGTGCCATATCTGTGGAAATAATTGAACTTTTATATTGTTTCACGGAGGTGAGGTCTCACCTTGGGACAAGCATGTTTAGTGCAAAAAATTGTCTTTACAAAATGATATATTTTATTTTCAGTTATTAATGACTCATTTTTTGAGCTGTTTGTTCTTGTTACAACACTAAAATGGAATAAAAATTAAAGCCTGTTGAATTATGAAAGAATGAAAATGACAAGTCAGGCATTGGGACATGACACGGAGGTGAGATCTCACATACTGTGCCCTAAAATGCAGAAAATTGTAACTTTTGTTTAAAAAGTGGAATATGGGATCAAATAGACCTTATTTCAATCTAACTTATCATAATAATTCATAATCCATAAGTACTTATTTTACACCAGAAAATCAACTGCAACATGAATCTGCCCTTTTCTGGAGAATAACCCTTATCAGACATTACAAATGCTTTTAATAGTCACTTTATAAATGAACCGCTCGGGGGAACAAAATGGTAAGTGCCAAATGGGGTGTGTTGAAAAAGAGAACAAATAAATTTCTCATTAACCTAAATATCTGAATAATTTTATTTTCAGCTCAATTTTGTACTCAATACGCTTGAGTATATAGAGATCAATAGCTATCACCTACCATTCTGTTATACCAAACAAGCTGGAAAGTCAAAAATTACTTGTTTCATGGCAGTGGCAGTTACCATTTTGTTCCCCCGAGCGGCTCAAATATTGCAGAGAAATGTATTCCTATAAATAATATTAGCATTAAGGCAGTAGACCTACTGCCTACCTACAGTTGGGAACCATAGATTTCAATTGAACCTGACTTCCCACATAGAAATTGAAAATATAATCAAGTCTCTCAAAAGTAAAAGCTCGTCTGGATGGGATGAGATAAGTAATAAGTTATTAAAAAGCTGCTCATCGGAACTCAGTAAACCTCTTAGTCACATATGCAATTGTTCATTAGAAAATGGAATATTTCCAGAGAGACTGAAGCATGCTATTGTTAAGCCCCTCTTTAAAAAAGGTGACAAAAATGTACCATCAAATTACAGACCTATATTGCTCTTAACCTCATTTTCAAAAGTTTTTGAAAAAGTCATGTGCAACCGCATAATACACTATCTTAATTTGAATGACATTCTTACTTCATCTCAGTTTGGATTTAGAAGTGGCATGTCCACTGAGAATGCTACATTTCGACTTACTACAAAAATACTGGAAGCGTTAGATAAAAAGAAATATGCTCTGGGAATTTTCTGCGACTTAGCTAAAGCATTTGACTGTATAAATCATGAAATATTACTTAATAAATTGGATCATTATGGGTTCGATAATTTAACACTTAAGTGGTTCAAATCATATCTTTCTGATAGAACTCAAAAGGTAATAATAAATGGAAATGAATCCAACTTAGGGGTTGTTAAGAATGGGGTACCTCAGGGATCAATACTAGGACCTTTGCTCTTTTTAATTTTCATTAATGACTTGCCCTATAACTTAAGTGACGAATCAAAGGTATTGCTCTTCGCAGATGATACTAAGGTGCTTTGGAGATGACAAGTCCTATGTCCTTCAACTGTATAGATACGCAGTCCAATCAGAGACGGCGAGACGGAAGGAAGACTCTCACTGCTAGCGGCAGTCTTTTAGCCCGTACACGTGATTGGCATGAAGGAAAAGACTTCTCATTTGAAAAGTACTGTAGTGTACTTGTAACAGGAACGTCACAAGAACATTTATCAAGAATAGCTATAAAGGCTTTTCACGAGTTAAACACATGGTTTCTAGCTAATAAAATGACACTTAATATTGATAAGACCCATTTTATACAATTTAGGACAAAAAACAGATGTATCTCAAATCTTGAAATTAATTATGGAACACAAATCATACAAGAAATTAGCAATGTAAAATTTTTAGGACTGCAAATTGACCAAAATCTTGACTGACACACAAGTCCAAAACTGAGTTCAGCGTGCTTTGCTTTAAGAATTTTGAATAATATATTAAAACAGGATGCATTACTTATGGTATATTTTGCATATTTTCACTCGGTAATGAGGCACGGGATCATATTCTGGGGCAACTCTTCCCATAGGGAGAAAATATTTAGATTACAAAAGCGGGCAATAAGAATCATATGTGGAAAGAAAAAAAGGGAATCTTGTAAACGCTATTTGAAAAATTAAAAGTCTTGACTCTTACAGGGGAGTATATAATACTCTGTTATGTGTTATGTAGTGAATAATATTGATAAATTTCAAACTAATTTTAGTGTACATGGATGTACTACCAGAAACATGAATGATCTACACAGACCAAATAACTCGTTAAAACTCTTTCAGAAGGGTGCTTATTATTCTGCAGTACAGATATATAACAAGCTTCCAAACAACATTAAATTATTATGTATTCAAAGAAAGAACAAACCTTTCAAAACAGCTGTCAAGGAATTTTTAATAACTCACACCTTCTACAATTTGGAGGAATATTTCCAGCTTGGATAAATTTGGCAGCTTGCAGTTTCTGTAGGCCTATATTATTGTTATAACATGCATGTATTTTTTGATCTGATGTGTTCTATATCCTTCAGCCCCGCTCAACACAGGATCTACAGGACGAGATATCTACATCTACATGGTTTTCCTTCACCCACTTTTCCAGTCATATTCACATACTGTTAGAAGAACTTAAAGACAATATCACATAGGCCTATCACAAGAGAAATGAACTCTGTCTCGGAAGCTGAACTTATGCGCGTGAAAGAAGCTTTCCTAAAATGGTGTGTGGATGCGAGAGGAGGACATTTCCACAACTCTTGTGATGAGGTACGTGTTTATTTTCATTGTAATTTTAACTGTAAGTGTGATAACCTGAATCATAACACCGATCGCGGCTTCATTAGCGTAGATATTTCACCCGATCGCTCGGGAGTTAGAGCTGTGCCCGTCGTGCCGCAGGAACCCGCATCATTGGCCAACTCTTGCATGGGACACACTGTAGTAGTTCTTGGGGGCATTAATATAAATACTCTGGATGACTCGCCAAAAACAAAAAAATTTAAGGATTTTATCTTATCATACAGTACCGTATGTATGATTTATTAGGCCACATCCCAACAAGAATTACTTTGAATCATGTAAGTTCAATAGATCACATAATTACTAATATTCCAAATATAGTTTCAGTAAAGGTTATAAATGGACATATTTCTGACCAATTGGGTCAGATAGTAGAAGTAGAAAATAAGAATAAAGATAAAAATAAAGAAAAGTTTCAATACAAAAGAATACTTTCAGAGAATAATATAGACTTACTTAAATATAATTTACACAACGAGTTTTGGAATTTCTTTTATCAAACCAGGGTTACTAATAGCAAGTGGAATATTTTTCTAAATTTATTAAGGTTATCACCTAAATTCTACATGTCCATTTAAAAAAGTCAATTTGAAGAAAGAAAAGAAAAAAATTAATCCTGTTAAGTTAGACAAAAATACTGTTGATTTAAAACTTAAAATGGAGAAAATGTTTGATTGGTTTCAATCATACAAGCTTGATTGCCATAAGAAAAGGTACATCTATATTAATAAAAATGAATTTCCAAAATGTATGTTGCCGCATCTCTTGAGAACGGCTTGACCGATTTGGCTGATTCTTTTTTTTTGTTGTGTTCGTAATTGTCAGGACAAGGTTTGTATGAAAAAAATTTTTTGGAAAATCCACAGGAAAAGTCGGAAATGTGAAATGAGGCAAAGTTAGACAGTTATGCTGTCAATTGTTTACATAACGAAAGTATTGTTTACGGTGTTCACATAGGGCATTGGAAACTATATTATAATACTGGGCTTTAACAAATTCTGATACTAAAATTCGATGTAATTAATACATTTGTGAAAATAATTCTTGAAGAAAAATACCCACGAAAATAAAGCAGTCACATAACTTTCTCTACCCTCGACATGGAAAATATTATTTTCTCACTTCACATTTTGATGTAGAATAAGCGGTCGTCTTGCAGGGACAACTTAAGTGTGTGCCAGTGAGTATGCTATATCGGAAGTCGGTAACATATCCTATCCACTGATACGTCACTCATAGCTGTAGGCTTTGTATTAGTTGAGAAATAGACCTAGGGATGTTTATCAGTAGCCCTAAGCATCTAAATGAATACAAAATGGAATGGAAGATTTTCTGTCCTACGCGCGCAGTAGGGCTATATTATGTCCCAGGTTTTTGGGAAGGAAAGTAATGAAAGTGATATTGAATATCTTTTTTACTTTAGCCCCGAAACGGTTGTATGGTAATATGAGAGTGAGAAATACAATTTTCTGTCAAGACAATACAATCTTATGTAACTGGAATTTCTTTTTCTTCTTATTTGCACTCCTCCCACGCATGGTGTGTAGAAGCAATGGAATGCAACATTCGACATCCTTTATGAGCCATAAAAAGCTATATCTAGAGTTTTCTGAGGGAATAGTCTGAGTGTCATATGTCTTTCTTCCTCATTTCGAATTCTACATACATATTATATAAGGATGAATGAATGAATGATTTATTCTTGTATCTTGCGTTGTACAAAAGATCACCCCTGGTGTTACAGAAAGTTTTTTCACCAAAGGGCGTCTGCATACATAAAAAACACATATATCTAAAATCAATACATCTACAATCAATACTATTACTAATAAATGTTTACCTTTTGAAAGTATATCCCCTTACCATTTCTAACCAATTTCTCTTAAGCAACTAATTTGATTTTCCCATTTTATTTTAACTATGTACAAAAAATTTCCCAGTTCCTTTAGTGTTTTGGTGTTTTTTGTTACAGATAATTTCTTATATGCCACTTCTTTATTTAATTTTAACATTTTTTTATTTAAAAACTTATGTCGTAGCGTTTCAGTTTCGGGACAACTTAAAATTATATGTTCTGCATCTTCATTACTAAGACATAATGGGCAACGGCCTTTCTCAAAATTTCTTCTTGCCCCTCTAAGCTTCCATATCCCTAATCTCCACCATGCTAGCCCAGCTTTTTGTTTCTTCGAGCAATCATTCACATAATTTTCCATACCCCACATTTCCTTCATTTTGATGTAAAATACTAAAGATTTCTTTTCCCTCATTACGGCAAAATGGTTCTGCCTTTGTATATCATTACATCTTTTAATAACTATTTTTGAAATCACATTGATGTTTTTCTCCTTGTTCAATACTGAATTCCATATCCACTTTAATCCTATCTCATCTAATGTTTTCCTAATGTACTGTATTCTGTTTCGATTGCCATTATCACTCACTTGGGCTTGGAAGCAGATTTTCACTATATCTTCATTGTCTTTTTCCCAGATGTATCTGTAATACCTTAAAATTTTGCTTAAAATGACCCCCATACTACTGTCATATCCTAGTTCATATCGAGCTGCTTCATTTGATGAGTATCTTGGTACCTGCAATATTTATATTATATAAGGACCTAGAGTTTCAACATCGAAAGTCCTCCATAAGTTAATTTCATATTACAAAATGCAAAACCTGGGCCATTTAATCTGTATTAATAAAAATGAATTTCCAAAATGTATGTTGCCGCATCACTTGAGAACGGCTCGACCAATTCGGCTGATTCTTTTTTTGTTGAGGACAAGGTCTGTATGAAAGAAAGTTTTTCGAAAATCCACGGGAAAAGGCGGAAATGTGAAATGAAGCACAGTTAGAGAGTTCTGCTGTCAAATGTTTACATAAAAAAAGATTTAAAAAATTGAAGTTTGACATATTTACAGTTTGAGAGTTTCGCTGACACATGTTTTCATAACAAAACAAAACAAAAAGAAGTGTGAGTCTTGCAACCAAACCAAATTGAAAGTGTATATGTATGTGGGTATGTGTGAACCGTATAAATCTACATTTCTTGACCAATTTGCACGAAATTTTGCACACATACCCAGTTAAGCCCAGGAAGTAACGCGGTGAACACTATTCAAACAAACCACTCCTTCCCTTGAAAATTTATATAATTTCTGAAAATATTATACTGAAAAATTAAATGCAATTCAGTTATCATGACACCAGTGTATTGTTTACAGTGTTCACATAGGGCGTTGGGAACTGAATAATACTGGTCTTTAATAAATTCTGATGCTACCGATGTAATTAATACATTTGTGAGAATAATACTTGAAGAATGAAATCCAAGAATATAAAGCACGATGTGAAGCAGCCACATAACTTTCTCTACCCTCGACATGGAAAATATCATTTCCTCACTTCACATTTTGATGTAGAATAAGCGGTCGTAACTTCCTCTACCCTCGACATGGAAAATACATTTTGATGTAGAATAAGCGGTCGTATTACAGGTACAGCTTAAGTGTGTGCCACTGAGTATGCTCTATCAGAAGTCGGTAAAAAATCCTATCCACTGATACGTCACTCATAGCTGTAGGCTTTGTATAGGGATGTTTATCATAGGCCCTAAACATCTACAAGAAGACAAAATAGGATGGAACATTTTCAGTCCTATGGCCGCAGTATATTATGCCCCAGGTTTTGGGGGAGGAAAGTATAAAAGTGATATTGACTTTTTTTTTTTAATTTTAGCTCCAAAACTGTTGTATGGTAACATGAGAGTGAGAAATACAAATTTCCATAAAGACAATACAGTCTTATGACATCGGAATTTATGTTTCTTCTTATTTCAACCCCTCCCAGGCATGGTGTGTAGAAGCAACAGAATGCAACATTCGACATCCTCTGTGAGCCATAAAAAGCTATACAGCATCTAACGTTTTCTGAGGGAATAGTTGGAGTGTGAAAAGTCATTCTTCCTCATTTGAAGTTCTATGTAGGCCTACATATTATACAAGGCTCTAGAGTTTGAAAATCAAAAGTCCTTCATAAGTTAATTTCAAATTACAAAATAAAAGCCCGGGCGATGCCAGGCCTTTTAAGCTAGTAGAATATTAAAAAATTAACCGTTATGAAATCAGAAAGTTAAAGGCTGAAAAAATCAACAATAAAATTCAAGCATCTGATTGTGTATCAAAATCCTGCTGGATCATGGTAAATTAAACTAGAGGAGTATCAGACATTAGTTGTAGTAATAAGAATAATATTGAAATTGAAGTAAATAATAAAGTTACAAGTAGGCTAAGCCTGAAATAGTATATAATAAGTTTAATGATTATTTTATAGATAGTGTTGAAAGTTATATAGGCCTAGCATTGGAGGGGAATATTGATTATGAATATCATACCATTTCAAATATTCCTGAATTGTCTTACAATGATGTTATGAATTTAGTAAATAGTCTTAACAGTAAACGATCAAGTGGTTGGGATGAATTTTCACCATATTTATTAAAAAAATGTAAGTCAGAACTGGCATCTCCTCTACTACACTTAATTAATTGTGTACTTAAGGAAGGAATTTTTCCCGAATCTTTGAAATTATTTTTAATTAAACCACTCTATAAGAGGGGTAGTAAAACTGATGTTAAGAATTACAGACCAATTGCTCTTACATCTGTTTTTAGCAAACTGATTGAAAAAATTATTTTAAAACATTTAACATTTCACTATAATTCACATGATTTAATGAACGATTTTCAACATGGGTTCTGAAAAGGGCGTAGTACCACATCTGCAGCTGTAGAATTTGTTCATACAGCTCTGGAACATATAAATAACGGTAATAAAGTATTAGGAACATTTTTAGATTTATCTAAAGCTTTCGATAGGGTAGACCATCAAATTTTATTAAAGAAACTGGCAAATGATGGAGTTCATATAAATTTATTGACACTTATAAAATTATATTTAATAATAGGATGCAATGCACTGAGATAATGTATGATGATGGCTATATAGTAGAAAAGAAAAGATCAGATACTAGGCTAGTAAATTAAAGTGTGCCACAAGGTTCGATTTTAGGGCCATTTTTATTTATTTGTTATGTAGCCTAAATGATTTTAAAATTTCACAGGGTAACAGTTATTTTATAAGCATGTATGCAGATGATACATCTGGTCTTTGTTGGGCTGGGGATTATCTTACATTACGGGATAACGTTCTTGTATTTATGAATGAAACTAAACATTATTTTGAAAAAAAAATTGTTATTAAATTGTGATAAGACCCAACTAGTATAATAAATATATAAAACGGGAGAAGTGGTATAAACAGTAAAGCTATTGATTCATTAATTACAATGGACAATTTTTAAACACTTGTAGCTCTACTTACGTCATAATTTTTGGACTAGTTTCGGGGAAGACTCTCATCACCATCAAATGATGGGTTTAAAGTGTTAGGAAAAACAAGTGTTTAAAAATTGTCCATCCCAACTAGTATGTTTCAGCCTGAGTGGCGTAGATGAGGATTTTATTGTAAATAGTGATGATTTTACCGTTACATCCGTCTCATCTTGCAAATTTCTTGGTATTAATATAGATACAAAATTTTCCTGGGATGTGCATATTAATTATGTTTGTAAAAAAAATCACCTAGTTTATTTTTGTTAAGAAGATTTAACTCTTATCTTAATACAGATATGCTAATTAAAGTATACTATGGACTAGTGTATCCTTATCTTTCTTACGGTCTACTGCTGTGGGGTAGTGCGGCAAAAACACACATGGACAGAGTTTTTATTCTTCAGAAGAAGTCACTAAGATTATTAGCTAAAGAGAATATAGTTACAGTTACAGTTGTATATTTTGGTAGCAAGATTTGCTAATTCCCATTACAATTGTTATTTATACATATTCCTCTTTTCTCATCTTTAAATTCCCGGGAATTTTACATCATTACACTAAACACAGACATGAACTTACCATTTAAAAATATAGGCTGTATGCATCTGTCTCATTCATATAATAGTGTGTAATGAATAGGGAAAGTAAGGTCACGAATGGGTCAAGTAAGGTCACGAATGGGGCAAGTAAGGTCACGAATGGGACAGTGTTTTTTTTCTACTGTTAAAAATAAATACATTTACTTTACAGGCCAAATTTTTCAAAACTGATGTGAAACATTGCACTTGTAACTCATCTTGTCTTATGGACATTATTCTTCACACATCCTTACCATTTTTATTTTTGTATTAGATTTATCTGTGCTATTTCTCGGCTTGTGTAGGCCTAATCTTTTTTCCTGGAGCTTCTTGCAGTTTTTTTTTTCCAGGGAATCAATAACTGCAGAACACGAACTCTTTTTCAAGCTAACATGGATTTTCTTCCTTTGGTTTGCTTTTTGGTATACTCTGATATCTTCGGGCGTTATCACTATTGATTTATTTGAAATTATTGTTAGAAATAACCTACGCCTAAGGTTTCGCTATGTTGTTATAATTTTATCATTAAATAATGAAAGCGAAGTATAGAATAATACTGTTCCATTCAAGAATTGGGGACATGTTTGCCAAAACTTTTGTTTCACTGAAACCATGTGCATCAAACCAATACTAAAATGAATCTAAAATATCTGATTAATTGCAGTTTCAGCATCTATTACTAAGTTTAATTTAAATCACACAAATCTGGAGTAGGCTATGTACGAAACAGATTTGCTTCAGGTGATGGAAATTAAGAATGGCTTTCTCTTCTAAAATAAAAGCACAAACTAAATTGGCTGACCTGTCTACATATCTACTGCATCAGCACTAAAGGAATTCCAATATTAAAACTCTCCCATTCATCACTTCTCCCTTATCCATGAAACCACAAAATACTGATTCTGTTGAACATTATATGAGAATATTTTATGAGAAAATTCCTCTGAGAACCTCGATTCAAAACCCAATCACTAAATTACTGTGCCTCACAATACTTTATAATGACTTAAATGTTTTTCAGTGAAGTAGACCATTAACAGTAATCGGTCATAGGAGAGAGATTCCATGTGGTACTGTGAATGAAACTCGGCTAGCTCAGTTGACATGAAAAAACAAATATCATGGATTTGAGTCCCAGTTCAGAGAAATTTTTCTCCTGAAATAGCCTCATTCAGATATGCTGTCTTGTTTCCGCAGTCTTATTGCATAAAGTATCAGTCTACACAAACTATGTTTAATATCAGTTTTCTCTTCCAGATGTCAGGTCATCAGCCAAAAGAGTTGGCTGAGCTTGCCTTCACATCTTTCGCTACATACATGGCAAACAAACCTCTTCAATTGCTGAAGAGGGATCGTACTCTTTCATATGTAGAAGAAGTAATTAAATCATACAGGGTACTTCAAGATTACTTCCATGGCACGAGGCTTCCACCAGTCTTGGCAAATGAAATCACAAAACAGCTTCTGACAAAGTTTGACATGTTTAAAAAGATCCAAAAATATGTCGGGAAGGATTATTTTCAACAGATTCTGTTGCCTCTTGTTGAAATTTTCATGCATCCCGACATTACATCCATTGAACTGGGACCAGGTTATTGGTATGAATCTAGTTGTCACTACCTGTACTGCAAACCCATTCTGACGAAAATTCTGATGAAAGTTGGGAGTTTACACAATTTAAAGACACTGAGTTTAGGACCTGGAATTGATATGCATTCACATGTTAAGCTACTTCTTCCAGCACATCTCAAAGAATTGACATTATGTGGCAGTTTATGTTTTCGTAATCACAATCTGGAAAGTATTGTTGAATGCTGTCGAGAACTGAAATCTTTCAAGGTATTGAAAATTGATTATGAAGATGTCGATGTTTCCCCTATCCTTAAACTTAATCACCTAGAAACACTGCACCTATTAGGAGATTGTTGTTTTGGGTTAGATAAAGACTGCTTAGCTCTTGTCAATGGAATTTCAAACGATGCAACGAGTGATGTGTTGCCTGCATCAACTCTCAAGTCTTTTGGTATAGATCTTACAGAGGAAAACACTTTGCACCTGATTGTTAACAAGTTACCACACCTGACTGAAATTGTCTTGCATCTCCCATGCGAAATTGACCTCTCTTGTTTAACACAGCTCGAGAACCTTCGATCTCTGACCTTGGAGGCTGGAGGTAGAGCATCAAATGATTACAAGAAGATTCTCCCTGTTTTGGGTAAAAATCTTGTGTCTTTGGACTTAAGATCATATAAGAGTTTGGACTTAGAATTCATTGGTGAAACATGCAGTAAACTCCGGTGTTTACATGTAGATGCTGCTACAAGTCCAAGGCCATCTCTGAAAAGCTTTCCAAATTTTGAAACAGTTGAATGCCTGAAAGTAAAAATGAAACGGGATTTTGATAACATAGACTTTATTATTGCCCAGTGTTTAAACATTAAAGTACTAATCATAGTCTGTCACAGCGAGCATACTGTTATTGAAAGTGTCCTCAAAAGCATCAGTCTCGCAAACTTGGAAGAAATACACTGGTATCCAGAAGTAAGAATTGAGAACACTTGTCTTCAAGAATTATGCTTGAAATGTCCAAAACTTCGCCTAGTACATGGACTAGGATCCAACACTTTCATCTCTGGGAGAGTTGTTTTCGATTTCCATGGATGTCGTTTAAGTGTCTGCGAATCCCACGGCTATTCTCCGGATTTTTTATATGTAACCCCTGATGATTATGTATATGACTGTTACCCTAGCTCTCCCTCTACCTCCGACTCTGAATAATGTAGCTCATACCCCGAAGGTGCTTATACCTCACACAATGAAAGCACTTAACATTCTTCATTATATGCCTTAATAATGATATTTTATTAAAGCAGACATAGCTAAACTTACCGCATTTCACTGCATAATCTTCACATTTTTTTTACCTGTTTTCCAGTGAAAACTCAGTGCGACCATTATGCGAGGAAAGGCTGGAATTTAACATGTATAGGCAGTGAAGGAAGTGGGAAAAATCCAGAGGCGGTATGCTATCCCAAAAGTTTTCCCTATCATACCTCAATTTGAAAAAGCACATTCCCTCCCTTACAACATAATAATTCTGTGATATACTCTTGGTGTGTTCTTAATTAACTTTCTCTATGAGTAACCGACCCTGCTTTATAGATGATTGCCAAGCAGGAGCATAACGCAATTGGCAGAGCTTGTCGATTGGCAGACCTTTATTTATTTATTTCACGGTCACAGAAACCACCAATAACGGCTGTGGGTGTCAGCATGCTGACCACAAGCCCCAAATCCTGCCATCTATAGTAGATGAGCAGCGGTAGGCCTAGAACATTAAGGGATGTAGCGCCACGGAGTTTAGTCTATTAATTTCACAAAATATATTTTTAAAATATGTAAGATGCATTTAAACAATATAAAAGTTACATTTTGTTACGAGAAATATTTTTGAAAACATCGAATCTAGTGGTATAGTCATTAAGATGGCAACAAAGACCATCACAAGTTATCGTCGCAGCCTTCTATAGTGACAAAGGCTACGGATGAAAACGTACGAGTGGATGAATAATCATGAAAAGTAATTATTATATTACGACTCAAAGGAACATTAACAATTTGTATTAAATAGCCACTGATTTTCAGTGACGGTATGCTATTTAAGGATTGAAACCAGTGCCTGTATGCGATTGGACCTGTAAAAGCAGTGACGGTATTCCATACCGGCGCATACCGCCTCACTTCCCTCACTGTGTATAGGCCTACAGTAGACATACCTTACAATGAAAGAAAAATATTATTATTATTCTACCAGAGCACTTTAATATTTACAGTCAACATTATTAAACTGCATGATGAATAAAATCATGTCATTTGTCAAATCAGTTTGTGGAAAGAATGAGCAGTCTGAAAAAGTTAGAATTATTTTCTATTATTGTGAAAATTTATTGGGCATTGATGTTTGGAAAAACTTTTCACGTAATTCCACAATTTTTTTTTATTGTTCTTTGTGCAATGATTCTCGCCTGGAGCCTGTATCATGCATCTTTAATGCACTGTTGCACCGTATCTTGAGAACAGAACCCCATCATCCACACATCGTGCAGTCTAATGCATTGGAAGCTCTTTACAATGATTTTTTCATGAGAGATGTGATTCCAAGTTTGAATTACAAATGAATAAATGAGTCCCAATGATATGTATTGCTGAATTTATTTTTATTATCATTTTACACCCGTCTCATACAAGTGTTTCATTCACTGAAAACTCCCTCTCGGCAGCTCTGTTTCAGTTTTCTTCTAATATAGCAAGCAACTGTAGCATACTAAAACTGAATGACGTTACTGGTACTGCAATTTCACGTGAGTTACGACCCCTGTCTATTGTGTCAAACTAGCGGTCAGCAAATTCCTTAACCTTGAATGCCTTAGGTGGAGGATAACGGTACTCTAGATTGCAACGGTGGCATGTCAGTTGTAAATTCTGAATCATTGTGAAAGAGAGAAATATGTCAGTATATCTCTGCAATGATTATGCAATCATTTTTATACACCATTTTTGAACTGAAACACCAAGGTGTGACGATTATGCAGTGGTGATGATTACTCGCAATACAGTATTTTTTTTTCTAATGGGGTTGATTGGTTCAGCTTTGGAACACTAGTACATATAATGACATCTCATATGATTGTCTACAGGGTAGGAAGAAGAAGGAACATGTACAAATTTAATATTGTTTGTCTCAGATTTAAGAAAATTCAAGTAAATTTTTTAGTTTTGGATTTATGTTCACCTTAAAATTGTTGCCTTTAACTGTCCATTCAGGCTTGAATAACGTTAAAAGCATTTTGGTTAATGGTAAGAAGTTTGGTTAAGTCTTAACATTTAAAATTTTTTCTTGCATATTGTTTTTGAACTGTTACCTGAATATAATGAAGATGTAACATTGTCAAGTTGACAAAATTCAATATCCTTTCAAGCATGAATGTTGTTCTTGTGGCAATGTTAAAAATGTTAAGGTATTTGTCAGTGGTTATCCAAATAAGAACATTGTTACACTGGGCAACAGTCTTAATATAAAAACCCCTGTTGTTCAAGATATATTGTATTACATAACCTTCAGTATGTACATAAACTAAAATGTTAACTTTTCGTGTCCAGTAGTCAGAGTAATTAGGTGTGTCTAAAGTTCAGTTTGACACACTTATCATCGTCGGTCATTTAGACCTGGAAATATTAATGTTCATAATTCAGGGATGCGCGGGCAAAGAGAGTTAAGTCCACTTTCTTGTTACTGAGAATTAGAGTGACTTAACACACTATACCAGTCCTACATAGCTTTAGAGATGGGTAAACCCATGAGGCACACATCCATAACTATCGTACATTTTTTAATATGACTTACTGGACTTAACACAAATGTAGAGAACATTTTTATCTATAACTCTATGGACATATCTCAACTTTTGAGGATGGTGAACTTAACTCTCTTTGCCCGCGCACCCGCGAATTAGTAAATTAATTATTGTTTTCTAATGGTTTGATTGTGTAATTGTATGTTTGTACTTACATTATGTTATTGCATGATGTCCTTGAGTAGAACCACTACTTATGAGAGCTGGAAGGCTACTAGATTTATTAATGATGGTTTCACAGGCTATAGCCCGTGAAACCATCATTAGTAATCAACGCTGAGAAAGTCTCAAGTCTTACGTACTAGATTTATGTTTGCAATTGCGATGTGGTACAAGGTTCATATAGACTTCAAAAAGATAGTAGTGGTCAATTGTGTTTTCATTAATGATATTTTTGTATATTTCCAAAGCTTCCAATGTGTTCAATTTTGCTCTATTCTTTTGTTTATGTAAAATTTCTAGGGTGTTTTCTAAATGTTTTAATGAATGGTTATTTGTTAATAAGTGTTTGGCAAAAATGGATTTGTTACTTATGTATATTTAAAGTCTGTGGCATGTTCATTAAATCTAAGTTTAAATGTGCGACCTTTTTGGCAGATATATTATGCATTGTTGCAGTCCTTACATTACATTGCTCTTTTCTATTAGGATTTGAAAATACAAGAATGGGTCACCTCAAATGTATATAGTTATATCCCTTGACTGATGAAGTCACTAACAGGGGACTTACTCCAGCATTGTAAAGTTTGATGGGCCTACATTGAATTTTCTTTCATTAAGGAGGTCATATTTACTATTTTTCACAATTTAACTTTTTTTTTTTCTTGTTGGAAAATTGATTTTTTTTAAGATGTCCGGTTATTGTATGTAAATTCTAATACTACCGTATTGGCCCGAATATAAGACGATGTTTTTTCCCTGAAAATGTGCTTTTAAAAACTATACTCGTCTTATGCGCAGAGCCTAAGACTCAACAACTCTCCATTCCTGAATACAGCTGTGCACGTGGGCAGCGGCGATGCAGCGGGTATCCCCAAGCAAATGACGTGCGTCCGACCCAAGGTCAAAGCCATGTGGAAATTACCGAGCTTTACCAAACTAATTTTTCCCGACTTCGTGCTTCTGTTTGTACTTCACCAGGACCTTCTGATCCTGACTGCACTGTTACTAGCCTGCGCGTCTCTATTATCTACGTGTAAATCTTTTGTTTGACCACCAGTCATGGCAGACGATGTGGAAAAGAAAGCATCTTCATTGTCTCAATGGGTAAATAAAGGCGAGAGAAGAAGTTACGACATGAACTTAAAAATTCTGTTTTATGTGAAGCAAAATGTACTAATAAGCTATTTTATTTATTTTTTCGTAACTACCCTTCAAAAATTCAGGGTCGTCTTATATTTGAGGTCGTCTTATTTTCGGGCCAATATGGTATATATAAGAAATAACAAAACCATTCAGCTAACGCACCCCTCTTTTCCGAAACAAAATATTCTTCATTTTGATGCAGCTGGGATCTTGTTCAACCCATTATACATAATGTGAATCAGATAGCAGCACCTGTTAGAGCTTCTGTAGATTAGAAACTATTCCAGGGCTTCACAACTCAATACAATTTTGACTATAGCCTATTGCCTAAAATATTTGCATACAGTTTACTTCAAATTAACCTCCCCAGCATTTAATGTATTTCAAGCAATAACTTATGAAAAAATTAAGATATCTGCAAGCTTTTTTAAAATTGAAGCAAATACGTTTTGAATTTTCTCAAGGAACATAACTATAGCTTTCCAAGATATAATTCAAACAGTTCTTTTTCTTCCATATGCGCATATTTTGGCAGTCTTGTTCGGCCGTTCATGCTATCAACATGGTGTTTATAAAGGTGGCCTTATCAGCTGAGGAGCAACGCTCCGACCATTCAAAAGACCTAAGCGCCTGTGCTTTAAACATAGTTATTTATGAATTCAGAGATCTATAATCTGAATTTGCACAATTTCTTGTACACTGCAGATTGTTTCTGTAAAATTCAATGCAGTTTGGAGCACATATGAGGGAGCTAGGCCAACATGAATAGTACATTATTTGGTTTGACAAATTGGACATTATTTGTGTTAAACAAATAATGAAAAATTATCATAAATTAATGCTGAAAATGTTAGTTTAAAGGTTATAAAACTAGAGAATATTTTTAATTATATAACCATGGATAACAACATGTGGAACTGTTAAGTGTATATGACCACCTTAAGTTGTGAGTTGCTCTTCAATTAAAATTTTGTGCGTGTATTAAATATTATCTTGGTTGTAAGTATATGCTATTAAAACTGTTACATGACAATCATGATGAGACATCAGTGATTGGGCAATTGTTATAGTAGTGTCTGTAAATGGAGACTTTTGTTCCCAATCGTGGGCTTGTTCTATTTCCTCATAAAAACTGTCCTTATCCTTTGTTGGTGCATGGACATTCATAACTATGATGTCACACCACTGTCCTCTTAGAATAACATAAGAAAGGCTATCATTAATAAACTCTACTTTCTTAATGGCTGAATTGATTCTCTACGTATGAAGAACCTGGTCCCTAATCGGTGGTTGTCCTTCCCTTTCCCATAGAAGGTTCAATACAGAGCTTACAGTCAACTTCCTATGAACAGTCATTTTACTACGTTGACAAACTCTTAAGCAGCAATGTTGTGGAGTGCCTAACCAAAACAAAGACTAAATCAGTGGTTCCCAAACTATGGGTCGCGGGAGCAATTTTAGTGGGTCGCGAAAAGGGCAGAAAAATTAAACTTGTTTTCAAAATAAGGAATATAAGGCATTTGAACACAATAAAACTATTGAAAGGCATATGAAAAATATATGCTGCACTTTATATAGCCTATATTGGTTATCGTTTTGTAGTAGTGGGTCGCGAAAAAAAATTATATAGCCTATATTGGTTATCGTGTAGTAGTGGGTCGCGAAAATAAATATCTAGATGAAGGTGGGTCCCAGGACAAAAAAGTTTGGGAACCGCTGGACTAAATCATCATAATGTTACACTACAAGGCTACTATGATGCAGTCCCAATTTAACACAAATTATCTTCTTTCCAAAAAATCCTTCACCTTCATCCTCCCATCTAACTTCCTGTACTGCTACTACATCTAAACTGTATTTTTCTAATTCTCTAGTTACTGATTTATGCACCCCAGACCTATACAAGTTCCTATCATTCAAAGTTTCAAATCTATAGTTCCTACAATTTTTAGACTCCTTCAGTGCAGTCCCTACCCGAGATTAGTATCACTATCAACATCAAAACAGGTTATTGTCAATGTCATACCAACATATACTACGTTTTCATGCAGAATTCAGATCGATCTGAACTCGATCCCATTCCAATACGATCCCGTTTTCATGTAAAACTTTCGATCCAGTATTGAAAACATTTCCGAGAGAACCCACAGAATGCGCTAGTCCCACATTCCATGACCAATGGAAATCTTCTCGCCACATACGAGAATGTCACGAGGACATTGAGGAACAATGAAATGTCTGATTAGTGTATTGAGATCGAACTGAATACGGGTAGTGTTTTCATGGCTTTTGAATACGATCTCAGTCCGATCCGATCCTACTTTTTAGGGGAATTGACCTTGAGACTCAGATCGATCTGAGTTCCCGTTTTCATGACAATTTCATTCCGGTAAGAGGATTCAGATCGATCTGAATTCTGCATGAAAATGTAGTAATAGTGACATAAAATTTTGAAACTTTCAAGAGTTTTTTTTCTTCAATTCAGCATGTCAGGGAGGCTGTGCTGATAGCATAATAGGTTTTTTGTCCGGCATCATTGTATTTGTTTATTTTTGTAAATTGATAACACCTTGGAGAGTAATGCGTCATAAAATGCACTCATATTGAAATGATTAGCTAGGCAGTGTTTGGTTGAGGGACATTTAAATACAGGGTGTTCGGAAATTCATATTACAAACTTCTAGGGCTAGTAGAGGGAACTTAGTAGACAATATTTTGAATAGGAACACATGTCATACGATTCCGGCTACAGCCATTATAATGTGTCGGATTTGCTGGTGTTGTTTTGCAACCGGAGAGGCAGTACATGACGTCACAAGAGGACCATGTGAAATGAGGTGTAATGTCAGGTAGGCCTACAGAAGTAAATGACGTTTGACTCATTACAGACGAAAGTCAAAATTTTTGGTAACAATACCAAAGTAACAAAAAACATTCATTGATCACAATAACACTTGTGTCAACAGTGGAAAAAACAAATCTGTTTCTGTATTCTGCACTGGAAGTGTCCCACACGAAACTGCTCATTACAACAGAGGCTCGATGTGACGACCACCAACATTATTGCACACATTGTACCGATAAATCATGTTCCGGTACACTCGTTCCATCACACCTGGTGTCCCGTTAATCTCTTGTCCAGCAACCATCATTTGTGCCAGCAGTTCTTCCTCAGTCTCTACAGGAGTCTCGTACACCCTACTCTTTATACGACCCCAGAAGAAATAGTCCAATGGCATTAAGTCCGACGATCAGGGGGGCCATGCAATAGGACCGATACAACCGACAAGCTGCTCTTCCATTCCTTTCTGCTGCGCCATACACCAAAATCATGTCCATGTATTCTGCAAACGTGTACTCAACCATGTTGATCGGAGCCACACAGACACGTGAATGGGGGTCCACGCATGATACCACAGCAGGGTAAATGTCATGTGCCATCAGGTGATCCTCTGACATCATGTACTGCCTATCCCGTTGCAAGGCAAAACAACACCGGAAAATCCGACATTATAATGGCTGTAGCACGGAAATGGAACGGTCCCCTCTACTAGCCCTAGAAGTTTGTAATATGAATTTCTGAACACCCGGTATTTTGTAGAGAGGATTGAAGATAAACTGCAGTCAGTCAAGTGTATGCTGGAGCCCTTAAATAGTCTCATCTTGTGGAAGTTAAGCAAAATATGAAAACTAAAGAAAATGCTACCTAGCTTCTGAAGGATGGCTACATCAAACTGGGACATGGAAAGCTGTTACAACTTTCCATAAATAGTTGTACTTGAATTCATGGATATTACTTTTGCTTGCATGACAACTTCACTAGTGATCTACTACAATGTTGTGGGACATTAAATAGGCCTACCCGACTATATAGTGCAACGGAATATTCAATATGGTTGATTCAAAAGGGACCCTGAATGATATCAGCATTGTACATTTCATGTGCTCCAGATTACTTTCACTTGATAGGTTTTTGCTGTTTAACTACCTTATATTTCGAGGCTTCACCTCTGGTTTGTTGTAGTGCTGAGTTTCTTTTGGTGAGCAATTTCAGCATCATGGTTATGAAAAGAATAAATTCATTTCTCCAAGAAAGTTCACGTGCAAGGTTTCAAACCTGGCCACTGGAACAAAAGGCAGGCAAGCTACTGACTCACCCCTAGCATGAGGAAGGAGAAATTAAGTGTGAAATTTAAATGGTACCAAAAAAACCTGCGATACCAAGAGTTTACAGCATTTACGATGAGTTATTTTTATGTGTTCACCCTTCCTGTTATTTCCTTGTCATGAAGAATAAGTACAGACCTGAGTAACTTTGTAAACAACAAATATATTTGCAAAAACACTACAATGACAAATTATGCAAGTTCTGTGGGCTTCACATCCTTGCTACTAGATGGCTGAACTGTTGACTTCTCTAGCAGATTCTTGCTGAACCATGAGGGGCGCTGTTTTTTCATCTCGACGACACGCTTCCCCTAGAAAAACAATTGAATGTAGGTTATGAGATTGTAGATTGTTAAACAGTTCCACATAATGACTTGATGAACGGTATCCACGTTAAAACAATAGAAGACATACAATGAAACCTCTACCTAATGGACACGTCCGGAACCATAACAATCATCCACTAAAGACTGATGTCCTTGTTACAGAAGTTTATGAAAAAAAATATATATATATATATATATATATATATATATTTTGCAGTAAACTAACTTAGGTACTTAACTCACATGACAGTGTTATATATGACAATTATTGTAATCTATGCACAATCCATCATATATGGCAAACATACAGTAAATAATATACAGTGAGTCCCACGCAAGAGTTGGCCAATGACACGGGTTTCTGTGTCGCGGCAGGCACAGCTCCAACTCCCAAGCAATCGGATGAAATATCTACTCAATTAAAGCCGCGATCAGTGTAATGATTTACAGTTAAAATTACAATGAAAATAACCACGTACCTCATCACAAGAGATTTTGGAAATGTTCTCCTCTTGTATCCACACAATACTGGTACCTTTTTAAGGAAATTTTCTTTCACGCGCATAAGTTCAGCTTCCGAGACAGAGTTAATTTCTCTTGTGATAGGCCTATGTGATATTGTCTTTAAGTTCTTCTAACAGGATGTGAATATTATTTGTGGGGAGACTTGAAAAATAAAGTGTATAGGTCAATTTCCCATACATTAGAAGAACTTAAAGACAATATCACAAGAGAAATTAACTCTATCTCGGAAGCTGAACTTATGCGCATGAAAGAAAATTTCATAAAAAAGTGCCAGTATTGTGTGGATGCAAGAGGAGCCAACATCACTTGTGATGAGGTACGTGGTTGTTTTCATTGTAATTTTAACTGTAAATGTAAGAACCTGAATCATTACACCGACCGCGGCTTTATTTGCATAGATATTTCACCCGATCGCTCGGGAGTTGGAGCTGTGACCACCGCGATGCAGAAAGCCGCGTCATTGGTCAACTTTTGCATGGGACTCACTGTACAATAGACTATGAATTGTGAAAATACTAACACTAATGTAGTCTAATTGCAGGCCTACCGTTAAAAATAAAAGCACACTTTTAAAACAGAGCAGACTTATACAACAGTAGATCTACTTTTAACAGTCAAACACACTACAGTATTAACATGTGAGAAAACCTTAACCCACAATAACCTAGCGCTGCCATATAGCAACATGACACACATTTTTTAAATGACGGCGAATATAATGTAGGGAAATTAATTATTCTGGCACAGTGTTTATATACCTTATAAAACTTGAAATTTATTGTACTGTCGGTCGTTGTTAACTTCTTTTGAAAATACATATTGCTTACAGTTAATTATGTATAGTCATTGTGAGTGGTTCAGGTGTCAGCATCTCTTGCAAACGTGAGCAGGTATTTTAATATTTCTTATTTCTATCGCAATTATTGGTTGGTACAAATTGTCTACATAAATGTAGAATGATAATTATAAAATCTAATTCTCTTTTTCCCCTAAAATCTGCTTGTAGCCCTATAAAATTTACTGTTGCTACATGGCAACACTAGGTCATTTCCAAGCCTATTTAAAATATAGACCTTCCTTCTTTTAAGAAAGTCCGTAACTACACAGGAGGTCCTTCATATTAGATGATTTATCAGAAATGGATGTCTTTTACATTACTCCTCCTGAACCTGATATTCTTACTCACAAAGAAACAGGGGATGAATGATTGACTGTTGCATATTAATGTAGAAGTAAAATCTAAAAATGATACAGTAGTGTCCTATTGTGATTGTGAAAATTCTGAGGATAACACATCAATTCAACAAGTGTAGTGGTTGTAGCCCAGTTTCACCACATAATAATGTGTCTAATTACCCGCCTTCAGATGCATATCACTAGGAAGTTGTTGATGCGTTAAAATTTAGTTGTAATAAAATAAAACAAAATCAAATGGGAAAAAAGGTAATCTTGGATATCATGCTACTGTCTTCCCTTATCGATTTCTCAAAACACCAGGATTTTCTGCAAAAGGCATGTTTGAATTTTTTTAATGTCAAAATGTTTTCTAGCTTATATTGGAATCTAAAACTAGAAGATATGCCATATTTCTAAACAATCCATATCCAGCAGTAATAAAAGATGAAATAAAATGTTTTAAGCGGTTCTGATAATGGAGAGCTATAGTCTCAGGTACACTGTGATATGAAATAGTCTCAGATACTGTCGGCCAAGAACGAGTAAACCTCTGTTAGTGGAGTGCGGTGAGAGGGGTTGGTTCACAAGCAGGTGGATACTAGCATTCTGATTGGGCAGAGAAAAGACAAGCCTCTCTGTTGTAAGCGCGTTGTAAACATTAGCCTCCAGTGTGCAGTGTGTTCCAATTTTCAGTGCGAAGTTAATGGTCAGTTGCTTTCTTAGTGAATAATAGCATGGTATGATGTCACGTACAGCTCCTCATGCTGCTCAGAGTTTTTCTCGTGCTTGGCCAATAGTACACTGTGATATGATGGCATGAACCATCTTGTGGTACACATTCCAGAAAATTAGAAACGGAGGTGTGTAGGAGAAGTTTGAAGCTCAATAGTGTGAACAATGAGCAGGAAATGTAGAATTGAACTTTGTGTGGACTGTTTTGTAAAATTTTATAGTCAAACATATTAGAAATTCTATTTGAGCATTACAGCAATATGATATATGCTCAAACAATTATTTACTAATTAATAATTTAATGAATGGCTTATCATAACCTTTGTTTTCCTTCAAACCACATAGTCATAAAGTGGTTTATCTAATTAATAATAAGAGAGAAGATCGCACAATGTGCATGTTAGTCCAGAGATCAGTTCTTGCTCGTGCAAAACTTTGTTAGTGACACTGTGCGTTTTTGCGGTCAAGTACATGGTATCTTCCACATTCTATATCACATAACGAGCACACACAGTCTGCACTGAGTTGGTGAAAATTCCTTGTGAGGCATATCTTGAAATGAAATCCGTGGACCGCAAAACGGGTCACCATGTGTCGCAACTCAAAGCAGGCTTTCTCTCAATCATCACTGGTCATGGCGTCTGTGGTATAGAAGTCCTCTGGTATCTCCGTCTTTTTCCTCTGGTGTTCAGCAATGGCATTCTCGTAAGCTGGTGTCGTTGGCAGTAATAACTGCAGTCTTAGATCTTCCAGCAGCATAGTTTCCCTGCTCAGCTCGTACACAAGCCGTGATGACGAGAACTTTGAGAGGCATAATGCACGTTTCAGGAACGTAGTTTTCACCTTTTCTAGATCTTTTAGGTTGCTCATTGCTAATTGCTAATTAATAAGAGGAAGTGTTTGTCTGTCTGTACATGATCCCAGCAAAATCTACTAAATGCCGAGATCTGAAATTTTAAACATAGATGGACTGAAGCGTGGTCAAATGCACCTCAAAGCCAGATTTTTTATTTTCGCTTCCATTTGTGAGATATGAGTGAAAAACTGGCAGATAAAGTGATTTCTTTCTGCTATCAAAGCAGGTGGCTTTGCCTTCTTTTGTCATAAGTTGGAAACAAAAGCATCACAATATTTTCAATATATTGCATGGAATTATCGATCAATTCGATTCTGTGATAACACCCTGGTTGATTCGTTTGTTTATAATGTCAAGGCATACAGACATCTGAAATTTTCAAGCTAGATGGAGGAGGGATAATGAATATAGGTTGTTTTTACCAAGCGGTGCTTTCTAGTCGTGGAATGAACTCCAAAGTTGAATTTTTAGCTGTTTGATTATAATTGTTCAGTTTATGAATGATTTGCACATAAGTGTTCATAAATACGAATATAATGTTTTAATTATGTTGCTCTTAATTTTTAATCTTCAAATTAATTATCGTGGGTGAAGCCGCAAGCACCTGCTAGTTTGAAATAAATGGGTCATTCCACACCAAATCAACCAATGGTCCAAACATCACGTCATCAGATTGTTACGATTTTTTAATATGAGGTAGTATTAGCTGAGTAGGTACAAAATTTAGATTTTTACCTTTTTTGGACTTATAGTTTTTGAGATAAAAATTGAATGCTGCTCGCGGCAGCAGATGAATACTGCTAGTGGAGCCGTAGCCTTAAGGTTTTTTTGCACATTACAAAAACGTGCAAGAGGACGTAAGGTAGTTAATGGATGCATTCTAAGAAGTAGAAGCTGTGTCAAAGTTAAGTTAACAGAAAATATTTTATAAGAAATGAACTGCAATACAGATGTATGGTTTTCTCAAGTCAGAGGTCCATTAAGAGAAGTTATAAACTCCGTGGCACTACATCCCTGGAGGGACTTGGCCAACCACCCGACTGCTGTGTCACCTATCACAGGCAAATGGCAGGATTGGGGGGCATGTGGTCAACATGCAGACACCCATGGCCGTTAATGGTGGTTTTCATGACCGGAGCTGCTACTTCTCTATCAAGTAGCTCCTCGATTTGAATTACGAGGCTGAGTGCACCCCTGCCAGACCTAGGAGTCTTTTTAAGTGGATTTTTTGTGTCCATGTTTGTAATATAGAATGTCCATCCTGGAAAGGTTAATTACCGTGGAATTTTGTTATAATGACTTAGGGACAGAAAAATCATCCATTATGAAGGGTGTCTTGGTAAGAGAGGTTTCACTGTACTTAATTACTGTAGGAAATTTATTCCTGATAAGCATATAAGATTCTAATTCTTTCCCTTTCTTGGTCACTTCCCTGCCCCTGTCTAGGAATACACTTAACAGAACCTCACCTGCCAGAACTCGTCAGGTTTCTCCTGCTTCTCTCCCTCGTACAGCACCACGACTTCATTCTCCACAGGACTCAGCCCTAGGTCTTGCTGGATTGCTTCCTGCATGGATTCTGTCTCCTCTCGCACTTTAGCATAACAGTGAGCTGCAACACAAAACAAGAGAATATCAACATCTTATACTTAAAGTGCTTCCTGAAAATACTGCAGGTTTTTATCAAATAATTTTCTATTTTATACAGTAGGAAAATGAAGTAGTCTATTCTAGATCATAGTCATTTGATTGAACAGCAAACCATTTGAACAATAGACACATTATATGTATATGAAGAAACACCACTACCTCGATTATTTTTTGGTTTCCTTTGTTAAAGACTAATTATATATTCTTGACAGCTTAACGCAGTAGTCTTCAACCTTTTTTAACCAAAGGGCCATTTTCTTTCTGGTGAAAGGCTAGCAGGCCAACAAAATTAATATATTACAATAACTGTTGGAATTAGTTTACAATTACACATGTGTGTCTTATATTTTGTCTTCCACTGAGCTATGTTATTGAAAAACAGTGAAAACAAGTGTATGTTTGTAGGCCGTCAAAGCTTTAGCATTGTAGTTAAAATTAGAATTTGTGTGTAGGCCACCAAAAATTAAGCCACATGGCACATAAAGACCGCTGGTTTAAGGTTAATGACCAAATTACAAATATTATAGTGAGAGCTGTTTAAAGGTCTGCAATTTAGATGAGCCGACTAGTGGACCTATCTTCATGCATTTTGGAGTGCAGCACATGCTTCAAGTTAGTTGTCAGAAGGATTTCAAAGTGTCAGACAGTTATTTGTGAGTGACATACTAGAACATCCAGTCCAATCATTTTCATTAAAAGATATCTACACACCCCAAAAATCATACTTAAAATGACAAATAGACCATTAAATCCTAGATATGACATTCAGCGGGCACTCATCAAGAAGTATATTCAATGGTCTCTCTGTAGTCCAACACACATGGGACCAGTCTTGTAAAATTAAAGAGATATGTTAGATTACTGGATTTTCAATGAGAAAACTGAGTTATTTAAGTGAAGTGTTTAATTTATTGAAGAAAAAAAAAATACTGGGCATTGCTACAAGCAAATATTAAATGAAAAATATATTTTATTCAATGAACAACAATTCATAACCTTGATTAACCTCTTCAAAGCCCATCTTCTACATCAGCAGACCTACCGTGGAAAATAAAAACAATAATCTTTATCTCTTTTTTGTTTCTCTGAAACATTGGCAGCTACTATGTTTCCCTCGGCCCATGTGATACATGTGTGAATGCACTCACAACTTGCTCATCATCATGCACAGCGGAAATGTCTTGGACAATCTCATAATCACTCATTAGCTGACAAATTTTGTCTTTCTATTTTATATATTTTATTTTTTATTTTTTGCAAACAGTCAGTCATTTGTATTGCCAACAGTGTTTCAGAATGTCATGACCAGAGCTTTTTTTCTCAGATTACTGGGCATGCTGGAATGTCTGTATTCAGAAGAAGGAGAGAAAAAAAATTAGTGAATTCTAAATTCAGAAAAACAGGGAAATCTGGGGTAGATATGAAGTTACGTATACGATAGGTACCTCGGCCTCGATACCGACTGAGCCATTGAGACCGGGCTTTTACCGTTAGGTTTCCAGTATTGGATTATCAGCACGTGACCGATTGCATGAAAACAGAACATCCGCCAGCGCATGGAGATTCGTGTTTTGACACCAGTTCCCAGCGAAATTTTAGGTTAATTTTGTCCCTACTTCTTCACGTTTTTACTTATATTTAGGACCTTTGAACAAATATATGGTGCTTATAAATGGAATCTATAGGTTTTAAAGGATAATATAAACATCAAATTTGGTCGTTTTCCGTGCTTTTAAAATGAAAATATCACTTAAAGTAGAGAGGTGGACCATCCCCCACTTGCTCTCCCTGCATATATTACTTCTTCACGGGTGTAAAGCTGTTGGCTGTATGCAGCAGCCAATCAGAATAGGCCCATGCATATTCGAAAGGAAGTCAACATAGAATGTAGTGAACAGATAGCATGCAGAGATCCTAATATTAAACAAAACCGCTGCTAAATACTCACGACATAAGTGACCAGCTTCGTAATGATGTCCACAATGATTGCACACCAATATGTTGTTCTTTGGAAGAATCAATTTGTAAACATACTGAGGGAATCCGAATTTTCTGTTTAGTCGTCTCTCTACCGTGCGTCGACAGCGAGGAACTGCCCACAGGAAACCATCGCCGCCGAAGATCTTTTCCAAAGAAACAGATGTGTTTGGAGTAATATTATTTCCGGGACCTTCTATGCCCAAAGCACACACACAAGCTGTAAGTGAGGTTATGTATAAATTTAATCTGCAGCACATGTACCAGTAACTGGAAATAATTTAACGGGAATATTGCAAAAACCATTATATTCTCTTTCTAAATACTTACGAGGTGGAAATTTGGGGGTTATTAATGATATGAAAATACTTTCTAATCTTTGGATAGCTTCTGCAACACCACGAATAACTCCACTTGTCGCCATTTTCTTGTACCGCAATAAATATTTCAATAAACAGGCGCACCAACAAAATCAGATTCGCCATCACAAAATATTTCAGAGACCAATTTAGCCGTCCAATGTGTGACAAATTTGAGACGATAAGTTATTAGTTTAACTTTAAAGACGACGGGACATTCCTTTCATACGTTTATATAAATATATAACACATTTTATACCCTATACAGCAGAAGGTATTCAACGGGATATTTCTATACTGGCTACCCTGAGAGTGAATCGACTAAAAAAACAAATGTTTTTCCAAAGATTGATCGTATTTTGTTTGATAACATTCTGTTTTTTTGATCTCGTGTGTGATGTGTGGCGTATTGCAATGCGAATATTGTAATATTTTCGACATTGACCTAATTAGTTTTGATAATATTAGAAAAGTTTATCGCTTAGAACAATGTTCATGTTGGTATACATGGATGGTCTCGGGCTATGCCTATAAATAAAATAGTACAGCGAACGAGGGTGCCGGAGTTTCACTCTCGAAACGCGGTTATGTTGGGAGACTATCGTCTCACAACAGTCTGGACTATGGCGTGTATAGGGTCGGGTAGACTTTGTGCTCGTGTGGAGAAGTTGTGTCAGCTCGGACATAATATTCAAACTAGAAGAAAAATATCTACCAATGTGCGAATCAAACAGTTTGGTGTCCAGCCTTTCACAAGGATCCTTGTACAAAGTGGCCAGGTTAGTGAGAAGTGTTCACTATTAACTCTTCAAAATGTTTACTATCAAAAGTGTTAGTGCTATTGCTTTCATATTTGCTTTTTTGGACTTTTCTAATTACATAATAATGCCCTTTATACCAACATTATCATCTGGAATTCATCCAAAAAGTGGGCGAGTCTGTAAGTCATAAGGACACGATTTTAAACATATTATGTTATGTTATTGTGAATTATTTTGAAGTTATGGAGTATTATCATCGTGTAACGCATTTTGTTTCATGAATGTAAACATTCATGTTGAAAACAGTAAATAGAGTGACCGTATTTTGAATGTCTTCTCAAAGGCATGACTTTATGCTTATTCCATGGCTTATGAAAGTATTTTACTCTTAATAGGAGCAAGCATTAGTAATGACGAAATTATTTTGGGAAATAGTAATTTGTTTGTCTTACCGTTCGAATATTCTATTTTACGTTTTTTCACAAGTACGTGTTAGGTTTAACTTTCGCCAAGATTTCACACCTCTGTAAGCGGCCCTGCAATAGGATTACCAAGATGTATTAGCAGACGAATTTACATGTAATGTGTATTTGCTTTGTGTAATATGTGAGGTATTATGAATGACAGACATGGTGTTAGGTAATTAAATAAACATTTGAGTATCTAGAGATGCTATAATGATGGTTATTGACTATGGAAATTATACATTCACTTGTTATATCGGCGAGATATTTTGTCGTCTGCTTGATCCGTTGTGACGTCAAATTTGCGGGGGTAAAGGAAGCGCGGGCCGTTTTAAAATTCCGCACACATGAACACGTGCGTTTCTGAGAACAGGAAATGCCTGGAATTGATTTCTGTGTGCAAAGTGAATTAAAATTATGATACTTTTATTTTTGGCAGCTCACGATATTTCGTTGAAGAAATTTACCGTGCAACAGATGTCTCACTATGGGTTTTGTAATAGGTTTATTCCCATATCCACACATATTGCATAAAGGAAAAGTGTTTTCTCTGGTAGAGAGTGATGACCTTGATTTTCACTGCTCGGCTCATCCGTGAGCGAAGTGTGCCATCACTTTCCATGGGCTGGCTTAGGAGAAAGTTTCTGTTACCCACCTTGGCTTCGCTTGGAATTATTGAAAACTGTTCGATCAAAATGCGCACGGAAGTGCGTTTCCAAGGTCGTGTCGGGCCCTAAAATATCGTCATTATGAATAATCATTCTGCATACTCGTGTAAATATTCTGTATCATTTGACTTTCAGAAGGGTACAAAGCAATGAGCGGGTTTACAACAATCCGTGTACTGGAATCCTGCATTTTTTTTTTTTCGCAAACTTATCTTATGCAAACAAAATAGGAAAAAAGAAACAAAATAGGCTAAGCATTAAAAAAATTAATCAGTCTCAGACTAAAAAGACATTCACAATATTGAACATTACAGTGGTAATGAGTTATTTAACTTGTCAAAAAAATCTATTTAGGTTTATTCTGCTGTGATTGGTATGACAATAAATATCACGATCAATTTTTAAAAGCGTGGGGTTTAATTTATGCCTTTTATCCTTATTTAAAAAGAATCATACTAGAAAACTGTCTTTGGTGTGTAAAATCGGTCTTATGAGGGGGTCGATTACTTGCTATAACCGTATTTCCAGTAAGCTGTAACATGCAAGAAGCGAGTATACATTCTGCCTGTACAACTTAACAGAAAAATGTATGTTAACTTATATCTAATGCCTATAATTAATTAAAATTATATAACATAGGAGTATAGGCTACATACTGCCTGTTTTGCAAATATGAAAACAAAATGTAACCTCGAAGCGCGCTAAATTTAGGCAGCATGTAGGACACGTTTCACGTACACTGCGGCTGCGTCCTTGATACAACCCACGCAAGTTTTTCTATTTTCATAATTTCAAATGATAGCAGAAGGCTATATATTTTTCTGTAGGTTTACACCTTTCTAAGTTTTCAGGTAAAAATCCATTCAATAGGGGTGTTTCGTAGGATGCTTTTAAGTGAGGGATAAATTCAAAATTAGACAACTTAAGAACTTTCTTCCGAAAGTTCATTTTTCAGTGCTTGAGAACAAAATAATTGCAAGTGACTTCTTCACTTCAGGTGATGTGATGTTTTTAATGGATGGTAAATTATGATTTAAAAAAATAAAAATTATATAGACTTTTATTAGATATGTTTTATGTCAAATCACAGCTACTTTCCTGTAAATTGAGCGTGTAAAAGTTTATGGGAATCTGTCGAATCGAAGTTAAGTTATTCAAGATAGGTATGCTGCTGTATGAGCCCCCTCAAAGCCATTGATGCCTTCCAAAAAAAAATGGAAGTATCCTTTGATTTAGGCAAAATAGCACAAAAGTGAGCAGTAACACTCAAAGAAGTATTTTTAGACACCATGGGACTATGGTCTTTGTTACGCACTTAAAGATATCTTTTTAGGTATTTTTTACTTACAGAAAAATTGGACGACATTCTGCAGAAAGGAACCAACCCACATGATTTTTAAGCTAAAAGACAGGCATTTAAAGTTAAATAAAAAGTCACCTGGACCTTTTCAATGTGTTTTTGTTTGCTTCATAGATGGCATATAAGTGGATGAAGAGGGTTGGTTAGTTTGCACAACGTAAATATATAATTCAGTAGCAAAACTTTAGCATCTATTCCGGGCTTTTTTAATTTTAGGGTTGGTTCCTTTCTGCAGTATGTCGTCCAATTGCTCTGTCACCTGGGCTTGAATCGTGACATTCGGTTTTATGTGTCGACGCTTTACCAACTAAGCTAGCTAGAGCTTGACTCGTGATGGCAGATGGAATCTCTTTTCTAAAGCCTAAGACCACGGATTTGGTTCCCGATGTCACGTGAATTTTTCTTCTGTAATATTCTCATGTAATGTTCAACAGGAGCAGTATTCTGTGGATTCATGAGTACATACTGTATCTGCTTTTATCAAACAATTTATAGTTATTAATATTAAATTAGTAATAGAAATGTATCATCTCTATCAGATTAATACATTGAGATAGCAAAAATACGATTATATATTTCAATCTTACTAAGTATCTGAAAGGTTTTTCAACTGTAAAGATAGAATTTTTAACTTAAGATTCGGTCAAAACTTTTTACTTCCGTTGCCCGTACCATAGGCATTATAGGTAGAGGAAGTAGCCTATTGTTTTCGACCCGTAAAATCTAAGTTGAGATTTTAACATAAATACACGTTTTGAGGCCCCCTGAATCCAAAAAATACTATTTTTGCTGTGTGTAGGCCTACGTGTCTGTGTGGATGTCTGTGAACAGCCTAGCTCCAGAACGGAAAATCGCGTGAAAACAAAATTTTGTATTTGGGTCAAGTACCTTCTGAAGATGTGACACTAAGATTGGCGACAAATTTCTCTTATTTTTAAGTTTCGTTTGTCGCGATTTTCTCTAAAACGGCTCCAACGATTTTGTTTAAATTTAGCACTTGAGTTGCTTATACCAAGAGCTAAAACTTTTATTTGAAACATTTGTTCGGAAAAATTATCTCTGAATAGGGCTACATGCTCTTTGCAATATGGCGTCTTGTTCTATATCAGAATGTGTATTGGCCATGTAAATGTATTGACCATGCTTAGAGTAAAGAAAGTTACGAGAGTACATTATTCAGATTTTATTTGCGTTATGTATCCTTCGGGGATGCGATGTGATGTGATGCACAACAAGTTACGAGAGTACATTATTCAGATTTTATTTGGGTTATGTATCCTTCGGGGATGCGATGCGATGTGATGCACAACAAATTTACACGAAGAGAATGTCATACATAATAATTATGTTATACTAAGAGGCTAATTTTTATTTGGGTAGAGGAAGTTATGTGAATTTCACATCAGATTTTTTTAGAAAGGTATGGTTGAAACATTACAAGCTGTATTAAGAAATTTGATAAACAATTTAATCTCTAGTCGTCCTTAGCACAGGATAAGCGTGAGTTAGTATCGGTCTAGCGTTTTCTTATATAAAAAAATCCCTTTAGGCAGGTCTACAGGCTGAGATAGTTTTTGAAGTGCTTTTGGTTTAATTTATTGGCGCTGCGCAGCACTCTTCTTCTTTAGTTTGGCATGAAAACCCCGCAATAATAACTGCAAAAAAGAGGAAATCTCGCCTTATATGAGAACTATCGAGAAACTAGTTATTGATTTGTAGAGTACTCATCAAGACCTTTTCAACGATACCCCACAGTACGTGGTTTCAAAAATTTCGAAATTCCATCCCCCCACCCCCACTCGTACCCCCCAAACCCCCGAATTTGTTGGTGTCACTGTGAACTCCATAGGGAGTACTCTAATTTATTCAAACAAAGTTTCCCTCTATACTTCATAGGGGCCGAGATATAAATTTTTCAAAATTTCAACCCCCTCCCCGACCCCCCTCAATGGGCAAATTTTTCTCATTAACGAACTTTCCGAACTATTGGACCTAGAAATAACGTAACAAAATTTGGTTCAAATATCTTCAAAATTACGGCCACTAGCGTGTAAAGATATATATATATATATATATATATAAATACTGTATCACAAATTTTTTGTACGGGCGGTGGTTTCGTACTTAGGGAGGCATGAAACGTATAGATGTGAAAGAATTTTTCGAAAGTCATGACATGGTATCGATTGCAATGGGTATATTTTTTTTTGAAATCTACCTAAAAACTCGGATCTGTTTCATACGCTGCGAATTTAGACTTGGTAGCCGTGCTTGTAATGGCTGTAGAGTGTGTTTTCCTATATCCCGATTGGTATGGGCCTATTAAACATTATTATAAGCCATGAGTGGTTAATTAAATGGAACGTTAACAATTTTGATCTGGAGACAGCACACAGCCTCAGATGCGCGTCATTCAAAGCCTCTCAGTTCAGTGCTGGCGACTGAGACTGGAAAGCTTGAAGTCTCGTGTTCAAATCTCACAACGGCATTTTTTTCTCTCATATAGTTTTTTTTGTTATTGTGATTACTGTGAGGATTATTTTAAACTTCACAAGCTCTTTTTTTTCTTTCTTTCTTCAATTTTATAAACAATCTCATTCCACAAAAGAAGAGAGATCCTATAATACCATTCAAAGTTTAAAAATGTTAACGTTCGGGGAAATACTTACGTTGGCTGTTCACAAAATTCATTACTGCTGTAAATTCACCTCTTGTGTTCATTATAGTGGATTCCACGTTAAAGCACTGTTTACATTGAATACAGAACGTAGCAAATCTATTCTTTTTATTAGAATGATGGTGTCTGCATTGTCTCAAGCACGGCACGTAACGATACGACAGCACGAAAAACTGTCGTTGTGGAGTTCTCGCTAGGGAATTCGTTAAGGTAAACCCGCAGCTCTCATAGCAATTTATGTATCAAGTACGCAAAATAACACTTTAGTGGACGAATCTAGTATATCGGCCGAGGCTGAAATACTGGATGAGTCCGATCAAGTTTTTGTGTACGTGGTGCATACAATATTTTTTAGTAAAAGCTCTCTAAATTAATGAAATGAAACAAAAATACCGTATTATAGTTAATTATAATGAAAGGTAGTCAGCCATATTCTCACGGCCCTCTGAAACGCGGCACAGACACATTCCTTTTATTCTGTGGAGGAATTCCTTTCTTTGTAAAATCTCTTAAGCTAGGAAAGTTTAATGTAGTGACAAGCGGATCAAATTGGTCTAAAGTGTGAAATTATCCTACTATGACTTGTATAAATAAATTAATTCATATTTGTACTTTATATCTTGATTCTGTTTCTAAGTTCATTTATTATTGTATACGCATATTACACTAAAAACTCATTTGTATTATTGTTCTGACTCATTTGTAATTGTATTGACTCTTTTGTAATTATTTTGACTCATTCGTAATTGTTTTGATTCATTTGTAATTGTTTTATTAACTTGTCATTATTTTTACTCATTGTACTTGTTTTGGTTAATTTGTAATTGTTTTGACTCATTTGTAATTGCTTTGACTCATTTGTGATTGTTTTGACTCATGTTAATTGTATTGATCAATTTGTAATTGTTTGACGTGTCCCATAACATGAACATGTTGATATAGACAAAATAAAATACTACACCATTTCAACCTCAATTTCGGAAAAAGTAATTTCAATTTCGGAAAAAGTCATTTCAAATTCGGAAAAAGTAATTTCAATTTCAGAAAAAGTCATCTCAATTTCGGAAAAAGTAACTTCAATTTCGGAAATACGAGGGCTATTTTTTAAAGCATTCGATGGGGCATAAAATGAAAACCACAGTGAAAATCAAAACTGTTTTATTTGGAACATTTAGGTACACCTTCTAGCTACTTCTCTACATAATCTCGCTCCGATTGAGTCATTTGTCCTAGCGTGGTACCAACTTTACTATACCCTCTTCATAGCCCTAGCATTTCCGAAATTGAAGTTACTTTTTCCGAAATTGAAATTACCTTTTCCGAAATTGAAGTTACTTTTTCCGAAATTGGAATTACTTTTTCCGAAATTGAAATTACTTTTTCCGAAATTGAGGTTGAAAAGGTGTAGTAACTTACTAATACAGCAATGAACCGTACGTACCAATACGAAATGCGGTATAGATGCCTTATTTATGAGTTACTGGTTTGTAAACAATAATGAATACGAACTAGTATTTATGAAAAGCTTGTGAAAATATTAATGATAATCCCGAGGAAATTTCACTCCAAGCCAAAAACATTGAATTGGAGCTGGTGCCAGCAACATCACGGCAGTAGTAGACTAAAGGAATATATTGCAATTAAATACCGGTGCATCCATGGTTAGCTATGTTTCTCTTGTGAACGAAGATGTGAAAAGTTGTTGGCTTACATCTGTTGTTATATGATGAAGTACGCTACCCTGTTTTGCGAAAAACCCTGGTGAAATTTCTGATTATCATAAAGAAACATGTTGACTTAAATTTGTTGTTTTATGACCAATTATATGCTTAAATCCATGATAATAAGTGTGACCGGTCAATGCCACCTGGATTTATAGATTGCCATGACGACTTTAAAGTACCAGGCCGATAAAACGGCATTTTGAATGGCATTTTATGCAATTTTAGCGGTCTTGGTTGCTAAAATGCAATTTTTCGGCGTGTTACCAGTCCGACAAGCAACTGTTGTAGAGAGCGTGTACTAAAAAGGATTCACTGCTTTCCATTGTATCCAGAATATTACACATAGTTCTGCTAGCGTCGGCTTTCTTGTGTACAGACTCTGTTCCACAGCAATCCCAAACTAATAAATTAGTGACTGCACCTCACTCCTCGAGGTTGTTATATTTATTGGTGGAATTCTTAAATACATTACACTTTCTAAAATACATAATATCCCATTGTTGTCTGGAGATGTAATTATTTAATTTTTAGACAACTTGAATTAAAAGTAGAACTTCTAACAGAAGACACACGAAGTATAAGTTGCACATTAGGGCTAGTGCTATAAAATCTGTATGCCAGTCCATTGGTACCAACTTGCGTGTCCATCACATGGAAATACTCTTTTAGTTAAAATATTTTTGCATGTTATTATTAAATACAGTGAATTTGATAAAAATTGAAAATGTTAAAATTTATTTTGCCTTTTTAAATGTTAAAAATTTTCCGAGGGTCGCAAAAATCACAGGGAATAGGCCTATCTAACAGAAATTGCAGTAATTGTATTGTCAACATAACATAACAACTAAGACTACTCTAAGAAATCACACGTATCAATTTTACTTGGATTTTTCCATGGTTTCCCTGTCGTTAAAGCAAATGCCGAATTGAATATTTACTTACCATGACTTATAACATATATTTCATCCTGTCATATTCAATAAACATTTAATATCTATTGAAATTAACACACGCCATGTTTTTCATAATTGTTTTGTTTCAGTTGGCTATTTAGGCTATTATGCCAATCCTACATCCTAAAAATTGAATTGACATGATAATCTTCTACTTATGTAGGCTAATTTGTAATATAAATATAAATATTGAAATATCCGGGTAATTGGATAAGTCATGAAAAAAGGTAATTTCTTAACAAATAAAAAACTAAATTGTGCTGTACTGTACTTACATAAAGTGTCGCATCTTGAACATTTCGGTCAGAATCAGTTGTTTTGCTGACAAGCTATCGATTTAGGCGGCTTTTACTGTTGCTTTTTCGCTAATAATCGGCCCTGAAAGAGGGTTTCCCAAGGCTCACTGAACAAAAACCAATTGAATACGGCCTCAAAGCGATCCAAATATTTGGCGATCCGGATAGTTGGAGACCGTGGTCTTGTGGTTAGCGGCGCTGACTACAGATTCGTCGGTCCGGGTTCGATCCCCGATACCTCTTCGGATTTTTCTGATGTAGGGAGTGCACTCACCCTCGTGATTCAAATTGTGGAGCTACTTGATATAGAACTAGCGGCTCCGGTCATGAAAACCACCATTAACGGCCGTGAGTGTCGGCATGCTGACATCTGCCTATAGTAGATGACACAGCGGTCGTGTGGTAGGCCTTGTCCCTTTAGAGATGTAGCGCCACGGAGTTTAGTTTAGTTTTAGCTTAGGATAGTTGAAGTTCGGATTATAGGAGTTCTACTGTATAATATTTAACATTTCTTTAATGTACAGTATTTCAGTGAACATCATAAAGTGGTAATATAGTAATAATCTATAATCAAGTTTATTTTCCTTTAAGTACTCTTAAGTTAAAGTGCCAACACTCTAGTTCCTCTTCCTTTCCGGAATCCAAATTGGTCTTCTCCTGTTACGTCTTCTATTCTTCTTTCCAGTCTTGGTTAGTATCCGTGCCACAATTCTTCCTACGTGAGATATTTAGCTGATAGTTCTGTGATTACTACACGTCTTGGCTCGCTGCTGCTTCTTTAGTGCAATCATAGTCACCTCCAAAAACTCTTTAGGCCATTCTCCGGTGCCGCAAATTCTTCTAAGTTCGGTCAGTTTCTTCATCCCATTTTCGCTTAATTCCTTCCGGTAGGTCCATTGGTATGTCATCATCACCTGTGGTCTTTCCTGTCTTCATTTCTCTTACGGCCTTTTCTACTTCTTTCTTCAATATGCTAGGTCCTATTATTATCTTCATCCACTAGTTGTTCTGTTTCCATCTCGATGTCTTGTGGTCCATTTTGCTTGTCGTAAAGCCTTTCTATGTAATTTCCCCAAACTTTAAGAACTTTTCCTTGGTTTGTAATCAGTTATCCATGAGGGTCTTTTATCCCAAATTCCGCATTCCTTTATTTTCTTTATATTGTAACTCCGTCACTTACCGATACATTAAATCGTGTCTTCCTTTTCGTTGAAGCTCCATGATTTCAAACTACTTTCTGTGAGGTACTTTTCTTTTGCTCTGCTTTTGTTATTTAGGTGTGGAACACAAAACTGGAACTTACGATCACTGATCAGAATTTAAATTCAAACGTCGATGGAACCAAGGTGGCATTATAGGAAATAACAATTATTACCTCATCCCCACCCCACACTGCCATGGAACCAACTCGCGTTGTTGATATTTGACGGGTGAACAACGCGGAGAACCAACTACAGAACAGCGACCTTCACGCACTTTACAAATTTTCGAATTTCAACAAGCTCTTGTATAAAATCTACGACTGATTTGTTTAGGTCTGATAGAAGGTAAGAATGGTTACTAAGATGGCTAACTTTTTTTTAATATATAGATAAGATATTTAATAGACGTACAGCAGACAAGACAAGGGTAGTCACTAAATCGCACGAAATTAATCTGGTTACTGTTGTGGCAGTTCATTTAATATGCATTAGGACTTTTGTCCCTATTTTCTTGGAATGACTAAAATTTATAATGACATCAGTTTTTTAAGGAGTGCGCTATTTCCTAGAGTGAATGTGAAAAGGGTTTAACACTTAGTTTGCATAAACTTTATGATTTTGACCATAACATGTAGAGAAGAAAAAATTAATGAGCAATGCCTAAAAACATTTACAAACAAAAATTAAATACAGCACAGGATAACACACAGACTTTGAGCTGCACAATGTTGCTTAATTATACAGTAGGTCTCTAGAGAAAATTGGGGTACAAAGGATATACGTACAACGAACAGGCGTGTGAAAACAATTTTGTGAAAATTCCTGAACAATTTGAATGGTTTTTCAGATCCTTAAAAAATTTGGTTTGCATATAAATCGTAAACTTAGCTGAAGTGCACTTAAACCCAGTCATTCAAACACCAACAGAAAAAATAAAAGATAAGTTATCAGACGATTATAGGTTTATCTGAAGAAGGTTCAAGTAATTATAATAGTTCTGATGGTTCCAGACAAATTCATAAGGAAAGGTTCAAAAGACATCGACATTGTAAAATATATATTTCAGGAGAGATTTTACTTTTTTCTTGAAATATGCACTATTTACCTAGGAGGTATATCATTAAATTTATGAAAATTAAATAGTGAAGCAATTATAATAACATAATTATGAGTTAAACTATACACTTCACTTACCAACTTTTTGATGGTACATGTTTCATGGCATTTGTCCCCATCCTCGGCTACTTGTCACCTGGGAAATCCTGCTTCTGAAAATCCTGATGTGCATCTGGTGGAAGTTTGACGAACTTCTCGATCAGGTTCTCATCTTCTGGTATCTCGAAATTCATCAGTCTACTTTCCAATTTCTTTATATAAATCTTCTCCCAAATACCCAGGTCTTTTGGCCAATTCACGGATTTTAACAATTTTGTTTCCCTGCAGATTATGTGGTCATTGTCCCAAGAATGAGTTGCTACCGCTGATTTCTCTTTAAGTTTTTTATGCTGAATTTGTTGTGTGTAGCCAGAATATCGTCTATGCCATGTTCATTGAATATTTTTTTAAACGTTTGAGTTCCCCAAGGGTGGCAAGTGAAAGTCTTGAATTTTGTCTTTTCTTTTTCTGACGAAAGTGTAGTTATTGTTCTTATTTCTTTCTGTTTGTAGAATTAGGCTATTTTATCTATTATTTTATATCAAAGCCACTTTTTTCTGCATTTTCTTGTATGTGGTGTTATTAATTGTTGTACTCGTTCTCTTTTAAAGGTATGTTCACTAATCTATGGGTCAAGCTATTGATGATTGCATACTTTTGAGGTCTGTTTGATATAGTTACCTGTGTGTGTAGGTTTTCTGAATACTCCAAATTCTAATTTGTTGACGTATGGACATAGATGTGCAATTTTCCACATTTGTTCTGTTTCCTTTTTTGTGTTTAATTTTGGCAATTTTAAAATTATTTGTTAAAGAGTAATTGCAAATGTTTGTAATTGGATTAAATAAAAGTATCGAAAACTGGACCCCAAAGCAAGATTCTGGCGTATTCCCTGGTTCTTCAACCGATATTTCTTGGAGGCGATGGTTCGTTAATGCACAACTTGGTGTTGTACGTTCAGAATGCGGTCCCTCGCGGGATTTGAACCAACCAGGGCCCTTATCGTAGCGAACACAGGTCTTGTATTTTCCTTGGAATGAATTACTCTTGTTAGGTGTGAGAAAGTCGTGTGGGATCGCTACCGCGTAGTTTTTACAGATCTTCTCATAGGTTGTGATCGCCCAGGGCAAAACACTTGCAGGGCCCGCCCAGAACTCTCCATTTCGTATCAACTGGCTCCAGACATTCTTTCTCCTGATCATTTAACACGAAGGCTCTTCAAACATATTCATGATAATCAGTGGTGTAGTAGAGGGTGTTTGCAGGTATACTCCGTATACCTTCAGCGTAACTTTACTCATTAGCGTGTATCTTCTTTTTTTATTGTGTGGATCTTGTACTTTAGCTGTTTTATTTATGCATTCTTTATTTGATTGCGTATGTGGCTATTGACAATTCTGCCATTGATTCGAGAGACTCATGCGGGAGTAGCCTGTGTATAAAGGTTCTGATGACCCATTAAAAGAAGTTCGGTAGAGATTTTTTATTAAATAGCCGGAATTTATCTTCTAATCAAAACGGTGTAGTTTTAACACTAATTTTTATTATAGGCCCTTGTGTAAAAATGAGATCGATAAATGTTATTTTCATATTTTGAAATCCATCCTGATATGCCTATTTTATGCCAAATTATGGATGTAAGTGCATTGTTACTATCTCATTTTAAAATCAGTGATGTATTTTAATTTTTAAATAAATTAAATAATTTTATTAATATTAATCGCTTCTATGGAGTCCAAAAATCCGGTTAAAATATATTACTTCCACTAAAATTTCCCCGAAACTTTAGAGTATACCCTGGGCAAATATTGGGACTCCTACATTAATGATAACGATCAGACTATCTTGTTTTCTTTACCCGTACCATGGGTACTACAGGTAGAGAAAGTATTGTGTTCCAGACTGAAATTCCACGTGCACTTTTCTTCATAAATACGTGTTTTATTTCCCTTGAATCAAAAAATATAATTTTCAAACCATGTGTGTGTGTGTTCATAGCCTATGTGTGTCTGTGATTAGCGTAACTAGAGGACAGAAAATCATATCTAAATATTTAATATTTTGGTTAGATATCGTCTGGGGATATGACGCAAATACTGGCGCATCTTATTTTTCTGTCACTTTACTTGAAGAAAATTTAATTTTCGCGATTTTGTCGAAAACGGCTATAAGTTTACAAAATCTTTAAATTTTGCATACATGTGCTTATACTAACATAACAGCTAACATTTTTATTTAAAACATATTTTCGCAAAAAAATCTGAAGGGTAATTATAAGTCAGTGATAGTTCGCACGCAAACTTAGTCTGAACTTGCGTGGTAAACGATAGACCTTTGCATGGAGCTAGAAACTACTGCATACAGAATATCTGCAATACATTTTATTCTGTATCCTGATGTGAAGTGACGGAAGTTACGAGTACATTTCATACGAATATCGCTCGCGTCACAGAGGCGGGCCAGTACGATGACTCCCGCTCTAAGCAGCATTTCTCTCTGGATTTCACAAGAATAACTACTGTTAAAGGGACACTGTAACCTACGGAATTTTTTTTTTTTTGAAGTAAAACTTCTTTAGTGGCTGTAGAGGGCAAATCTGGAAAATCAGTCACACTAAAACCGTCACGAAATCAGTCACAATCAGTCACGAAATCAGTCACACTCTTACTTGTTTCGGTGCGGACTGCACAGAAAACAATAAACTCAATGATTAGGAGTAATCAAAGGAAATTTTTCAGACCTTACTTCCTCAATGGCAATAGACAATTCCTAAGCAATCTAAAGGTATATTATCTATTTTATGGAACCTGGAGGTTCATTACCGCGCAAATCCAAAATTAAAAAATACAGATTTCCAAAATTTAAAAAACAAAATTAAAAATTATAACATCCAAAAATCCAAAATTTAATAAATAATAAAATAAAAAATTTAAAAAGTAAAAAAATAAGCAATTCAAAGATCGAAAATTTAAAAAATCCAAAATTAAAAATTCCAAGATCCAAAATTAAAAAGTCCAAAATCCAAAATTTAAAAATTCCAAATATCAATATTAAAAAGTTTAAAAAATAAAAAATAAAAAATTCCAAGATCCAAAATTAAAAAGTTCAAAATCCAAAATTTAAAAAGTCCAAAAACCCAATATTAAAAAGTCCAATAATGCAAAATTGAAAATATCCAATAATCAAAAATTGAAAAAATAAAAAAATAAAATAAAGTTTTACTTCTGTCGCGTGGCGTTCCACGCACTCTTTTTTTTTTATGATTTTCGATTAAATTTATAATTATGTTGAGGTTACTAAAAAATTAATTTCTTCGTCTATTAAAAATAGTCGAATTTTTAACCTATGCCATTTTTAAACATTTCAGTCAGTCTTTTAAACACGAGCGTGATGAAGTTTAAACCACCCGTAATGAATGGTGAACTTCTCTTTTTTTTTTAAGTTTTCTCGCATTCTTATTTTCTTCTTCATATAAAATATTCCTTGATGTAATTTTTGTCAGATTGAATAATGGTATGCTGGGCCTCCAGCCGGGTGAATAGGAGGATTAGGCCGATATTCTTTTTCTACAGCTCCCCCTGCTGCCATCTTTTGGCAGAAGATTCATTGAGCCGTTATTGAGCTCTGACAAAATATTAGTATATAAATACTAACAAGCTGTAATATATAAACGCTATTTTACGTAAGTGCATTAGGATTATAGTTTAACGCTTGGTACACAATTCAGATTGTTACAATGTTTGTTGAAGGTTTCATATAGAAATATATGATGAGGGTTTACACTCTTAAAAATTATATCAAAGAACAACTTTGAAACATTTTAATGAAATCGGAATGGTTCTTGAGATATTTTTTTAGTTTTTCCTACAAGAAATGAAACTTTCGTATAAACGCGATTAAAGTTATGATATACATATTTTGTACTTTATCCTCCACCCATTCTTCAAAACCAGCACTTGAAAATTGGAATTTTTACCTAAAATTTATAATTATGTACAAAAATGCATATGCTACCATTTTAAACTATACAAAATTAATATTTTTTTTACAATTTTCTAGTGTATGAGTCGCCATGTATTGAATACTGCCTTAGTTAGCAAGTAATTCGCATGATATGTATTTCGACCAACGTCCGTGCTTCGGACCTTGTTGAAACATAAGCTTTCTGGTTTGAAAACTCCTTAACCGAGGAAGGAAAGCTGTTTACTTTGTGTTATTTTGAATGCATGTAAATAGAGAGAGAAAGGATCCTTTGAAAAAAAAAATACCTTCGTTTTGCGACCAATGGTTTTCCTTACCTCCAAGGATCCTACCGTATTCAGTGGGCTGACGTTACTATCTTTGAAGTCTGGTTAACGTATGCCTAAGTTGCAGTATACACCCTTCGTTAAATAACCGTATAACCAACCGTTGCATTAATACCGTTATGCCAGTTTTCGGATTCATAAACATACCCTTAAGGGTATATGTATGTGAATTAAGTTATTTTGAAATTTATGGTTTTTTTATACCACTAAAAAATTGTGCTGAATTTTCTGCATTCATTGATATATAGTTTATATAGGTTTAGAAATGATTTGTGCCATTTAAATGGACATTTAAATATGTTTACATGCTCTGAGCTACTATTCACTATTAACTTAAAATTGAATTTCCCGGTAACTCTTATTTTTCACACATATTGTTAGATAGCTCCACAACCATTAGAGATAGAAGGCTGAAAATTTTTACACTAATTTTACATCCATTTATGCATAAAGTAGACTACAATGATGCCCATAGGTATAAAATTATAGAAAATGTGTCATGAAATATTGATCAAATTTCAAGATATTTTATATGCGATATATAAAAATTAATTGCATTAAAAATAATAACTTTAGCTGCATGAAAGTAGTCTACTTTGTAGAAAAATATGTTCATTATATGCATTAAAAAAATAAAAGGTGTCAGAGAAACCAGAAAAATGCTATCTCTACAGGAAGTGATGAGTGCATCTGAATTAATTTTTTTCTTGCTCCTATAAAACATGTAATTTAAAAATAACTTGGTCAATTTTTTATACTTTTATCAGCTAGTTATGTTCTAGCAAGTCTTGTTATAGGATCCTGTAATTTTTGTCCACTTTTGAGTTCATTTTCTTGTAAAATTTTAATATTTTTTATATGTTTGTGGTAGTTCACGTACATATACCCTTAATACGAGTATTATAATAGTAATAATAAACATATTATGGTCCATAATAATTGTGACTAAATAAGGACCCAATAATAAATAACTGGTAACAGCTGAACTTCACCGACTCACACTGAACTACACCGCATAATGGTCAACGCAGTACTGCAGAGCAGAGCAAAGCCAGCGTCAGTAGCGTGACCTTGATTGCAGCAGCGGCAGGAAACATGCGTCCACACGCCCAATGGAAAAACTCCATGCAGCTTATTCATATTTCATTGAGTCTCCCAGCAGCCTACTTCCTTAGCATGCTACAAATTTACTATGAACTCTATAAATTACTGCGCAACCAGATCCTTAGGGTCTGCTGTGGAATGAAATGTATAATGGCGTGCCAGCTAGGGGAAGGAGTTTGCAGGGATATGACTACTGCGTAGATATATGACATCAAGCTAAACTGGCAACATTGTAGTGACCAATGCGATTGGAAACATGGGCGTCCGCAGAAATTTTGTCAAGGGGGGCCAATGAACGAATTACTACCACCACCACCATCACTAAGCTACAACAACCACTTTATTATTATTAATATTACTATTATTATTACTATTCATATTATTATTATATAATCAACATCCTACTGCAGCTGGACTATGGCCATGGATACAAAGAAAACATCTGATGTATACACTCACATGACTTATCATACACCTTACAATGTCATAGGTGTACTATTCGTATCAAATATTAAATGCGACATTTTCTTGCCTTATCTTCATTATAATAAAATATTTGGGTATAAATGGTTTCAAGTTTAGGGGAAGTAATTATTCCTACAAGCAAATATCTAGTCAGTTGTTACAGCTAGTTTTCATCCAAACAACGCGAACATACAACAGTATTTGGAGACTTAAACCTCACTTAACATTAGTTGCTTATAGTCATTTAATTTAGAGGTTTATGTGTAAACAATTTCCAGGGAGGGGCAGCGGCCCTACCCTGCCCCCCCTTCCGGACGGCCATGATTGGAAATAAGTCAATATAAATGTGCACTAATTGTATTGATCTTTTAACAATTTATTATAAGGAACACTGCAAGATTTTATTGAGAAAATAGTCTTAAGTGATTAGTTTTAAGCACATAGGAATAAGTAAAGTGGAAATCGGCAATAGTGATGTGTTGTGGCGACTAAATGTATTCTGCTAACCCCCTTTTGCTAAGATCACCTTTGGCAAAGAGTGTTAAGAAATACTACGTGTGCAATTGGCCAGAAGGAACCAGAATTGAGCTGTGTCTGCTTCGAATGACGGTTTTATGTGAGGCTTGGTGGATTGTAAACATGGCAGCCGTTTATAGATCGCTTTCCTGAGGGCTGGCAGAGCAAGCTTTACTGGTAGTCGTTCATAGATTTCACCTGAGGGGGGTAGCAAAAAATCGAGCTAAACCGTACTTGTGATGGTGCCTAAGGAGCGTTGAATGCGGCTTTGTGTTCTCTTACATCATCATCATCATTATCATCATCATCCTTTTGTCCTAAGCCAGGAGTCTTTATAGCAATGGTATTGTTAGAAAGATACCTTTTTGCCGAATTGACTGGTAAAATACATATTACTAGAACACTCTTATTGATATAGCTTACACCGAACGTTTGAAAACTAAATATTGAAACATAGGGTGGCACCTCTTTTTAGATGTGCGTCGTTCAAGGCCATGTGTCCGTATTACGTATATCTCAGTAGTAGTGGTGATACTGGGTAGCTTGGAGTCCAGCTTTGGCTTTAATAGAGTTTATTTACCTAATTACTGTACCGGTATACAATATATTACATTTCATTGACTTGTGTTTTCTTGTGTTTACAATCAGTAACTAGTAATTGCATTGTGTCATGCCAAAACAGTAACGCTGACCAATTTAAAGATTGTTTTTAATGTTTAAGCCATATCTGTGTGCAACACCATAGGGGCATAGGGTATTAAAATCTCTAAATAGTTATCAAATTATTGGGCAGAAACTATTTAATAAATTACCAATAAAATATCAAAATTTCTGTAAATATCTTTAAGATAAAGAGTACATGTAGGCCTATGGGAAATTGACATATACACTTTATTTGTCAAGTTTCCCCATAAATAATATTTACATACTGTTAGAAGAACTTAAAGACAATATCACATAGGCCTATCACAAGAGAAAGTAACTCTGTCTCGGAAGCTGAACTTACGCGCGTGAAAGAAAATTCCCGAAAAGGTGCCAGTATTGTGTGGATGAAAGAGGAGAACATTTCCAACATCTTTTGTGATGAGGTACGTGGTTATTTTCATTGTAATTTTAACTGTAAATGTGAGAACCTGAATCATTACACCGACTGCGGCATTATTAGCGTAGATATTTCACCCGGTCGCTCGGAAGTTGGAGCTGTGCCAGCCGCGACGCAGAAACCCGCGTCATTGGCCAACTCTTGCGTGGGACTCACTGTATAATTTATGTTTACTGTTTCCTGACTTTGTCTGTTGCTAATTTATTTTGGTTTAATGACAAAATATTATTATTATTATTATTATTATTATTATTATTATTATTATTATTATTATTATTATTATTATTATTATTATTATTATTATTATTAGAAATATGAACTTGAATGTGAGCTGGAAAATTTTGACATAACAACTTCCAGTTTTTTATTTAAAACAGTCGAATAAATTATCAAATCTCTTGCAGTTGCACATAGAATAGTAGTAAGTGCTTTATCAACTCTATGAATATTACGAATTCATACATATATATTAGACAATAGTTTACTAATGGCAGGTAATGCACTAATAATAAAAATGTAATCAGCTATGTGTCAATTCTTTATAAAGCGTTATTTTAATAATTACTAGTTTTATTTCCTCTGCCTGTACCATATATACTATAGGTAGAGGAAATATTGTTTTTGACCCCGAAATTCAAAGTTGACTTTTTATCATAAATACAGGTTTTGAGATCTTTAAAATCGAAATATATTATTTTAAGAAACTTTCGTGTGTGTCTGTGAACAGAACGAAAAATCATATGTAAACAAAATTTTGTATTTGAGTTAGGTACTTTCTAGGGATGTGACGTGAAAGTTGGTGACGATTTTATCCCACTTTTAATGCCACTTTACATGAAAAACATTTCGTTTTTCGCGATTTTCATAAAAACGGCTCTAACGATTTTGTTTAAATTTTGTACATGAGATGCTTATACTAAAGCTAGATTTTTAAATGAAACTTTTTTTTCGCAAAAATTCTTTGAATGGAGTTATAAGTCACCCACTATTTGCAGGAACTGCCTTTGCTTGGTGAACAATAAAGACATGCATCGGGTTGAAACACCTGAATACGCGCTCCTTGCAATATGACCTCTTATTCTATTTATCATAATGTAGTGTGAGAAAGGTGTATTACCCATGTTAGGGTAAAGAAAGTTAGGCGAGTGCATTAATCAGATTTTATTTGGTTTGTGTATCCTTCGGAGATGCATGCGATGTGGTAGCCTAATGCCATTTTCTTCATTTTTACAATCAGTTTACTTGAAGAGAATGTCAACATTTTATTTGGGCAGAGAAAGTTATGTGTTTCATATCAGATTTTTCGTGTTAATATAGGCTATATCATTATCGTTATCATTACCATCATCAAACAGCAAACGTACCTGAATTGGGAAGGAAGACAGCTCTCATGTTACCATAGGTGTTCAAAGATTTAAACTAGGCCTACTCTCATGTACAGTAGTAACTCACCTCTAGCAACATGGTACAACAGTGCACACTTCGTATGGTATCTCAGTAATTCACGCCATTAATGATATACCGCAATCAATGACTGATATTCGCACGTCAGATATTAATTTGTTTCTTTCTTTCTTTCTCTCTTTCTTTCTTTCTTAATCGTACTTTTACCTCTCCCTTTTAGGATTTAAGCGACCCAAGCCGCCCGGGCCTTACAGAGCCGCGACCTGTCGGGAGAGGGATTAGGCCTATCTTTGGATCACATACATACTTTTTTGACCAGACAAGGACATGGAGGGCCTCCCTGGATGAGTTCAGATATTAATTTAAAATAATATTTGTAAGAAACGTGTAGTTAAAAAAGAATACTGAGAATTACAATAAATTAACGATCGGACAACAGGTTACGTGCTAAGTGAATTATGGAGATGACGTTCGAGAGAGGATGAATGTCAATGCAGTGTCAGATTTGTTGTGGTTTAATTGTTTTGTGATGTATTCCCATGTGTAATTAAAGTCAGTCAAGTTTCTAAGAACAAATAGGCCTATATACGTCAGTGGTAGATTGTGAAAATCCTATCGATATGACCGAACATATGTAGCCTAAACAAAATAATATTAAGCTCCGCTTGGGAGCAGTTTAAAAAAATGATTTAGTCGAAATGAACCACTGAGGTTCACAGATGAACCACTAGGATACGTTGATGGATTTAATAGATGCGCAAAAGTACGCGAAGGTTGGTGCAACGCCTGACATCACAGTTCAATAGATCAACTGTCAACTTAGTCACTTGTTGGTTATCAACAGGGCCCGGATTTTGATGACCTAAAAATACTTTTGAAATGAGCTATAAAATGACTACCAAAAAAAATGCTGTAGGGTAGATGTTTAAACATCTCCAGGCAAGACTCCTGCAGAAATTCGGCTGGGATGTATTTAAACATTCACCCTAAAGCCCGGACCTCGCTCCCAGTGATTTCCATCTTTTCCTACGCCTCACGAAATGACAGAGAGGCGAAGGTGGTTATCACACGATGGTTCAAATCCCAGGCGGCACACTTCTACGACACAGAAAATCAAAAGTTGGTGCCACGATAAGAGAAATGTTTCAATTCCGGTGGCGAATATGTTGAAAAATAGCTGAATACTTGCTGTATCTGTTGCAATGAATATTTCCAAGAAATTTTGTTTTGTTTATGTAAACGGCCCCAGGGAAACTTACTTTATGTATGCGCCTAGTAAACCCTCCAAAACATTAATTATGCATTAAATTATTTATAAAAACATCAAAACATGCAAATATGCGCGGAAAAAGTATACTTATTTGGGATCAATAAGCCACGAAATGGATATTTAGCAAGGACGAGAACTGTGACCCGCTTACTGTATTTTGCAATCTGAATGGCAGAGAAAGTATTGTGAGTGTTTCACAAGATTTTTATATATTTAAAAATATAAATTGTTGAGTTCTTTAAAAAGAACAATATTGATCTTGTCCACAAAAAAGGCGTTAAAATTCAATAGTAAATTAATATATTTTGTAACTAAAAGTTCATTTTTTTTATAGAATAGGCTACCATGAAGATAAAGTCGGCCGTGGTGGTGCAGCGGTAGTGTGCCCATCTCTGGATATTCAGGATGCAGGTTCGAACCTGGTCGTGGTCAATGGATTGTTTCCTATTCTTTCCCCCGAAAAAAAAGTATTTATTTAAATTTAATAAATTGAAAATGATAAGAAACTGGGCTCGGAGTCCTCCGGGAAGAACTATAAACCGTGGGTCCCATGTCGTTCGAGAACTTCAGGCTTACCAAATTAGAGTCTCTAGATAGTATTCCCCGGTCTTTTCACGTCAAAGTAATACCTTAGTTTCCTGCGGCTGGTCCCCTGCACTCTGTCTTCTCCAGGAAAATAAGAGTAACTAAATTAGTCTTCGGTAATGAAACCGCTTCTCGGAGATCCTATGCTCCCGTTCGAGATGAAATTAATTGTGGATAAACAATAAGAGAAGTGGAAAATGGGATGTTAAAATGTTTTAATCCTTTCTGAACAAACTGTTTGTTTGGTTAATCTACGTCAATAGATTGTATGTTAGTACATTATAGGTATTCGCGAAATAACTATAATTAAACCTATCTCTTCCATAAACGATGTCTTCAAGCCTGTGTGAACTGTTCAGAATCATTATTGTCTCTCTAATAAAGAGAGGCTTGAACGTTCTCTGATAGAGAACTTGGAGACATCTTATAGACCATTAAGACTGCATGCCCATGTCTACTGGTACTGAAAGACTTCGAAACATACTAGAACTTGCGCACGTTAAGTATATGAAAACCACATAGTGAGCAGGTGGTCGGACTGGAGAGTAACGAAATTGACATTTTTTAAAGGCTAAATGCAGGATTACAATTAATTTTGTGCTATTTTTTGTTCTTAATTTACATGTAGGCTAAACCATAGCCTAAACTTTATTGCAAACCGTGAAGAGATAAATCATAGCTTTTATTATTCTCATAGGACTGTTTTTAGAAGAAAATATAAATTTGCCTATAAAATAGCGTTAAAATTTATTAAACAATTTTTTATGATATTCGCTTCACCGTCTTAATTGTTGTTATTATTATTATCATCATCCTCGTTATTATTATCATCATCATCATCATCATCATCATTTCAATCGGGAGAAATACAGAAAGTCTAATCGATGCCTGCAGTAATGTTGGATGGAAATTAACACGGAAAAAAAACTAAGTAGGCCTATATGGTCATGAAACGTCAAAATAATGGCGCTACAAAATATTAAAATAGCAGAGAAAGAATTCGAACAAGTGGAGAAATTCAAATATCAGGGAGCAATAATTTGATACACAAATACAGTAGAACCCCGATAATTCGAGCTAATTGGGGCTGAGGCTACCTCGAATTACAAAAAACTCGGATTATACGGAAACATCACTAAATCAATGGGTAAATCATAAATAAATGTTTAGTGAGCACTATAATGGTTTAAAAAATAAATAAATAAACAATATCGTAGGCATACACATCTTTAATAGGCCTGTATGTATATTGGCAAACATTTCCTATTTGCTACATCGGCATCCTTTAAGGATTAAGTCATTGTCTGACTTTTAATTACCATTGTTGCTGAGTAGGGATTACTGTAACAATACAGTATTCTTTTCTGAAAGGATGGTATGCACTCTATGCACCTTATGATTGACACGAGGTCCCGATAATGAAAGATCGAACCTAACGGTTTCTGTCAATCTGTAATAGAAAAGCATTAGCAGTCTGAAGCCAAGGTTATTTTTCTGTGTATTATGAACGAAAATCCAGTTTTACCTGCATTTTTGTACGTGGAAAAATTGAAAGAAAACTCAAAATGTAACACATTCGGAAGTGCGTAAAACTTACATGCGGACACGGTATAAAAACGGTATTTTACTCTTTTATGGAAAATTTTAATTTTCTTAAGACCAGCTCGAATTACACGGAACCTCGAAATACCGGGGCTCGAATTACCGAGGCTCTACATATTAAGGCAGAAGTTAAATATTGACTGAAATAAGGAAATTCTTGTTTTATGCAGTTCAGAAATTTCTATCTTCTCGTCTTCCGTCCAGAAATCTGAAAATAAAAAATTGAAGAGTCCACTGCAAAAGGGGGGAATGTCAAAATTTTGTGAAAACTGAGATAAATGTGTATTATGATAGACCAAATGGAGTAGAATAACATAGCCTTAAATGCATTACAAAAAAGATGATAGTCTCTCACAGACAGAAGTTTAAAGTTTGACTCCTTCACAAGAAGGGGGAATGTCATAGGAAAACAGAGGAAGAAAGGGGAATGTCATGTGTTTGCTGCATTGCATTAGGCAACATTAATGTTGGTATCACTGCAGTAAGTGACCATTCATTGTTGTGGCTTCAATGATTAATGCCGACTTTTTCTTTGTCATAATATAGTAATTGGTAATCCTGTATTTGGACGTTACTTATTATTCATAGGAGTTTGGTGTAACCTAGTATCCAATATGCATTGGTATATCACATAGCCAACATTACAAATATAACAAGCAACAATATTTAAACAATATGGCGGGAAGACCGAGAGGAGGTATTAATATTGTTGAAAACAACGAGATATTAGCTCCAGCAGAAGTGATATATGAAAAATGGACGCTAACAAAACTTGGTGAGCATATAAATAATGCAGACAATGCAATTAAGTGGTTGGCGCGCAGACGTTTATTGAAAAATAGTATGGCTTGTGTCAATTGCTTCGCACCATGTACTCTTGTCGGGTACCGAGAAGGATTGGACGGCAAGAAATGGTTCTGTAGGCCATGCAAACGGACCAGAAGCATCAGAGAGGGCTCCTTTTTTAGCGGAAGCCATTTGTCGCTTAAACAAATAATTATAATCGTGTATTGTTGGGCATACGAATTTCCCCAAGCCTACACGAAACATGAAGCAAATATTTCCCAAGACCACACCATTGTGGACTGGTTCAATTTCTGTAGAGAAGAGTGCGAGGTCTATCTGGAACGCGCCCCTGGAGAAATTGGGGGATTTGATGAACATGGAAATCAAATCGTCGTGGAAATAGACGAAACTAAATATTTCCATAGGAAATATCACAGAGGCCATTGGAGAGATGGCCACTGGGTTTTTGGTGGCATAGAGCGAGATAGTGGAAAATGCTTTTTGGTGGAGGTAGAAAATCGAGAAGCTGCAACGCTGGAGGACATAATTCTCCAGAAGATATTGCCAGGAACACACATCATATCAGATGGTTGGCGATCCTACAGAAATCTGGACACAATTGGAAATGGGATCTACACACATGATGTAATTATACATGACCGAAATTTTGTTGACCCAGACGACCCTGAAGTACACACGCAAAACATTGAAAACACGTGGATGCGTGCTAAAAGACAGTTGAGGCAGCAATTTGGCACTTCAGAAGAACTATTTACTTCTTATCTGCACCAGTTTCTGTACAGAAATTCTCTTAGAGGCAGAAATATTTTTGAAGAGTTCTTAAATACTCTGAGCGAGAATTACCCTGTATAAAAGAAATTGGTTGTAATAAAATTGTACCCACTTTCTTTGTGTATTGTCGCAAGTGCCTTGTACCCACTTCTGCATATAGTCTAAATAATGCATACCACTAACCACATAGTTAAGTGCGCGAGCGGAGGCGGCAGTCGTAGCGAAGCGCCCTTGCATTTTCGAATAACGTACGATACACTGTTTGTAGGGTTCGAAAATGTGGCATATTATATCTCCCGACAAGGCGAGAATTACCTAACATATAGCTAAATAATGCATAACACTATCCACTTAGTTAAGTGCGCGAAGCGGAGGCGGCAGCCGTAGCGAAGCGCCCTTGCATTTTCGAATAACGTACGATACACTGTTTGTAGGGTTCGAAAATGTGGCATATTATATCCCCGACAAGGCGAAAATTACCTAACATATAGCTAAATAATGCATAACACTATCCACTTAGTTAAGTGCGCGAAGCGGAGGCGGCAGCCGTAGCGAAGCGCCCTTGCATTTTCGAATAACGTACGATACACTGTTTGTAGGGTTCGAAAATGTGGCATATTATATCTCCCGACAAGGCGAGAATTACCTAACATAGAGCTAAATAATGCATAACACCATCCACATAGTTAAGTGCGCGAAGCGGAGGCGGTAGCCGTAGCGAAGCGCCCTTGCATTTTCGAATAACGTACGATACACTGTTTGTATGGTTCGAAAATGTGGCATATTATATCTCCCGCGTGGTTTGTCAGCCTGTCACCTCTCGTCTGGCGGTATGACGTCACACGTCCAACGTCCAATCATGACTTTCTTCATAATACGAGGACAGAAGAATTCGCTAGATCGTGGTATATTTCATATTTATTTATCCATTTGACCGCAGTATAAAACAAACTGCATCGCTGAGGGTGGGATAGGCGGGACACATTCATCCCAAGGTGCGACTTAAATTTGAATTTTGCCTAATTCTTAACAGAGCAACAGTCTCGTGTCATTACTAGTAAAACATTACTTTTAATTGTAGTGCATGTGCATTTTCCCTTTAGGTTGGCATTATATCACTGCCCCTCGAATACTAGGTTACACCAAACTCCTATGAATAATAAGTAACGTCCGAATACAGGATAACCTAGTAATTAATAACATGGCACTCATTAACCAAAGATATCCAGCTGAATTGCCAGAACACTGAATAGCAGTATTTGAGAGTGCTCGCATGAAGCCATATCCTTATCATGTCGTACATGTAGATCAAGCTATGCTAGGGAACTGGACATTGTACTTGACTCCGATGTTCAGCAAGACCTGTCCGATGGCAACAAGACCTATTACTGAAATTGTCTTTTCATTCAACCATCCTCGTCTGGTGGGGCACAGATCTTCATGGAATGGACTATGGGAAACTTCAGTCTTGGTTCCCATTAACAGCCTACTGACACAAGAGAAGAATATTCAACTACAGAGTGGAGAGTTTGTGCTGCCTGATAAGCTTAATCACTTTACTGCACTTAAATTTTAGTGATTCCATGAACAGCTCATAAGCAGTGATAACATTACTTACAGTATTTCTGTTTCAGATTTGTTACAAATTTCATGGGAAAAGTTCAGTGATTTGCAACAACTAAAGTAGTTCTGTAGTCCAGAAGCAAGAGAATATTACAATGCACTATCTCATAGGAAGAAGCCTGAGAAATGAACATACTGTAGAAGTTCAGTAACCTGACATTCCCCCTTTTTGTAATTTATTTTTGTACATCAGTTAACAAAGAAATTATTTTGATAATGAAGACGGAGTTTGAAGTGCTTCATTTTGTTAAGAATCAATAAAGAAATGTGTGTTCAGTTATGTGAAAAAAATGAACCACTTCTTTTTGTTTAATATAGTGTGGTATGGTTTTAAAGTTTAAAATTCATTTTACGCAAAACGAAAAAAAGTGACATTCCCCCCTTTTGCAGTGGACTCTTCAAATGTTTAAGACAATTATTCTGCCGGCTATATTTATGGATGTGAGACATGGACCTTAATATTTGCCTCTTTGGGAAGAATATAATTTGAGAGTGTTCGAAAACAGGGTGCCTAGGAAAATATTCGGACCTTAGAGATATTAAAACTGGGACTGAAGAAAACTGCATAATGACGAGCTTCATAACCTGTACTCGTCACCGGATATAGGCTAATAAGGATAATTAAATCATGGAGGATGAAATGGGCTGGACATGTTGCGCGCATGGGTGTGGAAAGACATATCTAAAAAATAATGACTGGGAGGTCCGAAGGGGAAATACCGCTTGGAAGATCTAGACGTAAGTAGGAGGACAATATTAGGATAGATTTAAGAGAAGTAGGATTTGCGATGGATCGTTGGATGGAATTAGCACATAATAGGGTTGAATGGCGGGCACAGGTAAACGTGGCAATGCACCTCCGGGTTCCATTAAGTAGATATTCCTTTAGCTTGCTTAGGAATTATCTATTGCCATTGAGTAAGTATCATCATCATCATCATCATCATCATTTACGCCAGTGAGGTCCAACTGTTTTCGGGTGAAGGGCTATTAAATTAATTCGCGGGCGATTATATTAATATTAAAAATTAAATTGTTATAAATATTAGAAGATGGGAAGAAATATGATTCATCTAACTAGATTGTCTTAAAGGCCTATTTTACAAACTCAAATAATACAAAGATAACAATCACATACACTTATGAGAAAATTGCGCTACATGTTGATTCACTCTAGATTCAGTATCTACTTCCAATCTGAGTAATGGCAAGGCACAGTAAATCTTGTGACAACTTGTTCCTCTGCTTGGTTTTTAACAATTCCATATAAGAAAATGCACACTCGCACATATACACACTACCAAACATGTCCGAAATGTTGCAGGTTTGGAACTGCTCTTTGTTAACTAGTCTCCAAAACTAATGGGCTGACACCGTCTTATTGGTATAAGAAAATTGTCACACTGTAGGCCACATAGCTCCAAAAGTACAGAAGGTATTACCGCTGTCAATGCTAGTTGACAGTGAACGCTGTTGGAAACACAGTGGCTGTCAATTTTTAAAAAAAGTGAAGTAATCGGGGGTCGATTTATTAACGAAAAGCGGATCTGATATGGCCCGCGGGCCGCCAGTTGGACCACACTGATTTACGCAATGAAGATATGCGATTATTTCACATCCAGCCCGTGTGCAGAAACCTGACTTTTGTATGACACTAATGTTCATTTACGTCAACTCTTTTCATCTGAAAAACCTCGCATGTTATCGGACTCTTAACTGAAAGAACTACAGATAACTTCTGACCCCGCAGACATACACTCGCATAGGCTTTTGCAGAACGATGCAGTAAATCCATTAGAAAATTGTAAAGGAACTAGACATTTGAGATCCATCTTAAATGGAGAATGAGTTACTTTAAATTCTTCTTTCGTGAGGAAAGACACTTTAGTACAAATTGAAAATACGTCATATTGTTATAGTCCAAAAATGTTTACAGGATATACTCTCATGTTTCGGAAAGCAGTTAGTATGACACATTTATATATTAGGCCTAAATCGTTTTATTTATGGTAAGAAATTGCAAAGTAATTTATCCATCTCAAAATGAGGAAGCGTCAACAAATTTTTACTTTGGCATAAAAGAGACACTCGCTATAGAGAAAGCGTTTAACCATACATTTTATTAATTTAATTTATCAGCCTATAATATTAAACAAATACAATTGTTTTTACATTAAGGAGAACCTGAATCATTACACCGTTAGCGTAAATATTTCACCCTTTCGCTCGGTAGTTAGAGCTGTGGCCGCCGAGACGCAGAAACCCGCATGATTGGCCAACTCGTACGTGAAACACACTGTATATGTTCAACCACTAACTGAAGTGAAGTTGACTAATCTAAGAGAAAGTTTTTCTTTTGTAAAATCCTCGGAAGTATTGATATGTTTGTTTCGACTTATCATCTTCACAGATATGCAGATACCCTACACATTTCAGGATTTATACACATTATACATATTACGAAATATGGTGCAAAAAAATACTGTACTGTTCCCGTTACTGGTTTTAGTGGTAAATTCCCCGCAATACGCAAAACTATCATGTTGAGCTGTTTGCATAAACTGAAGGCGAATTGGCTTTGACTTTGACTGTTAGGTTGACTTCCGATACAAGGAGGACCAAGGGGGACAATATGGATCGGCAGTCGTAATTTTCTCGCCATAATTATACGATTTTAGGAGGTCAGCATTAGGTTCGTTTCTCTTTAAAGAAGATCACAAGTCCTTGTATGGAATCTCGGTATGTGTTTCATTATAACTTAGGCTACTCTGGTGTCAAATATATTGATATCGTTTTAAAGTCTTTCTTAAGAGTTTATAACATGCGGATTTATAAAATATAATTGCAATTATTACTGAGTTTCGAAATACGTTTATTCCTAGTTATTTGTAGGCCTATGTGGAACACTTACACAGTCGTACTGAACTTGTATATTCAAGGCAGTAAAACAGCTAATTCCTTATGAAACAGAACATAGTATTGAAATGATCAATCATAATGCTTGTACCAGTAATACCGGCTACCATACCGTTTAAAACCCCTATTTTGTATTGCATCAAAAAACCTCTCTACAGAAGACATCTCTGTACTCCACCCATCTCTTGTCCTCTACGTATATTGTCGGTTTAGATGGAACAGTCAGTCACGTTCTGGCATCTGTTCACAAGTTGTAGATTCGATCCCGGCCCAGGTCGATGCCATTTATGTGCATGTGCATGTGCATGTGCATGACTGATATTCGCATGTCCGTAGATTTACAGGTATATGTTCCTGCGGGGAAAATTCCGGCACACCGGCGACAAGGGCAGGATTGATAGCCCCAAGACATAGCTCTCCCCACCGCTAAATGCGCTCAGTTTTGCACTCACGTTACTACTTCGATATTGGTTTGTATCATCGTTGTTAACAGTACAGTTATTATTCTGTTGCATTCTTCACTCTAATTAGTGTAGTGATGAGCAAATGCAAGACCAAGACCAAGGCGGTCTTGGTCTTGGTCTTGGTATTGCACTCTCAGTCTTGGTCTTGGTCTTGCATAGGTAACCCTGGTCTTGGTCTTGGTCTCGGTCTTGCATCAGTGGTCTTGGTATCGGTCTTGCATACTCGGTCTTGGTCTTGTTGCAAGAGTCTTGCAGTATTCTTTTACGCATCTTACTGTGAACGATGGCGTTACACCGATTACATGTGTTATTGCTTGCGAAAGTAACGAAAGCTAATTGCTTTTAGTTCCTTTGACCACGTAAACAGTAATGTGACGTCACACTGTTTGCCGAAACGTCCATGGTGATATAAGCTAGAACAGTAAACTTTGAGTGTAAATTTAAATATTCTCTGTTATCCTATTGCAGAACTTTAAACCCAAAATCCACGAGATGCTATACACTATTTGAGAGTGTAAAATTATGAATATTATATTGTAAAGTTTCAAATTGAACGGCTGTGGAGACAAGAAGTAATATTAACAGGATGTGTATGAAATGTTTAAAAGATTTCCGCATAGGAGAGAGGTTCTATCTGACCTGTTTAAAACTGTATAATATAATAACAAAACATAACGGCATTGAAGCAGATGCTTTAGAAATTGTGCAATCTATAGCAAATCACACAATGTCCATTCGAAATAATGTCTTGCAATAAATAATAAGGCTGCAATAAATAATATTTCTCTTTCCATATACCCTGTTCTAATTTATAACACATTGTGAACAGATCATTTCTGCACTTTAAAGATTTCCGCTGCCCCACATAAATTACTTTCTACTTGCTTTCAAGTTTCGGGCCTTCAACTAATTGGGTCATAAATAATCATAACTATTCTTCATGCAAGCAAATATTTCTAGACCATGCATTTTCTACTTTTAGTATCTTTTCCCATTCGATATGCATAGTTAATATGAATCAGAAGCAAGAGCTTAAACACCGCCACCGTTATGTGTCAATAACAGAATTGTAGTAGTAAAAAAAGGATTTCAGTGGATGTCTTACCTATCATCAGCAAAATGTAGGCCTGTATAGCTACAGTACAATCAGATACGTAACTGAAAAGTAATAAGTAGCAAATACCCATCAAATAAGTTCCTGTTTTAATTAATCTACGGTTTAATGTGTTTTATTGAATAATTGTGAAGAATACCGGGAGTATAACTTGATTTTTTCGGACTTCACTTTATTTTAAAATGTTCTGCAAGGAGAATGGAATGAGCTGAATAGCTATGTTATATTGTCAAGTAGTCAGAAAGATTCTATATGTGAGAGTAGGCTATGAATATTAATGATAGGTGTAAAAAAAGGATATAATCGTTAATGAAATAGGCTGCTGAGCATGTTAATAGGCGTTTTAAGTTACGGGGGCTACTGTTTAAAGTTTCAAATCCTCAGTCATAGGCCGCCCTCCACCGCTGGGACCCGGGATCGTATCTCGATGGATCCATGTGGAATTTGTGGTGGATAAAGTGGGGTCGGGGCAGGCTTTCTCGGGGTGCTCCGGTTTCCCCTGCCATATATCATTCCATCGTTGCTCCATTCATCATAGTATGACCATTTGGTTGTAATAAAGAATTATTATAAATCCTCAGTCATAGCTTTCTTTTAACCCAGTGAGTGGTTGGAGAAACTAGTTATTAAATAACTGTATTGCAGAATTTTTAAGTTTTATTGATAAATTATGTGGTCAGTATTTATATTGTACGCAAAATGAAATTTCATATGTGGCTTAGGGCCTTTGTTACATCTGTTTGTCTTTCGTACCATAATACTAGAGAACTATTGCAATTAAACATTTTAACAATGAATATGGAGTGTTTATCGTGAATTTAACTACCACCAATTGAAGGAACTAGCTGTATGGAATGCCATTCAGGGAAATCCGTCAGATTAATTGTAAGTTTTCATTGCAGTAATTTGTTTTAACGTAGTGGTAAGAGAGGTTGTATACGGATTTCACATGTATTATTTGAATGGTGCGCTCGTTTTTGGATACGGACAGCGTCACGCGTGTCTGCTCTCATTGGTTACGGCACGATGAGGCAACCTCTACAATATAGGCCTACCAGCCTTAGGACTACCCCGGCTAGCGACTCTGCGGCGCCTTTGAGTAGCGGTCGCTGGCTCGCTGCATACACAACGGGGCTTTATAAAACTTTCTCAAGTAGCAAGACTGCAAGAGTCTTGCAGTTAGGTCTTGTTCTTTCCAGAGTCTTGCAGGGTTGGTCTTGGTCTCGGTCTTGCATGGTCGGTCTTGGTCTTGGTCTTCCTAACGCTGATGCGGTCTTGGTCTCGGTCTTGCATTTTCTGCAAGACCAAGACCAAGACTGCAAGACCAAGACTGGTCTCGCTCATCACTAAATTAGTGCCGAAATGCTCGAATTCATATACCGTATTTCATATCAGCCGTAATGCATTTTATCCGTGATCAAAACGAGACCGCGCACCTACAGATGCGAGACCGGCATTACGTCGTCGAAGTTCTTTGATAAAATTTTATTCAAAGGACTTAATTGTGAATGTGTGAGCGCTGTATAAACTCTTTGAAGAGGTTGTGATTTTCTATGCACAGCGTTTTTGGAAAGGAACGAACACTTTTGAGTGCTTAGCTTAGCACGTGGCCCAGGCGGCTTGGGTCGCTTAAATCCTAAAAGGGAGAGGTAAAACTCAGATAAAGAAATAAAGAAAGAAAGGTTAGCACGTACGCAGAGTGTAACAGAAAAACTGTTGGGGATGTTAAGTCATGCAGAGAGGATCATTTTTTGGTTCAGGAACATCTACCCAACCAAGTCCTTTAAGAGTTATGCGTTTGGGTGAAGGTGCTAGCCTATAAGGTTCAACATTAAACAAGCACAGTTGAGCAAAAATTACATTTTATGGAAGAACATGTTCTCACAGTAGGTTCAGACAGTCGAATCTTGGCCCGATTACATGCTTCACACCATCGCACCATCAAGGGGCATTAAAATGGGCGAACGCGATGGCCACGCAACAGGCCCTGCTGGCGTGAAGCTTGTAATCAGGCACATAATCGATTGTTTGAAGACCTATTGTGAGAACATGCCTTTCAATATAATGTAGTTTGTGTTTATTTAATGTTCGAACTGTATTGGCGCGCACCTTGACCCATGCGCATAACTCGGGGTCCTGTTACACCCTGTATAGTTAACAGAACTGCAATATACAGTGCGAATCAAACATGGAGCCACCGGATATCTACCGTGCATAGCGTGCTGCCTTCACCGGGATCCGGGAATCGGGCGGCCAATCGCCGCGACTGTTCTTATTTACCTCCTCTACTTTCATCTCCCGCCGAAGCTTAAATTAAGAGGATACCCAAATGAAGGAAGAATATCAGTATTTAATTCACCTCTCTTAAAGTAGATGTTGAAATACTATCCCCTCTTATCTATACGTATCTGACAACGACGTATAAATTTTATACGGGCGGAACTTCAAACAAGTAAGTCCGATTAACACTGATGTTTGAGAAATCCCAACTTCCTGAGTTAAACAGCTCAGATATTGCAAAGGATCTCCTAGATGTGTAAAGTGTGGAGAGTTCCCCTGTCTGAAACATCTCGGAAGGACTGTCCTACTTCTACAACATATGCTCCTTGTTCGGGAAATAAATCAGCCAATTACAAAGGACGTGCTGTTTATCGGAATATTTTAAGTAGACGATATCCGACTACCCTAAGACCAGTAACTTCTCGTTCACTCATCCAAAGCCAAATTATGCAGATTTTCCATAATTATTTTCTCCCTCACAAGCTCGAGCAGGCAAACATAATGACACTGGTATCACAGCCTCATCATTCAACAATCATTTCTCAAATTTGAAAATACGCTCATGTAACTCACTTACCTATTCAATGGGAATAGACAATTCCTAGGCAAGCTAAAGGAATATATATATTTTATGAAACGCGGAGGTTCAATGCCGCGCTTACCTGTGTCCCCCATTCAACCCTATTCTGTGCTAACTCCATCCAACTTTCCCTCGCAAATCTTACTTCACTTAAATCTATCCTAATATTGTCCTCCCACCTACGTTTAGGTCTTTCGTGGTATTTTCCCTTCGGGTCTCCCAGTTAATATTTTATAGATATGTCTTTCTTCCCCCATGCGCGCAACATGTCCAGCCCATTTCATCCTCCATGAATTAATTACCCTTATTAACCTATGTTGGGAGAAAAGTACAGGTTACGAAGCTCGTCAATATGCAGTTTTCTCCAGTCCCAGTTTTCGTCTGTCTTAAGTTCGAATATTTTCCTAAGCACCCTGTTTTGAACACACTTAGATTATGTTCTTCCTGAAGAGAAAGAGACCATGTCTCACATCCATATAATACAACCGGCAGAATAATTGTCTTGTAATTTTTTATTTTTAGATTTCTGGACAGAAGACGAGAAAAGATTTTCTGAACTGCATAAGAACAGGCATTTTCTGATTCGTGTCTACACTTAACATTATTTGTATCTGTAATTATTGCTCCCCTATATTTGAATTTCTCCACTTGTTCGAACAATTTACCGGCTATTCTAATATTTTGTAGCGCATTATTTTGGCGTTTCATGACCATATATTTAGGCCTAGTTTTCTCTGTATTAATTTCCAGTCCAACATTCCTGCAGGCATGGATATGGCGTGGATATGTAAAATAGCTCTTTGGAATCGAACAGTTTGCTTAACATCGTCAAGAAGTAATACTGTTCCTATATTATGTTAATAACGTAGACATAATGTTAATTTTGGAATCACATTTTACCGATAAACGCCAAGTAAATGTACCAGGTCATACTGTTTGTAAAACACAGCATCCTGATGGATGATGGATCTTGAAACAGCAGTCATTGTTCGCAATAAAGTTTAATATGATGGCGTAACTGATTACAAGACACACAATGTCCTAGCAGACGCATGAGGACCAATTAGCACTTACTGCTGTTTATCGCCCACCTGAACATTAGACAATACAGCAACTTTCTTCTAATTTTTTAATCTATTGCAATAAGATTTATAGTGGGTGGAGATTATAACGCACGTGTGAGACAAATGTCAGGTAACTTTAGACCCTTGTGGTCCCCGGATATCATCTGACCGTCATTATCCTCTTCATCCCATCCTCGCCTTGTTCGGAGTGAGTGTGTGTGAATGGTGTGTCTCGTCCTATGTGTTTGTGTTGTCTCGGAGGTGGCCCCGGCATTGGGCTGATCACCTATCCGTGGAAGCCCTCCATGTCCTTGTCCGGCCAAAAAAGAATGTCTGTGTTGTTATCCATGTCTCCCAACAGGTCGTGTCCCGGTAAGGCCCGGGCGGCACGGGTCGCGTAAAGGTCCCTACAAGGGAGAGGTAAAACTACGAAAGAGAGAGAGATTATAACGCAAACTATCGCTAATAATACAAGAGGTTCAGAACTTCTTAATACTTTAAAAGACCTTAATATTCTGATAATATCTGCTGGAGAACCGACTTATGGCCCACCTATATAAATAAAATTTCAGATCTCCTGTATTTCTTTTCAATCAAAGGAGTGTCGTTAGAAACACTGGACGAAAAAAGTGTTTATGATTTAGGCCTAAATCAGATTATTCTCCTGTATTAATGACTCTGACCTCTTCTGTTATTCTTCAAAGCTATTTAATAATTTCACAGACTGGAAAATTTTAAAACATAAGTTTGACAGACACAAACTTCTCCGTCGCGGACTATTTGCAGTGTACCTACAATTTGCGAAGGAAGTTGCAAGATTGTTAGTGCAGTTTTCATAAACTGGCGAGTCTGCTACTCGCTGGCTACCCTGGCTCTTCTCATTAATTATGTTCTTGAGAAATAAAACCAAATGAGGTACAGTAGTTTGACATTTTAACTGCAGTGAGGGCAGAATCCTTTGTAATGTAGGCCTATTAAGCACTTCTAATTAATTAAAATGTTCTTTCAACAAAACGGATATTACTATTTTTTAATTATCTATAATAATAAAATAATTATGAAATATTATTTTAGTTAAATTTATTAAACCCAGTATTGCCAACTCTAAAATATTGTTCCGTTAAAAGTGTTCAAAATCCGCTGAATCAAATTAATTAATTAATTAATTATCGTAATTAATTAAAGTTCAACTAGTCGAAAGTACTTTCAACTTCTGAATTTGATCATGACAGGATTAAAAGTATACGCACAATTCAGAAACTTCTTTAATAGGATTAAAATCACTTGCATAGGCTATAGATTCTCATTTAATTCCAAAATTCACTTACATTTTCTTTTTTCGCCATTCCCCAGTTGTAAGTTAAGTCTGTTTCAATCAGTGCATCATCTGGAAACCCTACCTCTTTAGCCAGAGGTATTATTGGCAATTTCGTCACCCGCAAACACTCAAATTCAATTCAGAAGAGTTAAAATATCACATTATATTGGATTTTAAAAAATCCATCAAAGCACAATACAGCCTATACTAAACAAATCCGCTAACCTATAGAACCATATTTTTCCCCGTTCAAAAGGTTAAAAATCCACCGAATTTAACGGGAATTCCACTAAGTTACCAAAACTGATTAACCCTAACAACACCGAAGAACTACTGTACATCTATATAATTCATTAGGCCTAGAAGAAGGAGGCCTGACTCAAAGAGGGGCTTAGCCCAAAAAGATTTGGAAACTTCTGTGAAGCAATCACATTATACGAGGCGCGTCTACAAAGTAAGTTTCCCTGGGACCGATTACAGAAACAAAACACAATTTCAAGGAAATATTTATTATAACAGACACAGCCAGTGTCCAGCTATTTTTCAACATATTCGCCACCGGAATTGAAACATTTGTCTTGCCATGACACCAATTGAATACCTGTGTCGTACAAGTCTGCCGCCAGGGATTTGAACCACTGTGTGACAAACATTTCCGCCTCTCTGTCATTCTCTTTCATTCTTTGTCATTTCTTTAGGTGTAGGAAAATATGGAAATTACTGGGAGCGAAGTCCGGGCTGTAGGGTGGATAAGCACCTCCTAGCAAGTCTCCTGCAGAAGTTCGGCTGGAAACTGTTTAAACATTCACCCTAAAGCCCGGACCTCGCTTCCAGTGATTTCCATCTTTTACTACACCTCACGAAATGACAGAGACTGACAGAGAGGCGAAGGTGGTTGTCACATGGTGGTTCAAATCCCAGGCGGCACACATCTACGACACATGTATTCAAAAGTTGGTGCCACGGTAAGACAGGTGTTTCAATTCCGGTGGCGAATATGTTGAAAAAGAGCTGAACATTGGTTGTGTCTGTTGCAATAAATATTTCATTGAAATCGTGTTTTGTTTCTGTAAACGGCCCCACGGAAACTTACTTCATGGACGCGCCTCGTACATCCATTGATAGACCCAATGCCATGTTTATACTTTTAATACTTCGGACATTTCAAACACAAAAAATTAATTAATTCTGAAAAGGATGTAAAGAAAGAGCAGGGGCAATCTACGCAGCCCGGGCGTTATTCGGTGATAGTATAAGTACATAACCCGTCGATAACATTGACAACCAACAATCTACCTCTATGATAATGATTAATGATTCCAGACACAGACCGCGGGCACTTAGAGTAGTGTCGCTGCACTAATGTAAGAGCTAGAAAGCACTACGTGAGGACATCTCGCGTGGCCGAGTGTCAATAATTGAAATTGATGACGTAATGGCGGTGGAATTTAGAAAGACCACTCCGCCCTACTTTTCCTTTCACCACATGCAGCAGTAGCAAACACATCGGCCTGGACTCGACTCAGTGACTGCGAACAATCGAGCCATTGTCTCCACATACATATGTTTTCTTTTGTGTCATCCCCATTGTGTGGATTAGCTGTGAGGTACTTGTGAGGGCCAGGCAAGTATTGTCTTTATCAAGGCGGCTCATCGCACACGTTTTCTTCAGCTCTGGAATTCCCAACATTGAAATGTCACTGTCAGAAATTAAGTCCAACAAAACAGTATTTTTACTTTGGCTGTCATTTTCATTTGTTTACGTTTATCGATTTACACGCTAGAGGTCATTATGATCGCAGACGAAAGCAGCTCAATGACAAGAAGTTATTCCGTGCAGTTTGTTGCAAGGTTTATGTACGAGGGTGGATCGAAAAGTAAAGCACAATAGTTTTTTTTTTACAAAAAGTTTAATAGGTACAATTACAAACAAATGCACACATGAAGGGACGTCTTTTGTCTAATTTTCTATATAGTCGCCAAGTTTCTCAACACATTTCTCCCATCGTGATACCAGTTCAAAATACCCTGTTTATAGAAGTCTTCGGTTGAAGTATGACCATTTACGGACTGTTTTCATTTCTGCAGCTGACGCAAAGCGTTTACCGGCCAGAAATTTCTTCAGCGATTTTTATGGGCTAAAAGGCATAACTCGAGTGAAATTCACAGGGACATGCGTGGCGTGTAAGGGGACGACTGTATGGACCATAGTATTGTCTCCAGGTGGTGTGCATTATTCGAAGAATGGCCGTGATAACCTTTCATTTGTTTGGCCCGCGAGTAGCAATGGCATAAGCTGAATGTAAGCGAGGCATTAGATTAACAATATTGACAAATTTAGTACAGAGTGGGCCAAAAGTCGCGATCGGATAATGTTTATATTGTAATAACTCATTTTCCGAAACCGAAAACTAAATACAAACTATTCATAGGCTGAGAGGAATATTTATCCCCTTCATATACGTTTTGTAGGGTTAGTTTGTCGATTTTCCGATAGAGCAAGGACATTGTTATGTTTTAGTGACAAGCCAGAGTTTTCTTGCGCGCGGGTTTATTAGGCGATTGTTGTCGATGTGCAACGCTGTGTTATGTTTGTGTTGTAAGTAATGGCGGATACAAGCAAATATACGACTGAGGAACGTCTCTTTGTTAGTGTGTGGGTTCATGAAAAAGAACGCCTGTCAGCGTCATTGTTAAACGTCCAAAGTTTCGGTATGTGCACCATCGTTTTCCGCGCACGGTCGAATGCGCCGCCATGTCCTTCTGCTTGCCCGCCTCAGCATTTCGGGAGTGATCGTTCTGAAGATACGGATGATCTGTCTCTTAAGTTGTTCAACAGAATCCATCCGAATCATTCCAACCCAAGATTTTCTTCTAAGGAGGACCAGAGCCAGTTGTCGCACAACGAAGTTCTTGGGATCTGCATTTCTGCCTTGTTACACGATTTCTTTCTTTCCTTGTTGATTTCATCGGTGAACCCTCCAATGATTCACTCAGTGGATTACTGACATCATCGCCGCAATATTTTTTAGGTCTTCCGCTGCGTTTTGCATCCAATACAGAGCCTTTTGAGAAAGTCTTCTTTTCCAGTTTCCGTAGTTTGGCTTCAGTGGGAGCTGCTTTATTGAAACGATTCCTTCGTACGTTTCGCCAGTTTGTTCTTTTTCATGAACCCACACACTAACAATGAGACGTTCCTCAGTCGTATATTTGCTTGTATCCGCCATTGCTTACAACACAAACATAACACAGCGTTTCACATCGACAACAATCGCCTAATAAACCCGCGCGCAAGAAAAATCTAGCTTGTCACTAAAACATAACAATGTCCTTGCTCTATCGGAAAACCGACAAACTAATCCTACAAAACGTATATGAAGGGGGTAAATATTCCTCTCAGCCTATGAATAGTTTGTATTTAGTTTTCGGTTTCGGAAAATGAGTTATTACAATATAAACATTTTCCGATCGCGACTTTTGGCCCACTCTGTAGTTGCATTCCTAGGTTAGTGACAAACCTTTCGAAGCCCAGTAACCTATGTACGTTTAAAAATATAAATATCACAGCCGAGCTTAGGTACTCGACGATCTTGTATTGCATATTACCAAGGGCGCCCATATGATATTTTCTAGAGGGTGGGCAATTTTGTAAATTAATTTATTTTTTGTTGCTTTAACTTCATGGGCCACTTTGAAACATTACAGTAATAATATAATGAGTGCAGCAATAACGTAGCCAGAAACTAATTTCGGGGAGGGTCGAAAATGCCGGAGGAGGGTCCAACCCCGGAAAATTTTTAAATATTGAACTAATGAAAATCACATTTTACGCTTTTTTAGCCCTGAAAAACTAGTTAGGAAATTTGTTCGCCATACTCTACATGCCAACGTAAACAAGAAATCGTTACCTAAGTCATAATACTTAACACTATAGGCCTATATATTAAAAGTTAAATAACACATGGTACAATGGAAATAATAGCCTACGCATATGTTATGAAAACAAAATAACTAGTATAACGTATTTGACACACCAACAAAGCTTGTTTAATTTAATTTTTTTTTTTTTTTTTTTTTTTTTTTTTTAAATACAAAAATAGAATTTTAGCCTTTGGTTTTTAGGGGTCGGGACCCCCTGGATCCCCCTTTCCTAAGCCACTGTGGATTCTGCTTCCATGTTGCAAGCTTTTTATGTCTCTACCGACTTTTAAATAATTGTCCTAAAAGAAACGAAGAAAAAAACACTTGACTATAATTAATATACATTTTTTCCCCTGAGAGCTAGAGGGGGGCACGGCCTCCCCCTGCCCTCGGGTATGGGCGCCCATGCATTTTACAATATGCTATTACAAATCATGGCAAAACTTGATCTGCGATAATATAGGCTTCTGGCGAGCAGACCGATAAACATGGACAAATAAACATCAAAGTCAAGTGCGGTCGTGTTGGACTTGTTCAGAAAGACTTGAAGTAGAAGGTTGAAATAATGACCATCATGGCCCGTTGCTATCGTAGTGCTAGCGTGCCCAATACATTTTTCATAACTAATATTCCTTTCTTTCATTGTAATACCCCGTTTTTACTGCAATAACAGAAGCAGTTCCGGACTAACAGAGAAACGCTATGAAATGCAAGAGGCAAGAATCTAATCTTTCTTAGTAAAGATAAATTTTATACTGCTTTTGCAGGATACCAGTTTTTTAAACACTCTTTTACCTGCGGCGAGCGAATAGGCTCGTAAATTTTATAAAGTTCCTAATTTAAATAAATAGGCACGATGTCAGGTGATCGTCAGGTGATCAAGCAGGCCTCGTGATATGGTTGCAACAAACAGCCGAATAACGCGGGACCGAGTAAATAAATTTGGGTTTCGAAAAATGAAAAATACATTCTTCCTTTGGTTTTAGACACGTGCGAAAAAAATCTGTAATGGCTGATGAAGATTGTGTATATGAAATGGGATTGTTAAAGTTGAATTGATGTTCTTTTTAACTCCTAATCGCAGTGTAAATTTTCTACCTTGTAGGCTGCTTGTAGTGACAAAGTAGGCTTATGTTATTGTAAATATATGCAGCATTTAGGCTTACCCTGACGTGCTTAGCGAGAGGGTGTGTAAAGTCATACAAGTTTTTAACAACAGTAGGGTCAGGCTGTAGTTCCTTTGGGATCATCAGGAATTTTCCCGGTGTGCCGGTGTCGTACGGGGTCCATTTATTAATTTACATGCAAAAGTGTGCTGCTGTGCTTCAAAGCTCTCAATGCACGTAGTTTCTCATATCAACTGGCCCTTGTACGGAGTGTTTTTTAACGTGAAGTTGACATTACTTTTTCAGCTTTCATAGATACAATAGACTACTGGTACAGCGCCAGTTTACAATTTACGAGCCTATTGCGAAGCATGCAACAGATTTACAGGATAGTTCCAAAATATTGATATTTCTGTAGAATACATCATTCTCAAGAAATATGGCACATATTATATTGTTACATCTCTAACGGTTTAGGTAGCAAACAAAGCCTATATCGATCAGGTTTTGTTGTCTCATTTCAATAAAATGGGAAACTGCAAGTACCAGATGAACCTAAGCAGACATTATATCTACTGTATGCATTATGGAAAACTGAATATAAATCGGATACACGGGTGCAGACAGGTAGGGAAACTAACAAACAGATCTTGTATAGTTTAGTTGGATGATCTTGATCAGGGGTGGCGGTCAACTTCTATACTTAACGAGGCCAATATATGATGTAAGTTGACGTCACGGGCCGCACACTTTTAATGCAGTAAAATTATTATTAAAAATTAAAGTGATTATTTATTAAACAGTCGTACACATTAAAGCCAGCACTTCTTTTGGATGCAATAATATTATTTATTAAAATTCAGAACACATTATGGGGGTACATACAGCCTCCGGTGAAATTCATTATTTTTTTCCTCAGAAATGAATTGCTCTACCATCTTGCAATCTGACATGCTCTGTATTGGTTACTTCTACAATTGCATACTATTTTCAAAATTAATCAACTGTTTACAGTTATGGGTAGTTATCGTTACAAAATGGCAGCCACGTTTCGTGCACTAAAATGCCGTTTCCGTGATAATTTCCACAAATGGCAATATTTTTCAGTAGGCTAATTCTTTTTTCTATGTATATGCAAACATCGTAGAAACAACATCATCCACAATCTTTGGAATATTTACAGTATAAGTTTTAAAACAAATATTTTTTAAAATTATTTTTTCCTCAGCAGCACTATTAATGTTAAATGAAAGATTTACATATAAGTTTAGTATTGTTCATGTGATATTAACAAATACACAGAAAATTGATCACTCATAAACATTAATATTTGTGGCAGTTATCAAGGAAACATCATTTCAGTGCATGAAACGTGGCTGCCATTTTGAAACGATAATTACCCGTAACTGTAACAGTTTCATTAATTTTGATAATAGTATGTAATTGTAGTAGTCAATAAACAGCATGTCAGATCGCAAGATTGTAGAGCAATTCAACGCTGAAATTCACCTATTTCTCACCTATGAATTTCACCGAAAGCTGTATTTCCCCCCCTTAATATGAGCACGGGCACGGGGAATCGCTGATGGCATGGTTTTTTTTTTTTGCATAAATAGGAGGACCTGCGTAAGGTAATTTAGATTTTATATTTAACTGTTATCCTTTACCCAAAGAATGTAATTTGGAATATAAAAGCATCAGGATATCCGTATCCAAAGCTATAAATAAAACTACAAATATTTATATAAGAGAAGAATGCGCACATATGTGCAATTGTCATTCGTTACTGATTTCCATCAGTGATTTTGTTCTGTTCTTCAGTCTGATTTAAACAACCTGCGACTTGTGATAGTTAATGAAGGACTATATTTCCATGGCAATGCTGAATCTATGCGAGAGGTTTGTTATTTGGAAGGTTACTGAACAGCTTCCAGAACCTCTAATACAAATAATACAATGTAATACAGTGCAGCTCTCCCAATTCTTTGCTTCGAATGTACTGTCTCAAGTCGCAGGTTGTTTAAATCAGACCGTAAGTGGTAGCGCTCGCATGGCTTGTCACGTAATGCACATACACAGTAAATGTTTGGTTCATGGTATGACCTGTTTTTACACATCTTGTGGTGAAATCCATGAATTGCCATCCGAAACTACAAATATTTTAAACTTTATTACTTGACTTTGTCGCAGGCCGCACAGAATGAGGCCGAGGGCCGCCAGTTGGGCATTCCTGATCATGATTAAGAATAGTTACATTAAATTAATCTTTTTTCAATCATTAATATTTTTAATTTCTTTTATATTTTTTCTTATTTTTCTCAGTCTATTTTATATTTAGGCGTAGGCCTATACTTAATTATTTAAGATACATAGGTCTATACTTAATTAAGATATATAGGCCTATCTACTATACCGAAAGTACTCTAGTCAAAATCTATGCATTCGATCATCATCATCATCATCATCATTGTTTATTGTTTTTATCGAGGGCCGGTTTTTATCCTCAGTCCGTCCATGCTTAACAGGATTTGTAATGCATAACAGTTTGTAACTGAAAACTTGAAGTGGCCGTTCGATGGCTAGTAATGCTATGATCTTCAGCTATTGATGGTCTAAATGGAAATATTTCCAAATATTGTCGATATTTTCATTTGAACCTTTTCTTTTACTTCGGCTTACGGTGTGTACGATGTAATCAATGTACCAGCGTCAGATCGTCTTGAATCGCAGAGAGTAGAGCTCGCCAAATACGATATTAGTGACTCGGGTTTCAGATTACTGTTATTAGATTCATTCCACTTTCCCCGCGACCATTACCCTGTGCGATATTATTAATTCCAATCTCTTTCCGCTCCTCTCTCTTTTTCTTTGCGTCTCTTTCTTTCTATAGCCTACCTTGATCTTGCTTTTCAATTCTATCAATTTATTTATTTCCTTCACCCCCTCTCTCTTTCTTTCTTAGTGTTTCTATCACCAATCTAACTTTTTCTTTACCTTTGTATCCTTTTTCTTTTTATCATTTTTCTGTTGCCTTTACCTATTTATTTCTTACTATTTCTTTTACCATCTTCCATGTATCTCTTTTTATCTGCTTCTTTTCTTTTCCTTTCTTTATTCTTTCCCTCTTTCCCTTTGTATTTCTATCTTTCTGCCTCTCCTTTCTTTCTTTCTAGATTTTTATTTTTTCTCTCGCTTTCTATTCTTTTCTCTCTCTCACTTCACACACACACCCACACACACACATGTATATAATTATGTTTGTGTATGTTTATGATTCTTTTAAGCGAAATGATTAATTGTGTAGGTTTATGATGAAAAATGGGTGTTTTATTAACTCAATTAGTGGCAGCTACTGGTCAACACAGGTACTCATTAACTGGTTTTTAATTCTTATCTTATCATAATTATATTCTTAAAGAAGCTAATGAAGAAATGGTCTATGTCTTTACAGTTTAGCATTAAAGTTGAAGGTTTTCAAAATATTGCTTTTTTAATATGTCTGTCTTTGAAAGCTCAAAGTGTTGACAATACTATAGAACTAAATCATATTTAATTGTAACACTACATATTTTACATATTTCGCACACTGTCACATTTTTCTGTGCCCAAGGTCGGGTTTCTTCCTGGTCCAAATCGATGACATTTCTGTGGCTTGGTTCTAAAGGGCCAATGTCAATTTCTTGCAAAAAAGAGATCCATGCATTATTAAGCTCAGCTAGTCTATATCTGTCATAATATGAAAGATATAGACTTTAATATATTATATTAAAAGTGTCAATGTCTGTTGCTATTAATAGACATAATGCACAAACCTTAGAGGCCAATGTCCGAAGTTCCCAGCAAAAAATGTTACTTCTATAAAGGCTTCAAAGTCAGTTTGCTCAAAATCAAGTTTTATGACATTGGCCCTTTTAGAATCAAGCCACAGATTTATGTGTGCAGAAGTGCGACTGTCCCTTATCTGAAAATTGAAACGAAGTGAAGCGAATAGCCATTTTGTCCCTGAAGGGCTAAGGCCTCCTCTTGGGACGGGTAGCTCGGTTGTTCTCATGCGGTTAACTAGTCCGCATCGGTACCGTAATTTAATTCGTCGAGGTTTTCACTTGTCCTTTTTTGGGTGGATCCTGAACTTCGCGCACTTTCTCACTTCCTTGTGATCACTCACTTGTTGCTTATACTTGTCTTGTTCGGATGTCTCTCAGTGTGCTTCTAATTCTTTCCTAAAGGTGTCGGCTCATGTAGTTAGGGTCTACCACGGCGTCTCTTTCCTACGTGAGGGATCTAATGTTCTTGAGCCTCGTCACGTGTCCTTTCAATTTCCATTTTATGTTGGGGCCACGCTTAATATTGCATAATTAAAATTACATACTTGTAAAAATGCACACAGTATCTTGGAGAACGATCCCGTTTAAGGGAAGGTATACATTTGACTAGCGTAAAGAAAAATCCGGTATCCATCTTATATCCGATTCAGTGAAAATCTTTAATATACTACCTTCTATGTGTAGGCTGTTATGATTAATTAAGTGCCAGAATGGAATTTTATGAGATGTGTGGGGGACTGGAAAATGTCTGTCCGTCTGTCTGTACGCGCGATAACTCAAATACTCTTTATCGGATTTTCATGAAACTTGTTATACTCATTTATAACATTCATGGAAAGAAGCCTATTAATTTTGGACGAAATCGGTTGACTGATACCAGAGTAATGCCCAATTTAGCGCCTATTTTATGGTAATGTAGCCTATTAGACAGAATTTATCAAATGCAAATCAGTTCTCATGACAACATATTGTTTTACAGCGTTCATATACGGCTTTGGAAGTTGCAATGCAATTAACTTTGACAAATAACACTACCCACATATTCCTTCACATATACTTATCAAACTTTAGACCTCTGTTCTTCCGTAAGCCTTGCTTAATAAATCGTTCTGGAGCTTAACTCGTAATCGATTACAAAAATAACTTTTTTTTTGCTTATCATAATTGCAATTATCACTGATTATATAAAAGCATTCTGGCACTTTGTTACATCAATTTACCTGATTTTATTTTTTTAATGTAAGTGAGTATTCGATATTCTTCTTAACATGAGTACCACGTCCGAGACAGATGAACACAGGGGACAAGACTCACAGTCACTCACACACTCATTACGAATGAGATGTACAAGGCGGATGTGATGAAGGTGATACCTAGGGCTGTAGTTTTCTAACATTCGTCTTACAACGAGGGAAGCCCCCACCCCTTCTAGGAAACTTGTCCCCAGCAGGAATCGAACCCAGGCTTGCTGCATTAGGAGAGCGAACACACCTCCTGCGCACAACGGTGAACTGATATCATCTTCAGTCGGGCTGTAATTCAAAAGCCCGTTGGTATAAGTTATCAAAATTGGACGTTTACTAAAATTTTAATGAAAAATTTAGCAAAAATATTTATAATATCACAATCGTGAGTCGGCCTTTGTAGTGCGGTTACAAGGTTAGAGTCAAACCGATAATATTTATATGTGCAGGTTAAAGGCCTAAGTTGAAGTACAGTCTCCCCGTTAAATAACCGTAAAACCAACCAACACTAGTGTGTAAATAGTATATTGCGATACAAGGGCCGTAAGGCATGATTACGGATCGAGGAAATAGTTTGAAAACACGAGGCGCTCGCGCCGAGCGTTTTCAATTTTCCGATGATTATTTATATCAATTTAATTATATTAATTGTGATATTACCTGAAAATATTATGTATATACATTCTTGAAGATTGATGTTTATTTCAGAAAGTGATTTGCATTTGTTGTTGTTTATGGGAACCGAATATTTGTGCTGAGGGGGGGCCTTGTCCATAAAGGCTTGTATAATGAGGTGTGTCGCTATATTCATAACAGCACTGAAACGCTTACCGCACATAGCAACAAGATTGCGTGTGGGAATGCCAACTTAATCCACGGCAACAACGTTCGTAAGTATCACTAATTAGTTATGGAGTGCAAAAATATAATTTCAACCAGAGTCAAAAGTCTTTCGATTGATATTCTACCTCATTCATACGCATTGACCGTTTTTGCTCAGAAAAGAAAGGCGTAATAACAGAAATAATAGATGATTGTGTTGGAAAGCGAAGTGATAGGATAGCCTAATGGGCGTTGCGCAGGTAGGAAGATGCGTAAAGAATGAGATTCTGCGACTTCCTTAGAGAAACTGTGGCTAATACTTGCAACCCTGACATACAAACTCAATATCGAACAAACAATTAGCGGAGTTATTGGGTAACTGCACAGTTGCAGCTCATCCTGCGGAAAGTAGGACCTCTTAAATACTGTATTATCTCTTGTGACATCGCATAAACAAACCTTTCGACCACGACCGCACTGCGTCATCGTCATCTTGCAAGTGGCTTCCGCAACGTTTATGGTATTTATGTTTAAACGCGGCATAGTAGACCGCTCGCTGGTTTTTTAAGGGGGGACATACAGCTTTCGTTGAAATTCATAGGTAAGAAATAGGTAAATTTCATTATTTTTTTCCTCAGCAATGAATTGCTCTACAATCTTGCAATCTGACGTACTCTTTATTGACTACTTCTACAATTGCATACTATTTTCAAAATTAATCAAACTGTTACAGTTATGGCTAATTATCGTTACAAAATGACAGCCACGTTTCGTGCACTAGAATACCGTGCACTAGAATTTCCACTAATGGCAATATTTTTTAGTGATTCTTTTTTCTATTTGCAAACATCATATGAACAACATTATCTACAAATTTGGAATATATACAGTATAATTATTTTTTAAAAATCAATTTTTTTTAAATGTTCTTTTTCATTATAATATCATACGCGTATACACTGAAAAATAATCACTCAGAAATATTGATTTTTGCAGTAGTTATCAAGGAAACGATATTTCAGTACATGAAACGTGGCTGTCATTTTGAAACGGTAACTATCCGTAACTGTAACAGTTTTATTAATTTTGAAAATAGTACGCAATTGTAGAAGTAGTCAATAAAGAGTATGTAAGATTGTAGAGCAATTCATTGCTGAGGGAAAAATAATGAAAATTACCTGTGAATTTCACCGAAAGCTGTATGTCCCCCTTAACCTTCTGGTTTGGTTAAACCTTATCTTTCACACATAAGCTTGCTCTGAAAAATCAGTTCTCGGGTGCCAGAGCGGCGTCCTTTATTCAGATTGTTGTGTGCCAGACAGTGAAAACAAGGTTTGACATAACCGGCACGCGTGTAGAGCAAGCTTAGGTGTGATGACAAGGTTTCACCAAACCAGAGGATTAAAAACCCATAGGACTATAGACTTACATATGGTTTTTCAAAATAGTTGTAACTTATATTATGATACTGATAAGGATTTTGTGAAAAACGATTGTGATAGGATCAGAAACTGAACCTGGTTCATTTTACTTTCTAGTTTACTTACGTACTGCCCGTTCAGTAGGTAGAAGGCGTATAGGTAAAGGAAGTAAGGGTATTGTGTTTGACCTTGTAATTCGATGTAGAGTTTTCAGCATTCAGGTTTTGAGGTCTCCTGAATCCAAAAACGCTATATTCAACAACAGCAAAAAGTTTGTGTGTGGGAATAGCATATCTGGAAAGCAAAAAATCGTATAAATACAAAATGTTGTATTTTGTTTAAGGTGTTTTTACACCAAACGGACTAGTCTAGTTTTGTTTTGTTTCCGAATTTCGAATATGTTGTCTGTGCGTCGAAATTCGGCTCCTAAACGGGCGTTTTTGGTTTAGGAGCTATCAGTTGTTTCCACTGGAAACAGAAGTTCTGGAGGAAAATGTTAAGTGGTCTTTATAGCTCAGTGGCAGAGTACAAGTTTAGCAGCCTGTATGAAGGGTTGTGAGATCAAACCTCACTATAGGCGCCTAATTTTTATTCATATAATATATATATATATATATATATATATATATATATATATATATATATATATATATATATATATTCTGTAAGTTATTAGTATAAACTTGTATGAGTTTAAAAGTGTGGGTTTGCCTTTTGCATTATCGGATATAGGTTTTAAATTATTTAGCTCCTCTAGACATCTGTATATATTTCATTCATTACTTAAATAATGATATCAGGTGACTTTATTATCGTCAATGAACTGTACTCGAGCTAGTTATTTTAAAACTAACGAAGTCGAAGGTAAAGTTGTCGTAGAGTAGATACTAGTAATGTGCTAGACTGAGACAGACATACTTGTTTTCTTTCGAGCCGGTTCTAGAACGAACAATATCTACCCATCCCACTGTCTAAAACATTTCCGCGCTGACTATATTACTTTTATATTGTAATTTATGTCTAAAAAATTGTTAAAGCATTTGTGTTTTGATTCAAATTTACATGTCTTGAAATGTCTTAAATTTTACGTTTTCCTTTTCTGGTCTTCACTTTATTAGTTTACACCCCCAAAGAATATCACAATAAATAAATAAAAGTTATTTTATAAGGCATATTTGTTATACTAACTTATACAACATAATTCTGTGATTTTTAGATCATGAATGCATATTTTGTTCTGCTGTAAAAGCGATTTTTGGTCATAAAACCCTTGTCCTATTCATTATACGATTTAAGGTCCTCTGAATCAAAAAATGTCATTTTAAATAGCAAAACAATTGTCTCTATGGACAACATACATTGAAAACGAAAGATTATATTAAAGTCACATTTTATATGGGAGTTAGATGTCTGCTGAGAATGTGACACGACGATTTTATCTACCATTTACAAGAAAGAAACGTTTGTTTCTCGTCTTTTTAAGAGACTAGCTAGAGTACAGTTCAATGGCGATAGCAAAAATTCACCTAATATCGTTACTCAAGTATGAGGGAAAATAAATACGCAACGAGTGAAGTCTGAAAACCAATATTCGGTAATGCAATAGGTAAATCTATATTTTTGTACTGATATAAGTACGGTACATATTATAGTTCTTATTGGTAACTTACAGGTTAATTGTACATTGTATGAATAAAACGTAAGTGTCTCTAGAGGGGTTTGATTTCATATTCCTTCGTATACACTGAGCTACAGAAACCACTTAACATTTTGCTCTACAATTTCTCTTTCCAGCGGGGACAATTGATATCTTCTAGACCAATATCTGTCCATTTAATGGAAACAGCCTGTTCAATAATTTGTGTTTTATTTCGCTGTGTTGGTGTTGACGAGATTTTCAAACAAAACAAAAACTAGACTAGTCCTTTTGGTGAATACCGCTCTACTATGGTACCGGCACTGGAGCTAGCTGCCGAAAACTCCGAGTCAATCATCCTACTCATCCGGTTGGAGTCCCATAGATCATTATCGATTTTCAACATCGGGAAAGCCTCAAGTCACATATTTGATCAAATATTACTTATTGAAGTTTCCTAAGAACGTCCAGAAAATGTAAGCCAGTATCAACGGTGGTAATTAAAAAATAAATCGGGGACGCAACAACAAAGTACTTAGTCCTCTGCATGCTGCCTAAATCGAGCGCGCTCCTATGGAGATGAACTCGTTCCGCCGTGGTCAAAGGGGCTGGACGGTAATTTTACATTTGGTTGGGTTAATCATAAGACCAATCGAAGCTAAGGAAAAGTCTTCTGCTAAATGGATGAGGATGCAGATAGGCCTACTGGATTCACTTTCCCTCAAAAGAGTTAAATCATCAGCGAAAACTGGACATGATAATTTGAATAGTCCATCAACAGAAAATCCAGATGCTTGTCGAATCGGGTAGGCTACGCTTTATTTTGTAAATTTCTGCTTTAAAGTAGTATTCGAAGATCTTGGTAGAACAGGGAATTTTGCCAATAGTTTTGGAAAGGAAACGTTCTAAAACTTATATTTCGAGTTGCTTGTTGCACCCAAGATTGAATTCAAAGTCCGTAATGGTTTAAAGATACAACTAGGAAATCAATTAGATCACAGAATTTTCGACAAAAGAATCTGCCTTAAAATGTCTTCCCTAGCCTGGAGTAGCGGCAACACTTCCTACTTCCGTCCTTGACGTGTGGTCGGTATTGCATGCACGCATTCTAAATATCTTCTCGCTACCTCTCTTTGCTTTCTCCATTCCTACAACTATTGTTTAACAAAATTATTATTAAACTGCAATAAGCTTCTCAGGCATTCCATTGTAACGGGTGTTACAGCTGGACAATTAAAAAGACATATTTTGAGAATGAAAAACAGATTATCCAAATCTCTTTCTCTCTCTCTCTTTACCTTAGTTTCTAAGCGACCCACGCCGCCCGGGCCTTACAGGGCGGAATTATCTATGGATCACATACATACTTTTTTGACCGGACAAGAACATGGAGGGCCTCCCAAGATGAGTGATCAGCCCAATGCCGGAGCCACCTCTGAGACAACCCGAGCACAGGACGAGACACACCATTCGCACACACACACTCCGAACAAGGCGAGAATGGAATGAAGATGATAATGACGACCAGATGATATCCGGGGACCACAAGGGCCTAAAGTTACCCGACATTTGTCTCACAGGTGAGGAAAAAACCCACCTAGGTAACTTGTCCCTACCAGGATTGGAACCTGGGCCCGCTACGTGAGAGGAGCGAACTAGCCCTACGCCACAGCGGTTGACTTATCCAAATCTCATTCTTTACTACAGATAGCTCTTACTTTTGTCTGCACTATCATATATTTCCTAAAATAAAACTTTTCCCAGTATTTGAAATAAAAAGAATGCTGTAACGGGTGCTACATAAATGCAACCCACTTGTTGAGGTAGATGGTGAAATTCAATAAACTCTGTGAGATGACAGCTTTATTTTTATTATTTATTTTTTTTTTTGCAGAAACTCTTATTAATTTTTTTTTAGCGTAACGGGTGTTACAGGAATTGTAACGATTGTTACATAGTTCACAGAAAACATAACATAGCAAAATTGGCAAAATATTTATCAGATTTCAGGAGACAATAGTATATAAAGACAAATAAGTATATTAAGCAATAAATAGGGCCAAGAATAATATATCAACTTCTTAAAAATTATTCTGGAAAGCCGTAGTTCCCTAGACGTTTTGTCAAAGAAAATGGAACAATCATCAGTTACTGTTTATAACAAAAGTACTGAAATAGAGCATTTTGCAACGAAATTTTAGAGGAATAATTTATCCATTTTACTCTGCTTTGTATAATAATAATAATAACAGCAACAATACTTGAACACCAAATATATATACCACAAATAGGAGTTCAAAGATCAGATACAGATCATATATCCTTAAAATGAATGCACTTATATCCCTTCCACCTTTTATACTTATTTGTGGTTACTTCAATTTTATATTCAATAATAGGCCTACATGCTCTTTTATGTCTGACAAATTGAAATGTATGCTGTATCATATGACAACCTGCTTAAAAAAAGAAGCAATACCATTCAAAGCAATATATGTTCATCTCTCTCTTTTAGCTCTCCTGTAAGTTTCATATTTGTAACATATTACCCTTTAGGATTAATAAATTTCATTTTTTCTGTTGAGGGTGATTACACTGGTCTACAAAATAAAATAAAGTTGTCTCTATCTTGAACAAAAATAGTCAATTCCAATCAATTAGAGGTCGGAGAACAAGAATATGTCAGCAGAAATTATTTGTTAGCTCTTGGTTCAAAGATATTTACATATATACATGTATGTATGGAACTTCTCCCTTTGGTTCTTTACCTGTCTAGTTATTCACTCTGAGCGTTTCGGTTTTTTTGCCTTTCGTTTGTAATCTACTTCTGGGGCATCTCTCATGACATTCCAGCAATAGTCTGCAAGCATAGATGAGTTCCACTTGCCCTGATACCTTTTTTCCATTCCTGAAATGTCTTGATGGAAGCGCTCCCCGTGCTCGTCACTCACAGCGCCACAATTGTTTGGAAATAAGTCGATATGTGAGTCCAGAAAGTGTATTTTGAGCGACATATTACAACCTAGCTCTTGGTATGTCCTCAGAAGTTCATTTACAGCTAATTTGTAATTTTCAGCTCTTTGATTTCCCAAGAAATTGTGAACAACATTTTTGAAGGATTCCCACGCTGCTTTCTCTTTCCCTTCAATGACCCTATTAAATGTCCCATCCTCCAACAGCTGTCGAATTTGTGGTCCAACGAAGATTCCCTCTTTGATCTTTGCATCACTGAGATTTGGGAATGTTGTCTTTAAATACCTGAAAGCTTCTCCTTCTCGATTCATCGCTTTCACTAAGTTCTTCATAAGTCCGAGCTTTATGTGTAAAGGTGGCAATACGATTTTATCACGGGAAACCAAGGGAGTGTACTGTATATTCTTTTTTCCAGGTTCCATCATTTTCCTTTCAGGCCAGTTTTTTCGTATGTAGTGTAATTTCCTGTCGCGACTATCCCACTCGCACAGGAAGCAGCAATACTTTGTATATCTTAACTGCATTCCGAGTATGATAGCAATAACCTTCAGATCGCCACATATCTGCCATTGATAGACTTCATAATTTATTTTTTTAAGAAGCAATTTTACATTTTCATAGCTCTCCTTCATATGTACAGCGTGACCTACAGAAACAGATGGTAATGCGTTTCCGTTGTGTAGCAAAACAGCTTTCAAGCTTAACTTAGAGGAGTCAATGAAAAGTCTCCAGTGTTCAGGATTATGCTCCATTCTCAAAGATGCCATTAGACCATTTACATCATTGCAGGCAACAAGGTTGTTTTCCATTTCAAAGAATGGCGTTAAGTCTCTTTCTCGATGTCTATATACACACACTTTCACATTTTTCTCCAGGAGATTCCACTGCTGAAGCCTGGAGGCTAGAAGTTCGGCCTTGCTTTTTGGTAACTCCAGATCACGAATTAAGTCTTTAAGTTCTTCTTGAGCAATTTTATGTGGCCTACTGGGCGAGATTGATTCTGGAGTATAATCTGGCTCTTGCTGTAAAGACTCAGGCTGTTGTTTGTATTCTCCCTCCATGTCTTCATCAGATTGTAGGAGATAATGTTCCGGAGGGATAGGAACTGGCAGACCTTCTCCATGTGGTACTGGTCGTGTAGCCGAAGTCGAAGTTGGATATGTGATGGTCCGTTTTTTCTTTCTTGACATTCCATGTTTAAGAGGAGGCACCATACAGAAATAACAATCACTGACATGATTTGTAGGTTCTCGCCATGTCATGGGAACTGCGAATGGCATTGACTTCACTGTCTTGTTTAACCAACAACGGAGGTTTACTGCACATGAATTGCAGCAAATACTTGGTGCCCAAGGTTTATCCTCATCTATTTTGCAGTCAAAGTAATGGTAATATGCTGTCTTTATTAATGGAGTCAATTCACGTTTCTGAGAAGCAAAAGTCACTTCTCCGCACACATAGCAAAAGTTATTCACACTGTTAACACATTTACGTGGCATCTTGAAGTAGAATTAATCTGAAATACAAAGAAAATAAAGCTGAAAATTTAGATTATGATTATGTATTTTTCACCCAAGAAGATAAATAAAGGTTTGCACTTGATTTCTTATTTACCTGTGAAAATTTAACTTCAAACACAGAAAATTACTGAGAATTAAGAGCACAATGGTTCAATAAGCACAACAATGGACATTTATGTATACAAAATGGCTTGTCTAGAATCAAAATGTGGCACACTGGACAGTGTTGACAACCGTCATTTGTAAAAAAAAAATATTACCAACATTGCAAAATTTCCCTCTATCATAAAATTAATTCCTGTTTATCAAGGAAATAAGAGCTAAGTAAACATTTTAAACGTCATATTCGTTTATGTCACATCGAAATGAATAGGAATTAACTATTTTTAACTCGGATAGATTTTTTTGTAGACCAGTGTTATCAATGAAATAAAATTAGAGATTTTTTCACCACCTTATACCTTAAAAAATAGTCCTACATCTTATAAGGTTAAATAAACAAAACATTATAAGATGTTTTTTGGGATTGCTTTGAAATTACATTAAAATATCAGATTTTTATAAAAGAATTTAATTATAACATCCTGTGCAGTGGCTTTAATGTTTACATGTTACATTAAAAGAATAAAAATATTTACATAAGCCAAATATGTTTGTTTATTATATTCGTCGATAAATCTATCATTAATGTAATAATACCCTAGGTAGATATGTGAAACATGTTTGACTAAATCCATGTTATATGGCCAAAAAACTGTAACATATCTATTATTATTGGCTTATCTAAATATTTGTATTCTTTTAATGTAACATGTTAACATTATAGCCATTGCACAGGATATTATAATTAAATTCTTATATAAAGTCTGATATTTTAATATAATTTCAAAGCAATCCCAAAAATATCTTATAACATTTTTGAAGGTTATTTATCCTTATAAGATATAGGACTATTTTTGAGGGTATAAGGTGGTGAAAAAATCTTAAATTTCATTTCACTGCCTTTACTTATATACAGTAGTCCTACAAGCTAGAGAAGAACCTGCGCGGAACAAAGCTGCAGCAAGTGCAACTTCGTTCCGCGCAGGTTCTCTTCTAGCTTGTAGGATTATAGTTCATTTATTGGTATGTGGACGTTCTAGTTTGGTGAATCTTTTCACCAAAAAAGCTTACTCCAAAAAAGAAAAAAAAAAACAGGCTCTCAAAGTAACTTTCCTGAAACCGCTCCCATAGCTGAGGGGTTAGACCGCTCGCATTCCAACGCTGGGACCGGGGGTCAAATCTCGGTGCATCCATGTGGAATTTGTAGTGGACAAAAAGGGTCGGGGCAGGTTTTTTCGGGGTGCTAATGTTTCCCCTGCCGTAATATAATTCCACCGTTGCTCCATTCATTACAATATGAGCATTTCGTTGCAGTAAAGAAAATCTTAAAGCAATTTTTCTATTCATACTGTCGCGTGATAGGCTCAAAAAACAGGAACCTTTGACTGGCGCCTGAGGACCGATTTCTTATGTATGATGACGAGGATTTACAAATACCAGTGAAGGGACTGTAGAACTTTACGTATTTCCTATGCCTGTTTGAGGCATTTTATCCTGATGATACACTCAACAGGCATAGCTAATTCCTGCGGCCTTCAGCAGTCTATAAACACGACAAGGACCAAGTTCTGACTAATCATATCTGTGGCTAACCTATCAATAACATAAATATTTATGTATTCATCCTTGTCATTCCTGTAACAAGTAATAACTCTTTTATGGTGCTATTTTATTACTGTTATAAAACATAACCCGGAATAGTTCAGTTTACCGGGTGGAACATTTTATCATCCGTCAGCATAATTGCTTTGCCTAATGTGCTGCGATTTCTTAGCGAAGGAAATGGATAAGCTGCGGTACTTACTGTAAGTTATACAAAAGCAAAATGAGTATGGTAATCTTTGTATCCACAAGCGGAATGGCTTTCACCTTCCCTGCCTTACCGAGTACGCAGGAACTACGATTACTATGCAAAGTATCCCAATATTGAGCTTACTGCCATGGTCGTAACTTATGACGAATTTTGCAACCCGCCCTCTTACAGGAATTCTTTAAGTGGGACGAGAAAGCGACAATGCAATGGTTGACATTTTATGGTTTTGACAATGATTTTTTAAGTTTTTTTAGAGTGGCATCTAAAACAGGTAACATACAGGTTTGTTGACGAAATCACAATATAATTGGATGTTTCCTAAGTCTTTGTAGCAATGATCTTGCTATTAACATTGGAAGCTTGAAGGTCGATGGTATAGCCTAATGTTGAACGTATATCCTTATACTGTATATCTAATATAATATTGAATGGTGTCATTAATTCAACAAAAATTAGAATAATGTATTATTAACCCTTCATTCCATGAATTAATGAATTTCATATTGATCCTTTGAAGGCAATTTATAATAAAGCAATCCTGTATTCTGGTGTTCAATTCTCAAGAAAACCTAAGGCGCTGATATCTAGTTACCGTACAATATAGACTGTTTGAGGGAATAAGGTGGCACCAATTGATTGCTTTACCTTCGTTCCATATTTTTTTAGGGAAGAGCAATAATTTTACTATTTTTATGTGTAGAATCGATCAAGGAATACAGGTAACATATTTTTGTATAATATTTACAATTTCTTGAAATCCCCATTTTTTGGCACTTTGTCTATCTGCAAAGTTGCATGTACACAATCAAATTCACTTCTGCCCAAACTTTAAAAAAACCACGTTCAAACGCAGTGAAGGGTTTTATTAATTAGCAACGCTCAAACATCAAAATAGCCATTCTCCGTGGGAGAATTGCCAGAGAATGTCATAGGGAATTGGTGGAAGCTATTGGGAATAAAACTTTGTCATACCGGTCAGTTGCGAGGAGAGTTGCAGCGAGGACGTGTAGCAACCAGTGATCAGCAACGTGCGGACCGATGTGGTGCGTGCACTGTGTAGCAATCGAGCACCTGCTGGAGGACAACAGACGATGGACACTACTGGAGTTAGAGAACGCAAGTAATATCTAGAAACGCATCATCCACAGTATTTTGTGCACAAAATTGCATCTAAATTGGTACCACATGCATTGACGGAGGTTCAAAGGTGGATGCGATATGCCATATGCTCCGATCTCCTAGCACGATGGTAGCAGGAGGGAGACCACTTCCTTTTACGAATAACTATTTCAATCGATGAATATTTGGGCAGGGCATAAGAACCGGAACTCAAACGTCAGTCTGCAGAGTGGCGATATGCCAAAACACCCAGGAGGGAAAAGTTCCTTTTTTCTTCATTTATTTTAACCCAGGGTTCCTGCGCCAGTGGCTATGCCCCTGGGCATACGTTGGAATTTACAAATTACATTCAATAACAAATTCCTTTCCCTTCTTACAATTTCGGGATTATGTTTTTCTTTCAGCCATTGTCATCAAATTGGATCTAATATTTACTTGCTCTTATTGCATCTGTTTCCATTTGAACCTTACCGATGGTCTTCATATTGCTGTTTTCTTTCTAACACTACCCTCAACGCATTAAACCCTTGTAGGGGCCTCTCCGAGTCTAGAAAGCAAGCTCCGGAGACCATGGTTAACCTGCCATTTCAGTTGCATCCTTCAAGATCTTCCTCGCCTCTCTGTGTCTGGCACAAGTACACAGTACATGGTACATGGTCTCTTCCTCACTGTCCTCGCAGCAGCAAATAGAGTCTTCAGCCTGCCCAAATCTCACCAGGTTCACTCCAAAATACCCATGTCCTGTAAGAAATTGTGTAGACGAGTTTAAAAGTTCCGGCATAATCCTTCCCCCGTGAAATGAATGGTGATTGTCGCGTATGACATCAGGGGCGTCATTGTGTGCCATTTTGTTCCACATCGCCGAACAGTGACAGCAAAGTACTACAGGGGCTTCCTGCTGAGGTATGTACGACGTGGCGTTAGGGAGAAACGCAATGATCATTCTCCACGACAACGCAAGAACACATACATCATACAGTAAAGCAGAGCGTGTCGGGCTGCTTCTGCAGCGCTGGGGATGGGCAGAATTGGAACACCCACTATACTCTCCTGACTTGTTTCTATGTGACTTCGACCTCATGTGCAATGTAAAGGAACCATTACGTGGTAGGCGGTTTGCGACACGTGAGGACATTGAAAATGCTGAACGACAACGGATGACCAGATTCCCACATAGGGAGGAAAATGATGATCCTGATGGTATTTAGCGCCTCCCAAATCGTTGGCAACTTGTGAATGTTGCAGGGGACTATTTCGAGGGCCTTTAGGACGATTATATGTGCTGTGCTGTAAGGAGTGTGAAACATGAAAACAGTACTGTCATATTACCTACCTAAAATATGTGAAGCACAATGCTGGCGTGTTTTCGATCCACACGCGCTGGCATTCTCTCTCTCTCTCTGTCTCTCTCTCTCTCTGTCTCTGTCTCTCTCTCTCTCTCTCTCTCTGTCTCTCTCTCTCTCACACACACACACACACACACACACACATACACACAAAATATTGGCATGACTTATGTACAAACCCAAGAACACACACTTGATCTTGAGTTAAACACTCCGTAATGCTGAAAACAGTTCATATCAAGAAGGCCTCGCTCGAAGAAATAAAGATCGCGGCCAGTTCCCAGTATTGCCATACCCATAGCGGCATTCTTGAACTACAACATACAACATATTATTCTGAAAATGCCAGAATTAAATCCAGGGACATTAGAAGAAGGGTGTTGTTGAAATGGTCGATATAAGTGAGAACGAAGTTAAAAATGAAGGTTCTTTAAGCCAAGAAGTATCGGATATCAGCGAATAAACAATAAACCAATTAAATGAAATGGAAGGAAAAGCAGTTTCATGTGTTTTAAGCTGAATCTGTCGGAGAAAAGAACAAGTCAATTTTTATTATTTTGCTAGAAAGTTGTAGGCTATTAATTACCTGCAAACTCTCGAGAAAGATATTTAGTTATAACTTATTATATTAATTCAGGCATGTGAAAGTGCGTATTCAAGTACATGTACAATGCTACCACTTTTAAGCCTATTTTCTATATTCTGAAGACTGGGAGAGAGATTGTCTTGTGACGGGCTTTTCTTACTTTATGCTATAAAGTTCCTTAACTTCTTGGATTAAATCTTCGCCAAAATTCTTCGCCAAAATCTGTGACGACTAATATGTGATTATTCTCAATCGTAGTATATAAGTTTACTGAACTCCTACAAAACAAGGTCACTCATACACCTGTCGTGTCATCACAACACTGCCTGCATAGTCCACATTCCAACGTTCAGTACAACTACCTTTGACACCGGGTGATTGCAAACTTCCTACTCTCAGTCTACTTTCTCTCTCTTTTAACAATTTACCCAGTCTTGATAATATTGATGAAAATTTATATTAACGGGCGCCATCATCAATACGCTTCCTCTTTTCTTTTTGTTATGTATCAGCCCAGACACAAATTAAATTATAGATACACAGGCTATGTACCTACATGCCCCTCGACTAGCTTTTAAATTAACAGTGGAGACGGGAGTTGGGTTCGGATTTACCTTTCGTTTTTTTTTTATTCTGCTTCTTCTTTTTCTCCTTTTTTCAATACTCACTACCAAAGTATGTAACTTAGCACAAAAACCAGCTACTCTCAAACCATTACAAGGATAAGGGTCAAAAATCTGAACTTCACGTTAATTTACTTTGCATAACAATAACCATAATTTATTTAATATATTATTTTTTTTTCTTTTTTTTCAACAATAACAATCTTATATACAATAAATTACATTTACACTACATTAACCATTCAACACTTTTATTGGTAGGATAATATTTGATTATTCAAGGTTAGTATACCCAATTTTAACTATATAAGTACGTTCTCTGTTCAACAATAACAAATCCTTAATTAATTACTTTAATTTTCTTTCTTTGTTTTTCAGGTATCTACTAGAACGTCTTGTATTATTCTTCTAATTTACTACTGACTTGTGTAGTCATTTACATTTGCAACTTCAGGATAGTTCAATATATATATTATACTGGGTTTTTTTTTTTTCTTGAATAAATAAAGGTTTTCAATTCATAATCCAGTCCTTACTCTACAGATTACACTCAATAATCCCACCTATGTCTCCTATATTAGTCTATTTGTCAGCTTAGTCCATGAAGAATTGTATTTAAAGATAGATAGAAAAGACAGTCTCACGAAGAAAGAAATAGAAGTTTAGGCCTATACCCACAGAGTGACTGTGGCGATAGACCACCGATACAGGAGCGACGTCTAGATCTTGAGTTACAAACAATCTGACTCCTCTCCTGCAACCGGGAAAATATTAATGGGCCGCAAACAAAAATAAAATTTTGTAAATCGATGTCAGAGGTCCCTGACACTCTCTCCTAGAGGCACGTGGGGCCGTTGTTCGCCTCCAACATCGATGGCTTTCACAATCTCTCATAAATTTCTTTTCTTTATATGTTACTGGTATAGGCCTTGTCTACTACCAGATTTTATTTGTTTGATTCGGGATACTTCCGGCGTTCCCTCACCTCCCCCTTACAATCTCTGGTACTTGCTAATAAACTACTTATCATCAGTACACTACTCGCAATTTCCTATTCTCCTCTTTCTAACCTAACCAATCATTTGTTGTTATCTTTCAACTCACTCTCCTCTTTCTAACCTGACCAGTCATCAGCTATTATCTTTTAACCCCTTTCTTTCTTTAAGTAGAGTTCCCTTCAGCTTATACCATTGATTTAATTCACTCGGTGGTTATTCTAGTTTTCCTACTTCTTACGTTACTACTCTTTAGCATGGGCACCCAATCTTCTTTTGTCTCTAAATTCCCTAGAATTCTAACTGAAACTAATTCACGCCCAGATTAGTAAGCTTCTCTATAACCCCTTTAGTGACTTCTACTTCTACCCTAACATGTAAATTTTCCAATGGTACACACCTAATGCACTACCACTCGTAGGCCTTCTTTTGCCCTTCAATCTTTCCACTTCTTATCCCCCTCTACCATGTTCCATACACCTTCGCTTGTAGATAAATCTCTATAAAAAAAACATAACTTAACATTACAGGCCAGCATGAAATCTATTTATAGATAGTCACCCGTCACCTGAAAGAAACCCAAGTGGGAGGGGCCCTCGTAAGAAGTACTAAGCATGCCCCTTAATTACTTTTCTTCCTTACTCCCCTCGCGTCCTGTCTCAAAAATAACAAAGTTTCTATGAGCATCACCAATTGCCCCTAGCTATGTATTCATTCGTGGAACAATCACCCAAAAAAACCTAAAGTGAAGAGATCTATCTGTATCCTTCAGCGGTTAGGCTCTTGACTGCTCTTTTATAATTAACTTAGACCAGAAATAGAAAGTAGTTGGATTACTGGATTTCATCACTTTACTTCTAGAATTCTCACTTCTATATTTCTATTCTATTCTTCTATCATACCCTACGGCGTCTGATTGCCATACATGACTTAGAAACCATCCTTAAAAAAGGAATATCTCAGTTTTCTCACTCCTCAAACAATAAGAAAAAGTCTAGACTATTATACTCAACCAGTGATGTCCAACTTATCCTCCGATCCTGAGTTGTCTCCCATTACTTCCTGATGTCCATATCTGCTCTTATTCAGAGCGAGCAGTCACGACTCACTCTCACAGCTGATGTTCGCTGTAGCGGTGTCTCGTACTGGCCGACTTGGTGTATTCTTCTGATTAATGACTATCTCCATATAGTCGGGTCAAGGAAGTTCACAACCAGAATTTCCTTAGATGGAAGTCTGACACATCATCATGCCAGAACGTCGCTACCGCTGTCACACATCCCAATCTCGTCTTCTCCCTTCTGCCTTTTCAACTTCTCTCACTCGTAGTCAGGCACGTACTCCTTACTGTCTTTTTCGGATCAGCTCTTCTCCCGTCGACCCACCGTCGGCGCATGCGCACTTCTCTTTTTTCTGTAATTCAAAATAAATTCAGGGCAGTATCGATAGTCATAACAGGGTTCAATATCGATTAATCGAAGTCTCCCCAACCCTTCCTTTGTTTAGAAATGGTTTCTTATCGTCTATTATGCACGCAGCCATTCGCTACGTGACATTCTTCCCCCACTCACCATAAAAAAATAATGTTAACACTGTTCACATTTTTTTTTTTTTTTTTTTTTTTGTTTAGTTTACCAGCCTTAAAGAATGTTTATCCAGGAACAAAGGGTTTCAAGTCTTTGACGTGCCACTTCCCCAACTTTTTACCAAAACGGTTTGTCAGTTCGTAGCTATTTTCACTGAACTTTTTCTTTATAATATAGGGCCCGACAAACTTTGCACTTAAACCTGCTGTATAAGCTTGTGAGGCATCACTTAATTTAAAGTTTCTTCTTAACACTAGATCTCCTGGACGAAATTTCACCTCTCTCCTCCGAAGATTATAATAATGACTCGAATTCTTATAGGCGGTTTCTAAGTTATGTCTAACCATCAAACGTACCGTTTTCAATTTATTGAGTTTCTCCACCCAAAGTTTTGGAATTTCTTTATGAATCGGTTGGTTTTCCACCTTTTCAATCCTACTGATAATTTCAGGCTCCTTCCCATAATTTAGCATATAAGGAGTGCATCCAGTGGAACTATGCTTAGCCGTATTTATAGCAAAATTAAATTCTCTCAAATACACATCCCAAACTGTCTGATCCTTTTGAATATAACTAGAAATCATTGTCTTCAATACTCTATTGACTCTTTCTACTGGATTTCCTTGTGGCGAATATACAGGTAAATAACAAGGAGTTATATTAAAAGCTTTAGCTATCTCTCGCATTAATTTACTAGTATATTGCGGTCCATTATCCATCAGCAAATATCCCGGAATTCCCCATTTAAGGATAATCAATTCATAAAATGCTTCCGTAACTGCTCTACTGGTTGCTTTCCTTAACGCTTTACATTCTACATACTTGGTAAAGGTGTCCTGAAATACAATCACATATCGGTTCCCTTTTTTGGAACGTGGGTAAGGTCCCAACAAATCTGTAGCTACAGTCATCCAAGGTTTCTCTTTCTGGTAAAAATGCATTGGTCCTGCTTGAGCCGTTTGTAACACCTTCTGTCTCTGACATATTTCACAAGCAGTAACATACTTAGCAACATCTCTAAACATTCCCGGCCAATAATACTTGTTTGCTATTCTAAAGAAAGTTTTAGCTATCCCCATATGTCCTGCAGTAGGTGCATCATGACATTCCTGCAATACTTTAATCCTAAAATCTTGCGGAATAACTAATTTCCACCTATTCACTGTTCCCTCTAAAGTTTGTTCTAACTGATCTAATCTTAAATGGTACAACTTCTCATCTACGACCTTCCAATCTGGCCAAAATTTAGGTTTACTTTGTACTTGCTCCTTCCGCTTAATATACCAAGCATCTTGTATATTTTCCCATTCCACTACTTCAGAGTTATCAGTCAACAAGAGGCAAAATTCTTCCTCTACCGTTTTCTCTTGAACTTTCCCTTCGTGTATTCTAGATAAAGCATCCGGAACTTTTTGTAATCTACCAGGCCTATGTATTACTTCAAAATCATACTCCTGGAGCAATAAACTCCACCTAGCTAATCGTCCGGTCGGATTCTGTAATGTATTTAACCATTTCAGAGCAAAATGATCAGTATATACTTTAAAATGATAACCTTCCAAATAAGGACGAAACTTTTGAACTGCCCACAATATAGCTAACAATTCCTTCTCAACTATTGCCCACTTTTGCTCACCTACCGTTAAAGTTCTACTAGCATAAGCTATTACTTTTTCCTCTCCTTCCTCTCCTGTCTGAATTAATGCTGCTCCTAGTCCTGAAAAACTAGCGTCGGTCTGTAACACTAGGGGTTTAGTATAATCTGGACAAGTTAATATAGGACTACTAGATAATTTCGATTTTAATTCATCAAAAGATTCCTGACATTCCTTAGTCCAACGCCATTTCTGATTCTTTTTCAGAAGTGCAGTGAGGGGCTTTACAACTTCAGAAAAAAATGGAATGAATCGTCGGTACCAAGAAGCCAATCCTAAAAATGCTCGTACTTCCTTGACTTTTGTAGGGGCTGGATACTCAAGGATACACGAGATTTTATCTGAATCTACAGCAATTCCTAATGGAGTAATGATATGACCCAAATATTTTAATTCACTTCTACAAAATTTTGATTTTTCCCTATTAATTTTCAGGTTAGCTTTTCTTAATTTCTCTAAGACTTTTTCTAACAAGGACAAATGTTCTTCAAATGTCTCGCTAATAAGTACTATATCATCCAAATAACAAAAGCATTTCTCTCCTATCTCTTCTCTTAATATAGTATCAACTAATCTTTGAAACGAGGCTGGTGCGTTATGGATTCCAAAAGGCATAACTCGAAACTGATACAATCCTCTACCAGGTACGGTAAATGCTGTTTTTTCTTTACTTGCTTCATCTAATGGAACTTGCCAATACCCATTTTTCAAATCTATTGTACTGATATACCTAGCATGTCGTAATTTACTCAAAACATGTTCAATGTATGGCAAAGGATAACTATCTCTTTTAGTACAATTGTTTACTTTTCTGAAATCTACGCAGAACCTCCATGTTCTATCTGGTTTCTTTACCATAACTACCGGAGACGACCAAGGTGAATTTGAAGGCTCTATAACCTTTTCCAATAACATTTTATCTATTTCCGCGTGTATAACTTTTTCCAAAATGGGTGATACTGGATAATATCTTTGTTTTATAGGTTTTGCATCGCCTGTATCAATAACATGAGAAATCAGATCGGTAAGTCCAGTACACTGATCAAATTTCTGTAACTGATTTTCCAAAAACATATTCAATCTGTCCCTTTCCTGAGGTGTAGGTAAAGTAAGAATATTATGTAGTTGATCTTCTTCTTTTAAATCTATAGCCTTAACAAATTGAAAAATTTTTGCTGGTTCATCTTTGAAATACCAAGTCCCATCTTGCAAATATACTACTAACCCAATTTGTTTCAAAACGTCCATGCCCAGAATCATATCTACTGCTAAATTTGGCATAATTTTACATTTTATCTGAAAGATCCTGTCCTGCAATTTCATCTCAAAAGTTCTCTCTCCTGTTATAGAACTATAAGTTTTATCTGCTAATTGCACCACCCTAACTTCAGATTCTTCTACTGCTAAATCTAACATTTTACATAAAAAGTCACCCTTCTCTCCCACATAAGTTTTATCTGAACCTGAATCTATTAAAGCAATAAATGTAATATCCTCCAGCAAAATTTCAACAAAACATCTATCTCCATTAACTAAATCTGTAGGATTTATATTTAACATCACACAAGCCTGATTTTTAGTTAATTGTCATAAGGGATTTGTAGGCCTAACTTTTCTTTCTTGGGGCATCCTACAATCAATAGACCTATGTCCAAGCTTATTACAATTATAACATTTAATCGTAGCGCGTGGAGTAACTCTACGAGGTGCTTTACACTCGAACTGCCTATGTCCTGTTTTATCACAATTCCAACATCGCTGATTATTTGAAAAACGCAAAGTGGTGTTTTTACCATTATCCCTCGACTCATCCTGTCTCTCTTTATTTTCTATTACTTTAACTATTCTGGAATCATTTACATGACTTGAATTTCGTTCTTTGTCCCACGTCTTTGCAGAAAAACTAACATTGGGTTTCTTTTGTAACTCGGACGATGGAAGTTCCTGTTTTCCCTGAATTCCTAGCGCTGTATGAACTGAAGGTATAACAACTTGTCTCTGAGGTTTATAAGCCGTTTCTTTAATTGTAGCTCTAACCTGCGTTGGAGGAGGAATATATCTCTCAGAATCTAACAATATTTGTTCATACTGTCTACCTACACGTATTAAATCTGTTATAGTTTGAATCTCTGCAGGTCTAAGGTACAATTTTACATCAGGACGCAAATTTTTGATAACAGTCTTCATCATTTGTTGAGGACTCATTGGAGTACTCAGCCTCCTCATTAACGTTTGAATAGCATTAACATAATCAAAAATCGATTCTTTGGGACCTTGCGTTCTCTGTCTAATCTCATCCAAAAGCGAGTCTTCCTCATCAATAGGCAAATAATATTCTCTAAATTCTTTCAAAAAAGCTTCCCATGTAGGCCAATCTGTTAATCTGTTCCTGTACCAAAGTAAAGCTGAATCTTGTAAAATTTCGGGTAATACTGACAATAACTCTACACCCTGTAACTTAGAACTTTGTTTTAAATCTTCCAATCTCTCCAAAAATAAGTAAATACTATCCCCAGGTTTGAATTTAATGTTCCATTTACGAACCAGATCCAAAGTATTTGGTTTATGCGGCTCTAACTGAATTGTAAACGATGGTACTACTGGTACAACTTCTTCTGAATCAGCTACCGCCATGGCCTTCCTACGCATTAACTTAACCCATGTATACACTACATCTCCATATGAATCTTGTGGTACCGTTATATTATGTTCAACTAAATCTTCTTCCAAAACTTCCTGACTCAGAGCAAAAGCCGTAATTAACACTTGAAATGACTGAGGGTTCTTACGGGCATAATCTAACAAGCGTTGTCTTAACTCATCCCTTGTACCTGTGGTCGGTAACTTTACTCTATCACATTCTGCCTCTAAATCCGCCTTCCTCAACTTCCTAATAGCTTGGGTTAGCTCAGCTGCTCTTATTTGTGCATACGGATCAACATAAGTAGCCATATTTATATATTAACAATACCACTGGAAAAAAAGATTAGAACACACAATAGTTCAGTCGTCTGTCTTAGTCATCTATAGAAGTCCTTACTTGTCAATAGTCATTATTCTTTTCCCAAAAATATGTTATTATTATTATTATTATTATTTGTTTTTGAGAATAAATTTCAGTTATACTAACCTAACTCCCAAAATTCTTTTAACCCTATCTCGCCTCACGTTAGGATATCAAACTATCACTGCCTCACGCTATGGGCTATCATAATATGGAACTTCAACTGAATAAAGGTTTCTTTTTTTTTTTTTTTTTTTAACAATTTTAACTAAATTAAGTTGCAACAATTAGCAATACTGTTTTGTTTTAACACTACTCAGCCCCACGTTGGGCGCCAAACTTTGTGACGGGCTTTTCTTACTTTATGCTATAAAGTTCCTTAACTTCTTGGATTAAATCTTCGCCAAAATTCTTCGCCAAAATCTGTGACGACTAATATGTGATTATTCTCAATCGTAGTATATAAGTTTACTGAACTCCTACAAAACAAGGTCACTCATACACCTGTCGTGTCATCACAACACTGCCTGCATAGTCCACATTCCAACGTTCAGTACAACTACCTTTGACACCGGGTGATTGCAAACTTCCTACTCTCAGTCTACTTTCTCTCTCTTTTAACAATTTACCCAGTCTTGATAATATTGATGAAAATTTATATTAACGGGCGCCATCATCAATACGCTTCCTCTTTTCTTTTTGTTATGTATCAGCCCAGACACAAATTAAATTATAGATACACAGGCTATGTACCTACATGCCCCTCGACTAGCTTTTAAATTAACAGTGGAGACGGGAGTTGGGTTCGGATTTACCTTTCGTTTTTTTTTTATTCTGCTTCTTCTTTTTCTCCTTTTTTCAATACTCACTACCAAAGTATGTAACTTAGCACAAAAACCAGCTACTCTCAAACCATTACAAGGATAAGGGTCAAAAATCTGAACTTCACGTTAATTTACTTTGCATAACAATAACCATAATTTATTTAATATATTATTTTTTTTTCTTTTTTTTCAACAATAACAATCTTATATACAATAAATTACATTTACACTACATTAACCATTCAACACTTTTATTGGTAGGATAATATTTGATTATTCAAGGTTAGTATACCCAATTTTAACTATATAAGTACGTTCTCTGTTCAACAATAACAAATCCTTAATTAATTACTTTAATTTTCTTTCTTTGTTTTTCAGGTATCTACTAGAACGTCTTGTATTATTCTTCTAATTTACTACTGACTTGTGTAGTCATTTACATTTGCAACTTCAGGATAGTTCAATATATATATTATACTGGGTTTTTTTTTTTTCTTGAATAAATAAAGGTTTTCAATTCATAATCCAGTCCTTACTCTACAGATTACACTCAATAATCCCACCTATGTCTCCTATATTAGTCTATTTGTCAGCTTAGTCCATGAAGAATTGTATTTAAAGATAGATAGAAAAGACAGTCTCACGAAGAAAGAAATAGAAGTTTAGGCCTATACCCACAGAGTGACTGTGGCGATAGACCACCGATACAGGAGCGACGTCTAGATCTTGAGTTACAAACAATCTGACTCCTCTCCTGCAACCGGGAAAATATTAATGGGCCGCAAACAAAAATAAAATTTTGTAAATCGATGTCAGAGGTCCCTGACACTCTCTCCTAGAGGCACGTGGGGCCGTTGTTCGCCTCCAACATCGATGGCTTTCACAATCTCTCATAAATTTCTTTTCTTTATATGTTACTGGTATAGGCCTTGTCTACTACCAGATTTTATTTGTTTGATTCGGGATACTTCCGGCGTTCCCTCACCTCCCCCTTACAATCTCTGGTACTTGCTAATAAACTACTTATCATCAGTACACTACTCGCAATTTCCTATTCTCCTCTTTCTAACCTAACCAATCATTTGTTGTTATCTTTCAACTCACTCTCCTCTTTCTAACCTGACCAGTCATCAGCTATTATCTTTTAACCCCTTTCTTTCTTTAAGTAGAGTTCCCTTCAGCTTATACCATTGATTTAATTCACTCGGTGGTTATTCTAGTTTTCCTACTTCTTACGTTACTACTCTTTAGCATGGGCACCCAATCTTCTTTTGTCTCTAAATTCCCTAGAATTCTAACTGAAACTAATTCACGCCCAGATTAGTAAGCTTCTCTATAACCCCTTTAGTGACTTCTACTTCTACCCTAACATGTAAATTTTCCAATGGTACACACCTAATGCACTACCACTCGTAGGCCTTCTTTTGCCCTTCAATCTTTCCACTTCTTATCCCCCTCTACCATGTTCCATACACCTTCGCTTGTAGATAAATCTCTATAAAAAAAACATAACTTAACATTACAGGCCAGCATGAAATCTATTTATAGATAGTCACCCGTCACCTGAAAGAAACCCAAGTGGGAGGGGCCCTCGTAAGAAGTACTAAGCATGCCCCTTAATTACTTTTCTTCCTTACTCCCCTCGCGTCCTGTCTCAAAAATAACAAAGTTTCTATGAGCATCACCAATTGCCCCTAGCTATGTATTCATTCGTGGAACAATCACCCAAAAAAACCTAAAGTGAAGAGATCTATCTGTATCCTTCAGCGGTTAGGCTCTTGACTGCTCTTTTATAATTAACTTAGACCAGAAATAGAAAGTAGTTGGATTACTGGATTTCATCACTTTACTTCTAGAATTCTCACTTCTATATTTCTATTCTATTCTTCTATCATACCCTACGGCGTCTGATTGCCATACATGACTTAGAAACCATCCTTAAAAAAGGAATATCTCAGTTTTCTCACTCCTCAAACAATAAGAAAAAGTCTAGACTATTATACTCAACCAGTGATGTCCAACTTATCCTCCGATCCTGAGTTGTCTCCCATTACTTCCTGATGTCCATATCTGCTCTTATTCAGAGCGAGCAGTCACGACTCACTCTCACAGCTGATGTTCGCTGTAGCGGTGTCTCGTACTGGCCGACTTGGTGTATTCTTCTGATTAATGACTATCTCCATATAGTCGGGTCAAGGAAGTTCACAACCAGAATTTCCTTAGATGGAAGTCTGACACATCATCATGCCAGAACGTCGCTACCGCTGTCACACATCCCAATCTCGTCTTCTCCCTTCTGCCTTTTCAACTTCTCTCACTCGTAGTCAGGCACGTACTCCTTACTGTCTTTTTCGGATCAGCTCTTCTCCCGTCGACCCACCGTCGGCGCATGCGCACTTCTCTTTTTTCTGTAATTCAAAATAAATTCAGGGCAGTATCGATAGTCATAACAGGGTTCAATATCGATTAATCGAAGTCTCCCCAACCCTTCCTTTGTTTAGAAATGGTTTCTTATCGTCTATTATGCACGCAGCCATTCGCTACGTGACAGTCTAATGAAATATTTTACTTCATTCCTCTCTCCAGCGATATATTCTACTATAATATCTGCAACAATAAAAAATATTTAGTTTGGTAGCGAGAGTTGAAATTGCTACGAATTACAGTTAGTTCCATTGTGTACCAGCATAAAAGCACACACACTATAATTTCTAGTAGTTGGCAACCCTTCAGAAATGACATCAATTTCAAATCACCGCCTTCTGCAATAGTCAGTCTCTTATACTGCACGCAATATCAGCTCCCCTCACCCCTGCATTTTTCACCACAAGATAAAGTTTGTAAACTATATTATATGAAATCGAAAGTGTGTGGGTATGTATGTATGTAGGTATGTTCCCTATTCAGCAATTTGCACGATATTTTCGACACGTACCCTCCTCAGCTAGGAAAGAGACGCGGGCAACATTAAAATTCAAACAAACAACCGCTTTCTTTGCAAAATTATGTGATTTCTGAAAACATTACACTGAATTCACCAAATCCAATTAAGTTTTCATGACAACAATATTGTTGGCTGCCTTCACATAGGGCTTTGGAAGTTGCATGATACTGGGCCATGGATTGGGCTTTGACAAATAATTAGAGACACTATCGATATAATTCATTTCTGCATATCAATAATGCAGAATGAAACTCATATCGGGTGTGACTGCATCACATAACTTTCTCTACCCTGAGCAAGGAGAATGTCATTTTCTAACTTCACATTTTGATGTAGAATAAGAGGTCGTACTACAGGGACAACGGAGGATAGCGAGTATGCAATATCAGAAGTTTGTAAAAATTATATCCACTGATACGTTATTCATTACTGTAGGCTTCGTGTTAGTTGAGAATTAGGAGTGTTTGTAAGACCTAAGCATGTAAAAAGAGACAAAATAGATGGAACATTTTAGTTTTATGTGCACAATAAATTATGTACCAGATTTTTGGGGAAGAATGTGTGAAGGTGAAATTGGGTTTCTTTTTATTTTAGCCCAGAAATGGTTGTATGTAATCATGAAAGTGGGAAATAAAATATCCCAAAAGACAGTAAAATGTTATGTTATCAGAGTTTCTGTTTCTTCTTATTTCAACTCCTACCAAGTGTGGTGTGTAGAAGCAATGGGTTGCAAAATTCTAAGTCGTGAATGAGCGATAGAAGCCATATCTAGCGTTTTCTGAAGGAATTGTTTGAGTGTGATAAGTTCTTCTTCGTTTCAAATTCTAGATACCTATCTAAGGACTTATAGTCCATGTGCCAGACCCATCGGTCATTATAATTTGGGGGGACTGAATGAAACTTATACCACACGTTCCTGGGGTCATGTGGAGCAAAAAAGTCGGGGGGGGCCATCATGAGGAGGTAGCTTTCAAAAATGGCGGCCATTCAAAATGGCGGACGCTTGTGAATCTTTAAATTCAAATATCTCGGGACTGGCTTCATCAATCTTGAATTTTGTTTTTTCAAAATGTAGGTTATTCTTCTGGCTACATGTTTGTTCAACATGTATGTGGCCAAAAAACCAATATTTATTGGTCAAAATTCTAAAAATCGGAAATATAGATTTTTTGACATTTACGTTTTGCGGTTTATTACTCTAACCGTTGGGTATATCGAAAAAGTGTTTGAAACAAAAGTTTTAGAGACACATCTCACCTTTAAAACGCAAAAATGAAATCCAATATCGGATCAATAGAATCCGAGATATCCAGATTCAAAGCGGGCGGAGCGGGGTTGAGCATGTTGACCGAGCGTTCGGTGCAGCGTAGTGAGAGGCGAGACTTGGCATAAAATCCTGCGTTTTATTTATTCTCAGCCTCAGTAATTGCTTTATTACTAGATAAATTTACATTATCTACTAATGTGCACTATTTTTAACATGATTATTAAGCACTTTCTCATAAATACAATTAACAACTATATTGTTTATCTGGGAAATGGACGAAAATAATTACCAACTCATATAATATACTGTCAAGGCTTTTATATTCGATTTTTAAGATGACATCGTTAAAGGAACTTCAAATAGTCGAAATAATTAAAAGAGGAAAAAAGTATTACAGTTTAGGTATGTATCGGAGACTTTTAACAATACTTTCAGAAATGAACACAGGATGTAAGCAACTAAGAAATAAAAATTCCCATAAAATGCCTTATACAATATTATTAACAATGTTGAATTAAGTCTTCTTCACTAGAATCACTGAAGTCAGGTATTATAATTACACTGCCCAACAATGAAAATGTTTCGGGCTCAAAAATAGCTGATTCTTATGTATTTTCACCTGCTGAATTCAGAAATTGCCATAGAAATTACCGATTAGCTCTTGTTTTGGAGATACAGTGACATTTTATATTCTCTATAGTCAAAATTTTCAGTTTCGGGAAAATTTGTTTTTGGATGTTGGCACACTTATCAACTGTCAAAATACAACAGTAGTCTAGCTGTGGGTAGATTACAAACGTAAACACCATTGTTGTGACGGTGAATTTTGGAGTATCTGTTGTAATTAGGTCAGAATTTTTGTTTTGGAGAGTTTCAAAGAGCAAAATTTTTTACCTCAACATGCCACGGAAATGTGTAAATTTAGTGAAGAATTTTTGTTACATTTGTGGTGAAATAATATTTTCATCACAGAAACTCAAACTGACGCCTCTTGTGAAGACTTTCCTACCAACATTATTTTGGTATGAAGGTAGGAGACCAGGATAAGGCATGGGCCCCACATATATGTTGCAACTCATGTTCAATTTTATTACGAGTGGCTGAAAAATAAAAAATGATGAATGCCTTTTGCTGTGCCTATGGTTTGGCGGGAGCCTACAATTATACAGATGACTGCTATTTTTGCTTGACTCCACCTATAAAGGCAGGATTGTCAATGAAAAAAGGCAACAGTTCAATACCCGTATCTTCCATCTGCTATTTCACCTATTCCACATTCAGACATTTTACCAGTTCCTACTCCACCCCAAAATTATGAGTTGGAAGTAGAAAATGAAGGCAGTGTGGAAGAAGAAGAACTCAACAAGCCTTCAACACCCCATGATATTGATTTTGATGTTAAAGATGATCAACCGCACAGATTGAGCCAATCGGAGTTGAGTGATCTCATTCGAGCCTCTTGTGGATCCAAAAGATGTTTTTCTTCCACCTCTACATATCAAGCTGGGTTTGATAAAGAATTTTGTCAAAGGCATGAACCAAGAAGGCCAGGCTTTTAAATATTTGAGAGAGAAATTTTCTGGACTAAGTGATGCAAAAGTCAAGGAAGGCATCTCTGTTGGGCCTGAAGCAACCAATTGATTCTCTGTAGATCCAACGGCATGGTAGGTTTTATTTAATCAATTTAGGATGTTAACTGTCATTAATAAAAGAATGGTCACACTTTTAATGTTGTTAGCACATTATGTAATTAATATTCATAAATATTAAATTTACCCTTTTCTCTTAATCCTTAAAAATTAAAAACTTTCATCTATTGTTTATCTCAGAAACTAGAGCTAAAAAATATTTTCGTTCTCATATTCGTTTTTCTCAACCCAAAATTAGTAAGAATTGACTCATGAAGTAAAGGAAACATTTAAAAAATGTTTTTTTGTTGGGCAGTGTTATTGCTCTCGTCCTCAACTGCCGTTGCTTCGGCAAACCCCTTGCACCAACAGCTCTCGATGATTCAGATTTGAGTTGCTAAGCACGAGTAACTTTCTGGTGCACAGTTGATCAAAATTCCGGCCTGGTAGTTGGCACGTCTATTGTGTTTTCTCAAGGTGTCTTTACAAAGAGACATTTGGAAGCTCTCAATCTGGCCCTCTGAACATCTGGTAGCGCAGCTCATTTCACCTTGCGTTTGGGGGCATACGACTGGAAGACAAATTCTACTTTGCTGTCATCAACATCATTATACATCATCCAATCTTTGCCTAACTTCCTGAATGCTTCAATAAATATTTGTTCCTTTTTGCACAAAAGCTTTTAACTTTCCCATGGCCAGCTAAAGCACTGATTGTGTCGCAGCCAGACCAGCAGTAATACCCAATAAGAGCTGTAAAAAGCTGTTCGCCTAAGGCAGATACTATCTGGGAAACTTGCATATCTGTTAAAACTGGTTTGTTTGTTTCCCGATTCAGAAGTTTTTGCTTTTAATGGTTTTGCAAAAACCTACAGCCAAAACTAATACATCTGTATTGATTGAAAAGCAAAGAACTGATTCAGATGATGTAGCGGCGTTCCTTGCATGCAGCATCATTCTGGAATCAGCTTATTTTTGAGTGCAGAACAGCTCAGGAACATTTTTTCACTTAATATAAATGATCATGAAGCAGATCTCACCAACTGCTACGAAGATTTCTAGGTTTCCAATTATGTTTTCAAATTTCTCCTCTTACAAACTGCAAAAAAATAATATTGTCATATTTTTGCCGTAACTGTTCCTTAGAAGCGTCCTCTAACAAACCACTCTGTGGCCACCCTTGATTTCACTAAATTTGATACCTTCAGCTGTTCCGCTTTTTTCCCGCTCCAAAGATTTGGTCGAAACCTCTGAATAATATATGTCAACCCTCCGACCTATATTAAAAACCTGCTTGAGAAAATTCGTTGAGAATTCGTAAAACTTTTTTGTTATCCTTTGACGGACTGAAGCACGGCTATTGAATCAATGATTCAGGCCAAATCTTTTTCCGGCAGACTGGCAGGGGTGGTGTATACTTCCAAAAAATTAGATAATACTGATTTGTAGGTTTTCTTCAAAGGCCCATTAACATTCGCCGGTGCCAGAGGATATCTGAATCCTTCCATCATGTCGAGTTGTTGGTTTTCTGCAATAAAGGTCATTTTGCTGAATAAATTTCGATTGCACTGGAGGATTGCTTCTTTGTTTTCAACCTTGGTTTTTTTGCTCTTCTTTAGTCTACTAATCTTAAGACCCACTTTCTTAATACGTTTATGAAACCCTTCTCCTTTAGCTAGCCGAAACGTGAACTCCGAATCAATGTGATCAGAAGAACATATATTCCAGTAGGCAAATGTACAATATCTTAAGGGTTGGGATCGAAGGGGATCGTCCATTCGGCTAGAAGGTCAGTGAGAGTTGTCACGTCTTTCTCATCTCTAAGTGTCCTTGGGCTTTGGAGGTCAGGGTGTCACTAATCTGTTTCTCTGGATGATAGAATGCTGAGGAGGTTCTTTAGCTCTGTACTCAGCATTAACATATTACCATACTACAGCCTACTTTTTCAGACTGAAATCCTTAGTACCTTCAGGAGTTTGGGTGTCTTTGTTTACAGTCTCTTTGATGGCTTGGTCCACTGGAATTCTAGAAAATGGGTTGTTGCTTCTTATTTGTACTGAAAACCTCCTTCTATATAATATTGGTGAACATATGGGCTCTCCTTCTAGTTTAGATAATTCAAGAAAGTGTTATGATAGATAATGTGAGTAGTTCACTCTATCCAGCGCAAAAATTCAAGGCACAATTTTTTCAACAGCAGCTAAAAACAGAAAAAAATGCCTTCTCGATTAGTCCGAAGAAAAACGGAAAGTAGCTCCACTAGGGCGATATATTTCACCCGAAAGGACAGCATTTCTTCATTACTTGTAAGAAGATGTATCAAGTAGAGTGGCTTGAACATGTTCATCTTGAAATACAGAGTTAAGGGATGTATAGTTCATAATTAGTGATGTTCATTTCCCAGATAAATTGTATAATTGTTAATTGTATTTATTACTCAAATCCGATGCACCGAGAGCTGTGGGTGCAAGGGGTGTACCAAAGCAACAGCAGATGAGGAAGAGTGCAATTATAATAACTGATTACAATGATTCTTGTGAAGAAGACTTATTTCAAGATTGTTCATAATATTATAGGCTATAAGGCATTTTATAGGAATTTTTATTTCTTAGTTGCTTACGTCCTGTGTTCATTTCTGAAAGTATTGTTAAAAGTCTCCGATACATACCTAAACTGTAATACTTTTTTCATCTTTTAATTATTTCGACTATTTGAAGTTCCTTTAACGATTTCATCTTAAAAATCGAATATAAAAGCCTTGACAATTATATGAGTTGGTAATTATTGACGTCCATTTCCCAGATAAACAATATAGTTGTTAATTGTATTTATGAGAAAGTGCTTAATAATCATGTTAAAAATAGTGCACATTAGTAGATAATGTAAATTTATCTAGTAATAAAGCAATTACTGAGGCTGAGAATAAATAAAACGCAGGATTTTATGCCAAGTCTCGCCTCTCACTAGGCTGCACCGAACGCTCGGTCAACATGCTCAACCCCGCTCCGCCCGCTTTGAATATGGATATCTCGGATTCTATTGATCCAATATTGGATTTCATTTTTGCGTTTTAAAGGTGAGATGTGTCTCTACAACTTTTGTTTCAAACACTTTTTCGATATACCCAACGGTTAGAGTAATAAACCGCAAAACGTAAATGTCAAAAAATCTATATTTCCGATTTTTAGATTTTTGACCAATAAATATTGGTTTTTTGGCCACATACATGTTGAACAAACATGTAGCCAGAAGAATAACCTACATTTTGAAAAAACAAAATTCAAGATTGATGAACCCAGTCCCGAGATATTTGAATTTAAAGATTCACAAGCGTCCGCCATTTTGAATGGCCGCCATTTTTGAAAGCTACCTCCTCATGATGGCCCCCCCCCCGACTTTTTTGCTCCACATGACCCCAGGAACGTGTGGTATAAGTTTCATTCAGTCCCCCCAAATTATAATGACATGGTCGATTTTGGGGGTCTGGCACATGGACTATTATAGCTTGGAAATCAAAAGTTCTCCATCATTTTTTAGTTACACGCAAAATACAAGGCTCAGGCGATGCCAGGCCTTTTAAGCTAATGTGTATTTATACAATTTCTGTTGTCAACATGGCTTCTTCTCAAATAATAAAAAGCTTACAAGGCATAGGTGGAGGTTTTTTATTTGCCGGTTTCTGATATAGCATATTCAGTTTGCGTTAAAACACATTGTTTGTTTATAATTTACATTATATTGTATGTATTTTTTTGAAATTTTAAAACTGAAATCACCACATTGCATGGTAATGAAACCAATGTGCAGTCTCTTTGCAACTTTGCGTATAGTATACTTGTATGCCCAGGCGGCTTCAAAGGAATAAACCGTTTCTTTATGTTAATTGATCTGATCAATTCGGTCTTGGTTTCCGCTTTCCAATGCAATATTCTCTCATTTTTATCGCTGACCTCAGTCCTTCCCTTGCTTTATGTTCTCTGTAACTAGACTTGAAACCCCGCGCTTCTCTCCACGCGGAGTAAACGAGTAGGTGTCACAGCCGTCATAAGACATTCTTATATTTTGATTGGCTGAGGTAACTAGCTGATTGGTGTGGTAAAAATAAAGAGTATGGGTTGAGCTGTCGGCAAACTTTTCCTCCTAACAAAAGGAAGCCTTGCAATGAATAGCTGGACATTACAAACCGGTGAGTATTTAATTTTAACAATCCAACAAAAGGCTAAGTCTTTTGGAGAAGGGAAGGTTGAATGTACGAAATTTTAGCTACCTTCGCTTTCTTTTGCATTTAGGTCGAAGTGATTGTGGGAATGAAGTAGCGAATTTATCGAAGGTATCAGCATGTTGTCTTAACGAAACCATTCACAAATATGCGCACTCATTGTGTGTGGTTTTGTAGCGTCCGAATTGGCTTATGTAAAACACCACCGCACCGCGGCATTTCATAATAATCTGCATGAGCTTTGTGACCCAGTATTAGCGCAACCGGTTACATACCGGCCATAGTTATAATAACACTTGATTCCACTTTTATAATTACAAGTTACTTCATGAATTTCCCGTCAATGACATGGTTTAAAATGCTAATTTATCTAGAGTTCTATATCTAAAGAAGTAACAATGTTAGGCAATTCACTTTCGTCTTTAAAATAATCGAAGTAGGAGGGAACACACTGTACATTAATTAAAGCACGTAAAGAGTATTTACTAATATCATAATTATATTCATAAAGAAAAATCTATTAATGGAATTTCGGAATCACTGCGTATAGCAACATGGAATGTTAGAGGGATTGCAAATAAAGAAATAGATTTAGAAAAACAGTTACCGTATTTTACGGACCATAAGACGCACCTTAATTTTAGGATGGAAATTTAAAGGAAAAGAAATTTCATGTGATTCTAAACGAAACATTTTAAAGGGAATAGTATATTTCATTATAAACAAATTATAACCTTTTACAATGGAATCTATATCAATAACTTCTAACTTAAAACCTGCGTTGTAGGAAAATATTTTCTGTACAGGTGACATCGCGTAAATTTTAACAACTGAAATGATTTCTCATGGAAGATTGAAAATTCTTTTACACCCTCTAACCCTCAATTCAGCACACAGCAAGTGTACCGGGAAGAGGCTGTTTAGAGGTTATTGCATTCATTTAAACCACCCGGCGAAGACAACTCCTTTCGTATAAAAAAACTCAACATTTTTTTCTTTTTTCATTGTATACCTGGCCTCCAGCTAACTTATCCTCATTTTACGATTGTGACAAGTGCACTGATGTACAGACTGTGTTGAAATTTGTAACTGTCTTATTGTTTACAACACCTTGTGTATAACAATGGTATTCCGGCAATATTTACCATAATTCTAATCTTTATTGTACTTCGGACCATTAGACGCACCCAAAATTTAAGGCTCTGTTTTCAAGGTAAAAAAGTGCGTCTTATGGTCCGTAAAATACGGTAGCTGAAATGGATATAGATATTGTAGCGTTATCAGAAACAAAAAAGAAGTTAACAGGTACTACACAATTAGGCAAATATTAAAATGATGTACGTATAGTGGTGTTCAACAGCAAGAGAGAGCTATTCTTATGAAAGAAAAGTATAAGAATAGAATCATAATATCTTATGCATTTGTGAGTGATAGAATAGTTACGCTTATGATTAATGTTGAAAGAGGACATATGACGATAATAGCTATATTTGCTCCAGAAGAAGGGAAGAAAGAAAAAAGTATTGAATTTTATGAAACATTGCAAGAGGTAGTAGATCAAACAAATAAAAATGATTATACTCTATAATAGTACTAGGTGACTCTAATGCAAGAGTAGGAAATAACCCTATCCATAATATAATTGATATACAGGGGGAACCAACTTTAAATCAAAATGGTAATAGATTAATAGAATTTGCAGAGTTCAACGAATTAAGAGTAACAAATACATTTTATATGAACCGTAATATTCATAACTATACATGGAGTGCAAGAGGTAGTGCAATTAATTAATTACGACCGATACGTTTATTTTATACGGGTTTCACGTTCAGAAAGAGACACTCAAAAAGTTTTATTTACACTCAATTCAGTCTCAATATGGGGTTACATCCAGATGAAACTCAACCCCCTGCCCCATGCATGACACCATCTCTGGAGTCTCAAGTGTATCGCTTCAATGATTCTGCCAAGGCTGCCACAGATACACGATTATATACTCGGTTCTTGACAAATCTCCACAAACAGAGGTTTAATGGGGTATAAGTCTGCCTTGGCCGATCCAGGAGTCAAGAAACATTTAATGAAAAGAGGGCTTACGATATTAGAGTAGTGAGGAGGGGCTCCGACCTGTTGGAAAATATTTTTTGCTGGTAACTGCGAAAATTCATACAACTCCAGAATGTCCAAATAGGTGGTAGCATGAACTGTAGGCTCGCTGAAGAAAGAAGACCCAATGACGTCCGTCATCAATCCAACATTGCTTGGACCTCTCTTGACGAAACGTTTGTTGACTCCTAAATCGCCAAGGCGGACCTACACCATGGCCACCAAGATCCCCGGACTTGACCCCACCAGAATTCTATTTGGAGGGATTTTTGAAGGACCGGACATGTCCTGCGCACGCCCAGACGTGCTATTAATCTTTTTATTTTTAAAGTTGCAACTGTACGGTTACTGACAAATTAATTTCTCATTAGATATTTAAAAGTTCCGGTCATTAAAAAAGAACTCTTGGCGCTCCAACCCTGATGGGACTAAGCCTGTCATCCGACCGCTGCGTCCTCTACCATACCCAGATAACATAATTGGGGCATGTGGTCAGCATGTCGACACCCACGGCCGTTAATTATGATTTCCCAGGCCTGAGCCCCTATTTCTTATCACGTAATTCCTTGGTTAGAACCACGAGGCTGAGTGCATCCCGTTCCAGAGCTACCTATCGCATTATTCGTGAATAAAGACAAAAATCTAAGTTTATATATTAAATGAGTGTTTTATAATATTTACTCTTCACATAATTGATTGTGAAAATTTTTTTATCAATTAACGTAAGCACATCGTGTGTAAAATTTATAAATAAAATCGTTACAGCAGTTTTCGAGAAAATAGCTAAAAATTATATATCCTGTAAACTGACATTAAAAGTAAGAAAAAGTCGCATACGCAGAAGATATCTAGCCCAAATATAATTTTGTGTGCAATTTTTCTTTCTTGGGCTACGCTGATCATAGGAGGACATTTTTAATAGCATACATTTTACATACATTTTTAATTCTGAATTCAGGAGACATCAAAATCTGTGTTTATGTTGAAAACGCTACGTCAAGTTTCGTTTTACAATACAAATAAGAAGAAGTGTAATAAATAAATAAACCGTTTTAGTTCAGAAACATCCACAAGCTAGTCTGATTCTATAGAGCATTAAATAGAAATTAAATTGGCCCTTTACCAAACCGCTGAAGCTGTGGCCTATAATCTCTTCTCCAGAAGAAGTACATTTTTGGAGTTAACTTACTTCTGCTTCTGATGTACAAATGTAGACGTCACAAATCAACAGAGTATGTCTAGGCCTATGTACATTCACGTTTAGGTTATACGTGCCAAAGAATCATATACCGACATAACTGCCAGAGCATTTCTTATGTGACTGTAAATGATCATGTTGTAGGAAAAGGGGTCAGGTGTGAAAGGGTTTATTATAAGTGCATTTAAAACAAGCTGGAAGAAAATGTAAACACGATCGAATGAGAAATTTAATAGTTCACAACAAGAAGACATTCCCTGCATGTCTTGTTTTAAAAAATAAAAACAATGTTAAGTACCTGTAATAACTAACAATAACAAGTTCGCCAAAACAATAGTAATAACAACAAAACAATTATTCAGGGCTGAAATAAAAAGGGATTGCTGAAATATCCTTTAAAATAATACCGGCCGATAAAGGGAAAGGTAAGCGGAATTGAGTAAACAGTTTTTTTAAGAACCTTAGTATAAACCATGCTCTCCAGGGTGTGTGATTCATATCAGCCAATGAGAGCCTGGTCACTCTAAGGGTTGTTGATACTGACCCAGCTTTTTTAAAATGGAGTTTAGTTCACGTTTTTTTTCATTCTGGACCATTGTAGTGATCATTTTTAACCATGATGGTTAAAACCGGTTAAAGCTATGGTTGAAACCACTTAGTAAACAGAACTTATCAACTTACTGCAGCGATTTTAGGGCTTGCCGATTATGGTTGGTGCATGGTAGGCAATAAGTACTTTAGGCCGAGAAAATCTTTGAAGGGTCGGACTCGAACCCAAACTTCTTGTCACCATCAAAGATGTCAATTTCAGTTTCGGTTTTATTCATTTTTGGTTGCTATAGATGACGTATCAACTTCATTGCATGGGATGTTAAAACAAGTCTGAAAGAAGAATAAACTTATGAACTTAAAGATCACGTTGTGTAAATGAATGCTATAGATTTCACTTTTTCTTAATTTTCGGATTATATGTTGGTACCATGCTTCTTTGTTTGTGGTTTTCACTTGAAAAATAACCATTCGCATGGAACAGATAACCACAGCATAGGATTGCATGGTCTAATTGCTAGTGTTACTTATTATGAATCTGCAGGCCACTGGTTCGCTTCCCCGATTATTTTGACAAACTTGGCAGTATCTAGTAAAAGTGAAGTTGTACATTGCATATAAGTATTATCAATTATTCAAGCTTGTTTTGAGTTTGTTACTGCGAACAAAGCTTGACTCGTACAGTTTTTACGTATATATAGGCCAGTTTTTACGTTATATATATTACTGCCTAAATGTGGTTTGGAACCTATGAGTGACAGTATGAATGAGTTATTGAAGGTATGACAGATAAAAAAAAAACGATCGATGCTTTTTGGTCAAAATTTCACGGATGCAGTGCCTTAACGTCGTTTTCCAAAGAATTCTTGCTGTCTGCAGAAGTCGTTTTCTGACCTTATTTTTTATTAATTTTGAAGAAAACCCTACTGGCCTATTGATTTCGGATAAGCGCATAGACAAAAATCATAAACATTTCTTCTCATGAAATGTCAGTCGTTAATCTTAAAACGTGACTTTCATACCGCACAATTGTTCCAAAGATCAATGACGTCCGTGATTTAGAGACTTCCTGTGAATTTGTTGCCGATGGTCACTTATTGTCACGCTGAGCTTGTAATGGAAATTCCGGTGCCTCCTCCTGAATGTTAAGTCGTTAGTCAATGTCAGTGCAGATTCCTATCGATATTATGTCGTCATAGTTTCACATAATCCAAGTTACTCCACTGAACTCCACTCCACTCTGTCAAAATAAGAGTGCATTTGCGTCCAGAGGTTTCTGGAGAGGTACGTTTATTCCAAAGTCAAAGAAAAGTTATTCCACTTTAGCATTCGCTTCTGCGAGTAGCTGATCGTGGATTTCGAACCTGCATCCTGAATATGAGTGTGGGAACGAGTTTGGCCAAGAATTGTCCTCGCTGGCAGCTAGTACCCCCACCCCAGCGATCGCAGCTGGCAACGTGTTTAGTATTTACTAATTGTTCACTGATGTTTTTGAAATGTGTTTTCTTTCTTTTGGGGACGAACTTTCCATCTCATGTCTGTGAAATCATTATGTAGATAATATGTTTAATATTTATTTATTTAACCTGGTAGAATTCAGTCCATAAGACCTTCTCTACCACTTAGCAGGGGAATACATAAAATACAAGAATTAGGCCTATGCAACTTAATTATAATACAGTTTACAATTACCTACCGGTAACCGGTAACCTAAAATACAAAAGGAAAACAGTCGGCTTGGGTGGCGCAGTTAGCATCGCGCTTGCTTTCTGTGCCCAAAGTTGCGGGTTCGATGCCAGGTCGATGGCATATATGTGTGCATAAATGTGACAGGCCCATGTCAATAGATTTACTGGCATGTAAAAGAACTCCTGCGGGACAAAATTCCGGCACAGTGGCGACGGACACAGGCCTAAGTTGCAGTAGGCCTACATCCCCATCGTTAAATAACCAAATGCCTATACATACCAACCAACCAACAAAAGGCATTGGCGCGAATAGCCAAAGGTCCTGGGTTCAAGTCCCAGTGCCGGAGGAATTTTTCTCCTATAATATTCTCATGTAGTGTCCAACAGAGACAATAATCTGTGGCTCAAGAATGCTTATATATCTAATAAAAGGAAAACATGAAATTAAAATAAATGAATACAATGCTTACTACAGGTACTTTAATTTTATACGTACTTACTCAATGGCAATAGACAATAATTCCTCAGCAAGCTAAAGGGATATTATCTATTTTATGGAACCCGAAGGTTCATTGCCGCGCTTACCTGAGTCCGCCATTCAACCCTATTCTGTGCTAACTCCATCCAATCATCCCTAAAAAATCCTACTTCCCTTAAATCCTTTCTAAGATTGTCCTCCCACCTACGTCTAGGTCTTCCCCGTGGTCTTTTCCCTTCGGGTCTCCCAGTCAATACTTTTGGGATATGTCTTTCCTCCCCCATGCGCGCAACATGCCCAGCCCACTTCACCCTCAGTGATTTATTACCCGTACTCTATCCGGTGAAGAGTACAGGTTATGAAGCTCGTCTTTATGCGGTTTTCTCCATTCCCCATTTTCATTTGGGCCCAAATATTTTTCTAAGCACCCTGTTGTCGAACGCTCTCAGACTATGTTCTTCCCGATCAGTAAGCGGAGATGTCTCACATCCATATAATCTGTATTATCAATTTAATATCAATTGAATAAAGCTATTATATGGATGTTCCTATATTTCTTTCTTTTTTCTTTCTTTCTTTCTTTCTTTCTTTCTTTCTTTCTTTCTTTCTTTCTTTCTTTCTTTGTCGTAGTGTTACATCTCCCTTTTAGGAGTTAAGCTACCCAAACCGCCCGGGCCTTACAGGGCCGCGACCTGTCGGGAGAGGGATTATCTTTGAATCACGTACATACATTTTTGACCAGACAAGGACATGGAGGGCCTCCCTGGATGAGTGATCAACCCAATGCCGGGGCCACCTCCGAGACAACATGAACACATAGGACGATACACACCATTCACACACACTCAGAACAAGGCGAGGATGGGGATGAAGATGATAATGACGGCCAGATGATATCCGGGGGCCACAAGGGTCTAAAGTTACCTGACATTTGTCTCACAGGTGAGGGAAAACCCCGGAAAAAAACCTCACCTAGGTAACTTGTCCTCTCACGCAGCGGGAGGATTGAACGCATCCCCTGAGCCACAGCGGTGGACTGTTCCTATATAATATACTAACTTCATTAAATTGCGAAGACTGTGCCGTTTGTCTGCGTCGCTATTTGTGTCTCCTTTACACGTTCAGACACTGCACAGGTTTGTCTGCGTAAATTCAAGCTTGGTCAGACTTTGCACAGGTTGAACTCGACCTTACTGCTGACCAATTTGTTTAATTTGCACGCATAAAGGGCCCTTTTAACACATGCGCCTGCTCTGGAACACACACATACGCATGCCACTTCCGCATTTCCTTATCAGTGAGGAACAGACCTTGACCACACTTTTCCCCTGAAGAATGTCAAGGTGCGAGCTTCACACTTTCTCCTAGGCCGCACCTCTTTGTTTGTTAGGCCTAGGCTCTGTGGCGTGTATCTGGGCTCGTACCAGTACTGTAATTCGCACTATTGAAACTGTCACAGATCTAAGCCACAGTAACAGTAATTCCATAAATCACATCTCTCTCTCTCTCTCTCTCTCTCTCTCTCTCTCTCTCTCTCTCTCTCTCTCTCTTTCTCGAATCCTTTGCCCCCATAATGGGGCGAAGGGCGAAGTGGAGGTTTCTGTTTACCGATGTGAATTTTGTTACGCTTATTTCCTAGAGAGGGCGGAGGGACAGGTGGTAGGCCTAAGCCCATCGCCCCTTAACCCCCCTTCCGGAAACTAAGATATTACTTGGACGTGAAAAGTTTGTCCAGAGGCCCTAATTTAGGCTTGGAGTTCTTTTACGTGCCGTAAATCTACGACACGGGCCCCCACCTTAAAGTCCTTCCCGTGCCCAGGATTTTTACGTCCTGAAAAACCCATCGACTGCGGCCGGGTTTGATCCCGCGACATAGGCCTAGATCACATTTATAAATATTATTAATTATTAGGGCAAGGCATTTGATGATTTTTGCATCTTTTTTTATATGAAAGTTAAGAGATTGCTCGAACATATACAAATGTGTATCATGAAATAATTGATAAAATAAGGGCAATTTGTTTTTGCATTTTTTGTCTTATTTTGCATTTTTTGCCTTATTTTGCATTTTTCGTCATTTTCAAGAGATAGGTCTTTTTTTGGCAATTTTAAGGTAATTTTCGCCATTTTAGGTCATGTTTCTATGGAGGTAGAGAGAAGCTTTTCCATGTACAAATCGTTACTTTCAGACAACATACAATCGTTTCTATTTGAGAATCTCCGCCAAGTGTCCATAGTTCATTTTAATTTAGGTTTATTGTAAACACCATATCAGTTTGTCTTCTAGGAATAAATGTTTTTCTTCTTTCTTTTTAAATGGCTCATGTTTGCTAGGGGAAATTTGATGCGCATGACAGTTCAGAAAGATTTATTTTTTTTCGTTAAGGGCGTCCAAGTAATATAAATTTACTTAGACTACTTTTCTAGTAACAAAATAAGCGTATTTTATATTGTAAATTCATATGTAACGCACTGTCATCCATTAATTTGTTTTTAGAAATTCATTAACTTACTTTAAGAAACTAATAAGTAATCATGGTAAATTGACTGGTCATTTTTATTTCACTATTAGGTAGATTTCGAAGAAAAATCAACCTATTGAAAATCGATACCATGTCATGACTTTCGAAAAATTATTTCATATCTTTACATTTCATGCCTCCCTAAGTACGAAACCACCGCCCGTTAAAAAAGTTATATATACATATGTATATCTTTACACGCTAACGGCCGTAATTTTGAAGATATTTTAACCAAATTTTATTATGTTATTTCTAGGCCCAATAGTTCGGACAAGTTCGTTAATGAGCAAAATTAGACCAAGGAGTAGGGTCGGGGGAAGGGGTTGAACTTTAAAAAAAATTATATCTCAACCCCTATGATGTATAGAGGGAAACTTTGTTTGAATAAATTTGAGTACTCCCTATGGAGTTCACAGTGACACCAATGATTCGGGGGTTTTGAAGGTACGAGTGGGGGTGGGAGGTGGAGGGATGGAAATTCGAAATTTTTTAAACCACTCTTGTGGGGTATCGTTGAAAAGCTCTTGATGAGTACTCTACAAATAAATAACTAGTTTCTCGATAGTTCTCATATAAGGCGAGATTTGAATGTTTGAAAAAGTGCTCTTTCCTCTTTTTTGCAGTTATTATTGCGAGGTGCTGCGCAGCGACAATAAATTAAACCAAAATCACTTTGAAATCTACCTCAGCCTGTAGGCCTGCCTAAAGGGATTTTTTTTTTGGTCATATGCATTTTTATTTTGCATTTTTTTTTACTATTTTATGGTCATTAAATGCCTTGCCGTAGTAATTATAAGCATAATTCAACTCGGGACGATTTTCACAACACATTCTTGAAGTGTGACTTAGTTTTATTTTCATACACAGTGTAGGATGTAGGTTGGATGTTTAAACACTTCCCAGCAGCTCTCCTGCAAAAGTTCGGCTGGGAGGTGTTTCAACATCCACTCTACACCCCGGACCTCACTACCGGTGATTTCCATCTTTTCTTACACCTCACGAAATGATAGAGAATGACAGAGAAATGGAGGTTGTTGTCACACAGTGGTTCAGATCCCAGGCGGCAGACTTCTACGACACATTTGTTCAAAAGTTGGTCCAACGGTATGACAAATGTCTCAACTTCGGTGGCGAATATGTTGAAAAATAGCTGAATACTTGCTGTCTCTGTTGCAATAAATATTTCCATGAAATTTTCTTTTGTTTCTGTAAACGGCCCCAGGGAAACTTACTTTTGGGACGCGCCTCGTATTAGCACATTTTTAGGTTAATGAAAGAAACCAGCAGGTACAACCTCCAGACTTAAATGGATTTTGGGATCTTACCGAACTATTGAGTTTTCAGTATTTTGCGTCATTTGCGATCTTTCATTTTCTTTAGCTTTTCTTGAGTAGGCCTAATCCCTGTTTTTTTAACCTTTTTCTTTCCTTTTTTCCTACATATCTCGACATAGTGCCCCATATTGTTTGTATAATGTTGTTTCATTTGACTATTTCATATCCTATGAACAACTATTTCCTTTTCTTCCTGAAGCTTGTCCATATCCCACCCCCGTTTAGTTCTTCTGATTTTTCTTCTTATTATTATTTCCCCCCCCCATTTTGGTTTCAATGTCAGCAACCAAAAGCTAATGATCTGAGTGTATATCAGCTCCAGGTATAGTCTTGACATTGGGCTCTTCCAAGTATAGGCCTACTGTTAGTTTGGTTTTTTCTTAAACCAAGTATGAAATTCATAATTTCTATAGACTTAAATAAACTCCAATAATTTTCTTTCATCAGGGACAGGATAAAATTTACCTAGGAATTCGAAACAAAAGACTCACTGTAATTTAGTTGTAAAATAACATTTAAATTAATTCAGTAAATATTGTTTCTGAAAACTTCAAATTGTATATATACTTTATCTTGTTAATTGTATGAATATTTTGTTAACATGCACTCACTGTAATTTAATTGTTAAATTATTAATTGTGTAAGTATTATCTCTGAAAACTGCAATTTATGTATGATGTATCTTGCTAATTTTAAATGAAATGAGAACTTAAACATCTAATATTACTTTTAATGAGGCATGTTGTTAAAATAAAATTTACAAAAAAAGTGTTCATACTTCAAAATCACTAGATTATTTCTTGAACATAATTCCAACAAATTTTCTCGGTCGTTTCTCTTCTACTATCTTCGCTCAACTATTTTTCCACCTTTTTCTGCTCCTACCACGCCGTTCACCCAAATCACTATCACCCAGTCACTTCTCATTATTATTATTATTATTATTATTATTATTATTATTATTATTATTATTATTATTATTATTATTATTATTATTATTATTATTATTATTAGATTCTTCCAAGACTTTCTTCCTGTATTATTTCGTCCGTTCGTTCGCTCACTTCTATTTAATATCCCAGCGTATTTACTAATAACATGTTATATCCAACGAAACTAATTAGGACGAACTATAGTGTTATTGGGGCAAGGCATGGGACTCCAGGCGAGGAGGTAACTCTTGTTTTAACATGATAGCCTGATATTGTCTGATTGCTTGTCCTTATTAATTTACTGTGGAAGGATTGCAACATGGTCTGATATTCCACTTTCACCTGCAGACCAGCAGGTAGGTGTATCGCACCGGCCGTGTTGTTTCATGGCGGGGACCACAAGTAAACATGCACGTGGCCAGTTCAAATACCAGTCTATTAGACTTACACCTTCCTCTTCTCAGCCTTGGTTTTAAATTTCACCTGTCTTGACTCTATCTGTCCAGTATTCTCAATTGGTCTTTGTGCAGTGAAGTGTCTTCGAAAACTTGTGTATATTATACTCGCACATTCATGTATCTAAAGAAAGAAAAAAAATCTGCTGTGAAATTCACATAACTCCGTCCGCCCAAATAAAAGTTAGCCTCTTAGTATAATATAATTATTATGTATGACATTCTCTTCATGTAAATTGGTTGTAAAAATGAAGAGAATGTCGTTACCACATCACATCGCATCCCCGAAGGATATATAACACAAATAAAAAATAATTAATCTACTCTCGTAACTTTCTTTACTTTAAGCATGGAGAATACATTTTCCTCACTCCACATTCTGATAACAGAACAAGAGGCCAAATTGAAAAGAGCATGTATTCAGAGTGGGTGGCTTTTACTACCCTTCATATACTTTTTCTAAAAAATTTCAAATAAAAGTTTTAACTCTTCACATAAGCACCGTATGTGTAAAATTTAAACAAAATCGTAAGAGCTGTTTTTGAGAAAATCGCGACAAACGAAATTTTCTTCATGTAAAGTCCCCTTAAAAATAAGAGAAATTTGTCGCCAATCTTCACGTCACATCTTCAGAAGGTACCTGACCCAAATACAAAATTTTGTTTTCATACGATTTTCCGTTCTGGAGGTAGGCTGTTCACAGACATCCACACAGACACACACACAGACAAATTTGGATTCAGGTACCTCAAAACGTGTATTTATGCTAAGAACTCAAATTCGAATTTGGGGAACAAAAACAATACTTACTCTACCTATAGTACCTATGGTACGGGCAGAGGAAGTAAAAATAAGTTAGTATGTACAGACTACTTTTCTGATCCCGATTACGCTAATCGAAATTTTCTCTAATTTTAGAGATTTTAGACTGTACAGATACACTGCAGAAGGATAATCTTGTTCTGAATAAGGTTATACTGTGCTGAGTCTGTTACTATAGACTTGATAATCGTGGTTGTCACAAGAGCCTTTATTTTCAATAGCAAAGTTCTCATCACGGGAACATTGCTTTACGTAAAAGTAAAGCTTTAGGCCTAGAATTAGGTAGTTTATAGTTTCTTTCTCTGTAGCCATACTTAAATCAGCATGTATGTTTATGTAAATCATAATTAAATCAGCCAGTATTCTTCGACCACATGCCCCCAATCTTGCCATCTGCATATGGCAGATGACACAGCGGTCGGGTCGTAGACCTTGTCCCTTCAGGGATATAGCGCCACGGAGTATTATTCTTCAGGATATTCCGCCTTTTTAGAAACATTTGTTTATTTACTTTGTTGCACATTTTGTGTATATTTTTTTCAGAATTCTACAACTTCTAAAGCATATCAGTTGATATACCAACGCTACACGTAGTAAATACAGGGCGATTGAATAATAATAATAATAATAATAATAATAATAATAATAATAATAATAATAATAATAATAATAATCTCGTTCCTTAATAGAATTTACATTACTCACGTTCCGTAATAACGTTTACACTAATCTCATTGAGAAAACTAAAAATCGCAATTTGTATAATCTACTTGTGTTCACGCTACAAACATAATCTAGATTAGTGCCCGATTACCCTTTTGGTAGCCTGTACGTGGTATTAGTGTTTTCTTGCATATAGAATTTCTTAAAAACTGACTTACGTTTTCCTTAAGATAAATGGTTAGTATCTGACTCGCGCATTGAAATTACCTAAAATTTGGTATATATTTTCTCGCGCATCGAAATCTCTTCGAGAACTGTTAACATTTGACTGGCGCATTAAAGATGAACACATGATTCCCGCATTAACCCTAAAACCACAACGTGGGATCTTATAATTATGACCCAGAATAATCTTTGTGAATCGCCATTTCACTGCTTTTGTAATTAAGAATTACCCATATTTTAAACATTAACATAAAAACCACGTGTCAAATTATTATTTTATAATATTGAATATGCTGTAATTAGATGGTAAGGAAACGTATTTTTCAAGATTTCTTTGGAGATTTACTGCATGGTAGATTAAAATGACATTATTACTAAAAATAACTACCGCCTATAGAGGTATTCGTTTCGAGTTCATATTTCTGGGGGAAAATCAGCGAATGAGACTTAAAAACACATAAATTATACAATTCACTTTCATAATATGCAGTTGAATATGCAGAATGCACATCATTTTCAAGAAGCGACTTTCTTCTCAATGGTTGTGCTTTAATTTTATCCACATAGTGAAGCTGGTATCTGCTAATTAGTAGTCGAATATTTTACAATTTTTTCGTCCACTCGGCAGTAAGGAGAGCGCGCCCATCATATGCAGTAGACTTTCAGGTTAGAGAAAAAATATACAGCAACAGAAATGTAGAAGAATTAGTTTAGCCTATTAGCCTATGCATCGATATAATATAAAAAATCCCTTTAGGCAGGCCTACAGGCGGAGGTAGATTTCGAAGTGCTTTTGGTTTAATTTATTGTCGCTGCATAGCACTCTTCTTCTTTAGCCTTGGCATGGTAAACCTGCAGTAATAAGAACTGAATTCGGTAAAGAGGAAGAGCCTACAATCATTTGTTTTGACAACAAGATTAGGATATAATATTCTGGGAGGCCGTGCGCAAGATCAGCAATGAATAAAATTAGCAAAGCCGCTAAACAAGACAAAATTATGATATTATAATCATTCTTTTAAGTGTTATTATTTTCAAACATTAAAATCTCGCGTAATATGAGAGCTATCAAGAAACTATTTATTGATTTGAAGAGTACTCATCAAGAGCTTTTCAACGATACCCCACAAGACGTGGTTTCAAAAGTTTCGAATTTTCATCCCCCACCCCCACCTCCACCCCCACCCTCACTCGAACCCCCGAATCGTTGGTGTCACTGTGAACTCCATAGGGAGTACTCTAATTTATTCAAACAAAGTTTCCCTCTATACTTCATAGGGGCCGAGATATACATTTTTAAAAATTTCAACCCCCTCCCCCGACCACCCCCTTGGGCCAATTTTGCCCATTAACGAACTTGTCCGAACTATTGGGCCTAGAAATAACATAATAAAATTTGGTTCAAATATCTTCAAAATTACGGCCGCTATCGTGTAAAGATATATATAAATATATATATATATAAATATCACAAAAAATTTTTTTGAACGGGCGGTGGTTTCGTACTTAGGGGAGCATGAAACGTAAAGATATGAAAGAATTTTTCTAAAATCATAAAGTGGTATCCATTGCAATAGGTAGATTTTTCTTCGAAAATCTACCTAAAAACACATTTGCTTTTTCGGAGTAAGCTAATCCATTTATTTGCGTTAATGATTGACTTTAGATCGTATCATATGAATATATAATAATAATCAAATGGAAACAACGCAGTTAAAAAAGGAAAAGACCAACATAATAAACAGACAGTGTAGAAACAATTCCCAAAATGGGGATTAAGCCTTTGTCCTTGTGGGGGATTTTTGCCTATAATAACAAGCCTGCCTGTCTAATTTGTAATTAAGCAGTCGGCAGTCGAAAACTCTATCCAAAGTGTGAAGTCTGTAGTTGGCAGTTGCAGTCGTCCGCTTGGAAACAGCACTTGAGGTGCCCGCAGTAGGCTAAATGTAGCCGAGTTTGAGGTTATGGAAACATTATGATGGATGGGGTTACATCGGGTCACGAACGACCCCTGGTGATCCCATAAGGGGATATTCTCAGCGCCAGTCCTCTACCTAACACTTAAATCCAACACACAAACGCTCAGTCCTGAACCCGGGAAAGCGATTTTTCACTACTGAAAAATCCCCAACCCAGCCGGGAATCGAACCCGGACCGCCGAAGTGGAAGACAGGCTCGCTACCGACTCACCCTTCGCGGTGGACGGAAACTTTATACAGTAACAAAAAAGTAGAATAATTGATCTATAATGCATAGATAACGCATTGGACTTTTTTGTATTTTTTTATTTTTGAATAAGCTAATCTATTTATTTGCACTAGTAAATTACATTCACTGACGTAATATTAACTTGTAGTCAACCATTATAGTGTAATCCGTATTCGAAGATGAACTTGTCGACTGCAATATTGCAAGTTTTGAATGGCGTCCATTAGTGTCAAATCTCGAGTGCCAATTAACTGCCTACTGCTGACTGCACATTGTGGATAGAGCTGAAGATTAATTTTCCTACTGCCGATTGCCAACTGTCAACTACAACTGCAAATTGTGAATGTGTCAGATTACGACTACCGACTGCTGAATAGAGCTTTTATTCGAGTTTTGATGTTTCTTGATTTCTTCTTTGGAAACGTAACATTTATATACAACTTACACCATTTATTGCCACCCTTGTAAGTTTCAGATGTTTATGACCTAAAAAAATGAAAATACGACTGCAAATATGCCCTTAAAATGACTAATTAATATGACTCAAAAGTCCTAGATATGACCTAATAAATTATTGTATTTTCAAAAAATAAATGTTCCAGTTTAAAAAGTTTAAATACACTAAATTCTTACTTCATATGAATTCAATCGGATAATCACTTTTAACAATTTTGGTGATTTACAGTTTTACTCGTAATTAACTTTTATTTTTAAAGAATTTTCTCCTGTTTACTCGCTTCATCAGCTCCAAATACTCGTAATATTGTGTACAGGGTGGACCAAAAGTCGCGATCGGATATTTTGTATGTTAGTTTATGCAACAATAAAATGCCACAATTGAAGTAAAAACTTTATTTACTGAAGTAGAAAGTATTAAGGGATGGAAATATGGTGAAATAAAGTTCCCTGGGCCTGTCAGCGTCATTGTTAAACGTCCAAAGTTTCGGTATGTGCACCATTGTTTTCTGCGCACAGTTGAATGCGCCCCATCTCCTTTTGCTTGCCCTCCTCAGCATTTCGGGAGTGATCGTTCTGAAGATACAGATCTCTCTCTTCAGTTGTTCAACAAAATCCATCCGAATCATTGCAAGATTTTCTTTTAAGTAGGACCACAGCCAGTTGTCGCACAATTAAGTTCTTGGGATCTGCATTTCTGCCGATCGCTTACTTGTTGATATCATCGGTGAACGCTCCAATGATTCACTCAGTTGATTACTGACATCATCGCTGCAATATTTTTTAGGTCTTCCGCTGCATTTTGCATCCAATACAAAGCCAGTTGAGAAAGTCTTCTTTTCCAGTTTCCGCAGTTTGACTTCAGTGGGAGCTGCTTTATTGAAACAAGAAAGAAGTTCTCTCTGATTTCTTCGTACGTTTCGCCAGTTTGTTCTTTTTCATGAACCCACACACTAACAATGAGACGTTCCTCAATCGTATATTTGCTTGTATCCGCCATTGCTTACAACACAAACATAACACAGCGTTTCACATCGACAAGAATCGCCTAATAAACCCGCGCGCAAGAAAAATCTGGCTTGTCACTAAAACATAACAATGTCCTTGCTCTATCGGAAAATTGACAAACTAATGCTACAAAAAGTATATGAAGGGGGTAAATATTCCTCTCAGCCTATGAATAGTTTTTAATTAGTTTTCGGTTTCGGAAAATGGATTATTTCAATATAAACATTATCCGATCGCGACTTTTGGTCCACTCTATAGATCTTGCGTGTCCCTATAAAATATGAACAATTGTATTAATTGCAGTTATCTATTAATTTGGTATAAACATTAAACTAATTAAATAAATTTCAAATTTAACTCGACCATGTAGTACATACAATGTATAATTGTACTCCTTTACCGAATTTATAACTGAAATATGACGTTAAATTACAAATATGGCTAAAATATGACCTAGACCATAAAAAATGACCATTATATAACTTTATATGCAAAATAAAAACGGTCCGATTAGGATAACAAGTGTGCAATTCATGTTTAAATTGTGTTTGCTGCGAGAACTGAGGTCAGGACAAAAAATATGACAGTCATATGTCATAAACATCCGAACTCTAATAAGCCATCGCCTTCGTCCTATTCAGTAGTGAAGCAGACCTGGCTTTGGTTTACTTGGTGCTGACAACACAACACCCGTGGAATTGAATGAGATGACTTTACACCTGTAACCCACATAGCAGGGCTGAAGAATGTGAAAGTGGTCTCGGCGCAGACACGCTTCAAATTAAAATATTACAAACAGAAATCAGAAATCCTATGGATGTATGTCGCTAAATGTGGTGTGAAAAAATGTTAAAAATTTAGTTTACTTCTGTCAAAAAAATATCATCTTACAACATACTTAAAATATTAATGCATTCTACTAATCGAATAATATTGCAAATTTTAATTTACAGGCTAATACAGTGGAACAGCGGGAATCCAAGTCTAGATTATTGGCGAAGGTAGAGAATGCCATTAGGCGCCACAATTATTATTACATGAAAAATATTAAAGGGGTACAATGAGGAAGTCTCTTTTATTATACTTGCGTAATAGCATTTACTCATTCTTTCATCCATCAGACTAACAACAAACTAATATTTTTTTACTTAATAGCATTATTAGCATTTTTCAACACAGTATTTTTTATGGATATATATGCATTCATGAACCACATTACATGCCATTACATGAGAATAGGCCTATTATGGGAGAAATATTCCTCTGACACTGGGATTTGAACCCACGACCTTTGGCTATCCGTGCCACTGCGCAAGCCCGGTCACAATAATCACTAATTATTAGTGTGCATATGATATAACTTGTCTGTCAGGTAGACCATTAAGGGCAGTCAGTCACAGGAGAGAGGTTCCATCTGGCGCTGTGAAGTGAACTCTGGCTTAGCTCAGGTGATAGAACAGTGGCACGGATAGCCAAAGGTCTTAGGTTTAAATCGCAGTGTCTGAGGAATTTGTCTCCTATAATATTCTCACAGTATTTTTATCACGGTACTTCCTCTACCCACACCACAGGTACTACATAATATGTAGAGGAATTGTGTTCGACCCCGAAATTAGAAATTCTCGTTTTCAACAAACAAAAACACAAACAAGAAAAGCAGGTTTTGAGATCCCCCTGAATCCAGAAATGCTGTTTTCAGAGACCTGCTTGTGTGGAGACAGATTTTAATTAACGACTAGCTGACGAAACCTATTGCATTGTTTACTTAATGGTTAAATAAGTAATAATAATAATAATTATTATTATTATTATTTTAGAATTAGAATTTTGGAGCCCATTGCTTTTACACACTATGCATGGTAGGGATTGAAATAAGAAGAAACAAAAATCCCGGTGACATAACTTTTTACTGTTTTTATGGGATATTTTATTTCCCACTTTCATGTTGTCATATAACCGTTTCGGGGCCAAAATCAAAAGAAATCAATATCACTTTCACACATTCTTCCCCAAAAATCTGAGACATAATTTACTGCGCACATAGGGCTAAAAATGTTCCATCCTGTTTTGTCTCTTTGTAAATGCTTCCAAAAAACATCCCTATTTCTCAACTAATACAAAGCCTACAGCGATGAATAACGTTATCAGTGGACAGAATTCTTTACAGACTTCTGATAGGTATGTAGCATATACTCGCTATCCATCGTTGGCATAAACTCAGGCTGAGACAACTGAAATCACTCTCCCCACAATACCCTTTTATTCTAAATCAAAATGTGATGTGAGAAAATGATATTCTCCATGCCCAGGACAGAGAAAGCTGTAGGATATTTATTTACTCCATTATTGATTTCTTTCTTTCTTTCTTTCTTTCTTTCTTTCTTTCTTTCTTTATCTTAGTTTCACCTCTCTTTTAGGATTTAAGCGACCCAAGCCGCCCAGGTCTTACAGGGCTGCGACCTGTCGGGAGAGGGATTCGCTTTGGATCAAATACATACTTTTTTGACCATGACAAGACATGGAGGGCCTCCCCGGATGAGTGATCAACCCAATACCGGGGCCACCTCCAAAATAACACGAACACATAGGACAAGACACATCATTCTCACACACGTTCACTCTGAACAAAGCGAAAATGGGGTGCAGATGATAATGACGGGCAGATGATATCCGTGGAACACAAGGGCCTAAGTTACCCGACATTTGTCTCACAGGTGAGGAAAACCCCCAGAAAAAAACTCCACCTAGGTAACTTGTACCGACCAGGAATCGAGCCGGGCCCGCTGCGTGAGAGGAATGAACGCATCCCCTGCGCCACAGCTATGGACCATTATTGATTTACAAAAACTTATTATACCGATAGCCTCTCTAATTATAATTATTTGTCAGAGCCCAGTAAAATGCAACTGCCAAAGCCTTGTGTGAACACTGCAAACAATATTGTCATGAGAACTGAATTGCATTTGAGGTGTAATAACTTCTACTTGTCTCATCGAGGATTTCAATAGCAAAACCTTCTCCGGATAACGCGGAACATTTTGCAAAAACAGCACGTAGTAGTTTTTTTAGTCTATAAAGAACATTGATAATAACATAGACTATAGATTATACATAGCTGCACTACCATTGCAATATTGCAATAAGATGCTAACTTACTAAAACATTAGCAGAACTAGGTGAAAACACAAATTGTGCAGTTGCCTCTTCCAAATTAAGTGACAATGTATGGATAACCTGGAAATTTAGAGTTGGCCACTTCTTCGTTAAAGCCTATTCAATTAGTAATCTGGATTTAAATAAAATAAATTTAGGTTTAGATGTATTAATATCTAAACTATTGTATGTGCACCAGTTATGAAAATGTGACTATGCACGAGAGGTTAAAACATTGCTGTCGTACTACGAATAATAATAATTAAGATACAGTCATCTGATAACATTGTTGTTCGGGTGTCGTGAGTTGTAAAGGAGGATCATTTAAAAAAGAAAAAGTTCTGACTAATACCCGTATTAATCCCTGTGGTACGATATCCTGTTGCGTCTTTGACGGTGCTTCACGATACATATGAAATGGAATTTTGTGAACTGAAAGGGAAAGCTTATAATAAAAAGTGTGCTTGTTGCTGAAACCACGGGCTTGTTGAATGTTGATGGAGGTGTAAAGCTATTGATCAGCCTTCCTCAGTCACGTACAAGAAAGTGGCCACACCAGTACGGAAGGAAGTTAAGAGTAGGGGAAGTTGTTTACTTCTCTAAGGTCGTTCCCTTATTACCGTCTGTTTACATGCTTGTAACAGTGAACTTTTTTCAATGTTATATCCTCGCGTACGGCATAACGCGTAATTGTAACTGATAGCTATGGGTTAGCATCAAACGCAATAATAATTCATTATCGGGGATGCACCCGAGTCACCCAAGTTTTCGGTCAACCACTCCAATAACATTATCAGGGGATTTCCTGATTCAGTTTTATGAGAAGCAGATGTTTCCTCTTGTGTAATATTAGATTTCAGATTATTTGAGAAAACATTTTTACCATTAGCCTAGGCTGTTGTAGGTATTCCATTACCGGCAATTTTTTTTTCCGTTTACATTTATTTCTACGTGCTTTTCTAATGTCTGTGTGCGGAATGTGCCGATTTCACGAAAGGGGAATAGGAATGTTAGTATAAGTCGGCGCTCAAATGTTTTAGAATTTAGACAGTGGGGTGGGTGTTGTCCGGTCTAGAACCGGCCCTAAGTAAGCAAGTTATGCCTGTCTCACTCTTACGTAAGTAATGTGTTAGCGTGAGACCACGGTGAGACAGACATTTTGTTTACTTCAGGGCCGGTTCTAGAGCGGATAGTATTTACCCATTCCATTCTCTAAAACATTTGCGAGCCAACTAAACGACAATGGTAATATGTATCCCAATATTTAAAGTATGTATCCTAATATTAAAAGATTTCTCTTTTTCAAAAGCTGGCATTTTGTTCTAATTAAATTGAAGAGGTAAGAAAAAATCTAGTACAAGTGACAGCAGCTAAAACTTTTATTTCACTTTGTAAATGTACTCTCAGTTATATGAAGAGCTAAGGAAAAATTTGCTTTAATGTTTAAGTTGAAAAAAATTATACGTAAATAGAAAAAATAAAAGCTACTTTTATCTTTAACTCTTCACTCAACTGAATGTACTTTTACCATATGAAATAAAATACTTAACTGTTGTCTTTTGCACCATATTTTTCTGAGCCCTTCGATTTGACTAAGTTATAAATATGTGCAGCTGCTGCGAAACTGATGGACTGCTTAAACGTTTTAAGTTTCAGATTCAAAATACTGTGCAATCTCGTTTCGTCGTCGCCTGCAAACACAAGATGTTGTATAACAAGAGACCGAGTTCTTAGATCTTTACCTATTTTTTCCTTACTACCAAAACCAGAAGAAAACCCACACTTTCTCGAGCCATGTCCATAAGATTCACACACAATTCTGTGGAACCTAGTATCACCTGAATGGCATAGCCTACAAAACCTAAAATATATCATTTACTCTTAACGAATTTTTTGGTCCTATCAATTTACCAGTCTTTTATTTTAGAAATCGATATTTTGTGGAGAGGGACAAACATTATTTTGTGGGGTTGAAAGTGATACTAAATAGGCATATTCCTTTCAAATATCGTTCAACCCATTGTTTTGGGGATGGACAAGGCCAAGAGAGGAGGGATATTGAATCCTATGTAGCAAATTTAAATTTCATACACCTTATTAAAACCTAAAACAATGTTTTGGCAAAAAACTTAAAAACCCTAAAGCAATGTTTTTTAAAACCTAAAATTGGTTAATTTTGTTCAAGAGCCTGAAAGGAGAATCAATTAGGTTATGTGAGGAATGAAATAAAAATATCGTTGAGCAACATTAAATCAGTTGGAGCTAATATGGATATTATTAGTGCCCGGATGTTGATGACATGTTATATTTTTACTGAGTGCCCTATGCATACTATATGGTTGACATGTTGCGTTAAAAGATTGAATTATATTTACAAAGGAAAGCAATTTTAACAAGTATTTTAGCTTTTGTAAATATATTTTAATCTTTTAATGCAATGTGTCAACCATTTAATAGATTTAATTGATGTGTCAATTTTAACAAGTATTCTGCTTTTCTTTGTAAATATATTTTAATCTTTTAACGTAACACGTCAACCATTTAGTATGCATAAGATACGAAAATAAATATCTATACAAAATCTGATAAAATCATTTGACAGTTTCGTAGGTTATATATTTTTATCTTTTGAGGGTATAAGGTGGAAAATATATTTTAATCTCATTTCACTGAAATTTGGGATACACCGAATAAAACTGAAAGACGTCTTTTTATGTTCGGGTAACACCTTACATGCGACAACCCTTAGAATTTAAATGGAAGGAAAAATATGGAGGACGGCCTACATCATCATAAGCTGAAGATGCATTCATTACACCTGCGCCTTGAGGTTGAGAGCGAAGACGTGATCATGAATGAGCGAGTAAACAGAGGGAAAGCGGGGCTCAAGGACGCGCGCCAGACCAGACCGGGGTTTATAACCCACATTCATACCAGAGGCTGTCTGTTGTATATCCTCATCTTCCTGCGCTCAAGATAGGCTTAAAGCTTGGATGCTAATAGGGAGGAAAGGGCTGTAGATGTTGACATATTGCGCAACCTAAGACTGGCCATAAAAGAAAGTGGACTGTGGCCATGATCCACAAACCGAGCTGTCTTATATAACACTCTCAATATTTACTTTAGGTATTAAACCTGTAACTACAAACTGTTTCTTCCGCCTGAGGAAAAATGTCACCAGTTATGTGAATCCTATTACGTCATTATTGGTTGCTGTAGTAAGAAACGGTGACTGCTCTAATTGAATACATGACTTGTAGATGTGAACAGATACGTTACAATCATAGTGCTGCTTGCAAATTTAATGGGGTGCTCACTTCAAATGCTAGAAGTCCTTGTTCATTATAATAGAGTCGGATTTGTGTGCGTAATCAAATAATAAAATATGCATGCAAGTATGCATGAATAATTTTTAAAATATGCACCATTATATGCAAAAACAAATGAACAAAAATCAAATAAACATTTTTTTTTGGGGGGGGGGGGAGACACGATGTAAACCGTGAGCGAGGCAAGTCAAATGAATTAATTTGGGTTAAAGAACTTTCAATCCAGCTCCCGCTTTAACCATATATGGAGCACCAACACTGAGAAATAAAAATACATTGTCATCGTTTTAGAATCAGTGAAAATCTTAATTGTAGGCTATGTACAACCAAACAGAACAAACGGTGGAACATTTAATTGTTTAATGTCACCTACTAAATAACGAAAGACAGCAAATTAAGAACGCAGTATCAGCAGCAAAGTGTGTTTGCCCACCTGAAAAAACAGATCTATTAAGTAAATATAAAAGTCAATTTATAAAAGTTGTAAATAAAATTAATTTTGATAATTCATAAACGTCAATATAAACTAGTCTGCTGCGGTGGTCTAGAGGTAGCGTGCCCGCCTCTAGATCCGAAGGTCGCGGGGTTTTTCAGGACGAAAAATCCTGGGCACGGAGTCCTCCGAGAGGGACTTTAAGCCGTGTCGTAGATTTACGGCACGTAAAAGAACTCCAAGCCTAAATTAGAGCCTCTGGACAAAATTTCTCGGCCCTTTCACGTCCAAGTAATACCTTAGTTTCCGGAGAGGGGTTAAGGGGCGATGGGCTTACCACCTGTCCCTCTGCCCTCTCTAGGGAAATAAGCGTAACAAAATTCACATAGGTACAGAAACCTCCGCTTGGAGGCCCTACGCCCCAACAAGGGGCACAGGTAGTACAGAATATAAACTAGGTGAGCACAAGAATTTATAGATATAATTCGATTTTAATTGTAAATTATTTTCCACCTTCAAGCACTAGTATATTTTATATTGATATTGCAATAATAGGATGCTGACGGAGAATTTCTAGACAGTTTTTTCGTACCTGTTTATTTTATTTTATTATAATAAATACACAATAAAATCTAAAAAGCATATGTTGAAGAAGAAACGTCAGGTTAAAATCTATGTACAAAAGTATTCTTCTACCAATAGTCACAATATTAAAATTAATCAGGTGAATTTCCAGTGGTTAAAAATATACACGAATGTTGAAGAAGAAACGTCAGGTTTATAGATATAAATCAGAAAGTACAGATTTATAGAGTATTATATAATAATTTATTACAGTTTTTTATTACAGTTTTTATTACAGTTTATTACAAATTAAAAAATACAAATTGATACAAAATTATTACAATTACAAATAATATACACACAATTTGTACAATTTGAAAAGAGTATTATTTGCCCCGCATGAGCATAGCTCGTGTTCGGGGTCAGTTCAGTCATACTAAAATTATATATGAAAAAGTAAGTAAAAGAAATCATATGTACACAGCAGAACATAAGACATGTAGTAATGGAACATGTTGTATTACTGTGGCCAATAAAATATAATACGAAATAAATAAAAAATTGTCATACTGTATTCCTCCTGGCCACAAGAAAGCTAACGAGTCATTGAAAAATTTTGCAACCGTGCTATTATTTACCCGCTTTTAGTGCACCAACTACAGCACTTAGGAACACAGTGTCCTGCAGCGTCGTGTTCCAGTGTATCCCGTATTTTAGAAATTACATCCTGAAAACACTGTGATACATAGTTTTTGCTCGATGTAGACTCATCCGGGACTCTTTTGTTTGTGTATTTTTCTACAGAAACTCCGAAGTTGCACATTATTCAGTTTAAGCTCCAGGGATTCCAGAGTACATACCTGGTACATCCACCCACCCATCCATCCTTTTATAACTAAATAAACATATAAATAAAAAATATATAGACTGGTTGCAAACATTTCATTAAGTACCAGTAATAATAACTATCTAAAGGGGAAATATAATTTAGGCTAATGTCACCTTTAAGAATAAAACATGCACTTTTTTCATTTAAAACTTAAAATATGCATTTTCCCCCAGAATATGTACTTATATGCATTAACAAATACTGGTCAAATTATATTGTTACAAAATATATCATTTACGTAGACTTTTAAATATATAAAAAAGAACATGCATTTTGCATACAAATTCAGGCTCTAATTATAACAAACTACATTTTTAATCGATGAGCACACACACACACACACACACTGTTCATAGTCTGTTTAATCAATAATCATCGTGTTATTAACAATATTAGATACCACTTTACTTCAGGATTAATAAAAATCTTAACATGTTTTGCTTTAATGCGAATTATGTTTTCATTGTAACTGTCTGCCTGCGAATTTCATTTCTAGTGATTAACTCATGATTTAAATGCATAGTTCTTCTCTGTGGGAATGAATGATTGCTATATCACTCACTAGCAGGTGCCCGCGACTTCGCCCTTGATTATTTACTCAGCTGCTAGATGTTTTGTTTAAATCATTTTTTTAACAGAAAAATAATTAAAACATATTTCTGAAAACTGATATCGTTTTTACATAAATTGCAGGAATTACATATTTTATTCTTAATTATATTGTTTAATGTAAAAAACATAAATAATTAACCGAACAAAACGAATCTTATGCTACCATATGGGCGTACTAATTCCAAACTAAACGATTAAAATGAACCATAGGTTAAGGAACCTTACCCATATCGTGCTTAAATAATTTTATTATAACGATTGATAGTTTAAAAAATTAAAAACCCGGCTTCGAGGTGCATTTCACGCACCTCATATTCGAGTTCCCTAGCCCAAAAAAATATTCATAGTGTGTTTCGTCCAAATCAATGTTTTCCCATTTCTGCATGCATTCATACTCCCCTTCTGTCCACGTACTGCCTAAAAGGTAGTATATGATACACATGTAAAATGATTTTATTTTCCCACCCTTACGCGTTCCTTTCACAAACATACCTACTCGCAAAAATGCTCTCTTTTGCCACTTATATCATATATAACTTTTTTAAATTTCAAATGAAAAACGAGGTATGATCTCTCGGGTAACGCTAAGAACCGTACCAAATACTTCTTTGCTCATATAAAGAAAGGGTAAACAGCTGGTAACTTGTACAACTTTTTACAAAAATATGACAATATTATTCTCCTGCAGTAACTTTAATACCGAAAGCTCCCTTTATAGTGATATTGCCAAAAATAAGGTCATGCCCTAAAGCTGAATCGTGAGGTAGACTGCTAGAGATGAGCGCTTGATCTCTAGTAATTGCGGACTATGTGCTTTGAACATGAATGCTTCAATCATCGCCTTCTTCACAGGCCATCCTCATTAATAATACGTAAAATAAACTGCAAAATCAATAACATGGCATTATCACCGCCGAAATATGTAGAAAGCCTAAAAAAGCAAAGAAAGCAATAGCAGTATCAGTCCGAGTTAAATTGAACTTTGGCCTACACTTTATTTCTCTTTTCGTATCTTCATTTGGTGAAGAGGTATCCATTATTTCAGTCATGGATCACGGTCTTATTTTTTATTGTACTAGCCTATTTTTTTATACTATTAGGCTATATCTAGTCCACAAGTCAACAATATAGCAACCATTTTCAGTTGCTATCTGCTAAGACTTTTTTGCTATGTACTATGCACCTTTGTATCATGACTTTTGATGTCACTTCAGCCTGTTTAGTCAACTATCTGGTTCATTTCAGCCGAAAATTTAACTTTAGATCACGACTTGAACGCAGATTCACACCTTCGTAATTTACAGAAACAAGTAATTCTTTAAAAATTCCCCTGAAAATTATACTACCAGCATTTTGTACGAAGTTACTCTTCACAATCTTGCCACGTTTATCACTTTACTCACAGACAGTTGCACACCTAAAGCAGGTAGAGAAGCCACCCAATGTCGAATGTAGCGTACTCCTTGTACGCTTGATTTCTGATTGATTTTGCCCGATTAATCCTCTAACCAGAGGCCCTCGAGTTTGTAACCTTGTCACCCTCAGCCACAAACATCCACATAATGTCCGTGATAAACAAATATTATTATTTAAGTAAAGGGTCAAGACGAACATCCTATCCCATCACATTATCACTTATCACTAATAATATCACAAGCGAGTGTGGCCTACATGCTTAGGGTCGTTCCCAACCCGTCTCTCCGTCCTACGTGGGGTTCCATACAAAACAATACAATACAATGACAAGCGAGTAGCTCAGGCGCTAGTGCCTGGGGCTCGCATTCGAGTGGTCCCGAATTAAAATCCTGTGGCCAGCCAATTTGACTTGAGTTTTTCATTGTTTCCTATAACATGAGCGCCAAGTCCATCATGATAAGTTTTGAGGAAACGAAGGTAAAAGCTACTAATTCTCAGGAGACTCACATTTACATGATATAGAACAATATATTATTTCGCTATTTTTAGAGATGAGTAATTGGTTTCGCACTTAAGGAAAGTTGTAACTTACCTTAATTTACTTTGAAATGTACATTATCTCATTTTTTTGCAAAAAGTGGAGTAGAGTAGGCTACTCAGCTGACGATATACGACTAAGATATTTACTTATCATGATTCAATGCCGCTATTTCATCCAATACTTTAATAATAAAATCAGGTAAACTGATGTAACAAAGTGCCAGAATGCTTTTGTTTAATCAGTGATAATTATAATTATGATTTGCAGAAAATAGTTTATTTTTGTAATCGATTTCCGAGTTAAATTCCAGATCGATTCATTAAGCAGAGCTTACGGAAGAACAGAATGCCTTAAGTTTGATAAGCATGTGAAGGAATATGTGGGTAGTGTTATTTGTCAACCCTAACTCTATTGCAACATCCAAAGCCGTATATAAACACTGTAAAACAATATGTTGTCATGAGAACTGATTTGCATTTTGATAAATTCAAATATATTACCATAAGATAGGTACTAAATTGGGCATTACGCCGGAACCGGTCAACCGATTTGATCCAATAGCAATAGACTTTGTCTATAGACGTTATAAATGTCTATAGGGAAAATTTCATGAAAATCCTATAAAGCGTGTTTGAGTTATCGCGCGTACAAGCAGACAGATAGACGGACAGATATTTTCCCGTCCCCCACACCACCTCACAAAGTACCATTCTGGCAGTTAATAAAAATCTAATAATAGTCCATTTGAACAAGCCATTACACAACGACAATAGTAACAAGATAAACGTGAATAATTACATGGCCTACTGATGCATCTACCACTTATTAACACACCATATGACCTGTATAAATAAAGCTAAGATACATTTGTATACAAATACAAATGTATTTGTTTTATATGTAGTAACAATAAATAATAGCAATATTGTTCAACTATTTGGAATAAAAAAGCAGTCCAATTACAGTCGTTCACCAACCAACACCGAAATACTCCATGTAGGGAATGTCCGATTATTCTGTTTTATGCTTTATTATTAAATCAATAATTAACAGTGACCTGAAACCTGTTTCAAACAGGCAGTAGTTTTAATAATACTGGACACAATCACTGCTTGCCTACAAGTAACCTTGCGTCTGGTTTGCGAACAGCCTCAATTGAGGGTACTTCCTAATAGTTAATAATCTCCATTGCGGACTCAAAATATTTGGAAAAATTATTGACAAATCAGTGTCTCGATTGCAGACACTAATTCATACAGGTAAGCCTTCGTGAAATATAGCAGCTATATCGTAATTCTAACTAGTTCAAGCTAAGCTAAGCTAAGCTAGTTAACCTTAACTAACCTAGTTAACCTTAACTAACCTAACTAAACCTAACCCAATTTACCTAAACTAACCTCACCATTTAGGCCAACTTGAGACTATTTGCCCTATTTGGGCTATTTGGAGGATGCTTTATTTTACGAAAGCTTATTTATTTGAAATAGTGTCCTCAATCGAAACACTGAAATAATAACTCTTCTCAAATATTTGTGTCCTCAGTCGAGGCTATTAATGGAATGTCCACAATTTAGAGTGTTCGTAATCGGGAAGACACGGCTGAAATGTTGTTTTAAATAAGTTCCAAATATAAATTTTATATTATTTTTTAATACATCATTAGAAAAAGCATAATCTTTCTACTGCATTGACAGGTTGCCAATAAAGCGTAGACTTGCCTTTAACTAACATAGCCTATGTAGGTGTAGAAGTCAGTGCGAAATTTTTATTGTACCAGAGGAAGATTCTTTACCGAAATTAAGATTCTGAATACATAGGCCTATACCTTGCGATGGTTGAAGCCAGTGGAGTGAATTCCTCATCACCCTCGGAAGTCGCTCATTGGTGGAAGTGTACATAGAATGTCATTATTCTTTCCTTCTTTCTTTCTTTATCGTACTTTTACCTCCCCCTTTTAGGATTTTAAGCGACCCAAGCCGCCCGGGCCTTACAGGGCCGCGACCTGTCGGGAGAGGGATTATCTTTGGATCACATACATACTTTTTTGACCAGACAAGGACATGGAGGGCCTCCCCGGATGAGTGATCAGCCCAATGCCGGGGCCACCTCCGAGACAACACGAACACATAGGACGAGGTGTCGAGATACACCATTCACACACAGACACACACTCCAAACGAGGCGAGGATGGGGTGAAGATGATAATGACGACGGCCAGATGATATCCGGGGACCACAAGGGCCTAAAGTTACCTGACATTTGTTTCACAGGTGAGGGAAAAAACCTCACCTAGGTAACTTGTCCCGACCAGGAATCGAACCCGGGTCCGTTGCGTGAGAGGAACGAACACATTCTCTGAGCCACAGCGGTGGACAGAATGGCATTATGGAATATAATACTATGTCAGTGTGTATGCAGTGATGGAAACTCTTGTCATGAAGGTGTAAGAGAGTTCAGAAATTAGTAAAGAAAGATTGATTGTCCCATACCTTCCAGTCATTAAACCATAATTGTTTTAGACTTAAGTCTGTTTTTTATTTTATATATATACGCGGCAGTTGGTTCATAGAATTTCCTCTTTTCAGCATCCACTTTTATACATGTTCATGAGATACGAATAGGATGGATCTAAGATGTATCCGACGATGGAATTTGATTTTAAGGCAATTATTTATTATATTCTTCTATTGCTGGCATCAGTTGAGAGACCATACAACCAGAAATATCAGTCAATAATTTCGGGAGGACAGCATAACAGCATCATATTCACCTGTACTTCCTGAGTTACCTGGAGGTTGGCCTCTAATATAATTAATGCATAATCACAATCAATCTGCATTGCTCCAGTGAGGCGCATCTCCTGTTCAAGGTCACTAATACAGTGCGTGTGGACATTGCGTAACGCTTGTCTGGGGGTTTCATCCCCATCACATCGTGTTGTGTGGTCACGTAACTGCATGATTTAAGTGTGTCATACGCTCACTTCGCGCGGGGTCTCGTGTGACAAGGATTTCGGAATCAGACTGGAAATTGCTATCCATATTACCTTACTTATAGACTGCTTATTGCAACACACACTCATTAACTTACTAACAAGACCTGTAAATGAAAGTGTTGCCGCGGTGTCATAAACGGTTTATTTTCCGCAAATATGCAGAAATGTCAACAATCCCATCTAGCAACTCCTTCTAGGGAAGGATGACATAAAACGGTTACAAATGCATCGTTACCGGAAATTAACAGGATATCGTTTCAGGATATCGAAGAAATCTTCTTCGCTTCCGGATATCCTTTGCATCGTTTGAAAGATCTGCGGCGTTTTGACCATCTTGCCGTAGTCTGTATCTCCACTTTGGATGGTCTCCTAAGCCCAAAAAATTAGGGGAGATAAAAAAAATGTAGGCCTAAATGAAAATGAAGTTTTTGTTCCAATTTTCTTACACGGGAATAGCTTGTAGAAATAGAGAACATTTTGCTCGCGCATTCTTTTCTTTAAAATTCTTAACATTTAATTCGTGAATTGAAGTCTCTTAGAAACCTATACTCGTGCATTGAAGTCTCCTAGATACCTATAGGTCTACTCGTGCATTGAAGTCTCTTAGAAATTGGTATAGGTTTTCTTCGTTCGTTCATGTTTCTTAGTAACTAGTTAGTAAACAGTTAGTAAGTAGTTAGTAATTAACTATTATTTGTTTCAAATTATTTTTGCGGAGCCTTTTGAGTTTCTGTCTCTTTAATACCGGATAAAATAAGGGTCAAAATTCCGTTTTTAACTTTTTTACTGTATCAAAGAAAAATATTGGTGTGGGATCGACAGAACCGAAATGAGAGAAGCATAAAACAAAAAGGAATAGTTCAACAATTTGAGCAGCATATTCCAAATGTCACAAAACCAGTTTACAATGAATGTCGAAATAATAAAATATTTGTTAGAAAAATATTTCAATCCTCCTTGGAAAATGAAATTCATCAATTCAATAAAATGTTCACTTTCCTCACTTACAGTCATTTAATCTAGTGGGTTTATGAATTCCCCCCCCCCTTTTGAGTCGGTCAGATTAAAAAAAAAAAAAAGTGGGAGTCAGGGTTAAAAGATAATATTAACGGATGCAGTATTCGCTTAAACAATTCCTGCTCCCTCATTTTTCTAGTTAGGATTTTCAGACTTAGCATAGTAAATGAGCACTGTTCGTTCTTTTTAATAAAAATATATTTTACAGATTGTCCAAAATATTCATATTTATAAGAAGGGATTCCTACCAAGATATTGTAATTTTTCTCTACAACCAATAAAATTCAAACTTCATTTTTGTAAAGTCGTAATATTCCCATATTATTGTGTTCCGGGAACCAAATGTTTGTAGCTTGAATGATTTATTTCAATTTTTTTTTTTTCAATTTTCGAGTACAGTATGCTCATTTCTCGTTTAAATTCAGTAACCTTGACATAAATTTCAGTTATTAATAATTTAATTTAATTTATTTTATTCACTAGAAATAAATTAAGTGTCACACACAAATACTGAAATTTCTGAATTTTTTCAGAGAAAAAAAACCTATACTAAAAAATGTAAATCCTAGAAGGAAAAATCATTAAAGATGTCTCAGCGAACAATATGGTTTGCTCACGAATGAATAAATATTTCTTTTACACATTTTTAGTTTATATATATTTATATATAAATGAAGCTTTGGTGAGTTAAAAAAGACACTATCAGGATTTTTTTAAAAGTAGCGTTATATACTGTATTCTATATAGGTATTCTACTATTAGCATCCCTCATTCACAATAATGGTTAACGTTTTATTCGTCCATTGGTGTCTCTTAAAATCTGGATTAGGCCTACTATTTATTAGGTCATGTGTTTCCTAACAAACATCGGTTAGCACTTCACTCGCTCACATAAGGTTCTAATAAGGTCGAACATTGTGCAAAGTTTTATGTTATTTTGCGGCTTAATTCTTAGAAGGAAAACAATTTCAGTTTACTTCTGCTCAGAATAGTAATCAAGAAACTTTTTGGTAATTTCGTATGTGGTGGAATTCTGGCTCTTTTGGTTTGCAACAATTTGTTTTAAAACAAATGACTGATAAATGACAAATGACATACCAGAAACAGAAACTTATCCGTGTATTGAATTGTGATATATTTTTTAAAGACATATTTTATGTCTCTCTTGAAGTTTAAAAATACGATAGACAAGTAATAAACAAATATTTAAAAATCCCTTTAGGCAGGCCTACAGGCTGAAGTAGATTTCAAAGTGCTTTTGGTTTAATTTATTATCGCTGCGCAGCACTCTTCTTTTTTAGCCTTGGCATGGCAAACCCGCAGTAATAAGAACTGAATTCGGTAAAGAGGAAGAGCCTACAATCATTTGTTTTGACAACAAGAATAGGATATAATATTCTGGGAGGCCGTGCGCAAGATCAGCAATGAATAAAATTAGCAAAGCCGCTAAACAAGACAAAATTATGATATTGTAATAATTCTTTTAAGTGTTATTATTTTCAAACATTAAAATCTCGCGTCATATGAGAGCTATCAAGAAACTAGTTATTGATTTGTAGAGTACTCATCAAGAGCTTTTCAACGATACCCCACAAGACGTAGTTTCAAAAATTTCGAATTTCCATCCCCTCACCCCCACCCCCACTCGTACCCCCCAAAACCCCCGAATTGTTGGTGTCACTGTGAACTCCATAGGGAGTACTCTAATTTATTCAAACAAAGTTTCCCTCTATACTTCATAGGGGCCGAGATATAAATGTTTTAAAATTTCAACCCCCTCCCCCGACCACCCCCTTGGGCCAATTTTGCCCATTAACGAACTTGTCCGAACTATTGAGCCTATAAATAACGTAATAAAATTTGGTTCAAATATCTTCAAAATTACGGCCGCTATCGTGTAAAGAGATATATATATATATATATATATATATATATATATATATATATATATCACATATTTTTTTTTTTGAGCGGGCGGTGGTTTCGTACTTAGGGGAGCATGAAACGTAAAGATATGAAATAATTTTTCGAAAATCATGACATGGTATCCATTGCAATAGGTAGATTTTTCTTCGAAATCTACCTAAAATCCCTCGCTATGATAAGGGGTTGCAGACATGGAATTAATGGAGAGAAATGAATTTCGTGAGTAATGTTTTGAGCGAAACTAAATATTGGGTTGGCATACGATTGTGCTTTGTGAAAAACATTATGAACCAAATTTTTATTGCCGAAATAGTTATTTATGCTATTTGTAATAATATTAGTAGTAGTGGTTAAAATGAAAAAAAAAATTACATTTATTAATTTGTAAGAAAGGGAAATGAACGACAGTGACATCTGGTGATATCCTGTATAATCTCTATAACGTGCTAGCACCTAAATTTTTACCATAACGGGCTCAGCCCGTGAACTGAAACTTACATAGACGGAGAGAGTATATAAAAGTACTGTAATTTCACTCTTTCATGTGCGAATTTTTTATTGAGCAGTGTATTGGTATTTATACTCGCGTTAATTAAAAACTGCTATACAATTCAGGTTATCAAATCACGGCCCTAGGAGATGACAGAGAGAAGGGAATACTAAAAAAAACATTTACCTACATAGTGGATAAATAAAGAAATTCTTCAAACCTGTAGTGATTTATTGAAGTAAACATTTGAAAAATAAATAGTAAAGGAAACTCCCATAATTATATACAAATCGACCCCTGGTAAAAATACCCATAATGTATATTTCCTAAAAGGCCATAAAGCGATATCTGGAAGTTTAATTGTAAACACCCTTTACACAAATTACCAAAGTATGATTTTCAAACAAGCCTTACATGACCATGTTAATTTAAATGTTTAAAACTTTATATATATATTATTTTTTCTCAGGGATAAAGTACAAAAAATGGGCATTAATCCCAGGGTACGATATTATAATGAATGATAAGATTACCCTCCCACGAATTGCTTGGTTTTAATAGGCTACTGCATAAACGAAACGCAAATTAAACTAAACCTGAAAATAACAGAACAAAAAACTAATACTACAAAAAACTGAACAAATACTAAAGCAGAATGAACAAAAAAAACAAAGATTAAGAAAGCATGGCTCGAGAAGTTTAAAATTGTTTAAATATACATGAAGTACTTCCAAATGTGTTCAGAGCAGAAGGCTTTTAAAACCAACAAAATTAACACTGATATATTAATAAAACATCAGACACCCTAGCTCATACCTGGAATAAGGTTGTTACGCCATCTTGAAAGAACGAGACACACCCACTTTAAACATATTTGATAAAATATTACATCATGTCGTGGTGGAGGAAAGAAGATGAAAATCAACTCGCTTGGACGAAGGCCGGAGGTTAAGTACTCAAACAAAGCATCACCATAAAAAAAGAGGAGCCATTTATAGATCAAAGCATCACCATAAAAAAGAGGAGCCATTTATAGATGGCTCAGCAGCTAAATTCGATTCTAAGTTTTTTAAAATACATTATATAACGAAGAAATCCATTCATGCCCATTGAACACATCAACTTTTAAGAAAAAGTTTTTTACTTATTAATTTAAACATCTGTTTTTTTTAACCCAATTTTCTATCGTGTTGCATTCGTGTGAAATACTGAAAACGCTCAACAACATTTTGATTTCTTTCAACTGGAAAATTTCTTTCATAAACTGTCAAGTATGGTATTTTCACTTTCTCTACCTATAGGCTACGGTAGCTACCAATTACCAAGACGGAAAAGGTATCGTGCTCTACCCTGAAAATCGATGTCGAGTTTTTAGTACGGTATCAATATATGTTTTGAGGTATCTGAATCAAAAAATTACTATTTTCGGAAACATGTTTGTGCGTGTGAAAATAAAAAAATCGTATAAAAACAAAATTTAATACATGGATAACTTAATATACATTTTGGTATTTGGCACGAGGCGTGGTGACTTTCTTTTACATTCGTTACCTCTTTAAACGAACAGAATTTCATTTTTCGCGTTTTCCTCGAGTAGTATTTTGTTATACAAACTGCATTATTTACCAAGTGCTGAAACGTTCATTTGAAAATGTTTTCCTATAAATTCAGTGAAAAGTCGTTAGTTATAAAAGAGATTCAGGTATTTAGTATTGCTTCGTGAATAACTTAGCTTTGTATAAGGCTTGTACAATTATAATGATATGTCTGGATTCCCACAATCCATTCCATTACTCCAGCAGAATTTGATGGGTAGAGAGAGAGAGAGAGAAAGAGAGCGAGAGAGTTGTGTGTTTCGAGTCAGATGTTTATGTTTAGACATACTGTATAAAGAGCACCTTACATCAAAAGGGATGCAATATTTTAAAGTATATTTTTGCACAAAACTGTTAATAATTCAGTAGGTATTCCAGATGTACTGACTCGTGACTTATATTTTTCATATCAAAAAAAGAACTTTGTAATTTATTATATGTAAGATAAATGAAACTTTTGAATGAAGTTAATCGTACAGTAGACTCTTTTTCTGTTAACGTAAGTGATTTCAAATTCAAATGCGAGGAGAGACAGTTCCAATTTTGTGTCAACTTTTTCAAGCGTTTCGGTGTGCTATCTTCAAGCACTTTCTTCGGGACTGTCTCTATATTGTACGCAGCCATTCGTATTCCATAATTTTAAATAAGTACAAAGAAAATCCTTCAGTGGTTGTTGCTTCATAAAAAAATCAGATATGAAACACATAACACAAATAAAAGTGTTGCCTTTTAGCATAATGTGTTGTGTACGACATTTTCTTCATGTAAATTGGTTGTAAAAATAATGAGAACATCGTTACCACATCGCATCCCCGAAGGTTACAAAACGAAACAAAATCTGATTAATGCACTCAAGTAACCTTTCTTTGCGCTAAACTTGGGCAATACACCTTTCTCACTTCAGATTCTGATATAGAATAAGATACCGTATTACAAAGAGCGCGAATTCAGTTGATGCAAAGCTTTGTGGCTTATAACTACCCTTCATACAATTTTTTCGAAAAAGTATTTCATATAAAAGTTTTAGTTCTTGGTATAAGCACCTCATCTACAGTACATATTTTAAACAAAATCGTTGGAGCAGTTTTTCAGAAGATCGCGAAAAACTAAATTTTCTTAATGTAAAGTAAGAGAAAGTTGTCGCCAATCTTCGTGTCATATCCTCAGAAGATACCTAACTCTAATACAAAATTTTGTTTTTCTACATTTTTTGTTCTGGAGCTACCTATGCTGTTCTCAGACACACACACACATTTTCTGAAAATAATATTTTTATATTCGGGGGACTTCAGAACGTGTATTAGGCTATACTGTATGTTAAACTCTAATTTCTCGATTGAACACATTACTTCCTCTGCCTACAGTATCTATGCTAGTGGCAGAGGAAGTAAAACATGTAAAATTTTATGTAAGTTATATTAAATTAAGTAAAAAATAATATTCTCAGAATTTATTTTATTTGACTGTGTTTTTAAGGCAGCTATCCTGTAAGGATTTCCCCCTCCCTGCTTTAGACTGTGTTACGGTAATCACGCAAACACCTTTTTTTATCCTTGAATTTTCTTTTTGTTCTTTTTTGCTTGCTTATTTTGTACTCTTCCATTTTGACCTATTCTTAATTTATTTTTCATGTTTTTGCAGATTATTTTTATGTAAATTAATTTACGTAAATGAGACTTGTTTCGACATCAAATAAAATATGTAATTTGATTCTGCCTCCGCCGTGCTAGTCACGTCCTCGGCAGTTCCCCTGTTTCCTTATCAGAATGCTGTTTGTGATGCAACTTGAACCGGTCTCATCCTATTTTAAAACTCAGATGGGTTTTATTATCCTGACACCTGCCCCAGCTTTTGGGAGAAAGCGATCACATAACGGAAGTTTTAATTATTGTACGTAGTGCTTTATGCTACTTTCTTCCTTCCACTCGCAACATAGAAATCAAAATGATGGTTATATTATTACAGTACAGTACATGATGTTTAAACTGGGTACAGTAAATAACTTATGTCGTAATGGTGCTTTGTTGACATTACCGTGCGAATGTATGAGTCGTAAACGTCACAAGTAAAAACTTCTCTGAATATAATACAAGCGTAAAGCGATTACTTTAACCAGCTTGCAAGGAAACCGTATGGGCTGTCATGTCGAAACCTATTATCAAATTTTGCACATCGATTGGTCTTCATTACAGATGGACACGTGGAAAAATCGGGTGCGTGGAACGCCACGCGACAGAAGTGAAACTTGGATTTTTTTTAAAATTTGGATTTTTTCAGTACAGTACATGATGTTTAAACTGGGTACAGTAAATAACTTATGTCGTAATGGTGCTTTGTTGACATTACCGTGCGAATGTATGAGTCGTAAACGTCACAAGTAAAAACTTCTCTGAATATAATACAAGCGTAAAGCGATTACTTTAACCAGCTTGCAAGGAAACCGTATGGGCTGTCATGTCGAAACCTATTATCAAATTTTGCACATCGATTGGTCTTCATTACAGATGGACACGTGGAAAAATCGGGTGCGTGGAACGCCACGCGACAGAAGTGAAACTTGGATTTTTTTTTAAATTTGGATTTTTTCAATTTTGGATTATTGGATTTTTTCAATTTTGAATTATTGGATTTTTACAATTTTGGATTGTTGGACTTTTTTATTTTGGGATTTTGGACTTTTTAAATTTTAGATTTTATAATTTTGGATCTTTGAATTTTTTAATATTGGATTTTTTAATTTAATTTTTTCTGATACCTCCCCCCCGCGCGCACCAGTAAATTTGTTTTATTTTTTTTGTTTTGAATTTTTAGTTTTTTAATTTTAGATTTTTGGATTTTTTAATTTTTAATTTTTAGTTTTTAGTTTTTTTAATTTTGGATTTTTGGATTTTTTAAATTTTTGATAAGCCTAATCATTGAGTTGGTTGTTTTCTGTGCAGTCCGTCACAGCCCCGCTACTTTCGTGACGATTTTGTTCGTAACACAACTTTGGGTTAGCTCTCGATTTACTCCTAGCGCGCCTAAAGAAATTTCACTTAAAAAATTAGCTGTAAGTGAGTGAGTACGCCATAAACGAACAACGGCGTGCACTTGTAAAGCTCGCTTGAGTAGCCCGCATGCTGGGAAGTGGGAACATACACGACAGCGTGGTGTGAGATAGTGGAAGGAGCTTACAGTACGTCTTTACTCGTTGAATGTGATATATCATTTTTAGATTATCACTGCTTATCATTTCCACATTTTGAAACTATTTAATCTGTTAGACATTGAGGGGTTGTACACGAATGTGTGGGTGTTATAGGCTAGATTTGTGACCACTCAATTTGCGTGATTGAAACAAAGATGTTTCGTCATGCACACAGAACCACAACATTAGAGCTTTCATAACCTGTTATTACTTATTACTGTTGACATTTGTCTATACAAAACCCTTTAAGTGTTAAGAATTCGCATTAACATACTACGTATTGTGCTTATCAATATAGGCCCAAGTAAAAGGAAATATAATTTAAACAAATTAAGCAAAACTTGACTAATCCTAAACACTTAAACAGATACTAATTACTTTAGGAGACCCACTGGAATACAAACATCTGTTTGAGAGGAGGATATTATTCATTATTATAATAATCGCTCCCATAATGAGACGGAAAGGGAGAGATAAGGCAAAGTACACATAGGCCTACATGGGAAGCGGCTGTGACTGTGACAGCCTATACTTGGCGCGCTGGGTAAGCAAGGCTCGAGTCGCTACCCTCTCCCGCCAACTGTGTGAGTCTACTCGATATTTCGAATTTGCAATATTCGCAATTAATTTTCATCCACTAAAAGTTCGTATGAGGAGCTAATTTTTTGCATGTTTCTATCTGTAAAGAAGATATTAAAAATTTGAGGGTGGTTTCGACTTGACAACTCCTACGGTTCCCATGTTAGCAAAATTGTTGTCGGTATTGTAACAAAACCTGTTTACGTTTTATTCGCGCATTCATGTCTCTTATGAAAAGTGATTTGAAATTGCTGATAAGTTTACGAGCGACGCGAAGTTACTATTAGCTATGGGTATCGACAGGACCATGATACTGGCTAAGCAGTGAACACAATAATTAAGCCTGTCCTTGAAAGTATTGGCCCATTATCCAGAGGCGAAGCATGATAATCTTTTTCTAGGGTAGGCTGAGGATAATCTATCTATATTCAACTATATTAAACGCGCCCTAAAATGTGTGTATGTACCCTTACTCCTCTGAGACCATTTGACCTAGAGGTCTGAAATTTTCACCATACATTCCCCATATACCGTGGAGAATGTCTATATCAAATTCCATCCTGATAGCGCAGCTGGTTCGGTCAGAATTTAGTTTTAAATTTTGTTTGGTCAGAATTTAATTTTAAATTTTGTTTAAGATTATTTTTCGTACTTTTGGCACGAACGCTGTTTTGTCATTTTTATATTTTTATTTCTGTGCGTGGTAGGCTTTACACAGCCTCCTGTAACGTGCAAGGTCATTCAAGCTATGTTTAACAGAGCTCACCCCTGATTCAACCTATCAAAAGACACCGTTACGTCGGATTTTTGGAGCAAACAGCCATCAGAACCCTTCTTATGGGACAAACTTAGTCTTTTACTATGATATATATAGAAGTATATATATATATATATATATATATATATATATATATATATATATATATACTTCTCCGAGACCCTTTGTCCAAGAGGTCTGAAATTTTTCATCATACGTTCCCCATACCTGGGGTATGTCTATCTCAGAGATGTCATTCTGATAGCTTAGTCAGTTTGATCAAAATTTAATTTTGTAAGGTTATTTGTTGTTCTTTATGCTGTTCTGTACAGTCTTGTTAAGAACTCTTGCAGTGATTGTATAGATTGCATATAACATACTCTAGTGGCGGTATTGCTAAGTTGTATCGTTAAAATTTACACCATCGTAAAATTCACTTAATGATAAAGTTATTATTTTCCCAGATCGTGTAACGGGTTTAATAATATATTTACCTAAAACATAAAAAAGGCGCCCCTCTATTTGAAATACACATTTTTTTCCCTCAAGCTTTCGAGATTATTAACAGATTATTAAATGGTAGCTTGAAGAAATAAGTATTAAACGTTTATGAATTACATTGAGTGAAATTATGCATGGATAACTGACCGTTATACATTGTTGTAGATTAGTTCGATCATCCTTTTCTTTTTCTCAGCGTAGATGACTATAATTCGAGAAATTAATTCATGCCTAACTAATATTATGAATACTTAAGTACATATTAATTCTGTACAGATATTGTTACATTTTCAACAATGGTGCATGTCATAAAATAGTACATTATGAAGGAGTCTATAATAACTTTTATTACGACACGAGTATGTTTAACCATTATAGGCAAGTTGCAAACAACTGTTTTTGTTCAACCAAAATTATAAGTTTTGTGTTTTTAGATTCATGAAACAAACGATTCTGCTGTGCTAGGCGATCAGCTGTTAGTAAGGTTAGTAAGTTATCGTCTTTGGCGATAAATGGTAGATGACGGCGTGCTGGGACATCGAAGATTCTCTTGGTGTTTTACCTCTGAGATGCGCACGTTAAAACGCTTCCAACTACGTAAACAATGTTAAAATTAGCACGAACAGAATTGATTTTGAATTAAATACAGGGTGTTTACTTGTGCAGTTTCAATAGCAGCTTTCAAGGCTTGAAGGTTGTTTCTTGTTCGATCAGGGCCATTTCTTCCAATAGGCTATAGTAGGCTGCAGCCTAGGGCGGTAGATTTTAAAGGGTGGCAGTTTTAGATTTCCAAAATTAAGGGGATAGGCCTATATGATAATTTGAACGAATGTAGACTATATCTGAAAACAGAACGCTCCCTTCTTTCTCACGCTGACGTTGCATTAAGGCGCAATTTGGTCGGCAACAAAATAATGTTCATCAGTCTTGGAAATATGTACTGTTTACTTGCTTCAATATTTCCTTGCATTACTGTCCAAGAAATATTGGCAGCAGCGTCGCATGTAATTATTCACGAAGTAATAAGTCAACCGAAGGAAGCGAATGAAGAGGCATCCAAGGATAAGATCGTATTTGGATAACAGACTTTAGAATATGGATTATCGAATCTCTAGCGATCCATTTCCCAATGTGAATTGAGAAGTCCTTTGTGTTCGTCGGCGAATCTGACAATCTGCGCACGAATCGGAGTACTTGATAGTACATGTCATGGCTGTAGGAACGAACCTAACGTCACTCGGTCGCTGTATGAAATCATGTCTTGGGAATCTTTATTGACATCCAGGGAGCTTTCGATGGGGTATGGTGGCCCTATGCGCTTCAGAGGCTTCGGGAAATTAAATTACCGCCCAATCCACACAGAGTATTGCTGGGATATTTCACAAACAGGACAGTTACTATAAAAGACAATTACCACGGGATGACGAAGTCAGTCTCAAAGGATTGTCCACAAGGATCAGGCCTGGGACCTAAAATATGGAATTTGGTTTTTGACACAGCAATTAGAAAAGTAGAGGGTACACGTCTGTTTTCCCCGACAGCCTTTGCAGATGATCTTGTTTTGCTTGGAGGGAGAGACTAAAAATGAACTTGAGGCGAAAGGAAATAGAGTCCTTCCACCGTTTATAGGTTGGTGCAGTCACACCAAATTAGTGATGAGCGAGACCAGTCTTGGTCTTGCAGTCTTGGTCTTGGTCTTGCAGAAAATGCAAGACCGAGACCAAGACCAAGACCGCATCAGCGTTAGCAAGACCAAGACCAAGACCGACCATGCAAGACCGAGACCGAGACCAAGACCAAGACCAACCCTGCAAGACTCTGGCAAGAACAATACCTAACTGCAAGACTCTTGCAGTCTTGCTATTTGAAAAAGTTTTATAAAGCCCCATTGTGTATGCAGCGAGCCAGCGACCGCTACTCCAAGGCGCCGCAGTGTCGCTAGCCGGGGTAGTCCCAAGGCTGGTAGGCCTATAATGTAGAGGTTGCCTCATCGTGCGGTAACCAATGAGAGCAGATCCAGTGCGTGACGCTGTCCGTATCCAAAAAAGAGCGCACCATTCAAATAATACATATGACATCCGTATACTACCTCTCTCACCACTACGTTAAAACAAATTACTAAAAAACTTACAATTAATCTGACGGATTTCCCTGAATGGCATTCCATACAGCTAGTTCCTTCAATTGGTGAGAGTTAAATTCACGATAAACACTCCATATACATTTTTAAAATGTTTAATTACAATAGTTCTCTAGTATTAAGGTACGAAAGTCAAACAGATGTAACAAAGGTCCAAAGCCATATATGAAATTTCATTTTGCGTACAATATAAATACTGACCACATAATTTATCAATAAAACTTAAAAATTCTGCCATACAGTTATTTAATAACTAGTTTCTCTAACCTCTCACTGGGTTAAAAGAAAGCTATGACTGAGGATTTATAATAATTCTTTATTACAACCAAATGGTCATACTACGATGAATGGAGCAACGTATGGAATTACATATGGCAGGGGAAACCGGAGCAGCCCGAGAAAGCCTGCCCCGACCCCACTTTGTCCACAATAAATTCCACATGGATCCATCGAGATCCGATCCCGGGTCCCAGCGATGGAGGGCGAGCGCTCTAACTATTCAGCCATGGGGGTGGCCTATGACTGAGGATTTGAAACTTTAAACAGTAGCCCCATAACTTAAAATGCCTATTAACATGCTCGGTAGCCTATTTCATTAACGATGGTATCCTTTTTTACACCTATCATTAATATTCATAGCCTACTCTCACATAGAATCTTTCCTGTCTACTTGAACAAAATATAACATAGCTATTCAGCTGATTCCATTATCTTTGCAGAAAATTTCAAAATAAAGTGAAGTCTGAAAAAAATCAGGTTATACGCCCGGTATTCTTCATAATTATTTAATGAAACACAATTAAACCGTAGATTAATTAAAACAGGAACTTATTTGACGGGTATTTGCTAGTTATTACTTTACAGTTACGTATCTGATTGTACTGTAGCTATACAGGCCTACATTTTGCTGATGATAAATAGGACATCCACTGAAAACCTTTTTTACTACTACAATTTTGTTATTGACACATGACGGTGGCGGTGTTTAAGTTCTTGCTGCTGATTCACATTAAGGATGCATATCGAATGGGAAAAGATACTAAAAGTAGAAAATGCCTGGTCTAGAAATATTTGCTTGCATGAAGAATAATTATAATTATTTATGACCCAATTAATTGAAGGCCCGAAACTTGAAAGTAAGTAGAAAGTAATTTATGTGAGGTAGCGGAAATCTTTAAAGTGCAGAAATGATCTTTTCACAATGTGTTATAAATTAGAACTAGGGTATATGAAAAGATAAATATTATTTATTGCAGCCTATGGGTTTGTGTTTCGAATGGACATTGTGTGATTTTCTATAGATTGCACAATTTCTAAAGCATCTGCTTCAATGCCGTTATGTTTTGTTACTATATTATACAGTTTTAAACAGGTCAGATAGAACCTCTCTCCTATGCGGAAGTCTTTTAAACATTTCATACACATCCTGTTAATATTACTTCTTGTCTCCACAGCCGTTCAATTTGAAACTTTACAATATGATATTCATAATTTTACACTCTCAAATAGTGTATAGCATCTCGTGGATTTTGGGTTTAAAGTTCTGCAATAGGATAACAGAGAATATTTAAATTTACACTCAAAGTTTACTGTTCTAGCTTATATCACCATGGACGTTTCGGCAAACAGCGTGACATCACATTACTGTTTATTGCTACTAAAAGCAATTAGCTTTCGTTACTTTCGCAAGCAATCACACACATGTAATCGGTGTAACTTTATATCATGTAATATGCGTAAAAGAAGACTGCAAGACTCTTGCAACAAGACCAAGACCGACTATGCAAGACCGAGACCAAGACCAAGACCACTGATGCAAGACCGAGACCAAGACCAAGACCAGGGTTACCTATGCAAGACCAAGACCAAGACTGAGAGTGCAATACCAAGACCAAGACCAAGACCGCGGCGGTCTTGGTCTTGGTCTTGCATTTGCTCATCACTACACCAAATAGATATTTTTATCGAGAAAAACAAAAATATTGCTTCTGAAAGACTCCCTACTTCCTGGCAAACCTCCCAGAATTTTTGTAGATCAGATTCGATTGAAAGGAGTTCAGACCACACATACCTGGGACTAATGCTAGAAGCAGGAAATAAAATGAACTCTCAAGCTGAGAAAGTATGCACATTGGCTGCGAATCTCTTTCAGGTCCTTAGTAGACTCTCGGGACAAAACTGGGGTTTTAAATATACAAACTGTATACTGATATCTTTGAAGCTACAATAACTTATGGAGCAAAGGCCTGGGCACCCTGTCTCAATGGAACACAGCGGAAGAAGGTCATATCCGCAGAAAGACAAGCCTTGCTTAGAGTGATCAAAGCATATTCCACTGCCAGACATAGCAGGAGTGCTGCCAGCTGTTCTTCTGCTAAATGAAAGAATCGCGCATTTTAGGACACGAAGAGTAAATTGCCGTAAACTATGGACCTATTCATCTCTTATGAAATCTCAAGCTCAGCCGAGATTAGAAGGAAAAAATCGGCAACAAATCATCGCAATTTGGCAGAGAAGGTGGCAACAAGCAACGCAGGGGCTCACAACAAAGGACTATTTTCCGGATGTTGCTTGCAGGATGAAGATGACATGAATCCATCCGGATTACTCAGCTTCTCAATTTCTGGTTGAGATTCGGGCTGGCTGAGGACTCCATTGCCTCTGCGAAGACAGTGAGGAAGAGACGATGTACCACGTACTTTCTACTTGTGCCAGCCACAGAGAGACGAGGAAGATCTTGAAGGATGCAGCTGAAATGGCAAGAAACTCGGTTTCTGGACTCAGAGAGGCTTTCACGAAGTACACCCAGAGAGTGGTTTTAGAAAGGAACAGCAAGATGAAGACCATCAGTGACGGTTCCAATGAAAATATATACAATGAAAGCCCGTAAATGTCTAACCACTGACCCAGGAACCCTAGATTACATAAATGAGCAAATAAGAAAGAAAGGCTCGGAAAATGCAGTTCTCTAAGACTTCTACTAGGTACAGAATATTTTCACAACCACTTTGTGCTTAGTTATCAAAGCGGGCAATGTTAGGAGTTCATGGCAACATTAAATTAAAATTACCGTTCTAAAAGCGACACTTCACTCATTGTTCGACAACACATGCAACTCTACCTTAAGCCTTTTGCTGATCTTATAGAGGTATGAGACGAAGCGTAAACACGGTCTCACGGCTGTGCACCTTCACATTATGGACGTCTTTCTTGAAATTCTACTTAAAACATATTTAACGCTGTTTTCTCAGAGACCGTTCTCACTCTCATAATATATATATATATATATATATATATATATATATATATATAATTTTGTAGCTAGAAAGCGGCTAGATCCATATAGAGAAAGTGACGTGAGGTTGTTTTGTTTCAGAAGTACCCGCACGCCCAGGTCCAGACTTGCACGCGGCTGCTGAGTTCTGTGAGGACCCCACAGGCCGGCTCTCTGCCAGATTATCAGGTGGATCCTTACAGACTGCTCGAGGACGACCTCAAGGACGTGTATGACGACATCCGAAAGGTAACCTCTTTAATAGCATTAATGGTATAGTCGCCACCAATTCTTAAGAGCCTCAGTTCTTGGAGGTACCCAGATAACACTTCCTCCTGCTACTTAACTAAAGAGATTATTGAACAATAGGCTACCCTCATTAAATACCTTAGAAGCAATACTGACAGGTTTCTGTCTCTTCTGGAGATTGTTCAGTCCAGTGTCGTGTGCCGTATTGCGTAGTTGCACCAGCTGTGTTAGTGCATAATAACAATATGTCCTTTTACCGACCCAGGTGTAAAACTGGTCATCGGCGATCGGCGAATCTCCAAATACACTGCCTCTGGGATTAGTGAACAATAAGTGACTCTCATTAGAAAAGGGACTCATTGTGCAACCATTCCGCAAAGGCAGCCCGTGCCACGGGCGGTGGAATGAGTCGAGGCTCTTAAGAATATTGTTGGCGACTGTATATGATTCTCACAAGGGAAGTTATTCATCGCACCCTCTCAGATTTCAGTTCGACCTCGCTTATTTAAAAATCACAATTCAAAATGACACAGGCTGTGAAATTTGTTAAAAATCGCAGAAATTGTAACAATCTGACTTTTCTTTTTCTGCCGCGTTATTCGTACGGGCAACATAATTTCTGCTCAAAATCCGATCCCTACAAATTGGAAATTTAGGAACCCTAAATGTGACGTTCCTTCACATACTGTTGGGAACCGTGCAGGTTAAATTTCCTACAAACCGGACATTTATCTATTTCTCTATCTGCTATCTGTATGTCTGTGTGACTTTGTCTATTTATTTGTCTACCTATGTGCCTAACTGTTCGAATGTTTGTCTGTCTGTTCGTCGTCTATCCATCTATCCATAATGAGGTTACTCGAAACATTTCACTGTGATAGTTTAAAATGTCGTCTTCAGGAGAATTTCAACTGTTGAAAATGTCTTTAAATTGAAACCGAGAAAAACTCATTTGAAATTCATGCTGTCCTAAAATTCTTACCTTCAACATAGATCAATGTAGAACCTTTATTTTTCTTACTTTCTTGGACAGTTGGATATGGAATTTATTGCTAATTTTAAAGTAAATTTAATAAAAAAAATAACGAAAATCCTAGAATCAGAAAGAAAATATTATTTAAAAAATGAACTTTCTATTTTTCACTTATTTGTCCCCTGAAGGCGGTACATCTCGTGTTTTTTAAATTGTTTTTAAACAGGTAGCGTTATGGCGGTCTTGTCTTTAACGCTAAACCTTAACGGGGAAGTGAAATAGTTCGGTAAGAGAAAGTGTTGTTGTTATAGGAACTGCGACGGAACACGACGCTGCCGGAGCTCCAGACCATCGCCACGTACTACTTCGATGGCCAAGGGAAGGCCCTGCGACCCATGGTGGCCATCCTCATGGCTAGGGCCATGAACTACCACATGTACAAGGAGAAAGGCACGCTGCTGCACGCACAGAGACAGGTCGCCATGATCTCCGAGATGATCCACTCAGCTTCCCTTGTCCATGACGATGTACTAGACCAGGCAGACTTCAGGAGGGGAAAACCCAGCGTCAATGTCGTCTGGAACCACAAAAAGGTAGGAGATATGTGTTCATAAAGTCACTCACAAGCAGGGGTTGAATTGATACGGTACTCATTACTCGTAAAGAAACTCAACTCCATGGCCTTACATCCTGGAGGGGCATATCCGACCGCTGCTTTATCTACCCGTTCCACACCTCCCTACTTCAGAAAAATTATAGAAGGTGCCGGTACCCCAAAAGCGCTATAACTCGTTGTGCAAATTTTAGTTGGCAAAAATGAGTGAAGCAGTGTGAATCGCTGAAATAGTGACACTGTTGAGTGACCTTTAATTTTTCAACCATTGTTTTATACATTGCATTTGTTTTTCTTTCTGTAGCCGTACCATAGTTACTACAGGAAGAGGAAGAATTGTGTTCGACTCTGAAAAATCATGTCGAATTTTCTTCACAAATACATGTTTCTGAGGCCTCTTCAATCTAGAAATGCGATTTACATAAACAATTCTACGAGGCGCGTCCAAAAAGTATGTTTCCCTGGGGCTGTTTACAGAAACAAACCACAATTTCAATTTAATGCAACAGACAGAGCCAGTGTTCAGCTATTTTTCAACATATTCGCCACCGGAATTGAAATATTTGTCTTACCATGGCACCAACTTTAGAACATCTGTGTCGTAGAAGTTTGCCGCTAGGTATTTGAACGACTTTGTAACAAACATTTCCGCCTCTCTGTCATTCTCTTTCATTCTTTGTCATTTCTTTAGGTGTAGGAAAATATGGAAATTACTGGGAGCGAAGTCCGTTCTGTAGGGTGGATGTTTAAACACCTCCTAGCAAGTCTCCTGCAGAAGTTCGGCTGGGAGGTGTTTAAACGTTCACCCTAAAACATGGACCTCACTCCCAGTGATTTCCATATTTTCGTACATCTCACGAAATGCAAAGAATGACAGAGGCGGAGATGTTTGTCACACAGTGGTTCAAATCCCAGGTGGAAGAGTTCTACGACACAGGTGTTCAAAAGTTGGTGCCATGGTAAGAAATGTTTAAATTCCGGTGGCGAATACATTGAAAAATGGCTGAAAACTGGCTGTGTCTGTTACAATAAATATTTCTTTGAAATTGTGGTTTGTTTCTGTATACTGCCCCAGAGGAACCTGCTTTATGAACGCGCCTCGTATAGGCTATGTTTAATGCCTGTGTGTGTGTCTGTGAAGCTAGATCGAGAACGAAAAATTATATCCAAACGAAATTTTGGCATAATGGAACTTTGCGCTCCATGCTGCTCCCCTTTCCACTCGCCACTCGCCTGGCCGCTTCCCCGCCTGGCTGCTTCCCCCTTCCCTACAGTGCATGCCACCATTCCTGTAGCCGCTGTTCAACCTCAACGCCGGTAATGAATAATTGCAATTGACATGTCACCTAATATTTCACAATAAAAAACCCATTGCACCTCCACATAATATTCCAGAATTATAAAAACGACCCTTCCAACAAAATAGGCTATTTCACAATACAAAAAATACCCTTGTACCATACATAATATTTCATAATTATAAAAAACGCCGTATTATAACATGAAATGTGGGTTAATTGATGCAGGAAAATTCCCTTGTACCAACACTACTTATAAAAATTGATTCTTGCGTTAAAACTCATGAAATCCCCCAACATAACTCTAATATACGAAAGCTTCCTTCAGTGCTCAACATTCGCTCATGGCGTAGTGGTCAAGACTCCTAGCTATAATGCTAGGGGTCCCGGGTTCGAATCCCGGTCGATCCAAAATTTACTATTAGGAATAGGTCTCAAATAGGTAGATAAGGTAAGAGAAGAAGGAGACGGGAAAGGAAGAGAATAAGGAAGAAATAAGTTATTTTTTCTGTTTCATCAGTTCATAAAGAGATTGCGCCACCGTCGCTACTAGTAGTTCAAATGCCGCCACTAGGGGAGGGAGTTAGAGAGTTGGAGTGCGGGACTCGCATGGGGCGCAAAGCTCGGTTTTCCCATATTTCAGTTAAATGTCGTGTTGGGCTGTGACATAAAGATTGCCGACGAGTTTCTCTGACTTTTTCTACCGTTTTATATGGAGAAAATTTCATGTGATTTTCTCACATGATTCGCGATTTTCTTTAAATTTTGCCTGTACTAAAAGCTTCTTTGAATGGTAGCTATATGCCAGCCATCGTTTACATGAACTCAGGCTTTAAGACTTGCGTGGTGAGAAGTTCACTTTTGTGTGATCCAACTGCCTGCGATACGTCCTTTTATTCTATATCACAATCTGCAGTGAGAAAGTCTCTTGTTGCCCATAGCTAGGTAGATACAGTTACGTATGATGTGATAAACGGCCCCAGCCAGGGCAGACTGATACACCGGAACGGCTCCACTACAGTGGGGAAGTTCACGCAAGCTGAGTATAACACACCAGACCAGAATTTTAAGTTTCTAATCTTATAGTTTTTATCCATCAGTTTCCACAACGCTGGTAACCTTTTATATGACTCAGTAAACACCAGCAAAATTGTTTTGTCGGCGATGTTGACGCAATCATATCTTCAGACGAAATGAAGGTGTAGTGAACAGTATCACACTCTCAAACAGGCTATTGCAAATTCGCGAATGGACAAACGATTCAAGACATATTTGATTTTACACAACAGATTGCACAACATTTCAATCACCACCGCACCTTATTTTCCGCAGATCGCTTGATCGCCTGTGGGCCGGTTTGTTACAGAATGTGTTACTTTGAAGTCCTCGGAGAGCCTGTTCGTTCATTGTTCTCACTGGCTAATAGTTCGAGTCCCCTTTAACGTCCATTGGTCTGCATAATTGGAGGCTATCAAATGCAAAACTTCCCTTATCTAGGTTAAGTGGGTTTTCAGAGACAAAGAAACCCCCCTAGTAGGTAATTTGAATTGTGTATAAGCTTTACCGCCCAAATGTACAATTTTTAAGGAAATTAGCTTAAACTATTGAGGGATCGAATAAGGAATGCGAGTATTAATACTTGATCTATATGAAATTATATCAGCATATCTTCATTTGATAGTTCAGTTAGCTTTATTAGTATAATTATTATGCAGTAAAATAACATTAAATAGAACTGTTGTTAATTAATGGCCTTGTAGTATAAAGTGTATGGTCTAAAGGGTCTAGTCTTAAGGCTCGTGTCCACATGAGAGCTGAGAGTGCGAGAAACTCTCGAGAGTACTCTCAGGTGATGTGTCCACTAGAGAGTAGCTGAGAGTAAAACTCGCGACATTACTCTCAGGACCGTGTCCACTTGAAACAAAATCGCGCGAGTTTTCGTCTCGCATTTACGGACAAGATGGACGCACAACAATGTATTATTCGTTGTTAATATTAATGTAAGCATTTTATGAGGGCCTGCTGAATGCTTTTAAGTGAGTACATTCATTTAATTACTAAGCGTTTAGAAGAATTTAACAATCTAATATTGTCAGAATATCATCAGAACATCATGAAGTATTAGTGAATTCGATAGGCCCACAGATTAACTAAAAAGACATTGAAATGTGATATGAGATTCTTGTTAAATATAAACTAATTGTGACTCTGTGCTTTTCCGGCATCAAGCATGTGATTTTTAATTTATAGCATGTCAAGTCGAGTTGAGTGATCCTATCAAACTGTGAATCTAAACTCCGTGCATCTACATGAACGGATAGGTCGACTATTTATCCTCTGGGTCCACGAAGACAAGAGCCAACAAATGTTCCTTGTTGATTGGTCCTTTAGCACTAGAGCAAAAGCATTTTGTGCGTCGCTGTTACATGTCTACTTTTATACGCAATAGACTCGTGTACGTCATCTTGGTCCCCTCAAAAGAGTACAAAGACAACCACCAAGACTGATTACGCTATAGGCGCCGTGTTTCTAAACTCCGATTTGCAGAATATTTGGAATCGTATGTAGTCTACACTAATATTGTGTTCGTTTATATGATTATTTAACGATTGCAACTTAGGCCTATGACGGTCACCGCTGTTCCGGAATTTTGTCCCGCAGGAGATCCCTACATGCCTCTAATCTACAGACGTGAGGGTTACTGCACCCGTTACAGCCTTCTTCGCCTCAGAATATTCTGTAGAGGAATCTATGATCGCCGTAGTGAACAGTGTTTCAATATGTTTCATAAATGAATGTAATGTAAAAAAATTATTATTGTTCAGTTATTCCCTTATAAACTTACATTTTTTTCATGATGATCATATGAACATTAAACGATACCGTAGGCTATTATAATCTATTATCATTGAGTATTATTCTATTTAGATTTCGTTTTTAGAAAATATAAATAAATATTGAAAGCAAATTGAATAATTTTATCATATGGCTTGTTGGGCATAAAATACATATTATCCACTCTCAGAGAACTCTCAGCTGTACGAAACAGATTGGTATAGTGCGAGCTGCTCTCGGAGATTGATTGCAAAGGCGTGTCCACCTGCGAGTTGACTCTCTGAACGCCACTCTCAGCTACCTCTCAGACAGTGCTCTCAGACGCATGTCCACATACCGAAATGCAACTCTCGAGAGTTCCTCGCACTCGCAGCTCTCATGTGGACACGAGCCTTTAGAATTAATATAGGCCTATACACAATTTTATTAATTTAACAATATGCTCGAAAAAAATGTTAGGCCAGTGTTACTAAAATTTATTAAGTACCAGCATGGTACTTTATGAGATTTTGTGCGGGACGAGAAAATGTCCGTCCGTGTGTCTGTACGCGCGATAACTCAAATACGCTTTATCGTATTTTCATTAAACTTGATATACACATTTATAATGTCCATGGGAAGAAGCCTGTTGATATTGGGCCAAATCGGTTGAGCGGTACCGAAGTAATACACAATTTAGTGCCTATTTTATGGTAATATATTAGAAAGAATTTATCAAATGCAAGTCAGTTACCATGACAACATATTGTTTTAGAGTCTTCATATACGGCTTTGGAAGTTGCAATACAGTTAGCTGTGATAAATAACACTATTCCTTTACATACGCTTATGAAACTAGACCGTTATACTGAGCGAGGTGCCCGACATGGTAACGTCGTGGAAACGCATTCTGGAGGTCGCTGGTTCAGATTCCGAAGCCGGCCAATTTGATCTTTTTTTTTTTTTTCATTTTCATGTGAGTGTGCGATTGTTAAGATATCACAAATCTGTATAGTTCTGCTAATGCTGGACGATTTTAATCTGATTTTTTAAAAACTAGACCTTTGTTCTTCCATAAGACCCACTTAATTAATTAATCTGGAGCTTAACTTGAAAATCAACTAAAAAAACTTATTTTCTGCATATCATAATTGCAATTATTAATGATTAACAAAAGCATTCTGGCACTTTGTTTACCTGTTTACCTGATTTTATTGGTATATGAAAAGATTCACTTATCGCACAAATATTTACAGTTGCATACCACCTGTAAAAATTCTACTAAAGTGAAATATATTATATTTATTGAATTATTTAAATATAAACATACGTCTATATGACACATTAGGCCTATGTTTTTAATCACGTATATATTAGTTATTTATATAACGTTATGGAAACATGATAGGCCTAGGCCTATATGTTTGTTATTCGACTAGAATTATAAAAATTAAGTCAATTAAATTTTCTTCTAAGTATAACAATATATTGGGCCTATGTTTATAGCTATTTTGAACAAATAGCCAACTCTGTATATGGTGAAATATGATGTAGCTTGCTATTTATTAACTGAACCATTAAACTGAAGGCAACTTACTACTTTTTTATGTTTTTTCCCCGACATAGTTAACTGTTATATCTTGCATATATATATATGTTTATCATTCTATGCAGTACATTATATCATATTATATTAAATATACTTAAAACATTCAGGATATTAAAATATATCTTGTGAACAAGTTATGTGAGAACATAGTTATAACTTTATAAGATTAATTCTGAAATATCCAATATCGTAGGCGAAGTAGCGTGGTTCTCGTCAAATGTTGTTCAGCTTCATTGAAGATTGAATTGAATTGAATAGGTGCCCTTAAGGCGGGAGGCGGGGTGGGAACGCCCCTAAGCACCGAAGCCGCAGGCTTATTGTACCTACCTCCGGGATGGAATGAGTTGCGTACCCATAGGCCGCCCAGGACTGCAGATCCCCCCGCAGGCCCCCACGGAGCTCCCCTACATCCAGCAAGCCTTCTTGCCATGCCACATATGCGCCACCCCCTTCGGTCCCTCCAACCGGAGCCCCGACAGGTCCGCGACACACGCCACCAACAATCTCTTGACCACAAGCAGCGGGGAGAACGGGAGAGGCCCCCAGAGGGCGCTGACTGCCAAAGCAGACCCGATACCAGAAGTGGAAACGGGATGATGATGAAAAGGGGGAAAGGTGAGATGAAGTGGAGAGTGTTGGTGGAATGAGAGGGGGAAACGGGAGAACCCCGAGAAAAACCCCCAAGGCACGGCTTCGTCCACCACGATTCATTGAAGATAGTAAAATTGGAGTTGTAGGTAGCTGTATGCGTCGTATCCTTTCTTCGTCAACTCGTTAGAGCTGTTAGATTACCGGCATTGATGTATAGGACACTTTAATTATCACTATGATAGCATGAATAAGAAATGGATGGAAAAAAAAAACACTATGGATGTATTACATTTTTAGACTGATTTTAATAAAATCATTTATAAAATATGTTAAGTATAAAGTAGGACCTAGAACTCTCCCGAGGGTTATGTCGATAGTAACATTTTTAATTTTACTAAGTTTATTATCAATTTTTGTGACTTCATCTGGGCTCTTTTAATTAAAGAGTTAAAAAAAATTAGAATAATAATCCTCTATTGACTAAAACATATGGTTATGATAAAGAATGTTATGGTCTGTGAAATCAAACGATATCAGATGTGAAAATCTAAAAATATACTTAGGCATTCGTTTCCAATATCAATATCTGAACAACTGTAATGCATTGTAATAATAAAGCAGGATAGCCAGGAAAACTGAGAATCAAAACCACACTTTTTAACTAAACAAGAACATGGAGCGCCTCCCTTGATGGGTGATCAGCCCAATGCCGGGGCCACCTTCAAGAAAACACGAACACATAGGACGAGACACGCCAGTCGCTCACACCCTCTTGCCGATCAAGGCGCGGATGGGATGAAGATGATAATGACGGCCAGATAATATCCGGGGACCACAGGGCCATAAAGTTTCCTGACATTCACCTTATAGGTTAGGGAAAGCCCTACCCAGGAAACGTCACGACCGAGAATCGAACCCAGGCTCGCTACGTGAGGGGAGCGAACTATTCTCCTACGCCACAGCGTAGGGCAAAAATAAAGTTACCCGACACTCGTCGCACAGGTGAGGGAAAACACCGAAAAAAAAACTTGCACAAACTCAAAGACGTAGGCCTATCGCATGGTAAACAGTACACCTTTCCTTGTGACTGAGACAACTGAATAAGAACTTCCTGCAATTCAGCCTCTTATTCTGTCAGAATTTGAAGTGAGAAAGTCTTATTGGTCTTGTTTAGCGCTGAGAAAGTTATGTGTGTCCCATCGTAGTAGTAGTAGTAGTAGTAGTAAATGATTTATTTTGCCTGGCAGAGTTAAGGCCATAAGGCCTTCTCTTCCACTCAACCAGGTTTCAGAAAATATATACAATGTAGGTTTACATAAATAGCAAATTAGTGAATAAGAGACTTATGACTAATACTAAGACTAAGGTTAAGGCTAATCATATAATAAATTAAATAAGTAAAAAGCATAGGTTTCATAAAAAGCATAGGCTTCATAGAGAGCGTAAGTGTCATCAAAGAAAATAGTAATAATGTTACAAGTAAAACAAGGAATATGTAAAATTATGTTATAATGGAAATTTAAGTCTAGCTGTAGATACGTTATAAGGAGACTAAGTAGTGTTATATACAGTGAAAGATGGAGTGACTACAAAGAGCTAGTTCTGTTCAGTGGGCAATAATTGTTTAATAAGCGCAGATTTGAAAGAGTGTACACTCCGACTACCCCTAATATCTTGTGACAAGGAATTCCACTGTGTCATAAAGAGACAAGTTACTCCCGTACTTCGTTTAATAACCTACAATTATGGCTATGACACAGTCAAATAGTAGCAGGCTTGTTAGATGAAGGAAGTAAGTTAATAACAGTTATTAGCTTTTAAGGTACCAGCAATCAAATAATGTTATAAGCGGTAATCCATACCGACCCATGTCCTAGATTTAGGTCTTTGTCTCTTACCAAAAACTTAAGCAATGATATATACAACATCAAATTGACAATTTTCATACAAATAATGGATAAAGGTGAAAGCTATGTCCTTGCAGATATACAATAAATTGTGGAGATGGACGTCATTTAGCAACGTTCCGTTTCGACACTCACACTGGCTTTCTCTTGACATTTAGTTGAGTTTCTCGATCTGCTGCCCACAGTTGCAACACCTTGAGGTTGCATGAGGCAATCCCTGGTCCGAACCACGACTGCGGTAATTCCTTCCTCCCAGACAGAGTTCGCCATAGAACGTAGGCCGGAATTTATCGTCCATCTCATCTGAGAACAATCTATTTATGTAAATTATATTTTAATGTTGTATTTTTACTTTTTTACCCTTGCTAATTACTAGAACTAAGGGGCGCTACATCCCTGGAGGGGCTTGGCCTACCACCCGACCGCTGCGTCATCTACCATAGGCAGATGGTAGGATTGGGGGGCTTGTGGTCAGCATGCTGACACCCACGGCCGTTAATGTGGTTTTCTATGACCTAAGCCGCTACCTCTCTATCAAGTAGGCTAGCTCCTCAAATTGAATCACGTGGCTGAGTGCAGCCCTACCAGACCTCGCTACCTCAGAAAAATCCGAGGAGGTACCGGGGATCGAACACTAATTACTAGAGGTACAGGAGAAAGTATCGCATTGAGTTCAACCCTGAAATTCCATGTCGAGTTTTCATTGTGGATACTCGTTCTGAGATCCCCTGAATCCGGAAATACTATTTTCGTAAACATTTCCGTTTGTCTGTGGACCGCAGAGAAGGCCTATAAAAACAGTTTATTTTTATATTTTTATTTGGATTGGATCTCTTCTCGGGATATTACTTGCGTTTTCTCAAAAATAGCTCTAACGTTTTCGTTTAAATTTTGTACATAAACTGTTGCTAGGACCGAGAACTTTTTTTTTTTTCGATTTCAAGGATTGTCATATGCCATCGCCAGAATTTGAACCAGGATCTTCGGCTCTCCGTGCCGCTGATCTACCATTGAGCTACCATGACAATATGCCGGTACAACATTAAATTCTCCAACTAACTCGCATATCCCGGTACATCACCAGGCGTTCTCAATATGAGATAACAACCCAGTGGTGACTTACAACCTGTAAGTACTCTAAGGCCCAGGCTTCCTAGTAAACCACTAATGATAATTCTTTCCCACTGGCCGTGTGTAAGCAAAGGTGGAAAGGTAGAATCAGACTGAAAAATTTAATATGTATCTTATATTGCTCCCAGTGGTGAAGCGTAGGGTCTCCAATTGGAGGTTACTGTTAATTATTTGAATTTTGTTACGCTTATTTATCGATAGAGCCAGAGGGTAAGCCCATCGCCTCACAACCCCCCCCCCCGGAAACTAAGATATTACTTGGACGTGAAAGGGCCGAGGAATTTGGTCCAGAGGCTCTGATTTAGGCTTGGAGTTCTTTTACATGCCGTAAATCTACGACACGGGCATCCAGCTTAAAGTCCCTCTCGGAGGACTCCGTGCCCAGGATTTTTACGTCCTGAGAGATCCGGTCGGGTTTGATCCAGAGACCTTCGGACCTGGAGGCGGGCACGCTACCTCTAGACCACCGCGGCTGACCTTTGAGTGATTTATAGTGCCGTAAATGAATGTCTGTATAGGCTATAGTAAGTGAAGGACGCTATAGCTTTATGTTATTAATACTACTTTCGATTTTGTAGTTCAGTTGCAGTTGCTTCTTTGTACTAGTTATTTGCAACTGCTTAAATAGTTATGATTATGAACATTTTCCTTTCATACTTTACTCATCTGTGGCGCTTCATCCCTTGTGGGACTGGGTCTACCATTTATACTATGACTAGAATAATTGGAAATAATAATAATGTAATTGCAGTTGATATTGATATTGATTTTGTTGATATAATGAATATTTTATTTGAAGCCCGTTGCATCATTTACCATAGGCAGATGATAGGACTGGGGGCATGGCAGGGGCAGCACATAGCTTGTGTTTGTATTCTTCATGTAATTTTAATAGGCCTACAGACCAAAGGGTTGCCAGAATGACAAAGTATACAGAACGTTCGTGATATGACTTGAATAAACAGATAAAGTAAAAAAGATAGATGTACAATGAAATCAGGTAATAAAACATAACAGTTGTATATTTTGACATTTTTTTTTACATTTTATTTAAATTACATTTACAAACGTATGTACAAATACAAATACAATTACAAAAATACACAAATAAACAAAAAAAATTTTACAAATTTCAAAATTAAAGTACAGAAAAGAAAAAACCAAATATTTATTTAGAAATACACCCGAATGAGCAGACTGCTCGTGCTCGGGTGTAGATTCAGAACATCAGAGTGGAGAAAGAGGAGAAACAAAAAACAAAATGAGAAAGAATGACACACTTATAAAAAAGGTGAAAAATATAAAACAGAGCTAGAAAAAGAGAATACAAATTTATAAAAAAGGAGACAAAAAATATTAGACACAAATACTTACAATAAATAATAATAAATATAAATGACTTAAAGCTAATAAAATTACAAAAAATGTTTTACATACTTATTAAATTTAAAATTGGGGTAAACTGCGAGATCGGGGTATCTACTGATCATAGAGTTATAGAAGCGGGGACCAAAATTAATGCTATGGTTTAATCCTGCCGATGTGAGACATTTGGGTTCTGATAGAAGTAGATTATTATTTCTTCTAGTGCTGTATGCATGATCACCGGATGTGTATTTTGCACGATGTTTGTGAAAATATTTTAATAAAGAAAATTTGTAGAGTTGGTCAAACTTAAAAACATTAAATTCCGAAAATATTAGATTAGTTGGGTAATCAATGTGTTTTCTTAGACAGATTTTTATTATTCTTTTTTGTAAAAGGCAAAGAGGTTCAAGAGTAGTTTTCGCTAATCCTCCCCAGGCGAGAATGCCATATTGCATAATGGACTGGAACAGGGCTAGATAAACGGAACGAAGAACAGTAATAGGCATACAGTGACGTAAAATGACAAATTTGTAAATTGTTCTGCGTAGTCTATTACAGATGTAATTAACATGGTGAGACCATTTAAGATGTTGATCTATAAAAATACCCAAATATTTCACAACGGCAGCCTCCTTCAGTGTGGAGCATGAACAATTTGTTACATCAAAATTACAATTATGTATTATTAAATTTGAATTTGTACAATTCTTCCGTTTGATCTGACCAATAGTTGTTAATGAAAATGGAACCAATGTTGATTTATCTACGTTTAGTGAGAGACGGTTAGAATCAAACCACTTTTTTCTATATAGAGGATCTTCATTTGTATCAAGAACAGCGGCTAATAATATAGTATTAAAATAATATCATTATTAATAATATTAATAAAAAATATTAATAATAACATTGATAATAATAATTTTGCAGGGATTTAGGTTCTAGCCCAGGCCGTCACGGTGGCTCATGCTTAGTGCGTGGGCCTGGCATGCTAGCGGTCCCGAGTTCAAATCTCGGACCCGGCGGGCGTGTCAATCAATCAATCAATCAATCAAATTTATTGTCATTAAACAACGTGTACATGTTGTAATAGACATTGTCAACATAATATACAATAATAAAATAATATCTGATATACAATTTATATAGAAAGAATATAATGAAAGTGCTAAAATTAAAACCTTAAGTCATTCATATCACATATTTCATATTCGTCTACACTGTAAAAACATTTAGTGATAAACCATTTCTTTAAGACTTCCTTAAAACGTCTAAGTGTAACTGTTCTAGCATTCAAAGGCAGCTTATTAAAAAACTTAGCACCTAGGTAATTAAAACTTTTCTGGGTTTTGCTTAGTCTAGCAAACTTAATATCTATAAGATCCCTAAACCTAGTATCATAATCATGATGGTCTTGGAGTTCCAATTCATTAAAATGTTGTTTCACGTATATAAGACACTCCAATATATACAGTGAGGGTAATGTTAAGATACCTAATTCAACAAAATAATTTCTACAAGAAACCCTTTTTCCTATACCTTTGATACACCTTATAGCCTTTTTTTGCCATAGGAAGACATTTTTGGCACCTGGAGAGTTACCCCACAGTAATATACCATATAACAGATGTACATGAAAAAAGGCAAAGTAGGCAGTGACTATCAGAGTAGGTCCAGTACAGAGTTTGAGTTTATTTAATAAATATATTACTCTAGACAAACGTATACAAACGTTTCTAGCATGCGTTTCCCAACTAAGAGTAGAGTCAAAATTAATGCCCAAAAGCTTAACATTTTTGTTTTCTACATTAGGCTTATTTAGGCTTAAAATAATTTCTTCGGTTTTGTTCTCGTTTACAACAAAGCCGTGACCTTTGGGGGGTTTTCTCGGGGATCCTCCCGTTTCCCTCTTCATTCATTCCACCAACACTCTCCACTTCAACGTCCTTTCCCCCTCATTATCATCCCGTTCCCCTTTACTGGTTTTCGGGCCAGCTCCTGCTGCGGGCCTCCCCCGTCTTGCCCCGCTGCTTGTGGTCAAAAGTTGCTGGTGGTGTGCCGCACCATTGGGGCTCTTGTACGAGGGACCCGAACCCTGGGTACGGTGCACGGTGGTACCTGGTCCTTGTTGGATGTAGGGGAGCTCCGTGGGGGCTCATGGTGGCGTCTGTTGACGCCTGTTGCCTTAGGGCATGCACATCATTCCGTCTCCTAGGGGTGCACAATGGGCCCGCCTATGTGACCTACGTGCAGCCCCTGAACCGTACATACATACATTTAGGTTCTTGCCCGGGCGACGTGGGTCGCTTAAATGTCCCTAAAAGGGAGAGGTAAAACTAAGATAAAGATATATAGATTTAGGTTCTATCATGGACAGACATATCACGAGAAGGAAAAAAAACAGTATATTTATGATTCAATGGTGAAGAAAATAGTACAATATGGTTCAGAAATTTTGTCAATTAAAAAGAGAGAGGAAAGAAAATTATTAGAACAGAAATGGATTTTTAGAGAAGAGCAAATAGAATTTCAAGGATGGAAAGAATAAGAAATGAAGAAATTCGGGAACAAATAGAAGTTAAACACATTATAATAGATGAAATTAAAGAAAAGCAACTCGTGTGGATGGTCATGTGAGAACGATGAGAGAGAAGGGATTACCAAAGAAGATCTTCAGATGGAATCCTCCGGGCAGAAAGAAGAGAGGCAGACCTAAGAAGACATGGTTTAATGGGATACAAGAAGACATGAAGGAGAAAAGCATTCCTGATAATCTACGGTAGGGTAAAGAGGCTTGGAGATTGAGAATACGGAATATGTAGGCCTAGACATACATAAAAAAACGTGATAATGATGTTGATGATGAGGTTCTATCATCGCGAGCTTCTTAAGGGGCAATGTCTCTTCCCTTCTGGTGGAAATATGCCCATCTGACAAATGATTACAGGAGCCGGGTAAAGGCGAGGCAAAAAAAGAGTCTAACCTTTAGGAACCATAAGCTCCTCCAATAGGGAGCTCTTTACTTTGAGTGCGAGCAGACAGCGAGGTGATAATGATGCAACAGGACAGAGTCAAGGCTGTGCCTTCTACACTTGACCCCATTCACCCTCGCCTGGTTCATTGTCCTCCAATACGACGACTCTAAGAATAGCCCGTATCAGTGACCTCAGTCTGCCTTGCCACAGCGTGAGCGGCGGGATTCCTTTGGAAATTAACTTTTTTTATTTATTATTTCACCTGCTGTAAGGCTTCGAGAGTTCAACACTGCAGCAACAAACCATGGACTCTGTCCCTCATCTCTGCTGTACTTCTTAAGATCGTCCTATGCTGACCATGGAGTGTCAGATACAGTACTCTGCTATTCCCTGCTCAAGCTACGTGACTTGACCATCTTAAACACTGCCCACAGTGATAACACAGTATAAGTATTAATACAGTAAGGAAACTGTGTGTTAAAAGTCCTATGACAACTTGTTAGCTGGGCGACACTAGCGCTCCATGCGGCGGTTGAGTAAAACTGCATTCTCACCATATAAAATAACTTGTGAAAATGCATAAACACATAACAAAATATGTTATAATAAGAGAAAAAAATCTTCTTTCAAAACTGAATTTTAAATTTAAGAAACAATGAAGCATGTATTATATTTTAGTTAAGATCAGGCACAATTTTTAAATGCCACTTACCTGTAACTTGCACTGCAGTTCCTAGGGCTATTCTTATTACAAGTTTTAATAACTTCAAGATGATTCTTGGAAAACCAATTATAACTCATTTTTATTTTTAAAAGTAGCCTAATATTACATTAAAATAGAAATGTCATCATTTTACAAAAATAATACAATATACATAAGATACAATACAAAATTCAAATAAAAATATAGGTTTCTATCAATATTTCTCAATTTCTAATACTCCAAAACTGCTTTTAGTATACAGTCGGTACAGCAGTTTTAATTAAAGAGTTCTTATTGGAATTCATAAACTGGCTGTTTTCGAAGTGTTCCAAACATAGGCGGCAATTTACATTTAAATATTTTACAGTTTTTGTTAGTAGGTCTTCTCGCCGACTATTGATGACCCATTTTTTACACCTGAAATCATTACAACAATTGAAGGTAGATCGAAGCCGTAAGATACAGAAACAAAATACAATCTCAACAATGAAGTTGAGGACGAGCAGTGTGACAAACCTATATTCAAAGGTCACTCTTTAATATAATTTATAACTTAAACGTTGATTTTAAAGGTGGGAAAAACCTTGGACTAGATACGCTTCTTAACAGTAGCCTATTTTAGGTAAGCCTATTGCTTGCCTAGGTTTGGATAATGATGTCATGTTAGTTTACTGTCGCAAACACCTTAATGGCACATGTATCCGAGAATTTATGATGTAAGATTATGTTTTCGTCATCTTTACGCCTACATCGTGTTCGAGAAAATAAATATCGTACCGCCTGTAAAATCGGCTATGTTCACTTTTTTACGAAATTGAGTTATGTGCACTGATATTCCTTAGCATTGATCCTTACAACCGGGCATGTGGATCTTTGATTGTCAGGTTTGTGCAAGCAAAGAAAAAAAATCGGCTACATGCTGCAAAATGGCCATGTGCATTAGAGCTCACATAGCCATTCTTGACTGCCAACACGGCACACATGTTTGTATACATAACCGGCCCTGACATATACATTACAATGCACATAGGAAATAAGCTGCACCGCAGCAAATATTGTGTTATCTTAAGCGATCACAATACGACATCCATATTGTTATCTTTAACCGTGATATAGACTGCTGACATTTTCATTTCATTAGTATCTATTGTTAGAAATTACAACATAATTGAAGATAAAAATATTACATTAAAGTAAATGTAAACATAACCACACCAGAACATGTGTCAAGAGTAAGCCAGCAGGCATACAATAAATATTACGTATTTTTCTTCTTACCTTTCTGGATCTTTTGGGAAAGTGAAGAAATGCAATTCAGGATTTCTTCCTTTATTGTTACTGCAATTTATAGCAGAACAATAACATCCTTTCCAAACACGCATTGCTATAAAAATTCAAGACTCCTATTTATTTCCATTCTTCCCGCAGTAGTGATTGTAGTATTACTCAATGGCCGGTAGGATCGCATGGAATCTGCGCGCGCATGTCCGTATGGCAGAAAAACGGACTGAGTTTCCTTACTGTATTAATACGTATACTGTGGTGATAAGGTGTAAGAATATAAGTTTGTGATTTATACTTATCAGTAGAGACCGGATGTTATACACTTCAAAAGTTCAAAATAGGCAGGCAAAAAGGTATTTAAAAATGCAGAATAGGCAGGTAAAATAGGTATTACAACCGTCAAAGGAGGTGCATACAAAAGGAGACAATAGGTTGAGAATTATGAACACATTTTGGATGTCTCTTGTTACCAATTGAAATAAAACATTTAAATCATGCAGTATTTAATTGAAGTAACGCATTGATGCATGTATGTTAAAATAATATTGCTAGTTTCATTATTGCATTGTATCACTTTCAACAGGAAGTGTGACAATAAGACAGATACCTCTAGACCAGTGGTTCCCAATCTTTTTCAGCTAACGCCCCCTTCGAAGATCATGAAATCTTCACGCCCCCTTTGATAGTGATGGGGAGAAGAAGCCCTAAAAACGCGATTGTCAGTACTTTTGTACTTTAAAAGATCCCTATAATAGTTGTAAAAATAAAATTAATATTGCTCACCTCTTTTATTATTCTTATTTATCCTGTGATGCTTTTGCTGTCTCACACACACACACGGACACATATCAAACACGAAAATGCATATCTAATTATTGTCAATATTATTTGAGTCTCAGTACAGTTCATAAAAAAGTTAAATGTAGAAACACAAATGTCCAATGTAGAGTTAAAAACTGAATATTAGTGAGATGATTGGCACTGTTTGGCTTTCACAAGCTCTTGAGATATTAGGTTTTACTCGTATGTATAGACAGAGCACAAGGCAGATCACTCGTATCTCGTATTTGGATTTCCAAATTATTATAAACGTGTTGAGGACAAGTTATGACTATTTAATATGGTTACAATTTATAAGATTATAAAATGTAAATTCACACTTTTCTGTTATTCTTGTTAATTATGGAATGTGTCTGTGTATTTTTTTGGTTAAAGTTAACCGATTAAAAATTATTTTCGACCGACAAGGCAACAACACTAAATCAAAATATGAATTTCAAATTGTTGCACGCCCCCCTAATAAGAGCCTCACGCCCCCCTGGTTGGGAACCCCTGCTCTAGACAAATGCGGTAGAAATACTTCTACTTAATCCTCTTGATATAATAATTTATATAATATAGGCCTATATTTCAAGAAATAATACTTTTATGTGAATTGAAACTTCTCTGTTTGATTAGTATAATAGATTGTTTTTTTTTAAACGGTTTTATGTTGTCCTTCTGGAAAACAGAGATGTAACAGTGGGGCATCTTTGATGCATTTGTTGTTTTGATAATGAAAATAAATAATAAATAATAAATAATAATAACAATTTGTAATAGCCTCTGGCAGTGGGTAAGTAAATTTAAGTAATGTAGGCCTACAACACGTCATGAATTCATGAGATGCAAATTGCATGCGTTTCATGATTTTATCAAATTTTTCAATAAAATAGCAGTTTTTTTCCCTCGGAAAAGCGAAAATAGGCATTTAAAGACATAAGTTGAAATAGGCAATATTAGGCGGATTTAATTGTATGAAAACAGCTCTAAAGATAATAGATTGAACTTATATTAAAACATTTTTATATCTATAAGAGTTAAGAATAGGCATTTTGGTAACATCCGGTCTCTACTTATCAGTAGACAAACATACTGTGAAAGTTAAAATTAGTAGTCATCTTGGAATTGTTTACTGAGCACACTTTATTTTCCCCCATTTTAAAATTTCTAAAATAAATACAAAATTTATAAGTTTTGACGTTGAGTAGAACGAATTTAAAAAAAATTACAAACAAACATTCATCCCGTCATTTGGACAATATTATAGATTTTACTACAGACAGGAAGTTGTTCCACCAACGCAGAATGACTAACTTGACAATAAATATGTACGTTCTTTAAAAATAAGGAAAATGCACAGATCTTCAATGAGAAGATATTTACATTATTTGACTATTTCTAATTCTAAAGAATGAGCTCTAGTGAATAGTATTGTCGTAATCCCCAAAACCCTGGACTTCACAAGAAATCCACGACTGTCCTGGACGTATGGTAGGCCTAATCTTAACCCTCAATAGTTACTGGCCTCACACCACATTACATTGTTAATACGAGGGATGGGACATGCATAAGGCATGGCATTATTTGAGGATGGTTTCCATGATTACGCATATGTTTTTTTCACAGAAGAAAGTTCAAAATATGTTATTTAGCTTGTTATGTTCTTCATAAACCATAAAAAACCATAAAATAACTTAGTTTTTCTGGAAAATATCCGAAACATTGGGAAAATTTGAATGAAGATGTCACTTTCCGAACATGTTAATGGCTGTCGGAAGGCGCACGCCTCACGTGATCCAGAAACTAGGCTGGGATTGTATTGTTGATGGAAATCAACAACATAACTCTACATGTCACTGACACTAATAAGAATATTCCTAACCTAACTTAGCTCTACATATCACTAACACTAATATCACTATTCTTAACCTAACTGCAACAATCGGAAATTGGTATGTATAGTCCAGGCAACGAACGAAAAATAGAAAAAAAAAATCGTGTAGTTTTGAAATTTTGCAGAGTTGTCGGAGGGAGTGTCCTGAACAACATACTAAAAGTCCCCGAAGGTGGGGGGTGAGCGGGGGGCAGGGGGGCCCGCGGAAGGTCCCTATTTTAGGTTTTTCGCTTATATCTAAACAATGGTGCATCGTAGAGGAAAAGTTGCCATATACAAAATTCAAGCTGATAAAATTTCCTACAAGTTTGATTCTACACATTTCTTTCTATTCTCAATAGTTTTCGAGATATCCGCCAGGGAAAATAAATTTTTTTTTTAAAAAGCTCTTTCGCCTCGCGCTTTTCGACACACTTTGCCTTCTAGCGCTTCAGCCCTTAGGTATACAGCAATGTTCTCATGAAAGAAGTTGTAGGTAAATAAATTATCTTGAAAATGAGTAGTCATTTGTTACTTTGTCTTCAAATGTTCAAAAGTTATAACAATTTTAAGATTCGGTCAAATTTCGAGATTTCGAAAGAAAACCGTACATCGCAGTTTCTCTATATTTAGGGGTTATATCTTTGTACATAAGCTGTATATTGTGTATTTACATCATGAAACAAGTGGAGAAACATCACACAACCATTAAAGTTGAAATTATTAAATATCCGATCACGGCACAAGCACAGTACATGTAATGGAAAATACATTATATTGCAGGCAAGAAAGGAAAAATAGGGACAAAAAAATCATGTAGTTTTGAAATTTGGCCGAGATGTGGGAGAAAGTGTCCTAAACAACGTAGTAAACGTCCCCATGGATAGGGGGTGAGCGGGGGGTGGGGGGAACTTTTACTGGTAAATGTAATTTCCCTCAGTTTTCCCTAAATACACAAAAAACTATGGGTTCTAGCAAAATACAGTTTATGCCCAAAATTAAACTACATTAAAGTTCTTATAAAATTTATCTGAATGATATTTCTGTAGAATTAATAGTTCAGGAAATAGAAGGATATGAAATATGACACAGTTCTGGAAATTCTGTTTTACATATACACCTATATATTATATTTTTTAACAAAAGAGAAGGCAGATGATAATTAAATTAGCAAGATGCCAAGCAAGCAAACTAGTTCTTAGAATAATATTTGTACTAAAGGTAAACATCACACACAAAATAATAATAATTATTATTATTATTATAAAGCTTACAAAAATCACATGGTATGAGTGTACTTTATAAGAAATATAAATCAGGCCTATTAGCCGTTCTATTTTTCGCTTAAAATATCATTTCTAAAAATTGTAAATAGTTAGAAATTGTAAATATTTAGAAATTATAAGACCTAATAGGCCTACATATTACTTTAAATAAATGTTTAGTTGTCTATTTTTTTCAGTCTCCATTACTGGAATCCTAGTACTGTACATCGTATGATAAGTTAGGGTTATATTTTTCTATCTACCGAACACTCAGTATTTATACACATATATAACATTAATTAAAGAGTGCCTAAACAACTGATTTTACTTGGACGTCATCAATTTTAAATTCATCTTCTTCTTCTAATGGTATACTGTTGTATCAAGACAGGTTTCACAAACAGATGAGCATTTAATACTAGCTTTTCTGGATCCATATCTTCCACCACATCGAGTTGCACAATGACAAAATATGATGTGAAAATATTCTCAGGAGCCACATAGACAAGTAAACGTTTATTTAAAGTAATAGGTAGGCCTGCTATTCTTAGAATCTTTAAATATAATTGTCTAATTCTTTACCATTTTTCAAAATACCGGTAATTTTTTTAACAAAACATTAAACGTCTCAGCTTTACAAGAAGAATATTATTAATACTAATAATAACGATAATGAGTTTTATATGTAACATTAACCATTAGTAAGTATATTTTTCTAAGAACTAGTCTGCTTGCTTGGCATCTTGCTAATTTAATTATCATCTGCCTTCTCTTTTGTTAAAAAATAAAATATATAGGTGTATATGTAAAACAGAATTTCCAGAACTGTGTCATATTTCATATCCTTCTATTTCCTGAACTATTAATTCTACAGAAATATCATTGAGATAAATTTTATAAGAACTTTAATGTAGTTTAATTTTATGCATAATCTGTATTTTGCTAGAACCCATAGTTTTTTGTGTATTTAGGGAAAACTGAGGGAAATTACATTTACCGGTAAAAGTGCCCCCCACCCCCCATCCATGGGGACTTTTACTACGTTGTTTAGGACACTTTCCCCCATACTTCTGCCAAATTTCAAAACTACATGATTTTTTGTCCCTATTTTTCCTTACTTGCCTGCAATATAATGTATTTTCCATTACATGTACTGTGCTTGTACCGTGATCGGATTTTTAATAATTTCAACTTTAATGGTTGTGTGATGTTTCTCCACTTGTTTCATGATGTAAATACACAATATACAGCTTATGTACAAAGATATAACCCCTAAATATAGAGAAACTGCGATGTACAGTTTTCTTTCGAAATCTCGAAATTTGACCGAATCTTAAAATTGTTATAACTTTTGAACATTTGAAGACAAAGTAACAAATGACTACTCATTTTCAAGATAATTTATTTACCTACAACTTCTTTCATGAGTACATTGCTGTATACCTAAGGGCTGAAGCGCTAGAAGGCAAAGTGTGTCAAAAAGCGCGATGCGAAAGAGCTTTTTAAAAAAATTGTTATTTTCGCTGGCGGATATCTCGAAAACTATTGAGAATAGAAAGAAATGTGTAGAATCAAACTTGTAGGAAATTTTATCAGCTTGAATTTTGTATATAGCAACTTTTCCTCTACGATGCACCATTGTTTAGTTATAAGCGAAAAACCTAAAATAGGGACCTTCCGCGGGCCCCCCTGCCCCCCGCTCACCCCCCACCTTCGGGGACTTTTAGTATGTTGTTCAGGACACTCCCTCCGACAAGTCTGCAAAATTTCAAAACTACACGATTTTTTTTTCTATTTGGTGTTTTTCGACGTTTATTGACTGGACTAGTAGTGCGGAGCGAAAGTGAGCGGGTGCATAATGAAGGAAACTTTATTTCTTTCTTTATCTGAGTTTTACCTCTCCCTTTTAGGATTTAAGCGACCCAAGCCGCCCGGGCCTTACAGGGCCGCGACCTGTCGGTAGAGGGATTATCTTTGGAGCACATACATACATTTTTGACCAGACAAGGACATGGAGGGCCTCCCCGGATGAGTGATCAGCCCAATGCCGGGGCCACCTCCGAGACAACACGAACACATAGGACGAGACACACCATTCACACACACACTCATTCAAAACAAGGCGAGGATGGGATGAAGATGATACCGGAGACCACAAGAGCCTAAAGTTACCCGACATTTGTCTCATAGGTGAGGAAAAACTCCAGAAAAAACCTCACCCAGGTAACTTGTCCCGACCAGGAAGCGAACCCGGACCCGCTGCGTGAGAGGATCGAACTCATCCGCTGAGCCACAGCGGTGGACAATGAAGGAAACTAAACCCCAATATATTTTTTTTATTTTGAAAATGTGGGACGATTTTAAGATGTTGAATTATATAGATGAAAGGGCAGGATATGGAATGTATGTATATGCAGATTGTGGATACTAGATGTAGTATAGTGAAGGAAACAGACACCCATAAACATCCATATGCAACTACACTGTTCCACTATAATGCACTGCATTAGTTTGGAAGCATGAAAGCACACATGCCGACTCCATGAACCCCTGAAGTTCGGTACGGATGAGCATTGTTCCCGAGAGCTTCCATCATCTCCTTGTGATATTATTTGGCCTTTCTCCCTCCGATAGTGCTATTTTAACGTAAGAATGCTGTTCACATCTTGCACGGCAGCTGACTCACAACTAAATTACCACCGCCTCTATTCGCATAACCGTACATCAAAATGCTACCAAATTATGTATTCATAGGCTAGAGGTGCCATTCTTTCCCGTGACATAACTTGCAACATGTAATGGTACCATCGCCTAACTTTGAAAAAACAAATAGTTGCCGTATTCGTTATTCTTTGTTATTATTCTGATCCCCATAATAATATCATACTGCCATGCCAATCGCCTGTCCTCGTATTAAAGAAGAGAAAGGAAATGCCAATTCTGTTGGTAAGAGCACCCGAGGCATGCGCATTGCACATCCCAGACAGGTGAACTTGAAAGTGAGCATGGGTGCCGGAAGTCCGGACGTGCGACCTTGTGCAAGCCCTGCATACAAAGCATTGGAGAGCCCTAAACTCAAAGTAGGGCAGGCATTACTTCCTTTGTAGATCGTAGCGAACTTACTCCAGTATCTCATCTGACAAGGGAACTTCGCCATCCTACCCCCTCCAATATTAATCATATTTGACTCATTTCAAATCTCCTGAATCGCAGAATGAGAAACTGCAGTCAGAACTTAAGTCTAAAATTGTTCATTCTTGTGTCCGACTTTAGCGTTGTGTAACAAATAGTTGAATAAAAACACTTTCTTTAACGCACTTTATTTACCTTAGTAAACTTCTGGACGGCCGTTTCGCAGGAACACCACCTGCGAAACGGCCGTCCAGAAGTTTACTAAGGTAAATAAAGTGCGTTAAAGAAAGTGTTTTTATTCAACTAAAATTGTTGTTCATTATTCTGGATGCCTCTGGATCTACGTGTTATTGCTGTAGAGAAACTTGGCACAAGGGTTATTATTTACATTACCAGCATCCAGTTCAATACCAAGTCAGATCTTGACTATAAAGGGGTAGTGATTTAAGGTAAGAACAGATAATTTAATGTGTGCCACGTGATACGAATTACATATTGTGATCCTAAAGATGCAGCACTTACCATTGGGCGAAACCAATGTTGACTTAGAACGTCTATATCCTTAGCCATACAGTTTTAATTTTTACTGTTCCTAGGTGCAAGGATTATAATTAGGTGCGAAATTGGTTCATATATAAGAATATATCCTGTAATTCTCTTACCTTAAAATACGTGATTCATGATAATAACATAAGTTATAATTGACGGCCATCAGGACACTTTGCGATATATCGGGGGACAATATTTTGAGCACCATCTAGCGGCCCAACCTGCTACTACTGAATACAATTGCAGTATCTAGATACATATATGTTAAACAGTTTTTAATAGAAGAGCCGAAATAGCCAGACTCGGCATGTTATGTATAAGGGGTATCTACCTAATGGCTCAGAATAGCATATTACAGTTTATATATGTTTTGAATATATTAATTTTGCCCCAAGTTTCTAAGTTGTGCCACCAGGAGTGCTGCAAAATCTGTCCCCCATTTCTCTACCAGTAAGTGTCCGGTATTGTATTTGCGGCCATCTTATGTGGGTAAACAGGTTAACCAACACGACAATCCTCACTGGAGATATAATATGGCACATTTCCGAAACGCGTGAATTCGGTATGTCCTACAAAACTAATATCACTGTTCATAACCTAACCAACGTAACCTAACCAAACAAACCTAACCTACTTACCTTATTGCAAGAAGATCAGTTGGTCATCCTGCTTCATAGTTGCTCATCCTACTTCACTCAGAACCATAATATGGCTGCCGTGTTTTAGCGTGGTTTTAGCGTGACTATTCCATTCATATGCCGCGTGTTTGAAACTGGCCAATAACGTTCAGCAATTCCTCGGATATAGACCAATCACGGTCGTTTATCTTATAAAATGCTTGCTATTAATAAGAGGAAGGCATTTTATCTGACAAAATGGGCTGCTCGTTACTAAACACGTAAAGCTCAGTGTGCAGTGATTAATACGTCGCATGTTGCCATAAAACAGCCCGAAAACAGATTATTTTATACAATGTAACTTGTTTGGAGATTGAAATAATATAAATGTACATCGATTAAAAACACAATTTTAATTCGGTGCAGGCCAGTTCGTGTGCATTTATTCTGTTCTGCTGTTAGCATACCTGAATTAAGTTAATAATGTCTTATATGCACTGGTCACATGGTAACTCGAATAATATCATTGGACACAACAAGGACGTGGTAACTCTAATCGATTCATGAATGGTTGATTCATAGTGTGCCGAGAATTCGCAGCTGTTAGTTTTGTTTTTATATAACAAAGCACGAAAGTAACTATTAGTTGTATAATCCGTTACATTTTTATTCACGGAATAGTCTTAATAAATCCCACTCGAGTTGACGAGTTACATCAGATAAATTCACTCCTGCTGCGCAGTCGCGAATCTATCGATAACTCCTCAACTCTCATGGGCTTACCTATGATAAAAATGAACTGATTGCAAGGGGTAAACATACAAGATAAAGTTCTAGAAACTACTAATTTCACCCTTGAATCAATTCCTTCAACAAAAATAAGTAAATTAAATTAAGTTTTCAATGTCAGGAAGGAAAACTGTATGGCTAAGGATATAGTGCTCTACCCGAACGCCTCCTAGCTCAGTTTAACTTAGTCAGAGCATTCTGATTTAATTTCAGGGAGGATGAAGAACACTAACAGCTAGTTATATAAATTACCAGATTGGTAGTGGTAGTAGTTTTAGTTTTATTGTGGGATGAACTTTACAAATACATGAATGTTATTTAATGGAGCTTACTACAGTATACACCTCTCTGGTATCAACACCTCTCATACGGGGAAGTTCGTAAATCCATTAAATATTTTAAAATTTAATAACTACTAAACTACACAACGGATAACAATTTTTTACGCCAAAATAAAGGGAAACTCTCCGGTTTTTTAATAGCTCACAGTTGTCCACGTATCATGTGGTAATCCATCTCACCCCATACACGTGTCAGCATGTCGCTGTTAATCAGAGCCAAAGCAGCTGTAATCCTGCGGCGAAGTTTCCGGAGCAGGGTAACCAATTACGGAGTTAAATCCGGTGATCGTGGAGGCCACACTTTAATGCGTCATCTTCTTGCCTTGTGCTTGTACTTGTGCTCTGTGGAAGTTTTGTTTGAGATTCTCCCGAACGATGTTATGGTAGTGAGAGGGACATCCATCTTGCTGAAAAAATGTCTTCATTCAGTTTATCACAGTGTTCAAATAAATCATCGCATTGAAGGTGAGCTGTACAAAGGAAAATCGTTCATGCACCTTCTCTCGAAATCGCACAGAAGAGATTCATGTTAGGCATGGAGCACGACTACGGTATTTGATGCAATTTATTATTTCGATGCTTATGAACTACATTATCATCCTGTGTGTGTGTCTGATTACAAAATAACCTGCTTCTGTGAGTAGAATAGCCTGTGCAATATTAACAGTTTAAATTACATCGTAAATCGTTTTCTTACTGATTTTAGCACGGTTTTTCCAATGGAGGGTAAAGACTGCGTTAGCGTAGGCTATAATTAGGGCCCAGATTTTTAGGTTTTATAAACCGTGTGTAAGGTTTTCGAACATATTACAATAGTGTGACAAGTTTCCCTTTAATACACAAAATGAACACATTATAACAGCTGATTAATTAATTTTATTTAAATACGGTTAATTTGAAGGTCTTTGGTTCGAATCCCAGTGTCAGAGGAATTTTATCCTAAAAATTATCATGAAATGCTCAAAAGAAATTTGCTCTCTGGTTTCATGCATGCATGTTACAAGTTACATGTTAACTTACATTAAATGTTACCACACAATAACTGTGGGAACAAAATAACTTTAAAAAAATTATGAAAAACGGCCAACTTTCACATTGTTTTGTTCTTCAAAACTTGTAGAAGCCGTATAATATAAGGACTCTTTTCTTGTAGGAATATTGTAAATATAAGTGAAATCACTAAGAAGTTAACACAAAATTAATTTAAAAAATGTCGCTGTGAAGTGATGCGCATTCACGAGATTCGTGTGCTCGGCTGCAGGGGAGGGAGTCGTTGAGTCAAGTGATGCAGACACCAGGAGCTGTAAACTTGATGGCGATCTGTAGTGGTCAACAATAATACGAGGGGGAGTCCGAAAATAAGTTTCCCCTGGCTACTGTGTACAGAGGTGTGGATGAAAGACAAAAAATAAATGAGAGATTAAAGATAAGACGTACCTTTATTTTCCCGCAAAATTACCACGTACAATGAGACATTTGTCATACCGCTTTTGAAGCTTCAAAAAGTCCTATAGGAAAAAATCAGGGCTCTGCATACGGAAGGAGCGTCGAATGGCTTGTGTGACGTCAGCAGTGCTCCCAAAGTGCCTTCCGCCGAGAGTCTTCTTCAAAGCCGGAAACAGATGGAAGTCACTGGGTGCGAGATTAGGACTGTATGACGGATGGGCAAGAGGCTCCCAACCAAGTGTTGCAATATAGGTATAGTTCAGGGGCTGAGCCCTGACGGGCTCGCGGACGGAGGCCACATAGGCGGGCCCATCGCCCACCCCCTAGGAAACGAATGATGTGCATGCCCTAAGGCCCCCCAGTCAACAGACTCCACCACAAGCCCCCACGGAGCTCCCCTACATCCAACAAGGACCTGGTACCACTCCACGTGCACCGTACCCAGGGTCCCTCGTACAAGAGCCCCCTAGGCGCGGCACAACCAGACATGCGCCACTAACCCAGGGTCCCTCTGAGAGCCCCAAAGGCACGGTACACCACCAGCAACTCTTGACCACAAGCAGCGGGGCAGGACGGGGGAGGCCCGCAGCAGAGTCTGCAGCAGGAGCTGGCCCGAAAACCAGTAAAGGGGAACGGGATGATAATGAGGGGGGAAAGGAAGTTGAAGTGGAGAGTGTTGGTGGAATGAATGAAGGGGGAAACGGGAGGATCCCCGAGAAAAACCCCCAAAGGTCACGGCTTTGTCCACCACAAATGACACGCCCGCCAGCCCCGAGATTTGAACTCGGGACCGCTAGCATGCCAGGCCCACGCGCTAAGCATGAGCCACCGTGACGGCTAAGTGTTGCAATATGGTTTTGCGTTGCCGTCGCCGAGTGTGGTCTCGCGTTGTCATCCAACAGAACGCCAAATTGGAGAAGGCCAGGCCACTTTTTTCCGAATCTCCTCCTTCACTTTCGACGCTTCTTCCGTATGCAGAGCCCTGATTGTTTGCTGGAGGGCTTTTTGAAGCTTCTAAAGCGGTATGAAAAATGTATCAATGTATGCAGTAATTATGTGGAAAAATAAAGGTACGTCTTATCTTTAATGTCTCGTATTTTTTGTGTTTCGTCCACAACTCTGTACACAGTCTTCAGGGGAAACTTATTTTCGGATTCCCCCTCGTATTCTATTCCTAACCTAACTTCCACCAACCTAGTTCTACATGTCACTAACATCACTATTCCTAACATTACTGCCCCTTACCTTAGAATCCAGTCATGCCCATCTCTCTATGTAGAAGACTTACATCAACACACCACTCCCTCGCCCGTCTTTCAGACCGGCAAATCTGGTGCAATTCACGTGAATTAAATGTCCTAACAGCCATGACACCTGTTTGCGCTATACAGATAATGGGCTGGATTGTGCGTAAAGGACGAATGAGACAGAAGTTCATCATAGCCAATGGGAGTGTTGGTTTGCAAGCTAGGGCCCGCATAACAGCTTGGTACACCTCGCAAAGAAACCCAGCTATGAGCTATAGTAAACCCTGAATTCGTTAAATTTTCTACACGAATTGCACAATACACTATAATATGCCTTTATTATGTTATATACCGTACAGTAATATATTAAATTAATTTTTAAAAGTCCCAATTAATTCTCTGAAAGGTAGTTGTAAACGTAGTTGAAAGTTTTATGTATTATACTTATGGAGTAAACTGTGTATTTATGTATAATTGGATCTGTATTGGTCTATTATACCCCTAAACATGAGATCTGCTTATCTAGGGGTATAGCCTACCTTCATTTTTACTTCCTCTGCCCGTACCATAGGTACTATAGGTAGAGGAAGTATTGTTTTCGACCCTAAAATTCGAAGTTGAGTTTTTAGCATATATACACGTTTCAAGGCCCCCTGAATCCAAAAATACTATTTTTGGAAACATGTCTGTGTGTGTGTCTGTCTGTCTGTGTGGAAGTTTGTGAACAGGCTAGCTCCGAAACGGAGAATCGTATGAAAACAAAATTTCGTATTTGGGTCAGGTACCTTCTGAAGATGTGATTCGAAGATTGGCGACAAATTTCTCTTATTTTTAAGGGGACTTTACATGAAGAAATTTTCGTTTTTCGCGATTTTCTCGAAAACGGCTCTAACGATTTTCTTTAAAATTTGCACATGTGTTCCTTTTACTGAGAGCTAAAACTTTTATTTGAAACTTTTTTTCGAAAAAATTCTCTGAGGGTAGTTACAAGCCACCCACTGTTCACCCAGTGTTTGTATAAAGTTTGTCTTGCGTGATGAACAACTGAATACTCGCTCCTTCACGACCTCTTATTCTATATAAGAATGTGAAGTGAGAAAGATGTATTGTTGGCCAGGTATAGAGTAAAGAAGTATCTGAGGGAAATATTCGATAAATTTCGGAAATTATTCTTTACGGCGGAAAGTTCAATAAACGTCTGCAGTCACCTATTCTTTTTTTTTTTAAGTTTGTTATATAGCCTGCGCTTTTAGTCGCATCATTGAAAGAAGAGGTATTTATAGGACAATTAGCGTAAAATTGTGTCTTGCGATTCTGTAAAAGGATAATATGTGAATACTGCTAACTTTTTTTTGGGCAGAGGAAGTTATGTGACTTTCACATCAGATTTTTTATACTAAATTAGAAATAGTATTTTGTGTTGATTTTTCTTTTTACCTGTAATATGATATTTTAGTAATAAATAAATAAAATAAAGAAATTTAAAACATTTAACGAATAATGCAGCTTTGAACGAAGCTGAAACAACTGAATGCGCACGACTGCATCGCACCCGTGCACTCTAAGCCGGAATATATTAATGGTAGAGAAAGTTATGTGATTGTTTCACATCAGAATTTTGAAAACTGAAGTCACTTTGAGATCTTCCCGGATGTGAAGTTTTTGCGTGACATTATGAATCTAGTGAACAGAATATTAAAGTGCAATTATTCATCGTGAAATCAAATCAGTCTTCTTCCCGCATTGAAATCACGTCCGTGTCTGGCAGGAGATGAACATCTTTCACGCTCAATGAGACAAGAATCTGGCTGCGTGTTTGTCATGGCTAATATTGATCCAACTGCTCGTTCTTTCCGAGAATACTATGTCCTCTGTCCATCCTTCAGCTTGCATACAATATTACAAACATCTAGTCTCAAAAATAGTTCCAGCCGTAATTTTTTACCCAACGCTATGATTACTTCGACCGCTTGTGGTCTCGTGGTTAGCGTCACTGACTACAGATCCGCAGATCTCCGGTACCTCCTCGGATTTTTCTGAGGTAGGGAGGTTTGGTACGGGGTGCACTCAGCCTCGTGATTCAAACTGAGGAGCTACTTGATAAAGAGGTAGCAGCTCCGGTCACGGAAACCACCATTAAGGGCCGTGGTTGTCGGCATGCTGACCACATGCCCCCAATCCTGTCATCTGCCTAAGTGAGATGTCGCAGCGGTGGGGTGATAGGCCAAGTCCCTTCAGGGATGTAGCGCCACGGAGTTTAGTTAGTTGATGACTACTCTATTGAGGTTTGTGGCATTTCCCTTGGAATCGTGTATTTTTTCACGAGCTGAGTCACCATTAGGCGGGCCACGTTATAGCCTACAGTTACTACGTTTTCATGCAGAATTCAGATTGGTCTGAATACGCTTCCCGTATTGAAATTGTTATGAAAACGGGAATTCAGTTCGATCTGAGCTCAAGGTCAATCCCCCTAAAAAGTAAGATCGGATCGGACTGATATCGTATGCATACGCCATGAAAACACTATCACGTATTCAGTTCGATCTCAAATACGCTAATCAGACATTTCATTGGTCCTCAATGTCCTCGCGGTGTTCTCGTGTATGGCGAGAAGGGTTTCATTGGTCGTGGAAAGTGGAGCTAGCGCATTCTGTGGATTCTCTCGCAAACGTTGTTTTCAATGTCGGATCGAAAGTTTTGCATGAAAACGGGATCGTATTGGAACATTCAGGTCGATCTGAATTCTCCATGAAAACATAGTAATCATAAGTAAAGACTGGATTTTAAAAGAAATTCCTTTTTATATTTCATTCGAGAAACGTGTTCTACCCACAAATCACGTGGTTTTAACTTCCTCTTTTTTTCTTTTATTTAGCCTCGATTCCCTTTTTAGGAACTTTCCCTCTCAACAGACTGACGATTTTGTGGACTAAAAATTTTGCTTTTTTTCGCAAATAATCGGCCCTGAAAGAGGGTTTCTCAATACTCACTAGTGCAAAAACCACTTAAATATGGCCTCAACGCGATCCGGATAGTTGGAGTTCGGATAATTGGAGTTCGGATAATTGGAGTTCTACTCTACTTGCAGTGAGAAGAACTATTTTTTTATGGTGAACTAATAAAACAACGTTTAACGTTTTAATATCACTAAAATACTGGGTAATTTAACAATATAAGTGGCGCCACTGTAAGATGTGCAAACTGCCATATAAATGTTAACCAGAGGCTTATCTGGCGGTCATATTACATACAGGCTTTCAGAACATTCAAGCACTTGGGATTATAAAGATGTAGGAAGCCATCCGTAGCCGCTACTCGCGATATTTAAGAAGGCAATTACATTTTACATTATCTTTGGACTGTGCACACCATGATAAGCAGCTTCAACATTGACAAGCTTGTAAAGTTTACAGAAGTTTATTCGTTCAGTTGAAAAGAAGTGATGAAACAAGATTCTTGTAACTAAGCAAAACGAAATGTTTATTAAACAAACGTAAGGTTTTTAAAGCTAAGACATTAGCATCGCAGTAAGTCAACTGTTGTGTGGAGTACGTCAAGCTCAACAATATGAAGGGTAGAGTGAGAGGAATGAGTACTAAAGAGAAAGAGAACAGACAGTATCGATACTTACGCTTTCGATAAGTATCGATAAGCTTTTCAGGAATAAGCTTTGCTTACAAGAAAGAAGGAGAAATTTCGGCATGTTGGAAGAATCTGTTTTCAAGACAAATGACCGAGCTACGAATATTCCCGAATTACGCGTGGAGAACGCCATTTTTTATGTCTCTACAGCAACTTTGTTTATAACATGTTGAATAATCTTAATAAATGTTATGAAAAATGTGTCACGTGTGGTGGTACACATGTAGAATACAATGAACGCCACTTAATGTAATCACGGATAATGCTATTAATCGGGTAATGTTATCACTTTTATGAAGATTCGTACGGATTAATACTTATACATTGAAAAAAATGCTGTTTATTGTGATCAAAGATTCGGTTTATGTTATCACATTTTCCTCTTTATGGCTTTATTTCCAAGTAACTTACTGTACGACATTCAACATTCCGTTATTAAGGGTTTCGTTTCTAACTGAACTGCATTGTGTTTTATTGGAAGTAACAGTACTGTTCCCAGCTCACAGGATGACCAGTTCGAGGGGCTGGCATTCCATAACTTTCTCTTTTAAGTAATAAAACATGATTCACCGCTCAGTTAAGCTGCAGCTTTTGGATTTATGAAGGTCTTATGAATAAATAACCTTCAATTAATTTTTTCGAGTACTGTTTCAGTTAATATTATCAGATTAGCTGCATCCCGAAGTGAGCACAATAAGCGGCGTGCACTGTACATATTGTACCAACTTAATTAAATAACATTTCAGTGTCATGTTTTGCCGCACACGGTATTTTCATACATTTCTCAACATTCGTCCTAATTTCTCGTCGCGCTTTATGTAGGCCTACACATTTCGTGAAATCCAGTAAATCTGTTTTTTGTGGATACAATCAGTGATGGGAAAAGTACAAAAAGAAACTAATTGGGCTGAATTACAATTACCCAAGAGACATTTTACTTAATTACAATTACAAATTACTTTTTCAAAAAGTAATCAGTAAAATTACAATTACATTTACAAATACTTTACAAAATGGCAGTACCTAAAAATTCCTTGTTTTTGGTTTGTTTTTGGCACAAGCACCAATGATTAATGAAAAAACAAAATAACATATCATTGAGAGTATTTTTGGAAACATTGAGTTACTTTTTGTTAATATTACCTCTAATTTTGATATTAGTTCCAAAAACAGTAATGATGAAGATATAACAAGCGAGAATGATACTAACACTAACGACAACTAAATTGTAACAATTAAATTTTTATTTCCAGAAGTAAATTACAAGTAGAAATTATTTTTTTTTTTTTAAGTATTGATTACAAGTAAATGGGACCTAACAAGGAATTGTGTCTCCCGCAACGTCGCAAATATCTCAGCTCTAGTTATCGTTATGACGCTGTGGTTCTGGGTTATATCTACGTCTCTGCAAGTGAGTGACGTGTGTTGTATACCGACCTTGTGTATTGTAAAGAAATCCTTGTGTTTATTGGTTTGTGAATAAAGATGAAGAAGCTTTCTCCACAGGTTGTGGTGAAGCCGGTGCCAACCTCAATATCCAAGGCCTCCTTCATTACAGCTTCTTGTGGTGTCTTCCTTATTTCCTTATTAAAACCTTTTATTGTTAATAGGCCTACACGTTGTAGCATACTTGAGAATTTTAAACAGAGTTTACGAATTTTTATATCTATACAGTGAACGCCGCTTATTGTGATACTGATCACTTTGGGATACAGCTAATCAGATAATATTAACCGATTGATAACAGTAGCCGAAGGAATTAAATGAAGCTTATTTATTTACGTACGAGGGTTATCCAGAAAGTAAGGAACGTTTTGGAATTAAAAAAAAACCAAGTACAAGAAAAACATTTTATTATATACATGTGAAAGAGGGACTAAAATACTACTTTTCAACATAATCACCATTCAAATTCAGGCACTTATCAAGTGGTGGACAAGCTTTGAAATTCCTGTGTCATAGAATTCTGCCGCCACTCAGTGACGCGTACCTGGAGCTCCTCATCGTCGTGAAGCTTCTGTGAAACAATTTCAAAAAATAAAGTCCGTGAAACTTGTGGGAAACACAGAGAAAGCTCAGTTATTGTGAAACGGCGGTTTTCACGAATCTTTTCGTCAACTTGGGCGACCAGATCGTCAGTCACAATGCTCGGACGTTCACTCTTCTCTTCATCATGAACGTTTGTTCGCCCATTTTTAAACTGAATACACCACTTCCTGACACACTCATTACATTGTTCCTGTACACTTCACACAGTTCCCGATGAATTTCTATTGGTTTTAAGTTTTTTGCCAACAAAAAACGAATCACATACCGCACCTCACAACTGGCGGGATTTTGGATTGCAGCACACATTTCAAATTTGAATAATAAAAAAAGGGGCAGCGCAGAGATGTTCCCGTTGGCACAGCTGGACGCTGACTGAGTTGCCGAGTACGAGCACCCCATTGTATACGCTATTGGCGCGCGCCTGGCGGCATCAGGTGGAAACGTTCCTTACTTTCTGGATAACCCTCGTATAAGATAATACACTACAAAACAGAATTAAAAAACTATTTATTCATAAAATAATAACACGAAACTGTCAATCATTGAACCACTCGTAGGCTAATACAGTAATAGACTGCAAGCAATTTTTTTAACCAGTAACAAAGTTTTTAATTGTTTTTACTTTCCTTTAGGAGTCCATTAACCATTATTCCATACTCAGTTACGAGTTACGAGTGTTTTTGGAAGTCTACTGATTTGTGGTGAACACCGCGTAGCAAAACATCTAACGCCTGTCTGTTCAAATCCTTTCATTCTACACTAGCCATCACTGCATGTCCACACTGTTATCTTCATAAATCAAAAGCTGCAGCTTAACCGTGGTGTGAAACATGTTTTATCGCTTAAAAGAGAAAGTTAGGTAATGTCATCCCCTCGAACTGGTCATCCTACGAGCTGGAAACAGTATTGCTACAATACATTTGAGTTAGAAATGAAACCCTTAAAAACAACATTTTGAACGACGAACAGTACTTGGAAATAAAGCCGCAAAAAGGAAAATGTGATAACATAAACGGAATCTTTGTTCACAATAAACAACATTTTTTTCAATGTATAAGTATTAATTTATATGGGACTTCATAAAGGTGATAACATTACCTGACATTATCCGCAATTACATTAAGCGGCGTTCACTGTGTTCTTTTCTCTACCTGTACCATAGGTAGACGAAGTATTGGACCCTGAAATCCCATGTCCAGTTTACAACATTAATACACGTATTGAAGTACCATGAGTCCAAAAATACAATTATAAGAAAAAAATTGTATGTGAAAATCGAATAAAAACAAAATTTTATGTTTGAATAAAGTATGTTTCGGGTTTGTGACCCGAAGCATGGCGACGACTTTCTCTTACTATTACTACCACTTGGTATTAAAATCATTATTTAAAAAAAAAAAAAAATTATCGAAAACTGCTCTAGTATTTTGTTTACTTTTTTTTTTACACAAACCGGGTTCATTGAGAAATAGAACTTTTTATCGATTTTTTCGTGTAAATGCTCTGAATCAGCCTTTATCGTCAATAAACTAAGATTTTTTTGTCCTGCCCATTGAATAAAATATGTTTCTGTTGAACATTACATGAGAATGTTATTACATATCTACACTCTATTGTCCAATAACAGTGGAAACCCGGTCACAAATATCACTAAATTAATGTTTCTTACAATCTCTATATATATAAAAGTCTTTGTCCTGACTGACTGAATGACTGAATGACAGGAATCAACGTACAGCCTAAACTATAACAGGTAGAGACTTGGAATTTTGACAGTACCTTCGTTTCATAATGTAGGTGCTCACTAAGAAAGGATTTTGAAAAATTCAGATTCTAAATGCCAAAAATCAAATGTTTTTGAGAATACTTAATCCCTTCTTACACAGAATTATCGAATCCGAATCACATTTGACATTAAAACATATTGTTACCAGCGGGCCTTGGAAAAAAAATGAAAGTAGAATAAATTTGACAAATGAGAGAAACAAATGAGAGAACTATCAATATCCACGAAAATAATGCAGTCACATAACTTTCTTTACCCTGGACATAGAGAAAACAATACGAGGTATGGTAATATATATATTATTATATCACTGAATGAAATTCACGAAAATAATGCAGTCACATTACTTCCTCTAGCCTGGAAATAGAGAAAACAATACGAGGTAAGGTAATATGTTTTGGGAAGAGATGTATGAAAGTGATATTGTATTTCTGTTTAATTTCATTCCGAAAACGGTTTTATGGTAACATGACAGTGAGAAACAAAATTTTCAGCCACGATAATACAATTTTATGTTACCGGAATTTCGGTTTCTTCTTATTAGAACCCCTCCCGGGCTTACTGTGTACTGTACAAGCGATGGGATGCAAAATTCTACATATAGCCATAAAAGCTATTTCAAACATTTTCTTAGGGGATAGTTTGAGTGTGATAAGTCGTTCTTTCTACTTCAAATTATAAATACCTATATAAGGACCTAGAATTTATAAATCTAAAGTCCTTCATAAGTTAATTTCCAATTACAAAATAAGAAACCCGGGCGACGCCGGGCCTTTTAAGCTAGTACTGTATAAGATGTGACCATGCCAAGGAAACCCAGCTAAAGTCGGTAAACACGTTTTTCCATAACAGTAAAAAAGGGTGTGTAAGATGTCAATGTTCAATCTTGAACAACGTTCTCTTATTTTAGATGTTGATGCCATCTATTAATTTCAATCTTAAACAACGTTCTCTTATCACAACAATAAAAAAAATACTAACCATATTATTATTATTTGCAGTTCACTTTTAGAAACCCGTCATAATTTGCCGTGGAAATTTAACATGCTCCCTACATTAATTTGATTCTTTAAAATTGGTGTAGCCTACTCTAAAATCCTTTCTTACATCGATGTTTGGAATTCCAGATACAGGTTTATAATTATCATAATTATCTTTTCACCTTTCTTTTTTATTGGTATCACATTTGCCAAATTAAAAGAAGACTAGGAAAATCAATGTTAAAAATATTCATTTATCTATTTATTTAAGTAAGTAAAAACTTCAGAATATAAGGAGCTGCAAGTTTGAGAATGCAAAAATTTAAATAATAAACGTCCATTCCTTGTTATTTCTTAGATCTAAAATAATTCCACATTTATTTCCTCAAATTGAAATGTCCAGTTCAAATGAGGATATAGCTTCTGTAGGAAATAGGACTTGTAAATCTATAAAATTAAATCAGAAATATTTTTATGATAGATACAAACAATGATAAAATAGTTTACTCACGACCTTCCATCCTGTTTGGAGAATACCAACATATAGCTTGTGTTCTAACATCATCCCACCTTAAGCTAACGAAACGCACATGAGTTAGCTTAATAAACTTCGCTGAGGAAGTTGTTGTCAGATGAAGAGGGAACAGTCTGAACTGCTGCTTAGTTTAATGATGACTTGTTATTTTGCCTTATCAACTTTACGGAAAGGAACAGTTTTTTTCAGTTTGCAGTTTACATGATTCAGGTGTGACTTTAGAACAATATTATCATTTCTCAAATAATTTAGAAGTGCTTCTAAGCAACTTGTATGGATTCTATAAATATATAATGTATATATTTAGCCTACGGTTATTCTGTCTACACAAATAAAATAATACATCTGAAGATGACGAATTAATGTCGAAACGCGTCATAAGTAGAAGACATTTTTTTTATTATAAGACTTGCATTTTTATGGACTTTAAACATATTTTTAACTGTGTTAAGAATTTTTAATATGCTTATGACTAGAGACAGGCACAATATGAAGAAAATAATGCCAAAATATGAAATTTATTTATGCTAAATATGAAATTATGAAAAAAAAAATTAAAAATATTATGAAATAGAATAAATCACCAATTTTATCATCTGAATATTTGTTATTTGATTTAAGACAACACACAAAGGAATATCTATCATATTCACAATGAGAGGGCAAAACAAAACACTAGTTAACTGGTAATTAATATGTTAAATATTCACAATATTCTATTCCCGTACATTTTTTCACATCACATCAATTAATATTTATTACAATAAGATACAGTACAAGCAGCTTTTCAATGTTTTCTGGCAAAAAGTTGCATCTTCTATCGGTAAGAAACGTCTGAACTGTGTGTGTGTCTTTTTAATTTTCATTTTTTTATGTTGAATGCTATTTGTGTGTTGTTTCAGCTGAAACTTTGTGTTTGCAGATACCTGTATTAAAAAATAAATTAATAACAAAATTTTTATGTAATTCAGTCACCCATATGTTCAGAATAAAGATATCGGCGAAAGTCAAATACTAAGTGCACTTTAAGCTCCGCCCAGTCGATCACTCGATACTCACATTTTGTTTCTCAGCGAAGCAGGGTGACAAACTATCCTTGTATATTGTCGCCGACACTCCCGACAGTACAAAATATTAAAAATGCGAGAGCACCCATTACCAAATATTAAAAATTCTTGAGCGCCCCTTGTACCAAATATTAAATGCGAGAATATGTGCCTTGTACCCACAGGTTTGCCTTGTACCCAACGGTTTGTCAGCCTATTCATCCTCGAAGAATTCGCTAGATCATGATATAAAAGGAACTGCTTCACTGGGGGAGGGCTGGCCAGGATATGCCTCATGCGAAGATGCATCTTATATTTGTTTTTTCCCAAGATATCAAATGTAGCGTAAAAATAATTTGAATGTTAGTACAAATTTGTCTTTAGATAGTATTACACAGATAATAAAAAGCACAATATTCTATACCTACACTTTTGTTACAAAATGTGCACAAAACAATCGTTCCATCTGTTTTAAAACAGTTGAACTCTGTCACCCAATCACGCATTCCAGATTTAGGCTTGTCGTCAACGTCGCACCGTCCAAATGACCACGAATCACAAATGCCAGTCCAAAACTAATGCAGTGTTTAGTGAGCTTCTCCTCCCTGCTAGTGAGCTGGTTCCTCTAACTGTAAACATCCCCTACCCCCGCCCTTGCTGTCAAGTTAGCTTTCGGAATGCAAAAAAAATGTGACTACCTCCACTCTATATGTAGAAATTCCATTCCTGATCATAATGGAAGTAGGCTATTATTAGAGCGGAATGGTGTGGGGTACCTCTTAACAGTTAGAAGTGTTGCCAAATGTCTTAGCTTTCTGGAGTTATCGGTTTAGGGATTTGAGATGCGATTCCAGGAAAATTTTTCAAAGCATTTTAATTACGTGGAAAACTCGATTCATTTGTCAAATAGGTAGCCTATTAATGAAGGAAAAATTTGAAAATCATACAAAATATGAAGCTTTATGAAGATTTTCACGGAATATGAAGATTTTACCAAAATATTATGAAATATGAACTTTTTTCTTGCGTGCATTGCCATCTAAACTTCGTGATTCGTAAAGATCCGAGTTTTTAGAGTGCTAGTAGCCATATTTTAGAATATGAAATTTCATATTTTGCCTGTCTCTACTTATGACTCTTGTATCATATGCACAGAAGTTTTTTTAATATATTTATAGATTTGTAGCTTATGCTGCTTACATACGAGGTAAACCGTCATAGGATAAATTATGCTTTTAAAATAGGCTAGGTTAGGTGTCTAAAGTTTCTTACATACTGATCATAGGTGGACATTATATCATAAAAATAAACACTACAACTCAGTAGGAAGATGAAAATAATTGAAATATATATTCAGCATGTTGAGCTGCATAATTTTGTTGTTGTCATCTTTCAAGTTCTGAAAACTATCCAGTTGATTTTTACACATTTCCAGTTTTGTTCTCACTTGTAATTCTCTTTTCTGAGTTATTTCAGCAATTTCCTCTGTTGAACTACTTTTCTTTTCAGATTTAAGCTCCCCTTCAAAAGCTTCATTCTTGTCAATGTTATCACAGGTAAAATGTATATGACGCATCATGCCTCGACTCCTTAGGTACCAAAATATTATGCATCCTATCACTTTTATTCAACATCTTTAATAGACTACCATTATCTTTATATAGCAAAGATAATTCTTTTTTCAATGCAGCTATCTGAACTGTCTGAACAACTGGATTCTCCTTTAACTCTGTCATAAAACTTCACTTTTAGCAAGAGTGCTGATTTCTTCCTTCATTATACTATTTTTATAGTCAAGTCTCCTAATTTCACACACTCTTTTCCCAACGACATTTGAAAGCTTCACATTATTGGCTTGAAATCTATGTATTTCTTCTTCCAATTTACTCTTTACATACTGCAAAGTCTGATTTTGTTTTCTTTTTCATCAAGTGTTTTTGGTATTAACACAACATTTTCTAGTTTTTCCACTTCTTCTCTTGGTTTCACGTTTTTTTTTTTTTTTTTTTTTTTTTTTTTTTTTTTTTTTTTTTTTGTTTTTTTTGTTTGTTTGTTTGTTCTAATACTAAACTTCCTTTTCTTTTTCTTGAAGGACACAAGGACAGTACTTTCAGTTCAGCTTTCATTTTAGCTTTATCCGAATTCGAAAGCTGTATTTCAAGTTCTTTTTCATCGAAATTAGTAACTACATTTTCTAATGTTTTCTGTTCACTTTTCAATCTAATATTTTCACTCTTTTAACACAGCAGATCTTCCTTAATGGATAGTGTTTCATTAAATTGTTGTAAAATTGTTTGCTGTGAATCTTCTTTGTTTGTCTGTTGTACAAGATCACTTAAATCTGCTATTGTCATGCCATTCACAGACATTGTTAGTGAGGTCATAGCTATGCTTTTTCTTTATCTTCCAGGGACTTTCCTCGTTGTAGTCCACCAAGTTTAGTTTCCATCAGTGGTGGCTCATAGCTAAAATTAGTGCGGGGGGTGCTACTCCAGAAAAATTTTAGCCTTTGTTTTAAAATTGTGTAAAAGGAAACATTTATATCTAAAAAGAAAATTTATTCAGAAACTTGATAAAACCCTAAGAGGACAAAAACAAAAATGTTTACTTACTGTAATCTGTTACAGTTCAAGCTTGATCTATTCATTTAAAAACTAAATCCAATTTTCTTGTTTGAATTTCCGCAAAAAGATCAATAATTTTCTCCTTCATCTACCATGGTTAAAGTTTTCTGTTAAATAAAAGAACCGAGAAAATGAATCAAATAGAATAGATGGAAACAAGATAATAATCTAATTCTACACTTTATTACATTCAAGAATATGGTACAGTCGGTGAAATAAAAAACGTCGGGCGTTATTTGATTAAGTATCACGAACGAGCATATGCGCATGTACAGGAAGACTTATGGGCCATTCAGATAGAAACTTAACCGTAAACGTAAGAACGTAAACTTAAACGCAAACTTTAGCATGGCATTGAGCATTCGCAATGACAACTTAAACGTAGATAATAACCAATCACAAACGAGAACGTGAACAGCTGATAAAATGGCTGCAGCAGACGAAAATACTTTAATGTTTCCATTAAACATGTGTAGGCCATTACAAATTTAAATCATACAAGCGTATGCTGACAAATAAAAATTAACAGAATATTATATGGGCTGTATTTACTACTGCAGTTCATTTCTTGGGGAACTAATGTTCATATACTTTCCTTCAATGCCGTATCTTTATATAATGGATGCCATTTGTCATAATGACGAGTTTCTCATTCGTAGACGCCATCTCTTGGCTACTTCCACTTCCGTCTCCTGTTCTGTTCTCTGATTGGTTGTATCGTTATTTTTCGCATAAACGTAACGCAGAAGCTTGGTGTTTGCAAGGTTCTACGTTACGTTTAATTTTACGTTTAAGTTTCACGTTTGCGTGATGCATTGTGAATGGTCACATTGAAAAACATGGCTCCAAGCTTTTAAGTTTACGCTACGTTTACGGTTAATTTTCTATCTGAATGGCCCATTAAGGTTAGGTTCACACCTGCCTCTTGTCTGTCCATGTATTTTCTTGATTATTTAGTCAGTTTTGTTCCAAAACAAACATGTATAGAAGGCTGTGGCTATATGCCTCACGTGCCATATTCTTGTATGGAAGTTCTTTTAATAATAATAGATAAATTTTGCGAGGAATATGTTTATTCAAGGAGCATTTTTTAAAGATTTTATTTTATAATACCGGTACTTGTAGTGCAAAATCAATAACTTACGTTCAACTTCTGTAACCAATCTAGCATCGAAATACGCGGCCGGCCAGATCCACGTTTCCTATGAAAACTTCCGGTCGCATTATAGTGAAGTACCCACCTCTGAGCCGCTCTTTAAGAAATATGGAACCTTCTCGCTGCTTCAGAGGCCGAAAAATGCAGGTCAATTACAGCCCTAACTACACTTTCTCTCAAGCTAGCATTTGTTTGTGGCGCGATGACACAAAGCAAAATGAATTATGACAATACATTATGTTGAATATCGTGTGTTGCGCTTTCCGCATTGTTAATTTTTTCCCTCCTGTCGCATGGCCTCATGTGTTTGGAGAATGACCTGTATTTTATGTTTTTTATAGGAAACTTGTGAACTAATGCGTTAAAACTTCAATTTTAACTGCATACGAGTCCCGACGTTTTTTATTTGACCGACTGTACATGATTTTTAAGCACAACACAAACAGAGCAAAATTAAAAAAAAAAAAAAAAAAAAAACACTACCTTCCACCAATACACCTCTGTGGCACTGTGGAAGCGACAGTTCTCTCTCTTCCTCGCAGCCGCGGCATGCACCTTCCTATGTGGGCATGCACACAACAGTCAAACACCACACCACACCATACAAAGATTTTATTTTATTTTATTTTTTCAATAAACTGGGGGATGACTACTGACAATAAGCTTAAGGATTATATATTGTACAAGTATAAAGAAAGAATTAAGAAAAAGAAGGACTCATTATATTAAAATGTTATCAATAATATCAAGTGGAAATAGGGGGTGCTGCAGTTCCACAGTGCCTATACACAAGCCGCCACTGGTTTCATTAACCCAAGTTTAGATTTATACATCTGCCAGTAAAAACTTTTCCGGCCACTTCTGCACCAATTAACAATATTACAGGAGCTGCGCCTTGGTCTGTCAGTTTAATGTTAGAATTTTCTAACTCTTGTATCCAATATCCACCTTGAATTTGACTCATATATCTACAAATGATTTGTTGATTTAACAAGTACTTCACCAAGTACATGTACAATCATCTTGTATACTTTGTAACTTTTATACTCACAAACTTCAGCTCTTTGTCCTCCAAACAAAGAATGAGCAGTCATCTCTTTCTTCATAGGTTTAAGACTCATGTGTGAAACAACTGTTTTGCATTATAGGACCACTGCGATCCTGAATAAATTATGGCCCTTACCATTCATTTGTAATGTTCCTATCAATCTAACTACCGAACTGAAGTCTACAGAAAAACTTCAGGAGAAGGAACTGAAGTTGCATGCAAGGATTTAATAGACTTGGTTTCCTTATTCTTTGTAAGTATAACTGATTTACTATCTTTCTGATGTTCTTTATTAAAAACTAAAACTGGACACATAATAGTGAAATGCCTTTTGTGACAAACCACACACTGGAACTCTGTACATCTTTGCATAATACCCTGGTTTCATATGTATAAAACATTTTTTTAGAGGTAAGCATTTTCTTCTTTTTGCCCAAAGTGAGATCTTATTCTTTAAAGGATTCATGACTAACATGATTACGTCTCCAAAAAATACGCTACTGTTTACCTAGTTCGTATTTGAGACAAGTAATGCTGCAGCTGTAGGAACATCATCTGCTTTCAAACTCATCTTCTTCCTTTCCTTCACTGTTGTACCTTTCTCAAACTTCAATCCAGACATGGCAATTGAAATTCTTTCTTCTCCCTAAACTTAATTTTTTATAAACTTCATGAGCTTGTCCAGGCTGTCTTTTGATCTCTCTCCAGCCATGGATGGTCTCTGCCATACCCTGTGCAGGTCCTGAGGAATACAAGACTCAACTAATGGGAACAGCATAGCATCACATTTATCGGTTGCCTAAGAATTCTAATGAAATCAAATTAGACTCAACTACAGTGCGCGCTGCTTATTCTGATCACTTTGGGATGCAGCCAATCTGATAATATTAACCAATTGAAAACAGCATCAGAAGGAATTAAATGAAGGTTGTGTATTCATATATAAGATAATAGACTACACTACAAAACAATTAAACATATTTATTAATTACTCATTGGCTAATACAATAATAGACTGCAAGCAACTATTTTTTCAACCAGCAACTAAGTGTTTGTTTTTACTTTCCTTTAGGAGAAAATTAACAAATACTCCATTCTCATTTACGAGTTATGAGTGTTTTTGAAAGTCTATACTGATCTGGGGTGAACATCTAATGCCTGTCTGTTCAAGTCTTTTCATTGTTCTTTATCCATCGCTGCATGCCAACACTGTTATCTTCATAAATCAAAAGCTGCAGCTTAACTGTGGTGTGAAACATGTTTTAATACTGTAAAGAGAAAGTTAGGTAATGCCATCCCTTCGAACTGATCATCCTGTGAGCCGGGAACAGAATTGCTACCTCCAGTACAACACAATACAGTTGAGTTAGAAATGAAACCCTTAAAAACAAAATTTTGAAATACATAGAGTACTTGAAAATAAAAACTACAAAAAGGAAAATGTGATAATATAAACCGAATCTTTGATCACAACAAACAGCATTTTTTCAATGTATCAGTATTAATCCATAAGGGACTTCGTAAAGTGATAACATTTCTCGACTGTTAACATCTGTGATTGCATTAAGCAGCGTTCACTATATATCATGCATTGTGGAAAATGAATAAGAAGACTCTGACAATGTACATTGTATCACCAATGAAAGAAATTCTCTAATACAATCTTCTACTAATATGTCTTCCCTTCCAAATTATGACTTCAGAGCTTCCAAAGCCTTAACATAATTTTCAGCAGTTGGGGGTAACCCTCTATCAATTTTCAAGCATGATAATTTGGAATAGTTGTCTGAAACAAGCACTAAAACTTGTTCCCAACATCTATGTTTTCATCTTCTCTATATTTTTCTAAATAGCTCCTGAAACAGTAAACATTTCTTTATATCTCATCTGAACCTTTTAATACAGATTTATGTATCAAGTATGCAAAATAATGCTTTAGCGGACTAACCTAGTACTTGTACTGCCCTCCAACACGGTTAAGACACGTGCAAATAACATATAAAACTTTTTTTTACAATTTATATATAAAAAAGTTTGAAGATAGGTTAATGAATTTTGAAACACCACAAGCAGAAAACTTGATCAAGAAGTTCATAAAATCTACTCCAGAGGGCACATCCGTATTCTCCAAGCAACGATTTGACAGTTGACTAGCACTGCGTTTTTTTTAAAGCATTGCTAAAGCACTTTACCATTGCTGCATCAAACTTGTTCTTTTTTACTTTTTGCTGCAGCTTCTCTTTACGTCTGCTTCACAGTCAGTGCAGCAATCTCAAATCTCACTTTATGAGTGCTGCAAGGTTTTGCTGCAAACTGTCATGTGGGAGTATGAGCTCATCAAAAATTTCCTAGATGACATTAACATCATTGTTCAAATTTCCAAGTACGAACGCCTTCTACAGCACGGTTAGTACCATTTGATTTTACCTGTATATCATATTGTACAACAATTATTATTTCAACCCCGGGATAATTGATATTTCATTGAGCAAGCTCTCAGCTGATCAACTTTGCCAGTCTTTTTGGCTGTAGCACTCATAAAGCGCTTCACAGGTTTGCTTTAAAAAAGAACGCGCTGTAGTCCCAGTAGAAAATGTTGGCAAAGCCCATGAAACATACGTTCTGCAAAAATGTAAGTAAAAGTGAAGTCTGAAGTATTTAAATGTCAACCATCTCATTTAATTAACATATCTACAATTGTTTGATTGATATTAAGTCTATTCTCCATAGTCAACAATCTCCATCAATATGACTCAAACTGCAAGATTTACTAAAACAAAGAAGTGGGAATATTATGGGTATTAAATTGTTTAATATATTACCCAAAGCTGCACAGTCAGTTAAATCTAACAGGTTTAAGGCTGTTTTGAAAGACTAGCTTGCTTTAAATCCATTTTATTCTTTTAATGAGTTTTCTGTAGTTAATATTGACATTTTACGAGAGCGAATCAAATGAAAACCACAATTAATTTTTTCCCACTGTTTTACTGCAGAAAGAATGCTTGCTTGTACATTATTTTTCCACATAGTCCCCTCCCAGTTCAATGCACTTACACCATCTGATAGAAGTGCTTCGATACTGCATGAAAAAAATTATTTTGGTTGACACTGTAGCCACTCGTGCACTGCTGATTGGATGGTCTTCATCAGACTTGAGCTTATGCCCTTTAATGGACCAAAGATGTGGAAGTCTGATGGTGCCAAAGCAAAGGGGATTGCTGAGTGCAGTTGTTTTGCTTCTACATGATAATGCCCGTCCTCATGCTCTTGTGCAACCATGAAAACCATCGAAGACATTCACTTCAAGTGCCTCCCACATCTGCCATACTTGCCAGATTTGTCAACCATCATCTTTCCATTAAAGGAGCACCTTGGAGGGCAGAAGTTCAAGTCTAATAAAGACGTCCAATGGGCGGTGCATGAGGGGCTACAGCGTCAACCAAAATAATTTTTCTCATGCGGTATCAAAGCACTTCTATCCGAGGGAGCAAGTGCATTGAACTGGGAGGGGACTATGTGGAAAGATAATAAAACAAGCTAGCATTCTCCCTGCAGTAAAATAGTGGAAAAAAAAAAAAATTGCGGTTTTCATTTGATTCTCCCTTGTATTTTGAATTATCTTATCTTTTATATGTCTTATCACTAATATTGTACTTTAAACTATCATATTTCCATATTCTGTTTTGGAAGTTACAGAAAATAAGAAACAAATGTTCCAATGTAAAGAGAACAACCAGGTGGCACATGAACATCATGGTCACAATTCAGAAAGTAGAATAGTTAGGTTAATTTTATAAATGTCAGTTTTTAAATCATTTTTTTTTTAACCCTCAAAGTTTACCTCCCCCTTAATGCCTCCCATTAATAAGCAACCATCCCTCCAAAATCATTTTTCCATGGAGCTAATAGTAGCCAATTAATGCAGGCCTCACTGTATACAGGATGATTCAGAAAGTTTTACCGCCACTTAGGGAAGCATTCCTGATGTCATGTGAAGCAAAAAAATGTAAATAAAGAAATGACATCCGACTGATATTTAAGTTGCTATAGGTGATTTAAATTGAAAACTAGAAGCACAACTTAATGATATCAGTACGGAAAACCCTGAAAATGGATACAGTTCTCCCTCTTTAAACTTTTTACTTGTTGCTAGTTTCATTTTTTCCATGAACACTTAGTCTGCAACAGATTTTCGAATACATTTCTCTCTACCTCCACACACTCTTATGAACTGTATGTGTCACATTCCATAACTTATCAGAACTGTGTATGACTGTTGCTGCGTCATCCATAATGTGTACAGTATAATTACTGCCGTGCGTGTTTTCACTTTATTCTCATACACATGATCCTTCCAAGGGGTGTAAAAACTGTTGAATTTAGAGCCCTGTTCACATTAGTATGTTTCAGAAATCTATTATTATTCCATAATTACATTAAATAGGAAAACTTTATTAGGAAAAGCTGTTCCAAATCACTCTAGAAAATTGATCCATTAGTGGCAGTAAAACCTTGTGAATCATTCTGTATGAATGCACACTTGAAAACATAGATAACGGAAATGACACTAATTTGTAAAAGGAAAATGATGATTGAGACTGTATTTTATCATTAACAGGTGGCAATGGCTGGCGACTACATCATCGCGGTGGCTTGTCTGATGATTGCAAGGCTGCAGAATGACGATGTGACAATCACACTGAGTCAAGTGGTGACAGATCTGGTGCAAGGCGAGTTCATGCAGCTGGGCAGCAAGGAGACAGAGAATGAGCGGTTTGCACATTACCTCACCAAGACGTATCGCAAAACTGCAAGCCTCATAGCCAACACACTCAAAGCCGTGAGTATATAAGGCTGGTGTGTTACAATTACAATATTACATTTACAATTACAAGATTATAGGCAAAACTACAATGTGAATTTTAAAAACATTATTGAATATAATTATTTTTTTATTTATTTTTTATTAATTTAATTCAGCTGTGTTTATACTCCTTTCAGTTGTGAGGCCATATTAGGAGTTCGGTATGAGTGTCTATACAGTAGGGTAGGCCATGGAACTATTGATTGTCAATTGTTTCTATTACCGGCATTAGTGTATTTTTGTGGAGTAAATTTCAACTGATATTAATACAAGAGGATGATTCATGGTATGGAAATATCCAATTTGACATTTGCCTTTATGAGTGGGGAAACCATGAAAAAACCCATGTTGATTCGTTGGCCATGGGATTTGAACCTACCTCCTGAATGCGAGTCCAAGAGGTTACCATTTCGGCTACCTCACTCAATAATTTGAACATATCAAATGTTATTTGAATAGTGTAGATGGTTTATAATATAGGCTATTACCGGTATTTCACAAAGGAAACATGCTTTTTGTCCTTTTAAAACAGAACTGTGCAATTATTGTACACTTTATAGTTTATGTTTTGCCAAAGATAAAGAGTGTCAAGTGCCAAGTCTGCAGTTGTAAGAAGAAATGCGGTGAGATTTACTAATTTTATTTAATCTGTTACGAATTACAGTAAGAAAAATAAATTCAAGCAGGAATAAGACTCTCTTTCTTTTCTCCTACCACTTTGGTTCAAATATTTTTACTAAAAGACATTTGTACCTATCCCAATCTGTAGTAAAAATCACTTATTAATGGCTCATAATATTGGAAATAAAGTTACAAAACATCATGTAAGAGATTCTAGATTCTAGAGCTATCCTAGATTCAATTTACATAGATCGATTTGTAAGAGTAAAGAAAACTTAAGTAAAATCCTCATCTGAACCCAGATTTTTCTAATAATAAAGAGAAATCCTTTATAATCAAATGAATTCAATGTGATATTTATAGTGAAAGAAGATAATGCCACAGTTTTTCTTAATGCTTGTGGGCATTAAGAAACAAATTTCCCCATGATCAGTCCTATTACCCTGATTTGCCCAGTATATTTCTCCTTAAAATAGGGAACTGTTGATGAGCTAAGTTGAATAGGAAGGATGTCATCTCTTCAGCAGGTTCTGTTTGTTGATAAACAGCTAACCTCTTAGTAAACAGTATGATGGAATTTTTGGGGCTTCAGCTATCATTGTTGATATCTTCTGCTGTTCCTCAATGCTGCACCAAATGGACTTGAACTTGTGATTCAAGCTCACTGTGGCATCGCCAGAAGTGATTTCTGCTTTGTGATCTTCTGGGTTTAAGGTGTAAAAGATATATATTAGTGGTAAGTTTTTTGCAGTTTTCTGAACACTGCTTTTAAATTTATCTGGTTCAAGTTCATTTATTTGCCATAGTAGGCCTACACTCCTTCAAAGAAGGCAGCACCTTTACTTTTAGATAGTAAGTTGCCATGAGTTTGAAATTCTCTCTTCCTGAATTGGTTTCTCAAATTCTATTTATTTTCTTCCTGGAAAATACAAGGTCATAAGGGCTTTCTTACCCCTCAATCAAGATTATTTTAAATACAAAATTTTTAAAAATTACTACAATACACCTATTTTTGGTGAAATGTTTTCCAGGTTTTGTAAATTTTTTAGCAGTGGCATAGCCAGACTAATTATTTTGGGTGGGCCCAGAAATTGCAAGTTTTAGAAAATACCTGACCCAAATCCTAACAACACTGCTGCCATCAACTCTCATTTTCAGAAGTTGTATTTAAAAACGTGTGAAATTATGAGAAACAATCATGGAAGGCATGCCTAAATAAATGCTTCATAAGGTGAACTGGGGTCACCGAGATTTGTTTTTGGGTCCTTCAACAAATTTTAATACTTATTCCTCGCGATGGATAGAATTGCTAGATTACAAAGCCTTGTGCTTGACATGGTTGTCCTGGTGTAAGTTTTTGTTTGTTGTAATACAGAAAAAGTTATTTCTGCAGATGCAGTTTGTGGTGGAACAGATCAGTGTAATTTGTAAAACTTAAAGTAGGTTCTGGAAAGCTCACATTCTGTAGTTCAGATTACAAGTCACACACAAGTTTTGATTTAATATTTGTTGATTTCACTAGGAACACTATTTTTCAAGAAATTCCTTATTTATGTTTAACACATAATTTGAAGATCCATATAAGTCAAACAGTTCTCGTAGTGTCTTGTAAGTTAGTTCTTGAAATCAAAAGATTTTGAGTTACAGTTTTTTATTTTATTTTTTTATTTTTATTATTGGCCTGGGCTCACCTGGCCCACCTACTGGCTGCACCACTGTTTTTAGTAGACATTTCAGTATTTTTTCCTACTTTTATTTATTTTTGTCAACTGTTTTGCTATTTTTGGTAAGAGGATTTTTAGGGAATAAAACCTGTAGCAAGCACTAATTTTAATTTATTTGGCTTGATTAAATTTTCTAAATGAAAATGAACTCGCTTCAGTATATCTATCTTTTTTTTAAGAAATCAAACAGTTTTTATTGTCACACTTCACCTTGCTTGATCAAATCACATTTGCTGCCATCTATGGTTGTCACCTTCAAATCCCTTCCAATGTAATTTACATACTTTTGTCAATCATGTAACAGGTTTGCTCAAAGGTGAATAATTTCCACATGTTTGGTTGAATTTGTGATTTTTTATGAAAAATTTCTCATTTTGCAAAAAATAGTGTCTCTACTTATTACATAATTACAAAATACAAAAATGATGTAAAATGATGATGATACTAATAGGGCGAGCATACTGATTGCACACTCCTTCTTGAACTCTGGATACCATCATGCTGCAAATAGTCAGTATAAAGAAGACCTTTGATTGTTCATGAAGGAGCATTGCCAATGTTAACCATCCCTAATATCTTGTCTCATTGTGGCATTCTTACACTAGTATTTCTTTAGCCTATAATTGTATTTATCTTTTGTTAAATAAAACTTCTGATTTCAGTGTAATGGCGGAAACAGTTCTAGGGTCATAGGAAAAATGCTATGAACTGCAATGTACAAACTAATCTTGCCTTAGGAAGTAAAGAGAGGGAAGTAAAAGCAAAGGTTACAAAGAGAGAAACAGATTCAGGAATTTCTGCACTATAAGAGGTGTTTGCACAGATGGCTCTGAGCTGAATTTAAGAATTTCTGAAAATCTGCCAACTGGTGTCTTATAACTTGCTATCAAAAACTAAATTTGACATTAAAGTCTGTCTGTCTGTCTGTTCCTATTCCCCCAGTGGTGAGGCATAGGGATTCTAAGTGGAGGTTTCTTTTGCCTAGGTGAATTTTGTTACACTTATTTTCTGAGAGAGGGCAGAGTGACAAGTGGTAAGCCCATCGCCTCACAAACCCCCTGCCGGAAACTAACATGTTACTTGGATATGAAAGGGCCAAGGAATTTTGTCCAGAGCTCTAATTTAGACTTAGAGTTCTTTACATGCAATGAGTCTATGACATGGGCCCCTTAAAGACTCCGTGCCTAGAATTATTACGTATTGAAAAATCCATCGACCACAGCCAGGTTTGATCCTGCGACCTTCGGATCTACGAGGCTGGCATGCTATCTCTAGACTATCACGGCCAACTCACATTAAAGTAGGGTGACCATATTTTAAAAATGAAATAACGGTACATTCAGGCTTGTCATGCAGAATATCGAGGAAACAAAATCCATAATTAGTTAAATGTTATAAATATCCTTATCAATAATTAAATTTTAATTTAAACCAATAAAGTGAACAATTCTTAGCTTTAAAATACATCATCAGTATAGTCACTGTTAAACACATTCTAGACATATATGTGTTAATCTTATAATTAATCTTATAAATATATCCCAAAAATGCTTTTATCTTATTAAATCCTCACCTAAGTCTTTGCTTAATATTGAAGTTTCTGAAAGAAAAAATGATTGATGTGAGCATGCGCACATATATGTAAATACGCAGAAAGATTTTCATGTACGTGTAACAGTATATTAAGAAATGAATTTTAAAACGGACACATTTTGCATCCCGTTACAGTTTTGCTGGGACAGCAGGACCAGTCAATTAAAAACGGGACAATCCAGTAAAAAATGGTCACGCCACATTAAAGTACCTGTATTTCCAGGTTGCTTCAAAATCTTTATTGTTTTAGTTGTCCCTACATATGAGGCCCCCTGGATATAAGCCTTCAGCAGGTCTTTTAAATTGGAATAGAGATGAAAACGGGGACTGCAGAAACCTGCATAACGATGAGCTTCATAACCTGTACTCTTCACTGAATATATACTTCAGTTCAGGGTAGGACCATAGTGTTGGGAGATACAGTATACTACAGAGTTGCCGGCTATTCAGGTCTGTCAGTTCTACTTTCTTTACCCCCACAGTCACATCTTTACTAACTGGCAACTGGTTGTCAGGAAGATTGCCTTCCTTGTCTACAGAATGTAAGGGAGTGAGTGAGACAGCAGTTTTGTATTGCAACATTGAGGAGCAGGTACCATTCCTTCACTATGGTCCTACCTTGAACTGAAGTGCAGTAAGGGTAATTAAATCATAGAGGATGAAATGGGCTGGACATCTTGTGTGCGTGGGGGAGAAAAGACATATCTAAAAAATATTGAGTGGGATACCTGAACGGAAGAGACTACTTGGAAAACCTAGATATAGGTGGGAGGACAATATTAAGAGAGATTTAAGGGAACTAAGATTTGTGAGGGATGGTTGGATGGAGTTAGAACAGAATAGGCTTGAATGGCAGACTCAGGAACCTTTAGCTTAGATATATAAGCATTCATGAACTACAGATTATTGTCTCTGTGGGACATTACATGAGAATATTATAGGAGAAAAATTCCTCCGACACTGGGACTTGAACCAAGGACTCAACCTTTAGCTTGCTTAGGAATTGTCTATTGCCATTGAGTAAGTAATTAAGTATAGTTTAGTGATGAGACAATACCTCAAATGTGAAAACCACTGAACTGTATTGCAGACTGCCATGCTGGGAGGTGCGGACGAAGCTCTCTGTGAGGTGGCATACCAGTATGGTCGCAATGTCGGACTTGGCTTCCAACTCGTCGATGATCTTCTGGATTTTGTATCATCATCAGATGCGATGGGAAAGCCCACAGCAGCCGACTTGAAGCTGGGGTTGGCTACAGCTCCTGTTCTCTTTGCTTGTGAACGAGTAAGTTCTTAACATTGTCCAAGGCCTTTGCAAAGCAGATATCCTGAAGGTAATATAACAAGTACCAGCATTAGCAAAGCCACTCCCCACTGAGCAGGTAAACTTCCTATGAGTGAAAGCTGAGTCAAGGGTGGCAGCTCTGCGTGTTATTCACAGCATTCACACTCACACTCTAAACATTCTTTTAATAATTATAATTTCCAGTAAATAGATTCGAAGTATGTATTACAACCTCACAAGGGAACCGTACGGGTTGTCATGTTCAAACCTATCCTCAAATATTGCACATCAGTAGGTCTTCATTGCAGATAGACACATACCAAAAATTAGCTGCTCATATGAACTCTTAGTAGGTGAAAATTAATTCTGAATCTCGTAATTTCGAAATATTGAGTACCCTCTTACAGCTGTCGTTGGAGATGATAGCAGCATCCCCTATCTAGCGTATGCTTAGCATCGGCTGTCACAGTGTTCCTGATTCCCGCGTCAGATATACGCCTATGTCAATTTTGCCCTTTCCTTATCATTACAGAAGGGAATAATATTATAATAATGAATAATATCCTCCTCTGATACACATGCTTGTATTGCGGTAGTTGTCTTGAAGTAATTAGTACCTGCTTAAATTTTTAGGATTAGCTAACTGAATCTCGTGTGCTGTTTACATTAGTACATATTTTTTACTTTGCTGTATAATTACGAGTACAATTATTACGTGGTATGTTAATCTGAGTTTTTAACACTTAAAGACTTTCATTTGGACAATAAATGTCAACATTGAGAATAAGATGATTGGTACTGGTATTGTGATTCGCTGTGGGAAATATCTTCAAATATCACGCAAATTGAGTGGTCACACTTCTATAACACCTACACACACTAACAATAATAAGCAACCCCCAGTGTCTATACAGATTATATAATTTTAAAATGTGGAAATAATAAGAACAAATGATTATTTAAAAGTTACTTAGTGAAACACATTCCGTGAAAAGGCAGTTCCATCCCTCTATCACACACCCCGATCCCGCTATCATGTGAACCTAACATGCAGGCTACTCAAGCGAGCTCTACAAGTGGCCCCCCTTGTTTACCTATGGAACATAGCAAACACGTTTTCACCCACTTACAGTTGGTATGAGCAGCTAATTTTTTGCATGTGTCCATCTATAATGAAGACCTATCGATGTGCAAAAAGATACGTAGTTATTTTCATTGTAATTTTAACTTTAATTGTGGAAACCTGAATCATTACATTGTTAGCGGCTTTATTTGCATAGATATTTCACTTGATCGCTCGGGAGTTAGACCTGTGGCAGCCGTGCACAGAAACCCGCATGATTGGCCAACTCTTACATGAAACGCACTGTAGAAGCCAAATTCTAGGAGCAGCAATAAGAGTCAGCAAAGTCCCATAATCCAAAAATATAAGAAAATAGCATACACCCATAAGAAGCCTGCACAGACCGAGATCAAAATCATGTCATCATTACAAAATGACTTTTTCGGTTTCTAAGCATTGTAAAACATGTTTTCCTGATATTATCTTGTTTTCAGTTTCTGACGTGATTGCTATAAGTTATTTTCTTTATACTGTGTAGCCTGTATGTGAGAAAGTAGAAACATTAAATGAAAAATAGGTAAATGAATAATTAAGCTACCTACAAAAGATAAAAATAAATAATATTGAAGTGAGCTAAATTTTTAAATTTATTAAAAATAAATAACATTAATAACTATATCATTAAGTACTTTTAGACAAAATAAAAAATTGGGTGCATGGAATGCCACGTTACAGAAGTGAAACTTCTTTGGCAACATTGAGAGTGAAATAGAGGAATACATTATAATTATATCGAATGGAAGATGGAAATCATCTGGAAAAAATAAGAAATTCACTTTTTCGGCATTTTAAATCAAACACTTATAAAACAATAACACAGTTGTGATGAACTAATGCCCAAACTGACACTGATCGTAGCCACTGTGTTTGTTTACATGAACGGGATGCTTTGGTTAAGTGTCCGAGAGCATTAGTAACGTGTAAACGATGCTCACACAATGAGTATAGCCATCTATAATAGTGAAGGGCTCACTACGCCACTAGTTCGAAGCAGTAATAGCCCCCCACTCAATGCCTGATACCTTTCCTTCGCGCGCTCCCGTGGCCCCACTCTTTCGATAACAACTCTATGCTTGCTACTTACCTCCACTACTTTCATGACAATTTTGTTCGTAATGCTAAAGCGTAACACAACTTTGAGTTAGCTCTCGATTTACTCCTAGCGCGCCTAAAGAAGTTTCACTTCAAAAATTATTGTGAGAATTGTTTACTTAGGATTATCTTTTCTTTCAACATGTTTCCTTCCAGCAACATTTGACTATCCAGAAATGTATGTAATTGCCTTCAGTTATATTTATGCTATGTTTTTGGTTATTTTTTTAAGTATCCAGAGCTGAATGCCATGATCATGCGGCGGTTTCAAGAACCTGGGGATGTAGAGAGAGCATTTGAGCTGGTGCACAAATCGCATGGCTTGGAACAGACACAGTTCCTCGCACGGAAACATTGCAACGAAGCGGCACGACAGGCAAGCTCCTTGGCCGACTCCCCCTACCAGAAAGCCCTTCAAGTGGTAACCGACTTTGTGCTGAACCGCATGAAGTAGAGATAGCTCAAGGTGACAGATAGGCCTGCCACCCTAACTTGTATTTGTGTAAATACGCTGCGAACACAAGAGCAAACATAATGATAAAAGTGCCCTTATGTTGAGCTGTAAGGTTGGAAAGGATTGCTAGTGACCACGAATGAACAAATTAAATATTACAGAATAGATGCTTTATAAACCATCTATCTATGTAGGTGCATCCCATTATGATAGTTGTAACTCCTTAAGCAGTAGGGATCTGGATATGGCCAGACGAGTTCACCACCCAGAGCATTGAAATGGGAGGTAGCCTCTTGCTCTCTAAAGCATTTACTCCTTCCTTGGGGTGTTCCCATTGAGAGCTGTTCAACGGAGAAAAGCTGCAACAGCCACTCTTGATATAGCTAGACACATCATTTAAGTCCCAGGAACCTACTCTATTTCCTTATTGGTACTCTACCAACTAGAGAGTACATTACCAAGAAAATTAGTCACTACCAAAATAGGATTTCCCCCTAATCCTAATATCATTCACACTCCTAAAGTAATAAGGTCATAGCTCAAAAATAACAGTTTTTCTGGAGATTAATTTTAAAATTAACACTATAATATAAAATCATGTTTTCAATGCAAGACTTTGATATTTTACACATCCTACTATATTTTCTCCAAATTATTAATTATTATTATAGGCTAATATATAATAATCTATATTAATAAAAGGAAGTGTCTGTCCTCCGTCTGTCTTCCGTCTGTCCTCCGTCTGTCCGCGATGCCCAGCGAAATCTACTCAACGCAGAGATCTGAAATTTTAAACATAGGTGGACTGAAGGGTCGGAAAATGCACCTCGAAGCCGGAATTTTAATTTTCGCTTTCGTTCGTGAGTTATGAGCGAAAAACGGGCAGAAAACGTGTATTTTTTGCGATTTCGAAGCATCAGTTTCAGTAATATATTTCAATGTTAAATCAATTACAGATGGCTTTGGCTATTTTTGTCATCATACCTCATAGCCTACCTTGGAAATAAAAGCATCGCGATCGCTTGATTTTGTTAGTCCATCCTAGACGATTCATTTGTTTAGAGTGTCAAGGCCCGCAGATATATGAAAGTTTCAACCTACACGTAAGAAAGATATCAACATAGGCTTAATTATGGTCAAACATTGTTCGATTTGAACGAAACTCACTATACAGAGGTTTCCTGAGCCAAGGAACTGGAACCTGAGGTAGCTTTTTCTACCAGGGGACGCTACCTAATCGTGGAATACACTCCACGTGATTTAGGTGTTAATAAATATAATGATTTAACTATTATGCACTTAAGTTTTGAAATAATTATCACGGGGGAAGCCGCGGGCACATGTTATCTTATAATAATAAAAGGACGTGTTTGTCTGTCTGTCCGTGATGCCCAGCGAAATCTACTGAACGCAGAGATCTGAAATTTTAAACATAGATGGACTGAAAGGTGGGCGAATGCACCTCGAAGCCGGATTTTTAATTTTAGCTTTCGTTCGCGAGTTATGAGTGAAAAACTGGCAGAAAACGTGTTTTTAGCGCTGTCGAAGCATCAGATTTCAGTAATACATTTCAATGTCAAATCAATTGCATTTGGCTTTGGCTATTTTTGTCATACCGTGGAAATAAAAGCATCGCAATCGCTTGAATGTTGTAAGCCCACGCTGGTTCATTTGTTTAGAATGTCAAGGCCCGTAGACATACGAAATCTTCAATCTACACGGAAGAGGGGTAATCAACATAGACCTAAATATGACTAAACATTGTTCGATTTGGACGAAACTCACTATACAGGAATTTTCTGGGTCAAGGAACTCGAATCTGAGATCGCTTTTGCCAGGCGACGCTATCTAATCGTTGTAAGTAGTCCACGTGGTTTAGGTGTTAATAAATATAATGTTTTAACTATTATGCTCTTAATTTTTTATTTTTTATTTTTGAAATAATTATCGCGGGCGAAGCCGCGGGCACATGCTAGTGAATAATAATAGTGAATATGAATATTTATAATATATTATAATTATTAATTATTATTACATTTATAATAATTATTGTACAACACCCTGGTATCTAATTAGTTTTATTATCACCTCACTAAGAGCTGCTGAATGTTGTTCTGCCAAATCTTAGGGCCTGTACGATGACCTGCTGATGTCATATTTATCAGCCAAATAGTGAACTTACCTGGAAGTTGGCCAAGAATTGCGTACTATGATCTCCTGACAAAATCTGTCTGGAGAGACAACTACCAGATAAGCTAACAGGAGGATGGAGTGGCTGATAAACTACCAACTGCTAGTTAGGGAAGCTTGGTGGAAACAAGATGGCAGCACTCCGAAGCCTCAATTTCAGTATAGATGCTGGAAGATTTAACGTACACAATAATGCCGTTTTAGGCTCACATATGAATAAAATAGAATTGCACAAATTGACTAATGCACTTAAAACGGTATGTCCTTATGTAATTTAACTGTACAAATACAAATTCAAGCTGCCGCACCTAGCGGAGGCCAATCGAACTTCAACAAACACACCTCTTCACTCAACGAGATAAGGATCATTTTACAAGATTTTACTGTGTTCTTCCCAATAGCAATTCCACAGTGGTATTACAAGACATTTTCCAGTTAAGCTGGAAGTCACATATCGGAAGGAATTGTCGGCAGGTGGTAATACAGGCCCTAAGTGTTTCAAATTGTGGAAAAGTAGATGGTGAATTCAAGGAATGATGCTTAATATACACAAATCTAAAGATCCGGAGAGCCCCTTCAATTAATTTCACATTTTAATATGGTCTACACAGAAACACCAACTCAAATATTATATTATTAGATGATATTAAAATTTTATATACATAATGGATACGATATGAAAGTAGAACCACATCTATGGATAACCACTAGCAGTCCTTTGCAAAGGAAGAGCGAATGCACTGGTTAACATTCCAGAGACGTTGCTGTACATATGCTTAGCTTTATGTTCGCTCTTGTTACTCACCTATTTGTATATAGACTTGGTTATACTGTGTCGAACCTACCAGTTTTGCAGCAAGGCCAGTGCTGAAACTTAGACTATAACCTGCATGTAAGAGAACTGTGCCATGGACTAGTAGCCATGGTAACTGTAAATTCACGGTGGACCAAAAAAAAGCACAAAATGTAAATGTTTATATTTCAGTTGCTAATGATTGCAGTTGAATGTTTCTTACACAATAAAATTTTCCAATATTTTTAAATGGGAAAAATACAATAATATTTTATTTTTGACTTTTTGTGAGACAGTGCAAAATCAGACATTTTTGTCCACTAAATTGTTATGTTATTACAGGAATTTAGTAGATTTTACCATTAACCATCTTCATTTACTCTTTTTCTTGCATGGAGTTCTCATTAAAGTAATTATGAGTCGAATAACAAAGCAAGATAAGATTTTCATTAAGCATTTAAATGAATATGACAATTTTGTGCCATTTTTTGGTCCACTCTGCAAATAACTCTTAGAAATGCTCTATTGTATCCTTATAACATGTAAATGTCAGATTTTGTTTCTGATGAATATTTTACATTTAAAATAATTTTCCTCCTTTCTAGCCTCTATGGCTTTAATTTTAATGCACTTCATCAGCTGAATCAGTTTATAGAAAGAACAAGAAGGAAAATATTAGGTAGAACAGGCAATCAAATTGAAGTTCTTTCATTGCTCCATCCATCAAGATTGAAGCTTGCCCAAGTGGCCAAGGTAGGGCATATTTACTATTTGTTCTTATGCAGAATGTCAAATAAACATATGTTTGGTTGACGATAGCAAATAAATTCAATATACAAGTTCCTGAATTTGTTGTGAAGGGATAACGTCGCCAACTTTGTAATTAGAATGGCCATACTCCAGCTTTTTGCAAGATGCTTAGAATTGTTAGCTAGTTGTCTTCCATCCAGCACTAGATTAGAGTAGATTATATTTAATTAGATTTTATTTATTCCATCTGAATTCAAACATGTTATGTGTCTCGTAAAAATAAATGTAGGTATGAACGTACATGGAATACATACAATAATTAATGGGATAATAATAATAATATAATTGTAGCCTACCTAAATTTCATATAATATTAGGTTTATGTACAATCATGCCTTATAATTATGGGTGATTTTGAGTGATTCTGAAGTATGACAGAAAAAAGTAATCAAGAACTATATCTAAATGAGAACTGACATTCAATTTTCTAAATTGGAAATGATCCTACTACCAGGAAATATAATTCTGAGAAAAATGTAAAGATCCTCCAGCCTTACATCTTCCGGACACTATCTACAGGGAACCAGAGTCTGTCAAGCCGCACACGGAAAGAAAACTCATGGATGGGATGGATGGAATCCTGTTACTCCACAGGCGGGAGAATAGAGCATCAGGGTGGAGATTTCATTACCCAAAACCACTTTAGTTATGCTTACTTTTCTATAGAGATCAGAGCCCACCCATCAACCTCAACGACCAGCTACAGGAAACTAGGGTTTTATATTTTACACATGAAAGGGCTGGGGACTGTAGTCCAAGGGTTCTAATTTTGGCTTGGATTTCTTTCATGTACTGTAAATCTATGACATGAGACCATTGTTTATAGTACCTCCGAGAGGATTATATGCTCAGGATATTTACGTCCTTAAAAATTCATTGGCCACAGCTTGGTTTGAACTCACGATCTTCTGATCTGCAGATGACAAATGATAACTCCTGCTGGATGTTAATTTGTCCATTTTAGGTTAAACTAGAAGGAAGTGTTTTTCTATGAAGTCCAGAAAATAGAAAGAAGGTATAAAAAGTCTACAGTTGTTCCTGGAAAAAAACAAAATTCCAAATCAGTACTGGTAACAATTTCTCAGAGAAATGCTGTCATGTTCAGTATAATACTTTCCAACATATAAATTGTGGCTTACTAGTAAAGGAGAGAATAAATTACAGCAAATAGGCATTCAGATTCCCCAGTTCATTATTTAGAGCTTTTAAGAGTTTTTCTTTTACGGTAATAATTTTGTAAATATGTGAGGGAATTAGGTTTTTCCCACATACATTGTTGTCTTTTTATACGTAGACTGTATTTTCAGAGTTTTGAAATGGCCACTCTAAGCAATTACCGATTTTCCAAAATCCAAGATGTAAATAAATCTGTTTAACAGAAAAAATTCAATATTCCAATAAGCATTTTCCAAAATAGGCTACCCAAGCAAGCTGTACATGTGCCCACTGTTGTTTCTTTAAACAACAATACAAGTACATTGCCACCCTTGACAGTTAATATGAACAGCTAATTTATCCTATGTGTCTCTAATGAAAGCCTATCAGTATGCTAAATCTGCTGGTACTCAAACCTCGTACGTGTAAATATCTTACCCAATAATAACCATGACAATATAGGAATTGTATCCAAAGGATACCCAGGCAGTCTATAGTCAGAAACTTGAACCTCCTATTTTCATTCTGCTATAACCTGCAACCATATCCCTGGGAGAGTAGACTCCTTACCCCATTAAGCCTTACTTAATTTATTTTCTATTAAAAACTTTTTTTTTTTCTGATTCAACTCACTTCTCTCAGATGATGACAATTGAGAAAACTACTGAAAATTCTGTTAAAATCAGTGATAATAATATTTGAGTAAGCTGAGTGTTCAGAATTCATAAATGGTTAGGTATATTTAATATCAAACATCAGTGTTTGGAAGTCGGAATTACACATGTCGCACCACTGCTTTCAGTATTATACAAGATAGGAATAAAATACAAATTTATTTGAACCATGATTAAACCAGGTGATCGTGATCAACTGTGGAGCAGTTCTTGATAACTTTTCAAGGTTTTGAGGAATGAGGGTCTGAAATGGAGTACATGAGCGCTAAGAAGAGTAGCTAATTTACTCAAAAGAAATAGCAACTCTGATGAAGACAGTTTTTATTAACACCTTCATTCTCATTTTCCCAGGTAGAAACCTTCTTTCTGTGAACTTACTTTTGCATTTTGAAACACATAAAATTCATGAGACCCAAGCCTTATTGCGTGGTGTGAGTGGTAGTGTCACTACTTTTGATGAATAAAAGTAAATTTTGTTCTAAATAAAAAAGAAATATTTGAGTATTATACCATGATTTGGAAGACGAGCAAGATTCCGTCAGGAAGTGCAAGAGATGCTGGGGAAGGTGACTCTTTTAGTTGAAACAGTAGTAGACCTAAATATTACAGTGATGAATTTTGTGCTGATCCACTGTCATGAGTATACCATGTGGAAGTACTTGGAAATGTCATAATTCTATTTTTAGTCATCGTGGAGAAAATCAGTTATAAGTATAGTGGATAGCTAGGTGGTGGCAAGATGTGCCTCCGGCAAGGGCGCAGGTATAAAGAGGGCGCAAAATTAACCATGAAAAATACCACCTTTCTTTAGACTGCTGCAATTTATCAAGCAATAAAAATTCTAGAATTCATGATTTAATTATTTTTTAAATAGTTCAATCGTCTGAAAATAAGGTTTTAGTACCTTGAAAGTGCAACACTTAGTCCATTTTCAAATTGAGGTTTAGGTTTTCTTTGATAAAAAGTAATAACAGTGTTTTTATATTAAAATAATAATCAGTTTTACAGAAATTTAAAAAAATTGTTCAGACCCCCAGTATTGGAGGGCGCAGATTTGTCAAACTCGCCAAGGGTGCAGAAGGACCTTGCTACGGCCCTGAGTGCATAGTGATGTGAAATTTGGCTATTTAAAAATGGCTGGACTGAGCCAGTTGCTAGATTCTTAGAAAGGTGGGGGTGAAGGTGGTAATGGCTGGTAGGAGTCAGCATGCTGATGAGATGCCCATTAATTCAACCATTTACCAATGAAGTCAAGAGATCAAAGTAGATATTGCAGTTTTAAGATGATATGGTCTTTTCCTGTGTAGGTACTAAATTCCATGTGAAATTTCCATATTGGTACCTACTAGGTATATGTAATTCCCGGTGGTCTGAGTTTGGCTCTGGCCTCTCTGCATATCTGTTTACCAACTTAACAACTGTATTGTATGTGACCCGGTGGATGAGTCAGTGCTGCCAACAGGCAGTTTTATTCAGTATTTGTGTTACCAACCTTTATATTGTTATACCAGTGAAGTTAAAAAAGCAAATATTTTTATATATATTAATATTAATCATATTATCAATATAATGAGGAATAACAGATGCAATACGGTGGTTAGATACTTAATTATTGTATGCATAATTTTTCATAAATAAAGTATAAAAATGTTATTGTTACTCTGAGAGTGTACTATCTATTACTTGCTTTATCTGTGAGTGGTCTCTAGATCAGAATTTTGGTCATGATTTATTTGGAAGCATGATTATTACAAAATTCCAATATTTTTATTTCAGTCTTTATCTTTTCTCTCTAAGCCATATTGGATTGGTAATTACTTGTGTCCCAGAGTGCTAGCGAGTAGGAACTTTTGCTTCTGTGATCATTTCTCTTATCATGCGACCACTCACATGTGGGGTTTCCCAGAAAAGCTTACTAAATTCATGAAAGACTTTCCAAATGTTAACTCTTTTTGACTAGGATATATTTTAATCCATGATCATGTTCAAACAGCACACAGGATTAATACAGTGATTTCAGTTTCAGCACCACTTATTCATTGTATCAGTATCCAGTGTAAAAAAGGAGTCAGATCTCCATGAATGTTTTGATTAGCAAAATAATGCTCACTTAAAGAAATCGACACAAACATTATCAGATGATCCAATTAATCTATATTTCACTTCTAAACCATAGGCTAGGTACTTAAGAAACTATAGAATGCGATATTGATATTTGCACACAACTAGAGGCTTTATCAACAGTCATAGCCTACTACAGGGTCTTTATTATAAGTTGAGACCGGGCGACCGGTGTTTTCACTCTCCGCTACGGAGTCCGCATTAGCCGCCGGTGACGCGCGCGCGGCTTCCCTGCTTAAAGTGTAGGCTATATAAAATATTACATATCTTACCTTATAACATATGTTGGAAGTGTCGTCCTTCCTGTGTTATACAGGCATTGTATCTGGAAACCACATTCTGGCTGACGCGAGTGAGTTCTTCCACTGTAATGCCCCTAATTTCATTCGTAATGTTTTCTTTCAGCTCCTCCAATGTGTGAGGATTTGTTCGATAAACCTTATCTTCATCACGTACACGTCCAGCAGACTCGTACTTAAAATAATGTTTACACACAAAAATACGATGCTGCAGCGAAATGGGTCTCACCATATTGACACTTTAACAATAACTGCACGTGCCGATGTTGCATCAAGGTCAGACCGGCTGCGCGCGCCTTCCGTCGCCCGGTCTCAACTTATAATAAAGACCCTGTATATGAATTATTTTTCATTTATATACATTGCATAGTTAATACACCATACCATAAAATAAAGAAAAAGTGTGTAAAATAAAAATACAGTATGTTAAAACCATTATTAAATAACCAAATAAATTTACATTTATTAAAAAATTAACATTCAGTGTCAAAGGCTCATAATCTTTTGCTCTATGTGCTTTATCAACTTCTAAAAAAAAAAGCATTTTTACCAGCCCAGTACCATGGAAAACATTTCTTGTCCCCAATCATGCTCCCTGAAATTGTCTTATGGAAAAGACTTATAATGCTGAATAAGAAAATAATGCAATAAATGGTTGAGAGTGAGAAATAGAAAATGTGTTTTCTATAAAATTATGATTTTGTGTTTTATCGAGTTTTGAAAAAACGCTCATCAATGTGTATACCTTTTAATGACTTGCTTATATCTTTCAAGAAAGAGCTCTTTTTCTATCAAAGCATTCTACACAATCTATGGTTTATTATTTGTGCAACTCAAATGTAACATGATATCACACCTGTGTCAGCAGTATTATTATTTCACAGTGATGCAGTATGTAAGGGAAACCTAACACAAGATTGATGATGTGATACACTTCCGCTGCCTGTGTCTTTACAAGTAAGCAATTCAGCCAATAAAGCATAGCCTCAGTAATACGTCAGATAAGTTCATGAAGTTGATATTTCATTGGTGTCGGTATTAATTCATCCTGTGTATGAAAGGTAAGTTTATGCTAAAATAATATATATATTTTGATTCTCTTGATTTTCACTTTATATTATTATAACACCCAAAATAATAATAATAATAATAATAATAATAATAATAATAATTGCAATAAAAATAACAATAAATATAACAATAATAATATATGCTAATACATTCTGATTTATTAGTCTAAAGTTTAGGTCTATATTTGTTTGTTTTTGAAGTAAAACTTCTTTAGTGGCGGTATGGGGTAAATCGGGAACTTGTGTCATGCTAAAACCATCACGAAATTAGTGTCACACTCAAAACCGTCACGAAATTACTAGCGTGTTTCGGAGCGGACTGCACAGAAAACAATCAACTCAATGATTAGAAGTAATCAAAGGAAATTTTTCAGACCCAGTACGAGGACCTGCAAATGGGAATAGTAGTAGTAGTAGTAATAATAGTAATAATAATAATAATAATAATAATAACAATAATAACAATAATAATAATAATAATAATAATAATAAAACTTTGTAGGTTCTCCCGACGAATACATTGTAAAAACTGCTCTCGGGTTTCCAGTCGGGTAGTTATAGATGTGTACTCTAAGCTTTCGGCGACTGTCTGCGTCGTCATCTTCGGAGAAGTGAGATCCAGAGGTTGTGGTGTTGTATATATACCCATGGCAGGACTAGTCAGATGCAGTGGTGGATCCTGATTGGTCGGTGGAAGTAAACGATCTCTCCTTCCGTGATTGGAGCAGAGAAATAGCAGGTTGCCAGGAAGCGGCCAATTGGAACCCTCCGTCTCTATTGATGTTATTTGGGTTCAGTCTGATGTGAAAGGCTTCTTTGATGAGACGGTCCCATAATCCCGTGGTAGAAGCCAGTACCGCTGTGTTGAGGTAGTCCATCTCGTGGCCCATGTCAAGACAATGCTCGGCGATGGCGGACTTTTCAGGTTGCCCAAGACGGTAGTGCCGTTTGTGCTCCACCAGGATTGAGGAAATATGAAATATGAAATATGAATATTATAGAGTACACATCTATGAAATATGAAATATGAAATGAAATATAACTACCCGACTGGAAACCCGAGAGCAGTTTTTACAATAATAATAATAATAATACTTACTTGCTCAATGGCAATAGACAATTCCTAAGCAATCTAAAGGTATATTATCTATTTTATGGAACCCGGAGGTTCATTACCGCGCTTAAAAAATCAAAGATCAAAAATTTTAAAAATCCAAAATTCCAAAATTAAAAAATCAAAGATCCAAAATTACAAAGTCCAAAAATCCAAAATTTAAAAAATAAAAAAATTAAAAATCCAAAATTTAAAAAATAAAAAAATGCAAAATTAAAAATCCAAAAATTAAAAATTTAAAGGTCGAAAATTCCAAAATTGAAAAAATCTACAAATCCAAAATTAAAAAAACTAAAACACAAAATTAAGAAAACCAAAAAATGAAAAATTCAAAGAATCAAAATTTAAAAATATAAAATTAAAAAAACCTCACAGATCCAAAATTAAAAAATCCAAAATTTAAAAAATTCCAAAATTAAAAAAATTCAGAAATCCAAAATTTAAAAAATCCAAAAATCCAAAATTAAAAAAATTTAAAATCCAAAATTATAAAATCCAAATTTCCAAAATTTAAAAAAACAAAATTAAAAATTCCAAAAATCCAAAATTTTATAAATAATAAAATCCAAAATTTAAAAAATAAAAAAAAATAAAAATTCAAAGATCGAACAATTAAAAAATCCAAAATTAAAATGTCAAAGATCCAAAATTAAAAAATCGACAATCCAAAATTTAAAAACTCCAAAAACTCGAAATTAAAAAGTCCAATATTGCAAAATTGAAAAAATCCAGTAATCAAAAATTGAAAAAATAAAAATAAAAACAAGTTTTACTTCTGTCGCGTGGCGTTCCACGCATACTTTTATTTTTTAAATTTTGTTATGTACTCTTTTTTTGTAGTTGTTACAGGAAGAAATAAAATAAATAATAATGAAAATACTAATAAAATCATAATCATAAATTTAATAATAACAGTAATAATACTAATAAAAATACCGTTAAGAATAATAACAATAATATTATAATATAATAATGAAAATAACAATAAAAATCATTCATAAACATAATATTAATAGTAATAATAACAACAATAATAATACCAGTAACAATAAGAACTTTAATGATAAGTCCTGATGGGTCTAAGATTGTAGGAATGGACAATAATAATAATAATAATAATAATAATAATAATAATAATAATAATAATAATAATAATAATAGCAACAATAATAATAACACTAATAACAATAATGATGATAGGATTGGTTATGATAATAATTATAGTAATGATAATAACCATATGGAACTACCGAAGATTCATGTTTTGCTTAGGCATATATCTAAACAACAGTGCATCGTAGTGGATGCAGAAATTAATTAGCTTCTCTATTTACCATTAAGCCACGTCAAATAAATATCCAGTAATGATACGGTATTATAATACAGCACTGAATAATAATTATTAGAAATACTCAGCTGACATTATCATTAATTTAATATTCATAGGATAGAAGGCTTTTTTAATTTTCTTTTTTAAAAGGAGTTTAAACATTTTAACATTTCATTCCATAATGAAAATTACTGCCGAGCATGGAAATGTACAGTTCATGTGAGGAAGACCCAAATTGTCATGATCCACAGTACACGGGAAAATAGTTCGCAGAGGGATATAAATTCGGACAGTCACTTAGGAAAATAAAGGGCTAATGGAACTTCCCTATGTTATTTCACTGGGAACTTTGTACTAAACTTTGAATGAATTGTATAACTAAGATCAACAGATAATGTATACATGGGAAATTCATTGTATGTCATTGTAGCCTATACAAGGGAAATTTGCGAGCACCCCAAGAAAGTGATGACAATAGCCTAACCCGTTATATAGAGTGTCTCAAAAAAAATGTACTAACACTTTGAATGAGTATAAAAACATTATTTATGAACATAGAGACAAGTTTAAAGGCTTGGATTACAGTTGTACAGATTACAGACTACACTCCCATCGAGATGTAAGAGCTCACCTCCATGCAGCTTATCTAAACACATGGATTGGACGAAGGGGTAGCATTGAATAGCCTGCGTGTTCCCCAGACCTCACGCCAATGGACTTCTTTTTATGGGGATACCTCAAGGACAGAGTTTATCGCACAAAACCAAGAACAATTGATGCATTGAAATTGGAAATTGAAAGACAATGTCGCGAAATTCCAAATGAACTATGTGGTGATGTTTGCGTTATCAGCTTTGTCTGGACAATGCCGGTCATCAATTTGAACATTTGCGAACATGATTCTTTAATTACATGTTTCTTCTGAAATTTAAGTCTCTAAACTTGTCTTTATGTTCATAAATAATGTTTTTATACTCATTCAAAGTGTTAGTACATTTTTTTTTGAGACACCCTGTATTCCAGGAAAGCGGGTATTGGAAAAGTCACGAACTTTAAGGACCAATCAGGGTCAACCCGGATCACCGGCGAATAAATATTAATTAGGTTTGGATCACTTAGGGCCATAGAAATAGTCCTGTTTCACCTGAGAAACTCACGTAAAATCAGACTTGAGACGCCGTGCAGAGAAATAAACGCATCTTAAGTACTGCCGGAAGCCTCTCGCTTCAGAACGTATCTCGTGAGAGCTGATCAGCTGAGACCAGTATCACGCAGAGTAATAGTCTAGTCTCAAGTCGAGATTCCCAGCGTGCATAGTAATAGTCGCTGAAACTAGACTTGAGAGCCGTTTGAAGTAGTGAAAATCTCGTTTCACGCAGGTGCAGTCTGGGGACGACTCAAGATCGCGTTCTATTGACAGCATATTTAGCTTATCACCCTTATTGTACACAATATACAATCCTAATCGACAGTGGGGGGCAGTCATTAGATGCATTGGTCGATAAGGATTCAGAAAATAATAAACATCAGAAACATACAACAAAGAAATCCTCTTAATTAAGGCAAATTCTGCGCTTCAGCCGTAGGCAGCGTCCTAACAGTAACCTTTGTGTCCAGGTAATACGTTCAAGCGCAGCGAATTGGTATGTAGAAAATTTAGCTCTGTGGTAGCGTCCCAGCTTTATGTTCCAAAGGTCCTGAGTTCAAACACTCACCGGAAATAATTTTTTTTTTCTTGGGTATCATTTTCGAAATCTGCATCCCTTAACAATTTAAAAAAAATTAAGCAAAACAGGTGTGTATTATTTAAGTTATATGTGGGTTTACTCCTGTTTTGGCTAAATTGGAATTATAGCTTCCTTGCTTAAAATACAATCCGTTTCACCAGCAGACATGAACCTAATTCTATCAAACTCTGACAGAAGTTTAATACGACTAGTGCACATATTTTACATCAATAAAATAAAATTGTTTGTATAGAGTCAGTGGGTCAGTTTTTTGTTTGTTTCTGTTTTATTTGCATTACATACTGAAAAAATAGGATAATTTAGAGAGTAAAGCCATTCTAAAAAAAGGAATGATTCAATGTGAAAAGCTAATGTTTAAGGAAAAAATAAGTTAGAACTGTTAAATAAATATGTTAGGCCTATGTTTTTAAAGTTAGAAATGGCTAAGTTAAACCGCTTATTTACCAACTACTGCAGATGTAAATATCAGCAACTGTCGAACTGTTTATTTTTATTATTAATGTTTGTCATTCTCGTTTGTTGAATACACAAAAATAATTAGCTAAAATATAAACAACGCCACCTTATAACCCCGTTAAAACAGAATAATTTAAATACAACCTAAGAAGTCTAAGCCTAAGAAATAGTAATTAGATTAGTTATTAAAATTAATTGTATCTTTTATTAGGTTTTATATGTAAAAAACACATTATTGTTAACAAAGTGTAATTTAAACCAAATTCACTTAAAAGACGAAAATAAATCTGCAGCTCTCGTGACACTTATTGTTTATATTATTTGGTTTAAATAAACAAATATCTTATAATGTTTATTTATGTTTCTTGTAATATTATTATTATACTCAAGTGCCTTAATTAATTATATTATTATATTTAAGTGTATTTCCGTTCCTAAATTCCTTAATATTTCAGTCCCGACCATAGTATAGGCCTAAATATAATTGTCCAAATTCATAATAATTTAAAATTGGAATCACAATATATGGCGATATTTGCGAAAAATCTTAACATGAATTCCATTTAATCTCTTTTTATATCTTCCATTTTACTAGTTTCTATGTACAAAGATACAAAAGGAAAGACCTTATCACCTTATTGCCAACGAATGTTGTGAAATTGCAGACGACAGACCAACCAAACAAGCCTAGGGCGCTGCTATTGTAGCACCATCTGTTGGCGAAGGCTGTATAACTTACCTTCACTGCCTTCTATTCTCAGCTTCTTAACACGCGTGCTCAAGGTTTATAGAAATACAGCGCATCAGATCGTGTATCACCAGAGTGCGGGATCACGTATTACTTGAGTAAATTATCAGCTGAGAAGAGCTTGAAACGGGACTATTACTCTGTCCTCATCTCAAGATGAGAATGCATACTTGAGAGCTACCCAGGTGATACGCTCTTGAGATGAGATCTGAGAACTGTCTATTACTGTGGCCCTAAGAAATTAGAGGATTACGTTTTCGGGACTATTTGCGAGAGTTCGTAGCACGTGATGTCATATAAGTTCAGAAGGTCCCTGAGCGCTGACTGGAGCGGGCGCTTTTTAGGTAGATTTCGAAGAAAAATCTACCTATTGCAATGGATACCACTTCATGATTTTCGAAAAATTCTTTCATATCTTTACGTTTCATGCTCCCCTAAGTACGAAACCACCGCCCGGTCAAAAAAAAAAAAATTGTGATATTTATATATATATCGTTACACGCTAGCGGCCGTAATTTTGAAGATATTTGAACCAAATTTTAATATGTTATTTCTAGGCCCAATAGTTCGGACAAGTTCGTTAATGAGCAAAATTGGCCCAAGGGGGTGGTCGGGGGAGGGGGTTGAAATTTTAAAACATTTTTATCTTGGCCCCTATGAAGTATAGAGGGAAACTTTGTTTGAATAAATTAGAGTAGGCTACTCTCTATGGAGTTCACAGTGACACCAACGATTCGGGGTTCGAGTGAGGGTGGGGGTGGGGGTGGGGGATGAAAATTCGAAACTTTTGAAACTACGTCTTGTGGGGTATCGTTGAAAAGCTCTTGATGAGTACTCTACAAATCAATAAATAGTTTCTTGATAGCTCTCATATGACGCGAGATTTGTTTGAAAATAATAACACTTAAAAGAATTATTATAATATCATAATTTTGTCTTGTTTAGCGGCTTTGCTAATTTTATTCATTGCTGATCTTGCGCACGGCCTCCCAGAATATTATATTTTATTCTTGTTGTCAAAACAAATGATTGTAGGCTCTTCCTCTTTACCGAATTCAGTTCTTATTACTGCAGGTTTACCATGCCAATGATAAAGAAGAAGAGTGCTATGCAGCGACAATAAATTAAACCAAAAGCACTTCGAAATCTACCTCCGCCTGTAGGCCTGCCTAAAGGGATTTTTAAGGTTACGGCGGTTTTCTGCGCATGAGAATTTAGCTAAAGTTTGTTCTACGGTTCTACACGATGTAAGTACATAAAAATCCTAGTGCGTGGTCATAGACTTTCTAAGGGCATAGATTAACAGCGGTAAATTCAAGGTTATCCTTACCGCCAAGCTATACTACCGTATAACTTATACTACGCGATTGTGAATCAACGTCCGCTCGCTGGTAATTAGAATCAGTCAACTTACATTCAGCGCGCAGTTTGTATAGAGACTACCAAACAATTCTAACGCCAGTAGGCCTACGACCTCTAGCACGTGGAACCAAACTAGTGATATCTTTGTGATTGTGTTTGCTAAACTGTGAATAAACATCAATCCAACCCTGCAACTTTGCCGTAAATAATTTCGACCGACTCTACTTCCCTAATCGCTGTTCCCTGTGCACCAGAGTTCTCGATCTAGCCGAGGAAAATTTTATGAGATTTAGGAGCGGTTGGAACTTCATCGTCTAAAAGAGGCTGGCGCCCAAATCAGACGTTCTTGAAGTTCTACACGTCAAGTATTGGTGAGTAGGCCTACCAATTTTATTCCGAGGGTCCAAACAAGGAATCCTCTTCTAACTTCTAAATCGTATTCCAAATGACGTCCATCGCAGTTCCCTCACAACAAATACTCTTATAACTAATATAACTTTTTCTTCCAAATGGCCTCCAACGAAGTTTCTTCCAAGGAAGAGTTACTTTATTCAGGGGTGCCCACCTCCTAAACCTCATGACTCACCCCCCAAAAAACTTCATTGCTCTCCCCCTCCAACCTGATTGGCTGTCGACAAGGGCGCCCATTTGATATTTCCTGGGGAAAATTTTTTAAATTAATTAATTTTTTGTCGCTTTAACTTCTTGGGCACTATGTAACATTACGTTAATAATATAATAAGTGCAACAATTACGTAGCCAGAAAATAATTGCGGGGAGGGTTGAAATTGCCGGGGATCGGGGCTCCCTCCCCAGAAAATTTTTAAATATTGAACTAATGAAAATCACATTTTACGCTATTTTAGCACAGAAAAACTAGTTAGGAAATTTGTTTACCATAATCTAAGGCATGCCAATGTAAATAAGAAATCATTACCTAAGTGGAGGGTCCAGCCCCGAAAATTTTTTAAATATTAAACTAATGAAAATCACATTTTACGCTATTTTAGCACCCAAAAACTAGTTAGGGAATTTGTTTACCATACTCTAAGACTTGCCAATCTAAACAAGAAATTGTTACCTAAGTCGGGTGTTCACCCCCGCGAAATGTTTAAATATTGAACTAATGAAAATCACATTTTACGCTATTTTAGCACTGAAAAACTAATTAGCAAGTGTGTTTACTATACTCTAAGACATTGCAACTTAAACAAGAAATTGTTACCTAAGTTGTAATACTTATTACTATTTATAAGAAAAGTTAAATAACACACGGAACAGTGGACATAATAGGCCTACTCATTATGTTATGAAAAGAAAATAACTGCTATATCATATTTGACACACCAACAAATCTTGTTTAATTAACTTAAATAAATATTTTAAAACAATACAAATATAGAATTTTAGGTTTTGACTTTTGGGGGTCCAAACCCCCTGGACCCTCCTTTCCTAATCCACTGTGGATTTTGCATCCATGTTGTCGATTTGGTAAAACTTCTGCAAACTTTTTATGTCTCAACTAACTTTCAAATAATATTGTCTTAAAGAAAAACACCTGACTATAATTATTAATATATACAATTTTTTTTATTTCCCTGAGAGCTAGGGGGGCCGCGGCCACCCCCCCCCCCCCCCGGGTATGGGCGCCCATTGCTGTCGAAATTCTTCATCTTTATCTTGAAGATTCTGCTTGGGATTTACATCAATATACGGTTTCCATTTATCTTCGCCACGGTTTTTACTTTCAGTAATCTTGTGTTTTATATCTAAATTATGTTTCAGTTTATACGGATGTTTCTTTCTGCAGTGATCTTGCCATTTGTCATGCCTAATAATGGCGTTGTACAATAATTCTAAACATTTATATAGAAATTGCTGTTGTTTTTTCGGCATTTTCGAGATGCCGAGATGAACTGAAACCAGTAGTTATTGGTTATAGACAGATTTTTCCACACCTTCCCTCCCCTTCTTATAAGGTGGCACGTGCTTTTGAGTGCAATAAAATCACTTCCGAGAATAATTATTATTCTTGCAGGCGGCTTTGTACAAAGACTGTAATAACCCAGTAAGAACCCAACAATGGTTAGTTCGCAGTCGCCGCTATCGGCAAGAGTGATCGATTTCTTTGGCGCGGCAGTTGTTTACAAGCATTTGCGTTTCGCTAATTTATTGACTATTCACTTCTAAAGAATTATAAGAGACCTTTTGAAGTTATAAAACTTGCCCGTTTTTATTTTTAACATATAAAACACTAATTTTGCAACAATTTTCAACCCTCCCCCAGAAAATTCATAAAACGCTAATATTTTGCCCCCCCCCCCAGAAATTTTAATGACGCAGTCTGCGTCTTACCCCCCCCCCCCCCGTGGGCACCCCTGCTTTATTCAAAATGCAAGCTGATAACATTTCCTACAAATTTAGTCCTATACTCTTTTTCTATTCTCAGTAGCTTTCGAGACATCCGCCAACGATAGTGCCAAATTTTTGGAAGGCGCTTTTCCGCTTCATGCTTTTCGACGCACTTGAATACTACCGCTGAAATCCATCAAACCTGCAAAGCAGGCTCATCGCAATAAACAAAATGACGGATGGTGATCATCGTACATTTATCGGACTTTTCGTGATTGACGCCGGGTTTCCGAAACGTAAGATATCTACTAGATGGCATTATTCAATCCGTAAGCGTTTCTGAAACGATCGATGGCGGCTAATCGTTCTATAAAACGCCCTGCAAACTATCGCACCATAAATCACTAGATATCTGGCGAAACGGTAGATAAACACGCAACATGGCGGAAATGCGAAATATTTATGTTGATGTATGTTTCGTTATTATGTTAGCATTTAATCTTACATTATGTTACTAGCTTGTTATGGTATCAAAATTAAAAGTAGTAATGAAGCTGGCATTGGTTATTAATTTGTGTGTGAAATAATTCATAATACTGTACTACAAAAATTGTATATTATCGGTTAGATGATCTTTGTTATAGCCTAGGCTATTAATGTATCCATCGTTTATTTGTATTAATTTCATTTTCTGTTGTAAGTTAATACTTTAAGAAAACATCGCGAATATTATTTTCTTGCTGGTCATCTTCAATGCCAGATCGTATAAGGCCTAGGTCTATACAGAAGTAAATATTCCCTGAAAGAAATACAGCAATCCTTTCAAGAAGTAGCCTACGATGATATTCAGATTCGGAAAAAATGTAGCTTAAGTATATTAATTTTATTTTCTGATGCAACACTTTGTGAAGAAAATATTGCCAGTTTACAGCACGAATATTAATACATAATCATCACCTTTCACGTCATCTTCATCCTGAGGCAATAATTAGGCCTAGAGATGTGTAAAGCAAAAAGTATTCCCTGAAAGAATTAAGTTAGATCTTTGACGATATTGAGTTTCGGAAAGAATCAGGATGTCAAAGCAATTACCTATGGATAAATAGGCCATCATATTAAATAAGGAACAGCTGCAAGCATGCCTTTTTCAGCGTTAAATTGCCCATCATTAGAATTGGGAACAACCATCGAAGCATTCCTTTCTGTGGTAAATTAGCTATAACTTAATTAATGTGTTACGTTTTACGCATTATGTTGTCAGATTGTGATGGGTGACATTTTTCTCTAATGCACAAGTCTCGAAATCGAAATTACCGTAGTTTATCTCACGTTTTACATTCATTTTAGCAGAGAAACAGCAGACAAGGAAAAGCAGAAAGATAATTCAGCCATTTTGAATAGAATAGCATGAAGCGCTCCGATTGGTTGCTATTCAATCACGGCCAACTTGATATTAGAGTAAGCACCGTGTCTCCATCTATTGACAAAGTGCTCAACTCATTTATCTGACGTATCGCTATTTGCCGATCGCATTTGCTTTCGGAAACGGAAGGTGTTTATAGAGTGTATAAAATCTATAGAGCCATTAGCTGTCTAGAAGATATCTGGAGCTTTTATGCAACCGGGCCTGAGATACGTACCATAGCCTACTAAATCTTTAAAGGCCTTGACAATAGAGTAATGGCGGATGAGACCGTCAGTTTCCTGTGTTGTCCGCTACGATCGCTCTCTTGTTCTGTTCACAGCCCGGCAATCTGGGTCACGGCGGTGAAGCCTAGCCTTGCGCTATGCCGCCATCTTGCCTCACCTGAAGACACTCATTGAACTACACGTAATTCAATGGGAAACTATCACGAGAACTTAGATTAAAGTCTATTTTCACAATTTTCTATTGGAAATTTTGTATCCACTAGTGAACACACTGAAACCACATTGAAAAAGCACGTCCTTTTGCTATTTTTCTCAAGTATTGGTTCCTATTACTTGCTAAAAATTAGGTTTTTGATGTGAAACTTCTTTAGCCGCGATAGGATTAAATCCAGAGCTTGCGTTACGGACAAAATCGTCACGAAATTCGTTTGGTGTGACGCAACGGACTGCACAGAAAACAATCAACTCAATAATTAGGCTTATCCAAAATTTAATAAAACCGAAAATTCCAAAATTTAAAAAAAATCAAAGTATTCAAATTAAAAAATCGAAAATCCAAATTTTTAAGTCTAAAAATCCGAAATTAAAAAATAAAAATAAATTAAAAATAATATTAAAAAATCAAAAATTTCAAAATTAAAAAAATTCAAAGAAACAAAATTTAGAAAATCCAAATTTTAAAAAATAATCCAATGTAAAAAATCCAAATATCCATAATTTAACAAATAAAAAATCTAAAATTTAAGAAATTCAAAAAATAAAAAATCCTAAAATCCAAAATTTAAAAAATCAGAAAAAATAAAACATTTAGAGATACAAAATAAAAAATACAAAATTTAAAAAACTCTTAAGGAAGTATGAATAATACAACAAATAGCTATCAATGTATGCTTACAGTTATTTATAAAAATATAAAACATTCCTCGTAACTAAAGCATAATATTATTTACAATGCAAAAAATACGCATAAATTGAGGTTAAGTTTATTTGCAATTTCTAAATGCTAAAGTAATATATGACTATTTACAGTGTATGAAATAGTTAACAATATTAGGTTATGGTTATTTACAACCATATAGTACATTCCTAGAAACTAAAGCATGTATAATGCATGAAATGGCTAACCAGGGGTGTCCACCCCTCCAAACGTCATGACTCACCCCCCCAAACTTCATTGCTCACCCTCAACCCAATTGGCTGTCGACAAGGGCGCCCATATGATATTTTCTTGGGGGGGGGGCAATTTTTTTAATTAATTAATTTTTGTCGCTTTTTACTTCTTGGGCCACTTTGTAACGTTATATTAATAATATAATAAGTGCAACAATGACGTAGCCATAAAATAATTGCGGGGAGGGTTGGAATTGCTGTGGGGGTTTGGAATACCCCCAAAAAGGGGGTCGGGGTCCATCCCCAGAAAATTTTTAAATATTGAACTAATGAAAATCACATTTTACGCTATTTTAGCACAGAAAAACTAGTTAGGAAATTTGTTTACCATACTCGAAAACATGCCAATGTAAATAAGAAATCATTACCTAAGTGGGGGTCCACCCCCCGGAAAATTTTTAAGTACTGAACTAATGAAAATCACCTTTTACGCTATTTTAGGACTCAAAACCTAGTTAGGAAATTTGTTTACTATACTCTATGACATGGCAACTTAAACAATAAATTGTTACCTAAGTTATAATACTTATTACTATTTATAAGAAAAGTTGAATAACACATGGAACAGTGGACATAATAGGCCTACTCATTATGTTATGAAAAGAAAATAACTGCTATATCATATTTGACACACCGACAAATCTTGTTTAATTAAATATTTTTTCTTTTAAATACAAATATAGAATTTTAGGTTTTGACTTTTGGGGGTCCAAACCCCCTTAACCCCCCTTCCCTAATCCACTGTGAATTCTGCTTCCATGTTGTTGATTTGGTAAAACTTCTGCAATTCAAATAATTGTCTTAAAAGAATAGCACCTGACTATAATAATTATTAATATACATTTTTTCCTTGCGCCCCCCCCCCCCGCCCCCGGGTATGGGTGCCCGTGGCTGTCGAAATTCTTCATCTTTATCTTCATAAAGAATTAGAAGAGACCTTTTGAAGTTATAGAACTTGACTGTGTTTATTTTTAACATACAAAACTCTAATTTTGCAACAATTTTCAACCCCCCCCCCCAGAAAATTCATAAATGATATTTTGCCCCCCCCCCCAGAAATTTCAATGACGCAGTGTGCGTCTTAACCCCCCTCCCTGTGGGCACCACTGGGCTAACAATAATAATGAAAGGCCTACTTAGGAATGTATTGAAACGTGATCCTTTCCTTGTTTCTTTCTGTCGTAGTATGAAAAATTACACCCGAATACCACACAGGTATTCACCATTTTAGAAAAAGTATTTATACTCCTCAGTCCAATTACATTATTAGCTAAAATGCTAAAATTCACATCGCTGTAACGCTCTTGTGGCTTGTACTCGATCAGCTGCTACAGTGTAGTAATATGGCGGTCCGTGCATCAACGTGGCTTCACTGCCGCCAATAGTACAGCATACACCATTGCCGATCTATCTCTATATATCTGTGGTTCTGTTTATCACATGCTCTGTTCATTTAAATGCCTAGTGTTTGCACTCATTTAACCGCAAATTTAAAGTATTTTCATAGTTTTATATTGAAAGTAAGGCTAATTTACAGTCAAATAATAACATACAACTATTTTTGAAGTGAAAATTCTTTAGCCGCACTAGGATTAAATCGAGAGCTAACCCAAACTTGAGTTACGAACAAAATCGTCACGAAATTGTTACACACAAAATCGTCACTAAATTAGTGGGGCTGTGACGGAACGGACTGCACAGAAAACAATGATTAGGTTTATAAAAAATTTCAAAACAAAATCCAAAATTAAAAAATCTAAAAATCCAAAATTAAAGAATCCAAAAATTCAAAGATTAAAAAAAGTTACGGGAGCGCGCGGGGGAAAGGTATCAGGCGTTGAATGGGGGGGGGGGGGCTATTACTGCTTCGAGCTAGTGGCGTGGTGAGCCCTTCACCATCATGAAAAATAAAAAAGTTAAAAACAAAATAAATAAAAAATCCAATATTTAACAAAACTAAAAATCCAAAATTAAAAAATCCAAAATCCAAAAATAAAAATTTCAAAGATCCAAAATAAAAAAGTTAAAAACCAAAATTAAAAAATCTAAAATTAAAAATCTAAAAAATCCAAAATTTAAAAATCTATAAATCCAAAATTGAGAAAATCGAAAATCCAAGATTTAAAATTTCAAAAAATAAAAAATTCAAAGATACAAAATTTTAAAAATCCAAAATTCTTAAATTAATAATTCAAAGATCCGAATTTAAAGAAATCCACAATTTAAAAAACTAGAAAGTCCAAAATTAAATCCAAAATTTAAAAATAAAAAATCCAAAATTAAATCCAAAAATCTAAATTTTAAAAATCCAAAATAAAAATAAAAAATCCAAAATTTAAAAATTCTAAAAATCCAAAATTAAAAAATCCAAATATAAAAATTTCAAAGATCCAAAATTTAAAAAGTCCAAAATTTAAAAAAATCTAAAATTTAAAAATCTATAAAAACCAAAACTAAAAAAACCAAAATTTCTAAATTAAAAAATCAAAGATCCAAAATTAAAGAATTAAAAAAATCCAAAATTTTAAAAATAAGAAAATCCAAAAAACAAAATTTAAAATTAAAAAATAAAAAATTCAAAATATCTAAAAATTAAAAATTAAAAATTCCAAAAAATTAAAAGATAAAATATTAAATAATCCAACATTCAAAAAAATTAAATAATCCAAAATTAAATAAGTCCAAAACCACAATATTCGAAAGTCCAACAATCCAAAATTGAAAAAATCCAAAAATTAAAACAAGTTTCACTTCTGTTGCCTGGCGTTCCACGCACACTTTTTGTTTCTAGCAGAAGTGTTGAACATATAATTTATTACGTGAACAATTCGAAATTTCGGAAGACAACAAATTTTTATTAACTTATACAAAGCCTCAGGCTTTTTATAATTACGTGAAAACGTGAAAATGTACATTGCAACTTTTCTAAATACACATAATTATTACAAGCACACCACTCAAAAAAGCGCGAATGGACTGCTATGCCATGTGTTTCCTAACAGAGCATATGAATGAACAGAACAAGATCACGATCCTAGCGGCAAGTTTGAGCAACACAGCAGACCCTCTTTTGTGCAAGCATTTAGTACTTTTGTCATGGCCTTTAAACATCCAGTAGGCTATGTACGTACACTATCCAAACGCACATTCACGGCCACTTGGATGAACTTAAGATAAGGTCAGCATCAGAATCCTATATCGTTTTAGGAACGCAGACTACCGTAAAAAAAAGTGAAGTCAACGTCAACCGATATCAATAAGAAGGCGTTCGCGTACCATTTCGCCAAATGCAGAAACAAAACAGAACAAAGTGTCTGTTAAACTGTAATAAAGATCAATGCATATTTGTGCTCTCTTTCTAAATAGAAGGCGTTGTAGTGGAAACAAAAAGGTTGCTATTTGCGATCAGAAATGGAGCCTCTGATAAAAGCAGAATTTCTTGAAGTTAGCATTAAGGAAGAAGCTTATTCATTAGATTTTCCGACTGATAATTCAGAATGCAGAGATGTTGTTCCTAAGAATGAGGCTTTAGATGAATCTAAAGTGGGAAACACGGATACTAGCGAAGAGACATCCGAAGAGTGTAAGGCTTCTAGCATTGACAGTAACAATGAAAAGGCTGGGAAGACTTTTCCATTCGTATCTTGCGGGGAGTCAAACGGATCCACCCACACCGAAAACAAACGTTTCGCATGTACTCTATGTGAAAAGACATTTAACAATAGATGTAATCTCCATAAGCATAATCTTATACATACTGCCAAGAAAACGCTTTCATGTAACATTTGTCAGAGGCTGTTCTCTCAAAAAGATTACCTTAAGAGACACATGGTTACTCATACTACAAAGAAGCAATTTTCATGTCATATTTGTGGCAAATTGTTCTCTCGCAAACCAGTCCTCAAGAGACATCTTCTGATTCACACCGGGAGGACATCAGTTATGTGTGAAATCTGTCAGAAGTTGTTCTCTTGCCAACAAGCTCTGAAAAGGCATCTCCTTATTCACGTAGGGGGGAAAATATTTCCGTGTGATGTATGCCAGAAACCGTTCTCTCGTAAAGATGACCTGAAAGTACATAAGCGGACACACACGAGACAAAAACCATACTCCTGTGACATTTGCAGGAAAACTTTTTCTCGTAAGGATGGTCTTCGAACTCATCAGGTGCTTCATATGGATGGTAAAGCTTTCTCCTGCGGAAAATGCCCTGAAACATTTACAGATAAAGCAACCCTAAAATCTCATCTTATCAGTCACACCGGACAAGAAGCGTTTTCATGCGATGTATGTGGGAGCGTGTTTTCACAGAAGAAATATCTCAGTAATCACCAGCTTATTCACGCCGGAGAAAAGCCATACCCATGTACTATGTGCAATAAGTCATTCCTTAAGAAATGTGATCTCAAGCTTCACGAGGTAATTCATACGGGCGTGAAACCGTTCCCTTGCAATGAATGCAATAGTTCTTTTTCTCGAAAGGACTACCTGAAGAAGCATCAGCGTTTCCATACAGGAGAGGAACTCTGTTCCTGTGATATTTGTGGTAAGGTGTTCTGTCAGATGTACAGTTTGAAGAGACATCAGCTCACACATCAGTAGAAGAGCACTAATTCACTGGACACATTTATTGGTTATGGGTTTAGATTAGCACTCTACTGGATATCCACGTGAGGTGTTCAGAGCAATTATATACAAATAATAATTCTTTATTAGCGGTCAGGAACTATGTCCATAGATTCATCAGTCATCTTAATTCTATAGGCGTGATTTTGGTACATAATATACAATACATATAATGACAGAATAATTAATAATTAATGACAGAATAATAATGACAGGTTGCCTGCCGGTTGGCCACCAACTTTCCCATTGACTGCTGATGATCTTGCATCAAGAATCCAACAGCTTAGGCCTATATGCATATCTCAAGTGAATAATAGTAATACACTTAGGCCTATAGTAGTAGTAGTCCTTCGAGTCTGGGTTTAGACTCCTGGTGATCCTTATTTGGATTTACTAGGCATTATGTTTAATAAAGGAGTGGTTTGCCATTGCCTTCTCGCGTTCTTAGTGGACGTTTGTGCGTTCCCTGTTCCTGGTTCTCACTAATGTCAATTTCCGCCATTCTTTCCTGTCCTTTACAATGTGGGTAATGGCTTCCCAACTTAAATTGATGGTTTTCTTCACATCATCTATCCAGCGTGTTCGAGGTTTTCCTTGTTTCCTAGATCCTTCGACAAGTCCAATCATGATGTCGGGTCAATCCATATCAAATCATCCAATGGGTGTTGCTGACATATTTTATTATACTTTTAAGTATATATTTTCTGTTTCTATGTGTATCTGGGAGTACAAAACCATTTTTTTCACATTTTTATCACTAACGCTTTGGCAACTAGTGGCCATTTTGCTTAGAAGGATCTGTCGTTTTTGGCATTTTCAAAGGTTAGCGGTAAGTTAAATAACTATTTTATTTATGAAGATATCAACTTGAAGTAAAAACCATCTTAATCTACAAGAAACATTCTACAATTCATGTTATGACCAAAAATTAGTTAGGTCTTAAGGAAATAATCTGAAACTATTAGAAAATGCAGTTCCGATTAGAAAAAATTAACAACTTTATAAAACATTTTTTCATAGAAGGGATGAAAACACATGTTTCTTATTTTCCCCCCACAAAGATAAAGTAGATCACTAGATGCTAGTAAAATTTGAGATCATTTATGTAAATCCTTTAGGTTTTATGAGTCTTCAAATGTCGAGATTTTGCAAAATTGTTGATTTTCAAATTAAAATATCTCAAATGGGACTGAACAGAAAAATCTGAAATTTTCTCAAAATATTCTTCTAGTGCCTAGTAATCAACATATAAAATTTCATCACTGTGTTCTGACCAGAAATATTTTATTTTTAATAAAGAAAATGCTAAAAAATAACACTGTCAAATGAGCAAATAACGGTGTTCCTTTGCCTCAAGCCTTTAAGGCTGCTTGGCTGTCAGAAAGTATAGTAATGTGTGTATGCATGTAGCCCTTGCTAATACTTTCCCATGCACTTGCCATGATGGCATAAACTTCTACTTGAAACACAGTCGCATGCAAGCCAAGGCTGTATGAAAGCTCTTTACCACAACCATACAGTCCTGCCCCAGTGCCTTCTTTAGTTTTGGATCCGTCAGTGTACCATGTAGGTCCACTTTGAATCCTGGTTTCAATTCCTTTGTCCCATTCACTACGTTCTGGATATGCTATAGTGAATTTCCTTTCACTTGCTTTCTTAGGTATCAATTTGTCTGATCCCATAGTCATAAAATGGTCCAGACCTTTGTCCCCAGAGAATTGCATGTGACCGAAGCATTGTAGTTCCAACTTTTCAATGCCATTACACCGAAGTCTATAAAGACCCGCTCGCGCCTCCGCTTCTACCCAGATATGAAGAGGGGGCAGGTCCAATAGGACTTCCATGGCAGCTGTAGGAGTAGTCCTAAAAGCCCCTGTTATGCCAATGCAGGCCAGTCTCTGTAGCTTGCAGAGCTGATCCTTGCATGACTTCAGTTGAGTCCTAGGCCACCAAACAAAAGCAGCATAGGTAATAATGGGTCTGACCATTGTGATATAAATCCAGTATACCAGCTTAGGTCTTAGTCCCCACTTATTGCCAAGCATTGTCCTGCATGTCCAAAAGGCCCTATAAGCCTTGTCGATACATGCGTCTGCTTGCCTTTTCCAGGTTAGTCCCTTGTCTAGAATAACTCCAAGGTATTTAACCTCATTGCAGAATTGCACTACCCGCCCCCCGAGTCTGGGTTCCCTTAAGTTCCCCAGATCCCGGCGTCTGGTAAATGGTACAATTTTCATTTTGCTTGGATTCACAGACAGTTCACATCTGTTGCACCAGCTTTCTACTTTTCCTAGTGCCACTTGTAGCACATCGGAAACCGTGCCGGGGAATTTCCCTTTGATTATAATTGCTATGTCATCAGCGTAGCCCACCGTGAAATAGCCACTACTATTGAGATCCCTAATCAGGCCATCCACAACAAGGTTCCACAACAGGGGCGATAGAACGCCTCCCTGAGGACATCCCCTTGATGTGAGGACATGAATGGTCTCTCCGCATATCGTCGATATATTGCTCCTGTCCTCCAGCATGCATTGTATCCACCGAAGAACAGTGCTTGGAATACCATGTTCCTTCGCCGAGTGGATGATGACCTTGACAGAGGTTCTATCAAAAGCGCCCTCAATGTCCAGAAAAGCTCCTAGAGCAATCTCCTTATCATAAAGTGCCTTCTCCAGGTTGGTTACAACATAGTGAAGAGCAGTTTCAGTAGATCTGCCTGGTTGGTAAGCACATTGGTACTTGTGAAGAGGATAATCCCTCAGCACGCATTCCCTAATGTACCCATCGACAAGTTTCTCCATTGCCTTCAGCAGAAAAGATGATAGGCAAATTGGTCGGTAGGCCTTGGCGTCAAAGTAATTGGGACGCCCAGGCTTAGGTATATAGGCCACTCTTACCTGCTTCCAGGCCGTGGGTATGTGCCCAAAAGCTAGACTGGCTCTAAATATGTAGCATAGCAGGGATGCTATTGAGTCAATCCCTTGCTGTAGTAAAACGGGTATCAGTCCATCTGGCCCTGCTGATTTATAAGGTTCAAATGAGCTGATGGCCCATTTGATTCCGGTTTGATTGAATATTGCCCGCGTCAGTTGCCAATCCTCCCTGTCTGTCTTGATATTTGACTCCAGGTTTGGTTGCCCCTGTCCGCAGTGCAGTTCCTCAATCTCCCGTGACCCTGGAAAATGAACCTCATACATTGCTCTTAGAGTTTCTTTCCCAGTCATTGTATACCTGCCATCAGCTAGTTTTATGGTACCTAGCTGATGCGTGTTACCTTTAGCTAGAGCCTTCACGAGTCTAGCACCACTGGAAACATGTTCAATGCTCCTGCAGTACTCCCTCCATGAAGTTCTCTTAGCCTTCCTTATTTGAAAATTGTATCGGGTAAGTTCGGTCTTATATCTATCCCAATCCCCCGTTACTTTAGCCAGGTTGAAGAGTCTCCTGCAGCTGTGTCTAAGTTCGCTAAGCTCCTTAGACCACCAAGGTACACTCCTTGATGTGGAAGCAACCTTAGCTTTGCAGTTTGTAGTGTAAGATAGGAGAATGGCCTGTTGCAGCTGGTCAACAGCCAGCTCCAAATCTACCACCGAACGAATGTTCTTTGATATGCCCTGTGTAAGTCCTAAAAGGTCTTTTTGGTATGAAGGCCAATTAGTGTCTTTAGGGTTTCTATATGTCACTGGTTCAAAGCCCTGCGACCCTATCTTAAACTTAATATATCTATGATCTGACACAGATATGTCAGATGATACATGCCAATTGTTTACCAACCTCCCAATGAGAGTGGTTCCAAGTGTAATGTCAATGACTTCCTTCCTGGTTGATATAACAAAGGTAGGTTCATTGCCTCTGTTCAGAATATCTAGGTTAGTACTTACCAGGTATTCTGAAAGTAGCTCTCCTCTTCTGTTGATGCCTGTGCTCCCCCAAATAGTGTGATGTGCATTGGCATCACATCCGAGTATGAGCTCCTTTCCTGATGTCTGATTTGTGAAAATGAATACAATTTTATCTTCTGCCAGCTTCCAAAAAATCTCAGCTGCTCTTGAAGATAAACTTCTCCATCCAAAAATTGCTTTCTTCTTATCTTTAGCAAAAGATTTACAACCATTTCCAAAAGAGTTTCAAGCTGACACTCCAATGGCCCCTTTCCTACATGGTGACCTGATAATTGTATAGAGGCATAATCCATGTCAATTCAGGCAGGGGCTTACTTTCATAGTCTCAGATGTTAGTGAATTTATTACATGTTAAAATTCAAGACAAAGTAAGAAATCAATTTTCTTTGTTTTGCCCAAAAAATTTCATGGGCGGAGATGCAGGCCACCAAAGATGACGTCTCAGATGCCATTTCTCGAGTGTGATTTTCGGAGAAACATTAAAGTGCTCTATTTCTGGAACAGTTCAAGATATTTTGTTTCTTTTTTTATTTGAAAGATAATAATGTTCTGCTTCTGAATTTTTTGTGATAAATAATTTTTTTTTTTTTTAATGCCAATCGAAAAAAAATTCTGATTTGTTTACTGTTGATCAGTGCCAGACAGTACTACATTCCCTGAAAAAGGAGATATTCCACTTTTCAGTTTAATAGGTTTTATAAACAATTGAAAATTTTGCCATAAAGTTGTGAAAGACAACATTCTAAAAACGACTTGTCTTCAAGACAATGACCTCAACACAATTGAAAATTTAAGAGCCCAAGATGTAGACCTTGATTATGGAGCAAGGTCTGCATTAAGAAAGTGTCACGGACTTAAGGATTTAGACCTATTTAGACCATCTCTCTATATATCTCATGCTCTGTCCTACACAAAGGAGAACCAACATCTTTTTAGTGAACGCAGTCAGATCCATACCCACAACACAAGGCAAAAAACAGACCTAGACACCCCATATTTAAGACTAACAAAAACACACAATAGCTATAAGCACATAGGTCCCAAACTATATAATAACCTCCCACACAAAATTAGAAACCTCAAAACAAAACACTTCATGACCTACATCAGGGATAGCCAACTGGCGGCCCGCGGCCCGCGGTTATGTTTTATGCGGCCCCCGAACAACTTTTTAAAAGTATTACGGTAGATATTTTTTAACAGAAATATAAAATACAAAATTTCCTACAAGAGTCCAGGTTAAGTTCAAATTGTATATAATTACGACCTGATAATAAATTTTTTAACAACTAGCAAAATAAAGGTTTAATTACTTTAAGAGAATCAGTAGGAAGTATACTTTGAGTAGGCCTATAAGGCAAACACGCCAGTTTGATGTCGCACGGTGTGGCAACTACGCTTTCCGAAAAGACTGACTGCACGGTTTGGCAACTGCGCGTTCGGAACCAAACAAAACACTCAGTGACTCTGAGATACTAAGACTGTGCGCACGCGAGGCTAGCTACTGTCAAACTGCTGGTGCTTCATCACTGTGTTTAGTTTTAACTTACAAACCTAATTACGTTATTTCACGATGGGTAAGAAAAGAAAAGTTTCAGAAGAAAACAGAGTGTTTCAAGACAAGTGGGAAACCGAGTATCTGTTTGTAAATAACAAGGACAATAAACCCCAGTGTTTAGTGTGTTTGCTTGTACTGTCTGTCCATAAAGAATATAACCTCAATCGGCAGCTAAGTACAAAGATTACACTGGACAAGCTAGGCTTACTATTGTATCTGACTTGAAGAAAAAGGTTAGTGCTCAAAAAAACCTATTTAATAAATCCACAACTTTGCAAAAAAATGCACTCTTAGCTTCTTATATTGTAAGTGCAGAGATAGCTAAAGCCAAAAAACCCTTCACTGATGGTGAGTTTGTAAAGAAATGCTGTATAGAAGTGGCTCAAGCTTTTGGTGAAGAAAAATTTAGTAATGAGTTTAAAAACGTCTCACTTTCAAAACAGACTGTCACTAGAAGAATTGAAGAAATAAGTAAACATGTTTCCAGTGTAATAAGTAATATTGTTTCTGAGTCTTCCTACTTTTCTCTAGCCTTGGATGAGTCCACTGATTTAACAGACACTGCTCAACTGTTAATTTTCATCAGAACAGTAGACAATAATTTCATGATAAATGAAGAATTACTGGCTCTAGAGTCACTGCATGGTCATACTAAAGGTCAACACATTTTTGATGCACTTATGAAAGCCCTCAACAGCTGTGAAGGAACAAAAAAGTTGTCAGCAATTGTAACAGATGGGGCCAAAGCTATGGTTGGCTCTCAACTAGGCCTAGTGGGCTTGTTAAGAAAGGCTGGTATCAGCTGTCCATCATTTCACTGTAGGGTCATTCCATGTCAAATCAACACACTTTTGATGAAAATTTAACCTCACCATCTCAGATTTGGATGAAATTTTGTGGAGAGGTAGTTTTCATGTATATTAAGAGAAATGCAAACTTTTATTGAAATATTTCAACCCAGTTTGAAAATACAGCCATGTAAAGTATTAAAAAAATTACAAAAATTGCATGAACAACGTATCTTTCAACTGATGTAGCAACTCTCCCAATTAACCCACAGGGTTAGATAAGGTGTCATTTTTTAGAATTTTTTACAAGCTTTCCAATGATATGTAACACATAATAGTCCTAATGAAAATTGTTTTTCAAAATTCAAAGTGAAAATTTTGATTTTGAATTTTGAAAAAAGTACATTTTTTAAAATTCTCAAAATTTCCTAGGAAATAGGTTATATCAATGTTAAATGATGTACCAAGTTTGAGGATGGGATGGGAATGGGTTCATAGTTAAAATAATATAAAACAAAAGTTGATTTCCCCTATAGTATGGAAATTTCATTGGAGGCGTGAGATAAAGGTTTTGTTAATTTCCTTTTCAAGTTATGATTGTCACAGACCTCTTTTTTAAACTCTTACTAATATTATTTATGGTTGGCAACCCTTGTCTACATGTCTTTGCAGGCTCCAGACAAGTTCAGACAGGCCTATAATATTGCAGTTCTTTTGCTTGGGCAGTCTGAAACTGGAGTTGTGTTGTGTTTCAGAAGTGGTATCATTAGTGTGTTTAAAATCATTCATATTTTAAATATCTAATTAGGCTACCTATAATGTGAAAAAAGTGCAGTTTTAAGTACAATATGGCTCATAGTATAACAGTATTGAAATTTCAGTGTTTTAATCCGTTGAGAAAAAATAATCTTACTATTAGGGATGGGAAAAAATTAAGGAAAGTTACTAATTGGATGTGCAGTTTGTATCCTAATTTGCCAAAAACAAGAAAAATTTGTGATAGTTGTAGAAAAGAAATAACAAATAATCGAAATGCTTCCACTTATCATCAAAATCAAGAATCGAGCTCAGATTGTGATAAAGATCCAATATTTTCTGCACAATCACACTTCATTGCAGGAGTTAGGGGAATCTCTTATTAATAAAAGGAAAATCAAGTCTAAAAGTTATGCAACCAGAAAAGTAAAAAAGAATCGACTCAGTAATGAAAAGAAAACTTTTTGTGACAGCGGAAGATTCTTCTGAACATGATGAGGATCTAGATGAATCAGTTTTGCAAAATCTTAAAGCTAATTTTTTGAGTTCTACTAGTAGGACCAAGAAAGTTATGATTTTAACCTGCCTACCAGATAAGTGGGGAGTAAGAAAAATCATGCATGAATTTAATGCTCCAAATTACATGGTACGTCAATCAAAAAAACTTTTAAGAGAAAAGGGAATCTTAGAAAGCCCCAACCAAATGCCTGGTAAGAGCCTATCAGTAAAAGTGATTGAAGCTGTACATTTATTTTATGAAAGTGACGAAATTAGCAGAGTGATGCCAGGTGTTAAAGATGGATACCTCTCACAGATGTATTATGTACAGTAAATCCTGTGACACCAACTGGAAGGAATTATGTGCTATCCGAAAATGACACTTTGCAAACCAATAAGGCATTAAACAAGTATTTCCATTGAACAACAAGATGTCAAGCATGTGAGTGTTATTTCCCTTATTTCAATTTATTTATTGAATTTTTTTTTTAAGTTTAAGTTTATTTATTTAATATATATTTATTTAATATATATAATATAATACAACCCCAAAGAGCAAAGCTCATTCAAGGGGTGACATAAATACATTGGTTCTAAGGAAGAAATTATAAAACATACTACAATTATTTTATTATGCTTTCCATTGGGGCATATAAGTTAATATGGCCTGATTTTTTTCAAAAGTGATAATGTTTTAATTTTCTAACTATGAACCCATTCATATCCCACCTTCAAACTTGGTACATCATTTAACATTGGTATAACCTATTTCTTAGAAAATTTTGAAAATTTTAAAAAATGTACTTTTTTCAAAATTCAAAATCAAAATTTTCACTTAAAATTTTGAAAAACAAATTTCATTAGAACTATTATGTGTTACATATCATTGGAAAGCTTGTAAAAAATGCTAACAAATGACATCTTACCCAACTCTGTGGGTTATTTAGAAGAGTTGCTACATCAGTTGAAAGATACATTGTTCATGCAATTTTTGCAATTTTTTAAATACTTTACATGGCTGTATTTTCAAAATGGTTTGAAATATTTCAATAAAAGTTTGTATTTGTCTTAACATACATGAAAACTATGTCTCCACAAAATTTCATCCAATTCTGAAATGGTGAGGTTAAATGGGTGTGTTGATTTGACATGGAATGACCCTGTATTATACACCAGGAAGCTCTTTGTGGGAAAATGCTGGAAATGGAAGACACAATGAAAACAGTTATGAAATGTGTCAACATGATCAAAGGAGGAAATAGGTCATTGACTCATAGAAAGTTCATGGCTTTTCTAACAGAACTCGAAGCAGAGTATGGAGACTTGACACTCTTCACAGAAGTACGCTGGCTAAGTAAAGGGAACTGCTTAAAACGATTCTTCGCTTTAAGAAAAGAGGTAGCTGAGTTTCTCAATGCACATATAAATACGCCCATCTCCAAAGAAGTTCAAGAAAAACTACTAGATTCTAAGTTTTTATGCAATATGGCTTTCTTAACCGACATAAGTCACCACATGAATGAACTTAACTTGAAATTGCAAGGTCGAAATCAAACAGTACCTCAGTTAGTTGGACACTTAGATGGATTTGTAAATAAACTTAAGGTTTTCATATCAAGCCTAGAAAAAGCTAATCTAGTACATTTCCCATCGTGCAAAGAAATTATGGAAGAAATTCCAACCAGTGATTTCAGTTTTTGCATACCGAAATTGAATATGCTTTTGGAGTCAGTCAATGAACGATTTTTGGATTTTAATGAACTGCGACCACATCTCTTCTTATTCAACAATCCCATGACATGCGACATTTCCCAGCAAGATGACGACCTACAGTTGGAGCTCTGTGATTTGCAAAGTGACCAAGTTTTCCAGAAAAGACCAGAAACTGGTGTCGAATTCTGGAGTAGGCTGCCTGAGGACAAATATCCCAAACTACGTGATTTTGGTAAAAAAATTGTTTCAATGTTTGGAAGCACCTACATTTGTGAGAGCACTTTTTCCTCGATGAAATTTATAAAATCAACTCACCGTAACAGACTTACAGACAACCATCTTCAAGATTTGCTTAAAGTGGCCACCACCTCGACAAGAATTGATTTTGACAAACTTGTGAACGATTGTGCCCGCCCTCAGTGTTCTCACTAGTGGTTTTTTTTTTCAGTAAAATTGTTGATTTTGTTCTGCTCAACTCTTGTATGATTAGTAGTATATATTATTTCAACATTAAAGTATGTTCAATATCCATAGCATTTGTTTATACATTAATTTATATAGCCTAAATTTCCCTTTAAGTTCTTGTGCGGCCCCTGCTTTTAGCGAAAGTATGGAAGTGGCCCTTTGGGCAAAAGAAGTTGGCCATCCCTGACCTACATGAAAAAATTCTTAACAAAGAATGCCATATACAGTATAGAGGAATTTGAAGAAAAATGCCACAATGCTGAATTATTTTCACTGTAAATAAATGTATATAAGATTTAATGTTTTCTCTCTCTGTTCTATATGCAAATTGTAACACAACTCTGTCTGATCTTGTATAGTTAGCATATCCCATAACATGTAAATGTTCAGAGGATGAATAAACTATTATTATTATTATTATTATTATTATGAAGGAAGTGCTGAGACTGTCTGAAATGTGTTGTTGACAAGCTGATGGAGAAGTCACCTTTGAAATACCCCTTAACTCAGGATTTGTCTTTTATGAGTCCAGACAAAATCGTCCACTCTAGAAGAGACTGTTTCACAGTTGGTATCGACAATGGATATTTTGATTCAGTCCAGTTTGTTTACCAGTACTCCTCCCTCTATTGGTCAGAATGCAGATCATGATAATAGGGATCTTATTTCGAAGGAAACTGCAGCAGTTGAGTTCAAAACTTACTCTAAAAACACAAGGTTGGACAAATGTTGGATGGAAACGCTTGAGAGTAATGACACTCCTAGTTTAAGGAAAGTAGTTTGTTTATTACTTCCAATTTCACATGGGAATGCTTAAGTGGAATGTGACTTCTCTGTGAATAGTGACATTTTGGTGGAAAATCTGAAAGAAGAATCCATAGTTGCTCAGCACCTGGTATATGATGCAGTTGCTCAAGAAGGAGGCTCAGAGCATCTTTCCATCAATAAAGGCATAATTCTCTCCATGAGAAATGCCAATGCAATATACCATACAAAGAAGCACTTTAAAGTAATAAGTTGAAACATACAGAAAAAAGGAAAGCAAATTTTCTGGCCAGGGAACTAGAAGAGAAGAAAAGAAAACTACTCTTAAGAGTCCGAAAAAGCTGCAGCTGCTCTAGATAAACAAATTAAGTTGCTGAAGAAAAAATAAGTGGGATCAAAAAGACTTCTAGACAATAATAGGCCTATATGAAGGTATATTTAATTTATTTTACTGTTCCTTTTGTATCTGTTATAGCCTAAATAATTATTGTTTGCAATTAGATTGTTACTAAAAGTTTTTCTTATTTAAAGTATGTATAATCCTATAATTTTTCATGCACAGTTATTAGAAAGTGCTTCATAATCATATTTTTGTCGGGAATTTCTGAAATGATCAATGAAAATCAGGGAATAATTTGGGAATTTCTTCAGCTTTACTTGGTGGACACTCTGTATAACACTCTGTAAACAGTTCCCTGAGTTTGTAGCGTTACACCTAGGTTTTTAAATTGATTCACATTTTTTAGTGGGGACCCATTTATCAACATTGTGTCTCTCTGGGACAGCTTTCCACTTTTCCGGAATGTAAGTGATACTGTCTTTCCTACGTTGATAATGAACTCGTTTATTTGTGCCCAAGCTACGAGGCGGTCAAGTGAGGCCTGAAGTTCTTCTCTCAAATGAGATATTATGACCATATCTGCGTACATGTACATTCTGACATCTTGGGTTTTAATTGTTTCTACTATGTCAGCTACAGCCACATTAAAAGTTCATTGGATCGCCCTGTAAGACTGTTCGTTTGCTGTGTTTCTTCTGAGATGTCAATGCTGTTGTCAATGGTCAAGTTGTTGCTGCTCAGTATAGTCCTGGTGATGTTGGTAATATAGTGGTTCTTTCCTAACATATTTCCTAGTTTATTGATCAGGTACTGCCGGTTGATGAGGTCAAAGGCCTTTGTATAGTCTATAAAGACAGCGAATAATTTTCCTTTGGGGTGTTTTAAGGCATGTTCAATGTCTTCTTTCAAACAATTCACTGCTTAAAGTGTCGATCTGCCCGGCCTGAATCCAAATTGTTGTTCTGGTATCTTAGAGTTTATTATATTCGATAGGCGTTGTGCCAGGATTTTTGTTAGCATTTTAAATAATGTATTTTCTAAGGCAATGCCTCTGTATGCATTCGGGTCCCCTATATCACCCTTACCCTTGTACAACATTTTGATTTTGAAGATCTCCAGTTGTGCGGAATCTGTCCCCGATGTAGGCAGTCCATGCTGTTCCTAGCTTTGGGGCCGCTGCTTTCAGTTATTCATTGGAAATTGGGTCTGGGCCAGGTGGGCCCATCACAGATGGGCCTAGTAATTATAATCTTTGAATCAAATGCATTCACATTTCTTGTACAACAAATTTCATAAGTTTTGACATTAAATGTTACCGCCTTGTGGTCGGACAGTAGGAAATCAATGATTTGTATGGACTCCGGTGTAAATTGTACATTAGTGAAAACATTGTCCAAGTGGGCGGAGCCTCTAGTAGGATTAGAATGTGTAAATTTAAGATTAAACTGCTTAGGATATTGATGAAATCACTAACACTACTCTTATTGGTAGTTACATCAAAATCAGCACTGACATCACCACCAATAATAATATTATATTTGTTGAATTTATACCTAATAGGAAACATGAGCATACTGTTACACTTCTCTAAGAATATGTCACAGTTGCCAATCGGTGATCTATACATTGAAACAACAATTAATTTCAGAGTAGATATAACTAAGCCTGACACTTCAAAATTAAATTCATCACAGAAGGAATCTAAATCAGTTCGTCTGTAATCAATATTAAGTGAATTGTTAATATACACAGCAACTCTTATGTGTAGTTTAGGACTATAGCTATCACCATGACTAAAACCATCAATACAAGCATAGGTAATCACATTTTCACTATACCAGTGTTCATTTATACAAATTATATCTTAATTATAATATTTCATTTTCATCAGATAAGGGTTATAATATTAAATATTTAATAAAGTTCCGCCTTAACCCTTAACACACAACTTATCTTGATCCACTCAAAAACAGCATTTAAAGATGTAGATGAAAGCTGGATTCTTCTGTGTGGAACCAAGATGCGTCATTATTTAAATAGAAAATGCATTTCAGCGTATTTGATGCGCCATCTTCAGTTAACAAACATATAAACAACATTATATCAGAGGAATTGTGGTGTTCAATACAACTCATCAGAACTGAAGATGGCGCATCAAATACGCCGAAATGCATTTAGTATTTAAATAATGACGCATCTTGGTTCCACACAGAAGAATCCAGCTTTCATCTACATCTTTAAATGCTGTTTTTGAGTGGATAAGATAAGTTGTGTGTTAAGGGTTAAGACGGAACTTTATTAAATATTTAAAATTATATTTTGTTTATTCACAGTACCGGAATTACTTAGTTCTAATTCTTTATGTTTCATACCTTATTATTATTATTATTATTGAATCTCCGAATCTTCTAAACCCTACTTTACCGGGTATGTTAGGGTTATATTTAATTACAAAGTATGTATAATTGTATTATATGATTCACTGTTGGCCTAGCCTAATGTCTTTCATAATCTATGAAATATATGTATGATAAATTTTGTAAATGTGCTATAACAGCAGCTGCTTGTAAATGTATCTGTTTTGACTTGCCTATTAGATACTGTAAAGCAGATGTGTGGATGAAGTTCCAGTTCTAGTCTTTTCCTGTAAAATACAGGGCACTCAAAAATCAAATGTTTTACATCCTGTGGATACTCAGAACATATACAGTTATAACTATTACTCGGAGTTTCTATGTGAAATCGTTCAAAATAAGCACCAAATTTTCCGTGTCCCGAAAGGAACTGGGTTATAATAAAGTTTGGTTTCAACAGTTTGCATTTTTGGCGATCATAGACCGTTGGAAAGAAAACTTCTCTTGTAGTAGAGCCACAAGTGGATGCTTGCCATTCTTGATTCCAGTTGTCAATGGTTTTGTTTCGAAGTTCCTTTTTGAAGTAGGAAATGGGGCACTTAATATAGGCTGGGGCTATTTGTAGAGATGCAGCTTCTTTAGCAAGTGAGTCTGCTCTTTCATTTCCTTCAATTGCGGAATGACCCCGTACCCAGGTGAGGCATATGTGTTTATTTGATATTCTGAGAAGATTCCTGATATTAACTGCAATTTGATGGAGATTGGATTTATTATGTATAGCATATAGTGCAGATTGTGAGTCGCTGCATATTTTAGCGTTTACGTCATTCTCATTGCACCACTCTATGGCTTTTTGAATGGCAAATAGTTCTGCTTGGAACACTGAGCAGTGATTAGCCAGTTTAAATCTGGTATTGCATAGTTCGGTGTCATCGCCAAAAACCACAAATGCACAGCCTACTATGGCCTGACCCTCAGCGGTGCTGGAACGTGAGCCATCGGTGAAGATCTGGTGTCTGTGTTATGTTTCATACCTTGTATGTTGAAAAAACATATTTTAAGATTGGAAGACTTACATTTAAGAGGACCTATAGTGTCTGTGCCCTGGATTGGGTATTGATTACTACGTGAACTATTATAAGTTATAGTACGCGATCGTGCTGCACACTGATCTACTCTAAAAAGGTCCCATATAATACCGACCTGGAATGGCCACAAGTCCTTGAAAAAACTGGTGGCAAACTTGTTAGCTATTTCCACTATTTTGGTACTTACAAAATGTTTTCCAATTTGATTTAAATGCATACCATGCTTTGCGTAAAACCTTTTGCCCAGATTGCTTAAATCTATAAGTGAGACATTATGAAAGTGTTTACATACTTTGAGCATTTATTTGTTTGCTTTGTCTACTTCTTCATTGACAATGGACCAACTTGGGAGATCATGGCGTCTAGGTGAAGACACATACATGGGTAGCACTCCGTAGGTATAGAAGTTTTTGTTTGAGTGAAGACAGAAGACCATTGGTATTGTTCTTAGCGACATCAATAGTTCCCGCTAGAAGTACTGGAAGTCACAAGTTGTGGTCATACCGGCATCTGCTGTTGAGACACTAAACTTGAAGACACTCATGATACTTTGAACCTTATGTGAGCTACAACTCATTATGTCACGGTATATACCTCTACCTTGACTATCAGAATGAATTTGAATATTCATAGGCCTAGTTTTTAGTTCCTGTTTTGATGTCAGATTATCTTGTATATGGGTTCCATATTTAGCTCTAGTGGTGTACCTTGAATTCAGTCTATCAGAATTGTCTTTGTCTTTGTGGAGTTTAACACTTGAAATCTATTACTGAATGGAGGAAAATCAGTTGTGCTCTTAAGGTCTATGGTAGGTCTTTTTAGGTAGGTTTCGAAGAAAAATCTACCTATTGCAATCAATACCATGTCATGATTTTCGAAAAATTCTTTCATATCTTTACGTTTCATGCCTCCCTAAGTACGAAACCACTGTCTGTTCAAAAAAAAAAATTTGTGATATTTATATAGGCTATATATTTATATATATCTTTACATATATCTTTCCACGCTAGCGGCCGTAATTTTGAAGATATTTGAACCAAATTTTATTATGTTATTTCTAGGCCCAATAGTTCGGACAAGTTCGTTAATGGGCAAAATTGGCCCAAAGGGGTAGTCGAGGGAGGGGGTTGAAATTTTAAAACATTTATATTTCGGCCCCTATGAAGTATAGAGGGAAACTTTGTTTGAATAAATTACAGTACTCCCTATGGAGTTCACAGTGACACCAACGATTCGGGGGTTTGGGGGGTACGAGTGGGGGTGGGGGGATGGAAATTCGAAATTTTTGAAACTATGTCTTGTGGGGTATCGTTGAAAAGCACTTGATGAGTACTCTACAAATCAATAACTAGTTTCTTGATAGTTCTCATATAAGGCGAGATTTGAATGTTTGAAAAAGTGCTTTTTCCTCTTTTTTGCAGTTATTATTGCGGGTTTGTCATGCCAAGGCTAAAGAAGAAGAGTGCTACACAGCGACAATAAATTAAACCAAAAGCACTTCGAAATCTACCTCAGCCTGTAGGCTTGCCTAAAGGGATTTTTTTCCATTGCGTTACTATCTCCCGGCTACCAAGAGTCTGTAATGTTTGAACAATTGTGTGTTTGTTAGTAGTATGTAAATCTCCGCCTATATGCCACTTAAGAATAAATAACAGAAGAAGCAAAGCAAGGAAAACTAAGAAAATATAAATAAAGGAGTACACGCTTAATGATAAAAATTTGTATTTATTGTTAGTTATTTATAGTCATATATATAAAAATATGTATTAAAAGATGTGGTATACCCAGTGTAGTAACATTGAGCTCAGTGTTAATATTATTGGTTTTATATCTTGTTTAAAAAAAAAAAAAAAAAAAAAAAAAACATAAAATTGATAAGTTAGAATTAAATAAAATTTACACTTAAGAATATGTTTTTCCAGACACTGGATGAGATAAAATGTTGATTAAATATCTTGATGTAATAGCGTTATTCGCTATCTGTCCTTAAAATTATGTAGGTTGGCATATCAATATGCATGTCAGTTATTTAAAATTACGTAATATAGTTGCGTGTATGTTGTTTATAATGATGACCAACATCAAATGGTATCCTCTTGAGATAGTTGAGCAGTCTTGAAGTCCGTGCCTTGCTTGATCCTCGTTATTTGTGTCATTAATAGAGATGCATTTCGATGTATTGTTGTTACATCATCATCAGTCTTTCCAAGGTCGAGGATAATGTGTAGACCTGAAGTATTGAGTAGCAATCTAGCTCTCAATACTTCAGGTCTACACATTATCCTCGACCTTGGAAAGACTGATGATGATGTAACAACAATACATCGAAATGCATCTCTATTAATGACACAAATAACGAGGATCAAGCAAGGCACGGACTTCAAGACTGCTCAACTATCTCAAGAGGATACCATTTGATGTTGGTCATCATTATAAACAACATACACGCAACTATATTACGTAATTTTAAATAACTGACATGCATATTGATATGCCAACCTACATAATTTTAAGGACAGATAGCGAATAACGCTATTACATCAAGATATTTAATCAACATTTTATCTCATCCAGTGTCTGGAAAAACATATTCTTAAGTGTAAATTTTATTTAATTCTAACTTATCAATTTTATGTTTTTTTTTTTTTTTTTTTTTTTTTTTTTTTAAACAAGATATAAAACCAATAATATTAACACTGAGCTCAATGTTACTACACTGGGTATACCACATCTTTTAATACATATTTTTATATATATGACTATAAATAACTAACAATAAATACAAATTTTTATCATTAAGCGTGTACTCCTTTATTTATATTTTCTTAGTTTTCCTTGCTTTGCTTCTTCTGTTATTTATTCTTAAGTGGCATATAGGCGGAGATTTACATACTACTAACAATCATATTTATGCCACTGGAAAATGAAATTAATTAATTATAATTGTGTGTTTGTTCACTTTCTCCGGAACTTTAATGTCCTCACTAAGACTGCAAATTTATTCTGTAATACCATCAAGTAATTTGTAAGAACGTTAATTATCTCAAGTAGTGAGGCCTCATTATCGTCGCTATTGTTCCTAGTACTCTCAACCCCTTTATTATTACCGCCCATAGGTATTTCCATACACTTAAAACACACCCATTCACTGTTTTGATTCGGCAGGTTATCTTCTAGGGGAAGTTCGTCCAATATAGCGCTATTCATACATTGATACTGAGCCAAATAACTGAGATACGTATCTGTGTGGACCTTCTTTACACCACATTACAATATAGACTATTAATATTGAGAGAGTGAGAGAAAGAGAGAGAGAAAGAAAGAAATAGTGTCAAAAACATTTTCTTTTTCAGAAGAGCGTTAAAACTAAACTTAGCCTATATAGGCTATCTATCTATATAGACTATCTAAAATAAAATAAATCTATATGGTTCTAGGTTCTTGCAAGGGGAAAATAGAATAATTGATAATTGTAAGGTTTTTTTTATAAGAACATCTACAGTATAGACTATTATCCTTCTTTAATACAGAACTAGGGTATGTTTACAAAATAAAAGTATCCATTTTATAAGTATGTCCACGGCGGTGGTGTCGAGGTAGTGATCTGCCTCTGGATCCGAAGGTCATGGGTTAAAACCTTGCCATGTATGATGGATTTTTCAGGATGAAAAAATACTGGGCAAGGAACCCTCTGGGAGTGACTTTAAGCCAGGGGGGTCCAGTGTCGTATATTTACAGCACGTAAAAGAACTGCAGTCCTAAATTATTGCTTCTGGACCATATTGCTTGGCATTTCACATCCACATAATGAAAGCACTCTGTGGAGTTGTGGAGGCGATGGGCTTACCACCTGTCCCTCCATCTTCTCTAGGAAACTAAGCGCAACTAAAATCATCTACGGAACTGTAATCTCCATTCAGAGACCCTTCTACCTTCTCTATGTGATTTTGAGTGATAGCATATAAGTTATCCATCAGTCCATTTGATTCATACTTCGAAATCTCGTGCTTACATTACATACACTTAATGTACCGTAAATTGAAAAATTCAAACCTGAAGAGGGTGAAATTTGTTTTGCAACTGAATATCAGGGTGAACAAAGGTCATGCTCATATTTGTTCCTTGCGTAGGACTGCTTGAATTTAAGTTTAGTTCTTGAGTTTTGTCCATTCTGTAGCGATAATCTTAATGATTTATGTATAGCGTAGAGCTTTATCACTGGTACTCACTACTAAATTGCGGTATTTTGTTACCTGTTGGAGCGCTTTCAACCGCATGGAGCGGCCATCTTCAGCAACTGACTTCCGTGGTGTTGTTGTTGTTGTTGTTGTTGGGAAGACATTTCTGGATAACTGTATCGTACAGCGCGTGCGATTTGAATTGTAACTGTTCGTTTAGGATGTTGGTGTTGTCTTGTGTGGTGTGTCTGTATATTTCATATTGTTCGAGTGTGTTGAGTGTGTGACCTTTGTTTAGCTTTGGTTTCTTCTTTGTGTCTGCTTGGAGTCTGTTTAGTTCTCGTTTCTAGTTTCTCTGCATCTTGTGTTGTTTTTATTAGTTGCTGCTTGTTACTTTCTCTGACAGTATTTTCTGACTTGTGCTTATCTGAAGCTTGTTCACTTAGTTGAGTGGCATTTTGAGCCCTTGAATATGTTGAAAATTGAAGGGTTTAAGGTAAACACATTACCAGATATTGGATATATTTCTCCATCAATTCCATTGTTTTCATTGTTGGATTCTACATCATCGGATGCGGTATTGAAATAATATTGGACTGTTCTTCAGCCATTTAATTGAGATATTATAAACATTTAACCCCTAAAACATTCAAATAAAACACTGAATACTTAAATTATGACAAATAAATAAAACTTTAACTATTTCGTTACGGTATTATTTTCTAGCAGTTTAAATGGAGCACTTCTTCCAACCAAATCCACAGCCTACTAATCAGAGATGTGTTACACAACATGATATTAAAATCATGTAAAACTGCAATAAACAATCTTACTAAAGAGTACAATGGCAATAAAGGATCCAGAGGATGTAATAGACAGCTAAAAAAACTAAGGATTGTATAGGCTTCTTTGTTAATAACATGAGCATGCTTAGGCCTACTTCAATGAGAATTTATTTTTTGTAACCTAACCTCATCCATTAGAATAGCCAAACTAAAGAATTTTATTTTGAAGTTACCGGTACTTATTCATTAATTAAAAATGTTTTATCTTTAGCTTGAAAATCCTTTTTCTAATACTATTTTTAATGCTTTCAGTTTGTAATGAAGGTATGGTACTTTGAAATTGTGTGGGGGACGGTAAAATGTCCGTCCATCTGTGTCTGTCCGTTCGTGTGTCTGTATGCATGATAACTCAAATACGCTTTATCAGATTTTCATGAAACTTGGTATACGCATTTATAATGTCCATGGGAAAAACCCTATTAATATTGGACTAAATCGGTTGATCGGTACCAGAGTAATACCCAATTTAGTGCCTATTTTATGGTAATGTATTAAAAAGAATTTATCAAATGCAAATCAGTTATCATGACAACATAGTTTTAGAATCTCCATACACGGCTTTGGAAGTTGCAATACAGCTAGCTGTGACGAATAACACTATTCCTTTACATACGCTTATCAAACACCTAGACCATTGAATTGAGCGAGGTGCCTGAGATGGTAACATCTTGGACTCGCATTCTGGAGGTCCTTGGTTCAAATCCCAAAGCCGACCAATTTGACATTTTTTTTTTTCGGTGATTGTGCGATTGTCATTATATCACAAATCTGTAGACTATAGTTCTGCTGATGCTGGATGATTTTAATGTGATTTTTTTAAAACTAGACCTTTGTTCTTCTGTAAACTCTGCTTAATTAATTAATCTGGAGCTTAACTTAAAAATCAATAAAAATAAAAAATAAAACAATTTTTTACATATCATAATTGCAATTATAACGCATTAAACAAAAGCATTTTGGCACTTTGTCATATCAGTTTACCTGATTTTATTAATTTAGGAGGCATGGGTCGGAATGTAAAGTTTTAGAAAATTGCTCACTTCTCCTAAAGTGTTGCAGCTAGAGTTATGATATTTTTTACTCACGCTACAGTCTGTTTTAAACAATCTCCGACTTGTGACAGTTCACTCGAAGCAAAGAAGTGGGAGAGCTACATCACTTTCTGTTAGCTGTTGAGCAGCGCTGCAAATTGCAAACTTGCGCATTGCTTCAGCATTGCCATGGAAACATACCCCCTCCAGGTTGTTTAAATCAGGCTGTATTTTATAGGCTATGCTATGGAAATAATACACAATTTTAAAAATATTTTTGGCTATTAGTATTTAAATTTTTGCTTGTTTTAAATTTCATTGCTACATTGCTGGTAAGTAAGCCTACCTTTTCTATGGAAACTAGAGTTGGATTACTCCCACAAAGTCTCTGGCCTTGAAGACTAACCCAGCCAGCGAGCTTCTCGTTACGTCTCGTTATCAAGATGTGTGGATTCGCTGCGCGTAAGATCAGTGACCTACTGCTGGGCAGAGAGTAAAGATCATGCTGCATGTTGGCAGTGGTAGAAAATACTGTAATAGTTGAGTGGAGGGATAATGCCGCAGGGACTGAGACAGACAACACTTGGAGTGGGATAGCCAATCAGGGTGCAGCTACCTCCCCTACGCAGGAACTCTATGAACGGTGAGACTCGCTCCTAAGATATATACGTAAAAACCCAGGGACTTTGTGGAGGTAATCCTACTCTACTTAATGGTCACTCTGAAACTTGACCTGCTTAATTTTGAAGGATCAGAAGGACTCTAACTTTCCATGGAGGCATTTTTAAAAATTCCATTCCATTTTCTTTTTATCGTGAATTTAAATTTCGATACCAAAATTTGGGTAAAAAAATTAGCAAGGCCCCGCATATACTGTAGGTAATAATGTCATTTTTATGGCAGGAAACAACTTAGAGCTACAGCAGTTCAAAGTTATGAGTAAATAAATGTGCGTTAATGCTGTACTGCAATAAAATTATGATTAAATTTGACAAAGTTTAAAATTATTCCTGAAGTGCGGAAAAATGTCTACTTAAATGTTTACTTAAATTCCATACATTTCAGTGAATAGTGATATTACTTATGTATTGTATGTGCCCTGCAAAGTTTTTTTTTAACTTTATTAATCATTAATATTTAATGTAGACCGAGCGAGGTGGCCGAGATAGTAACTTCTTGGACTCGCATTCAGGAAGTCCCAGGTTCAAATCCCGTGGCCTGCCAATTTGACATAGGTTTTTTCATGGTTTCCTCAGTCTTAAAGGCAAATGCCGAATTGTATGACATACCATGAGTCATCTTCACCATTTCATCCTGTATCATATCCATTTAAATTAATATCTGTTGAAATTTACTCCGTTAAATACACAGACAATAGAAACAAATGACAAGCAATAGTTCCATGGCCTACTCTACTTTATAGATACAGATCCCGAACTCCTGATATAGCCTCGAAGCTAAAAGAAGTATAAACACAGCTGAAATAAAATAAAATAATTTATGTATAATAGAATAGAATAGAATAGAATTTATTTAGTCCTTCCGAACATGTTCATATTATAGAACGCGTCCAAATATTTACAAACATTATATATAATACATATTTACACATTACACTCAATACAATACATATAAAGTTAACATTAATGATATGTTAGATACAAAAGTAACACTATTGGGTTTACAATTTTACTGTAATGTCTTAAAGTTATGGGTGTTGTCCTTGGTGCTAGTGAACTTGGCAGCACGCGTCAATATGTTGAGAGCCATTCATCCTCCAGGTTGCCTGAAAAGAGGGCAGTATTTACGGAAAAGAGTTGTTTAGAATTTAGAATTTTCTTTCCAACATCTATTTTATAGGCTTATTTTCCAATCTTTTTTCTTCCCCTATAATTTAAACTGCTTTTTAAAAAAAAATGTTATTCTGTAGGTTATTAGATGCTGTGCTACCTCCTTTTATGCATATCCTAGGCCTGTAAAGAAAGAAATTCGGGCACTGAGTAAAAGCAATGTGTCTGCAGGAAGGACTTAGGCTTTTTTTAAAAAATACTTTACTGTTTTCTATAGACCTGATAGTTATAGATAGTTTATTAAATATTGTAAATATTTGACTTCCCAATATTTGTTCTACTGTATTGGACATATAGGTCATTCTGTTGTCTTGTTTGATAATTATGAATGATATTGTTCATTAACAACAGTGTTCCGAAGTAAAGGACATAAAGTAAGAATTTTAAGGTGTTCGAAACACGAACAAGTTAAAGGTTGTCAGTCTTATGCAACGGCCTTCTTTAACCCAGAATTGCTCCTAGAACTTATTTATGTTAAGAGGTTCAGTCGACCCAAGGGCCAGTGCCCAAGTACAGTAGAACTCCATTTATCTGGATTAATTGGGATCGGACCTGACCCGGTTAATCTAATAACTTAATAATTGGGTAAATCTCGAAAAAGGTAATTTCTTAAAAAACTAAATTGAACGGTACTGTACTTACATCTTGAACATATCAGTCCGTCAGAGTAAGTTGTTATTGCTGACAATCTGTAGATTTGTCGACTAAATGTTTTAAACTTAACTAAACTCCGTGGCGCTACATCCCTGAAGGGACAAGGCCTACCACCCGACCACTGCGTCATCTACCATAGGCAGATGGCATGAATGGGGGCATGTGATCAGCATGCCGACACGGCCATTAATGGTGGTTTCCATGACCGGAGCTGCTACTTCTCTATCAAGTAGGTCCTCAATTTGAATCACGAGGCGGCCGAGTGCACCCCGTTCCAGACCTCCCTACCTCAGAAAAATCCGAAGAGGTATCGGGGATCGAACCCGGACCGGATCTATAGTCAGCGACGCTAACCACAAGACCACGTCGGCGGTCGCTAAATGTTTTGCCTTTAGCAAATAATTGGCCCCGAAATAGGATCTCGCAATGCTTACTGCACAAAAAACCATTTGAATACGACCTCAAAGCTATCCGGATAGTTGAAGTTCGGTTAATTGGAGTTCTATTGTTTTAGGGAAATTAAAATATAAAATCCCAAAATCCACATCGGGAATAGAAGTTGATTCTTTCGGATTATAGTGCGGAGTCTTTATCCGTGTTATGATGATGATATGATGATGATGAAAATGATATTTTATAAATGATAAGAATATGCATAATAAATATATAGCATGTGTAAATGAAGATAATTTAGTACGATAAATTTAACTAAATGTATCACTATACCAGTAGAACTATTATGTAAGAAATATTATAAATTATTTATTAAAATAAACATCTATTTATTATTATATCCCATATCTAAATATTTAAGTTACATAACAAGGATTATACATTTTGCTGTAGAGTATGTCAACAGCTCATCTTTGGTGTTGTATGGTAGACAGGCACTGCCCTGAAACAAAATTTATGACATCCTTACCGCCAATAGGAATGAGGAAAGCCTTGGCTTGTTTTGAGTGATTAGAATAAAGAATAGGCACCCTTTTAACAAGATTTATGACTTACTGGGAATAACTTGACTCTTGTGGTTTTACAAATAAGATGTTAGGGTAGCGACTTAAGTTGTATAGATACTATTGCATTCATACTACACGCGTATGATAATATGCAACTAGGATTGATATGTTGTGGGAAAATCTGAATTGTTTATTACTTATAACTAGCTTAAAAGGCCCGGTGTCGCCCGGGTTTTTATTTTGTAATTTGAAATTAACTTGATGAAGGACCTTCGATTTTCAAACTCTAGGGCCTCGTATAATATGTACGTAGAACTTGAAATGAGGAAGAACGACTTATCACACTCAAACTATTCCCTCAGAAAACGCTAGATATAGCTTTTTATGCCTCATAGAGGATGTCGAATGTTGCATTCCGTTGCTTCTACACACCATTCCTGGGAGCGATTGAAATAAGAAGACACATAAATTCCTACTAACTAAGATTGTATTGTCTTTATAAAAAAAATCATTTCTCGCTCTTATGTTACCATACAACTGTTTCGAAGCTGAAATTTAAAAAAATAAAAAAATAAATATCACTTTCATACTTTCCTCCCCCAAAACCTGGGACATGATATACTGCGGGTATAGGACTGAAAATGTTCCATCCTATTTTGTCTTCTTTTAGATGTTTAGGGCTTATGCTAAATATCCCTATACAAAGCCCACAGCTATGAATGACGAATCAGTGGATAGGATTTTTTACCGACTTCTGGTATAGCGTACTCACTGGCACACACTTAAGCTGTCCCTGCAATACGACCGCTTATTCTACATCAAAATGTGAAGTGAAAGAATGACATTTTCCATGTCGAGAGTAGAGCAAGTTATGTGACTGCTTCACATTGTGTTTCATTTTCGTGGATTTCATTCTTCAAGAATTATTTTCACAAATGTATTACGTCGATAGCATCAGAATTTGTTAAAGCCCAGTATTACATAGTTCCCAAAGCCATATGTAAACACTATAAACAATACACTGTTGTCATGATAACAGAAAATTTTCAGTATATTTTCAGAAATTATATAAATTTTCAAGGGAAGGGGTGGCTTGCTTGAATTTTATTGTTGACCGCGTTATTTCCCGGGCTTAAGTGAGTATGCAGAATTTCGTGCAAATTGGTCAAGAAATGCAGATTTATTTATTACGTAAACATGTGCAGAACTGTCAAACTGTGCCTCATTTCACATTACTGACTTTTTCGTGGATTTTCCAAAAATTTTCTTTTGATACAAATCTTGTCCTGACAATTACGGGGGGGGGGGGGATCAGCCGAATCGGTCTAGCCGTTCTCAAGTGATGCTCTGTCATACAATCATGTGGCAATTAATTTTAATGGCTTGGTTGCAAGACTCACACCTTTTTTTGTTTTGTTATGAAAACATGTGACGACAGAACTCTCAACCTATGTCACACTTCTATTTTGTTATGAAAACATGTGACAGCAGAACTCTCAACTGTGCCTCATTTCACATTTCCTACTTTTCTCGTGGATTTTCCAAAAATTTTATTTCATACAAACCTTGTCCTGACAATTACGAACACACACACACACACACAAGTCAGCCAAATCGGTCGAGCCATTCTCAAGTGATGCGGCAACATACATTTTGGCAATTGATTTTTATTTATATAGACTAGCTTAAAAGGCCCGGCGTCGGCCGGGTTTTGTAGTTTGTAATTTGAAATTAACTTATGGAGGACTTTCGATTTTGAAACTCCAGGTCCTTATATAATATGTATGTAGAATTTGAAATGAGGAAGAAAGACATATCACAATCAAACTATTCCCTCAGAAAACGCTAGATATAGGTTTTTATGGCTCATAGAGGATGTCGAATGTTGCATTCCGTTGTTCTACACACCATGCCTGGGAGGGGTTCAAATAAGAAAGAAAAAAAAAAATCCGGTTACATAAGATTGTATTGTCTTGACAGAAAATTTTATTTCTCACTCTCATATTACCATACTACCGTTTTGGGGCTGAAATAAAAATGAAAAATTCAGTATCACTTTCATACTTTCCTCCCCAAAAACCTGGGACATATATACTGCGTGCGTAGGACTGAAAATGTTCCATCCCATTTTGTCTTCTTCTAGATGCTGAGGGCCTCTGATAAACAAGCCTATTTCTCAACTAAATTTAATGCAAAGCCTACAACATTATTGACGGAACTTCTCTACTTAGATTGCGGGCGAATGGTTAAACATAGAAAGCTCGGGTTTTCGCACAAACTAATCTCTAAATATCCTCTTTTTAAACCAGCTTTCACCTGAAAATGCATTTTTTTAAGTTAACAGGGCCTTTAAGCTGCCCTGCAATACGACCGCTTATTCTACATCTAAATGTGAAGTGAGAAAATGATATTTTCCATGTTGAGACTGAATCACATTGTGCTTTATTTTCGTGGATTTCATTCATGAAGTATTATTTTTACCAAAGTGTTACATTGAGAGCATCAAAATTTGTTAAAGCCCAGTAGCCTGTTATATAGTTCCCAAAGCCCTATGTAAACACTATAAACAATACACTGTTGTCATGATAATTGAATTGCATTTCATTTTTTCAGTATAATATTTTCTGAAATTATATAAATTTTCAAGGGAAGGAGTGGCTTGTTTGAATTTTAATGTTGATCACGTTACTTCACGGGCTTAACGTATGTGTGGAAAATTTCGTGCAAATTGGTCAAGAAATGTAGATTAATCTTTGCCTACTTAAGTTTTTTGTGCTGATTTTTCAGTCTTCTGAAAGGTCAGTAATGCAGGAAATAATTTTTTTTGTTTTCTCACCTATCCACTCATCCATTAATTATTTCATCCAACCATCCAATGAAAATATATGAAATAAATAATCTTCATTTTAATAAAAATTTATTAAATTATTAATCCATCTATTTTCTATTAATTCATCCACCCATCCATCCATCCATGGATCCCGTCATCCGTCCCTTAATTAATTAATTCATCTATGCATCCAAGATTTAATTATCAATTCATTAATTATTTTAATTCTTCATCCACTCATGCACCCATTAATAAATTCATTCAATCATCCATCCAACCAACAATTAATCAATCCATTAATTTATTTATTCATTCGACCACCTATCCATTCATCCATCCATTATTAATTAATTCATTCATCCATATATATCCATCCAACTAACTATTCATCTGAAATTAATTATTTCATCCATCTAACCCACCATCCATTAAATCCTTTATGGATGAATGAATGGATGGATGGTTGAATTAATTAATTAAATGGATGAATGAATGGATAGATGTATGAAGTAATTGATTCATTATTGGATGGGTGGAAGCAGTGAGGGAAGTGAGGCGGTATGCGCCGGTATGGAATACCGTCACTAGTTTTAAAGGTCCAATGGCATACCGGCACTGGTTTCAATGTATATTTAATACAAATTGTTAATGTTCCTTTGAGTCGTAATATAATAATTAATTACTTTTCATGATTATTCACAAACTCGTACGCTTTCATCGGTAGCCATTGTCACTGTAACTTGTGATGGTCTTTGTTGCCATCTTAATGACTACACCACTAGGTTCTATGTTTTAAAAATATTTCTCGGTAAAAAAATGTTGACTTTTATATTTTTTAAATACTTTTAAAATATTTTGATTGAAGTAAATAAACTAAATTCAGTGGATCTACATCCCTGGCCTACCACCTTATTGCTGCTCATCTACCATAGATGACAGGATTGGGCGTATGTGGTCAGCATACCGACACCCACTGCTGTTATTCATGGTTTCCGTGATGAGAAATAAATACAGATCTGTCAATCGACAGTACACGATGTTCTAGTCTTGTGTTGTGCTCCTACTTGGCAATCATCTATAAAGCAGGGTTGGTTACTCATGAAGGAATTAATTAAAAACACCACCAAGTGGATATAACATATCCTGCATATCACATAATTATCTTGTAAAGGAAGGCTGGCTTTTTTTTTTTAAATTGAGGTATGTTAGCATAAATTTTGGGACAGCATACCGCCTCTGGATTTTTCTCACTTCCTTTACTGGGTGGAAGAATTGTGTGTTTAATTAATTAATGGACAGGTGAAGGTTGGAATAATTGGTGAACGAATTAGTTAAATAATGGATTGATGAATGATTTATGTAATTAATAGATGATGAATTAATTAATGGATGATTGGTTGGATAACTAGATTGACTGATGGACGAATGGATGGTTGGATAAATGAATGATGGTTGGATGGATTGAATGATTGATGAACGAATGAATTATTGATAGTTTTCATTAAATTTTGTAATTATAATTGCAATTACTAATTAATATGTATAAATGATAGGACAATAAAAATCTGGCTGGACATGTCATACATGTTTTCCAAATAAATCTACCCTCCTGAACGCGAATTTCACAATAACATTTTTTTGTTCTTTCCCGATTTCTAGAAAATTCCGATTTTAAATTGATGTAAAACAATTTTCTGATTAATAGTAGTCAAAATATAACAAATATAAATTATATCCAACAAAATTTTATTGAACATGATATACATATTTTTGTAGATATTTCAACCCTTCTGAGGATATGATAAAACAAAAATTAGCTCCCGTATTTCGAGAAAATTCCGATTTTACATTAATGTCAAACTGTTTTCTTGCGTAATAGTAGTAAGGATGTAAGAATGGTTAATTATACAGCAACAAAAATTTTGTTCCGGCTTGCGATACATGTGTTCCCTATTATTCGACCCTCCTGAACATGAATAATATGCCAATAATATTTATTAGCTCCTTCCGAATTTCGAGAAAATTCCGATTTTACATTAATGTTACACAGTTTACGCAGAAAAAGGAGAAACGATATACAGAAATATTTATTATGTGGAGAAAAAAGAAAATGTTCCGACTTCACATACATGTGTTCTTCATAACTCGACCCTCCTGAACACGATTATGACAATAATAATAATAAATTAGCTCCTTCCGTATTTCGAGAAAATTCCGATTTTACGTTAGAACGGGAATTACTCAACTTATCGTTTATTACACTAGGGAGTGTGTTTCTAGTGTAATGTATTATGTTTGGCTATGTTATTATGTAAACTGTGATAAATTACCTTTATGTTATGCTACTTTAAACAGTTGGGGTTATTATTTAAACTTATCTTTTATGTGTGCTAATATGGCATTTTTTTGTGTTTTACTATATATATATATATGTTGTTTATTATGTATCATACTTAGGCTACTGTTGCCATTTTCTCTGTATTAATTCAATTTTTTTGTATTGTCCCTGCTACGAGCCATTGGCTCTTTGGGATCTTTTTTTTTTTTTTGTCAAATAAATAAATAAAATAAATGCTGTTTAGTTCATTGCTGCCTAGATCACAACATTGACTGATAACTGGTGAAATTGAAATCTATCTGCACAATTGTGCGAACTTCTTTATTAATTCCTTTCATCATTTATTCATTCGTAACTGGTGAAATATACGGAGAGGGTCTTCTTATACACACAGACCCAAGAGCCAGACACCTGAACCTGAATATATTATGCCTAAAGTTAAAGAGGAGATAGAGAATGATACAATTAAGGAGGAGGATTTTCGAACTGAATATGATATTAAAGAAGACATTTGTCGGGTATATATCAAATCTGAATATGCAGAACCAGAATGTATAATACAGGCAAATGAAATAAATCAGAAGGCCGCGGACGGATCGTTGAACTCGAAAATTCCCTTTCCAGATGGTGAAGTTTGTAAGAGCACGCTTTCCTGTGAAGAGATTCCAAACAATCAACAGGATGTTAAAGAAGACATTTGCCGGGTAGATTTCAAATCAGAATATGCAGATCTGAAAAGGGAACCAGAATGTATCATAGAGGTAAATGAAATAAATCAAGAGGCTGCGGACGGATCATTGAACCCGAAAATTCCCTTTCCAAATGGTGAAGTTTGTGAGAGTACGCTCTCCTGTGGAGACATTCCAAGCAACCAACAGAATGTTCATTCTGGGGAGAAACTATTTACATGTGAGGTTTGTCATAAAGCATTCTCTGCTAAAGGCACACTCAAGCAGCATGAAGTTATTCACTCTGGGAAGAAACCTTTTTCTTGCGGAATCTGTCATCAGTTATTTTCTCAAAGAGGCACGCTCAAGACTCACCAACTGACGCATACCGGATACAAGCCTTTTAGGTGTGATGTTTGTGGTCAAATGTTTTCTGTTAAAGGCAACCTCAGGAAGCATGAACGAACTCACACTGGCGAGAAACCGTTCTTATGTGGTGCGTGTAACAGATCATTTTCTACCACAAGTCACCTGAAGAGGCACTTGGTGACTCATACTGGAGAATATTTATACTCATGTGATATTTGCAAGAAAAGATTCTCATGTAAAACCAATCTTAAGGTACACCATCTAGCACATACTGGAGACAAGCCTTTTTCGTGCAATGTGTGCCTTAAGAAGTTTGCTCGCAGAAGCACACTGAACACGCACAAACTTAGTCACACTGGGCAGAGGCCATTTGAGTGTGCAGTCTGCGAAAAGACATTTTTTCTGAAAGGTCATTTAAAGAGGCATCAAGATACTCATTCTAGGAAGAAGTCAATCCAGAATTCACCTGGTCACTCGTAAAAGAAAATGATTTCTTTGTGTAGTAGTAGTAGTAGTAGTTCCTTAGATCGTGAACGATCTCTGGAGATCCATCCGGATATGCACAGCAGTTTAGGTTGCCAGCCTGACATTACTCCTAGTTATGCACTGCGTAGCCTGTTGCACTGCAGCTCTCCATTTAGGTCTAGATTCTGCGAGCCTGATGATCTGGGCCCACTCCATCTTAAGGGTGTCTTTGATCTCAATCTTCTTCTGCCTCTCTTTCTACTACCTTCTGTGGTACCGATCATCAAGTCTTTCTCCAGTGATTCGGCTCTTCTAAGTAGATGTCCAAAATACGTCAGTTTATTTTCAATTGCGGTTGCTGTCAGGGACTTTCCAGGTTTTATTTCTTCCAGAATTGACGCGTTTGTTCTTTTTTCTTTCCATGATACCCTAAGCATTTTTTCTCCAAGCCCATAGCTCAAAACGGTCGAGTCTTTTTTTGTCTTCTTTGTGAAGAGTCCAACTTTCACTGCCGTAAAGCACAACTGGGAACACCAAGCTCTTTACCATAGACATTTTTGTTTTCCTGGATGTGCCAGAGTCCTTCATTAATTTAGATAATTTGACCATTGCCACCTTACCTAAACCAATTCTGCTTTTAATTTCATGCTTGATATAACCGACTTTATGCACCAGAGAGCCAAGGAATTTGAATTCTGTTACTAAGTGAAGAGACTGATTATTCACATTAATTGTAGCATCATCCCCGACGCACATGATTTTAGTTTTTGAAAGATTTAGGTGGAGTCCATAATTTGCACTAATATTCATAACTGCAGTGATCATATCCTGAAGTTCATCAGCATTTTCGGCTAGAAGGGTGGTGTCATCTGCATACCTAAGTATATTCACTTTCCTACCACCAATTCTTACACCATCAGAGAGATGGTCCAACTCGGCTTGTGAAATAATGTGCTCGCTGTAGACATTGAACACAGCTGGGGAAATTATACAGCCCTGTCTGACACCTTTGCAAATTTTGACCCACTCAGTTTCTCCTTGTTCAATCCTCACTTTTGCTATTTGGTCAGTGTACAAGTTTTAAACAATTGATATGAGATGCTCTGGTATGGCGATGTGTCTCATTGCTTCTAGCATCCTGTCGTGGTCTACACAATCGAAGGCCTTAGTGTAATCAATAAAACATTAATAAACTTTCTTCTGGAATTCATATGCTGACTCTAAGATCCATCTTAGGTTGGCTATGTGATCACGGGTGCCCCTGTTCCTACGAAATCCTGCCTGGTCTATTGATATAGGTTGCTCAGTAAAATGTTCCATTCTCTTCTATAACACTTTCAACATGATCTTGCTGCAGTGCGAGATTAAAGCTATTGTCCTTTTGTTGGTGTATTCTCTAATGTCGCCCTTTTTATTTATTTATTTAACCTGGCGGAGTTAAGGCCATAAGGCCTTCTCTACCACTCAGCCAGGGCAAAAACATGAAATACATAATGTTAACAATAATAATGATTAAAAATAAATTAAAAAAGAACTGATATACATGAATACAAGAAACGAACATTAAATACAAAGAAAAAATTAGAACATATATACTTGAATAATTAAGATACATTAAGATACATTAAATGATAAAAAGAAATTAATTGTTGCAAATAAGATTGAGTTATATAAAAGCATTAAGTGATAGAAACTGAAATTAACATAGGACATGAAAAAGATTATTAAGTACTACGTATATGTGCTGTTAAATGCGATCTGAAGGTTGACAGTGACCGGCAGTCCTTGATGTGAGATGGTAAAGAATTCCACATTCAGATGACTGAAGTAGTAAACGATGATGAGTAAAGAGATGTATGATGTTTAGGTATTGCGAGAATATGATATTGCCTGGACCGAGTGTTTAGGTTATGATGAGATGAAAGAGTTTGAAAGCGTGATGACAGATATTGAGGACAGGAAGTGTGAAGAATTCGATATAGGAGGCTGAGAGAGTGCAATTTTCTTCTGTCGTCCAAGTGAAACCATGCCAATGTTTCAAATGCTGGCGTAATATGATCTGACTTACGAATACCACAAATGTAGCGAACGCAAGCATTATGAACACGTTTTTAGGAAGTACTATGAAAACAGATTTCTTCCATTCCTCCGGCCAGGCTTCTTTTATCCAGATCGTGTTACAAAGTTTCCTTATTATAGGAATTAATTCTTCTGTGGCTCCTTTGATCAGTTCAATTGGCAGATTATCACTGCCAACTGCTTTGTTAGGAGTGTGCTGTATAGCCCATCTAATTTCCTCTTCCAGGATCAGGGGCTCAAGTTCATATGAAACCTGTTCCGAACTGCCTATTTCTGGAAGTTCTTTCTTATATAGTTCTTCAACATAATCTTTTCATCTGTCTAAGATCTCTTTTTTATCTGATAAAATGGCTCCGTCTTTATTTTTTATTGCCCCTGAACTGGGTACAAATTCCCGAGATAGTTTGCGTATAGTGTTAAACATATCACGTGTTCTGTTTGTCAGTTTGTTTTCTTCAATCTCCTTGGACTGAGATTTGATATAGTTCTCTTTATCTCTTCTAGCTAATCTTTGAAAATCAGAATTTAGTTTACGCATCTGCGTTAAGTCATCATTAATCTTAGCCTTACGTAGCTTTTCTGCTATTGTTATTGTTTCTGCGGATAGCCATCTGTTGCGCTTTCCTTTTGCCTTCAGAGGAAGCTTTTCTTTGTGTAGCCAAGCATAATTATGATACTTCAAAGTGGCATGTATTTTTTTCTTTTATCCACGGTCATCTTACATATATAAATATCATTTGGGGTTACTGAAGGAAAAACCTATTTCATGAGCTAGAAGTAATTGAGCTTTTTTTTTAAGACTATAAAGCACAAACTACTAATTTTACAGAAAACACTTTTTTATTTCTTGCACATAACTTTTTATTCCATTAATTTATTATTCAGCATATTAAGTCTTCTCTTAAGGCAATTTCAAGGAGTATTGAGTGGTCTTGGGACAAAAAATTGGGCAGGTAAAAATGAAGGCTTTTTCTAAAGTTGACAAAGCATATAGACTACAAACTTATATACCTTTGGCACTGAACGTTAATTTGTTACTAAATTTAGTTTTATATTTGTTTTTATAAATTTATTTTCTACATATTTCTTTCAATTTATGATATGGAACATTCGCCCCGATATAAGTGCACTTTACTAAAGTTTACAATTTATATGCAAACCAAATTTTTATGGATCTGAAAAACCAAATCATTCAGAAATTTTCACAGAATTTTTTCACATGTAACATGACTTATAAATGCTTCGTAAATGAAAATAAAGAGAAATAAGTGTATGAATTTTGTCTAAAAATAATTTTGTCTGCCATGCATGTTGCCTTCTGTAATGGCCCATTTGGTATGGCCTTTGCCAAATTAATCGAAGAGATAAGGGTTAGTATATTCCATAATTTTTGGAAGGAACTTAATTGGGACCACAGAAAGGTAAATACAGTGTCCCATGTTGATTTAATTGCGCCAAAAAAGCAATCAAGGGGTCAAAGGTATCTAGATGTTCTGGTACTTATGTGTATTCCTTAACATGGGAGGCGTAAAATGTTTTTGAATACACTAGGAATCAAAGAATGGATGGCTCACAACTAGATAAAACAAAACATTATCACTTCTACGGTAGAAGGTACTAATGTTCAAGATGGTCAAATTCAAGGCAATGCAGAAACACAAAATGCCCAGAACTCTGAATATAACATAAACTTTATTCGAAGAGTCAAGAAGGAATCACAACAATGTAATGGTATGTCATCAGCCACGTCATATCATTACTGATATCAGGGGGTCATGCAGCTATGACCAAGTTGATCCTCCACAATATCAACAGTGGAAAAAGGTATTCTCAGAAATTTTCTAGACGCAATACCACGGGTACCCTCACATTATTGCAGGAAAGATACCAGCAAACTTTAATTGGAGCCTATTTTTTCCTCAGAAAAGCAGCTTTATGATCTGTTCTTGGAAAAATGTAGGGCAGAGAACATGATTAATATTAGCTATTTCACTTTTAGTGAAATGTTGGAGGAAATGGAACTTTCCCTTTGCCAACCTAGAAAGGACATGTGTGATACCTGCAGTCTGTAAAAAGGTAGGAAATGGAATGGAAGACTCATAAAAATGAGAAAAACAGGTCTAGTTTGGAGAAAGAGAAAGATATGTCTGCTGCTCTGCAGAAGGATTACAATGGATTTGCAGTCTGTAAAAACATGCCCATTTATTCAGGCTGGCGCAGTTTACTGCAAAACAAAATTATGTTGCCATACTTTCACCATTTACAGTTTGGAAAGTCATCAGGCCACTAATTATTGGTGAAATGAAGCAGAAGGAGACCTTGTAGCATCAGTCTTTGCTTCATGTCTTGTCTACTACTCAGAAGAACACTGTCTTGAGCCTAAGCTTCCTATTGTCATATACAGTGATGGGTGTGTATATCAGAATAAAAACTTTACTTCGCTTGTCAAATCAAAATGATGTGGAAATAGTTCACAAGTATTTAGCGAAAGGCCACAGCCAAATGGAGTGTGTTGGTGTACATAGGCTACTACAGTGCGTCTCAGTCAGATTGAGTTCCCCAAAGATGACGCTCCTATCCCCGGTATGTGGCAAAGGGACTTCCCGGCAGTTGACTGACTTCGTCCGTGCTCGACAATGAAAATAAATGAAATAAGTTTGAAAATAACGAAAATAGGCACTTAACTTATTACAGGAGATGCTGGAAATGTCCTCCTCCTACATCCACACATTTTTGGCATCGTGATAGAAAATTCTGATTAACATACATTAATTGCTCTTCCGTTATTGAGTTTATCTCTATCCTAAAATGAAAATCTGATAAAGCACATTTAAGTTATTGTGCGTACAAACACAGAGGCAGGCTGACGGACAGACATAATAGGACAACGTTTGTCAACTGCCAGGCAGTTCCTTTGCCGAATACTGGGGATAGGAGCATCATCTGGGGGGAACTCAACGCGCAGTGCGGCGAGTGCAATCTGACTGAGACGAACTGTACTATCGAGAGGAAACTAAAGAACAGAGACATTTACCTGCCAAGTGACTATGTGAGAATAGCTAGAGAGGCCAGGAAAAATCCCTGTCCTTAAGATGTTAAGTGTCTGTCTTTTGATATTTTCAAACACTACTCAAAAAAGACCCTTGCAGTACTATGAATCAATTCTTCTAGGACGAAAAACTGGAGATCCAAACTGTGAAGGAAGTTAGAGCATTTCAGTATAGAAATGGATGGATTATGTTCAAGCTTTCTTTTGTTCAACAGTTTCAGGAAATACTACAGAGGCCAATAAAACTGAAGGAAAATGAAGCTCCCCCAATATCTGTATAGTGCCAGGCTTAAAATTCCAGAGAAAAAAGTGACATCTTCAGGAATTTAAATCAATGATCCCAAAAGACTGTCATCAATTCTACGACAATTTAGCTCATTAATTAAATACATATACATTTATACTTTCTGCAAGTTTAAACAGTTGATTCACATTGTTTTGATGTCATCCTTGAAAAGTTATTTACCATGACTCACGACATGGCATTGATTCTAATCTTGCTAGAAATTAATTTTCTAATAAGTATCTGAAAGAAATTAATATTTGAATAAAAATGTATGAAAGAAAGGAAAATCTATAATGAAAATGTACTTTGGAATAATAAGCAGAGTTAGTACAATCTTCACATAAAAATAAGATGTGTATGAATAAAAATGTTTCTTCCTTCTCCTGTAACTGACTGACTGACTCTGTCCTATATCCCCAGTCTCGAGGCGAAGGGCCGCCAATTGGAGGTTTCTGATACCTATGTGAGTTTTGTTAAGCTTATTTCCCGAGAGAGGGCAGAGGGACAGGTGGTAAGCCCATCGCCTCACAACCCCCAGGAAACTAAGGTATTACTTGGACATGAAAGGCCGAGAAATTTTGTCCAGAGGCTCTAATTTAGGCTTGGAGTTTTTTAACATGCCATAAATCTACGATTGCTTAAAGTCCCTCCCGGAGGACTCTGTGCCCGGATTTTTACGGCCAGAAATAGTGTATAATTAATTTACATGGTATTAGATCTTGGCCATCGATATAAATACAGTGAAACTTTCCTTAATGGACACTTCCCAATAGCGGACATTTTTAAATTCCCCTGCAAAATAACATTGACCCTTATGATAAAATTCTTCCAAATAGCATTCTCAAAAAAGGATGCGGACACTGAAATGTATCCCCCAACCCAAATAATGGACAGCATGAAAGAAAAAGACTGTTGTAAATTAAACTGAATTCTAATGGAATTTTTTGCAACAATCATTATTGTGCATTTTTACTGTTACATTCAGTTCAGTCACAATCTCTTAGCAGCACAGTTGTTAGCTGTGGATACATGAGCAGTTCGTACATTCTTAGTTTGTGGAGTTGAATGTTTGGAAATGCAATCATATTAAAAATGTCACAAAAATGTAAATGTTTGTCACTAAAAGAGATCCTAGATTTCTTTGGGTAATGTGAAGTGGTAGTGACAGATGTCATAGAATTCCGGAATATATTGAATTTGCCTTAAAATGCATGTACTGTATTGTTGTACAAACTTTTTCTACAACAACTTAACTTTAGTTTTGATAGGCTACTATTGTAGGCATATGACTTGAAGAAAACTTTCCTAGCATTACAAAATTCAGCTAAGAAAATGGGACTAAGTATAAATGAAAAGAAAACAAAATATATGATCACTAATGAAAATAATAAATATAATAGAACTGGAGAAAATATCAAGACACAAAATTATACATTTGAGAAAGTAAATAATTTTGTCTACTTAGGAGCCCTAATAAATAAACATAATAACATTCAGGAAGAAATAAGCAAAAGGATACAAAATGCTAACAAATGCTATTTTGCATTAATAAAATACTTCAAATCTAAATATTTGTCATGTAAAACAAAAACAAGGCTATACAAAAAATTAATTAAACCAGTGCTACTTTAGGGAAGTGAGGCTTGGGTTATGACAGAATATGATAAATCTCGACTGGGTGTTTTTTAAAGGAAAATACTCAGAAAGATTTATGGACCTGTTAAAGAAAATGGAGAGTGGCGAGCAAGATATAACAAAGAAGTCTATGAACTATATAATTCGCCAGACATCATTACAGACATTAAAATAGGTAGATTGAGATGGGCAGGACACATACAGAGGATGGATGAAAGTGAAGTGGTTAAAAGAATCATGAAGAATGGACCAGAAGGAAGGCGGAAGATTGGAAGACCGAACTTAAGATGGAGAGACGGAATATTAGAAGATGTGGAATCGCTGAAAATTAGGAACTGGTGGTCTCTTGCCAGAGATAGAGACGTCTGGAGAAGGACTCTGAAGGAAGCCTTGACCCACCAAGGGTTGTTGAGCTAATGATGATGACTATTGTAGGCATAGGCTATACATAAACCTTTTTGTATAAATTTTCTTGACCACAAACAATCTCACTGCCTATTGTACTGTACTGTACTGTAAACTATAGTGTTAAACTATAGTGTTGAATAAGATTTTTTTGTATTAACAATTTTCTAAATAGTAGACACTTCTTAATAACTGACATTTAATTTTTCCCCGGCGGTGTCCGCTATTGGGAAGTTTCACTGTATATGAGTGTCTAATAGGGCCGCTTGCATGGTCTCATGGCTAGCATTGCTGGCTACGGATCCACAGGCCTGAGTATGATCCACGGTACCTACTCAAATTTTACTGAGGTAGGGAAGTTTGAAACAGGGTGTTCTTAGCCCCATGATATAACTGAGGAGCTACTTGATGGAAAAGTAGCGGCTCCGGTTTTGGAAACCATTATTAATGGCCATTTGTGTCGTCATGCTGACCACATGTCCCCAAGCTATTTGCCTATGGTAGATGATGTAGCAGTCGGATGGTAGACCTAGACCCTCCAGGGATGTAGAGCTGAGAAGCTTAGTTTAATATCTAATAATAATAATGTTGAAAATAGCAATATTTATCTCACCACAAAGTGATTAAATTGGTAACTCTGTGAGGGACTTTAAAGCTCGCGCACTTGGAGAAGGGAAATTTTGTTTGCAGACAGCAGACGACGTGACGCAGAGAAGCTCACATGCTTCAGGGCGCTCAAGCGGTAAAGACAATCATGCCTTGTTGCTGCAATCCTCATATGATGATCAAAATGTTTAAACCCTGGGAGTGTTACCACAAAGTCAAGCATCTCACATATGCTACTCACCCGCAGGATGAGGTAATGTTGCAACGACCAAAGTGTGTTTATCTGTTTAAATGATTTAAAATTGTTAAACACCATGTGAGGCATGCTTTCAGTTAATAAGGACCTATCACAAACATGATTTGGAAGTAGTTTAATAGTATAAAGTAAGAAAAAATCAAAATATTCTTTACGTTAAAAACGGGTCATTATGCAATACTGCAACATGATCAGAGGCTGCCACTGATTAGAGGGGTTGTGTTTGCTTTTCCAATGGGAGCAATCTCTCGTTTGTCCTGTCCGAGTTAGTCATGGTGGAATTGATGTTCTATCAACAAAAAGAAAGAGAAGAATAAGCTCCTTTCATTCCATCTATGTCTAGCTTGTGAAAGTCATATTCAGGAAAAATAATAAATAAACCTAACTAATTTTCCTACACAAGATGCCTGTAATATCTGATGTAATATGCAAACAACAGTGGATTGTTTTCTTAGCACTGCACTCCAGGACTGTAATTTGATAAGGAGTAATGAAGTCACCCTAGTAGCACACTTCGTTGGCCTAACGGAGGGATTTGGTTGGCATGGTTGGGATATGTTGGGAAAACGTTCGTTGTAATTTCCTCGGTTAGCCCAATGTACGTTTCCGTTGCGTCATGTGCTAAGTCCTACCGTTGGGTCTATGACGGTGGCCCAACGAGCGCTCGCCCTACCGTTGGTGTTATGATTGCTGGCCCAACAAAAAATGTCGTAATGTGATCGCATTTATGTTAAAATTAAAAAGTGTTGAAATAACATTATAAGCGTGAAATTTTTAATTCTCATAAAATAAAATAGTGTTAGTTCATTAATTATTCGAACTCATTATGTGTTACCTGTATGCGAAAAGTTATAATCACACGAATATTCGGCAATTTCCGGCGCACCTCGTACTGGTGCATTGTGGGGATTGCCGGGGATTGCCGTTGAAGAGACGCTACATGCTAGCATGCATTCGCCATCTTGAGCTGTTGAGTGGAAGAAGCCTAGAATATGTGTTTGAAGATCAGATAAGATAAGGTAAGTTTGTTTATTCTCTGAATATTACCGGTACGTTAATTTCATTTAACTCTACTGGAAGATGAAAGAATCATGGGATCTATGCATTTAGTTTCGCAGGGGCATAGCCAGGAATTAGCAACCAACATATAGGCCTCATTCCAAACACACTGATTAGGGAATACGTGAACAACTTGAACAAAATATCTACAACGATTCTTATTTATTAGACTGAAAGATGTGGCAAGCTTTTCGGCAAAAGATAGATTTATGCTGCACCCCAGCCAAGCTCCGCTGTTTTGTTAGGTTAGGAACGTTTATGTTAGTTTAGGAGCAATATAGTGAATAGCACGAGGTTTATTATGTCTCACATTGAATTTCTTCTGTGACGAAATTTACATTATAATTGTTGAGGTACCTTTATTTGTTTCAGATGATTTACTGAAATCAAGGCAGAAGGAAATCAAAGCAGAGCGGAGGAGCATAAGCAACGAGATTCCAACTAAATTGGAACAGTTCTCAAGATCAATTGGGATTTTCAAGATTTCAAACCTGCATATATGGAGCATGCAGATATGTGTCACAATCAAGTATTTTGATTTATTATACCGTGCATGTTACAGTAGGCCTTAGTATTTCATGTAAACGCATGTTATATAAATTTATGTAAGTCTTTCCACGTTAAGCCCTCATTATATAGTCTAAGAAATCCAGTAAATTGATTCTTGATTCAGGGAATGTTGCCAGTAACATTTAATTATGATGTCTTTATATTCTCATATAAGTTATAATGTGCACTTTTAGCCTTTAATTGCCGGTACTTTGATTAATTAATTTGTTACCCAGTTGTCTTGTGACCAATTATGCCATCATTATTAAGCTCTATCCACAATGTGCAGTTGGCCGCTTGAAAGCTGCAGTTAACATTGAGGTTAGGGAAACATTTTACAGTACAAATAATGGGAAGGAATCGATTTATAGTGCACAATATGTAGGCTATAATAAACACATCTTGCTTTTCATAGTAACCTAATCTATTTCTTTGCACTAGTAAATAATTTTCAATCTCGTAATATGTAACTTGCAGTTGGTAGTCGAATATGAATTTCTCGACTGCCAAATACCAACTGCTGACTGCAACTGTACTTTGTGAATGGCGTACATTACTCACCACATGTTTTACTTTGACTACCAACTACAGGCTGCCAACTGCACATTGTGGATAGAGCTTTAGGCCTAATACGTTAGTTATATAATCAACTCTACCAAGTAACTTGCATTTACATTATGTTTGAATAACCGTCTAAATCTGATTAGCTTAACTTGATAGCTAGAATTCTTTTCCATCAAATTGTTTCATCTATCCCTATAGGCCTATATGTGCACTTAATAGATTAGGTTATTTAAAACATCTTTACGAAATCATGTAAAATCTCTTCACAAATTTCTAAAGAATTCTATCTGTTCTATTCTTAATTTAGGCTTACATTCAGTCACAATTTTGGTTATAACCCCAATAGGCTACAGTTTGTAGAATTCAATTTAAAATGAACTCTAAAATGTTGTGTTTAGGCCTAATCAATTTCGCTAATGATCTTAACATCAGTCTTTGTAAAAGTAAAATATTACTTGTTTATGGAATAAAATGGGAATAATGGAACTTTGTGCCCCACGCGTTCCCCTTTCCACTCGCCTGGCTGCTTCCCGCATGCCACCTGCCACGCTTTCCCGCAGGTCATGCCTGTAGCCGCTGCTCAACGCCGGTAATGCGTAATTGCGATTGGTATGTCACCTAATATTTCGCAATAAAAATAAAATACCCTTGCACCTGGCAGTCAACCCAATTCTGTACTAATTCCATCCTACTATCCCCACAAATCCTATTTCCCTTAAATCTACATCCTTATATTTTCTTTCCACCTACGTCTAAGTCTTCCAAGTGGTCATTTCCCTTTGGGTCTCCCACTCAGCATTTTTTAGATGTCTTTCCCCCCCCATACGCACAACATGTTTAGCCCATTTCATTCCCTGTGATTTAATTTCCCGTACTATATCTGGTGGCGAGTACAGATTATGAAGCTCGTCGTTATGCAGTTTCCTCCAGTCCCCATTTTCATCTCTCCCATAGGCCCAAATATTTTCCTAAGCAGCCTGTTTTCGAACACACTCAGATTATGTTATAAACTGCATCGTACAGTCAAAATTGTAATTGAATGTAAATTAAGAATATAATAAATAGAATTATTATGAATTTTGAAGAGATTTTACACAAATTTTTAAAGCTTTTTTAAGCCTATATTGAAGTCTTTTAAGTATTATTTGATAATGAATAAGCTAATCTAAGTGCATAGGTCTATAGGAATAGATGGAACAGCATTTTAGAAATAAAGCTCTTACAGGTTAAGCTAATCAGATTAGACTGTTTTTCAAACATGATGTAAATACGCCTTTTAACCCTGTTATGAACTATGTTTTATAAATTATACAGGCAAATAGAATGGAAGTTACTTGATAGAGTTGATTATATTTCTAACGTATAAGCCTAATAATGGTGATGCTATAACTGGTCACAGACCACAACCATCCCGGCAAACTATCTATTGGAACGGCAGTAAAACTCTTTAACCTGAAAGTCAAACCAGTGGCGACCTATGGCATAGAACATGTATGGCCTCACCTACGAGCTAAACAATTGGAACTCTTGGAGAAAGTGAAGGCGGGATACCTAAAGAGAGTGCTCTGCGTGTCGAAATATACACCATTACGTCTTATTTATGAACTGGCAAGAGAACCATTCTTTATTGAGGAGCTGCATGTTTAAATGTTACTGCCTGTGACGAAGGCGTACGTAGGTGCCCTGGAGGCCTTGAAATCAAAGAAGGCAACTAGGCCTATATGGGAGGCATTCTACAACACGGATGCATTTGTGAACCGTGAATGGATGCAGGGGGGATATAAGCTGAGGCATGCGGCGACAAGATTCTCAGTCCACGGTGTCCATTTTAAGTTTTGTGTGCCACTAAACATTATCACGACCCAGGAGCGGGATGCGTGTGCACTAAATGTGAAGCATGCGACAGGTACCATGCACTAAACTGCAAGAGGCGAAACGAATCCCTAACCGCTTTCTGCTGCGAAGACTGATTTACTCACAATGCACGTTGTGCGCAATACTAATTTATTATTATAACTGGTCACAAGACAAATTAAGTAATCACAGTAGGCTAAAAGATTGCACATTGTTACTTATATGAGAATATAAAGATTAACACCATATAATATTGTAAACGTTAATGGTAACATTCTTGGATTTCCTAGACTATATTGAGGGCATAAGGTGGAAAGATCAACTTACATAAATCAACTATTCTCACATTGCTTAAAAATGAAGTTTATTAATACATGTTATGTAGTTCATAATATATATATATCTGACTTATCCATAACTTGTAAAGCAGCAATAACAATAAACTATTCATTATTCATTTCTCTGAATTTTATTTAGCCTATAGCCAAGATTCTTTCCTTATGTTATACCATGTATCACCATTTTTCTGAGGTATAGAATTCTGGACCAAGGTGCACATAGCCTCATGAAGACGAGGAGCCACTTGATAAAGAAATAGCGGTTTCAGCCATGAAGACAACCATCTGCCAATGTAGAAGAATGGAGGAAGAAGTTGCAACATGGGTAGTAGGCCTTGTCCCCTCATGGGATGAAGTTCTCGACCATTAGTATTACAGTGCTTTCACTGTACGACTTGGCCAGCAATCGCGCGGGCCGACTCCGTGACTCATGCATCAAGCTCCAGAGTGATGCCTCGTCTCACCGCTGAAGTCTAGCATGTGATCTGATTGTGTTCACACATGAATAATTATTACAGCAGTGTTTGTGTTTTCTTATGGTTAAAGTAGTTTTTAGTTTTGCTTCAAGTGTTTTAAAAATGCCACAACATAATTATACATTAGAACTACTGCGTGTCAATAGCAATTTCCTCAAAAGGTGACGTAGATGTAATGATGCAGAAGGACGGCATTTCCAACATCTCCTGTGATAAGGTAAGTTTTTATTTTTATTTTATATTTTCATATTTTATTGTGATTACAATTACGGAAATATATCAATTCGCCTGGAGTACCGTGATCTGGCCCCGCATGCGGTTAACCTGTGTCGGTGGAGCAGCCTGTGCGATTCCCAACCTAGTCGTACAGTGAAAGCACTGTATAACCATCAATAAGCCATCCAAATCCAATGATTTCCCTATATTTCTCCATTAGGTTCTGCTTTTTTGTCTTGGTTTCATGTTTATTTTATCATAATTAGGTAGTTGATAAAATATTTTCCTCAGCAACTGCAATTTAAGAATGATTAGCAAGTCCATGCAAATCTTTCACACTTTGCCCCTTTTGATAGGTGCCCAGGAAAACTTGGCATTTAGCTAACTAATAAATTCATTCTTATACATTCACAAAATACAGTATACGGTTGAATTAAGAGCAACATATGAACTGTATACTGTGTTTTGTGAATCTGTATGAGTGAATTTATTAGTTAGCTAAATACTTGGTTTTCTTGGACTATTATCAAAAGGGGTGAAGTGTGAAAGATTTGCATGGATTTATAAGTCATTCTTAAATTGCAGTTGCTGGGGTAAATATTTTATCAACTACCTAATTGTGACAAAATAAACATGAAACCAAGGCAAAAAGCAGAACCCAATGGAGGAATGTAGGGAAATCGTTGGATTTTGGTTGGCTTATGGATGGAATTCGGATGGCAACAGTTGGCATTCTGTTGGCATTACAATGATGGCCCAACAGATCGCCAACGAACATTCCCAACTGTTGGGATTTTGTTGGATATTGGTTGGCTACAGTTGGCAATTGGTTGGGTAAAATGCACTTTGCCAACGGAACCCCGACGGACATTCCTAACCGTTAGCCAACGAAACATGGCGATCATTTCCCAACATTGGCCCAACGATCTGTGCTACTAGGGCATGCTCTCTGTGTACAAAGAAAACAAAAAACTGGCTGACTCGGTTGAGCGTATGCTTTATCGAGTTTTGAAAAAATGATCATGTTTCCCTCTTCTGTAGGAACTTGAAATATTGGATTATGTGAGATCTGGCTTCACAGACATATTGGTAACACAAAGAGGATACTGATTTTATTTGATTGAGTTTTGAGAAAAACACTCTTCAATTCAAAATGGAGTGATTGAATAATTGTTCATTATTCCCTAGAGCCCATACTAATGATATATTCAAAATTTCTGGAATCACGCCACTTTCTAGTTCTGCAAATGCAGCAATATTCAGTCATTTACATCCTATTAAAAATAAACTTATTAAATCCAACACCACCTAAAGATGTTCATCTCTATAATATGAGACAAGTCAATGATCTCTATCCACAGCAAATCCACTATGTATGACCTAAAAGGAATATTACCTCATCCTAAAAAATTATCGTTTTACCTTGAAAACAGAGCTCTAAAATTTGGGTGCGTCTAATGGTCTGAAATACACTAAAAAAATTAAAATTATGGTAACTATTGCTGGAATATCATAGCTATACATAAGGTGTTGTAAACGATAAGACAGTTACAAATTTAGGACAGACTGTACATCAGTGCACTTGTCACAATCATAATAATAATAATAATAATAATTTTATTTCATCCAGTGTATCAATTACATATTGATTTTGGACATGTCAAACTTAAATCTAATTACAGACTATGATCATACCAGAATACAAGATTCATTAATTAATAGATATCATAGAACTATTTACCCTAGGCCTATATCTAATTTAGAGTTCATCTATCCTGTAAAGTGCTTTTTCACAAAGGTAGCTCTTTAATTTTTGTGTAAATTTTTTCCCAGTGCACTGTTTTAAAGTGTTTGGTAGTTTATTATAGAACTGTACCCCAATTACATATGGATCCCTGTTTGATGATTTTGTGTTGTATCTTTTTGTGTATAGGTTTATGTTTGATCGAGTGTCATACTGGTGGATTTCATCTATGGCTACGTTTAATTCTGGTTTGGATTTTAAAAGTAAAATTACCCTATATATATATAATGACATTATTGTTAGAATTTTTTCCTTCCTAAATATATCTCTGCAGCTGTCTAACCTTCCCAGTTTATATATTATTCTAAGACACCGCTTCTGTAGTATAAGTATTCTACATAAATGTGTATAGGCACATGCTCCCCATACTTCAATACCATATAGGATATGTGGATAAACTAGCCCATAATAAATCATTTTTAGTGTAGCAGTGCCAACGTATTCTGACATGTACTTCACAATATATATGCCCTTGCTTACCTTCTTACAGACTTCATTTACATGCAGTTTCCAGGATAGATGCTTATCTACTAATATTCCTAAGAACTGATGACTATTTTTTTCTTCTATATCAGTGCCATTAATTGTGATATTAAATTTGTTTTCCTGTAGGCGGTTTGCTAGTTCAAACTTAATAATACCTGTCTTATTTACATTAGTTGTAAGATTGTTTGTACTGAAATAGTCATAAAATGAGGGTAGCTGGAAGTCAGTTACACAATGGAAAAGAAAGGTATATTGAGTTCTTTTATACAAAAGAAGTCTCTTCGCCGGGTGATTCAAATGAATACAATGACTTCTAAACAGCCTTGTCCCGTTACACTTAACCATATGCTGAATTGAGGTTAGAGGGTGTAAAATTATTTTCAGTCTTTCATGAGAAATCAGTTCAGTTAAAATTTATGCGATGCCACCTGCACAGAAGAGATTTTCCAACGATGCAGGTTTTAAGTTAGAAGTGATTTACACCGATTGCATTGTACAAGGTTATAATTTGCTTATGTATTGAAGTATAATGTTCCCTTTTAAAATATTTATTTTTCTTTAAATTTCCATCCTAAAATTAAGGTGCATCTTATGGTCCGTAAAATATGGTATACAGAGTGATTCACGAAGTTTTACACTTAGGGAGGGCATTCCTGAAGTCATGTGGAACAAAAAATGTTAATAAAAAAATTGCATCCAACCAGTAGTTATATTGCTACAGGTGGTTGAAAATCTTTTGTTAGAGGCAAAATTGAATAACATAACTAAAAAAACACAAACAAATGATACAGTAGTTAATCTGAGGCTTTCACATGCGGTGTGTACCAGATACCGTGTTCCTGTGGTAAATCTTACATTGGAACTACGAAGAGACACATCTCGACCAGGTTAAAAGAACATAGGACCTATTGCCGCCAGGGGCATGTGGAGAAGTCAGCTGTGGCTGAACACGCGTTTACAGACAGTGATCACGACATAGGCTTCCAGGAGACGAAAGTACTGGCAAGAACTTCGCATTACTATGCCCGCCTTAACAGAGAAGCTATAGAAATTTTCAAGTTTAGAAACAATTTCAACAGAAAAGAAGAGGGGCTAAAACTTCCAAAAGCTTGGTTTCCGGCCTTAAAATCACGTATTAGACAAGAAGGAATACAACAGCCAGCGTCGAACGCCTCCATTGGTGCGACGGTAGCAACCGCAACCAGCTAAGCCACGCCCACCGCGAGTATATAAGCAGCTCCGTTTCTCCAAGCAGTTCAGTCAGCGTCAAGATAGCAGCCACTGAAGAAGTTCCCCACAGCGGGAGCAAAACGTCTGGCGAGACTTGTAATTTTGCCTTTGGACCACGGCCCACAGCCCGGAAGATGCTTCAACTCCAAATGATACAGTTCCTACTCTTCTTACTGCTTACTTCTTGTAACTTCATTCTGTTCATCAAATGTTAATTTTACAAGAGATTTTCAAACTTGACTCCATAGAATAGAATTTTATTGTCATTAAACATTTACAAGAAATGTATCAACATTGACAAATAAATCTGTACATAAAATATTGAAATAAATATTATATTACAAATAATTAACTAAGGATTACTGTCACTTTGCTTATACACTACCCAGTGGCGGACGCAGAGGGGGGATTGGGGGATAGATCCCCCCCCGAAATTTGAAAAAAGGCTATAATGCACATTGAATAATTTTTTTTAGTATTCTTTCTACCTATTCAAATCCCCCCCCGAAAAAAAATTCTGCGTCCGCCACTGACACTACCACATCACAAAATATTAAATTAGTATAAATAAAATTTCATCTTTGGAATTTATATACCACAATTTACTAACCAGTATTCTGTATTTTACAGGTATTTTTCCCAATTGATATTAAATAAAATTCGTCAAGTGAATAAAAACATTCTTTAATTAGTATGCCTTTAATGGCATTCATACGCTTGTGAATCGTGCGTGTCACATTCTTAACTTAACAGAGTTGTTCTTGATGATTGTTGCAGCCTCCATAATGCACAAAATTAATTCTTCATGTGTGTTTACCTGAAACTGGTACCCAGTAACCTTCATCCATCCCCATAAGCAATAATCTGGGGATTTGGCTGGCCAGATATGAGCACCGCGACCAAACTATCCATGTGGGAAATACTGGTTTAGATTACACTGTTCTACAAGGGTCATTTTTCTTATATGAAAATATGTGTTTCTAAAGGATTTCCATATGGTACATTCAAATCTGAAAACAGAAATTCGCTATCAGGCACAGTTTTTAAGTTATACGAGAATATATGTCTCATTTAACTGACATTTTAAGTTTGTAATCAAGTTGGTGAACTTTGCTTAACAACAGCTGGCAATAGTTAATTTTGTCCTAATTTATTTTCATTTTCAGATTGTGGCATTCCTGTTGCTAGTAAAATTTTATGTTAATTAGCAAGTCATTGTTACAGGATTTAAAATTGAGTTTTATAGCGTTAAACTGGCATTATTTGGATGGTGGAGACATTCTTTATCATGTTAGTAAATATTCATTTTTGACCATAACATTCAGACATCTGTGGTAAATAAAATATGTAAAACTTATAATTATAATTATAATTATAATGATGACATTCTGCAATGATGTTTTGTGGACTAATGAATACTTTGAACTTCAAATACGAGCCACAGGAGTGGAGACTTTTTATAGATGCCTCAAAATACAGTCTAAAGGGAGTTCTCCTCCACAATGGGAACATAATGCCTTCTGTCCCAGTTGCCTATGCAAGTATGACTAAAGAATCATATGATATTTTGAAAAATATGCTGAGATTAATAAAATATAATGAGCACAAGTGGAAAATATGTGGTGATTTGAAAATAGTTGCCATGATATTAGGTATGCAACAAGGCTACACCAAATATGGATGTTTTCTGTGCTAGTGGGATAGTCGCGATAGAAATTCCCATTATAAAAGAAAGATTTGGCCTGAACGTAAGTGGAAAGTTGGAAAAAAAAAAATTACTGAATGAGAAATTGGTAGCCAGTGAAGATGTTCTGCTGCCCCCTCTTCACATCAAGCTAGGCCTTATTAAACAATTTGTTAAGGCCATGGACACATCTGGAAGAGGATTCATGTGCCTCTCAAAAAAGTTTCCTAGTCTTTCTGCAGCAAAAATAAAAGAGGGCGTGTTTGTGCGTCCCCAAATTAGAGAACTTCAAAAGGACTCAGATTTTGAACAATACCTTGCTCCAAAAGAAAGAAGAGCGTGGTCTTGTTTCAAGAATGTAACGCAACATTTTCTGGGAAGAAAAAGAGCTAACAACTTCGAACAACTGGTTCAACAAATGGTAAATGCATATAGGGATCTAGGATGTCACATGTCTTTAAAAGTGCATTTCCTAGATTCACATCTACATTATTTTCCTGAGAGCTGCAGTGATGTCTCCGACGAACATGGTGAAAGATTTCATAAAGATATAATGTCCATGGAAACGCGGTATGAAGGGAAATGGATACCTGCGATGCTTGCTGACTACTGCTGGAACATTATCAGAGACTGCAAAATTGAACACAAGAGAAAAAAATAAGACTTTTAAATTCTTAGAGAAAAGTGTATTTTTTCATATTTTCTAAACTTAAATAAGTCTTTCCACATAATATAATTATTATATTAAGGCTTGTGTACATTTATTTCGTTTTATAGTGCATAACATGTTTGTAAATAATTTTGCAAGTGACTAAAATATTTATAGTTACATGTTTTGCCTACATAAATACGTAGCGTGGAAACGAAAATTATTTAAAACATGAAATTGCATATAACTTGAAAACTATGCGTGACACAGAGAAACTAATTACAGATTTGAATTCAGGAGGTGAATTTCCATGTTAATCAAGAATGTTATACCCAGAAAAATGAATTTCATTTTTATTTGTAGAACAGTGTTATCTTTCATGGCCAGGGTGATATGAGAATGCACCCCATCATGTCTCGTTTGAAGAGGAAAGTCTTCTATACTGTTTTTCACATCGTGAAGGCACAATGGGCTCTTATGGCCATGTTATTCATATGGGAGAATCAAGCGCCCACAGGCTCTATGTTGCCAGATTGGTCTGTTTTCAGAATATGACCAGAGTGAAATAGGAATATGCATTTCTGTATAAAATTTTATGAAGAATATGATGGTAGACACGAAAATCTCAATTTTCATTCATTTTTGTTTAAATTAAAATGGCATTCGATTGGAACCCTCAAGGATCGAGCAGACGAATAGGAAGACCTAGGACAACATGGTGTAGCATGATTAGAATGGAAGCTGCACAGGCAGGGAAAAGCTGGAATGAAATTAAAGCTCTTGCAAGCAACAGAGTCTGATGCCGTGCTTTTATTAAGGCCCTATGCTTCCCTATGGAGTAACCAGGACTACTACTACTACTTTGTTTAAATAATAAAAATTGGATTTTTTTCATTAAACGAAAATTTTAAGATTTTTCTTTCAAAACATTAAAACGTACAAAACAATTGCAATGAAAAAAGTCTCAGTTATTCGTTTATTCTTACAGATGATGATAATTCGAAAAGTTCACCAGTATTTTAAAAATTTTGTTTAAAAAAAATAATTTGTCAGATAAGATGAGAGTATTTTTAGATTTTGTACTTGAAAATGTCGTCGCTGGCTAAATTTCGTTCTATTAGTCCACATAAAAGCTTCCAGCGATAAAGTTGTAAAGAAAAGTATGAAATAATTTTTCAGCATCTTTCAAAAGTCCCCCGAACAATATTAGCCATGTATCCTCAGTTTCTTTCTCGGGAGAACAGTGTGCGACATTGTGAAAAAGTGACATTCTATAGGGGTCCAGCTAGCTGTAAGTTTCTTTCTCTTCGGTTAACTTTTTGAGTTGTAATATTTTATTTTCATTTAGTGAATAAATTAAGCTTGTGCAAGATATTGCAGCACAGTTTAATTCGTTGAAATAACACTACTATGTTTCAATTATTTAATGCTGTTAGCCTACACATGCCATAGTGTGACCATTATATTCAGAGCTATTAGTCGACTGAAATTAATGACATCAGCTTCAAAGCTCAAATATTAGAGGAATGCTTTCACAGCATATTAAATTAACACATGACAGAAACAAGACTTTTTTACTGTTTCAAAACACCCCTCCTTCAATTATGTCTGTTAAGAAAGCAGTAAATGAAGAAATGGATTTACCAAATTTAAATACTCAACTTTTTATCGTTTGGTGAAAGAAATGGGGTTTGATTTTGAAAAGCGAGGGAATAAATCGCTGATGATACAAAGAAACGATATTATACTGTGACGACATTCGTATTTACGAAAGATGAAACAATTAAGGAAAGAGGGAAAGAATATTGTGTATTTAGATGAAAGTTGGGTAAATGTAGGTCACAGTGTGTCAAAAGTTTGGAAGGATAAAACAATAAAAACTCCAAAAGATGCTCTTTTAACGATTGTCCACTGTGGAGCTGTACTGCTTGAGGACCAGGCTTTGTTTTCTTACATGCCGGTGGTAAGATGGGTTTGTAGAGGGAGCAAAGCACGTTTTCTTGGTGGAAAAAAATTATTCTGATTATCATACCGAGATGGATAGTGACAGCTTTAAACAGTGGTTCAGAGATCAAGTTTTTTTTAGTTTTTTTATTTTATTACATTTATTACATTTCATTATTACACTTCATTACTTAGGGGAAACTCAGGAGGTTTGACCCACTTTCACATTAAACATTTTTCTCCTCTTTCCTTTTCATTCCAAGCAATTTATTTTGGCATGTGTGTACATGTGCCATCCACTTGTGTGTAAATAAAAAATACTTACCTGATTCCTACTAGTAGAATCTATGATGCATTGAACTATATGAAATATACAGAAATGGGTCAAACCTCCCGATGTGTGGGGGGTTTGACCCATGGTACGGGAGGTTTGGCCCACTGTATAATAACTACAGGAAAAAATAATAATGGTTCAGAAGAAGTCATTGATGAGTACAGTTTATTAATACTAATTACAATTCTGGTAATTAACCAATAAAATACTGAGAAGAAAACATAAAGGTGCATTCTGACCAGTGACGTTAAGAGCATTACAATTTTTTCTCCTAACGCACATTGAATTTTGAAAAATCATAGACAAATTTGAGTCTTGACGTCAACCTTTCAGTCCCAGCACACCCGGCTTCGGTAGTTTAATCATGTCACATACTGCATCAGACACATCCTCAGGGTCAGAGAAGACGAATTCGGAGCCTTCCTTTAGTCTTCTGAGAAATTTAACTTTATATTCAAAATCATTGTATTTTTTCATGATTTTACACACATAATAATAAATAACCTTCTTTGTTGCCAATTTCACAAGTGCATAGTCATTAACACTATAAGTATGCTTTTCTATACTGTCTGTAACACATTCCAAGGCATCTTCTGTTTCAGATGATGATGAACTAGTGACGTCCTCATTTTCTTCGCTACTATTTGAAAATTCTAGACATTTGTTCATGTTTTTGGCAGCAGGAATGTTTCTTTTCATTTTCTTTTTCATCCTCATAGCATGTTCTGCTTCAATAGATGCCTTCACAGGAGTATAAGTTAAAATTCGGGACTTTCCTGGCCTCCGTCCACCATTCCCTTTCTTTGGACCAGCTTTAGGGAAGGGTCTGATCTGTTCTGGAGTCACAGACACTGTTGCAGAAATTCCCCCAGAAGGTTCTGCTGTTAATGCAGATGCAGGCACTGAATATCCCTCAGAAGTTTCTCCTGTCGAAGCAGATGCAAACATTAAAACGTAAAATAAATCTTACATCTGGTCTGCTAGCATTTTAATTCTTCCAATTCTTTTGGTTTCCAGGAAAGTGGCATCTAGAAAAAGGAATCATTAAGTTATTATTGTTATGTTTATGTAAAATTTCATCTTAACTTGATTAAAAATAACATAGTTATGGATATGTAGTGGGTCAAACCACCTTCAACTTAGTGGGTCAAACCTCCTTACCCTGCATCATTACATTATACTAAGAAAATACTGCTTAAGGTTATATTAAAACAATTTTTTGTTACTACAGAATTTTAAAGTCACCTTTACTTAATATTATGCAAATTAAACATTTCATAATATTGTGAATCTGTCTTACCTTTATCTTTGCAGAGAAAGCCAGAAATGCACAATTTTTTTGCTCCAAACATTAAAATCCTCCTCACACTCTTTGAATGGCTCCATGCACTATTCTAAAAGGCTGATCATGATGCCAATGTAGTTCACTAATCTGACACCATGTGGCAGCATATACCAATGTATACAATTTTTTTTAGCAAGGGTGGGTCAAACCTCCACTATGGTCAAACCTCCTGAGTTTCCCCTACATTATTTCACATTTAGTACAAGTAAAACAAATAAAACCAACATGCCCCTATATGAGCAAAGCCTAACTTTCCACCAGGAACAGTCTTTGTTATGGACAACGCATCCTATCACGGTAGGAAAAACTAAACAATCCCCAGTTCCAACTCCCACAAGGACGATATACAAAGTTGGCTCACATCAAAAATATTCCGTATTCAGAAGATTGCCTTAATAGAGAATTAGTTAATATCATACAAGATCAGTACAATGGTACAGTTGTAGACTCGATCGCAGAAGAACAGGGAGTAATAGCTTGTAGGCTGCCTTCATACCATTGTGAACTAAACCCTATCGAAATGGTACCGAGTCAGGTACAAAGATCGCCTAGAATCTGAAAGCTTCGCGACCGTTAAAATTCGAACATGCCGTTGGCAGTGCACATGCGTGGAGTGCTAAAGTCCACAGTGAAAATACAGTCCATGACTCCACGCGCTTTAGTTAACCAAGTGGATGCTAGTGTGATACCGTCAATGTTTTCAACTCAGCACATTTCACTTGCATTCGAATTCCCGCCGCCTCTGTCTGTGACATCGTCAATGCTTTCAGTTTGAGGGCGAGCTCTGTAAAAGGGCATGTTGGACGACATTACATTAACTTCAAGGAGAAGGAAATGGAACCATTGATAGAAAATTCTTTTTCGTCAGTTAACAAGGATCAGTGGACAAATTACTGTAAACATACTGAAGGTGTAGAGGACAGATATGTGGAAAGTAGATCAGCTGCAGGATGACATTCATGAACCTCTGGTCTTTAGATTAACCAGCAGTTCTTCCAACAGTGATTACAGTGAAGAGCCCTAGGATTTGGCAATGGACTTGAACCCATATATGATTGAGGTACTTTTATTATTGTTACTATGTACTTATTTAACGTTTTAAGGTTTAGGTATAATACATATTAACAGATTTAATTCCATGTAAGAAAGACACAAAAGACACAAAATAGCAATAGACATTATTGTGATTGCATACAAGAAATAGTCACATGATCGACCTGCCTTACTCTAGACCCCTAGTAGCACAGATCGTTGGGCCAATGTTGGGGAATGATCGCCATGTTTCGTTGGTCAACGGTTATGAATGTCCGTCGGGGTTCCGTTGCCAAGGAGCGTTTTATCCAACCAACTGCCAACTGTAGCCAACCAATATACAACAAAATCCCAACAGTTGAGAGACACCTATTAGGTAATGGTGGAACTACTACGCAGCGCAGCGCAGAGACATCTGGCGGAAATACTAGAAGCACACAAAACTTAATTTTTTATTTTCCCTTTCATCCCTTTAATCATCCCTTTTCTCCTCTTATCCCTATTAACTCCCTCCTCTCCTTCACCCTACCTACCTATTCCTATCGTATAAAATTCGCACCTATGGGGATTCGATCTCGGAACCGCTTGCGTTATAGTCTATCGCTTTAACCACTACGCTATTAGATCGTTGAAATAAAAATCGAGAATTCTTCTAGCCTATTTACTACAGAGATGTGTAATACATGATAAATAGTAAGAAGGATATACATCTCGTATTTTGAATATTTGATGTGAATATATGATAACGTTATTTTCAGAGAACAAATAAAGAGCCCTAATATTAATAGAAGTAAAAACACCATTCGGATTCTTGAACATATCAAGATGGCGAATAACTGTTGTATGACTTGTTTCTTCATCGTCTTCGTGATGACCCGAAGTACGCCGGAAATTGCCGAAGATTGGCAGGAAGAGGTGGAGCGAAGTAAATTTTTATCATGTATCGCGCGCAAAGAGCTCGAATAATTAATTAATTAAAACTGTTTTATTTTATAGGAAATGAAAATTTAACGCTTATAATGTTATTTCAACACTTTTTAATTTTAACATAAATGCGATCACATTACAACGAGATTTATTGTTGGGCCAGCAATCATAAACCCAACGGTAGGGAGAGCCCTCGTTGGGTCAACGTCGTAAACCCAACGGTAGGACTTGGCGCATGACGCAACGGAAACGTACATTGGGCTAACCGAGGAAATTACAACGAACGTTTTCCCAACATATCCCAACCATGCCAACGAAATCCCTCCGTTAGGCCAACGAAGTGTGCTACTAGGGACTATCTAAGATTCACAATAGTCATATATACTTAAGCATTGATTTATTTAACAGACTACCTAATTACATCAAATCTTACCCCTTGACAAAGTTTAAAAACGTCTTAAATCAATGGCTAACAAGGAAAGCCTTTTACTCTATAACTGAATTTAAGGAATTAGACACAATAGAATTAGACTTATAGTAAGTAAATTTGAGATGAATTGTTAGGATTAAGCTGTGTATCTTATTGTATTATATTGTTAAATGTTAGGATTAAGTTGCATATCCTATTGTATTATATTGTTAAATGTTAGGATTAAGTTGCATATCCTATTGTATTATATTATTAAATGTTAGGACTAAGTTAGGATTAAATGTTATGTTATATAAAATCTATGACGAAGCCAATTGTATCAAACATACCTAACGGCTAATAAAGATAAAGATTCTTATTCTTATTCTTATTCTTATTGAAGAGTAAAAATTTAATATCCTTTTGTTTATGATATTGAACCAATAAATTGATTATATAATAATGATAATGGTAATATTCATAATAATAATAATAAGCGAACACCTGCATTGTGTAATGGTTGGCTTCCTGACTACTGACATAGGCTACATCCTATGAAGACTGAAAGTACTGGTATGATATCCCATATCTCCTGATTTTTTCTGAAGTCAATATTCAGCCTCGAAAGGGCAACTGATAACTTCTTCATAAAAAAGTAGCGACTCCAGTAAGAAACATCAATGACGGTCATTGGAGGCGGCATATTAACCAATGTTCCAAATCCTACCATCCGTGAATGAAGTCATCAGACCAAGGTAAATAACATAGTGGTCGCATGATTGGCCCTGTCACTCGATGTGATTAGCCTAATGGAATTCCAACAAAAACATCACTAATTATTAATGATTGTAATGATGTTGATTATGATGATGATGATAATAATAATAATAATGTTGGAATTAAAGGAATCGTGATGTTACGACTCAAAAGTTAACTGAACAGAAAGCTTGTGCTATCGCCCAATCCGAATATTCAGCTTATGTCAAGCTACATCGCGTGCTGTTCACCTGGGAAAGAAACTATGGATTTATTGTTCGGGAGAGTTTTGAATGAAGATAAAAATTAATTTCACATTTTTCACTACAATTTTGTCGCTGGAAGTTTTTATGTGGACTTATAGAACAAAATTTAGCCAGTGATGACATTTTCCAATACAAAAATGAAAAATACACTTACCTTAAGATTTGAAAACTTCTGGGCTATTAGGCCGTGGTCCAAGGTTGCTGGGACCAGATGTTTCACCTGCTACTATGGCAGGCATCCTCAGAGGCTGCTCAAGTTCGACTGGAGCGATGTCTTCTTATGAGATCGAGCTGCAGACTGCATTCTGATGCTGTTGGGCACCGGTATTTATTCCCTGGTTCTCAGAGGTGTAACGAGGGGGGGGGGGGTTGATTAAAAAAAGGAAAATTGTACAATTTTTTAAGTCAGCTTATAAATTACTTAATACGAGTATAAAGCGTGGGAAGCTTAAAACTCGTTATTGTGCATCTTAATTTTTAAAATTTTCCGGGGGAGGTTCCCCGAACACCCCTCTCCCTGCGGGGTATTCCATACCCCCCAGACGTTATAACCCCCCCCATATGGTCGGCCTGGTTACGCCCATGCTGGTTCTGGAGTGGGGGGTGGTTGCCAGCGAGGTCTGTATTGGACGGCAGTACTGCTACTTCCCGTAATATCGGGTGCCAAAACTTGCTGATTCTTAGGCCTTCCTCTTTTCTATTAAAGTTGTTAAGGTGTTTGAAGATTTCAATAGCCTCTCTGTTTAGTCTCTGGTAATACTGTAGGCCTACGTTGGTAGAAAGGACCTGTGTTTCACTGTACATAATGTCGTGGTTTCCCTCCTCGAAAAGAGCATACTCTGCTATGGCTGAATTTTCTGGCTGGTAGAGTCGGCAATGTCTTTTATGTTCCTTGATGCGTGTTGAAATGTTGCGTTTTGTAGTGCCGATGTATACTTTTCCACAGATGCAGGGAATTCTGTAGACTCCTGGGATGTGAGGGGGTCCTGATGAAATGGTATATTCCAAACCCAATATGCTTCCTCTTTTAAATACTGATAGAATATTTAGGCCTAAGTGATGGTATAGGTAAAGCTGCAACTAATGAGGCATTATTTTACTTAGAACTTAATTAGACATATGGGTGGTGCGAATGAGCTTGCATTGCTAACTACATTCTTAAACCATAAGAAATCATAATAAAATTCACAATAAAACTAAATGAACACAAATAAATCTCAGACGCCTAGAAATATGCTCAACTTGCACAAATCTGGACACTGTACTAAGCACACTAATCTGAACTTAACTCAAAAAAAGCTAACTAAAGCTACCGGTATGTACAACTCAGTCTATGGGATAATATGTTTAATAATATGTTTAGTGTAAAACTGATTATATTACTTGTAATATAATTCTTGAAGTGATTCTTATCCGTCTGTAGAATACAAGAGTAGGGTATGATGGCAGTGGCTAAAGCTCTTCCATACATGCTAGCCTTGGCCCTTTGAAAAACTTTGCTATTTGCTTGCATGTGTACCGGTACTATCATCTTTTGGACTTACAAAAAAATCTCGCTTGATGAACGGTACTATTAAATTTTTTTTTTTTTTTGTGAATTCATGGGTGGGATCCTACCATTTTGAATTTCCATGCTGCCAACTAACACAACTCATATCTGCTTTTTGTTACGATTGCTCCTACGTTGAAATAATTTTTTAGTGGTTAGGTATTTGTACAGCAATATAAATATTAGATGGAAATTTGCAGTGAAGTGTTGATATCTGTAGTAAGATTGAGATTGGAAATGTACACACTAAACTTCACTAAAAGGTATATTTACCCAGGATGATCATTTCAGCGGGTCTTCCCACCATCATCAGCTGATTCGACTGGCCCTCTAGTGGCGGGTGAATGAATTTGTCGATCAGGGTTCCTTGTATGCCAAATGAAGTGTCAAAGTTTAAGAGATTTTCCCGGTTCTTTTTAATGAATATTTTTTCCCAAACTATAAGTTCTGTAGGTTTTTCAACTTGTTTCAAAAGTGCAATTTCATTTTCAATTTCATGGCAGCTACTTCCCAGAAATGCATTGCCAAAGCGGATTTTTCAATTTGTTTGTTCATGATGTTCCTAAAATGTTCTTTTCTCCTTATTGTGTCTAAATTCCTTTTTGTTTGGCCTATATAAAATTTTCCACAATCTTTGCAATTAATTTTATAAATTCCAGCTTTTTTGTAATGAGGGACCTTATCTTTCTGGTTGGTTTTTATAAGATTTTTCAAACTGAATTTATTCTGTGGTGCCAATTTGATGTTTACATTGTTGAAAATCTTCTGAAATCTGTTGTTTGCCCATGGGTGATAGGTGAATCTTTTGTGATTTGTTTTCTTTTTCATTTATTAGTGTAGTTGTCTCTTTAACCTTCTTCTGTTTTTTGAATTTCCTTACTTTTTTGTCAATCAAATCTTTTTCGGAACCATTCTCTTCTGCAATTTTCACTATGTGATTGCACTCTAGTTGATATTCATTTTTGCCCATGGGGATGTTGACCAATCTGTCTGTAAGACTGTTAAATACTGCCTGCTTATGAGAAGTGGGGTTGTAGCTGTTAGCTTTAATGTAGTTGTCTGTGTGGGTTTCTTTTCTATAGATTCCAAATTCTATTGTAGTTGTTTCTGTTGTAGATTTTTAGGTAGATTTGTAGATTTGTAGATTTTTGTACAGCAGTTAGGTGACTTAGGTCAGGATATCAGAATTTCTTTACAATTTTGATTTTTTAAAAAATTAATTAAAATAAGTACCGGTAGGCTTACAGCTTTGTTTGCAGTTTGCTAATACTAGTTGCATTGAACTTCTTATGACAGTCTTCCACCACTCTCATTGATTGCCTCAGTGCTCTACAAAATTATACAGCTATTGATAACCTCCCTAGTAGCACACTTCGTTGGCCCAATCGAGAGATTTGGTTGGCATGGTAGGGATATGTTGGGAAAAGGTTCGTTGTAATTTCCTCCTTTGGGCCCATTCATTTTTTGGTTGGCGTTACCTACCGCCCTACCGTTGGGCTTATGATTGTGGGCCAACCTTGGAATATGATCGCATTTATCTTCTCACCAGTCTTCGGCAATTTCCGGGCGTGTTCGTAGGTCTCGGCACAGGCCGTCAACGGTCAACGGTCATTCCTCATTCGCCATCTTGATATGTACAGAAGTTAACTGTTTTGATTCTCATTCATATTTCATACATAATATTAGGTAAGCCCTTTGATTGTTCTCTGAATATATAACGTTATCATTTTTACACAATACTGTATTATGAGTGTTGCATGAAATACAGCCTCTAAAAATAAATAGGCCTATCATTTATAGGCTATTCGAAATTTACATTATAATTGAAGAGGTACCTGTTTTTGTTTCAGATGATTTACTGAAATCAAGGCAGAAGGAAATCAAAGCAGAGAAGGAGCATAAGCAACTAAATTGGAACAGTTCGCAAGCTCAATTGGGATTTTCAAGATTTCAAACCTGCATATATGGAGCATGCAGTTATGTGTCAGAATCAAGTATTTCGATTTATTATACAGTGCATGTTACCGTAGGCCTTAGTATTTCATGTAAACGCATGTTATATAAATTTATGTAAGTCTTTCCACGTTATGCCCTCATTATATAGTCTAAGAAATCCAGGGAATGTTGCCAGTAAGTTGAGCCAACATTGAGGTTAGGGAAACATTTTACAGTACAAATAATGGGAAGGAATCGATTTATAGCGCACAATATCTAGGCTATAATAAACACATCTTGCATTTCATAGTAACCTAATCTATTTCTTTGCACTAGTAAATAATTTTCAATCTCGTAATATGTAACTTGCAGTCGGTAGTCGAAGATGAATTTCTCGACTGCTGACTGCAACTGTACTTTGTGAATGGCGTACATTACTCACCATACTTTACTTTGACTATCAACTACAGACTGCCAACTGCACATTGTGGATAGAGCTGTAAGCCTACGTTAGTTATATAATCAACTCAACCTCTATAATTTAAAAACATAGTTCATGACAGGGTTAAAAAATGCATTTACATTATGTTTGAATAACAGTCAAATCTGATTAGCTTAACTTGATTGCTAGAATCCTTTTCCATCAAATTGTTTCATCTATCCCTAATGGCCTATATGTGCACTTAATAGATTAGGTAATTTAAAACATCTTTACCAAATCATGTAAAATCTCTTCAGATTTCTTCTATCTGTTCTATTCTTAATTTAGGCCTACATTCAGTCACAATTTTGGTTATAACCCCAATAGGCTACAGTTTGTAGAATTCAATTTAAAATGAAATGATCTTAACATCAGTCTGTAAAAGTAAAATATTACTAGATTATGGAATAAAATGGGAATAATGGAACTTTGTGCCCCACGCGTTCCCCTTTCCACTCGCCTGGCTGCTTCCCGAATGCCACCTGCCACGCTTCCCTGCAGGTCATGCCGTCATGGCTGTAACCGCTGCTCAACGCCGGTAATGCGTAATTGCGATTGGCATGTCACCTAATATTTCACAATAAAAATAAAATACCCTTGCACCTGGCATTCAACCCAATTCTGTACTAATTCCATCCTACTATCCCCCACAAATCCTATTTCCCTTAAATCTACATCCTAATATTTTCTTTCCACCTACGTCTAAGTCTTCCAAGTGGGTCTCCCACTCAGCATTTTTTAGATGTCTTTCCCCCCCATACGCACAACATGTTTAGCCCATTTCATTCCCTGTGATTTAATTTCCCTTACTATATCTGGTGGCGAGTACAGATTATGAAGCTCGTCGTTATGCAGTTTCCTCCAGTCCCCATTTTCATCTCTCCCATAGGCCCAAATATTTTCCTAAGCAGCCTGTTTTCGAACACACTCAGATTATGTTACAAACTGCATCTTACAATCAAAATTGTAATTGAATGTAAATTAAGAATATTAATTTAATTTAATTAATTTTAATTTTTTGGCCTTCATTGGACCACTTTAGTCAGGTTTCTGGTTGAGGTTTTTCTTCTTTTTGTCAGCCCAGTACTTCTTCATCCTTTCTGACCGCAATTTTCTTTCTGCTTCTGGAACTACTCTTCCTATTCTCTGTTTGTTGATTTTCATCTGTAGTGTAGTGTGTTTGTCTTTCAATATCTTGAGTGTGTCTGTCTTGTATATTAAATCCTCTACTGTAATACGTAGCTCTGCCATATCTTCCTTAAGTTCTGTAATCCATCTTATATTTTTCTTACTCTTACTCTTCCATAATTTTTCTATTATTTTTCTGCTAATTCTATTGTCTGGTGTCCGTAAAATATGTCCCAAAAATGATATTCGTTTTTTTTTCATTGTACTTGTCACTGGTTCTATTTCTTTATATACTGTTTCATTAGAAGCTAGTTTCCAGACTCCATTTACTTGGTAATTTTTGTTTAAACAGGTTCTTACTATTCTCCTTTCTACCTTGAGTACTCTATCTATTGCAACTGTGTTAGTTATTTTGAATAGTGTTTCACATGCATATGTGATTTGCGGTTGAGTCACTGTTTTATAATGTTTCAATTTGGTTGCTATTGAGAGGCACTTTTTATTGTATGTATTCTTGGTAACATGCTGTGCTCTAACCAGTTTATCTATTCTATTTTGCCATGCTGGTTTCTCATTCATGTTGTAAGTGATTATTTCACCTAAATATTTAAATTTTTCTACAATTTTTATTTCTTGGCCTCCCACCTCAATTTTGTTTGCTAGCGGCATTTGAGTTAGCATTATTTCTGTTTTTTCAAATGAAATTTTTAAACCAATATTTTGGGCTATTTCATGCAGAGACTTAATTTGTCGTTTTGCTTCCTGAATATCATTGGCCAGAAATGCTAGATCATCGGCAAATCCTAAACAATTTAACTGTATATTGTCCTTTTGGGTTCCAATTTTTATATTTTTCGGATTGTTTCTGTACCATTCCCTCATAACGTACTCCAATGCACAGTTAAAAAGAAGAGGGGACAGACCGTCGCCCTGTCTCAGACCAGTTGTTACCAAGAAAGGTTCAGAAAGTTCTCCTCTGAACTTTATTTTAGAAATTGTATTAGTTAGAGTAAGTTCCACCAATTTGATTAGCTTTGGGTGAAGACCGAAATGTCTTAAAATTTTTATTAATGATGATCTATGGATGGAGTCATATGCTTTCTTGAAATCTATAAATGTTATTGACAGAGGCTTGTTACGTTTTTTGTAATATGCCATGACTAATTTCAAAGTTATTATTTGTTCAGTGCAACTTCTCCAAGGTCTGAAGCCTCCCTGGTATTCACCTAACTCTTGATCTAGTTGTTCTTTAATCCGATTATATAGTATTTTTGAAAAAATCTTGTAAGTGCAGTCTAGGATGGAAATACCTCTATAGTTATCTGGATTGCTTCTATCCCCTTTTTTATGAAGTGGGTTAATTATTGCTGTGGTCCATTGTTCTGGGAATTTTTCAGATATCCAAACCTTCATTAATGCCATATGGAGGGACGTCTTAGCCGAACTGCCGGCGTATTTCCACATCTCCGCAAAGACCTGGTCTTCACCACATGCTTTGTAGTTCCTCATTTCCTTAAGCGCTGTTTCCACTTCTTTTGCCGTAGGCGGGTTTATATTTTCTGGTTTAGTTTTTATAAGAGTATGTGTATCAATCAGTAGAAGTTTTTCCGGGTCATCACAGTTTAAGAGCTTGTTAAATGCTTCTGCCATGATTTCTGCATTTTCTTTATTGTTATGTGCTGTTTTTCCATCTTTATTCTTCAGTAATAATGTAGGGGGACTGTATTTTTGTAATTGTTTATCAAAGGCTTTGTAATAATCTCTAGAATGGGTTTTATGATAATTTTCCTCTATATGGCTTATTAAATCTTTTTCATATTGTCTCTTGACTCCTCTAATAATTTGAGTGAATTCTTTTCTGACATTCTTGAGGTTAGTGGCGTTGTCTTCTGTTTTGTGGGCTTGAAATTTCAACCAAGCTTGGTGCCTTTCCTCATGCATTCTATCACAGTCGGAGTTCCACCATGCATGTCTTTTCCTTGGGTTTAATGGAGCTAGATTTTCTGCATTCTGTTTGAGAATTGGTATTATTTCATCCAAATTGTCTGTTAATTTTGTAGCTTCTGTTTTCTGCCGGTATCGATCATTCTGGATTAACTGATGTGGGTCATATGTCCTTTTTTTTTCAACTGTATTTTGTCTTTTCCTTCTCAATGGAGTAAATTTAATCTTTATTTTAATTAAGTAATGATCTGACCCAGTGTCAGTTCCTCTTAAAACTTTGACATTGTGAATTTCCTTGTGAAAGAACTTGTCCATACACACGTGGTCTAGTTGCCACTCCCCTTTTGTCCAATCCGGATGTTTCCACGTTTTGAGTTTGTTTGGTTTTCTTTTAAAATATGTAGATTTGGAGATTAGTCCATGAGTTCTGCATATTTCTATGAGCCGTTGGCCATTTCTATTTGTAAATTTATGAGGAGCCCACTTTCCTACTACATCTCTATACTTGTTTTCTTTGCCCAGTTGAGCATTAAAGTCCCCTATAAGTATCTTGACGTTATTCGTCTTTATTTTATTCATTGTCTGATCAAGGAGATCCCAAAAATTCTCCATGTCTTGCATAGTTTTTGTTAGGAAATTTTTTTCATTGGTAGGGGCATGGGCATTTATGATGGTGTAAATTTTGTTTGAGGCTCGCAGAGTTAGAGTTGCAATTCTTGGTGATATGGCTTCATAATCGATTATGGAATCTATTATTTTCAAATTTACTATAAATCCTGTACCAAACTGAGGGCAATGTTCCATAACTTTTGGTCCTGGCTTCCCATTATAAATTCTATAACCTTGAGACTCAAATGGATCCTCTGTTAAATTTCTCATTTCTTGAAGCCCTGCTATAAGAATATTTTGTCTATCTAATTCATCTGTGAAATTCTTGAGTTTTCCAATTTTCAATAAAGAGTTTATGTTGTGAGTTGCAATGTAGTTAATATGTTTATATTAAATTAAATTAATTTAAATTAAATTAAATTAAGAATATAATAAATAGAATTATTATGAATTTTGAAGAGATTTTACACAAATTTTTAAAGCTTTTTTAAGCCTATATTGAAGTCTTTTAAATATTATTTGATAATGAATAAGCTAATCTAAGTGCATAGGAATAGATGGAACAGCATTTTAGAAATAAAGCTCTTACAGGTTAAGCTAATCAGATTAGACTGTTTTTCAAACATAATGTAAATACGCCTTTTAACCCTGTTATGAACTATGTTTTTAAATTATACAGGCAAAGAGAATGGAAGTTACTTGATAGAGTTGATTATATTTCTAACGTATAGGCCTAATAATGGTGATGCTATAACTGGTCACAAGACAGCTGTATAACAAATTAACTAATCACAGTAGGCTAAAAGATTGCACATTGTTACTTATATGAGAATATAAAGATTAACACCATATAATATTGTAAACGTTAATGGTAACATTCTTGGATTTCCTAGACTATATTGAGGGCATAAGGTGGAAAGATCAACTTACATAAATCAACTATTCTCACATTACATAAAAATGAAGTTTATTAATATATGTTATGTAGTTCATAATATATATATCTGACTTATCCATAACTTGTAAAGCAGCAATAACAATAAACTATTCATTATTCATTTCTCTGAATTTTATTTAGCCTATAGCCAAGATTCTTTCCTTATGTTATACCATGTATCACCATTTTTCTGAGATATAGAATTCTGGACCAGGGTGCACATAGCCTCATGAAGACCACCATCTGCCAATGTAGAAGAATGGAGGAAGAAGATGCAACATGGGTAGTAGGCCTTAACCCCTCATGGGATGAAGTTCTCGACCATTAGTATTACAGTGCTTTCACTGTACGACTTGGCCGGCAATCGCACGGGCCGACTATCCGTGACTCATGCATCAAGCGCCCAAGTGATGCCTCGTCTCACCGCTGAAGTCTAGCTTGTGATCTGATTGCGTTCACACGTGAATAATTATTACAGCAGTGTTTGTGTTTTTTTATGGTTAAAGTAGTTTTTAGTTTTGCTTGAAGTGTTTTAAAAATGCCACGACATAATTATACATTAGAACTACTGCGTGTGAATAGCAATTTCCTCAAAAGGTGCCGTAGATGTAATGATGCAGAAGGACGGCATTTCCAACATCTCCTGTGATAAGGCAAGTTTGTATTTTTATTTTATATTTTCATATTTTATTGTGATTACAATTACGGAAATATATACGATTCGCCGGGAGTACCGTGATATGTCATGCGCCTGGCCCCGCATGCGGTTTATCTGTGACGGAGCGGCCCGTGCGATTGCCGGCCAAGTCGTACAGTGAAAGCAATGTATAACCATCAATAAGCCATCCAAATCCAATGATTTCCCTATATTCCTCCATTAGGTTCTGCTTTTTGTCTTGGTTTCATGTTTATTTTATCATAATTAGGTAGTTGATAAAATATTTTCCTCAGCAACTGCAATTTAAGAATGATTAGCAAGTCCATGCAAATCTTTCGCACTTCGCCCCTTTTGATAGGTGCCCAGGAAAACTAGGCATTTAGCTAACTAATAAATTCATTCTTATACATTCACAAAATACAGTATACGGTTGAATTAAGAGCAACATATGAACTGTATACTGTGTTTTGTGAATCTGTATGAGTGAATTTATTAGTTAGCTAAATACTTGGTTTTCTTGGACTATTATCAAAAGGGGTGAAGTGCGAAAGATTTGCATGGATTTATAAGTCATTCTTAAATTGCAGTTGCTGGGGTAAATATTTTATCAACTACCTAATTTTGACAAAATAAACATGAAACCAAGGCAAAAAGCAGAACCCAATGGAGGAATGTAGGGAAATCGTTGGATTTTGGTTGGCTTATGGATGGAATTATGTTGGAATTCGGATGGCAACAGTTGGCATTCTGTTGGCATTACAATGATGGCCCAACAGATCGCCAACGAACATTCCCAACTGTTGGGATTTTGTTGGATATTGGTTGGCTACAGTTGGCAATTGGTTGGGTAAAATGCACTTTGCCAACGGAACCCCGACGGACATTCCTAACCGTTAGCCAACGAAACATGGCGATCATTTCCCAACATTGGCCCAACGATCTGTGCTACTAGGGCTTAACAGGATAGAAAATCACAACTTTATAGGGCCAACTATCTCAACATCAGTTGGCTGCACAGAAGAGATGAAGAGAATAATAATTCTGGGAAAGGTAGCAATGAAGAAACTTCATAGCATCATATGTGATTCTGGAATCTCAATGAAAATTATTCAGGTGATGGTATTTTCAATTGGATGTGAGAGTTAGACTTCAAGAACTAAAGAGAAAAAGTAACACAATGCATTTGAGATGTGGACATGAAGAAAGCTACAGTGCGTTCCACGTAAGAGTTGGCCAATCATGCGGGCTTCTGCGCCACGGCGGCCACAGCGCCAACTCCCGAGCAGGTGAAATATCTATGCAAATAAAGCCGCTACTGGCATAATGATTCAGGTTCTCATAATGAAAATCACATGTGATTTATCTGGCAACGTTGGCACGTGTCATTGAACTGCTGCAACCTTGGTCAGTGTCTCAACGATGCAGTCAGCTTGTGTCAAGTGTACATGTGTTGTTACAATGCCACGACATAGGTCTACGTATATAATAGAACAAAGGATATTTATGTACGATTTGTATGTGATTACATCATCTTGCAAGGATGCAAGATGTCGGTTTTTAGCAAAATTCCCAGGTGTAAGTCTTCCAAGACGTGCTAAAACTTGTAAGTGAACTTTGAGAAACTGGTTCGATTCTCGATAGGAAAGAGCCAAGCGGCGCATACTTACTGAGGAGAAATTAGATGAATTTGGAGAGCGATTAGAACATTCCCCTCAAAAATCTCTGCGAGTCATTAAAGGTCATTCAAGAAATTTTTTAAGATTGAGTAATTTGTTGGGGTTTGTGCCCCGCACGGTCCCCAGATCTAACAGTATGTGACTTTTATTTATGGGGGAACTTGAAAAATAAAATGTATAAATCAAACCCCCCATACATTAGAAAACTTAAAGACAATATCAGAAGAGAAATTAACTCTATCTCAGAAGCTGAACTTATGCATGTGAAAGAACTTTACTAAAAAGGTGCCATTGTGGTGTGGATGCAAGAGGAGGACATTTCCAACATCTCTTGTGATGAGGTACATGGTTATTTTCATTGTAATTTTAACTGTAATCGTGAGAACCTGAATCATTAACTTATGCCGTTAGCGGCTTTATTTGTGTAAATATTTCACCCGCTCGCTCAGGAGTTAGCGTTGTGGCTGTTGCGATGCAGAAGCCCGCATGATTGGCCAACTCTTACGTGGAACGAATTGTACTAAAGATGTAATGGACAGAAAAAAGAACCTTTGTGTCATAATTGAAGAACTCAATCCAGACTATTAGTAAATAGTAATCAAAATTAGGAAATAGTAATCAAATTAGACAAATTCTAAAACTTCAAAAGAGAGCTGTTAGAGTCGTAGCCAATGCTGATTTATATGAGCCATGCAAACCAATATTTAAAGAGTTAAGGATTATGACAGTTGTTAATCTCTACATTTTCGAGTTACTTATTACATATAAAAAATAAATACAATAAGGAAATATCTAAATCTAATATACGTTCTCATATGACTCGTAATACACATCAAATAGATCTCCCTCAACATAGATTAAGTACCCTAGTAGCACAGATCGTTGGGCCAATGTTGGGGAATGATCGCCATGTTTCGTTGGTCAACGGTTAGGAATGTCCGTCGGGGTTCGGTTGCCAAGAAGCGTTTTATCCAACCAACTGCCAACTGTAGCCAACCAATATACAACAAAATCCCAACAGTTGAGAGACATCTATTAGGTAATGGTGGAACTACTACGCAGCGCAGAGACATCTGGCGGAAATACTAGAAGCACACAAAATTTAATTTTTTATTTTCCCTTTCATCCCTTTTCTCCTCTTTTCCCTATTAACTACCTTCTCTCCTTCACCCTACCTACCTATTCCTATCGTATAAAATTCGCACCTATGGGGATTCGATCTCGGAACCGCTAGCGTTATAGTCTATCGCTTTAACCACTACGCTATTAGAGCTCGTTGAAATAAAAATCGAGAATTCTTCTAGCCTATTTACTACAGAGATGTGTAATACATGATAAATAGTAAGAAGGATATACATCTCGTATTTTGAATATTTGATGTGAATATATGATAACGTTATTTTCAGAGAACAAATAAAGAGCCCTAATATTAATAGAAGTAAAACACCAACATATCAAGATGGCGAATAACTGTTGTATCTTCATGTCTTCATGATGACCCGAACTACGCCGGAAATTGCCGAAGACAGGCAGGAAGAGGTGGAGATTTAGCATGTAACGAGCACAAAGAGCTCGAATAATTAATGAATTAAAACTGTTTTATTTTATAGGAAATGAAAATTTAACGCTTATAATGTTATTTCAACACTTTTTAATTTTAACATAAATGCGATCACATTACAACGAGATTTATTGTTGGGCCAGCAATCATAACCCCAACGGTAGGAACGGTAGGAAGAGCCCTCGTTGGGCCAACGTCATAGCCCCAACGGTTGGACTTAGCGCATGACGCAACGGAAACGTAACGTGGGCTAACCGAGGAAATTACAACGAACGTTTTCCCAACATATCCCAACCATGCCAACGAAATCCCTCCGTTAGGCCAACGAAGTGTGCTACTAGGGTAAGACAGCTAGCTGAAAATTTTGAATATGTGGGCATCAAAATGTTTAATGCATTGCCTGAAAATACCATCAACTTGCCTTTCAAATGTTTTAAATACAAATTTAAAAACTGGCTTACATCTAATCCTGTGTATAAAATGGAAGAATTTTTTAATCTTAACATGAACTCAATTTAGTTTTGGTCGAAGACTTGTATTGACTTAATCAGTGCTACTAATGTAATTCATTTGAATGTACATTGAACTCATACTATGTATCATCCAACTGTTAATTTGTTTGGAAAATGTTGTGCTTTTGTTGTATTATAGGTGTATGTATTATATTTGATCCCATATCATTTTAATGATCAGGAGGATATAAAAATAAAAATTAATTAGAAGCCCGAGCCACAAAAATAAAACTGACCTATAATGAGAAGAAAAAAGGTATAATGCTAGGTAAAATAGAAGGAAATAGAAGAAGAGGAAGACAATGAACGAGATGGCATAATGAAATGAAACTACGGACTTACCTCAGTGGAATGACATTACCAAGAGAGTAACTTACAGGATAGGGAAAAGTGAAGGAAGCTTAAGAAGTGGCAAGTTCTACACCCAGGCACAGCTGGCAACCTACTGCTGAAAATATTCATGCACAGATCACCAAGGATCGCTTTCAATTAGTGACAGGTTATCAGGTGACTTTAATTTAGGAGTGGCATTCCACCGGCAAGTTTTCATGCTTTATAGGCTATGCTTATGTTTGAAGTAATAAAAGCTATCACAGATTTTCTTATTTTATTTGTATATCATACATTTTATGAACAAGCTTCATAGCCTATGTGGTTTCTATTGTCAGTACCATGGAACCTAAAACTTTTTTTTTTTTTTGTGAATAAAGAATGTCCTGTATGCAAAACTGCCCTGAGGTTTTTTTGTAAGGTTTCAGGGGCCAGGTTTCAATTAATTTTGTAGGATCTATTAGAAATTAAAGTTACTATTGTCATCCTATAGCCTAAGCCTAACATTTCTGTAGGCCTACTGGTAGACTATGGCTACATTTTTTAAGATGCATGTTTGGGTGTACTATAGCTTGTAGACTACAGCAGTTTTGTGATGACTACTCCATGTGGTTACACAGCCCATAGGTTGTCCACCAACGTTCCCATTGGCTATCAATCTGACATTTCAGTGATCCTTCTTGCATGATGCTGCCGACACTATTATTTGTCTGCATGCTTTTCAGTCCAGCATAAACAGGTGATATGCCTAGCAAGTTTTAAATTCCAGAGAACTAAGAAAGGGTTAGGTTAGGTTAGGTTAGCCCCCCCAAGTAATAATGAATTTTAAGGTGTGCGCCTAATGATAGCAACTTACTTCCAGAGATCAGTGATATCAGTGCTATGAGGTTGGCACTAATGTTTTACTACCATGTAAACCAGTGCTGCATGCAGTTTTTTTTTTCAGCATAGGTTTTGCCATATTGTCAAAAATCATCGCAAGATGGTATCTAACTTAACCTAAAATGGCAAAACCTATGCTGAAAACAAATAACTGCGTGCTGCACACAGCTCACCAGTGACCAGTCAAGGAGTTATGGAAGTAGGCCTGCAAATCAGTTTGCATCACCTTTTTAGGTTAGTTTTTTTTGTCAACTTCTTCATGATATTACTTAATTTAGAATCATCCTACAAAAAAAAAAAAAGGTGCTTATATTATTTTTATTCTACAGGTCTTGAAGAACAGGTTTTGGACATTTTCATTGAGGGGGGGGGGGGGGGAAGCAGCTAAGAATCTTTGCGTGTTCTATTCCATAATACACCACCACTTCCAATATAGCCTAAGTAAATTATTTCAATGTTGTTGGAAACAAAATCTGTTTATTCTACAATCCAGTATCATACAAAGTATAGGCCTACCATGTAAATGCAGTATCAATATTAATGCTGCCTCTTCACTTATATTTTGAGAATGGTATTTAATATATGATAAATTGTCTGTAAAGTCTATCTTGGCTCAACTTTGGAATAGGTCCCTTCAAAAAAATTTCCGTTTCCTGCGTTTTTCTTGTATTTCAGAATTTTCAAGGCCTATGCATCATTAACATTTTTTCTGTATTTTTTTTAATTACACAAACGTTTATATCATTTATTTATATAAACAGATTAATTGCACATTCGACGAATTCTTTACTTGCCAGGCACGTGCCATTTTGGATTGGAGACGTCATGTACTGCTGCCAACATTGCTGGAATTGTGTACCCTAGGTCACGCTGCCAATTTCCGTGAAGAAACTGACTCTAATGCGCAATTTCGTAACGCTATAAGTGACGCTACGGGTGAAGCTGCAGCTAGCACTTCCAATTAAATTAAATGTACCAAAATGTTTGTTTTATCTATTTGTGATGGAAATGAATGTATGCAATTCTAAAATTAGTAAGCCTACAATACCTCAAACACTAGTACAATATTTACAACAATAATAATAACAATGGCTTACTGGGTGGAGGGTTCGCAGTCCATCTCACTGTAAACTATAGCCAGCATTTTGTAAATCCGGTGACTGGTGTTCATACGAACAATATAGAGTCACGTTGGCGATCTCTCCGTGCACACCTAGCCAGGGGTGGTATTAGACACGAACAGGTAGATACCAATTTGGTAGAATACTTGTGGCGTCTGGACTGTCAGCACCGACTAGCAGATCCATTTCAAGAAATGATAGAAGATATCAGGACTGTTTATCCTGTAGACTAGAGTTTAAAGTTAAGTAGGTTTAGTGCCTTTACTTGTAAATAAATTATTGTTATTATTATTATTACTATTATTATTATTATTGTAAATATTGTACTAGTGTTTGAGGTATTGTAGGCCTACTAATTTTGGAAATTCATTTTCAGGTCAAAACCCAGCATTCTATAAGCAATGGTTTTCCGAAACATGTTTCACATTTTGGGACTTGAACCCATCTGCAGAACACATGTCTGGGGTTTTGGTGCATATATTGGCAGCAGTGACCAGATGTTGCCTCCATTCCTAGTCTCGGCACTTCGGAAATCTTTGCAGTTCATAGCATATCAACGTGAACTTTCGGACTTCAGAACATTTTCGAGGGACCTAAACCAAAGTTTATCCGTCTGTCTTTATAGCATAAATACATCAGCACATTAATAACATATTGGGCACATATCGTACAATATGATCTTCATAAGATTCTGTCAACTGGATGTCATCGGTTTATTTTCCCTGGTCTTAATGATGATTGTGATACATCCCTTATTCTTCAGGTTTCGTACCCCTGTAGAAAGATTCACAGGTCACCTTCAGTGTCAAAATATATATAATCTTCGAAAGAATCATTCAGGGAACCTGTTGAGGACTCCTTGTTCCTCTTCACCTTAACATGTCTCTCGACATCCGATGCATCCTCACTTGTCTGGCTCCTTACCTCCACAGAAATATCAGACAATGAATCACTAGGCTCGATCTGCTTTTGTCCAGATGCTGGATCCCAGAAGTGAAGTCTCTGCCTCCAAATTCGCACTAAACCATCCCAAGCCCTGCGACTGTACTTAAGGTGTTTCGGAGGGGTTCTAGGATGTTTTTTTGCTCTCATTTCCTTTGGAACTTCCTGTATATATCGGTCATATCCAACTGTGTTTTTCCCATAATCAATCTGCTTTTGCCTCCTTGCAAGGATCACAGGATCAGTCTCAATTTCTAGTTTCCGTGACCTCTTCCTCTTTTCTGGATCATCACTTTGTCTTCTCTCTCTCTTGAAATCTTTTTCATCACTTCTGTCTCTACCTCTTTTTCGATTACCTTCTATTTTGGGTTTTTTATCTTCTTTGTCATCTTGGTGCTCGCTATCCCAATATCTGCTCCTTCTTCTGCTTCCTTCTCCATCACTGTTCGCTTCATCTTCTTTCTTCACAATCTCTTGTTTTACAGTCTCACCGATCTGCTTATTTAATTCACTTTTATCTTCAGAACTTACTTCACAGTCAGGCTTTTCTTGCTTTATTGGTAACAATGTTTCAATTTCACCAGGTTTTTGCTTTTCAATTGCTAACCTTTCTGTTTCATCGGTTTTTTCTTTTTCAATTTTCAAGTCTGCTTCTACGTAATCACATTTTTCTTTTTTAACTTTTGTTTTTATAAGATTCAGCTCCCCATTCTTTTTTTCTTGTTTTATAGAAACATTCGGTTTAAGCAAATGGCTATTTTTATCGTCCTTTGTAGTACTGGTACCTAACCATTCACTTTCATATTCATCCATTTCTCTTTTAACCCTTTCATTTTCATTTTCAAGGGTATTATCGATCTCCTCCTTGATGTTCACATTTGTAGGACTGTCCAGATCCTCCCCAACTACTAGTCCATTCTCTTCCTCTTCTAAGAGTTCAACCCAGCTTTTCTCCTTTGATGCCGAATTATCCATCCTTGTATCCCAGGAGAAAAGTATTTAAACTCGAGTTCAGTAGCCTATTGTTCTTTTCACAGTAGTCAATACCTTTTAATCCTGCAATATACTTCAGTAATTAAAACTTTACTCTGCACACAGCACTGAACTTGACAAAATGCAATTTCTGCCGCGAAATATCATCACTGCCATTGAAATAATACCCACTTGCAGGAGTGCAAACCTTCATAATTTGAATGTAGCTGAAGCTTTAGCCAGAAATACTTACAACATTATTCTAGAAGGACAAAATTATATGGATTGGAAAAAAAACTGTTAAGAAGAATGTGAAATCATAAGTTTTTCGTACCTACTCGCAGTCACAAAGCAACTAGATTAAGCGATACAATGTCGACATTGGTGACACTGTTTGCGGGCACTGCGTCGGAGATGATAAATAATCGTCATGAGAGTAGGGAACAGTATGACAGTAACTGATTTTTTTATTTTATCTTTCTTCAACTGATTGTGCTCTAGTAATGTGTTTCGGATTAATCTGGTCAGTTTATTTGCTTAAATTGTATTTGTAAGATAAGTTTTGGGAAAAAATAGTTTTATGCTGCACCCTAGGCTTCTCTCCAATGATGCCTGCCTGGGAAGGTGGGGTTTAGGGTTTCGTCACAGAAGAAATTCAATGTGAGACATAATAAACCTCGTGCTCATAGGCGTAACCAGGCCGTTTATATGGGGGGGGGGGTTATAACATCCGCGGTGTCTGGAATGCCCCCCTGGGAGAGGGGGGTCCGGGGGTCCTCCCCCGGAAAATTTTAAAAATTAAGATGCAAAATAACGAGTTTTAAGCTTCCGGGGGTCTCTCCCGGAAAATTTTAAAAATTAAGATGCAAAATAACGAGTTTTAAGCTTCCGGGGTCCCCCGGAAAATTTTAAAAATTAAGCCGCAAAATAACGAGTTTTAAGCTTCCCACGCTTTATACTTGTATTAAGTAACTTATGGGCAGACTTTAAAAAATTATACAATTTTCCTTTTTTTAATCAATGGGGGGGGGGGGTTCTAACCCCCAAAACTCCCCCCTCGGTACGCCCATGCTCGTGCTATTCAGTATATTGCTCCTAAACTAACATAAACGTTCCTAACCTAACAAAACGGCGGAGCTTGGCTGGGGTGCAGCATAAATCTATCTTTTGCCTAATTTTTGTAAGGTTTATGAGTATGTTTTGATTGCTATAATACTGATGTAGATGTAGATGCAGTGGTTTAGTTGGGTACCGGTATAAAATTATTTTCCTTCTACCATACCGGGAAAAATATGTGCTCCGGTACATCGTACTGGCAGTACAGGAACGATATTGTCCTAAAATACTTATTAAATGTCCAATTCACGAGAGTGTATTTGTTAATAATGACAAACACTATTAAATTCGCAATTGATATGCGTTCTATGGAAGGTGAGTACCCCCATAAAATATTTTCCAACTAAAGCACTGTGTAGATGTAGTTATCTCGTTCTGTAGATCCTGTGTTGAGAGGAACTCAAGGATAATAATAATAATAATAATAATAATAATAATAATAATAATAATAATAATTTATTGCTCAACAACATACAATGATACAATAGTACAATGTCTGCATAAGCAACGTCAGCTTAATAACATAAAAAATTACATAGAAAATCAATAAAAATTTACCCAGTGGGAACAAAAAACAAGTATTATAAACAGATAAAATAGTTCTACATAAATTTTTACACACACAAGAAGAAGCACAACTTAATATATACTAACTCTTACAATGTCACTTGAAACAATATTTAGAATAAGTGTTCAAAGTATTCATTGAAAGTGTAGAAACCATTTTTTACTAAACTTTTTTTAACAGAACCTTTGAAAATATTAAACTCAAGGTTTCTAACTGTAGTTGGCAATTTATTATAAAAATTGACATACCCATTTAAAGCTGTTTTGAGTTTTTGAAAATGTACAGAATTTTTTAGTAATATTTTCAGACTGCCTAGTCATATGAGAGTGAACATCAGAATTGACACTAAATTGAGATATATTTTTCTTGATAAAAAGTAAGCATTGAAAAATGTATATACAGGGTAGTGTCATAATACCTAATTTAATAAATAATTCTTTACAATGAGTTCTAGGAGTAGCCTTACAGATGACTCTAATTGCGGCTAAAACCAAATATAAGGTGCCAAATAGGCTCCGCCCATTGCGTTGCTATGGCGACAGCAGCTGACGGCGGGGGACCACCCGACCGTTCCCGAGCCCCACGTTGACTCACTAAACAATAAACATGCCCTACCCCTTGTACCAAATATTGAAAATATGATTACAATGATGCGAGAGTTTCCCTTGTACCAAATATCCAAAATACGAGAGTGCCCCTTGTACCAAATATTCAAAATACGAGAGAGGACGTACTATGATACTTATCATGTATTACACGTCTCTGTAGTAAAAAGGCTAGAAGAATTCTCAATTTTTACTGCAACGATCACTGATGGCGTAGTGGTTAAAGCGATAGACTATAACGCTAGCGGTCCCGAGATCGAATCTCCGTAGGTGCGAAAATTATTAGGTCCCAAATAGGTAGGTAGGGTGAAGGAGAGAAGGGAGGTAATAGGGAAAAGAGGAGGAGAAGAGGATAAAAGGGGGAGAAAGAAATTTTTCTGTGCTTCTAGTATTTCTGCCAGATGTCTCTGCGCCGCTACTAGTTCCACCATTACCTACTAAATGTCTCCCACTGTTTAAAATAGTCCCCGCCCTAAACCCCTCCTTCCCGGGCGGGTCCCGATAGTGTGTATGGGAGGAGCTTATTTGGCACCTTGTATTTGGTTTTTCCCCTAATTGCTTCTTTTTGAGATTTAAACAAAGAAAGACTATATGAGTTGTTGGCCCAAATTATTGTTCCGTAGTTAAGGTGTGAATGAACATAGCCGTAATATACTGATAGCAGAATTTCATCAGAGACAGAGGGACGAAGTCTTCGTAACATAAAAACTCCTTTAGAAACTTTAGGCAGGATATAATTTCTATGTGCTTTCCAACTTAAATCATTTTGAATGACTATACCAAGAAATTTAATTGGATCAGTATCATTACTGTCCTTATAATTTATATTCAACTCTTGTGTCTTTTCAAGATTAATAGCCAATTTATTACAGTTGCACCAGTCAGTTAGTAAGTTAATATTAAATATAGATTCAATAGTGACATCCCTCAGAATACTAGAAATAACATTAGCACACAAACATATATCATCAGCATATAAGTAGCAATTTATATCTCTAGTCTCAATATTGTTAGGAAGATCATTCACATAAAGAATAAAAAGAAGTGGTCCCAAAATTGAACCCTAAGGGACCCCATTATGTACCATTTTGAAATCCGAGTATTGGTCATTAAAATAAACTGCCTGAGTTCTATTACTCGGATAGGATCTGATTAGTTTAATAGCTATCTCAGAAAAACTCATTACCTCAAGTTTATCCAGTAGAATATTATGACACACAGTGTCAAAGGCCTTAGATAAGTCAAAGAACCTTGCACCTACAAATAGATTATTTTCTTTTCCATCTAGACAGTTTTGAATAAAATTTAACACGGCGTCACATGTGGATAGATTTTTTCTAAACCCGAACTGACTTTTTGATAATAAGTTATGCTTATCCAAATAACTAGTTATTTGAAAGCTGATGATCCTTTCAATGACTTTTGATAGTGTTGGTACTATAGAGACTGGCCTATAATTCTTTAATTCATTTACACATCCTTTCTTATAGATTGGAACTACTTTAGTTAATTTTAACTCCTTAGGGAAATACCCGATATCAAAACATCTGTTGATAATATGTGTGAGTACTTCTGAAATATAAATAGGCCTTCTACCAAACTTAATCATGTCAGTGTTCATATAGTATACATCAAGGCATTGGCTATTACTCAAGGACAGAATAGTTGAATGAACCATCTCAACAGATACATGACTAAAATAAGAACTATTGTTTATATTATATCTATTAGCTTTTGATGAGTAATATTCATAATTGAAATTGCTTTTAGGGATACTATTTATAATATCATTCACACTATTGATAAAAAAAATCATTAAAAGTACAAGCATTTAATGACGGAGAGGGTTTAGCCAAATGAGTTTTAGATGAGGTATGCCTACTTTGTTTAATTATTTTCCAGATCTCCCTAGGTTTATTTACAGCATTTAATACCAGATTATTGTTGTACTCTAGTTTAGCCTTACTTACTTCTTTTCTATAATAGTATTTAAATGATTTATAATGAGCTTTTACCTGTTGACTATCAGAATTTTTGGCTATATAATATAACCTCACACATTGTTTCTTAATTTCACTTAAGTTAGTTCTGAAGTATACCATTTGTTACCAGGGTTTAATTGAACTGTTTTATTAGAACGTACAGATTTCATCGGAAGACAAAAATCCCAATACACAAGCAAGTAATATATAATAATATATAATATACTACACTGTAAACTTATTCAAACTGGAAATACTCATCCATATTGTAGAAGGTGTGAGTCATTAAAAATTTCTTGAGAGATCCTTTGAAAGATTTGCTTTTTTTTTCGAATACATAATAATTTAATGTTGTTTGGAAGCTTATTGTATATCTGTATTGCAGAGTAATAAGCGTCATTCTGAAGAAAGTTTTAATGCATTAACTGGTCTATGTAAATCATTCCTGTTTCTAGTAGTATGTTCATGAACACTGCTATTAGTTTGGAATCTCTCAATATTATCTACCACATAACACATAACAGAGTATATATATACTCCCCTGTGAGAGTGAGGACTTTAATTTTTCAAAGAGCGGTTTACATGATTCTCTCTTTTTCTTTCCAAACATTATTCTAATTGCTTGCTTTTGTAACTTAAATATTTTTTCCCTATGGGTCGAGTTACCCCAGAATATGATTCCATACTTCATTACCGAGTGGAAATTTGCGAAATACACCATGCGTAAGGCATCCTGTTTTAAAACATGATTCAGGACTCTTAAGGTAAAGCATGCTGAACTTAGTTTTGGAATTATCATTTCAATATGGGTCTTCCATTCGAGATGCTGATCAATTTGTAATTCTAAAAATTTGATATTACTAATTTCTTCTATGCTTTGTGTTTGGTAATTAATTACAAGGTTTTGGGTACATCGTTGTTTTGTTCTGAATTGATTAAAGTGGGTCTTTTCGATATTAAGCGTCATTTTATTAGTTTGGAACCATATATTTAATTCGTGAAATGCCTTTGTAGTTACTCTTGCCAACTGTTCCTGGGATTTTCCTGTTACAAATACACTAGTGTCATCCGCAAAAAGCAATACCTTTGTTTCGTCACTTAAGTTATGTGGCAAGTCATTGATGAAAATTAAAAATAGCAAAGGTCCTAGTATTGATCCCTGTGGTACTCCACTTCTAACTACTCCTAGATTAGATTTGTTTCCATCTATTACAACATTTTGAGTTCTATCAGACAGGTACGATTTGAACCAATTCAGTGTTAAATTATCCATTCCATAATGTTCCAATTTTTCAATTAATAGTTCATGATTTATACAGTTGAATGATTTAGCTAAGTCACAGAAAATTCCCAACGTATATTTCTTTTTATCTAGCGCTTCCAGTATTTCTGTGGTGAGTTTAAATGTATCATTTTCAGTAGACATGCCACTTCTAAAACCAAATTGTGATGGTTTAAGAATATTATTCAAATTAAGATAGTAAACTATGCAGTTATATACAACTTTTTCGAATACTTTTGAAAATGAAGTTAAGAGCGATATAGGCCTGTAATTTGATGGTAAATTTTTGTCTCCTTTTTTAAACAGGGGCTTGACAATTGCATGTTTCATTCTTTCAGGAAATATTCCAGTTTCTAGTGAACAGTTAAATATATGGCTAAGGGGTTTACTAAGTTCAGCATAGCAGCTTTTTAATAGCTTATTACTTATGTCATCCCATCCAGATGAGCTTTTACTTTTAAGCAACTTTATTATATTTTCAATTTCTATAGAGGTTACAAATTGTAGATTTTGTCAGTTGGTCTATTGCCTTAACATTGGTATTGTTAGTGGGATTCTCTGCAATATTTATGAAGTGGTTATTAAATGCATTTGTAATATCTGATAGATTGTCTAGTTTCTTATTTTTGTATATTAATGACGTACAATCACTTTTTCCCTTTGCTTTCCCTGTTTCATTTTTTATTATTTTCCATATAGTCTTAACTTTGTTGTTTGATTTATTAATTATTTGTGAAAAATACCTGCTCTTTGCTTCTTTAATAACCTTTTTAAGCACATTGCAATACCTTTTATAATACACTTTCTGAGTTTGATTGTTACTGGTTCTATATTGTAAATAGAGCTCTCTTTTTTTGGCACATGATATTTTAATACCAGGGGTTAGCCATGCATTATTCTTTAAATTAGATATTTTAGCAGTTGTCTTTTTTGGAAAGTTGGCCTGTTCTTTCTTCTCTATTTTGATTTACGGTTTGTGATTTCATTACTTTCATTCTTTATTACTTTTACTGTAATTTAATTTTTGTAAGGTTTATATGTAAGTTTGTCTTGATTACTGAACTGTTCTTTTTCTGTACGGTATATATCTATGTTTGTTTTGATTGCTATACTATTCATCTTCTCTGTTTTAATTCATTCTGTTGTAAATTAGTAATTGCTGTTGTTGCTCCTTTGTTTTGTAATATCTATTGTCCCTAACAACGATCCTTTTTGGCTCTTTGGGACCTACAATTGCAGAAAAGAAAGTCCACTTATACCATAAATATGATAAACTAGCTTAAAAGGCCCGGCGTCGCCCGGGTTTTATTTTGTAATTTGAAATTAACTTATGAAGGACTTTCGATTTTCAAACTAGGGCCTTGTATAATATGTAGGCCTACATAGAACTTGAAATGAGGAAGAACGACTTATTACGCTCAAACTATTCCCTCAGAAAATGCTAGATATAGCTTTTTATGGCTCACAGAGGATGTCGAATGTTGCATTCCGTTGCTTCTACACACCATGCCTGGGAGGGGTTGAGATATGCAGCAACATAAATTCCGTTTACATAAGATTGTATTGTCTTTATGGAAATTTTTATTTCTCACTCTCATGTTACCATACAACCGTTTCGGAGCTGAAATTGATCACTTTCATACTTCCCTCCCCCAAAACCTGGGACATAATATACTGTGGGCACAGGACTGAAAATGTTCCATCCTATTTTGTCTTCTTGTAGATGTTTAGGGCCTACGATAAACTTCCCTATACAAAGCCTACAGCTATGAATGACGTATCAGTGGATAGGACTTTTTACAGACTTCTGATATTGCATACTCACTGGCACACACTTAAGCTGTCCCTGCAATACGACCGCTTATTCTACATCAAAATGTGAAGTGAGAACATTATATTTTCCATGTCGAGGGTAGAGAAAGTTATTAGACTGCTTCACATCATGCTTTATTTTCTTGGATTTCATTCTTCAAGAATTATTTTCACAAATGTATTAATTACATCGGTAGCATCAGAATTTGTTAAAGCCCAGTATTATGTAGTTTTTAAAGCCCTATGTGAACACTGTAAACAATACACTGTTGTCATGATAACTGAATTGCATTTGATTTTTCAGTAAAATATTTTCAGAAAGTATATAAGATTTCAAGGGAAGGAGTGGTTTGTTTGAATTTTAGTGTTCACCGCGTTACTTCCTCGGGCTTAACTGGGTATGTGTGTAAAATTTCCTGCAAATTGGTCAAGAAATGTAGATTTGTATAGGGAACATACATACCCACTTATATATGGGTGATTCTTCAAATACGGGAAAATTTGGAGTGTGTAAAATCCAAATTTTTTACTTTGTTTAAAAAATCTCAAAAAAATTACTAAAATACTTCAGGGGTTACTTCATTATAATATGACACCAGCAGAGCTTAAATGTTTATATTTTTATTTATTTTAATGTCTTTATTTTTTTTAAAGCCATGTGAATGACATCCATGTACATGTGGATGGCAGGTCACATTGATGACTAACTTTGGCAACAATCTGCTTTTCTTTATGTGATTTCATATTTTTCTCAGCATACTTCAGTTAATTTTGCACCAAATCTGCAAATTTGTGTGCATACTCCGAAATTAATGTAATTTTAACGAGACTGTGTTTTTATGATTTTGGGGGAGGGGGGAATCAAGCAGAAATTCATTTAATCCGTTTTAAGATCTTAAGTACAGGTCACAGCAGTGGCGGTTTCTCCTATAGTGCTGCAGTGCTACAGCACACAGCTTCTTTTCTGCTCGTCGTATAATGTTATTTTCAAACGCAATACTATATTTTCTTTTACTTAGATTTTGAACTTGGCGCGTCCACGCGAGAATTCCTTAGCTGACGGAAAATGGAAGTTGGTAATGTGAATATTATCTTTCCCGCTTCGTGAATGCATGTTGAAAACAGCTCTTCTCTTGTAGGGTGTGACGTCATGCTTAAGCTTGCCATTGGCGTGTAAACTGGTTTCAACGTACAGAACGGGCTGCCGCTGAATTGCGTTCACGAAATTTTAAGGCGACTCACTGGAGCGCTGTGATCTCGCCACAGATATAGACACAAAACGACACTTGACGCGACATCTATTGGAATATAGTTGAAACTGTAGTTCTGGTTTTAGCCACTAGAACAGATTGAAAACAGAACTGAGTGTTTTGTATGAAAGAAATGATTACAGGAAAATTGATGGAGCTGTTCCACTACTATGATTAAAAACAATTTGGTAGGAACATTCTCCGAAATAACAAAGCTTCTCAGGATTATAGTCACCACTCCTGTTACCACAGCAGAACCAGAAATATGCTTTTCTACCCTGAAAAGGATAAAGACACTCCTAAGGAATACCATCACAAGAACGTCTTACAGCTCTTGCAATGCTTTCCATAGCGAAAAAGATGGTTGCAAACATGGATGGATTCAACACGAAAGTCATCGATAACTTCTGTAGTAAGAAGGAACGTCCCATGGACTTAACTCTGAGACAGTAATTATTTAAGTAAGCCTAAACTAAACTCCGTGGCACGACATCCCCGAGGGGACAAGGCCTACCACCCGACCACTGTGCCATCTACCTATATACAGATGGCAGGATTGGGGGCATGTGGTCAGCTTGCCGACACCCACGGCCGTTAATGGTGGTTTCCATGACCGGAGCCGCTACTTCTCTATCTTCAAGTAACTCAATATTTTAAGTTTGCTGTATGAAATGGTATTTGCAGCACACTCTCGTTTTGAGCCACGAGCCGCTACTGGGTCACAGACACCGCAAACACAATAGTATCCTACATTTATCATCTACATGACTTCAGAGTCATCCACATACCCCTTCATGAGACATGTGGATGACACAAAAATCAGGCATGTGGATGACAAAAAAGGAGTTTAAGTGGTCTCAGCAAGCCATTCCTAAACCTCTGTAAGCTCAACTTCAGTCAAGTACTTTGAATTGGAAGGTTTATCATGTAGTGCATAATCAGAATTAATTAATATTCACTTTCTGCCTACTTTCTAGAAGCCATGTTAATGACGGGGAATGCAAACGCTTTCCTTGAAAATGATGCAAAGTCCTTTGTTAATCCCAAACTGTTTATAAGCAAGCAAAATTCAACCTTACAATTCAACCACAAGCTGCCCTGTTGGCTTTCTAATACTGTTGCCAGTTATACAAATTTCTCATTTCTGCAGAAAAAATTCCATTCTTTTCAGTCATGTGGATGACCAAAAACCCTTGGGACATTCTTTATGTTCATTAGGTGGGGTGACAATTTTATTTCATTTTATTTTTTAGGGGGTTAATATTCTTCACACATTCATACTCATTGACAGGAAAAAAAGTTGAAAAGGAAATAACATTTTGTTTTGTGGAAAAATGCATTAGAATATACAAAACCGACAAAAGTGGATGACATTTCATTGAATTAAATTTGATTTTGGAATATCAGAATTTAAAGTTAGTGACATTTCAAAGTGATAGTTGTAGTATGGAAGTAGTAGAAACAAACTTTTATTTTAATTTTTTTTAAAGTTTAATTTTATGGGAAATATCACTCTGGAACACAAATTTTCCCATATTTGAAGAATATACATAGCCTAAGTTACACACTTTTGATTTGGCTTGGTTGCAAAACTCACATTTCTTTTCTTTTGTTTGTTTGTTTGTTTTGCTATTAAAGCATGTGACAACGGAATTCTGAAACTGTGAATATGTCACACTTCAATTTTTTTTTATCTTTTTTTATGTAAACAATTGACAGCAGAACTCTCTAACTGTGCCTCATTTCACATTTCCGACTTTTCCCGTGGATTTTCCAAAAATTTTCTTTCATACAAACCTTGTCTGACAATTACGAACACAACAAAAAAAGAATCAGCCAAATCGGTCAAGCCATTCTCAAGTGATGTGGCAACATACATTTTGGTAATTCGTTTTTATTAATATAGATAGCCTATGATACTATATTAAGTTAGGGAAAAAATAAATTTAAGTCGCACCTTGGGATGAATGTTTCCACCCACCACACCCTTGCGATGCACTTTCTTTTATGTCCATGATCTAGCGAATTCTTCTGTCATATTACGAAGAAATTTGTGATGGGACGTTGGTGGTGTGACATCATACCGCTAAACAAAAGGTACAGGCTGACAAACCTCAGGAAGATATAAAATGCCACATTTTCAAAACCTAATAACAGAGTATCGTAAATTATTTGAAAATGCAAGGGCGCTTCGCTACGGCTGCCGCCTCTGCTTCGTGTATTTAACTATGTGGTTAGTGTTATGCATTATTTAGACTATATGCAGAGGTGATTGTGGTATGGTCGGGAGTGCCGAATGAGTTAGCGGGTTGTCATTTTGGCACAAGGGTTGATAGCTGGTATTTGTTACGGTCGGGAATTTCAAGTGAGGGCACGGTCAGAAGTTCCGAGGTGGTCGCCATAGCAATGCAGTGAGCGGAGCATAAGGGGCAACTTACATTTGATTTATGCCCGGTATATTATGCATTATATTATGCTATTTAACTTATATTATATTTTATATTATAAAAACAAATATATTATAAATACAAACAGGGTCTCACAGAGAGATTGATAGATACATGAATTCAATGAAGGGGTTGATGAAGAGGGGTGGGAAGGAAAATTCATAACGTTGGAAAGCTAGAGAAATTGGATGATCGAGAGTGATGAGATAAAAGAGATTGTAGAGTAAGCGAGCGTTTGTGGAATGTGTGCATATTTAATAATGCTATTATGGTTTGTTGTTTATTGTCCACTACGAATGTAGGTCTAATACTGAAATTTAAAAAAAATTGCTTCTGAAAGTGAGCATATCTATTTGGCTGTGACAAAAATAGAAAACTCTCCCTGTAACCGTAATACTTGGCCAGTGCATTTTAAACAATAAAAATCAAGAGAAAGTGGGATAAAGTTGCTCGTGGATTGGCAAGTTTTGTTGTTGCAAAATATGTTAGAATCAAGTAAATAAAATAAAATAAAACTAGCAAGTTATTTTGTTTGCATGTACTCTAACTTTTTTAGTGCTTGTTTCTTAAAGATTTCCATATTATTTCAAACAATAGGCTTAGAACGAGAAGCCATGACCAAGAGCACCAACATCTGTTGTAGCCATGGGGAACTTTCTCAATCCTGATGAAATTGTGAAGGAGGTGATCTACATGATGCTTTTAGAGACAAAGCGAGTGCAATAGCTTGGTTAGCTCATCATAGATTTTTAAAAACACTTGAAGCCTACTTGCAATAAGTCAGTGCAATGAGGCCTGCATCCTAACTAATTCAAGGAGAAGCAGCGACAGTAAGAAATGGTCATGTCCTGTTTTCAGAAGAAATCCATACGGGATGGATCTTTCGGGAAAAAATAGTTTTAGGTCGTGCATCTAGGCTCCTTCCTCCAACTCACTAATGGGAGCCGCCTGGGAAGGAGGAGTTTACGGTTTCAAATGTCTCCTCCTAGATGGCGTTGCTAGTATTGCAAAAGGTGAAACTGGGGAAAAATTACTTTTCCTTTTTTCTCTTTAGGATTCCTCTCTCGACAAATCGGTACTTTATGCCGTGCACAGGTTCCCCTTCCACTCGCTAACTGCCTAGCCGGCCACTTCCACGCCTGACCGCTTCCCCTATCTTCTCCTACCACCCACCGGCCGCTCCTCAACGCCAGTAATAATATTTCACAATAAAAATAATACCCATGCATCAAACATAATATTTCACAATTATAAAAATTGCTGTAAGGCAGGAAAATTCCCTTGCACCAACACTACTCTTTTTATAACTAACAAAATTGCTGCTCAATGCTGGTGATGCAACAAGCCGTGTTATGCTTTCACAATAAAAAAATAAAAAAGAGACCCTTGCACCAAACATAATATTTCACAATTATAAAGAACGCTGTATATATGCCAACAGAACATTCCGCAATTTATAAAAAAACAAAATAACATTTCATAATAAAATCAGGTAAACTGATATAATGAAGTGCCAGCATGCTTTTGTTTAATCAGTTATAATTGCAATGATGATATGCAGAAAATAAGTTTTTTAAATTTTTTATTTATTGATTTCCAAAGTAAGCTCCAGATTCATTCATTAAGTAGAGCTTCAGGGAGAACAAAGGTATAGTTTTTTAATCAGCTTTAAATCGTCCAGCTTCAGCAGAACTATACAGATTTGTGATATCTTGACAATCGCATACTCACATAAAAATACAAAAAAGATATGTCAATTGGCCGGCTACGGGAATTGAACCAGGAACAACCAAAATTGAGACATTACAATCTCAGCTATCTCGCTCAATTTAACGATCTACTTTCATAAGGGATCTAAGGATCTACTTTCATGTGAAGGAATAATGTTATTTGTCATAGCTAACAGTATTGCAATTTCCAAAGCCATATATGAAGACTGTAAAACAATATGTTGTCATGATAACTAATTTGCATTTGATAAATACTTTCTAATATATTACCATAAAATAGGCACGAAATTGGGCTTTACTCCGGTACTGGTCAACCGATTTCGTCCAATATCAATAGACCATGGACGTTATAAATGCGTATACCAAGTTTCATGAAAATCCGATAAAGCGTATTTGAGTTATCGCGCATACAGACACATGGACACACGGACAGACATTTTCCCTTCCCCACACAATCTCATGAAGTACCATACTGGCACTTAATAAAAAAAGACCCTTGCACCATACATAATATTTCACAATTATAAAAAATGCCGAATTACAACTTAAAATATGACATAATTGATGCAGGAAAATTTCCTTGCACAAACTCTTTTTGTAACTAACTAAATATCTCAAAATTATAAAAACTGATTCATGCGTTAAAACTCATGAAACCTAGGCTATCACAACTCAAATATACGAAAGCTTCCTTCACTGCTCAACGTTCACTCATGGTGTAATGGTTAAGGCTTCTAGCTGCAGGCCTAGAGGTCTCGAGTTCGAATCCTGGTCGATCCAAAATTTACTCTTAGGAATAGGTCTCAAATAGGTAGGTAGGGTGAAGAGAAGGTGAGAAGAAGATATGAAGGAGACTGGAAAGGAAGAGAATAACGCAGAAATAAATTATTTTTTCAGTTTCACCAGTTTACACTTAGATGGCGCTAACGTCGCCCAGTTCAAATGTTGCCACTAGATGTCTTCTCCACCCAAAACCCCTACTTTCCAGGTGGGTCCTGTTAGAGAATAGGAGTGGGGGACTAGTGCACGGCATAAAATACTTTTTCCTTCCTCTCTCTTCTTCACCTCCTCACCTTATCTAGCTATTTGGGACCTATTCCTAACAGTAAATTTTGGATCGACTGGAATTTGAACTCATGACCACTAGCACCATAACCAGCAGCCTTAACCACTTCACCATGAGCGATTACTGAGCAGTGAATGGAAAATTCACCTATTTAAGTTTAGAGAGTATTATAGTACATGAGAAATAACAGTTTTGTCTCAAGGGTCATTTTCAGAATATTTTTTTATTTTGTGTACTTTTGATATGGTGCAAGGGTCATTTCCGTAATGCTGTGATTTTGTATGTTTTTATGCGTATATGATGAAGGGTACAATAGTGAGGTTGCGTGCACAAGGCTCGGAAGCGAGGGCAGGCAAGAGCGGGTGGAGCTTGGCTGGTGCACGATCTAAATCTATCTTTCGCCAATCTTTCTTTTCGGGAAGTCACTTGCCCCTCTTGCAAATAATGCTATTGACTACATGTTGAGCAGTATATATATGCAACAAGAGAATATAAAAATAACGGCTCATTTTGGTAGCAATCACACTGTTGACTAGTGTAATTTCTGCTGGGGGGAATGCGAGGCATAGGCGACCATATGGGGGGGTTATAACATCCGCGGGGTCTGGGGGGGTATGGAATACCCCCCAGGGAGAGGGGGTCCGGGGATCCTCCCCCAGAAAATTTTAAAAAATTAAGACGCAAAATAACAAGTTTTAAGCTTCCGGGGGTCCTCCCCGGAAAATTTAAAAAATTAAGACTCAAAATAACGAGTTTTAAGCTTCCGGGGGTCCACCCCCGGATAATTTTAAAAATTAAGACGCAAAATTACGAGTTTTAAGCTTCCCACGCTTTATACTTGTATTCAGTAATTTATGGGCAGACTTAAAAAAAATTATACAATTTTCCTTTTTTTAATCAATGGGGGGGGGGGGGGGTTCAAACCCCCAAAACCCCCCCCTCGGTACGCCTATGATGCGAGGAGTACTTGGCCAGTAATGCATGCTCTTTTGGCGGGATGGATGTGAATGGCACGCTAATAATAGTGGAAATTGATGAAAGAACATTTTTCCACAGGAAATACCATAGAGGTCAGTGGCAGGTCACTGGGTCTTCGGTGGTACTGAGAGAGGAACTTGAAAGTGTTTCCTCGTGGAAGTGCCGAATTGTAGGGATGACACCCTGGAAGCGCTCATCATTTTGCCAGGAAATCACAGAGTTTCAGATGGCTGGGCGGCTTATGCTCTTATCGACCAGATGAACAACGGTGTATAAACACATTCCATTGTCAACGATACGCAGTACTTTGTGGATACTTATGACCAGGACATACACATGCATACTGTAGAGAATATGTGGATGTGTGCCAAAAAGACATTAAGACACCAGCATGGTATGGTACGAGAACTTTTTCCTTCTTATTGACATGAATTCATGTACAGAAATGTATGAAATTTCTTGTAATTTACTCAAACAGGTTATTGATAGCTTTTGCATAAATAAGTGCTTAAGGGAAGGTGTATTTCCAAGTGTCCTAAAACTGTGTAGAGTTGTACCTACCGTATTTTTAAGTAAGGTGAGAAGGACTTCCCCGCTAGTTATAGACCAATTTCTCTGACCCCAATTTTCTCAAAAGTCCTAGAAACTGTCATGTATAACCAGGTATTTAGTTATTTAGAAAATTTCAGTATAATCTCTAGTCAACAATATGGTTTTAGAAAATTCAGATCCCCAACTGAATGCGTTGGAATTGTTGGTTAGAAATGTAATGCATGTTTTTGAGTCAAAGGGCTTTGCACAGGCAACAATTTGTGACTTTGAGTAAAGCGTTGATGTTACTAATCACTCAATGTTACTTCATAAGTTAGATTTTTATGGCTTCAGTAGGTTTAAGTATTAGTCTAATTAAACCTTCCTTGAAGATAGAAAACAAATAGTGTGTATAGGTAGGGAAAATTCAAACATAGCCTATGTCAAACATGGAGTACCACAGGGTTCGGTATTGGGACCGTTATTATTTACCCTAATGATAAATGATTTACCGTCGGCTATAAACAGTCTTACAATACTCTATGCAGATGACACAACTTTTTAAAATAATGGTCCAAATTTTCAAACTCTTCAAAATTTAACACAAATCACTCTGTCAGAAGCATCATCATGGTTTCAAGTGAATGGTTTTTTAATGAATAAAAACAAGACACAGGAACTTTATTTCAGTTTAAGAGACTTGCCTGACCACATCACAGACATTCTGTAGTATTCAAAAAATTTGTCTGAATTTTCTTTCAGCTTCTAATGCAGGAGCACAAATTTTCCGTTTGTTGACCTGTCACCTATTATGGGATGGATCCAGTATTTTCTTTCACGTCTATGGCGCCGATGAACAGCTAATGCAGCACATAATGCAAAAACTGCATGACTAGTTAATGTTAACAATGAGTTCTCCATAATTTGAGTGCACACACTCACCCAGCAACTAGAACAATGACTGGAATGAACAGGAAATGGTTGTTTACACTAAAAATATTCTCAGCACAAGCTCATGTGGCCATGAGTACATAACCGGGATCATGATTTAAAAAACCGGGACATCAATAACTGCAGCTGTTGTCGGAGAAAACTGGGAAGAGATGGATAATGAAAACACAACTAACATCGTTAAGTGAAATATTGTTTTAAGTACAATGTTTGGATAATTATTCATAATTTATTCTACCAATTTTAAGAGGGGACGTAGGTCAGAATGCGAGTTTTAGAAAATAATTCATATCTCCTAAAGTATTGCAACCCCAGTTATGATAATTGTCACTCTCATTTGGTATGCTATGGTAATAATATACCACTTAAAAATACATTTTTGTGTCATTAGCATTTTTATTTATTTTCTTTATTTTAAATTTAATCGCCACACTTATATACCTTTTCTATGGAAAACACTTAAAATGGATAACTACGAAACTTTTTGACATGTTAATTTTTGTCTATGAGACCAATATTTTATTAAATTATTAAACCTAATTAAAACCTGCTTACTTTTAAAGGATCCACATAACTTTCTACTCAGGCACTTTTAAAATTCCTTTCCATTATTTACTTTTAAGAAATCTAATTTTTGATATAAAATTTGTGTTAAATGTCAGTCCTCTTATTAACGCAAATATTAATAATTGGCTATATCAAACTTCCGTTCCAAGGAAATGTTCATTTATTTGTTATCAAAAGTTTCATGCAATTTTCTTGAACAGTTTCTGAGAAAAAAGTAGGCCTACATAAGCATTGAAAAATGTGGGGGAAAAGCATTTAAAGTTTAACTTATTTTGGTTTCGTTTAGCTGTATATTCAAAGGAGCACAGGAGAGTAGGCTACTGCATTAGATAAGTGATGAGTCGTCCATATATTGCTCGCACCCAAAACCTGCAACAACAACCGGAATAAACAGACCATGTTTGTTTACACAACATTCTCAGCGTGAGGAGAAGCTCGTGTGGCCATGACTACTGCAGACTTTCCGACGCTGTGTTTTCACGCAGAACCGCAACATTAAAACAAGCTCGTGTGGCCCTAGCCGAAAGGGTGAAAATATTCCACCTGATGATCCTCAACTAAATATTCCAGCTCCATGGGCTGATATTCTTGTGGAAGGTGAAATGGGAGAAAACGTTCTGCCTCGAAATGCACCTCATCATGATTTTACTCGACGTGAACTCTTAACACACTACTTTCATAGATTGCTATGAAATTTCTCTTTTCATGAATGAGAAAATATTTGAGGGAGCGTGAAGGAGCACTTATTACCGGTATAATATAATAGAGAACTCCCATATCTGATATCTTCTTTGTACATACAAAGCATAACACTGTTTACTTTGTGTTTAATGGAACTCTTATTTTATTTTAGTGTTTATTATTTTCATTTGTTTGGTTACTATTAAAACAAAACAAATCGCAGGCATTTGTGAAACCAACTCGACATGTTAATCGCTTGTTACCATTGTACTGTAGATTACAAAAAGGTTTGCCATACCACTTTTAAGCACTGCATTAAGATATTATGGAATTCATAGGCCTTCACAATAAATTTCAAACACATTATCATGTAAATTACACTTGGTTTCTTTTCATGACACAACTTCAAATTTCTACCACATGTTCCCTGAAAGTGTAACCTACTTTAGAAGGCATATTTATCTGGGAGCATTAGTTTAAAAATAAAACAAAATAAATATGTTTAATAATATTAAAGAACTTTAATATGAGCAATTTTCACATTATATCAAAATCATTAACCCTAAACAATTTTCACACATTGCTGAAATTCGGGTAAAAGTGTACTTATGGGTTATTCTCCAGAAAAGGGCAGATTCATGTCGCAAGTGATTTTCTGGTGTAAAGTAAGAATTTATGGATTATGATTATTATGATAAGTTAGATTGAAAATAAGGTCTATTTGATCCCATAAGCAATTTTCTGTATTTCTGTATTTTTATGTGAGATCTCACCTCTGTGTCATGTCCCCATGGCTGACTTGTCATTTTCATTCTTTCATAATTCAAAAGACTTTAATTTGTATTCCATTTTAGTGTTATAACAAGAACAAACAGCTCAAAAAATGAGTCAATAATAACTGAAAAGCAAATATATCATTTTGTAAAGACAATTTTTTGCACTAAACATGCCTGTCCCAAAGTGAGACCTCACCTCCGTGAAACAATATAAAAGTTCAATTATTTCCACAGAGATGACACTGTAGTCTTTCTTCTTCCTTGGACTATAACTTTTGGCAGTTTTCTTATCATTTATATAAAGCCAAGCTGTCGGTGTGCTTTTCTGTGTTGTTTTGTTTGTGTAAAAGGGCTGAATGCAGAGTTGGTAATTGGACTTTCTCACCTCCGTTACCTACACTCAATGGTAAAGTTGTATGTTTTTATATTTACTTTTGCTATACATTATAATAATAAGGAATGCAAAGTTAAACTCTTGAATTGAGATTTTCTAACCTCAAATGTTCTCAAGCTGTTTGACAAATTAGAGAAAAATCTCACCTCCGTTACTGTTGCTCTTGAGTCCTATCCATGGAGGTGTAATTATTGTTGTAATTGATGACACATTTAACTGTCTGCATTTATTATTTCTGTTTAAAGAAGATACTGGTATAGCCTAATAGTTTATGACAATATATCATGTTTTTATTTAAAGTTTTGATTTGAAGGTGGTAATCTATTTTAACAGAGATAATTGTGTGTTAATCCATTTGTATGGTAATAAATATTGTTCTTTTTCATGATAACATTTAATATAGTAAATTTAATCTAATTCTCACATAACTTCTATATAATTACTATTTCTTACTATTTTCTCACCTCCGTAAATGCGCCATTTTCTAACCTTGTTAATTTAATGCAAAATACCACTCGGTAAATAGAACTAGTACCTCAGTAGTGCTCTGCAGAAAGAAATATTACATAAAAAAAATTAATGGTCCAAAATATATATATATATTTTTTTAATTCTAACATTCAAATATGCCCATTTTTGGAGAATGACCCTTATAAGATTGAGCATTGGTCATCAAGACAAAAGAATTTTAACATAGTCTCGACCTCCTTAAGAGGGTAGGTAAAGCTTTGATGAGAAGAAAAATAGGAATATTAAATTTTTTAACAGTTTTCATTTTCTCAGAACACTTCCACTTTTTTCGCAAGCGTTAAACTAGTGTATGCACCATGCTTCACCATATTAAACGCATCAATACTGAGGATGGAATGGTCACTCAAATTTTCACGAAAGCGACGAATCCCTCCAAGGCTACCGACTCTGTAGTGAGAGGTTAAACCTCACATTCCAGAGAGAACAAAAGCGATGACCTATTCATTCAGCATTAAAGAGGTAACGATGGTTAAGGGATCCGAGCTGGAAGCTATCCGTAATGATCCCATTAGAACTTTGATAGGCCTGGCAAAGAAAACAAAGGTTTTTGAAGAGATCTGATCTGAACTTAGGGGTATGCGTAATATGCCAGCAAAAGGCAGGCATCCACGCTATGGACAGAAGGGCCACCCCAATTAAGGGGGGGAAAAAAAAAAATGATGGTTAAAAATACTTTACTACCTACCAATATTGACTATAATTCTACAGTAAAATAGAGAATTCTTTGGAAACTCACGGAAGTTTTGATGCTTGAAACCCTTACAAAATAAACGTGGAGACAAATTTGAATTAAGCTTTAAACATTTGAATTAATTGCAATTTTTAAACTTACATTTACATAGAAATTTCAAGGGGAATTTTACAATATTTTGAATTATCCAACGTCGAATTAAGCAAAACCTACTGAATTTTGAAAAGTTCATTTTGACTATGTTAAGGTGTACCTACCCTCTTAAATAAAAACTTAATTCCTACATCTTTATACCAGTATTTACTTTGTTAGTTTCCTTCTCTCTCAATTCTAAAAGTATAATTCTTGTTTTAATTTTCTCTTGCTTGAGAATTTCTTTTTTTATTGAAGAATCTAACTTGTGCTTCTCTTTTCCTTCTTCCCTCTCCTGTTTTGCATAAAGCATTTGAAGCTCAATTGCAGCTATTTTTTTTATCATGACGCTTCTGAAGAGAAGAATCTGAACAAGGAAGTGCTGGTCTTCTTCTGCTTGTCCATGATGCCCTCTGTTCGGTGGTTCTTACAGGGGTAGGCTCATCTGATGAACCTGGTGCCTGTTCAAGTGGAACCTCTGCAAGAACAAATGGCTCATGTCTCAGTGATGTAGCTAATGGTGTTTTCAACCAGTGGCGTAGCAAGCTTAAGTGGTACCCGGTGCGGAAAATTTGTCACCCCCCCCCCATTTAAATTATTAAAAGATGGAACAGTTCCAAGTGTTATTTTTTGGATAGTCAAAGGTAATCCCACCATAGGCGTAACCAGGCCGACCATATGGGGGGTTATAACATCTGGACCCCCCAGGGAGAGGGGGGGTTCGGGGGTCCTCCCCCGGAAAATTTTAAATATTAATATGCACAATAATGAGTTTTAAGCTTCCCACGTTTTATACTCATATTAAGTAATTTATAAGCAGACTTTAAAAAATTGTACAATTTTCCTTTTTTTAATCAATGGGGGGTTCAAACCCCCCAAACCCGCCCTCGTTACGTCTCTGAATCCCACGAGAGTTTAAGAGTTTATCGATAGATGAAGCTGCAACGAATTTATCTGATGCAACTCGTAAACTCAACGGATTATGCAAAATTAGTAATAATTGCTTTGTTATATAGCCTAAAAACAAAACTAAGCTCTGAAATCATGGTATACTATGAATCAACCATCCATAAAGCGATTCGAGTTACCATGTTGTCGCCATGTTGTAACCAGTGCTACCAATGGTGCATATAAGACACATAGTTAACCTAATTCAGCCAATTTTGTTAGGATTAAGGAAATACATACATATCAAGCACATTGTTATTATTATTAGGCCTACTATTACTATTACTACTATTATTATTATTAATATTATTATTATTAATCTAAAGTACGTTATAGACAGAGAGATATACATTGTTTTCATGAGCGACAGACTGTGGGTGTTACCATTAATAAAGCGAACATCTAGGCCAAAATACACTCCCGAAATTGTGCAATTTTTTATTTTTTGAGTGATTTTTTTATGTTTTTATATTTTGTTTTCCAAGCGAAATCTCGAATTTTGGAAAGATAAATTTTGATAACAGGACAAAATTTTGTATTTATGTCAGATACCTTTCAAGATGTGAACCGAAGATTGGAGACAAGTTTTCCTTATTTTTTCAAAAAGAAAGTTTTCTCGAAAACGGCTCTAACGAGTTTTCTTATATTTTGCACGTGGGTTGCTTATGCTAAGAGCTAAAACTTTTATTTGAAACACTTTTTCGAAATAATTCTCTGAAGGGTAGTTATAAGCCACCCACTCTGAATACGCGCTCTTTGCGATACGGCCTCTTGCAACGGAAAATCGTACGGAAACAAAATTTTGTTCTTGGGTTAGGTACCTTTTGGGGATGTGACACGAAGATTGGCGACAACTTTCTCTTATTTTTAAGGGGGAGGCTAACTTTTATTTGGGCAGAGGAAGTTATGTGAATTATACATCATATTTTTTATAGGTTGATCCTAATAAATTCCATAAACGAGTAATGTAACTATTTTACGGAACTGTATTATTCTTAAATATGCACACATCTCAGTTCAAAATCTAGATTGAAGGAGACTTCAGAGTAAACTCACATTCGAAGTTTATTTTCGTCAAAATCATGACTGCCGCAGCGGGTAGAATTGGTTGCGGCTTGAGTGATATAAAATATCACCGATTATTGAAGTCGCATTTAAATTAATAAAACAGCAGAGACAAGCATCGGCAGAAATAAACACCCCTCCCTCTAACAATAATGTTATTGTTTATATCAACACAGCTGCCAGTTCAACCGCGTTTTATTACTTTTGTTGACTGCATTTAAAACTAAAGGAAGTTTCAATACGCATGTTGACTTGAAGAAAGTTGTTAAGCTTGTTTCATTGTTTTAAATAATATTATTATTTTTTTATATTCCCTTAAGAGCGCTTTTTTACTTACAAAGACAAATTTTTATTTTGTCACCCCCCGGGTGATGGCACCCGGGGCGGCCCGCACCCCCCGCACCCCCCTTCCTACGCCACTGTTTTCAACATCTGTGAACTGCACGATGTCCAGTCACCATTCAGAAGTTCTACCTAAATCATGAAATTAAATGTCAGAAAATGTACCCTTATTTCATAAAAAGTGAAAAAACAAATTTATTGTAAAAAATGGAAGTCCTTACTATTGGATTCACCTCAATTTCTTCCATATGTTCTACTGTATCCACTACGTTCATGTCCGTGGTTTCATGGTTCCCTGCCGTAACAAAAGCATTGCTGGTTACATAATCAATTAAAATAGGGCCTATAGCCTACATTTCTTTAAGAAAATAATTTAATTTCAATCAACTTTACAGTTAATATGCAAGTGGGGGGAAAGAACAATCTGCTGCACCCTGAAAAGAGCCGTTTTGGTGCAAGTTCTTTTGGTCTTTTTTTTTTTTTTTTTTTATATATATATATATAAATATGAATGTTATGTTAGCTCTTTTCAAAAAAGTTTGGGTGCAAGGGTCTTAAGCAACGAGCAGAATAGAGTGGAATAAGTTATGGAATAAGCTTTGACACTCTTCATGTAACTGTCCTTCATGCTCTTCCATCTTTTTTGGACCTCTTTTCCTGTAAAAAAAAAAGAGCATTTTTTGTACCGATATAATATATAAATATATATGATAAATTATTTTCGAAATTTTGTTCATTTAAAAAGAAATTGCCATTCCATTTGGTTTTAATTAAAGTGAAATAATTTTGTAGATATCTGGTTACTGGGAATTCGTTCCGTTCTCGACATTTCGAGTTTCTCCTCGGCCATTCTACGATTGCTAGTCTTATTAGAGAAACATGTGCAGCCATTTGGGAGACAATGAATGCAGAGTATATGAAGCGACCGACCACTGAAGAGTGGCTGAATGTCAGCGAACAGTACGAGAAGAAATCAAACTTCCCTCATTGTGTGGGATCCATAGATGGAAAGCATGTAAGAATTATGAATCCGTGGAATTCAGGCAGCAAATACTTCAATTATAAGAAATTGTTTTCTATTGTTTTAATGGCTGTAGCAGACAGTAATTACAGTTTTACATTTGTGAACGTAGGGGCGTATGGTCATGAAGGAGACTCTAATATATTGAAAGCAACTGAATTGGGGAAACAAATTTACAGTAAAACACTGAATTTGCCACAGAATGCACCTTTATCGAATGACCCTTCTGGGATCTCGCTACCATTCGTATTTGTGGCAGATGAGGCTTTTGCCCTAAGTGAAAATATATTAAGACCATATCCTGGAAAAAATCTGACTCATGAGAAGAAAGTATTTAATTACAGACTCTCAAGAGCACGGCGTTATGTAGAATGTGCTTTTGGCATTCTTGCAAACAAATGGAGGATTTTCCATCGTCCAATAGATGTTAATGTGGACTTGGCGGATCTCATCATTCGAGCATGTTGCGTGCTTCACAATTTTGTGAGAAATCAGGATGGATACAATTTTGATGACACATTGTTATGCCTCTTGGAAAGCATTCCTGCTTATGGAACAAGAGGAAACACAAGTGGAATAACTGTCAGAGATCGATTTGCTAATTATTTTTGTTCTGCTGAAGGATCTGTACCATGGCAAAATAATGCTGTTACATTTGAAAATTGATGGTACTGTAACTTTTTGTTATTTTGGATCAAATCCACTTCCTATATTATAACAAGATAAAAAGGGATGCCATTTAAATATGATTGTCAAATACAGGATCAGTTCAGCATTTGCTTTTAGTAAATTATACAGCACTTGGTTTTAAGTGTATTTAAAGGGAGACATAGGTCAAGGATGATCAAAAATCATATATATATATATATATATACTTTTAAATTGCTTAATATTCTCTCAACATTTTAGGGCCGAATTCCGTCTGTGAATGCCTTTTAAAATGGTAATACCCAATCCATGTACTCTTCCATGCCACTTTGAATATACAGCAAAAAGAAAAATAAGTTAAACCTTAAACGCTTTTCCCTGTGAATTACATTTTTCAATGCCTATATATATTTTTCTTCCCAGAAACTATTCAAAATAATTGCATGAAACTTTGCACAATTATATGTCAGAAGGTCATGAATATCACACGCGAAGGAATCAATTTAATTTATTAACTGAACCAAAAAAATGTACAACTGCTGAAGTTAAGCCCTGTTCAAGTTTCGGCCCAAGACTATTCAATTCATTTATGAGCAACCATCCTGAATTAACTGGCTTAAACAACAAACAATTTAAGTCTAAAATTAGAAATTTTATATAGTAACTTTATTTCCTCACTTCTGTCATTACTACAACATTTCCATTATTAAACTTTAAAATATAAATAAAATTGCTTTGACTTGTGTTAAAATCTGTGTAACAAAAAATTTATATTTCATTATTGTATTTATTTGTACATTTCCATTGTTGTAAATATAACATGTTCTGTCCTTATTGTAATTAATATTAACTCATACTTTTCCATGAGTTGTAAATCATTTTTTTTGTATTACCGTAAATGACTATTTTAGCGTAAGTTACTTTATTGTATTGAACTGAACCGCCCCCCAGCACCAGCTTTGCTTCTTCGGGTGGCGTTCGATATCACATTGTATATTTTTTATACTGTAATTTGTAGCAATAAATTTGTATTTGTGTTTGCATTTGTATAATACTTTAAGAGGTATGAAAGATTATATAAAACTTGCATTCTGACCTGCGGCCCCTCTTAAAATTGATAGAATAAATTATGAATAACTACCAAACTTTGTACTTTTCACTTACCGATATTGGTTTTGTTTTCATTATCCAGCTCTTCCCAGTTTTCTCCAAAACACCTGCAGTTACTGATATCCAGGAATCCCTCTTCTTGTCCTGGTTTTTGAAATCACGATCCCGGATATCGTACAAACAAGGGTGTTTCTGTACTTCCAAAATAATTAATTCACTATCTAAATGTTCCATTGTTATTGAGATTGATATTCGAAATGATGGCGAGAACAGAACTGCATCAGCTGCTTGAAAGGATGCATGTGTGGCCACTCAGGTCAGCGTGAAAACCAATAAACAAATGAACCCCAGCCCATTCTCTGAGTGGGCAACTTTGAAGACGCAGCAAAATAACTCCTTTTCTGCGATGAATCACTCCCATGTGGCCCGTCTCACATCTGTCAATGTAATCTATACATTTTGTTTGTTTTCCTGCAGAACCGCAGCATGGAAACAAGCCTGTGTGGCCTTAGCCTTCTTGTTAGAATATTATGCAAAACCGCTGTTGCCACAATGACTGGAAATACATTTTCTAAACTGATTTTAAATCCAAGAGCGAGAACAGGAAATCGTCTTTTCCACACTCCAAATAGCCACTCAACACAATTTCTAGAGCGTATTTGTGATTCATTGTACAAATGCTCCTCTGGTTCCCTTGGATTTTCAAGAGGGGGCAACAAATATGAACAACAGGCATAACCTCCATCAACTAACAGAACTCCATCTTCATACCGTCCATCTTCAAACATAGCACGCCGATAGCAATTATTAAATATGGTACTATCATGAGTAGAGCCTGGCCACCTTGCAACAATGTCTATAAATTCCATATCTGTGTTGCAAATGGCCTGTACGTTCAGAGAGAAATACCCCTTACGATTGCGATATAGCTCAGCATTTTCTCCTCCTGGTGAGCGAAGCCTGATGTGCGTGCAGTCCATGGCACCAACAACCTTAGGAAATCTGACTACATTATAAAATTTTATTTGTTCCCTCCGCACCTCTTCTCCTTTTGCAGGAAATGTGATGTGTTGCTGAAGAAAGGCTATGGCAATGCTCACTCTTTTTACTGTTCTGTGCACTGTAGGTTTGCTCAAACCAATGAAATCTCCTGTGGTCATCTGAGAACATCCCTTGCATAGTACCTCAGCGTTGTTAGAAGCTGGTTCATAGGTGATACTGCAGAGTTCCTAGAAACATTGTAAGATATAATTTATTAATAAATCATAAAATCAGTTTTAAAAGTGATCGTCAAACATAATTACTGTATTTCACAAATCAACTTTTCAGGAATGCTTCCCATGATCCCATAACTATTTGTTTCATTGTTTATAAATTATCGACAGTCATTAAGTGAAAGCCTGTCATTCTACTTTCTGTTGTTTTATTTGTTGTATTTCGGGGAAAACGGGCGATTAGTATGTCAATTAAGCTCCATTCTTATTGTAATTAGCATACTTGTATTGGTACAAGGGATATTTCTGTGTAAAGGGTTAATTAGCATATGTTTATTGGTACAAGGGATATTTCTATGTAAAGGGTTATTTTCTTAGCGTCCGCGCTAGTGCGGAGAGGGCTGAGCATAATTGACACACTCTTATGCCGTGTTTTGTACGTGTTTACTATGAAAGAGACCGAGCTTTTTTAACACAAGAGTTTTATACATAACCTTAATTGTAATTGTTCATATTCAGCTGAAATATCCAATTTAAAATTTACACCGATCAGATGGAAATTCCAAATGATGTTCAATTTCTTCTAGCAACAGGAGCGCAGAAGCTTTGGACAGTCTAAAACGCATCACGAAGTCCCTTTTGTCATAATTCTGGAACCAATCATTCCTTTCTCGTATCCATCTCAGCCGTCGTAGTCTCTGGTTATTGTCTTCATCTTCACTTGAAGATTCGTCTTCAAACACAAAATTTCTCATTCTACAAGCCATATGGTGTAGTAGTCGGACGTGTTGCTACTCCAAGATTAAGGGAAGTTACTCGTTGAAATTTGGCCATGTAAATATTAATCTCAGTTAACCTAGTTACTCGCATGTAACTTTGTGGTGAAACGATATGAACGGTTACTCGAGATTAAGTCCTTACTTACTCTCGTATAAAACGTTACTCCAGTTTGGTGAAACTGGGCCTGAGACAAATAACACTATTACTTTACATGCGCTTATCCAACTAAACCGTTAAACTGACCCAGGTGGCCGAGGTAGTAACGTCTTGGCCTCACATTCTGGAGTTCCATGGTTCAAATCCCGAAACCGTCCAATTTGACTTTTTTTTTTGTATTCTGCATATCATAATTGCAATCATAACTGATTAAACAAAAACATACTGGCACTTTGTTACATCAGTTTACCTGATTTTATTTTATGTAGAATCTATCTTCAACAACAACAAGAACAACAACAAACCATAGCTGGAGACAGATGTGTACATAGGTGGGGTGTAGATGGCCATCCTTTCTTACTCAATGGCAATAGACAATTCCTCAGCAAGCTAAAGGAATATTATCTATTTTATGGAACCCGAAGGTTCATTGCCGTGCTTACCTGAGCCTGGCATTCAACCCTATTCAGTGCTAACTCTATCCAACCATCCCTCACAAATCCTACTTCCCTTAAATCTATCCTAATATTGTCCTCCCACCTATTTCTAGGTCTTCCAAGTGGTCTTTTCCCTTGGGTTCTCCCATTCAGTTCTTTTGAGATATGTCTTTCCTCCCCCATGCATGCAACATGTCCAGCCCAATTCATCCTCCATGATTTGATTACCCTTACTATATCCGATGAAGATGGAGAAAAGTAATGTGTTTGTTTTAAAAAAGCATAATTGAAGAACTATGTCAGATGTTTAATTCCGTACAATCTGAATATGTTCCACAGATGTTCATCTTCACTTTTTTATTTATTTCACCTTTGCTCCAAAATTGTAAGTTAACAAGGAATTAAATTAAAAGTAAGAAAACCGCTTAAAGTGGCCATAGCTGGTGCTTCTGCCCTACTACTTTTAGACAGCCGTTAGCATTTGTGAAATAATAAAAAAATATTAATGTAATAAATTACGCACTGTAGAGCCAGTCTGTTGATTTTCTCATAAACTGCTACCAACATGAAAAATGCATATCAGCCACCAAAAACCACGACTTTTGCAGTCACCATGAGAAATTTCACATTTAAAAAGGGATAGTGAATTTTAAAGTTGTCAATTTTTATCAAACTGAGTCTATTTATATTCATATACAAATATTTTTAACTAAATAAAGATTTTATAGCACCAGTGCAAAATGTGCAACTGTCACTTTGTGCTAGAAGTTCAACTTTTATTTCTTTTATACTTTTATTCAGATTAAGGAAAATCATTTAGATGTTAATGGAAACAGGTATAATTGATTTTTAATTTACTATGTGAGTTGAAATAAACACACTTTAATGCTTCATTTACCATATTTTAGTATGATGCGTTTCAAGGAGCCTCCTCCCCATTTTCAAACACACTGTCAACTGCCAAATCCTTCTCAGGAAGATTATTTTGTGCACCTGGTGGACATTTTATGAACTTTCTGATTAAACTGTCTTCCTCTGGTATTTCTAAATTCATTAGATTGTTCTTGAATTTTGCAATGTAAATTTTCTCCCAAATTTCCAGATCCTTGGCTTACTGAGTGACGTTAATAATTTTGGTTATTTCGAAATTTCATGGTCATATTCCCAAATGTGATGCCCAGCTGATTTTTCAATTTGACAGTTTTTGATGTTCCTCACATGTTCTTTTACTCTTGTGTCGTCAATGTTTCTTTTTGTTCTTCTTATGTAAAATTGGTCACAATTGTTTTTTGTGGCTAAAGTGATCCCGAAATCTTTGAATATCTTTTAAAATTTCTGAGAAGCCAAGGATGATAGGTAAAGCTTCTGAATTTTGTCTTTTCTTTAATGGGTGAAAGTGTAGTTGTTTCTTTTTTCTGTTTCTGTTGTTTGAATTTGAAAATCTTTTTGTCTATTATTTTCTTATTTAACCCACTCAATTCAGCAGCATCTTGTATGTGCTGATATTCTGATTTGTACTCCTCTTCTGTTAATGGTATGTTTACCAGTCTGTGTGTCATATTGAATGCTGCATGTTTATGCGATCTTGGGTTGTAACCATCTGCTTTAATATAGTCATCAGTGTGTGTGTTTTTTCTGAATATACTGAATTCCAGTCTGTCTTCTGTTCTCATTACTTTTAGGTCAAGAAAGTTCAGTACTTGCTCTTTTTCTGTTTCTACTGTGAACTGTATTGAAGGTTCTTGAAGATTTAGCAATTTTAGAGCATCTTCAATTAGTTTACCATTTGCAACAGCAAATATATCATCCACATATCTGTTCCATACCTTAAATATATGTGGAAATGATTCTGTGATATGGCATTAAAAATAGCTCATGTACAGGTTGGCCAGAAAAGGTCACAGAGGACTTCCCGTAGCAAGTCCAGATTCTTGTTGATATGTTTTTCCATTGAAAGAAAAGAATGCCTGTTCCATGCAGATTTTTGTTAACTTTATGTACCTTATTCAATTATTATTCCAGTTTCCAGATTGATATTTTCCAGCCAGTTGCTTAGAAAAATTACGAGGGTTGGTCAATAAGTAAGGTCTCCAACACTCTAGCCCAAGCTCACAACGTCGAACGAGAGATTTGGCGCCACTGCCATGTCCCGCTATCTCCCCTCTTTCAAACGAGCCATTGCTGCAGCCGCTGAACCTTTTAGTGTCCGAGATAGAGCTGTTTGAAATTGATCTCCCGATTTCCGTCCCTGCCATGTAATAAGTAAGGTCTCCAACACTCTAGCCCAAGCTCACAACGTCAGACGAGCAAGTTGGCACCACTGCCATGTCCCGTTATCTCCCCTCTTTCAAACGAGCCATTGCTACAGCCGCTGAACCTTTTAGTGTCCGAAATAGAGCTGTTTGAAATGAATCTCCCGATTTCCGTCCCTGCTGAGTGCGCCCTCTGCGAACCCACCTTGCACAAACCTTATGGTCACTCAAAATGGTCTGTATGGAACCTTTAGAAATGTCAGAAAGCAATAAACAAAGTTTACTAGTAGTGACGCGTAGATCTTGTCGCACCAATTCATCGTCTTTTGCCATCATCTCATCTGTGACGGCTGTTGTTGGTCTCCCACTTCGCTCTTCATCATGAATATTTTTCCGGCCCTGTTTAAACTCATGAACCCATTTACACACATTTTTTATGTCCATACATCCCTCTCCATAAACTTCGCAAAGTTGTCTGTGAACTTCAATCGGCGGAACTATTTTTGCAGTAAGAAACCATATGACTTCGCGTAGGCGCACTTGGCGGGGACGGAAATCAGGAGATCTATTTCAAACAGCTCTATCCCGGACACTAAAAAGTTCAGTGGCTGCAGCAATGGCTCGTTTGAAAGAGGGAAGATACCGGGACATGGCAGTGGGGCCACATCTCTCGTCCGATGTTGTGAGCTTGGGCTAGAGTGTTGGAGACCTTACTTATTGACCAACCCTCGTATTACTTTTTCCTTAGGTATGCTGGAAAACAAGGATTGTACATCAAATGACACTAACCTGTAATACCTTGTAACTTCTCAATAAATCCCACTGAATTTTGTATGCTATGGGTACTGAACTTTGGTAAAGACTGGAATTTTTCCACCAAGAAAATAAGTGGGAGTGTTGATGTTGTTTATTATTGGTCTCATTTTATTCCCTGGTTTGTGAATTTTAGGTAGGCCATAAATTCTTCCGAGAGTAGGGTTGTGTGACTTAAGTAGGTGTCTGTCTTTACCTGCTATCAATTTACTACTTTTCAAGGCTTCATCCACTGATCTGATGCATGTGTTTAATGGATTACACTCCAGCTACTTGAATTCCTTTCTTTTTAATAGGTCCTTCCTCCTTTCCATGTAGTCATCTTTGTCTGTTATTACAATTTTGTTTCCCTTGTCTGCTTTTGTGTAAATTACATCCTTTTCATTCAATGATTTTGTAATTTGTTTCTGTGAATTATTTATGCCTACATCCCTTTTTGAGTTGAGGTTAAATAATACAGTTTCACATTTTTTCATGATTATTGCTTTGTCAATATTGCTAAGCCCTCTAACATAATCCTCTACAGAAGAGGAGTACACATACAAGATGCTCCTGAATTGAATGGGTTCAATAAGAAAATAATAGACAAAAAGATTTTCAAATTCAAACAAAAGAAACAACTACACTTTTACCCATTAAAGAAAAGACAAAATTCAGAAGTTTTACCCATCATCCTTGGGCTTCTTCGAAATTTCAAAAGATATTCAAAGATTTCGGGATCACTTTAGCCACAAAAAACAATTACAGTATTAAGAATTTAATGAAAACTGCATGGTGACTGCATACCTCCGGGGAAAAAATCAGGCATATACCAAATTAATTGCCAAAATTGACCAATTTTATATAGGAAGAACAAAAAGAAACACTGATGACACAAGAGTAAAAGAACATGTGGGGAACACCAAAAACTGTCACATTGAAAAATCAGCTAGGCATCACATGTTTGGGAATTTGACCATGAAATTTCGAAAGAACCAAAATTATTAAAGTCACCCACTAAACACAAGGATCTGGAAATTTGGGAGAAACTTTACATTGCAAAATTAAAGAACAACCTTGTGTGTTTCGAAATACCAGAGGAAGACAGTTTAATCAGAAAGTTCATAAAATGTCCACCAGGTGCACAAAAGAATCTTCCTGAGAAGGATTTGGCAGTTGACAGAGTGTTTGAAAATTTCGAGGAGCCTTGAAACGTGTCATACTAAAATATCGTAAGTGAAGCATTAAAGTGTGTTTATGTCAACTCATATAGTAAATTAAATTTATTGTAGTTGCTTCACTGTGTAAAGCTCCACAATGTCTTTATCTCTCTATATGTAAGAGGCTTTGTCCTTACTGACTGACTTAATGACAAAGAATCAGCGTAGAGCCTAAACTATAATAGGTAGAGACTTGGAATTTTGACAGTACCTTCGTTTCATAATGTAGGTGCTCACTAAGAAAGGATTTTGAAAAAGTTTGATTTCTAATGCAAAAATCAAATGTTTTTTAGATTACTTAATCCCTTTTTACACAGAATTATCAAATTCAAATCACAGTTCACTTGACAACGGTGTATTGTTGGCAGTCTTTACATAAGGCTTTGGAAATAAATTAAACAAGACTTTGAAAATTAGAGAAGGTATTAAAATTTATATTTGAGTAAATTATGTATCTCAAAATTTTGTAGATTATGTAAAATAATATAATCAGTAAATTCAACCTTTTAATCGAAATGTTCAATTTAATCAATATGTTCTTTACAGCTTACAAGTTTTGCAGGCAAAACCTTAATTTGAAAACATGGAATGATTTGGGCAAAAAACACTATGCGGGGGTTTTTTGGGCTAGGGAACTCTAATCTGAGGTCTTTTTTTCCCCGGGTGGCGCACTTTGATTGTGAAATGCACCTCAAAACCAGGTTTTTAGTTTTTTTTTTAAATTATCAATCGTTATAATAAAATTGTTTATGCATGATTTGGGTAAGGTTCATGAATCTATGGTTCATTTTAATCGTTTCATTTGGAATTTGTATGCCCATATGGTAGCATAAGATTCGTTTTGTTCGTTTGTTTATTTATATTTTTAACGTTAAACAATATAATTAAGAGCAAAATTACGTAATTCCTCCAATTTATGTAAAAACGATGTGAGTGTTAATAAATATGTTTTAATTATTTTTCTGTTAAAATGATTTAAGCACAATATCTAGCAGTTGAGTAAGTAATCGCGAAAACTGGATATTTATACCAGGAGTTTCTTGTAACTGACCATTATGCCATTTTTGCTCTATTAAAAAAACCTCAAATTTCGAAATTCCCAGGTACTAAACAAATACACACTGGGAATCACATTAACAATGAAAAATTAGTCTCACTTACTGAAACAGAAACTAGGACTCATTGTACAAATGTAAAGATCCAAATACTTCTTTCCGGATCTTCTATAATTGAAGCGTTTAATTCTATAAAACTTTCTTAGTGACCACTTACAGTATGAAACAAAGGTACTGTCAAAATTAAAAGTCTCTACCTATTATAGTTTAGGCTCTACCTTGATTCTCTGTCAGTCAGTCACTCAGTCAGTCATTCAGTCAATCAGGACAAAGCCTCTTATGTGTATAGAGATTAAATATATGTATATGAATGTATATATATATATATATATACACACATACACGCATATATACATATATAAAACAGTCACAGTAGGAGATACCAAATGTTTAAATATATGGAAGGTACGGGTTCTTTATGATACATCCCTCAGATTTCTAGTCAAGGACCTGACCATCTTTGTAAGGCTTAAAGCTTTATGGTTAGAAAACTTGATACCTCTTGAATGAATATTTACACAGGTTTTTTTTTAAAGAATAAGTAAAAATGAGTGTCTTGAACTTTTTAGTGCTACAAATACAGTATTACTTTCTTTTCTTCCTACATTTATAGGGTAACTGAGAAGACATTTCATATAAATAGTTTGAAACTTTGAAAATTCTAAAAGTGGTGTGAGTTTTTTCCTCTTGCCTTTACACAAGATAACTGCAATTTTGATTAAAAGTGTTTCTCTATTAATGAAAGGAATGTAAGGCTCTTGCCATTGTTTCTCTGTTTTATTCATTCCTTTGAGCATTTTGAAATGCAGTCGTGAGCTTGAAAAATGTCAAAGCAGTAATCCTTATAGTTGTATTGATTATTATTATTATTATTATTATTATTATAGTTATTGCCTCTGAATGAGCATAGCTATTGATCGGAGATGGATGTTAATAACAATGAAAATTGGGAGAAAGAAGTGGACATGCAAGTAAATTACATGAGAATATAAAAAATTAAAAGTTTAGGAATAAAATACTAAATCTACCATAGTACCATATATTTCCACCAATAAGAAGACCTTCAGATAAGACAAGGTATAAATTATCATCAAAATTATTGCCATATGCTGAATTTAAAAATGTACAAATCAACGCAATAAAATTAGTTCTTAATCAAAATGCTATCTTCTGAATAGTACTTTAAAATCAATAATGTATTTTTACTTTAATTGCTGTAGTAAACACAACAGATAAAATTTATTCATTGAGTCATTCTCTGTCTATTCACAGCCCCAGCCTCAGCACTAGTCTCACCCCACCCCTGGCCTGGCTCCAGCCCCACCCTCAGCACAAGCCTCACCCCACCCCTGGCCTCACCCACACCCTCAGCCCCAGCCTCACCCCACCCCCACCCTCACCCCCTAGAAGATGAGCACAGGCCCCTGCACATGCACCAGCACAGGCTCCCCTTGCTTGTAAGTATGGTCCGCAATTTTGTTAACTTCATTCAAAGCTTAATGGTACGAGGCGTGTTTTTTAAGTAAGTACCGTTTTGGAATTAAAAAAAGACGTGCAAAGAAATCGCAATAATTTTATTTTTACATGAAAGCCTGTACCTTAATCTACTTTTCTACATAATTTCCGTGAATATTGAGGCACTTGTCATAACGTGGCACCAGTTTTTGAATACCCTCCTCATAAAATTCTGCCGCCTGACTTGTTAACCACTGTATCACAACTGTTTTGACTTCGTTATCGTCTTGAAGACGCTGACCACCCAGGTGTTTCTTCAAGTGCAGGAACAAATGGTAGTCGCTGGGCGCCAGATCAGGGCTGTATGGAGGATGATCTAGAGTTTCCCATTTAAAAGATTTGATGAGATCTTTGGTCCGATTAGCCACATGTGGACGGGCATTGTCATGCAGCAAAACGATACCCTTACTCAACTTGCCACGTCTTTTGTTCTGGATTGCACGACGCAGATTGTTCAATGTCTCACAATAAGACGCTGCATTGATTGTCTCATTACGAGGCAGAAACTCCACTAGCAATACTCCTTTTTTGTCCCAAAAAACTGTGCACATGATTTTCCGGGCAGAAATTGTTTGCTTAAACTTCACTCTTTTGGGTGATGATGAATGTCGCCATTCCATGGATTGTTGTTTTGATTCTGGTGTGACGTAGGCCACCCATGTTTCGTCACCAGTAACAATTTGGTCAAAAAAATCTTCACCTTCATTGTGGTACCGCTCAAGGAAAGTCAATGCACTGCCACAACGTTGGGTTTTGTGCAAATCCGTCAACATTTTTGGAACCCAACGTGAACACAATTTCCGGTAATTCAAGTTCTCGGTCACAATGCGATACAAAACACTACGAGAATATTGAGGAAACCAGTCGCACATTGATGAAATTGTAAAGCGTCTGTTTTCTCTCACCTTTTCTTCCACTTTCTGCACCAAATCTTCATTAAAGACCGAAGAACGCCCACTCCGTTCTTCATCATGCACATTTGTGCGGCCATCTTTAAATGCTCTCACCCATTTCCTTACCATTCCATCACTCATAATGTTTTGTCCGTAAACTTCACAGATCTCACGATGAATATCGATCGGTTTTACGCCTTTAGCACTAAGAAATCGTATAACAGCCCGTACTTCACAATCGGCGGGACTCACGATTGTCGGAGGCATCTTAAACACTCAGTAAACAACGTATACAATGAAGAATCAGACTGTAATGGCGTCAGTGCGTAGACAAGAGATGTAGGTAACCAGCGCGCATGCGCGGAACGCCGACCGTAGCGCTGCGGCGGCGGAATCGCAAAACGGTACTTACTTAAAAAACACGCCTCGTATAATACAGATGATGGAAGAGGGGACAAAAGGGAGGGGTAGTTTGTTTGATTGCTTATGTTGTCTTTCGAGTTCTAGATGAACTGCGAGTAAAATTTGGAAAAAAATGGTCACAGAATAAAGATTTGTACAGATGCACAATAGGGGATGAAAACACTTAAGAAGTGGATTTCTCATGGGTCTATAGGATCTGTATCTAAAAGCTGATAAAACGAATTAAAGAATATCGATTTGTTTACAAATTACATAATAGGGGTACAAAGCAACTAAAGGGAGTGTAGTTTGCTTACTTCACTGTCTAGAAATTTCTCCTGATGTGACTGTGTGTAAGGTCTCATAATAACTGATAAAAGAATTAAGTTTTGTAAAAGGATCATCTAACAGACCTAAGGGTTGAAACATTTGAGGGGTGGTTTCTTCTAATATTAGTGTTGTCTCAAGTTTTCTCCTGATTCTCTAAGGTCTGTGTAAAGTTAGTTAAAAATTGGTCAAAGAATGTGGATTTAAATATAGATCACACAATGAAGGTTGAAACATTTAAGGGTGGTCCGTAATAAAATTAGTTTCTTCCAACAATTTATTTTGGTTCTAGAGGGTCCCTGATCAAAATTATTCAAAGAATGTAGATCTAAATTTATATAATAAATATAGGTTGAAACATTTAAGGGGTGGTTTCTATTAAAATTATTTCAGCCTAAAGTTTTCTCCCGGATCTATAGGGTACGTGTGTAGAGTTTGATAAAAATTCACCAAAGAATATATAAATAAATATAGATCATAAATAGGGGTTGAAACATGTAAGGGGTAGTTTATAATAAAATTAATATAGCCTAAAATTTTCTCCTGTCTATAGGGTATGTGTGTAAAGTCTGACAAAATTTAGTCAAAGATTGGAGATCTAAATATAGATCATTAAATAGGGGGTGGTTTCTAATCAAATTAGTTTTGCTTAAAGCTTTCTCCTGGTTCTGTAGGTGCTGTGTGTGAATTTTGATAAAAATGGTCAAAGATTGTAGACTTAAATAATGGTCATATAATAGCGGTTGAAACTTATAAGGCTTGTTTGTTCACAAATAGTTTGCCTAAAATTTTCTCCTGGTTCTGTAGAGTTTATGTTTAAAATCTGGTAAAAGATGGTAAACATTTGAAAATTTAAATAAAGGTCATACAATAGGGGTTGAAACACTTAAGGGATGGTTTCTTCCAAAATTAATTTGTCCTGAAATTTTCTCTTGGTTCTATACTGTCTGTGTGTAAAGTTTGATAAAAGTCTTTTAAAGAGTGTAGGTTTATAAAGAGATCAAATAATGGGGGTTGAAAATTTAATAAGGGGTGGTTTTATAGAATATTACCTCGAAGTTTCGGCTGGATCTGCAGGGTATATGTGCAAAATTGTATACACATTGGTCAAGGAATCTAGATTTGTGTATAGAAAATATTACTCATGGGGGATTGAAAATAAGGGAAGGGGTGGTTGGCTTGAATTTTAATGTTGCCCATCATTTAAACCTTGGTGAAGGGGACAGGTGTGCAAAATTTCATACAAATCAGTGGAAGCATGTAAATTGCTATAAGCCTTGACTTGATCTGGTTTGGCTTCATAACAGTGGGAATATTTTTAATCGTGTTTAGTGTATTTGAGTAATTTCAAGGCGTAAGTTACATCAATTACAGTTCACTTTGCTATCTGGAGTTTATGCAAGTGTTGGTGAGCTTCTTGTTCGAGTAAATATTGGAAAATACTTAATTTTGCATTAAGCATTCTTTGGCTATGTTTTATCAGGTTGTTTATTCCACTTAGTTACCAATTTACATCATGAAATAAATCGATTTATATTAATTTTAAACTCATAAAGATGATGATGATTATCACACAGAAAATTTATGGACGCAAATTAATCCACATTTCATATCAGCAACATTACTGACGGTCCTACAGCATACAAAATAAATTGTATGATTTGGATAGATGAACAGAAGAAAATATACATCCTTTGTAATTTGTCATGCCTACCTTGGAGAGCCTTACCAATCCTCCTTTAAATACTCCTAGCGGAGCACCTAGCCAAGATAACACATGTGGTCAGCCGTGCCCTCATTGTGGGAAAATTTACAAGGGTACTCATGGCGTTAGTATTCATATCAGTCGAGCTCATCCTCAGGAACAGAGAAATAATATTGTGAATAGGCAGTCAAGTAACATTAAGACTGCGTAGATAAGTGCTGATCATGGAAACGAACAGACTGATGATGACTACTCTTCAGTAGAAGACATCAATTTGAAGTTATATAAACAAAATCTGGAACAATGGAAGTCAGAATTTCTCACAACCCTTAGTGATGAACAATTTTGTAGTAGGGTTGAAGAATTCACAAACTTCTTATCTCAGGCCATTCACCTTTTGCCTGGACCAAAACATCCGGCAGTGCAGTATTACGAAGCTCGTAAAAAGAAGAAGGCATACAATAACCAAAGACAATATAGTAAAAGTAGTAACCCAGAAAGAGCCACCAAACGGGACAGGTTAAAACGACAACAAAGATTTGATTATCAGAAGACGCAATATTTATATTACAACCAAAGAAGGAAAGCAGTAAGAAATGTTTTGAATGATAACTGCAATGTCTGTCGTGTTGATGTTAATAGAATTCATCACCACTTTTCCTCGCTGTTTTCTATACCAAATGAAAGCGAACGAGATGAATATCCATCCAATGTTTCGGACGCTGCTCGAGTCAGTTTGGATGAAACAGAAGATATTCTAATTAGCAAGCAAGAGATCACTGCAGCAGTCAAGAGAATTGCAGTCGACACAGCACCTGGTCCTGACCATGTTCTTTTGAGAGCTGTAAAAGATGACACTTGCTATGAGATCATAGCACTAATTGCTACAACAATGGCAGCCCGCAATCTTGTTCCGGAATGTTTAAGAAGAGCAAGAACAATACTAATCTTCAAAGGTGGTGATAAGACAGACCTCGCCAATTGGAGACCTATTACCATCTGTTCAATCGTGAGAAGAATCATCAAGCGTGTGCTTGACAGAAGACTTCAAATGTATGTATCGTTTTGTGAACATCAGCGAGGGTTTACTAACTCCCCTGGCACACATATTAACACGTCTATTTTGGAATCTCTTCTCACGTCAGCTAAGAAACGTAAAACAAACCTTGCCTTGATCTTCTTAGATATTAGTAAGGCATTTGATAATATTGGACATGGCCATCTTGAGAAAAGTCTCTCATCACTTAATATACCATCTAAATTATCAAAACTTATAGTTTCTTTGCAAATAAATAACATTACACAGATATGGACTAACAATCAAAAGTCCAAACCCATTGCAATAATAAGAGGAGTGAGTAGTAAAGCAGGAGGTATGTTCAGTCCCACCACCTCACCCAGAGTCATCCCCTCCCCAATAATCTCCGCGCAGCCAGCCAGCGCTGCGGTGAAGGCCATGCATTGTGACGATCCATCCCACCCAACAATTTTTCTTCAGTGGCCTAACATATGACATTTAGTGCAGCGGAGAAAGCCCCGCATTGTGACGATCCATTCCACTCCAAGAATTATGTTATATGGACACCCAGCGTCATGTTATGATATCACCCTACCAATAAAATAATAAAAGTCATACTCACCATAACCATGATGATGTAGCATCCATTGCTTAAACTGCTTTTATGACAATGACGTGTAGGAAGCGAGGATAGGAATTCAAGGTTAAATGTAAAAGGAAAGACGCATTCAAGGATGCCTCGTTCCTCTTTTGAAATCAGAACAAAGGAAACATGTTAGTAAAAATTATTTATTTGAAGATCATCCTTCACCAGTTCGTACATTGTTAAATTGTACATATTTTGTTGGGGTTCATCAAGCATGTCGATGATGCACAGGTGTCGGCGTTGCCCTCTTCTTGCACCTCGTATCCTTTATCTTCCTGAGATCCTTTCTTCCCATGGTCAAGGCGTAAACTGCTCTCACGATGAAGAAAACTGCCTGTTTTATGCTGAAACAAAGGATGCATCGTGTCTTAGGGAGTTGTCTGGAGGACAGAGTTTGTTCCGCTTTACAAGGTTATTAAAATCAAGCCATTGTAGCATGGCGTGGGCGTGCTTCAAAGCACAAGGAACGGCTGGGAATTTGTGACAAGGTAGCCCACAATTGTATGCATGTAGCAAATTGCCCGGAGGAGGACAAGATAGCTCTTCTAGATTAATAAATGTTCTGTTGCATATATTTTCCATAAGTTCGCATTTTTCTTAACCAAATGAGTTGAGAGCAGTGTAGCCAGCCACTACATCGTTCAAAATAGTATTTAGAGCAGAATACGGTATGAAACCGTCTGAGAAATGAATTCCATTCTTATTGTCGTTGTTTTGCTCGTAAATTTTAGGATTTCCACCATATGGGCTGGTGAAATGGTAGGTCTGAATAACATTATCGTTGCTGCAAAGGGCTAGTTCTTTAACTATAGGCTCCCTCTTTGCTCCAGAGAGGTACTCAAAATCGACCACCAAAGCTCGAACCATCTTGACAAAGACTAATGACAAAATAGTATTGTACTCACCTTTTTATAGGCGTGAACGACATCCTTGGCCCCCTCGTCTATTTCCACACGGAGTCCAAAGACTGCCCGAAACATGAAAACAACTTGAAGGTCTGGTTTTGTCCCAAAGATGTCCACAAACTCCTTCAGGTCCAGTCCTTTGTTCATACAGTGTACAAACATGCAGACGTATTGTCCGCAGACTGATGAGTACTCGTCTTGCAGCTGTGTTTTATTAAATGTCCAGTAGGTGCAATTTCGACTAATAAACTGTTTTATAGAGGGAACAAGTGGCGGAAGGCCGTAAGAATCAAAATACAACCCCATGTTTCTATTTTTGTCAAAACTGATAGCAACCCAGTGAGACCCAGGAAGAGAACTAGGATCGAAATTGATAACAAAGATATTTTGATTTTTGTAAATAAAGTGTGGCAGACGATCGCTAGGGTAAACTCCTGCAAATTCATCTACATGTCGTAAAGCGTGTTCAATTTGAAGGGAATTCATTAAAAATCCGTAATGATTTGTCTATGGTTATTAATCTCTATACAGCTTTCGTATTCAGAGTAAAGGATGCAGGTGATTGCAGAAGGGAGAGCTTTATCAAACTTTACCTCGATTCTCAAATTTCCGTTATTGGCTAGACTTTTGTGTCCTTCCGAGGCGGCACTATCAGGGGTAAGATCAAAGAGTAACATGAAAAATCCTGTTATATACATGTCGTGAGTGATTTGCATTCCGCTATTGGAATGATATATCCCGGAACCGCTAAATAGAGTATGATAAGCCAAAGTCGACAATTTTTCGTGATCTGTGGAAATTGAGAGGCCCTCCTGAGGGATCTGTTGTCCGTTCACAAACATGACAAAGGAATTTAGATCGAAATGTCGTAAATCATAGGGATTGGACGTTGCCGTCCCCATGAATGCACTGTTTTGTACAATGGCAAAGAGAATGCGTTTAGGAATGGTGCCCAATATGGCATTATCCAAAGACACTGCTTGACTCCCCTGACGGAAGGTAAAAGTTTTCACATCAACCCTTGTGATATCGTACCGAGCATTATGTCCGAGGGCCAACGTTTTAGCGTGAGCCGTTAAAATACTAGGAGAAGCTCTAACCTTTTTCACATACAAAGCCGCATCTTGGAATTTAAAGTAAGCCTTGGTATCGTCCTTTTCACCAATCATATAGAATTCCCTCTTAGACTTGGTTAATTTAATGGCAATTTTCACCCCCGGGAGCATGAGTTGCGAAACGTTAAAAAAAATCTCCGTGCAGTTTACCAATCATAATCATATCCTTGGAGGTTTTTCCCTTTTCGAATCTCTCGAGCCATCCCTTGTTAGAGTCTCCCGGTCCCAAAGTACCATTCTTTTTCTCATCGTCCCCCGTGAGACCGGATAAAGCATTATCCAAATACCAGGAAGCCGTTGTCAAATGATTTTTTGCCGCGTCCTGCCCGTAAGCTAAAAGTGTTTCAAAATAAGCCCTATAATTGTACAAGTCCTCGGAAGGCGTTACAGAAGTACCGTTCAAACTAACACTTAGTTGACTAAACAACGAATGCAATGTATTGTTTATACCCGTAACCCTGTCGTCGGCTCCTAAACTAGAACCATCCCCTTTTACAAATTTCCCCTTTACCATTAACAAAATATTCAAGTATGTATAGTGTTCGTTATCCACGGAAATGACAAACTCTAAAACGGACTGATCGACGGGAGCGATGGGTTTGCATATCGTAGTGACGTTGCCCAACACCGAAGACTGGAGAGGTTTCCTGGCAAAGATGTCAAACTCTGACTTGGTACAGCCGAACATCCTGAACGTTATGAGCGCTTTCGTCGTTTGTTCTCGCTAAATATATCCCTGGCCATCGGTTCTACCCTCGATTTCCTCTTTTTCCTCCCCTTTCCTTGCATTTTATTGACAAGACGATGAGTTGACTCTGTTAACCTGTTTGCAACGATATTGCCAACTTTTTCATCCCTTTTCTTACTTGCAATGTCAGAAAGGATATTTGCACCTGTTGAAAGAGTTTCACGTCCCACAGCTTTAGCCCCAGACACGAGGACCGGTTTGATAATTCTAAACAGACCTCCGAGAAACCTTCCGATCCCTTGTCCCTGTTGTATGAAAGGAGAGCCCATGTACAAGGGTCCGACGAGATCGCCCAATCGTCCTCCCGTCTGATTGACATAGTACGATGTTAGTGGATCCATCTCGACTAAACGGTTAAAGGGTGGAACGTCTCCTTTTAAAATGTAAGACGAGCATGGTGGGTTTTACGGAACTGCTAATACGAGCTAGTTCACCGTATTTGTCCGTCAATTCAATACCTATCGTTTGAAAACTAGTTTTCTCTACAGGGACGTAATAAACTTTGTCAAAAATGTGATATCCGTTGATTTTAGGGAATTGTATAATCCTTAGACATCTTACGTAAGAATCACCATCAATTGAGGTTCTATGAGGCTACAGTACACAAAGATGGGTTCCGTCTCCATTTCAGCTGGAACAAACTGTTTTTATCTGTACGCAAGAAAAGCGTGTTCATATCGGTTGTAATCATTTTTATCATTGCTTTATTGACTAAGGAATATGCTTCAAAAGTGGGCAGGGAATTTTTAATGGTATCAAGGAGATCCCCTATACCATAATAAATTCGGACGGAAAAATATACGAGGTAATTCTTAGTTGTTGCGCCTCTCTCGTCACGAATCGTTAAAGACATCTGTATGCTGTTTGAATTTTCGGAAACGTCGTTTACTATCGCTCTCCAGACATGTTCCCTCCCCAGTTTCTTAATCATTGCAATTTCCGACTGATGACTAATTAGATTTGCATGAAGTTCTCCCGCCAACAGCTCTTTGAGGGAATCGTCTTTTATCCTATCCCGGATGTCTACGTAGAGTTCTTGGAATGTTGTGTAATTACGTTTAGGAAACACAATTCTACCAAATATAGTAATTAAAATGTTTTGTGATACAACATTCTGACCCCCACTGACGTCATCGGCATTGAGCGTTACGTTTTCATAACCTTTAGGATACGATACTTCACACAGCCCGCATAGCCATTCACCCCTCTCCAGACATATATTTTGTGCCAGCTGCACATGAAAGCTAGACAGTGTGTTTGATGTGAAAATATCGTTGGAGGAATCGCTCAACAGCGTTTTGTAAAATTCATCGCTCATTGTTTTTGTATGTCCTTGGCGTTGATCCAGGAATCGAAATCCGAAGAGTAACCTTTCCACTGGACGAGATGTTGCTTAATGCCTCTCACCACGCGAGTTTTAAGGATTTTATCTATCTTATAGACGGTACGTTTGGTAATTTTGACAGGAGTTATTTCATAACTGTAAAACTGACCCACTATAGGATTGTTTTTCATGTCCACCAATTCGTAGACGGGTTGGGGAGCACGTTTGATGACTTTAACAATTTTAAACACCTCGGTGGAATAATTTTGCTCGAAACCCTTGGCAAACTTCATTTTCTCCTTTCCTATTCTTACAGTCTGGCCTACTTGGAATTTAACAGGGCGTGGCCTGACACGACTATGTTTCTCCGTCATTCTCTTCGATATTTTCAAAACGTCACGATCTGTGACTTTGCTTGGAGCCATTCCGTACTAGAGTGAATGGTGTTATTATACGCCGAAACAAACAATTGCAAGACATCATTGTATCTATGAGTGTTTTTGTAGGTAAAATACGTGTACATTTTAGTTTTCAGAGTACGGTTAAACCTTTCCACAACAGAACACTTGACGTCGGGATTTCGACACACTTGAAACTCTATTCCGTTCTTTGCGAGCAGATTCGGAAAGGACTTGTTTAGAAATTATTTTCCCCTATCCGATCGTACAGTCAGTGGAATTCGTTTGAGAATGGATTTGGAAGCTGACGTCACATCCGTACCGCTTCTTTACTTCATAGGGACCACCCATGTGATCTATGACGACCAACAGATACTTTATTCCATCGTTATGCTTGGCTAGATTCTGCACATCGACCAAATCGATTTCAAACACGTCAAAAATGTTATTCGCCGTGTAGGGATTCCTAACAAAACGTTTACGTACAGGTTTATGCAAAGTGTAGGCATCTTGTTGCAAAAGCAAATCTTTGATGTTTTTTAGTAGATTTGGTGGAAGCTTGTTTTAATTTGGGCAGAGTTGAAAAAGCCGTAGGTTTTCCCGGATCGTAAAACAGTTTTTCTATTTTTTTCTATCTTTTTTTACTGTAAGTCATCCAACCGGCAGGTTCTTCGTTAGCTTTAGAGGGAAACAAAGGAGCTATGATCTCTTTATACTTTTTACCCTTGCTAGACTTAATTTTACCAAACGATTCGTTATTTTGCAAATGTCCGTTGGTTAGTTTTAGGATTTCCTTGTACGTCTCTAAATCTTTCTTCGTCACTAGATTTTTATCCACGTTTTTCCTAGTTAACAATTCCCATAGACCAACGCTAGGTTTGTACCATCTATCGTGCAACAAGAGTTTATCGTTGTCGATTTCTATTTTTGAATTACCAATCTTAAACGAATTGGTCTTTCTATCCTTGTAAATACCAAAAATAGTGTGTGTAGCCCTAGGAGAGTGTAAATAGTTGGCTAGATACCTTCCTGCTACATCTCCTAAAACGCTACGCGAACGTGTCTCTATATGTTCGATTTCTTCCCTAGGAGTATGTAATTGCACTTCTTCCTCGTTACTACTACCACTGCTATCCTCATCACTATCGGGACGTGGGGTCTTCTCTGGTGAGCTAGATCTCTCTTTTTCGTACACTTCTTCAGGACCTGAGAAGAGGAAAGGAGGTTCTCGACGTCTACGTGTTGAATAATCTGGTGAAAAGATCAAGGTCTTACGGACAGATCTCCTTTTCTTTCTTTTACGATGTGTGTGACGATGCTTGTGACGCTTTGTTTCAACTGAAATAGGGACCTCTCTCGCAAGTTCGGCTCTTTTAAGAATAGGATCCTGTTTTTCTCGAATTTTAATCCACTCTTTGTATGGATCTACAGTTTTCCTCTTTCTAACACACGTTTTACTGCGTTTCAAGTCAGCCAAGTACTCGGGAGACACCAATAGCATTTTTTGTAACATTACGACCTAAATAAACTAGTCAGCCCTGTCAACACAGCAGATAGTAGGGGTATTAGGAATCCTCCCTTCTGAACCACTAGTTTTCGTTTGCTAGACACCGAAACCTTTTTATCAATCAACTTCCTAAGTAACTTCCTATGCTTTTTCAATTTTCGTTTAGAACAGTCTGTAACCTTGCAGTTTCCTTTCAAAACATTCAAAGCACACTCTATAATAGCTAATATCAATTGAAGGGGCTAGTTCCATAAGGGCGTAAGGCACAAGAGCATAGTTTTGAGAAATCTTAATGTTTTTAAACAATGTTACCACTCACAAGCACAGGTCTTTTCTTATGACTGCGCAGAGGTTTAAGGCTCAAGTATAAATTGTTCACTGAGTATTTAAGAGATATGAGGAGAAGGCATAAATGTTAAAAGCTCAAAATTCAAGATGTGCCTTACGCCCTTATGGAACTAGCCCCTTCAATTGTTTGTCTGAAGATTGCAATATGACTTTCCTAAGTCTAGGGTTTGCTTTTCTCAGTACGTGTAATGTATGATAATTGGATTTGATCCGTTTCATGCTGTACTGGCGTGTACACTTGAGTGAGATCGGGAGGAAATATCTTTGTTCTAAATCTTAGAAGATCGTTTGTGTTTTGACAAAAGTCTACAATTTGTTATTATGAAATGACTTATCCACCTAACCACAAACCCAATGGACCAAAAGTTCAATAGATGCAACGTCATAAAGCCCTATAACATTATAATATTTACTAGATTTATGCACATATACATTCCTATTTATGTATCACTATGTCATAAAATATAAGTTGGATATAAAATTATATAGTCACATACAATACAATCACATTTAAGATAGCAAAGTGCTATATGTATTCAACTAAAACCTAACCATTAAAATATATACACTGATACAGATTTAATCACACTGATTTTAAAAACACACTGTTGTCATCTGTTAAAATATGTACACTTATGCCGAATTTTTTTCAGCAATAGTCATTAGAAATATAATTCTTCTTGAATATATGACAGTCAGTTGTCTATCCGATAAAAACAGTAGAAATTATTTTGCCGAAATCTTCTCAGCAAAGTCGTTAATAATAAAATAGTACTTGAGTGCACTAGTTGTAAAAATAGTTGGAATGTAGGCGGCTTGTAAATGTATTCCGTTGCATCAATTGTTTTGGCTTCTGTTACATGCGGATATGCGCATTTCGATCCTTAGATCATCTTCAGTCCTGATAGTTTCCAACGTGTGGAGTGTTTGAGTATAAATGTCATACTCAAATGTGTTTGAGTCTTGCACCCGTGGTCACATAGACACCTAGGACAAGGTTGGTGTGGGGTAGGGAAGGCATCACCTCCTCCGTGTACCTCCACGTTAACCAAACGACTTGGTCGTTGGCAAAAATGAATTTGCTCACCTCGACCCCGGGAGAGGAAAGAATAGCGTAAAGCTCTTGAGGGTTGGAAATCATGAGAGTACGACATCTGTCCTCGCGCTGGGTTAATTTTCCCCACAGACTATTCAGGCACAGTTTACTGATGGCCCTTTTACCTGGATTCAGAACAATTTTTTCCCGATCCATCAAAATTCCTTCGGACTGGAAAAAAGACCGAATATACCCTTCTTTGTCCTCTTCGGAGGAAACCCAAGCCGGATAGCCGCTCGATTCGGCCTTGATCTGCAGAAACATGTTAATATATTCACAAACAACCCACCCTCCTTTGTTTCTTTATTGTATTCGGTTGTCTGATATTCATAAAATTCGTAAATTTTTAATATTTTGTAACCCATGTGAAAGGCTTCCCTGACTTCGTCGACAACCCATGTGCCGGTGAGAACCCTATTGGTTTCCTCCGTGTGCCTGCAGGTTCCCTGTTCCCCCGACTCTGCACAAGTACGGCGGAGGCAAAACATTAATTTTTCATTACAACGGTAGGGAAGCACGGGATGGTACAGATTTTGGGGAGGAAGGACCGTAGACTTGACGACTCCCTCCTTTTTTAATATTTCGACGGTGTCTGCACAGTCATCCCCTATGTATATGGTTGGATGGCCGATTGGAAATTTATAGTATTTGCAGACCCACGGATAGAGACTCGTGACGTCTACATAGCGGATCTCTTCTCCCTTCTGCACTTTGTGGTACAGTCTCATAGCCTCCGTCCTACCCCCGTAGAGGCAGTCCCGAAGGACCTCCGTAGACTTGCACATAAGTAAGGTGCATTTAAACTGAAAAATACTCATATTAAAAGTTAAAGTAGCAATAAAATACGGAATAATATAATATAATATAATATTTGAGCTGGTGTTTCCATATAGACCCAATTCAATTGTGACATTAATTTTATTAAAGGTGTCCTTGCTTGGTTGACCTAGCAACTGGAAGAAAAGAACATCACTTTAATCTATTTTTTGCAACATAACACATCAGTTTGTCGATCACTTCTATTTTGTTAATTCACTCTACTCGATTCATTTGTTTATAATACATCTCAAATACGCTATATCTATAATGCACTCTGCTCAGGCGGGAAGGTTGTTAGAAGGAGTCTGATGTCAATAGGTTAGCCTTTGCTAGGACTCCTTATGCTTTAAACTGCACACGCTGTGAATTTTAGCAGAGTTGTGTTTACATTGCCTAAAAAATGTTGAGTTCCGGGTTGCAAGAGTAATTATACGTTAAGGGGGACATACAGCTTTGGGTGAAAATCATAGGTGAAATTCATTATGTTTTTTCTCAGCAAAGAACTTATCTACAATCTTGTAATCTGGCATGTTCTTTATTGATTACCTCAACAATTACAAACTATTTTCATAATTAATTGAACTGTTACAGTTATGGATAATTAGCGTTACAAAGTGGCAGCCAGGTTTAGTGCTCTAAAATGCTGTTTCCGTGATAATTTTCACAAATGGCAATATATTTATATATATATAGAATATATAGGAATATCTATAGTGTAAATATTTTTTAAAAAATCTAATTTTTAGATTTTCTTATTCATTAAAATATATATATTTAAAAAAACTGTTAATGTTAAAATCAATGATTGTTGATAGTGTTGTTCTTATGATATTAGCAAATACACAGAAAAATAATCATTCAGAAATATTGATATTTGTGGAAGTTAACAAGGAAACGGCATTTCAGTGCATGAAACGTTGCTGCCATTTTGAAATGATAATTTCCCATAACTGTAAGAGTTTGATTAATTTTGAAAATAGTATGCCATTGTAGAAGTAGTTGATAAAGAATATGTCAGATTGCAAGATTGTAGAGCAATTCATTGTTGAGGAAAGAAATAATGAATTTCACCCAAAGCTTTATGTTAAGGGTGTTAAAAGTGATTATGTTACATCAGAACAGGTATTACACAAACAGTAGGTGAAAATATTCCTAGGAAGGGCTGGATTCTCTCAAAGTGCCAGAATACTTTTGTTTAATCAGTCATAATTGCAATTATGCAGAAAATAAGTTATTTTTTTAATCAATTTGAGTTAAGCTCCACATTGATTCATTAAGCAGGGCTTATAGAAGAACAAAGGTCTAAAGTTTGACAAGCACATGTGAGTAACGTTATTTGTCAAAGCTATCTTTATTGCAACTTCCAAAGCCGTATATGAACACTGTAAAACAATGTTGCCATGGGAACTGATTTGCATTTGATAAATTATTTCTAATATATTACCATAAAATAGGCACTAAATTGGGCTTTACTCCGGTACTGGTACCGGTCAACCAATGTGGTCCAGTATCATCAGGCTTCTTTCCATGGACGTTATACGAAGTTTCATGAAAATCCGATAAAGCGTGTTTGAGTTATCGCATGTACAGACAGACATTTCCCCGTCCCCCACATAATCTCACTGGCACTTAATTAAGGAATCTAGACATAAAGCCTTATAGAACAGAATTATGAAAACTAATTATTGCTGAATGACAAGCAAAAAATATTGCGACTTTCAGTTGTCACAAATATACATACGAGGGATGTTCTGAAAGTAAGTTTCGTCATTTTTTTTTCACATGGAAACTTTATTACCAAAACAAATACACCATGCAATCATGAAATATATCCCTTGCACTATTTTTCAACATAGTCTCCACCGACATTGAGACATTTGCAGGGTGTCCACTAGTCGGGAAAATCCGGGAATCCGGGAAAAGGCCGGGAATTTCGTATGGTCGGGGAAATCCGGGAAAAGTCAATGAATTTGTTAAAATATCCGGGAAAATTCTAAAAATTGCAAAGTGTGATCAAAAAGATTTCTAGACAATAATAGGCCTATATGAAAGTATATTTAATTTGGACACGTGAAGTCAGACGACTATCTATATTTAATTTATTTTATTGTTCCTAATTGTTGTATCTGTTATAGCCTAAGTAATTATTGTTTGCAATTACTTTTGTTACTAAAAGTTTTTCTTATTTAAAGTATGTATAATCCTATAATTTTTCTTACACAGTTATTAGAAAGTGCTTCATATTTTGATCGGGAATTTCTGAAATGATCAATGAAAATCAGGGAATAAGCCGGGAATTTCTTCAGCATTACTTGGTGGACACCCTGCATTTGTCATAGCTTGCAATCAGTTTGAAGAAACCACTCTGGTAAAACTCGGTGCCCTGCTATGCAAGGAATTGTCGCACAGCCTTCTCCACCTCAGCATTGTTTTGGAAGTGACGTCCCGAGAGTGCGGCTTTCATTGCATGGAACAGGTGCCTTCCTTCACTGAACATGCAAGTAGTATAGGAACAGGTATATAGTATTTCCCGCCATCACTCCCGTGTTAGGTCCAATCTAACATGAGTAGTAAGGGAGCAGGTTTGGACCACCGACGCCTCTTCCAGACGCCTAGTTAGGCCCTTTTGTCCAGTGACGTCACGGGAGTCTATTCAAACAATGCAATTACGCCCTTTTGCTCTGTGCTATTCCAGATTCATCCAGACTCCTTGTTTAGGATTTAGGCCCTATGGTCAGTTACACAACAGGAACAGTCTATATACTTATGCCCTTTGATCCAGGACGTCCTGTGTTGTCATGGTAGTCGATTCGAACAATGTAGTTAGGCCCTTATACGCTATGCTATTCCCGATTCATCCTGACGCATAGTTAGGCCGTTTGATCCGAATTAGTTATGCCCTTTGATCCTGGACGTCCTGTGATGTCATGGGAGTCGATTCGAACAATGTAGTTATGCCCTTATACACTATGCTATTCCCGATTCATCCTGACGCATAGTTGGGTCGTTTGATCCGATCTAGTTACGCCTTTTGATCCGGAACGTCATGGGAGTCGATTCGAACAATGTAATTAGGTCGTTATACACTATGCTATTCCTGTATTTAATGCAAAAGGGAGCTAAGTCGAAATTTTGTGGCGGGATATTTGAAAATACAAAATGGCGGCTAGCGCTAAATTCAAAATTCGAAAATGCAAGAGTGTGCTAAGTCAAAATTTTGTATTTAATGCAAGAGCGATCTAAGTCTAAATTTTATTTAAAAAAAAATAGCATGATATTTGAAAATATAAAAATAGTGGAAGTTTTGAAAATGGCTAGGGCGGGATATATGAATTTTGTATTTTTCAAACTTGGTGGAAAATTGGGAGGATGAAATATGTATTTTTAAAGTGAGGAAGGAAGATGGCGACAAAAACAGGGAACAGGACTAAGTTGAAGGTAAAACGTATTACATTATTTTTTCTATGTTTGAGTTATAAAATACATAACTTGCGGTGATTGGGAATATCACAATGAACCCAGAAGTCGTAATAATTATGTCATGCGATAACATCCTGTTCCGTAGTGGGTAACCGTTATACACCACGCGAGAATGACCATGATTGACTGTACGTGTCACTTCTAGATAGCAATCTGTACTGGAGTTGAAACACTTAGGACAGCGCTGACTCACAACTGCCGATAATTATTTTATACATTAAGTTTTTTTCTAATGACCCGAATTATTTCAAATTTAGAATATAAGCCTATTATGATGTTAGAATGAAATCTTTAAAATTTCGTACATGTAGCTGTTAGGGTTCACATGTTACATAATACTTAATTATTAGTTAGAACATTACTTTTGTTATCGTAATTATCTCTGCAGAATTCGTGTGTTATAGTATGGATGATTCATAACTGGGACTCTAGTATAGTATTTGAAAAGTTTTTTTCTATACATGAGAATTAGCTCAAATTTTATATATATTTCTGTTATGATGTAAGTATTAAATCTTTAAAATTTCACAGTTGTAGCTAAAATACTACGATAAATAATGTTTTAAATGTCTGGTTGAATCTGTAACACTTACCGTGATAGCAATTATTTTATATCTTAACTTTTTTTTTCCAACTGTTCGATTTCCTTCAAATTTTGAACATTCACCTGTTAGAGTATAAGAATTAAACCTTTAAAATTTTCAAAGATGTAAGTATTATACTTAAATGAATAATGTTTTAAAATATGTGAAATAAAATATCAGATGGCAATGCTAATTACATGACCTCTTATGAAACCAGTTCTCAACCAACTCCCTTTACGATTACAACAGCTACTTTTAAAATTCTGAATTTTGTATACGGTAGGCCATCTTTTTATGGATGCAGCGCCAAAAACTGTTAACCAACCAACTGCCTTTACGAATACAGCACCTACTTTTTAAATTCCGAATTTTGTGTATGGTAGGCGAACTTCTTTTAAGGATGTAGTGCCAAAAACTAATAACCAACTCCCATTATGAATTCTGAATTTCGTGTAAGGTAAACTATTCTGAATTAATATTTTAAAATAATGTTTTTAACTCTACACAAAAGACGTAATTTCTGTAAACTAGGAGATGTGCCTATAATATTGTCACAGACTTAAATTGCATTACATAAAAATTTATTCTAATGATGAATTGAAACATATACATTGAGAATAAATCATGCCTATAATTAAAATTAATATCGTAAACCTTTAGCTTGCCACCACCACCATCAGTACTAGCACTACTACTAATACTAGTCTGTCAATAATTAGTAGTAGTATAAATTTAACGTAGACACTGTTAACCCAATGAAGTTTGAAATCAGAATGAGATCCTGCAATTTTACAACCAGTGTTTTTTTATGGTGCTAGGTTTATGACACTAGATCGTGACCTATTTTAAAAGGCATCATATTTATGGCCATTCTATAACAGAAGACTTCCGGTAACTGTACTTTGTCTAGTAATAAGGAGAAAATAGAATATAAAGCAATCGATAAGACAGTTCACGTAACGATAAGCTTCATGACCTGTACTCTTCAACAGACATAGTAAGGGTAATTAAACACTGAGGATGAAATGGGTTGGACATGTTGCGTGCAGGGGGAAGGAAAGACATATCTCAAATAAACCTAAATTTTCCCAAGATGATGGGACAGATTGTTTGTGTGCAAGTTTCAATATATCGTTCTCCATTATAGAGTACTTTGACATAATGTCCGTGATGATGATGTTAGTGTGAATAGAAAGAAAATTAATTTCGTCGCATTTTAAAACAATACGTGTTTTTCTCGTACTGAATATAACACTGTTTAAAAATTCTTAGCAAGTCATAGTTTAAAACTTTCTTCAATAAAATGGTAAGGTTTAACGTTACACATATGTTCAATTACTTTAGGTAAGTGTAATAAGAAATGGATACAAGACGGAGCCATTGCGTGATGGCAAGACTCAATAGGTAGGGTGAAAGCACAGCACACGCTTCGTAAGAGTTTCCTATTTCAGCACAAGCACTGTAGTTCAAGGATGTGTAGAAACCAAAACTTAGATATCTGTCTTTGTTTCGGTTGAGGAAATAAATCCTGCGTGCCAGTATAGAAGGAACGAACGTGTAACATTCTTATATCCCGAAATTTTGTATTTAATGCCAAAAGTGGGGCTAAGTCGAAATTGTGTGGGGGGATATTTGAAAATACAAAATGGCGGCTAGCGCGAAAATTCAAAATTTCGAAAATGCAAGAGTGTGCTAAGTCGAAATTTTGTATTTAATGCAAAAGTGAGCTAAGTCGAAATATTATTTTTAAAATGGTGGGATATTTGAAAATTCAAAATTGTTACCAAGATGGCGACTAGCGCCAAATTCAAAATTATTTAATTCAACAGTATGCTAAGTCGAAATTGTATATTTAATGCAAGAGCGATCTAAGTCAAAATTTTATTTTTAAAAATAGCATGATATTTGAAAATATAAAAATAGTGGAAGTTTGAAAATGGCTAGGGTAGGGCGGGATATATGAATTTTGTATTTTTCAAACTTGGTGGAAATTCTAGAAAGACACACTATGATGGTATGGGTACAAGCTGCCTGATTGGGAGGGTTATATGAAATATGTATTTTTAAAGTGAGGAAGGAAGATGGTGATAAAAACAGAGAACAGGACTAAGTTGAAGGTAAGGATACTACTACTACTAATGTATTATATAGTTGCGTCTACTTTTTAAAATCTGAATTTGATGTACGGTAGGTCAGCTTATTTTAAGGATGCATTGCCAAAAAAAAACTGTTAAGCATTTTCCTTTTACGAAGGCGGCGACTCCTTTTTTAAATCTGAATTCTGTGTAGGGTAGGGCGATTCAGCTTATGTAAGAGATATAAAATAGATAGATAAAATAGAAAAACTTGAGGTGAATGTAAACATTACAAGGAACCCCGAAGTCTTAATAATTATATCATGCGATAACAACATGTTACGCAAGGGGTAACCGTTATACATCACGTGAGAAAGACCAGGATTGACTGTATGTGTCATTTTCTAGATAACAATCTGTACAGTGTTTTCCTAGAGTTGAAACAGTCAAGACGACACTGAGTCACAACTATCAAAAATTATTTTATACAAGTTTTTTTTTTCTAAGGACCCAAATTATTTCAAATTTAGAATATAAGCCTATTATGTTGTTAGAATGAAATCTTTTAATTTTCATACATGTAACTGTTAGGGTTCACATGTTACATATTACAACATAACATAACATAACATAACGTAAACTAACCTCTTTTATTTTCAAAAACTAATGGAAAGTTGAGATGAAACATTGTGTGAAACACTGTGTGAAGACGGAGGTGAAACACTGTGTGAAGACAGAGGAGGATGACAAGAACGGAAAGGATGATATAGGAATGAGATATTTAGAATTACCTTATTATTACTATTATTATTATTATTATTATTACTACCTGTGTTACGAGTGTGTTGTTCTGTTGTTATCAACTCTTTCTCTACTTCTTTCTTTTCCGTAAACTAACCTCTTTTATTTTCAAAGACTAATGGAAAACTTGAGGTGAAAACACTGTCTGAAGACAGAGGAGGCTGACCTTTCACCAGGTTCTATATGCATATTCGTTCGCTGGGTAAGTACGAGGTTAAAATATTTAAGGCTCTTTTTCTATTACAAAACTATAATATGATAAGCTTCTAGATAGGACTACAGCAAAAACTTAAAGTGTACGATTCACAATTGTTGTAAAATAATTTACACCCCATATTCATTAGGTTAATTAACAGTTATGTGTTACAGGTATTTATTTTTTTTATTTATTTACTTCATATTTTGTGGACTGTAATTAGAGCTGAACATTCTTTGAACGATGTTTACTAAAAACTTTACACACAGACCTTATAAAAACAAGAAAAAATGGCAAAGTTAACTTTGTAAGAAATCACTCCTTGAATATAACAAACCCTAATCATTATTGTCATTATTATCGTTATTATTATTATTATTATTATTATTATTATTATTACTATTATTATTGTTATTATTATTATTATTATTATTATTATTATTATAGTGGTGTACACAAGGAATATGAATAATTTACAGGATGTACTTGCAATCAGAAATAGATATGTCTTAGGGAGGGTACACAAGTAGAATAACATATTACTCTGGAATTAGATATATATGTATATATATATATATATATATATATATATATATTTGTTTATTTATTTACTCCAAAATTAAGGTTAGAACTGTGGTACATCCAACATTTGTCTTCGGCCCTGAAAATTGAACAGAAGAGATTATATAGTATGTAGATTGTACACTACAACACTACGTTGTAAAATCTACAAGGAAGTTTTAAAAACATATTTCATACACACACACACACACACACACACACATACACACACACACACAGACACATACAATAGAACTTACCAAGATCCCTTTGCTTAAATATACATCGCACAAGACGTTGCAATATCTTCCCCATGCCATATAATCGTTGTCAATATCTCCATGCCTTCATATTGTTTCATGCCTAAAACCATTGCAGTCTATACTATGAAAAATTGAACTATGACACTCTTCCAGTCTTTCTCCTATGTTTGAGAAACCGCACTTGAATTGTGCGGGGTAAGGGGGCGGTTGGCGGTCTACTGGTATTTGCTGGGGTATGTAGTGTTGTGCCGGTGGTGTTGGTGGTCTAGGTAATTGAGCCATTTGATGTAACACATCGGGTCGAGCTCTAGGTATAGGATAGTCAAGAGCATGTTCCTGCCTAGGTCCTTCGGCAGGGTTTTCAACAAATATCGTTGTTGCGTCAGATCTGAAAAAAAAAAAATAAAAAAAAACAATATTGAGATATTTAAAACGGTTTTGTAATAAGGAAATATGTGTATGCACTTGTTTTCATCTCCGTAAGTTAGGAGAGAGAGAGAGAGGGAGAGAGAGAGAGAGAGAGATATTTACATACCTCACGGATGCACATCGTACATCTTCGTTCTGTTCCACCCTATCATCACATTCTTTGAACGATGTTTACTAAAAACTTTACACACAGACCTTATAAAAACAAGAAAAAATGGCAAAGTTAACTTTGTAAGAAATCACTCCTTGAATATAACAAACCCTAATCATTATTGTCATTATTATCGTTATCATTATTATTATTATTATTATTATTATTATTATTATTATTATTATTATTATTATTATTATTATTATTATTACTATTATTATTGTTATTATTATTATTATTATTATTATTATTATTATTATTATTATTATTATTATTATTATTATTATTATAGTGGTGTACACAAGGAATATGAATAATTTACAGGATGTACTTGCAATCAGAAATAGATATGTCTTGAGGGGTAACAACTCACACATACACAAGAAGAATAACATAATGCCATACCTTACGAAAATACCGTTAAATGCATCATAAGATGCAGGGAGATATATGATGCAAAAGGTTATAAACTTCGTTTAAGGATATAGTTTTACAGTTAACATACGGAACTATTGAAGTAACTGCTATAGTTATTATAATCATATAGGGTCTATTTGAAACATATTATCTTATCTTATTCAACCGGATATTACCCCCTGTACATATAAGAGAAAGGTTGACATCTAATTGTTCTCATTGTGTGTAAATATTTCACAGGTGTCAGTTTTTGAGGAAAACTCTTCAAGAATCAGCAATCGTAAGTACATTCTCCTGATCTCAGAGTTTTGAAGTTACATCATGTATTGTGTAGGGAAGGTTTTAGAAAAAGCAAAAAAAAGTAACAGAGCTCTCCATATGTATTTTATTTTATTTTATTTTTATTTTATTTTTACGTTTTCAAGAAAGTAAATTATTTTTATCGATACGATACTCCAAATAACCTAGCGTATACTTAAAGATAACCTAGCGTATACTTAAAGTGAGATTTTGTAGCGAATTTCTAAAGAAGGTTTTTTTCTCTATTGAAACCTCGTTTTAAAATAATATCAACAAGTATATTTTCTATGTAACTTTTTCTATTCTTAGAGTTATATCATGTATTGTGTAGGGAGGGGTTAGAAAAATCAAAAAAAAGTAGCAGACCTCTCCATATGTATTTTATTTTATTTTATTTTTATTTTATTTTATTTTATTTTGTACGTTTTCAAGAAAGTAAATTATTTTATCGATACGTTACTCCAAATAACCTAGCGTATACTTAAAGGGAGATTGTGTAACGAATTTCTAAAGAAGGTTTTTTTTTCTCTATTGAAAGCTCTTTAAAAATAATATAAACAAGTATATTTTCTATGTGACTTTTTTCTATTCTTAGAGTTTTTTTTGAAGTTATATCATGCATTGTGTAGGTAAGGTTTAGAAAATTCAAAAATCCAAATAACATAGCGTATACTTAAAGTGAGATTTTGTAGAGGGTTTCTAAAGAAGGTTTTTTTTTCTATTGAAAGCTCGTTTTAAAAATAATATAAACAAGTATATTTTCTATGTAACTTTTTCTATTCTTAGAGTTATATCATGTATTGTGTAGGGAGGGGTTAGAAAAATAAAAAAAAAAGTAGCAGACCTCTCCATGTGTATTTTATTTTATTTTATTTTTACGTTTTCAAGAAAGTAAATTATTTTATCGATACGTTACTCCAAATAACCTAGCGTATACTTAAAGTGAGATTTTGTAGCGAATTTCTAAAGAAGTTTTTTTTTTTCTCTATTGAAACCTCGTTTTAAAAATAATATCAACAAGTATATTTTCTATGTAACTTTTTCTATTCTTAGAGTTGTGAAGTTATATCATGTAATGTGTAGGGAAGTTTTAGAAAAATCAAAAAAGTAACAGATCTCTCCATATGTATTTTATTTTATTTTATTTTTATTTTATTTTATTTTATTTTATTTTATTTTATTTTTACGTTTTCAAGAAAGTAAATTATTTTATCGATACGTTACTCCAAATAACCTAGCGTATACTTAAAGTGAGATTGTGTAACGAATTTCTAAAGAAGGTTTTTTTTTTTTCTCTATTGAAAGCTCTTTTAAAAATAATATAAACAAGTATATTTTCTATGTGACTTTTTTCTATTCTTAGAGTTTTTTGAAGTGAGATTTTGTAGAGGATTTCTAAAGAAGGTTTTTTTTTTCTATTGAAAGCTCGTTTTAAAAATAATATAAACAAGTATATTTTCTATGTAACTTTTTTTCTATTCTTAGAGTTATATCATGTATTGTGTAGGGAGGGGTTAGAAAAATCAAAAAAAGTAGCAGACCTCTCCATGTGTATTTTATTTTATTTTATTTTATGTTTACGTTTTCAAGAAAGTAAATTATTTTATCGATACGTTACTCCAAATAACCTAGCGTATACTTAAAGTGAGGTTTTGTAGCGAATTTCTAAAGAAGGTTTTTTTTTCTCTATTGAAAGCTCGTTTAAAAAAATAATATAAACAAGTATATTTTCTATATGAGTTTTTCTATTCTTAGAGTTTTTTTTTTTTTTTGAAGTTATATCCTGCATTGTGTAGGTAAGGTTTAGAAAAATAAAAAAAAAGTAACAGACCTCTCGATCGTCACTCCTTCCCTTCCATCTATTAACATGACCATTATTAATATTATTATTATTATTATTATTATTATTATTATTAATGTTATCATTATTATTGTTATTATTTCAGAGAATGGACTACCGTAATAATAATGATGATGATAGGGTGGAACAGAACGAAGATGTACGATGTGCATCCGTGAGGTATGTAAATATCTCTCTCTCTCTCTCTCTCTCTCTCTCTCTCCCTCTCTCTCTCTCTCCTAACTTACGGAGATGAAAACAAGTGCATACACATATTTCCTTATTACAAAACCGTTTTAAATATCTCAATATTGTTTTTTTTTATTTTTTTTTTATTTTTTTTTTTATATTTTTTTATATTTTTTTTTTCAGATCTGACGCAACAACGATATTTGTTGAAAACCCTGCCGAAGGACCTAGGCAGGAACATGCTCTTGACTATCCTATACCTAGAGCTCGACCCGATGTGTTACATCAAATGGCTCAATTACCTAGACCACCAACACCACCGGCACAACACTACATACCCCAGCAAATACCAGTAGACCTCCAACCGCCCCCTTACCCCGCACAATTCAAGTGCGGTTTCTCAAACATAGGAGAAAGACTGGAAGAGTGTCATAGTTCAATTTTTCATAGTATAGACTGCAATGGTTTTAGGCATGAAACAATATGTAGGCATGGAGATATTGACAACGATTATATGGCATGGGGAAGATATTGCAACGTCTTGTGCGATGTATATTTAAGCAAAGGGATCTTGGTAAGTTCTATTGTATGTGTCTGTGTGTGTGTGTGTGTGTGTCTGTGTGTGTGTGTGTGTGTGTGTATGAAATATGTTTTTAAAACTTCCTTGTAGATTTTACAACGTAGTGTTGTAGTGTACAATCTACATACTATATAATCTCTTCTGTTCAATTTTCAGGGCCGAAGACAAATGTTGGATGTACCACAGTTCTAACCTTAATTTTGGAGTAAATAAATAAACAAATATATATATATATATACATATATATCTAATTCCAGAGTAATATGTTATTCTACTTGTGTACCCTCCCTAAGACATATCTATTTCTGATTGCAAGTACATCCTGTAAATTATTCATATTCCTTGTGTAGCCTACACCACTATAATAATAATAATAATAATAATAACAATAATAATAGTAATAATAATAATAATAATAATAATAATAATGATAACGATAATAATGACAATAATGATTAGGGTTTGTTATATTCAAGGAGTGATTTCTTACAAAGTTAACTTTGCCATTTTTTCTTGTTTTTATAAGGTCTGTGTGTAAAGTTTTTAGTAAACATCGTTCAAAGAATGTTCAGCTCTAATTACAGTCCACAAAATATGAAGTAAATAAATAAAAAAAATAAATACCTGTAACACATAACTGTTAATTAACCTAATGAATATGGGGTGTAAATTATTTTACAACAATTGTGAATCGTACACTTTAAGTTTTTGCTGTAGTCCTATCTAGAAGCTTATCATATTATAGTTTTGTAATAGAAAAAGAGCCTTGAATATTTTAACCTCGTACTTACCCAGCGAACGAATATGCATATAGAACCTGGTGAAAAGTCAGCCTCCTCTGTCTTCAGACAGTGTTTTCACCTCAAGTTTTCCATTAGTCTTTGAAAATAAAAGAGGTTAGTTTACGGAAAAGAAAGAAGTAGAGAAAGAGTTGATAACAACAGAACAACACACTCGTAACACAGGTAGTAATAATAATAGTAATAATAAGGTAATTCTAAATATCTCATTCCTATATCATCCTTTCCGTTCTTGTCATCCTCCTCTGTCTTCACACAGTGTTTCACCTCCGTCTTCACACAGTGTTTCACACAATGTTTCATCTCAACTTTCCATTAGTTTTTGAAAATAAAAGAGGTTAGTTTACGTTATGTTATGTTATGTTATGTTGTAATATGTAACATGTGAACCCTAACAGTTACATGTATGAAAATTAAAAGATTTCATTCTAACAACATAATAGGCTTATATTCTAAATTTGAAATAATTTGGGTCCTTAGAAAAAAAAAACTTGTATAAAATAATTTTTGATAGTTGTGACTCAGTGTCGTCTTGACTGTTTCAACTCTAGGAAAACACTGTACAGATTGTTATCTAGAAAATGACACATACAGTCAATCCTGGTCTTTCTCACGTGATGTATAACGGTTACCCCTTGCGTAACATGTTGTTATCGCATGATATAATTATTAAGACTTCGGGGTTCCTTGTAATGTTTACATTCACCTCAAGTTTTTCTATTTTATCTATCTATTTTATATCTCTTACATAAGCTGAATCGCCCTACCCTACACAGAATTCAGATTTAAAAAAGGAGTCGCCGCCTTCGTAAAAGGAAAATGCTTAACAGTTTTTTTTGGCAATGCATCCTTAAAATAAGCTGACCTACCGTACATCAAATTCAGATTTTAAAAAGTAGACGCAACTATATAATACATTAGTAGTAGTAGTATCCTTACCTTCAACTTAGTCCTGTTCTCTGTTTTTATCACCATCTTCCTTCCTCACTTTAAAAATACATATTTCATATAACCCTCCCAATCAGGCAGCTTGTACCCATACCATCATAGTGTGTCTTTCTAGAATTTCCACCAAGTTTGAAAAATACAAAATTCATATATCCCGCCCTACCCTAGCCATTTTCAAACTTCCACTATTTTTATATTTTCAAATATCATGCTATTTTTAAAAATAAAATTTTGACTTAGATCGCTCTTGCATTAAATATACAATTTCGACTTAGCATACTGTTGAATTAAATAATTTTGAATTTGGCGCTAGTCGCCATCTTGGTAACAATTTTGAATTTTCAAATATCCCACCATTTTAAAAATAATATTTCGACTTAGCTCACTTTTGCATTAAATACAAAATTTCGACTTAGCACACTCTTGCATTTTCGAAATTTTGAATTTTCGCGCTAGCCGCCATTTTGTATTTTCAAATATCCCCCCACACAATTTCGACTTAGCCCCACTTTTGGCATTAAATACAAAATTTCGGGATATAAGAATGTTACACGTTCGTTCCTTCTATACTGGCACGCAGGATTTATTTCCTCAACCGAAACAAAGACAGATATCTAAGTTTTGGTTTCTACACATCCTTGAACTACAGTGCTTGTGCTGAAATAGGAAACTCTTACGAAGCGTGTGCTGTGCTTTCACCCTACCTATTGAGTCTTGCCATCACGCAATGGCTCCGTCTTGTATCCATTTCTTATTACACTTACCTAAAGTAATTGAACATATGTGTAACGTTAAACCTTACCATTTTATTGAAGAAAGTTTTAAACTATGACTTGCTAAGAATTTTTAAACAGTGTTATATTCAGTACGAGAAAAACACGTATTGTTTTAAAATGCGACGAAATTAATTTTCTTTCTATTCACACTAACATCATCATCACGGACATTATGTCAAAGTACTCTATAATGGAGAACGATATATTGAAACTTGCACACAAACAATCTGTCCCATCATCTTGGGAAAATTTAGGTTTATTTGAGATATGTCTTTCCTTCCCCCTGCACGCAACATGTCCAACCCATTTCATCCTCAGTGTTTAATTACCCTTACTATGTCTGTTGAAGAGTACAGGTCATGAAGCTTATCGTTACGTGAACTGTCTTATCGATTGCTTTATATTCTATTTTCTCCTTATTACTAGACAAAGTACAGTTACCGGAAGTCTTCTGTTATAGAATGGCCATAAATATGATGCCTTTTAAAATAGGTCACGATCTAGTGTCATAAACCTAGCACCATAAAAAAACACTGGTTGTAAAATTGCAGGATCTCATTCTGATTTCAAACTTCATTGGGTTAACAGTGTCTACGTTAAATTTATACTACTACTAATTATTGACAGACTAGTATTAGTAGTAGTGCTAGTACTGATGGTGGTGGTGGCAAGCTAAAGGTTTACGATATTAATTTTAATTATAGGCATGATTTATTCTCAATGTATATGTTTCAATTCATCATTAGAATAAATTTTTATGTAATGCAATTTAAGTCTGTGACAATATTATAGGCACATCTCCTAGTTTACAGAAATTACGTCTTTTGTGTAGAGTTAAAAACATTATTTTAAAATATTAATTCAGAATAGTTTACCTTACACGAAATTCAGAATTCATAATGGGAGTTGGTTATTAGTTTTTGGCACTACATCCTTAAAAGAAGTTCGCCTACCATACACAAAATTCGGAATTTAAAAAGTAGGTGCTGTATTCGTAAAGGCAGTTGGTTGGTTAACAGTTTTTGGCGCTGCATCCATAAAAAGATGGCCTACCGTATACAAAATTCAGAATTTTAAAAGTAGCTGTTGTAATCGTAAAGGGAGTTGGTTGAGAACTGGTTTCATAAGAGGTCATGTAATTAGCATTGCCATCTGATATTTTATTTCACATATTTTAAAACATTATTCATTTAAGTATAATACTTACATCTTTGAAAATTTTAAAGGTTTAATTCTTATACTCTAACAGGTGAATGTTCAAAATTTGAAGGAAATCGAACAGTTGGAAAAAAAAAGTTAAGATATAAAATAATTGCTATCACGGTAAGTGTTACAGATTCAACCAGACATTTAAAACATTATTTATCGTAGTATTTTAGCTACAACTGTGAAATTTTAAAGATTTAATACTTACATCATAACAGAAATATATATAAAATTTGAGCTAATTCTCATGGTTAGAAAAAAACTTTTCAAATACTATACTAGAGTCCCAGTTATGAATCATCCATACTATAACACACGAATTCTGCAGAGATAATACGATAACAAAAGTAATGTTCTAACTAATAATTAAGTATTATGTAACATGTGAACCCTAACAGCTACATGTACGAAATTTTAAAGATTTCATTCTAACATCATAATAGGCTTATATTCTAAATTTGAAATAATTCGGGTCATTAGAAAAAAACTTAATGTATAAAATAATTATCGGCAGTTGTGAGTCAGCGCTGTCCTAAGTGTTTCAACTCCAGTACAGATTGCTATCTAGAAGTGACACGTACAGTCAATCATGGTCATTCTCGCGTGGTGTATAACGGTTACCCACTACGGAACAGGATGTTATCGCATGACATAATTATTACGACTTCTGGGTTCATTGTGATATTCCCAATCACCGCAAGTTATGTATTTTATAACTCAAACATAGAAAAAATAATGTAATACGTTTTACCTTCAACTTAGTCCTGTTCCCTGTTTTTGTCGCCATCTTCCTTCCTCACTTTAAAAATACATATTTCATCCTCCCAATTTCCACCAAGTTTGAAAAATACAAAATTCATATATCCCGCCCTAGCCATTTTCAAAACTTCCACTATTTTTATATTTTCAAATATCATGCTATTTTTTTTTTAAATAAAATTTAGACTTAGATCGCTCTTGCATTAAATACAAAATTTTGACTTAGCACACTCTTGCATTTTCGAATTTTGAATTTAGCGCTAGCCGCCATTTTGTATTTTCAAATATCCCGCCACAAAATTTCGACTTAGCTCCCTTTTGCATTAAATACAGGAATAGCATAGTGTATAACGACCTAATTACATTGTTCGAATCGACTCCCATGACGTTCCGGATCAAAAGGCGTAACTAGATCGGATCAAACGACCCAACTATGCGTCAGGATGAATCGGGAATAGCATAGTGTATAAGGGCATAACTACATTGTTCGAATCGACTCCCATGACATCACAGGACGTCCAGGATCAAAGGGCATAACTAATTCGGATCAAACGGCCTAACTATGCGTCAGGATGAATCGGGAATAGCATAGCGTATAAGGGCCTAACTACATTGTTCGAATCGACTACCATGACAACACAGGACGTCCTGGATCAAAGGGCATAAGTATATAGAGACTGTTCCTGTTGTGTAACTGACCATAGGGCCTAAATCCTAAACAAGGAGTCTGGATGAATCTGGAATAGCACAGAGCAAAAGGGCGTAATTGCATTGTTTGAATAGACTCCCGTGACGTCACTGGACAAAAGGGCCTAACTAGGCGTCTGGAAGAGGCGTCGGTGGTCCAAACCTGCTCCCTTACTACTCATGTTAGATTGGACCTAACACGGGAGTGATGGCGGGAAATACTATATACCTGTTCCTATACTACTCATGCAACACCAGCGACCAACAATTTGATGAGACATGACCTCTTCACCATACACAGTCTGTAGGCGTCCATGGATGATGGACACACTAGTCCTACATGCCCATTCATACCGGATAACAGCAAGTACTTCCATTGTCGACCACGTCCATCTGCCATCGTGATTTGTACTCAAATAACCTCGGGCACGCCAGTCTACTGCTACTCTCTCTTCTTCGGGACTCTACTCATGCATCGTTTCTCCTCTGCTGACGCTCTTTCCGTCGTTGAACCAGCAATAGCTGTCGATTCTTATGGCAGTTGTTTGCTTCATCTGCCTTAACATCTTCACTTTAAAAAAAAACGACGAAACTTACTTTTGGAACATCCCTCGTACAAGGACATGACAATACTTGGCCATGTACAGAGAGATTAACCGAGTAGGCAAACCTGCTAACCGAAACAAAAACTATGGAAACACTTAGAAAAATGATGTAAAATAAACATGATTATAAATGGAATTTATAATAGGCCTAAATATTAACTTAATATAATACAAGGGTTTGACATAACTGAACATAAGCTTAAACGAACTATAATAACCTAACCAGACACTTTAAAAACCACATCAAACAATTTAAATTAACCCTATATTTGAAATGTACCTAATATTATTCCTACGTTTGAAACTAAACCTTCAACACAGGGCTAATGATACATTTTGTGGCTCCATGCATAAACCCAATAACCTGCAGTTGCTGTCTGCAGTTGTAGGAAAATATTTTGAAAAAAAAAAAAGTATTTAATATAGTTTTCTATGCTCAAGTTTTGATGTTTATAAATATAGATAGTTAGCCACTCTATAAATGGTATTATTCATTGTTTCACAAATATACCTGCTATTGGGTTCATGAACAGGGCCACAGAATTATACAACTTAACAAAAACCTAACACTAACAATAAAAGCTATTATAGCAGAACCCTTGCAAAACAAGGTTTTTGTACTACTGGTCATTTGAATTCTAAGTTACGGCAAAAAAAATTATCATGGATGAAGAAAAAAGCTAAATAATACGTAATATATCAGTGTGTGCCTGAAAATAGTAATCTAAAATTGTGAAAGTTAGGTCTTTCCTCTCTTCTACTGCTGCCACTCCAGGGTAAAGAGATTAAGCATCAGATTTCATCCCTTGGTGGGAGTGGAGGAAGATGCCATCAACTGCAATTATGTCCCCTGCGGTCAAACAGATACTGTGCAGAACAACGCAGGCTGCAATTACTTTTGTAGCTTTTCTTAACTACACCTCTAAAGACTTTAAAAAATTTGCCAAAACCTTGTTTCCATGGCCCCAAACGCTCTTTCGTTAACAATCCTGGCCTTGCTTAAGGAGTTGTTAAAAGTAAGTTTCTGCTGGGTCAAACCAGGATCCTTGAAAGGTGTTATGATTAGGGCCCGGATTTGTATATATATATAAAAAAAATTCCTGATGCGTACATTCCAAAAACAAAGTTTAATATCCAAATCGAGGTCCGACAAACGCAAATTCCAAATTTTATTTCACATAAAAAAACATATTTTACAAAACAAGTTATGTGAATAAATATATTCGATAAACTCTCCATAAATAAATAATTTAGTACTTTTCAGGATTTTTTATGTAATTTTTTTTTCCTGAAGTTCATATCGAGGTCCCACAACAGCAAATTCCAAATTTTATATTACATAAAAACACATGTTTTACAAAAAAAGTTGTGTGAATAAATATTTTCGATAAACTCTACATAAATAAATATTTTAGTACTTTTCCTCATTCTCTTTTAACATTTTACAACAAAAATTTGTATCTCGAAAGAATTCAACACAAATGCTTCACTTGCAATGAGGTGAGAGTGATTCACTTGCACTTGCTTATCGGGGAAGAACAGAATCCAATCTCAACATTGCGTTATTCAGTTAAAGAAATACAATAATAATGTTGAAAGGCAACTTAACACTATCTCAGGTTCGAAAATAGAAGTTCTAAGAACAAAATTTAAAGGTTTGTTTGAGAAAAATGGTGGCTACCAAACCCTCTGCAAAGTCGCTCAAGTTTTGGAAGGCCAAAACACAAGCGAACTTGATTGTGTGTGTGTTAGTGATATACCCCTCTTCAAATATGCAAGGTTAACATCGTGTGATGTTGAAGGTTCCTTTTCTCAATATAAGGCATTATTCTCAGATAATAGGCAAGGATTTGTGATCCATAACCTGGAGATGACATTTGTTGTCCACTGCAACTCCAGTCAGCATTTTACATCTGATGTTTAGCTGCAATTGGTGAGTTTCAATATAATTTGTTCCAGTAAGTTACGAACATTCTGGTGTTTTTGTTTCTTTTTCAAAAATATATATATATATTTTAGTTTTAGCACATATTTTTAAAATTTTAGTACATATTTTTAACATTTTTAGCACATAAAAAATAAATATTTTTAAGTTTTTTAGCACATAAAAATCCGGGCTCTAGTCATGGGATGTCTCCTTTTATAAAATAACCCTCATGGATAGAGGCCTTTGGTGTAAACTGCACTGTTGCGAAGCACTCTTGCATCATGGACAGATCCTGGATATCCTGCCAAGATATCCAAGAACTTACCAGTATGGTGCACGATTGCTTGCAACATGATGGAATATGCTAACTTACTATTGATGTACTGATCATGTAAGTCTGGCATGCATACCACTTTTACATGACAGCCATCATTCGCACCAACACATTGCAAGAAAACAGGACTGCCTGCCAGGGCCGTGGAGAGAAAGCAAGGGCCCCAGGGACAATTTTTTCCGGGCCCCCTTCAAATATTAAATTCACCACTGAAACCCAACCTCGTCCTTTGTAATGTATGCAACAAAAAGATTACGTAATGATATTATACTCGTATAATTATTATGTGCCAGAATGGTATCGTTACTTTATGAGTTTGTGTCGTAGACGGGAAAATATCTGTCCGTCTATCCGTGTGCCTGTAAGCGGGATAACTCAAATACTCTTTATCTGATTTTCATAAAACTTGGTATACGCATTTATAACGCCCATGGGACGAAGCCTATTGATTTTGGATCAAATCGGTTGACTGATGCCGGAGTGAAGCTCAATTTAGCGCCTATTTTATGGTAATATATGGGGTCCGGACTTTTAGGCATTTATATAAGGTATTTTAGCTTTTTATTTTAGTGGAACAGCCCGTTTTAGGCTTTAAACAAAAGATTTTACCCCCTTAATAAAACACTAATATTAATACCGAAAATTGTATTATTATTTTGACACAGTTATTCTAGATTTTTTAGAAAATAAACAGGTAACTTTTCCTTATATCGGCACTCGAAAAATGGCATAAACAATTGAGATATGTACCCTTTAATTATACAATTATTCTTTCTTTTTATAGTATTTAAATTAAAAGTCTGTAATTCAACGAACGAACACTAAGAAGATGACAATAATTAAAAATAATAACGTGTTCATGAAAAAGTCAACTTCATTTAACCTCATAGGGCCTATGCATGTTAGTAAAATAATTTTAAATTTCTATTTAAAAATCCGAATAAGTTGCTTATTGACTTTTAACCAATTTTATTTTAGAGTAAATTTAGAAGATAAAAAATAAAACCTGGTCTGCCGGGCCCCGGGGCTTCAGCCCCGGCTGCCCCTCCCTCTCGTCGGGCCTGCTGCCTGCAAGAGCAGAAAACCCCTCTCCAATCCCGTGGAGTTTTTCTTCTGGAGGAAGGCGAACCCTTTCTCTTAAAAGTAAGAGCATGCTGTAAGGAGAAAGATAAAACAATAAGAATCTGTGCATTTACTGAAATACCTCATTACAGTGATATATTATACTTGAATAAGTAGTTTTGTAGCACTGTGTTATATAAAAATTCTAACACATTGAATGGCTGAAAAGTATAAAAGTTAAAAAAGTTTGTTTGAATAAACAACATATTACCGAGAAACAAGATGCCGGACCACTATTGGAAGCCCTTAATGATAATTAATAAGAACATATTCCTTGTAGTCCTAAGGTAAAAAAGGAAGCACTAGAATTTGAGATACAGCCACAAATAAATCACACTGGCTACATGGTTTAATTCTGGGCGAGGCCATTACAATGAAGAGAAGGAAGAAGTAATTGATTACTCTTTAGCCTTTACGCTCTTGTTAAGAACGCTATACGAAGCCAATAAAGAAAGGTATAAGTGCACTATACGTGTATAAACGAATAAAATCCGAACCAATTTTTTTATTGTTTTTTAAAACCACTCAAATTGTTCAGGAATTTACGCTGAATTTTTTGAGACGTCACACAGCACTGTATTTGCTACGAAGGCTTAAAAAAACAGTAATTAAAGTCGTGATTTTCCCCATTTAAAATCATAGTATTCTCTTCCACGGCTATTTGATGATTAAACCAACATCTGACTTTGGAGCAGTACCAACATGACAGCTAGTAACACACTGCAGTTACACAATTTAGAATGAAAGCTTTCGTTTTGTGTAATTTACGGTCTGAAAAACAATAGGAACTTCCTCAATTATAAGTTACATTAAGCTAAGAGCGCTGGGGTTACACAAATACGAACGGAAGCTTAATTTTATGTAATACATGGAGAAAAACCTTGTTGTAGTATTGTATGTAATAACTCACATTTCCTTCGTGTTTTAATGAAGTAGAATAAGGAAACTTTTCAAATAGTAATTCGTGATCAATTAACATTAAACTGTCCCCTGCCTTGGGTTAGTTGGTAGCACGCTTGCCTTCCACTCCGGCGGCCCGGGTTCGATCCAGCAGTGAAAAACCTCTTTTCCGGGTTCGTGACTGGGTGCTTGTGTTGTCCTTAGGTTTAAATGTGAGGTAGGGGACTGGCTCACCCTGGAAATAAATTCCCCGAAAATATCCCCTTAAAGGATCTTCAGGAGACGTTTGCGCAATCCGGAAGGGCTACTACTACCACTATTAAACTAAGAGAAATTAGAATTGAAGCTTGATTCCATATAATAGTAGAAAAAGCATTGTTTAATTGCTGTTTTGCTTCATGTTTGATGAAGAGCTAACAGAGAAACATTTTTAATATTACTCAATTTCTTTCTTCACATTGTTGTTATTATTATTACTAATATTATTATTATTGTTGTTGTTTTCTAAAATACTTGTCTTCAACATTGTCCTTTGATAAAAAAAATAATAATAATCGTAATTTAATATGAAACATTCTTCCATCCATTCATTTATCCATCCATCCATCAAACCATTTATCCATCCGTTCATCCATTATTCCATCCGTACATTCATTTATCCATTCAACCATAAATAAATATTTAAATCCATCCATCCAGTTACTAGTTAATAAATTATTTAATTCATTCAACCAGCCATCCACACAGTAATTAATTAATTCATACATCCTTTCATTAATTAACTTATCCATCCATTAATTATTTCCTTCAATCACCCATCAGTCCACTCGTCCATCCATTATTAAATCATTCATTCATCCATAAATATATCCAAAAATCCATCTATCTATTCATCCATTCAATAAATAATTAATTACTTCATCCAGCTATTCATCCATCTAACCCACCATCCATCCATAGAATGATGGATGGATGAATCTATGGGTGCATTGTTGAATTAATTAATGAAACGGATGAGGGGATGGATAAATGATTGCATTAATTAATTAATCAATCAATTAATTAATGGGTTTATACATTTATCATTAGACTAATTAATTAGTTAATGGATAGATGAATGTTTGGATCGATGGGTGGATGAATTTGACATGAATTATTTATATAATAAATTAATTAATGGATGGATGAATGTTTGGTTATATGGATGGTTGGCTAGATTGATGGATGAATGGCTGGTTGGATGGTTCATTCATTCATCCATCAAATCCGTCTATTAATTAAATTTTGCATTAATCTATTCATCTATCCATTGATTAGTTCATTGATTAACCAATCCATCCATTAATTGAACAATTAATTCATCCAACCCATCTATCCACTCATGCATCCATCAATAAATTCATTCATTGATCCAACCAACCATTAATCATTCCATTCATTCATTCATTTATTTATTAATTAGCCCAACTACCCATTCATCCATCCATTATTAATTCATTCATTCATCCATAAGTATATCCAACCATCTATTCATCCATTCATCCGAATTTAATTATTTATTTCAACCACCTAACCCACCATTCATCAAATTCTTTATGGATATATAAAAAAATGGATGGACGGTTGAATTAATTAACTAATTGGATGAATGGATGGATAAATGTATGCATTAATTGATTCATCAAAGGATGGGTGGATGAATTAATTAATTATGTATCTAATTAATTAATTAACGGATAGATGAAGGGTGGATCGCTTGTGAAAGAATTAGCTAAGTAATGGATCGATGAATGTTTTCTGTAATTAGTGGACAGATCAATTAATAATTAATGGATGGTTGGTTGGTTAGATAACTGGATTGACTGATGGACGAATGGATGGTAGGATGAATGAAAAATGAATGGATGTATAAATGGATGGATTGATACATGGATGAATGAATTAATGTGTGGGCGGATAATAGTTTTCATTAACTTCATAATTATAATTGTTATAAATAAATATTAAACGTATAAATAATATAACAGTAAAAATCTGGTTAGACATGTAATACAGTCATGTTTTCTATATTAGTCGATCGTCCTGAACGCGAATTTGACAATAAAAATATTCCGATTAAAATTAATGTTAAGGATTTTTCTGAGTAAGAATATTAACCATATAAGAAATATAAATTATATGGCAATAAAAATTTTATTGTACATGATATACATGTTTTTGCATATATTTCACCACTTCAGAACGCATATATGACAATAATAATAATATGTTCCTTCCGCACTTCGAGAAAATTCCGATTTTCCATTAATATCACACATTTTTCGCAGAAAAAGTAGGAATGTTTCAAACAAAAATTAATTACATGGAGGCAAATTCTTTTCCCACTTGATTTACATGTGATATCTATAACTCGACCCTTCTGAACACGAATATAACAATAATAATAACCAGTTCCTTCCGCCCTTCGAGAAAAAACCGATTTTCCATTACCGTCACATAGTTTACACAAAAAAACTAGGAATGTTTCGAACAAAAATTAATTACATGGAGGCAAAATTTTTTCCCCATATGAGTTATATGATTTATCAATGAATCGACCCTTCTAAACACGAATATAACAATAATAACCAGTTCCATCCGCACATCGAGAAAATTCCGATTTTCCATTACCGTCACACAGTTTACGCAAGGAAAGTAAGAATGTTTCAAACAAAAATTAATTACATGGAGGCAAAATTTTTTCCCGACCTAAATTACATGTGTTATCTATAATTCGACCCTTCTGAACACGAATATAACAATAATAATAACCACTTCCTTCCGCCCTTTGAGAAAATACCGATTTTCCAATACCGTCACACAGTTTACGCAAGAAACGTATGAATGTTTGAAACAAAAATTAATTACATTGAGGGAAAATTTTTTTACCACTTGATTTACATGTGTTATCTATAATTCGACCCTCCAGAACACGAATATAACAATAATAATAACCAGTTCCTTCCGCCCTTTGAGAAAAAACCGATTTTCCATTACCGTCACACAGTTTACACAAGAAAAGTAGGACCGTTTCAAAACAAAAATTCATTGCATGGAGGGGAAATTTTTTTCCGACCTAAATTACATGTGTTATCTATAATTCGACCCTTCTGAACACGAATATAACAATAATAATAACCAGTTCCTTCCGCACTTTGAGAAAATAAAGATTTTCCATTAGTGTCACACGGTTTACGCAGAAGAAGTAGGACCATTTCAAAACAAAAATGCATTACATGGAGGAAATTTTTTTTTCAGTCATGGGTTATATGTGTTATCTATAAATCGACCCTTCTGAACACGAATATAACAATAATAATAACCAGTTCTTACCGCACTCCGAGAAAATTCTAATTTTCCATTAGTGTGACAGAGTTTACGCGTAAACTCTGTCACACTAATGGAAAATGGGAATTTTCACGGAGTGCGGCAGGAACTGGTTATTATTATTGTTATATTCGTGTTCAGAAGGGTCGATTTATAGATAACACATATAACCCATGATGGAAAAAAAAATCCTCCATGTAACGAATTTTTGTTTTGAAATGGTCCTACTTCTTCTGCGTAAACTGTGTGACACTAACGGAAAATCGGTATTTTCTCGAAGTGCGGAAGGAACTGGTTATTATTATTGTTATATTCGTGTTCAGAAGGGTCGAATTATAGATAACACATGTAACTTAGGTCGGAAAATAATTTTCCCTCCATGTAATGAATTTTTATTGAAATCGTCCATACTCTTTCTGCGTTAACTATGTGACACTAATGGAAAATCGGTATTTTCTCGAAGTGCGGATGGAACTGGTTATTATTATTGTTATATTCGTGTTCAGAAGGGTCGAATTATAGATAACACATGTAATTTAGGTCGGAAAAAAATTTCCCCTCCATGTAATGAATTTTTGTTTTGAAACGGTCCTACTTTTCTTGTGTAAACTGGGTGACGGTATTGGAAAATCGGTATTTTCTCAAAGGGCGGAAGGAAGTGGTTATTATTATTGTTATATTCGTGTTCAGAAGGGTCGAGTTATAGATATCACATGTAAATCAAGTGGGAAAAAAATTTTCCCTCAATGTAATTAATTTTTGTTTCAAACATTCATACGTTTCTTGCGTAAACTGGGTGACGGTATTGGAAAATCGGTATTTTCTCAAAGGGCGGAAGGAAGTGGTTATTATTATTGTTATATTCGTGTTCAGAAGGGTCGAGTTATAGATATCACATGTAAATCAAGTGGGAAAAAAATTTTCCCTCTATGTAATTAATTTTTGTTTCAAACATTCATACGTTTCTTGCGTAAACTGGGTGACGGTATTGGAAAATCGGTATTTTCTCAAAGGGCGGAAGGAAGTGGTTATTATTATTGTTATATTCGTGTTCAGAAGGGTCGAGTTATAGATATCACATGTAAATCAAGTGGGAAAAAAATTTTCCCTCAATGTAATTAATTTTTGTTTCAAACATTCATACGTTTCTTGCGTAAACTGGGTGACGGTATTGGAAAATAGGTATTTTCTCAAAGGGCGGAAGGAAGTGGTTATTATTGTTGTTATATTCGTGTTCAGAAGGGTCGAGTTATTAGTATCACATGTATCATAGGTCAGAAAAAAGTTTCCTCCATGTAAGTTAAAACATTTTTGTTGGAATCGTCCGTACTCTAACTGCGAAAAATGTGTGACATTAATGGAAAATGGAATTTTCCCCTTAAAGGTCTTAAAATAGTTGGCCTTTAATGTATACGATGTTAAATTGCAGCCTACATACTTATATGTCTGCAGAAATTATTCATGTCGTTGATATTAATGCAGGAGGTGGAGAAAAGACATTCAAGTGTGATATCTGTCAGAGATCATTCACCGGATTTATTCCTTTCCTTTTGATTTGCCATTACGCTCGTACGAGCGTCACGGTATTCAGCTCTAGTTAATTTTAATATTCATATAAGTAAGGTAAATGTAATACAACATTAATTTGGTATGTGTACAAAAAAGAAAGTACGTAGGCCTAGCTATAAAAATGTTGAAAATACAAGTCTCACTCATATTGAAGAGTGCACGTTTTTAATATCCTGTATGTAACGAATGGAATCCTACAGGAAACGTGACATGTACTAATAAATCCACTAAATACAACTCAACAGAACAAGTGTCCGAGTTTTATTTGGAGAGTTCTACTACAGTTTAATGAAACAGGCCCCTGGAGAGAAGACATTCAAGTGTGGTATGTGTTAGAAATCATTCACCGGATTTATTGCTTTCCTTTTGATTTGTCATTACGCTCGTATGAGTGTCACAGCATTCAGCTCTATTTACTTTTAATATACACGTATGTAAGGTAAATGTAATACAACATTAATAGAGTATGTGTACAAAAAAAAAAAAAGAGTACGTAGGTATAAAAATGTTGAAAATACAAGTTTCACTCATACTTAAGACATCACATTTTTAATATCCTGTATGTAACGAAGGGAATCCTACAGGAAACGTGACATGTACTAATAAATCCACTAAATACAACTCAACAATTACAAGTAAATACAATACAAAAATTACATGTACTAGTAAATCCACTAAATACAACTCAAAGGAACAAGTGTCAGAGATTTATTTGGAGGGTTGGTATTTGTCGTATCAACTGGGCCGTTACAGAAAGCATCATGGCTGACAAAAAACATTTTATTGTAAAAATCTTGCAGTAATTACTCTTTATTTTCATCTAAGAAGCAATTATAATGCCATGTGACATGTGAAAAAATTCAGCGTAAATTCCTGAACAATTTGAGTGGTTTAAAAAAATTAAAAAAAAATTGGTTCGGATTTTATTCGTTTATACACGTATAGTGCACTTATACCTAAAGAAAATGGATTCCTACGTAAAATCAGAATGTGCCGAAACTAGAGTTAAAAGCGAAATCTCAACACATTTCGATGTAGAGTCTATATACTGTTTAAAACCGAAGGACGAGCCTCTAGATAATATACACACACCTGAGCGTGAGAGTTCTTCAGTACATTTCGATTCAGTGGACACGAGCAAGTATTATTTAAACCCCGAGACTGAACTAATGGAATATTTAAAACCCAAGACTGAACTAATAGAACTTACAGCAGATACAGAGACTACTAAAACCGATAGCAAGACAGTTGCTAGTTCGGTATCGTTAGAGGCTATGGCAGAAGAGTTTATTGTGCATAGCACAAATCCGCCTGGGAGAAAAATGTTTTCATGTGATGTTTGCCAGAAAACGTTTGCAGCAACCAACAATTTAAAGCGGCACTTTTATGTTCATACTGGAGAGAAACCGTTCTCGTGTGAAGTTTGCTCTAAAACATTTACGACAAAAGGCAAGCTTCAAAGACACCACATTGTACATACAGGAGAGAAACCCTTCTCGTGTAATATTTGCCAGAGATCATTCTCCCAAAATGGCCATCTCAAGAACCACAAGCTTAGTCATACCGGAGAGTTGCCGCCGTATTCGTGTGACGTTTGTCAGAAGGGATTCTTTGATAGAAGCAAACTGAACAGACATTATGTTGTTCACACGGGGGAGAAACCATACGCCTGTGACATTTGCAGCAGAATGTTCTCTCAAAAGCATAACCTGGAGGAGCACAAGCTCATTCATAAGGTAGACAAGCCATTTCCATGTAATGTATGTCACAAAGCTTTTTCCCACCGATCCAGCCTGCAGCTGCATCAGTTTATTCATACTGGTGAGAAATCTTTTGCTTGTGATATCTGTCATAAAACTTTCTTTAACAGAAGAAATCTGAGAAATCATATTCCTTCTCACACGGGATAACTTTGTTGGAGTATCTTTCACTGCCTCCTTGATGATGTTCCTGCGAACTTTGAAACACTGCCATACAGCCTGCACCTCCAAAATTTTATATGCCTGAAAATACGGTCTCGTATAAATGCTTATGATGGCCGCTGCAGTACGTAGCAGGTGCAGTGTAACTTATACTGCTTTTATTCGAAACTTATATGATAATTTACGGCATTTAATCACATTCTATCAAAACTACGGCCTTCTCGGAGTGCAGAGAATTTGTGAGACGATTAATGCTCGAACTCTGTATTTTTGTTGCTGTAAAAGGGTGGACAGGAATAGATGTGAATGGATTGTTAGCGCTCTTCATTTTTCAGTATTTCAAACACTCCATCTACTATGTAGGACGCTTACTAATTCTGTGGTGCAATGTTCTAAAACCTAGGCTTATGTGACAGACTGGATTTCGTTTTGCAGAGAAGTGTGTAAAAATTGGGTGCAGGAATTAAATTGCCGAGCCCGCTGTGGTTGATGTTGAGAAAAGTAAATTTGGAAGAAGTAAAGGTATATAACTGGCAGATATGTTCAAGGACAATGGGGCAGAAAAAGGCAATGGTGGATTGTCAAATTTCAGACTGCTGGAAGTCCTATGATTGTTGGGAGGTCAAAGGGTTTGTCCATCTTAGTGTGACTCATTCTATCCAGTTTGTATATGATACCTGAAGTGGAAATGTAAACAGGGCCAATAGAATTGCAGTTCCACGATGGCAATTCCATGGTTGATCAGGGGGTCTAAGGTCATTTTCGAGGATATTTGGCAGAGTTCTTGTTTAAGAGTGCCCACCCTCCGACTGAGAAGAGTCCATCATTTCGTGTGAGCAGCAGCCGAACTATACCCACCTCTGCATTAAGGTAAGTATTGGCAGCAAGATTCTGCATGTTTTATATCCCTTCACTCGGCTTATAGCCTGCAAAATCATTATTAATAATCAGCACTGACAAAGCCTCAAAGTCTTATGCAGAGATATTAGTGTTATTGACAGGACATTAGGTTAGATGAGGAACAGTAAGATTAGTGTTAGTGGCATGTATGGCTTGATTAGTGATAGTTGCCATGGTGACTTTGGCCCTCTTCCTACTCCATTTGTTTTGCTAACCATGTAGGCCTACATTAATAAAGAAATAGTAACACATCTTGTACAGGTAGTGTAAGTAATTCATAATACTATCCACATAGTTAAGGAAGCAAGGCACAAACACTTTTATTACTTTGATAGTAGGCCTACCATATTGAATTTCGTGCATCTCGTTATGTGTTAATTTAATCTCACATGTTTTGTTACGTTGGGCTCAACTTTGGAATAGGTCCCTTCAAAAAAAAGTTTCCGTTTCCTGCGTTTTTCTTGTATTTGGGTCATTCTACAGAAACCCTGCAGTTTTGATGCAAGAATAATAAAAAAACGAATTTATCAGATATGTCCTAAAAAAATATTTACAGTAACTTACTAGTTTTAAAGTACTTAACCTGTGGTTTAAGTGACGTAGGTCATCTCTTTTGGGTTTTCTTTAAAAAAATATCTAAAAGAAAGATGTTGTCCACGGAAGTGATTGCATGTCCACAGAAGTGACTTTTGGTTATAATAATGGACTTTTGTTATAAATTATGCTTGTGACACTATTTTTTCTAAAGGAAAAACAGATTTAGGTTTATTATTCAAGAAATTAATTTACTGCCACAGAGTAACCACTTGTGTAACATACACAAGATGTCATAAAAAAGATGTCACTAAAAAATAAAACAAAATCTTAGGCATGTCAGGAAACGAAAACAGTTTGTCACTTTCAGTGAACAGTTATTGCAGTTAACATCTGCTAGATTCATCTTCTCTTATCTTTTTCAGTTTCATTTTTCTCAAAGTTTGTCCATTTGACAGCGTAGTTCTCCATTGTGAGGTGACATAAAATAAATTTGGCACTGATATTTTTCAAAAAATTTTGCATATGTAATTAATTTCAATATTCTCTTTTCCTTTACAGATTTTTATTGTGTGTATTTTGACTTAATCTGTGATTGTAGCACTTCTGCATAAATTTGCTTTTTCCTCACAACTTTACCTTTCTTCCGCTTTTTTAAACAATGGTTCTGCTGCCAAAGCTTCACATTTTTCCTTTCTGTAATTTCAAGTAATCTCTTGTCTTGTATTTTTACTATCTTCTCTCCCCTTTCTCTTCTACTTGATCCTCATTTTTATAACTGGCAAATGTAAAGGGCTCTTATCGTGTGACTGAACGAAATCAGAGGTAGTATTGGAGCCTGGCATCGGTTCTTGAATTTCTGGACTGGTAGGTGGAGTATGACTCTCAGTGAAATCAACTAGTATGATTATTTTGCTCTTTCGACTGCCTGTAATTCGTTGAATGTTTTCTCCACTCTTTTCGAACTTTCCTTCTCTCCCTGTGTATCAGCTGTGACACAGGTTTCCTTTCCTGCTTTTTTCCCCTTTGGTATCGCTCCCTATCTTTTCTTTTCTCTTCTTCGTGCTTTGCTGAATCCTGTTACATTTTTACTCTAGCTCTTCTCATACTTCCTTTTTTTCGTTTCCTTCTCTTCCTCAAATAATTTTTCTTTACTCTTGCCATTCTGGTACAAATATCAAAAATTTTTAATCTATGCTCTAAAAATGAACATTAGACTTGTCCATGGTAATATAATATATTATAGTGATATTAGTCATGAAATCTTCTAAACCCTGCTGTTACAAATACATGATACTATAATTTGTTTTGAAAATAATAAGTAACCTACTGTTCAAGGTATAATACAGTATAGTAAGTAGCCTCCCCAAGCCATCCCATTAATTATGATGGGCAGGAGTAGACCTATATCAGGAGGCACTAAAGAGCCTAATGTAGAATATTAATTAATAAAATTACAATTTAATGATAGTGTACTCATCGAATAAGACTTAACTATTTATGAAAGATAAAATGTTACAATACTGGTAAGGAACTAAAATATTAATAAATATTTTTTTTATTCATCATGTTGTTATAAAATTTAATGTTATCGGTCAACTGGATACATCACAGCAAGTGCGTAATTTTAAAAATAATGAATCAAATCACTTCTGTGGACAGTTATCACTTCCGTGGAATCCACATGTGCACAGAAGTGATGTCCACGAAAGTGATAAAAAGTTATGTTTCTTTGCAAACTGCCTTGCATTGTGAGGTCAGAAACAAAAGCTCTTCAGGTTATTGAGATTATCACGTTCTAAAAGTCATGTGTACTAAAAATTATTTTTTAACTTAAAAACTAAACTTTAATAAAGATCACAGAAGTGACTGGATGAGCTATGCCACATGCAAAAAGTGAATAGAAACTTGATATATACATGAAAAAAATCCAATCCAGAAGGACAAAGACACTCCACTCTGCAATATGGGTGTCTTTCCTCTTCAGCTGACTCTCAGAAAAAGGTAACTAGCACACACTGGTGAATATTTTAGGCATTTTTTGAGTGTCCACAGAAGTGATGGCAAACCTTGTGACATGAACTCAGGTTGAAAAATATTGACAATGGAGACAAAAAAAAAATATTTCATTCATCATTATGCTCAACTGAAGTATTTTCTGACTAGATACTATACTTTTTAAGTGAAAATGTTAAGAAGTACAGTATCTGTGATCTTTGGAAGTTCTCTACCTGAGGGTTGTGACAGACCACGGAAGTGAGAAATCACCTTCTGTGGACAACTTTTTACAGCTAATTTTTAAAAAATTTCCCCAAAGTAAAGTACTGACTAATAGATAATATTGTATTTTAATATCTGATTTTGAAAAATTGCAAATATTATAACTAGTTTCCAATATATTGTCCTGTGACATTGAAATTCAGGTTTTCTGTAGAATGACCCATTTCAGAATTTTTAAGGCCTACGCGTCATTAACATTTTTTCTGTTTTTTTTTTTTAATTACACAAACGTTTATATCATGTATTTATGAATGAATGAATATAGAAATGCGCACAATGTGCATTGGTTTCTTTTTCGATTCAGTTTTCTGCGGTGCAGAACTATGTCAATGATTCGTGCCTTTCCTTGAAATACATTACATGGTATCTGTCACATGGTTCACCACATCGCTTGCACTCGCAGTCTTGTCCTGGTAAGTGGTATCCTACTTTATGGCAAATCAGATGATGGAAGCCGTGCACCGCGAACCTGGTCATCACATGTCGGAGGTCGTAGTTCAGTTTTTTTCCAGTCTTGTAGTATCATGGCATCAGTGGCAAAGAATTCATCCCAGATTTCTTCTCTTTTGGCTGCGAGTTCTTTCAGAGTTGCCGTGTAGTTGGGTGTGGCCGGTAGTAGAAATTTCAGTCTTATCTCTTCTATGTAAAATTGTTCTCTTGTGAGGGCGTTAACTTCGACACACATAAGACTTTCTTTAGGAAGGAGGCTTTGATTTTCTCAAGATTGGACAATTGTTCTTTTGTGAGGTGTGACCAGATGTTTTCTATGCCATATGTGGCGACAGGCGATGCTTTTACATTGAATAATTTTATTGCTGTGTCTACTGATAGCTTCCTCAGATGTTTGATGCTGTTCATGGTTCTCGCAGCCGCGTTGGTTCTGTCTTTCAAGTGCAAAGAGAATTTATTTAAACATTTATTTAATAAACAGATTAATTGCACATTCGACGAATTCTTTACTTACTAGGCACGCGCCATTTTGGATTGGAGACGTCATATACTGCTGCCAACCTTGCTGGAATTGTGTACCCTAGGTCACGCTGCCAATTTCCAACGTGAAGACACTGACTCTAATGCGCAATTTCGTAACGCTACGGGTGAAGCTGCAGCTAGCACTTCCAATTAAATTAAATGTACCGAAATGTTTGTTTGATCTATTTGTGATGGAAATGAATGTATGCAATTCTAAAATTAGTAGGCCTACAATACCTCAAACACTAGTACAATATTTACAATAATAATAATAATAATAATAATAACAACAATAATTTATTTACAAGTAAAGGCGCTAAACCTACTTAACTTTAAACTCTAGTCTACAGGATAAACAGTCCTGATATCTTCTATCATTTCTTGAAATGGATCTGCTAGTCGGTGCTTACAGTCCAGTCGCCACAAGTATTCTACCAAATGGGTATCTACCTGTTCGCGTTGCTAACACAACTGAAAACTGAAACTACAGTCAACTGTGTTAGTGTTTTTTTTTATCAGAGCATGTCACTAATACAGTGAGTCCCACGCAAGAGTTGGCCAATGACGCAGGTTTCTGCGTCGCAGCAGGCACAGCTCCAACTCCAATTCAACATCAGGTGAAATGTCTATGCAAATAAAGCCTCGATCGGTGTAATAATTCAGGTTCTCACATTTACAGTTAAAATTACCATCTAAATAACCATGTACCTCATCACAAGATATGTTGGAAATGTTCTCCTCTTGCATCCACACAATACTGGCAAGTTTTGGGGAAATTTTCTTTCACGCGCATAACTTCAGTTTCCAAGATGGAGTTAATTTCTCTTGTGATATTGTCTTTAAGTTCTTCTAACGGTATGTGAATATTATTTATGGGGAAACTTGAAAAATAAAGTGTATAGGTCAATTACCCATACATTAGAAGAACTTAAAAGACAATATCACAAGAGAAATTAACTATCGCTTATATTTTGGAAACTTGTGGAGCATTTTGTCAGCTTTAATTTTGTATAGAAGGATCTTATCGCTAGGACCCATTCTTCGGTTTTTCACTTATATTTAAGAAACTATGGTTCCTAGCGATAATACCATTCTATACAAAATTAAAACTGATAAAATGTTCAAGACTGATTCCATTCATTTTTTTGCTATCTCGCATTGAATCCAGAAAATTAATTAATTTCCTATCACATAGGCTACAAGTTTAAAATAAACTATACGTTTTTTGCCTTATTTCGTTATCTAACTCTTCGGCCCTTTGTTCTACGAAAAAGTCATAAGGAAGGAAGTTATAGAGCATTAAATTGCTTTCAAGAATATATGATAGTTTACTTTTTATCTTTAACCGTTCAAAAGTTAGAGCAATTTTAACTTTGTGTAAATTCAGGAATTTTGCAGAAAAACTTAACTTTCGTATTTTCCATTATTTCACTGCACTAACTCTATATAAAAGCAAATATATACGTATTTATATGTATAAATAGTATGTACTATATATAAGTATTACATAAATGAATCAACATGTAGGCTATTATGTATTTTATAATATATTTTCAAGTAACATATATGCTTATAGTCCAGTCAATGATTGAATGAATAGAGGGAAATGGAAGGAATGCGGTTTTTTACTTGGGACTTCGTTTGGACTAGTTATAAGTTAAAAATACTAAAAGTCCCCACTCCTAGGAAGTATGGAAAACATTCAGCTTATGCTGAGCACAAGGCAGACACACAACACGGTTTTGAAACCATGCACATTTTACACGTCAAAAACAAAATCGAACTCTGAATACGCTTGATTAGACTGTGTATCAAAGCAAGGGAAAGGCGAAATGCTTCCCATTTGCATAAGTGTTGAGTGGAGTGAATACAAAGGGAAGAATAGCCTACATTTCTTTTGTGTAAAGTATAAAATAAAGGCTAGCCTATATAATTTTATTAACTTAAAAAAAAAAGTTTAACTGTAATAACTAGGGTCCGGATTTGTATGTAAAAAAATATTTTTTTTTTCTGATGCATACATTCCTAAAACAAAGTTTTATATCCAAATCGATGTCCGGCAAACGCAAATTCCAAATTTTATTTCACATAAAAACACATATTTTACAAAAAAAGATATGTGAATAAATATTTTCGATATATTCTCCATAAATAAATATTTTAGTACTTTTCCTCATTCTCTTTTAACATTTTACAACAAAAATTTGTATCTCGAATAAATTCAACACAAATGCTTCACTTGCAATGAGGTGAGATTGATTCACTTGCACTTGCTTATCTCAGCATTGTGTAGTTCAGTTAAAGAAATACAATATGTTGAAAGGCAACTTAACACTATCTCAGGTTCGAAAATAGAAGTTCAAAGAACAAAATTTAAAGGTATGTTTGAGAAAAATGGTGGCTATCAAACCCTCTGCAAAGTCGCTCAAGTTTTGGAAGGCCAGAACATAAGTGAACTTGATCGTGTGTGTGTTAGTGATATACAGTACACTTCTTCAAATATGCATGATTAACATTGTGTGATGTAGAACGTTCCTTTTCTCAATATAAGGCATTATTCTCGGATAATAGCCAAAGATTTGTGATCCATAATCTGGAGATGACATTTGTTGCGCACAGCAACTACAGTCAGCATTTTACATCTGATGTTTAGCTGCAATTGGTGAGTTTCAATACACAGTCTGGTGTTTTTGTTTCTTTTTCAGAAAAAAATATTTTTTTTAGTTTTAGCACATTTTTAAAATTTTAGCACATATTTTAAACATTCTTAGCACATAAAAAATAAATGGTGCAAAAATATGTTGCACAAACTTTCTTGCATATACATGTTAAAGGCTAGCACAGAAAAAAGTAAATTATAGGGACAATTAAATTTTATTTATAACATTTTCATAAAACTAAGAAGTATCTAGAACGGAAACCATCAGAGTCGATCTTAATGTTTAATGCTTTTACCGTGAAATAATAATAATAATGAATGACAGTAAAACTGCATATTATTAGTACTACTAGTACTACTACGGGAAAATTCAAATATAAGTCGCACTTTGGGATAAATCGGCCCCACCCAACCCACCCACCAATGCAGTTTCTTTTATACGACGATCTAGCGAATTCTTCTCTCCTCGTATTATGAAGAAACTCGTGATTGGATGTTGGAGGTGTGACGTCATACCACTAGACGAGAGGTGACAGGCTGACAAACTTTGCGGGAGATATAATATGCCACATTTTCGAAACCTACAAACAGTGTATCGTACATTATTCGAAAATGCAAGGGCGCTTCGCTACGGCTACCGCCTCTGCTTTGCGCACTTAACTATGTGGTTAGTGTTATGCATTATTTAGCTATATGTAGAGGTGAATACAAGGCACTTGCGACAATATATAAGGATAGTGGGTGCAAGGCACTTGCAGCAATAAATAAGGACAGTTGGTCGCTCTGCTTCGCTCAGAAACAAAATACATCACACAGTCCGTGCAAATGTGAATATCGAATGGGCGGAACTTAAGGGGCGACTTATAATTGAATTTCGCCACAACTACTACTACTACTTAGGTTATATTGCACGCAACTTCATGTAGGTTATATCACGTGTTTAGTATGGTTGCGTGAACCATTAGTCTATAGTAGCAACTCATTCGTGTCATCTGATTCTATTGTTTAGTGATGTCTTCTTTTGTGATATTCAGTTTAAACTATTATAATATCCAGTGACGTAGCGGCGATGAGTTATGGAAAGTAAGCATGTCCTACAAACCCGGCGTTTGCCTTTGCGAATGAGGAAACTATGAAAAACCCAAGTCAATTTGGGCGGCCACAAGGTTTGATTTGAACTCAGGACCTCTTCCCTGTTAGCCCATATCACTTCGCTGTAATTGGTTTTGGTGTGTTCATTGCGACTGAGCTAAACTGGTTGCATTTTACAACAATAAGTGTACATTAGGCCTATAGTTTTCTTGTTACTAGGGGCAACAAAATGTCATTCCTATTTTAATTGACATGTATGTTCTGAAATTCGCATTTAAGCCATACTTATTTGGTTTTATCTTGATATCTATTAAACGTATAAAGAAATGTGTTAAACAAAAAATGTTCATTTTAATTTTCTCTACAACTTTATTGTGGTAGGTTTTCGTGTGTCGCCTACTGTAATGGATACAATCTAGAAAAATTGAAAATGGATACGAGTAAAGTACCCCTTAAGTCATTTTTGTAGAAATATTGATATAGCCATTTTATTAGTCATAAATAAGAGTTTCCAATTTTAAATTTTTATTAAAATCGTTACCGGTAGAGCCATTTTTTCAAAAATCTAAATTTTTAAAAAAGTTTCATGAAAAGTCCCCTTAATATTTCAGTTGTAAAACTAAATTTCTGGGTGGCTCGACAAAATTTCGAAAAAGTCCTTAATTCAAAAAATGAAGTAAATACAATGAACCGTTTACCCGCTGTGCTTGTCCACAGACAGACGGACAGACGTCAAACCAAAAACACGTTTTTCGGTTTCTAGGCATCGTGAAACATGCTTTCTCGGTGTCAACTCTATTTAGATTTTTTGTCACGATCACAATACTTTCTCTATACTACGTATAAGCGAGAAAGTAATAAATATTTTTAAGTTTTTTAGCACATAAAAATCCGGGCCCTAGTAATAACCTTTACTTTGATCAATCTGAGGCTATTACAGATAGAATCTGCATTGCTGGACATCTTTCAGGACAATAGAATAGGGCAAGCTCCCCTTCCACTCAATAATAAAAAGACCTTGCACCAAACAATATTTCACAACTATAAATAACAAAATAATATTTCATAATAAAAAAAGACCCTTGCACCAAAAATCATATATCACAATTATAGGAGTAGGAGTGGGGGACTCGGGGGCAACATGTTTTACCTTTTTTTCCTGGAATAGATTTATTTTGTCCCTAGGATAAGGTTACCAGACATCCCTATTTCCATGGGTCAGTCTCTGAATTTATCTTCTGTCTCTAGACAAAATTTTTCCATAGATATATGATTTTGCACATTTGACTTAACTTTAAACTAGGGATGGGTCCTCAATACTTTCAATACCTCGATACTCTCGATACGTGCATGGTATCGGCATCGAACGATACTTCAGAAAACTCGCTCGGTACTTTTTCGATACTTTTGTAATTCTGCAGTTAAGTGAGAATGCTAGTATTTTTTAACAAAAACTTGTAAGTCGACTGTTTAAAAAACTAATTTTAGTTTTAATGTAAAGTTTAAAAATAATTATATGCTACTGATGATATTAAATTTTGTCTCATTAAATATGCAGACTTAATTAATTTAGTTTGTATTACACAGTTCTCTCAAATTTTAATTTTTAATGTACCTATTTATTGAAACTGGAAATGTTGAAGGTATCGAGTATCGAAGTATCGAGTTTTGAGGAAAAAATCATGTATCGGTATCGACCCATCCCTACTTTAAACCTTTAAAAAAAAATAATTTGAAACCTCATGACCATATGTAATGCTATCCTTGGTTGATTATCTGTCCTATTTGTTTGTCTTATAGCCTGTTTAATTACTTTTTATCAGCGGCATTTTATTACACAAACAAACTGAAGTGCAGAGTTGAACATTCTGAAGTGAGAAAAATTTTAAAAACTATAAATGTGCCATTAGTAATTCACACTCTGTGGTAATTAATGAACAAGTGATTTTCATCTGAAATTACAATACCTGCAGAGACTCTGGAAGTTACTGTCAAATATCTGGGTTTCAGCATTTCAAGGTCACTTTCAATTTACTGATACAAGGGCATCTTAGTTATATTTGCTCGTCAGGAGCATTCCCTTTGTTGCGAGCCCTCACGGGCCACATGTACCAAGTAATGAACCCTTGTCACAATCTCACAGAACACCTGTAGGGCTGAGACTTTCCATGATAAAAATACTTTATAAGGGCAAAGGGAATACAACCTAGCTCCAGATGCATACAAGATCATGACAAAAAGACTGTATGACAAAATGGATGAAAAAAAGCCCGCAGAATAGTTTGGTTTCTGAAAAGGAAGGCACGCACTGCAAGCCATATCAATTCTACTTTCTGACATAGAACAGGCTCTCAGACATCCCAAAGGGAAACTATATGCTACAGGGTCAATCCATATGAAATCAATCAGTTTTAGCATATTTTAGGAGCTACAGTAGTTTGATCATCATTTGCCTGTAGACACCTGTTCTTTTCAAGTCAAGATGATAAGTGGTTGCGATACCACCTTCGCTCTGTTTGGACAGGGGAAATTTAAGTTTTGTACCACACTTGAGAGTGATGCTTCCGACAGTAAAAGTGTTGCCATTTTCAATGATCCAGCTTCAGAAAAAGAGATCGCAGAAGCCAGTCCTTGTGACCCTTTATGGAGGTGACTTGAACACCTCTATAGTTGAGTTGCGGTATCTTCGATTTGCTAAATGAAATAAAATTTAAGAACTATTTCCAAATTTTATTTTGTTGAAACATAAGTATTTGTAAATGTTCATATTCCTCCAGGATTTACATGACTCTCATGAACTACACTTACATAATACGTACATAATGGATTAAAGATGATTGGAATACTAATTTGAACAGAGGGTGGTATTTTCAGTTTCCAGTCCACTTTCACTAGAATAGTTATATTAATATTTCTTGGCATCTGGTGAGAGTAATTGCAAATATTTTGCATGAATATTGTAGGAAATTTAATCCCCTACAAGATTGGTTATTATGCATTTTGCACTAAGCTGCACTAAAACAATAGTTATTTTTGCAAATTTTTTACTGTCCCGTATCTCAGTAGCTATTCCGAATTTTTCAACGTATTAAATATGAATCGTGAAGAAAATTTAATACTCTTTAAAATTGTTGATTACTACATTTTGCATAACATGCACAGGGTGAAAAAACTGAAGAAAAAAAGTGCTATTTCTTAGCAGTTTTTCAAGATGGTGGAAAAGGCACAAAGGGGGAGGTCAAAAACTTGGATTTTTACGAGGAAATCAAGGTACCTGAAAATCAAAATTACTCCACCTTTTGTAATCCAAAATATCTCTACTGGGCTACTGGTTATTTCACTCACTACAGAATTTATTATTATTAATATATATTATAAATGTTTACGCATTGTGTATTTGAATTTATGTTCTTTTATATTCGAAGAGTGCAAACTTCTATTTGATAGCATTCATGTAGATTTTTGCAGACTTCACATTTGCAAACTTCTGGATTGTGAACTTTTTGTTTGTGCAGATTTTCATGCGATTTTCAACCTGGTCACTAGGTGGCACAGATCTTGATTTGCATCTAGCTATACTATTTCCAACTAAAGAATAAAGTAGATGTAAACAAACACACTGATATGTATTACTTCGCGATCACGTGTTCGTTGACACATTGCAGACGACGCAATTTCAATGCAAGAGGAACTCGTTAATATTGATTAAAGTAATCTAGCGTCTACACAATCAAAGCTGGATTTCACAAATATGACATATGCCTACGTTTAAAATGCTAATGCATTGTAGTCATAATGAAAATCTACTTACTGGAAAATGTATTAAAAACATTCAAGATCACAGTTTTTTTGCCACTATTTAACAGTTTTTCCCGCTTGTGCATAACAAAACGAGGTGGTGAGTCCTGATTAGCTTCAGCCATTGAACTGTATTGCTGTCTTTTATTATTTATAATAGCTGTGGTAAGCTTGTTTTCACTGTATGAATTAAACGTTAACTATCTTCGAGGAATACATGACAAGTGACTGTGTTATTTTTTCATACCTTTGCTGTCTTCAGGCATGCGCGTCGCATTATATTCAACTGATAATATCAAATAATAATAATGGTATTGCTTAAATCACATAAAAAATGTTGCTACAAACTTGAGAAACGTGCTTAATTTAGTCGTACATCAAATACATTACTTACTTTTTATGTTTTGAAGAAACTACATTAATACTCGGAAGAAGACGACAAGCAAGAGCCTGGAGGGGTTGTGCGTCCAACTGCCAATCAGAACCCATCATGTCACGTGGTGGGTGGGTGGGTGGTCAACATGGTATCTGTAGTAAAGAATTATGTCCATATTTCACAATGGCGGACGCAGAATTTTCTTTCGGGGAGGGATCTGAGGAGAAAAAAAAGGAAAGGAAAAGTTCACTTACATTTATAATGAGTTTATAAAACTGTAATCTTATATGTAGTTTTGTATAAAATATGTTAAACGTGGCCACATTGCAGGAGGAACACAAGTTGAAAGTATTTTAAAATAAAGTTTTAAGGAAAATATTTGGATAAAAAAGAATAGAATGTCAGGGGAATGAAGAAAGCTCTACTATGATACAATTTACTGTCTGTATCGTTCTCCTAATACCGTGAGATTAACTAAATGCAGATGGTTAGTACGGGCTGAATATGTTGATCGAATGGGAGTGGAGAAGGGCATTTAACAAAATTTTAATGGGAAGACCAGACTGAAAATGACCATTATAGGGACCGAGACGAAGATGGATAGATCTAAGTACGACTGACTGTAGAAATTCGATCTGGACAGAGTTGACTAAGGACTAATATTTTCTGTATTATAAAGTTCACTATCCTCTCTTTTCAGTTGATGAAAAATAAGCAATTTAAATATTTCTGAAAATGGATATAAAAGGGTGTGTAAAATTTGCCATATGAATTCGCACTTATAGCCTACTAGCATGTGCCCGCGGCTTCGCCCGCGATAAAAAAAAGAGCATAAAGTTAGAGCATAATAGGTAAATCATTAACACCTAAATCACGTGGACTACATGTCACGGTTAGATAGCGTCGCCTGGTAAAAGCGATCTCAGATTCGAGTTCCTTGGCCCAGAAAATCCCTGTATAGTGAGTTTCGTCCAAATCGAACAATGTTTAACCATATTTAGATCTATGTTGATTATCCCTCTTCCGTGTAGGTTGAAAATTTCATATGTCTAAGGGCCTTGACATTCTAAACAAATGAATCGACCAGCGTGGGCTTACAACATTCTAGCGATCGCGATGTTTTTATTACCACTGTATGACAAAAATAGCCAAAGCCAACTGCAATTGATTTGACATTGAAATGTATTACTGGAATCTGATGCTTCGACAGCGCTAAAATCACGTTTTCTGCCAGTTTTTCACTCACAACTCGCGAACGAAAGCTAAAATTAAAAATCCGGCTTCGATGCGCATTCGCTCACCTTTCAGCCCACCTATGTTTAAAATTTCAGATCTCTGCGTTCAGGAGATTTCACTGGGCATCGTGGACAGACAGACAAACAGGTCCTTTTATTATTTTAAGATAGCATGTGCCCACGGCTTCGCCCGCGATAATTATTTCAAAAATTAAAAATTAAGAGCATAATAGTTAAATCATTATATAAACACCTAAATCATGTGGACTACATATCACGATTAGATAGCGTCACCTGGTAAAAGCGACCTCAGATTCGAGTTCCTTGGCCCAGAAAACCCCTGTATAGTGAGTTTCGTCCAAATCGAACAACGTTTGACCATATTTAGGCTAATATTGATTATCCCTATAATAATAATAATAATCCTCTTCGGTGTAGGTTGAAAATTTCATATTATGTTTGCGTGCCTTGACATTAAAAACAAATGAATCGACCAGCGTGAGCTACAACATTCAAGAGATTGCGATGCTTTTATGTCGAAGGTATGACAAAAATAGCCAAAGCCTAGTGTAATTGATTTGTATTACTGAAAATTCATGCTTCGAAAATGCAAAAAATACACCTTTTCTGCCCGTTTTTCACTCATAACTCTCGAAGGAAAGCTAAAATTAAAATTCCGGCTTCGAGGTGCACATTCCGACCCTTTAGTCCGCCTATGTATAAAATTTCAGATCTCTGCGTTGAGTAGATTTCGCTGGGCATTGCGGACAGACAGACAGACAGACGGAGGACAGACACTTCCTTTTATTAATATAGATTCTTGTTACTTTATTTTTTCAACTTTCAGGGGGGGGGGGATGTATCCCCTCGATCTCCAGCTCTGCATTCGCCACTGATATTCATCTTCTTTCTCTTTCCTTAATTTTGGGGCTTCTATTTTTGGAGTTATTCTTTGCAGGATTTGTCTTATCCTCTAGAAGAAATATTTCTCTGGTCATGTCATACACTAATCTGGATTCGGTACATTTTAATACCTTTCATTGCCCTCTTTAGGAAATGTGCCTTCAGACCTCAGGGATTGATGCTAGGACCTTTGCTCTTTTTAATTTGCATCAATGACTTGCCATACAACTTAAGTGATGCACCAAAACTACTGTATTGCTTATTGCTTTTTTTTGCAGATAGTGTACTTGTAATAGGAAAATCACAAGAGCATTTATCAATAATAGCTACAAAAGCTTTTCACGAATTAATTACATGTCTCAAGCAATTGATGACTCTTAATATTGAAAAGATCAACTTTATTCAATTTAGGACAAAACATAGATGTATCTCAAACCTTATAAATTAATTGTAAAAATCAAATTAGCAGTATAACATTTTTATGACTACAAGTTGACCAAAATCTTGACTGGAACATTGACATATTAAATTCAATACAAGATGAAGATACAAAGTTAACATTAATGATGAGTTGTATACAATTGTTATGATATTGGGCTTACAAAATAAATGAATTTTATTATCATGCCTAATAATCTTATGGGTGAACAATCAAACTTGGCAGTAGTGTTGGAGTATGTCAATATATCGAGAACTAGTTGTGGACAAGTCATTCACTCTCCAGGTTACCTGAAACATAAAGAAACATGGAAGAGGTTTTTAGAAATCTAGAATAAGCTTCCAAGAAACATTAAATTATTATGTATTAAAAGCAAATGCAAATCTTTCAAAAGATCACAAGGAATTTTTTAATAACCCACACCTACAATATGTATGAATATTTCCAGCTTGAATAAGTTTGGCAGCATATAATTTTGTATTGAACAGAATATTGTTGTTATTACATGCATGTATATTTTGATCTGACATGTTCTATTTCCTTGTGCCTTGCTCAACACAGGATCTACAGGACATGTCTACATCTACACAGTTCGAGTCGGAATCCTCCAAAAGTGAAATTGAAGAGTTATACTGCTTCATGATGGGAAGAAAATTTGAATTACATGATTCATCTTGTCTTGAAGTACGGTACTTGGATATTGACTTCAAGCATCACTTCAGATGGTTGAGGTTGGTTACTTCTTAAATATATGTAGTCTATTGTTAATGTAATGCATTTTGAAAGACTCAAAAACAAAATGATTTAGCTGATTACCTTTATGCCAGTTACTTGAAATTATCAGACCTGTACTTAATTAAAGATCAAACACTAACCTACTGTGCTGTAACCATATTTTAACGCCATATTTATGACAATATAGAACTAGAGTTCAGAAACAAAGATTAATTTGATTTATAACTTAGTTCAGTATTTCCTGAATTGTCATTCTTACGACGAACACCTTAACGAGAGAAAAACATGAATAAAAATAGAATTGACACAATGTCAGTGCCGTGTCCTGTCCTTTTTTAACTCATTCCCATAATATTCAGTAACTCTATCCTATAGAGGTCTGAAAGATGTGGAATAACCATTTTGCCTTACTCTAGAAAAATAGGCTGGCGGTGCCTAAATTTAGACCTAACAGGAATAAGCATTGCTCCTTTTACTATTCAAGTGTTAGCATGCATTACTCGATATGAAGACTGAGAAAGATTCCACACAGGAAGACCTACAAAACATTGCTTCCTCCACACAATTTGGGTGCTGGGCAACCAGGAAAGATTCAGATCCATTGGTGATCGATTTGGATAAATCCATGAAGCAGTTAGGAAGGTTTACTCATTCAATGAATTAAGGGAAAAGAGTTTTTCTAATGTGTTTGGCTGTGTCGATGGGACTCGCATAGCCTGGACCTATGAATGACACTTTCTACTATAATAGAAAGGGCTAACACTATCATTCTTCAGGGGATTTGCAATTCCAAAATGGAATTCTTGACATGGGCACCCATACCCAGGGAAAGGAAAAAATGTATATTAGTAATTATTATAGTCAGGTATTTTTCTTTCAGGACAATTATTTAAAAGCCAGTAGAGACATAAAAAGTTTGCAGAAGTTTTACCAAATCGACAGCATGGAAACAGAATCCACAGTGGATTAGGAAAGGGGGGTCCAGGAGATATCTCCCCTAAAAATCAAAACCTAAAATTCTATTTTTATATTTAAAAGAAAAAAATTAAGGTAAACAAGTTTTGTTGGTGTGTCGAATATGATATAGCGGTTATTTTGTTTTCATAACCTAATGTGTAGGCTATTATTTCCATTGTTCCATGTGTTATTTAAATTTTCTTATAAATAGTAATAAGTATTATATCTTAGGTAACAATTTCTAGTTTACGTTGGCATATCTTAGAGTATGGTAAACAAATTTGCTAAACTAGTTTTTCAGTAAAATGTGATTTTCATTAGTTCAATATTTCAGAAATGTTCCCGGGGGTAGACCCCAACCCCCCTTTCTTGGGGGTATTCCATACCCCTAACCCCCCCCCCCACTATACACTACACTATTACTATATTACACTATATTATTACTATAATGTTACAAAGTGGCCCAAGAAGTTAAAGCGACAAAAAATTAATTTATTTGAAAAATTGCCCCACCCTAGAAAATATCATATGGGCGCCCTTGATTCTTGATGTTTACTGTGTATGGCCAGGCTTTGTTAATGATGCAAGGATGTGAGAACATTCACCTGCTTCAAGGTCCTTGTTACCATCTGGTACCTACCTTGGAGATTCTCCATATCCCCTAAGAGAGTTCCTTATGATTGGTCCCCTTCTGAGACAACAGACATCTGACAGCTTATCAGAAAAATTTCAATAAAATATTTAGTAGTACAAGAGTCTTTATCAAACAGGCTTTTGGAAGATTGAAAGGGCACAATGTTGCATTGCAGCATAGTCCTGTCGGTGAAGATTTCAGAGCTGATCACAGAAGAATTTGAGAACGATGAGTTGAAAATTGACATGTCAGCAGATAAATTAAGAAATACTACAGGGTGTCCACCAAGTAATGCTGAAGAAATTCCCGACTTATTCCCTGATTTTCATTGATCATTTCAGAAATTCCCGATCAAAATATGATTAAGAAGCACTTTCTAATAACTGTGTAAAAAAAATTATAGGATTATACATACTTTAAATAAGAAGAAACTTTTAGTAACAAAAGTAATTGCAAACGATAATTACTTAGGCTATAACAGATACACAAGTAAGGAACAGTAAAATAAATTAAATATACCTTCGTATAGGCCTATTATTAGAGCAGCTGCAGCTTTTTTGGACTCTAAGAGTAGTTAACGCACTAATATTTATCTTCAGCTTTGCAATTTTTCAAATTTTCCCGGATATTTTAACAAATTCATTGACTTTTCCCGACCATACGAAATTCCTGGATTCCCGACCAGTGGACACTCTGTACTATAATGAATGACCTTAGCAACTAAACTGCATATATGAATGAATAAAATCTTTGGTTTTATATACAGTCAACCCTCAATATAGTGCCCCTCTTTACAGTGGCACCCTTGCACTGTGCAAATGAATGGATTTTCTCCCATACGAAATACATAAGAAACCTTGTTACTGTGCCAATTCTTTTAGTGCCAGTGAATATATCAAGATTTTTACAAAATATAGTTTACAGTTTTTTATTTTTTTTAACTGGCATGAATGTTAGGAAGATTATTTAAGAAACATACGGTACTTTACTGTATTTCCAAGAAGTGAGTGTTCCCCTGCCACTAACTGTAAATGTAGTACGATGGAATGAGGAATGGAATGGAATGGCAGCCTGTGTGAGGGTGGAGCAGGTAGAAAGAGGCCTTCATACAATGAGGCATTCCAAACTTTCACTTCTTTTAGTCCAATGTCCATTTAGCTGTTAAACCCTACACTACAGTTACTCGTAAGATTGTTAAAATGAAGAGACCTGTTATTACACTTCAAAAGAAATGAGGAGTTTGTGAATACAGTGAAAGATTTACAAAGTCTAGCCAGCAGACTATTTCATCACATTTTGCATTATAATGGAGGAAAACTGTTAGTCAGAGATTGTGGGTGAGAGAGAAAATGGTTATTTGCCTTTTACTTAATTTTCTTTCATAATACAGTACAGTAAATTAATACAGCACTGTATAATACCATTTTTATTTTAAATTTAGTTTTAGTGCCACCCTAGCTTTGTGTCACTAAATGTTAGAGAATGGACAGTGGCATTATATCGAGGATTGACTGTACCTGGTATATCAGTATGATATTTTGTTTTTAGAAAAATGAAAATGACCAAATTTTATATTTTTTCAAAACCTGTATCATCCATATGTAAGCAACTTTTAACTGTAGGAATATTGTAAATATTTGTAAAATTTCTGAGAAATTGCCACAAAATTAACCTAAAAAGGTGCTATGAAGTGATGCATATTCACAAACACTGTCTACTCAGCTGCGGGCAGGGAGGGAGTCAGATCATGTGGCTCAGAAATAGGGCTGTAAACTTGATGGCAGTCTGTGATAGTCATTGTTCCTAACCTGCTACCACTTAGCCCTACACGTTACTAACATTGATATCACTATAGGTGCCGACTTTGGGGGTGTTTTCCATTTTGAGCACCCTCAAAATAACTATTGGGGATGTTGTTAATAATGCAATTAATTAAGCGGACTATGAACAAAGTGTTTGTTTAACATTTAATAATGTTGTTTGTTGTATTGAAGGACATTCAGCAGAAGTTATATTACACTTTAATGTGATTTTCCATTTCTGAGTGAACACCCCTAATCTATAGATATATAAGCTTTCATGAGCCACAGATTATTGTCTCTGTTGGACATTACATGAGAATATTATAGGAGAAAAATTCCTCCGACACTGGGACTTGAACCCAGGACCTTTGGCTATTCGTGCCAATGCTCTACCAACTGAGCTAAGCCGGAGTTCAATTCACAGCACCGGATGGAACCTCTCTCCTATGACTGATTGCCCTAATGGTCTGCCTCACAGACAGACTAGTTATGTCATATGCAGTACTGTGAGGCACAGGTCCTGGGTTCAAGTCCCAGTGTCGGAGGAATTTTTCTCCTATAATATTCTCATGTAATGTCCAACAGAGACAATAATCTGTGGCTCATGAAAGCTTATATATCTATCTTGAATGTCAACTGTACAATAACAGTGGGAGCCCGGTCACAAAAATCACTAATTAGTGTGCCTCACAGTACTGCATATGACATAACTAGTCTGTCTGTGAGGTAGACCATTAGGGCAATCAGTCATAGGAGAGAGGTTCCATCCGGTACTGTGAATTGAACTCCGGCTTAGCTCAGTTGGTAGAGCATTGGCGCGAATAGCCAAAGGTCCTGGGTTCAAGTCCCAGTGTCGGAGGAATTTTTCTCCTATAATATACCCCTAATCTACTCTTATATACAATTCAACGGCCCTAAATAGCGTGCTTGCTCGCCCGCTTCGTGAGACATCGGGTATACTCGGCGATGTTCGTCTCTCGCAGTGTAAACTTTCATGACGACTACAAAATTAGGAAGGAAAACCGTTTCTTTATTATATAAGGCCTAAGTGAAATGAACACAATGAACAAATATTCTAATTTTATTTTTACTTACAATTTTCATAGCTCTGAACCACAAACATTTTTAATAATCTACCAGTGTAATTTTCTTAAAAATCCTGGAGTCAATGAATAATGGCGGTCGAAGCCGGGGGCAACAGCTGTAATATATTGATGGTTTTATCTCTTGAAATATCGCTGATAATAATAATCCAAACAAACCATTCCTTCCCTTGAAACATTATATAATTTCTGAAAATTACACTGAATTGATAAAATAAAATTCACATCATATTCATGTCAATAAACAGCTGAGAAACAATACGTATTATGTGTTCACAGGTTCTTTGGAACTGCATAATCAATTCTGATATAGTTTTCCCAGGGGGCGCTTTCATGTCGTGGAATGTACTCTAAAGCAGGAATTTTAGCTGTTTCATTAATTATTAATGGCTTAGTTTATGAATGATTCGCGTGCAAGTGTTAATAAATATAATGCTTTAATAATTATTATACTCTTAATTTTTAATTTTTAAAAGAATTATCGTAAATTTAGAAGTCAGCACCTATGGATATCACTGTTCCTAACCTAACAGCTATTTACCTAGAATCCATTAATATAGTTTGCATAGGTCTGAAAAGCATGCAAACTATAAAGTTGTTGGCAGCATCGTGTGGAACAAACCAATGACATAAAATGTCACTAATCATTGGGAGTGTTGACATCCAACTTACAGTCAGCATAACCACTTGGAACATCTCATGTAGAAACCCACATATGAGCTATTGTAAACAAAATATTTTTTCTCAGGACATATAAATGCTAGCATAAAGAATATTCAATGGACAAAATACAAAACCTTGTATCTCCATGATTAATCTATAGTAAAAGACTGGAAAGGGCTAGCTAATGCAACACTGAAACCTTCATCTCTTTGGCACTTTAAACTCTCTCGGTGCAAACATATCTGCATCAAAAAAAGTAATTCTTCTGTTGTAGTAAGAGGAGAAGTATCGTACATGTCTGACATTTCAGTGTATCAATCCATTTTCAGAAAAGGGAAAAGGCTTCTTTGGTGGATACCCGGACGAGTTACCATATGGAGTTCCTGTCAAACGGGAAAAGTTACAGGATGTAAAAAAACTGCTATCTAAACATTATGGCGATCAATGGGCAGATTATGAAATCCTGTCATATTATAAAGACACCATGTGTGAAAAGAACCAAGTCACTGGTGGATTTTATGAAAGTGGGAAGATGTTCATGAAGCAGAAGAAGATGAACTGAGGATTTAAAGAACAAAACCGTCCGTTCCTTTTTTACATCCTGAACATTATATTCAATTGAAATGTTTATTTCTTGGAGTTATTTTTTCATTCTGGCTTTTTTTTTTTTTTTTTCAGCAGCTAAGAACGTATGAATACTTTAATAATATAAATTATAACCACACCATGAAACCTTTGATGAAAATTAAATAGGTTTTCTTGAAGATAAAGGTAGGTTATACGTGTTGGTGCCAAATACCTTCTAATCCCTGAGTTGCAGTTCCAGAACCCGCCTTGTTCAGTGTAGAGTTCCAAATAATTTCTTATCCAAAATATTATTCCTTATTTTGACATAATCCTTAAAGTTGAAAGGATTAAACTTGGCAGACTGATTTTTAGTGTTGATAGCTATTGTTTGAACCTTAGGTTTAAGCAGAATATTTAAGAAAACCTTATATAAACGTTTTTTGTGGTTTGTGAAAAATCATACGAAATGGATAAGAAGCTTTTTGGATCCTGACGACTCACATATTTGATAAGATTGATTGAAAAGAGGTTTTGATCAATGATTATACTAGCATAAAAGATAGCAACTTCCAATATTATAGGACAAAGTTTTGTTTTACTAATTTAAAATTCTGTTGTCCTAATTCAATGTTTTTCATTGTTTTAACTCTTCTATAAATTTTGTTCCAAAGATTTACAAGGTTTTGTACTTTAGCCAATGAAAATAATCCAGTTTGTTGTTACTTTATGCTTTGTTTCTTCTTGGAAGCTTCTGCAGATTTTTTTTTTTAAGTAAAACAACTTGAGCTGTGCTAGGAGTAAATCGAGAGCTAACCCAAACTTGCATTATGAACAGAATTGTCATGAAATTAGTGGGGCTGTGATGGAACGAACTGCACAGAAAACAATCAACTCAATGATTAGGCTTATCCAAAATTAAAAAATAATAATAATAAAAAGGGAGCGCACGGGGAAAGGTATCCAAAAATCTAAAATTCAGAAAATCCAAAATTAAAAACTTCAAGTATCAACAAATTTAAAAAAACAAAAATCTAAAATTAAACTAAATCAAAATTAAAAAATTTATAATTTCAAAATAGAAAATTATAAAAATCTAAAATTAAAGAGTGCAAAACCCCAATACTAAAAAGCCCAATCCAACAATTGAAACAAGTTTCATGTCTGTCGCATAGCGTTCTACACACACAATTTTTAATCTTGGATTTTTTAATTTTGATCTTTTAATTTATTTTATAGAACTTTTTAAATTTTGGATTTCAGATCTCTGAATTTTTTAATTTTCATGTTTTTTATATATTTAGGATATTTGAATTTGTAAAATTTTGGATTTTTTTTAAATTATGGATTTTTATAATGGTGAAGGGCTCACCACGCTATTAGCTCGAAGCAGTAATAGCCCCCACTCAGTGCCTGATACCTTTCCCCTGTACGCTCCAGTAAAATTTATTAATTTTTTATTCAGGATTTTTTAAATTTTGGGCATTTTGATTTATAATTCAGGATTTTTTTATTTTTTTGAAAATGGATCATTTAAAGAATTGATTTTTTCAAAATTGGAATTTTAAAAATGCATTTTTGATTTAGAATTTTTTAAAATTGGAATTCTTGAAAATGTAATAGTAAAAAAATTGGATATTTTTAAAATGCATTTTTTGAAGATTTGAATTTGTGAAAATGCATATTTTTACCTGGAATATTTGAAAATTGGAATATTTAAAATGCAATTTCAGGAAATAGGATATTTTGAAAATGCATTATTGGAAAATTTAAAGTTTTGAAAATTATTTTTTTTTATTAGGAAAATTTAAAAAGCATTTTTTAAAATTAAAACTTTTGAAAATTGGAACTTTGGAATTTTATTTTTGGAAAATTGTAATGTATGAAAAGTGTAATATTTAAAGATGCGTTTTTTTAATTAGAATTTTGAAATTTCATTTTTTGGAGTTGCAATTTTTAAAAATTGGTAATGAAGAAAATGGAACTTGGAAAAATTTAGATTTTGAAAATTGGAATTTTTAAAAATGCAATTGCAAACAATTATAGAAATCGATATTTCGAAAATGCATTTTTAAATAGGATTTATTAAAATAGGTATATTGAAAATGCATTATTTTAAAAATTGATTTATTGAAATGCATTTCTTGAAATTAAAAATGAAAACTCATTTTTTAAAATTGGAAAAAAGCATTTTTTTTTAATTTCATATTTTTGAAAGTACATTTTCTGAAAATGCAATCTTTGAATTTTGAGATGTTTGAAAATTTTTTTTGAGAACTAGAATTTTTTAAAATTGGTTCTTTTGAAAATTTAATTTTTGACAATTGGATTTTTTGAAATATGAACTTACGAATTTCATTTTTTGGAAATACTCTTTTTGAAAATTTGAATTTTATTTATGCATTCATTTTCAATATTTGAATTTCTGAAAATCCTTTTTTTTTAAATTTGTAATATTTGATATTACATTTTTGAAAACTGGTATTTTAGAAAATGCATTTTTTGAAAATGGAATGTTACAATATTCGAGTTTTGAAAATAGTTTTTGACAATGCATTTTTTTAGAAATGCATGTTTTGAAAATAATGATTTTTCAAAATGGATCTTTTTAAATTTGACTTTTTAAAAATAGGAATTTAAAAAATGCATTTTCTGAAATTTGTAATTTTAGAAAATTAGAATTTTTTTTAAATAGTATTTTTTGATAATTTAAATTTGAAGATGCATTTTTTTTAAATTGGTATTTTTATAAAATGCTATTTTGGACAATTAGATTTATTAAAAAGGAATTTTTCAGAAATGCATTTTGTGAAATTAGAATTTTTGGAAATGGCACTTACTAATTTCATTAGTGAAAATTTTTGAAAATGCACGTTTTGAACTTTGGAATTTTTTAAAATGCATTATTTGAAATATAAAATTTCAGAAATACATTTTTTGAAAATTGGATTTTTTAAATGCATCTTTTTTATTTGAATTTTGAGAATGCATTTTTTTAAAATTGGGAATTTTGAAAATACAAAACTTGGAGCATTGGATTTTTGAAAATGCACTTTTTTATATTGCATTTTTAAAATATCCAATTTTTAAAAAATGAATTTCCAAAATTAAGAATTTTAAAAATTCCAATTTTCAAATAAATGCATTTTCAAACAGTCCAATTTTTAAATGAATGCATTTTAAAAATTCAAAATTTCAATAAATACTATACTTTTGAAAAAATGCGTTTTCAAATATTCCGCACCCCAGAAAAATTTGGGTTTTTTTTAAGAATCTTAGGTTTTTCTCTCGGGTGCACTCTTTACTGGGCTTAGGTTTTTAGCACAATAAAAAAACCCACCCAAGAAAAAACATATGCAATTAAAAAAAGCTCCCGATAAAAAACCTAAGCCCAGTTACAAAACGCACCCGTAAAAACCTAAGCCTAGTAAAAAAAAAAAAGCTTCCGAGAAGAAAACTTAAGCCCAGTAAAAAAAGTACTCGAGATAAAACCTAAGCACAGTAAAAAAAAAACGACCCGAGAAGAAACCTAAGCCCAGTAAAAAAAACTCCCAAGACAAAACCTAAGCCCAGTAAACAAAAACCAAGAAAAACCTAAGCCCAGTTAAAGGCACCCGAGAAAAACCTAAGCGCAGTAAAAAAAAAGCACCCGAGAAATAACCTAAGCCGAGTTAAAGTAAAGTCCAGTAAAAAACGCACCTTAAAAAAACCCAAGCCCAGTAAAAAACGCATCCGAGAACAAGCTAAGTCCAGTAAAAAAATGCACCCGAGAAAAACCTATGCCAAGTAGAAAATAGCACCCGAGAAACCCTAAGCCCAGTAAAAAAAGTACCCGAGAAAAAACAAGCCAATTAAAAAAACTCACCCACATTTTTTCTGGTGCGTATTTTTACTGGGCTTAGGTTTTTCTTGGGTGCTATTTTTTCTGGGCTTAGGTTTTTCAAGAGTGCATTTTTTAGTGGGCATAGATTTTTCTCGGACGCTTTTAAATTTTGTATGTTTGAATGTTTAATTTTGGATTATCAATATTTTATTTTTGAATTTTTTTATTAAAAATCGATAATCAATAATCGAACAAAATAAAAAAATCCAACATTGAAAATTCAAAAATCCAAAATTAAATATCGGACCCCAAAAAATCAAAATTTAAAAGATTCAATAATTTTTAAAATCCAAAATTAAATATTTAAAGAGCAAAATTTAAAAAATTATAAATCCAAAACCAAAACTTAATAATCTAAAAATCCAGAAATAAATAATTAAAAATCGAAAATCTATAATTTAAAAAATCTAATATTAATAATCCCATAAAGAAAAAATTCAAATATCCAAAATTAAAAATCGAAAGTCCATAACTTAAAAATCTAAAAATTCCAAAATTTAAAAAATCCGAAACTAAAAGATTCAAAGTCCCAAATTTTAAAAAGTCCAAAATAAACAAAATTCAAAGTTAAAATCTTTAAAATTAAAAATCCAAAATTCTAAAATTAAACTATTCAAAGATCCTATATTTAAAAAAGTAAAAAAAATTAAATATCGTAAATATAAAATGCAAAAAAAATTAAAAGATCCAAAAGTTAAAAAATGCAAAAGACAAAGATCAAAACATTAAAATTCAAGTTCAAAAATTTAAAAATTCTAATAATTAAAAATACAAAGTTCCCGGTTTAAAAAAATGCAAAACTTAAAAAATCTAAAAATAAAAATAGAAAAACCAAAATAAAATTTAGAGATCCAAAATTTAAACTGATTGTGGATATTTTTATATGGATCTATCAATTTTTTAATTTTGCATTTTATATTTTTTGGATTTCCGATTTTTTAATATTGGATTTTTAAATTCTTAACTGAGTTTTTAATTGGAATTTTTTAAAATTTTGGATCTTTCAATTTTTATTTTTTTTTATTTTTTAAATTTTGGATTTTTGTTTTAATTTTAGAATTTTTAATCTTAGGATTTAAAAAAAAAAATTACTTTCGATTTTTTGAATTATGGTACTTTGATTTTTTATTTTTTAAATTTTGGTTCTATGAATTTTTAAATTTTGGATCTTTTAATTTTAGATTTTTAGGTTTTGGATTTTCGATTCTTTAATTTTGGACTTTTAAAATTTATGATCTTTTAATGCTTTGGATGTTCAATGTTGGATTTACGATTTTTATATTATGGTTTTTCGATTTTTTATACTTGGATTTTTAAATAATAGATTTTTTAATTTTTGGATTTTTTTTAGTTTTGGATTTTTATTTTTTTAAATTATGGATTTTCGATTTTTTAATTTTTTAACACTTGGTTCACATACAATCTGACGGTACCTGTTGCTGTGCTGTAATTCAGTGAAAAGGAACTGTGGAGAGAAGATTGCAGGTGTTTCAAAGGAGCAAACATTTTATTAATTTCATCATATTTCATATTTCTCCCAGTTGTGTGTCATAATTAGTGAATAATCCCTATAATATAAAGCCAAGTGGCTGACTGACTCACTCACTCACTGACATTAATATTTTCCCACTTACCAATGAGCTAGAAACTTGAAATTTGGTAGACATATAGGTTTTAGGCTGTAAACCACAGGAAAATGCCAAAAAGTTTTTTTTTTTTTTTAATGTTTAGCCTTAAACCTCCCTCCCCTGATAAAGGGCTCGCTTTCCATGACAACGGTATTATCAAATAGTGTTCACATAGGGCTCTGAAAGGTAATAGCCAATACAGCAGACTAAATACACGCACTCTATCTCCCATAGATCTTTTAAAAAGCTTTCCTGAGAACCTCGGCGGGGTTTAGGGCGGAGCCCCCAATGAGCGAAACGAGTCCCTATAATATAAAGCCAAATGGCTGACTCACTCACTCACTCACTCACTGACATTAATGTTTGCCCACTTCCAGATGAGCTAGAAACTTGAAATTTGGTACACATATAGCTTTTAGGCTGCAAACCACAGGAAAATTCCAAAAAGTTTTTTTTTAATTTTTAGCCCTAAAAAACCCCCGAGAAAGGGCACGGCTCGGCACACCGATATTAATGTTCCACTTCCAGATGAGCTAGAAACTTGAAATTTGGTACACGTATAGCTTTTAGGCTGCAAACCACAGGAAAATTCCAAAAGGTTAATTTTTTTTAATTTTTAGCCCTAAAATCCTCGCGAAAAAGGGCTCGGCTCGGCTCACCAACATTAATGTTTGCCTAATTCCAGATGAGTTAGAAACTTGAAGTTTGGTACACGTATAGCTTTTAGGCTGTAAACCACAGGAAAATTTTAAAAAAATTAGCCCTAAAAACCTCCGAAAAAGGGCTCGGCTCGGCTCACCGACATTAATGTTTGCCCACTTCCAGATGAGCTAGAAACTTGAAATTTAGTATACATATAGCTTTTAGGCTATAAATCGCAGGAAAATTCCAAAAAGTTAACTTTTTTCAATTTTTAGCCCTAAAAATTCCGAAAAAGGGCTCGGCTTGGCTCACTGACATTAATGTTTGTCCACTTCCAGATAAGTTAGAAACTTGAAATTTGGTACAGATATAGCTTTTAGGCTGTAAACCACAGGAAAATTCCAAAAAGAAAAATTTTTAAAATTTTTAGCCCTAAAAACCCCCGAAAAAGGGCTCGGTTTCCATGGCAACAGTATTATCAAACTGTGTTCACGTATGGCTCTGAAAGTTTAGAAATAATTATTTCCGTTAACCTAACGGGGTGGTCGAGATAGTAATGTCTTGGACTTGCGTTCTTAAGTTTCAGGTTCATCATAATTAAATCCAATTAACATATTTTTGTCCAGAACTAACAACATTTTCTTCTATATGTTAAAGAAATTTCATAATTTATATTCTTTAATAATAACTCGGAGATAAGTCCCGCATTCTTTACAACATATTACAACCAATTTTACTTCTATTTTTCTATGATTTCTGTGGTCGTAAAGGCAAATGCCAAATTGAATATTTACATACCATGAATCTTAGTCGCTATTGCATCTTGTATCATGCCCATTTCAGTTGAAATTTACTCCATAAAATACACCATAAATGTACGTACACTTCCAGTTGATCTAGAAAACTTAGACTTGGCAAACTGATACCTATTAGCTTGCAACCGACGGGAAAATTCCGAAAAAATCCCAAAGTCTTCCCACATTTATTTTTTCAGATTTGTTGTGCCCAAAAAAGATAATAGCCAATACAGCAGACTAAATACACGCACTCTGTCTCCCATAAATCTTTTAAAAAAACCTTTCCCGAGAACCTCAGTAAGGGCTCTGCCCCCAATGAGCGAAGCGAGTTTAAATATACAATGTATAATCAGTATATTTTAATGGTTTTATATTTTTAAAATGGATTTCTCAGCAGTTTGTTACTCTGATGTAAAAACATGTATAACATATTTAATGTAATGATAATATTTTTATAATATGACAACTATTTTATGAATGTACAATAGGAGCATAAGAAGCTTATGTAGGAGTGACATATATGGTTGCATTTTATACAATTGTAATTATAAAAGAAAGTGTAAAAGTAAACGTTACATTTATTGAACTTTTGGCTTAATTTATTTTGTGGTTTAGGTGGAAAATTTGTTTATACTAAATATTTTCACAAGGTTTTTATTTCCTTGATTTCTGAATCACTATCACTGTCTGAAGGAAATAAATACTCCCGAGAATTATCATCATATCATCATATCCAATATGAAGGGCTTGGTTGTAAAAGATTGTAACCCACACAGAACAACTTCTGAGATACTGACATCATAGGTTTTAAAATCAAAATTCTAATTTATTATACTTGATCCAAGAATGTGTACGGAGCAAAAGTAAACAAAAGACTTACCTTGACTAACTGTGTCCTGTTGTTTCATTGGTTGACCGCACCAGCGCATACTCCATGATAGTGCGACAAGCTCAGTCAGATGTTTACTTTAATTCTGCACTTTGTGAAAATATTTACAGCTTATGTAATAAGTTCTGTTAAGTGAGTTGCTTACGTATTTATATTATAGGCTCACATGTTTTTAAAATGTATCTCTAGCAAACAAGATTCCATTTGTTTTTATCCTTGCTTAGGCAAGTTTGTTGATTCTGAAGTAAAACAAGTGACATATGTTACTGAATACAAGACGTATTTTATAACATAACTAATTAATTCGTTGTATTTTTCATTTACATAATGCAAGTTGGATCACACCACATGGTGTAAGTAAAAGTGATAGGCATAGCTTCTAATAACTGGTAGTATGGAAAAGAATTGCTAGCCAGAAAGAAACAAGTGCAAGAATTCGTTTATCTGGCGGCTAGAAGATACAGATTGTAAATGTATACAAAACATTAAAAGAAAAGCCCGAAGTATCTGTACAATATGTAGAAGTGAAAGTGGCATCATCCATGAGAGTAGCTTCAAGTATGGTTTTTAAAAACCCTAAAAGAATGCAAATCTAGAGGAGGTGTCAGATCACCGGTCAAAAGTAAACCAAAATCAAACACACAAAAATTCATGTGGCGGCAGAGTTGTGAATCGAACCTGGGACCTTGGTGCTGTTTCAAGTAATATTAACCACTACATCACAAGACTTAGTCTAGTCTAAAAAAAAGTTCAATTGACTTTACTGTAAGTAATCAACTAATCAGTTTCAAAAACGAACTCTTATGAACTGTGATGTGTGTGTTCATACTCGGGTTACTTATGCTCCGTACATATCTTGGATCAAGTATAAATATGAACACACATCATAAAAATACACTGTTTTCTGGATGTAATGACGTATTTAAGTAAAACATATTGGGCAAATTCAAATCATTACAAGCTTTTCCGCACTCAAATATGTAAGACAAAAGCTATTAGACTGGCTTAATATATTTGTATCAATGTATATAGGCATGATCATACTGGAGATAATTGAAACTTGTAACCTAACTTAGTACCGTTTATAAATTCAAAATCGTTGTAAAATTAAATGTATTTTAAATTGAATATTTAACAAGTCTTTGTAAGACAAGAACTTTAGAGTGACATAATACAATTTTATCAATGTATATAAGCAAGTTTATACTAGAAATATTTGTAACTTTGAACCTAACTTAATAAGAGTAAGAATTTTAAGTTACATATTTGAGTGCATAAGTGATATAATAAATTAGATACAAAACATTATATTATTTTATTAAATTCATCATCTTTCAGCTTCAATATATGTAACAAGGGTATGACAAAATTTTTGAGCTTAATTACTAAAAATAAATTACAGGTATAGAAAGAAACAGAAAGAAAAACTCAATGTATATAACAATGTACGAAAAGCTATAATAAAAATTGTTAATATATACATCCCAAATCTTGCACATTCGGACTTAAATTCGTTAATGTGGTAATGAAAAATACTAGTATATAGGCGGAAAAAGCTTGTAATGATTTGAATTGATACTTTATACTAGTTTACATTATATTCAAAGCTTCAAAATGAAGTTTATCAATGATATTGGGCAAAGAGAGAACTTAATTTATGTGGTTTAACATGTTTTACTTGAAGTGACATTATCATGTCAACATGTTACATTACTGCAATATACTTAACGCAATACTAATGCGCTATTCAGATTTTCCTGAACCTCTAAATTTGTGTAAAATGATGCATAGTAAGGAGAAATCCACTCCAAAATAACAATGACATCCAACTTTTTTTTCTTGATTGGCCTTTTTCTTCTATTTTTCAGTTCAAAATTAACAGTTGACATACGTGTAATGTCGACCACGTTTCCTGAGATTCACCTCTGTGAGGACTTCAGTGAAATTATTGCATGTGCTGGCAATTTTCATTGCAAGTAGAGTGGCTTTACTGAATGAGAGAATGCACACATCCCGAATTTTTATTGCTTTCCCTTGTTCATTGTTCCTGCTGATTTGCTTTGAAAGCTCTCCCATCTTCAGGAAGTCTGATGATTGCATTTTGACCACCTGTACTTTCCCTGATTGAGAACTCTTGATGATTACCTCTGCCCACTGATCAGATGAGTAAGTATCTTGATATGTCTTCTGACATTGTTTTCAATCTGAGCAAAGTCCCTATCCAAAGGCAACATGGGATGATCAATCGTTTCAAATCATCCGAATGATATTAGGTACAGCCAAAACAAAATCAGGGTCCAGTTTTTATTTTGGCCACAACAGTTATTGCTAATAGCCACCAACTTTTTTCCTTCGGTATTTTCTATTTCAAAGTAATTTTTGAGGCAGCTTGCAATTTCTTCAGATCCTCTGCTGGTGGTATATTCATCCTGCATGAAGCATGTAGGGTAAGGTGGGCGAATTCTGCGCACTTAAGGTTATGCAGGCTTATGAGTCGTGGTAAGTGAATTCAAGGTACTAGATTTTTCCCATTTTAATCTGAGCAGTTTAAACTTCAATACTTACTATACTAAAAATTATTTTATATTAACATAATTGATATAAAAAATGAAAACTTATAATCCGTACTGCGCAGAATTATCCCCCTGTGCAGTATAATTCTGCGCCCATCATTTGCAAGAAGGGAAAAAAAACATAAGAATGAACATTTTAGTAGCACTGTTGAAATAACTTACAAATGTTTTGTTCTATTAATAAGTTATTGTTTTTTTTGTTTTTACTTTTTTCCTACTTCATTTTCTTCTTTCTCATGCAATGGTCACACAAATAGTCCTCGGGTGAATCCCAGCCACTGCAATCTTCATGAGCCCATCTACCACATACCACACATCTGTACCACATCTCATTGTCATGCCCGAACACGGAACACACTTGGCAGACGTCATAATTTATAGGCCCAATATCATCATCGTCATCATCATCACACAAGTCCTTTTCATTGAGTTGCTCATTGTCCGAATCACTTTCCAACAGATCCAGTTGCCGCCTGCATGTCTTTTTTTTTTCTTTCTTTTTTTTTTCTTTTTCTTTTTCTTTCTTTTTTCGGTTTTTTGGTAACTTTCCTGTTCTCTTTTTGCTTCTTTGTTTCGCTTTTCCTTTTGTTGGTTTCTCTTTTTCTTTCAATTTCATCAAGTTTTTCTTTTATTGGTGTCGCGGTTAAAATTTCTGACTTTTGTTTTTTTTTTAATTTTGTTTTACCGGTATCCACCTGAGGATGAAACACGTCCAGGTAAAGGCAAAATGTCAACCACTCTGATGGGCTCTGTACAGGCAGTCAGTGGTTCGTTACAGGAGCTTGTAGAAGTTCCAGCCACAGACTCCATTGCATTTTCATCTTCAGGTTCTCAGCATCTTCTACTTCTACTTGAACCGCTTGATCAGCCAAAGAAAGATGAAAATCAGCATCTGTGAATTTGTCTGGATTTATTGGGTAAATCCCGGCAGCCAAAAACCCAGAAATTCCTTTCTCCATTGCAGCAACTTTCAAGTATGCTTTGTTGAAAAGATCAGCCAGTTCATACTGAGTTATTCTCCTATCTGCTTCGATAGAGGATGCACTTTTCATTTTCAAAGAAAGAGAACATTCCCTGTAGGATGCTGCCTTCAAAGGAGCCAAAAATGTCAAGTCAAGTGGTTGAAGTCTGTGGCTTGTGTGGGATGGGATCGACAATAGTGTGATACCATTGTCTCTACAATATTTATAAACCTTCATTGAAATATGACTTGCATGATTGTCAAGAATCAGAAGAACGGGATCTGCTTCTGTTGGCTTCGTGTTGCCTGCGAAGTGTAGAAGCCAATCGAAAAACAAGTCTTCATTAATCCACCCATTCTTTGAACATCCATACACTGCTCCGACAGGACCTCCATGTTGCAGCTGAGGAGACATTCGTTTCCTTGGAAATATGAACATAGGTGGTACAAAATTCCCTGAGGCACTTACAGCACAAACCACAGTGACATTTCTCCCCCTTTCCCCAGACGTTGCAGAACCAACTTGTTTCTGCCCTTTTGGTGCGAGAATTCGCACAGGCTTTTGAACATTGGAGATGCCAGTCTCATCCACATTGTATACCCTGTTTTGAGGAAAGTGGTGGGCGTCCATCACTTTCTCCAAGTTATCGAAGAAATTCTTTACAGATTCCTTTTTGAATGCTGTAATTCAATTGAGACTGGTTCCCTCGGGTTTCCTCAAGCTTATGTGCAGATTACGATTAAAAAATAGTCGTAGCCAATCTTTTCCCGCCACTTTGGTTTCTTTACAAAAAATATGTGGAATTTTATTAGCCTCCGCAAATTCATATGCAATTTTGCGCAATTCCAAGGGGGTGAGACCATAATACAAGTTTGCAACTTTAATAACATGTTCTGCTAATTCGTCCTCCTGTTCCCTGGTGAAAGTTGGCTTACGACCGAGCACAGCACTTTCAGAATTTCCTGTTTTCATTCTAAGGCGAATAGTAGACTCAGCAATGCCAAATTCTCTGCCCGCTGCTCTAATTGCATCAGTTAATTGTTCTTGGGTATAACTACCCCTAGTGGTTAACCGAACCCATTTTTTTGGCATCTGAAACAGAATAAAATAGATACTAAGTTTTTTTAGGATGATGAGGTGTTAGTATTTAACTACATTGTGGATAATTCTGCGCGGCGTGCAGAATTACACTACACACGAAGCATACAATTGCCCGCCGTAGGACGCGTTCATTCATTACGTCAAAGGCACTATGCAGCATGTTCGGTGTAACTATATTTCTTATGCATTATACGTATAAATAATAGTAGATTAATAATATATATTAAACAATAAATTTTACCTGAAGTTATGGTACTGACCTTCGATCTTCACTTGGAGAAAACAGTAACAATCTGGAGCTGAAAATATAACAACACGTTCACAGGAAACTAACTCGTACAATGGCGTCTGCTTCCTAAAATAAGGTTGTCGGGTTGTTTGACAGGTGGCGTAATATGCTCATAAACTGCATTAACTGCTGAATCATTGTACTTTTTAGGATGATTTCTATTTTTCCCTCTTTTATCAAGCGATTGTTTCATTTTCTTTACAAGTTGCTCAAGTCTTTCTCTACTATTTTGCAGTCCATGAATTGACAAAAATATTTTCTTACAAACAATAATACTTTTCTCCTCATGTTGAACAAAATATTTCAAAGTTTGTGATCTTCTGCTCTTTAAGTTCATAGTACATTTATGTGCAACAGGGTTAGCTTTCATACACCCAAATAAATATGCATCTTGTAGGTTATATGAACTTACTTTTCAGAACATGGCAAAAATTACCATATGTGTTTAATCACTGATTTTATCATAACATTTTAATGGAAACTTCATCTTCTTTACACCTATTTTTTGTTTTATACCAAACAACAGATCTTTTTCCTTCTTCACAACTGCTTGCCTGGACATTCTGCTCTTTCTCTTCTTGCTTGGTCCTTCATTAGGAATATTTCCACTTGCTGGTTGTTTACCAGCTGCATTATACAAAAATACTCTGCTTTTCCCACCACATAGAGTAGTACCCTGTAAAAGCAATGTTAATAGCCATCATCAGCTATTATCATCATTTCATGTAAAATATGGTAACCCTCACTGTACAAGAATAAAAAGTTAAAACAACTAATAAAAAGAATAATTAACTTGAATCATTAAAAAAATACACAAATACACATATACAATGGATCTTTAAAACATTAAAAGTACGACGTTTCAACCCTTCCTGTGGATCTGAAAATAAAGATGGGAGAATTCGGGTACAAGACAGGGGTGTATAGAAAACCTAATGCAGGTTACATGTACTTACACAACAAATCAGCCCATCACCCAAGGATGAAAAACAGTGCTTGGAGGAATATGGCTTTTAGGGCCTTTATGTTATGTAATAACCAGGAGGACTTACTGAAAGAGAAGGAAGAAATTTTCAGAATAGGGGGATTAAATGGATATACTTTCCAAACTTTAAGTAAAATTTGGGATACCGTAGAGAGGCGATTTGTTAGTGGAAAAACATGTATAAGGGACAAGGACAATAAGTATGTTGGCATGGTATACAGGCACAAGACTAGTGGAAAGATGGATAAAGTTTTTCGAAAACACGATATAAGAGTGGCCTACAGGACAGAAAGAACAATAGAAAACATTTTTTCTGACTATAAACGAATAGGAAAGCAGAAGAACAAGATGATGATGCCTGGGGTGTATTCTATATTGTGTAACGATTGCGGGAAGACATATGTGGGGGAAACAGGAAGATCTTTTCAAGTTAGAAAAATTGAACATGAAAGAGACGTAAGAACCAAGAAACCATCTACGGGTTTGAGCCAACACTTGATAGAAACGGGCCATAGTATGGGTGAAATGAACATAAACAAAATAGAACGGGATAAGGTAAGGAGGAAAATTCATGAAGCTCATAAAATTATAGAACTAAAAGAAAATAGTCTTAATAGATATGAAGGGGATTTGGGGGGATGAATGGCTACAGTTAATTAGGAATATTATAAACTATAATACATCAATAAAATTTCCCCCCACCATGGGATTGGCAGAACTGGTCAGTGACTTCAATATCCCGGAGACATGGATAGTAAAGTATGGACGAATGGTGGATTTTGGTGAAGAACCTCTGAACAACCCAAGTGGCAGTGACTGATAGATATTTATACATGAGAGCCTTGAGCTGTATTTTAGTGTTTTTATTGTACCTGAGGAAGACCCACAGGAAGGGTTGAAACGTCGTACTTTTAATGTTTTAAAGATCCATTGTATATGTGTATTTGTGTATTTTTTAATGATTCAAGTTAACTATAAGACAATGGAAAAAGGACTATATGTGAATATAAAAAGAATAATTACCAGTGGATGTAGTTTTTGTTATCACGATGTTTCGACCCTCTCCTTCGGGTCTTCATCGGGTGACTGAGTAAGACTTGAAGAAGACGCTGCGTCACAACCCCTCCACTGGGGTGCGTTGTTAACCATGAAGCTTGTGTTTCTAATGTGTATGTTAATCCACTCCTTGGGCACTCCATATTCACACTGCTCTACACCACATTCAGGGGGTGGTGGAAATGTAAACTCACATTTATCTCTTACAGTCCTGATCAAGGCCAACCAATCCTCTCCTATATCCCCTTTACATCTATTCATACATAAGTCCCTGTTCCCAATGATGTTCCAGGCTTCGACTACCTTCCTCATAGTCTCTTCCCCCTCCACCTGTATCAATTTTACATCCCCGATGCCATGCTTTTCTTCTATCATATGCTGCGCCAATCTCGTGGACACTCTCCCATAGTCTCACTGTACATTTTACTCAACTTTTTTGACTGAATTTCATCTGGGTCGTCTATATCTTCACTACAAGATCTAGAGTGGGAAACTTGGTATTCAATGTCACTGTCACTGCCTTCCTCTTCTTCATGTGCACTGGAAAAACTATTATTTCCTGTAGAGAAAAGTTCACCGAGCAGCCATCTTCTGAAGGTTAAATGTTTTACATGAAATGGATGTTGGTTACAGTAATGCATTTTAACGCATACTCCATCCATGAATGACATATTCAACTAACTGGACAGTTCATTAGTTTCACAACAGATGGCATAAGCTATGTGATTATTTCAATCTTTAAAAATCTGTGGGTTACCATCTTTTACAGCTGAACCCTTCAATTATGTATCAGATAATGGTACATGTTGATAATAACTGCATTTCATTGAAGCATAGCATGCTGAGTTGATGCCACCACCTTGCCATTTTTCACAAACTGACCGTGAAAACCTTTCTTGAAAACACATGGAATTCATGTGGAAACAAAGAGAACCTCCAGAATTTAGTAGCATGGTTTAGGATAAAGCATATACAAACACCATCTAGCGTCCTAAGAATTACAAGCGAAAGTTGGAAAACTCAAAATAGTGAGCGCAAGTTTTAAAACGAGCGAACTCATTTATGGTACACAAGTGTTGGATATTCTTAAACGAGTTAGGTGCTCTATGGGAGTCAATGTCTTAAAAACATGGTACTGGTAATGAATTTCAGGGGGGGGGGGGAACAGAATGGATGCAGATCTGCTTAAAAGAAGAAAAAAAGATTCAAATATAAAAGTTAAAAACAAAGAACTTCCAGGGTAAGTGAAAAATTGGAATCTACGATGGCACTTGCATGTTAAGAAATTTAATAGGCATAGCACAGATTATTTCTTACCTGCAATAGCTTCTGCTAAAGCCTGAATGGGTTGAATTACTGGCACTGCTGCTAGATCCACTGAACAGCTAGTCGCAGTATGCCCGTAGCTTACACTGATCTGTAAATACAAACAAGGTTCATAAGACTTACAGAAGGGCACTTATTTTGGAATACTACTACATTAAGCTTGCAAAAAACATTAAATGTGTGCTGGCATATGAAAAGGGACTTTGGAGGGTAATTTGGGTATTCATATTGTTTATTCAGCTTTAGATTTTTCTGCATTTACCTTCAGGTTACTGTATTTGTTTGTAAATATGTTTTAATTTTCTGTAAAGATTTTGTTAAATCTACCGGGAAGTTACGTTGGTTACAATTTTTTCAGATTAACGTTTCTTCTTCATAACCAATAGTCTACTCACATGTTATTGCTGCTATTTCTGTGTTTTGGGCAGATAGTATGTCCTTTCACTGTCAGATCTCTATGCCCCAAATTATTATAGTAGCCACAGGTGGGACGACATCTCATTTTTGGAGAAAACTTTCTTGGTATTGGTAGTTACATTTCTTCCCTTTAGTAGCCTATGTGGGAGTTCTTTCCTAGCCTGATGTGGAGGTGGTGGGGTTGATGGGCTTGCAACAGATGACACAACATAGTTTGTTTTCAAAAACAAATTGGTTGACCTTAACACACTTTAGACTTCACTTTTACCTGTATTCTGCAGGACAATCATTTCACGGACTTTTTCCGCATTTTCAACTGCTAGTCAACTAGCAAAAAATAAGTCCGTGAAACGATTGTCCTGCAGAATACAGGTAAAAGTGAAGTCTAAAGTGTGTTAAGGTCAACCAATTTGTTTTTTGAAAACATAGTATAGTGCTTCACTGTTAAAAAGTTCCACCAAGATACTGTTTATTAACAACATACGTTTGCTTCTCTCAAGGTAATAAAAGTAAAAAAATTTCAGAGAGGTACATTTGCCTATCCAAGACCTGTAGGTTTAACAATTTCAGGGGGTTCTTGGAAGTCAGAAAGTCACCATTTATAATGTCAAACGTTAATTCTCCTGAATTGGTGGATTTTTTTGTGTACTGGTACACAAAACTAGGAGAAGCTTCTCTGAATTCAAAATGAAGCATTTGTGTCAAATTAGGTATGTTCCTCATTCCTGCTTCCAGTTTAGGCTACTCTGCCAGTTGTAGATTGGAACAACTGTTTCTGATTCTGTTCCAACTGCTATAGGGACAGTTGAATTGGTAGATGGAGAGTTTTCCTTGCTACATCCATATCATCAGTGGTTGAGCATGCATTCTTCCAAAATGTTCTTTAAAGCATCCAAAATACAGATATGGTTGGAATTTTGTGTGCCCTACAGGAAGGAAATAAATTCTGCATCTCTTATTCTTATCTGTCATCACTTGCCACATGAGATGTCTCATTAAGGTGGTGTTTTTATTTTGACCAATGCAGTTATCTCCATGGAACACAATATTTTCAATGTTCAAGGAAGTGATGCAACAGCGATACAGCTGTATTTGCACCTTTTCCAGCAACACATGCTTTAGCTATCACATATAATGCAACTTTGTTTAATGGCTCACAAACAACACCGAACAGGCTAACTTTGTATCCTCTAAAAAGGAAGAGTGGACTGACTTGCTGGGGATTGTATGGTAGATGTATAAAGCTGTAAAGCATTATACCTCCACTGAAAGTGACTTATGACCATGAAGTCACAAATTCATAATTCATAGGAGAATCCAGTTTTTGCATGTTGTCTCGGCGCTTCTCAATTGTATCCATAAATCTTTCAAGTAATTTAGATAAGTAATTCTTTTTCTTCCTCATCCCTATGGCAAGCTTCCCAACGGCAGTTTGGTTCTGTGTACATGCTGTGCAAGGTCTGTCTTCGGTTTCTGTATTGTAATATTACTACAGATACCATACCATGATGACACAGTTACAGGAACTCTGCCCGAAGATTGTGCTGTGGGAATACTCAGTTGTAAAGTTGTTATGGAGTTAGTATTCCCAAGCACAATTTTTAATTGTAATATTTATTAAGATTTTTAAATTGTTGTTTGAAGATAGAATAAAAGAATTTACATCAGAATAATAAAGAGAAATCAAGTGGAATTGAAAATTTTAGGGAAAGAATAATTTTCTGGGATTTTCCTTATTTCTAATTTAATCTTGGATCTGGAGATGCTTCAGAATCCCTCTGATTACTTTCATGATATTTAGGAAGGTGGACTTATTTTATTTCAGTTCACATTTATTTATGGGTTGGTCTAATTTGATAATTTTGATTTTTTATATAATACTGACCGTCGGCATGGTCTTGTGGTTAGAGTTGCTGACTACAGATCCATTGGCCTGAGTTCGATCCCTGGTATCTCCTTGGATTTTTCTGAGGTAAGGAAGTCTGGAATGAGGTGCACTAAGCCTCATGATTCAAATTGAGGAAACCACCATGGATGTCGGCATGCCCTCCCAATCCTGCCATCTGCTTATGGTAGATGATGCAGCGGTCGGGTGGTAGACCTTGTGCCTTCAGGTATGTAGTACTACGGAGTTTAGTTTTAGTTTAGTTAGTTATATAATATTATGATATAAGGAGGTCTGGAATGGGGTGCACTTAGCCTCGTGAATCAAATTGAGGAGCTACCTAACAGAGAAGTAGCAGCTTCTGTCATTGAAACCACATTAACGGCTGTGGGTGTTGGCAAACTAACCACATGCCCCCCAATTCTGCCATCTGCCTATGGTGGATGAAGCAGTGGTCGGGTGGTAGGCCTTGTCCCTTCAGGGATGTAGCGCCACAGAGTTTAGTTTAGTAAACATTTAGAGTCAGACACCAGAAAAAGTAATTATCTATATTTACAGTCACAGCCAGAAACTGGGTTCCCTAATTTATCTGTGTCTCTTCGGGTACCCTTGACATTACTGATCTGAACAGAGAAACAAGTTTCATGAAACTAAAAATAATTATAACATATCTGTGTCGCTCAATGAGCCAGGAAAGATTTTCAGGTCTTGCTACCATTGCCATCGAAAATGAGTTAGGCACTCAAATAGATGTGAACGATCTTGTCAATCAAAGAGTTTGCAAATTTAAAGCAAGGATGTAACCTTTAGGATTTTAAGCTTTTTTTAACTAACTAAAAAAAAAAAAATCTTTATCTATGATGTAGTTTCTTGTTTGTTTAATGTAAATATAAAAAGGTATAATTTTTTCTAGTAAACGTATTTTTTTATTTACTTCCCATACTCTCTATTTATCTTATAGGCCTAACGTATTCATAAATACAAGCCTTGCTCAAATTGAGCTAATTCAAATCAATTATATTTAACCACTTACCAACACCACGCTAGAGAACATGAAATTTAGGGGGTTGAAGAAATTATTTCTCGCCTAGGGCACCAAAATACTTAGACCCGCCCCTGCAGAAAAGTCATACCTTAATATGTAATTAAATTCGGCACAAATACCCTAAGCCTAACAAAGAATACAGACACTTTCAAGCGGCTGAAGGAAGAGACATTTTGTATTTTGATTAACTGAATATTTGACTCTGAATCCACAACTACACTGAGGTTCAAAAAGTAAAATATTGTTTTTAAAGTCAACTCAGTCTTCTTTTTTATATGCTATGCAAATGTCTATAAATACATAGTTTTGGCCATTTGAAAGTGTGTATGTATATATGTGGGTATGTATGTTCCCTATACAAATCTACATTTTTGACCAATTTGCACAAAATTTTGCACACATACCCAGTTAAGCCCAGGAAGTAACGCGGTGAACACTAGAATTCAAACAAACCACTCCTTCCCTTGAAAATTTATATAATTTCTGAGAATATTACACTGAAAAATGAAATTCAATTCAGTTATCATGACAACAGTGTATTGTTTACAGTGTTCACATAGGGCTTTGGGAACTACATAATACTGGGCTTTAACAAATTCTGATCTATGTACGTAATTAATATATTTGTGAAAATAATTCTTGAAGAATGGAATCCAAGAAAATAAAGAACAATGTGAAGCAGTCACATAACTTTCTCTACCCTCGACATGGAAAATATTATTTTCTCGCTTCACATTTTGAAGTAGAATAAGCGGTCTAGTGCAGGGACAGCTTAAGTGTGTGCCAGTGAGTATGCTATATCAGAAGTCAGTAGAAAATCCTATCCACTGATACATCACTCATAGCTGTAGGATGTTTATCATAGGCCCTAAACATCTACAAGAAGGCAAAATAGGATGGAACATTTTCAGTCCTATGCACGCAGTATATTATGTCCCAGGTTTTGGGGGAGGAAAGTATGAAAGTGATATAGGCTAGAATTTATTTTCAAATTTCAGCTCCGAAACGGTTGTATGGTAACATGAGAGTAAGAAATAAAAAATTCCATAAAGACAATACAATCTTATGCCATCAGAATTTATGTTTCTTCTTATTTCAACACCCCCCCCCCCCCAGGCATGGTGTGTAGAAGCAACGGAATGCAACATTCGACATCCTCTGTGAGCCATAAAAAGCTATATCTAGCGTATTCTGAGGGAATAGTTTGAGTGAGATAAGTCGTTCTTCCCCATTTCAAGTTCCATGTAGGCCTATACATTATACAAGGCATAAGAGTTTGAAAATCGAAAGTCCTTCACAAGTTAATTTCAAATTACAAAATAAAAAACCAGGGGACGTCGGACCTTTTAAGCTAGTATTTATATAAAGATAATATTACCAAGAAAGAAGAGAGAACCTCAGATAGCAGCATCCTTTTCATTCTGTCTGCATCCCTAAACGAGTAGATAACAAACCCATTAGCCAGGAGTGATAACAGAAACAAAACATTACAAAGCCCCAAGTGGTCCCTTTTCTTTTTTTGTATTTAAAAAAAAAAAAATTATACAGCTTAAAGTTTGGGATGTGGTGATCAAATTTCTGAAACTTTGCTACTTTATACCTCTATTATTTTTTTAAGATTATCTTGGAAGTTAACTGTCACCAAGTGGTCCCTTTTCATATATAGTTAACACTGCTTAATGTAATCGCAGTATAATGTTATCACTTTTATTAAGTCCTATAAGAATGAATACTCGTACATTGAAAAAATGCTGTCTATTGTGATCAAAAATTAAATTTATGTTATTACATTTACCTTTTTTGCGACTTTATTTCTAGGTACAGTACATCATTCAAAATTTAATTTTTAAGGGTTTTGTTTCTAACTGAACTGTACTGTGTTGTATTAGTAGTGTTCCCTTTTCACAGATGTCCATTTTGAGGGGGTGGCATTACTAACTTTCTCATTTAAGCAATAAAACATGTATCACCCCACAATTAAGCTGCAGCTTTTGATTTATGAAGATAACAATGTTCACATGCAGTGATGGCTAGTGTAAAATGAAGAGACTTGAACACGGGGGAAAGAAAGAGAGAGAGAAAGAGATATATATATATATATATATATATATATATGTTTTCTACGCTGTGTTCACCACAGATCAATAAAGACTTCCAAAAACACTCGTAACTCAAAACTGAGTATCGAGTATTGGTTAATGGACTCCCAAAGGAAAGTAAAAGCAATTAAAACCTTCGTTACTGTTTGAAAAAATAGATGCTTGCAGTCTAACTTATGTATTATTTTATGAATAAATATTTTTGTTTCTGCTTTGTAGTATATTATAAAGAATAAATAACCTTCATTTAATTCTTTCAGCTATTGTTATCAATCTTAATACTATCAGATTAGCTGCGCATCGAAGTTTTCACAATAAACGGTGTGCACTGCATATGCACACAAATTATTTTCAAAGCAAATTTAATCTTTCAAAAATCTCTCAAGGAATTTTTATAACTGACATCTTCTACAGTATGGATGAACATTTCTAGCTTGAATGAGTTTAGCAATTTATAGTATAGTATATTAAGCCTATAGTCCATCTTACAACATTCTTGAATATTTTGATCTGACTTGTTCAATATCCTTGAAAAAACAGGATCTACAGAACGAGACATCTATATCTACATGATATTTAGGGGTGAAATCTCTTTGTTCATATACTTTAGGGGTTAGGTATACAGTTGACTCCCTCTAGTCCGGACTCGGATGATCCGGCCAACTTCTTGGAATGAGTCATCTGCGCGCGGAAGGGTTTCTCACGGCAGTAATCGACTAGAATAAACATTCTATTACTGAATGACATTCTTCTTATGGTGAGGAATGTGACGTAATATAAATAGATTATTGGGCAGCACTCACCACTGTTTATTGATGCTTTTGTGAAGCCGTTGTCGAAGGTTACTAATCTTGCGAGGAGCCTTCGTCTTGAATAAACATGCCTGTTTAGTTTTTAGTCTTAAGTGTAAACAAATCACATCAGTTCACAGCACTGGAACTGGCCACTACCTATGTCGAGCAATAGGCTGCTGCATCAGCTATCGATGTAATGTTCATGAAGAAGTGGTGTGATTATGCTTTCAAAAAAAGAGTTCAACTAAATAAGCAGAAGAAAATAACAGATAACGGTATAACAAATAACGGTAAACTTTAAAACAGGCAGGTCACATTGTAATATAATAGGAGTATATGCCCCCTCAAATGGGAAGAAGGAAGAAACACAAAGATTCTATAAAGAAGTACAAGACAGAATAGATAAGACAGGAAAAAATGACTATTTGATAGTCTCAGGAGACTTAAATGCAAGAGTTAGGAAGGTGGGGATAGCAAATGTGATGGGAACTAATGGAGAGGAGACAAAAAATGAAAAAGGACAGCAGTTGATAGAGTTTTGTATCTTCAATGATTTAACAATTACTAATACGATATACCCACACAAAGATGTACATAAATATACTTGGGCCGAAAGAGGTAGAAAATCAATTATTGATTATGTTTTGGTAAATAGGAAATTAAGGACATATGTCCAGGATACAAGAGCTTTTAGAGGAGCTGAGGCAGACACGGACCATTTTTTGGTTATAACAAAAATTAAATTACCACAAAAATATTGGAAAAATAAAATAAAAGAAGTACATGAGATAGAGAAACTACCTTTTAAAATACAATTATTGGAACAGTCTGGAATAAGAAATTTATATAAGTCCAGAATAGATCATTTAATAAGAGGTAGAACAGGAGACATAAATCAAGATTGAAAAACGCTGTCATTAATAGTGACTAAGGTAGCAAATGAGGTTTTAGGAGTACAAATGAGACGAAAACACCTAAAAGGTTGAAAATATGGAATGATAATTTGAAAGAAGTTATTACCAAGAAAAAAGAACTCTATCTTAAATGGATCAATGGGAAACAAATAGAAGACCATATACAATACAAGAGACAAAGAGCAGTAGTTCGTAAGTTAACGAGAGAAGCTAATAAGGAAAGTTGGGAACAGTTTGTTAAAAGATTGGAGTATGATATTACAGGTGCACAAAGATATGGTTTTAAGATATTCCGTAAACTGAGGGAGGAAGTAAATGATAAAGCAAAGATTAATGTGATACCCAGAGAAGAATGGGAAACACACTACAAAAACCTATTAACTCAGGAGGGGAGAAATTATGAGACGGACACAGAAGTATTAGAAGAATTTAACGCAATAAAACTGAATGATTTGGAAAAAGCCTTAAAGAAAGCAAAAAATAGAAAAGCGCCCGGTAAGGATAATATCAATACTGAATTAATAAAATATGCTGGATTAAGATGGAAAATTAGATTTATACAATTGTTGAATGACATTTGGAGTAGTGGAAGAATACCAGACAAATGGAAAATAGCAAACATAATCAATATACACAAAAAAGGAAATAGAGCAGATTGCTCGAATTACAGAGGCATAGCGTTAATGAATTCAGCCTATAAAATTTATACAGCAATAATAAAATCCAAACTACAACCAATAGCAGAAGAGTTCCTCCGTGAGGAGCAGTGTGGGTTTAGAAAAGGGAGAACATGTACAGATGCAATATTTGTCATAAAACAGTTGATGGAAAAAAGAAGAGAATGGAATCTACCACTTTTCCTTCTTTTCCTAGACTATGAAAAAGGGTATGACCGTGTGGACAGGGAGAAACTATGGGAAATACTAAAGGAAGAAAATGTTCCCCATAATTTGATTAATGCAATAAAAGCAATCTATGACAATACCCAGATAGAAATAAATAAAAGCCCCCCTTTTAAAGTAAACCAAGGTCTCAGACAAGGATGTGGTCTGTCACCGATATTATTCGATATATATATATAAATAGAGTTATCCAGGAATGGCAAAAATTAAATCCAAAAAGCATTAGCTTACAAGCGGGTACATCAATAAATACCTTATTGTTTGCTGACGACCAGGTATTGTTGGCCAAATCCGAAAATGATCTACAAGAAAATGTAACAAAATTAAACAGAATCTTAGAAACCTACAATATGAAAATATCGATTAGTAAGACTAAAGTAATGGCTATGCAAGGAAAGTACAAAGAAGGGCTAAAATAGTGATAACAGATCAAATAATAGAACAAGTGAACAATTTTAAATACCTGGGATGTGAACTAGCAATTTATAAGTTGAATCAAGATTTAAACAACAACGTAATAAAATATAATGCAGTAAATGGATGTATCAATAGGTACTTAGGAAAGTCAATGAGGAAGGAGGTTACACTCAGGTTACATAATATAGTTTCGAAACCGATATTATTGTATAGTAGCGAGACTTGGACAATGAGGAAGAAAGAAAAAAATAGAATTGAAAGCTCAGAAATGAGATTTATGAGAAGGCTACAGGGAGTAACCCTTAGAGACAGAGTAAGAAGTGAAGACATAAGAAAAGAACTGGGCCTAGAAAGAAGTATGGTGGAAGAGGTAGATAAATACCAAAAGAATTGGCATGAACATGTCAATAGAATGCCGGCTGACAGACTACCGAAGCAAGCTATTTTATACAACCCAAAGGGAAGACGGGATATAGGACGGCCGAGGACCAGATGGAAAGACCAATTTAAAAAAAAAGGATTACTTTTGGCACAGAACGGGATTAACTCCCAAACCTTGGAGAGAAGAAGAAGAAGAAGAAATAACAGATTTCTTTTAATTTTGAAATTGTAATTGTAATGCTGTATTTTAATTTTTGGGTAAGTAAGCTTTAAAAAATCGACAAAACCATCTTAAAAGTTGATTTTTGCTTTTATTTGCCACGTTTAAAAGACCGCCGGATGGTCCGGCCATTTTTTAATCCGGTCGAGGGTCCGGTCCCGGGGTGGCCGGATTAGAGGGAGTCTACTGTACTTTTTAGGATAAAAATAAGAACTTAAAAAATTACTGTAATTACTGTGACGAGAATAAAATTACCTGATGATGGCTCTTCCTGCGTGTCTGTACGAAGCATAAGTTTATAAGCGTGCCCATTGTACATAACTTCAATTTCTTGCAAATCCATCCTGAGTCCTCACAGAAAAATCAAACCAACTCTATGCTTCTCGCCTCAATCCACCAAAGTGTTCTTAAAGTTAGAAGCTCATCACAAAAAGATAAATAGCAGATGGTGTTCATCATACATTCATCGGATTTTTCCATCAGTAGACTTACAGATGACTTTAAAAAGTGTCCAAGCAGTAATAAAATCCAGTGCTGTAAAACAAAACATAAGTGTGAGTAGGCCTATACAGCTTGTAAATAAAAAAAACTAGTGCAAATGGAAGGAAATCATGTTTGCTTTCTGAAATTAATTTCTACATCAATGAGTTATCTTTCAACACAAGGAATTTCGATCCACATACACACAGATGACAAAAGTTATTTTAAACCTTTGTAACAACTTAGGTGCAACAAAAATCAGGAACTTGAAATATGGATGCAACGTGATTCCTATAAAGTGGATTTCACACTACATACAAAATGAATTGTAATCCATAATGCATCACTCCCTACTTCAGAAACCGATCGCAGGCATTAAAGCAGTAAAATATTTTTCTGTAATAGGGGAGGAACCCATGGACATGTCAACACAAGAACAATTTTATTCAGTTTTTGTTTGAGGTTAGTTCTCGATTCTCTAGACGTGAATGAATATTTCTTAGTAATTTATTCAACAGACAACAGTTCGACTCAGAGTTTGTTTGATGTTATAATTGACATCTTAAGATGCTTCGACTCACCGGTACAAATCTCTGTCAAGGACAGTGTTATGATGGGCAGCGAACATGGGTGGCATTTATAATTTTGCAGCTAAATTTACAGAAGTTGAAAAGAAAGCTGTGTTTGTGCATTACCAAACATTTTCTCTAAGTCTGGTATACCAGGATGTGTGGAAATCCATGGCAGTGTGAGGTGCAATGAAAGAATTAATAAATTTTGTCAAAGAATCTCCAAAAAGATTAGCTCTTTTTACTCACTTAAAGCATGATGATACTGCCAATCTTAGACCATTCTGTCCCAGAAGGTGTACAGAAAGGTATCTTGTATCATCTTCAATTTTAGCCAACTATTCCGAGAGAACAGAATTTTTCCTGAATATATGTAAGAATTACAAATCTAAAGCAAATGGCTTCTTAATTCACATGCATCTTGCAACTTCTTCTTTACATCCTCAGTTAAGTTTAAACTACTATATTTGCACATATTGATAATGTAAATACTGCTCTGCAAGGAAAGGCCCTCAATTTTGTTATGGACAATAAAATGATCGCTAGGCTTTCAACCATGGTTCAGGATCTGAGAGAACATTTTGGTCAATTCTGGATAGAGACAAAGCAGAAGGGTAGCAAAATAGATATTGACTCTCCAAAATTACCACGGAAAAGAAGAGTACCCCAAAAGTATGATGAATCTAATGATGCTAATTTGCATCAATTTTGTGATATTCGTGACAAGTAGGCCTACAGACAACTTTATTGTGAGATAATGGACTTTTAACTGTTTAGTGTCATGCTCTGATAATAATTCCTATATCTCATGCTGAAAATAAAACCGTTCCTTCAAGGTGATGACAAACACAACGATGAAGTATTTGGTTTCTATGCTTCAGACATTGACTAGGACCGTTTACTTCTCCATATAAACATGATACTTGAAAATCTGCATAGAAAGAGAGTGGGAAGTGTTTCTGTATGATTAAATCTTTTGAAGAATTGGTATCATACCAGAAAAAAGACCTCCCGGAACTTGTAAAAATAGTGTAAACTGTACCTGTTTCAACGTGCATACTGCCGAACAATTTCTTTTGGGGTTAAAAACATATCTTCAGTCTATTATGAGACAGGATCACCTAAATGCTGTTTCTATCAACTGTCATAGAGATGAAGCCATTAACTTAGGTACTCATGCAGTGGTAGGCAAGTTCATTAGTACAAATGACCTGAGGTAAAACACTTTTGCCAGAAGGCAATAAGATAAGGCATAACTAAGAGCCCTACCGTGATTGTTTCTTCAAATCTCAGGTTAAAAAATATCACTTAATTATTAGTAATTAAAATAAAAGGGGAAAAATAGTTTTAGGTCACGCACAGCTCCTACCACTCAACTCACTAATGGGACCCGCCTGGGAAGGAGGGGTTTAGAGTGGGGTAATGAACCATTTGTACCATCTAGTAGGTAAAAACTGAGAAAACTGAGAAAAAATTAAATAACCTATTTCTCCTTTCTTCTCTTCTTACCTTCCTTTTCCTCCTCCCTCCTTTCACCCCTCATCATCCTTCCTACCTCTTGGGACATAGTCCTAACCATAAATTTTATGCATCGACAAGTATAAGAACCCGGACCACTAGCACCATAGCTAGCAGCCTTAACCACTGTCCACTATGCCATGAATGATTGCTAAGCAGTGAAGGGAAAATTTGTCAGTTTGGTGCAAGAGTTGTTTATTATAATTGTGAAATATTATGTTAGTTCTGAAAAAAGCAGTTTTGGAGCAAGGGTGATTGTACTTTAAGGTTGCAGCCGGCCTTGAGCAGCAAACAGCTAGGGGAAGGTAAAGGAAGCAGGTCGTGCTGAGAGTGGAGTGAGAGCCAAGGTGTAATAGATTCTTCCATTTTGACCTCCTTTCTTCTCTTGTTTTCCATTTCCTGCCTTTCTCTCACTACCCTACCTACCTATTTCGGACCTATTCCTAACCGTAAATTTTAGATCAAGCGGTATTCAAACCAGGGTCACTAGCTTCATAACTACCAGTCTTAACCACTACCCCACAAGTGATTGCTGATCAGTGAAGTGAACATTCATCTTCTTAAGTTTAGACAGCTTTAATACATGCACTGAGAAATAGCCGTTTTGGTGCAAGGGTTGTTTTGTTTTGTTAACGTGCCTCTGGTAATTGTATAGTTGATATGGTATAGGGTTATTTTCATAACTTATAATTAGTTCGTATGATTAAGGGTACAACAGTGAGCTGTAGTACCGGCACTGAGCAGGTAAAGGTGAATGCAAGGCTAGGCGGCCAGAGGAAGAAAGGCAAGCCGGAAGGCGAGAGCTTCGGTACTGCATGACCTCAAATTATTTTTTGCCAAATAAAATATTGTGTTCTAACATCACAGCCATTTCATAATTACGGGTGGGACATTCTAGCAACTTGTAAAAACTATTTTTGTTTATTACATATCATAAATAATAAACTAGAATTGGTTCTTCACATTCTGTAAAATTTACAATGCCTTCTCCTCCACACTACATGCAAAGCATTATTTAAAATTTATTTTTAACATTTTAAATTTGTTTTTCAAAATCTATTACGGGTGGGACATAATTTGGACACTGATTTTAATGATGCAAAACAAAAGCTCATTTGCTGTTCTGCTATTACTGTTAGGGTCTTAATGTTGTTATTAATGAAGGTATGAGGGATTAAATACAAATTATAAACCGTTTCCAGGTTGTCAGAACATTTATTTAACTCATCAATAATAATTTAACAATACTATCACCATTACGGGTGGGAGATAGTCACTTGTTTGTTATTTAACCACATATATTTTTTGAAGTTAATCTTATACCAAATTGTACCTTAAGATGTATATTTTCTCAAATGAAAATGGACAAAGCTGATTACTCTTGACTACTTGGTATTAAAGAGTGATAAAATCATGCTAAGAATGGCAAAAAAAAAGTAGGCCTATAATAAATAAATAAATCGACAGATTTTACACATGAAACCACTTCAGATACAGCTAAGTCCTTAATATTCAGAGAATTTGAGGTTTTAAACTTATTTTTGACCACTCAATTACAATAATTTTATAAGTTCTCTCTTTAAGGGAAAAATTCCCATATTTTATGAAATGGCTGATCAGTAATTCCTACCGGTATTAATAAAACTAGCCTATATAAAAAATAACATCTGATTTTGTTGTGTAGCCCTGTACCCCACTATTTGACAGAAGTTACCTCTAAGTAAAAAAAGTGGCACAACTTCTGCAGGAGAAATGGGAGATGGAAACAAAGACTCGCGAAAATGATCTGACGCTGAACGAGTTGCTCGATGAAAGGACTGCCCTAAGATACCAACTTCAAGAACTAAATCATTTGAGCCAGTGCAAATGGAACTACGAAACGCATGTTACAGATACAAACTGGTCGAGAGTAGTTAGGAAAAGTATGAGAAAGGAATACAAAAAAAAGGAATCACAACGACCTGAAGTAGAAACTACAAACAGATTTGAGTTGTTAGCCAGGCCTACGCGTGTGGAAGAAGAAGACGCAGATCAACAGGTAACACATAACCTAGAAACAATCGCAAATGAGACTCTAGCAGAAGATAAATCTACCCTAGTACTTGGTGACTATGATTTCTCACGTAAAAGTGAAGGGGGCAGCTATTAACATATATAGGGGCATACAAACTAACCAACTATGTAAACAGATAGAAAATCAGTCAAGCAACGAAAAACTACTTGGAGACCATAAAGTTATAGTCCTTCATGTTGGAACCAACGATCTGAAAAGTGCCAAGAACGCAGACGAAGTTATGGGGGAGGTGTATAGTCTAATACGAACCACAAAAGAAAGATTTCCAAAAGCAGTCATAGCAGTAAACAGCATAATAAAACGGCGAGACGTGAACCATAATTACATCAACATAATAAATGATAGTATTAGATGGGCATGTGAAGCATTGAAAGCCATTTGTGTAGACGTGGATAAATACCTAGACCTCTCTTGTCTAGGAAAGGATGGACTACATCTCAACCGTAAAGGATCATGGAGGTTAGGATTAATCATAACAAATGTTATCAAAATAATAACAGAGCACAAGAGTCAGGAAAACTCGGATCAGAAACAGTAGATGTCACCGAAAGAAAAAACGAAATAACTAACCAACATACAAATAATAGTATATCTAGGCCTACGGAAGGGACAGGCAAAACTAACCCGCCTTATAGGATAATGCATCAGAACATACAGTATCTCCAACAAAAAGTGTATGAACTTGAACACATTCTGCAGGACACAGACCCAGTAGCAGTAGTACTAACTGAACATGGCCTAAATGCAAAAACATTATAAAACGTAGGAATATCAGGATACTACTTAGGATCCAGTTTTTCTAGGAGTGACCATAAAGGTGGTGGTGTTGCAATTTTCGTCAAGGACACAATACAAAGTGTAAACATTAAATGGGTAGGTACAAGCAGCGGTGAAATGGAATCTGAGATGGCTGCAGTAAAAATAACGGTAAAGGTGAGAAATACAGACACCAGCTTAACAATAATAGGAGTATATAGGCGACCAACTAGTAGTAAGGAAAATGTCTGTAACTTTATAGACAAAATTGAGAACGCACTCAATCGCCTAAGTACGAGCAGTACCAGAGAAGCTATACTAATACTGGGGGACTTTAATATTGAACCTGCAAGGGATAAACTATATTATAAACAGATGTGTGATATGATTAGGCAGTTTGATTTGCATGGTTATAATGACCAACCTACTAGGGTTACCCCAACAAGCAACACAATTCTTGATCGTGTATACACAAATGTCAGTAGGCACGAACTAGTAGTTACCATAACAAACACACTATTGTCAGACCATTATGCACAGTTCATAGATTTATATACTGATAATGGGAACAAAGAAGAGGGAAATAAATGCATAAGCAAGACAGTCAGATATATAAACGAGGAGAATCTACAGAAACTAAAAATGGCATTAGCAAATGAAAAATGGGAACAGGTACACAGAACGGAAAGGGTTAACTGTAAATGGGAATTATTTTATGGAATATTCATGGAACACTTTGACAGACTCTGTCCAGTAAAAACAAGTAATCTAACACACAAGCAACGAAAGAAACATAGTTTGACTAGGGAAACTATAGAATTAAGGGAAAGACCAAATCATACCACTTATTTTACAAACAATATGGGCTGGAGATATATAAGGAGAAGTACAAGGAAAACATAAAAAAATATAAAGAAAGCTTGATAAGAGGTAGAAAAGAGCAAATAAGTAAAAAAATGGAAATGACAGAAAATCTTCCAAAAACACTGTGGGCAATAATCAATAAAGAAAGGCCAGGATCTCTGAAAAGACAGGAAAATGTAATCTTAGAAGTAGACAACTGCAAGGTAGATGACCCTTTAAGAATTGCAAATCTATTTAATAGGCACTTTGCTGAGGTAGTAAATAGTAATGGAAGGCAGGCAGTGGTAAGTAGTAGTAGTAATAATAATAATAATAATAATAATAATAATAATAATAATTAATAATAATAATAATAATAATTCAATTCAATTCAATTATTTATTTAAAGAAGCTACAAACAATTTTTACAAATTTTAAACAGTAGGCTTCTAATGATGTATGATTTACCATACAGGAATTGATGTTTATGATTATGATTATGATAATGATAGTGATATTATTAGTGATATACAACAGGAATTACATATTAATGCATAATTAAACATCTGACTGTCGAGTCTGCAGTTTTAACCTAATTGACTGTGTGGTCATTAAGTTGAAACATATAACATTTCTGGTTAGCTTGCATAAGTCTGCTATGTCAATGGCATGAACACTGTGTAGTCAGCACATTCAAGAGTTATTCCATTGCATTGTACTTGAGAAAAGCAGGTCATATTTTGTAATTATAAGATTTTGCCATTTCTTATTAGCAACATATGACTGTGTTACCAAAAACAATTAATGATCCCTTGTCAGTCTTGTGTGAATATAATAATAATAACAATAATAATAGTAATAATAATAACAATAATACCAATTAATAATAAGAATAATAATAATAATAATCACTGCTTGTGGAATATATCAGAATTTTTAAATAAGGCATTGCAAGCAATAGCCAATCTGTTGGCAGGAATTGCATACGGTTGTTGTACAACAAAAATTGTACGATTTCTTGTTCCTCGTGTAAGGGGTACAGATAGCACTATGCTATCTAAAATTGATTTGCAATGTATTTCCCCACGAAAGACTTTAGCTATGAAATTAACATCTGCAGAAACACGCCTATTATATAATGTTTCCAAATTTAATAACTTAAGTATATCATCGTAGTCCAGATTTCTGTTAAACTTACTACGTATAAGGGAGACAAATTTTCTTTGTATTCGTTCCAGCTTATTACTGTCAGATACTGTAATGCTGTTATATGCAACACTGCAATATTCTAAGCCACTGCGAATTAAAAATTTGTAAAGAGTAATTAATGACTCTATGCTTTTTAAATTATGAGAAATTAAACGAACTAATCCAAGAGTTTTTAAGGCCTGTGTGAAAATATGGTCAATATGGACATGAAAGTATAATTTTGAGTCTAGATAGACACCGAGGTATTTTATATTTTCTGAACGTGCTATTATGTTTTGGCCAAGACGATAATTGTATATTATTTGGTTAGTTTTTCTACTAAATATCATGATCTGGGTCTTACTGGTGTTAATTATCATTAAATTTGATTTACACCACTGGTGTATGTAATCGATATTCCTTTGCAGTAATTTGCAGTCCGAAGCCGTAGATATTTTATTCCATATACATAGGTCGTCTGCGTATGCTATTTTCTTACATGTTAGCATATTAGATATGTCGTTAATAAAAACTAAGAACAAGAAGGGACCCAACACTGACCCCTGGGGTACACCATCTGGTATGTAAAAAGGCTCAGAAAAATAGTTAGATATTCTAACTCGAGCAGATCTGTTTCTTAAATAACTTGAAAACCAATTGACATACTTGTTATGTAGACCTAAATTACTCAATTTTTTAACAAGAAGATCGTGATTTACTACATCAAATGCTCTGCTCAGGTCAAAAAATATGGCGTCTGATTGCGATTGTGAGCAATTTTCTTTAAGTATGTCATTGAGAAAAGTGATAATATTGGTTGCTGTGGACATGTCCTTGGTAAAACCATGCTGGAAATCATTTAATTTATTTTTACTGAAAAATGAAATATGTTTATGAATGATGGTTTCAAAAATTTTTGAAAATGTATTTAATATGGCTATGGGCCTAAAGTTTGCCAATTCTTTGCTTTTGCCTTTCTTATGTACCGGTCTGATAGCAGAAATTTTCCAAATTGAAGGAAAAGTTTCTGTTTCCAGTGAAAGGTTATACACATATGTAAGTACAGGTGTCAGTATTGGGGCACACCCCTTAACAATAAAGCTTGGTATCTGGTCGAGTCCCGAACTCTTAGATGGTTTCAAGTGTCGAATAGCTACCAAGACATCGGAATCTATGATAGTTGGAACATGTAGGCATTCAGATGTGACAGTTTGAGCATAGGGCCCCGGTACTGCATTAGTGGGCGTATTTATAATCTGAAAATGCTCTGCGAAAATATTCACTAGCTTTGATGGTTCTGAAACAATGGTATTGTTCATTTTAACATGCAATACGGGATCATTTTTATTTCGTAACTTCGAAACATAACTCCAGAATTTAGCAGGGTTTGACTTTAAATCTTGATCGATTGATTTGTACCATTTTTGTCTATCAATTTAAATAGTTACTTTTACCAATCTTCGGTAATCTGAGAAACATTGATAATACAAATCAGTCGAGTGTTTTTTGAAAAGTCGATGATAATGTTTCTTTTTCCTTATATATAATTTGAGCTCTCTTGAAAACCAAGCCGGATATTTTGGTTTAACAGCAAATGTTTTAGGGATTGACTTATTAATTGCATCACTAACTAAGTATGCAAGATTTTCAACAGCAGTGTCAGGTGATTTTTGATTATACACTGTGGACCAGTCAGATGAAGCTAATGTGTTGTATAGTTTATAATAGTCACCTTTGTGATAGCATAAACTTTCTGTTGGGAACTGAGTACCTTCACTCACTTGGCTTATTAAATTCATAACAATAGGGGGATGATAATTATCTATATTCACCAGTGCATAATCCGGTATTGATACAGTGATCTCATCCAGACTTGTAAAAACTAAGTCTAATAAATTTTTACTAGGGACAGTGTCATTGATTTGAGACAAATTTAGGAAAGAGCATGTTTGGTGTACAATTTCACCTTTAATTTTATGATAGTGATATAAGTTAGGTGCAACACCTGCCAGCCAATTGAAACCAGGGATATTAAAATCACCGAGTAAAATGACCTGAAAGTTGTTACAATCTAAATTATTTTCGAGAAAATTAAAATACTGCTGAAATGCAGCAATACTCATATTGGGCGCAAAATAATGGCATCCAATTAAAATAGGCTGAGCATTTTTGAGAGTTAACTCAATCCACACACATTCATCTGTCTGTTCAAATTCAGGTCTACGTTTATGCCTGACACTGTTGCTGATGGCAATTAAAGACCCTCCTCCCCGAGTTTGGCTAACTAGTGTATATTTTCTGTCAGATCTGTACACCTGATATATTTCAGGAAAATAATTGTGATCATAATGGTCATCATTTAACCATGTTTCAGTAAGACAAATGATGATGGGATCATTTGTGTTAATATTGTCGAAAAGGTCCGTGGATTTAGTTCTTAAACCACGAACATTTTGGTAATAAATTTCAGTGCCTAAATTGCTATTACTAAACATAGACTGATCCATATAATCACAACTATTTGCCATTTAGGGTTAAGGAGAGCCCCCTCCAAGGCTGCTTTTAGAAGATGTTCTGGCTAGCAGTGTATCCATAATCTTCCTAGGGGAAGATCTACTGGATTTTTCAGGAGTTTTTTCAGGAGTTTTACCCTGCGACTTCGTTGTAGGGCTACATACCAGACTGGTGGGCGCGATTTGTTCCTCCTGTAGGCGGCCACGGAATGGAAAAAACAGCACCCCGCTTGGCCAGATATCTACATTATTAATAAGAGGGAAATCTTCCTCACAAACAGAAATATGAAAGCTGGCATAAGAATTAAATTTAGTTTTCAGCCTTGTTACTGCAAATGTTTTGAGATTTACCTGGGTACGTAAGGATTCTGCTATATCTTCCGCATTTACAGTGTTACCATAGCGTGACACGAATAGGGCTTTACCTTTAGTCGGTTTGGCAACTACTGGTAGTGAGGAAGAATTCCTAACTCCTATTAGCGGGGCCTTCTTAACCCTATGTTTTTTAGAGACAACTGTGAAGCCGTCATTGGTGTCACCTCTATCGGATTCCGGGGCACTAAGTGCGGTGGGCACTGCGAGATTAGAATTAATGGCACTAGACACACTGGCACTGGAACTGGCACTTGTAGTGGCCCGACTGGGCACTGGTTGTTTGACACTGCCGCTTGAGGAAGCTGAAACACCACTTGAATCATTACTGGTATAGGTAGCACTTCCACTGTTGGCAGAGGTAGTCTCTCTATTGATGGCAGCCACCACTTCAGAGTATTTAGCCGGTTGGATGATATTTGCAACTTTCTTACTAAGCTGCTGGGGAATATTGGTACCACTTGAACTAGCTCCTTGTTGGACTCGTGGTGAAGAGACGTTTAGGAGATCTCGGAGGCCATAGATCTCTTTCCGTAGATTTTTGTTTTCCTCTCTTAGGTCGGAGACCTCGGAGAGAATTTTTGTCAGCAGTTCAGTAATAGCTGACACTGCTACTGATGAAGATTTATTAGCCTCAATAATGGCTTCAAGTTTGCCGTCCAAGGTCATAGAGATGTTACACCTCCCTGGGTGAATATGAGTTGCAGATATACTCTCATCAGGAACTGAATTAGATCTGGATCTAACAGGAGTATCATCATTCCTGAGGGCTTTCCTTAATTGAGTGCACTTACCACAAACGTAGGTGCTCTCGCCATCCTTGTGGTAGAGGGTAGCCTCTATATCTGTTATATTTAGACAAGATAAATGAAAGCGGGCCTTACAGTTCCCACTACAGTATAAATGTTTTTGCCTTCCTTGAAATCCCTTGTTGCACAAAGGGCACAGGTCGGCACTATAATAATATAATAATAATAATAATAATAATAATAATAATAATAATAATAATAATAATAACAACAACATAGATAATATAACAGATACCATCTTTATACACGGCACAACTATACATGAAGTTGACAGAATAATCCAAAACTCAAAAGTAAAATACTCTAGCGGATGGGATATCATCTATAGTACTCAAATAATGTAAAAATAGTCTGTTCCCTGTATTGACAGAAATGTATAATTCCAGTCTAGTAGAAGGGATATTTCCAGACTTGCTAAAAATAGCTGTTATCAAGCCAATATATAAAAAAGGAAACAAAAAAAGTATACTAAACCATAGACCTATAAGTTTACTACCTACATTAGGTAAGATTTTAGAAAGGCTAATAGCAAACAGACTATTGAACTTCTTTACAAAGCAGAATATACTAAAAGGAAGACAACATGGGTTCACGATAGGCTTATCCACGATCACAGCTGTATGTGAGTTTGTGCACACTATGCTAGAACACATAGATAATGGGGAGAAAACCATAGGGATGTATATAGATTTATCTAGTGCACACAACATGTTATTAAATAAACTTGAATGTTATGGAATAAGGGGTAAGGCTGGTGAACTATTAGGGAGCTATCTCAAGGGTAGAATACTTACCACTGAAATCACTTATAGAAAAGAAGGTAGTATAACTAGTTACAAATCAACTCAGGAAGTATGCAGGTAGGGGTACCACAAGGCTCAGTGCTCGGACCATTGTTGTTCCTAATATAATTATATAAATGACATGCCAGCAATGAATAATGGAAGGATAGTGGCCTATGCAGATGACACGACAATAGGAAGCTGGGGAAAAACAGAAATTGAATTGATACAGAATGCTTCAATACAATGGAACGATATTTGCAATTACTTCAGTACAAACAATCTAACAATAAATACTAAAAAAACCAATGTAGTAAAATTCCAAAACAAGACTCAGCCACAAACAAATGAAACAATCAAGATTAGTAATATAGAGTTGGCACTGGCTAGAGAGGTAAACTTCTTGGGGATAATTGTAGATAGGGGGTTTAAGTGGGATGGTCATATTGATAGAGTATGTAATAAAGTCAATTCAGGTATATTTCTATTGAAACAATTAAGCATGATACTGGACTTGAACTATCTAAAAAATGCATACTATGGAATTATATATCCCCATCTAGTGTACGGCATAGAAGTCTGGGGAAGTGCGGCGGAGCAACACATAGATAGACTCTTCATACTACAAAAGAAGGCTGTACGGACAATGCTCAAACTTAAGAAAATGGAATCATGTAGAAATAGCTTCATAAACAATCACATGCTAACCCTGTACAGTCTGTATATGGGTGATTCTTCAAATACGGGAAAATTTGCGTTCCGGAGTGATATTTCCCTTCAAATTCAACTTTAAAAAAAAATTAAAATAAAAGTTTGTTTCTACTACTTCCATACTACAACTATCAGTTTGAAATGTCACCAACTTTAAATTCTGATATTCCAAAATCGAATTTAATTCAATGAAATGTCATCCACATGCCCTGTCCCAAACCTCGGTTTTGTATATTCTAATGCATTTTTCCACAAAACAAAATGTTATTTCCTTTTCAACTTTTTTCCTGTCAATGAGTATGAATGGGTGAAGAATATTAACCCCTAAAAAATAAAATGAAATAAAATTGTCGCCCCACCTAATGAACATAAAGAATGTCCCAAGGGTTTTTGGTCATCCGCATGGCTGAAAAGAATGGAATTTTTTCTGCAGAAATGATAAATTTATAAAACTGGCAACAGTGTTAGAAAGCCAACAGGGCAGCTTGTGGTTGAATTGTAAGGTTGAATTTTGCTTGCTTACAAACAGTTTGGGGTTAACAAAGGACTTTGTATCATTTTCAAGGAAAACGTTTTTATTCCCCGTCATTAACATGGCTTCTAGAAAGTAAGCAGAAAGTGAATATTAATTAATTTTGATTATGCACTATGATAAACCTTCCAATTCAAAGTACCTGACTGAAGTTGAGCCTATAGAGGTTTAGAAATGGCTTGCTGAGACCACTTAAACTCCTTTTTTGTCATCCACATGCCTGATTTTTGTGTCATCCACATGTCTCATGAAGGGGTATGTGGATGACTCTCAAGTCATGTAGATGATAAATGTAGGATACTATTGTGTTTGCGATGTCTGTGACCTGTACTTAAGATCTTAAAACTGATTAAATGAATTTCTGCTTGATTCCCCCCTCCCCCAAAACCATAAAAACACAGTCTCGTTAAAATTACATTAATTCCGGAGTATGCACACAAATTTGCAAATTTGATGCAAAATCAACTGAAGTATGCTGAGAAAAATATGAAATCACATAAAGAAAAGCAGATTGTTGCCAAAGTTAGTCATTAATGTGGCATTCTGCCATCCACATGTACACGGATGTCATCCACATGGCTTTAAAAAAATAAAAATAAATAAAAATATAAACATTTAAGCTCTGCTGGTGTCATATTATAATCAAGTAACCCCTGAAGTATTTTTGTGATTTTTTTTAGATTTTTTAAACAAAGTAAAAAATTTGGATTTTACACACTCCAAATTTTCCCATATTTGAAGAATCACCCATATACGAGGTCTGTTAGATAAGTATCCGACCTTATTTTTTTTCTCGGAAACCTGACGGATTTGAATCAAGCCCGCTTGCATGAGCCGACCTGAAACCTTCGTGCGCATGTCTGAATTTTTTCCCGCCTGTCGGTAGCGTCTGTTGCTGGCAAGCAGCATTTGAGTGAGGTAGTGTCTAGTGCTCTCGTCGTTGCTAGGAAAATAATGATTGTAACGATTGGAATTTGGTTTCCGGGTCGTACCCGTACACCAGGACTCGTCGTCACCACTCATTAAGGTGTTCATGAAGTCGGGGTAACTGTTTGTGGAGTCAAGCATGTCATGTGAGACTTCAGCACGATGTTGTTTTTGCTCCGCCGTCAGCAGCATCAGCATTGAATTTCGCCGCCACTCTCTTCATGGCCAAATCTTCGGTCATAACTGAATGGGCCGAAAAAGTGATGATGCCTACCTCTTCCGCAATTCCTCGGATACTTCCCGCATCACTACAGCGTTCACTTTGGCAATGATCTGGTCATTTCGGCATGTTGATGGCGGACCGGAGCGTGGCTCGCTCTCCACTGATGTGCGTCCGTCTTTAAACCGGTTGTACCACTCCTTAATCTGTGTGATGCCCATAGCATCGTCACCGAAAGCCACCTGAATTTTACGAATGGTTTCCACTTGGCTATCGCCCAGTTGCAGGCAAAATTTTTATGCAATAGCGCTGCTCCAGACGTTCCGTCATTTTCCTAACAATGAGAAAACGACGAGAGCACTAAACACTACTTCACTCAAATGCTGATTGCCAGCAACAGACGATATCTAAAGGTGGGAAAAAATTCATGCATGTGCATGAAGGTTCAAGGTCGGCTCATGCAAGCGCGCTTGATTTAAATCCTTCGGGTTTTCGAAAAAACAAATAAGGTCGGATACTTATCTAACAGACCTCGTATACCAAACAATTGTACTTGTAATCACACATCCTGAATACAATAGTATAAGAGAAAAACACTACGTACATGAAACAAGACAAAAAAAAGATTACTACAGGAACAGATACAACTTAAAAAAAAACAGAGAAAAGTCCATACATTAACGGAGCTATGCTCTATAACAAACTACCTAAAGAACTAAAAAGATTGAGAGAGAAGCCCAAAATATTCAAAAGAATACTTGACTAAACAGGGTTTCTATAGTATAAAGGAATATCTAAGTATTAAGGAATTGTAGACTAACCTAGTAATAAGAATATGCTAAACTCAGATTAACCTAGTTTAAAAAAAAAAAATGACTATGTTCAAAATTGTATAAAGGAATAACTATGTATTAAGGAATTGTAGACTAACCTAGTATTAAGAATATGCTAAAACCTAGTTTTAAGAGCTAAACCTAGTTTTAAGAATATGACCATGTTCAAAATTGTAAAATGTGCAATCAACGAACAATAAATTATTATTATTATTATTATTATTATTACATCTTGAAACAAGAGGTCTTTCTCTACTGTATTGGTAAGAATGTGTCTATACAGATTACCTCTCTGAGTAAATGTCTCAAAGCAGAAACATAGGCCTACAGGAAACATTTTTTTCTTCTTTATGTATGTGTGTATGTTGAATTCTTTGAGTTAATGTCTGAGAACAGATATCACACTAGCAGCCTTTCTCTTCTGTATGGGTATCCATATGTTTTTCCAGACCAACTTTTCTAGAAAATGTCTTAGAACAGATTTCACATGAAAAACATTTTTCTCCTGTATGGGCCAACAGATGTCTATTGAGATTACCCCTTTGAGTAAACGTCTTAGAACAGACATCACACTGGAAACCTTTCTCTTCTGCATGTGTAAGCATATGTGTTTTCAGATTACTACTTTGAGTAAATGTCTTAGAACAGACATTGCACTGGAAATCTTTATCCCCTGTATGGGTAAGCATATGCATTTTGAGATAATTTTTTATAGAAAATGTCTTAGAACAAATATCACACTGGAAACCTTTCTCTCCTGTATGGGTAAGCTGGTGTCTATTGAGATGTCCTCTTTGAGTAAATGACTTGGAACAAACATCACACTGGAAACCTTTCTCCCCTGTATGGGTAAGTAGATGTCTGCTGAGAACATTTTTTCTACAAAATGTCTTTGAACAAACATCACACTGGGAACTCCTTTTCTCTCTCGTACGAGTAAGCAGATTTGTTTCTACAACAAATCTCTGAGGAAATGTTTCTGTACTGAAATCATATGAGTGTGGTTGCTTTTCATGCTCTTCATAAAATACTTCAGGAATTTCTCGGCATGATACTGGTGTTTCTGATTTGTAAACTATGCTAGAAAATGGTGATGTATGGCAGTCTTCAGGATAAATCTCACCTTTAATTTGACTCACTTCATTTATAGTTACAAGTTCATGCTCGCTCTTGGGTTTTATGTCAGGGCAACATTTTGATGAGAAATCAGAAATCTCTTGTTTTATTTCAATGTCTTGATATTCTAATTTTACCACAGGCTCCATTATTCAAAAGGTAAACACACTGAGTTACTGTAATGATAGTAACTGGCCCTTATCTTTCCACTGTAACTTGTTGAAACCGTCAAAGTCAAACATACACATACACAAACACATACACAAAGATTTTGGAAAAAAAAATCAGTGGATAAAATACCTCGGTGCGACGTTTCGACCTTGTCCTCCAGGTCTTCCTCAGTTGCCTGCCGAGGTATTTTATCCACTGATTTTTTTTCAAATGTTTTATCTTTGTGTATGTGTATGTTTGACTATGACGGTTTTATACTGAGTTACTTGCAAATCCACACAAGTCCAAAGAATAATCCACGACTTCTATTGCTACTACTATATTACTTTTGGTTAAGTGCACTTGAGCTGAACAAGAATGAGTAAGATTCACTTGCGGTTAGTTACAGGAAAAGACATCCGTCCACGCATGCACGATTAGTCCAACAGCTGACATATAATCTGTTGGACAGTTACTTCTTTTCGAATATTCAGAATTAATCGCTAAACTTGAGAATAAGGTGACTGCCGTCACAACCGGGCCGTATCAAGTGGGACCAACTCTACAATGTCACCAATATTACGAACATAATTACATGCCAATTGAATTCGGCAGATAAACGACTGTTGTAGCGGTGTTATATGAAAGATGTGGAAGGGTAAAAAAGTTTCTGCACTAAGAATTCTAGGTCTGTTATGTTAGGTTAGGAACAGTCATGTCAGTTTAGCAGCAGTATTCTGCATAGCGCAGGGTTCGTGCCATGTAACGATGCTTTACGAAAGGCGTGGAAGGGTAATAAGGCTTCTAGAAGTAGTGACAGCCAAATTCTAGGTCGGTGACAGGTTATGTTAGGTTAGGAACATTTGTATTAGTTTAGGAGCAATATACTGAATAGCGCGGGGTTTATTATGTATCACGTTGAATATTTTCTGTGACGGCAAATTTTACCCTTGCGCCGATCGTCTCTCTTTTGTTCCCCGCGGCTCGGAGGGGCACGGTCACTAATGGCAGAACATGGCTGCCTACGCTATTCTGAAGGAGTTCCGAATTAATTTAGGAGGCATGAGATAACGTTTTTAAAAATAAGGTTAATAGGTCTAGATTAGATACATAAACGCATAAAATCCAAACAACTTTTTCGTTTTTTTTTTTTTTTTTAAACCACTCAAATCGTTCAGGAACTTCCACAGAATTTTTTGACACCCTACACGGGTTTATAAATGCTTCATAAATGAAAATAAAGACAAATTACAGCAAAATTTGGGCCGTAAGAAACTTTAGTCAGCCATGCTTTCTGTAACGGCCCTATTGATGCGTACTTGACCAATTCCTAAATAAAACACCAAACACTGATACATGTTCCGTGGAACGGGATTTAGTTCTTATCACTGCCTTCTAGACTGTATTACTGACGGCGGTGGTTCTGATTTACTGAAAATGCATGAGTAATGTTCGCTGTATGATTCTTTGTCATTACATACATGACATTAAAATGGGTTCTCTGGGTTGAAGAAAATTATCTTCATTTTTAAAACTATATACTTGATCTTCCGTAAACATACTCGTGCTTTAGGCATTTCTGGCAATTTGTTACTACTTGAGTTATTCAAAAATTAATATATTTTTTTCGAAATTAGTCACACATTTTTTCGGAAAAATATTTTTTTTAAATAGGAAAAATGACATAATTTATTTAGAAAAATATCATACAGTTTTCACACTTTTTTTTATTATAAACTAATCACAACAGTCATACTCTATAAAACTAACAGAAAATTTTCAGACTCCTTTCGTCAAGTCTGTTGAACTCAATTATTTCTAAATTTTTGCAAATAGGCTACAGTAAAAATAAAAGCTCTGGAAAATGACTTTAAACCTTTGCATGTATACATGCAGCCGATTCAGAAAATACTAAGCCTTACAACAGTTACTTTTTTCTATTGACAATCTTGTGAAGGCAGTTTAATGTTATCGAAAATTATTTATTTTTATCACTGAGATTCAAACATTAATGAAAGTGTAATTAAGAGACTAATTATATAATTATTCATACCGGAGAGAAACCGTTTTCCTGTACAATGTGTACAAGGCATTCTCTCGAAAAAGAGATCTCAAAGAACAAATTCTGACTCGTACAGGAGTGTTTTCAAGTGCTGACTATAGACTAGACTACTCTTACCCCCTTAGTATAAAATCAATGATAATATCCTACCACAAATTTAACAATTCAGATTTATAAATGAAGGATAATTGCATGCTCTATTTCAAGGCATAATACATCTTGAGATTTCTGTTGAAGCTTATGTAGAAGAGTTTGTTTATTCTTATACCAACGTGATTATAATATGTGTTCCACATTAATGTTGTATTACAACAAGCGTAATAATAAATTAAAAAGAAAGTAATGCTTCCGGTAAACGATTTCTTACACACACCAAACGTGAATGTGTTTTCTCTTCTGCGTCAGTATTATAAACGTTTTGAATAATTTTAGCGGCATAATAATGGTGTATGCTGGAATTAAATGTTGCATACATTTTAGGCCCCCTGTCTGAAAAATCAGCAAATAAATTCGGGTTATGAAAAATGGCCGCTGAAACAACTGAATGGTGCACTGTGACCTGGTTTAGCATTGTTGCCACATATGTCTCTGTCAAATCGAGAATTAGTTGATCGTAGTGACCTGATCAAAGATTAGCCATTTTGCAACTCAACACTGAAATGATTGACAATCAACTATGTGAATGAATACTCTAAGATTCTAAAAAAGGTAATTCTACAAGCCAAAAAAACTGCCATTTCAAATAAAATGAATGCGGCTTCGAACAAGGGTAAAGCCATTTGGGACATCATTAAAAAAGAAATCCAACACAAGGATAACAATCGTGAACATATCAAATTGAGTATGAATAATGATATTATTGAAAACCCCCTTGACATCGCTAACACTTTTAACTCATATTTTGTGAATATCGCCTCAAACCTTAATTCAAATAAAAGTCCTCCTACCGTAGTTACTAAGGACAAAACAGTCAACAATACTATCTTTCTGAGTCCTGTTAGCTCGGAAGAAATAAGTATAATCATTTGTGGTTTCAAGAACAAAATCTCTTCAGGACCTGACGGCATTCCAATGTCTTTAATAAAGCAATGTCCCTATTTAGTCGACCCAATAACTGACCTTGTCAACGCTTCTTTATCAACCGGTTATTTCCCTGATGCGTTTAAGAAAGCGAGAGTAGTCCCTGTATTCAAGAAGGGAAAGAAAGACAATGTAGAAAATTATAGACCTATCTCTCTCCTATCAGCTATATCAAAAATTCTTGAAAAAGCCATGTTCAATAGAGTAATGACCTTCCTAAATAAACATGAAGTATTATCCCATTCACAATTTGGCTTTAGAAAAAATAAGTCTATCAATGATGCCATTTACTCCTTTTCTGAACACCTCCTCTCGGCCCTTGATAATAAAAATCCCACAATTGGTATCTTCCTCGACCAAACTAAAGCTTTTGATGTAGTAAACCACAGCATCCTCCTTGAAAAATTGAATAATTATGGTATTAGAGGAACCGCAAATGCCTGGTTTTCCTCTTATTTGAGTAATAGACGGCAAATGGTCCAAATCGACTCCCAGAATTCAGACCTTCTGCAGGTGAATTGCGGTGTCCCTCAAGGATCCTTGTTGGGCCCACTACTTTTCCTTATTTACATCAACGACCTCCCGGCTTATCTACCGCTCTCCAAGAACATTCTTTATGCTGACGACACCAACATCCTAATTTCTGATATAGACAGCGCTCAGCTTCAAGCTAAAGCTAACAAAACTTTGGAAAATCTCCAGGTTTGGCTAAATTACAATAGACTGCACCTCAATATTTCCAAAACTAATTACATAAATTCTTGCCCTTTCTCCCTAGCAAACTTACAAATTATGTTTAATAATGTTTGCTTAAAAGAAGTTGTTTCCTCTAAATTCCTGGGTATTTGGGTTGACTCCAAGTCATCCTGGAATACACATATCTCCCACCTCGCTGAAAAAGTATGTAAAATCACTTATGCTTTGAGAATTTTAAGTAGATTCTGTAATATTGCACTGCTCCGTACTCTTTATTTCGGCAATATCAACTCTGTAATTTCCTACGGGATCTCTTTCTGGGGAACCTCTCCCAATCTAACTCGGATATTCAAACTCCAGAAGAGGATTATCAAAATTATGATGCATGTTTCCAACCGCACGCATACCAAGCCTCTTTTAAAAAAATTAAATATTCTTCCTGTCCCTTGCATCTTCATTCTAGAAACTGTCTGCTTCATACATTCAAACAAACCGAAATTTCCAAAGAACTCCCATCACCATAACCACGACACGCGAGGAATTAATGATTTTCACCTCACATCCCACCGAACCTCCAGAAGTTTAAAATTCATCAATCACACGGACCTAATTCTGTACAATAAACTTCCCCACTCTTTTAAGCACACCAGTCCAAAACTTTTCAAAACCAAAGTGAGAAATCTTCTTATGGAGCATGTTTTCTATAGTACTCAAGATTTCATCTCCGCCAATTTACTGACTCTATAAATTTATTTTTACTGGATAATAATTTATGGAGTAATTGGAGCTACGTGATTTCTCCTGATCTCTCCTCTTTCTCTTTTCCTCTCCATTTCTATAAGTCAAAATTGAATCACAAGTAAAATTCTAAATGTCCGTGTCTTATTGTACTCTGTATTATTTTGTTCTAATGTCTGCATTTTATATGAGTGTGTACTGTATGTATAGGTATGTTTTGTTTAATATTTTTTTTAGTTCTTAAGTATGACGAAGCCTTTGGATTCTTGTAATCCCTAATGGTGAATAAATATTATTATTATTATTATTATTATTATAATCATACATCATCTGATTGGTGATTTCCTGCAACTGGCCATTAGCCACTCAAATAGATGTAAACCATCTTGTCAAAGAGTTTGTCAAAATTAAAGCAAGAAAAGTACCTTTAGGATTTTAGGCTTTTTTTTTTTTCAACTAAAAAAAAATTTACCTATGATGTAGTTCCTTGTTTGTTTAATGTCAATATAAAAAGGTATAACTTTTTCAAGTAAATGTATTTTTTTATTTACATCCCATACTATCTAGATATGTTAGATGCCTAACACCTTCATAAATACAAGCCTTTCTCAAATTAAGCTAATTCAAATCAATTATATTTAATCGCTTACCAACACCATGCTAGAGAACATGAAATTTAGGGGGGTGAAGAAATTCTTTCGCGCCTAGGGCACCAAAATACTTAGACCCGCCCCTACAGAAAAGTCATACCTTCATGTGCATTTAAACAAATTCGGCACAAATACCCTGAGCCTAACAAAGAATACAGACACTTTCAAGCTGCTGAAGGAAAAGACATTTTGTATTTTGATTAATTGAATATATAACCCTGAATCCACAACTACACTGATGGTCATGTGCACCATTCTCGATCAAAAGACACAATAAACGAAGGTCCTGGGAACATGGTCAAAGTATAACTGTGATCAAAATATGTTTGTGGTGCATCAACAATAACCACGGTCCCACAATCTCGTTCAGCTGACCGCCTTCTTGATCCAGGCTATCACATGTTGTGTTTCCAAAGGAAAGCATTCTAGCTGTTATACGCTTAGTTTTTGTTATTTCCTTCAGCGCCACTTGTTGATACAGATACACAAAGATGGATAATATAAGGTGTTTATCTTGTGATGTAAGCAACATCCATACAAATTCATACAGCATAAATAGGCCTATCCTAAGTTGATATTTTAATGGACCCTTCAGTCCATTTTATATTTCATTCCCTTCAAGGGCATATTTTCTTTAACATATAGTTTCCAAGGAAGGAAAATAAATGCATTAGGCATAGGAATCCAGACAAATAACTTGGCTGTCTTAAAATTTGTAATAATCATGCAATGAAAGGACAAAAGCTTTCCAAATTATTTGGTATTTAGAAATAGCTGGATTGATTTCTTTAATGGGCCTATGTTATGTATAATTAAAAAACAAGTATCAACAACATTCAATTCATGTAAAGGAGGTTACCGGTACGCTATGTGTGAAAGTACCCCTCCACATCAGACCATTTTTCAATGCAAAAGATAATAGGCATATATTGTTCATAAGTTTCCCCTTAATTAATTAATAGAAATTTCAAGTGCAAGGCAAACCTATTCTTAAACTTTATTTCTAAGACATCACAAGTTATGGTTGCTGAAAATGCGGTTAAGAATTGGTACACTAAATTTTTAGCATCACATTTCCATTCATTCATACTGGAAATGGGCTTTAAAAGTGATCATAATGTGAAAATTATATACTAAGCTTTCATCCCATGTAGACAAACATCATTACAAAGAACACATTAATACATTTGAAAGACAGCCAATTATAACAAACGGTGGCTGCTAATGTTAGTTCCAGGAAAAGTATTATTATGTCAATTACACTGAATAAAGAAATTACCCGTAATATTGTGACTCCAGATCATTATATTATATACATACACACACGTGGAGATTATTCTAAATGTAATCAATCAAAATGTTGATCAAGGCCTGACAAAATGCTCTGCCTGGCAGACCATCATTCTGGTGCATCTGCTCTCTTGGGGGAACAGGTTCATTGTCTGCAATGTCATTTGCTCTCAGTCCACGAAGCTCCTCCAGCACTCTCATGACTTCTGGATCTGCCATGCATGTACTTCTTGCGATGTTATGCAATACAGCAGTGGCAGTTATTATTGTGAGAGCCTTCTGCTCACCACACCTTAGACCTAATGAAAGAATGGGAAACCTCCTTTTCCAAACCCCATATTGCTTCTCCACAGTGTTCCTTGTTTTTATATGGGACCTGTTATAGCGTTGCTCTCCTGGAGTACGTGGGATGAGTAATGGAGTCAATAAATAAGGTTTGCAAGCATAACTGCTATCTCCTATAAATGCCCTTGAATTTCACCATTTTCAAATTGTGCTCATTGAGCACAATTTTGAAAAATGTTGCTGTCATGCACTGACCCTGGTCATCGAGCCACAATGTCCCTTATTAGTAAGTTATTGTCCCTGACAGTTTATGGAAAAATATTACTTTCTGTTGCGGTAGTGTTCTGCATCTTCACCTCCAGGAGACTGGATCCTAATATGAGTGCAGTCTATCGTTCCCACAACACCCGGAAATCCATCAATTTGGTAGAACCCATCAGACACAGATCGAAATTCTACCTGCGAAGGAAATGAAATATAGCATGGGCAGAATGATTAAATGATGTTCGATACGTCATTAACAATTCTCAGTGCCGTTCTCCAATGCATATTACAAATATCTCCAATCACAATATTAAATGCTCCTGTGGCATATGTCCTTAAAGTGGTCAATACTCTGTTCATGGGAGAGATCGGATTATTTCTGTCTGTAGGAAATTCTAACCTGTCGTTCAACTCATTCACCAATAACCACACGGTATCCTTGGACAGACGAAATGGTTCCTCAAACTTCCTATCCCCGTAATCTTCAAAAGGATCACCTCTTTCCACAATGACACCATTTTGACGTTGATCTCTATTTAAACAGTCCTGATACATCATAAATTCCTCTTCCATTCCATCAAGAACATCGAAACGCGCCGCCATGTTATTATAGGACTTCACCCTGATCAATTCCAGATAATCGCTCCATCATGGGCGGTGAAGTTTTACCTCAGTCAAACAGTACGTTCAAGTTAATCATGCTTCATGTACCGGAAACTGAGGATGACCAGGGTAATATGCTAACTTCACCACAATCAAGGTTTGATCGAGAATGGTGCACATGACCATGAGGTTCAAAAAAGTAAAATATTGTTTTTAAAGTCAACTCAGTCTTCTTTTTTATGTGCTGCGCATATGTCTATAAATACATAGTTTTGGCCATTTATTTGCTTGCAAGTGTTACCTCAACTAGAAGAACAATTTCAAGAAAAACTATTAAAATTTGAACTTTTGCTGTAAACAAAATACACTAAATTGAAACTCGTAATAGACTTCGGGTTGGCTCAAAATTACGCCAATTTATTCTATTCAGCCACGCTTTGAATCTACTTGGTGATCTACCTCGAATTGGAAACTTACGAACACTTATTCCTAAAATATACACTTTGAGCACCCAAAAACACAACATCAAGACATTTCTTACAGATTGGCATGCAAACTCACGCATACAATAGTGAAAGACAAGTTGCTTGGCCATACGGAATTCGATATGAACTGCAGTCTCTGTGATGTCACCCACTGGAAGTCATATCAGTTATTCTTTGAATTTGTGAGAATGAAATATCATAGAAACATGGGGTTTTTACTGCTATATTTTATTACCCAAGATCTTTATTATGAGAGTCACTTGATTTTAAGTTAACTGGGCCTTTACATACACTGATAATTACTGTACTGCAAACACTAATGGACAGAACATGACTGACATATTTATATAAAGATAATATTACCAAGAAAGAAGAGAGAGCATCCTGTTTATTCTGTCTGCATCTCGAAACCAGTAGACAGCAAACCCATTAGCCACGAGTGGTAACAGAAACAAAACATTACACACCCCCAAGTAATTCTTTTTTTTCTGTATAAAAAAAAAAATTTTCAGTGGGATGCACTAATTTTTATACTGCCGGGTCGGAGATTTTTCAGTAGTAAAAAATCCCTTTCCCGGGTTCAGGACTGGGTGTTTGTCAGTAGGTTAAGTCTTAGATTAAGATAATGCACATTGTACGCGATTCCTTAATTATATAAAGTTTAGGATGTGATCAAATTGGCATCATTTAGACAAATTTGCTACTTTATACCTCTTTTATTTATTTTAAGATTATCTTGGAAATTAACTGTCACCAAGTGGTCCCTTTTCATATATAGTTAACGCTGCTTAATGTAATTGCAGATAATGTTTTCAGTCGGGTGATGTTATCACTTTTATTAAGTCCTGTAAGGATTAATGCTCATACATAGAAAAAATGCTGTCTATTGTGATCATAGATTCAATTTATGTTATTACATTTTCCTCTTTGCGACTTTATTTCCAGGTACAGTACCTCATTCAAAATTTAAATTTTAAGGGTTTGGTTTCTAACTGAACTGTATTGTGTTGTGTTGTGTTAGTAGTGTTCCCTTTTCACAGATGACCAGTTTGAGGGGGTGGCGTTACTAACTAAGCAACAAAACATGTATCATTCCACAATTAAGCTTCAGCTTTTGATTTATGAAGATAACAATGTTCACATGTAGTGATGGCTAGTGTAAAATGAAAAGACTTGAACAGACTTGTATTTGTATTTGTATTTGGAATTCTATGTAATAATGTAATAATGATAATAAATAATGATAAATGATAATAACAATAAAAAAATAAAAAATAAAGATATTTTGCTACGCTGTGTTTACCACAGATCAGTATAGACTTCCAAAAACACTTGTAACTGAGTATGGAATATTGGCTAATGAACTCCTAAAGGAAAGTAAAAACAATTAAAAACTTTGTTACTGATTGAGAAAATAGTTGCTTGCAATCTTACTCTATTAGCCTATGAGTGGTTTAATGATTCACAATTACGTATTATTTTATGAATAAATATTTTGAATTCTGTTTTGTAGTGTATTATATTATATATGAATATAAATAACCTTCTTTAAATTCCTTCGGCTATTGTTATCAATCGGTCAATAGGCCTATTATAGGATTAGCTGCGTCCCGAAGTGATCACAATAAGTGGCGTTGAACTGTATAACTTATGCATACAAATTAAATCTTCCAAAAGATCTCTCAAAGAATTTTTATAACTCACACTTTCTACAGTATGTATATGATTACTTCTAGCCTTAATAAGCTTAGCAATTTACAGTATTGGCCTACTGGTATTATCTTTTAACGTGCTTGTACATTTTATCTGATTTATTCTTTATCCATGGGAAAACACGATATACAGAATGAGACATCTATATCTACATGATATTTAGAGGTGAAATCTCTTTGTTCATACACTTCAGAGGTTAGGTAAACTTTTTAGGATGAAAATAAGAACTTAAAAAATTACTGTAATGAGAATAAAATTACCTGATGGCTCTTGCCGCGTGTCTGTATGAAGCATAAGTTTATAAGAGTGCCCACTGTACATAACTTCAATTTCTTGCAAATCCATTTTGAGTCCTCACAGAAAAATCAAACCAACTCTATGCTTCTCGCCTCAATCCACCAAAGTGTTCGTCAAGTCAGAGGCTCATCACAAAAAGATAAATAGCAGATGGCGTTCATCATACATTCATCGGATTTTTCCATCAGTAGATTTACAGATGACTTTAAAAACGTGTCCAAGCGGTAATAAAATCCAGTGCTGTAAAAGAAAACATAAGTGTGAGTAGTCAGCTTGTAAATAAAAAACTAGTGCAAATAGAAGAAAATCATGTTGCCTTCTGAAATTAATTTCTATATCATTGCGTTATCTTTCAACACTAGGAATTTCGATCCACAGACATACAGATGGTAAAAGTAATTTTAAATCTTTATTTAACTTAGATGCAACGATATGACGGATGTTGATAGGGTATTGCTGTATAAATAAATAGCTTGTTGTGATATTTAATGTGTGTAATTATATGTATATATGTATGGCTGGTATTAATTGCAACACTGCCACCAGGTTGTTGACCCACTTGCAGTGTATCAAAATAAATAAATAAAAATAATAAGGAACTTGAAAAATGGATGCAACGTGACTCCTGTAAAGTGGAGTTCACACTGCATGCAGAATGAATTGTTATCCATAATGCATCACTCCCTACTTCAGAAACTGATCGTAGGCATTAAAGCAGCAAAACATTTTTCTGTAATAGGGGATGAACCCACGGATATGTCAACATAAGAACAATTTTATTCAGTTTTTGTTTGAGGTTTGTTCTTGATTCTTTAGAAGCGAACGAATATTTCTTAGGACTTTATTCAACAGACAACACTTCAGCTCAGAGTTTATCTGATGTTATAATTGACATCTTAAGACGTTTCGACTTACCAAACTCTCAGTGGCTGCTCGTAGCTTAAATTAGCCGGGGTGATGCTCCAAAAAATGTTTTGCCTTTGTTTAAAAAAATTAAAAGGTAACATAGGTATATAAAAAGAAAATTTATTCAGAAACTTGATAAAACCCTAAAAGAACAAAATCAAATTTTTCACTTACTTTAACGTAAATTGTTACAGTTCAGTTGTTATTCGTTTAAAAATGAAATCCTTTCTTTTTGTTTTAATTTCTGCGAAAAGATCAACAATTTTCTCCTTAATCTGCCATGGTTAAAGTTTTTGTTAAATAAAAGAACTGCAAGGTTAGACGGCTAGAGGAAGCAGGGGAAGCAGGCTGGCAGGCGAGAGGGAGTGGAGCTTCAGTGCTGCAGGACCTCAAACTATCTTGCGAAATAAAATATTGTGTTCATCTTCATTCTTGTGTCCGACTTTAGCGTTGTGTATTAAATAGTTGAATAAAAACACTTTCCTTAACGCACTTTATTTACCTTGGTAAACTTCTGGACGGCCGTTTCGCAGGTGGTGTTCCTGCATATGATGCAGGAACACCACCTGCGAAACCAGGTAAATAAAGTGCGTTAAGGGAAGTGCTTTTATTCAACTATAAAATATTGTGTTTTAACATCAGCAATTCCTATTAATAAAATTAGTCTATATAAAAAATTACGGCAAAATCACAATGTTGGGGGCCCTTCTTGCAAAGTGAGCATGTTTCCACAGACAGGTGATGTTTTTTTTTTCAGCGAAGCAGGTTGACATACATGATGCTACTTGTTCACTGCTTATCAGATATCAGTATAATGAGTGTTAGTGACAGATTCTGTTAGGTTATGAACAGTAATAATAATTTAGTAGGGCATTCTGAATTATCCCGAAATTCTAGTTTAGTGGCAGTTAGGTTAGGAACGGTGCTATTAGTATTAGTGGCAGGTTCTGTTAGGTTATGAATAGGGATGGTAAATTTTCGCAATTGCGATAAATGCTAAATGTCCCCAAATGCTGTCAAAATAAGTGATATTTTTGTTTTGAAGCATATGAAGTCTATTATTGTGATTTCACAATCCACAATAAAATGCAAAATTAAAATAAAATGTGAAATGTACGTATTTCTGCAAAATGAGTGCAAAATTACATTGTAAGGGTAATTTATGCCAGTAATAGGTAAGGAAATGAAACAAATCAATTTTTAGATGTTGTTAATGAGCTCTTTAATACAACAGTGGCTGGTCAGATGAGTACCATGAATCCTAAGAAAGCGTTCGATATGAAGAGAAGAATTCCATACTTTAATCATATAGACCCAAGACGGTTTCTTATGGGGTTATGATTAATTTCACAAACATCTTGTAATCAGTAGCCTATAAGAGACAATTCATAGATTGACTGCCTGCAAATTTTGTTAGGAGTGCAAACAAAATTTCCACTCTTTGCCAATGCAGCTATTCAGGTAATCTCGTCACATACCAATAGCATGGATGTTGAAGATTTCTTTCAGGAAATACAATTTAATTGTGATAGACAGCCAAAACAGGTTAAAGGAGAGTATTATTGAAATTTATTCAAAGTTAAATTTTTGGTGTGTGTGCTAAATACTGATTTTAAATGCATAGGCAAATACATGTTTGCAATGCATATAGGCTATTTTGATGTTCATTTTAGTGTTTACAATTTCACTATAAGTTTATGTCACTTTATGCCTACATTGTGACTGAAATTATTGTACCGTAACTGGAAAATCAATAAAATGCACTTGATAAAGCACTGAACTTGTAAATCCTAATTTTCCAGTAATAAAATCGTGCCATCTCAAATCGCTACAAAATGCTAAATTTTAACATTAAATTTGCTATAAAATGCTAAATTTCATTTTTAAAATGCAATTCTTTACTTTTTAGTTGCTAAAATGTACCATCCACTAGTTATGAGCAGTGCTATTAATTTAGTAGGGCATTTTGAATTCTACTAAAGAGCCAATCCATGTGAAAGTGGACAAAAGTGGTTACATCTTTTTTTTACGTGACACAGACATGTTATATATCAAAGTAAAGGGAAAAGACTGTAGATTTTGAAAATAGATTCATAATTCTATTAAATTAAAAGTATCTATATAATAATAACTGCTGAAATGTGTATTTTTTTCGTTGACTGACATTTTTAATTTAGCATGTTGGCTAGTACTGCATTATACTCATGGAATCAGTAGATTTGCTGCAATTTTTAAATTCACCCACAAAAGCACAAATAAGTGAAGATTTTGTCATCATAAAACAAATTTTTAAGATTAGTTTCAGTGAAGATATTCATCAAATCAATTTTGAAGGTAACCTTGTTCACACCCATCACAAAAAAACATGTAATAGTTTGGGTAGAAAGCCAAGTAATCATTGTATAAAATGGAAACTTGGTGAAAGTTAAGATATTTCAATACAGAAGACACACCTAAAATATAATTTTGAAATGCCTACTAATTTGGCTTAATTTTGATGTGACGGGTGTGACATATGTTGTGTGACAGGTGTGACACTTATAGAAAATGCCTTTTGCAGCTTTTGTATAGTGATTATTTCATATTTCATATTTTCATATTTCATATTTATTTAATCCATTTTGACCGCAGTTCTGCGGTATAGGATACAATATAACAACAATATAACAAACTATTATAGTACAAGGGTACAAGAATAATATTAGAAATACATACATTGAAATATAAAGAGATACAAAGAAATACAAAGAAATACAGGATCAGTACAACACTACAAAACAATAAATAAATAAATAAAAAGTGCAATGTGTAGGTCAAATAGTAGGTACTGAAAGATTATTTAAAGTTTTTGGCTACCTCAAAAAATTCATCATTTTTGTAGAAGCAGATTTGTTTTAGTTTCATCAGTACTAGGCCTTTAAAGTGTTTAAAAGTTAAATTTCTAGTAGCAACCGGAAGCAGATGTTGAATAAATCATATGTTTTCATTATTACTATCTTTTAAATGGCTCTTGGACTTCTTGGACTTCCGTGGTACAGAACAGAACTTCGTAGTTTGCAAGACAAAGAAACTACGATCTACCAGCTTTGGCTATGGATGACCGGTGGAAATGTCACAAATGTTTTAACGGTGGTAAAGAAGTAAGGTAAAGATCTAGTGATCCCTATAGAGGCCATGAAGACTTTTAGGATTCAAACGTTCAACCTCCAACAATTTTAGACTTTTAGCACATGAAGGTGGTAAGGTTGTCAGTCTTATGCACTGGCTGCCTTTACCCCAGAATTGCTTCTGGTACCCATTTCTGTTAGAGGATGAGTTGACCTCAGGGCCATAGTGCCAGCAGAAGAATTAGGCCAATTGAAAAATCTCAAAAACCTCATCAGGAATTGAACCTGTGCCCTTCAGGTTTGTAGCACAGTGCCTCAACCAGCAGCATGACATTGTACCCCAATAAAGACGTTGAGAGGTGATAGCCTAATTAATTTTGTGCCTGATTTCTGTGCCTGTAAATTATTAATTTGTAAATGTGTGTGTTAAACTTTAATAAATGTAGTTTATAAGTATATGTAAACTTATAAGTAGGTTAATGAAAAACACTGTACTGTGTAAGAAAATAAACTAACTAACTAACTGGTAACTGTGTATCTTAGAACTGCTAAGAAATTCAGACAGACAATACCTCTAACAGCCGTTGAAATGAGTAGGCCTACATGGATGAAGGAGAACAGATAGAAAAACAATCAGCCGATCTCAATATAGCTACACAACATTATTTTTGTATGAGAGACCACAAAAAATGTCCTGGTGACAAGAATCACCAGATCCACCTCAATTCAGTAAAAGTTTGTGAAGAGCTCAGGCTCCCAAGTAGTCCAAGATTTTAGAGTAGTGGACAACGAAAACTGCCTAACTACCATACCGGAAGAACATTTCACTTCACAACTTTACACAAGCCTGTTAAAAATATGGACAAAGTGGAAAAAAGACTAACAAGGGAATTCTTTTTTATGCCGAGATCATGTGTTGGGATTCCCCAGGGTTGGTATATTATCACAAAAAATGTTCATGAAATTCATGCAAAATGGTACACAGGCAGAAGGTGCAAAGTGTAATAAAACCTGTATGAATGTCTCTATGGATTGGCTCTTATTAAGAAGGTAGCACCACCATTTCCAATCAACAGCAAAGGCCAATTTCAGTTTCAGTAGCTATACTTGAAGATAAACTGTTCTGTTCACTATCACTAGATTATGACAATGTAATTTTACTACCTAGTGATCTCCTTGAATGTTCCTAATACTTGTGATTTAAAGTGTATAAGTTATTGATTTTTACAGCTAGAAAAATGCCAGAAAAATGTATACACACTTTAAGGAACGAAACTATTTATTAGGTTTCTTTTTTAATTTAAATACTAATCAAGCATGTACCGGTAGTACTTCCTTCAGTTCAGTGGGTACATTAGATGTTCAAAATGTTGGCCGTTGGTGGCCAGACACATTACTGAACGATGAGCGGTCGCCGCAGCTGTGGCAGTCAATGTTTCAATGGAGATCGCAGCACATGCCGCTGTAATCTCCTGGCGAAGTTCCTCCGTGCGTGGCTTACGTCGATAGACTTGATCTTTCACGGTTCCCCATAAGTAAAAGTCCATAGGAGTTAAATCTGGCGACCGTGGAGGGAACTCAATGGCCCTCTTCGTCCAATCCAATGTCCCGGCAGATTGTCACCCAGGAAAGCTCGTACGGCTAGGTGATAGTGTGGTGGCGCCCCGTCCTGTTGGTAGAAGACTTCATCAGCACCTTTCAGAATTCGTCGTACACTTGTACTAATCCCCACTTCCCGCGCACATTGCGCAGCAGACTTTTGTGGAGAAGTAACAAACTTTTCCAACACGAGATCCGACGAAGCAGGACTTCCAGGTCTTCCTGATCTTCCTTTATGAATATCACAAATCGTTCCATGTGCCTCAAACTTGCCAATAATGCGTTTAATTGTTAGGCGGGTTGGAGGTTCTGTTTCAAACTCCCGCCTCCACTGACGCTGCACTTCAACGGCATTATCAAACCTGATAAACCCCTTCAGAATGCATTTTCGCTGCTCGAACGTTAAGCGTGCTCCAGCCATTTTGTTTTGTCACTATCGTTTTGAAAGTAACGACATCTGTTGAGCGAAAGACCATACTACAACATACTGGTAATATACTGGTAATATCCGGATACAATATCCCGATACAGTCTGACAAAGAGTGTATACATTTTTCTGGCGGACTCTGTATTATAATTGCCACTTACTATAATTAATGTTACAATATTACAAAAGTACATTAACTTACTTTCAAATTAAAATCTAGTTTTAAGTCTCGGTTATAAGTAGATGTTGTCATATCCGACCTGTCACACCCGTCACGTCACACCCGTCACACTGATAAAGTAAATTTTCAATAGGCCTAACTATATAAATATTTTTTGTAAAATCTAATTATGCATTTCAGTATGTTTATCAGTCCTCTTACTTGAAAAAATAAAGCAAATATAGTGAAGCTAATCAATTCACAGAATTTTCAATTAAACCTACATAAGAAAAAACCTTTGTCCAAATATAGTCACACCCGTCACATGCACAATATATTTTCCAGCTCAAGTATACAGCCTTGAAAAAAACATTAGAACATATTTTGTACTTCCAATGGGTTGGTATGTTAACACGAAAAACTTTGATGACATTCCTGCAATATGGTTCAGAGGTAGAAAGAAATAAGTATAATGAAATCTGTCCAAATGTCACACCCGTCACCATGGATTGGCTCTAAAATTCTAGTTTAGTGGCAGTTAGGTTAGGTACGGTGATATTATTATTAGTGACAGGTTCTCTTAGGTTATATACAGTGATAATAATTTAGTAGGGCATTCTGAATTCTCCCATTTCGTAAATGTGCCATATGGTATCTCCCTCAAGGTTGGTCGTGTTTGTGAACCTTTTTCCCAGAATTCTACATGTTCTGCTGGTGTTTGAGTTGTGACATCACACCTCGAACATCCAATCATGAGTGTCTTCATCATACGGAGATAAAAATATGGCGGAATTGACGATACTTATCGCTAGATCGTGTTATAGGTCTAAAGAAAGTGTATCGTTTAGGGCGGGTGGATCGGACCAAATCATTTGAGACATCTCTCTCAAGAGAACTATCTATAACAAAATAGGCTACATGTGATATTAAGTGTTTCATGAGAAGAAAGTTGGTTTAAAAGTGGGTCCCCTCACATTGCAATTTTACCAAAGTTATTAATATTTGATTTTGTTGTGTAGCCCTGCCCCCCAGTATTTGACAGAAGTTGGCATTTACATCTTGAAACGTGATAAGTCTTTCTCAGCTGCATTCATAAGCATGTATCAATACAGATTATCTCTTTGAGTAAATGTCTCAAAACAAAAACATACTGGAAGCATTTTTTTCTTCTATATGAGTAGGCCTAACCATGAACTGTGTGTGAATGTTGGCTCTTTGTGCAAATGTCTGAGAACACATATCACACTAGCAGCCCCTCTCTTCTGTATGGGTATCCATATGTTTTTCGAGACTATCTTTTCTAGAAAATGTCTTGGAACAAACTTCACATGAAAAACCTTTTTCTCCTGTATGGGTCAACAGATGTCTATTGAGATTACCCCTTTGAGTAAATGTCTTAAAACAAACATCACACTGGAAATCTTTCTCTCCTGTATGTATAAGCATATGTGTTTTCACTTGACCTCTCAGAGTAAACGTCTTAGAACAGATATCACACTGGAAACCTTTCTCTTCTGCATGTGTAAGCATATGTGTTTTCAGATTACTACTTTGAGTAAATGTCTTAGAACAGACATTGCACTGGAAATCTTTTTCCCCTGTATGAGTAAGCATGTGCATTTTGAGATAATTTTTTATAGAAAATGTCTTAGTACAAATATCACACTGGAAACCTTTCTCTCCTGTATGGGTAAGCTGGTGTCTGTTGAGATGTCCTCTTTGAGTAAATGACTTGGAACAAACATCACACTGGAAACCTTTCTCCCCTGTATGGGTAATTAGATGTCTGGTGAGATCAGCTTTTCTACAAAATGTCTTCAAACAAACATCACACTGGGAACTCCTTTTCTCTCTTGTATGAGTAAGCAGATGTGTGTCTACAACAAATCTCTGAGAAAATGTTTCTGTGCTGAAATCATATGAGTATGGTTGTTTTTCATGCCCTTCATAAAATGCTTCAGGAATTTCTCGGTATGATACCGGTGTTTCTGACTTGTAAACTATGCTGGACACTGGTGATGTATTGCAGTCTTCAGGATAAATCTCACTTTTAATTTGACTCACTTCATTGATAGTTACAGGTTCACGCTCGCTCTTTGGTTTTACGTCAGGCCAACATTTTGATGAGAAATCAGAAATCTCTTGTTCTATTTCAGTGTCTTGATATTCTGATTTTACCACAGACTCCATTATTTATAAGATGAACATATTGAGTTACTTGCAAATCCACAAAACTCACCAGAATAATTCACAACTGCTACTACTACCTATGGTTAGGTGCACTTTAGGTACATAAAGGAATAAAATTCGAACCAACCTTTTGATTCATCAAAAAAAAACCACTCAAACCATTCAGGAACTTCCACAGAATGTTTTGACATGTCACATGGTTTTTTAAATGATAATATTTTGTCAGCCATGATGATTTCCGTAACGGCCAGATTGATACGAACACTACCTTCTAGACTCTGGCGGTGGATACAAACATCAGTACGATCTTATAAAATATAAATGCGCACAGTGTGCAAATTAATTTTCCTTCCCATAACCACGCATTGACGGCGTTTTTACTTTTGCAGAATCCCATGAGGTTCACACACACACAAACATTCCACTCGGTTCATTTATTTAGATTTATTAGCCAAATGTAACAGGTTTACATGGCTTGGGCAAGTACATGAGTTGAACAATTTGTACAAAATAAATTTTAGGTACACAATTATATTTAATTTCCAGGTAATGAATTTTGACAAGTACATGAATTGAACAAATTAAATTTAAGGTGAACAAAAATATTTAAATTATCATGAAACTTCTTGTCGCAGCTGTATAATTCAGACCAAAATTTCTCTCCTCTTCTACTCTCGCCTGTCCAGTGCGAGTGCAGTCTTCGGGCTGGTAGGAGCATCTACGTTCTGATCTTCTCATTCAAGTAGCTCTCCTTGGTCAGTGCGTACACTAGCCTTGGAGGCGTATACCTGGATACTACACATACTGTTCTCTTGAAGAAGGTGGCCTTTACTTTTTCCGAACTCTCTATGTCTCTCGCTTTCATTTGGCCCCAAGAAAGTTCTGCCAAATACCTTTAGTAATACCTAATCACTTTACTCTTTTCACAAAGGTAAAAATTGCGACGATGCTGCCATCTAGCGAGCTGGAATGAGCGATTACGCGCGTACTTTGAAATATCAAACGTCATATTAATATTCCCATAAGACAGAAAACATTATGCTCATGTAGAAGACAAGTATTTCCGTGGGTTTTTCGCATGGCGAATTTCTACATAGGCTTATGACTCGTTTGGGTTATTTTAAGCCTTCAAAACTATCGTAAACGAAAAATGTAATGAGAAAGTTCCATGTTAAAGAATTAACGATTGCTGCAATCAGTGGCATAGGGAAGGAGGGTCCAGGGGTCCGGACCTCCCCCGAAATCACAACCTAAAATTCTATTCAAGTTATTTATGCTCTTTTTGTCAAATATTTCATTATTTTATTTAATAATAAAATATTGAATTTGTAAATGTAGGCCTATTATTTCCACTGTTCCTTATGTTATTTCACTTTTCTTATAAATAGCAATAAGTGTTATAACTTTGTGCTAAAATAACGTAAAATGCTATTTTCATTAGCTCAATACTTAAAGATTTTCCGGGGGTGAGCCCCCAAACCCTCCTTTCTTGGGGGTATGGGTATTCCATATCCCCAACCCCCCTCCCGGCACTTTCGACCCTCCCCAAAATTATTTTCTGGCTACGCCACTGGTTGCAATCTAATAGGATAATTTTTAATTGGAAAATGAACAAGAGACCTTGTTAAAGCAAATACATAACTATTTAATGACAAAGCAGAAACTGGGAAAGGAATATACGTTCTGTAAAATACGTTCAAAAGTATTTTGAAAGCTTCGAAGCTTGTTGTGTAGCCCTGCCCCCCAGTATTTGACAGAAGTTGGCATTTACATCTTGAAACGTGATAAGTCTTTCTCAGCTGCATTCATAAGCATGTATCAATACAGATTATCTCTTTGAGTAAATGTCTCAAAACAAAAACATACTGGAAGCATTTTTTTCTTCTATATGAGTAGGCCTAACCATGAACTGTGTGTGAATGTTGGCTCTTTGTGCAAATGTCTGAGAACACATATCACACTAGCAGCCCCTCTCTTCTGTATGGGTATCTCTTCTGTGATGAGTAGAACTGGGATTTGTATAATTATAATCAGTAAACACCTTCACACTATGGAAAGCTATAAATGTCCATTGTAGTCTACATTTCTAGAACTTTTAGTGAAGTTATTTTACATATTGCAATGATAATTCTTTCACACTAGGCGTGTGTAAGCTAAGGTGGAAAGGTAGAGTCAGACTGAAAAATTCAATGCCATAGTTGGGATTTGAACCAGAATCTTCAGCTCTCCATGCCGCTGCTCTGCCATTGAGCTACCACGGCAACATGCCGATACAACATTAAATTCTCCAACTCACTCGCATATTTTAAATATTTATAGAAATTATAAATACTCTTTGGTATTGTATATATACTATATATATCAATTTATATATTTATATTTAAATAGTTTTATATATAATCATTTTTATATAAATATACAGTATGTAAAGCCATGTTTCTCTATTTGTATCAATTGCTTTGTTGAAATTCAGAATTGGCACTTGCCAAAGTAGGTGAATGAGAATTTGAACTCATTATATAAATAGGCTTTAAAATACTTTTATTTTAAATTTAGGCCGACTGTCACAATATTGAATTTTTTATCTTAATCATCATAAAAAGTATTTTAAGTATGTGATTTTACATATTTGTACGAATTCAAATACTTAGATTTTTTTACATTCAGTCATTTATCACTACAAACTGATTAACCATTCCCTTTCTAAAGGCCGATTTCTATAAACTCGCGAATTACCTATGGGTAAATTATCTAATGCACAGAATTTACACAATTTACACAAGAATAACACCACACAAACACAAATAATTTAAAGATAGCAATCACTTACACGTGTGGCGAGTTTCTAGATAAATGTCCTCTAGGTAAATATGAAAATGACAGAAAAAATGTTCCTACAAACTCGGGCTAGATCTGTCCAAGGGTAAATCTTTGGGTTAATTTGTCCTTTCATGGATGGCTGGATAAAATTTAACCTTTCATAGGATAAATAACAATGAGAATCAAAGCCTTCTGAATTAAATTAACTGTACAACTCCAAGGCCTTGATCATTATACCATTGTAGGTTAAATGGAACTAATTTGTCCATGGGTAATTTACCCATAGGTAATTCACAAGTTTGTAGAAACCGGGCATAAGTGACACAGAACATCAGTTTCTGGGGAGGGGGGATGGTCGCAAACCGATTCGCCATAAATCATTGACATCTTCCCTTCCTAAATGGCACAAAACATCGGATTTGCTAACTAAAGCTTTAAAAATAAATTTGGGAAGGTGTCCAAGACCCCTTTAATTCCTCTTTGCCTTGGATTTGGATTCCCGAAATCTTATGTTTTGAAGTGAGCATCACAAATTCTGTGGCCATTGTGCAATTTATCAGGGCTCTCTTTTAGAAATAAATTATCTAAAGCTATTCATTGGCTTTCAGAACCCACTGTTGACAACTGCAATTAAATACTCCACAACGAGATTTTATCTTAAAGCATACAATTTAATAAGAAACAAGAATATGGGATCATTTTATCTAGGTTCGTGTTCTTACAGCGTCTTGTCTTTAGGAAAACAAAATAAAGATCTAGAATCTTTCTACCACTTATAATTACTGCAACAATAAATGACACATATTATACCAGCTCTGTAAATCGCAGCTGTTTATATAATTAATAGAAATTGAAATATATTACATTAACTTACTTCACGCACAGCTCTGCAACAAAGGCGAGAATTCAGCTGTTGATGTACTGAGAATTCCGGGCCAACAGATGGAACTAGTGTCGCTGTTCGCCGATTTCAAAGGAGAGTGACCAGCATTGCTATTAAAGGCATTTGGTTCTGCTCCGCACGTCAGTATCGGGACTATCTTTGCTCGGAATAACCTCATAGCGGCATTCCTGTGACAGTTTCTCAGGTCTTTCTATGTTTTTCATCGTTCTGATGGCTGTTACTGCTTTGTCCCTAACAATCTCACCTGTAGATGTATGCCAAGGTATTTAAAGTGGTTAACTATTGCTAGTTTTTCTCTTTTCCGAGATATGTTTGGTTTTTTGCAGAGTTTCTCCCTTCCGAAAAGTCATCTGTGCCGTTTTTCTTTCATTTATTATGAATCTATTTTCCTCCGCTCACTTTGATAATTTGTCTAGACTGTTCTGCGGGTAATTCAGATCGGTTCCTCCTATTACTATATATAGTAATACCGTTTCTTCTTTGAGTTTTCTCACATCCGAGGTTGCAATATTAAACAATAGAGGACTCAGATGGTCAAGTTGAAGTACACCATTGGACTGGGTTATCAGCTTCGATCTGTCAATGTTGTCATCTTTGAATAGTTTTGTGTCTGTCAGAATATTTCTAACTATTGAAACTAGACAGTCGTTACTCCCGATCATTTACTCTAACTTCTTTATCAAAATGTTTTTTTTTTTTTTTTTCCACCAGATCAAAAGCCTTACTGAAGTCTACGAAGACTGCAAAGAATTTCCCTTTCTCCATGTTGAAAGAATCCTCTATGTCTTCTAGTAGGTTTTTAACAGCATGAATAATTGATCTCCCCTTTGTAATCCAAACTGGGCTTCCGGTATACACTGGTCTACCTTGTTTGTCAGGCTTTTGCATACTATTTTTGTGAACACTTTCAACACATTTTCTAAAGCAATACCTCTGTAATTGTGTTTCCTTTCACTTGTAAAGGACTTTGACTTTGACTTTCGATTGTCTCCAACTTTGAGATAAGCCACCTGTTTCCAAACATTTATTGAATAGTTTTGTCCATAACGGGGCTAACTGGTATTGTGATGTTTTATGTTTTACTAGCATGTGCCCGCGATAATTATTTCAAAAATTAAAAATTAAGAGCATAATAGTTAAATCATTATATTTATTAACACCTAAATCACGTGGACTACATACCACGATTAGATAGTGTCGCCTGGTAAAAGCGACCTCAGATTCGAGTTGCTTGGCCCAGAAAACCCTTGTATAGTTTCGTTCAAATCAAACAATGTTTGACCATACAGTATTTAGGCCTATATTGATTATCCCTCTTCTGTGTTGGTTGAAAATGTAATATGTCTACCGGCCTTAACATTCTAAACAAATGAATCGACCAGCGTGGGCTTACAACATTCAAGCGATCGCGATGCTTTTATTTCCACGGTATGACAAAAATAGCCAAAGACAACTGCAATTGATTTGACATTGAAATGTATTACTGAAATCTGATGCTTCGACAGCGCGAATCACGTTTTCTGCCAGTTTTTCACTCATAACTCGCGAACGAAAGCTAAAATTAAAAATTCGGCTTCGAGGTGCATTCGCCCACCTTTCAGTCCATCTATCTTTAAAATTTCAGATCTCTGCGTTCAGTAGATTTCGATGGGCATCGTGGACAGACAGACAAAAAGCATGTGCCCGCGGCTTCCCCCGCGATAATTATTTCAAAAATTAAAAATAAAAATTAAGAGCATAGTTAAATCATTATAATTATTAACACCTAAATCACGTGGAGTGCATTCCACGATTAGGTAGCGTCCCCTGGTAAAAGCGACCTCAGATTCGAGTTCCTTGGCCCAGAATACCCCTGTACAGTCAGTTTCGTCCAAATCGAACAATGTTTGACCATATTTAGGCCTATATTGATTATCCCTCTTCCGTGTAGGTTGAAAATTTCATGTCTTCGGGCCTTGATATTCTAAATAAATGAATCGTCCAGGATGGACTTACAAAATCAAGCGATCGCCCGCGATAATTATTTCAAGAATTAAAAATTAGGAGCATAATAGTTAAATCATTATATTTATTAACACCTAAATCACGTGGACTACATGTCACGATTAGATAGCGTCGCCTGGTAAAAGCGATCTCAGATTCGAGTTCCTTGGCCCAGAAAATCCCTGTATAGTGAGTTTCGTCCAAATCGAACGATGTTTAAACCATATTTAGGTCTATGTTGATTACCCCTCTTCCGTGTAGGTTGAAAATTCCATGTCTACGGGCCTTGACATTCTAAACAAATGAATCGACCAGCGTGGGCTTACAACATTCTAGCGATCGCGATGCTTTTATTGCCACGGTATGACAAAAATAGCCAAAGCCAACTGCAATTGATTTGACATTGAAATGTATTACTGAAATCTGATGCTTCGACAGCGTTAAAATCACGTATTCTGCCAGTTTTTCACTCACAACTGGCGAACGAAAGCTAAAATTAAAAATCCGGCTTCGATGCGCATTCGCCCACCTTTCAGCCCATCTATGTTTAAAATTTCAGTTCTCTGCGTTCAGTAGATTTCGCTGGGCATCGTGGACAGACAGACAAACACGTCCTTTTATTATCTTAAGATAGCATGTGCCCGCGGCTTCGCCCGCGATAATTATTTCAAAAATTAAAAATTAAGAGCATAATAGTTAAATCATTATATTAACACCTAAATCATGTGGACTACATATCACGATTAGATAGCGTCACCTGGTAAAAGCGACCTCAGATTCGAGTTCCTTGGCCCGGAAACCCCCTGTATAGTGAGTTTCGTCCAAATCGAACAACGTTTGACCATATTTAGGCTAATATTGATTATCCCTATAATAATAATAATAATAATAACAAAATCGTCTTCGGTGTAGGTTGAAAATTTCATTAAAAACAAATGAATTGACCAGCGTGAGCTACAGTACAACATTCAAGAGATCGCGATGCTTTTATGTCGAAGGTTTGACAAAAATAGCCAAAGCCTAGTGTAATTGATTTGTATTACTGAAAACTCATGCTTCGAAAACGGAATAAATACACGTTTTCTGCCAGTTTTTCACTCATAACTCACGAACTAAAGCGAAAATTAAAATTCCGGCTTCGAGGTGCACATTCCGACCCTTTAGTCCGCCTATGTATAAAATTTCAGATCTCTGCGTTGAGTAGATTTCGCTGGGCATCGCGGACAGACAGACGGAAGACAGACAGACGGAGGACAGACACTTCCTTTTATTAATATAGATGGGCCGGGAGCATTCCTGAGCTTAATCTTTGATATTGCCTCATTTATCTCTTCTTCTGTAGTCAGTTGGTAGTGGCTGTTTTGAAGTGTCTTTTTTGTAAGAAGTTCACCCTTTCCATGATTCAGTATGCTGGAGAAATGTTCTTCCCATTCTTCCATCTGTATATCATTTGCAAAGTGTGGTTGTCTCGATTTCAATACTAAGAATGGGTTTGTCTCGGCTTCTTCTGCTAGTTTAGTATTCTTGTCTGTGAAATCTCTTTCTTTGTCCTTGAATGTATCTTTATATACCCGACGAGTTCTGCTGTAATTCTGAAGGTCCTGAGTTTTATTAATGGTTCTTCCAATAAGTAACAATTTTAGCACAGCCTGCATAAAGAGTAACATCGCTTGTCAAACAAAGGTTTTGCTGTTCGATTCACGTTCTGCTATATTTCCAATGCTGATTTAATTAAGTCTTCCAGGGGTCTGTCCTCGTACTGGAATTCTGGGACATCGGACTTCAGCCTCTCTTAAATCTGTTAAGGGATCGGCAGGAAATCTGCGGCATGGTTGCGTACGCAGAAGACTTACTGATTCTAACTCAAGGAAACTGCAGGAGAGATGTCGAAAATACATTTAATGTGATTCTGACAGTGGTAGAGACTGGTTTAAAAAGGCGAAACTGCAGAAACAGCGCACAAGACCACCTATGTGCTGACGAAAAGAAAGTTGAGGAGAAATCCAACCATAAGGGTCAACGGTAGCAGTATCTCAAGATCAAAGCACACTAAGTATCTCTGAATTCAGGTGGATGAGACAAAAATCTTCAGAACCCACGTGGAGATGGTACGACGAAAATACAAAAAGCTAATGATGAAACTTGCTGAAATGGGACAGAGGAAGTTCCTAGTCCCATTGCATACAATCAAGATGTATTATAGTGCCATTGAGCCAGAAATGTACATGTGAAGAAAATGCTCAGAAGTTCCCAACGAAAAATACTGCTGAGATTAACTGGGGCTTTTAGAACTGCGCCAACCCTTTCCCTGCTGGTGACCATCAGTATATGGCCTCTGGACCTCCAAATTACTGTACTAGAGAAGAAGAAGAAGAAGAAGAATGTAGCCAAAGTTGAAGAAATTGCCGGGACAAGAAGTCTTGACAGACAAAGAATAAGAAATGTACTAATCAACGAATGGCAGCAAGAATGGACGTCAGCAGAGGCGGGTAGAAGCGCAAAGGAATTCTTCCCGGACATCAGGAAACGCCTGCGCCTAACCAAACAAAGGGGCAATACAGTTCATGACTGGGCATGGCCCATTCGGGTCATGCCTGAAAAAAATCAAGAAGAGAAATGATGACAACTGACCTGCATGTGAGGGGTATACGCAAAAACCAGAACACATGCTCTTCGAATGCCCCAGTGTCTTAGAGGAAATTCTGGAAAAGAAAGGAAAATCCGTAGGAGAGATACTAAGGAACAAGGAAAAATATGCAGTCCTGGAGGAGCTCGCCGAACTGGTCACCGAGGTGGCGGCGAGGGAGTACAGGGCTAACAGGGCAGCAAGAAGGGACACATCGGGGGTGACAGTGGTAACAGAGACAGCTCCCTTAAGGCGATCCGAGAGATTGTGAGCAGTCCAGGCTAGAGGAAACAATAATAATTAAAAGAACAATTAATTATCAGGAATTATTAAAAGAATCAACAGGAGAAGGGAACCCTCGCAATCCCTGGGCAGACAGGAAGAGCTGCTCAGCAGAGGATAAACCTATTGGGGAACGACTCCGAAGGAGAAACTCAAAATATCCTAGAAGAAACAAAGAAAAAAAGAAAAACAGAATAAATAAATAAACAAACAAACAGATTACTAAATACTGGCTGGTTGACAGGACAGTTGATCAAAATCAAACTCAGAAATAAAATAAAAACGAAAAATCTAATAGCATGAGAATGTCTTAGTAGGGAGTGCCGAAATCTAAGTTTCCCGAAGACCGTTTTCTAACTGAAATGCTTGCATGCCAGCAAACGAAGATTAAGCCTTTTGGTAGAAGTAGTAATTTGTAGTTTGCTCTATACTGGACTCCAGTAGTAGTAGAATAGCAGAGTAGAGTATTTAATATTATCTGTAGAAATTTGATGTACCCTGTTCTGTAAAAGACAATACATTACGTAATTTTGAATGTTTGTTTTAACCTGTATAATATGCTGTATTAATAAAATTACAATAAAGTTAAAATAAAATAAAATCTTAGCAGATTACGTGCTGGCATAGAAGTCTAGTTCCCAGGATCTAATCAAACAGATTTATTTTATTTATTTATTATTTATTTATAAGTCTTCCATATTTTGGGCTGAGCACTATCTATTTCTATTGAGTTTTCTTGTATCTCATGTCTTTTTGTTCATTAATATTCTCGGTGAGTTAGCATTGCTTATTTTGTTTTTTCTGGCAAATTACTTGTTTCTTTCTCATTGTTGAGGTAATTGGAAAATGTTTCCTGAAGGCTTTTAACTACTTTTTTGTTAATATTTGAAGACTCTCTACTTTAAAGTAATTATACTCATGCCATTATAGCATATATAATTATGTTGGGTATTTGCAATCATTATGTAGTGTGAGGGCCATCTTGCTTTAGGATCTTTTTCACTGCGTTCGTTTTGTTATTTACATTCGACAATTTAGGTCTTCCGCCAGAATAGTGGTTATTTTTGTTCTTACTCCAACAGATTTGCAAGCTGTATGTGATAGTGGCAGGTGTCAACCACGGTTTCACTAGACAGGTAATGCCACCTATCGCTCGTCCAAGTGACCCCAGACATTGGCATGACATTGTGACCATAATATCCAAAGAAGTTATCCGTTAGAAATGAATCTGTGAAAATCAGTATATCTTCTTGCATTGAGTGTTCTGGAATAACTTTCATAACATTCCTTAGACCTTTGACATTCCATAATAATACTTTGACCTCTGTATCAGGTTTGGATGGAGGCATTCTATTCCCTTCTAAGGGATGCTCCAGCATGATCTTGTCTCTTGAAGCGAAATCAGCTTACAATAACAAATAACACCTTGTGGCCAGAATCTGCTGAACTAACCATTTTCAGACTCATTTTCACAGTTTTGTCCATTTTCCGCTGATGTAAATATCCCAGGGCATGGCTGCCACTGATGTATAAAATTTGAAAAAAACAAAACAAAACAAAACAAAACAAAGGAACTTCGTTGTTAACACTGGAGTTATGAATAAAAGAACAAATGCTGTGGCGGGCCAGTCATATGATTAGTCTGTAAATTTTGAAGATTATGAAAACTCTAAATTATGTTATAGCTGTTGATGAATGATTAAGAATCAGGTTTTTGTCGATCACTAAGAAGGCATAAAGTCAATTCAATGAACATTGTAACCCCAATTATTATTGAATGATGAGCACCAAACTGCAATGACTTTAATACCCTCTAGTATGTACATTTTACGTCACAGAGCAAAAATATCCCAACAAAAGTTGCTTGTCTATGTCCCTTCTATACACAGGTAAAATATTTCGGTGTTATTCATTAACACTCTGTATATTTTATAAAGCATTACATTTAATTGCTTTATTTTAGTTGTATAATTTTAAAAAACTTTTACTAAAAACTATTGTATGCAGCACATATGCAAAAGCTTTACCCGACTCATCCACTAAAATTTGACACCTGCTGTGGAAGTTTAAGGTATTATAAGGTGTTTTCCTTGTAGATACTGCCCACTCTAACTTTTTCCCTTCAAATAACCTGGAATGTAAATTTGTATCTACTTTGTTTGTAATCATTTGAAGAGTCCTATAACATGGTTACGTTCAGTTGGACTAAATAAAAATCTAATTTAATGATCTTAAGCAATATTCTTAAAGAAAACACAACTGACCACAATCATCTGTTTGAACTCACTACTGCTGTGACCTAGTTCACTTAGTAGGTAAGCACTCAAGCCACATATCATTATACAAGAGTTATTCGGAAAGTAAGATCCGAATCACCGTAACTAATCAAATATCACACGAACATTTGAAACATGCAAGCGCACCGACTCTCAGCATACCTTGTTCGTCAAATGACACCATTTGCATTGGTATTGTTGCAGAGTGTTGTTTATAGTGTCAGTTCAAAATGTTTAAAACAATTGATCAGCCCGCCGATTGTAAAATATGGCGAGTGATTCAATTTTTGACAGCAAGGAAAGTTTCAGCAGGGGAAATTCAAAGACAGATAAGTGAAGTTTATGGCCCCAATGACAGCGACAATGACAGTGACAATGATGGCAATGAGTGACAGCAAAATCCGGTAAGTGGGTGAGAACTTTCAAGGACAGATGGGAAAATGTCCGTGATGAACCGCGATCAGGCCGACCATCAGTGATCACAGAAGATTTGGTCAATGCTGTGGACGAAAAAATTTGTGAAGACCGGTGATTCACAATTTCAACTTTAGCAGTGGAATTTTCGAATGTGGGTAGAACAACTGTGCACAAAATTCTCACTGAAAATTTGAAATTTTGCAAATAGTGCGCACATTGAGTTCCAAGGCTGCTTACTGAGGAACACCATATGTTAAGAATGGCTTGTGCTCTTGATTTTTTGGACCAATATTATAAGGGAAGTGAACAATTTTTAGAGAAGATTGTCACAGGGGACAATGCGTGGGTTTGTCACAGGACCCCAGAGTCAATGGTAGGCGTCACACGGCATCACCAGTCAAAGTCCAGACCAAGCAGACAATCTCAACTTGCAACGTTATGGCAACCGTGTTTTGAGATAGACTTGGAGTCTTGTTAGTCGAGTTTATGCAGCAAGGGACAACAATAAATGCAGCCGCTTACTGCGCTATCTTGACTAAACTTCAACATGCAACACAGAATAAGCGACATGGTCTTCTGACATCTGGAGTTATGTTGCTGTATGACAAAGCAAGACCCCATTCCGCCATTCACACCCAAAATCTGATCAGATCTTTTGGATGGGAACAGACAGATCACCCACTGTACAGTCCAGACTTGGTGCCGAGCACTTGTTCCGCTACCTAAAGGAGTTTCTCGGTGCAAGAATTTTGCCCAGATGACGAGGTGAAAGCAGTAGTTAAAGAATGGTTATTCTCACAGGTAAAAGACGTCTATGACTTAGGCATACAAAAGCTTGTAAAATGTTATGACAAATGTTAAACAAACATGGAAACTATGTAGAAAAATAGAGAAACATATAAGGAATTAAATAAAAACAGTTTTTTGAAACAATCTGTGATGGTTTATCTTTTATCAGATATTGGACATTACTTTCCGAATAACCCTTGTACCAGCAACATTAAGAAGAGTATCTTAGTAACTCCTCGATAAGGTTAATAAATTATAAGTACATTTGCATATAGATATAAGTACAGTATTATAAGAACTGCAGAACAGGAAACAATAAGCTAGGGATAAAATATAATACACTGATCTGCAGGTTATATTATTATTTTATTATCTAACAGAACTGAAGATGGCACATTATATGTATCTTAATACATGATGCATCTGGGATCCAGCATGGAAGAACTGAACAAACTGCTTCATAAATAAGTGACTCTAAATAGTACATTAAATAATTAATGTAAAGCACAAAATATGCATTGATATACAACACTATTGTTCGGCACTCAGTTGAGTCAATGATAAATGTCTCTTCTCACACCACAGTGCAAGGTACCTGTCGCAATTTTTTCCGCACCACAAACACTCACACTCATTTCCTGGTTGGTGGTATTTCCTAATTTTGCACACTTTGAAATGGAAGCTGTGTATCGCTAATCTGGTCACTGTGTGTCATAGGTCGTATAAGGGTTTTGTCCAGTCTTTGTATATAATCACGTCCGTGCAATAGAAGACATCCCATATGTCTTTCCGCTTCACTTGCATGTCCCAAAACAGTGTCTCGTTGCTGGCGATGGACTGCAGGAGAAGCTAGTCTCAGGTCCACTACAAGCGGTAATTCTCCTCTCATCATATATGTGAATCTTGAGGGGGTGAACTTCAACAGGCCTAGGGCTCATTTCAGGTATGTGCTCTTAATCTTTCCTAGGTCTACCAGATTCTTGTAACTTAGATGATGCCATATATTATGCATTATAGTACATTATGAAAGGAGCCTACACTGGCACTCATTGAGATACCGGTAGGGTTATGAAATAAGCAAAGCTAGTTTTATAATTGTCTTGGTGCATAAAAAAAATTGACTGCCCATGGCGATCAGCTATTAGCAAGTTCTTGGAGAGCATACTGTCAAGTCAAGCTTGTTCTTGGTCGTTTTCTTGAAACAAACAGATTTTTACAAGATGAAATGAACTCAATTTAGTATAGGCTAATATGAAAATTAACACGAACAGAACTGTTTTTATTTTAAATACAGGCTGTTTATTACACAGTTTCATTTGCTGTTCTCTAGGTTTCAAGACCGTTCCAAGTTTGATAATAATTAATTGACACCAAGCCTGTGTTGTAATGAAAATTTGTATCGAAATGGACATCACTATGATACTGTTACATTACATGTAATAAGCGTAATATGGTTAGTAAAAAAAAGTTTATATAATATGTGTTATGTTTTATTTTATGAGTGCTGACATGTGTGTGAACTGAATCCAACTAAGTTTTAGCTAAGGGTATACAGTTGTGTATTTTTTATGAAGTTTTTAACAACCAATCTCTAGTAATTAAAATAACCCTTCACTTAACATATCAAACATCTAATTTCATACAAACACTATGGTTCCATGATAATTAAAACAACTGGCCCAATAGTGACTAGAACCACTGATGATTAGTTCTTTAAGTATAGGATTCGTATTCAGAGAGATATTTGCTTTTATGAGGTTAAGTTAAACAATTATTCCACTATTCGATTCCTGAGAAAGTACCATACACCTGTGACTCTAAGACATTAACAACACTTCCTAGCCAAAGAGCTGGAAAGAACTCACTATCAGTGTTATGTAACAATGTTTAAAAATGTTATGTAACAATGCATCAATAAAGCATCTGTTTATTATTTACAAAATAAATTACTTTCAGCCATCACGAAATCCACAAGATATAATCAATTTTGTTAAAGTTGTTTAGCTGTGATGATGTCTGCAAATCCAAGTTAGCATAGGTACAGCCTGTGTGTCTTGCATAACGCTAGTCGAGTAATGGCGACACTGACAAGCATAAGCTCGGTATCCATCTTTAGTTACTAAACGTGACTTCACTCGCTCAAAATCTGGCATGTTAGTCCTCAAGAACAGATAGTCAGTGGATGGTGACCACTGGTAGTCATCAAAGGAGTAAACTGCAAAGTCACACGATATGCAGTGCAGATTGCTACAACACCTACAAAAAAAATACAGAAACAGATAGTCAATGGATAGCAACCACTGCAAAGTCACATGATATGCAGTGCACATTAAAACAAACCGCAAAAAAACAAAAACAGATAGTCAGTGGAACGCAACCACTGGAAGTAAATGCAAAGTCATCTAACATGTAATGTTGATTGCTACAACTTATTTACTCAATGGCAAAAGACAATTGCTAAGCAAGCTGAAAGAATATCATCTATTTTATGGATCCTGGAGGTATATTGCCATGCTTAACTTAGCCTGCCATTCAACACTATTCTGTGCTAACTCCATCCAACCACCCTCGCAAATCCTACTTCCCTTAAATCTATCCTAATATTGCCCTCCACCTAGTCTAGGTATTCCAAGTGGTCTTTTCCCTTCGGGTCTCCCAGTCAATATTTTTTAGATATGTCTTTCCTCCCCATGCGTGCAACATGTCTAGCCCATTTCATCCTCCGTGATTTCATTACCCTTACTATAGCTATATCTTTACTTAAGAAGACTGCAACTCCTTCTCTATATACATCATCCTCCTCTTCCCTGCAAGAATAGAGGAGCATGTTTCCATTCGCTGTCTGGAATTCACCGCAGGAGTTCTATCTAGCTTCACTGATTTCAAGAATAGAAAGCTTATAATTTAACATATCTGCTTCTACTTGTGCCAATTTTCCTGTTTCCCCCATTGTTTGAACAACATTCCAGTGGCCAATGAGGTCGGTGAGATATTTCCACTGGCCTAATCCTTCTGGTGGCACTATGGTCCTGGGGATGACTCAGCCTCTAACAGAAATGAGTACCAAGAGTAAAAAGCAGCCTGTGCGTATGGCTGACAACCTTACCAACTTCCTGTGCCAATGGCTCAATCTGGAAGCCTCAACCTCCCAGAAACCCTATGGGTCTCCATGGCCCATACAGGGATCGCTTTACCTATCTAGGGGTTGGGTGCACAATATCATTTATAGATGCAACTCAGTATTCTATAAATGTAGAAAGAAACATACTATTGGACATTAAGGGCAATGCATCTCTTAAAGCAGATAACACTTGAAATTTCAAACTTTGCTTAAGCTTTCTCGGTAGCATCTATACTACCTTACCATTTTTAATGTATTAATATTTAATATGTGCATTAATGCAAAAGTTTGATGTATGTAGACTCACATGCATTTAAAACAACTTCTGTGAGAGCAAATTTCACTGAGGCGACCTGTTTCAATTTTTATGAAGGTATTGAGGAAGAGATAATGTACCTGGATTACTTAAATTGGGATAAACGTCTAAACCAGATCATTGTGGAAAGAGGTGACCCTTTCGAGTATGGAGTTACGAAATTTGAAGAAAGATTCCGGCTATCAAAGAATACTGTGTGGTGGCTAGTAAATTAAATGACTGAGAGGTTAGAGTTTCCTACAAATAGCAATCATGCTGTTTCACCCATGAATCAAGTGTTAACAACTTTGAGATCATAAGCTATGGGAGCTTATAATATTGAGATTAGGGATATTTCTAGCATTCACAAACAAAAGCCTTATGTATTAACAGTGATGTCTTTCTGTCCCCGATTTGTATCGCTCCCTTTGAGAGCACAATTAAAATCTATGATGGATGGAATTCATCAAATTGGTGGATTTTCTGGTGTTGTGGGAATTATAGACTGTACAAACATCAGGATTCATTCTCCTGGAGGAGACAATACAGAACTGTTCCGTAACAGAAAGTCATATTTTTCCCTTAACTGCCAAACAATCAGTGACCATAATTTATTAATAAGAGACATTATAGCAAGATGGCCTGGATCTGTGCATGACAAAGGTCATATTTTGGAATTGTGGCCATAGAACACTGTTCGAAAATAAAGAAATAGAAGGGCATTTATTGGGAGATAGTGGTTATGCATGCAAAAACTACTACTCTGCTTTTCAATCCATAGTCTCCTGCACAGCACAGATACAACAGATCACATATTAAAACCAGAAATACTACTGAAAGGCAATACGGAGGAAAATAAGATTTCCTATACTATCGGTTGGACTAAGATGTGGCATGGAAAAGGCAACGACAATAATAACTGATACTGCCATTTTGTACAATATTGCAAGAACTACCACCAGTGAAGATCCACCAGATGACCCTGAAATGCTGACTACTCGAGGAATTACGTGGTATGAAAGGAAACGATATTGGAGCCTGTCCCTGAAAGAGTTAATGCATCTTAATGATGCTTTACCTGGGAGAGCAGTTTGCCAAGCCATGATTAATCAACATTTCAATAAACTGAAATAGTAAGATTTGGATCCAGCAATGACCCATGGTTCTACAATACCTGCACCCAATTTGGATCAACTCAAGACAATATTAATGATACTAATGACCTCCCCTGTCATTTATGTCCTCCTGAAATTCACATAAGCAATATAAAGGTAATTGTGGTTTGAATATACATATTAGGAAGTGTCATGCTGGAAATGAACATAATGCCACATGGACAGCACAGATAACCTTGGGTCTTTAGGGACCCGTTTGTTGACCTGTAAGAACACTACCCATACTGTAAAACGTTTGCCAAAAGCAATAAGAGTAACTGTTGCATACAAACTTGCAAATACAATTGACATATGTGTTGAAAAGAATGATTTTCAATCTTGGGAAAGGTCACTTTCTTTTGCATATGCTGCTTTCTGAATTCCTGAAAGGTCAAACAAGTCTCTTGCAACTTTGATGAAGAAAAACATTAATAATCTACAAGTCGATGTGGCACCTATTCAGAAGACCAAGTTCAGACATCACTTTCTAGAAGAGTAGAGTTGAAGGTTTCAGAAGGCGATATCAAAGGAGACGTAAGAATACTTTCTTCACAGGATACCCTTGCTACAGAAGATTTGGCCACGCTTGAGAAATTACGGGAGAAACATCCTGGCGCATCCCAACCATTAACTTTTCCTGAATTACCAGATTTGAACATTCATAGTTTTGCTGTTAATGAGAAGAATGATGAAGAAGCCATCCTTTCTGAAGGGTTCAGCTGGAGGAATTGACGGCATCCGACCACGACATTGGAAAGATGTTATCACTAAATCAAATGGCAAAGCTGGTGTCTTTCTAGTTAAACTACTACCAATGCCATCTATTGTGCAAAAGGTGAAACTGGGAAAAAATTAAATAATTCATCTTTTCCTTATTCTCTACCTTTTCCACCCTGTTCCTCCTTTTCTCTCACCTCCTCCTCAAGCTAACTACCTATTTGGGATCTATTCCTAACCGTAAATTTCAGACCGACCGGTATACAAACTCATGACTGCTAGCACCGTAATCAGCGGCCTTAACCACTACAACATGAGCGATTCCTGAGCGGTGAAGGGAAAATTGATCTAAGTTTAGAGAGCTTTAATACATGAGAAATAGCAGTTTACATGCAACTGTCGTTTTTTATCATTGTGAAATATTATGTTGGCTCTGAAAGACCCGTTTTGGTGCAAGGGTCCATTTCGTAATATTTTTTTTAAAATTATGTATATTTTTGATATGGTACAAAGGTAATTTTCATAACGCTGTGATTTTCTATATTTTTAGGCATATATGATGAAGGGTACAATAGTGAGCTGCAATGTCGGCATTGAGCAGCTTCACAGCCGGGATAGGGAAAATAAGGAAGGTGCACGCCCAAGGCTCAGAAGCAAGGAGAAGCGGCCGGCGGGCAACAGCAGGCGGAGCTTGCCTGTGTGACCCCTAAAATTGTCTTTTGTATAACAACTGTAATTAGTTACTGTATTACCTAACATCAAGACGATTTTAAATTTCCTGTTATTTAATGAAAATGTGTCATACCAGGTACCAGGGGAGTTGAACCTGTGGCAATTCATACCAACTGGCCTTAAGAGAAAAGTGAGTGTGACAACGCTACATCTAGCCTTCTGGCTGAATAAACAAGGCCATGGGTCCAAGTAATAATCTTTGTACTTAATTTGCATAAAACTAACTTGAGTAAAAAAACAGCAAAGGGGACATTTATTCCTTATTCTTTCACTTTTGTTTATTTCTGCCAAAGGAACAAGCTGTTGTGCTGCACAGTTATACTTCTTCCACTCAGTATGTTCAATCATAAAATAAATACTTTTTTAAAATTAAAAAAGTATATGTAGTATGCATATTATTTCTGATTAGGGAAAATTACATCTCTATGTGTGATGAATGTCAATTAATACAAGTGAGTTCTTTTCTAAGATATTCAATAAAGGTTGAGTGATGATGAAACATTAGCTTACAAAAGAAATGTAAAATCATTCTTACTTCGGTGAGCCTATAGTTGCATAACCTTTACAATGTTCACTACCTCCCAAGAACACTGGGAAACATCTGTTTGTTGCATATTCTCTAGGAGATAGGTCTCTCTTTGATTTAGTATCAGGGTTGTCATCCACATCTCGTAAGATGTCATCATAATCAGAGGAGTCACATCTGGAAATAGAGATACAACTACTGCACCTGTTACAATTCTTAGGATAGGCTTGCAAAGTAAAGAACTAAATTTTGTACAGACTATGGAGACAATTCAACCTCCCACCATAGGAAGATGGTAAGGTTATTAAATCTAAGCACCTGCTGCTTCTGCATCCAAGGTTACCCCTGGTAAGGTACTCAATTTTGTCAGAAGCAGATTCAACATCAAGGATATATTGGCACCAGAAGGATTAAAGTAATTGAAATACCCCAACAAGAATCAAGCAAACACCATCTGGTTACAATCATATTTTGATATCTTATACCAGTATGATATTCTTTGGTTTCATACCTCTTTACCAAGACAGATGCTTCTGGAATATTTTCCATGAAATACCTCATGAACAAAAACCAAAATCAAATGTCACATTTTATTTAAACATTGCACTCCAACCATGAAAGCAAGAAACAATATCTACTAGTCTACTACAACTACAGCATATAATTATTATTTGAACACAGCACGCTTATCAAGTAAATGAGACACAATAACCACTAATCTATAACTATATATAGGGCCCTGATTTATTGGTGAAATAAAATGGGTGATTTCTGTGTTAACTTCCTTCTAATTCGGTGGGTATTTCGTGAAATAAATTGCTTATACTACACTGGGAACATTGCGCAATGATAAATTTTGCTTCTTTATTTACATGAACTAACACCCCTCCCCCCATTTCTATATTCTTCTGCCCTTGTATGAACTGAAGTAACTTTCGATTTAGGCATGATTAGAGTTAATGTTCAAATATAATGACGAGAAATATTATCGTAATTTCTACGAAACACTATCATTTGCAAACAGAAGTGCCAACCATACCACTGTGGATAAAAGATGAAATCTGTTGAATACAAGTAACAAACATTCTACACTCTTCTGCTGTAATCGCTCATAGGTATCGCTAACTTGGCAAAGAGATAGCAGGAAAGGAGTGTACTTAGCAGTACAAACCAGGTCACAGACAATCTTTGCATAAATTCTGCAATCTTTGTAATCGACCACAAATATCGATATATCGGTAAATCTTCAACAGCTGTTGAAACAGCAAAAAAAAAAGCATGCTGCTAAAAAATACAAAAATATAGTACACCAAAACACAATATTGTGATTTTAAGGCACATTTTCGTGCTCATTTCTCACTTTACGGACAGAAGGGGCATATTTCGCGCTTATAGACACATTTCGTGGAATCGAGTAAATTTCGTGATATTTCGTGGATTCAATTTGGTATTTTAAGCATATAAAAGCTAAATATAGCTAAGGGAGGTTGTTTTATAAAATTTCACGCTTATCGTTGTTAACAAAAAATACGACCCCTAACTATATAATTACACTGGGTAACATCATTTCTATAACTACATCTCTCGAAGGAATTTTCACAAATTTTGGATTCTCGTTTAAAGGAGAAGATTTCTAGCTCCTAGTACAACATCTCTGGTACCGAACAAAAGAGGAGTTTTATGAGTACTTCACTGAAGACTGTTTACTTAATAACATTCAATCAATCAATCTTTAATTCACCTTTAAAACTGAACAATACAGTTATGGCTTTGTCTTTACAAAAAAATAATAAATAAGACTACCTATATTACAGACTGTAAAAACAACTAAGAGCTAAATTACATCATAGCCTATAAAGTAGGTCTACACGTCAATAACACAAATAACACATATGAAATGCAGGTGAACATGGTGCGAAAGTGAAAATGTAACCTTGGAATTACTCGTGCTTACTGTCAAAACATTAAATTCACAGATGCATTAAAATATTCTTTAACGTCATAAAATGGATTGGCAATAAGCCATGATTTTAACACCTTTTTGAATCTGGTCAAGCCAATCGTGTGAGCCTCTCTGGGTAATCTGTTGAACATGTCCACTGCCATATTATTATACCACTGTTTGGATTTTGTCAATCTTACATTGGATTTGACTATCAAATAGTTAAACCTAGTAGGATAGCTGTGATGGGAATGTTGAAAACTGTAATTTGCTAGATTTGCCTTTACTGCAACCAGACAATTATAAATGTATTGGTTAAAGACTGTAAGAATATCTAAATTGATGAATAATGGACGACAGTGAGCATCAAATGATGCGTTGGAAATTATTCTTACAGCTTTTTTCTGCAGAATAAGTATATTCTTAACATTTACACCATTCCCCCATAAATGGAGTTCATATGACAAAAATACTATGAAAAAAGGCATAATATGCCTGTTTCAAGTAATCCTTGGGCACCGAATATTTCAAGTGACGGAGTAAGTATAGGACACGCGATAGTTTCTTACAGACATGAGCAATATGGTCATTCCAAGTTAATTTAGCGTCAAGTATAATACCAAGCAGTTTGCCATTTGGGAGCATTATATCATTCAGGGGCTTCATAGAAAAGACCAAATGCTGTGTTTTTTCGTTGTTCAATTTAAAACCATTTGCCTCAAACCAATTTGCTGCATCTTGTAAAGACGAGTCCATATACTGGGCAAGGTCGCATAGGTCATGCATAGAGGACAATAGAGTGGTATCATCGGCAAACAGAATTGCATCACAATTTATGCTAAGTGGCAGATCATTGATCATAATCAGTAAAAGAAGTGGGCTGAGAACAGACCCTTGGGGGACCCCGATATTAATCTCTGCTGGGTACGAGAAGGCTCCCTTAATACAAGTACTCTGCGTACGATTTGACAGGTATGACCTAATTAATTCTAATTCTTTGTTAGCAATACCATAATAATGAAGTTTCTGACAGAGTAGATTATGATTAACACAATCAAACGCCTTCGACAAGTCACATAACACAGCCAATGTGCTACGATGATTCTCGAAGCCCGAGATAGCAGAATCAATAAGACTTTCAATGGCGTCCAAAGTAGAAAGTCCTGCTCTGAAACCAAACTGTGCTTTATTAAATAACGACTTAGTTTCGAGGTATATAGTTAATTGTTTTTTCATTAAGGATTCAATTACCTTGGAGAAGATGGGTACAATCGAAATCGGTCTATAGTTATCACACTTAGAAGGGTCACCTTTCTTGAAAACTGGAATGACTTTGGATCTCTTCAGAGATTGGGGAAATATACCAGAGAGAAAGCACTGATTAATAGAATACGTCAATGGTTCAATAATGAAATAAATAACCTGTTTTAGCAGTTCACTGTCCATATCATAAAAGTCTTTACACTTTGAACTTTTCAACTCTAACACTGCACTCAGTACATCTTCTTGATTTACTAGTTTCCAGACAAAATTACTATCCACAACTAAATTCGTATTTTGGAGATAACCCGTGGCTAAACGTTCAGACTGATTGACTGATGCAGCAATATGTTCAGCAGCAGTGACAAAAAAATTGTTTACATCATTGGGACTCAGGTCAAGGTCACACCGACAACCCTTTTTATTACGGGCTATATTAATAACTGATTTGTTTATGTAAGCTGCATTGAATTCACATTTTGCTTGCTTGATTGCGATGGCATATTCCTTTTTTGCTTTGTTGTAGAGAGTCTTGGCCTCGATTGCATTAATATTTAAATGAGTTGCCCATGCCAAATAGCTATGCAGACGCAAAAGATACGCCTTTTGAGCTTTTAATATATCGTTGTACCAACCCAACTTAGGATTAGATTTAGTTCCTAAGGGACGCCTTTTTATAGGAAAGCAAACATTAAAACAGTCAATAAAGACTGTTATGAATTTTTCAAATGCTTAATAAAGTTAGATATAGTTGCATCGTTTATATGTCGCACACTAATCTCCCTAGAGGTAGTACTATTTGTACCTAAAGAGCCATTTTGTAATATATTAATGGACAATCCATCATGATCTGATAAAGGTAATTTTAGACATCCCAGCCACCCCCGACCAAAGTTAGGTCCCGAAGTACTTACCATGGACTGTTGCTAACATCAAATAGTTATCACATGTTAAATTCTAAAAAGAAATGTTTTTATTTTATGACTGTCAGATTGTATGATACTCTGTGAATATGATACATCTTACATGATGTTATGAAGGAGAAGATTTATCTGCTCTTGATCGTCACACATAAACAAGGTCAGTTGTGTTGTAATAATAATTTGTCAATGTGTTATTATGAGGTGACATTGTTTATACATTTATACCTTTCTTGCTACGGTACAACGCACATATTACAATACAATCATTAGGTTTCGATTAAAGCAGAATAGACGTTCTAAGTAACCAAGAAAAATATATACCCTATGTGCCCAGCAAAGAAAAGAATACATAATATCTCAAATTGAGATTTATAGATTCATAAAGGTTTTTAAACAGTAGTTTGTCATCTCTTGCTAGGAACTTGCACAAACATAAATTTACTGCAACGCAAAAGTATTTTAAAGAAAATACTGAGTTACTGGTATGAAAAGGATTATTAAAGTACGACTATGTAACATTCGGACTGCCGGTGTGGTCTTGTGGTTAGCATCCTGATCACAGATCAGTTGGCCCGGGTTCAATACCTGGTACCTCATAGGATTTTTCTGAGATAGGGAGGTCTGAAACGGGGTGCACTTAGCCTTGTGATTCAAATTGAGGAGCTACTTGATAGAGAAGTAGTGGCTCCGATCAATGAAACCATCATTAGGCATGCTCACCACATGACCCCCAATCCTGCCATCTGCCAATGGTAGATGATGCAGCAGTCGGGTGGTAGGCTTAGTCCCTTCAGGGATGTAGCACCACGGAGTTTTTTTTATGGAATGTCTCACCAAGTTTTTTTTTAAATTTTTTTTAAAGAGAGCAAACCACCTAAAGAATGCTTTTGCAACATGCTAATGGAGGACCATATCACAGATGATGAATATTCATATGCAAAGACAGTTTGGGAGAAATTTAATTTGCAAAACTTTGTCCAGAATTCAGATATCTATCTCAAAACCAGTGTTAATGCTCACAGATGTCTTGCAAAATTTTCGAGAGATGTGTTTAGACGTACATGGATTGGATAGTGTATACTATTACACAATACTGGATTTGCATATGCAGTGATGTTAAAATACATGGAATCAAATTATCTATGTCAGACATATATATATGATTCTAAGGTCCCAGCCATACTAGAAGCATTCTGATGCACTGCACGTTGAGCGGCAACACGAGGGTACCTCAAACCTGTGTTAACAAGTGCAGCTGGCCATACTGTGAACCCAAGGACATCGCTCTGCAATGCAGAATGCTCAGCCCTGTTTCAGATTTTGTGACGATGCTCAGGATGGGAAGTCAAGAACTAACTACAGAGTAAAAGGAAATTCTAATATCTGGGGTGCAAACTCAAATATTCCCATGGAATGACAGAGAGAATGATATACACCACTCTCGTTCATAATTACTTTATTTTTTTGCCATTTAAAGTCCCAATTACGTGTGTAGACTTACTATGTACACCTCTTATGTTAAAATGTTATCTTATTTTCCAATGCAGTGATTTAATTGGCACAAAATATTTACAGGAACTCACTTCCTTAATTCAGCAAATGCCATTTTTTTAATTGATCAAACAAATATTACAAAATAATAATAATAATAATAAACTTATAATAATAATATTGATTAATAATGAAAAATATAATAATAAAATAGTAATTTATTATTTTTGTGTAATGTTTTATAGCCTAGTATTAATAATTGATTATCAGGGCCCAGATTCTAATGACATGTCATCTTTTTATCGATGCTGCATAGACATTGCCAAATTGTAGATAAATCCTAGTCCTGGCCTCTAGATTATAGAAATACATTTTTATTAGGTCATATTTTGTCATTTTATGCAATTTTATATTTTTAGGGCATTTATTTAAATTTTAGGTCATTATTTTGTCATTTTCGTGTCATTTGCTTCCTTATTTTGTCATTTTCATGTATATACGTTGAGTGTATTAGCTTTTTTTTGTCCCTAGCGGTGCTGTCTTTGAAGTGTTGTTTGTTTAACGCAAGAAGGAAAAATTCGGCGTTAAAGTGTTGTCATGTCTCAGTCGGAATGAGAATAAAAGAAACGCCAAAATTTTGTATTATATTACTATTGTTATTAGATTGACTTGGCACCAGAGTCTGCCACCTGATTGGATTTCAGAGTTCAAACTACTGTTTACCCTCAATAAAAAACAATATAATCCGGCAGATCACAAAAGGAAATGCCGAATTTTGACTCACCAGTGCCTCAGTGCCAGTATAAATTTCCGTGAGAAAAGAACATTCACAACATTACAGTTATTTACAGTTTTTACAATTATGTAGAAACTAGTCTATAACTTTGTGTGTACAATAATATTTTTTTATAAATAAAATATCAGTTTTTAGGTCATTTTTTATAATTATTAAGTCATTTTCTTTAAAATATAGGGTCATTTTATAGGTCATTTTTCAAACAATTTTAGGTCATCAGAATCCGGGCACTGTTGATTATTATTATTATTATTATTGTATATTACTCTCTGGACTTCCCTCTATAAAATGGTGTATCATACATAATGGCGACGGCGTCATTCAAGAGCTTCAGTCGGACTGACGACAGTGACGACGCGTGTCAAGGATGGGGGGGTGCGGTGAAAAGCGAGTACAAGTGGCTGAGAGATGGAATCGGTGCCTAATTCTCGTTAATTGATTCAGAACGATTTTTAAATGTTTTTTTTTATAAAATAAATAATATTTGCGTATGGAACTAAAGAGCCGCATGTGGCTCGCGAGCCGCAGGTTGCCGACCCCTGGCTTAGAAGGATGTGTCATTTTTGGCATTTTCAAAGGTTAGTACTAAGTTAAATAACTATTTTATTTATGAAGATATCAACTTGAAGTAAAAACCCTCTTAATCTACAACATACAGTCTACAATTCATGTTATGACCTAAAATTTGTTAAGTCTTAAGGAAATAATCTATAACTTTATTAGAAAATGCAGTTTCGATTAGAAAAAATTAACAACTTTATAAAACCTTTTTTCATAGAAGGGATGAAAACACATGTTCAATATTTCCCCCCCCCCCACAAAGATATAGTAGATCACTAGATGCTAGTAAAATTTGAGATCATTTATATAAATCCTTTAGGTTTTATGGGTCTTCAAATATCGAGATTTTGCAAAATTGTTGGTTTTCAAATTAAAATACAGTAGAACCGCGGTTATCCGAGCCCCGACTAACCGAGTTCCGGGTTAACCGAGGTAGTAAAAAAAATTCGGAAGTTCGTTTTGCGGTAGATGCGTTAAAGTAACCGGGCAAAGTTTGTATTTTATTTTTATTTGTACGTTACTTTTTCCATTTGATAATACAGTAGATGCCGTTTTTCACATCTTTGATCACGTTTTCGTTCATTTCACCAGTTTACCATACGCTTCTCTATCGATTTTTGACAGAGTCCATGTTATCCGAGTTTTCGCTTATCCGAGGTACCCTCGGTTCACATTACTTCGGATAATCGAGGCTCTACTGTATCTCAAATGGGACTGAACAGAAAAATCTGAAATTTTCTCAAAATATTCTTCTAGTGCCTTGTAATCAACATATAAAATTTCATCACTGTGTTCTGACCAGAAGTATTTTATTTTTTATAAAGAAAATGCTAAAAAAATAACACCTTCAAATAAGCGAATAACAGTGTTAAAATACAATAAAAATTGTCAAAAATAATATAATTATTTTTTGTTGCTAGCAAAATTAAATATATCATAAAACTAACATATTAAATGTTCCATGGTAGTAGCACAGTATACGTATTAATACAGTAAAGAAACTCAGTCCGTTTTTCTGCCAGACGGACATGCGCGCGCAGATTACTAGCGATCCTACCGGCCATTGAGTAATACTACAATCACTACTGCGGGAAGAATGGAAATAAATAGGAGTCTTGAATTTTTATAGCAATGCGTGTTTCGAAAGGATGTTATTGTTCTGCTATAAATTGCAGTAACAATAAAGGAAGAAATCCTGAATTGCATTTCTTCACTTTCCCAAAAGATCCAGAAAGGTAAGAAGAATAATACATAATATTTATTGTATGCCTGCTGGCTTAACACCTTGACACATGTTCTGGTGTGGTTATGTTTACATTTACTTTAATGTAATATTTTTATCTTTAATTATGTTGTAATTTCTAACAATAGATACTAATGAAATGGAAATGTCAGCAGTCTATATCACGGTTAAGATAACAATATTTAGGGTGTCGTATTGTGATCGCTTAAGATAACACAATATTTGCTGCGGTGCAGCTTATTTCCTATGTGCATTGTAATGTATATGTCAGGGCTGGTTATGTATACAAATATGTGTGCCGTGTTGGCAGTCAAGAATGGCTATGTGAGCTCTAATGCACATGGCCATTTTGCAGCATGTAGCCGATTTTTTTTCTTTGCTTGCACAAACCTGACAATCAAAGATCCACATGCCCGGTTGTAAGGATCAATGCTAAGGAATATCAGTGCACATAACTCAATTTCGTAAAAAAGTGCACATAGTCGATTGTACAGGCGGTACGATATTTATTTTCTCGAACACGATGTAGGCGTAAAGATGACGAAAACATAATCTTACATCATAAATTCTCGGATACATGTGCCATTAAGGTGTTTGCGACAGTAAACTAACATGACATCATTATCCAAACCTAGGCAAGCAATAGGCTTACCTAAAATAGGCTACTGTTAAGAAGCGTATCTAGTCCAAGGTTTTTCCCACCTTTAAAATCAACGTTTAAGTTACAAATTATATTAAAGAGTGACCTTTGAATATAGGTTTGTCACACTGCTCGTCCTCAACTCCATTGTTGATATTGTATTTTGTTTCTGTATCTTACGGCTTCGATCTACCTTCAATTGTTATAATGATTTCAGGTGTAAAAAATGGGTCATCAATAGTCGGCGAGAAGACCTACTAACAAAAACTGTAAAATATTTAAATGTAAATTGCCGCCTACGTTTGGAACACTTCGAAAACAGCCAGTTTATGAATTCCAATAAGAATTCTTTAATTAAAACTGCTGTACCGACTGTATACTAAAAGCAGTTTTGGAGTATTAGAAATTGAGAAATATTGATAGAAACCTATATTTTTATTTGAATTTTGTATTGTATCTTATGTAATATTGTATTGTTTTTGTAAAATGATGACATTTCTATTCTAATGAAATATTAGGCTACTTTTAAAAATAAAAATGAGTTATAATTGGTTTTCCAAGAATCATCTTGAAGTTATTAAAACTTGTAATAAGAATAGCCCTAGGAACTGCAGTGCAAGTAAGTAAGTGGCAGGTAAGTGGCATTTAAAAATTGTGCCTGATCTTAACTAAAATATAATACATGCTTCATTGTTTCTTAAATTTAAAATTCAGTTTTGAAAGAAGATTTTTTTCTCTTATTATAACATATTTTGTTATGTGTTTATGCATTTACACAAGTTATTTTATATGGTGAGAATGCAGTTTTACTCAACCGCCGCATGGAGCGCTAGTGTCGCCCAGCTAACAAGTTGTCATAGGACTTTTAACACACAGTTTCCTTACTGTTTTAATACTTATACTGTGGTAGTAGTCATAGCAATCAATACTCCAGCAGAAAAAGGCAAGTCTCTACAGACTCCTCTGCAGGGTTGTAAAAAAGCCGGCTAAAATTGAAAAAGACCTGACCAGCGGTTTTTTTCAATTTTAGCCGGTTAAAATCATGATTTTAGCCGGCTAAAATCAAATTTAGCCGGCTAAAATCAATTTTTCCTGGTTGGGGGAGGTGGGAGCGGGTTGAAATTTTGAAAAAATTATATTTAGGGCCCTATGGGGTTTAGAGGGAAACTTTGTCTGCATAAATTAGACACCAATGATTCAGTGGTTGTAGGGGTGAGGGTGGAAATAAAAAATGTTTAAAACCATGTGTGTGGGGTATCGTTCAAAAGCTCTTGATGAGTAATCTTTAAATCAACAACTAGTTTCTCAATAGCGCTCATATAAGGAGAGATTTGAATTTTTGAAAGTCAAAAGTACTTTAAAATATACCTCAGCCAATAGGCATGCCAAAATGAATTCATGAGGACCAACTGAGGCTAAAATTAACAATGAAATAAAGTTTGAAATATTAAAAATAATAGTTAAATATCTTTAGAACAATAATCCTTGGCCAAATTAAAAATGAAATAATAAAAGATATCAATTAATACATAATTAACAACTCTCTTTTTATAAAAAAATATTTCAGTTTTTATTCTACATTTACCCCAATAAATTCATAAAAAGCACTATGAAATCTACCTCAGCCTGTGCCCTGTAGGCCTACCTAAAGGGATTTTTTATACTTATTTCTCCATCAATTACACAAATCTGAAGCGTAATCACCTATCGCTGGAATTTTGTCAAGCCATAGAATCTTTACATCGTATGCCAGCCAGTTCTGCATCAATCGAAAGAGTATTTTCTTCATTTGGGTTAATACAAACAAAATTGAGAAACAGACTAGGCAATGAAATAGCCCAGAAGCTTGTATACATCAACAGGCAGAATAAAGCAAATATGCAAGAGTCTTATGATGAATGGTGAAATTACCATATTTACTTGAATATAACGTGCCCTATTTTTGTCCATTTGTAGATTTCAATACTGAGGTGCGCGTTAAATTCTAGTACAAATCCGTTTCGTAGGTCGGAGGTAATATTGATCTACATAACAAGGCATTGCTATAATTCTTGACTACACCATATGAAATTTAATTTCTGAAACATAATGATAAAATAGTTTTTGTCAGTTCTATAGTGCAAATGTGGAATATTGTGCATTGTCGACTTTAAACTCATTTAAGAGTGATATCAGCTTTTATTGTGAAACATGCATTTAACATTTTGTTTGTCCATTTAGCAATAAAAAATAAGCACCTCCGAGGATTCCAGTGATGAACACATTAGTGAATATTGATGACCCATGTCTATCTGCCTACTTGTAGGCCTAAAACTGGCAGTTAACTGTAAATGTTTATGTGTTGGTTCATTATTCTATAAATACTAAGACAAAATTCCAAATAAAATATCCTCCTATTGATGCGCATTACATTCGCTAACAAACTCTTTTTTTATGATTTTAAGTTTCAAAATCAGGGTGCGCATTAAATTTGAGGGTGCATTATATTGGAGTAAATACGGTAATTAACTATTGCTGGGAATTACACAGTGAGTCCCACGCAAGAGTTGGCCAATGACGTGGGATTCTGCGAAGCGGCGGGCACAGCTCCAACTCCCGAGCGAACGGGTGAAATATCTACGCAAATAAATCCGTGATTAGTGTAATGATTCAGGTTCTCATATTTACAGTTGAAATTACAATGAAAATAACCACATACCTCATCACAAGAGCTGCTGGAAATGTTCTTCTCTTGCATCCACACAATACTGGCACCTTTTCAGGAAATTTTCTTTCACACCCATAATTTCAGCTTCTGAGACAGAGTTAATTTCTCTTGTGATATTGTTTTTAAGTTCTTCTAACAGCATGTGACTATTATTTATGGGGAAACTTCAAAAATAAAGTGTATAGGTCAATTTCCCATACATTAGAAGAACTTGAAGACAATATCACAAGAAAAATTAACTCTATTTCAGAAGCTGAACTTATGCGCGTAAAAGAAAATTTCCTAAAATGGTGCCAGTATTGTGTGGATGTAAGAGGAGAACATTTTCAACATCTCTTGTGATGAGGTACATGGTTATTTTCATTGTAACTTTATCTGTAAATGTGAGAACCTAAATCATTACACCGATCGCGGCTTTATTTGCTGTGCCCGCCACGACGCAGAAACCCGTGTCATTGGCCAACTCTTGCATGAGACTCACTGTATTGAATTACACTAAATACAATCTTAGGTTTCTGAGCTTCTATCTTTTAAATGTGTGATGTTTGGAAATAAGAACATGAAAGAAACTTCAATTATTTTTACTCGATTTGATTTTATCCAGATAAAATGCCTGGCATTTTTCAAGCGGATAAAACTGGTAGCTCTGCATTTGCACTCAGTAGGCCTAAGTGATGTTTGGAAATAAAAACAAGAAAGGAACTTCAATTTTTTTTTCAATTTGATTTTAGCCGGATAAACTGTCTGGCTTTTTTCAAGAGGATAAAACTGAGGCCTACTACAGGTTCTGAGCTTGTAACTTTTAAATTTGTGATTTTTGGAAATAAAAACATGAAAGAAACTTCAATTATTTTTATTCAATTTGATTTTATCCGGCCTGGCTTTTTTTGAAGTGGATAAAACTGGTAGCTCTTCATTTGCACTCAGTAGGCCTAAGTAGGCATACTACAGGTTCTGAGCTTGTAACTTTTAAATTTGTGATGTTTGGAAATAAAAACATGAAAGAAACTTCAATTATTTTTATTCAATTTGATTTTATCCGGCCTGGCTTTTTTCAAGTGGATAAAACTGGTAGCTCTTCATTTGCACTCAGTAGGCCTAAGTAGGCATACTACAGGTTCTGAGCTTGTAACTTTTAAATTTGTGATGTTTGGAAATAAAAACATGAAAGAAACTTGAATTATTTTTATTCAATTTGATTTTATCCGGCTGGTTTTTTTTCAAGTGGATAAAACTGGTAGCTCTGCATTTGCACTCAGTAAGTATTACAGGTTCTGAGCTTGTAACTTTTAAATTTGTGATGTTTAAAAATAAAAGCATGAAAGAAACTTCAATTATTTTTATTCAATTTGATTTTATCCGGCCTGGCTTTTTTCAAGTGGATAAAACTGGTAGCTCTTCACTTGCACTCAGTAGGCCTAAGTAGGCATACTACAGGTTCTGAGCTTGTAACTTTTAAATTTGTGATGTTTGGAAATAAAAACATGAAAGAAACTTGAATTATTTTTATTCAATTTTATTTTATCCGGCTGGTTTTTTTCAAGTGGATAAAACTGGTACCGGTAGCTCTGCATTTGCACTCAGTAAGTATTACAGGTTCTGAGCTTGTAACTTTTAAATTTGTGATGTTTAAAAATAAAAGCATGTAAGAAACGTGAATTATTTTTATTCAATTTGATTTTATCCGGCCTGGCTTTTTTCAAGTGGATAAAACTGGTAGCTCTTCATTTGCACTCAGTAGGCCTAAGTAGGCATACTACAGGTTCTGAGCTTGTAACTTTTAAATTTGTGATGTTTGGAAATAAAAACATGAAAGAAACTTCAATTATTTTTATTCAATTTGATTTTATCCGGCCTGGCTTTTTTTGAAGTGGATAAAACTGGTAGCTCTTCATTTGCACTCAGTAGGCCTAAGTAGGCATACTACAGGTTCTGAGCTTGTAACTTTTAAATTTGTGATGTTTGGAAATAAAAACATGAAAGAAACTTCAATTATTTTTATTCAATTTGATTTTATCCGGCCTGGCTTTTTTCAAGTGGATAAAACTGTTAGCTCTGCATTTGCACTCAGTAGATCTAAGTAGGCCTACTACAGGTTCTGAGCTTGTAACTTAAATTTATGATGTTTGGAAATAAAAACATGAAAGAAACTTCAATTATTTTTATTCAATTTGATTTTATCTGGATAAAAGTGCCTGGCTTTTTTCAAGTGGATAAAACCGGTTAAAACCGGCCGGTTAAAATCAGGCCGGCTTTTTTCATAACAACCCTGCTCCTCTGTAGCTCCTTTTTTCAGTAATCAGTAGCTGTGCTTGACTGAAGATATCAAAACAGTTGCCCCTTTAGTTAAAAAAAATCAATTTCACCAATCCACCAGTTCTGATCATAACGCAGGCAACAATGTCCTTTACTTCGAAAGATCTTATTTCAAATTCTGGCAAAATGGAAACACTATGTTCTCTATAAATATCACTTTTTGAGTGAATGTACAGTGGTATTAATCAGAGGCGGCAGTCAGATGCGCGTGAGAGAGGTGACGCATGTAGGAGGAATCATGGGGAGGGGTAAGAATGTTGAACTGCGCTAGCGGGAGAGGAGAAGCGATTGTAACAAGGTCTCTTGTTTCTTCACTGCATTATACGATCTTACCGCACTGAAAGCAACGACACAACTAACCCATACACCCCTCCATGCAGTACAAATGTTTATATTGGACTCGTCTGCATCTACTGAGCATCCATGCTTGGACTGCCACGTCTGATTAACAACACTGTAACACCTTGTGATGCTAGAAGTTTGTTCCACAGCTGAGCCAAAGGTTTAAAAAATGTAAAGGTACAAATATATAGGAAATACCTTTAATTTCTTCAGAACAAAATTTTAACATTTCTTCTGCTGAAGGTATCTGGTCCAAATATGGTCTTTGTAAACTAGCCATCGAGACAGCCCTCTTTGTACCCCCTCCAATCCCATTGCAGGCATTCTTTCCATGAGAAGTGGCAAAAAAAATTCTATTCAGCTTCAAAGTGATTGCAAATATTCAAAAAGTTCTTTTTGTTTTGGTACTGGCTACCTCTCCATCGCTAAAATAAACTATTTTTTTAACTGAAGGGGCAATTTTTTTGATATCTTCAGTCAAGCACAGCTACTGATTACTAAACAAAGGAGCTACAGAGGAGTCTGTAGAGACTTGCCCTTTTCAATTCAGCATATTCTGGCTTGCTCAGTAAATGTGGCAATAGGGTCTCCTTCTGCTGGAGTATTGATCACCATGACTAATATTTAATTTTACTAGCAACAACAAATAATTATATTATTTTTGACAATTTTTATTGTATTTTAACACAGTTATTCGCTCATTTGAAGGTGTTATTTTTAAGCATTTTCTTTATTAAAAATAAAATACTTTTGGTCAGAACACAGTGATGAAATTTTATATGTTGATTACAAGGCACTAGAAGAATATTTTGAGAAAATTTCAGATTTTTCTGTTCAGTCCCATTTGAGATATTTTAATTTGAAAACCAACAATTTTGCAAAATCTCGATATTTGAAGACCCATAAAACCTAAAGGATTTATATAAATGATCTCAAATTTTACTAGCATCTAGTGATCTACTATATCTTTGTGGGGAGGAAAATATTGAACATGTGTTTTCATCCCTTCTATGAAAAAAAGTTTTATAAAGTTGTTAATTTTTTCTTATCGAAACTGCATTTTCTAATAAAGTTATAGATTATTTCCTTAAGACTTAACAAATTTTTGGTCATAACATGAATTGTAGACTGTTTGTTGTAGATTAAGAGGGTTTTTACTTCAAGTTGATATCTTCATAAATAAAATAGGCCTAGTTAAGTTATTTAACTTACTGCTAACCTTTGAAAATGCCAAAAATGACAGATCCTTCTAAGCAAAATGGCCACTAGTTGCCAAAGCGTTAGTGATAAAAATGTGAAAAAAATTGTTTTGTACTCCCAGATACACATAGAAACAGAAAATATATAGGCTACTTAAAAATGAAATAAAATAGGTCAGCAACAAATTATTTTATTATTGGTTGATTTCATATGGATTGACCCTATACCACAAACGATTGCTGAGCGGTGAAGGGAAAATTGATCTATTTAAGTTTAGAGAGCTTTATTAATACGTGATAAATAGCCATTTTCATGCAAGGGTCTTTTTTTTATTATTGTGAAATATTATGTTGGCTCTGAAAAGAGCCATTTTGATGTATATTTAATATGGTACAAGGGTTAATTTTGTAATACCTTATTTATTTAGTGTATTTTTAGGCTAATGTGTTGCAAGGATAATTTTCGTAATAGGCCTATTTTATTTTGTGTATTTTTTATACGGTGCAAGGGTCATTTTTGTAATATTTTTATTTATTTTTGGTACCGGTATTGTTAATATGGTTCAATGGTTATTTTTGTAACATGAAGTTGTTATATGTTTATACATATATGAGGAAGGCTACAATAGTGAGCTGCAGTAAGTTATAGGCACTGAGCAAGTACATAGACGTGATAGATGTAGGGGAAGCAACCAGTGGCACGCACATTGGCTCGGAAGCTGATGGCCAGCAGCGGAAGTGAGTGGGTGGAGCTGGGCCGCTGCACGACCTAAATCTATCTTTTGCCTGAATTTTTTCCACGTGATCCACTCTCACTCCCAGCCCTAGGCGAAATGGAAGAATCAGTGGCACCTTGCCCTCTGTACCGGTACTGCATATTAGGCCTATACTGCGCTATGCGATATTAATTGTAATTCAATCACCCTTGCACCAAAACGGTTATTTTCAGAGCCAACATAAATATTTCATAATATTTCACAATTATAATAAACGACCCTTGCACCAAAACTGCTATTTTCTGAGGGTGCCATAGATTCTGACATTTTCCCCAGCCCTACAACAAAGCATCGTCTACAGCAAGGATATCATAATTCAACAGCAGTTAACAGAGCTGAGCCGTTCGTTAGCTTCTCTCGTATGAACATGTTCATTTTGTTCCCCATTTTCTCTGATGTTCAAGAAAGCTTCGCTTTACTGCCAAAACTATATACACCTTAAGTTAGTTGTCTTTAAAACAATGCATGATCACAATGTACTTCTGAGCTGTAGTATTAATAATTCCACTAAACTTGAGAATAAGGTGACAGCCGTCTCAGCCGGACCGTACCGAGTGAGACCAAGACTACAATGTTGCCAATATTATAAACATGACTACATGCAGATTGAATTCAGAAGATAAACGACGGTTGTAAACGTATGTTTTATGAAAGATGTGAAAGGGTAAAAAAGTTTCTACATTAAGGCATGTAGTGACAGCTAAATTCTAGGTCAGTGACAGGTTATGTTAGGTTAGGAACAGTTATATTAGTTTAGGAGCAATATACTGAGTAGTATAAGTAGTAGTATTAGTGAGTGTTCTTAAAGTCATCGGAGAAAATGCGCTTTTTTAAAGCCGATGGATATGCAACGAGTATGTACAGTGATGTAAATAAGAATGATCCGATGGATTACCGTATGTAAACATTATACTGAAAATTCAAAATCTTGGCATGCTTTTCACGTACCATATGTGAATATCACATTTAATTGTCATTAAGCATAAAATATGTCAATAAACATTATAAATAAACTTATTGGAATAAATTAAATATTCTGATTGAGATTTTTGATTGAGTAAAATTTCCAAAGTTGTTGATATGTCAAATTCTTTACAATGAAAGAAATAGTCAATTATATAAAAGGGATTTTTTATTAACCAGTCATAGGCTATAATAAAATATCAATGTTACTACCACTATCACTAGAATCACCACCTGAATCTGAAGATTCTTCCATCTCATTGCAGTTTCCTTCATTTTGTCGACAGACTGTATAGGTTAAGTGTTACAAGTTACAACTTCCCTATACAGAAAGGCAGACGACAATGGTCAAACGCATTTCCATCAGTACCAAAGACCGATGGAAGTGTTTGAAGTGCGATGAATCATGCGCTGGAAAGGAGAACGAGCTGATGGATTCCAGCGCTGTGTTTAGGAACGCTCTCGATGCATGTGCACGAAAATGCATTGAGTTAAAAAACTTACCCATAGTATTATGTCTCAGATTGAATCTCTTTTGCGACGGGAAATTTTACCCTTGTACAAGTCGTTCCTCCGCGGTTCGGAGGGGCACGGTCGACTGGCTGAGCACACCTCGCTGTTTGCTGCCTACGCCATTCTGAAGGAGTTCCAATAATTCAACACGTTATGAAATGCATCTGCTAAACCAAGCCTTCATTGGTCCAGAAAGATTACATGAAACAGGATTCAAGGATAACTACTGGACATCTGCTTATTTACCAAAAGTTTTCGAGGGGACTGTGTAGCCTTCAAAACATAAGGGCTTACAAAAGGGGATAGTCTAGCACTGTGCTGGGTGTTATATTCTTTTAGAAACAGGAAAATCTGTTACCTTTGATGTTACATTTTAGACCCTATACATTCCATTCAAAATCGCCTAACATTTTTACGAAGATTCTAAATGTAAGAAAAATTGTGAAGAAGTAAACACAAAATTAGCAGCTAACCTGTATGATGATTGAGGTGAAATGAAGTTTCCTTTAACGTATTTTCTGGGCTTGTCTTCGTTGTCAACATTTAAAAACTTATTCTCCACTTCTTCCAACAGTATATCTATATCTTCTTCCATAGCTTATCTTCTATTGGATTAAAAATATATAAAATACTACCGTAATTCCAGGTCCAAATAAAATTCCATTCCAATTATTGTTTAGTAGTTAAGGGTAGTTCGCGAACGATAGTTCGATTCGTACTGCATGTGCACATTCGATTCGAACTAATCGACTAGACGAACTAGATGAAAGAGTAATTCGCGACCTAAATGAATCGTTTGAACAACAATGGTAAAAAATCTTATATGAAATCAAACACATTCAATAAGTAAATGCTGCTCACTCTAAATGTGTTCCCATTGTTCAAATTGCCCACCAGCACAGTCGTGCCATCTTTTGAGTAGGAGTGGTTGCATCCTCAGAAGCTGCTTAAAGAACCTATAAAGCTGCAGAAATTAATTCCATTTCTAAGTCCTGATGGCACAGCAGTCTATTTTTGTGCTTGGTAATGCAGGAATTAGGTTGAGAAAGAACACAATTTACACAACAGCTAGACTAACTTAATTCAATGACGATAACGCTAGTTTTAGAAATAGCGCTAGATCCTATTGAAACTAATATTGTGCTTGGTAATGCAGGAATTAAGTGGAGAAATTATATAATTTGCCTTACAGCTAGACTAACTTAATTAAATGACGAAAACGCTATTTTAGAAATAGGCTCGTCCCTAGTGAAACTATTTTTTTTTTTTTTTTTTTTTTTTTGCGTTAATAAATGTTCGTGAAAATTATTAGCTTTAAAAATATGTAGGGGAGAGTGTGGAGAGATGGGACATTCAATACGATACAAAAACTACATTTGAAATTCTTACCAAATTGGTCTCAGAAGTTAACAACAGTAATAGTCTGACATATTATAAAACAAAACTTCCATCATTTTTGTCAATAAATTATCATTTTTTTTCGGAATTTCTAAATAACCTTGTAATTTTTAAAATTGGAAAATTACTATATTTTGTAATTGATCAAAAGTCTTACTAATCGTTTGGGTGCTATAAGTTAATCATGTGATGACTACATTGCAAGAAGAATGAGGAATTTGTTCCCAGGAGGAAAGGGACTCCATTTTAATGAAAAAAGTTGCTTCCCATATTTCCTGCAAAATTGAAAAACGTATTTTAAGGTGTTATTCTTCTATTTCATGGTGAGATGGGTCAAATTTTGGATATGAGGACTAGATTAAAAGACATGCAGTATTTTGAAGTCGAACGTGTTTGCTTCAACTTATTTATGACTGACTTCTTGTTCTGAGTCGCCTATTATAACTCTTTGTTGTTATGCTCTATTTAAATGCATTGAAAAAGGTATTGTTGAACTTTATGAGGATTTCCAATCTTATTTGCATTGACATTGAGGCTCAAAAAGCTCTGTCCCATGCCACTTACCAGGTATAGGAGGAATGTTCCGCATAATATATTTCAATTACGGTATTAGCACCAAAATAAAATAAGGTTAAACGTTCCATCCCTCCACGCTCTCCCCTAAATTCATTTGGAAACGTTTGACATTTTGTATTAAAAGATTTGAGGGTAAGCCAAGTTTCAACATCTGAATGAATCAGTTCTGTACACACTCTAAACAACGCTTCTATTTTATTTTACTCAAAAATATCTCTTCATATATTCATCTAACACTTGCTTTCATATCTGCTGAGATGCATTTGATTTCAATGTCGGAGTATACCAGGAAACTGCACTCACAAGCTTGTTATATTTACTTGATGCTAGAACTTGAATGAGTTACTTACTGAGAGTTATTTGGTGATATTCACATAACATCCTCTGCTCAAATAAAAGTTAGCCTCAAGTTAGTAACTTGAATGAGTTACTTACTGAGAGTTATTTGGTGATATTCACATAACATCCTCTGCTCAAATAAAAGTTAGCCTCTTAGTATAGTTTTAAAAAGTTTCAGATAAAAGTTTTAGCTTTTAGTATAAGCACCCCATGCGAAAAATTTAAACAAAATCGTAAGAGCTGTTTTCGAGAAAATCGCGACAAACGAATTTTCTTCATGTAAAGTCTCCTTATCAATAAGATAACTCTTCGTGTCACATACGCAGAAAGTGGCTAACCCAAATACAAAATGTTTTCGTACGATTTTTCCTCAAAAGAGGCCGTATTGCAAAGAGCGCGTATTCAGTGTGTGTGCCTTGTAACTACCCTTCAGGGATTTATTTTTCTTCCGAAAAAAAATTTTCAAATAGAAGTTTTAGCTCTTAGGGTAAGCAATCCACGTAAAAAATTTAAAGAAAATCGTTAGAGCCGTTTTCGAGAAAATCGCGAAAAACGAAAATTTCTTCATGTAAAGTCCCCTTAAAAGTAAGAGAAACTTATCACCAATCTTAGTGTCACATCTTCAAAAGGTGCCTGACCCAAATACAATTTTTTTCCGTCCTGGAGCTAGGCTGTCCACACACATCCACATAGACATGTTTCCGAAAATAGTATCATTCTTCAGAGTATCTGTTCTGTCTTCTATTCAGTAGGATTAAATAATTGGGAAGGATAGGAGACAGAAATAGGTATTTCCAGGGAGAAAAGAGGAATAAGAACCGAACAAATAGTTGTAGAAAGGCCTAGCAAGTGGAAAAGTATCAGAATTTATTATTATTATTATTATTATTATTATTATTATTATTATTATTATTATTATTTTGTTAAGAAGTTATAAGAAATATAATTTATGTATAACTTAGTGCGGAGTGAAACAACAAAAAAAAACATAGTTACCAGAAAGACTAATTTTTGTGCTGAAATTACAGAGGTAAAATAAATAGGTGAATAGGTAGTTCAAAACCTGAGAACACTCATCTATTGGAGAAAGGCAGGGAAGACCCTTAAGGAAGACAAAATCAAATTCACCTATTAGATACTTTGTTGATTATTAAAAATTTGGATTCAGTTGTCATATTTGTAAATAAAATTGTCATTAGTTGGACACAAAAGAAAAATAAATATTTAAATAATGATTTACGCTTACTGAATCCTCCCTACCTCCCTGACCTATCGCCTGGCATAACTTTGTTACGAACATCTCCTAATACAAGAATTCCAATGGGGTTAATAAATCACTCTAGAGGTGGCGCCTTCATATATAAATATTCCTTTACGAGTGATACTATACCTTTTCAACTTCAAGTTGAGACTAAACAATTTCAAATTGAGAATAAACAATTTCAAATTGAGACTAAACAATATCAAGTTGAGACTAAACAATCTCAAATTGAGACTAAACAATTTCAAATTGAGACTAAACAATTTCAAATTGAGACTAAACAATTTCAAGTTGGGAATAATGAATTTTAAGCAAATAATAAACTAAATTGAAGTTAGGAGCACTTTATTGGATCTGAACTTACATAATAATGAAGTTTACTTATCATACTGTATACATTTAAAAATATTGCAGTAAGAAGAAAAGTTAACAAACAAGTTTATTATCTCTTACATTGGCTTATCGTTCAAGTTTAAGGCATCAGGAACGAATATAAATATGTGGGCTAGATATATTGCGCAACTGTTAACATTTATAGTACCTAAGGCTTCTGCCATAATGTTTTCTAGCTGACGAAGACGATACTCAGTTTGGGATAAATTTCCTCTGTCTTTATTAACTAAAGTCTGTGGCAATTGCACAGACAAACTTCGTTTAACAGCAGCTTTAAAACTGGACCACGCAAGCTCAATTGGATTCAACATTGCACTGTAAGGACTCAACCTCAACAAGCTATGGTTTCTAAATTCTTCATCTGCGAAAACTGCTTCAACATTGCGATGACAAGGGGCATTGTCCATTACCAGCACTACACTTGAGTGATACATGTTTTGAGCTGCTCGCAGGCATTGACGTACGAATTCATTACATTCTGCCATTTTGAAAGAGCCTCTTCTGAATTCAGAGTAAATTAGTCCCAAATTACCAATGCAGCCTATAACGTGGACGTTATTCCCACGGGTGCCTTTTGATATGTACCTGCAACGTGTTCCATTTTTAGAACGTCCTCGCTGTCGTGAAATAAATAAATTGAAATTTGTTTCATCCATATCTATTATGGGAATGTTCTGTGATTGATAATCCAAGAGCTGCCGCACATACTCACATCGTTTTGTTTTAGTTTCCTCGCTATTGATTCTTTCTGGCTCTTTGCGAATATCTTTCAATGTGAACATCAAACCATCCAAATGTTGCCGTAAACATTCGGTAGAGACACTAACATGATGGTCCTCTTCAAATTATCTTTTAAGTTCTTTCAATGTCATTCTTGGATTTTCCTCTATATACCACGTCATGACGGCCCGATGATCTTCCGTAATTTTCTCTCTTCTTTTACCACCATGTTGTCGTTGAACTTGATTTTGATTTTTCACCCATCGATATGCAGTTGCTTTCTTCACCCCGAGTGCATTGGCCAGACCTCTCCAATCGCCATTATTGTTGTACACCGCACAAATTAGCTTTTTGATACTTTCAGATTCCCTTTTCTTCATATAAGGCATGAAAACGGAGCGGAATTTGATATGATGCAATTAAAGCTTGTTCCTGTTTTAAATCACTGTTATCAAGCAAAACTATTGCCAGTTTCCTTTTGGATCTGTACCGATTGTCTTTTGGATCAGTTAGCATTGTTGTTCTGGTTCTATTGCTTGTTGACAGATGTCACTATGATACTGAATAGTATGAGAACAAAAATGTAATATCTTGAATGTGATCATTTTCAACTTGAAATTGTTTAGTGTCAATTTGAAATTGTTTAGTCTCAATTTGAAATTGTTTAGTCTCAATTTGAAATTGTTTAGTCTCAATTTGAAATTGTTTATTCTCAATTTGAAATTGTTTAGTCTCAATTTGAAATTGTTTAGTCTCAATTTGAAATTGTTTAGTCTCAACTTGAAGTTGAAAAGGTATATAAGTGAGGGTGTTCAAACTTAAGAAATGCCTGGTACTTCAGGGTGAGGAAGTACAAGAGTACCTAAGGAGTCAGAGGAATGTTGACATGAGGTCAACGTACGCAAACAAATAGAGTAGGAGAGCAGGGGAAGAATCACTAGAGATATAGAAGCGTAAATTGAAAATTTGAGGGAGATAATTGGAATTTTTGAAGGCGTATAAGTGAAATTCTTGTATAAGCAGAGAGGTCCATACATCAAGCCACATCTCATCAAGCTGATAGGGTCATTCTTCAGCAACAGACAATTTGCAGTAGTGGTGAAGGGGAAAACTTCAACAGTTTGACTCATGGAGGCAGGAGTGCCCCAAGGAGCAGTCCTCTCTCCAACACTATACAATATATCTACAAGCGATAAACCAACCAGAAGGCTGGTCCATTCAGCTCTTTATGCCGATGACACATGTCTATTTTCTAGGGATAACAACATCATAATTGCTGCTCAGACAGTACAACACATTGCTGTACGCCTATCAGTGGAATGGTGCTCCTCATTGGACATAAAAATCAATGCCACTAAAACAGCATGTGTTCATTTCTCCAAAAGAAGACTTAACCACAAACCAAGAAACGATATCTCACGATATCACCCCAGTGGTAAGGAGCATAACTCTTGACAATAGACTCAGCTTCAAGCCACACATAGGTAAAAGTAATACAAGTAGCCCAAGGGAAAATGAAGACACTGAGATCCTTGTTTAAACTAAATTGTTTAAGTTTCAAAGTTAAAAGAAACTTATACACAAATATCATTAGAGCAGGTTTGCTCCATGTGTGCCCAGTATCGCACATAGCCTCAAAAAGCAATCAACAGGCTTCAAATTCTACAAAATAGGATCCTATGCTTAATGCTGGATGCATCAGGCTGCACAGAAACAGAAGTTCTTCATCAAGAGGCCAAATTACCAACCATTCAGGACCTTATCGCCCAGCGCACAGAGGCACTGTATACCAACAGACAGAGAGCCATCAAAACCCAGTCATTCAAGCTATCACCACTCTTACTACATTGAGAACCATAAATAGAAAAGTGGTAAGCAGATAAGGAAGAACTAACATCCCATAAGGGCAATGAATTTACATATAAAAATCAAACTATATTAAGAACATTGTCCAGACAGACGAGATAGCTGCCGAAAACTTGGAACTAATCCTCCAACTCACCCGGCTGGAAGCTCGAGAAACAATCATATATGTACAGTATATAGAGTATATTGGAGCTCAGGATTTGCTAGGTTTTTTTTTTACACAGAGCTATGAGTGGGTGGGGTATCTGTTGCCAATTAGGAAAAGGTGATAATTTGGAATATTAAAATCACCACAGATTAGTGTGTGGCGATCTGAGATTTGGGGGAAAAGATCAGACCAATGCTGTTATGTGAGTGGGGTGTGATCAAAATTGTAAATAAAGTAAAGGGAAATGTCATGAAAAGTTATATGAATCATTTCTAATGTTGAAGCTGGTTAGGATTATGTGATGGTGAATGAGGAGAATGGCTCCACCCCCATGTTTGTTTTTAACTTGCCTTATGGTGCGATATCCAGGAAAAGAGAAATAATCTGTAGCTTCTAGGTGAGTCTCAGTGTTGTTGTAGTTCTGTTTGTTTGTTCTTTAAACTTTGTGCATTCCAATATAAGATTTGTATCTGTTTATTGTTGGACATTGCATTTTAGACTTTTTCATTTTCCTTCTGAGAAGTTCAAGATCCACTTGCACGTGTTCTGGTGACACACTTAAAATCTTAACGAGTGCTGTGAGGGCAATGAAATTTGGTCATTGAGATGGCAGGGCCAAGGGAGATTTTCCTGACGATAGTATCCTCCTGGGAGGTGGTGGTAGAGATGGGCTCTCTATAATTTGAGGTTTTTCGCTTGCTGAAGTCAAATTGTGTAGTCTGATCTTGTTTAGTATCTGCCCCTGTTCTCTTCCTAACGGGTAAACAGTTTTTGTATGTTGTGAAGTCTTTTGAAGTTGTGCCTTTCTGACTTTTGTGTTTGACTGGAGAATGTAGACTCTGAGGGGACAAAGGTGGCCTAGTAGGCCTATTCCCCTGAGTTACTGGGAGCGTTGTCGGCAGTGGAATTTGACTTTCCAAAGGCAAGAACTGGGTGAATGGACATAGAGTGGTAGCGGTCTGTTTTTGAAGCATTTGCGGGTATGAAGTTCTACCTAATGCCAGTTGTCTTGCTTCAAAATGTAACAAAGGAAGAGTTTAACTTGTCATTAATCTGGCTTTCTAATATCTATGCTGGGCAGAGTTCGATGTTGGTAGTAGAATGATAACTAGTGCAATTAATACCAATTACTTTGTCTTTAGGGCAGTCCCCTAAATGTGGATCTTGTCCGCACTTTAGACATAGGTAAAGAATGACAGTATTTGGTTCTATGATTAATCTTTCCACAAGCGAGACAAGTGACCCACCTCCCGGGATTACTTGCATTTTAGTATATGGTGGCTGCCCTACGGTACAAACCAAGTTAGCTGGAAACACCTCAGCTACTGTAGGCCTTCTACGGACTGGAAGCGCAGCCCTTCTGAAGACTGGAAGCGAAGAATCTCTCCTCTCTCCAATTACTTCCAGCGGAAGCGAACCAGATGAACCCTCCCCAAAAGAGGAACTTAAACTAACAATCCCACCCCAGAGGAATAATTAGGAACAACCCCACTGGGAGGTTCAGCCAATTAGAACATGCGAATTCATATTGAATGAATTGGCATGTTTGTAATATACATATAAATTGCCAAGAGTGGAAGAAACGAATATATTATTTATTTAAAACATGTTGTGAAATTAAATCATTAAATAAAATCTTTAATTCATATTTTGTCAACTCTGTTAAAAAAACACACCCTTTTATTATAAATAAAAAGCCCTATTTTAAATATTCTTAATTAACACAAACATACTTAAATAAGGATCCCTGAATAACATTAATATTACACAAACAATCATACAGAGGATGGCATTCCAATTTGATTAATTACACAAACACCGAAATACAGTTTTCAAGTCCCATCCATGACTTGAAAAAGGTTGCTGGGAAAAGCGCGGGAAATGACGTCGATAGAGCTTGTGGGACAAAACGAAATTACAAAACTGAAAACAGGATAAGCCAAAGCTACATAGGAATAATCTCAATTCAATAAATGAGAATAAAGAATACTAGGGTCGAAGACTCTCTACTTACAGAACTAACAAGGGGAAAATATTAACCAAGCAAGATGCTAGCGTGCTGACGCTCTGATGAACTACATAATGAATTTAAGTTATTTAAATAATACTGGAAGTAAAATAAAATTTGTTGGCTCACATTATTCTGCGTAATGAGGAAAACAAGTTTACCTGTAATTCAGAGTTAAAACAAGCCTTTTACCCTAATTACCGAATTTTAGGACGAAGTCCCACAGCATCATAACCGACGCCATCGCCCTCCCAGCCGTTGAAGACCAAGATGATAGCGTGGTGACGCCGTTCTTGCCGCGTCCAACACAATGCAACCAATGCATGACACTCAAACATCCCCTTGACAACGCGTCGTAAGTCTTAACCAATCCAGCGTCGACTAACACGTAAACTAATGTTATAGTTTATTACAAAAGTTTTGACCAATCAGCGTTTCTATATTGTTAGCAAATGGGAGTTTATCACACAGAATTACCAAGCCATTTGGCTAGCAGCCATTACAGAAACTGTTCTATTACAGAATAAGTTCTATTTACGGTACTTCCCCATCGGATCACCAGTTAATGGCTCGCAGGCTGGTTGTGCTGATCAAGGACATACCCCAAGAATGCCTGCGTGGCTTATATGGATATTGTTAGTAATCACGTGCCTGATTTTCCTGGGTCTCCTGTTGGAAATGATGCTGGTGGCGGCGGTAGATCAACGACGGGTCTCGTGTTTTTTTCATCCGCCAACAACGAATCAACAACATTAAATTTTAGTAAACATACGAGGTTAAGCACGTACGGCCACCCCTACAAAGAATTTGATTACAAGGTCCAGAACGTAGTAGTGGCAACTGAAATCGTTACGCCACTCACCTATATTTCACTGGACGCCCTCCTTTGGTTCGTTAGTCCCGGAGAATTTAACTGCTTGAAGAATTTTGAAAAAGTGGTGGTGGTCGCCACTCAGGTGGAAGCCGTACCGGTTGGAATGTCCACGTCCTTCCAGACCGGCAACACTCTTGGCGGTACGGCGCATCATTACGTGGAAGGCATAGCCGATAAAGATCTATTTTCCTCTTTCTTGACACTGGGTAGAAAACTTACCTACGATACCACAGGAAGCTCTTTCAAAGTAAACGGCAGTGCCGATGCAGAACTGGATCATATTAACGAACTGATGTATGCCAATTTAAACGGCAATAACGTTGTTGGCCATAAGAGCGACGTGCATTACACAAGCGTGTTGTGAACGAAGAGTAATGGCCATTCAGATAGAAAATTAACCGTAAACGTAACGTAAATTTAAAAGTTTGGGTTCATGTTTTTCAATGTAACCATTCACAACGCATCACGTAAACGTGTAACTTAAACGTAAAGTAGAACCTTGCGAACATCAAGCTTCTGCGTTACGTTTATGCGAAAAATAACGATGCAACCAATCAGAGAACAGAACAGGAGACGGAAGTGGAAGTAGCCAAGAGATGGCGTCTGTGAATGAGAAACTCGTCATTATGATAAATATACAGTCTACATTCACAGTTCATCCATCACTCTTGTTGAGTACGGACGTGTTCGAAGAGAGTTGTGGTATAACGTGATATTTTCGGTGAAGTTTCGTTGGTGTGTGAAGTTCGAAAAGTGATAGTGTCGCAAGTTCCTCACACATTCATACGTGTAGCATAGTGATAATCATCGAACGATATCACGCAGTTCAACAGCAATCCACTCCATACATCCCCTTCTGTTGAAGGGGATTATAGTCCTCAACATGACCCTTCTTATCATATGAATTCCGTTGACTCAACACATTCTAACCTAACAGTCAACATGGACACGGACGACACCACTCCTCCTGTCTCAAAGATCCAACCTACTTTACTATACAATGAATGGCACTCAGGACCAATTGCTGTAATACTAACGTCCCCTACTAAAAACGTCAGCCAACTTCATTCAATGAAGGTCGGAAAAGAACTCTTCGGGAAGTCAGACATTAAAATAACGAAAATTAATAAACTCACAAAACAACAGATAGAGCTACATTTCGCAACAGGGAAAGATGCCAATCATTTTATGCAATCGGACATATATCGCACCCTAAAACTGGAGGCGCGTATCCCCACGTATAAAATCAATACGATAGGAATCGTTAAGGGCATTCCTAAGGACTTTACAATTGAGGAAATCAAAACGAATCTTAAAACCCGCGAGGGATACCCTTTGGTCGAGGCATACAGATTCAATAGGCAGGTCCGGCTGCAGGATGGCAAAGTGGAATATAGCCCTACAGAAACAGTCAAGTTAACATTTGCAGCGCCACACCTACCAGATAGGATTTACATATACGGGGCATCGGCCCTAGTGCACAAGTACATGCACCCAAGCAATGCAGTAAATGTCTTAAATACGGCCACCTTGTACTGCCGTAGTGACGAGAGATGTGGTAAATGCTCAGAACCACATCCCACAGAGAAATTTACCAATGCGGTACTCAAGTGCTACCACTGCCAACAACAGCACGAGGCTTTATATAAGAAGTGCCCACAATATGTCCTACAGGTAAAAACAACACGACTGATGTCGGTACACAACATTTCATATCAACAGGCTACTCAAATTTACCAGGGCAACCTATCATTTACTTTTCCAGGACACGTGCCCACACCTTCCACCGCTCCCAGTACCGTTACTAGCGAGCAATTCCCAACATTGCCAGAACAACGTCCCCCTAAACGGAAATGCACGCAACCCTTGCGGAGTATCTTACAGGAACCCCCGACCAAGCAGGGATCTACCCGGAAAAGCCAGCAAATGGATTATACACATATATTATATCACCCGAACGGCAGACCCATGCCTCAGGAGATTTTACGCCCATCCCCAGACTCACAACAGGTCCAGCCTCGGTCCATAGCAGAAGGAAAAGAAGAACAAGCACAACTGGCACAATTGCATGATGGAGATTCATCAAAAGCTCCGGGCGCCGATAGCTCGTCGAGCGGCGGGCCATTAAAGGGTAACGACGACCAGGAACGATACTACATACAGAAGGTATTCAGGTTGCTTTTAGCGGAGGCACCGATACACATCCGGAAAGATATTAGAGATATCCAAAAAGGATTCCTAATGCAATAATGGTCAGAGAATCCTCACAAACATTAAAGATTCTCCATTGGAATGCCATAAGTGTTAAATACAAACTAGATTTACAGTAAACACGTACAGTATAGACATATTCTTCATCTCAGAAACGTGGCTTCAACCAACAGAAAATTTCACAATAAAACAATTTCACATTATTCGCCAGAACAGACCAACAGGTTGGGGAGGGATCTGTTTTGGAATAAGACGGTCACTCTACAAGCACTTTCCAATTCAGTATTTAGAACAGAACTACTTTCACCAGAATGTGCAATACGCTTCACTCCAAATCGACAATACCATTATCACGGGGGTATATATACCTCCACGGACAACTCTTAAGGAAAGTTTATGGCAAAAGTGTTTTAGAATGCAGCCGAGACAAATAGTCATAGGAGACTTTAATACCGAAGCATACAGCTGGACTAACACCCAACAGGACGGACTCCGACGGCTGAAGGATAGGCTGATGACGACCGACACCTCATGTATTACTGAGGACATACCTACTAGATTGGGCTCCTTAAATCAGGCTGATACCAGACCGGATCTCACATTTATCAGTAACGATCTAAGACATGACACTGGATATACGGTGTTGCACGATACACTGGGCAGTGACCACCGGCCTATAATATTAAGGGTTTCCATACGGGCTTCACAGACGGTCATCATCAGAAAAAATGTAACGAGGATCAACCATGACATTCTGCACGCCACAATCCGTCAGTCCTGCCAAACATCTACGATGGACCATGCAATGGATATAGTTACAGCTGACCTCCTCCATACAGTACTATTTAAATAAGCATCACCCCTACACCACATTAACGCATAACTCCCGGTGTAAAGCCAGACCACCATGATTCAATGAAGAATGTTCACATCTAATAGCGATGAGAAGACTAGCTATAACACGTTTCTAAAAAAATATGACACCCGAGAACTATCTCAACATGAAACGGCAGGTTGCAAGAACGAAACGAGGACTGAAACAAATTAAAAAAGAGGCCTGGGTGAACTATATTGAAACACTGACTCCAAACATCGCTCCTAGAGATCTATGGAAGAAAGTTAGATGGTTTACGGCACGCGAAATGAAACCAACAGCATCAGTACCCAACTCGACACAATGGAATTATGATTACCTCAAAATGATTACCCCAGATGAAGTCGTTATTATGGGCGAACATATGGGACAAGAACGCTCGCAAAACGTCTGGAGCACGATCACGACACCAGAAGTCATGAGCGCAATAAACAGTACACCCCATAAATCGAAGCCAGGGGACGATGATATTTCCTATCAAATGTTGCGGAGGATGCCGACGGAAGCTACAGACATAATAACGGGAGCATACAACTATATACTGGAACACCAAGTCGTCCCCCGGACTGGAAATTATTTACCATTATACCCATACTGAAACCTAATAAACAGGTTCAAGCCCTGGAAAGCTATCGACCTATTGTGTTAACAAACACAATTCGAAAAATCTTCGAAAAAATCTTAACATTACGCATAGTTCATCACCTAGAAAGAACTAATCTATGGCCTAAAATCAATACGGATTCCGAAAAGGATATTCCACGATGCATAATCTTACAATCCTCACGACGGTTATATTGTTAGCATTTAACAAGAACTATATTGTGGATGCCATTTTCATCGACATAAAAAAGCCTATGACAATGTACAGATTCCTCAACTCTGGACATAACTCATCGGGATGAACATTCCTCACTACAATAGCGCAAATTATCATCAAGTTACTCACGGATAGGAAAACACATATGGGTGATTTCACCTCAAGAATGACCACAAAAGGTATTCCCCAAGGATCCAGCCTCAGTGCCATTCTCTTTGTAGTATATACCGCAATGCTGGGCACGACTATAGAAAATGCCCGCTTACTTTCCTACGCGGACGATATAGTGGTGTATAAAACTTATCCACAACCAGTCACCTCCAGGATAGACCTCGAACGCCTCCAGTCAGCCTTACAGCAAATGGGAATGACTATAAACCCCAGTAAGTGTAAGAGAATCACGTTTACCAGAAGCCACAAACATTTACCCAGCGACGACATTTACATCGCAGGCGAGAAAATCCAAGGCACCGACTCACACAAATTTTTAGGTATGACATTAGATAAACGACTCATTTGGCATCGACACATTGCAGACTTACAGGCTCAGATTTAGCAGAGGGCTAAAATTATTTACTACCTCACGGGTAGGACGTGTGGAGCGCATCCCAAGGCGTTAATTCATATTTACAAAGACCTCATTCAATCCAAACTCCATTATGGAGGATTTTTCCTCGATCATACATATAAAAAATATGATAAACGTATACAGTCTCTAATATACCCGATACTCAAACGGATAGTACGAGCGGCGGGGAATCCATCTCTGCAAGCACTACAAGTAGAACTAAATATCTGGCCCCAAGCAGTCCGTAGAAGGAAACTGGCAGCACAATTTATAGCCCGACTATTTGCGAATTTTAAGCAGCCCATCATTCCAAAATTAATCCTGCTCTCTGAAAAACACAATACAAAGAAAATCTCCAACACGAATGAACCACCGGCTTTAATTGAGGCCTTTAAATTTCTTCACAACAATGAATATATTCTCAAATCCCCATTATTTCCGTGCTATAGCATTCCGTACCATGAACATTTCGTGCCAACGAGCATCTATACATCACACTCCACCAAAGAAGATTATTACGCCATAATTGATACCATCAAACAGGACTACACAACAAAACAGGTGCAGGTAATACAAATATTTACAGACGGGTCAAAGTCAACAACGGGAATAGGTGCAGCAGTAGTAATACAGAACAGCAACACAGAATACCGCATAAAACTACATCAACAAACCTCCAGTTATACGGCGGAGCTCATAGCACTACGACACGCGATTCTCCTAATAAATAAAAAAACACCTCTACAATGTCATCAGCTCCCATTGTAAAAGTGCTCTCCAATCCATAGCTCAACCAGCGTATGATACGAAACAAAACTGGTTCCTCACAAATATCAAACACCTCTTATGGATCACACGGGAAAACAATGTTCACCTCGTGTGGACCCCCGCCCACTGCAACATATCAGGCAATGAAAGGGCCGATAAGGCCGCAAAACAAGCTGCTCAACAACCACAGAATAGTACCATTCAAGTCCCCATCCAGGATTACATTACTCTATACATTCAGGGGCTCGCGCAGGTATGGACATCTTTTTGGCGACAATACCGGCAGCATCACGCAATTGAATACGGCAAGATACAACCAGCTATTCAGCGATCAACGTGGTTTCACCGGATTCACTTTTCTGCGCAAGATGCATTAACCATTATGCGTTTAAGACTTGGGACTGCATTAACACCCAGAACACCTTCATAGAATTCGTCGCACGAATACACCGTTTGCGAATGTGGACAGCACGGGCATTTACAACTTGTAATCCTCGGTTGCCAGCAGAACCAATACATTACGCAACTTCTCATCGACTTAAACAACGCAGGACTCCAGCTTCCAGTCTCACTTACCTGCATATTACGAAATCCGACTAAGAGAATTCTACAAATCCTGTTGACACATCTAAAGAAATGTAAAATGAAAATCTGACAGTATAAAGCTATATATTCCCCATCCCCTTACATTGTCACGGGCATCATTTTATTTAACAAATTATCATTAACAATACACATTAGATTGAGATCTTACTAATATACCAACTGCAACGACGGTACAAGGTCAGCGTCACCAAAACCGTCGTTAAAGAAGACCCAACAACAACAACAGTCTACATTCGGAGTTTACACGGATAAGTCGAGTATAATATCGTATCCCGAGTGCTTCCTAAAGTGGACTAATCAATTAGTGACATACCGTTGTCAAAATCTTTAGTGAGAGTTCGGACGGAGTGGTTCGCCCGGTTGTACACGGTCTAGGGTATAGTTACTAGTGTGTAAAACCGTTTGGGGGAGTTTACCCAGGAGTGTCTTTTGTTTTTACGTTATTTCGTGCAGCAACAAACTTTGAGTACAAGTGTTTTTTTTATTTTCTACTTTTTGCATTTACCCCGCGGGGGGTGAAACTGTGATTTGTTTAGTGCATCCAATTATTCCAACATGCCTGTAGAAGAACAAACAGTATGTACCACGGAAAATGTTTCTGACACGCCTATGGAAAGTGACCAGATTCCAGTAACTAACCTGCCGTCTGTGGGGGAACAAGTAGCCGATCTCAATATTAATCCTGCTTTACAAGCTGTACCCAAGCAACCTGTACAGAGCACCACGGTGTCTATAGAAAAGGGACCAGCTGACCGACCTAAGACTCTTTACATACATTCGGACGTGGGGCCGTACTTTGTGACGGTAAAACAGCCAAATCAGAATATAGGAGCTCTCCACCCCATGATTCTCGGCAAATGGCTCTTTCACAGTCAATACGAAGTTCTATCGGTCCAAAAAGTGAATAGACAGCAATTAGAAGTGCATTTCAAAACTTACTCAGGGGCCAATAACTTTCTACAATCTACTTTCGATGCAGAGCATGGCACGAACTCATTTATTCCAGCATACAACCTATATACGGCGGGAATAATTAAGGGTATTGATGTCAGTATAACCCCAGAGGAGATTATGCGTGACACGCAAGTGACGGAAAGATACGCGATCACCTATGTACATCGCTTCAATATTAGGAAAACAGATGACCAGGGACGTACTTCCTATGTACCCTCACAAACAATCAAATTGACTTTCCGAAGTCAACGACTCCCAGGGGAGGAGACATTATACCACCAAAGATGTAAAGTTGAGGCTTATAGGGGAAAAATTCCACTGTGTCTCAACTGTGGAAAATTGAACCATCGACAAAAATTTTGTCGCTCAGAACCCAAGTGCTTAAACTGTGGGGACGTGAAGCACGATGGAGACTGTACAGCGAATATGCCTAAGTGCATTAATTGCAAAATGGGTCACGCAACGGTGAACACCGCCGCTTGTCCGTCATACAAATTGGCGACGCAGATAGAGGACAAACTTAACTCTCTACCGATATCCAGATACGAAGCAAGGCTGCTAGCGACGGGAAAGTCCACTTACGCGAGCCTAGACAGACAGAATACAGTAGCCATGTTTAGTCAGCCCACGGATTTTCCCTCTATGCCGGTCCGGCCTGCCCCAGGAACTTCGGCCAGCAAGGAGCAGAACGACAAACACAGCATCAGAAATAAGCGTAAGGAGTCCCCAACAGGGAGTGCCATTGATAAAGATCAGAACAACACCAAGCGTAAGGATTCGGACAATGCCCAGGGGTTTGATAAACCCAAATACCTGAAAACTCTTTGGAATCCGCATGGCAGGGAGGGTGCATCAGACAAATCTGATCTGGTCGCTACAGGACAGGAAGTTACTGCACGTCCCACACAACCTCGTCAGACGACGACGCCTCTGCCGCCATCACGACGAATACCATCAAGAGAGACAGCACAAGAGATCCACAATACTTCTACGCCACTATTCACGGCCATTTCGGCGGTGAATTCTTTGTTGAGTACAGCCCAGACAGATCAACGAACTGTACTTCTTGGTATCAGGAACGCCATCAGAGAGCATATGGGAGGTCACAAGTGAACCACAGGTATCCTTCCGTCCCATACACCCTTTGGGACCCGGGAGATTGTCCTTCTACGCATATATTTGGTGACACCTTACTTTACTTGACATTGGACATTATCTACTTTACTTTTTTTTTCTCTTTCTTTCTTTCATTCTTTCTTCCTTTCTTTCTTCTTTGTTCTTTCACCGGTCATTATTGAGTGGTGGGTTTACTCTCTTCTAATTATTTAACATCTTACGTTGACCAATGAAGCCACTTAGACTTTTACAGTGGAATGCACAGAGCTTAACCAATAAGGTACAGGAATTCCGTCAGCTCCTCGATAAACATCACTTTGACATCGTGATCATTGTGGAAACGTGGCTTTCGCAATATAAGAAATTCCGAATCCCGGGTTATGTTTCTATTAGGAACGACAGGGAGGGGAAGGGAGGAGGGATTCTTATTATGCTCCGACAACAGCTTCAGATTGAGAGTTACAGACTAATCACCAACTTTGACGCTTCATTTCAAGCAATTGAAATATCACTACAACCAAATTTGAAAGTGACAGGTATATACAACGCTCCACATCACCATATTACGCAAACGTTTTGGGAATCCCATTTTACGTGGGACCCCAATTCTAAATATTTATTTTTGGGGGATTTTAATTTAGGCAAAACAGTTAATGAACTACTTAATACTACATCATGCCGTTTTTCTCGAATTTTTGAAACGGCACAACATTCAGTTACTCAACAAAAACATTCCGACCCGGCTGGGTTACAGGGGACAACGCGATTCTTTTCCTGATTTGACACTTGCCTCGCACACGCTAGTGGGAGGTTCATCCTGGGATATCATGTACGACACATTAGGGAGCGATCATTTTCCCATTAGTATTACGATAGGTTCGCATACCAATATCTCTCATCTGAGGAGGAGGCGCAGGCGAATATCTCATATGGATAACTCCCAGTTACGTTCGCATATTCAAGCTGCATTGGAACAGAAACCGCCGTGTGTATATGCTATAGAAGTCGTTACCCAAGTCCTCGCGAATTCTCGCCGGGACCCAGCGGAGGAAACGAGGAATTATACGACTTGTCAGCGCGCTAGGCCGGCGTGGTGGACACCAGAGATAAGCCGGGAAATTGCAAAACGACGCCTCAATTTACGACAGGCCAGGAGGGCCTTAACACAGGAAACATACTTCAGCATACGCAGACAAAACGCACGAATTAAAAAACTGATACGCGCCGCACAAAGGACGGCTTGGCAGCACTTTTGTTCACAAATTACATATGCGACACCGCAGGCTCGAATATGGCAGCACATCCAATGGTTTACAGGAAAAAGGGGATTTGTTACGACGCCGATTCTATTTGATAAAAAATTACAGGGGGAATTTCTACAGTTGGTAGCTCCGGACTCGGTGGAACAACCAGCGCCGAGCACGGGAGACGATGAGATCCCTCAAAATCACACCCCCATTTCAAAAGCGGAAATTTCCAATATATTACAAATACATAGGACTTCAAAGTCAACTCCAGGTCCCGATGGCATCACTTACGACTTACTGGGATACCTTGATACGGATATCATTCACCACTTAGAAATCGGTTACAACGCGATTTTTCGAGGTCTCACGTACCCGCTAGCGTGGCAACACATGTCGGTCTGTCCCATTTTGAAATCTGGCAAATCGGGACAAAGCCCTGTTCACTATAGACCGATTATGCTATGCCAGACCCTACGGAAAGTTTATGAGAAAATTTTGAATCAAAGATTGTCTTTTTATCTTGAAACACATAATATTCTTCATCCAAAACAATTTGGATTCCGAAAAGGATTTCATAGTATCTCGAGTATACTCTACTTAATTACAGACATCAGCACGGGTTGGAGCAAGGGAGAAGATACAATCGCAGTCACGCTCGATTTGAGTGCAGCTTATGATAAGGTGGTGTTGCCCATCTTAAGTGATCGTCTTAGATCCTTAGGGATACCAGCAATTTATATTCAAAACATCTATCGACTCATGTACATTCGATCCCTCTCCCTTTCGGGTCAATATCACCCTTCTACGCCTAGGCTGACGTCTAGGGGGCTCCCGCAGGGGTCTTCGATAAGCCCCACGCTATTTAATATATATACTACTCATTTATATCGGTTACCTTTTTTAGTGGGAAGAATTTTAGGCTTTGCGGATGATATCATTATGTATAGTCGGTTCCCGAAGGTGGATGGACCAAGAGGGCAATATTTACAAGATTTTCAACGGGACATTAACCTGTTAGTCACAGAATTGAGTAACATAGGCATGGAAATCAATACCGAGAAATGTTCATACACGATATTCGCGAGAACTTTGACACCGGTTGTGAAACGGCCCCGGATTTCTATTACAGATACCACTCTCCACTACTCCCCGGATATACGATATCTCGGAATACATCTCGACTATAAACTATCGGGTAACAAACATTATGCTAACTTGATGAATAGGCTACGCAATAGAGCCCGGTTATTTCACCACATCGCCGGGAGATACTGGGGCAACCACCCCAAAGCACTGTACACGTTCTTCACTAACTTCATTCGTTCAGCTAGTGAATATGGCAACGCCGTATTAGCATTACCACAATCCAAATGGCGCCGGCAGTTGAACTCTCTTTGGTATGAAATAGGGAAACGAATATTAGGAACCGGGGGAAAACCAAAAATGGAATACATATTTAACGAGTTACGATGGCCTAACCGACATGAGAGGGCGAACTTAGCGTCTCTTAAATTCATGAAGTTTTTGTTTTCCAATAGGGCCCACCCACTTTTTACGAAAATACGTTATTTCTTGGAACTTCGACAGACAGTCCACAGGCGAAGACGTGGGTTTCCCACACCGCCAGTATTTGACATTTTTCAATCCTTCGACAATGAGTGGGACATTCAAACTAGCATCAGGTACCCTATATATGCGTACGAGTACAGCACCATTATCACCTCTCCTCAGTTGGACCGCACTACCTTTTCAAAACATGACCTTCACACCGAACACCTGTACCTCGACTTCGTATCTGCCTTTCCGAAACATGATTCTATCCAAGTTTTCACTGATGGCTCTCAAACCGTGCTAGGCACGGCAGCAGCCTTTATACATGTAAGTGCGGCAGAAGGGAGACAATTTAAATTGTCAGATCGCAGTAGTGTATTCACGGCAGAACTGACAGGGATTTATCAAGCTCTATTCAGTGTACAAGAGGAAGTAGCAAAATACATCTACGTATTTACTGATTCTCGTAGCGCTTTACAAGCACTCGCCACAACGCGCTGCTCTACGGACATGACGAAGTTGGTACTAGAAATCAAACGGATCTCCCAGAAAATCCTACTCCATAACTACTTGACATATATATGGATACCGGGTCACTCCGGTATCAAGGGAAGTGACATTGTTGACAGATATGCTAGGGAAGCAACGGCGCTGGACGAAGCCCCATACGACAAAACTACACTCCAGGATTACATCTCATACCGAACACGCATACAGCGGAGGGAGCAGGAAGAATCGCCCAGGCCGTGGTTTCTTACACACTCAGCTACCAGATCTGAAATTACGGCTTACTACAAAGTGAAGTTACGGACAGCTATAACACCAGCTTATCTTTATCGGATTAGAAGGGCAGAGGACCCATTATGTGGTTGTGGTCAACCGGGCACAGTGCACCATATATTATTTCAATGCCCCTTGCATAACAATCAGGTCACGGACTTTTACGACCTACTACGGGACACTTATGGTTATAGTCCCTGGTCCTTGGACGCTATTTGTGCCGATCGGCCGCATACTGCTGCCAAATTACTACATCGTTTTCTCATACAATGTAAGATGAAAATATAAAAGGCGTGCGGGACTTACAACGGTATTTACAAACAAGTTGACGGTGTACACATCTAACCGGACGTTGAGATCCACAACCGGGTGTGACGTCGATAAAGATCCGAACAACAACAACAACATACCATTGTGACAACGTTTTCTGTTATAAAGACGTGTGTAATCAATATCTATCAGAGTACTGTGTGTGCACTCTTAAGTTATTACCCCGCGGGGGGTAATTATAGTGATTTATATCTCATAATTATACCATACCATCATGACTTCAATTTCCAATGATCATATTACACCAATTGAGTGCGTCACGCAAGTTCAGGATGAACCCATGGATCAACCAATACCTAACCTGGATTCTGTTGGAATCAAAACAATCAATCATTCCGAGGGGCAAACACTAGCATTATCCTCTAATAAAATTGAACCCAACACAGACAAAGCAAATAACTTAGTACAGATACCGAAATTGACATATCCACTCAGATGTGGGTCCCTTTTTGAAGTAATACGCCAAAGGAATAAAGCCATAGGCAATCTCCACCCAATGCTCATTGGCCGTTGGTTATTTCGAGGAAAATATGATGTGAATTCGGTTCAAAAGATAAATCAATATCAATTGGAAGTGCACTTCCATAACTATCATGCGGCGAATCGATTTATACAATCTGATTTTGACAAAGAACATAACACTGAAACATATATTCCGGCATATAACATATATACCTTAGGAGTAATTAAAGGAGTGGATGTTAGTATCACACCAGAAGATATATTACGTGATACAATTATTGCAGAACGTTACATGATAACGAACGTGCATCGATGCCATACTAGGAAACAGGACGAACAGGGTAAAATACAATACTTACCAACCCAAACGGTTAAATTGACATTTCGGAGCCAGAGGCTACCAAAATCCATTATATTGAATCACCAACATTGCTCGGTAGAAATATACAAAGAAAGGATACCTATATGTACGAACTGTGGGAAAATCAATCACAGAGGTAAATTCTGTCGTTCACAAGGCAAATGCCTCACCTGTGGTAATGATCAACACGAAGGATCCTGCACAACCACTCATCCTAAATGCATAAATTGTAAGAATCAACATAGTACCATGAACACAGAACATTGTCCAGCATACAAACTGGCCAAGCAGATCGAAGATACCCTCCGTAACCTACGGGTTTCCAGACATGAGGCCCGATTAATTACGCTAGGCAAAACCACATACGCCTCCATCCTCAAAAGCCAAACGGCGGCGCTATTTGGTCAAACTGGGGCATTCCCCACGCTACAAAACAACCAAAATGACAGACCACAAACTTCAACAGTGGAAGACATTCAAATAGCAGCAGATCAATCAGGGCAAGAAAAGATAGCATCTAAAGGTAAAAGGAAGGTGCCGGACACGGCTCCAGGCTATGATCAAACTAATTATAAAAAGGGCTCAAAACACCTGATGGACGTCACCTAGAAGAAAGGGGGAAAACTACCGAACCTGCGGGAAAACTTGACCATCACATTCGCCACACTATGGAGGATAAACAGGCACCACCACCACCTCCTCTCAAACGGATACCTCCTGGAGGGGGACAATCAACTTCGACTCACAAATCACAACAACCGCTCGCACAAGTTTTTACTGCACTAAATACACTCCTAAGTGAAGTACCAGAAACTCAACGTAATACCATCCTTGGCATTCAACAAGCATTAAGAAAACATTTGAATACCAACCCATAAATTTCACTTCCTACATTTCCCTGACCTGTCAATAGGGAGAATGATGACAAAATCCCCACTCATAAAGCACAATTACAATAGATCGTAACTTCATAATTCATTGATGGAACATTTTAAAATCCTTCAATGGAATACTCAAAGTATTAACACCAAGAAAGTGGAACTAGGCAGATTAATCGACCAATACCATTTTGATGTGATTGTACTTGTAGAAACCTGGCTTAAAAAACATACCAAATTCCATATCCCCGGATACATTACAATTCGAAACGATCGAGATGGTAGAGGGGGTGGAGTAGCCATACTCATCAAAAATCAGATACCCATCCTCAACTATAGACTAATAACTAACTTCGATTCATCCTTTCAAGCTATTGAAATCACAATTAAAACCTTAAAAATTACAGGCATATACAACCTTCGGTCCAATGACATTACTCAAATATACTGGAATAATACATTTAGTTGGGACGAAAGTTTCAATTACGCTTATTTAGGGGACTTCAACTTGGGGAAACCTATACAAGAACTAACACATAATAATAACCTATTCCTACAACAACTGGAACGAGTAAAAACATTCAAATTATCAATTCAACCACTCCCACTCGGCTAGGACACAGAGGAAAAGCTGAAACATCTCCCGACCTCACACTCTTATCAGACAATTTAGCGATTCGATCAAACTGGGAGGTATTTCCGGATACACTAGGGAGTGATCATTTCCCGATTATTATACATTTGGGGAATGTAACACCCATCCTTTTCCGATCTATACCCATATATGCTAGAAAGAACATTAACTGGCCACATTTTAGGGAACAAATATCTCATCAACTCAATTCCGAGGTGCCAGGGGACACTTCTATAGATATTCTCACTAATACTATATCTGATGTTATCCAGAAGCAGTACACATACCAAACTCGCACTATTCGGAAACCACCTTGGTGGAGTGTAGACATCAGCTGAGAAATAGCTAAACGCAGGTTACTACTCACTAAATTTCGAAAATCTTTAAACCTACCGGACTACCTTAAACTCCGACAACAATACGCAAAAGTTACCCGACTCGTTACCCACGCGTAACGCACGTCTTGGATGAACTATTGTTCAACAATATCTTACTCCACATCGCCACAACAAATATGGAAACAAGTTCGATGGTTTACAGGGCAACATCATTATGAAACACAACCACTGTTATTTGATAAAACACTACAAGACGATTTCCTTCAACAAACAACTCCAGTCACGGTGACACCATACCGACAGGAAGATAGCAATCAAAATAAACCGATGGTAAACATCCCCATCGCAAGGACGGAAATTACAACTCGATTACAACAACTAAAACAGTCGTACTCGGCTCCTGGGCCTGATCTCATTACATATAGGATGTTAGGAGAGATAGAACAAGCAATCCTACCTCACCTGGAAGCCGGATTTAACGCCATACTCCGTAGTAACATATATCCACGCCACTGGAACCAGATGACTGTCTGCCCCATACTAAAACCGAATACCACTGGACTAATAGCAACACATTATAGACCAATTATACTTAGTCAAACTCTCCGAAAAGTATACGAGAAAATCATCAACCAGCGACTTAATTTTTATATTGAGAAACACCATATATTAAACCCCAAACAGTTCGGATTCAGAAAGGGTTACAACAATTTACTCAGCATACTTTACTTAATGACGGAAATATACACTGGATGGTGTAAGGAAGAAGATTTACTTGCGATATCCCTAGATCTAAGCGCGGCCTACGATAACATTAATCTTTCTATCCTACGGACCAAATTAAAAACTTGGAAATCCCAACATATTATATCAATACTATAGATCAATTAATGACACAGCGGTGGATTACCCATCCGCCTAACTACAATAACCAGACGTCACGATTGTCATCAATAGGTCTGCCCCAGGGATCATCTCTAAGCCCCTACACTCTTTAACCTCTACACAACTAATTTATTTAACATTCCCTTCATATGTTGTAAGCTACTTGGATTCGCTGATGACATCATCCTTTATTGCAGATATCCCAAAACCGAAGGACCTATGGGATCATATCTTGAAAACCTCCGGGCGATCTTGATACATTATTAAAGGAATTAACTGACATCGGTCTGGTCTTGAACATGCAAAAAAGTGCATACACCATCTTCTCCAGATCAATTACCCCAATACATAAACGACCGGTCATACAACTCTCCCAAACGCAAATTTATTACACGCCAACTGTCAAATATCTAGGAATTTACTTAGATTACAAATTATCAGGACAATCACATTTCACCCATATGGCACAGCGAATCAAGAACAGAGGAAAATTATTGAGACATATTACAGGACGTTACTGGGGTAATCACCCGAAAGCCCTAAACATACTATTCAACAATTACATCAGATCATCATATGAATATGGCAATGCTATACTACCATCGCCCACCGGAACAAAACAACGGGCAATTACTTCTGCATTATACGAGATCGGTAAATGTGTATTAGGGACTGGGGGAAAACCCAAAACTTCCGAAGTTTTTCAAGAATTACACTGGGGTACTCCCCAAGAACGAGCAATTGGGTCATCCATCAAACTTATGAAATTTTTATCCTACAATACATCTCATCCTCTGTATATTAAAATAGGATATTTAAATGAATTACGAACAGATCTACATATTCGATGCAATCATATTAAATTTCCCCCCATATATGACATCTTTTCTTCATTTTATATCGATCGCAATATCCAAACGACCAATCATTTCCCAATATACCGAATCAATTATTCTACTATCATATGTTCACCCGATAGAGATGTCATCAATCTCTAAATTCGACATAAATATTCCATCTACATTCCACGAATACATTTCCTACATACCACCCCACATCTCCATATTATTATTCACGGATGGGTCAAAAACAAACAAAGGATGTGGAGCAGCATGCCACGTCACAAGAATATGGAACATTCCAACTATCTGCACTCAGCAGCATATATACAGCGGAGCTCACAGCGATCCACCAAGCATTACTCAGTGTGCGCCACAATATTGGAAAATTTACCGGTATATATGTGTTCTCTGATTCCCAAAGTGCAATCCAGTCAATAATTGACACCAGTTGTGAAGTCCAAATACCTGACATAGTACTACGGATTAAAGAGACCATACAAATCTTAACTCATCACTAGGGTTCGGATGTTTATGAAATGTCGTATTTTTATCCTGACCTCCATTCTCGCTGAAAACACAAATTAAACACGAATTGCACATTTCTTATCATAATCGGACCATTTTTATTTTGCATATAAAGTCATATTTTGGTCATTTTCATGATATTAGTCATATTTCGGTCATCTTTATAATTTAACGTCATATTTCAGCTAGCACAATTACCTTTTCCTCCTTGTTGTTAACAACTTCCAATAGACATGTTTCTAAACGATTTTCAGTTCACAGTTACAGTGGTAACAGATTAGAAATTCTTTACAAATAAACCTGTAAATCACCTGTAAAATTGTTAAAAAGTGATTATCTGATGATATAATAATTTAGTGTCATAAAAGTTTTAAATTGGAACATTTATTTTTAGATAATATGTTCTTTTATGAAGGGATATTTAGGATTTTTTGGTCATATTTTGTCATCTTAAGGTCATATTTAGTCATTTTTAAGGTCATATTTACAGTCATATTTAGCACTTTTTAAGGTCATAAACATCCGAACCCTACTCATCACAATCACGTTAAAATCATATGGATTCCCGGACACAGGCAAATTGGAGGTAATGACAAGGCAGATTTTTATGCTAAACGGGCAGTGGAATTAGCAGACGGTAGCCCGTTAACCACTACCATCCCGGACTACATAAACCATAGATTACGGATGCACCGCAAGTCAAACATCCATACTACTAAACCATGGTTTCTTACACATCCTGCTACCCGAGCTGAGATAACAACCTACTACAAAATAAAATTAGGAACAGCCATTACATCTGCCTACTTATATAAAATACACAAAGAGGACAACCCCTCGTGCCCTTGTGGAGCCAGTGGGAACCTACACCATATTTTATTTTCATGTACTACCTACAATACACAAGACCATGATTTTTATAATATAACTACAGTTATATAACTATAATATAACTGTGGTTCACAAGGATGCCTGCTTCTAGAATTGCTTCCCTTGTTTCTATAATAAAATGTTCTTTGTCACTTCGATTTTTTCAAAACATATTCTGTTTCTGATAGGGTTAGCTGTCTTTGCAGCACAATTTTATTTCCAGAAGTAAATTACCAGTAAAATTTAAATTTAAAAAAATTGTATCAAAGGATATGGTACCAAAACAGGAATCGTTACATGGAATCTGATTACTTTTACTCAATTACTTCCCATCACTGGTTACAAATCTGTTTTGGGCAGCTACTCAAACAGTTTTTTTGTCTCTGAACATATTCTGTAATTTGTGATTTGTGTAATTTGTGATTTACAACAGTCTACCTGGCAGCAAAACTGAAAGTTCATGTATGTTTTTCAAAAATTAAATAAAATAAATAAAAAAGGCTCTTACATATAATTTTTTTGACACAAGTCACAAAATGTAATAGCTGAAGCATTAATGTGGCACAGATGTCCCGGACTGCAAACTTGAAAACGTTGGCAATGCAACACCATCTGACTTTGATGGTGTTGTTTCATCAAGTTGTGGTGGTTGATCAATAAACAGAAGACCGTCATGACTGAAATGCTGAAAGAGTTGTGATTGATTCTTGTGCTCAATAGTCTTAGAACTACTTGTGGCTGAGTTTGTAGGTTGAAGATAGTCTTGTGCTGTTATATGAGTGGATGTTTCAGAAAAATCTGAGTTAACGGTAAAAAATTCTGAAATTTTATTATTTGGATGAAGCAATACTGTGTCCATTTCACAAGGCACTGAAGGGTGCTGTAGAACAGTCTCAAGGAACTTCGGGTCAGACTCCATCATGTCTTGCTGTGATGGTAGCAGTGGATGCAAGACATTAGATATATGGTTTTTTGTTACTAAAGATTCTTCAAGGCCTGAAGTAGCTTCTTCCTCTTCATGTTTCTTTCTGTGGAGATTAAGATTTCCAGTCTGCGAGAAAAGTTTGCCACAGAAACTGCATTCATAAGGACGTTCACCTGTATGGCTGCGATAATGACGGCTAAGTTTGTAAGCAGTAGCAAACTGTTTACCACATCGGTCACACCTGTAATCCGTGCTAGCGGGTCCATGCATATTAATCATGTGTGATCGAAGAGAAACTCTGAACCGGAATGTTTGTCCACATTGAAGACATTTGTGAGGATTTATGCCTGCATGACTAAGAACATGCTGCTTTAAGCTTGACCTCTGATTGAATCCAGTCCCACACACTTCACACAGATATGGTTTGGCTCCAGTGTGCACAAGCTGATGCCTCAGCAAATGCCCATAAGAACGGAATGATTTGGAACATATTTCACACAGGTGTTTTTTATTTTTTGGACCTGCAGTTATTGTTTTATTGGTTGATACTTTATTCTTGTCATGTGGCAAAGAGTGACAACCTCTGCAACAAACAGTACTTGCTGCATCCTTCTGCAGGAACTGTGCCAACTCACCTTGATGACCACATGCTAGACAGGAACAGATTACAGTGCCAATACCATGTGTTACCATATGTAACGTTGTGAGTTCAACATCCAGATATGTACAACATAACATGCATTCCACTTTTCCATCAACAGTGATGTTCACTGTAGCTGATGTCTTATCTTGAGTTGCTCTGTTCTTATCGCCTTTCTTTTCAGCAGGATCAACCTGAAACATAAATTCAAAATCATGTCAGTAAGTTTACATACTGATATCTATGGACAAGTTCAGGTTTTCTGTGTGTCTTAGGAAGTCTGAGGGATACTTCAACTGAAGTATAGCTGTTGACAATGGTAGCGATGGCACCGAAACTAGTACAGGTAAACTATACCAAAAGTGAAGTTTAGTATTAAATTCAACGCATTATATAATTACTATGTAAATTCGAATTTTCTACTTCATTCCCCCTTAAGTCCTACTTGATTGTACACTTAAGGAATCTGATGAGGGTTTTGGTTTTTTACATTTTTTATGCATAATGTTAGACTTTCTTCCCTGGCATATGTTGGAGAGTTTGTAGTAAAGAAACTGATCACTACTGTGAATAGTATTTAATACAGAAATGTCAACTACTGCAATTGCTACAACTGCCTGCAATTTGGTCCTCACAGACATAACACACAAATATAGCATTACTGGGGACAGCATATATTTTCCCATCACACCTTCTGTGAACAAATTATGTCTGACTTTGGATTTTGCAGAAAGTGCAGTGAAATACTTGTGGTGTGTGAAAACAATCCTAGTTGTATTTAATGCCTGACCACAAAAATTCTTTCACTATTATGTGTGCAGACTGTGAATCTCAGGTGTTCTCAAACCTTTTGGCTGGAGGTGTATGTAAATACAGGGTGTTTCAAAATGAATATCGGGGTTTTAAGGCTTCGTAGAATTTAGTACATTTAACATACAATTATAAATAATACATCAAATGAAAGAGCAACTCAAACAGTTTTTCCTACAAGTGTTCAATGTGAGCACCATTCGTCACACGGCACACATCGAGTCGATAGGCGAGTTCTTCCCAAACCTCGATCTGTGTGTCTGGAGTAATTGTTGCAACAACTGCTTCAATCCTGTGTCTTCAGTCGGGTAGGTCAGTTGGTAGTGGCGGCACATACACTTGAACCTTCATGAATCCCCAAAGGTAAAAATCACATGGCATTAGATCAGGTGAACGTGGAGGCCATGCGAAACAAGCTCTGTCATCCGGCCTCTTGCTGCCAATCCAGTGGTCGGGTACAACATCGTTTAACCATTCGCATACTGAGTGATGCCAGTGAGGAGGAGCACCATCCTGCTGCGAAATAAAGTTCTCTGGTTCAGCTTCTTCCAATTGAGGAAAGTGCCATAATTGTAGCACGTCAAGATAAGAATCACCAATCACACTTGCTTCAAGGAAAAAGAAGGAAATACGGAAAGCACGTTGCACTGTTACTACAGATTCCGTCTTTGCATACTGTAACACAGAAAAAACTTTCTGCTCAATAGTCGCCATCTTTGCTACTAGCGCTTTCTAATGACATACGGAGGAAACAGTGCGTGTGCACAGGAGTACCAGCAAAACTGTTTGAGTTGCTCTTTCATTTGATGTATTATTTATAATTGTATGTCAACTGTACTAAATTCTACAAAGCCTTAAAACCCCGATATTCATTTTGAAACACGGAGTACTTCCTCCCTATAGTGCTTACACATATGGTGATTGTTCAAACCAAAAGGTTTGAAAGAACAAAATATTTAAATTATAATTTCTTGGTTGTTCGAGGGGATGGAGAAGATATGGATGTACCTGGTCTGGGGAAGATAAAAATAGTAGATGTTTTTAAATATTTGGGCTCCATTATTGAAAAATCTGGTACTTGTAAGGAGGATGTGACACACCGTATAAGTCAGGCAAAAGGGGCTGTTCGAGCATTGAACGGAGTTTTCTGGAGTAGAGAAATTCATCTTAGCACTAAGAGATTGATTTTTAAAAGCTATTGTTGCGCTCGTGGAAAGGCTTGAAAAGAGGACACTGCAATGGCATGGACATGTCCAGAGGATGTCAGAAGACAGATGGCCCAAGCAGATCATATCATGGTCACCATATGGTAGGAGGAAAAGACAGAGACCTAGAAGCACCTGGAGAGGTGGAATAGCCAGAGCAATGCAGGGAAGGAATTTACAAGAAGGCGATTGGCAGGATAGAGGATCCTGGAGGAAGGCATTAGAAGGCAACCCCTGAAAAGGGGAGACACTTTAAAAAGTAAAAGTAAGTAATTTCTTGAATGCAAGATCTTACATCTGTAGCTGCAGACTGGAGAGCTAAGAAATCATCTGTGACCAGCATCACAACAAAGGAGAATGAAACTACCGTATTGGCCCGAAAATAAGACGACCTTGATTATAAGACGACCCTACATTTTTGAAGGGTAGTTACGAAAAAATCAATAAAATAAAATAGCTTATTAGTACATTTTGCTTCACATAAAACAGAATTTTGATGTTCATGTCGTAACTTCTTCTCTCGCCTTTATTTATGCATTGAGACAATGAAGATGGTATCTTTTCCACATGGTCTGCCTAAAAAAAGCTTTACGCGTAGAGAATAGAGACGCCAAGCAAGTAACAGTGCAGTCAGGACCAGAAGGTCCTGGTGCAGTACAAGCAGAAGCACGGATTTGGGAAAAATTAAGTTCGGTAAAGTTCGGTGAATTTCCGCGTGACTTTGACCTTGGGTCAGACACATGTCATTTGCGTGGGGATACCCGCTGCACACGTGCAAAGGTGCATTCATGAATGGAGAGTTGTTGAGTCTTAGGCTGCGCGTATAAGATGAGTATAGTTTTTATAAGCACATTATCAGGGAAGAAACATCGTCTTATATTCGGGCCAATACGGTACGTACTTTTACAAGGAGAGGTAAGCTTTGCCGAGGCTATTAAAGCATAGTAGCAGGCTATGGTTACGTTATAATAAAATTATAGATATAAATAACAGGCATATGTAACAACAACTGAAACCTTGCACAAAACTACTTTTCTTTTTGTATTTGTCTATAGCAGGCATGTGATACTGTGACTATAGGGAGTCATGTATACCTACCACTTTATTCCTTTTTCCATAACACTCAAAGGTTGCCTGTTCCAATGTAATGCAAAGACATAGCAATGCTTATCAGTGGTGGAGCTAATAATATTGGTTCTTCAAACCATGTGTTTTATAATGATTGGGTGTTCTATATATATATTACTTTTTTGCCACAATGTTGATAACATCAGATGTCTCATCTGCTCGACTCTAAATCTAGTTTCTCACTTGAATATTGAAATTCATTTTACCGAATCTCATTATACCCACTATGAGGATTATTTATTAACATTGAACAAGCAGAACAGAAAAAGAAACCAGGGAAAATGAAAAACAGCTTTACTAAATGAAACCCACATCTGAGAAACAAACTATGAATATCCCCAAGCACACTTCGAAAACGTTAAGATCATTTTTGGAGGGTACGTTCATTGAAATCTCATACTAACTGCACAAACTGGCATCAACTGATTCAAACCGAGTGGAGTGGATAAAAGTATATGTGTGTGTATAAAGAACAACCTGGTCTAGAGTAACTGTGAAAACTGGCAACAAATTAAGTAAATATTTCTATTGGGAAAATGGTAATGTTACACATTGTTTATCAAGACTACAGAGTTTTCATTGTGGTTTACTCAATATATCCTGCATGTTTTATGAAATGTTGAATATGAACAAGTTTTTATCTACTAACTGCATGTCTTTCAGTGTCAGTGCCATAAGCAGGTACGTGTTTTTTTGAAATATAAGAGACTGAATGAATTTTGAGAACAGGCATGCTATAGAGATTATTACAATGATTAAATGGTGACAGGCAATCTAATTTTCTGACAGGTTTTATTGGATCACAATGTGTGAACTGGCACATTTTAAATTTTGCTAATGAGGCAACAATAGTGTGTGTAAAAAGAACACTGTTTTTAAAGAAACATTATTTAGGTAAGAAGATTTATTTTTTCATATTTCATAAGACTGTAAATGTTCATACTCTTGATGCAAGAGTACAGCAGCTTTTGCTGCTTTAGGCCACTAGTTAACTCTATAAATATCAGTGCTTAATTATTGTGAAAACCTATATGTAAACTAATCAATGAATGAGTTTCCTCTTGAAATGAAAATGCTTTGACTGCAATCTGCCATCTGTTAGCTAACTCATGCTGTTCAGCAATACATCTGAGTGTTGTTTATGTCTACTACATTCTCAGTTAAAAAGAATTTCTTTATACAAAATATGGGCACTGCCAGTTATTATACAGAGTGAATCACCTAAAACTTGAGCCACTGATGTTTCGGACATGCAAAGTGCTATTGATGTACGGTTTTCACAGCAATGATTGATAGTCAGGGGCTCCTACATTTAGTCCATAAACAGATTTGAATAATACTTAGAAAGTGTGTTTATTTGAGAAAAAACATACAATTCTTTTAATGGACCAATGCCTAGTTACATCAATAAAACAAAAGTACAGTAAATTAGAATGTCAGTGGTTTTGTCGCAGGATTCTAGTGCCAGTAGTTTATGAGAAATCTTATTTTGAAACCTTTACACACTGACACTTGTACAACCTGTGGTAGCATAAACTAAAGAAAAAAAAAAGGGAGTGCCTCTGTGGATTCTGACAAGTAAAGAGACAATTGACCTTCAAAAGGTTGTGTTTGAAATGACCACCTTTCAGCTTTAATACACGCTTCCAGTCTGATGTGGTAAGACTGCTGCACACGTTCTAGCATTTCAGCGGAAATTTCAGAGCAGTCAGCAGTAATACGTCATTTCATATCATCTGGTGTAGTTGGTATGTCCTTGTAGACAGTGTCTTTCAGCTTTCCCCACAGAAAAAAAGTCTAACGGAGTAAAATCAGGTGAATGGGCCGGCCAAGGTACAGGTCCCGTTCGTCCAATCCAACAATCTGTAAACAATCCATGAAGACAAGTACTAGTAATTCGTGCACTGTGGGCTGGACAGCCATCATGCTGGAACCACAGGTTCCTCCTAGTCTGCAGAGGAATGTCTTCTAGCAGCTGTGGAAGATGGTCTGTTAGGAGGCTGCGATACTTGTGAGAGTTTAGTGTTCCTTCTATGAAAAAAGGGCCTATGAGCTGATGGTTCACTATCCCACACCACACGTTTAAACTCCATGGACGCTGACATTCCACCTGACAAAGCCAACGGGGATTGTCAACAGACCAATAGTGCAAATTTCTGCCGTTTACCAAGCCATGATTAGTAAATGTTCCTTCATCATTAAACAAGATACATGATGAACCTGGAGTATCATGTCTTAATGCCCATGTACAAAAGTTAACAAGATTCTCAAAATCGTTTCCATGCAGCTCTTGATGGAGAGAGATGTGATAGGGATGGAACCTATGTCGATGGAGAATGCGAAGTACACTTGCCGGACTCATGCCACTTCCATGTGCGATTGCATGGCAACTAATGTGCGGATCTACTGCAACAGCAGCCAAACCATTAATTTCTCCTTCTTCTCCAGTCACCTGTTTGTTTCTGTTACGTTTTCTAGGTGTTACACTACCACTTTCACATAACTGGTTGAAGAGGTTGATAAATAACTGCCGAGATGGTTAACGTCTATTGGGATATGTTTCCGCATACACCATACAAGAACTAACTGCATTCTTCCTACACTCTCCGTACACCATGAGCATGTCGGCTTTTTCTGTATTGGTAAATCTCATCTTCACTCACAACCTACTGCTTGTACTATCACAAACGAACTGACTAGAAAGTCACAATGAACAAATGGACAGAAAACACAATGTAAACAAAACATAACAACATCGTATCTAGTGACTAAGCAGGTTGAATGGAACAAATAATTGTTCGTGTGGAAACTTTTCAAAATACGATTTCTCGTAAACTACTGGCACTAGAATCCTGTGACAAACATGACTGACATTCTAATTTACTCTACTCTTGTTTTTTTTATGTAACTAGGCATTGTTCCATTTAAAAAATTGTATGTTTGCGCAAAAAACACACTTTCTAAGTATTATTCAAATCTGTTTATAGGCTACCTTAAACGTAAGAGCCACTGACTACCAATCAATGCTGTGGAAACCGTACATCAATAGCACTTTCCATGTCCGAAATATCTGCGGTGCAAGTTTTAGGTGATTCACCCTGTATTTCTAAATAAAAGCAATCCCTCGGATCCCCTTCTTTGTTGGAGTCTTCACCAGGATTCAAAAACTTCATATCAGTATAGGGAACACATTACTTTACTTTACATATCAGTCCTCGATGCCTTTCCTATGTTTCTGTGTTAGGCACTTTTCCCCCAAACCCCATTGGGAAGTTCCCTGGATCCCCTTCTTATTAATACCATATCTTAATTCAGTTACCTCATACAGTAATTATTATAAACAGTAATGGAGAACTAATCATGATATAACTTCTTGGACAGAGCACTATCACCACCGAAAACATACATATATAAAGCTATTGGCAGCATTGTTTAAGCATGCAGGAAGGACCGATGGGAAGAAGCCAATGGGAGTCTTGGCCGACAATCTACAGGCTCATATTTGTATGGAGTCCCTCATACAGACTGTCTATTATGTGCTCTCTATTATGTGCTACAGCAAACCCAACGAGCTGCTGTATTACTTAATTCATTTCCCAATAAATGTAAATAATGAATCTTAGCTTTCTGAATTCAATAAATGGTTCAGGGTCTTCATGACTACATCATTACTGCTCTAGTGGGAGATCTTGGAACTAATTTATCCTTAGATGACTCATCCATGCACTTTCAGTTATAATCTAGAAACCATAAAGATTTTCTTTACCTCATTGAAGTTGAACTTTTCTTTCACTAATCTTTCCTGTACACCTTGTACCATAATGCAAAAGTCTGTGAAGTTGTTTATTATCCTTTCACAGTCTATACAAATGAACGTAGGAAGCCCATCTCCTTCTATAATGTTAACAACCTGAAACCAAAATAAAATAAGTGTAATTGTATTCTGTAGTAAAAGAAAATTATGTAAACTAGTTTAATCATTAAAAGAGCAATCTGGGTTCAAAATTGATTTCTAAAAGAGAATCGAAAAAGAAAATCCAAGTCCATTCAAGAATTAGTCTTTTTCCCATCTCAATGTGAGCAAAGGTTTCACTGTTATAGCAAATTGTTTGAAAAATGATGTCATCTTCGGCTCAGTCACGCATGCCAGCAATTAGAAATATCGCAGGTGAAATTACTTAGGTCATTGTTATACTGTTGTTGTGCTAAGATTAGGTGCATACACTTGCATAAATGTTTATTTATTATTTGATAATTTTTTTCATATACTATTGAAATTCTGTTGTAAGAAACTTCTTTGTTAACTTGAATTAAAAACTAAGAAATAATTTTTACATACGAAATGCTGAAAATAAGATAACACATTCAATTACCTCAATGATGGAAATATGTACTCACTCCGTTACCAATAACACAGACGAACAGCCATTTTGGTGCCTTAGAATTTATACCTATTCTCGGGTATATTTAGGTCACTGATGCCAAATGTGCCATTAGTTTTGCCCTATAAGCTTTAGTTTTGAGAGATATGGTATTACCATTATGCATATTATCCCATTTTGTGTTCGATATAAATAAAAAAAACAGTGCCTATTTTTAGCTTCTAAATCATGTGAAGAAAAAAGCAACACACTAACATTACATAAACAATATAACATGGGGTTTTTAAAAAAAAAATTGATATTATCACATATTGTACGATTGTTTATGACTTATGAGCTGTCAATTTGAGGGCCAAAAAATAACAGCTTTTAGTTTTTCTGTACTCCGTACAGTTTTCGTCCTACATGTCCAAAGTATGGTCAAGAACCTTCACTAGCTATATTATCAAGCAACCTTTGTTTGCAAAGGAGATTATAAGTTAACGGCACTTTATATAAAAGTAGAGCTGGTAGAGAAAAACTGTTCACATATTTGGAATAAGCACACTAAGTATAGCCAAAATCCGGTAAAACATCTGAGACACCAAACAAAAAGTTATTTTTTGTTGGGCTGTGTAATCAGAGAATGGGTCATGGCACAGATGCAATATTTCTAGGCACGTTATTTTCTACATAGAGGTCTTCAAAGTTTGGCAAATTGTGGCCCACAGCAACTTCACACAATCTTGCAGGTTATCTCGCCAGTCTTGGATTTATATGTTTTTTTCCTCCCATATCCACTGCTTTTTTGTTTTCTGGCAGATGCTACAGATAATTTTTAGCATTTGTAATATTTGTAGAGCCCTGTGACTAAACCAGTAAACGCATATTTGGAACATCCTTAAGGTATCAACAGAATGCTTTAGTAATCATAGCTTAGCCTAGGAAGAAAGAAATTATAAGTTATTGGAGCAATAGCTGTTTCATCAGATTTTTATTACTGGCATGGGCTTGAAACACTCAGAACTTTCTGTATGACCTATAAAAGAAATGTTTCATTGGAAAATCTCCCTTCCAATCATTTATAAAAATATTCATATGTTCAGTGGTTAGATATAAATTCCTAAGCAAAAACAAGGCTTATTAGATAATTTTTAAAAATGCTGAATTATGGGTATCAGAAAATGAGAAGTATGATACTTCAGGTTTCTTTTCCAAGTTTTTGACACAGACTCCTAGACAGACACAAAAAACATCATTGACTTCAATGTTGTTCAGAAAGAGATGGTGCAAGGCAACATGGAAACTGCAAATTGTAAAAAATTATTGCAATCTATAGGTCCATCATCTCTTTTATTTTTGTTGGACCTTCATAAAGGAATAAGAAAACTAATTTGAACAGAGTTCAGTGTCATCAAACATCAGTTCGATGTATGGCATTTAGCGAAAAGTTTTGCAAAAACACTAAAATTGCATTGAGGAAGTAGTAAATAAATTTGAAGTGGAAAAGCAGTATCGTTAATCACCTGTGGTGGTCTCTGTCAAGTTTTAATGGGGATAAAGGGCAACTTATCAACAGATTTTCACTTAATTTTAAATCATGTACTTAATATCCATTAGGGAGCATTCACACCGAAGTATCATGCCACTTGCGACGTGCTACCTGGACGCACGCTGCACGTTACTCATTTTAAATCCCAAATAAACAAGTTCAAGTCTTCACACCAAAGTAGCGAGGCAATAGTGCAGCTCACAGAGTGCGACATTCATTTCTTCAGATAGCTCTGGACTTATTTCATGCGACGCTACTCGGGATGACGCATGCGTACAGTTGCCTTTTCAGCTGTTTTCTAATTGTTAAGAAAATTCAAGACATATTTGCTTGTGTAGCGGTAGATTATGGCAAAGATGTCATGAAAACTGCTAGAAACAGAGCCATTTAACATACAATTTGTACATGCATAGACTATAGATATGGCAATCGAAACTAGTAGGAAAAAAGCCTGGATTAAAGTTGCTGAAACTATATCCTCTTTAGGTAAATTATATTACTTTAAATGGGTTTCTCAATTGTTTAAGTGGAAATATATAATTTAAGTTAAACAGCAGATCGCATTCGCTACTTCGGTATGAATGCAAAACTGTGAACCATGCTACTCGATGTGCAGCCTGCATCCACGTAGTGCGATTTGCATGCTATGCTACTTCGGTGTGAATGCTCACTTAGTGGAATGAGGGAGAAACATTTAAAAGATGTGAGCACGATAATAGTGAGGGAGATAGAGACTGGGTTACTCCTGGTTCTTGTGGCTACAATATTTTGAAAAAGGTTATCATGAATCCTCAATTCCTAAACAACCTGAAACATACCAATCACTTCTCCCATACTAATGCACTTCAATCCTATCATAACATAGCATGAAATATACTCCAACATGGAAGCATTTTTCACATGATGAATTATACGAACAAAGTGATCGATTACAACTCAAATGTCACCTGAATGAAGTTACTGAAGTTGCTATAAGCCATTAACTTGCCAAACTTTGAAGGTCCCTATGAAGAAAATGATGTACTTAGGAATATAGCATCTGTGCTATGTCCCGGTCTCTAAATGGTAATAATGGGGTGAGTGCATAGCAATCACTGAGTGATCTTAAAGTGATATATTATTTTATTTTTAGCATTCCGTACGTATAAATCATTATTTCTCAGTTTTTAATTCAAGTTAACAACCATGTTTCTTACAACAGATTCCCAATATGTTTATAAAAAATTAAACAATAAATAAACTTTTATACATGTGTGTGCACTAGTCTTAGCACTACAACAATGTAGCAATGCCTTACATAATTCCATCTGGTTGGCGTCCGTGACTGATTCGAAGATGACATCATCAAAATAAACATCATAGATTAAATTCACTTAAAACACGAGAATGTCATATCCCAGTACAAATTGGAAAAATATGTATTTCTTTTTCTTTTTACCCTCTTCCTGTTGCACAAAAATAATTTTGAAATCAGACTCTTCCTTTAAGTGAAGTCTGAAATAAAAATGGACTTTTTAATACTTTGTTTTCAAAACTGAGGGTGCCTTGATGATAAAATGGCACAAATATATAACAAACAAAAACAAATTTAAAGGTAATATTAGAAGAATTTCATAAATACAAATAAATAACAAAAAATTCAAAAATGATAATTTACTCTGTGAACTGTTTTTTAATAACGAAAATTATGGCAAACAGTAATGTGTCTTCACCTGAGAAGTGAGATCACTTGGGCCGCCATACCATTGTATGGAGACAGCTGTGGCACTGCGGCGATCTGTCGAAGTTCTGGCGCTGCAATCAGTAACGATGATATTGCGAGCTATGGACATTGTAGTTAGGTCCATGGAGTGTGTGTTCCAAATAATCGAATAACATCGTGTGTTAATGTGAAGGGTTAATTCGTGTCACTTTCTGAATCAAGTGTTTTTTGTTTTGTTTTGTAGCAATGTAAAATTTATCTCTAACTTCCAAAGGATATGCTTTTAATCTCTAGGTAAAAATATAAGATGCCTTCGCGTTCTGTGCCAGGATGTAAAAGCGGGTATATGAAGTCTTCCCAAAAGAACCATTGTTTTAAGCCACCCTAAGGATTTGAAAATTAGTTCAAAATAATGCTGGTAAATCACATGCAAGGCAACTGTAAGAGATACTGCAACATTTCATTGGAAAATGGCGAGAAAATTAATAATTAGCCGAAGCGGGAATTCACAACCGAGCCATTCTGCACCGAGCTTTATACTGACTGAAGAAGATGCTGAGTACAGTCACATGGGAATCCCACATGTTTCAATGATGACTGCCGAAGGAAATTATTCTTCAACACTCAGAGCGGGACCAAGGTTGCAGCACGCACTTCAAATTATTTAAATTAATTAAATATTAAACATTAGTTGGGCTTGCCCTAACAACTCCTAAATATGTATTAAGGTAATCTTGAAGCTTTTAGGAACAAACCAAATTATCAATCCTGTCACACAGTGAAGGAAGTGGGTAAAACTAGAGGCGGTATGCTATCCCAAGATTTTTCCCTATCATATCTCAATTTGAAATAAATGGTGCAAAAATATGTTGCACAAACTTTCTTGCATATATGTGTTAAAGGCTAGTACAGAAAAAAGTAAATTATAGGGACAATTAAATTTTATTTATTACATTTTCATAAAACTAAGAAGTATCTAGAACGGAAACCATCAGTCGATCTTTATGTTCAATGCTTTTACATGAAATAATAATAATAATAATAATAATAATAATAATAATAATAATAATAATAATAATAATAATAATAATAAATGACAGTAAAACTGCATATTATTAGTAGCCTACTACTAGTACTACTATGGGAAAATTCAAATATAAGTCGCACCTTGGGATGAATCGGCCCCACACAACCCACCCACCGATGCAGTTTCTTTTATACCATGATCTAGCGAATTCTTCTTCTCCTCGTATTATGAAGAAACTCGTGACTGGACGTTGGAGGTGTGACGTCATACCACTAGACGAGAGGTGACAGGCTGACAAACCTCACGGGAGATATAATATGCCACATTTTCGAAACCTACAAACAGTGTATCGTACATTATTCGAAAATGCAAGTGCGCTTCGCTACGGCTGCCGCCTCCGCTTCACACACTTAACGATGTGGTTAGTGTTATGCGTTATTTAGCTATATGTAGAGGTGGATACAAGGCACTTGCGACAATATACAAGGACAGTGGGTACAAGGCACTTGAGACAATAAACAAGGACAGTTGGTCACTCTGCTTCGCTCAGAAACAAAATACATCACACAGTCCATGCAAATGCGAATATCGAATGGGCGGAGCTTAAGGGGCGACTTATATTTGAATTTCGCCACAACTACTACTACTAATTAGGTTATATTGCACGCAACTGCATGTAGGTTATATCACGTGTTTAGTATGGTTGTGTGAACCATTAGTCTATAGTAGCAACTCATTCGTGTCATCTGATTCTATTGTTTAGTGACGTCTTCTTTTGTGATATTCAGTTTAAACGATTATAACATCCAGTGACGTAGCGGCGATGAGTTATGGAAAGTAAGCAAGTCCTACAAATCCGGCGTTTGCCTTTGCGAATGAGGAAACCATGAAAAACCCAAGTCAATTTGGGCGGCCACAAGGTTTGATTTGAACTCAGGACCTCTTCCCTGTCAGCCCATATCACCTCGCTGTAATTGGTTTTGGTGTGTTCATTGTGACTGAGCTAAACTGATTGCATTTCACAACAATAAGTACATTAGGCCTATAGTTTTCTTGTTACTAGGGGCAACAAAATGTCATTCATATTTTAATTGACATGTATGTTCTGAAATTCGCATTTAACCAGTACTTATTTAGTTTTTATCTTGATATCTATTAAATGTATAAAGAAATGTGTTAAACAAAAAAATGTTCATTTTAATTTTCTCTACAACTTTACTGTGGTAGGTTTTCGTGTATCGCTTACTGTAATGGATATAATCTAGAAAAATTGAAAATAGATACGAGTAAAGTACCCCTTAAGTCATTTTTGCAGAAATACAGATATAGCCATTTTATTAGTCATAGATAAGATTTTCCTATTTTAAATTTTTATTAAAATCGTTAGAGCCATTTTTTAAAAAATCAAAATTTTTAAAAAAGTTTTCATGAAAAGTCCCCTTAATATTTCAGTTGTAAAACTAAATTTCTGGGTGGTTCGACAAAATTTCGAAAAAGTCCTTAGTTAAAAAAATGAAGTAAATACAATGAACCGTTTACCCGCTGTGCTTGTCCACATACAGACGGACAGACGTCAAACCAAAAACACGTTTTTCGGTTTTTAGGCATCGTGAAACATGCTTTCCCGGTGTTAACTCTATTTCTATTTTTTGTCACGATCACAATACTTTCTCTATACTACGTATATGCGAGAAAGTAAAAAAGCTTACCCCTTCCTTTCAAAATAGTCTCAAGACTCGAACATCTTGTACTGTCAATTTACAGATCTTTATTTATTTCAGCACAAATATTTTAAAAGTATTTAATACCTACTGAAACAATATGAAAATCACAATATTTTGTTACCAAGAAGTATTTTAAAAGCAACAAATCATTTAGATGGCAACAAAGGCCATCACAAGTTACCAGTCACAGCCTTTTATACTGGCAATGGCTACCAGCAAAAGCATTCTCGTGGATGAATGATCATGAAAAGTACCGTATTTACTCAAAAATAATATGCCCTTGAATTTAATGCGCACCCTGATTTTGAAACTTGAAATCATAAAAAAAAAAAAAAAAGAGTTTGTTGGCGAACGTAATGCGCATCAATGGTAGGATAGGTATTTTATTTGGAATTTTGTCATAGTATTAAGGGAATAATGAACCACCATTTAAACATTTGAAATTACCATTAAATTTAACTGCCAGTTTTAGGCCTACAAGTATATTCACTGACACATACACTTGAAAGCAGCATCATAAGATATTCTCTTCTTGCCCTCCATTTCATGACTACTAACTAGTATTTTTATATGCTCTATGTAATGCTAGTAATAGGCTGATAAAATGAATGAAGTTGAGCATTACAGCTATGCATTGTTACGCAGATAAAAGTTACCGGTACTGCCAACCTATAAAACGGATTTGTACTCGAATTTAACGTGCACCTCACTTTTGAAAGCTACAAATGGACAAAAAAAGTGTGTATTATATTGAAGTAAATACGGTAGGCCTACTTACATTACAATGCAAACAGATGTAGGGCCTATGCTACTCTTTGCTACAAAGGAACATTAACAATTTTTTAAAATCCACTGATTTTCAGTGACGGTATGCTTTTCAGCCATTGAAATCAGTGCCAGTATGCCACTGGGCCTTTGAAAACAGTGCCGGTATTCCATACTGGTGCATATAGCCTCACTTCCCTCATTGCAGTCACATCACTGGAACTTGTTAATTTTTAATTTGACTCAATATCACGGTCTGGTCTACTAGCAATATCTAATGAAATACTTTGTAGTTGAGGTAATCTCTAACAGTTTTACTTTTAGAACTAGAAAGAATAGTAAAATAATACTCTATCATGAAGAATTGCTAATGTTTACAGTATGTTCAGATAAATAAAGTTTTACTAATTACCTCTTTTGGAATTAGTTTAGTTATTTTTATCAGTATTCCTTGTCTTTCAGAAGCAGTACTAGAGACATTCACACCTTCTGCCTTTGTTAAACCACACAAACGGCAGATGGTAGCTGGAAATTCTTTCCGAATCATTGCAGACCTCTAGAGAGCAACCAACTGAATCTAGAAATGATCTTTACCTGAAAAAGGAAGGCAAAACTAGAATTTACAGTAGTTCCTTATTAAACCAAAATATTCAAAAGGTATTGGGAAACCTGGATAAAGAAATATTCTATAAACTCCCTGGGAGGTATCCCAAAACACCAAGGTCACTATCATGGGCGCCCACAGAAATTTTGTCAAGGGAGAGGCCAATGAACGAATTACTGCCATTAGTATTATTATTATTATTATTATTATTATTATTATTATTATTATCATTATCATTATTATTGCTATTGTTATTATTATTATATAATCAACATCCTTCATTTATTGCAGGTGGACTATGGCCATGGATACAACGAAAACATCTTATGTATACACTCACATGACTTTCCTTACACCTTACAATTTCATAGGTAGGCCTACTATTCATAAAAATATAAAATGCGACATTTTTTGGCCTTATCTTCATTATAATAAAATGTTTGGGTATAAATAGTTTCAAGTTTAGGGGAAGTAATTATTCCTACATGCTAGTATCTAGTCAGCTGTTACAGCTCGTTTTCATTCAAACAATGTGAACATACAACAGTATTTGGAGACATAAACCTCACTTCACATTAGTTGTTACTAGTAATTTAATTTTGAGGTTTATGTGTAAACAATTTCCAGGGAGGGGCAGCTGCCCTACCCTGCCCCCCCTTCCGGACGGCCATGGTCACTATGTGGATTCTAATCAAACTTCTAAAGAAATCAAGAACTAAAGACACATTTGAGATAAGCAGGACCATCCCATTTGTAGGGTAAGTGAGACAATCAACCCACAACCTGCGCTTGAGGACCCCATGCTTTAGGAGAAAAGAGTTAAAAGTCATTCATTAAAATTAACGAAGATCACTATGTTTAATTCAATCTTGGGAGGTTAAGCCAACATTTGTAAGACAATGTTACTGTGTACTATGTACACCCTTCAACAACAACAAAAATGACTGGACTCTTGAAGCCTGAATTTATTTAAGTTCTGTTCGGCTGAGCGCCTGATACACAGACTAAATCAGCATTGTGGGGATGAAACTAGTGAGATCCAAGAACATATTCGCATACCGCTGAGCAACAGTTCCAACTACGTATGTTCATGTCTGCCTTAGTATATATATTTCTATTTCTTATTTTCGGTTTATTTTTCTCTTGCTGGAAACAAATAATTTATCATTTTAGATTAGTTGAAAATTTAAAAAAGGTTCAGTAACATTGGCATCTTCTTCTCAATCATCATTAAACCAGTTTTTGGATCTCTTCTATAATCACCATAAGGAGTATTGATTATTAAAATTAGGCCTAATGATTAGAATAATACTAATAATAATGATGATAATAATAGTATAAAAGAATAATGTTAAATAGTTAATCTGAGGCTTTCACGGCCGGAATCTTGGTGTTGAAGCATCTTCCGGGCTGTGGGCCGTGGTCCAAAGGCAAAATAACAAGTCTCACCAGACGTTTCGTTTCTCGCCAGACAGAAACGAAAGTATGAACAGCTGCAACATATCAAGAGCATAACTACATCTCATCCAGCAGCCAGTGGCGTAGGAAGGGGGGTGCGGGGGGTGACAAAATAAAAATGTGTCTTTTTACCGGTAAGTAAAAAATCGCTCAAGGGAATTTAAAGAAAATAATATTATTATTTAAAACAATTGAATAAGCTTAACAACTTTCTACAAGTCAACATGCGTATTGAAACTTTTAGTTTTAAATTCAGTCAACAAAGGTAATAAAACACGGCTGAACTGGCCGCTGTGTTGATATGAACAATAATATTATGGTTAGGGGGAGGGGTGTTTATTTCTGTCGATGCTTGTCTCTGCAGTTTTATTAATTTAAATGAGACTTCAACAATCTGTGATATTTTATATCACTCAAGCCGCAACCAATTCTACCAGCAGCGGCAGTCATGGCTTTGACGAAAATAAACTTCGAATGTGAGTTGACTCCGAAGTCTCCTTCAATCTAGATTTTGAACTGGGATGTGCGCATGTTTAAGAATAGATTATTAATAATACAGTTCCGCAAAATAGTTACATTACTTGTTTATGAAATTTCTTAGGATCAACCTATAAAAAATTGACGTAACTTATAATTCACATTACTTCCTCTGTCCAAATAAAAGTTAGCCTCCCCTTAAAAATAAGAGAAAATTGTCGCCAATCTTCGTGTCACATCCCCATAAGGTACTTAACCCAAATACAAAATTTTGTTTTCGTACGATTTGCCGTTGCAAGATGCCGTATTGCAAAGTGCGCGTATTCAGAGTGGGTGGCTTATAACTACCCTTCGGAGAATTATTTCGAAAAAGTGTTTCAAATAAAAGTTTTAGCTCTTACTATAACCAACCCATGTGCAAAATTTAAAGAAAATCGTTAGAGCCGTTTTCGAGGAAACTTTCTTTATGTAAAAATAAGGAAAACGTGTCTCCAATCTTCGGTGCACATCTTGAAAGGTATCCAACATAAATACAAAATTCTGTCCTTTTATTAAAATTCATCTTTCCAAAATTCGAGATTTCGTTTGGAAAACAAAATATAAAAATATAAAAAAATCACTCAAAAAATAAAAATTTGCACAATTTCGGGGGTGTATTTTGGCCTAGATGTTCGCTTTATTAACGGTAAAACCCACAATCTGTCGCTCACGAAAACAATGTAGGCCTATATCTGTCTGTCTATAACGCACTTTAGATTAATAATAATAATAATAATACTGTCGTTTAACAGTACAATGTACAATATACAGCATAATGTACTTGATATGTATGTCTTTCCTTAATCCTAAGAAAATTGGCTGAGTTAGGTTAACTATTATGTCTTATATGCACCATTGGTAGTACTGGTTACAACATGGCAACAGCATGGTAACTCTAATCGCTTTATGGATGGTTGATTCATAGTATATCATGATTTCGCAGCTTAGTTTTGTTTTTATATAACAAAATAATTATTACTAATTTTGCATAATCCGTTGAGTTTACGAGTTACATCAGATAAATTCATTGCAGCTGCATCTATTGATAAACTCTTAAACTCTCGTGGGATTACCTTTGACTATCCAAAAAATAACACTTGGAACTGTTCCATCTTTTAATAATTTAAATGGGGGGGGGGGGGGTGACAAGAAATTTTCCGCACCGGGTACCACCTAAGCTTGCTACGCCACTGCCAGCAGCACTCCAATACAACACAGTGGTGAACCTATCCAAACATAATCTGTCAGAGGAAGAAAGACTAGTTCTTACCAAGGGTGGTAACTTTGCTGTTTCCCCCAATACGATTCCAGTGGAGGATATAATAGCCAATGTGGAAGAAGGGATTAAAAAACTTAACCCAGTAAATGCTGAAGAAGTAAGAGCTGAAACTGCTAGGATCCTACGCCGAGCCAAGCCACCTAAGAACAACCTTACGAGAGGTGAACTCTCGGCTCTAAAGAATCTAAACCAGGACACCAGCATTGTTATATTGCCGGCAGATAAGGGCAACGCTACAGTAATCTTAAATACAGAAGACTACAAGGAAAAAATCACGGCCCTCTTAACTAGTAACACCTATAAAGAATTACAGAAAGATCCAACTAACGCCATTGTACGAAAAACAAACACACTGATCAAGAAGACACTACCAAAGGAACTACATAAAAGTCTCTGTGTCTCGGAAGCTGTCGCACCTAGATTATATGGGTTGCCCAAGATACACAAAGATAATGTGCCACTAAGACCTATAGTCAGTGCTATCAGATCTCCTACATATGCCTTGGCTAAGTACCTCACGAATCTTCTAAAACCACACATTGGCAATACTGATAGCTTCGTAAGGAATTCTACGCATTTCATACAGAAAATAAATGACATCATATTGGACGCGGGGCCTTATTAATCAGCTTTGATGTTACATCACTGTTCACCATGGTGCCAGTAGAGGACTCTCTTCTGCACATTGAAAAACTTTTTCCGGATGAGATTACCCAACTATATATAGACTGGTGCTGACTACTACCTATTTTCGGTGGGATAACAAATTTTATGACCAACATGAAGGAGTCGCCATGGGGAGCCCGTTAATCCCGGTTATTGCTAACTTCTATATGGAGGAGTTTGAAGAAGAGGCATTGAGGACAGCTAGTAAGAAACCCAAGCTTTGGCTCAGATATGTCAATGATACGTTTGCGATTTGGAACCATGGGGAAGAAGACCTTCTACAATTCTTGAACCATCTGAATAGCCAGAACAAAAAGATCCAGTTCACCATGGAGATGGAAAAAGAAGGCAGGTTACCTTTCCTGGATGTTCTCATCAGTCGTAAGACCGACGGCACCTTGGGACGTAGTGTGTACAGAAAACCGACGCACACTGACAGATATCTGCATAAACAGTCTAACCATCATCCGCAACAAAAACGGGGACTTATTAAAACTCTGATGATCCGCGCCACACGCATCTGCGAGCCTGATCGTATGAAGGAAGAAATCAAACATCTTAATAATGCCCTCATAGCAAATGGCTACAGTATGAAAGATATAAGAAGAGCGAAACAGAAAAACAAAAAAAAACAATCACCAACAAAAGAGTCACCTACAGTTGACAAGGCGTTCCTTCCTTATGTGAAGAATGTAACGGATCACATTGGAAAATTGTTGGATAAACACAACATCAAGACCATATATAAACCAACAAGAAAAATTAAGGAGATGCTAAGGTCGGTCAAGGACCAGTTAGAGCCATTATCCACATGCGGTGTGTACCAGATACCGTGTTCCTGTGGCAAATCTTATATTGGATTTACGAAGAGACACATCTCGACCAGGTTAAAATAACATTGGACCTATTGCCGCCATGGGCATGTGGAGAAGTCAACTGTGGCCGAACACGCGTTTACAGACGGTGATCACGACATAGGTTTCCAGGAGACGAAAGTACTGGCTAGAACTTCACATTACCATGCCCGCCTTAACAGAGAAGCCATAGAAATTTTCAAGATTAGAAACAATTTCAATAGAAAAGAAGAGGGGCTAAAACTTCCAAAAGCTTGGTTTCCGGCCTTAAAATCACGTATTAGACAAGAAGGAATACAACAGCCAGCGTCGAACACCACCATTGGTGTGACGGTAGCAACCGCAACCAGCTAAGCCACGCCCACCGCGAGTATATAAGCAGCCCCATTTCTCCAAGCAGTTCAGTCAGCATCAAGGTAGCAGCCACTGAAGAAGTTCCCCACAGCGGGAGCGAAACGTCTGGCGAGACTTGTTATTTTGCCTTTGGACCACGGCCCACAGCCCAGAAGATGCTTCAAATGTTAAAGACAAACTCAAAACCAAACTCTGGATGTTTATATCTACAGATTGCTTCAAAAAAATGTATACACACTTTGAACTGTCATAGAAAATTTATTTCCCATTCTACAAGGTTAAATTTCTGGGAGAATAGTTTCAACAATCGTCCAACAAACGTACCAATAATCATCCTACAATGAAAAGAACCTAACAATGCTTGCTGATTCCATATTCCCTGCCATTCGTGCAATATACAGTTTTATTACCAACAAGGTGGCACCCGCCGCACTATCTTAGGGACGTACAAACATACCTGGATAGAGATTTGCCAAGGCAGTGAATAGGACGCAGAGGGCATATCAAGTTTCCTGCACTCTCTCCAGACCTTACTTCAGCTGAATTTCTTCTTATGGGGCGCAGTAAAAGATGAGATGTACAAACGTAAACCACGTAACCTAGACACACTTTGGAATGAGATTAAAGCGGTGTGCACAGAAATCTTATTGGAGACTTTGGTATGATGTATGGAATCAGTGGTGACTCGTACTCAGAAATGTATTGATGCTGAAGGATACCATTTCCAGAAATTTAACCTTGTAGAATGGAAAATAGATTTTCTATGACACTTCAAAGTGCGTATACATTTTTTGAAGCACTCTGTATATTGATGTGCAGCGCAATTGATTCTAGATACATCTGGAACTTCTGAAAACAAAAGTTATGCACTCATGTAACTGCGCATACCGCAGAACGTGAAACAACCATTCTCTTGTCATTAAGAGAGATAGCATGGCTAAAAGAAGACATAGCCCAGATACAAATAGACAAGCTCTTCTTTCTCTTATGAAGAAGGCCTGATTTTCCAGCTTCTGAGGAAGGTAGATAATTAGGGGTACGAGATTCCACTGCTGGGAGATAGGTGAGATTATCCAGAAAAGGAATTGAACATTGCCAGCCAGGTTCTGGTAGAAGAAGTGTACAATTCATGCCACAGGAAGTTGCTTTAGCTGAAGAACTAGAAAGAAACCCGCTTTAATGTGCTTATTCAATTAAAGAATCTTCTCCCACTGTCATAAGGCATCTGTGGATGCGGAGGTTTATCCAAGAGTGGCAGCAATGAAAGAGTGACATGTCATATTTTTATCCTGACCTCCATTTTCACCGCAAACACAAACTAAAGATGAATTGCACATTTGTTACCCTGATTGGACCGCTTTTATGTTGTATGTATAGTCATATTTTGGTCATTTTCATAGTATTGGTCATATTTGTAATTTAACGTCTTATTCCGGTAATAAATTTGGTAAAAGAGCACAATTATGCAGTATGTGCACTAAATTGTTGACTTAAATTTTTTCCGAAAAAAAAGAGTTACGAATATTTTGGTTTTATTGCAACTGAAATGTGAAGGGATAATAACTTCCAATAGACATGTTTTAAAAATATTTTCAGTTCACATTTGCAGTGGTATCTGGAAACATTAACAGATTAGAAGTTCTTTACAAGTAAAACTGTAAATCACTTGTAAAATTGTTAAAAAGTGATTATCTGATTGAATTAATGTGATATAATAATTTAGTGTCATTAAACGTTTAAATATGGAACATTTATTTTCAGAAAATATGTTCCTTTATGAGGTCATATTTAGGATTTTTGGGTCATATTTAGTCATTTTTAAGGTCATATTTTCCACTTTTTTAGGTCATAAACATTCGAACCCTGCTGATGACCAAAGATTATTCTGCCTTGCATTTGTAGAGGAACATATTAATTTCAATTGGAATAAGGTAATATTTTCAGACAAAGTTACTTTTTCCTTTTACAATTACAGGTGGCAAATGGTCTACCATTCATGGGGATTGTGATACAATTCTAAGCAAGTAGCAACTCATTTTTGCAGTGGCCATGTATCTGTTCTGTGTTGGGGCTGGATCCCCAGTGATGGTCTAGGTGTTCTGTGGTGGCTTCATGGAAATCTCAAAATAGGATTGCTATACATCCTGGATTTTCTGAGGTTTGTATCTCGGTATCCTGAAAACTAGTTGGGCTGGAAGTTGAGACTCATATGGAACGGTCACGAGATGAATAGTATGTCTTGCTTTTCCAGGTCCTATTTACACCGTGTGACCATAATAATGTTATAATCCACCCAACTTGGAGCCGGTATTGCTATACTCCTTGGTTGCACCCTCATAATAGTGACAAACACATCTGCTATAACCAAAGATGCTCCAAACTCCAATATCTTTTATGCAAACTAATCCCCTTTATTTCGTTGAACTCTATATTTGTGACAAGTAAAGTAGATTATTATTTCCTCCCTAAAGACTGGACTCATGCTTTTGTGAAAAATTTACTTTCTTTCTTGTACAGTAATAAATATAGTGAACAGTTGTACTGGGCACCATCTCGAAGTTAAGTAATCCATGGATCGTGACATGGAGGAAAGAAGGAAATGAACGATTTTGTTTATACAATTAATAATCCATGTTGCAAAAAGGTTAACGGCATTACATTATATTTTCAAAATTGTAAAATAGGCAATAGCTTACCGGTACATTAGATTTAGAATTGATTTATTTTACCTGGTGGTATTAAGGCCATTGTGCCTTCTCTTCCATTCAACCAGGATTATTACAATACAGTATTGCAATATTACAAACATAATACAAATCTTTAATGATAAGAGGAAATGTTTGTCTGTCTGTTTGTGCGTGATGCCCAGCAAAATCTACTGCATGTAGAGATCTGAAATTTTAAACATAGATGGACTGAAGGGTGGCCAAATGTACCTTGAAGACAGATTTTTAATTTTAGCTTTCATTCGCGAGTTATGAGTGAAAAACTGGCTGTAAACGAGATTTTTAGTGCTATTGAAGAACCAATTTTTGGTATTACATTTCAATTCCAAACCAATTGCAGGTGGGATTTTTTGTTGTCATAACTTGAATATATGAGCATCACAATTTTTTCAAAATATCGCACGGGATTATTGATCGCTTCAGTTTTGTAAGCCCACCCTGGTTGATTCATTTGTTTATAATGCCAAGGCAATGCAGACATCTGAAAAGTTCAACATAAACGGAAGATGGATAATGAATATAGGCCTAAATGGGCAAACACTGATCGATTTGGACGGAACTCACTATGCAGGGGTTTTTTGGGCCAGGAATCTCCAATCTCAGGTAATTTTTTTTTTAGGTAGCGCATTCTAATCGTGGAATGAACTCCAAATTGATCGGATTTTCTTGAAACATAGCAAAGAAGGCTATTCTCCAACACAATGAAACACACAACACTGTTCAAAAGTAACGGGTTTATTAACAAAAAGGGGTCAAAAGGGAGTTCAGAGTTCATATGGTGAATCATTATAGCAAGGTATTCTTACACTATCTCATTTACTACGTTAGTCAGTAACTTTACCCTAAGCAGTAAAAACTAATGACTGGAGTACCAAGGACGAATTATTTGAAACAAATTACAAAATCCACCTAAGCAAAGCTGAGGGCAATAGAGCGCTAGCTTTGTATAAAGCAAAAGTGGGCCAGACCCCCCCCCCTCCTTGTTTTATGACTAGATTCCTGAAATTTCACAAAATAACGGGACTCTGTATCCTAGCTTTGTCTGATTCTACCGACCATAAGTGTACATACAGTAGAGTATCATTCAAACAGTGGCAAGGTTCTTTATTCGTCATGTTGCAAAAAAGAAAAGCCTATTCTGTTACTGACAAACTCAAAATCATTGTGTTAAGAATGGTGAATCAAAAGAAAATATGTCTTGTGAACGATTTATTGATAATGTTTTATTGAAGTTCTCAAGCTATAACATGGGGGCAAGGTAGGACCCCTGACAACCGCATTATTAGGGGCCTCTACTTTAAATGGAACTGGAATTTGAGAGCCAAACCCACAAGTATTTCTGAAGCCCAAAATAACAAAGTATTTAATTGAGAGGGGGGTTTGGAAACAATGCTCTCAAGTAATAATATTTGAAATCAGAAAGGGGTTTGGGGCAAAGCCGCAAGTATTAAATACCGTACAGAAACTTCAATTTTTTGTTTACAGACAGCTTGGAATTTCGGTATACTGTCATTCCATACTAAATCGAATCTGGTAGTCAAATTTTAAATATATTTTTATAAGTGATTTTTGTTGCTTGGGATGTTGTTTGTTAGTTAAATAGTTCCTGTAGTAATTTTAGACATTATTCCATTATATTTTCAGTTCACAGCAATAAACACATGGCAGACCGAAGAGTGATTACGTAGTGTAAATTTGGCTGCAAAATAGTAGCACTACATTTTTTCCTTCAATTCCCTAGGAGTATTGCTGAAGTCTCCATATGAAAAGTGAGCTTTATTTCTTTAAATTAATGTAAATGTATGGTTCAGGCTACTTCTGTTACTACTTTAAACTATGCATTATGAATGTATGTCACACTTTTTGATTTGGTGCAAGGATCATTTTCGTATTGTCTGCTTCTTCATAGTTTATTTTGTGATACCCCTCTATGTTTGAAGGAGGTAATTATGGCACTGTGGAGTCGGTAGAGAATTGTGAGGGCAATAGACAAATAGGAGTAAGGTGGGTTCCGAGTTTCATCTTGCAGTTCACGTCGTATTTACTTAGCAATCAGCACACATGTTTTTCATTGTTGCATAAAATGGAGGAATATGCCAAGGACCAATGCCCTTTGTTTTGTAAATATATGAAAGGAAGATATGAGTCTGTTGTATAAAATGTGGGCAACTTAAAAGCATATGAAAGATGTCCCCCATGTCTCCACAATCACATCTAGGGGGTATCCTTTTTATGAATTTTAAATAAATACTAAGGGGTGACAGCAACATGGTTTCTAAGTTTGGAAATGAGGGAGATAGTAGATCACGGAAGATTTGCTTTATAAAATTAGAGCTTACTGTTGTAATGGCTATATTGCACTTTATGGGATTTAATAGAGGTGTTGATGGAATTAGAAATGGGAAGAAAAGAGTTGTGTCGGCAATGAAGTAATTTGTTGATGAGCCAGTATCCATAGGAGTGTAATGTGATTGTGGCATGTGTATGTTTGTTTGTGTATGAGTTGCTTGCAGTTTGTTTCCCACATGTGGGTGGGGATGGAAGGTTGCTATGTTTTGGATAGCACTTTGGGAGTCAGTACAGATAAAAATGTGGGGATCAGTCATATTGATGGAAATCAGAGCCTGGCATATAGCAACCAGTTCAGTGGTGTAGTTAGAAAATTGTGGGAGAGAGAGTATCGTTGCGGAATGTTTGTGTGCTGGTGGTAACAGGCAGCCCCTACCCCCTCAGGTGTTTAGAACCGTCAGTGAAGTATAGGTGGAGAGGGGGTTGTCATGATGCCTGCGATATTGTATTACATAATCATTAAGTTTTTTGTAAGTATTTTTAAAAGCTGTGATGTTAAAGAGAACTGGCTGAATACATAAGCTATATTAAAGTCAAGAAAATATACTGGGGGTCGAGGGAAGTGTTGCATTTATTGATTGTTATGGGTTTGAGGAACGGGGCTAGGGGCTGGAATGCTAATAAGAGATGCTGAGAATTTTTATGATGTATGTGTAATAATTTATTATAGAGCGGAGTCTGCATTAGCTGAAAAAGGTTTCCTATGTTTTGAGGGTGGTGAGGTTTTGGCTGAAAGTATACGGGTGCAAATGAAGGTCATGAAAAAGGGTCGTCATTTTGGGGCTACCTGATACACCAAGGATGGATTTGGAAATTTTATAGATCTGGGATTAAATTCTGTACTACCAGTATTTGGAGAGACAGGTGATGTTTAAGTCGCCATATGCTAGTTTGGTGTGTATGAGGTTTTGGTATAAGGGTGGAAAGACCATTTAGTACCAGCAATGTATCGTAAAATATTATTAGCTGTTTGAAGAGCCACATGGGTATGACTGAAATGGACATTCCATTTAAGGTTACGTATGAAGAGTACTCCCTTTTTTTTGTAGCTAGATGTTAAGACATTTTGCAAGAACAAAGTTTTCTATTTGTTTACAATTTGTTTATAAAACATATTTTGTTGTAAATTTTGACTAAAAATTCAAAACATGATTACTCCAAAACTATTTAAGATACAAACACCAATTTTTCACTGTTTTGTAGACAAAATAATTCTTTAGTGCCTGACATTTTGTTTTTTTCGATTACTTAAGAGTTCAAATTGTTATATTGATTAATGTAAATTGTAATTATTTTTTTGATCACACCATTATAAACAAAATTCTATAACACAACAGAATATTCGTATACCAGAAATTACTCAATGTCAAGCACTAGAGAAGATTTTAAACTTCAAAATGACACCAGAATCACCTTGATATGTTAATTTATAGAAGAGTTATGATGTTTGAAAAATTGAATACCTTGGGATTTACTATTTACGGGAAATTGAAGTTGAAAGTTGGCATTTGCTAAAAACCTCCTACGTCTTATCTTTAGAAAAAGGCTGTATCTCAGGAACTAACAATCAGAAATTAAAAATTGATATATGACATTAAAGAGAAAAGAATTGTCTATCCATCTAAGCTTTTTTTTAAAAAAAAAAAAAAAAAAAATTTCATCATTTTTCAGATTTTAGGGGTGTACAACTACCGGTACCTTAATAGTGTTAGTGGGGACCGGATGATCCATAACGTGAAGGCGAGTTGGTTATGAATTTTGATGGCGTGAAAAAGTACGGTATGACTTTTGGCAGGATTGACGGTGAAGCCTAAATGAGTGATGTGATTGATGAGAGTGTCGAGATCAAGTTGATTATATTCAAAATTACCATATGTACTTTGGAATATAAAACCATGTCATCAGCATGCAGAAGAAGGTGACTGTTGAGATACTGAAGACATGGGAGGGCATGAATGGTAGAGTGTGAAAAGAATGGGATTGGGGAAGGATCCTTGGTGAAGTCCAGTGGAGGTCAATCGTGAGGATTGGTTGGAAAAGTAAGAGGGAAAGGATATGTGTCTGTCGGTCATTAGGTGCAGTAAAGCATTACAGATAATGTCTGGGAGATGAAAAATCAAAAGATGAGGTTAAGTAGGCATATGCCTCTGTATGGTAAAGAAATTTTATTTCCAATTTGTGATGCCTACTTTTGTTGGATATCTTGAATGTCAATTTGGCTGTCATGTTCATATAAAAGCTTACCAAGCTTTATAGGGTGAACTTGGAATACAGAATCCGCTTTCGTTTCTATTACAACCACATAGGAGCTAGCATCACGATAGGTATATAAAAATTTGGGTTTTGTCAGATATGAAGTTGATGTAGTGGGCATGGTTTCTTGGCTAGAAATTAGCACATTAAGTTCAGATGGGTGAATGGGTGTGTTATAAGTAAGAGGTACCTTGTAATTTCAGCATGCTTTTGCTGAGCTAAGTCCATGGGGTGCATGATGGTAAGAGAATATGAAAATAAAAATAGTAATGTCACAAAATAGGATCCTGACCATCCTATGTAGGCTGCGTTCGGGGAGCTCGCTTTCGCGCTGTGAGTACGAAACGCTCAGAGTGCCGTTCGGGGAGACTATAAGCATCTCGCGCTACGAAGCTCCCCGAACGCCCAACAGCAACGAAGGGGCTTTTAAACAATGGCGGTGAATATGGCATCAGAGGGTCGAAGGAAAGTTTTTTGACCACTATTGCGCTAATTATAAAAGAAGAGATTGAATATTATCTCGCAAACCCTTCCATCTGGGCAGCTTAAGGAAACGCGAACATTGCATTTTTCTGCCACGGTCCAAACTTTACACGGGATGAGAATAATACCTTCAGCAGACGACCTTAAAATCTTGGCTTATAAAAACTTTGCCCATACTCACTAGATGACCCAACTGAAAATCATTAAACAACATGACCAGATTTTACCGTTTCTGTTTTCAGTCTGGACCTTTTAAACCTTTAGACTTCTTAACTTCATAAAAAATCCTGCCGGACCTAAAGCTAAAGTAAAAAAAGCTTATCCTTTATCTATTTTTGTATTTGTTATTTTTCTTTGTAACATTAATTTGTACATGGTATGCATTATTTTATGTATGTATTGTAAGGTATATATTTTATAAATATTAAAAATGTTCAATGTACATGTATGTATTACATGTTTTTGTACATGTATGTATTATATTAACAATGTTCATGTATGTTTTGTACAATAAACTAAACTAATCCTGCAGACGACGTTCAGGGACCAATGAAATCGCTAAAAGCGTCCGCAGCATCTCGTGCCTCACCTCTCCAGAAAAAGCGTTGTTAGCACGAGCGGTGACGTCAAACGCTTTCAAACCGTGACGTCACATACGTGCTCACAGCACTGTGAGCGAGCTCCCCGAACGACCAAAGCACGCTTTTAGCGCTGAAAGCGAGCTCCCCGAACGCAGCCGTAGTAGGCAGGAAAATTCAAAATTGCACTATCGGATGTCCAGTAACATAAGAGCAGAATACTGAACGAAAGGAAAAATAACGGTCGTCACACTAAATTTCAAAATTCACTATCACTCACACACTGAGGTTGTAGTTACATCCGCTTAATACAAGAGCACAAGTAAAACTCTCATAATCTTGTATCCTAACAACACATGCAAGGCTAGGTGGCCAGGGGAAGCGGGCTGTCAGGCGAGTCTGGGCAGAGCTTTGCCGCTTCACGACCTTAAACCATCTTTCGCCAAAAAAATTATTAAAGTACTACTGGGAAAACGGCTCCACACTCCTACTCACTACTGGGACCCGCCTGGGAGACATCTAGCAGCGACATCTGAACTACTAGCAATGCCACGATTTCTCACCTCCTCTTCACCCTACCTACCTATTTGGGACCTATTCCTAACAGTAAATTTTATGCCTCGACCAGTGTACGAACACGGGACCACTAGCACCGTAGCTAACAGCCTTAACCACTATGGCACGAGTGATTGCTGAATGGTAAAGGGAAAATTCATCTATTTAAGTTAAGAATTTTAATACATGAGAAATAGCTGTTTTGGTGCAAGGGTTGTTTTTTATAGCCTAATTGTGAAATACTATGGAAAGGCAGGCTGAAAAATTTAGTAAAATGGAAGAATTTGCTACACCTACACCTTGGCTCTCATTCCACTCTCTGCTGCTCGTTGCCATGGCAACGGCTCACTTACCCTAGCCGTGCCATCACTTTGCATGGCCTTCAGCCTTCCCCCTCGCAAGCTGCTCAATGCCAGTAATGCAGCTCACTGTTGCCATATGTTATACTGCACTGTGTGCTATTAATTGTACCAATACCACTACGCGCTTTGCAGTCCATGGTTTTCATTTTAAAATTTGCAAGCTGAAGACCTTACATGAGCCAACCCCCGAGTGTGTGTGTGAAATGTGCCAGGGGAAATGTGATAGGTATCATGCCCTAATGTGCAAAGCACTGCCTTCTAGACTGTGTCACTCGTGTTTACTCGTGTATACACTGCCTGTCCAATACGGCTAATTTTGCGTACTCGGCGACATTACAGATAGCAGCACCATTCACACCCAGATTGCTTCTTGTTTTTTGCTACGACATTGTTGATTATGTAGTGCTGTCACCGCCGTCTCATAATCACTGCCTTCTAAACTGTATTACTCCTCGAGACGGCGGTGCTCATAATATAGTCTATCAAAGCGTCTAATTAATTTACATTTATTTTAATTATTGCTCCAAAATTCCATTTCAAGGTAAGTGTCATATACTGGAATAATATTATGTTCTAAACAAATAACACAAGTATATGTGTCTGTTTAATGCTTATTTTGATTAGTGATTGCTGCAATCTGGGTGTGAACTGTGTCGCCTCTACTGGATAAATTAGGCAATTTAACAATACTCTGAACTCCATGTTAAAATAAAGCATAGGACAGGCAGTGTAATTCTCGAGACGGCGGTGGTGCAAAGAAAGAAAAACCTCTCTGATGCAGTTCTGCACCGAGGGACTCCTTAACAATCTTATCAAATAATGCCCATTGGGTGCTCTTCTCTATTATTATTATTAATTGTACCAATATGAATCAAGACTCATCTATCATATCAAAATTACTATCACTTGAGCCTCTTAGGCATTACTGAGGACCTGCCACCTGACCCTTGCACCAAAAAAACAGCTATTTCTCATGTATTAAAGCTCTCTAAATTTAAATAGATGAATTTTCCCTTCACTGCTCCGCAATCACTTGTGGCATAGTGGTTAAGGGGTTAAAGCTACTAGGTAGGCCTATGGTGTTAGTAGTCCCACGTTTGTGTACCAGTCGATGTGCAAAATTTACTGTTAGCAATAGGTCCGAAATAGATAGGAAAGGTGTTGAGGAAGTGAGAGAAAGGGAGGAAGGATGAAAAGGAAGACAAGAAGAGAAGAAAGCAGAAATATATTATTTAATTTTCCTCTCTGTTTCACCTTCTGCCTACTAAATGGTGTTGCACAGCATTCGCAGAAGTTCAAATCGTCCTGCTATGCGGGTCCCATTAGTGAATGGGAGTGGAGAGTTAGGGTACAGCAGATTCTTCCGTTTTCCCCAGTAATTCAATGCCAAAGCCGGGATTTGAACCAGGATCTTCGGTGAAATATTATGTTGGCTCTAAAAAAAAGTTTTGGTGCAAGGATCATTTTTCATATTGGTACAATTAATAGTGCACAGAGCAGTGTAACATGTAGCAACAGTGAGTTGCATTACCGGCACTGAGTATCTTGCAAGGGGAAAGGCTGAAGGCTAGGGGAAGCAGGCAGTCAACCTGACAATGTGCAACGGAGAGTGGAGTGAGGACCAAGGTGTAGCAGATTCTTTTATTTCGTCAAAGTACCAGTGCTACAACTCAAAATATGATGGATTCCACAGGTTTTGAAGAACAATTAGGAAAAACCAAATATCGGGTGCCAAATAGGCTCCTCCCATACTCGCTATCGGGACCCGCCCGGGAAGGAGGGGTTTAGGGCGGGGACTAACTAAATGAAACAGTGGGAGACATCTAGTAGGGAATGGTGGAATTAGTAGTAGCGGCGCAGAGACATCTGGCGGAAATAGCAGAAACACAAGAAAATTAATTTTTTTATTTTCTCCTTTTATCTCTTTTCTCCTCCTCCTCCTCTCCTCCCTATTACCTCCTTTCTCTCCTTCACCCTACCTACCTATTTGGGACCGATTCCTATCCTACTAATTTTCGCACCTACGGGGATTCGATCCGGGGACCGCGAGCGTTCTAGTCCATCGCCTTGACCACTACACCACGAGGATCGTTGCAATAAAAATCGAGAAAACTTCTAGCCTTTGTACTACAGAGACGTGTAATACATGACGAGTAATAAGAATGATAATGTTCTGTATAAATATAATTTGTAAATACTTAAGTGGGTATATTTGGTACAAGGGGCATCTCGTATTTTGAATATTTGGTACAAGGGGCACTGTCGCATCGTGGGAATCGTATTTTCAATAGGGGTAGGGCAGGGGCACGGTCGGGAACGGTCGGAAGAAGATCGGGGCGAGAGGTCGCCGGCCGACAGCTGCTGTCGCCATGGCAACGGAATGCGGGATGGGCGGAGCCTATTTAGCACCCGATACTTGGTTTATGCCGAACAATTAACATAAATTTGGCAGTTTTTGTTGCTTCTAAAAAAGAAAAAGACACATCTACCTGCAATATAATCTTCAAATGCTTAAAAGTGTATGCAGATTTCACAGAATGCATTGCCAATTAATGATGTTTGCATTTGATCACTGACATGTAGGTAAATTCGGTAAATTACAGGTTAGGGCGGTTAGAGGTTAGGACGGATTATTTTAAATCTGATAACAGCCCTTGAACGGGTTTAAAGTTTAAAATACTCACATTAAAGTTTGGTGTAGGGCTTAACTTCAGGTTTCAATACATGCACAATTATATTTCTTTTAAATACATCTGTATTAGCTAATTTAAAGATGTTGTTGATAGTTGGTCTTCTTCTTCTTCCTCCTCATGGTTGCCTTGCCAGCCTTGGTCTGCTGACCATAGTCAATACAACATTCTGGGCCGATTGAATAAACAGTTTGATCTTGGATCAGAGACTAAATTGATCTCAGTTCACGCTGAACTCGGAAATTTTTGTTGTATAAACGCTAATCTGAGATCAATTCGCACTGAACTAGGATCAATTTTGACCATAGAAATTTCTCCGATCAATCTCGTTGATTTCCGTTCAAGGGGCTGTTTTCCGGCACGGGAGTCGAAGACCCGATTTTTATTTACAAACAGAATTAAGTTATAACTGTCAACATATTATGACTTGCGTTGTATACTTTTATTTCAGCCCCGGATTAAAGCGATTTATTGTATATTTAATGTATTAAAAGTATTAATATAACGGATTATTTTTATCTGCGCATTCATCCGACAGTCATGGCGATTGAATGTTACCTCTCGATAATCGATTCTCATGTATCGTGCGACTGGTCTGTACAGTAAAGGCGGGCATATTGAACGTTCAAAATTACGAGTAAATTGTGACGTTCTTTTCGGCAAAAGAAATAGAGATTATTATTCAATTGAAAATTCTGGTTTATTGAAAAATGACATGACTTGCGTTCTATACTATTTTTTTAAGGCATGGTTTAGACAGATTTCGTTAATTAAAAATATAAATATATCAGATTAGGTTTGTTATGTTAGGTTGGGTTAGGTTTGTTACGTTGAGTTAGGTGTGTTATGTTAGGTTGGGTTAGGTTTGTTATGTTAGGTTGGGTTAGGTTTGTTATGTTAGGTTGGGTTAGGTTTGTTAGGTTGGGTTAGGTTTGTTATGTTAGGTTGGGTTAGGTTGAGTTAGGTGTGTTTTGTTAGGTTGGGTTAGATTTGTTATGTTAGGTTGGGTTAGGTTTGTTATGTTACGTTGGGTTAGGTTTGTTATGTTAGGTTTGTTAGGTTGGGTTAGGTTTGTTATGTTGGGTTTGGTTTGTTATGTTAGGTTGGGTTAGGTTTGTTATGTTAGGTTGGATTAGGTTTGTTATGTTAGGTTGTGTTAGGTTTGTTATGTTATGTTAAGTTAAGTTAAGTTAGGTTTGGTTTGGTTAGGTTAGGTTAGGTTTGTTACATTAGATTTGTTAGATTAGGTTTCGTTAGGTTAGGTTTGTTTGCCCGTTTCATCCTAGTGGTACTATTTTTGCTAGTCATGACTGTAGGTTAAAGACAATTAGGTTAGTGGTGGCAGCCATGGACAACAAAGCGAGTCATTATATGCATTATTTCGTGTTTCCCTAGAGTCCAATCCGCTGTTGTCATTGTATCTGTGCTATATAATTCCATCCAGATGTCCCTCTTTTTTGCGTATAACACTTCCATGAGACTTTAATATACGGTGGTAGATGGTAGGTACAGTTATAGTTGTAAGATTCTAATATAAAAGGTTTCTGTTACCATATAAGTTAAAGACAAAAGAGTGAACTTTTGATGCTACGCACATTGTGCGCATTCCTGGTATCATTTGCATGTGTATTGCTTCTCTCCAGCCTCTTAACCTCGTGTTGTAATGTTCATCCGCGGTATATAGTTCGGCAATCGTTTTAATGTAAATTCACAATTATTGCTTCTAAAAAGCTAATCCGGGGATGAAATTATTCAAGAAAACATTTGCTATTTTCCTATATAGTGATTTACTTAATTTTCTTTCTCAATAAAAATCGGGTCTTGTTCAACGGACCCCTGTTTTCCTATTTGAGACATAAGATTAGCTCATTATAAACATAATATTAGGCCTACCTGTGTGGTTACGATAAATATAAAGAAAACACACATAGAAAACTTCATACATTTCTAGCTATAACGTAGTTGTGCGTATATAAGCTATGTTTTAGGCTCCTTATAATGCGCAGTGTAGCATCACTCTACAGCGTAACCTGTACGTTATTATTATGTTGCACTAATTACTATAATACGAAAATAACCCTTGCACCACAATTGCAACTAATACGAAATTATCAATCTTTGCCATTTCATGCAGCTCCCTAATTTTAAATACAGGTAGGAATAGGTAGGTAGGGTAAAGGAGAAAAGAGATTGAATAGTTGAAAGAGGAAACAAATTAAGATTTTCCAAATTTTCAATGCTGCTAAACGAGACTATGGTGACTATGGTGGAACTACTAGGAAATCTCGAGTGGGAGGATCTTAAGGGGTGACCTGTTTTTGGATTTTCCCCAAATGCTTTCTTCGTTATCTTTTTTATGTGACCTATTAACTCTTTCAGAACTGTTTGGGAAAGCTATAGGTTTTACTAGCATTTTTCTACGTGTCTAGTAAGTTTGTATATTCAAACGCTCCGCTAAATGTATTCTTGCTGAGACAGCAATCTCAGCGCATTGATACAAGTTTATTCCGCCTGTTATGCGGTCTCCCGCTTCAGCAGGTGCAAGCTTAAGACGCCTCGTGATCTAACCAGCGTCATGTTAGCGTTAGTTCGAAGCCTGCGTCCACACGAGACAGTCTGTGCTGGATCGCTCTCCATTTCCGCGCCAGTTGAAAGACAATAGCATAATCGGCTATTGCTCTTAAACTGCGAATAAATACATAATACTTTCAGCTACAAGTATTATCGTGTGCGAGTACTTAAATTACACTAGTTACAGTAATTTCACTAATCTCGGCTTCATAGATCAGTCGTGAAGTTCGTCTATAGTTCGTGAGCATTGTGTAATCCCATGCGGTCACAGTGTATCGGCTATTTTGTGTAGTATTCCAAAGATATCAGTGTTAAATCATCTTAAAAGGAACACAGCAATCCTTACGAACATTTTGAGATATTATTCATTGTTGGCATAATAAAATAACAATTATCGCCACGTTTCTAGCTTCCCGCCAAAACGCATTACATTGTTCAGTGCAAGTGTATCAATATCAGTTTTTCTATTCGTCATTCTAGTGCATTATTTACCTATATGTTGTGAGAAATAAAGTTCCATAGTTTATTACATGTATAAGGTTTTGTTCCCAGTTGCATCCGAGGATTACTGATTTCAACGACCTGAGATATATACGTCCTTCTTGCTCTCCCAGAGTGCCTGTATTCAGGCTGGTCCTCCTACCAGAGTATTTATTTTACATTATACCTTACATTATGTTCCTATCTCTACGGAAACATCCCGGTTCCTACAAGAACTGATATTTTACATTGTAATAAGACAGTCATGAGGTAAAAACTTCACTGGGTTATTAAGTTTAAAATCGACAGAGAAAAGTTCAGTGGAATAGGCTACCTGGTTTCCATGAATGACAAACATAACAGGTGAACAAAAAAATCCTCAAATTTTACTTCTCCGCTTTCATACAATTCACGAGACGAAGCATTTATACGTCCTTAGCCGTGAAATGTTAAGCCCATTTATAACGCCAGAAATGAAATTACCAGAACATTTTTCAACGCATTTTGCTCTTGCACGGATATTATCGCATCCGTCTTTTTGGATTCTAACTACAATATCTTTATATTTTCCCAATTTCAATTAGGAATGATCCTTTTCTGCTTAATTTCGGGCATATTTTTCCTTTCTTTCGCATAAAACACAGTCTGAATACGAAGGAAAACAGAGTAACAATGCTCTCGTCTCGTGATACTCAGTTGTTTCTGCGATGTTGCCAAGTGCTCATGTATGAACTAGGATCAAAATTGAACTTTGATTAGTTGATCTTAGATCAGTGTTATACAATACAACTCGAGCCTGAACTCAGATCATTTTCTGAACTTAGATCATAATTGATCTCCAGTCAGTGATGTTTAAACAATCGGCCCTAAGATTTTTACCACGATCCGAGGACTTCAGTGGCAAGAAATGTTATAATTTACATTTTTAAATGAGCAAAGCATTAACACTTTGGCAGGGCTACTTACAATTATAGTAATGTTATAATTTCCGAATTCCATTTTCCCAGAGTACTCGAATTTTTCACAAAATAAATAAATAATAATAATAATAATTTACAAAGAATAAAACTTATTAAGAAGTAGCATTCTCATTATCTACAACAGAAGGTCAAATTTCCAATACCTTCATCACATAGATAAGATCAGTTTATGTACAGTTGCTAGAATCAAATAGTTCATCCAGTAAGAAACTCGCCCATTTGTTCTCTTTCAAACTATGATCCAAAAATAAAATTTCTTAAAAGGTATGGACAGCATTTGATAAATATTAATGAATTCACTTCATAAAAAATGTATCGCTACTCTGTTAGGTTTTCAAAACTATTATCTGTTCCATACATAAAATTTTAAAATAAAATTAGGCATATCTTGTTTAAACAGATTTTTTAAAAAGGTTTTATCATTGCAAACATTAAAACAAATCGTAAAATTGAAGCACTTGCAAAACTATATTATTCCTACTGGTATTGGTAGTTCTTTTATTTTATAATTAAAAACAAGTATTATAAAGAAGAGATTTGTTTCAGCGAATTTTTCATTTGTATACTGGAAATTAGCGCTGGTTACTTTATCCGTTTTTCCTTTAAATACAAAAAAATCAACTAGCCTATAACAATTTTAAATACAACTCAGTTTTATAACACACACTAATGCCATTAAAACACACTAGAACTGGAATTACCGATGCACATTTAATAAGTATGTAAAACATTTTTTGTAATTTTATTAGCTTTAAGTCATTTATTTTTATTATTATTTATTGTATGAATTTGTGTTTAATATTTTTTGTCTCCTTTTTATAAATTTGTCTTTTCTTTTTCTAGCTCTGTTTAACATTTTTCACCTTTTTTTATGAGTGTGTCATTCTTTCTCACTGTGTTTTTTGTTTCTCCTCTTTCTCCACTCTGATTTCTGAATCTACACCCGAGCACGAGCAGTTTGCTCATTCGGGTGTATTTCTAAATAAATATTTGGTTCTTTTCTTTCTTTTTCTTTTCTTAAAAAGTATTGTACTTTAATTTTGAAATTTGTAAATGTTTTTTGTTTATTTGTATATTTTTGTATTTGTATTTGTACATATAAATAAATAATAAATAAAAAAAAAATAAAAACATAAAAAAAAATACATGGTCCTAGATATTTTAACCGAACAGAAGACCGGGCCGATTGTATAAACATCACTGACTGGAGATCAATTATGATCTAAGTTCAGAAAATGATCCGAGTTCGAGTCGTATTGTATAACACTGATCTAAGATCAACTAATCGAAGTTCAATTTTGATCCTAGTTCATACATGAGCACTTGGCAACATCGCAGAAACAGATGAGTATTGCGAGACGAGAGCATTGTTATTCTGTTTTCCTTCGTACTCAGACCGTGTGCTATGCGAAAGGAAGGGGAAATATGATTGAAATTAAGCAGAAAAAGGATCGTTCCTAACTGAAATTGTCTTGGGAAAATATAAAGATACTGTAGAATCCAAAAAGACGAATGCGATAATATCCGTGCAAGAACAAAATGCGATGAAAAATGTTCTGGTAATTTCATTCCTGGCGTTATAAATCGGCTCAACATTTTCACGGCTAACGACGTATACGCGTAAATGCTTCGTCTCATGAATTGTATAAGAGCGGAGATGTAAAACTTAAGGAATTTTTGTTCATCATTCATGGAAACCAGGTAGCCTATTCCACTTAACTTTTCTCTATCGATTTTAAACTTAATAGCCCACTGAAGTTTTTACCTGCCTTATTACAATGTAAAATCTCAAGTTCTGAAAGAGTTAATAGGTCACATAAAGAAAGATAACGAAGAAAGCATTTGGGGAAAATCCAAAAACAGGTCGCCCCTTAAGATCCTCCCACACGAGATTTCCTAGTAGTTCCACCATAGTCTCTGTCTGTCGTTTAGCAGCGTTGAAAATTTGGAAATTTTTTATTTTTTCCCCTTTATACTATTCAATCTCTTTTCTCCTTTACCCTACCTATTCCTACAATAAAAAAATTTGAACACGGGATCCCTAGCATGATAACCAGTCGTTTTACCAATACGCCATCAAGTGAACGTTGGAGTAATAAGCGAGAATTCATGTATGGCGAAGACTGATAACTTCGTATTAGTTGCAATTGTGGTGCAAGGGTTATTTTCGTATTGCAGTAATTAGTGCAACATAATAACGTACATGCTGTAGAGTTATGTTATGTTACACTGCATTATAAGGAGCCTAAAACATAGCCTATATAGGCTACGCACAACTACTTTATAGCTAGAAATGTACGCACAACTACGTTATAGCTAGAAATGTATGAAGTTGTCTTTTGTGCATTTTCTTTATATTTATCGTAACCACACAGGTAGGCCTAATATTATGTTTATAATGAGCTAATCTTGTCTCAAATACGAAAACAGCCCCTTGAACTGAGATCAACTAGTTTGATCGGAAAAATTTCTCCAGTCAAAATTGATCCTAGTTCAGTGCGAATTGATCTCAGATTAGCGTTTATACAACAAAAATTTCCGAGTTCAGCGTGAACTGAGATCTATTTTGTCTCTGATCCAAGATCAAACTGTTTATACAATCGGCCCGTATTTTGAATGATTAGCAAGTGAGAACATAGTATGAAGAATAACAATTCCCCTGCCAGTCACAGTTCTGAAATGTATGCTATATAATTCTAAAACAAAAATGTATGAACCTAGGTTACGGATAAGCCTACTTCTTTAAAATCTTGACTGCAGCTTCAAAAAAGAAAATTGTTCTCGCTGTGTAATACGTGAAAACTGCATGTGTTTTATCCTTTTCCAGTTGCCTTATAAACTAAGCGTTTTTCGATATCATTGGTTATTACGACTTAAGTACATTAAATTACGCCTTATTGCAGCTCTGTACGTCCAATAGTTTTCGAGACATGGCACTTAACAACTGGCAAGTTTTTCTCTCGTTTCGGCCCGAATATACGCACAACCGCTCATCCTACGAGAAAAGTCATTGGGGGGGGGGGGGAATTGTAGTAAATTTTTTGGTTTCCATTAAGCAAGAAATAACGTAATAACGTTCCAAATTGCTTTCGTTAAATCCATTCATTGCAATTTATTACGATATACAGAAAATGTTATTTTTGTAATCGATTTCAGAGTTAAGTTCCAGATCCAGTGTCGTATTTAAGCCTAGGCAGCTGCCTAGGGCGGCAGATTTGAAGGGGCGGCTTTTAAGCTGTTACTGTTTATTTTTAAATATATGAAACATTTTATTCATAACTCTTCAAAATATAAACTAATGTAACGCACAATGAAACAGAAGTTATCTACCAACGAGTAACCTCCTTCGCTGAAAGCAATTATAGCAGTTCCATTGTTCTTGTCAATGAAATTGGAACTCTCTTTCCATTTAACCGCCTTTGATTAAACTCTGATATTCTGATTTCAAGGCGGTCTTCGTTATGAGACGCCATTATCACTGTTATAAGACTGGCCAGTATCAGTAATTCATACTTAAAAGAAGAGACCGTCCGCCACTAATCTTGGTATTGGTATAGTCCAGTTTCATTTGCAACAGTAAAGAGTGCAGGTGTTATTAATATTTATGTGCAGTGATCTGTTACTTATCTGAAAATGAGTGATATCCGGAAAAAGCTAAGTGGTTTTTAATACAGGAAACTCGCGAAAGACAAGGCAATAAAAAAAGGAGGAAACTGTGAGAAAGTGCGCAAAAATAAATTACCTGTTTAAAAAACAAACACACCCAGCTTGTTCCAGTCCGAGTCCAGATCCAGAGTGCAATGAAATAAGGTAAACTGATGTAACAAAGTGCCAGTATGCTTTTGTTTAATCAGTAAAAAGTTAATTGGAATTATGATCTGCAGAGAATAAGTTTTTTTTTTTTTTTAATCAATTTCCGAGTTAAGCTGCAGATCGATACATTAGGCAGGACTTACGGAAGAACAAAGGTTTAAATTTGATACTTAACTTTAATTCAAACTCGTATACACTGATATAAGACATTCTTAAAATAATTATGTCAACATTTCACAAAATACACTGGAGAAGAACTCCACTTAATGTATGTAGGCCTAATTATTTCAAAGTTTATATCTTCTGTATATAACAGTATTCAACTTGATGAACGAAATAAACACTGAATAGTTTGATAATTAAATCTTCCAATTTACTTCGTTATTATCACCGTACGTCTCAGCTTAAATGCGAAGGAATGTGTCATGGCTCATGGCTAACTATTCCAAAGCCGTATATGAAATATGTAAATCGATATGTTGTCAGGATAACAGATTTGCATTTGTTAAATGCTTAATAATATATCACCATAAAATAGACACTAAATTGGGCATTATTCCGATACCGGTCAACCGATTTTATCCAATATCAATAGACGTCTTCCCACAGACATTATAAATACGTATATAAGGTTTGATGAAAATCCGATAAAGCGTATTTCAGTTACCGCGTCTTTAAAATATACACTAAATTGGGTTTTACTCCGGTACCAGTCAACCGATTTGGTACAGTATCAATACACGTCTTCCCATGTACATTATAAATGGGTATAGAAAGTTTTATAAAAATCCGATAAAGCATATATTGAGTTATCGCGACTTTCTGATATATTACTATAAAGGCCATAAATTGGGCATTATTCCGGTACCGGCAAACTGATTTGGTCGAATATCAATAGACTTCTTCCCATGGACATTATAAATAGGTATACCAAGTTTCATAAAAATCCGGTAAAGCGTATTTGAGTTATCGTGCCTTTAAAATATACACTAAATTGGGTTTAACTCCGGTACCGTTCAACCAATTATGTCCAAATTCAATAGGTTACTTCTCATGGACGTCATAAATGCGTATACCAAGTTTCATGAAAATCCGATAAAGCGTGTTTGAGTTAAGGCACATTTCTAATATAATCTATTAAGTAGTAGTAAGTCCTTTTCACTTCCCGGGGAAGCATAGGGCCTTAATGAAGACACGCCATCGGGTTCTGTTTCTGGCCAGCAGCTTGATCTCGTTCCAACTCTTTCCAGCCTTCCCTGCCTCGGCTCAAACTGTATTACACCAAGTCGTCCTGGGCCTTCCTCTGCATCTACTATGTCCATGCGGATTCCATTCAAACGCCGCTCTTGTAATGTTTCCATCATCTTGCCTCAGTATACGTGTCCTACCACTTCCATTTTCGAAACTTGATCTCTTTACAGATTTCTCTCTGGTCAGCTTTTTTCCACAGATCTACATTTGATATGGTCCGAGGCCACCAAATTCCCATAATATTTCTCAGACATCTATTTACAAATACTTGCAGTTTCTTCTCAATTTGTTTTGTGGCTTTCCATGTTTCGCATCCATATAATAATATGGACTTGACATTTGTATTAAACAATCTGAGTTTTAGTTTTAAGGCAATTTATAATCTATTAAAATAGGAACTAAATTGGGCATTACTCCGGTACCGGTGAACTGATTTTGTTCAATATCAACAGGGTTCTTACCATGAACGTTATAAATGCGCACAGCAAGTTTCATGAAAATCCTATAAAGCGTATTTGAGTTATGGCGCGTACAGACACACGGACAGACATTTTTCCGTCCCCCACACAATCTCATCAAGTACCATACTGGCACTTAATAATGTGGCGAACAGTACCCAAAAATGCAGTTCGTGTGATTTATCTGAGATAGGTGTTTCCGATATTAAAACAATAATAATAACCTGTTTATTTATTATTATAATTATATTATTACTATTATTATTAGCCTACTATTTCAGTTACAATAATGCTTATTGTAGGTTACTTTGTGGTACATTCATGTGGAAATAAGGGGCGAACATATTTTTCTCTGCCTAGGGGCGCATAAGTAGCTAAATACGCCCCTGTCCAGATCGATTCATTAAGCAAGGGTTTACGCAAAAACAAAGGTCTAAAGTTTGATAAACATATGTGAAGGAATATGTGGGTAGCCTTATTTGTCAAAGCTAACTGTATTAAAACTTCCAAACGCGTATATGAACATTGTAGAACAATACGTAATGAGAACTGATTTCCATTTGATAAATTCAGTTTAATAGCCGCTAAATTGGGCATTACTCCGGTACTGGTTCACCGATTTCGTCCAAACTTAATAGGCTTCTTCCCATGGATGTTGTAAATACATTTAATTAAAATCCAATAAAGCATATTTGAGTTACCGCGCGTAAAGACACATGGACAGACAGACATTTTCCTGTCCACACAATATAAAAAAGTACCATTCTGGTAATAAGAATGCAACAAAAATGATACTCCAATGTCCTCCATGCACAAAGGAGATAAATGATTGAGATACAACAGTGAATTCAACGTGATGAAATCGTCCAAATGTAAACTCATCCTGCTTTGTGCTTAATGCAAGGCAAAATTCGAAGGATTGACCTCAGAAAGGAGTGAAGAAAAAGAAAGAAACTACGAAGCCATGATGGAAGAACTAAAGAAATCCAAAGAAGCAGCCAGGCGTAATGATGCAACCTTGGCCGAAGAACTAAACAAATTGATACAAGCAGCAAAAAATCAAGGCGAGATACTAGCAAAGCTTGCTTGTATTGAAGCCATGATGACGCCCGATACCGTAAACAAAGACCAAAGATTCCCCAAGCCCCAGAAATTAGAACAACTCACAATGAATGTTTCAAATAGACTAACAACGAAAACAAGGAAGAAAAGAAAATAACAGATCACAACAAATGTTTCCAAGAGTACCAAAAAGTCTTATGATGAAAACATGGACGAACGAAAGGAACAGCTCACAACGAATACTTCCAAAGAACCAGAAGAATGACAACAAAGACATTAGTACACCCCAAATAAGTCAAGAAGGAAAACCAATGATTTTGGATACCAACTCAAAGGAAGAAAACTGTGAGGGACGAGAATGGGTTGAAACTGCCTGCAGAAGAGCATAAATGACAGGAACCACCGAAGAGAATATTGAACTCCGATGTGGACAGCGCACAGCTTGGGTATATGTTGACAATCTACACAAAAACCTCAGAGGATTCAAACAAAGGAAAGGATTACAAACAACTGAATGTGAACAAGTGAATACCAAAGATCAGTTTAAAGCCTTCAGACTGATACCATAGGATTCACTGGAAGAAAACTTCTGACCAAAAGGTGTAGTCTCCGAAGATATATTTTTCGGAGGCGTCGATTCGAAGGTTTCAGGTTATGAAGGAGCAGAACGGCAGGCAGAAATCATGCTATGGAATGTGGAAGGGCTAGAAAATGTAAAAATACAGATACCCATGAACACATGCAAGGAAGTCCTTATAATTATGACAAACTTGTCAGACTGATGAAATAGACATAACCGAATCTATTGTCACTATGTTCCAGGCGCCCAAGGACTAATAGGCGGACCATGTGGAGGAACCTCCTGTTTATTTAAATTATACATCGAAAACTATGATCTCGCCGAACCTATTAGTGTGTCAACTAACACGTATAGTAGACTCGGATGAAACACTCAGGAAAACCTGACCGAGCTATTCAACAAATGCTTAGAGGAAGGAAGGACCCCAAAAGAATGGAGAAAATCGAACATCAAACTGTATCAGAGAAAAGGTACATTAGTACCAGACTCCTATAGAGGCATTGCCCTAGAACAGGGGAAGACAGAAGGTTGTTCTGTGACGCCAGTGCAGTCTACTCTTTCTTCACGCGGTAAGACTTCTGCGAGTTTGTGAAATGTAGGCAATTTTGAACAAGGGGGAAGAGAGGGGCATTAGTATTGCGGCAGGAACAGCTCTTGCCTGACGTCACACACAGTGACTTGCCCTGCACCCTTCACAAACGTCATCACTGGACTAAATTGTCTTCCACTGCCCTAGAACTGAGAAACTTAGAAAATAGGTAGCGGCCTACTGTATGGCTATTTTGCAAAATTAAACAAACCTATCCCTTTATATTGCCGACTACATGTAAGCCAACACAAACTATTAAAAAAATAATAACTATGCCTACAAATATTTCCTATTAATAGTCACACTAATTTAATTTTCTCCTATAATAGCATTTTTTTTCTTTCTTCTTCGGAGCAGCTTCCTGACTAAGATTTTTAGTCTCCTGTTTCATTTTTATTAATATTATATTTCACTCGCACCTTTACATTTTCCTTTTTATGCCTTTATTTCCAAGTACTGTATGTCATTCAAAATTTCGTTTTTAAGGGTTTATTTTCTAACTCAACTGTATTGTGTTGTAATGGAAGTAGCAGTACTGTTCCCAGCTCGCAGGATGACCAGTTTGAGGGAGTGGCATTACCTAAGCAATAAAACATGTTTCATCCCTCAGTTAAGCTGCAGCTTTTTTAATTATATGAACTGTGTTGACATGTAGTGATGGCTAGTGTAAAATGAAAAGACTTGAACAGACAGGAGTCAGATGTTTTGCTACATGGTGTTTACATTAGGAAAAATAAAAACAAAAACTGATTTAAAAATAGTTCCTTGCAGTCTATTTCTTTATTATGAGTGGTTCGATTCACAGTTATGTATTATTTTATAAACAAACAGCTTTTGTTTTGTAGTGTATCATGTTATATATGAATAAATAACCTTTTGGCTACTGTTATCAATCGGTTAATATTATCAGCTTAGCTGCATCCCGAAATGATCACATAAATGGCATGTAGGCCTACTGTATCAGAGCACATCTCTACAGATTTAAAATTATTGACAATCCAACCTGCCCATGCAATAATGGAGCTCAAAGAGTAGACCATTTATATGACTGCAAACTAGTAGGTCAGGAGAGATTGGTTAATTGCAGCAGTGTTGAAGACAGAAAACTGGCCAATTAAAAGGAATGATCTATTAAGAAAATATAGTAAAAACTTTTTCCATTTTGTAAATAACGAATTTTGAAACCTTGTAAACTATTCAATTTTGAATTCATATGTAAGTTGTTAAATTAACAACATAATACTGTACATGTTAGCAGTGATGGGAAGTAATTGAGTAAATGTAATCAGATCACAGTAACAATTTTTTTTTTTTGGTCCCATTTACTTGTAATCAATACTTTAAAAAAAATGTAATTTCTACTTGTAATTTACTTCTGGAAATAAAATTGTAATTGTTACAATTTAGTAGTCATTAGTATTAGTATCATTCTTGCTTGCTATATCATCATCACTATTGTTTTTGCAACTAATATCCAAATTAGAGTTAATATTAACAAAATGTTACTCAATGTTTCCGAAAATATTCTCATCGATGTGTTTTTTTGTTTGTTTGTTCATTAACAATCTGGGCTTGAGCCCAAAATAAACAAAAAACAAGGAATTTTTAGGTACTGCCATTTTGTAAAATAATTGTAATTGTAATTAAGTAAAATGTAAATTGTAATTCAGCTCAATTACTTTCTTTTTGTACTTTTCCCATCACTGCATCTTAGGTATGTGCATGTAGTGTAACAGATGTAATGGAACCTGTAAGAAACAAATTAAAACAAAATTAAAAATAAATAAATAAATAAAAAAAATAAAAAAAACACACACACAGAGTTACACACTGTGGCTGGCACAGTTATTATGACCAATAATTCTGTAAGTAAAACAATCTTAATTCCTTATAAAAATAAAATGTGTGCAAAACCCATCAGTGTCAATATGAGGCATGACTGGAAAGTTTAATACTGGTTTTGTAACTTTTAAAATGGTGGTACTTACCGGCTATTGCGATGGATCTCCATCAAAGTAGTCCCCTTCTGACTGAACATGTCAATTCCAACAGTGTTTTCACTTTTGGAAGCATACTTGGAAATTTTCTTTCTTTCCTCATATTTGCTTGGATTCTTCAATGGAGTTACATCGTTTCCTTTTCAGCAAATATTTCTTTTCAGGAAACAGGTAGAAGTTGGCAGGGCTATACCAGGGGAATTTGAGGATTGCCGAAGCATAAGGATTTGAAATTTGGCCAAAAATTCCCTGATCAAGAAGGCACAATTAGCTGGGGGGTTGTTATGGTGGAGGGTCCAGTTCTTGTGTTGTCCAAGTGCAAGCCTTCTTCTCTGCATATTTCCATGTAAATGCTCAAGGACACTTTTTAGTACTGCCTCCTAGGGGCATATTTGTGATGCACAATATCCATAACATCAAAAAAAACCAGCAACTTTTTCACAATCAGCCAATTTTGGCATGCTTTTTTGCTTGCAATGAACGTGAACTCATCCAATGCAATGAGTGTGCATTTGTTTCTTGGTCATACCCATAAAAAAATACAGTGCGCCTCAGACAGATTGCACCCGTTTGCCGCGCTTCTCTTGTGATGACTCAACACTTCCTGCATCACGGCCAGCTGTGTGTACCCGCAGATAAATCAACAATTGCCACATAGCCTGCAGTTGAGCATTGTTCTCGTGTTGTACGGACGTGAAAGTGTTATTCTGTAGTTGTCACAACTAAAAGAAAACATTAGGATAAACTCAATAACGGAAGAGCAATTAATGCATGTTAATCGGAATTTCGTATCACGTTGCTAAGAATGTGTTGATGTAGGAGGAGGACATTTCCAGCATCTCTTGTAATAAAGGTAGGTGCCTATTTTCGTTATTTTCAAACTTATTTCATTTCACGCAAGGACAAAGTCAGGCAACTGCTGGGCAGTTCCTTTGCAGCATACCAGGGATAGGAGCGTCATTTGGGGGGAACTCAACGCGCGGTGCAGCGGGTGCAATCTGTCTGAGATGCACTGTAGTTTATCTCTAATTACCTTATTTACAAAATTTGGGTAATTTTCAGTCCGAAGCCGTTCTTGGGACACTTTTTTCTGCTCGCCTGACAGCAATTTCTTTAAAAAAATCTGTGGACACTCAACACGTTCAAAACTTCGGTTAAAATAGACTAAAACATTTAAACTCATTTTATCAGCCATTTCCATATTTGTTAGTGGACGGTCAGAGCACAGTAAATCACAACCTTTTGCAATGTTTTCGTTGGTTTTTGATGTAACACATTCGCTGGACCGAGGGTCATCTTCGACTGATTCCTGGAAATTTTTGAATCTGCTGAATCAATGAAAACATCTGACCAGCTAAGACATTTATTCCTGAAAGCTCATAAGTCTCTGAAGCTGACTTCTGGTTTCAAAACAAAATCTGACACTAACTCTTTGTTCCGTATTTTCATCCATTTGCAAAATCGATGAATCCGAGAACTGAAAACACCTGTCCATTCACCAGGCTGCCACTCTCTAATGAACAAAGATAGCTCAGTGATCTTATAGCTGGTGATCAGTATATCACATATATATAGTCATTGGTTTAGGTTAGGTGGCTCTAGGCCATTAAGCATGAAAAAGATATAAAAAGGAGAGGAAGGTGCCAGAGAACTTACCAATTGGCAGGAGAAGCTGGTCTTCAATTGGTGCTGGCTCTGGTATCATAGAAACACATAAAAAGAAAGAACAATAAAAACGAAAATTTTCGGACAAACTTTGCCCTTTGTCAATCACTTAGGCTGCGTTCGGGGAGCTCGCTTTCGCGCTGTGAGTACGAAACGCTCAGAGTGCCGTTCGGGGAGACTATTAGCATCTCGCGCTACGAAGCTCCCCGAACGCTAACAGCAACGAAAACAATGGCGGTGAATATGGCAGCAGACGGTCGAAGGAAAGTTTTTTGACCGCTATTGCACTAATTATAAAAGAGATTGAATATTATCTCGCAAACCCTTCCATCTGGGCAGCTTAAGGAAACGCGAACATTGCATTTTTCTGCCACGGTCCAAACTTTACACGGGATGAGAATAATACCTTCAGCAGACGACCTTAAAATCTTGGCTTATAAAACTTTGCCCATACTCACTAGATGACATAAAACACCCAACTGAAAATCATTAAACAACATGACCAGATTTTACCGTTTCTGTTTTCAGTCTGGACCTTTTAAACCTTTAGACTTCTTAACTTCATAATAAATCCTGCCGGACCTAAAGCTAACGTAAAAAAAGCTTATCCTTTATCTATCTTTGTATTTGTTATTTTTCTTTGTAACATTAATTTGTATGGTATGCATTATTTTATGTATGTATTCTAAGGTATATATTTTATAAATATTAACAATGTTCAATGTACATGTATGTATTACATGTTTTCGTACATGTATGCATTATATTAACAATGTTCATGTATGTTTTGTACAATAAACTAAACTAAACCTGCAGACGACGTTCAGGGACCAATGAAATCGCTAATAGCGTTCGCAGCATCTCGTGCCTCACCTCTCCAGAAAAAGCGTTGTTAGCACGAGCAGTGATGTCAAACGCTTTCAAACCGTGACGTCACATACGCGCTCACAGCACTGTGAGCGAGCTCCCCGAACGACCAAAGCACGCTTTTAGCGCTGAAAGCGAGCTCCCCGAACGCAGCCTTAGAGAATGGAGCTTGAAGAGCAAGTGTAGGGTTGCCAACCTAGCCAACTGATGAAGAATGGCATCCTATGTTCTCTGGCCAGGAGGGAAAAGGTGTTATCTGATGTTGAGGTTGGGGGGGTTTCTGGATTTGGTTATCCACTGGTGAGCCAGTTCCCACCTTCTGAGTTGGGAGGGGTTGCAGCTATCAGGGAGGCTTTTGATTACTTTGATGGTGAAACAGTCCTCAAATGATATCCCATGGTCCATGGTGTGTTTGGATACAGGTTTATCTGGATTTTTGCTTTTGCAGTCATGCCTGTGGCCATTCATTCTTTTTCTTAAAGTTTCAGTGGTTAATCCTATGTATTGGGCCGGGCATAGATTGCATTGTAGTTGATACACTATGTTGGAGGAATTGCATGTGTGGTGACCCTGGATCTTATACTCTCTATGGGTGATTGAACTTTTGAAGTTTTCAGCTGGATGATGAATATAGTCAGACACACACAACACATACACAGACACACACACAAACATATAGCATCAAAGCTAGGATTTTTATTCCAGAGGAAAAAAGTCCAGACATTCCATTTCAAATTTATTTCTAAGTTAAGGAATAAAATAAAGTACACGAGCAACTTATTTTTATACAAACTGATTTCTTCCAGCATTAGAATTTAATACGTTGTCAATTATACAACAGAACAAATTTTATCACAGATATTAACTTCAAAAACAAGTCAGAAGACTGCATTCCAACTGGGACTCAGTGATTACCAGTCATCCTGAGTGTTGATGGCAACGAAAGCTCATTCACAGTGACTGGATGGGCATCAGACTTTTTCGTGGCTTACAATTACTTCCTGAGTCTCATCTGAACAAAAAAACTTGTTTTGTACTATGTAATGAATACAATGCACAAGAGAAACTGGTGCCTCTAATCTGTTCGTGCTCTCTTGGTCCAAGAAATTACCTTTCACTATATATCGAATGCACTGTAAAATCACATTCCTCTCGTGACGGATTTCACTGCTTATGAGCTGAAAATGAAAATAAATTACTTCAATTACACAACTGTCCAGGTAACTACGACAGTGAACACCAAACATTTCACACATGCCAATTTGATGCAAGGACATTGTTGCCAAGCCGTGCTTCACTGTGGCAGTGTTAGATCACTTTGCCACATTGTTTGTTTGCAATGATTAATTATTTAATATGGATGTACAGGTAGGGGGAAAAAAAGCGGACTGACTCTTTTGGTTAATTTCAGAGCTTTGGTCACATCAGTGTCTATGTGTATTCCTTAGACCTGTGTAGTTGGACACACATGATACTTAAATAAATGTAAGAGATGTAACAAGCACACAAGCAATGCAAAATTACGTGAAATTATTTCTCAATTCAAGCAATTTATCGGCTGTAGTCTCCTTGCCAATCACTTGTTTCATAACAGACTCTCAAGGAATGTTGGTGTTAAGCGATTCTGTAGCACAATGACAGTGCGTTCGACTGGTAAGTAACACATTCTTGCTTCGAATCCTGCTAAGGAAGGAAATTTTTTGTTTCCTTAATGCACATTGTTTTCCCTCTACTCTTCGATTGCCAGAATATTTAACTACTTAATTAAAGGATTATTCCCAGAAAGTGAATTTTACTAGTTTATTTTCTAATGAGTTTCAAAATGGGCTAAATAAACAGTCGACACTAGAACAAATTTCAATACATTCCCTGCTATCCTGTGAATGCCGCTAGGCATGCACAGTAGCTCATATCGGCAACTTAGATATTTTAGTCCGTCCCCTTTTTTTTTCCCTACCTGTACACTGCTATTTATATCTGTAACTGAAATGTCACTGACCTGAGGTGGGATTGAACCACAAACTTGGAAACAGAAAGTCAGTTGGCACGAATAAATTTTATTCAACTCATAAGGAAGATAAGTCATTAATGTAATAAGATGTAATTTGGCCTCATATATAAGATGACCCTAATTTTTTAAGGGTAGTTACGAAAAAATAAATAAAATATCTTATTAATACATTTTGCTAAACACAAAATGGAATTTTGAAGTTCATGTTGTAACTTCTTCTCTCACCTTTATTTACACATTAAGATAATAAATGCTTTCTTTTCCACATGGTCCGCCACGATGGTGGTCAAACAAAGCTTTACACATAGAGAACACAGATGCCAAGCAGTGCAGTACTTGGCAGTACAAGGAGAAGCACGAATTCGGGAAAAATAAAGTTCGGTAAATTTCCATGTGACTTTGACCTTGGGTAGGACGCACGTCATCACGTGGGGATTCCCGCTGCTCAGCTGCATTCATGAATGGAGTTGTTGAAAGTCTTAGGCTGTGCGTATAAGACGAGTATAGTTTTTATAAACACATTTTGAGAGAAAAAAACACTGTCTTATATTTGGGCCAATACGGTAATTCTATTCATAAGGTAATGTATTTGTGCTGCTGAGTTTGGAGGACAATTTATGACTCATATTACTAAAGAAGGCAATGCAAACAGTAGTTTAGCTCTCAATGAGAAGGCAATAAGCTCTGTGAATATAAATAAGAAAAAATGCTCACTTCATACTTGTTCTTATTCATATTTGTAATCTGTTATCTCTTCCCTGCTCTGTGTGAAAGCAAGAACATGAACTACATTCAACTCGCAATCATCCATGCACACGCTATCCATTTTTTAAATTAACCAGCATGATTTTATTTTGACCATATGCCTCATGTTTGATAATGACCAATAATGTTTAGCAATTCCTTGGATATACACCAATTGTGATAATTTATCTTATAATATGCTTGCTAAGAATACAAGGATGCAATTTTATCTGATAAAACATCACCACGGTACTGGATATGTAGGTATCAATGTGCAGTGATTAATATGTCACAACCTGTCAGTGAATACAATAAAAACACATTATGTTATACAACATAACTTGTTTGGAAATTGAAATATAAACGTGCATTGATTAAAAACACAATTTCAATTCGGTGCAAGTCAATTTGTGTGCTTTTATTGCATTCTGTGTTAGCAATCTATGAGTATCTTGTGGTATGCACTATTGGTAGTATTGGCAACTCAAATTGATTCATTGACTGTTCATTCATTTAGTATGCCCTGATCTCACATGTTTAGAAAGGTGACATTTCTGATGTTTGTCTTTACAGTCAAGTCTTGAAAGTTCAATATTCCCATAAATCCAAGCTGAAAATTTTGAATTAAAAATAAATAAATTGTTTAATTGCCTGTTTTCAGTTTGCTAGTGCATTATACAAGGCTAAATACTGGCAAGGATGTAACAAGATTAAAAAGAGATACCTCATATCTCTGAAATTACCCACTTTGGGTAAAAAAGCTCCATGCTTCTGGTGAAACCGTGTAAGTGAACAACGAACAATTTTGGCACTATAATCAATTATAACGTCAGCAGTTGCAAATTGTCAAATAAAGTAATAACTGGTTTCAATGGATGCTTTATATGAGAAGGGGTGACTTTATTTTTATCTCAGTCTTGTGTTATTGAGAATGCAGATTCAACGTTATAATTATGGATATCCTACGTAATAATTTTTTTGGTCTTCTGAGAAGTTGCCATTGTGGAGAAAAGTCTGGTATGACTCTGACGGACAACCTGCTGTTTAGATGGTGGCATGGCTTTGCTGCTCGCAAATGGTGCAGTTCTCCAGAACAGAAGACACTTTGCAATTTGTATAAAATGTAACGATAGTATATTGCGACACAAGGGCGGAAAGGCACGTTTACGGGTCGAGGAAACAGATTGAAAACCCGAGGCGCAGCCGAGGGTTTTTAAGTTTTCGAGACCCGTAAATGCCTTTACGGTCCGTGTGTTGCATGTTATTTTTTGCACGACGGTTACTTATATCAATTTAATTATATTAATTGTGATATTACCTGAAAATATTATGTAAATACAGACTTGAAGAATGGTGCTTATTTCAGAAAGGGATTTGCATTTGTTATTGTTTATGGCAACCGAATATTTATAAAGCGGGGAGGCCTTGGTCATTTCTGCTCGCAAATAAGCATTTGCGGGCGGTAAAGTAACTTTCCGCCCGTCGCCCCTAGCAACAATTCACTTTCCGCCCGTCGCCCCTAGCAACAAGATTGCGTGTGGTAATGTCAAGTTACGAGCCATGTAAACAACTTTCGTAAGAAACACTTACTAGCTAAGGAGTGCAAAAAATGTATGTTTCTGTTTTTATCACAAATGAAAGGCAGTGTCTGTTTTTGTTTTCAAAACTGTGCTGTATTATTTAACATTTTTTTGTGTAATTTTTGTAGGTCAGAGTTTTTTTATAGTTTGAGGTAACCTGGGTCCTATTCACTTCAACTTACCGAAACTCAACCCTATTACATAATTTGCTTTGACACAGTGATATTCCATTTCAAATTATACAAGGCACGTCCAGAAAGTAAGTTTCCCTGGTACTGTTTATAGAAACAAAACACAATTTCATGAAAATATTTATCCCAAAAGATACAGCAAGTGTTCAGCTATTTTTCAACGAATTCACCGCTGGAATTGAGACAACTGCCATAATGTGTGACCAACTTTTTAATGCTTGTGTCGTAAAAGTCTGCCGCCTGGGATTTGAACCACTGTGTAACAACCATCTCTGCCTCTTTTATTCTCTGTCATTTCTTGAGGTGTACGAAAAGATGAAAATCACTGGGAACAAGATTCGGGCTTTAGAGCGGATTTTTAAAGACCTCCAGCAAGTCCGGCTGGGAAGAGTTTATAAACATCCACCTTACAGCCCAGACCTTGCTCCCAGTGATATTAATCTTTTCCTAAATTTCAAGAAATGACAGGGAATGACAGAGAAGAGGAAATGGTTGTCACACAGTGGTTCAAATAGCAGGTGGCAGACTTCTATAACACATGTATTTAAAAGTTGGTTCCACAGTAGAACAAACATTGTCAATTCCAGTGGCAAATTTGTTAAAAATTGCTGAACACTTGCTGCATATGTTCCAATAAATATTTCCATTAAATTGTGTTTTGTTTCTGTAAAATGGTCGCAGGGAAACTTACTTTCTGGACGTTCCTCGTAGAAGCAGTAAGTAGTACTCTTCATATCCGGCACTGCTGCTTTTTGGCAGTCCTGTATTAATGTCAAGGAGGTTGGTCCCAACATGTTTGGTTACACATAATGAGTAAGTGTAAATCAACTATACTTACTTTTTCAAGGAGAGTAGCTCTCCTAGGTCTCTTCTTATATTGTATTTTACAGACAGGTGTGATATCTTCAACTTTCTTTATTGCGGCTGTAGGATGTGTATTTGACCTGTGATGTCGTCTTCTTTGTCGGCCATGTGGGCTAGCAGCAACACACTCATTTGAACTAGGTAATGCAGTAGATTCACTTTTACGCTCAACTGGAGCTTCCTCGGGACCACTACCAGTGTCCTGTGACTGTTCTTGACCAGGAGCTTGTTCAGCTGTAACATACATCATTTAATACGTAAAAGTTTCACTCACATCACGTTACTTATTAGTAGACCTGGGATTTTAGGCTTTAAAAAAAATTAGTTTTAGGCACCTAAAACAGGCTTTTAAAACAAGTAAATAGGCATTTAAAATATGCTTTAAAAATGTGTAAATATATAGAAAATAGACTTTAAAATATTACAATATACACTTAAACTGTAACATGGTCTTTTTTTTACTGCAAGAAACATGGTATACTTATTCTTAACAGAATTAACTGCAAAATTAGGCATCACGAACTACGTATATTCACTTAAACAGATGTTCTTTCACTGGTGACTTGACACAGTAGTCCTTCCCCCCTTAATCCTTCCCCTCCCCCGTCAGTCAGCATTCCTTTAGCGACAATTGTTTAAAATAATCAAGTTTCTGTGAAAAACCCACCTCTGCTGTTCTGCTTTTCATTGAGGGATGTCCATTGTAAGATTGTAAAAATTACAGAAGTTGAATTTTATTTTAAGTGTACAAAATAGACATTTTAGGCACTAAAATAGTAAAATAGGCTCTAAAGGTCCAAATAGGCATTTTAGGGTGCATAAAACTGTAGAAATGTAAGTGATTTATCATGAAACGTCCACATATTTAAAAATTTTAATGTTATTTCATAAGGAACAAATTAGGCAATTGCCTTAAAATCCCAGGTCTACTTATTAGTTTATATTTATTTTTAAACTTACCTTCTGATTCAGATGCATACATAGACATCAGACCAATTAATGCATTGCTCACAGCAGGCACCGTACTTGCAGGAACACTGTTACCATCTCCTTCCCATTCTATATCACTGAACTCTCCTTGCTTTTCCTGGTTCTCATCATCTGCATCTTTTGTTTCTACGAAGGAAGCTACACACAAATTAAGTCAACACAAATAAATTTAAGTGACTGGTAGGGAATTTACATTACATCAACTTAATTGAGAATAGCAACTTCTAATGTAAAAAACTTTGATTTTACAGGAGCTATTCCACTCATACACCGCATGTTTGCTATTAACCATAATGTTTAGCAATTCCTACGATACAGACCAATCACAATCGTTTATCTTATAATATCCTTCCTCAGATCGCAAGGATGCAATTTTATCTGATAAAACGTCAGCTTGTTACTGGACACGTAAGGCACCAACATACTGCATCACGAGCTGCAATTGAGCAGAATGAAAACACATTAATTAATATAACATAACTTGTTTGGAAATTGAAATAATATGCATTGATTAAAAACATAATTTTGATTTGTTGCAAGCCGGTTCATGTACTTTTATAGCTTTTTGATGTAAGGAACTACCACGATGCCCTCAATCTTGTGATGCGTGCTATTAGTAGCATTGAGAACTCAGATTGATTCGTGAACTTTTCATATGTTGTGATTAACGGCTAACAGAATACTGGCAATAAAGTAAGAAAATCATTATTATTATTATTTACAGAATCCATTTCATTTTATTCATGGAATAATCTTAATAAATCCTACTCGAGATTACGAGTTTCATCAGTTTCATCTAGTTTGCCCGAACTTCGTTCTTGCAAATATATTGATAAACTTGTAATCTCTTATGGGATTATTATTGTTTCTCCAACTAGAGAAAGTCCTACTGTACAATGTATGCTAGGGCTATAGTTAATACATACTAATTATTATTGCAAATCAATATAGGGAATACCGTAATTGTGAAATAATTTAACCGTGAGTCTGTATAACTTATCACTACAAGCACTTGAAAATATCACTGACAAATTTCTGAAACTCTGTGAAGCAGCACTGTTTTTTGAACATCTGTGTTAGAGGTGGTTGGAATGTTATGTTGCAGAAATCAAAGTGGATTTCTAAGTTGCGTCTCTGGCGATCGATCACTGGACACTCAAATAACAGGTGATTAACTGTTTGATTTTGGTGAAAACAGGAGCAAGAAGTATCATTTAGATTACCAATTTTGAAGCGCTTAAAATATGGTTTGAATTTTCCATGCTCAGTCATAAATTGAGTCATTATAAAAGTTGGTTCGTAAATCCTGGAGTCCATTCTGTCTTTGATTGTCGGAAAAAACACTGCCCTTGTCCATTGTGCATTAGAACTGTTAGTCCACTGTATGTTCCACTTATTTAGCATGTCTTCCTTCAATTTTTTCTTAACATACGAGATAGGGCATTTCGTATACTCATAACACCTGGGTAGGTTTGCGGCTTCCTTGGCTAACTCATCTGCTCTCTCGTTGCCTTCGTTTCCAATATGCCCTTTCACCCAATCTAGACATATATGGTTTGCGTAACTGTTGATGGCTTTCCTAATATCGGCTGCAAATGGATTCGTGTTATATTTGTCATCAATGGCTGCGAGTGCTGATTGAGAATCACTCAAAACGCGGACATCGTGCAAACCGGTGACGCTTCACTCTATAGCCTTCTTCATTGCAAGAAGTTCAGCTTGAAAAACTGTGCATGTGGGTGAGAGTCTATATTGGTTAGTGGAACTGACTAATGTAAAGGCATTATGAATAAAAACTTAGTTCGCAGGCTTCCACGGCCAGAGTTATAATTAAAATTATAGTAATTGATATCCGGGTTAGGCCGCGTCGTGTTTATGGTGTCTTCTGACGTTTCGGACAACATATCGTGTCCTTCTTCTGAGAAAGAATTGCAAGAAAATAAGTGCTTGTGATTAGTAAACAGTCGCAGTTGTCATGACGTCAGTGTTATTGTTTCACGCCAGATGTCACTAATCTTATAACCATCTTCCCTGTTTATGTTATGGGGATGTTTAATGATTTCTATTGCTTCTGTGAAAACAGAAAATTCCCTAGACTTGTCACAGAAGCAATAGAAATCATTAAACATCCCCATAACATAAACAGGGAAGATGGTTATAAGATTAGTCACATCTGGCGTGAAACAATAACACTGACGTCATGACAACTGCGACTGTTTACTAATCACAAGCACTTATTTTCTTGCAATTCTTTCTCAGAAGAAGGACACGATATGTTGTCCGAAACGTCAGAAGACACCATAAACACGACGCGGCCTAACCCGGATATCAATTACTATAATTTTAATTATGAATAAAAACCTTCACTCCCACCATCATAGCGACCTACCAACTGGATCAGTCCAGTCAACACGTTCCACATCACTATGGTTATATAGAACTAACTCGCTTTGCTCATTGGGTGCGTCTAATGGTCCGAAGTACACTCTGCCGGGTGGTTTAAATGAAGACAATAACCTCTAAAAAGCCTTGTCCCGTTACACTTACCATGTACTGAATTGAGGGTAAAAGGTTGTAAAAGTCTTTCATGAGAAATGAAAATTTCTTTGTTATCAATTTCGATCCTAGTTCTCTTCCTGGCTCTCAATGGGTTGCTATCAGTTTTGATAAAAATAGAAACAAGGGTTTGTATTTTGATTCTTACGACCCTCCGCCACTAGTTCCCTCCATAAGACACTTTATTAGTCGAAATTGCACCTTCTGGACATTTAATAAAACACAGCTGCAAGACGAGTTTTCATCAGTCTGTGGACAGCTCGTCTGCAGTTTTGTACACTGTACAAACAAAGGACTGGACTCGAAGAAGTTTGTGGACATCTTTAGCAGAAACAGGACAAAGCCAGACTTAAGGTTGTTTCCAAGTTTCGGGCAGTCTTTGGACCTCCATGTGGAAGACGAGGGAGTCAACATGTATGTCGTTCACGCCTATAAAAAGGTGAGTACAATACTATTTTATCATTAGTCTTAGAAAAGATGGTTCGAGCTTTGGTGGTTGATTTTGTGTACCTCTCTGGAGCAAAGGGAAACTATCGTTAAAGAACTTGCCCTTTGCAGTCCAGATCTTACTCAAACCTACCATTTCACCAGCCTATATGGTGGAAATCCTAAAATTTATGAGCAAAACAATGAAAATAAGAATGGAATAAATTTCTCTGATGGATTCATACTGTAATCTGCTCTAAATACTATTTTGAATGATGTAGTGGCTGGCTACACTACTCTCTATGCATAGGGTCAAGAAAAATGTGAATTTCTGGAAAGTATCTGCAACAGAACATTTATTAACCTAGAGGAGCTGTTTTGTCCTCCTCTGTGTAATTTGATTCATAATTACAACTGTGGGCTGCCTTGTCATAAATTCCCAGCAGTCCCCTGCGCCTTGAAGCACGCCCACGCCATGCTCCAATGGCTTGATTTTACCGACCTTGTAAAATGAAACAAACACTGTTCTCCAGACAACTCACCGAGACACGATGCATCCTTTATTTCAGCATAAAACAGGCTGTTTTCTTCATCGTTAGAGCAGTTTACGCCTTGGCCATGGGGAGAAAAGATATGATGAAGATCATGTATCCTAGGTGCAAAAAGAGGGCAATGCCGACACCTGTGCATCATCGACATACTTTGCTACAACGAACATACTTTCTAAACTCTCAAAGGACCTTGTACCTCAGTTTTGGGAATTACCCATCTATGAACTATTCTGCAGTTGCTGAAATTGGAAAAAGTGTGATACTGACTCCATACTATTTTAGCTCGATCCTTATACATCTTCCTAAACTATATGAACAGCTGTGCTCCAAATTACCTTACAAATGTGTTGAAGAGAATGTACAACTGAAGACTAGAAAAAATCTAAAAAATTGTATGATTCTTTGTGATGGGAATTTTATTTTATCTGTGGATGAAATAAACTTTCTTACGCTCAACAGTACATCTCTACTGAATATTCTATCGAAATATTCAATGATTCAAGAAGAAGTGAAAGCCATTGCAGACAATGATGAGCCCCAACAAAATATGTACAGGTAGGGGGAAAAAGAGCGGACCCACTAAAATATCTAAGTTGCCGATATCAGCCACTGCGTATGCCTAGTGGCATTCACAGGATAGCAGGGAATGTATTGAAATTTGTTCTACAGCCAATAAATTGCTTGAATTGAGAAATAATTTCCCATAATTTGCATTGCTTGTGAAAACAAACGTTTCCGTTACATCTCTTACATTTATTTACGTATCACAAGGCTCTGAAATCAGCTACAAGTTGGTCCGCTTTTTTTGACAATTTTTTGACAATTTGACAATGTATGAACTGGTGAAAGCCAATCTTCAAAAAAACAATTTTTACTAAGATGTTTCCTTTGTTCTTATTTCAATAAGAGGAATGAGGCAACCTTGAATGCTTCTTACCTTTTACGTTTAACCTTGAATTCCTCTCCTCTCTTCCTACACGTCATTGTCGTAAAATTAGTTTAAGTGATCAAGTTGCAGAAGCTGTATCCTCTTATGGTGAGTATGACATTTTATTATTTAAGCTTAACTATGGTTTGGGGTGTGACAGAGGGTTGGGTGGTGTCATACGAAAGCCAAGATGGTCAAGAAGGCTTCAATGGGTTGAAGAGGCATTGGGAGGGGAGCCGCACAAGGCAAAGCCAGGACTATCTATAAGGGCGGTATTACTACTCCCAACCCTCTTGCAGTCCAGTAGCCATGGGAATTTACAGAAACTATCATGTGCTCATATGATAACAAGAAAGGTAACAAAACCAACAAACTAGCTTGATTTTAAGTAATAGGCCATATTTTATATGAATAATTGTGATAGGAATATACTTCTAATATCCAAATTTTATTTTTTGGGAAAAAAAGGTGCCTGTACTGCGTACCGTTACAAAAAAAGCACTGGTGATGGTAGTAGTAGTAGCAGTAAAGATGACAATAGTTATAATGGAAAAACTGGTAAGAGCAGGCATAAAAATTGATGTGTTTCAAACTAACCTGTTCCTGGAAATGAAGGCAGTTTCCTATAAGTAACTTCTTCATGGGATTCAACCTTAGTCCAAGATTTCTTTCTGGTTCTTGAATCACCTCCCAGAAAATTTCTAAAACTACCTCGCCCATCTTTTGTATTTCTATTCCTTCCTGAAACAATCACATATTACATTCTGTTTAAAAATCTTGAATAATTCACAGTTACTCATTTTATTAAGCCTTTGAGCACCTTTAACTGCTATTAATATTGCGATAAACAAAAGTTGTAGCAATTACAAAACAATATTGGGTGCTGCCACCAGCTGCTGCACCTTACTCTGTCAAGGATAACTTGGGGTAGGATAAGCACTGTGGTTACACTTGGGAACATGCTTAGAGGTTAAGTCACTAGGTCAGTACACTTAATTTTATGTTAATCTATTTATGTTTCATAATTTTTGACAGGAAAAATAAAAATAAAAAAAAATAAATAAATAAATAAATAAATAAAAAAAAATAAAAAAAAAATAATAATAATAATAATAATAATAATACAAATTCCAGTTACTTGGATTCAAAATTTGAATAACACAAAATATTATCATTTCTCATGTGAATTAAACGAAGAGAAGTTATGCAAGTTTAATATTTATAATATTCATAAAATAAATGAGAAAGAATTGTATCGCTTTGAATAAGAAGGGTCTGATTGAAAAAGTATGTCAAAGAAATTAAATTCTGAGAAAAATCCTAGGACCAATCAGAGAAAATGGCAAGGGGATGACAAAACAACAAACTATACATGCATTCAGAAAAAAATATCACTTTTGGGTTTCAAAAATTTGTATGGCCACATAACACGTATGAGCTTACTGCGACTAACCAACTGGATTTTTTTCCTACTTTACAGGTAGAAACAAGAAAACCAAGGGATGAAGTTGACCAAAGTTGACAAAGACCTTAAAAAATTTGGGATCATCCAGAAACGTGTTCCTCTCCAGAAGAAACTTTGAGCATACCAGCAACTCCAAGAAAACCAGAAGTTGAAAACAGGCCAAAAGTAGACTCATGAAAGAAAGGTGGCAAATGCAAGAAAAGTGGGAAAAAATTAAAGTTCAATGAAATGGGTTGAATTGTCTAATTTATCCCCTTACATTTTCAATAGAATTTGAGGCCCAAAAAGCTGGTCGATTACAAAAAATTGCAAAAGCACATAATGTCTGAATTGTGCAAAGGTGTGAAAACCAAAGTATTGCTACTTTCCTTGTGCTAAAGCAGACATCAGATGAGGATGCTGTCGTAAAAGGTGAGGTTGCATCAGCCTATCACACTGTGAAACACGTCCAAAGTTACAATGCTCTGTACTGCAAAATGAAGTTGAATCATTGCTTGTTTGCAGAATAGCAGAAAATTTCACATGTCAGATTCAAGACAACTTTTATTTCACAAAATGTTCTTTAGTTTAGTCAAGATGTTATTGGTGAGCTATAGAAATAATTTTACTTGTCTGTGTTCTCTGATGCATTACATCGAGACAATATTAAAACCTTCCCATACACAGTGCAACATTTTGATGGAATACGTTAGAGGCTACTTGACTTTTTCAAAGATCCTACAGAAAATCACAGACCTATTCTGGGCAATAAAAAAATATTACACAAGCTAGTGGCTTTCAACTGAATCAGACAAGTTGCATACAGAGGTGACAATGCACCTGTGAACATTATCTCTACTTCCTGCAGCTGACAGAATTGTACACTGCTGGCCTACCCTAAGTCATATTTTTTGTCCAAGGTAAAGCATACTGTTCAAGTCTAATTTGGCAGTTTGTAGCTCCAAATGGAGAGAATGATGCTGAAATTGATGATTCACTTCCAGTGTTACCTTCGATTTCCAGAATCTAGGGTTATTTTAAAGGGGGAGGCTGTGACATGTGAATCACCTGCGTTAAAGTATATGACTGAGGTCAGGGTGTGAAGTCATGGGGGATGAAGGGTTTTCTTACCCAGCAATAATCTTATTTTAAAAATTCTTCCCCCAAATTCCCTGTGGGAATAATCCTTTCATCATAAAATGACAAAGAAAATGTACAATACATGTATTACTAAAAACAATATATTCTTTTATTCTGTGTCTATTCCTACGAAAGTAACATCATTAAAACCTATAGAACAATTATTGGTAGATTTAGTAATTAACTGTATTTCATAATACAGTAGAGTTCCAAAAACTCGGCCTAATGTGGACCGAAGGGTGGCCGAGTGTGTGAAAATGCTGGGTTATCGGGAAAGGTTTTAAAAAAGAATAAGTATGAGTTATATATAATCAATAAGAATATTCGCCTTCACACATATTTTGTAAGTAAAAACTTACCAAAAGGACGATCGTTTCGGTGAGGGACTTCTCACCATCATCAGCTGTTCTCAACTGTCGTGTTTCCTTCTTTATCCACCAGATGTCCTCAATGTAGTAGAAATTTAGAAATGAGGTCATTGTCCTTTAGGATGTCAAAATTCATAAGTCTGTCTCTATTTTTCTGTATGTATACTTTTTCCCACACCGCTAAATCCAATGGTTGTTGAACATTTTTCAGTAATTTTGCCTCATTATTGAAATTATGACCTGTAGACCAGAAATGATGAGCCACTGCAGATTTTTCTATTTGTTGGTATTTAATGTTTCTCATATGTTCCTTGTACCTTATATTTAAGTTTCTTTTTGTTTTTCCAATGTATACTTTTTCACACGTATTACAGTCAATTTCATAAATGCCTGATTTCTTACTTGGATGAATTTTATCTTTCATGTCTGATCTTAAGAGATTTTTAGGTAGATTACGAAGAAAAATCTACCTATTGCAATGGATACCACTTTATGATTTTCGAAAAATTCTTTCATATCTTTACGTTTCATGCTCCCCTAAGTACGAAACCACCGTCCGTTAAAAAAAAAAATTGTGATATTTATATATCGTCGCTTAAGAAACAATACCGCGTAACTAACAAAACACAAATTTTACAGGAGAAGCAAAAAACTGTTTATTTTTGCTATTAGGCGTCGTACAATGTTTACATTTTCAGGATAATAAACAAGGTCATGACACAAAATTTTATCTTGACCGATATTTCATCATAAGCGCGCTATTTCAGTGATGCCAACAGTATAAAAATGTCATTTTCACCAAAAGTGTCAGTTACGCGGTATTGTTTCTTAAGCGACGATATATATATATATTATATATATATATATATATATTATATATATATATATATATATCTTTACACGCTAGCGGCCGTAATTTTGAAAATATTTGAACCAAATTTTAATATGTTATTTCTAGGCCCAATAGTTCGGACAAGTTCGTTAATGAGCAAAATTGGCCCAAGGGGGTGGTCGGGGGAGGGGGTTGAAATTTTAAAACATTTTTATCTCGGCCCCTATGAAGTATAGAGGGAAACTTTGTTTGGATAAATTAGAGTACTCCCTATGGAGTTCACAGTGACACCAACGATTCGGGGGTTCGAGTGAGGGTGGGGGTGGGGGATGAAATTTCGAAACTTTTGAAACTACGTCTTGTGGGGTATCGTTGAAAAGCTCTTGATGAGTACTCTACAAATCAATAAATAGTTTCTTGATAGCTCTCATATGACGCGAGATTTTAATGTTTGAAAATAATAACACTTAAAAGAATTATTATAATATCATAATTTTGTCTTGTTTAGCGGCTTTGCTAATTTTATTCATTGCTGATCTTGCGCACGGCCTCCCAGAATATGATATCCTATTCTTGTTGTCAAAACAAATGATTGTAGGCTCCTTCCTCTTTACCGAATTCAGTTCTTATTACTGCTGGTTTACCATGCCAAGGCTAAAGAAGAAGAGTGCTATGCAGCGACAATAAATTAAACCAAAAGCACTTCGAAATCTACCTCCGCCTGTAGGCCTGCCTAAAGGGATTTTTAATATTGTACTTGTTGATAGGTGCCAATGTGATGTTCAGTCCTTTGAAATTTGTTTGGAATTTATGATGCATTAATGGATGGAAAGTGAATTTCTTGAAAGTTGTTTGATCTTTGGCATTGCATAAGGTGGTGTTTTCTTTAACTTGCTTTTGGTTTTCAATTTCTTGATTTTCTTTTTTAACGTATTTTCTGAAATCCATTAATTTTTGCTGTTTCTAAAATATGCTGGTATTCTAATTTATATTCTTTGTTGCTCATAGGTAAGTTGACTAATCTGTAAGTAAGGCTGTTTATTACTGCTAATTGATGAGGAGTTGGATTATAGCTGTCCTGCTTGATGTAATTGTCGGTGTGTGTGTCCTTCCTATAAATTCCAAATTCCAATTTCTTGCTATTTTTTATGATCTTCCACTAATTTCTTGTTCACTACAGCGAATACATCATCTACATATCTATGCCATGATTTGAAAATATGCGGAAAACTTTCTATGATGTGTGTTTCCATAAAACACATATATAGGTTAGCCAAAAATGGAGAGAGATGAAAGCATGAACGGTTTACTACAAGGTAAAGAATTTCAAGAAATAAAAACAGATCCTCTTCAAAATTGCCTTAAAACATACAATGAAACTGTGAAGAAAATAAACAGAGTAATGAGTGAAAATAAAAAAGAAAAATTAAACCAAATAATCCGATGTAAGGTGCTCATTCGACGCAGAATGTTATGTACTTTCATTTATTTTCCTATAAATGCTTTGTTTAAGAGTTATTAGTGAAAAGCTAAAAAAAATCCAAACATTTCTAGGTTTTTTGGACACCCCTCATACAGCAAAAGCAGGAAATTGGTGCAAACTTCAACAAACCCTTTATACACGAAAATGAAGAGATTAAAACCATTTCCAGCTTTGCGAGAATTAATTAGGCTACAAACCCTGTCTCCTGGCCTATAGAATCCATGTTATGTTCCCCAACAACAGCAGCTATTTTTATTTCAGCATTCCATGCATTGTCCTTATGAGCTTGTTTTCTACTTGCTCCTTGAATTAAAAAAAAAAAAATAATAAATAAATAAAAAAATAATAATAATAAAAAATAGAGCACCTGTTGATTTTAAACTTTTAAACGAAGCTTGTGTTTTTCAGAATTTGAATGAATTATTAGTTCTGACATTCCTCAATTAAGCACAATATTGCAAGCTTATGACTGTATTACACGATGCTTATTTCCATGCAAATTTGCAGGCAGTTTTAAATTGCGCGTTTCCATGCATGAAAAATGGCACCAAAATAGGCGCGTTATTTCTGCTCGTTTTACACCATGCAATATTTGATGGCCGCGTCCTTGCAAGAAAAACAGATTAATATAGTTTTGCGCATACGTATTGAAACAGCCGTTGTTCCAGGTCTTGCTGCTTGCATCCTTCCAGAAATGATTGATAAACTCTCCCTCCTTTTATTCCTGTTGTGGTACAAAGGGGAAGACACCTTGTACAAACAGGAATGCTGCTCATATAAAGAAATTAACAGCTGGATGCTACGAGACCACATCTTGCTGTCCGCCATGTTTTTCCGCTTGTGTTTATGTTTTGTAATTCCTTTCCTCTCCGTTGAGGGGTGCTGTTGTCAAAAGGCGGGGAAATTCCGTGCAAGATTGCAGAAAAAATAGCATGCTTTCTATCACCAAATGGATAGAACACTCGCCTGTTTTCATACCTTTTTTCGTGCAAATTGAACATATTTCCTTGCATGCCAGGCATCATGTAATACAGCCATTAGAATCTTAAGTTCACTTGATCTATCACACTGAATCTATTTTTATGTGACTTCTTTTGAGATTGAGATTGAGTTTTTTACTTATAAAAAATGTGTGAAGATGAATATTATCATTGATTATATATAACCTTCGAGTAGCTTAAGAATGGGAAAATATCTCCTAAGAAAGGATTGCAAGAATAATTCGAAGCCTGCCACGTCACCTACAAGATATCACTGGAGCTAGGGATAACATTATAGAGAATATTAAAGTAGAAAAAATATTGTAGGGAAACCCATAATTCGTTATCTCTATCTATATAAGAGGCTTTGTCCTGACTGAATTAAGATGAGAAAGGACTAAGTGACTAAGAAAGGATTATGCAAAATTTTGATTTTAAATGCCAAAAATCAAATGTATTTGAGGAGATGAAATACTTTCCACAAGAAACACACGGCCAATTCAATTGTTGTGGAAAGATAGTATTCAATTGTGAAATTAATTAAATATGGCCTTGCTTGGTTGCTACCTTGATTCGTTTGTTTTCGATTTGCAAAGGGGAGAATGAATGCACACTTCAATAGGTGAACATCGTATGATTTGGTTGAAACACACTATGCGGGTTTTTTTGGGCTAGGGAACTTGAAGCTGACGTCTTTTCCCCCTCAATAGCTGCGAACTTTGTTCGTGAAATGCACCTCGAAGCTGGGTTTTTAGTTTTTTTAATTATCAATTGTTATAATAAAATTGTTTATGCATGATTCCATGATCTGGGTAATGTTCAAGAATCTATGGTTCATTTTAATCATTTCATTTCGAATTTGTATGTCCATATATCAGCATAAGTTTCGTTTTGTTCATTTAATTATTTATATTAATGTTAAACAATATAATTATGAATAACATTCCTGCAATTTATGTAAGAACAATGTCAGTGTTAATAAAATAATGTTTGAATTATTTTTCTGTTAAATAAATTATTTAAACAAAACATCTAGCAGTTGAGTAAATAATTGCAGGCACCTGCTACATACAAAGCATAATGACAGCTAATCTTACCTTGAAAATATTCTCAGTAATTCAATCCGAATATTTAATAAGCAAATTATATTTACAATGTATTGAAAATATGAGTTAGTTTTTTAAATTTAGTAGAAAACAACAAACAAACAATGCGCTGCATAAGCCTTCAGTATTTACAATCGAGGACTCATACAATGCCTTCATTTCTGTCAGCCTAAGTACATAAACATTCGAGTTTCGTCAACGGCATGCATATTCCTGCAGAAAGGCCAATTTTACCAAAACAAGAAAGCCCATAAGTTTCAAAATACTTTTCAATGAGTATTAAAAATTAATTTTTCTATGAGACAATGTCAATGGAATGACGAATATGAAGTGAAATCATCCTGCATGTTCCTTAATAAAGATTTATCAGTAAAAATATTATATGCCAAAAAAGCAGCACAGCTCAGTAAATATGCCAGGTAGACCATAATTTCTTTATATCAAAATGTCGGAGTACACACTAAAATCCCCCCTAATTTTTCAGTTGAATTCTGAGACACTCTGTATATTGTTCCCAAAGCAACATATCTTATGAACAAGACAACCTGATACTCTTAACAGCCCCTACTTATTCACTATGGTGTTGTATGTATTTCATTTAATTCCAGTTTATGAGACGTTTCCACTTTAACGAAAGGATACACATGTCAAGACAGCATGATGTATAAGCTGGACCCTAATTTACAGAATGTAGATTGGGGGGAAAAATATACCATCTCTGACATCTCATTATTAGAGTTGGTTGATGGGAAAACAGTGAAAAGCATTCAATCATAATTTGTGACTCACAACAAGGAGAATACCTTTTATAGATGGAAATTTCTAGCCCTATATACCGGTAAGCTCGTTCCTGAAAATAACCTTCAATATATCGTATTTACTCGAATATAACGTGCACCTTTTTTGTCCATTTGTAGCTTTCAAAACTGAGGTGCACGTTAAATTCGAGTACAAATCCGTTTCATAGGTTGGCAGTACCAGTAACTTTTATCTGTGTAACAATGCATTGCTGTAATTTTCGACTTAATTTTATTGTTGGCTTATTACTAGGGGCCGTATTTTTTGGTAACAACGATAAGTGCGAAATTTTATAAAACAACCTCCCTTAGCTATATTTAGCTTTTATATGCTTCAAATACCAATATGAACCAAATTGAATCCACGAAATATCGCGAAATTTACTCGATTCCGCGAAATGTGTCTATAAGCGCGAAATATGCCCCTTCTATCCGTAAAGTGAGAAATGAGCACGAAAATGTGCCTTAAAATCACAATATTGTGTTTTGGTGTACTGTATTTTTTATTTCTTAGCAGCATGCTTTTTTTCTGCTGTTTCTTTGGCTGTCGAAGATATTTGTGATCGATTACAAAGATTGCAGAATTCACGCAAAGATTGTCTGTGACCTGATTTGTACTGTTGAGTACACTCCTTTCCTGCTATCTCTTCGCCAAGTTAGCGATGCCTATGATCGATTATAGCAGAAGAGTGTAGAATGTCTGTTACTTGTATTCAACAGATTTCGTCTTTTATCCACAGTGGTATGGTTGGCACTTCTGTTTGCAAATGGCTATCTGATGGTGTTTAGTAGAAATTACGATAATATTTCTCGTCATTATATTTGAACATTAACTTCAATCATGTCTAAATCGAAAGTTACTTCAGTTCATTCAAGGGCAAAAGAATATAGAAATGAGAGGGGGGTGTTAGTTCATGTAAATAAAGAAGCAAAGTTTATCATTGCGCAATGTTCCCAATGTAGGATAAGTAATTTATTTCACGAAATACCCACCGAAATCAGCCATTTTATTTCACCAATAAATCAGGGCCCTACTTATTACTAGCAATATATAGAGTGTATAAAAATACCAGTTAGTACTCACGAAATGGAGGGCAAGAAGAGAAGAATAGCTTACGATGCTGCTCTTAGCTCTTAGTATAAGCACCCCACGTGTAAAATCGAGGATTCCAGTGATGAACACGTTAGTGAATAATGTGTTAGTGAATATACTTGTAGGCCTAAAACTGGCAGTTCAATTTAATCGTAATTTCAAATGTTTGCATGGTGGTTCATTATTCCTTTAATACCTTGACAAAATTCCAAATAAAATACCTATCCTACCACTTATGCACATTACATTCGCCAACAAACTTTTTTTTTTATGATTTCAAGTTTCAAAATCGGGGTGTGCATTAAATTCGAGTAAATACGGTATTCTTTTTAAAAAGGTAAGTTTGAAAAGAAATATGACCAAGCAAGTATTTAAAGAATTCATTACCTGTATGTTAAATATAACTACAAGCAAGATTATGCCCTGGTGGCATTGTAGCCATATTTCTTTAACGATGCTTCCACTTTTATTCACCCCTGGTAAGGTTTTGTCAAATACCTCACTACAAATTAATAAGAAACATAAAACTGGATGCTTCATATATGAATATAGGCTACCTGAAAATCTCTTTCCTCTTGTTTTCTCCCTCCCGAAGCGATCTTTATTTTCTTCAAGTCTCTCACCCCGCTTCATTTTTTCCTCACGCTCAGCCTGCCTTCTTTGCATATTCTCCTTGGTAGGATACAATCTAGAAACAAGAATTTTATTGTTAAAGTTAATGATTCAAACATAGAAAATCATTCTTTCAACTCTTTGGCTTCTCAAACAATAATGCAATAATAATTTGGAAAAAAATTGTAGAAATGGCGGTAAACCACTAAATGATAGGAGTTAAGAAAATATTTTTAAAAACTGTAACAGTGGTAAACGTTCAGTGCAACACTTGGGTACATATTATTCACTGGAATTTTGGTATGACATGATTCAAGGATCCTCATCCACATTTTCAAATACATTGTGAACTGCCAAATCTTATCTTGATGTGCACCTGATGAACTTTTTATGAACTTCTAGTTCAGGTTGCCTTCTTCCAGTATATCATTAGAATTCATGGTCTATTATTATTTATTACTTTATTAGGTTTAATATTAATACTCTGAGTTTATTCCATTGCCTTTTATGTTAAGAAAAACTTGTATAATTAAAAAACGCTATACTATTCTCGATGGTTAAATTATATTGTGGTTTAATATGTATTCTTGCATTATACGATACATAATATTGTCTAAGTCTATACACATTTGTAATTTTTTGTGAACAATAAAATAATAATAATACCCACTAGAGGCAAACAGGAAATCAAATAATACACATATATTCACAGTGACATTAGAAAACGCAAATTGAGATTCTATGGATACATTAAAAGAATGAACCCAGACAGACTTACAAAACAAATAGTCGAATTCTACGAAAACAGGAGTAAATCAAGAAGACACACTATTAAGTGGATCGGTGAAATCAAAACCGATCTGAAACTGGCAGGAATTACACCAGATGATGTTCAAAACCAGGAAATCTTCAGGACTAAAATTTATAAATGGCAAGTTGACCAAGAGGAAAAACCAAAGAAGAAGACTGGAACAATGTGGTCTAAAGAGAGAAAGGCAGCCCACAGTAAAGGGATGAAAGAGAGATGGGCACAAAGGAGGGCAAATGCACACCTCTAAGTACTTTGCATAGTCCTAACGGGCTTATTCGCATATATATATATAGCCTATATATATAACCTAATAATAAGAATAAAATTCATCAATGAGTTTTCAAACTCTTAAATTTAAATTTTCTCCCATATTTCCTAATCTTTATGTTTTTTTTTTTTTTTTTGACTGATATTAACACACTGACACAGGCCCCAAAAAACTATAGTGTGTCCCAATAAAATGTAAAATGGTTTTGTGGTGTAAACATTGTGCTTAACATGCCCCCAAAGAAAAAAATCCATGGGGGTCAAATCAGGTGAGCGTGGAGGGTACTCGATACTTCCTCTTCGTCCTACCCATCTATTTGGCAACAATTTGAACACTTTCAATAACTAGCTGTATCTGGCAACAATTTGAACACTTTCGATAATTGGCTGGTATCTACATTTGTTCACATTATTTTGATTTTCGAAAATTTTCCTGTATTATAATTGTTGGTGTTATAGTCACTTAAAGAGTGTAGGCCTATACATTTTATTGAGACACTCTGTATGTACTTACTCAGGCAGCCGCAGGAGACGGGCCACAGAAATCTTAATTTTTACGGAGGGGGTTGCTTTGTCGTATGTTAACTTCTATAGTTTAAGTCATAGGTTTCAAAATATGGTAATTTATCATAGAATAGATAGTTGCTAGTTGGTTTTGAATCCTTTCCTCTCCTTTCTTTATTTTTACATGTATTTTTTAATACAGTTTGGAAGTATAGCTGTGCAGACTTTACTTTCTATCTGCAGTTTTGTCTTCATCTTTGAGTGTATCAGTATGGCTGAGAGAACAAAAAAATGTATTTATCATAGGCTTTTGCATGATGATGAAATTATGGATTTCCTGTGCTTGATGATAATTCAAATGTTCCCAGTGACAGTGAATTAGATTTGAGTGAAAGTGGAAGTAATTTTGATTGTGATGTTCCATGTAGGAAAAAAAAAAAAGTCCTCGTGTGACACACATTTCTAATGATTCAGTCAGATACTGATAGTAATGAAGTGAAATAATTTCATCTGTGGGAATTGATACTAATGATGGTTTTTCAAAAGAAGATCTTCTTAGGATAATTGAAAGTTTCAAAGGAACAAGAGGTCTCACTTCTGCTTTGAACAACAATAGTCCCTCTGTTTCTGATGCTGTGAACTTACTTTGTGATGACAAACTACTTTCACTTTTTGTGGAGCAATCAAATTTAAATTCAGTGCTTTTTTCTGGGGGTACGCACACCCCTTAAAGATTTTTCTAGTTCATATGAGAGAAAATCATTATTCCCACAATTTTGAAATCTGGAGAAATTTGTGCCAAACAGAATAAGGAATATTAGTATATGCATCGTTTGCATTAAATTAGCTATTTTAACTATCATTATTTGTCCCATGATTTTCTGGAGAAGGGGTGTGACATTAGCACTGTGATGGGGAAAACAAGTGAGCGCTACAGCACTGTTGTAACCATGACTATGTTGCCAATGTTACTGATTCAACATTAGAACATGCTCAAGAGTTTGTTGTATTCCTTTCGTCTTGGATTCAAATTGCAATTATTTGCATTAATGCTGCAACACATGTTGTTTTGTCTCTGGCTATTCTGCAGTTGTTTCTCATGTATTAAATTGTATGTACCAAAGTAAAAATGACTCAGTTTATATATATTTAGACGATCAGCAATATACTGCAGTAGTTCTGAGGTTGGTCGCAAACCTGTCAAGCCCCAACTCTGTAAAGTAGAGATTTAGCTACTTTTCGTTTTAAATTTAGCATCTTTTGGAGAAAGATGTGAAAACCATGTGATCATTTCATAGACTAAACTCAGTGTGTTCAATTGAAAAGTTTTGAAATAAAGGACAGACACACCGAGTGAAAAGCGGGGGTGGTGGGGGGCAAAGCTAAATACAACACATTATACTAATATACAGTTAATAACAATATGGTACAGCCGTACTTGTGGAGATCAACAGATCTCTGCAGGAAAGAGATGAACAGGATGGCCTCGCAGAACCGCCTGCTACTTCTACAATTCTTACTCCTACGCTTCCAAACCGAACTTCAAGCATGACAGCTGCTGACGTGGCTCAGATTCTGAGGCGCAGTTTCAGGAGAACTGCACAGCGAAACAGAGATGTTGAACGACTTGTGGATGGAGCTGCACCCATCCACAGTGATGGAGGGAATTCTTCTCCTGCTAATACGACACAGACTGAAATAAAACCTGAAACCTAATCTACTGTATGTGTATTTTGTACATTGTGAATAAGTGTGTTTGTGTGGGCACTCCAGCTTAATATGAAACTTTTTTTTAATTTAGTAGTTTCAAAGGATGAATCTTGAATGGTATGTGCTTGTTTGTTTTTGTTTTCTCGTTTTGATAAGAAGCAATAGAGGACTTCTAAAGTCCTTCTCTGAGGCTGGGAAAAATTGAAAACAATTGTAGGGCTGGTGACATTCTCCTCCAGGCTTGGAGGTACAGTAAAGAAGCTTGTATCCTCGAATATAATAAGTATATGAAGGGTGTCGACAGAGCAGACCAGTATCCGTTTTATTACTCCATTCTAAGTAAAACCATGAAATGGAGCAAAAAAAGTTGTGTTGTGGTTGCTAAACTATGCCCTGTTTAATGAGTTTATGGTATATAAATTTCAGAACCCTGACACTAAAATGCCCTAAAAAAATTTCCTTCCAGAAACTGCAAGCACCTGGCAGCAATGAACTCACAAGAGAATGCAATAGAAGAAAAAATTCCCACCCCCAGAGACCCAACAGGCAGGCATTCAGGGGATTTGAAGAAGCACAAATTACAAGTGACTGGGGGGGGGGAAAGGTATCCTTCAAAACCTTGCCAGGTTTGCAGTGCACACAAGAAGAGTGCATTCAGCTACATATGCTCTTTTTGCACTGTAGCACTTCATGAAGGAGAATGTTTGACCAGTACCACACGTTGACACACTACTAGCAGATCTGGTGAGTACACTAATAAAATGAGGGTAGGGTGTTAAGAACAAGTACCCTGCAGGATGGATGTCCGGGCGACATGTGATGGCCAAGCCGCTCAGCTGTTGGTTGGCACTGTGTTAATAATTTTGCTTCTTTGAAAAGTGCATGATTAGTTTTTAAACCACTACAAACTGGAAGGTTGTGGGTTTGATCCCCGAGGTCGGAGATTTTCAATTGGCCTAATCCTTCTGGTGGCACTAAGGCCCTGGTGTCGACTCAGCCTCTAACAGAAATGAGTATCAGGAGCAATCCTGGGGGTAAAGGTGGCTGGTGCGTATGGCTGACGAACTTACCACCTTTGTGTGCCGAATATCTAAAAATCTGGGAGCTTCAACCTCCTGGAACCCTAAGGGCCTTGACAGCCTGTATAGGGATCACTTTACTTTACTTTATTTGCCTGGAAGTATGCTGTCAACATGATTGGTTTTTATTAAGTTTTTGATAATGCTTTTTTTTTTGTTGGCTAAATTCACCAAAACGACTGAATTCTTCAAACATCTCTTGAAATTTTGAAGAAGCCCGTGGATAATTATAAAACCTTTGAATTTTGTCTTTTTTTAAAGGTGATATTGTAGTTTTTCCATATATCTGTTTCTTGAATTTGGCAATTACTAGGTTTTTTTTTTTTTAAATGAACCTGGTTCACTTCTGCAGCTCCCTGCATATGTTGATATTCTGATGTGTACTCCTCTGTTAATGGTATGTTCACCAATCTATGTGTAAAGCTGCATGTTTATATGGTCTTGGGTTGTTTCTGTTCTAATATAACAGTCAGTATGTGAGATCTTTCTGAATATACCAAATTCAAGCAGGTCTTCTGCTCTTATTATTTTTACTTGTAGGTTCTTGGAGATTTAGCAACCTTAGAGCATCTTGAATTAGTTTACAATTTACAATAGCAAATATATCATCCACAGGCCCATTCCATACTTTAAAGGTATGTGAAAAGATTCTGTGATATAGCATTCGAAATAACTCATGAACAGGTTGGCCAGAAAAGGTGAAAGCAGAGTTTCCATAGCAAATCCTAGATTGCAGTTCATTCCCTCTATCCAACACAAGCTATCCTTATCCTTATGGCCTAACTCAGGGGCATATTCAGAGGGGGGCTGTAGCCCCCTCAGCCCTCCCCAAAACGCTAAGACATGCTAATATGTTACACATAAGGCACTTTAATTTCTCAGATAGTAGACAGTCTAACTGCACATCTTGACTCATAAAAGATGAAATGCCAATCTTGAAACGGAAATGCCTGCAAATTCCAAATTCAGCCTAACATCAAATTTTTACCTTGGCGGCTCAAGCTCGCATGAACACATAGTTAGCTCGGTGGCACAGACAATGCAGGATGTAGTATAAATTCCTCTCGCCTCAAAATAGCCTACTTTTATTTTGCATTTTTTGGCATTTCATTTTCTACTAGTCAGATTTTAGAAAATTTAATTCTTTGGTTTCATTTTTCCCTATTTTGTCTTCAGAATAAACTTTTCCAACTTTACAGACAAAGCAACCTCACAATTCCTTAGCTATGAGGCATTCATTAATACAGTAAACATAACATTAATATAAAACATAACATTACAGTAATATAAAATACATGTATTGTCCTTTATTTATTATTACTTATTAATATACTATTGTATATTCCCTTTTTCAAATAAGTATTTTAAAATGTTAAGTCATATTTTAAATTTTTCATTTCATATTTTCATAAATTTAAGGTAATTTTTCAGGCATTTTTAGGTCATCAACTTCTGAGCCCTAGTGATAATAGTGTTTGGCTTATCACAGCCCCTCCTGAAAAGAAATCTTGGATACGCCCCTGGCCTAATACATACACAATCCCTGACTAATCACTGATATAGCACCCTCCCAGCTATGTAACTGCCTGGGAAAGCCACAGCACAGTTGTCGCCTACAGAACATACATTGTTCTCAAGAGATCAACCAATTGCTTTAACCAAAAGCTAACATTGCCACAGATACTGTGAAGTCCCACATCAAAACAGAAACATCTTCCGCACACTTCAAGAATGAGCTCTGCAACCCTAACACTAATTTGCATCACATGAGCCATGGACTTTTTAGTTTTAATGTGAAGTAACACTAAAACTGTTTCTGTGTGTGTGAAATAGCACCGAAATTAACTAACTTTTGTACCAAACATTATTATTCACTATAAAATAAGATTCCTCTTTAATTATTCCAAACTTGGCAGGTCTCATGTTAAAAGCCATTCCCCACATGGAGAAATCACTGGGAGTTACCATATTTTCCGGACTATAAGACGCTCCGGACCATAACACGCACCTTGATTTTAGGAAGAAATTTAAAGGAAAAGAAATTTGAAATTTAATGTGATTGTAAACAAAAAATTTTAAAGGGAAAAATATACTTCACTGCATCAATAAATTATAACCTTGTACAATGGAATCAGTATAAATCACTTCTAACTTAAAACCTGGGATGTAAAATAATCTCTTCTGTACAGGTGGCAATGTGTAAATTTTAACAACTGAATTTCTCATGAAAGACTGAAGATAGTTTTACACTCTCTATCCTCAATTCACCATACGGTAAGTGTAACGGGGCAAGGCTGTTTAGAGGTCACTGCCTTCATTTAAACCATCCGGTGGAGACAACTCCTTTCATATAAAAGAACTCAACATTCCTTTCTCTTCACATTGTATACCTAGCTTCCAGCTACCCTTATTTTAAGATTGTGATAAGCAGGGCCCGGATTCTAATGAAATGTCATCTTTTTATTGACGCTGCATAGAGATTGTCAACTTGTAGATAAATCCTAATCATGGCCTCTAGATTATAGAAATGCATTTTTACTAGGTCAATTTTTGTCATTTTATGCAATTTTATATTTTTAGGGCTTTATTTCAATTTTACGTCATTATTTTGTCATTTGCTTCCTTATTTAGACTTTTTCATGTATTTACATTGAGTGTATTAACTTTTTTTCGTCGCTAGCGGTGGTGTCTTTGAAGTGTTGTTTCATCAATGCAAGAAGGAAAAATTTGGCGTTAAAGTGTTGTCATGTCTCAGTCGGAAATAAGAATCAAAGAAACGTCAAAATTTTGTATTATATTACTATTGTCATTAGACTGACTTGGCACCAGTCTGCCACCTGCTTGGATTTGAGAGTGCAAACTTCTGTTTACCCTCAATAAACAAATATATAATCCGGCAGACCACAAAAGGAAATGCCAAATTTTGACTCACCAGTGCCTCAGTGTCAGTATAAATTTCCATGTGAAAAGAACATTCACAACATTAGTTTTTACAAATATGTACAAACTAGTCTATAACTTTGTGTGTACAATAATAATTTTTTATAAATAAAATATCAGTTTTTAGGTCATTTTTTATAATTAAAGTCATTTTCTTTAAAATTTAGGGTCATTTGATAGGCTATTTTTCAAACAATTTTAGGTCATCAGAATCTGGGCCCTGGTGATAAGTATAAAAATTTCTAACTATCTTATCGTTGTTTATAGCTGGGCCATTCCATTTGTGACGGAATTACAAAGTGCATGTCTTTTTTGCCATAGTCCTTACAAATACGTTGAGCTGTGTTTATGAGAGAAAGTGATTCTTTGTGTGTTGATAGGTGATGCATAGACACTTCTAGGAGTATATAGGTTTACTGGATTTAAACAACTTTTAGAAGGGAAAAAATGTATTTAATATTTGTGACGGAATTACAAAATGTCAACCACATACAAACCATAGCGTGAAACCTTCTGAAACTCTGTGAACTCTTAGGATTGAGGAACTTTATTTACATATCATTCTAAACTAGAAGAGCTGTAGTTTATGTGATGAAATTCTAAACTAGTTACATCTTTTTATTTAGATACCATTAATGAATGAATGAGTGTGACGGAATTACGTGACGGAATTTCAAATTTTCCTTTGAAATTAAAATTTATCTAATTGAACTGTACTCATACCAGTCATTAAGATTGTAGACTGTCTATATCTAATTAACACTTAAATGAGTTTTTAATGTTATTAAACAAAATAAAAAGGAACAGGTTGCGTATATATGTAAAGAATACTTAATCATATAATTATTTTCAGTATCTGGCTTGTTTAACTTTATTCACCCATGGCACTTTGGTGAAAACATGACTACGACACCCTCTTACTTGAAATACTGGTTGTTCAGGTAATTTCTGGCACTATGGCCCTGGGGTGGACTCAGCCTCTAACAGAAATGAGTATCAGGAGCAATCCTGGTGGTAAAGGCGGCCAGTGCATAAGGCTGACAACTTTACCACCTTCATGTGCTGATTATCTAAAAATCTGGGAGCCTCACAACCTGGAACCCTCTGAGCCTTCAATGGCCTTTAATAGAGAACACTTCACTTTTTTTACTTTTTACTGGCATGTAGCCAACATCTGTTTTCTTTTCCATGAAATACAAAGCTAATTCCTTTATCATCTTTCTGCCTCAAATTAAGAACTTCAAACATATCATTGTGTGGATCTGTGGAGGTTATTTGAATTACAAAAAACATGTTTGCTTTTTCCCAGCACAAGTGGCATACACAAAATCACAATTGTATATACCTGGCCTTCATTGGAATGATCTTCCAGTTTATCAGTTACGCTTATGAAATAATGTATATCACAATATTCTGAGGATTTGTACAGTTTGGTAGAAATTTTGTACAGATCAATTACTTTAACATGATGAATGTCTCTGGAATGTGAAAGGTCTTTGACATTGTTCCAACGTTCATAACTTTTGCAAACTGCAAAATAAAGAAAATCCACATTTATTTCGGCACGGTATGAGTTTCACAGACTAAGGCATTTGCTTCTTTGAGAGTCATCAACATGTACCTTTTTTGGACTTCAGTCTTTCTAGATTCTCTTTTATGTATAGGCCTATATAGCCTATATGTGTGTGTATAAAATCTTTACTTCCTGGGCACATCCAACTTATAGGCCTATGATCAAGATTGAAAAAGGCTTGTACAGTTTGACAACCTACTGATTGAGGTTTTCAGTTTTGTCTGAAATTGGAGTTAAATCCTTGACCACAGATGAGCGCTTTCGTGGACTTGAGGGGAGAGCATTCAGAACCCTTTTCACAGCTTTTCCAAAGGATTGTCTTGATTTGTATAGAGAATGTGTTGAAGCAGAATGGCCACTAGTTGAGGGAACTTCTACAGTATTTCTACATTCTTTTTTCTACATCTCAATTTCTGTACTGCTACGTAATTAGTTATCTTAGTTTATTGAGTTGAAGGTGGTTCATAGATGCTTTTTTAATTGCTTTCTGCTCTCTGTATTTCTTTTTCATTTCTTCATGTAATCCTGAATTTTTTTTTCTTTTCCGGCACTCACGCTGACGTTCTGCTGCTGTTTTACCCATTACGGTCACTGAAGAAATTGATACTCCAAATAATCCAATAAAATATTACAGATAATTTTCTGTGCCTAATAAAGTTTCAGTATACTTGTTATTCTTATTTTAGTATTACATACCTTTTTTTCAACTTACACTACCTAAGTTCGTGTTAAGTGCTGTTTATTAGTAAGAGTGGGTGAAACAGGTTATGTAATTCCGTCACGGCCCTAAATGTTGATTTAAATATAATCCTGTGAAACAAATGATATGGTCTGGTTGTAAAGCAGGCAAAACTAGCTTTGCATACAAATTTTCTCCCACCTACTGCCATTACTTGAATAGTAACAGTGAAAAATGTCCGTTTTTGTGACGGAATTACATGCCTAATGCACAGAAACTTCCAGTATTAATTAAAATATATAAAATATTTTAAAAATACATTTATAAGTGCATTTAAAGAATCTTAATGAATACCAGATACTAATTTTATGATTAATTGTTAAGTTTTTTACCTTTATTTGAAACAAAATTAATTATGACAATGGTGGAGAAATTCAGTCATGTACTTGGTGTAAAAGAGGTTCTTCTTCCAGGAGTCCCTAACTGCACTAAATAAAATATATCTTCAAAAAACAAAATATTCCTGTGAAATATAATCCTTCCCCTACGTAAATATGGTTTTACTTTCTAATTACACTCATTTTTAGAAATCCATGTCCTGGTTGACTTTTTTCTGGAATGGCCCAGCTATGATATTCCAGCAATATTTACCACAATTTAAATTTTTTAGTGTACTTCGGACCATTAGATGCACCCAACTTTCAAGGCTTTGCTTTCAAGGTAAAAAAGTGCGTCTTATAGTCCATAAAATACGTTAAGTCTGACAATCATGCTGGCCAAGCACTTGTTCTGTTTTCCATTTTTAAACTGACTGTTCGAGTCTTGTTAAGTACAAAGTACAGGGGTTATCTTTCCTATTGCCAGATAAATCTCTCTCGTCTTGAAAAAATACTTTTTCTTTTCCAAGACAATTTCATGTAGCATGTCCACATTTTCCCTTAAGTTACTGTTCTGTTTAAAAAATATGACCAAAATTATACCAGCACAGCATATTAGTATGCATCAGATTTCCAGTTAAAAAAAAAATCGGCTTACCCTCTTTTTGGAAGGTGTCCTGCACATAACATCTAAAAATCATAGGTTAATTCATCAATTTCTTCAGGTCACAAGTTTGTTACCAAATGTTAAATATTTACTTTTATAAAATCACCTTTCCTTAATGGTATTTTGTGTCAGAAAGATCTACATTTTACCTGAAAAAATTTCAGAGTGATTGGTTAAATCCTTCAGGTGCCACCAGTGTCTTAAAATTTGTGCAAAAATGCCCCAAAACTTATTGCTTTAGTTTGTTCCATAAAAAAGTTTCAATGTTTCTGACTTTTGTGAATAGTTAATTAGGTAAGAAACAAATCTTTTGCCTCTACATCTCTTTGCTTATTTCCAGACAATGATGAAGGAAATAACCAAGAATTCACCACAAGTTCCACCCACCTGCTCACCCGTGCACACTAATGTTGCATGAAATTGTGAAGGTTTACTATCGTTCATCTTTAGCCTTGATTTTTTCTACTAAATTCTGGTTTAAGGACTAGTATCACAAACTTCTTGTTACTAGAGCATACATCGCCAGACTGCACACACTATTGATCAACGCTGCACGGATCATGCCCGACACATGGACACTTCTACCCTGAGATATCAGCAGTAGCAGAACATGCTACCAACTCCGGCCCAGGACACAAAATCGAATTTTCCAACAGCATGATTCTGGCCAAGACGTCATGTTACTGGGAGAGGCTAGCCCAAAAAAGGAACGATGGAGGGGTTACCGACACCTGATTGGTTGGATCTGCACAACCAGAACTTGCATATATTCCACAGCAGGATGACGACTCGGCACTTGAACGCCCTTGAAAATGGAGGCAGCGTGGGCCTTTGAAACGTCAGGAGAAACTGATTTCCACACTTGGCTGACCACCCGAGAAATCTTCACTCATGAACTTCTTTGTTCTTATGGTACACACCAATTAGCTCCTACTTCAACATTGATTGGATCATTAGACCTGCAGTGGCTCAACACATTTTCGCAAATAACCATCACTCAAGAAAGTCACCTAATGGAGCTATGTCACAACTGAGGCGCTGGAAATAAAACTCCACAGCAACAACTTTAATAGAGACAACAGACCTGGAATCCAGTAATAAGCCAGCTCCAACAAACACGGGCGAAACGGACTGCTATTCCTATCAATAAGACACCGGTGCTTCACCACAAGTCTTCCTGTCTTCTAATTGGTTGCCCTTCACCAACTCAGTTCTAGTATATAGGATTCCATTAACCGCTTGCCCCCTCCAGCTCAGCTTCTTCTCAGAAGATGGCTGCAGATCTAGTAACAACTTAAACCTCTTCACCCAGTTGGAATCCCGATAAACTACATACATATTTCTGAAGTTTCAAAGGTCCACACTGCCTTCAGCTTCAAGGGTGCAGAAGAGCAGAGTAGCCGCCCTGGAGTGGAATATACAATATTTTACAGTTCTATTTGAGTAGTTCATTAGGGTCATCCGATCAGATGTCAGGACACCCTCCACCAAATCTTTTCCCGGTCAACTTCTCCCTACTGTTTGAGGTAGTGATTCCAGATTGGGCTGATACTGATGCCCATTTCTCTGTTGAGGTTGCTGGGTTACAATTTGATTCTGATTGCCTCTTTGATCAGCCTGTCCCATGATGTCTTGGCTATAAACGTGGTGTTGCTGAATTCAATTTTGTGGCCTGGTCCGGATATGATAGCATGTTCGGAATGTATTAGTATGGATTAATGTTTCAATGTCAAATCGTGTTGTCTCATTCTGGCTATGCTTGATTGGCAGTTCTCATGTGGTGTAGTAGGCTAGGATGTGACAGGATAGGTCATCAAACATTGAGAAACATTTGACAGTTATTTGACTTTCAGGAATACTTGTTCATTAATGTGAAATTCATGAAGAATTCATAAAACTGTAGAGTAGTCAGATCACTTTGTATTTATGGGTTTATTATTTTAGTTTGTCCTCTTAATATAATTATTCCTATTTTGTCAGTACATTTGAAAAATTGAACTAAAGTGTCTATGTCCTACGTCCAGGGAATCAATAAAATTGGCATGGATACTTTTCTTTTAATTATCAATTCGTGTGTTACACTTCTTCCTAATTATTTAACCTCATATTACTTTAACTACATACTTTCAACTTTTCACTTACTTATTCACTGTCATACACAGTGGCAGTTTGTGTTTAGGCACTGTGGAACTGCAGCAATCCCTGCAGTTTCTGAATACTTTTTTTTTTATATATGTATGTTTCCTAGGGTTGCCACCTGTCCCGAATTAGGCGGGACATCCTTCATTTTAAGGACATTTTCAGCGTCCCGAATTATGCCTAAGAGGGATGCATTATATTGCGGGACGCCAAATTATTCCAAACAAAATATGAGACAGCAATTCTTGGTGGCGTCTTTTGTGAATTTCGTCTCATGGTCAAGATATTGATGTCGTTCCATCGCTAAAATGTATCGTGTTGGCAGCATTGAAATCACTGCCCATGATGTTATTCTTTGTAATTTATTTGTATAAGTCGCGCGGGCATTCTTGGGGTATGTCCGTGATCTGTACAACCAGCGTGCGAGCCATTAACTGGTGATCCGACGGGGAAATACCGAAAACAGATCATGACACTCTGCACTGATTTGCCAAGTACAGTTCCTCCAGGAATTATAGCACAGCAAGATGTGTGTAGTGTTATCAGTTGTAATTTGAATCCACGTTCTCTGTGTGTTTTATGTGTCGTTCATTGAGTAAGAACTAATTAAATATTTCTCCTGTTATTCCTAAACTTAGTGGTAAGCCATTATCTAGTCAGAGTCTGGATTGCCAATGTCCATAATTTTTTCGAAACATGTCTATGAGTGTACACTGTTTTTTGGAATTCTATGAGAAAGCTTTAAGTTCCTTAGAGAAAGTATTTGACTTCACAGAAAACAATCTTTATGGCACACTGAAGAATGTGAATCTTAAGAGTTCACTATCTTTCAAACATCTCAAAGACTCTGTGAAGGCACATAATGTAGAATCTGATGTTAATTTGGATGAGTTAGGCCTATATGAGGAATTCTGCTTTAGTTCAGATATAATAAATGCTACTAAAGTGAACTATACAGAAGGAGAGACTAAGTATGAGTATGAAATGGAAGAAAATTATTCAGGAGATTGGTAAAGAACACATTCCCAATCTCAAATGCTTTGTTCTGAGCATTCCTGGTAGCAATGCCTTTGTGGAAAGTGTGTTCTCTCTCTTGAATCTAAAATGGACAGAATCCAGAAATAGGTGCTCAGTTGACCTCATCAAGAGTGAAATCATTTCTACAAATGTTACAGACATAGGCGTAACCAGGCCGACCATATGCGGGGGGGGGTTTATAACATCCGCAGGGTCTGGGGGTATGGAATACCCCCCAGGGAGAGGGGGGTCCGGGGGTCCTCCCCGGAAAATTTTAAAAATTAAGATGCACAGGAACGAGTTTTAAGCTTCCCACGCTTTATACTCGTATTAAGTAATTTATAAGCAGACTTAAAAAAATTATACAATTTCCCTTTTTTTTTTATCAATGGGGGGGGGGGGGGGGTTCGAACCCCCAAAACCCCCCCTCGTTACGCCTCTGGTTACAGATACCTGCAAAGATTATTTAGTGAGAGTGAAACAGAACAAACTACTATTAGAAGCTGCCAAATCAAACAAGAAATACAGCTTCAAGTCATGAATTTGGCCAGGTTTCTTTTTTATTATTTTGCTAATCTTTTCTTTTCTAATGTTAGTGTTAATGTTACATAGCCTATTCAGTTTTGGCTTTGTAATATATTCCGTCTTTCAGTTATTAAGAAATTGTTCCGTGTACAAATTTAGGTATGAAGATCGGCGATCTGCATATATTCGATAAGTGTCCCTCCTTAGCCTTACCAAAAGGTGGCAACCCTAATGTTTCTGTTTACACAATTTTAAAACAAAGACTAAACATTTTCTGGAGCAGCACCCCCAATAATTTTAGCTATGAGCCACCACTGGTCGTATATAAACTTTAAATAATTTCTATACTTAATATAAACTCTTAATGCTTTCAAAGCTGAATTTATACGTCACTATAAGCATTCACTGAGCAAAATCACCAATGAACACAGAGTTTGAAACGAATGAGAAAAATTTCAATGTAACAGCTGGTTTCTAAAACTGCATTCTTAACCCTGGATAAATATCTTCACATTCTAACATAAAATATTAATTTTATATCTCTGCTGTTATGAAGTTTTTGCAGTGATGCATATAGACGTCAACAGCAGTGAAAAGGTTAACTTCAGCATAATAAATCTTTTCCCCGACTGAAGAGTTTGCCTACGGAAAGTTATAGAATTGCCTTAAATCCTTCAAGATGAATGAGTTTCACACATACTCAATGCCTGTCAACTTTCCAGAGCCCAAACTCAACTTGAGTTTTTTTATTGCTATTTGTTTTTGTGCTGAAGTGTGTTATTTTTGCATGTACAGTATATTGGTTAATTTTCCCCAAAATTTCTTATGTATTTCTCTCGAGCATTGCACACAGCTGCTGGACCACCTGTGGTCTGAAGCCATCAATTCTCCACTGGCTCCAATCGCACTGATACTAACTGCACATTAGACTTCCTTTGCACTAAAATCTTTATTATTCTCTTATAGAAATATGACATAACTATTTTAATTGTCTCTGTCATTTTATTTTGGTTATTTTGAATATAAACTCAAATATAATATTTCTATGCTTGAATCAACTGCTTTAGAATCAAGGCTATAACTGATTTCTCTGGGTAGAAGATTTTGATTGTGCCAGACATGTTCGGTACTTGTAAGCTATTTACAGCATTTTCAGTCTACTGACCCTGTAAATGACCTGCTGAAGAGCTGAAACAAACTGAAAGCATTAAGCTACATATATCAGGTGCTCTCCAGAAGTAACACGTGCAATCGTAAAATGTTTGTATGCAAAAAGTAAAGACTGCATTCAATATTCATCATGAACTTATATCAGTGTGTGGGGATACTGCAATGCACCATAGCAATGTGAATAGGTGGATGGGAAAGTTTAATAAAAGGGAGAGTGTCCACCAGTGATCTGCCACAAGAAGGCAGATCAGAACAGGGAATGTATTGAAAAACTCATTGTAGGTGACTGCTGAGCAAATTTGCCTTTAAACAGGTTTAACCAATGGAACAATGCTGAGAATCACTAAAGGAGACTTAAAAAATTGCGAAAGTGAGTGCATGTTGTGTGCCAAGGATGCTGGACAATGGAAAAAAAAAAAAAAAAAATTGAATGACTTTATGTGAAGAGATGTTGACAAAATTCCACGCAGATCCACATTTTCTTGACAAGGCGATCACTATGGATGTGACATGGATCCAACTGTGCAATACTGAAACAAAACGACAGTCAAGCCAGTGGAAACATGCAGACTCACCGCCTCCCAAAAGAATTCAAAATTGCTGCCTCAGCTGAGAAAATTCTTTACTCAATCTTTTGGACAAAAAAGGGGTTATCCTCTCCCATTCTCTTCCAAAGGGCATGACAATCACTGGTGAACATTACAAAGACAACACACTCTTGCCTGCAATGCAGCAAAGTGACCTGAATTGGTGGGAAATTTCATTTTGCATCAAGACAATGCACTACCCCACAGAGCACATGTTGTCACAGAATTTCTCCTCGAGCATTTCTCCTGAGACACCTTATTCACCTGACCTTGCTCCCTGTGATTTTTGGTTGTTTCACACACTGAAACTTGGCCGTTGTGGGAGGCAAGTTTCATCAAGTGCAAGTTCACCAGTCTCTAAAATGGCTACGTGAAGAATGCTACAAAAGTGTAATTAAAAGTGGGTTGAAGCTGGTAACTGTGCTTACACAAAGATGGAGACTATGCAGAGAAGTAGCATGTGTATATCTATGTGCAAATAAATAATAATTTCATAATTTTTTTTGCATTACTTTTGGAGTGCACCTCGTATGTTTGCTGTTGAAGTAATTTTGACATCAGCAAAAGTAAAAAGTAAAGAAGTATTCTTGAAGAGATCACAAATGCTGCCCTAATGGAGCTTAAACACATGGGCTTCAGAAAACAACACGATTAACGTCAAATAAAAACAACATCAGTTCTTTTTACCCTCAATAGAATAACGTAGACTTCCAATTAGTATGGAAAATAAACTACTTGTATAGAGCTCTAAAACTAAATACCTAAGAACCATTTTCAATAAGTTAAATTGGAAAGAGCAAACAAATAGATAGGTCTTTTGAAGAGAATGGCAGAGGCAAGTGGGGGTATAAGCAAAAGACACTAAAAATCATCAATAACACCTGTTAATAAAGTGAAAAGGTTAACTTGCATGTAATAAATCTTTTTCCTTAACCTCTACATTGGCCTAAGACAAATAGTGATCAGTGATGGAAAGAACACAGACAAACTCTTTAAACTTAATATTCAGACTAAATAAGGCTTATGTCATTGATCAACACATACAATTTTGCAATCAGATTAGCTATAAGATGAAGCATAGCAGAGAGTTAAATGGCAAAGCAAAACTCAACACCCAGTTAAGGGATGCAAGAAAATCCTAACACAAATGCTGTATATCATGTTAAGCACAACCAACAGTAGACCTCCCCAAACCTACGAACTATACCTAACATTGACTGACTAGTTCCTTCCAGATAACCTAACAAAAAAGTACACATCCAGATCATTTTAATCCTTGGCATGTTAAATGAGATTTACTTTGGAAAAGAGTGGTTGAGCATGCAAACAGATGGCTTGAATTTCATAAGTTGGAGCTGGAGTATACTGATGCCTGTTCTACCACAGAAATAAGGTACCATATTTACTCGAATATAATGCGCCCTCGACTTTAATGCGCACCCGATTTTGAAAGTTGAAATCATAGAAAAAAAAAGTTTGTTGCTGAATGTAATGCACATCAATGATAGGACAGGTATTATATTTGGAATTTCGTCATAGTATTAAGGGAATAATGAACCACCACGTAAACGTCCAAATTACCATAAAATTTAACTGCCAGTTTTAGGCCTACAAGTATATTCACTGACACATTATTCACTGATGTGTTCTTCACTGGAATCCTCGATCTTGTTTTAATTTTACACACGGCGTGCTTAGGCTAAAAGCTAAGAGCAGCATCATAAGATATTCTTCTCTTCTTGCCCTCCATTTCATGACTACTAACTAGTACTTTTATGTGCTCTATGTAATGCTAGTAATAGGCCAACGATAAAATTAATGAAGTCGAGAATTACAGCAATGCACTGTTATGCAGATAAAAGTTACCGGTACTGCCAACCTATGAAACGAATTTGTACTAGAATTTAATGCGCCCTCGAATTTAACGTGAACCTCAGTTTTGAAAGCTACAGATGGACAAAAGGTGCACGTTATATTCGAGTAAATACAGTAATTTAGCAGTACAATGGTTTTCAAAAAGCAGTCCTCTGGTAGATTTTCAGGCAGTCATACAAGCCATATCCTCCAATAAACAACCAGTATCAGCAATAACAAATGACATCCAACAAAATGTACTTTTAACTTTCCCTGGTGCTGGTTATACAGAATATTTCCCTGGTCTTCTAGCCAGTGCTTAGAGAAATTCTAGTTTCGCTGCTGACCTGAAGCTCCCGGCACTCAGTTCTCCTGACAATATATATATATTAAAGAATGTTCTTGACTTTGTTAACACATTGACGATGGGCCACGGAAATCTTTGTACTTACTCAGCCAACAGCAGGTGAGGAGCCACAGAAATCTTCGTTTTTACAGTGTGGGTTGCTTTGTCATATGTTATTTTTTATAGTTTAAGTTGTATGTTTCTAGATATGGTCATTTATCATAGAATAGAAAGTTACTAGATATTCTTGGAGCCTTTCCTTTCCTTTGTTTTATTATTATTATTATTATTATTATTATTTTACTTTTTTTATATTTATTTTAAACACAGTTACAAAATATAGCTATGTGGTGTGTTACTTTCTATTTCCAGTTTTGTCATGGTCTCTGAGAGCATTGGTTTGGTTGAGAGAACAAAAAAGTTTGATGATGGAATTATGGATTCACTGTATGCTGAAGATAATTAACATGTTCCTAGCGACTGTGATTTAGAATTGAATGAAAAGAAGAGACAATATTTTCCATTCTGGGACCAAACCTGGGCCTATGGCATCATGTCTATCAAGATAATTATTATAAGAGTGTTACTATAGCAGAACATTTGCTTGAGAGTAAAACAATGGTTTGTGGCACAATTGGCCTAGCAAAAAAGTTGTGCTGAGGTTGTTAAATTGTGCCCACTTTAATGTGTTTAGGGCATATATACATTTCAAAATCCTGACATATAAAATTCATACAAACAATTCTTTTTAGAACCTGCAAACAATGAACTCGTAAGAGAATGCAACAGAAGAGGAAGAAGGGAATTGCCTACCACACAAAGACCCACAAAGACCCAAAGGCTTACAGGGGGATTTGAAGAAGCACAAGTTACAAGCAATAGTGACAGAAAAGAAAAATTATCCTTAAAAACCCTGCCGGGTCATCAGTACACACAAGAAGAGTGAATCCTGCTGCATATGCTCTTTTTGCACTGTCACACTTCACAAAGGAGAATGTTTTGAGCGATACCACATATTGAAACACTACTAGCGGATGTGGTGAGTACACTAATAAAATGTTATTCAAATATATTTTGTTTATTTTGAGAAATGTGTAGCCATTTAAACTAAGTGGCATGGTGGATCCTTTAAAGAGCATGTAATGTACCTAACAGGGTGAAAGTCCCGGGCGGTTATAAGTTACCGCAAACAGTATAGTTGGGATTGCTGCAAAAAAGCACTTAAAAACCTACACATCGTACAAAATCTCCTCCAGATCATCTTACAATATATTGCTAGCATCAGCATACTATAGTTTTACTTGTTGCTGAATAGAATCAGCTCAAAGAATACAACACCTATTGACGAAATAGGAATGCTTTTAATGATTTATGTGTAAACTCAAGACCATCAAATGTTATAGGATAACTCTATGTTTACATGGCGTTTTTACTGGACTAATCCATTCTATATGGCTATTTTTACATGATGTTTTTACTGGACCAATCCACTCTACAGGGATAACAAATACTACTGATTTAGTATTTTTAATGATAGGTTCATACTGATGTGTATACTTTGAACAAGTGTCCTTGTAAATACATTTTAACATTGTAATGCAAATTTTCAACCACTTAATATTTTCTGCTGTTTCTCTGTAAATATGTATATATGTTTTAATTTTTAACGCACCTGTTTAATCATCTAACTTTCATAAGGTGCAAAATAAATACTCTGTATAAAAATCTTTTAATTTTCGAAGCAATCCCAAAATCATTTGAAGGTTTTATAGGTTATATTTATTTTTTGAGGGTATTAGGTGGAAAACATCTCTTTATATTTCATTTCATTGATATTTACCCTCAAAAGGAAAAATGAAATTGATCAGTAGATATTAGCTTTATTCTTGGCATGAAAACATTTCCCTCTCCTGCACCTGAAATTATTTCCAGTTTTACAGATTTTTCCATCAAACCACATTTTACCACGCAACTCCACTGACTAACTTGAGCTCAAGTTCTTATTTCTGATGAGCATGATGATAACATCTAATTTCAAGATGAGTTTGTGAGGTGGCATTTCTGGTTTAATGGAAATCAGATATTCTAATGGTATGTTTAAATTTTCCACTGGATCATCTGTGACACTGCAGTACTTCTCGGATCCCGGTACATATTTTACATAAATCTTTAGGGGGCTGCATTTGGTCACTGACAGGCTGGTGTACATCATATTTTCTTGTATTAGCTACTCGATGTAAGTTTTAAAAAACTTTAAGTTATAATTATTTTACACTAGTTGCAGTAAAACTAGAACAATCAAATCACAGTATTATTTATATTAGTCGCTGAATTACCATAAGGTAATGTATCTAGTATGAACACTTTTACCAGACAATGGAGTATTTTTATACAACACAAACTTATTTTTTACGGTTATTTAACGACAGAGGTGTACTGCAACTTTGGCCTGTAACTGTTGCCAGTGTACCGGAACTTTGTCCCTCAAGAGTTCTTTTGGTCTGCTACAATTAGGCAAATATAAAATGCTTCTGTCCATGGGCACATAAAGTCACTGCCATCAAGATTGCACCACCCACACCGACTACATAAACTAGTAATGATTATTATATTACTATTGATGTTACAAATATATTATAGGCTACAATAAAACATTTGTTAGTTGTTGTAGTATGACTCAATTTTACATTACTTCATCCAGGCTAGTTTTGTAACTTTAAAATTATCAGTGGCGAAGCTTGACATTGGGTTCTGGGCAGGGGCGTATTCAGGGGGGGGGGGCTGAGGGGGCTGCAGCCCCCCCCGAAACGTTAAGGGTATATATACGTGAACAACCACAAAAAGATAAAAAAATGCAGGTTCTAAAATATTAAAATTTTACAAGAAAATGAACTCAGAAGTGGACAAAAATTACAGGATCCTATAACAAGGCTTACTAGAACATAACTAGCAGATAAAAGTATAAAAAATTGACCAAGTTTATTTTAAATTACACGTTTTATAGGACCATGAAAAAAATTAATTCAGATGCACTTATCACTTCCTTATAGGTATAACATTTTTCTGGTTTCTCTGACGCCTTTTATTTTTTTAATGCATATAATGAACATATTTTTCTACAAAGTAGACTACTTTTATACAGCTAAAGTTATTATTTTTAATGCAATTATTTTTTATATATCGCATATAAAATATCTTGAAATTTGATCAATATTTCATTACACATTTTCTTTAATTTTATACCTATGGGCATCAATGTAGTCTACTTTATGGATATATGCATGTAAAATTAGTGTAAAAAATTTCAGCCTTCTACCTCTAATGGTTGTGGAGCTACCTAACAATATGTGTGTAAAATAAGAGTTACCGGGAAATTCAATTTTAAGTTAATAGTGAATTTCTCATTTGATCTTTCTAAGGGCGTGGCTCAGAGCATGTAAACATATTTAAATGGCACAAATAATTTCTAAACCTACATAAACTATATATCAATGGATGCAGAAAATTCAGCACAATTTTTTAGTGCTATAAAAAAAAAAAAAAAAAAAAAAAAAAAAAACACATAAATTTCAAAATAATTCACGTACCCTTAAGTCATGTTAATATGTTGCACATAAGGGCACTTTAATTTCTCAGATAGTAGACAGTTCAATTGCACATTTTGACTTATAAAAGATGAAATGCGTTATTCTAACGTGTTCAGTACAATTGTGTGTGATAATTAGGGCTCAGAGCTACCAGTCATTTTTAGGAAATTTTCATCGTTCGTTATATTTTTTCCTATTTTGTCTTCAGAATGAACTTTTCCACCATTGTACACAAATCAATCTCGTAATTCATTAATATAGTAAACATAATATTAAAGTAGTCAAATAACATACTTAAAATATTGTCCTTTGTTTATTATTATATTACTATGCTACTGTATATTCCCTTTTTTAGATATATATTTAGAAATATTGTCATATTTTAAAATTTTCATGTCATATTTTCATAAATTTAAGGTAATTTATAGGTCATTTTTAGGCGTTTTTAGATCATCAACTTCTGAACCCTAGTGACAGTAAAGTTAGGATTATCACAGCCCCTCCCGAAAATAAATCTTGGATACGCCCCTGGTTCTGGGTAAACTGGATTTTAAAATATGAATTTATAACTGTTCAAATGATACACGAATTCCCATTGTATTAGTGTTTAAAATAATAAAATAATGCTAATATCATGCACATGGATACGATTTCGTATATACCTATATAAGTATATTATTATTAGTACTACTACTACTTCTTTGCTAGTAGTAGCATTAGTATTAGTACCACAATCTTTATTAACTATTATCGAATTTTAGTGAATTTGGATTTTAGGGTAAACTAAGTTACATAGATAAAAAAAAAAAAATAAAGTATAAGATTCAATTTTAGAAAAACGCCTAAATCAAGCTTAGAAGTTGGCTTTTACCCTTTGGTTCATATGACAGAGTCAAAAACAGTGTTATCCATACCTATTATATAAACATGCAACACGGAAATAATCACAATTTTAAGATAAACTAATACTGCACTCAGTCCAATGACTGAGGAATGTAATGTTTATGTTACCGTACCCTTCCCTTTATTCAATCTATTGTCTGGCTTCATACTCGAGCGCTCTTCAAGAAAGCAGGTATCTGAAGAGACTACTTATGGCATCAGTTCTTTTCTTCTTTCAATATTACTTAACTTTACATAATATTATCTCTACACAGTCAATTATTTAACAAGGTTTTAAAGTCATGCTAGAGCTGTCAGGTATGGAATAAGCCGCGAGAAAATTGTAATTGCTATGCTTAACTTAGAGAAAGTTGTGAGAGTGTTCTAAGAGGTGAAATAAGTCGCAAGAAAATTGTAATTTCAATGCTTTAAGTTAGACAAAATTACGTGACTATTCTAATAGGTGAAATAAGTCACAAGAAATAGTTACCGGTACTTTGATGCTTAAGATACAGATCGTTGTGCGAGTTTCCCAATAGGAAGAATAAGACGAAAGAAAATGACAAATAAATTATTAGGATAAAGCAAGTCGTGTGAGAGCTCCCTGAGATGGAATAAGACATGAGAAAATAGTAATTTCAATGCTTCTGTTAGAGAAAGTGTGTGGGTCTTTAAAGAGCTGGAATAAGACGAGAGAAAATAGAAAAAAATAATTAGGACAGAGTAAGTCGTGTGAGAGCTCCCTGAGATGGAAGAACATGCGAGAAAATAGTTATTTCAATTCTTATGGCACAAAAACGTTCTGTGAGTTTTTCAAGAGGTAGAATAAGGCTAGAGAAAATAGCAACAATTTTATTACGGTAGAAAAAGTTGCGTGAGAATTCCCAGAGATGGAGTGAGGAAACTGTAATTTTAACGTTTAAGGTAGAGAACATTGTGTTGTGTTTTCTAAGAACTGGAACCAGACGAGAGAAAATAATAACTATTCTATTTATATAGAGAAAGTCACGTGAGTATTTCAAGAGCGGCAGAACACAGGCTGGGGTTTGTGAAATCCGTTTTTGTGAATTTAACATTCAAATATGGCAGCGTGATGCGGGAGGTAACGTCCCAGCCCAGTGCTGCCGAACAGTTTTCCCCTAGACATAAGTGAAGAGACTAGTGTTCTCAAAAATCTCTCCAGTTTCTTTGGTGGTGACTTTATGTTGCTCTTGCGAAACAAATTAGCCTGTCAATATAAATATTAGATGGAAATTTACAGATCGGAAATATACACGTTAATGATCACGTTATAGATTCCGTGATTATGCTCCTGAACCCTTGTTTTTTCGGTATGATAAATATTGTTCAGAATATGTCCAGCTTAAATGTACTAAAACTGTTGTAATATATGGATGAGCGTTTCCTTTGACAAAAATTAATATAAAGTACTTTTTGCAGGGGATATCCAAGTTTGGGAAAACTGGAAGCGATATGTTTCATGGCACCAGCAATACCACTGAAAAAGAACTAGAAAGAGAATCTTTAAGTTCCATAAGCTTTATGGGAGATCCTTGGGAAATAAAGTAAGAAAATAAAAATATATACAAACCTTTTCCTTTCAGCAATCCAATTTGCTATATCTTGTGGTGTATATAGATTGCCAATCTTGCTGAATAAGCCTGTGTCATGTTGCATTTGCACATGTTTTGCTATGACTTTGGGATGTGCCACAAACTGACAACCATCCCTGCCACAAACTTCATGCTCAGCAATATGTTCAGCCAATTTTCCTGCATTCTTGAATTCTCGATCACAAGTTTCACAGTAATGATTTTTATCCTGTAGGAGCCCAGAATAATTATTACAAAGTTCATCAATGATTTCAAAGCCCAAAATCTTTTCCCCAGAATAAATGCAAGAATGATGAAATGAAGTGTGATCACTAACCTACTATTGATGATTCAATGTGATACTACACTATTACGAAGTGTGATCAGTGTACTAGAGCCCAGATTTATAAACAAAATAGTAAAATAAGCAAGTAAATAGCACAAAAAAATGTAAGAAATAAGCAACAAATTACATGAAAATCAAATAAATTATTGGTTTCATAGAAATCTTATGTTATTCACAACTGTTTAACAGTAAGCAAGGAAGGTATTCTGCAGATTTGCTTGTGTGAAGCTTATGTGCCTGGCAGTGAAGAAAAAAGTGAAAATGTTCAGTTAACTTTGCACGATATCACGGACACATGTGAAATTTGATGAATTTCTCTCCAACATTTTCTTTCCCCACCTAAAAGCTCTTTATAATCTGAAAGTGTTTTACAACCCATATTTTACAGTAAATATACTAGTCAAGAAAAGAAAGGAACAGAAGATAAATGACGCCTAGAAGTAAAATAAGCTATTCAATGTGATAGTTTTGAGTAAAATATGCTATTTTATTTCAAAATTATAAAATAAACAAGTAAAACCCATTCTTTTGTCACAATAAGCAAAATAAGCACTATGAAACAAAGTTAAAATTGCTTATCAAGGAGTGTCTTATGAAATATAATTAGCTACTTATGTTTAGGAGGCTGAAAATAAATAATCATTTTGCTTAGAAATCCAGGCTCTAGTGGTTAACTAAGCCTATGACACTATGATTCAATGTGATACTAGATTATGAAGTATAATCAGTAGGGCCCGGATTCTTATGTAATTACATATTCTATTCCTTTACTTGTAGATTACTAAAAATGAAAAAGTTGGCTATTTGAACTTCTGACATGATTATTAATTGGGTTTCCTTTTACATATTTTTACATATTCATAGTAACATTACATATCTTACATATTATGTAACGAGTGAAACATTTTGTCCATAAAATCTGGAAAATAAAAAAATAATAAAGATTTTATTTAATTTTCAGTGACTAATAAAATAACTCTCCAAGGAAATAGCTCACCTTGGGAGAGTAAAACAAAGCCAGCCCTACCATGGTAGGAGGCCCTTGCCCTATAAGGGATTGTGACGGGCTTATTTATTTATTTATTATTTATTTTAATAAAATAATTAGCTAATTTTCTTTTGTAAAGAAAACATTTCAGTTTCCAAAAGTAGGAATATTTCTTCTGACTTTCTGAATTCCTACACAAATGCAAAATATTGTGGTTCTGGGTGCCTCAGCTATATACATTAGCACTTATTGTTTCTCAGAACTTGGGCTAACCAGGTATGTTGGTCTGTGTTATACAAATTGAAACCAGCGGATTAGGAAGGGTTACAATCAGATTTCAGGTAGCAAAGATACCATTATTTGCACGGTACAAATGAGTTTTTCTAGAAAGTCTTAAGGCTGAAGTTGCATACGGCCTGAGGACAAAAGGTTTTGCTACAATACATATTTCTCCACAAACTTAAGTGCATTACATTTTTAAAAAATCCTGACGCATTTTCACTATGACTTAATTTGGTAAATCATATAAGTTGCACTCACTGTCAAAATTATAGGTATAGTGGAGGCTAGACCTATGTAGACAGTCGGGATGCTTTGAGGATTAAGCCATTGTCTGGCACTTAAGTGGTATGGTACTGACTGAACGGCACTCGTCTGGTGTCCACGTGGAGTCATAGCTTAAATGTCAAAAATTCAGAAATGAGCACTGATTGGTTGGACACGAAATTCTATTGGCTGTCAGGCAAATTCAACGCCCAAGAAAACACGCTGAAAATCTACAATATACAACTCTATTGTCCAAGACACCCTCATTTTAAGTTATTTACTGCGGATTATAAGGGTCTGTCGGCATTGCCTTGAAGAAAGTTGTATATGTAGAAGTTGCCTCCACTATAGCATGTGTGAGCTTGTGTGAACATGTTTGTATATTTATTGCATTGAAAATATTAATTTTAAACTACATATATTTTACTATTATATATTTCATTACTTATTTCCCTGATATTCACTATATTTTTTTGTACATATTTCGTACTTTGATATTTCATAAAAATCCGGGCCCTAATAATCAGTGACCACTAAGTTATTACTGTATGATTAAATTTTATACTAGATTCTTATGAAGTGTGATCAATAAGCTATTACTGTATGATTCAATTTGATACTGAATTATTTTGAAGTGTATTCACTTAAGCTATTACTGTATGATTCAATGTGATACTAGATTATTATGAAGCATGGTCACTATGCTGTTACTGAATGATTTAATATACTAGACTATTATGAAGTGTAGTCAGTGATCACTTCACTATTACTGTTATGATTCAATGCGATACTAGATGCGGTCATTAAGCTATTACTATATGATCACTAAGCTATTACTGTATGATCACTAATCTATTACTGTATGATTCAATGTGATATCATTATTACTAATGCATAACTTTTGTGATAACTTAAAGTGTTATAAATTTCCTTATGAATCATCCCAATTAGAGGGCAATATATTAATTTACTAACATTTTCCGAATGTACTAGACAACTAATGACAAAAGTTTCTAATAGTCTCAATTACAAGAAAAGATTTAATTTAGTAATGTACAATTAAAAGTTTATAAAACCATAATTCCAGAAACAAGTTGAAGACAACTGTTTTAAGAAGCCATATTGATGGACTCCGCATCTACAGACTTTTCATTATCTAACAAATAATTATTTTATTAGGATATTTCTCTATGTGGTAATACCTTTCTCCTGCTGATAGATTAATTAAAAATCAGTCACCTTCAGATGAACTTAGCCTGCAATCACATAGGCTAGCTGGAGATCTTCCCAATACTGAAATCAATTCTAACTTTTGCAACATAATTTATATTTAACACAACACAATTTACACCATTTACTAATACCTGCTCATTCAAGAGCATAAATTCTAATGAAATACATGCAAGCATTTACATTTATTTCTTAAATTTTGAATCTTTAGTTTTGAAAAGTTATAAAAAATGAACTTACTGTAGACTCTCCAGTTAGTTGATGTAAATGACTTAGGGCAGACAGCCACATGTATGATTAGTCTGTTCTTCAAACATTTTTCTTCCATAATGTGTCAGTATTAAGACATACTCTTAATGACAGACAAACCAGTATGCATTAAAGTATTAGATAATACAGTTCAAATACCATTACACACTTATACAATCCAATCATTTAAATTTTATAAGCTATATAACAGTAATACTGACATGGAAGTGAATAATACAATTTTGAGTGGTACAGAAAATATTTAAAACAATTTTGAAATCTGATATAAATTTGTTTATTTTTCCTTAAGACTGTATCAAGAAACATGAAATAAGATGTGAATCACTTATAATATGAAAAGCCTGTAGCAACTAGGTTATACAAACTGATAAAAATATTTTTCTTACACACTGAGTCCACTGGTCAAGTAATCTAAATTTTGAAGCAAGTTACATAATCCATTTTGTATGCCTCTAAACTTTCCACTTACCCACTACCTAAGAAATTATACAATTCAAAGTATTAATTGCCAAGCCAGTTTGAATTCTGAAAACTTGATTTATAAAGTCAGGAGAGAGATAAGAATTTATTCTATAGTCTTTCAGCTAATCACTTGCAATTAACCATCACAATACTCATAACGGTAAATTAAATATTATGCCACATATTGTACAGCACATACATTACATACTGGGTAAGTGGACCAGCCTAACATAAACTGTTTTTAATCTCAAAGCTAAAGAAGAATGTCTGTTGCAAATCCTCAACATGTTGTAAACAATACGCCCCACTCACTGCTGCTCACTGACATATAGACACATCCGAATAAGTACTTTTTGAACACTAACGAACATTACATTATAAGAACACTAAACGAAACGTGCATGATGGTTATGATAAGATATTGTGGGGCCCAGCAAAATTTTCTCATCACTTCTTTCCTTTATTGTTGACCTCGGCCATGATTTTATCAACGTCCTGGAATTAAATCCCATGTGAAAAAATGTTTATTACTTTAGTGAATAGATCATTTGAAAGGATGAATGAATGAATGAAAAAAAAAACACACACAGTTTTGATTCAGAGGAAAAAACAAAAGTGAAGAGTAAGACTAATGACACAAGAAAGCACTGCTGAGGCAATTATGAAATATTAAGCTAAATGCTAATATGTTTAATTTTATATTTAAATAATGAATCTAATTAATAAATTGATTCAAAATAATAAGCCTTTACAAATATGAACTACTGGTAGCCAGCAATTCCCATTTTACTGTTAAAATCTGTTTTCTGTCTTTCTTTTTCAAGTAAACTTTTGGGTTAAAAAGAGTTTAGAAATGGTATGTGGAAGTTGAAGCACTATGAAAAGTAAGCATAGTGACTATACCATGCAGAATATTATTAATAGTCATGGGAAATACTAAGTTTGGAAATATTGCTAACTATAATGGAACAAAAACAGATCCCCAAATGCTTCTCCTCGAGAACTTACCTCCTCTGGGTGGCTGCCAATATACTCAAGTTTTGCTTCACGAATCATTGTTGCCACTCGTGTTTTCTGGTCTTTGAACTCCTTCCAATCGTTTTCATCATTGCTTTTTTTTGCTTTCTGATATAACTTATGTTTCTTCAGAATTTCATTTTTCATGGGTTCTGTAACCCATGGTTTATTGATTTCGTTTTCCTGCAACTGTTAAAAGAATTATTTCAAATTAGTCCCAAAACTATTCCTTGCATAATACAATGTTATCAAAGAGAATCATCTCCCTCCTCACTTTCTTATTATGAGGGTGGATCGAAAAGTCACTTTTTTTTTAACAAAAAGTTTAATACCGGTAGGTATAATTATAAAGAAATGCACACATGAAGGGACATCTTTAGTCTATTTTTCTATATAGTCACCAAGTTTCTCAACCAATTTCTCCCATCTTGATACCAGTTTCAAAATACCCTGTTCATAGAAGTCCGTTTGGAGTATAGCCATCTGCGGACTGCTGTTTTCATTCTGCATCTGACGCAAAGCGTTTACCGGCCAGGAATTTCTTCGTGGGACCAAACAAATGAAAGTCTGACGATGCCAGGTCTGGACAGAATGGAGGATGCTGGAGTACCTCCAAACCAAATTTGTTGATTTTCTCATGAACAGCTGCAGCAACATGGGGGCAAGCATTGTCGTGAAGAAGTTTGACACTATCAGCATGAATGTTACAGAGAAATTGTGCATCAGATGCAGAAGTGAAAACAGCAGTCTGCAGATGGCTACACTCCAACCGAACGGACTTTTATGAACAGGGTATTTTGAAACTGGTATCACAATGAGAAAAGTGTTGAGAATCTTGGAGACTATATAGAAAACTAGACAAAAGATGTCCCTTCATGTGTGCATTTGTTTGTAAAAGTACCTATTAAACTTTTTGTAAAAAAAAATTATTGTGCCTTACTTCTCAATCCACCCTCTTACATCTCCCTCATCCTCTCCAATACTGGGGACCTACAGTAACAAATATAGTAATAAATATTTATATGGATTTTAATGAAAGAAAAATGTTTGAAGACATTGATTACAAACATAAAATTATAACATTCACTTATTTAACCCCAAGTAATGAAGGTTTAGCCGAAAATATAAACAACACTGTGAATTTACAAATATAACATCCATCAATGGGAAGTCATTGCTCAAAGTACTGCTATGCAATTTTCAGTGGGTATCTTCAGGCGCTTTGGGTTCCACACAGATATTCTAGTGGACATTTCTTTACAAATCTTCTAACTTTTGACTGCTTGAAGATAAATGAGTGAAAGTATATATATTCTTGTCGGCTGTGGTGGTCTAGAGGTAGCGTGCCTGCCTCTGGATCCGTAGGTCGCGGGATCAAACCCGGCCGCGGTCGATGGACGTAAAAGTCCTGGGCACGGAGTTTTCCGGGAGGGATTTAAGCTGGAGGGCCTATTAGAGCGTCTGGATAACATCTTTCGGAAGACTTTGGGAAAGGAAGCCAAGAGCTTCTCCACCAAAGGGGCAGCACAATAAGCCTTATAGGCTGACGTGCGGGAGGTTTCTACAAACTCTCTTCAAGCCCCCCGTGGGGGGGGGAAAAAAAAAAATATATATATATATACAGGGTGGCGCATGAAATGTCATACACTGAAAATATGTAATAAAACGTTTAATTTTGGGTTTAGAACTTTCAAATTTTATGACGATTAGCCTTAGTCCATGCATGGTTCGTTAGAAGGCAGCACTTGTCAATGCCGCGCATGCGTGGGGTCACCCGATTCGATTTGTGAAACATTGCACATTGTGCACATTTAACATTGTTATTATTTGTGAAACATGGCGGACAAGAGCCGGTTGACGCTCGGATAGAAAGTGAAGACGGCGTTGTTTTACGCGGAGATTTCCAGTCATGGAATCATTGGGCCTTTCTTTTTTAACGTCACAATTAACAGTGCGCGCTACATGGGCATGTTACAAAATAATTTTCTTCCGCACCTCTATGCAACAAGGCTACCAATGGAGACACAATAGTTCATGCAAGATGGAGCTCGTCTTCATACAGCAAACATTGTTCTTGATTTCCTGCATGAATATCTTGGACCACGTGCAATGTCCCATCGATATCCAGAACGTTTTCAGGGCGGTTCAATAGGGCCGCCACACAGCCCGGATATCAATCCCTGTGACTATTTCTTCTGGGGATACTTGAAGGAGACAGTCTATCGCAATAAACCTGAAAATCTAATGCAACTGCGAGCGCCCATCACAACTTTCTTTCAGGGACTGTCAGAAGACTTGTGTCTTAGAGTGGTTACCAACACCAGGGTTCGTCTCGAAGAGGTGATAACGCCAACAAGGTGGACATATTGAACACGTCCTGCATGCTCGTTAATCATGCACATTCAGGGGAGTAATTTAATATAAAATTGTATGACATATTTTGTATATTAAAAATTATATAAACAATCTAAACTGTATGACATTTCGTGCGCCACCCTGTATATATATATATATATATATTCTTGAAGTAAACTTAATTCTCTACAACTTCCATTCTTAAGAGTTTCCTGTAAAATGGAAGGCAAAATAGTTGAAAGGGCAAGTTTGACGAAAAACGTGAGGCACTACAAATTTTTCTGCAAATTTTACATTTTCGCCAGCTCATATCTCAGAGATAGTTAACATATAGAGATAAATGGGAATATACCATGTTGTAGGGAATTTAGTACAGCGCTTAAATTTTCTATGCAAAAATGATGTTAATTGCAGGAACGTAAAAAGGGGGTTTTACTCTAGCATTGAAAAACATCACTACGTGTCACAAACTGTACACCAGTGTACATATCACAATTGTAAATGAGGGTAGCGAGAAGCCAGGTATACCACGTGAAAAGAAAGGAACGTTGGGTTTTTCACACAAAAGAAGTTGTCTCCACTGGGTGGTCTAAAAGAAGGCAATGACCTCTAAGAGTCTGATACTGATGCCCGAGTGCACCATTCTCCGGTTTTCTCAGCTGTTTCGAAACCGGGGTAAAAGTAATATCGGGGTATTCTAAGAAAACCTGTGTACCATTGCTACTTTACCGTGGTTTCCAAATGCTCGAATATATCGCTTCTGCTACGAAGCCATTCCAATGGAGAAATTTTGTGTTGGTTTGTCTTGGTTTCTTCCATGGCCACTAGTTTCGCTCTCTCTCTGCACGTCTTCCAGTCATGGTGGCTCGTCTATAGGCCCAATTTCATTTATTTGTTGCCTTATTGTTCAATAATAAATGTCCATAAGGATAAAATGGAATATCATATTGGGTATATATGTCTGACTTCACCATAGATACTGTAACAATCGTGAAAATGACTTGATTACGCCTACTGGATGGACCTGTTTTGGTTGAGGTCATTTCAATCGATGTTACTACAGCATTTGCAAAGATGTTACAACTGCTGGAGCTAAGCACTGTTCAAGTTTTGGCCCAAGACTATTCAATTAATTTATTACCAACCATCCTGATCTAAATAGCTTAAACAACAAACAATTTAGGTCTAAAATTAGAAAATGTATATAATTATTACTTCTGTTTTCTACTATTGCTGTTATAACATTTTTCATATTAAACTTTAAAATTTGGATAGAACTTAATTTCTTTGTTTTTTTACTAAAATCTGAACAAATAAATTATGTATTATTATTGTATTACCGTACCTCGTACCTTTGTATTGTAAATAGAACATGTTCTAACCTTTTATACATAATATTCTGTCATACTTCTCCAAATTATGTATTGTTTTAAGTAATTATTTGGTATAAGTTTTTTCTAATATATTGAACTGAACCATCCCCGAACACAAGCTCTGCTTCTTCGGGTGGTGTATCAACTTTTTTATGTATATTTTTCGTGTAATTTAGAACAATAAATTGTAATTGTAATTGTTATCGTTCATTCTTCAAATAGATCCCACCTGTCTGTACTTGCCAATAAAATAACATTTATGTTTTAAAGAATAATTCTCACACCTGTCCAATCCAAGGCAAAGCAACACCACGAAATCTCTATTCCGAGTTCGACATAGCCTAATTTTTATTCTTTTCGACTAGTGGAAATTCTAGGTGCAAAGTCATGTACATAGCCATGAAAGGGCTGTTACAATTATGTTTGTGTGTGTGTGCAAGTATGATAACTTGATTACATACACTTTATACCGGTACATAGGCTATATTGTGATGCATGTAGCAATTCACTGTAAATTTGACCTAGGCCCACTGGTTTTCCATTTTTCATTTATTTGTTGTGTAGCATCGCTACATGCATATTTAAATTCGAGCAGTACCTGGAAGGACTATTGCGTGGAGTACACAATTTTTTATCTTACACCAAAGTATAAAATATCAAATAATATATAATAAATAATCACATAATGTATAATATATGTAAGATGTAATATGGTAATTTTGTACAAGTATTTTCCGTATTGGATTTAGCTATTTGAACAAGGGGAGACAATTAGTTTTTTTTTTTTATAAGAGTTAGTTTGTCTGACGCACTTAAATGGTTTTCTGTTTGCCGGCATGTTAATCTTTGCGACTGGCTTTGCCTGGCCGCTGACGTCATGCACCAGCTGCCTTGGCTTTGTCTCGCGCTAGCCTCATTCTATTCTTCCTTCAGCTGTGTTGACGAGTGGAACTGTTTCTTGCGAACATGGGTTGTGTGTCTGTTACTGCTTCACATGTGTCTGCGTTCTCAGGTGAGCAGAAATTCTTGGTTTAATATTGTCAAAGTTGCATATTGGAAGTAAGTAAGTACTTTATTTTTGTATTGTTTTCTTGCATTATAACTTATTAAGATGTGACCAGTTTTCTGCTCGACTGATTTCGCCACCATAACTATTTTTGGCCTGCATTCTAAATTACTTTTGTCTGCCACGTGTGCAGCCAGCATGAATGTTAGGTATGAATGCAGATGAATGTGCTCGTCAACCCTTTCTTTCTTCTTCTTCTCAGCTGTTTTCATTCTTCATTTCCTTTCTTCTCCACTTCTTATGAGATCTCATTATGTCTAATACATGCCGTCTTGCCGAGTTGGCATTTCTAAGTCAGACTAGTTTGTTACAGCCCCATGCTACTAATCTTAATAAAGAAAGTATATACTAATAAAGAGAATTACCTTAAATGTGCTCAAGAATAGGGTGTAGATTTTCAAAGTATTATTATAAATGTCCATTGGTGAGAAATATTTTTCTTATTTTTTTTATATATTTATACCAGGGTATTTTCTTTGATTGTATATTTGGCAAAGATCTGCCACACTAGAAATGTTAAAGTCACAAGCTATTGATGTAATAAAACTATTATCTCAGAAGGTTCATCTTTCATTAATATTAATATTTTATTAATTTCTGTGGGCTAAAAAAGAATATTTTATCCAGTACCTTCCACTTTTCCTTTGATATATGACACGTAGTATGGCCTATTCCTATATATGTATTCCTTGGTTGAAATCAAGGGGAATTTTCTGGCTGTGTTAATGTTTATTAGCCAACTGGCCTCAGCTGCTATTTTACATCATAGCACTACTACGTAACATGGTAGCAGAGCATTCTGCGGTCCATGGCACCCACTTTACTACGTAGCATCCTAGCAGATCGATCTGGAATTCCAGTGTGTTCTGCGGCCCCTGCCGCCCTCTCTTGCTTTACTCGTACTTGTTGGATGGATGTTGTGGACCAGTAATTTCCTGGTTGCCGAGTCCATACCAATCTTCATACAGTACAGCATTTTTCCACTCTGTAATTCCTTTTTCTGCAATTCTTTGCCCACTTTTTGCCCATTGCCCATCTGAGTGCTTGTGTCTATGTGCCTGTCTTCACGACTTGCTTCGGCACGTTGTGCTTTGGGGGGGGGGGGGGGTGAGTTTTGCCTATTTGTACTTATATATCTCTTGTTTATTTTTCATGTAACCATGGTGCGAGAGAAAATCTCTTTCGATTTGCTTCGAAAGGATGAATTACAGTATGAGGCTACAATCCGTGGCATTTCTGGAGTTCAGTCCATGGGGGTTGAGGCTCTTCTCACTGCCATTCGTGAGGTTGTACAAACTGAAACACCTTCTACCACGTACTCCATACCGGAAGTTGAGCATGAGTTTCTGTGCGATCAGCTGCACGCAGTGCTTGCTCAGTTGGATGAAGCTGTCTTTGATCTCCAGGATGATTTCTCAAGTAAGCGTTATAAAAGAATCTTTAATAGAGTTCTTCATTTTTTTAATAAGACTCAAGATTATTTGAACAGTGAAAGTGATTTACCTAAAATTGCTTCTTATAAGATAATTCTTGAAGCTTTTTCTGAATATAAGACTAAATTGCTTCATTTAAAGAGTCTTAATTCTAATCTGGTTACACTTCAGTCAGAAGCTAACCCCATGCCGGATGTTTCACCTTCAGTGAGTCAGGTAAGGGCATTTCTACCTACTAATGTTATTTCTTCCGGCTATTCACCTTCAGTGGATCAGACCGGTGTGTCATTGTTAAATATTCCTAATATGGGGCAATCTACTGTTACTGCTGTAGCGGAAGGCCCACTTCAGCCTAGTGTGTCCATACCTCATAATGTCATTAGTTCTGCTTCAAATTCAGTGCATAATGCTAATATTAATGCCCATATTTCTATGTTTGCTAAACTGCCTCACCCTATTGCTATGTTACTTCAGGGGAATCCCCAGTTTTCTGTCGATACATTGGAAAAGATTTTGGAATTTTTGAAATTCTTGTTTTACCTATCTCATCACGGTAGGGTTTTGTATATGACAGATACTCAGTTATTACAAGTAGTTTTTCCTTATGTAAGCGGTCAGCTTACGCAGTATGTTTTGAGGGCGATTCAAACTGCTATGTCTATTGAACAATTTCATGCCCTGCTCTTGAAAGATTTTGTACCTCAGCGCGTTCTTGGTGTTTTGGAACAAAAATATTTCTATCGAACACAACGTTCGGATGAAATGTTTGCTGAATTTGCTCAGGACATTAAATTGTATGCCAAGCTATTAAGATTATCTCATTCAGAGAGTTATATTGTGAGAACTATTGGTCTTGGTTCTAGTCACTTGGAAATTCGGTCTCTGTTCCTAAGTTTAACACCCCCTACTACATTTTTTCAGCTTGACCAAGTCGATCAGAGAGTTTCCTCCGCCTAAGGATGTCAAAGGCATTTCTCGATTCCTGGGGATGATCAATTTCTTTGGTAAGTTTGTGCCTAAATTAGCCGAAGTAGCTTTCCCTCTTAATAAGCTCCGTAGGAAAGAGGAACCTTTTGTTTGGGGGCCCGAGCAGCAGGGTGCTTTTGAAACTCTTAAAATGGCTATTTCCAATCCGCCTGTGTTAGCTGCCGCTGATTTTTCTCGTCCCTTCGTACTACAAACCGACGCTTGTGGCTCTGCTGTTGCGGCAGTACTTCTCCAACAGTCTGATGCTGGTAGGAAGCCTATTGCTTATGCGTCCCGTACTCTGAGCAAGCAGGAAAGTAAATATTCGATCTATGAGCTTGAGGCGCTAGCCGTTCTCTTTGGGATTGAGAAGTTCCGTATGTACTTGGAGCATGTGCCTTTCGAATTAGAAACTGACAATCAGGCACTTTCTTGGGTCCTTGCTCGTCCTCGAAAATCTGGTCGTTTAGCTCGTTGGGCTCTTCGTATTTCAGCTTTCACATTTACTGTTACTCACATCCGTAGCTCTCAAAATATTGTTGCTGATACTCTATCACGTATGTATGACGGTTATTCTAAGGTGCAGGATATTGCTTCTACTCCTGTTGACACTCCTATTCTCACAGCCATTTTATCTGATTTGCCATGGGCTCATGAGGGTTTATTGTCGGCGCAGGACCGAGATCCTACTATTGTTGCTCTCAAGCAGCGGATCGAGTCTGGCGAGGCAGTCTATCCTTATGTAGTTCGCAATAAGATACTTTGTTGTCAGACTAGGCGTGCCACTTCTCCTAAAATTGTATTACCTAATAGTCTGATTGATGTAGTATTTCAATATTTCCATTGTTCTCCTGTGGGTGCTCACTTGGGTATTCACAAAACCATTTCTAGAATTAGAGAGAAATTTGTTTGGTTGGGCATGTTCGCTGATATCAAGGCTAGAATTCGTGCCTGCAAGGTATGTGCTCTCAGCAAGCCTGCTCAAACTAAGTTATGGGGTCAACTTTCTTCTAATATTGCATCTAGGCCGATGGAGAAAGTTTTCGTGGATTACGTAGGTAAACTTCCTCGTTCTTCTGCAGGTAACACATACATTCTTGTTGTTATAGATGCGTTCTCTAAGTTTGTGTGGTTGCGCGCTGTAAGAGAAGCTACATCCAAAACCACTATTGCGGTCCTTCGTTCCATTTTCGGATCCTTTGCCTATCCAAAAGTTTTGGTTTCTGATAATGCGACACAGTTCACCTCCCATAAGTTCAAAAGTTTCTGTTTAGATTCTGGCATTCAGCATGTAACTACGATACCCTACTATCCCAATGCTAATCAATCGGAAAGAGTAAATAGAAATCTTAAATCTGCTCTCATTGCGTTCCATTCCTCAAGTCATACTCAATGGGATACCCAATTGGATTGGTTACAGCTAGCGTTCAATTTATCTCGACATTCTGCTCATGGTTTTGTGCCGTTCAAGTTACTTTTTGGATACTCTCCTCAGTGTCCATTGTCAAATCTTTGGTCACTGGATGATTTACTTCCTGATGCTTCTGTGGGATCTGATATCAAAGATCGTTGGCGACGCGCCAAGAATAACCTCTTCAGCACTCATCTACGGAACAAAGAGAAGTATGACCAAGCCCATCGTCCTCCTACTTTTTCCGTTGGTCAACAAGTTTTCCTGTTAAACCATCCTAAAAGCAGTGCTGCCAATAAATACTCTGCTAAATTGGCGGAAAGATACTCCGGTCCCTATCTTGTTACTGAACAGCATTCTCCTGTATCCTATTTACTGTCTGATGTAAGTGATCCTTCCATTACCCATAGAGCCCACGTCTCTCAAATAAAAAGGTATCATCCTGCTGCAGTAAATAAATGATATGGTTTACCATGATTGGTATAACTTAGGTAAAGTTTGTAATATTTGTAATATTTTCTAGAGCATGGGGCTACTATGCATTTTTGGGTGAGCATGGGGCTGTTATAAAGATAATATATGTATTAGAATACAAAATTAGTTACATTGAAAACTTTAATGAAGTAAAGTTTTGGTATCTTTAAGGAAAAAGAAAATACTAAGTATAACTTTAAAAAGAAATATTGTCAATTTTCTAAGAAATAAAGAATATATATATTTTCCTTTGTTTAAACTATCATCGAAGGTGTGCACACCAAAGTCTAAATACATAAATAAAGGAATTCCTAATTAAAACCTTAAAGTCAATTTAAAATATGTATTTTTTTTTTGTTTTTCGCCAAATAAAGTTTGAGTGCTTTATATATAGATACTAGTGTAAGTGTGCTCCACTGAATATTGGTACTGTGCGAGTGCTTTGCACTTTCAGCCCTCTCACCGTGGGACCTCATCTGTACAGCCTGACAAGAAGTATTCTGGCTCACTCCGACCGTGCATGGGTATTCTAGGCACCCAGCTTCTTCTTGACCTTCACGGGTCCGGCATTGTGTTGGTGTTGAATCAGCTCCTGTCAAATTATACAACTCAAATGCAAGCCAATGACTATCTGTATCTTCTGTTTCTGCGATGGACTGATGTATCAGTGAGTGTTTTCCTGGAAATGGACTCTGGGACCTCCACTGTTCAGCAGCAGACAAGTATACTACACAAAACAAACTATACACGAGTCTACTATCACCCATCTTACACAATGTTCATAATCTGTATAACATTTCTTCTGGATTCACTACTGTGCTTCTCAGTGACTGTTTTGAATTTTGGGGCCACGAGTGGCCTTTAGGGGGGCGAGTCTGTAGCATCGCTACATGCATATTTAAATTCGAGCAGTACCTGGAAGGACTATTGCGTGGAGTACACAATTTTTTATCTTACACCAAAGTATAAAATATCAAATAATATATAATAAATAATCACATAATGTATAATATATGTAAGATGTAATATGGTAATTTTGTACAAGTATTTTCCGTATTGGATTTAGCTATTTGAACAAGGGGAGACAATTAGTTTTTTTTTTTTATAAGAGTTAGTTTGTCTGACGCACTTAAATGGTTTTCTGTTTGCCGGCATGTTAATCTTTGCGACTGGCTTTGCCTGGCCGCTGACGTCATGCACCAGCTGCCTTGGCTTTGTCTCGCGCTAGCCTCATTCTATTCTTCCTTCAGCTGTGTTGACGAGTGGAACTGTTTCTTGCGAACATGGGTTGTGTGTCTGTTACTGCTTCACATGTGTCTGCGTTCTCAGGTGAGCAGAAATTCTTGGTTTAATATTGTCAAAGTTGCATATTGGAAGTAAGTAAGTACTTTATTTTTGTATTGTTTTCTTGCATTATAACTTATTAAGATGTGACCAGTTTTCTGCTCGACTGATTTCGCCACCATAACTATTTTTGGCCTGCATTCTAAATTACTTTTGTCTGCCACGTGTGCAGCCAGCATGAATGTTAGGTATGAATGCAGATGAATGTGCTCGTCAACCCTTTCTTTCTTCTTCTTCTCAGCTGTTTTCATTCTTCATTTCCTTTCTTCTCCACTTCTTATGAGATCTCATTATGTCTAATACATGCCGTCTTGCCGAGTTGGCATTTCTAAGTCAGACTAGTTTGTTACAGCCCCATGCTACTAATCTTAATAAAGAAAGTATATACTAATAAAGAGAATTACCTTAAATGTGCTCAAGAATAGGGTGTAGATTTTCAAAGTATTATTATAAATGTCCATTGGTGAGAAATATTTTTCTTATTTTTTTTATATATTTATACCAGGGTATTTTCTTTGATTGTATATTTGGCAAAGATCTGCCACACTAGAAATGTTAAAGTCACAAGCTATTGATGTAATAAAACTATTATCTCAGAAGGTTCATCTTTCATTAATATTAATATTTTATTAATTTCTGTGGGCTAAAAAAGAATATTTTATCCAGTACCTTCCACTTTTCCTTTGATATATGACACGTAGTATGGCCTATTCCTATATATGTATTCCTTGGTTGAAATCAAGGGGAATTTTCTGGCTGTGTTAATGTTTATTAGCCAACTGGCCTCAGCTGCTATTTTACATCATAGCACTACTACGTAACAGTTGTCTTATTTTTCAGAAATAAATGTTCATATTATATTGTGTATATATGTCGTCTGAATTCAAACACCATAAATACTGTACTAATCGTGGTTACGCCCACTAGCCTACTCGATGGACCTGGTTTAGATGAGGTAAGAAAGGAAGGTCATTTCAATCGATGTTACAGCACAGTATTTGCAAAGATATGCACCATCGTCATTCTTCAAATAGATCCCACCTGTCTCTCATTATTCTTTATGTTCAATTAGCTTTTGGCCTAGAAATCATAAACACGATACATTACATTGATCTCCATCTTGGAAAGAAAACAGCGGTTTTCTCACTTTACAGCTCCTTCACGGCCGGTTTGCATCTTACCGCAGTAAAAGTCGAAACCGAGCACGATGCAACGAAAGTATGACTTTACCGGGGTAAACTAAGCAACTTTATCGCGGTATTCTGAAGACTGAGATTGGTGCACTCGGCCATGAGTACTGAAAGTGATTTGCGTTATTTCTATTGTAGAAAGTCATGACTTGTGTATATAATGAAGAATGTAAACTTTTTGTTTAAAATCACATTGATTTTTTTCTCTTAAATTTTCATCTAAAAATCAAGGTGCGTCTTAGGTCCGGAGCATCTTACAGTCCGAAAAATACGATTTTCAAGTTTGTTATACATTTAAAGCATGCATAAGCTACTTCATGTAAAAAAGGTAAGTACAGATATAATAGGTAATGTTAGTTGAGATCATATAAGAATTTATTAATGACTATTACACTCATATGGAGTGGGTTTCATAATGAACAATAACATTTAGCAATTCCTTGGATATAGACCAATCACAATCGTTTATCCTATAATATCCTTCCTCGGATCGCAAGGATGCAATTTTATCTGATAAAACATCAGCTCGTTACTAGACATGTAAGGCATCAACATGCAGTGATTAATAAATAACATGCTGCCAGTGGCAAGAATGAAAACATTATTTTATACAACATAACTTGTTTGGAAATTGAAATAATATAAATGTTCTTTGATTAAAAACACAATTTCAATGCACACAAGCCACTTCGTGTGCTTTTATAGGGTTTTGATATAAGCAACTACCACGATGCCCTCCATCTTGTGATGTGCACTACTGGTAGCATTGGGAACTTGGATCAATTCATTGAATCTCTACCTTGATCATGAACAATACTATTCTCTCTCCTCTTATTCCATCTCTGGGAACTTTCACATGACTTTCACTAATGTAATACAATTTTATAATATTTTCTCGGGTGTTAATCCATCTCTGGGAATTCTCACGTAACTTTCTATACCGTAATAAAATTTTAATATTTTTTTAATACTAATTTTTGTTGCTTGTGATGATGTTCGTTAGTTAAATCGTTAGTTCCTATAGTGATTTAAGACTTTATTCTATTATATTTTCAGTTTAGAGCAACAAACATATATGGCAGACAAAAGAGTAATTCTGTAGGTAAATTTGGCTGCCAATTAGCAGCACTAACTTTTCCTTCAATTCACTAGGAGTACTGCTGAAGCCTACATCTTAAAAGTAGCTTTATTAAGTGCCAGTATGGTACTTTATGAGATTGTGTGGGGGACGAAAAATGTCTGTCCGTCTGTGTGTCTGTACGCGCTCTCACACACATACGCTTTATAGGATTTTCATGAAACTTGGAATACCTATTTATAATGTCCATGGGAAGATGTCTCTTGTTATTGGACCAAATCGGTTTGCCGGTAGCGGAATAATACCCAATTTAGTGCCCATTTATGGTATCATATAAGAAAAGGCGCAGTAACTCAAATACGCTTTATCGGATTTTCATGAAACTTTGTATACTCATTTATAACGATCATGGCAATAAGCCTATTGAATTTGGACCTAATCGGTTGACCAGTACCGAAATAAAGAGTAATTAACAGTCACATTTATTCTAATATTTTGTTAAATTTGAAGCATTTTGATTGGCTCGCGGCCAACCAATCAGCGGGCGAGTCCTGTAACTAAGGTCAATAACGTGGAATTCTGGAACAAGCCTTCAATTCCTATTGAAACCTTCTTTAGTAAAGAAAGGAGGGTAAAAGAAGGCACCTTCTTCAAATGCAAAATCAAATTCTCGGTTCTTTCTTATAGCGTCCTCAATGAATGACAGCTTATAAAGCTTCCTTCAGTTGCCATCTACATGAAAAACAAATTTTCCCATATGTACGATTATAGATGAAATGCTGTTGTATAATGACTAATTATTTTGCTAAAATTGATTACAATTAAATCAAAACATTGAATTCAGCATTTATGTTGGACATAAATCAATTTTTGTTTTCATTTTAAGGAACTAAAGAAATCTGCTATGATCAGTGTTATAAATTATTTTGCAAGTTTAATCTACATCATCTGATTAGCTTAATTTATTAAGTGAACAATCTCAGTTATTTACAATTTTACTTTATTAATTTTAACCAGGTCTATATTTCTTGCAATTTCTTTCAAGCTATCATAATCTTTAGAATAGCCTATTTTTAAAAATGCACTTCTTTATGGATTTAAAGATAAATTAATAAATAAAAATGAAGGAAAAGGAATAGGCTAGATAGGCATATGATATTTTATAAAAATAACACTAAACTAATGGTATTGCTGTTTAATATCCTATACAAAACTTAGGCCTAATTAATAGCTAGGCCTATTTATGTAACAAGTACACAAAACAAGACTTTAGCAGTCAGTGTAAATAAGAGATTTAAAACACAACTAGCCGTTGAATATTGATATAATATTGTGCTTCTATTGATATGTACGGCTACCGATATCTGCATTATGTTTTAATGTGAGTACTTTTCTTATTCGCTCCTGTGGAGCAATATACCTAATGTATTTCCTGACAAATTGATTTCAGATTGACTTTAATTCATTCATAACCTATAAGGCTGCTTTAAACTTGAAACAAACATGTCAGCGAATCATAGGCCTATTACATCAGTTCCTTCCCAATGGGAATATTTCCGGCCCACATCACTAGGCCTATGTGCTAATTTTTTCTAAACGAGGACTCTGCCTGCAAATGCCAGAGTTGGAAGAACGAATGACCATTGTTGAGACTTGTGAATCACATACACTGCAGAGGACAACTCACACAGACCCCCTTTCAAATTGTAATTTATTACTAATAACACAACTTATCCCCTATTTCGCTAGGGAATGCATTTTGAGTGTAATGTATTCTGTTTGGTTGGCTATGTTGTTTAGTTCACTGTTGCCTAGATCACAACATTGACTGACAATTGGTATAATATATGTGAGTTTTCCTATACACGCAGGCTCAAGAGCCAGACATGTACCGGAGAAGCTTAAGGGGCAACCTGTTCTTGTTTTTTTCCCCAATTTTAAAATACATCCATCACAGGGTATAGATAACTTCTTACGTATGGTAGCCATTTCGAGTATGGGACCTGACTAGAATTAGATCAGAGTCTCGAGTATAACATGCGGCAACAGTGAGCTGCAAAACCAGCATTGTGGAAAAAGCCAATTTATGCTGCACCTGAGTCCCCCACTACTACTCCCTAATGGTACCGCGTGGAAAGTAGAGTTATGGGTGGGGGAGATATCCAGCAGCGGCATTTGAACTACTAACGGCTAGGTTAGCGCAATCTAGGCGTAAGAAGGTGAAACTATATAGCTATTTCCCCTGTATTATCTTTTTCTCTTCTTTTCCGTCCTCCTTCCTCTCACAGAGCCTCTTCACCCTACCTACCTATTTGGGACCTATTCCTAACAGTAAATTTGTGGGATTCGAACCCGGGATCCCTAGCATCGTAGCTAGGAGCCTTAACCACTACACCATGACTGATCGCTGAGGGGTAAAGGAAGATCTGGTATATCTGAGTTTAGTTAGCTTTAATACATACATGTGAAGAGTTTTAAGGCATAATTTTGAAATATTTTGTTAGCTATAAAAAGAGCCATGTTGGTACAAGGGAATTTTCCTGCATCAGTACATTCTAACTCTTGGGTCTATGCAGGAAAGCAGTCTCCCTCTAGTTTATTTTATGGGCCGCCAGTCAATGTTCATCAAGGAGGCAGTGATAGGACGTAGCCAACAAAACAAATGGAATTACACTATATAGCATAATGGAAAACGCTATAAATATATAAACATGTAATTCTACCGTTATAAACACTCACACGACTTTCTTTGTCCTAGGCCCATTACCTTATTACTATTTCTCGCCTAAGATTATAGATTTTTGAATATACTTTCACTGCCCTAAGAATATGTTTAGTACAGAAAATAATAGCACATGACCCCATTCGAGGAAAAACAGTTTTATTCCGCACGCTAGGCTCCTCCCCCAACACTCTAATATGACCTGCCTAGGAAGGAGGGGTTAAGGGTTTCGAGTGTCTCCTCTTAGATGATGTTGCTAGTAACGCAGAAGGTGAAACTATGAAAAATTTATTTTTCCTTTATTTTCCCTTTTTGTCTTCCTTTTCCTCTCTCTGCCTCCCTTTCTCTCACCTTCTCCTCGCCCTACCTACCTATTTGGGACCTATTCCTAACAGTAAATTTTGGACTGAACGGGATTCAAACTCGTGACTACTAGCCTTAACCACTACACCATGAGCGATTGCTGAGCAGTGAAGGGAGAATTCATCAATTTATGTTTACAGAGCATTAAATACTACGGGTCATTCCATATCAAATCAACCAATAAAAATATAATTTTTAACCTTGAGGTTTTCAAAATGGCTCATATTCAGTGATTGTGTTCTGTTCATCACTATGACCAAAAGTACAAAGTTTTAAATTTTTTCGACCTTTCGTTTTGGAGTTATACGTTTTTGAAAAATTTCATAATGACAGTTTTTAGGAACGTTTTGATATATTAAAAAGCATGTAACTCAAAAACGGTTGGTCCTAGAAAGCTCAAATTTGTACCCTTCTTTTTAGAATTACAAGGGCTTTAATTTGACATGTAACTTGACTGTATCACATCACTGTATATTTCTTCCAAAATCTCAAAAAGGTTTTTTATCAAAAACTTAAAATCGGGATTTTTAATTTTTATGAAAAAAATATATTTTATTCTAAACCTCTTTAGTAAGTTGTGTACAAATTTTCATGATGGCATTTTTCTGGTTTCATACTAAAATTAATTTTTATATGAATTGAGGCATATAGAAATTCTGGTAAATTCATTCATTGTTATTCTATTAAAAATTAATCATACTGTTGTAATTAAACTTACTCTAATACTAATTTACTTTTTTACATTAGGGCCTGTACCCTAAAAGTTTGTTTGAAAAAAGTTAGGTCTATATAATAGGATGATGATGGTCCATATGGTAAAATAACAACTGGAACTAACAAGAGTTACTGAATCAGTGACATGTTTCTTTCCTCCTGTTGAAACTTGCAACCCCTCAGCCAGCAGTTCTTTCTCACTACAGTCATTGTGTCATTTTTGTAAATGCCTTTTAGCCTACCGTATTTAATTATTTTATGATATGAAACGAAAATTATAACTGTTCAATTAAGAATAAAACTGGCAAAATAACTTTATATATGGGCCTATAGATTTTTTTTTTTTACCTAAACGTTGGTCTTGTGCAAGAATGGAATGTGAATTTGGTATTAGTAACTATATGGCAAGGAAAGCAAAAGAACTTCTTGAAGAAAAGGGGATACTATCGACTCCTGACCCAAAACCTGGAAAAACTCTACCTCCCGAAACAGCTGTTTTGGTAAAGGAATTTTATAATAATGATGAAGTGAGTAGGCAAATGTCTGGGGAAAAAAGATTATGTCTCCATGGGTAAGGACATCGAAGGAGAGCCAATCCATTTAAAAAAATATTGATTTTTGGAAATTTGCGTAAATTTACAAACTTTTCAAATCAAATTTCCCTGATTTAAAAATTGGCTTTTCGAAGTTTACAGAACTGAGGCTCAAGAACTGCATTATTGCTAGTGCCACTGGCACTCAATCTGTGTGTGTGTGTGTGTGCGCACTGCACACCAGAATATGAAGCTCATGTTTTCAGGAGGAAGATTAAATAAACTAACACTGCCTGGATCTGACAGTCCTCTAACGAGTTACAAGGAATGTATGGCTAAAGTTATGTGCAATCCACCATTACAGGCATGCTTCCTAAATGAATGTGACTATTGTCCCACAATTGAGGACTTTAAGGAAGCTTTAACCGAGTGTTTCAAGGAGGAAATGATTGACAACATTACTTATAAACAGTGGATTACTGTAGACAGGTGTAATTTCAAAACATTTAAAAAAACCAGTTGATGAGTTCGTCCAAGAATTTTGCAGTCAATTGAGTAATCTTAAAAAACATGATTTTATTGCAAAACAACAATCATTTTTCTTCTCTGAAACAAAATCCTCATTGGAAGAAAATGAAGCTGTAGTAGGCCTAACTTGTGATTTTGCCGAAAATTATTCATTTGTTCTACAAGATGAGGCTCAAGGGTTTCATTGGAACAATTCTTTGGCTACTGTGCACTCTTTTGTAATATATTTCAAGGAAAGAAATCAAGAAACAGGAAAACAAGAGCTAGTTAACTGGAGCTTTGTATTTATATCAGATTGCCTAGCACACAATACTGTTCTTGTTCATGCTTTCCAGAAAAAATTAATGCTAAATCTAAGAAATTATCTACCAAACTTGAAAAAGCTGTACTATTTTTCAGACGGTTCAGCTGCGCAATACAAAAATCGTAAGAATTTTCTGAACCTCTGCTATCACAAAGAGGACTTTGATGGAGTTGAAGCTGAGTGGCATTTTTATGCTACATCACATGGAAAGGGAGTTTGTGATGGAGTAGGGGGTACAGTCAAAAGGCTTGCCGCCAAAGCCAGCCTCCAAAATCCATTAGAAAATCAAATTTTAACACCTTTTCAGCTTTTTCAGTGGGGTGTTTACCCTTCCTTTAAGTACAAAGTTTAGAATGAAGTTTTTTAGACAGTGAAGCTTTACTAATTATTCAAAAGTAGTCAAACGTTTAAAACACTTTTAGCTCATTTTACGTACCATTACTAGAACATAAAAGCGGATTAAGTGACAGCAAACAGGAAAAGCGTCAGCAGATTTGTGAAGAAGGGGCAGCCAGCCTGCGCGTGGACGGGTCGGAAGAAAATGACTCCAGAGTCGTGACGTCGCTTCGTAGGGGAAAAATAGCTCATAGACCATCCCAGGTGATGACGCAGACACAATCAGATGACGTAGGAGCGAAGATAACACGAATGAACGTGAGAACAGCTGAGGATCCATGGACGAAGTTTGATACGGCGAGTGCGGGAGAAGAAAATGCAGACAAAGCAACAGGCATTGGAACGAGAACCAGACAACGTTTGCAGTCTTTTAACTTGGTTACTAATCGACAATAAGCAGGGAGATCAACAAAAGCAGTCAAAATCATCACAAAGAAATAATTATAGCCTACGTCCTGTTTCAATAATGGGGAATGATCAGTGTACAACATTCAGTGCAATTAAAGCAGTGCGAACACAGCCCGGAAAATTAAATAAATAAATAAATAAATAATAATAAAAAAAAGCGCTAGCTAATGCCAATATCGTGTGTAATGTAAGGTAACTCGAATCAGTGCGCTATGCTTAAAGACTCGGAGTATTGACAAAAAGGCTAATTTTCAAATATATACGCTATCAGTATGATAAGGTTTATTTAGAAAACCAGTTCATTGTTTTTGAATCCCATAAAAATGCAGATTATTTATTTAGTGATTTTTTATGGCTTAGGCAAGAGTAACAAGAATATAAAATGGTTACACGATGTGAACAGAAAAAAGACATACGAACTTAGCTTAAGGAAAGCACAGATGAAACTTATGCCATTTATTTTATTTTAAAAAGAATTTATGAAGTTTCCTTATGGAATCCAGTTATATTGTTTAGTAGCCTTTTATGCTTACACACACTTCCACGAAAAATGTGTAAATTGTGTTTTAAGATTGTCTACCGGTAAAACGACAAACGTCGAATCCGGTAACTCTTTTGTAATTTTTCTTAGTACAATAAATATCATATCATACTAGAACATGTTTCAAGAGGTTAGTTCCCTCCCATCGTCGGCTAGCGATCGACTGGCGCTCTGGCGACTGAGTCATTCCGTGTCAAATCAACACAGTGATTTTACCTGACCATCTCAGATTTTAATGAAATTTAGTACATAGGTGCCCTCTATACAGACTAAGAAAAATACAAACTTTTGTCTTTATATGTCAACCTGTTTTGAAAATATGGCTATGTAAAGTTTCAGAAATCTCCCAAAATCGTAAGATCAGCATATTTTTAAATTGCTATTGCAGCTCTCCTAATTAAGATAGAAAGGTGGGAAAGGTGTCATTTTGCAGCATTTTCTAGGCTCTTTTATTTGATATGCAACTTAATATGGGTTAAAATAAATGAACATTGTCAAATTTGAAATTTAAATTTTGATTTTTTATATTTCAAAATGCGCCATTTTGAAAAAATTGAAAAAATTCTAAAACAACCCTTACATGTTTATAAACTGACTGTGTAAGTTTAAACTTGGGATTTCTGAATAAATTTCATACAAAGGTTATCCTATTTTCAATACATCTACCTGGTTTGCATTAGTGTTTGGGGTAATTGTAAACAACTGTGCTAATCACTCAAGAAGACCTTCAAATTTTGCTAAAATATGTTTGTTTGCAAATACCCCTGATCCCAAGTCCTTAGCTTATCTGGTACTCAGAGATCACTGTTTCCATTTACCCCCGAGCTAGAGGGGTACATGTGAACATATTGGGTAAATGTAAACTTAGTCTAGTGTCATTCTAGATCATTAGATTAATGTTTGAAAGAGGTGGACCTATATTATAAGGTTGTTATATCTGTAAAGTCCAAAATTTACATGAATATTTTAACTTGGGTAGTAATTATATCAAGTCAAAGTGGAAACTTACAAAATTCGTTTACAATTACCCTACCTTACCCTACCAAATAGAATGCAATGACTGCCCCCAGGTATACATTGGACAAACTAAGAGGAAGCTAGAGACAAGAACGAAGGAACATCTAAGAAACGTGAGACTAATGCAAACTGAAAAACCTGCAGTCGCAGACAAGAAAACCACCATGTTAAGAAAGATATAAAACTGTTAAAACATGTGAAAAACACATCTGAATTGAATGTATGGGAAAAAATCTTCATTATCAAGAATGAACACCATGCATTGAACTTCGAGATCCCACCTGCAGATGACGTTGTGAGACTCACCACAAAGAAAAAAGATGGCAGCACACAGAACTTCACACAACACAGTCGCCAGAGCGCTAGTCGACGATGGGAGGGAACTAACCTCTAGAAACATGTCCTAGTAATGGTACATAAAGTGAGCTAAAAGTGTTTTAAATGTTTGACTACTTTTGAATAACTGTTTTAAGTGTTCATAGAATAACCCATCTGGTCCTGAAGCTTTTTGTCCTTCGTGGATTTGATTATCCCTTCTATTTCCAATTGCGTGAAAGGATTGTCAGGTTCCCAATCCCCACCCTTTATTGGTGCTGGTCTGGTTTCTTTCTGTTTTAATACTTTGCTCATATGCTCCTCCCACACCTCCATTGGGATGTCCGCTGGGAATCGTGGTTGCCTAGGCTTCAGTGCACAAAAAGGGTCACTTTCTATTTCCCGAGTCATGCGGATGTTCTCCTGTTCTTTGTATTCAGTTTTCTTAGTGGCGAGGAGCTTTTTATATGCCTTCCCCGCTCCTCTGTAGTCTTCCAGGTCTTGGTGACAGTAGGGTGGTCTTGGCTTTATACAGGAGTTGGAGTGTGTTTCTTCTCTCCTGATGACATTCTCTGTCAAACCATCTTTTCACTTTCCTTTCCTCTTTCTTTGGCAGGATGCTACTCTTAATTATTTCTGCTGCATCCAAGAGGTGGCCGTTCTGTTTAGAGACATGTATGTCTACTAAGTTGTCCTCCCGCTCCTTTAGTTTGTCGATGTCTAGTTGCCTTCTATTCATGCTTTGGGGAGTGTCTGGGTCATTCCATGTCAAGTGAACCAATGGAAAAACGTGACCACCTCCGATTTTAGTCATACTTGGTTGTCATGAAGTACCACCTGAGATATGTTGAAGTACAAAATATCAGATTTTTATGTGTTGTAGTTTTCCAGTTATACCCTTCTGAAATATGGAAAAAAACCAAATTTTCTGCATAAGTGCAATCACAAAATGACGCATAAATCAAGCTGGAATTGACATAGATGAGTGGGAAAAGTATCAAAATGTAGCTTATATTATGAGCTTTAATTTGATACGTCACACGACTACTTTCGAAAAAAAATATTTTCAAGGTTACCCAAAAAAAATTTGAAAACTGAATTTTTCAAAAACCTATATTTTGAAAATTTTGAAACAATTCTCATAGAAACATACATATTTCAGCATCATGTCCTACAAGTTTTGATAAGGGATCGCAATGGGATCATATTTTTTTACATTTATAACAAATACTATGCACGCTGGGTAAGAATATATGACACAGGAATATTGCACTTAATTCTAAAATCCATTCCTTTGTCCAGGGAGTTGTTTACCAACATGCATATACCAACTTGTGCAAGTGGTCAAATGGGTATGAGTAAACACAGTCTGCAAGCATGTGAGTCAGCCAGGGAATGCAAGTTGTAACCTGTTGGACCTGGCTTCAGTTGTGCCTTGACTCTCATGCAGTGTGCTTCCTTTCTTCAAAGGCTGTACAAAGACTGTATTGCTGCATGTAAAGTAGTGGGTTCAGTGATTAAAATAGGCATTGTGTATTTCCCCAGTATGGCTGAAAAAGTAAGTGAAACAGCAAAGATTTTCTGCTGCAACCCTTTCAAGAAAGACAGACATCAGGGTGTGAAAAGAAGTGTGAGGCCTGTTACTGACTGGATGTGTGACATGTTTGACACCATTGTGGTAGGTATGAAAATTTGTGACAGTTGTAGGAAAGAACTATCAAAGCAGAAACAGGTTACAGATACAACAGATGACTGTTTAGTACCAGTAGCCAATACCACTAGGCCTACTAATGTTGATGAATCATTTGTAGCTTTAGATGTTACCTTAGAGTACCTTAATAAGTCTCTAAGCTCTCTAGAGGAGTCACCTGTTGCTAAGAGGAAGTTGCAAATGAAATCATACTGTGATAAAAAATACAGTAAAATAAAAAAATGTTTGACAGAAAAGGTACTAACAGCAGCAAGTACAAATACAGAGAAAACTGTTGACCATAAATCAGAATCATGTGAAGTCATTTGTCAGCTAAAAGAAAAGTTTCAAGAAGAAAATATAAGTGTTAGTGAAAAATTGCAAATTTTAACAGTACTACCTAAAAGCTGGTCATGCAGTGAAATACAAAATGAATTTCAGGTTAGCAACAGAATGGCAAGAAAAGCTAAAGCATTGGTGAAAGCGAAGGGTATTCTGGCAACACCAAATCCTAAACCAGGAAAGGTTTTAAATGAATCTGTGATTGAGAAGGTAATAGGGTTCTACAACAGTGATGATGTCAGCCGTCTTATGCCTGGAAAAAAAGATTTTGTTTCTGTGAAAACGGGTGACAGTAGTAGAATTCATGTACAGAAGAGGCTAGTGATGGGCAACTTGAAGGAAGTGTACGAGCTGTTCAAAAACAAAAATCCTACTGATAAGATTGGATTTTCGAAATTTGCTGATTTACGACCTAAACATTGCGTCTTGGCTGGAGGAAGTGGTACCCACACAGTATGCGTTTGTACAGTGCATCAGAATGTTAAATTAATGCTACAAGTGTTGAAATCCAAACAAATTACACTGAATGATGGCACAGATATAAGTAATTATAATTCCTGTTTAGCGAAGTTAATGTGTGAAGAGCCAGGCACAGCATGCCACCTTAATGAATGTCCTTCATGTCCAGGTGTAGATAATTTGAAAGATGAGTTACAGTTGCTGCTAGATAATGAACTGGTGGACAACATTACATACAAGCAGTGGGTTTCTGTTGACAGATGTAATTTAGTAACCTTCATCAAAACTGCAGATGAGTTTATAGAAACTTTGTGTGAACAGTTGTTGATTTTGAAGAGACATTCTTTTATTGCAAGAAGACAGGCAGAATATTATAATCACTTGAAGCAGAATATTGGAGTAAATGAAGCTGTGGTATGTATGGACTTTGCAGAAAATTATTCGCTTGTACTACAGGATGAAGCCCAGTCTTTTCATTGGAACAATGATCAAGCAACTATTTTTCCTATAGCAGTCTACTACAATGATCATAATATACACTACAAAAGTATTGTATGTATCTCTGAATGTCTACAGCATGACACCACTGCTGTTCATTTATTCCAGAAAAGGCTTATCTCTCATTTGAAGTTGGAAGTAATTAGAGATTTGAAAAAAATTTACTACTTCTCAGATGGTGCAGCTGCGCAATTTAAAAACAGAAAAAACTTTTCAAACTTATGCCACCATGTTCATGATTTTGGAATTGAGGCAGAGTGGCATTTCTATGCAACAGCCCATGGGAAAGGAGTATGTGACGGTCTGGGTGGTACTGTGAAAAGACTTGCAGGAAAGGCAAGCCTACAGCGGCCATACGAGCATCAAATCATGACACCAGCACAGCTGTTTACATGGAGTGAGGAAAACATCGACTCCATGCAGTTCTTCTTCTTCAATGAAGCACAATACAACAAAGAGGAAAAAATACTTGCAGACAGATTTCTGTCTACAAAAGCAATACCAGGCACACAGAAGTTCCACAGTTTCATCCCATTGTCAGATAAAGTGTTGTTGACAAAGGTATTTTCAAGAAGTGAACAGTCATCCACTTTTTCAGTGTTAGGACCACGTGTGCAACAGAGGCTGAAGCTAGCAGAAGTAAAAGGATATGTTACATGTGAGAACAACAATCATTGGTGGCTTGGTGTAGTTGTGGACAACAATGAGACAGCACAGATAGTGGAACTGATGTTTCTGCACCCTGCAGGTCCTTCTCCATCATTTACTTTCAAAAGTGACTGTCCAAATAAACTGACTGTGCCTCTCTCTCAGATCCTCACCCTTGTGCAACCTACATGTCCCACTGGCCGTAGTTATTACCTCTCGAAGGAAGAGATGGATGCAGCAACCATGGCTCTAGAAAATTACTGTAGACAATAAATTCACGTTTTTGTCATTGAAGAAGGGAAGGTAACATGTTTTCTGTAAGTTTTTCTTTTTGATTGTAATGAAATTTTAGAATTAAGTGCAAGATTACGGTGCCATATATTCTTACCCAGCGTGCATAGTATTTGTTATAAATGTAAAAAAATATGATCCCATTGCGATCCCTTATCAAAACTTGTAGGACATGATGCTGAAATATGTATGTTTCTATGAGAATTGTTTCAAAATTTTCAAAATATAGGTTTTTGAAAAATTCAGTTTTCAAATTTTTTTTGGGTAACCTTGAAAATATTTTTTTTCGAAAGTACTCGTGTGACGTATCAAATTAAAGCTCATAATATAAGCTACATTTTGATACTTTTCCCACTCATCTATGTCAATTCCAGCTTGATTTATGCGTCATTTTGTGATTGCACTTATGCAGAAAATTTGGTTTTTTTCCATATTTCAGAAGGGTATAACTGGAAAACTACAACACATAAAAATCTGATATTTTGCACTTTAACATATCTCAGGTGGTACTTCATGACAACCAAGTATGACTAAAATCGGAGATGGTCATGTTCAAAATTGACAAAAAATTGGTTCACTTGACATGGAATGACCCGTCTGTGTTGCTGTTCGGGCATACTGTCACTTCCGTCAAGATGGGGGTATGTTTTCGTATCAGTGGTGCATCTGTTCTCCATAGCTGTTTTTGTTGTATTTTCTTAAGGCTTCTGATTAGTACAACATCAATCACACTTGCTCCTTTATGGCGGATGTATGTAAGCATGCTTTCGTTGTTGGTTAGCGTTAGGCCTTCTTCGGTCAGGAAGTCTAACACCTGCTTTGATTTCCCGTCAGGTTTCCTGCAGTTAAGGTCACCTGCAAAAATTATTCTGTCTTTGTTTCCTATCTTGGTGAGACTGTGTGCTAGGCTATGATGTCCAGTGCACTGCATTCTGGATTGAAGTATACGCCAATGATTGTGCAGGTGTTTGTTCTTACTACTACTAGGTTCTCTTCTGTGTGTAGGACTTTAAACAGAGCCATATGTGGCCTTAGGAAGCATGTCACTCCTCCATTCGGCCTTCCTGTTCCCTCTTTCCTTGCGTGCGCATGTATACTGTAGATACCTTTCACTATTACGTCACTTTCTTTTGTTATAAAAGTTTCTGTTAAGATGCATATATCCGTTCCTTCAAATATATTCGTTGGCATTTAATTAATTGCTCCTTTCAGACCTTCTATGTTCCAGTTCAGGACTGTCAATGTAGATTTGTGTCTGCCTCAGTTCAGGACTGTCAATGTAGATTTGTGTGTGCCTCTATTCCAGTCACTCCGCTATTCGTTCTTCTGGAGTGCCTGTATATGCAATTTTTAGGGATAATGCATATGCTTGTTCCCCATGATCCTGTTGGTTAATCTGTAGATTTTTATTTTGATATCTCGAAATTTAGAGGTTTGGCGCTATTTTGAAAAATTGAGAATGTACTTTAGGCGAATATATAGAAATAATCAAGAACTGTTGACAAACCCCACACCCTTTGTAGTTGGAAATGGTGCAGATAGCCTATATTAAAGAATTAGAATCCTAGACTGAAGGAAATTTTTCCGCAGAAACCCAAAAGTAGAAAATTCAAGTTTCAAAACTCCAGTCCTATCAGATAAAGGCATTTTCTCAACATGGCGGAATTGCAGTGTGCTGTTCATATTTTGTTTCTTATGAACCATTTTTCTTTACAAAAAATCTCCTTGAATTTAAACTTAAAAACAATTGCCACTGCTAAACAGAATACTACTAAGGAAAATGACATAAAGAATGTCTTCAGATTCCTTACTGAAGACATATTCTCCAGAGTCAATCAGCAAGGTCAGATTGAAGCAGGAGCAAACTCTGATTCAAGTGATGGACACTGATCTGTAGCAGGGGCGGATCCAAGGGGGGGAAATGGGGGAAATTTCCCCCCCAAAATTTGTAACATTAAGCACAAATTATTCAAAATTTATTAGAACATAACCCAAATACTTAAATTAAAGCAACGACATTCATTATTTTGAAATACCTTTGTAAGAAAATGCTGAAATGTTCATTTTGTTTTCAATTGTGTACTGGGAATAATTAATTTTTATGAGTAAAAACTTCCCTCTCTACTTTGGTTCCTCCCCCCAAAATGTCTCTCTGGATCCGCCCCTGATCTGTAGACATGAAGTTTAATATATTGTTCATTTCATTGAACTGGTATGAAACTCCCTAGGTAAGCTGAAAAATGAGAAGTTTATTCACTGTACTGCTATAGAAATCTGCACTGGACATTTTGGTTCATATTCACTTAACTTTTCCACTTATCATTAAACATTTGAAAATAAATGTCTGTCATATAATTTTACTATGAACATCATACCAGCATTACATATTCACATCAGACTTATATGTAAAATGGGCTTATAAGAACATAGGCTATTTTATAATGTATACGCCTAGGCCTATTTTCTGGATAAAACAATACTGACACCCATTGTAAAGGGTTTATTTCTGTTAATGTCAGTGCTATTGCCATCTTTATTATATGTTTCAAAAATAAATCATTAACACAAATTTTCAACGACATGTAAGGGTCAATCCATATGAAATCATCCAATGGGTGTTGCTGACATGTTTTATTTAATTTTTAAGTATATATTTTCTGTTTCTATGTGTATCTGGGAGCACAAAACAATTTTTTTCACATTTTTATCACTAATGCTTTGGCAAGTAGTGGCCATTTTGCTTAGAAGGATCTGTCAGTTTTGGCATTTTCAAAGGTTAGCGGTAAGTTAAATAACTATTTTATTTATGAAGATATCAACTTGAAGTAAAACCCATCTTAATCTACAAGAAAAATTCTACAATTCATGTTATGACCAAAAATTTGTTAGGTATTAAGGACATAATCTAAAACTGGATTAGAAAATGCAGTTCAGATTAGAAAAAATTAACAACTTTATAAAACTTTTTTTCATAGAAGGGATGAAAACACATGTTTCATATTTCCCCCCCACAAAGATATAGTAGATCACTAGATGCTAGTAAAATTTGAGATCATTTATGTAAATCCTTTAGGTTTTATGAGTCTTCAAATATCGAGATTTTGCAGAATTGATTTTCAAATTAAAATATCTCAAATGGGACTGAACAGAAAAATCTGAAATTTTCTCAAAATATTCTTCTAGTGCCTAGTAATCAACATATAAAATTTCATCAATGTGTTCTGACCGGAAGTATTTTATTTTTAATAAAGAAAATGCTAAAAATAACACTGTCAAATGAGCGAATAACAGTGTTAAAATACAATAAAAATTGTCAAAAATAATATAATTTTTTGTTGTAGCTAGTAAAATTAAATATGTCATAAAACTAACATATTAAAGGAGAAAAATTCCTCCGGCACTGGGACTTGAACCCAGGACCTTTGGCAATTCGCGCCAATGCTCTACCAACTGAACTAAGCCGGACTGCATATGACATGACTTGTCTGTCTGTGAGGTAGACCATTAGGGCAATCAGTCATAGGAGAGAGGTTCCATCTGGTGCTGTGAATTGAGCTCCAGCTTAGCTCAGTTGGTAGAGCATTGGCCAAACCATTGGCCAAAGGTCCTGGGTTCTAGTCCCAGTGCCGGAGGAATTTTTCTCATATAATATTCTCTTGTAATGTCCAACAGAGACAATAATCTGTGGTTCATGAATGCTTATATATGGGTGATTCTTCAAATACGGGAAAATTTGGAGTGTGTAAAATCCAAATTTTTTACTTTGTTTAAAAAATCTCAAAAAAATCACAAAAATACTTCAGGGGTTACTTGATTATAATATGACACCAGCAGAGCTTAAATGTTTATTTTTTTATATTTCTTTATTTTTTTTAAAGCCATGTGGATGACATCCGTGTACATGTGGATGGCAATAGGCCACATTAATGAATGACTAACTTTGGCAACAATCTGCTTTTCTTTATGTGATTTCATATTTTTCTCAGCATACTTCAGTTGATTTTGCATCAAATTTGCAAATTTGTGTGCATACTCCGGAATTAATGTAATTTTAACGAGACTGTGTTTTTATGGTTTTGGGGGAGGGGGGAATCAAGCAGAAATTCATTTAATCAGTTTTAAGATCTTAAGTACAGGTCACAGACACCACAAACACAATAGTATCCTACATTTATCATCTACATGACTTGAGAGTCATCCACATACCCCTTCATGAGACATGTGGATGACAAAAAAGGAGTTTAAGTGGTCTCAGCAAGCCATTTCTAAACCTCTGTAGGCTCAACTTCAGCCAGGTACTTTGAATTGGAAGGTTTATCATAGTGCATAATCAAAATTAATTAATATTCACTTTCTGCCTACTTTCTAGAAGCCATGTTAATGACGGGGAATAAAAGCGTTTTCCTTGAAAATGATATAAAGTCCTTTGTTAATCCCAAACTGTTTGTAAGCAAGCAAAATTCAACCTTACAATTCAACCACAAGCTGCCCTGTTGGCTTTCTAACACTGTTGCCAGTTTTACAAATTTCTCATTTCTGCAGAAAAAATTCCATTCTTTTCAGCCATGTGGATGACCAAAAACCCTTGGGACATTCTTTATGTTCATTAGGTGGGGTGACAATTTTATTTCATTTTATTTTTTAGGGGTTAATATTCTTCACCCATTCATACTCATTGACAGGAAAAAAGTTGAAAAGGAAATAACATTTTGTTTTGTGGAAAAATGCATTAGAATATACAAAACCGAGGTTTGGGACAGGGCATGTGGATGACAATTCATTGAATTAAATTCGATTTTGGAATATCAGAATTTAAAGTTAGTGACATTTCAAAATGATAGTTGTAGTATGGAAGTAGTAGAAACAAACTTTTTTTTTTAAGTTGAATTTGAAGGGAAATATCACTCCGGAACACAAATTTTCCCGTATTTGAAGAATCACCCATATATATATAAGTTATAGACTATCTTATATATCTTAACATTTTAAATGTTCCATGGTAGTACATATATAGTACATATGAACAACAAAAAATTCAATAAGTTTATCAAAAATCTTATTTCATAGTTCAAAAGTTACTTCACTCTGTACTTAGTAGACAATTAAGGAATGATTTTATTTGTAATAACTCAGGGTTTCAATTTTTGTTCTTACTACTTTTCCTTTTTTCTTTTTACTTTTCTGTTCTTTCTTTATTATTATTATTTTTTAGGTTTTGATTTAATTATATTTTCTTTATGTATTTTGTAATTTGTATTTTGTAATGTAAATGGCTGAACTGTGCCCGAGCACGAGCGCTTGCTCATTCGGGTGGTCTTGTTTTATTTTGTATAAATATAAATAAATAAAATAAAAATAAAATAAAATAAATAGTAGTCATAGTGATCAATACTCCACCAGAAGGAGACCATATTGCCACATTTGCTGAGCAAGCCAGAATATACTGACTTGAAAAAGGCAAGTCTCTACAGACTCCTCTGTAGCTCCTTTGTTCAGTAATCAGTAGCTGTGCTTGACTGAAAATATCAAAAAAGTTGCACCTTCACTTAAAAAAATATCAATTTCACCAAACCACCAGTTCTGATCATAATGCAGGCAACAATGTCCTTTACTTCGAAAGGTCTTATTTCAAATTTGGGCAAAATGGAAATACTATGTTCACCATAAATATAACTTTTTGAGTGAATGTAACACCTTATGATGCTAGAGGTTTGTTCCACAGCTGAGCTGAAGGTTTAAAAAATGTTTATCCTACAAGTGTATAGGAAATACCTTTAATTTCTTCAGAACAAAATTTGAACACTTCTTCTGCTGAAGGTATCTGGTCCAAATATGGTCTTTGCAAACTAGCCATCGAGACAGCCCTCTTTGTACCCCCTCCAATCCCATCGCATCGCAAGCATTCTTTCCATTAGAAGTGGCAAAAAAATGCTATTCAGCTTCAAAGTGATTGCAAATATTCAAAAAGTTCTTTTTGTTTTTGTACTGGCTACCATCTCCATCGCTAAAATAAACAATTTTTTTAACTGTAGGGGCAACTTTTTTTATATCTTCAGTCAAGCACAGCTACTGATTACTGAACAAAGGAGCTACAGAGGAGTCTGGAGAGACTTGCCTTTTTCAAGTCAGCATATTCTGGCTTGCTCAGCAAATGTGGCAATTTTGTCTCCTTCTGCTGGAGTATTGATCACTATGACTACTACCGTGGAACATTTAATATGTTAGTTTTATGGCATATTTAATTTTACTAGCAACAACAAATAATTATATTATTTTTGACAATTTTTATTGTATTTTAACACTGTTATTCGCTCATTTGACTGTTATTTTTTAGCATTTTCTTTATTAAAAATAAAATACTTCTGGTCAGAACACATTGATGAAATTTTATATGTTGATTATTAGGCACTAGAAGAATATTTTGAGAAAATTTCAGATTTTTCTGGTCAGTCCCATTTGAGATATTTTAATTTGAAAATCAACAATTCTGCAAAATCTCGATATTTGAAGACTCATAAAACCTAAAGGATTTACATAAATGATCTCAAATTTTACTAGCATCTAGTGATCTACTATATCTTTGTGGGGGGAAAATATGAAACATGTGTTTTCATCCCTTCTATGAAAAAAAGTTTTATAAAGTTGTTAATTTTTTCTAATCTGAACTGCATTTTCTAATAAAGTTTTAGATTATTTCCTTAAGACCTAACAAATTTTTGGTCATAACATGAACTGTAGACTGTTTCTTGTAGATTAAGATGGTTTTTACTTCAAGTTGATATCTTCATAAATAAAATAGTTATTTAACTTACCGCTAACCTTCGAAAATGCCAAAAATGACAGATCCTTCTAAGCAAAATGGCCACTAGTTGCCGAAGCGTTAGTGATAAAAATGTGAAAAAAATTGTTTTGTACTCCCAGATACACATAGAAACAGAAAATATATACTTATATCCCTACAGAACATTTCAAAATTATAAAAAACAAAATAATATTTCATAATAAACAAAGACCCTTGCACCATACATAATATTCCACAATTATTTATAATAAAAAAAACCCGTATTAAGCTATGCTATAACATAAAATATGGCTTAATTGATGCAGGAAAATTCCCTTCCACTAACACTGCTCTTTTCATAACTAACAAAATATCTCAAAATTATAAAAACTGATGCTTTCGTTAAAACTCATGAAACCTATCATAGCCAAATATATCCTTAGCCATACAGTTTTAATTTCTACTAAACGGAACAACGTTAAAAATGTGTCCCTAGGTGCAAGGATTTTAATTAGGTGCAAAATTAGTTCATAGCCTATATGAGTGATTCTTCAAATGCGGGAAAATTTGTGTTCTGGAGTGATATTTCCCTTCAAATTCAATTAAAAAAAAATTAAAATTAAAGTTTTTTTCTACTACTTCCATACCACAACTATCACTATGAAATGTCACTATCGGTAACTTTAAATTCTGATAGTCCAAAACTAACTTAAATCTAATTCAATTAGGCCTAAATGTCATCCACATGCCCTGTCCCGTACCCCGGTTTTGTATATTCTAATGCATTTATCCACAAAACAACATGTTATTTCCTTTTCAATTTTTTTCCTGCCAATCACTATGTATATGTGAAGAATATTAACCACTAAAAAATGAAATGAAATAAAATTGTCACCCCACCTAATGAACATAAAGTATGTCCCAAGGGTTTTTGGTCATCCACATGGCTGAAAAGAATGGAATTTTTTTCTGCAGGAATGAGAAATTTGTATAACTGGCTACAGTGTTAGAAAGCCAACAGGGCAGCTTGTGGTTGAATTGTAAGGCTGAATTTTGCTTGCTTACAAACAGTTTGGAATGCACTACTAGCAGCGATGGCAGCACCATCTAGTACGCAAATGGTGAAACAGAAAAATTAAATAATTTATTTCTCCTTTATTCTCTTCTTCTCTTCCTCTCACCTCCTCTTCACCCTACCTACCCATTCGAGGCCTATTCCTAACCGTAAATGTTGGATCGACCGGGATTTGAACTCATGACCCCTTGCTTCTAGCTAGAAGCCTTAAACCTTACGCCACGAATTAATGCTGAGCTGTGAAGGAAGCTCTGGTATATTTTAGTTACGATAGCTGGCATACATATAATCAGTTTTAACGCAAGAGTCTCTTTTTATAATTTTTAAATATTTTTTTAGTTAAACTTATCAAAAGAGCAGTGTTGGTGCAAGGGACATTTCCTGCATCAATTAAGCCATGTTTTATGTTATAATACAGCATTTTTTATAATTGTGCTAGTTTATGTATGGTGCAAGGATCTTTGTTAATTGCGAAATATAATTTTATTCTCTACTGTCACGTGGCAGGTCCTGAGTAATGCTAAAGAGGCTCTGGTGATTACAATTGCATTCAATGCAACCTTCGCTCAATAGAACACAGTGAGCTGTATTACCGAGCAGCCAGCGGGTGCGTATGACCGGGCGGTGGGTGGCATGTATGTAGGAGAAAAGGGAAAACGGAACTTTACGCCCCACACGAGTCCCTCACTCCAACTCTCTAACTCCCTCCCCTAGCGGCGGCATTTGAACTACTAGCACCGACGGTGCGCCATCTCTTAAGCAACTGATGAAACAGAAAAAATAATTTATTTTTTCTTTATTCTCTTCTTCTCTTCCTTTCCCGTCTCCTTCCTCTCTTCCTCTCACCTCCTCTTCACCCTAACTACCTATTTGAGACCTATTCCTAACAGTAAATTTTGGATCGACCAGGATTTGGACTCAGGACCCCTAGCATTATAGCATGGAGTCTTAACCATTACGCTACGAGTGAATGTTGAGCAGTGAAGGAAGCTTTCGTAACCTATATTTGAGTTATGATATTGATTCCATGAGTTTTAATGTAAGAATCGGTTTTTATAATTTTGTGATATTTTGTTAGTTATGAAAAGAGTAGTGTTGGTACAAGGGAATTTTCCTGCATCATTTAAGCCATATACCGAAAGGCGGTAACTCATGCCTTCTAAGAGCTAACATGGCGCATCTAACATTAAGATGCTTCTTAGTACAGACAACCTATTACCGGTAATGGTAAAAGCAAAGCTTTGCGTGATTGTGGGAGTATATTTCCAACCGGAAATGACAGCTGGAGAAATTATAGAGGAAGTAGCCACGGCGCTAAGCAAGACTGAGAAAGACGACCCATTGATCTTGGCCGGAGACTTCAACTGCCGGACTGATAAACCTTGTTATAAGACAAGAATGGTCTTACAATTCCTAGAGGAAGAGGGATTGACTCTGGTAAATGAACCAGGACAAATCACCTATCTATGCCACAATGGGTCCAGCGCGATAGATCTCGTATTCACAAATAAAAGGAACATCGAACCAACACTACAAAGAACTTTAAGGGACGCAACCAGGAAGCACCTAAGTACCTGTGGAAACAATTTTCCGCCTTGCCATGGGAGAAAAATAGGAGGGCACAACAGTTGAGAAGATAGCAAGAAAAATAGACTCAACCTTGCTAACAGCAAAAGATAACAAAGAGATATTAAAGAGGCTATCAACCTGTGGACTCAGTAGAGCAGTGAACATGATGGAACAGCTTATACTGAATGCGACAATATCTATTCAGACTACCAAGAGGAAGTCCAAACCCTGGAGGCACTCCATAATGCAATGAAGGAACCTTCACAAACTCTACTGGGATATTATAGCGATATGAGAAGACAATATAAGTCGCTAATAAAAGAAACAAAGAAATCCTTTCAGGACAAAGAAGAAAGAAAGATGATAAAAGAGGCAGAGTCAAATCCATATAGAGCGCTCTACCCCAAGAGACCGAGGTATCCGAGAAGCCTATCTGCAGTAGGCTACTTCAGGATAGGGAAACACGACCAGCTTCTTCCAGCAGTAGATCACATGTCGTGGGACCCCCACCCTTCTTTACGAAAGAGGAAGTGACGGCAGCCATCAAACATACCAAAGACGACAAAGCATGCGGCCCAGAGCACATATAGAATGAGCACCTGAAGGGTGCACTCCCAACATTGAAGGAAGGAATCACTAGCATCCTGAACGAATGCTTAAGACAAGGAACTATTCCGGATGAATGGAGAAAATCTACGGTAAAAATGTTATATAAAGGGAAGGGAGGTACCAGTGTGCTGTGCATATATAGAGAGGTAGCTTTGGAATGCACAATTTTCAAAATTCTATCACACTTATGGCCGGTTTCTATAAACTCGCGAATTACCTATGGGTAAATTATCCAATGGACAGAATTTACACAAAAATAACACCACACAAACACAAATAATTTAAAGATAGCAATCACATACACTTGTGGCGGTTTCTAGATAAATTTCCTCTGAGTAAATATGAAAATGACAGAAAAAATGTTCTTACAAACTCGGGCTAGATCTTTCCAAGGGTAAATCTTCGGGTTAATTTATCCTTTCATGGATGGCTGGATAAAATTTAACCTTTCATAGGATCAATAGTAATATTTAAACAATGAGAATCAAAGCCTTCTGAATTAAATTAACTGTACAACTCCAAGTCCTTGCTCATTATATCATTGTAGGTTAAATGGAACTAATTTGTCCATGGATAATTTACCCATAGGTAATTCACAAGTTTGTAGAAACCGGGCATTAGTGTGTCAAAGACTAATAGCATAGCGCTTGGAAAGGAGAAAGTGGGATCACTTCTGGCGCGGTCAGTGTTAAAGGTCCTGCCGTGAATGGGACTACGGGAAAATAAGGAAACCTTGGCGTGACGATCGCTTGTTGTTGTGAGTTCAGTCTGGTTACGTATTGGTAACACGTGAAAAGCTTTTTTCTGAGTGTTTTTAATTGTGAATTGTGTTTGTTACAATGTGAGTAGTCTTGATCTTTGAATGTAGGTATTATTTATTAATTATTACGGACATAATAACTGGTGTGCAATCAAAATCAGTTAAAATGCCGTCCTGTTTTGTGACAGGATGTAGAAATGGATACGGCAAAGATTCTTACAAAAATGTACATTTCTTCAGGCCCCCGAAGAACGAAGAACTATTTACAAAATGGATGAGGGCAATCCCCAGAAAGGATAGGTCTCTTAATCATAAATCATATGTTTGTCACGTCCATTTTTCAGACGATTTACTTGTAAAGGTAGATTCATTTGTTGTGAACGAAAAGAAAGTTGATATACAAAGACTAAGATGGAATTTAAAGCCCAATGCGGTTCCAAACTTATTTCCTAATTTGCCTAGCTATTTATCAAAACCTCAAAAAGTTAGAAAATTGCCCAAAACTAGAGAAATTCCAATAAAAAGTGTTAATTCCAACAACAGCTTAACAAGTTCAACAATAACGGCAACAATGAGTCCTCCCCACCCTCAGACAAGCTCGCACCACGAAAATAAACAGCAAGAAAACAATAACATTCTGTCACTAAAGAGAAAGATAAAGAATTTAAATCGTAATTTGACACGGATGAAAGATAAATTGCGGTGCGAGAAAGCAAAAGTTCTTGTTTTAGAGAAGAAGCTAGCCAGGAAAGAATGTGAATTTGATGAAAACCGGATGAAGCATTTAAGTAAGAAACAGAAAATTATCGTAGATGGTATGATTAAAAAATGCAACATGTCAAACTCCAAGGGAATGAGGTACTCAAATGAGATCGTGCTGGAGAGTTTGCTATTGAAAATTAAATCCCCTAAAGGATATAGGCATTGCCTCAAACTCGGTTTGCTCCCTTTTCCATCAGAATCTCACTTGAAGAGATTGTGTAAAGGTCTTAAATGTCCTTACGGGGTGAATACGAACGCCATAAATGCCTTATCTAATTTTTTTCAAAATGAAAGTGATGAAAACAGGCGCCTCGGTGTGTTAATATTCGATGAGGTAAAATTAAGAGAGGAAATCCAATTTAATGCGACCTCCTTAAAAGTTGACGGATTTGTAGATTTCGGAGACTTAACACCTGAAAACATGAAAAATTCTTTAGCCAATCATGCCCTTGTGTTTATGTTCGTACCCTTATTATTTAACTGGGTACAGCCTGTCGCTGTATATGCGAGTAGAAACGCAACCCCCGGCGACTTACTTGCTAAAAGGGTCATTCCATGTCAAGTGAACCAATTTTTTGTCAATTTTGAACATGACCATCTCCGATTTTAGTCATACTTGGTTGTCATGAAGTACCACCTGAGATATGTTAAAGTGCAAAATATCAGATTTTTATGTGTTGTAGTTTTCCAGTTATACCCTTCTGAAATATGGAAAAAAACCAAATTTTCTGCATAAGTGCAATCACAAAATGACGCATAAATCAAGCTGGAATTGACATAGATGAGTGGGAAAAGTATCAAAATGTAGCTTATATTATGAGCTTTAATTTGATACGTCACATGAGTACTTTCGAAAAAAAATATTTTCAAGGTTACCCAAAAAAAATTTGAAAACTGAATTTTTCAAAAACCTATATTTTGAAAATTTTGAAACAAATCTCATAGAAACATACATATTTCAGCATCATGTCCTACAAGTTTTGATAAGGGATCGCATTGGGATCATATTTTTTTACATTTATAACAAATACTATGCACGCTGGGTAAGAATATATGGCACCGTAATCTTGCACTTAATTCTAAAATTTCATTACAATCAAAAAGAAAAACTTACAGAAAACATGTTACCTTCCCTTCTTCAATGACAAAAACGTGAATTTATTGTCTACAGTAATTTTCTAGAGCCATGGTTGCCGCATCCATCTCTTCCTTCGAGAGGTAATAACTACGGCCAGTGGGACATGTAGGTTGCACAAGGGTGAGGATCTGAGAGAGAGGCACAGTCAGTTTATTTGGACAGTCACTTTTGAAAGTAAATGATGGAGAAGGACCTGCAGGGTGCAGAAACATCAGTTCCACTATCTGTGCTGTCTCATTTTTGTCCACAACTACACCAAGCCACCAATGATTGTTGTTCTCACATGTAACATATCCTTTTACTTCTGCTAGCTTCAGCCTCTGTTGCACACGTGGTCCTAACACTGAAAAAGTGGATGACTGTTCACTTCTTGAAAATACCTTTGTCAACAACACTTTATCTGACAATGGGATGAAACTGTGGAACTTCTGTGTGCCTGGTATTGCTTTTGTAGACAGAAATCTGTCTGCAAGTATTTTTTCCTCTTTGTTGTATTGTGCTTCATTGAAGAAGAAGAACTGCATGGAGTCGATGTTTTCCTCACTCCATGTAAACAGCTGTGCTGGTGTCATGATTTGATGCTCGTATGGCCGCTGTAGGCTTGCCTTTCCTGCAAGTCTTTTCACAGTACCACCCAGACCGTCACATACTCCTTTCCCATGGGCTGTTGCATAGAAATGCCACTCTGCCTCAATTCCAAAATCATGAACATGGTGGCATAAGTTTGAAAAGTTTTTTCTGTTTTTAAATTGCGCAGCTGCACCATCTGAGAAGTAGTAAATTTTTTTCAAATCTCTAATTACTTCCAACTTCAAATGAGAGATAAGCCTTTTCTGGAATAAATGAACAGCAGTGGTGTCATGCTGTAGACATTCAGAGATACATACAATACTTTTGTAGTGTATATTATGATCATTGTAGTAGACTGCTATAGGAAAAATAGTTGCTTGATCATTGTTCCAATGAAAAGACTGGGCTTCATCCTGTAGTACAAACGAATAATTTTCTGCAAAGTCCATACATACCACAGCTTCATTTACTCCAATATTCTGCTTCAAGTGATTATAATATTCTGCCTGTCTTCTTGCAATAAAAGAATGTCTCTTCAAAATCAACAACTGTTCACACAAAGTTTCTATAAACTCATCTGCAGTTTTGATGAAGGTTACTAAATTACATCTGTCAACAGAAACCCACTGCTTGTATGTAATGTTGTCCACCAGTTCATTATCTAGCAGCAACTGTAACTCATCTTTCAAATTATCTACACCTGGACATGAAGGACATTCATTAAGGTGGCATGCTGTGCCTGGCTCTTCACACATTAACTTCGCTAAACAGGAATTATAATTACTTATATCTGTGCCATCATTCAGTGTAATTTGTTTGGATTTCAACACTTGTAGCATTAATTTAACATTCTGATGCACTGTACAAACGCATACTGTGTGGGTACCACTTCCTCCAGCCAAGACGCAATGTTTAGGTCGTAAATCAGCAAATTTCGAAAATCCAATCTTATCAGTAGGATTTTTGTTTTTGAACAGCTCGTACACTTCCTTCAAGTTGCCCATCACTAGCCTCTTCTGTACATGAATTCTACTACTGTCACCCGTTTTCACAGAAACAAAATCTTTTTTTCCAGGCATAAGACGGCTGACATCATCACTGTTGTAGAACCCTATTACCTTCTCAATCACAGATTCATTTAAAACCTTTCCTGGTTTAGGATTTGGTGTTGCCAGAATACCCTTCGCTTTCACCAATGCTTTAGCTTTTCTTGCCATTCTGTTGCTAACCTGAAATTCATTTTGTATTTCACTGCATGACCAGCTTTTAGGTAGTACTGTTAAAATTTGCAATTTTTCACTAACACTTATATTTTCTTCTTGAAACTTTTCTTTTAGCTGACAAATGACTTCACATGATTCTGATTTATGGTCAACAGTTTTCTCTGTATTTGTACTTGCTGCTGTTAGTACCTTTTCTGTCAAACATTTTTTTATTTTACTGTATTTTTTATCACAGTATGATTTCATTTGCAACTTCCTCTTAGCAACAGGTGACTCCTCTAGAGAGCTTAGAGACTTATTAAGGTACTCTAAGGTAACATCTAAAGCTACAAATGATTCATCAACATTAGTAGGCCTAGTGGTATTGGCTACTGGTACTAAACAGTCATCTGTTGTATCTGTAACCTGTTTCTGCTTTGATAGTTCTTTCCTACAACTGTCACAAATTTTCATACCTACCACAATGGTGTCAAACATGTCACACATCCAGTCAGTAACAGGCCTCACACTTCTTTTCACACCCTGATGTCTGTCTTTCTTGAAAGGGTTGCAGCAGAAAATCTTTGCTGTTTCACTTACTTTTTCAGCCATACTGGGGAAATACACAATGCCTATTTTAATCACTGAACCCACTACTTTACATGCAGCAATACAGTCTTTGTACAGCCTTTGAAGAAAGGAAGCACACTGCATGAGAGTCAAGGCACAACTGAAGCCAGGTCCAACAGGTTACAACTTGCATTCCCTGGCTGACTCACATGCTTGCAGACTGTGTTTACTCATACCCATTTGACCACTTGCACAAGTTGGTATATGCATGTTGGTAAACAACTCCCTGGACAAAGGAATGGATTTTAGAATTAAGTGCAATATTCCTGTGTCATATATTCTTACCCAGCGTGCATAGTATTTGTTATAAATGTAAAAAAATATGATCCCATTGCGATCCCTTATCAAAACTTGTAGGACATGATGCTGAAATATGTATGTTTCTATGAGAATTGTTTCAAAATTTTCAAAATATAGGTTTTTGAAAAATTCAGTTTTCAAATTTTTTTTGGGTAACCTTGAAAATATTTTTTTTCGAAAGTAGTCGTGTGACGTATCAAATTAAAGCTCATAATATAAGCTACATTTTGATACTTTTCCCACTCATCTATGTCAATTCCAGCTTGATTTATGCGTCATTTTGTGATTGCACTTATGCAGAAAATTTGGTTTTTTTCCATATTTCAGAAGGGTATAACTGGAAAACTACAACACATAAAAATCTGATATTTTGTACTTCAACATATCTCAGGTGGTACTTCATGACAACCAAGTATGACTAAAATCGGAGGTGGTCACGTTTTTCCATTGGTTCACTTGACATGGAATGACCCCAAATCCTTATTCAAGTTATCTTGCAGTTGGAACAGGCCGGAGCAAAAGTAATTGGCTTTACTTCAGACGGCAGCCAGTCCAATAAAAAGACATGGTCAAATTTAGGAATCTGTGGGAAAAGAGGAAAAGTTAAGTGCAGCATTCAGAATCCAGCAGACGAAAACAGAAAAGTCTGGGCATTTTCGGATGCTGTCCATATACTAAAATGTGTGAGAAACTTCTTTCACGACAAAGCGTCTGTCTTGTACAACAGTGAACCTATCGATTATGAATTCTTTCGGAAAGTATATAAACTTGACACTAGTGATGGGTCTGCAGGACTTAGGATCTGCCCAAAATTGACAGCTGCTCACCTTGACCCTACGTCATTCCAACGTATGAATGCGAGATTGGCATTCCAATTATTTAGCAATAGCATGGCTAATGGAATGAAGTTTTTTCGTGAGACAAAATCTGAAGTGTTCGTAGGAAGTGAAAGAACAGAAAAGTTTACTAGAGAAATGAATGATCTTGCTGATGCTTTAAACTCATCTATTCCGCAGAGGGGACTCTACAAAGAATCGAAATCTCACAAGGCACTCTTAAAATTTCTTGAAATTTTGAATTCAGAAAATAAAAACACTTTCGCCTCAGATAGAACACTAGAATCTCTGAGAGTTACCTTAACAAGCACTCTGGAAGTTTCAAATTATTTGTGGAGCAAACAATTCAAATATGTACTCACTGCTAAATTTAATCAGGATCCTTTAGAACGTCACTTTGGAATTATGCGCTCTTTAACTTGTGATGACCATCCTTCTACAGTCGACTTCTTGCATCTACACATGTTGCAATCTGTCTATGTTCCACTTAAACTTGCCTTGGCATCGGGAACTAATTGCCAACCAAAAAGTGAGTCCCCACTTACTTCTTTTGTTAATCAAATACGTGTGATGTGTAAAGAAGTAGAGAATAAAAACAAAGCAATAACAAAATCAGTACAAGCCAACATCAAGGAAAAAGTAGTTTTAAATGATGCGCGATGCCATGACTGGGAAGAATTACCTGAAATTAAGGCCGGTGCTACTAGAGAATGTCTCGTTTATTACTTAGCAGGCTACATTATTCGAAAAACTACTGACATTACTGATTGCGACAACTGCTCTGTTATGTTGAGAAATAATAATGTCTCCACTTCATCAGCTGCTCTGTGGACAAAAATAAAGGATTATGGTACAATTAAAGACACTGCCTATTTAACGCATCCTTCAAATGGAGTTTATCATGTGCTGTTACAAGCAGAGATGGTAATTGCCACAAAACTACGTTCATCTAGCGACATGTGGGGTGATATATTTTATGAATGCCTAGACAGTATTGAGGAAATCAATATACATTCAGTAGATAGCATAGGATGTTGCCATGAACACACGTTAGACATTGTAGGCAAGCTGGTGTTAAGATATTTAAAGTGCCGTTTCTTTTTTCGTGCGAAAGAAATCCGAAGAGAAATGATAAGTGGAAAGTCGGCTAAGTCATCTCGGAAATTTTCGAAGGTTTCTAACTGCTGACAGCATACCAAGGTGAGTTCATTACTTTTAATCATGTAACTTTTGTGTTCATATTATCATAGTATATTTTTAAAAAGCCCTCAATGACGCATAGGATTTAAATGAAATGCCTTACTACCATGCGGACGGAGGAGATTTAAACACCCAACCTTCAGTTTTTAACTTTTTACACAAATGGTTATAAAATTGTTAGAACCGAATGGATTTTGATGGAACTTTGACTGATATGTAGCCTTAACATTGCAGTATAATCTTGGATGATCATAAAGCTAAATTTTATTTATATTTGATTATTTATGTCATTGCTAACGAAAAATAGAATAGCCAAAACAAAACTGTACACTATGGACACTCCTGTTAAATAGACTGTGGACACTCTTTATGAGCTATTATAAATTATACCCTTGTCAGTTGTTCTTGAGGGTGGCGATGTGGCCTTGTCCTTCAACAATTTACAAACATGTACGTACAGTCCTTGTTAAAATTTTCTCAACGTAAAATCAGTTTGCATAATAGATAAGATATAAATCTAACACATAATATTAATTTTTATATTAAAACTAAGGAAAAGAATAAATAATTGATTTACTGTTACATAACTTAGTAATTTAGTTTGGTTTGGTAAAGTTTATCAAGGCAGACACAACACATAATCTCTGAGGTATCGACTTTTATGCTTTGTTGTACTTTACAATTTCTCCATTACAGCCTTGGCACCCTTAAACTGTCTAAACCTTCACTGTTGCTTTCAAGAGTGTGCTGCAAACTAATTTTTTTCTCCTCCTTAGGGGGCTTCTTTTCAAAGACATACCAAGGTTTCCTAAAATATATATATGACATGTCCATCAAGATTCCAAGACCTTACATCCGGAAGAGATATTGTGCTATTGAAATATTCGTTAAAACTGCAAAAAGTAAAGTTTGACATAATATGGAGTCGAAAATTTAACCCTTTTTAAAATCATAATGCAATATCCTAAAACTACATTACATATACCTATAAATATATATTCTAAAAGAGTGGAACTTGATCTACAGCCTGGTAAAATTTTCCTTTTCATAAATTTAAATCTGTACTAGAGAGAACAAATTATAGGCCAATTTAGTACTAGGGTCTTGACGAGGTATGGAGGACGGCATTGAGATGATAGTAATAATTTGAAATAAGTTTATATTTGTTTCGAAACTGAACGTCTGTCTGATGTTTCTCCCCCGTTTCTGCTATTTCACGCGTATATTTTCACAACAACTAGCGATGCTAACGCCACGCTGCGGCCGGACCATAGAAGCTCCACTAGTGATCTCACTTTCTCCTTCCAAACGCTATGCTAATAGCATTAATTGAAGAAAGGATCCTAGAAGAGCAGTTTGGATTTTGGAAAGGGTGCTCAACAATACAAGCCATGCAATGCATACAGAAAGAGATTGAAACAGCTCTGGCATCACTCTGGCAAACTATATGCGGTCTTTGTCGACTTCACAAAGGCCTTTGACACAATTAACAGGAAAATACTGATAAACAAATTAGAAATGCTGATAGGGAAAGAGAATTATTTGGCAAGATTGATTAGAAATATTCTGAGTAGTACCGTAACTATGTGGAAATAAGTGATGACATCTCAAAATCAAATCTGAAACAACAGACGAACGGAGTTCTCCAAGGAGATCCACTGAGTCCCATTCTGTTTACCATTGCAACAGCAGATGTCACCAGGGTTGTTATGAAAAAGCCGGCCTGGTTTTAGCCGGCCGGTTTTAACCGGTTTTATCCACTTGAAAAAAGCCAGGCATTTTATCCGGCTAAAATCAAATTGAATAAAAATAATTGAAGTTCCTTTCATGTTTTTATTTCCAGATATCACAAATTTAAAAGTTACAATCTCAGAACCTTTAGTAGGACTACTGAGTGCAAATGCAGAGCTACCAGTTTTATCCACTTGAAAATAGCCAGGCATTATATCCGGCTAAAATCAAATTGAATAAAAATAGCCTAATTGAAGTTCCTTTCATGTTTTTATTTCCAAACATCACAAATTTAAAAGTTACAAGCTCAAAACCTGTAGTATGCCTACTTAGGCCTGAGTGCAAATGCAGAGCTACCAGTTTTATGAGCCAATCCATGTGAAAGTGGACAAAGGTGGTTACATCTTTTTTTTACGTGACATGGACATGTTATATATCAAAGTAAAGCGAAAAGACTGTAGAATTTGAAAATAGATTCACAATTCTATTAAATTAAAGGTATCTATATAATAACAACTGCTGAAATGTGTATTTTTTTTGTTGACTGAAATTTATAATTTAACATGTTGGCTAGTACTGCATTATACTCATGGAATCAGTAGATTTGCTGCAATTTTTAATTTCACCCACAAAAGCACAAATAAGTGAATATTTTGTCATCATAAAACAAATTTTTAAGATGAGTTCAACTGAAGATATTCATCAAATCAATTTTCAAGGTATCCTTGTCACACCCGTCACAAAAAACATGTAATAGTTTGGGCAGAAAGCCAAGTAATCATTGTATAAAATGGAAACTTGGTAAAACTTAAGATATTTCAATACAGAAGACACACCTAAAATATAATTTTGAAATGCCTACTATTTTGGCTTAATTTTGATGTGACGGGTGTGACACATGTTGTGTGATGGGTGTGACATATGTTGTGTGACGGGTGTGACATTTATGTAAAATGCCTTTTGCAGCTTTTGTATAGTGATTATTTCATGCAGATGTTGAATAAATCATATGTTTGCATTAATACTATCTTTAAAATGGCTCTTGGATTTCTGTGGTAGAGAACAGAACTTCTTTGCAAGACGAAGAAACTACGATCTACCAGCTTTGACTATGGATGACATAGGTGACCAGTGGAAATGTCACAAATGTTTTAATGTTGGTAAAGAAGTGAGGTAAAGATCTAGTGATCCCCTATAGAGGCCATGAAGACTTTTAGGGTTCAAACTTTCAACCTTCAACATTTTTAGACTTTTAGCACATGAAGATGGTAAGGTTGTCAGTCTTATACACTGGCTGCCTTTGCCCCAAAATTGCTTCAGGTACTCATTTCTGTTAGAGGATGAGTTGACCTCAGGGCCATAGTGCCAGCAGAAGGATTAGGCCAATTGAAAAATCTCAAAAACCTCATCAGGAATTGAACCTGTGCCCTTCCGGTTTGTAGCACAGTGCCTCAACCAGCAGCATGACTTTGTACCCCAATAAACTAAGTGAGAAGTGATATCCTAATTAATTCTGTGCCTGATTTCTGTACTGGTAACTGGGTATCTTAGAACTGCTAAGAAATTCAGACAGACAATACCTCTAACAGCCTATGAAATGAGTAGGCCCACATGGAAACAAATGAAGGAGTACAGATAGAAAAACAATCAGCCAATCTAAATATAGCTACACAATATTATTTTTGTATGAGAGACAACAAAAATGTCCTGGTGACAAGAATAACCAGATCCACATCAATTCAGTAAAAGTTTGTGAAGAGCTCAGGCTTCCAAGTAGTCCAGGATTTTAGAGTAGAGGACAATAAAAACTGCCTAACTAGTACCGGAGGAACATTTCACTTCACAACTTTACACAAGCCTGTTAAAAATATGGACAGAGTGGAAAAAAGACTAACAAGGGAATTCTTTTTTATGCTGGTGTTGGGATTCCCCAGGATTGGTATATTATCACAAAAAATTTTCATGAAATTCATGCAAAATGGTACAGAGGCAGAAGGTGCAAAGTGTGGTTAGCGTTGCAGATTACAGATCCATTGGCCTGGGTTCGATCCCCGGTACCTCTTCGAATTTTTCTGAGGTAGGGAGGTCTGGTAGGGGTGCATTCAGCCTCGTGATTCAAATTGAGGAGCTACTTGATAGAGAAGTAGCGTATCCGGTCATGAAAACCACCATTAATGGCCGTGGGTGACGGCATGCTGACCACATGCCCCCCAATCCTACCATCTGCCTACGGTAGATGATGCAGCGGTCGGGTGGTAGGCAAAGTCCCTCCAGGGACGGAGTTTAGTTTAGTTTAAGTCTCGGTTATAAGTTGATGTTGTCACATCCGACATGTCACATCCGTCACACTGATAAAGTAAATTTTCAATAACTATATAAATATTTTTGTAAAATCTAATTATGCATTTCAGTATGTTTATCAGTCCTCTTACTTGAAAAAATAAAACAAATATAGTGAAGCTAATCAATTCACAGAAATTTCAATTAAACATACATAAGAAAAAACCTTTGTCCAATTATGGTCACACCCGTCACATGCACAATATATTTTCCAGCTCAAGCATACAGCCTTAAAAAAAAACATTAGATCATATTTTGTACTTCCAATGGGTTGGTATGTTAACACAAAAAACTTTGATGACATTCCTGCAATATGGTTCAGAGGTAGAAAGAAATAAGTGTAATGAAATCTGTCCAAATGTCACACCCGTCACTATGGATTGGCTCTTATCCACTTGAAAAATGCCAGGCATTTTATCTGGATAAAATTAAATTGAGTAAAAATAATTGAAGTTTCTTTCATGTTCTTATTTCCAAACATCACAAATTTAAAAGTTACAAGCTCAGAGACCTGAAATTTTATTTAGTGTAATTTAATACAGTGAGTCCCACGCAAGAGTTGGCCAATGACACGGGTTTCTGCATCGCGGCGGGCATTGTGTGGATATGCAAGAGGAGAACATTTTCAACATCTCTTGTGATGAGGTACATGGTTATTTTCATTGTAATTTTAACTGTAAATGTGAGAACCTGAATCACTACACCGATCGCGGCTTTATTTGCATAGATATTTCACCCGATCGCTCGGGAGTTGGAGCTGTACCCGCCGTTGGCGTCATTGGCCAACTTTTGCGTAGGACTTACTGAACCACTTCACTGTGTAATTCCCAGCAATAGTTAATTACCGTATTTACTCCAATATAATGCACCCTCGAATTTAATGTACACCCTGATTTTGAAACTTAAAATCATAAAAAAAGAGTTTGTTAGCGAATGTAATGCGCATCAATAGGAGGATATTTTATTTGGAATTTTTCATAGTATTTATAGAATAATGAACCAACACATAAACATTTACAGTTAACTGCCAGTTTTAGGCCTACAAAGAGGCCTATAGGCATGGCTCATCATTATTCACTAATGTGTTCATCAATGGAATCCTCGGAGGTGCTTATTTTTTATTGCTAAATGGGCAAACAAAACGTTAAATGAATGTTTCACAATAAAAGCTGATACCGCTCTTAAATGAGTTTAAAATCGACAATGCACAATATTCCACATTTGCACTTTAGAACTGACAAAAACAATTTTTTCATTATGTTTCAGAAATTAAATTTCATATGGTGTAGGCTAACGAAAAAATGAACGAAGTCGAGAATTATAGCAATGCATTGTTATGTAGATCAATATTACCTCCGACCTACAAAACGGATTTGTACTAGAATTTAACGCGCACCTCAGTATTGAAATCTACAAATGGACAAAAATAGGGCACGTTATATTCGAGTAAATATGGTAAATTCACCATTCATCATAAGACACTTGCATATTTGCTTTATTCTGCCTGTTGATGTATACAAGCTTCTGGGCTTTTTCATTGCCTAGTCTGTTTCTCAGTTTTGTTTGTATTAACCCAAATGAAGAAAATACTCTTTCTATTGATGCAGAACTGGCCGGCATACAATGTAAAGATTCTATGGCTTGACAAAATTCCAGCGATAGGTGATTATGCTCAGGGTTGAAATGTTTAAAACAAGTGTTTAAAACATGTTTAAAACAAGGGCTTGTGTTTTTTTTAAGTTTGTTTAAAACGTTTTAAACAATCTGTTTTAAACATGTTTTTTTTAGCATATGTTTAAATCATTTTTTAATTGTGTGTTATATTTAATTATGAAGACAATTTACATTTTGTCAAGTCAGTGACACCCTGTTAGTGTTGTAAACAGAAAACAAACAAAAAACTAGGGCCAGAATACCAGAAAATCATGTGAGGTGGTGTCTTTTGTATCCTTTTCCTCCAGACTTCTCTATCCTCTGTCGCCAGCTACCAGTTTTTGATTTCGAGTAATTGATTTCAATTTTTTCTGACTGCATCCTACCATCTATTTTGTGGTCTTCCTTTTTAAAGAAAGAGATTATAGCGTAGTGGTTGAGGCGCTGCGCTACAAACCGGAAGGTCGCGGGTTCGATTCCCGATGAGGTCGTTGGAGTTTTTCAATTGGCCTAATCCTTCTGGTGGCACTATGGCCCTGGGGTCGACTCAGCCTCTAACAGAAATGAGTACCAGGAGCAATCCTGGGGGTAAAGGCGGCCGGTGCGTAAGGCTGACAACCTTACCACCTTCACGTGCCGAATGTCCAAAATCTGGGAGCATCAACCTCCTGGAACCCTCTGGGCCTCCATGGCCTGTATAGGGATCACTTTACTATTATTAATATTAAATATTGAATGTGTCAATTTGGCAACACTGTAGTAGGATATTCCTTGTAAGTTTGATAATGTAAGGCGGCTAAGACCACGTAAAGCATGGTGAAAGTCAATCATCAGTTGAGCAGTAAAGGCAGTAATTAAACAGTAGTTTGTATTATTTTTTATTAATAATGAACTATTAAATCATAAACAAATACTTCTGGTACAAAATGTATTTTCAAATACTATTAAGTCTACGACTCGTAAATCTTGAACATCTTAGCACAGGGTGTCATTGGATTGACAAAATGTAAATTGTCTACATAACTTAATTAAATTTAACACCCAATTAAAAAGTGTTATAAACATATGCTAAAAAATGTTTAAAACAAATTGTTTAAAGTGTTTTAAACATTTCAACTGTATATATATATATACATATATATATAGGCTACATATATATATGTATATAATAGGCCCTATAAGGTAAGGGCACCAGTAGTTGACACGTTAAGGAAATGTGAGACATTCTTTTGATCCTGTAACTCTACTTTAAAATGTCAGAGCATTCTACAATATATTTTCAGACAGGTGGATGATCCTATTTTAATTTGCATATATGGTTTTAGTTAATTCATGAACATTTATATTAAAAATAAATTTATTTTTAAACCCCTTGACAGGCACCTATAGCTGACAACATACAAAAAGACAGGATCCTAAAGCTGACATAAGTGGTACCTATACCTGACACCTGTCTCAAATCCTAAAAATCAGGCTATAACTAGGGAATAAAGATGTTTTTTAATGTTTCTTACTGTGTGCAGAAAGGTTATCTATAAATATATAAACTTCTATTTTACCATAATTATTTTAAATCAATTTTTCAGCCTTAAAATTGTATTAGGCCATACAACTTAAGTAAGAGAATAATTCATTGAAGTATTTTTTTAAAATGAAATCTTGCAAACTTATTTTTTGAATTTTAAAAAATACTAAGAAATAATGCTAGGACCCTACAGGTGTCTTAAGTACTTTTACATTCAAATATTTCAGATACGTAATTAATTACCGTTGTTATAAACCAAAGCGAAATACTAAATAATTAACTTACTGTAGCATGAAATTAATATATCACCAAGTGCTTGAACTGCTTCTATTTCCTTTATTACAGCCTCAAATTGATTCTAGGTCCCAAGGAAACAATCCATATTTCTGAAACCCTTTCTGCAGGATTTGAAATGTTTATTTTCTAACACAGAACTCGGTCAAAATCGTGCTTCTTTATATCTATATTTTCCAAACACCAATCTTGCACTTTTTACTTCCAAGGCAACTTTAAGGTACCGATAGTAGAAAACTGCAACATACATACGGCATCTGTATATAAAGCAATCAGTTCAATGCCCTTCTCTGAACAGAACTGACTAATGGCATGATGCATGTGGTGTACAGCCATTTATAAACAGTATGATTGGCAACTTAATATTCCCCTTCATTAGCCAAGGGTACAATAGATTTCCAATATTGTGAGTTATCCACCATTTTTGTGGCCATCCAATAGACCATTCTTTTGGAACAACAAGCGCTAAGGCGAGCTGTACTAACTGAACACTATCATTAAAGGAGCAATTTCTCTAGGAGTGCTTCATAATGTGTTCAGAGTAGTAATATTTCTTTTTCATCATTATTACCTCCCTGATAGACTGGACTGCTTCCTCACTCTGCTTAGGACTTTTTCATCCTTGCGATTGAGGAAGAAGAAAGTTCATAAATAATTTCTAGTTGGGACCTGAAGAATGGAGATTGATTCCTTCTCAACAAAATAGGTTTGCACATCCTCAAGCATTTGGCTAATATTGTTTTGGTATAACTAGATGTTAAATTTTGATGTATTCTCTGGCTTATAATAGGACTCCTTTGCAAAAATGCATACCATTTTTTTACTGGGGAAGGAATCTTGTACAATGAATTTTTACTCAGCAGCCAGCTTTCTTATTTAATATGCTATAGAAATGTATATTTGGAGATCTGGAGACTCATTATCATCCATGCATCCATGGGAATACTCAAGAATAAACAGTCTCCTAAAGATGACATGTTGGATACCTAAAGCTGACACCCCCTGTCGTCTATAGGTTCTGTAAGTCCTAGACCAATAAAAATTTCATATTAATTAATGTTGTGAAATATATGTTTAAACTAGTTCAAAAATTAAATATTTTGTATAGAACCTGAAGCTGACACATGTGTCAACTTCAGGAGCAGTGGTAATTTGCAAGAACCTATGGCTGACAACCCTACTAAAGGGCTAAACACACATTTTCTTCTGCAAACAACTAACTAAAAACATTATTAAACATCCTTTACCTCAACAGTACATTCAAACATCAGATAAAAATGAAATAAAATTATTTGAACCTAAAGCTCAGAACTTGCCTTTCTTGTGATTTTGTTTAGACATTCACTGAAATCTGCTTCATTCTCTGCAAGCACTTTTTCAATCCAACACCATCCACATGTAATAATGCATAAGGCTGAGGTTTTTTTACTGCTGCCAGAAAACAAGTTTTGGCAATGTTGCCAGATTTATGTGAGGCTTCTTTGATCAATATTAAATTTATTTCAAACAATTAAAAAATGTATGTCGACTATAGGTGCACTGTCGACTATAGGTGCCCTTACCTTACATTAAAATGGTTGATTTAAACAAAATGAACAATTTAAACTTTTTTTAAACAAACAACATTGTTGTAAACTTAAAAAACGTTAAAAAAAACACGTTTAAAACAACCAACATTGTTGTTCACATATAAAACGTTTTAAACAAAAAAAACATGTTTAAAAAAAAACGTTTTTTTTTGTTCTTTTTAAAAAAAACATGTTTTTTATCAACCCTGATTATGCTTCAGATTTGTGTAATTGATGGAGAAATAAGTATAAAAAATCCCTTTAGGTAGGCCTACAGGGCACAGGCTGAGGTAGATTTCATAGTGCTTTTTATGAATTTATTGGGGTAAGTGTAGAATAAAAACTGAAATATTTTTTATAAAAAAGAGAGTTGTTAATTATGTATTAATTGATATCTTTTATTGTTTCATTTTTAATTTGGCCAAGGATAATTGTTCTAAAGATATTTAACTAGGCCTATTATTTTTAATATTTCAAACTTTATTTCATTTGTAATTTTAGCCTCAGTTGGTCCTCATGAATTCATTTCGGCATGCCTATTGGCTGAGGTATATTTTAAAGTGTTTTTTACTTTCAAAACTTCAAATCTCTCCTTATATGAGCGCTATTGAGAAACTAGTTGTTGATTTAAAGATTGCTCATCAAGAGCTTTTCAACGATACCCCACAAACATGGTTTTAAAAATTTTTAATTTCCACCCTCACCCCCACAACCACTGAATCATTGGTATCTAATTTATGCAGACAAAGTTTCCCTCTAAACCCCATAGGGCCCTAAATATAATTTTTTTCAAAATTTCAACCCGCTCCCACTTCCCCCAACTAGGAAAAATTGATTTTAGCCGGCTAAAATCATGATTTTAACTGGTTAAAATTGAAAAAAAAACCACTGGTCAGGTCTTTTTCAATTTTAGCCGGCTTTTTTACAACCCTGGATGTCACAGAAACAATGCCAAAGGAGAGGGTCAGGCTGTACTTATACGCAGACGATATGGCGAGTGTGTCTTCGAGCCAAGCAGATCTTCAGATGGCATTCGACAGAATAATAAGGTGGTCCGAAGAAAATGAACTGAACTGAAATGAGAAGAAGACAGTTGCAATGACGTTTAGGAGGGAGGGAAGCAAGGGGCTATAATATATAAGAACAAAGCTTTACAAACAGTACCCCATTTCAAGTACTTGGGGGTCACACTCCAAACAACAGGTAATGTCTTTACGATCCATGTTCAGGATAGAGTGAATGCTGCAGTGAAAGCAATGAGTGACATCAGACAAATTCGGAAAATATCCCTGGAAACGGCAAAGAATCTTTTCGAGCTGAAGATCACACCAATAGTGACGTATGGGCTGGAGATTATATGGTAGTAGTAGTAGTGCATAGATCGCGAGCGATCCTTAGCGATCCGTGGATATTCTCGGCAGAAGGGTGCCACCGTTGCACTTATGTGAATCTTGGCCTAGAGCGCACTGTGTCACTAACACATTTCCTCCACTTCACTCTATCTTGTGCATTTCTTATAATGTCCGTCCAAGATGAGTTCATGGATTCCTTAATCTCATCGCTCCACCTTGTCCGCGGTCTTCCTCTCCTTCTGTTTCCGTTTGTCATACCCAGCATTATGTCTTTTTCGAGGGAGTTCTCTCTTCTCATAACGTGTCCAAAGTATGCCAGTTTCCGTTTCAGCGCCTGTGCTTCCAACGAACACTCTGGGACTAACTCATCTATGATTGACTTGTTGGTTCTTTTCTCTGTCCATTTTACTTTAAGTAATTTCCTCCAAGCCCACATCTCAAATGCTTCGATTTTCTTCAACTCTTTTTTCCTCAAGGTCCAACTCTCGCATCCGTAGAGCACTATTGGGAATATCATTTGCTGGATAACTCTCATTTTAGTTCTGATTGAGACACCCGAGTCATTTATGATTTTGTATAACTTTCTTTAACCCAACTTTGCCTAAAATTATCAGTTTCTTTACTTCTTCTGCCCAACGGCCTGAATTTGATATGACAGATCCTAGAAACGAATGACTTTTCACTATCTTTATCTGTTCACCATTAGATTATATGGACCCACTTGAAATGCAAACAGCTTGCGGATTTGGAGAGAATTAAAGCCACCTTTCTAAAGAGAGCCCTATGCGTATCCAGTATGCCCCATCACGATTGATATATATGTAATGGTGAGAGAGACCTTTTTCATTGAGGATTTAAGACTTAAAATGCTATTACCTTCAACACAGGGATACGAAGAACTGATGGGATGCCTGAGGAAGAAGAGAGAGGAGATATGGCCTGAGTTTTTCTCCACTGAAGTGATGACATCACACGAATGGATGCAGGGGTCTTACGAGCTAAGGTACACAGTGACAAGGTTTTCTGTGCATGGCTTTCACCACAGGATTTGTAAAGATAAGAGGTTCCACTAACCAGGCCCCCAATGTGTGTGCGAACTCTGTGACGGACAGTGCGACAGATATCATGCTTTGGACTCAACTTTGGAATAGGTCCCTTAAAAAAAAAAATTCCATTTCCTGCGTTTTTCTTGTATTTCAGAGTTTTTAAGGCCCACGCGTCATTAACATTTTTTTCTGTCTTTTTTTTTTTTGATTACACAAAAGTTTATATCATTTATTTATATAAACAGATTCATTGCACATTCGACGAATTCTTTACTTGTCAGGCACGCGCCATTTTGGATTGGAGACGTCATGTACTGCTGCCAACATTGCTGGAATTGTGTACCCTAGGTCACGCTGCCAATTTCCAATGACTAATGCGCAATTTCGTAACGCTACGGGTGAAGCTGCAGCTAGCACTTCCAATTAAATTAAATGTACCGAAATGTTTGTTTGTTTGATCTATTTGTGATGGAAATGAATGTATGCAATTCTAAAATTAGTAGGCCTGCAATCAGGGTTGTAAAAAAGCCGGCTAAAATTGAAAAAGACCTGACCAGCGGTTTTTTTCAATTTTAGCCGGTTAAAATCATGATTTTAGCCGGCTAAAATCAAATTTAGCCGGCTAAAATAAATTTTTCCTGGTTGGGGGAGGTGGGAGCGGGTTGAAATTTTGAAATAATTATATTTAGGGCCCTATGGGGTTTAGAGGGAAACTTAGTATGCATAAATTAGACACCAATGATTCAGTGGTTGTGGGGGTGAGGGTGGAAATTAAAAATTTTTAAAACCATGTTTGTGGTGTATCGTTGAAAAGCTCTTGATGAGTAATCTCTAAATCAACAACTAGTTTCTCAATAGCGCTCATATAAGGAGAGATTTGAATTTTTGAAAGTCACACTTTAAAATATACCTCAGCCAATAGGCATGCCGAAATGAATTCATGAGGAAGAACTGAGGCTAAAATTACCAATGAAATAAAGTTTGAAATATTAAAAATAATAGTTAAATATCTTTAGAACAATAATCCTTGGCCAAATTAAAAATGAAATAATAAAAGATATCAATTAATACATAATTAACAACTCTCTTTTTATAAAAAAATATTTCAGTTTTTATTCTACACTTACCCCAATAAATTCATAAAAAGCACTATGAAATCTACCTCAGCCTGTGCCCTGTAGGCCTACCTAAAGGGATTTTTTATACTTATTTCTCCATCAATTACACAAATCTGAAGCGTAATCACCTATCGCTGTAATTTTGTCAAGCCATAGAATCTTTACATCGTATGCCAGCCAGTTCTGCATCAATCGAAAGAGTATTTTCTTCATTTGGGTTAATACAAACAAAATTGAGAAACAGACTAGGCAATGAAAAAGCCCAGAAGCTTGTATACATCAACAGGCAGAATAAAGCAAATATGCAAGAGTCTTATGATGAATGGTGAATTTACCATATTTACTTGAATATAACGTGCCCTATTTTTGTCCATTTGTAGATTTCAATACTGAGGTGCACGTTAAATTCTAGTACAAATCCGTTTCGTAGGTCGGAGGTAATATTGATCTACATAACAAGGCACTGCTATAATTCTCGACTTCGTTCATTTTATCGTTAGCCTACACCATATGAAATTTAATTTCTGAAACATAATGAAAAAATAGTTTTTGTCAGTTCTATAGTGCAAATGTGGAATATTGTGCATTGTCGATTTTAAATTCATTTAAGAGTGGTATCAGCTTTTATTGTGAAACATGCATTTAACATTTTGCTTGTCCATTTAGCAATAAAAATAAGCACCTCCGAGGATTCCAGTGATGAACACATTAGTGAATATTGATGAGCCATGCCTATAGGTCTACTTGTAGGCCTAAAACTGACAGTTAACTGTAAATGTTTGTGTGTTGGTTCATTATTCTATAAATATATAGACAAAATTCCAAATAAAATATCCTATTGATGTGCATTACATTCGCTAACAAACTCTTTTTTTATGATTTTAAGTTTCAAAATCAGGGTGCGCATTAAATTCGAGGGTGCATTATATTGGAGTAAATACGGTAATTAACTATTGCTGGGAATTACACAGTGAAGTGGTACAGTGAGTCCCACGCAAGAGTTGGCCAATGACGTGGGATTCTGCAAAGCGGCGGGCACAGCTCCAACTCCCGAGCGATCGGGTTAAATATCTACGCAAAAAAAAGCCGCGATTGTTGTAATGATTCAGGTTCTCATATTTACAGTTAAAATTACAATGAAAATAACCACATACCTCATCACAAGAGCTGCTGGAAATGTTCTTCTCTTGCATCCACACAATACTGGCACCTTTTCAGGAAATTTTCTTTAACACGCATAATTTCAGCTTCCGAGACAGAGTTAATTTCTCTTGTGATATTGTTTTTAAGTTCTTCTAACAGCATGTGACTATTATTTATGGGGAAACTTCAAAAAAAAAGTGTATAGGTCAATTTCCCATACATTAGAAGAACTTGAAGACAATATCACAAGAAAAATTAACTCTATTTCGGAAGCTGAACTTATGTGCGTAAAAGAAAATTTCCTAAAATGGTGCCAGTATTGTGTGGATGCAAGAGGAGAACATTTTTAACATCTCTTGTGATGAGGTACGTGGTTATTTTCATTGTAATTTTAACTGAAAATGTGAGAACCTGAATCATTACACCGATCGCGGCTTTATTTGCTGTGCCCGCCACGACGCAGAAACCCATGTCATTGGCCAACTCTTGCATGAGACTCACTGTATTAAATTACACTAAATACAATTTTAGGTTTCTGAGCTTGTATCTTTTAAATTTGTGATGTTTGGAAATAAGAACATGAAAGAAACTTCAATTATTTTTACGCAATTTGATTTTATCTAGATAAAATGCCTGGCATTTTTCAAGTGGATAAAACTGGTAGCTCTGCATTTGCACTTAGTAGGCCTAAGTTGGCCTACTACAGGTTCTGAGCTTGTAACTTTTAAATTTGTGATGTTTGGAAATAAAAACAAGAAAGGAACTTCAATTATTTTTATTCAATTTCATTTTAGCCGGATAAAATGTCTGGCTTTTTTCAAGTGGATAAAACTGAGGCCTACTACAGGTTCTGAGCTTGTAACTTTTAAATTTGTGATCTTTGGAAATAAAAACATGAAAGGAACTTCAATTGTTTTTATTCAATTTGATTTTAGCCGGATAAAATGCCTGGCTTTTTTCAAGTGGATAAAACTGGTAGCTCTGTATTTGCACTCAGTAGGCCTAAGTAGGCCTACTACAGGTTCTGAGCTTGTAACTTTTAAATTTGTGATGTTTGGAAATAAAAACAAGAAAGGAACTTCAATTATTTTTATTCAATTTGATTTTAGCCGGATAAAATGTCTGGCTTTTTTCAAGTGGATAAAACTGAGGCCTACTACAGGTTCTGAGCTTGTAACTTTTAAATTTGTGATCTTTGGAAATAAAAACATGAAAGGAACTTCAATTATTTTTATTCAATTTGAATTTATCCGGCCTGGCTTTTTTCAAGTGGATAAAACTGGTAGCTCTGCATTTGCACTCAGTAGGCCTACTACAGGTTCTGTGCTTGTAACTTTTAAATTTGTGATGTTTGGAAATAAAAGCATGTAAGAAACTTCAATTATTTTTATTCAATTTGATTTTATCCGGCCTGGCTTTTTCAAGTGGATAAAACTGGTAGCTCTTCATTTGCACTCAGTAGGCCTAAGTAGGCCACTTAGGCCTACTACAGGTTCTGAGCTTGTAACTTTTAAATTTGTGATGTTTGGAAATAAAAACATGAAAGAAACTTGAATTATTTTTATTCAATTTGATTTTATCCAGCCTGGCTTTTTTCAAGTGGATAAAACTGGTAGCTCTGCATTTGCACTCAGTAGTCCTAAGTAGGCCTACTACAGGTTCTGAGCTTGTAACTTAAATTTATGATGTTTGGAAATAAAAACATGAAAGAAACTTCCATTATTTTTATTCAATTTGATTTTATCCGGATAAAATTGCCTGGCTTTTTTCAAGTGGATAAAACCGGTTAAAACCGGCCGGTTAAAATCAGGCCGGCTTTTTTCATAACAACCCTGCCTGCAATACCTCAAACACTAGTACAATATTTACAATAATAATAACAACAATATTTACAATAATAATAACAATAATAATAATAATAATAACAACATCTGGCTTATTGAGTGAAGGCTTCGCAGCCCATCTCACTGTAAACCATAGCCAGCATTTCGTAAATGATAGAAGATAGCCTATCAGGACTGTTTATCCTGTAGACTAGAGTTTAAAGTTAAGTATTATAGGTTTAGCGCCTTTACTTGTAAATAAATTATTATTATTATTATTATTATCATTTTCAGCATTCTATAAACAATGGTTTTCCGAAATACATGTTTCACATTTGGGGACTTGAACCAATCTGCTGAACACATGTCTGGGGTTTTGGTGCATATATTGGCAGCAGTGACTTCAGATGTTGCCTCCATTCCTAGTCTCGGCACTTCGGGAATCTTCGCAGTTCATAGCATATCAACGTGTACTTTCGGACTTAGAAAATTTTCGAGGGACTTATATCAAAGTTTATTGTGCGCTATCTTACTTTCATTCATTAAGCCATATTTTACGTATTGTGAAATAGCCTATTTTGTTGCAAGGGTCGTTTTTATAATTGTGAAATATTATGTGGAGGTGCAAGGGGCTTTCTTTATTGTGAAATATTAGGTGACATGTCAATTGCAATTATGCATTACCAGCGTTGATCAACGGCGGGAAATGAGTACTTTGCGACTCACCCTGCTTCCCTTTCCACTAGCCACTCGCCTGGCCGCTTCCCCGCCTGACTGCTTACTGCCTGCCCTGCTTCAATGCAGCCCATGCTGCCATGCCTGTAGCCATGCCGAGCTTGCGTGCAGCATAAATTGATCGGCGAAAGATAGATATATCACCACCTTAGAATGAAAACCACGCATCTCAAAACAGAAGCAAGACCGTCTTGCGTGGTTTTCATTCTAGAAAAACATGTATCTCAACTATTTGGGGAAAAACATATATTGCGACTCACCCGAGTCCCCCACCACTACCGCGTGGAAAGTAGGGGTTTTGGGTGGGGAGAAAAATAATTTATTTTTCCTTTCTTCTCTTCTTCTCTTTCTTTCCCGTCTCTTTCCTCTCACCTCCTCGTCACCCTACCTATCTATCGGAACCTCTAGCGTTATAGCTAGGAGTCTGAACCCCCTACGCCGCGAATGACAGTTGAGCAGTAAAGAAAGATTTCATGTATATAAGCTTATAGGTACTAAGAGTGACTTCATGCATTCGCGAGTGTTAACGCAAGAATCGCTTTTTCAAATTTTGAAATGTTTTGTTTGTTACGAAAAGAGTACTGTTGGTGCAAGGGAATTTTTCTGCATCGATTGAGCTATGTTTTATATCATTGGGAAATATTATGTAAATTTTGATTTTTTATATTATCAAATCGGTGTTTAAAGATCGTGAAATGTGATGTTTGGTACAAGGGTATTTTTTTAATTGTTCGACATTTTCTATAATTCGTGAAATTTTATTTTGTTTTTTATAATGGTAATTGCAACACAGAAAGCGGCAGTAGCGGCCGGCATGAGCCATAGCTGCGTGCGGGAAGATGCGCGGTAGGCGGTGAGGGGAAGCGGCCGATGGAAAGGGGAGCAGGGTGAGTCGGAAAGTATATCCTTGCCACTATTTGTCAGTCAATATTACACTGTGCTGTCCTCTAGAGAGGAAAAACAAAATCTAGTGTAGGCCTATTGCTAGGAAGCGTTATTAAGTGACAAAGCCATGTATGTGTTTTATGAGATACGAGGTTTTCATTCTAAGGGGACGATATGCTGCGCGCCGGCAAAGCTCCACCCACTCTCGCCCGCCTGCTCGTTTCCCCGGGAAAAACATATATTGCGACTCACCCGAGTCCCCCACCACTACCGCGTGGAAAGTAGGGGTTTTGGGTGGGGAGAAAAATAATTTATTTTTCCTTTCTTCTCTTCTTCTCTTTCTTTCCCGTCTCTTTCCTCTCTTCCTCTCACCTCCTCGTCACCCTACCTATCTATCGGAACCCCTAGCGTTACAGCTAGGAGTCTTGACCCACTATGCCACGAATGACAGTTGAGCAGAGAAGAAAGAAAGATTTCATATATAGTTACTAAGAGTGACTTCATGCATTCGCGAGTGTCAACGCAAGAATAGCTTTTTCAAATTTTGAAATGTTTTGTTTGTTACGAAAAGAGTACTGTTGGTGCAAGGGAATTTTTCTGCATCAATTAAGCCATGTTTTATATCATAACACGGCGTTTTTAAAAATTGGGAAATATTATGTACATTTCGATTTTTTGGGTATCAATTCGGTGTTTAAAGATCGTGAAATATGATGTTTGGTACAAGGGTATTTTTTTAATTGTTCGACATTTTCTATAATTCGTGAAATTTTATTTTGTTTTTTATAATGATAATTGCAATTATTAGAGCAAGCTGCGGGCGGCAGTAGCGGCCGGCATGCGCCGGGAAGATGCGCGGTAGGCGGTGAGGGGAAGCGGCCGATGGAAAGGGGAGCAGGGTGAGTCGGAAACTATATCCTTGCCGTTTCCCCTGCTGACCCTCGCTTCTGAGCCAATGCGCACGCTACTGCTTGCTTCCCCTGCATCTCCTATAACGGCTATGTACAGTCGGTCAAATAAAAAACGTCGGGCGGTATTTGATTAAGTATCACTATTTTTTCCCAATTGATCTTTCGCCCAGCAAGCAAGGAAAAGAGCTGATGGCCAGGGGAAGCGAGCCATCACCATCACCACAGATTTTTCATTTTGCCCTTAACCTATCATGCAGGATTAGTTCTAAAACTTACCTCATTAGGAGTTATAGTCTTCTTTATTATTTTTTTTCCTTTAACAGGTAGAGCTATCCTTTTACCCCCACCTCCTCTACCAAGTCTCCCCATAGGTCCCATTCTCGGTATCATCATTCTTGGTGGTGGTCGCAAACCTGGTGGAGGTGGTCTTTGGCCTGGTCTGGGTCTGAGAATAGGCATAGGTGGCCTCGGCGGGATAGCTGGTGGGGGAAATGCACGTGGACCACCTGGATGTGGCGGTGGCATAAATGGTGGTGGAGGCGGTCGCCTAGGTCCTGGTGGAGGCGGAGGTGGTAATAACCTCGGTGACCTCATCCCTGGAGGTGGAGGTCGCATTCTAGGCAAAAGACCTGGTGGTGGAATTGGCAGCATACCTCGTGCTGGTCGTAACATGTCTGGCGGTGGAAGGCGACCCATCATTGGTGGCGGTTTCATAATTCCTCCCCGTCCTTTGCCTCGAAGAACGCTACCGGGCCGACCCCTTCCGCGACCTCTTGCAAGACCCATACGACACACAAACTTCCAAAATAATGAACAATCTGCACAAAATGGCAGAACTACAATATCAACTAAAAAAATCGAATCCAGCAACCACCACTACAGATGAACCAAACGAACAGAAGCGTACTTTGAGTCAGTCTTGACAGGTCACCAACTTCGCAAAATAAAGTCCCGTAAATTCACTTCCTGTGTAAACTGAAAAGTATAAGGTTTGTTCGCAAAGCAGTCAGAAACCAGGAACATATCGTTCGCGCATGCGCTCTTTCTCCACACGCGTTCGCAAAGCGAGAATCCGTGATTCTGATTTCAATCTTCTGTTCGCAAAGCTCTCACGGACAGTTTCTGTACTATAAGAAAAGTTTGCAGGCTCTAGCATGAATTGTTATCAGAGACATGCGCAGTAACCTATTTTCACGCGCCTGACTCCTCCCTCCTATAACATTGAGCCAGATTTATAAACATAGGCTACTTATATGTATGAATAATGGAAGATAATTAAAAATTTCCCAAAATATAGATTATATTGTTGATGTATATTGCATTTATAACATGTCAAAGGGAAATATATATTTTATTTGCATATCATATCGATTAAACGCAGAAACTATCGATTCCAAATTCTTGTAACCATTCGCAAAGTGCAAATCACGGGTAAGTTACAGACTGGACATGCGCAGTACAACAAATTCTCAAGCGGTCACGGATTTTCTTTGCGAACAAACCTAATAACGAATATAATAGGGATGTAGCGAACTAGAACCAACAGATGTCTCCACTGCTCTAGCCGGTATGCGCTAGCCGTTCGTCACTTGTTTTTCGAGTTGTTGTCTGCTGGTTCCATGCTTTTAAATGGCGTTTCATCTTAGCAGACTGAAAAAAACGTTCGAACTTTTCTTTTTTTGTAGCGGGTAAAACGCTACTAGGCGCATTTCTTTGTATATTGGACACTTCCAGAATATATTTACGTGAAAAAACTTAAAGAAAAATTGCAAAAGATAGACGCTATATAAGTCGAAAAGAAAGAAGAATAAGCTGACAAATACTATGAGAAATGCCCGCTATTGTACATTACTATGTTCCCGACGTACAAAATGTTATGCAGATATGAATATTTATATACAGTACTGCTAATTTGGCGATTGGGTATGATTCAAAGTAACTAAAAGAATATACCTCTAGGGTTCAGACAGTAAAATACTAATTGATATACGTGATAAACACTGATTTATGTGGTGTGTATTCGCAGACATTTTTAATACTATTTATTTTCTATATCAAATGCATATTTAGCCTATACCGTCATATTAAAAACGTATTCAAAATATTAAAATATGTTTACATCACGAAAACTTACCTTTCCTGTCCCTCGTAGTTAAAAAAGATGGGAACTTGGGAATCGATTAGGCCTTTTTTTTCTTCTTCTCATTCCTCATTCTTTCTTATTCGTTTTATTATCGGTAAGTTATGCTAGACCATCGTTACATGATTTTCATTTCTAGTTATGAAACAGAATATTGTTAAGAATATTTCATTGCATGACATAGCAGATTATAAAGGCAGAATTTAATAATTATCATACGTTAAGTTATGTAGCCTATTAAATTGGCAACGCTATTGTCACAATTTTTATTCGAAGCCGTTAATCTAACTTGGCTATTTAGAAATCACAGAATTTATATTTTGATATCAGATGCAATAGAAGGCTACAGTAGCCTAATATACACATATTTATACAGCAAACTAAAATAAATAGGCCTAAAATAACAAAATAAATTAAACTGGGAAGTGGTCTTTAAATATAAAGGTGCACTAAAGATACAGTTTAACAAAGGTATAAAGCTAACACCATGTACTGTAATTATCATTGCGTCACTAGATAATTTTAATTTATTTATTGTAACTTACTCTATTTTTAAATGGCCCATAACATCTTCTCGATGCTCACGGCAAATTTAATATTAATTTAACAATTAAAGAATATCTAATCCCCGCACTGGATATAAATATTCATACATTGATAACATATTACTGCAAGTCGAGTACAAAATAATGTCGTCTGTATCGGAAATATCTCACAATATTTGTTCGTTAATCCTTCCATTTTACTGTTATTTAGAGCCTATCTGCTGTGATTTTTCTTTCGTATTTTTGACACTTCAACATTCTAGAAGCGCCCAGTAGACAAGGATGTACGTAAAGTGGCCTCGTGTCCTCTATAAAAATATAAAATTACGAACATATTTTTCGGACTGAGAAGTTGGAGCGCCATTTAAAAGCATGAAGCCAGCAGAAGAAAACTGGAAAAACAAGTGACGAACGGCTAGCGCATACCGGCTAGTACACCCACGCTATCTGTCGGAGAAGTTTGGCGAGCTACATCCCTATTATGTGGACTGATTGTGTCTTCCGAAACGTTTCACAGCGTTCCGATTTCAGCATTTACACTTCGATATTTGTAGCTCCAGGAACATGGATGGTTTAATATTCGCTGAGGGAATTTATAATTTCAACTATCTATTTTCTTTCCACCAACGCCATGCCTATATGATGAAAGATGAAGAGCGCACAATGTGGAAGTGTGTAATAAAGATGGGAAACATTTGTCATAACGTCTATACGTTACGAACATCATACGGAGATACACAATGGTTTGGAATTTCCAAAGGTTTAAGACAAGGTTGTATACTATCCCCATGCCTTTTCAATATGTATAGTGAGCAAATCATAAGAAGAGCCATATTTGAAGAAAGTCAAGGAGTCAGAATTGGTGGAAGGATGATAAAAAATTTAAGATACGCAGATGATACGACCATACTCACAGAGGATGAAGATGAAATGAAAGATCTGCTGAGGAAATTGAAAGAAGAAAGTGAAAAGGCAGGACTCATGCTCAATTTGAACAAGACCAAAATAATGACCACAGGAATGATAAGAAAATTTCAAATTGACGGGACTGAAATAGAAGTAAAAAACGAATACAATTTTCTGGGATCCTTGATAACGAAAGATGGTTACAGTCGGAAAGAGATTAATAGAAGAATATCAATAGGAAGAACAGCAGTGACTAAATTGGACAAAATCATAAAAGACAAGGATATTAGTGTGCCATTGAAAGTCAAACTAATTGAAACGTTGGTGTTCCCCACCGTTACATATGGTTCGGAGAGTTGGACTGTTTTGAAAAGAGACCGGAAAAGAATTGATGCATTCGAACTCTGGACGTGGCGCAAACTCCTGAGAATTTCTTGGACAGAGAAAAGGACGAACAAGTCGGTCCTGGAAGACATAAAACCCACAAGGTCGCTGGAAGCCATGGTAGTTAAAAGGAAGCTTCAGTACTTTGGGCATGTCATGAGAAATCAAGGATCATTGGAACACGACATCATGATTGGACTTGTCGAAGGATCTAGGAAACAAGGAAAACCTCGAACACGCTGGATAGATGATGTGAAGAAAACCGTCAATTTAAGTTGGGAAGCCATTACCCACATTGTAAAGGATAGGAAAGAATGGCGGAAATTGACAGAAGTGAGAACCAGGAACAGGGAACGCACAAACGTCCACTAAGCACGGGAGAAGGCAATGGCAAACCACTCCTGTATTAATTTTAAATGCCTAGTAAATCCAAATAAGGATCACCAGGAGTCTAAACCCAGACTCGAAGGACTACTACTACTACTATACGTTATGATAACGTATTTTAGAACTTGAGAAGTATGATCAGTTGATCACCTAAATCAGGGCTGTCCAACATGCGGCCCGCAAAATAACTTTTTCGGCCCGCAGAGTGGGCCTCTAAATGTATACATTACCCTCAAATACGAAATTTGTAAAGTCAAAATCACAGATATAGAGGAATAGATCGGCAGCGTAAGGGGAGGGACTGAAGCCAACGCGTTCGCTGCGTCGCCATATTGCAATCACCAACAATCTAACGAAAGGAAGGGAAGCGGGCGCGGGAATCAAACAAGAAATGTTTTTTAACGCTGTTTAAATTGGAACTTCACAATCCAGTAAATAAATTAATAAATACAGTTTTATTGTGATTCGGCCATTACAGCAGTAGACGTCACCCTTATGTACTAACTTATAATAAAATCATGTAAACTGATGTAACAAACGTGCCAAAGTGCATGTAATACCTAGTCTTAAGTCTGTATACAGAAGATGCTTCTATAGGATTGATGTTAATGTTAATTAATAGTCACATATCTTTTACATTTATTCAGCTTTGGCTGGTAAACTGGTGACTCGTAAATTTGAGCTTACTTGCTAAAGTTACTAACTAGGAATATTCTAGCTTAGGCCTACACTATGTTACTTGTAAATCACGATTACAAATAAGGAAAATCTAACACTAATGTAATTATTTTTCTAATGCTATTAATGACTGCTTGAAAATGGAATGATTTCTTTTACTATATTTTGAAGTGAAACTTCTTTAGCCGCGGTGGGAGTAAATCGAGAGCTAACCCAAAGTTGCGTTATGGACAAAATCGTCACGAAATTGTTACGCTCAAAATCGTCACGAAATTAGTGGGTCTGTGACGGAATAGACTGGACAGAAAACAATCAACTCAATGATTAGGCTTATCCAAAATTTAGAAAATCCAAAATTAAAAACCTAAAAACCCAAAATTTAAAAAATAAAAAAACGAAAATTCAAAATTTAAAAATTTAGAAATCCAAAAACTAAAAATCGAAAATCGAAAATTAAAAAATGCAAAAAATTAAAAATTAAAAGATCCAAAATATAAAAATCCAAAATTCTAAAATTAAAAAAATTAAATTTTAAAAATAAAAAAATCCAAAATTTCAAAAAACCTAGAATTTAAAAATCCAAAATTTAAAAAATCAAAACATTAAAACTAAACAATCGAAAATTAAAAAATCTAAAAATCCAAAATTAAAATATTCAAAAAATAAAAAAGATCCAAAATTTCAAAAATAAAAAATCCCAAATTTCAAATTTAAAGAAGTAAAAGATCAAAAATTTAAAAATTCGAAAAAATCCTAGATTAAAAAGTCAAAAAACCAAATATTAATAAAGTCCAACAATCCAAAATTTAAAAAGTCAAAAAACCCAATATTAAAAAAGTTCAGCAATCCAAAATTCAAAAAATCTAATAATCCAAAATTGAAAAAATCCAAAAATTAAAACTAGTTTCACTTCTGTCGCGTGGCGTTCCACGCACACTTTTTTTATTTATTATAATTATATGTTAACCTCATATTCAAGGAATTCTCTGATTGAGTAATATGGTGTTTGCAAATCCAGTTTTATTGTTATTTTTTAATAGTCGGCTATGTAATGCTTTTGTTTCGTTTGAAATTTTATTGTACGTTTTTATGCCCATGTATTGTGGCGTATGCTCTAGGAGGGTTAATCTATGGGAACATAATATTAACAACTCTGTTTCTGGTGTTGTGTTCGTGAGTATGTTGTGTGTTGTATTGGCAGTGCTTTAGTTGGAAAATATTTTATGGGGGTACTCACCTTCCATAGAACGCACATCTATTGCGAATTTAATAGTGTTTGTCATTATTAACAAATACACTCTCGTGAATTGGACATTTATTTTTGGACAATATCGTTCCTGTACTGCCAGTACGACGTACCGGAGCACATATTTTCCCCGGTATGGTAGAAGGAAAATAATTTTATACCGGTACGCAGTACCGGTGCGTACCGGCCCAACTAAAGCACTGTGTATTGGTCAAAATTAATGTGTACATGACTTAGAAGCTCTAGTAAATATATTGAAAGAAACGTTAATATTTGTAGATTTCTAAAGAGTGGCCTTCATGATTCCCTGTAAAATGAATGGGTCAAAATTCGTATGTTTTTTTTATATTTCTATATATTTTTTATTTTGTTTTTTAAAGTTGCTTTCCCATTCGCTGAAGTTTCCCCAGACAAATATTCCTCAAACCAGTATTGAATGAAAATAGATGTAATAGGCCCAGTTTAACAATAGTAATTTGGAAAAATTTATAAGTGAATGTTAATTTGACCGCCAATATAGTGGTATAGTATGTATTTCAAATTACAGGGATTCCCAAACAACACTGTGGTTCGCCATTTCACTATAAATTCGGGATTATGTAGGCAGAAAAACAATTTTCCGTAATGAATACGTGGTATTAAAGCGGACATGTTGGTGATACCAATATGGCGTCGGCACTGCTTCCCTTGCCCCTCTTCGCCCCTGAATCGGCTTCACTGCTACCTGCAGTTAAGGATACGACGCTGCCGATCTATTCCTCTATATCTGTGGTCAAAATATAGACACTACACTATCAAATTCTCAGTATACTGGTGGGGTTGGAGTATATGTTAAAAAAAAAGATTACAATTTAGAGTTATTAGCAAAGTTAGTGTGGACTATACATTTTGGGCTCTTGCAATTAGCATTGTTATAAACAATCAACGGAAACGAATTTTGGGGGTATATTACCGTTCCCCTAATTCATTAATGTATGATTTTTTTTTAATCACTTTACAAATTGGTTAGACAATATTAATATATATGTTGGACAAAATTCTACATCTATTACCATTGTTGGAGATTCTAATATCAATTGGTTACTGCAAGCAGATAGAAATGTTACGCGTATGAAGGAAATTACTATGGCTTTGGGTTTGCAACAGTTAATTGATGTTCCTACACGTATTACAAATGTATCACAGACAATAATCGATCATGTATTTTCTGATGAATGTGATATCAAGTGTAGAGTTCTACCCGAGTATAATATACCTGATCATGAAACAATTGAGGTTTGTTGGAATGAGGTAGATAGCATGAGGAAGATACTCTGTTGATTAAGGGAAAAGTAAACTTTGATAAACTTCGAGAGAGTCTTCAAATGTGTGATATACAGTCATTAAAAGGTGAACAAGATTTGGATGTTGAAGTTAAAAAATTTATAGAAATTATAGAAGACGAAGTTATCAGTTCAAGAGAAAGAGATGTTGTAATTAAGAAGGAGCAATACTGTAGATACTTTAATAAACAAGTGGTTGAGGCTAGATGGGAAAAAATTAGGATATATAAAGTTTTTAAAATGAAGAAATATCAAGTAATGAATGGATTAATAACTGAGGAGGAATTGAATGAAACATGGAATAACTACAAAATAAAGAGAAATAGGTTTGCAGCAGTACTTCGAAAAAGTAAAAGAGAGCTTTTGTCTCGGAAAATTGAAGAATGTGGAAATGATGGGGGAAAAAATATGGTATATTCTTAAAGAAATGTTGAGTAACTATAAAGTGACAGTGAAAAAGATACAAATTAATGGTCAAGTTGAAGAAGATGATAAACTTGCAGTAAATAAATTAAATGAGTATTTTGTTGAAAGTGTTAAAGAATTGGTGGAAATTATTCCTGATAGGCCATATGAGAATTTGGTAGAACAAAATGAATCTAGTTTTGAGGATTTTGATCAACCAAATGATGAATACATTAAAATGATTGTTTGGCAGTTGAAAGGTAAAGATCAAATGCAACCAAATGCTGTAGTGTTGAAAGAATGTTGGGATATACTGGGACCTGAAGTGTGCAATATAGTTAGAAAATCTCTTACTAAGTATGAAGTTCTTAATGAACTAAAAACTTCTAAAATAACGCGAGTGCCAAAAATAAAAGGAACTCAGCAAATGAGTGAAATGAGACCAATAAATGTTCTACCAGCTTTGGAAAATGTAATTGAAAACGTAGTATATAATCAAGTGTTGCAGTTTGTAAAATACAATAATTTATTAAGTGACTATCAAGCTGGATTTAGAGAAAAGCATTCAACGGAGTCTGCAATCAATTTTGCCATCGAGGACTGGACAAGAAGTATAGGTGAAGGTGATTTTGTGGTGGCAGTTTTTTTAGATCTGAAAAGAGCATTTGAAACAATAAATCGAAGTATACTGTGCCAGAAACTTGAAAAGTTGGGAATGAGAATGGGTCCTCTGAAATGGTTTGAGAGTTATCTCAGTGGAAGAAAACAAAAAGTAATGTTAGGAAGTACTGTATCTGAAGAAATGATTAATGATAATGGTGTACCACAGGGAAGCAAATTGGGACCTTTGATGTTTATACTGTTTATTAATGAGCTGCCCAAAATCCTTAAGTATTCATCAATAAAACAGTTGTTCGCAGATGATACCTTGATTTACATTAGAACCGAAAATCTGGATAATGGTATTGCCAAAATAAATGAAGATTTAGAGATTGTGAATATGTGGCTACAAATGAACAAGTTGTGCTCAAATGTAATGAAGATAAAAGCTATGATAATCAAGAAAAGAAACAAAATACTAAATAGGAGCGCTGAAGTGAAAATAAACAATGTACAGCTGGAATTAGTAACAGAGTTTAAATATCTGGGTGTAACAATTGATGATGAACTACAGTTTACAAGTCATTATGAAAATGTTATCAAGAAATTGAAGAAGAAGACTTCAGTTCTCAGAAGGGTGCAATACTGTTTACCAAAAAAAGCTAGGAAGTGCTTATTTGATACAATAGTTAGGCCACATATGCAATATTGTCGTACACTGTTTGTGAGAGCTAGTAGTGAGACACTAAGAAGAATCCAAGTGCTTATAAATGAGGGGATGCGTGCAGTTTTGAATAAGTGTTATGATGAACCAGTAAAAAATATGTGTAAAGAACTGAAAATGCTATATTTTTGTGATCAGGTATCTTGGACTCCATGACGTTTATTTATAAAATTGAAAATAATATGTTACCAAGTATTATGAAAAATTGGCTTAAAAAATCAAGATATACATGAACATAATACAAGAGGTGCAGCAATTTTCTTCTTGAGTTGGCCTTCTAGTGCAAAGTAACGAAATCGATATTTTATGACAGTTGTGTCTAAATACAACAAACTTAGTTTTGAAACAAGAACCTCTACATCGGTTAGTAGTTTTAGAAACAGTATTATTCAGAAGTTCAAAGACAGTTACGAAACTTAGATGAGAAAAGAGGAATACGTATAAATAACAATTGTAATGGGAATTAGCAAATCATGCTACCAAAATATACAACAGTAACTGTAACTGTTTGTTCCTTCTCTGATAAGTCACTATTTTAGTTGCAATCACGTTTATCAACAAAAAATATTAAAGTTAATATTGATGCATTAGTTAGTGAAAACCAACATCCTCAAATTTCCCACTAATTTTTTTGTACTTTGATGTTTTTTGAATAAATTAAAATAATAATACAAACGCGTTTTTCTTTCTATACCATACCTATTAAAACTCACTGATAAAGTTGCATACGAAGAATTTTATAATGCGGCCCCCCAAACTGCATTTTTTAAAGCGGCCCTTGGGGCACTTGCAGTTGGATAGTCCTGACCTAAATAATAAGAGGAGAATAAGTCACATTCCAAGAGAGTTTGTAAAAGAGTTGATTCCTGAATCTTTTCCATAAAGTTCTGATTAGGGTAATTTGCCATGTGTGACAAATGAACAAATGATAGAATCATCACTATAATGGAAATTATTAATTAAGAACAACGAGGAAAGTAGAAAAAAATATTAATAGAAATTTGATCAGCTATGACAACAAAATTTCCACGCAGAATGAAAAAATTGCTATATCGAAAAGAAATTAGCAGCTAAGAACAGTTAAAATTCATTAGACAATAAAGTTAAAACTCCTTCTAAAATCAAAAGTATTGTGTATTGACTCCGAGCGGCAAGATGTTGCTAGAAACTGCAGTATACTTCAGCAGACAATAGTTGCACATTCCTCGCAGTTCTGGAAGCACCCGCTGACCTCCAGCGCCTTCGCTTCGTAAGACTTCGATTTGCAGAACGTCCAGCGCGGAGACTATATAAATCGCGTTCAACAAACAACAACACACTCGTGGCTAGAGAGAGACCCGTACTACCAGGAAAGCAAGTGCGCCTGCGCGAACTGAGCTCGAGTGTAGCCGAGAACAGTAGCGCAGTCGCAGCAGACGACACAGTTCAAAATCACAATGGGGTTAATAAGTAATACATTGGAAGTCAGCAACATTTTTAATAACTACTTTATAAATGTTGCAATGCATCTAAATAAAGATATGGGAATGGACTTCGCAAATGATGGTTATTTGAATTCAATGATTGATAGAAATAGAAATTCTATGTTCCTGACCACCACTACGTTACAAGAAGTTAGAAATATTATAAAAAGTCAAAAGCCAAATAGTTGTATTACTGAAGGGAACACAAGTAGTAATATTAAAAAAAAAACTTTAACGCTTTAGGTACAGATGTTGTTAAATTAATAAATTTATCTTTTGAACAAGGAATTTTTCCAAATAATTGTAAAATTGCCAAAATTATTCCAATATATAAAGGAGGTGATAAAAATGTAGTTGGTAACCATAGGCCTATTACCATATTACCGGCGATATCTAAAATTATTGAAAAGATGGTCAAAGGTAGATTACTAAAATTAATAAATAACCATAATAAAACTACTATGTAGTAATCAGTATGGATTTATAAAAAGATCAAGTACACTAAACGCTATTGTTGATGCACTGGTTCCAGTCCAAGAGGCTTTAGATGCTGGTCAAATATCTGCTGGTCTATTTATTGATTTTGGGTCAATCCATATGAAATCAACCAATGGGTGTTGCTGACATATTTTATTTTATTTTTACGTATATATTTTCTGTTTCTATTTCTATCTTGGAGTAAAAAACAATTTTTTTCACATTTTTATCATTGACGCTTTGGCTTCTAGTGGCCATTTTGCTTAGAAGGATCTGTCATTTTTGGCGTTTTCAAAGGTTAGCGGTAAGTTAAATAACTGTTTTATTTATGAATATATCAACTTGAAGTAAAAACCCCTTAATCTACAAGAAACAGTCTACAACTCATGTTATGACCAAAAATTTGTTAGGTCATAAGGAAATAATCTAAAACTTTATTAGAAAATCCAGTTTCAATTAGAAAAAATTAACGATTTTATAAAACTTTTTTTCATAGAAGGGATGGAAAAACATGTTTAATATTTCCCCCCCACAAGGATATAGTAGATCACTATATGCTAGTAAAATTTGAGATCATTTATGTAAATCCTTTAGGTTTTATGAGTCTTCAAATATCGAGATTTTGTATTGTATTAACACTGTTATTCGCTCAATTGACAGTGTTATTTTTTTAAGCATTTTCTTAATTAAAAATAAAATACTTCTCGTCAGAACACAGTGATGAAATTTTATATGTTGATTACTGGGTACTAGAAGAATATTTTGAGAAAATTTCAGATTTTTCTGTCCAGTCCCATTTGAGATATTTTAATTTGAAAATCAACGATTTTACAAAATCTCAATATTTGAAGACTCATAAAACCTAAAGGATTTATACAAATGATCACAAATTTTACTAGCATCTAGTAATCTGTATCTACTATATATTTGTGGGGGGAAATATTAAACATGTGTTCTCATCCCTTCTATGAAAAAAGTTTTATAAAGTTGTTATTTTTTTCTAAACTAAACTGGATTTTCTAATAAAGTTTTAGATTATTTCCTTAAGACCTAACACATTTTTGGTCATAACATGAATTGTAGACTGTTTCTTGTAAATTAAGAGGGTTTTTATTTTAAGTTGATTCATTCATAAATAAAATAGTTATTTAACTTGCCGCTAACCTTTGAAAATGCCAAAAATGAGAGATCCTTCTAAGCAAAATGGCCACTAGTAGCCAAAGTGTTGGTGATAAAAATGTGAAAAAAAAATTGTTTTGTACTCCCAGTTACATACAGAAACAGAAACAATAAATTTAAAAATAAAATAAAATAGGGCAGCAACAAGTTATTTTATTATTGGTTGATTTCATATGGATTGACACTTTTAGAAAAGCTTTCGATACGGTGAGACATAGCTATTTATTGAAAAAATGGATACATTGGGAATTAGAGGAATTACCCTAAAATGGTTCAGAAGTTATCTCACAGAAAGAAAACAGTTTGTTTATTTAAATGGAGTAAAATCTAATTCAATGACAGTCATCTGTGGTGTTCCACAAGGTTCAGTATTAGGACCTATACTGTTTTCAATATTCATAAATGATAACTCTAGACTAAAATTTCATGGTAGGTTAATTATGTTTGCCGATGACATGTCACTATTGTATGAAGGGTTGTCTGAGGATGATATAATAACTGCTATGCAAGGTGATGTCAACTTACTTCAGGAATGACTTAACCATAACCTATTAATACTGAATGTTGATAAGACTAAATATCTATTTAAAAAAAATAAGGATTGTGGGACCGTGACCAGACCTCTTTAGACTGACCTTGCTTTAGAGGATGTTTTTGTCTTACATGTTCCCTAACATTATCTCTTGTTTTATACTTACTACCACACCCTGAACAGACAAACATTTTTACTACTGTTAACTATATTATTTACATACAGAAAAATCAGAGACACGAGCAACGCTTGTAAAGACACTGAAGCAATAGAACGTTCATTCCTCTAGGAAAGGAGCGGGAATTTTTGAATCCTATGCAGCAAGACCTCCGTAGCCTTCGCGCAGGCACACATGTTTTGCTGGGAGCACGTGCTCCGTAGCGTTCGCGCAGGGGCACTTGCTTTCCTGGTAGTACGGGTTTCTCTTTAGTCACGAGTCAACAACACCAGTGTGTGCCAGCAGTACCAGTCGTCAGCACGAGTCGCAGTAGTAGTAATCGTCAGTTCGAGTTCGAGTTCGAGTAGTCGCTAGTCAGTTTCAGTTCTAGTCAGCCAACCATTCATCCAGTCAGTAGTCAACGTTCTCACACTGCTAATGTATTGTTAAAGTGCTATAAATAAACAGTACTTTAATCTAGCCATTGTATTGTTATTTATCACTAAACCCACGACGCAACAGTGGTGTCAGAAGCAGGATCAATAAATAACAACGACTACTGGGTTCGATAAATAACATCGACTACCGTTTGTCTCCAGCACTGGCTAAAAGACAACAAATTGCAGCTTAATGTTAGTAAAACTGTCTTTATAATGTTCAACCATTTTAAATCTCAAATCCCAATTCAGATCCAGGTTCTAAATCAAAATGTTACTGAAGTTCAATGCACAAAATTCCATGGTATCTGGATTGACTCGACATTATCCTGGAACGTTCATGTTGAAAAGATTATAGCCAAAGTTAGTCGTCATATATATGCATTGAGAATTCTTAGAAAAATAACTTCATTAGTAGTTTTGAGAACAATGTATTTTGCCTTCATTCACTCCCAAATCCAATATGGCATTGCTGTATGGGGCATGTCTAGTAAATCCCTGGATTTATTCATTCTTCAGAAGAAATCAATAAAAATTATGAAACAAGTACACCCTAGATCCGAGAGCAAAGCTATATTTAAAGAACTACATATTTTACCACTCCCTTGTGTATATATATTAGAATCTGTCACTTTCATTCACAAAAACAAAGAAAGCTTTAAACTGAATTCTGACTACCACGCACATCACACAAGAACCTCAGAGCACATCCACCTATCTACTCATAGAATTGCATGCAGTCTTAAGAGTATTTTCCACAGGGCCATAATTTTATATAACAAAATCCCAGATAAGCTAAAAACCTATCAAACAAGTCAATTAAAAAAGGCAGTTAAAAAAATGCTCCTGCATCATATGCCGTACACTGTTGATGAATTCCTGAACCTGGAACTCATTAACTAGGTAAGTGTAACATCTTACCTTAGTTACTGAGTTATATGATATAACCCTAATATTGTAATTAATCTTACCTTCACTCTGTATTAGTTACCGTTAGTTATAAGAATTGTTAGTTATTAGATTTAGATTTAGTTCCCTGACGAAGCCAATATTTCTGTATAGAAATTATTATTATTATTATTATTATACCAGTGAAGTGAGAGTTGAGCCAGTATGAGAAATTGTATACGTCATCATATTATTGAATTCGCATTTCTGCAGACGAATGAAGTCTTGCGCATGCATATTTATTCCACGGGTGAGTCCTGGAGACCCGGAATCTCTCTCGTACAGCGAGCTACTGAAGAAATTGACAGCTCATTTCGACGCAGCTCGCAACAAGTTCGCAGAAAGCATCAAATTTCTGAGTATTGAGCAGAAACAAGGAGAATCCATTGCCAGCTTCACCCTGAGACTGCGCCAAGGAACAACCTACTGTGAGTACGGAACATTTCTAGATCGAATGCTAATCAAGCAGATGCTCGCAGGCTTGCAAACGAGGGAAATGTGTGATGAAATCATTGCCAAGAAACCCGAGAGCTTCACCGCTGCGTACGAAATAGCCTACGCACTCGAAGCCACTCACAACATCGCTGACGTGGTTAAGATCGCATCTGCCAAAATCGAGTCAACCAATCGGTTAGGCTATGAGAAGCCGCCATCACGGAAAAGCAACAATCAACGGCACACACGTAGCAAATCTGCATATCGTCAACAAGGCTCAAGCCAATCAAAGGGTCAGCAAAGTAATCACCAGGCCACTTCCAAGGAAAACCAGTCAACATGTGCAGGCTGCGGCGAAGCCCACCCTCGCAGTCAGTGCCGGTTCCGGAACTAGGATTGCCTGAAGTGTGGCAAGAAAGGTCACATCAGGAAGGTTTGTCGGTCCTCAACAAAACGAAGGACAAATCACGGGACCGAAAAAGAGCAACCGGCAGAGGACATTGACAAAGTGCAGTACCTGAAAAATTTTGAGGTTATAGGAGGAGTCCCGTCCCAGTCAAAGCCACTGACTGATGTCAACATAGAGGGAACCACCGTCAAAATGGAACTCGACACCGGTGCCCCCTGCTCAACTATTAGTAATCGAAGGTCTCCTTGATGAAACCAGGCTTTATGCTACAGAAAAGTGATCGGAACTTCGTCAGTTACACTGGTCATCGCATCAACTGCATCGGCAAGACGTCAGTAAATGTAACCATTGGGGCCAGGACCAGGAAAGTCAACATTTATGTGATCGACGACGAAGTTGAGGCGCTACTTGGCCGAGAATGGATATCAGAGTTTGTGCAAGAGATCAACTTTGACCACCTCTTTGCAAAACCTGACCCGATCCACGAGCTTTCTGCTGAACAGCCTCTTTCCGTTCAACAAAAAAGACGATTGGATGACACTCTCACTCGCTGCAAGGATGTTCTCAGCAACGACCCTGAAAAGGTTTCAGGCCCGCCGGCGAAGATGCACTCGTTTTCCCCACAGAAGGAAGAGACAGAGAGTTTTGACGATTTTGATTTGTTTACAATCCACCAAGTGCAACAGTTACCAGTCAGAGCGGAAGCTATTGCACGCAAGACCAGGAAGGATGCACATCTTGGAAAGATTGTCAAAATCCTGGAAACTGGACAAGATCTTGGCCGCCATAATTACAAGGCACATGAAGCGAAGTACACGTTCGCCGCCTACTGCCTGGTGTTCGAACATCGAGTGGTTATCCCACCTTCACTACGTGACGCCATCCTCAACGACCTGCACGCAGCTCACCTGGGGATAGTGAAGATGAAAGGCATGTCACGTTTCTTTGTGTTTTGACCTGGCATCGACTCAGATATCGAGGCACTCGTCTAATCTTGTACCGAGTGTGCTACTCATGCGCACGCACCTCCCAAGTTCCGCGATCACCACTGGGAGTACCCGAAAGCACCATGGGAACGAATCCATATCGACTCCGCGGGCCCAGTGGCTGACACCATGCTGCTGATTGTAGTTGACGCCTACAGTAAGTGGCTCGAGGTGAAACCAACAACCTCATCAACAACAGCTGCAACAGTTGCCATCATGGACCACCTGTTCACAGCCTACGGTGCGCCGATCACTGTCGTCTCGGACAACGGCCGACAATTCATTGGATATGAATTCAAGGCTTTTTTGAAGGCTAGTAGTGTGAAATACCACAAGCTATCTGCGCCGTACCACCCTTCAACCAATGGCCAAGCTGAACTCTATGTGCAAACGGTCAAAGATGACCTCTATGCGATGAAGACAACCAAGGGAACTCTTCACGCAAACTTGAACGAGTTTCTTCGACAATATCGCAAGGCTCCACACTCCACCACCGGCCAGTCTCCAGCTCAACTGTTCTTGGGGCGAGATCTTCGAACAAAGATCAACTTGACCAGACCAGACGACATTCACACGAGGGTCATGGAAAAACAACGAGCACAAATGAGCTCAACGTTTCGTACCCTGGAGACCGGACAAAAGGTTTACTTTCTATCTGGCAATATCAAACTAAACAAATGGCTTCCCGGAACAGTAACAGCACGCATCGGAGATCTCCACTACGAGATCAACTACCAAGGAAGAGTGCTCAAGCGCCACATCGATCAAATCAGGGCATTCTCCAGCCCCGCCAAAGATGCAACCAACTCCGACAATGAGCTGGAACCAATCCGCAAAGATCCATCTCCAGTCACCGAGCGATCAAGTCAAAGACGAGTACGCTTCTATGAGTCAACACAAGCACCAGCCGGGAGGACACCGACCCAGGAGATGCTTACACCAGCGCCAGCACCAGCTCAAGAACCAGCGATGCCTGAGCCTCAAAATGGAAGACCACCTACTCCTCAGACGCCCCACACCCCTCGAAGATGTACCTGCCGACATCGACCACCCCAAAGGTACTCTCCAAGTTAAAAATCACCAAAGCCATCCATTTAAAATAGGGAGGAAATATTGTGTATTGACTCCGAGCAGCGAGATTTTGCTAGAAGCTGCAGTATACTTCAGCAGACAATAGTTGCACATTCCTCGCAGTTCTGGAAGCACCCGCTGACCTCCAGCGCCTTCGCTTAGCGAGACTTCGATTTCCAGAACGTCCAACGCGGAGACTATATAAACCGCGCTCAACAAACAAGAACACCAGTGTGTGCCAGCAGTACATGTCGTCAGCACGAGTCTCAGTAGTAGTAATCGTCAGTTCGAGTTCGAGTTCGAGTAGTCGCTAGTCAGTTTCAGTTCTAGTCAGCCAACGATTCATCCAGTCAGTTGTCAACGTTCTCACACTGCTAATGCATTGTTAAAGTGCTATAAATAAACAGTACTTTAATCCAGCCGTTGTATTGTTATTTATCGCTAAACCCACGACGCAACAATAAGATAGGTTTTGATTCCATGCTACATTTCTAACAGTGAAGGGTTGAGATATTCTGATGAGTTTATTTTAGAAATAACATGATGTAGGCTTTCACGGCCGGTGTCCATATTGTTAAAACTTTCCGGGCTCTGTTGCCGTGGTCCGTCGGATGATTTTCCGGACGTTTCGCCCACAACTGCGGCAGCATCTTCAGCGGTGAGTTCTGCTTCGGAGTTTCCTCGGCGAGGTCTTTCTACAACGACCGACCAATCAGCTGCAAGCAACGGTGCGAGTAGGTGCAGCCAACAGCCTATAAATACGCGCCGAAATCCAGCTGCTGTATCAGTCGACAGCAAGACCTCGCCGAGGAAACTCCGAAGCAGAACTCACCGCTGAAGATGCCTGCCGCAGTCGTGGGCGAAACGTCCGGAAAATCATCCGACGGACCACGGCAACAGAGCCCGGAAAGTTTTAACAATATTATTTTAGAAAGCTTGTTATTCGAAACTATGACCCCCTAAGAGTTATAAACACTGCCTCAAACATGAATTACTTCCTCTCCCTTCAGAAACGCATTCGAGGAGATATTGTAAAGGACTCAAATGTCCATATGCCATATCATATATCTTCCAACATGAATAGGACGAAAACAAATGCCTTTGTGAATAATTTGACTAAGAATTAAGAAATTAATCATAGAAAGTAAAACACAAGAATTTGCAAATTAAATAACTTATTTAGTTCGTAATAGAAATTGCTTCTTTGGGTGATTAACTTATATTAGTTACACCTACAATTTTCGGATTGGAGAAACTGAGTCATGAAATAGGCTAATCACCAATTGTCGTTGAAACTCTAATATCCAGTCGAATTCCACGAGTATTATTAAGAGGTCATTGTATCAAATACAAGTGATCGCGGCTTTAGTTCTACAAAATGTTCGGGGTAACTCAAATACGAGTAAGTATCAAATTATTTCGCTAAACGCTTTTGAGGTATGATTTTTTTCTATAAAGTAAATATAAAGTATGTCAGTTAGAAAAGGGTGTTCCCTTACACCTTCATAGATAATACACTGTATACGTTACAGTTCCTACTGTAGTATTCTTCTTATAATAAGGCGTTCTGATTAGCGTGTGGTCTTATAATTAGCAATCATGTTTGCTGATAGAAGCGCCTTACTGCGGTGGATCATGGGAACTGCAAAGAGTGATCACACGTCTCAAGTTCTATGTGTTATGCTTTTGTGTGCATATAAAAATTTGGTGATCGAAAGAATTTGCCTGTAGACTAACTGGTGAATCAGCCCCCATGAGTGAGTGGATAGATCGCACGCCCTCTGCCGCTGGGATCCGGGATCGAATCTTGGTGGATCCATGTGGAATCTGTGGTGGACAAAATGGGGCTGGCGAAGGTTTTCTCGGGGTGCTCCTGTTTTAACTGCCATGTAACAGTTCATCTCAATATGACCATTCATTCATTCATAGTTTTCATTCATAGTATTATGCCCAGGGGCAGGTCTTTCACTGCAAACTCAGCATTCTCCACTCTTCCCTTCTCTCAGACTTCCTTTTTGTGCCTGCATATAGTCCATTTATTTTAACGTTGTCTATCATCTGGTATCTTCTTCTGGGTCGAACCATATTCCCATTTATCATCTCCTGAATGACATCCTTCAGCAGACATTTTTTCTTAGCCAATGTCCCATCCAATTTCTTTTCCTCTTTCTGATGATTTCTAATAAAACTCTTCTTCCTCCCACTCTGTCTAGCATATCTTTATTTTTAACTTTATCTGTCCATGGTATTCGCTCCATTCTTATCCATTTCCACATCTCAAATGCTTCCAGTCTTTTTTCCTCATTCCGTCGTAATGTCCAAGTCTCTGCACCATACAACGCTACACTCCAAACAAAGCACTTCACTAACCTTTTCCTTAGTTCCTTTTCCAAAGGCCCATAGAAGATATTCCTCTTCCTGTAAAAAACTTCTTTCGCCATTGCTATCCTCTGTTTTACTTCTTGACAACAGCTCATATTGCTACTGATAGTACAACCCAAGTATTTGAACCTGTCTACTTGTTCAATAACCTCATCCTTAATTCTCACGTCTACCTTCTTGAGTTCTCTTCCAGTAACCATGGTCTTCGTCTTATTTATATTTATCTTCATCCCATAGTCCTCACATTAATATGACTACATGGTTGCAATAAATTATTATTACTTTGAGATAACTTTCCGCTGTAAGTTAGCACGGCGCACTCTAACCAGGCGGGAATACTTCTCGCACCCCTCGGAATACCACTGACGTTATCGGGCTACTACCCAGTTCTTTATTATATAAATGAGGCAAAAATTATGATTATGCAAGAAGAAAGTATAATGAAACTTTGCTAGCCAGATGTAATTTTACTTATTAATTTCCTCGACTTGAATTTAATTTAACTTGTACTTATTTACTTCGTCATGACAACATTTATATTTTATTTAAATTGGATGCCAGTCACGATCCACAAGCACTCTTCCACCATATATTTAAACCCTAAACGCGTTATATTATTGCACAGGCCTATTCAATGGTGACGGGGTGAGTAAGACTTCTAAATTTTGCATAAATAGTACATTACTATTTTCTCTGACACAACTTTTATTTCTCAACAATTACCAATGGAATTATTATTATAGATCAATAATAAAGAGTCCGATGGGGTCGTTGGAGTTTTTCAATTGGCCTAATCCTTCTGGTGGCACTATGGCCCTGGGGTCGACTCAGCCTCTAACAGAAATGAGTTCCAGGAGCATTCCTGGGGGTAAAGCACGGAGAAAAGAAAACACGGAGACGCCGTGCTTGCGGTGTTGTATGGGAAACAGATGAAGCCAATGACCACGCCCCCTTAGAGTACCAAAAGGGAGGCTTGCTATATACGATAGCACACAAATAATCCGAAGTTTCACTGGTTATAACAACGTAACGGTAGGAAAAATATGTAATATCCCAATTTCATATATTAACCACATACTCTGACACCATAATAATCCCGGTAGTAAGCATTAACCTATCTCAGAAGAGCCAAAAATGTAACTTTCAAATGAGCAACTTTACATCTGCGAGTATAAATAATGAGTCAGAAAATAAATAAGTGACCGTGCGACTATGATAATTCAGAACGAGAAAAATATTCTGGACAGTTATATAGCTACACCATGTGGTTATTGACTCTATTAAACGCAATAAATGACAACTAATATAAATATTGGAAATCTAAAGCAATAAATTACTTAGTATTACTAATAATTCAGATAAATGCTCTTTATTTGATTAATTACAAGTAGCCTAAGGCAGTTATAAAGAAAATATATAAATAATTAGCAGCCTAGTGTAAAATACAAGTAAATTATGCTTAGCAATTATACCCATATTCATTCATCCCAAAAATTGACTATTTTCAGTAACTAAATTTTACAAAATTATTAATTTTTAAGGTAAGTTCATAGAATAGTGCACAACATGCACTCATTTTCACTTCTGAATTGTTCAAAACAAAGAAACAAAGACGAGTAACCACGCTATCCGTGCACGCTATAAACATATAAACACAGGGACACGCCCCCTTAGAGTACCAAACGCTCGGACAGTTGGCTTTACGCTTGCGGTCTCAGGGCATCTCCGTGTTTTCTTTCCTCCGTGGGGTAAAGGCGGCCGGTGCGTAAGGCTGACAACCTTACCACCTTCATGTGCTGATGTCTAAAAATCTATGAGCCTCAACTCCTGGAACTCTGGGTCTCCATGGCCTGTAATAGGGTACACTTTACTTTTCTTTAATAATAAAGAGTCTTCAACAAATAACACTAATCACATATTATCCTCTTTATCTTCATTTAAAACTCATCTAAAATGTTTGTATATATTTGTCTTTCAACGTCTTAGATTATAACATTGAATTCTTACTGACAGAATTACATTCTATAATTTACTTGTATACACTATTCCGTTCATTTTCTTTTTAATCTCTTTAAGGGGTAAAGAGGAAAAATAAAATAATCGAAATATAACCATCTTTACCATATACCATACACCATACACCCTATCTACTGTATACACAATATATCTATTTTGTTTATTTAAATTTTATTTTACAAAGGTCCCAATGAGCTCACGCTTGTTAACAGGGATAGTCAAATTACACATTTGAACATAAATCATAAAACATCATACTATACTATAGCATACTATATACTATAGCATACCATATAACCAGTCATCTTACTTCCTTCTCAATACATTTCACCTTCATATTATTTTCCATGTTTAAATCTTTAATAACTTAACTTTTATTAGTTCCCTCATAAAATATTATCTCAACCCATTTTATTGGGTAGTTAATTTTCACTACCTCGCCTTCACAGGCCGAATCTTTTAACTTCTGTTATTCATAATCCCAGGTATGTTCTACACATTGACCGTTTTTACTCTTCATGAGTGATATCATTTTCATAATTAACTTACTGAATATGAGCAGAACAAGTTAAAGAAAGACGGTAGAATAGAACCGGGAAGAAAGAAGCGGAAATTTACGCCTACAACCTAGAATGAACCAGTGCAGTAGAGCTCCGACCTGAGCTTACGAAGACTATCCTTCTCGACTCACCCTCGCCACCGCGGAGCCGGGAAAACCGGAACGGGGCGGAAAACAAATAAATTTCGACCTTCATGACTCTGAAGGGTCCCTCGCAGTTTGACAGCGCTAGTGGGGAGGGTCTCAGCCCCATTCCTTGAACGCTTTTTGCTCATTCTCTTACTATTTCATTTCTTATATTATTTCATCTTTATATCATAATAGAATACTATCTACTTCTTCTACCTACACGGCTTGTAAATTATAGAGGCTACATAATCCGGCGAGTTTATTGGACAGGGGGCTGCGGCGAGCAGGCGGAATGTGTGACGTCACGCGTTTCCAACTCTGGCTATTCCCGGCATTTAACTCAGACTAGAAATGCTCACACCTTATGATTAAACACGCAACCTTTAATTAACTCTTGGACCGATTCCTAAGAATTTTTTCAGAAACAGTCTACAAACAACAGCCTTAGTGATGGTTAAAACAGGGGTCGCAAATGTTTTTATTTCACTTTATGGAGGGTGAAGCAAATTTGACTATGCGACCATTTTTATTTTTATTTTTGTGTCCCGAAAAATCTTCAAACGAAAACGTTTTAGTGAAACATTTGAATTTTATTATAAATGAAGTACCCTGATGCCAACGTATCTTGAATAGTTTAAGAGTAATTGAGTGGTAATTATTCCGGGCGCTACAGCTGTCTGAATGATATGGTGATCTGAGCAAGGCTTTGACACTAGAGAGCATGGGGCCGCTATGGTAGAAATTAGTAATAAATTGATTTCAGTAGTACAGTAGTACAGTGTACTACACATTATATTGAGTTCACCAAAAGTGACTTTCCGTTGTTCCTGTCAGCGTTTTCTCTTGAGTGACTATAATACTTTAACAGATCTTTAACAGCTATATTGTCAAACTATACGACAAGCATGCTCAACTGAAAACGAAACGAGTCAAACGAGCCTCTGCACCGTGGCTAACGAACGAAATACGCAACATGATGTCGCAAAGGGACACTGCTTATCGTACATACACACATAAATCAGACATAAATCATAACAATTACAAAAGACTTAGTAACAAGACTACTCAAGCCATTAGAAATGCTAAGCTAAGACATATGTACACAATTATAGAACCACGTACCACGACTTCTTCCTTATGGAGAAACTTACGCAGCATGGGTTTAGGCAAAAGAAAAGAGCAGGTAGAAACCATGCACATTCCCCTTGGTGTATTGAATGAATACTTCACAACTGTTGATTCAAAACCGGTAAACAAAATCCAGACAACTACTGAACTACAAAACGAACCACCCCCTGACAGAGACAAATTCCATTTCACTTACGTAACTGAACTTGACGTTAAAAAGTCACTTAGAGGTGTAACCACGAAGGCAGAAGGAATTGACCGAATAAGCATCCTTATGATACGCAAAATAATAGATATTATACTTCCGACTATGCTTCCCTCATTACCTCAGCTTTTCCTAACTTGTGGAAACAAGCATTAGTACGCCCTGTGCCTAAAATTGCATCCCCCGCCCTGCCCAAAGACTACCGTCCCATAGGCACCCTTCCAATTCTGTCTAAAGCTTTGGAGCGCATAGTACATAAACAACTTACCAACTACTTGAACGACCACAAGCTTTTAAAACGAATATGAATCAGGTTATAGAACGGGACATAACACATTGCTGAAAGTTACTGAAGACATACGTGAGGCAATTGCCAATCGACAACTGACAATATTGACTATGTTAGACTTCAGTAAAGCATTCGACTCTGTAGACATCGACTTGCTGTTACTCAAACTAAAATCTCTCAATTTATCGGATAGTGTTTTCCGGTGGTTCGGGTCTTACCTTTGTGGCGCCGACAATCAGTTTTAGGTTTAATTAGCTCTGCTCGCTCTCCCTGGAGAAATTGTACGGCCGGTGTTCCGCAGGGGTCCGTTCTGGGTCCTCTGTTATTCATTATCTACATAAACGACATTACAGACACTATTAACCATTGTAAGTTTCACCTCTTTGCAGATGACTTACAGATTTACACGCACACTACTCCTGAACTGTTGGACGATACAATCGACAAGGTAAACAACGATCTAAGCTCTCTCTCTCACTCTGGTCAGCCAAATATGGACTCAAACTAAACCCTGAAAAGACAAAGACAATCATCATTGGTCACCATCGACTACTAAATACCATCGATCTAAACGACGTCCCTTCGGTCAAGCTAAACGATATCGCTATAAAACACACGGATTCTGTAAAAATCTTGGAGTTTATATTGATAAGAACCTAAGCTGGAATGTTCATATTACAGAACTATGTAAAAAATCTCTTCTATAATCTATTCGTTTATGCGCTTTAAAAATTTCCTGCCATTGAAATTAAAAAAAACATTCTTGTTGTCACACTCGTAATGCCACATTTCGATTACTGTGACACCCTACTTTCAGACTTAAACGTAAATCTATCACAAAGACTTCAGCGACTTCACAATGCTTGTGCGCGTTTTGTCTGTCGATATGATCTTATTTCACCCTCTCTGGAGTTCTTGTCTTGGCTACCTCTTCATGAACGCAGAAAGCTACATTCTCTTTCAATGCTAAAATTCCTCCTTACTTGGCCTATCGTTTTCACTACCTATCAGATTATCATGATCTCGGAACAAGATCCCATCAGAAAACTACCTTATCTATTCCTCCACACAATACTGTATTTTATTCTTCATCCTTCACTGTCGGGAAAGCTCGTCTGTGGAATTCTTTACCCGAGAATAAAAGGCTGCCGAACACTCAGAACGTTCAAGAAGAAGTTAGTTGATCACTTGACCACCAACCATTAACATTTATATTATATACAACTTTCATGTTAAAATTGTTGCTTTTGTATTAGTTTCATTTATTTTTATTTTACTTTTCTTCTTTTTCTACCTATTATTATTATTATTATTATTATTATTTTTATTTTTCTCACTAATTTGTTCTACTCACAATGTTGAATTTCCATTATTAGGATATAGTTTGATATAGTCTTAATTATAATGTTCACCAACATTATCTACATCTATTATAATCATGTTTATCTTTTTATTATTATTATTATTATTATTTTATTCTTAATTAGATTATTTGGTAAGGTTTGAATGTATCCACCTCTAGTTAGTGGAAGAGAAGACCTTAAGGCCTTAACTACACCAGAGGGAAATATAAATAAATAAAATAAAAATAAATAAATATTATAGGCTATGTTGAGTATATGAAAGCTAACAAATTTCCAATTCCCCCACCACATCGAGCTGTTTGACAAGGCCAACTATAACTGTGGATAGCAACAGAATCATTAACAAGATTTTTTGCTTTTTGTTTTCAGCCAGACGGAAATAAACATCAGCTGAATCTCATTCTGCAGAATGAGGAGATATTAACGGGCCAGCGAAATTAGCAGGTATGCCCTAAGCCGCGAACCGAGGAGTAAGAGACTGCCAAAACAACAGCAGCAAAACGCAAACCTTGCACTAAACTTAAAACCAATCTAGGAAAGAGATAATGATCAAAGATTACCAAGTTACATATTTTGGTAATAATAATTTATGGATAATAATTATGATTGAATATCAAATAAAAATGAAAAGCTTGAAATTTATTGCCACCAAACTTTCCATTTATGTTTCCCCAATTATGAACTACTAAAGTCATAAAATTAAATTCTAAAGCAATTATACTGTTATTATCTGTTATTAAATACAATTTCTAGTAAATCCCTAGTTACATTAAGCATGCTATTTACGCTGGAATTTAACTATAAAATTCGTTATTTGTCAAATTTTTCTCACTTTAAATTATTAAGAGAACCAAATCAATTGTGCATGAACTTCTTTAATATTGTGGCTTTTTAAACATTTCATTAATCTCCCTTTTATTTATAAGTTAACGTGTCACAAAAGTTGGAACCTTTCAATACCCACGCCATCGTTTTCAATAAGAACTACGTTTTTCATCTTTTACATTGCCTTTTAAACTCTTAATGTGCAATAAATAAAATTAATATCAAAGCAAAATTTTGAATAATTTGGTATTAAATTACTACAATAAATTGATACTAAAATCATATTAGAAATTATCTTGCTGGCAAAATAATTGTCAAGCAAGTCTTATGCAATTAATTTATTTGTTATTTGTAATTACATATAATAATTTAAGATCCTTCCGATCACACTGTTGTTTGCTATTCTTTTAAATTTCAGTGAAATTAGTATTTCTTAACTATTTGCATAATGTGAGATAAAATTATAATTCAAGAAAATCGGGACGGGGGTTGTGCTTTTGGCAATATTGGCTTCTGCCGCTGGTCTTTATATTTTCAGTACTTGATTCTGATGGCTCTTTATGCTGTTTTGGGCCATCTTCCGCGGAACACTATTCTCTGGTTGAACACCACTGCACCTGTGATCCTGGTTGTCTTCCTGCTATATTTGGGGACGCCCAAAGATGCTCCTTTGACCTAAAACAGAATTTGGGTCCGATATCAGTGCTGCATTTCTACTTCGCTGGACTTCTTCCGAGAGATCTACTGTTACTCCACCATATCATGCTCTATTATATTCTACTGGTTTTGCTAAATACTGGACATTTATCTACAGGCTACTTTACTGTGGACTCCAATGATGTACTCACCAGCTACTACTTATGTTAGTCACCACACTGCATCTACGTCATAAAATGAACTAATTTGCATTTCCCATTTCCATAACCTAGTCTTTCCACTCTGTCTTCTCTATCCGATATACATAATCCGTCTCACCCCTCTATTACTCGTTTTCCGTTTCTCAGAGTAATTGCCTACATTAGTATTAGCCTGTATTTAGCATGGACGCTAAAAGTGGTTCTTATATACTGTGATCATTGATGCATATTTTATTATAAGATATTTTGGTGTTGGGTGGAGTGATTTGGACCTACCAAAGAAGTATATGCAAATCATGGTACTTTTTTTTTTGTGTGCCCACCCTTTCCCCCGGAGTGCCTAGCAATGAAGCCAAAAACTCCGGTCAAACCAAATTTTGGTGACCATTTGTGCTGTGTGTTCCTATAGTGCCCTTGTGTGCATCCATGTGGGATGATTGAGGTTATGTCGTTTTGGGCTGTGTGCTTGTACAAGTGTCTTTATTTTGAGTTAGTGTTTGCCTTGCGCTGATCGGCTTTTAGTGCTGTGTTGGGTAGTGTGCTGCGTGTGTTTATGTTAGGATCTAAGTTGTTGTGCTGTGTTATTGTGTGAGGGGATTTTGGTCCAGCCCGGCATTTGCCTGTGAGCAGGGGAAACCTCTCTAAAGCCCTGCTCGGGCTGGGTGGAGGGTTTGCCCAATGGGGCTTGCCCTTCACATGGTGTTTAATTTCCGTCTTCGTCTTGTTTCTCGAGGAGCGCTTGCTTGGCGAAGGCTTTTAGCGCTGGGAAGGAATTTTTTAGAGTCCAGAACTTGAGATCAGGTGCCCAGACTTCGTTTGCATTTCTAGCAGCTTCGTGTAAAAGTAGTCTGGCGTCTGTGTACCGGGGGCAGGTGTAGAGCATGTGGTACATGGTATCCTGCTCGCTGTCTTCACATGCACAAAGATCATCTTCGGCAAGATTGAAGCGTATGAGATTGGCAGCAAAGTTCCCGTGACCTGTTAGGATTTGCGTAACATAGTGGTCGGGTTTGATCCAGATCATTTTGAGTCTGCTTTGGACGTTTGGGAAGAAGTCCCTTGTGATTTTCCCTTGAGGGGATTCCGTCCAGTTTTGTTGCCAGATGCAAGTGAGCGCGTTGAAAAGTTGTTTATAGAGCTGGTGTTTATCAAATGTTTCGAACTCATTTTGTTCTAATTGTAGGTTGTCCAAATGGATGGGGATTTGTCGTCGAATCTTATACCTCAGTGATCGTTCCTGTAGGAGGAGTTCGACCGGAAGGACACCGGCTATTACATGCAGAGCATTGTGAGACGTGGTAGCGTAGGCCTTCGTGGCTCGGAGGAGTGATGATCTTTGGGCTGATCGGAGTTTCCGAATGTGGTGCGCGTTGATCTTAGGTGCCCAGGCATTGGCAGCGTAGGTTACTATCGGGACAAAAACGGCATTATATAGAATTCTATAGTTGGTGAAGCGGTAGCCCCATTCATGGCCAGACAGTCTGGCTAGAGCTTGAGTTAGGTTGTTTGCTGTTGCGGCTATTTTTTGTACGTGTGCGGTGACTTTGTATCCTTCCTGGAGGGTTATGCCTAAATATAGTACTTCTCTGGTGTAAGGGAGCCGGGAATGCCCCATGCGTACCCTAGGGGGGTGTGTAGTTAATTTGCCTTTGAGAAGCATGGTCTGTGTTTTAGTTCCAGAAATTTTGAGTTTTGCATCTTTCGACCATAGGTCGAGAATGTTTAGTGCCCTGTTTGATTTAGCCTCGAGTTCTGCTCTGGACTCTCCTTCAACTATCAGTGCAGCGTCGTCGGCATAGGCTATTACTTCGGCATCATCAGTCTGGTCTATTCGTCTTAAGGCTTCATCAAACACCAGGTTCCATAACTTGGGTCCCAGTACTGAGCCCAGGGGGCACCCTTTGGTTACGGCCTTTGTGTGCGTATGCAGTCTGTCGCGTAGCGTGATTTGTCTGGCTCGGAAGTAGTCACGTATTACGGCGTAAGCGTCTTGTGGGCAGTTTATCCGACGCAGTCTTTCCAAGGCGTGTGGCCACCAGACATTGTCAAAAGCTCCTTCAATGTCTATAAAAATTGCTAACACGTACTTTGAGTTGGATGTTTCTACTCTTTGTCGGAGCAGTGAAGCTGCGCCTTCTGTGCATTTTCCTGGTCTGAAGCCGAACTGCCTAGGAGAGTACGAGTCTTCTAGAAGTTGGTTAATTTTGAAGAGGAGAAGTTGTTCGAAAACTTTTCCCATGACTGGGAGAAGACAAATTGGGCGGTACGATTTGGCCAGTGTTGGATCTTTATTGGGATTTTTAAGGATGGTGATCAGAAGCCCTCGTTTCCAAGAGTTGGGAAATTTACCTAGGCTGAGGCACGCATTGTAGATGAGAAGGAGATGCTCGTGGAGGACGGGCCCTCCTTTCTTGACAAATTCTGGGTGTATTTCATCGATGCCCGGAGCTTTGCGATTTTTACATCGGTCGAGAGCGATGTGAAGATCGACGATGTCAAAAGGGTCAGTTAGATGGCCGTTTTCAAATGGGCGCCTAGCAGCGCGTCGGAGAATTTCGTGATGGAGAGTGTCGTCAACAATCGAATCGTCGGGGATTAGTGTTTCGGTCATTGTGGTGGCCACAGCATACCACGTGTCGGCAATTGTGCCATCCGGGGCTCGGAGACCGCTAATGACGGGGCGCGAGTGAAGTTTATTTGTTTGGAGTTTGTAAGCTAGCCCCCACGAGTTGAGGGCGCTTTGTTCCGAGACGAAGTTCTGCCAGGACTCTACTTTGGCTAGGTAAATAGCTTGTTTGTACTCTCGCCTGGATTGTGAATACTCTGCGTAGAGTCTGCCTCTATTCTGAGGGTTACGGGTAGTAGACTTCTGAAATTTCCGCCTCTTGGCATTCGTGGCGCGTCTTAGGTTGTCTAGTTCGTCATTCCACCAGGCGACTGGTTTCGTTCTTGGGAGTGTTGCAGGTATGCTCTTCCTTGCCGCATAGGCAAGGGCGGAGGTGACCTGTTCAACCCGCGATATTAGCTGCGGTGTTGTGGTCAGAGGAGTTTGTAGTGGTTCAAGGCGCTCTGCTAATTTTGTTTGAAATTTGGGCCAGTCTGCATGTTTGAAATTATATTTTCGGGTTGTTCGGATTGGGTTATTTGCTGCCGAGCTGATGATTGTTTCGAGGACATTGTGTGAGCTGGTACCTATATCAGGTTTTACTCTCCAGTCAATGTCGTGTCCAATCATATCGTTGGAAATTATGGAGATGTCTATGAGTGAAGTGCCATGACAGGATTGGAAGGTTGGTACTTGGTTGTTCCCATTGAGGACATACCAATCCTGCTCCGCTGTGAGCTCCTCTATCAGGCTACCATTGTAATCGGTTACTTGGGTTCCCCATAGGGGGGATTTTCCATTTGCGTCCATGCATACCACTATTTTGGTTTGGGTTCTGCCTATTTCTCTTAATGTGTTAATCACTTGATCAGGGGGTTCCCTTGGCTGAAGGTAAGCACTGACTAGTGTGAACTCGCCGATTACGGTGGCTATTCTGGCGCAGGTTACATGTGGGGTGCAAAGGTGCGTGAGCTTAAGGCATTCGATGTTTGGGTTTAGATTTATAATACCGGTCCACGGGTACTCACCGCGTGCGTTTCCTGTAATAACCTGGTGCTTGCAGCTGAATCCTGTAATCTTATTGCCTTGGTATCCATAGGGTTCCTGCATGAGTAGAATATCTACATTATGTTTCTGCGCTTCCGTTCGGATTTGGTCCGTGACTACTCGAGCCCTGTCGGAATTGATCTGCCAAAGCTTGAGTAAGTGTCTAGCCATTGCCGTAGTCAGTCATGTCTCGCAGTCGTTGGATCGCCAATTGCCTAGATGGACAGTCACGGTCGGTGTGGAGTGGCGTGAATCTTTCTTATGTCGAGTGCAGGAGGCGCAGGTCGGTGAAAGTCTCTTGTTGGGACACTCGGTAAATTTATGGCCTTGCTGTGCGCAGTGGCCACAGGTGTCAACGGGTGCTTCGCATACCTTGGCGGAGTGACCGTAAAGGTGATAGCGGTAGCACCGGGAGGGGGTGTCGTGGTCGCTTACGCGACAGCTATGAAACCCGAAGAAGAGGCGGCCTTTGGCTTTGAGTGCATCTCTGACCGAAGGGTGCACGTCAAAGACCCAATGGTCCCTGTCCTGGGCCTTCCCGAATTTGAATCGGAAAGACACCAGGTCTTTCAGAGCGTCTTGATTTGGTCTGTCTGGTAGGGAGTTTCCAAGGGCTGTTGCGAGAGATTTCTCGGGGGTGTCACTGGGGACGTCCCAAATCGTGATTCGCGGTCTCAGCCTTTGGGGTTTCGAAACCCGGTAGCCTTTCGACCTCAGGCCTTTGCTATTGACGATCCTGTCGGCTTGGTCGCTTGAGGTCGTTTCAAGGATGACCTTGGGTCCTCTCAGCCTGCGAAGACTGACGACCTGCCAGCCTTCGTCGCCCGCTACAGCGTCGCTGATTAGAGAGGCCTTAAGATGGTCAGCTGTTTTAATCTTAGGGTCATCCTTCTCTATGAAAATTACATGCTTTGTCTTTGTCGGGTGAGATGAAAAATTGACTCTGGGGGGGGGGGAGGGGCAGTGAGAGCCCTACTATACAAAGGGGGAGGGGGGTGAGTGTCTTGTTCTTGATTGTTTTTAGATTCTGATTCTCTACTCTGAGGGTGGTGTTTTCTGCCTGCAGGTCCGTTTGGATTTGAACCAAACGGCCTAGCGAGGTCAGTATCCTCTCTTTCTTACTTTGAGCAACTTTGCTGATAAGGAGGCCATTGGCCACCTCTACCAGGATCTCTATTGCTGTTCTTTTATCTCCGTCCAACCGAGGGAGGGAGGAGAGATCGAAATCTGCGCTAGTCGATGCGACGCTAGCCACTGAGCCAGCGCCCTCATAGGCATGCGCGTTAGGGTGCCTGAAGTTGAATGCAGTTGTATCCCTTAGTGCTTTGAGAGTTATGTGCTCATCAGAGTCCCCTGCTGGGATTGCGGGATTTGCTTCATCTTTGCCCAACGGGATTTCAGATGTTTTCTCCCTCCCGCTGGCAGAGCTTCTACTAGAGCTATTTCGACTGGATCGGGTATTCTTGGTTCGCGATTCCTCATCGCTAGAGGAGGGACTTCCCTCTGTTGGGGGTGTCTTGCCGCCAGGAGGACTTTTGTCTCGTTGCGGTTGTTTGGTTGAGTTGGATACTTTCTCCCTGTCGGCTTTTACCAGCTCGACTGAGGGGTTCTTTGGTACAAGTGCTAGCCCACTTGTTTGGCTTCGGTTTGTGCGGGTTCCTAATCCGCGAGGGTTTTGCTTTTTGAAACTGTTGACAGACATGTTTGAAAAGCAAAGTGTTAGTTGAGCGGCGCTCCGACACGCTACAACCTAAGGGATCACTCCGCGCGAGTGCGTGAATTCCAAGGGGGTCTTGGCCTAAATGTCGCTAATCGACGTGCGGTGGCTTCCTGGCGCCGGCTTACGTGATACACCAGCTTCAGCCCTAGCAAACCGGAAGGGGCTATCTGCCACGGGGGCAACATTCCCCTCTAGCCGGCGGGCCTACACACTAGCCACGGGTTACGTGCAAGTCCCAGGAGAGCCACCGTAAAATTTGGTGACCCATGTTTACGCGAACTCCTTGCACCACGGCTGGCGCGGAACTACTTCCCCCGGCGTCCTAACTATAGACCTAGGTCCACGAGCCCGTCGGTGCATTGGAAACCCACTACAGCGGGCGGGGAACACGCCATGCTGGCCCTATGACGAGCGTCAACATACTACGCCAGGTGAAGCATTCGCTTACCCGCATGGCGCTGTGTTATCCACCGTGTAGGAGGGGAAGTCTCAAATTCCCTTCATCGTCGCTTTCCATTATCGGTTTAAAGAGGAAGATATGTGTATTGGAGAAGATAGATGAAAGTAAAGAGGGAGGGCCGTTACCTAGTAATTGAATTAATAGGGGGTTAGTGGCGATTAATAAATTTAAACTGACTTTAAGTCAAGGGGGGTTTGCCTATCGCAGCCTGTGAGGCTCTCTGCAGCGCCGCATCATCGACGTTCATGGAGGCACCGACGCCGTGTACGCCTTAAGTAAAAATTAAAGAAGACATCATGGTACTGTTAGTCATCTGTCCCAGTCACTCGGCGATACTAGGTAAGTTTCATTGAACATAGCAAGGTAAGATAGCATTCAAATTTAGTCCAGCGACTTAGAAAATTTGTATTACTCAAACGTCACTGTTACGGGGACTTGCGGGATCGAAGTTCAGTCTTATAAATTACATAAATCGTTGTCAGAATCGGTATAGATAAGAGAGGACAGCGGTTTCAATGTATGCTTTAACATAAGAATGTTATGGGAGAAAAACCTCTATGACACTAAAAACCAAGACCTTCGGCTTTCCCTGCCACAGGTTGACCAGTTGACCTAGGAAGAGTACGATTTAACATTTAGGATACAGTCTCAGAATATTGTTATTTATGAATACGTATCTCTACTTTATGATAAGTGGGTTTCATATTTTTCGTTCGGGTATTCTCTTTTCTTCGGCGGGAGGCAAAATGACCAACCTCCCAATTCCCAGCCAAGATAAATGCTCTATACGCTATAAACGTACCATGGCTGCATATTTGATTACCATAATATTTATTAATTTATTTTTCTTCTTTTATAAATGTAATTGCTTTTTAACGTTTATCCCGATCTGAATATTTTTAAAGCTTAATCGTTTCGACAAGAAACACAATACTTCCAGTACCAACTAGCACTTTTTGGTACGTAATAACTAGGGCCCGGATTTTTAGGTTTTCATAAACCCTGTTTTAGTTCTTTAAACATATTAAAATATTTTTATTTTAAATGTTTTGCCATTTTAAGGATTTTTTAAAAAGTTTTATTTTAAAAAATTGAATAAACAATTTTAAAAAAATCCATTTTTCATTTAAGTTTTCATGAATCACAAAATTTTAGGAATACTTTTTTCTTAGTTTAAGACCTAGCCCATGCCATTTCCAATCCCACCACAGACTCAACAAGAACGGTATTCAATTAATCAATCAAAGCAGTTTTACTTCACTGTCGGCATCTTGCTGGAGCAAATACTAGGAATAAACTGCAAGTGTAAGCTTCTTAAGAATGGCTCTAATTTGTTTCTAAATAAATCGGGGATTTCGGTTCACTTAAGAAATCCTATACCGAAACAAGGGGTACAAAAAAAAAGAAGGCAAAGCTGTATATTACAAAATAATATAATGGCAACAATGAGCAAGATACCAAATGTAGGCAGATATTTAAAAAGTAAATTTTAGCAGAATAATTATATTATTTACTATAAATATTATTTTAATTTTATGGTGTTTTATTTCAAAAGCAGTTTTCGCCATTAATAGTTTCTAACGTCAATTTAGCCATTTTTAGGTTCTATTAAAATGGACCATGTGACAGCCATTACTATGAAATGGATAATCATGTTAAAATATCACAGCTAGCAAGGAACAAAACTGTTTAAAATCTAAGAATCCGGGTCCTATTAATAGCGTATGTCGTATGTTTCACACTTTCTAAAAGCAGTAACAATACTAATGACGAACTGAAGCTAAACTTTGCCTAGCAACGAACAGATTATGGCGGAGGAAGGAATTTGTGATTTTATATGATTCATAAAGATCGGGATTATTTATCACAGACATCCATTAGCACTAGGTAATTTGCATTAAACATACCAATGTAAGAAAGTGTTTAAATTATTACAAGTTTTCAAACATTAGTGTTAGAGGGTCTTACAAGTTACAAGTTCCAAGTTCGCTCCATATAGAGTCCATAAGTCCGTGCCCCTGCTTTACCAGCTGAGCTAGTCAAAGCTAGATTAATTGCGCCAGATGTAACTCTTTCCTATGACAGATTACCCTCATTGATTACTTCATGTAAGGCAATAAGTCATACACCATATTCGCAAGCATTTTATTTATTGTTCTAGTAACCGGTATTAAATTATTATTGATACAATAACTTTAAAGTCATAAATCAAAAATACTTTCTCTGCTCAACATTACATATTATTCTATGGTAACAGAATAATCGCTGCTTAACATTGCACTACATTACATAATATTGTCAGGTAATGAAACAAAGAAACAAGGTTTTGTGATTCTAATTTAAGGAAGAGATCTTAATACTTCTCATTTTGGTATTCTCTTACTTTAATCTTTAGCGTGATATGGAATTAGAAGAGACAGCTATGAAATTTCGCGACGATGAGACACCCTATCAAGATCAAGGGAGTAGCACGGCTACAAGATCCTTGGCTTAATGTTTGATTACCCTTACAATTTATGTATCCTCGCATTTTGACGTTTATCTCCTGTTGTATATTTTAAAAGCCTTTTACGTTTAAGAGGCAAATGTACATCCAAAGCGGTCTAGTATATCATGGTACAAACACTGAATAGTATCTATTAAGCACTTACTTACATACATACTTAATCAAAGGCAATAGATGCAGGCTAAAGGAATACTACCCGTTTTATGTTATCCACTGGTTCATTGCCGCACATTAGGTGAGCTCATTGTTCATCTCTATTATGTGCTTACTCGATTCACCCACCTTTCGGAAATGCTACTCTCCTTAAATTTATGCCAATATTCTCCTCCCACCTATATTTAGATAAGTCTTACTTCCCTCATGACCGGATCTTGTCCAGCACATTTCATCCTCCGTGATTTAAATACCTTTACTCTATTCGGTGAAGGATGATTTTTTTAATTTTCCCATATATATATATATATATATATATATATTCCTATGCACAATTTTTTCTGATTTTTTCTTCACGATGAGGAACAGGCAAGCTATAACAACCGCATAATACAACAGGCACTATAATATTATCCTAGTTTATTTTTTATTTATTGGATAGACGGAAAGATAGAAATTCATGAAATCCATAAAACAGCATTTCCTTATTTCAGGCGACATTTAATTACTACCTTAATAATAGTTGAATCTGCAAATAGTTCTACCACATATTTGAATTTCTCCGCTTGTACGTGTAATGCTTTTCTGATATTGTGTAACGCATTATTTTGTCACTTCAGAACCATTTACTTAGTCAAAATACCCAATAAACACAGACGTATGCAAAATTATTCAAACTGGAATAAAGAAATCTTGTTATATGTTCTTTTCTTTGTTTCCAGATATCGGGCACCACAAATGTTCCCAAGATGTTGAAAAGAGTGGATCTACGCGAGATTTGGAGGTATAAGTTGAGTATCACAGACCATTCGTATAGATGCATGATATACACTTCCCTCTATTTGTTCCACTGATACTCTTATTTTCAATTCTGTCTCTTAGTCAAGCTCTTCGCTGGACTCCAAATCTAACTTTGAAAACATGACTATGGAGATGCGTGCGTTGGAACGTGGGAATGACCCAGAGGAGACTGGGTGCGATGCTTAGTCCGGTGCTGAGTTCGCTACTTAGCCTCACCCTGAGTCAAACCATTAGTAGGATCCGATCCATAGTGTGACTCTCAGCCGGCCCTAACGTAACTGGGTGCTCACAGTCACATTCGACCGTATGCTGAGACACTCGGTTAGCCTTACTGGACGGATCCGCCCTGAACAAGCGGCTCCGATTCAGTAAGCCATCATAAACGGCCGAGGGAGTTGGCATGCTGACCACATGCCCCCCAACGCTGTCATCTGACTATCTGACTAGTTAAGATGAAGCACGGTCGGATGGTTGGCCTAGTCCCGAAATTATGCGGGACGTTAAGCCATGGATTTTTCTTAGTCAATTCTGAGTTCGACTTTTAGCCCAACTCTGAGCAGATATGTTTCTATACTTTCTGCTTGCCGGGTATCACCGGAAACCGACGAGTTGCCCCTTGTGAAAACTCAATGTTAAACAATAAAGGATTTTTTTATCTTTCGCAAGGATTTTTCCGGACATAATAGGCTGGTGAAGAATTACTTCTTAGCATAGAGTTAGTCACTTGACCAGTCACTCGGCGATACTAGGTAAGCTTCATCGAACATAGCAAGGTAAGAAAGTATTTAAATTTTATTCAAAACTTTGTATTTCGCAAACGTCACTGTTATGAGGACTTCTGGATTCGAAGTTCCGTCTTATAAAGAAAATTATAAATCCTTGTCAGACTCGTATAGATCAGAGATGACAGCGGTTTCAACGTATGCTTTAACATAAGAATATTATGGGACAAACACCCCTATGACACTGGGACCCACGACCTTCTGCATTCCGTGCCACAGGTTTACCAATTGTGCTAGTCAGAGCTCGATTTAACATTTAGGATACAATCATAGAGTATTGTGTCTGTTGAGCATTGCACTGCATTACATAGTATTCCTTTGCATTGTTCTACAGGGACATTATTTTGTAATTCATGAATACATATATCTCTTTACTTTATAAATAGGTGTATTATGGGTATTCTCTTACTTTATTCTTCGGTGGAAACTGAAATGACCAACCTCGAAATTACCAGTGACGATAGATGCTCTATGCCCAATGGAAGTCCCGTGGTTCCATATAATATATTTCATATTTGTTTCTACTAACTTTATTATCATTCTTATATTTGATTATATATGGTCTTCTATGTATCAAGGATTTCCTTAAAATTCATCGATTTCAGTACTACGGTTCTAAAAGCATCTTATGTAATACACTAATAAATTGTTCCCCGTCCCTTAATATGTTCCTCCATAGAGTACAGGGCATTACTTTAACCAATGCACATTCGGTTTTCTAAGACTAAACTATATGACTGCCACGACTATAAAATATCAAAGTTAGCAATCATGGAATAAAATAGTTTAAAACCTAGTAATAATGTATGTCGTATGTTTCACACCTTCAAAAAGCAGTGACAATGCTAATGACAAACTGAAACCAAACTTTGCCTAGCAACGAACAGCTTGTGGCCGAGGAAGGAATTCGCGTTTTTCTATGACTCCTAAGCATTTCAGTTATTTCTTACAGTCCTTCAACGACACTAGGTAAGTTCCACTAAACATAGCAATGTGAGAAAGTATTTAAAATAATATAAAATTCTCGAACATTAGTGATATAGGGACTTAAGGGTTAAAAGTTCCCTCCGTATAGAGTATGTATGTCAGTGACCCAGATTTACTAACTGAGCTAGTCGAAAGCTGGATTAACAGCGCCAGATGTAACTCTATCCTATGATTGATTCCTTTACTGAATGACACTACGTCATGTACGGTATTTTGAGGGATTTTATTTATTGTTCTGGTGACGGGTTTTAAACTGTTATTAAATACAGTAACTTTAAGATACAAATGTGTATTCATAAACAAAAAAAATACTTTGTCTGTTCAACATTGCATTACATTCCATAAGATTCTCAAGACACAGAATATGGCCTACTGAACATTGCACTACATTACATATAATTCTCACGTAATGACCAACAGAGACAAGCTTCTGTCATTCGTGAATACATATTACCTGTAATTTAGGATAAAGAATTTTAATACTTTTATTAGGTGGAATTAGTTGAGACAACTATGGAATTTCGCGACGATGAACCACCTGGTAAAGAACAAGCGCTGAGCACGGTTACAAGTTCCGTGGCTTCATGTTTGAATATTTTTTTTTTTTTTTTTGTGCCCACTCTTTCCCCCGGAGTGCCTAGCAATGAAGCCAAAAACTCCGGTCAAACCAAATTTTGGTGACCATTTGTGCTGTGTGTTCCTATAGTGCCCTTGTGTGCATCCATGTGGGATGATTGAGGTTATGTCGTTTTGGGCTGTGTGCTTGTACAAGTGTCTTTATTTTGAGTTAGTGTTTGCCTTGCGCTGATCGGCTTTTAGTGCTGTGTTGGGTAGTGTGCTGCGTGTGTTTATGTTAGGATCTAAGTTGTTGTGCTGTGTTATTGTGTGAGGGGATTTTGGTCCAGCCCGGCATTTGCCTGTGAGCAGGGGAAACCTCTCTAAAGCCCTGCTCGGGCTGGGTGGAGGGTTTGCCCAATGGGGCTTGCCCTTCACATGGTGTTTAATTTCCGTCTTCGTCTTGTTTCTCGAGGAGCGCTTGCTTGGCGAAGGCTTTTAGCGCTGGGAAGGAATTTTTTAGAGTCCAGAACTTGAGATCAGGTGCCCAGACTTCGTTTGCATTTCTAGCAGCTTCGTGTAAAAGTAGTCTGGCGTCTGTGTACCGGGGGCAGGTGTAGAGCATGTGGTACATGGTATCCTGCTCGCTGTCTTCACATGCACAAAGATCATCTTCGGCAAGATTGAAGCGTATGAGATTGGCAGCAAAGTTCCCGTGACCTGTTAGGATTTGCGTAACATAGTGGTCGGGTTTGATCCAGATCATTTTGAGTCTGCTTTGGACGTTTGGGAAGAAGTCCCTTGTGATTTTCCCTTGAGGGGATTCCGTCCAGTTTTGTTGCCAGATGCAAGTGAGCGCGTTGAAAAGTTGTTTATAGAGCTGGTGTTTATCAAATGTTTCGAACTCATTTTGTTCTAATTGTAGGTTGTCCAAATGGATGGGGATTTGTCGTCGAATCTTATACCTCAGTGATCGTTCCTGTAGGAGGAGTTCGACCGGAAGGACACCGGCTATTACATGCAGAGCATTGTGAGACGTGGTAGCGTAGGCCTTCGTGGCTCGGAGGAGTGATGATCTTTGGGCTGATCGGAGTTTCCGAATGTGGTGCGCGTTGATCTTAGGTGCCCAGGCATTGGCAGCGTAGGTTACTATCGGGACAAAAACGGCATTATATAGAATTCTATAGTTGGTGAAGCGGTAGCCCCATTCATGGCCAGACAGTCTGGCTAGAGCTTGAGTTAGGTTGTTTGCTGTTGCGGCTATTTTTTGTACGTGTGCGGTGACTTTGTATCCTTCCTGGAGGGTTATGCCTAAATATAGTACTTCTCTGGTGTAAGGGAGCCGGGAATGTCCCATGCGTACCCTAGGGGGGTGTGTAGTTAATTTGCCTTTGAGAAGCATGGTCTGTGTTTTAGTTCCAGAAATTTTGAGTTTTGCATCTTTCGACCATAGGTCGAGAATGTTTAGCGCCCTGTTTGATTTAGCCTCGAGTTCTGCTCTGGACTCTCCTTCAACTATCAGTGCAGCGTCGTCGGCATAGGCTATTACTTCGGCATCATCAGTCTGGTCTATTCGTCTTAAGGCTTCATCAAACACCAGGTTCCATAACTTGGGTCCCAGTACTGAGCCCTGGGGGCACCCTTTGGTTACGGCCTTTGTGTGCGTATGCAGTCTGTCGCGTAGCGTGATTTGTCTGGCTCGGAAGTAGTCACGTATTACGGCGTAAGCGTCTTGTGGGCAGTTTATCCGACGCAGTCTTTCCAAGGCGTGTGGCCACCAGACATTGTCAAAAGCTCCTTCAATGTCTATAAAAATTGCTAACACGTACTTTGAGTTGGATGTTTCTACTCTTTGTCGGAGCAGTGAAGCTGCGTCTTCTGTGCATTTTCCTGGTCTGAAGCCGAACTGCCTAGGAGAGTACGAGTCTTCTAGAAGTTGGTTAATTTTGAAAAGGAGAAGTTGTTCCATTACTACTGGCATTTTGATTTTTATTAGGTGGAATTAGTTGAGACAACTATGGAATTTCGCGACGATGAACCACCTGGTAAAGAACACGCGCTCAGCACGGTTACAAGTTCCGTGGCTTCTTGTTTGAATTCCATTACTACTGGCATTTTGACGTTTTTCCCCTGCTGTATATTTTTAAAGCCTCTTACGTTTAAGAGACAATTTTCCATCCAAAGCCGTTTAGTATATCATGTTACAACAACTGACTAGTATCTATTAAGCACTTACTTACATACATACTTAATCAAAGGCAATAGATGGAGCAAAAGCATTATTACCCGTTTTACGTTATCCACTGGTTCATTGCCGCACATTAGGTGAGCTCAATGATCATCTCTATTATATGCTTACTCGATTCACCCACCTTTCGGAGATGCTACTCTCCTTAAATTTATGCCAATATTCTCCTCCCACCTATATTTAGATAAGTCTTACTTCCCTCATGACCGGATCTTGTCCAGCACATTTCATCCTCCGCGATTTAAATACCTTTACTCTATTCGGTGAAGGATCCAAGTTATGAAGCTATTCATTTTTTTAATTTTCCCATATATATATTCCTAAGCACAATGTTTTCAGATTTTTTCTTCACGATGAGGAACAGGCAAGCTATAACAACCGCATAATACAACAGGCACTATAATATTATCCTAGTTTATTTTTTATTTATTGGATAGACGGAAAGATAGAAATTCATGAAATCCATAAAACAGCATTTCCTTATTTCAGGCGACATTTAATTACTACCTTAATAATAGTTGAATCTGCAAATAGTGCTACCATATATTTGAATTTCTCCGCTTGTACGTGTAATGCTTTTCTGATATCGTGTAACGCATTATTTTGACACTTCAGAACCATTTACTTAGTCAAAATACCCAATAAACACAGACGTATGCAAAATTATTCAAACTGGAATAAAGAAATCTTGTTATATGTTCTTTTCTTTGTTTCCAGATATCGGGCACCACAAATGTTCCCAAGATGTTGAAAAGAGTGGATCTACGCGAGATTTGGAGGTATAAGTTGAGTATCACAGACCATTCGTATAGATGCATGATATACACATCCCTCTATTTGTCCCTCTGATACTCTTATTTTCAATTCTGCCTCTTAGTCAAGCTCTTCGCTGGACTCCAAATCTGACTTTGAAAACATGACTATGGAGATGCGTGCGTTGGAACGTGGGAATGACCCAGAAGAGACTGGGTGCGATGCTTAGTCCGGTGCTGAGTTCGCTACTTAGCCTCACCCTGAGTCAAACCATTAGTAGGATCCGATCCATAGTGTGACTCTCAGCCGGCCCTAACGTAACTGGGTGCTCACAGTCACATTCGACCGTATGCAGAGACACTCGGTTAGCCTTACTGGACGGATCCGCCCTGAACAAGCGGCTCCGATTCAGTAAGCCATCATAAACGGCCGAGGGAGTTGGCATGCTGACCACATGCCCCCCAACGCTGTCATCTGACTATCTGACTAGTTAAGATGAAGCACGGTCGGATGGTTGGCCTAGTCCCGAAATTATGCGGGACGTTAAGCCATGGGTTTTTCTTACTCAATTCTGAGTTCGACTTTTAGCCCAACTCTGAGCAGACAAGTTTCTATACTTTCTGCTTGCCGGGTATCACCGGAACCCGACGAGTTGCCCCTTGTGAAAACTCAATGTTAAAAAATAAAGGATTTTTTTAACTTTCGCAGGATTTTTCCGGACATAATAGACTGGTGAAGAATTACTTCTTAGCATAGAGTTAGTCAGTTGCCCAGTCACTCGGCGATACTAGGTAAGCTTCATCGAACATAGCAAGGTAAGAAAGTATTTAAATTATATTCAAAACTTTGTATTTCGCAAACGTCACTGTTATGAGGACTTCTGGATTCGAAGTTCCGTCTTATAAAGAAAATTATAAATAATTGTCAGACTCGTATAGATCAGAGATGACAGCGGTTTCGACGTATGCTTTAACATAAGAATATTATGGGACAAACACCCCTATGACACTGGGACCCACGACCTTCTGCATTCCGTGCCACAGGTTTACCAATTGTGCTAGTCAGAGCTCGATTTAACATTTAGGATACAATCATAGAGTATTGTATCTGTTGAGCATTGCACTGCATTACATAGTATTCTTTTGCATTGTTCTACAGGGACATTATTTTGTAATTCATGAATACATATATCTCTTTACTTTATAAATAGGTGTATTATGGGTATTCTCTTACTTTATTCTTCGGTGGAAAGTGAAATGACCAACCTCGAAATTACCAGTGACGATAGATGCTCTATGCCCAATGGAAGTCCCGTGGTTCCATATAATATATTTCATATTTGTTTCTACTAACTTTATTATCATTCTTATATTTGATTATATATGGTCTTCTATGTATCAAGGATTTCCTTAAAATTCATCGATTTCAGTACTACGGTTCTAAAAGCATCTTATGTCATACACTAATAAATTGTTCCCCGTCCCTTAATATGTTCCTGCATAGAGTACAGGGCATTACTTTAACCAATGCACATTCGGTTTTCTAAGACTAAACTATATGACTGCCACGACTATAAAATATCAAAGTTAGCTATCATGGAATAAAATAGTTTAAAACCTAGTAATAATGTATGTCGTATGTTTCACACCTTCAAAAAGCAGTGACAATGCTAATGACAAACTGAAACCAAACTTTGCCTAGCAACGAACAGCTTGTGGCCGAGGAAGGAATTCGCGTTTTTCTATGACTCCTAAGCATTTCAGTTATTTCTTACAGTCCTTCAACGACACTAGGTAAGTTCCACTAAACATAGCAATGTGAGAAAGTATTTAAAATAATATAAAATTCTCGAACATTAGTATTATAGGGACTTAAGGGTTAAAAGTTCCCTCCGTATAGAGTATGTATGTCAGTGACCCAGATTTACTAACTGAGCTAGTCGAAAGCTGGATTAACAGCGCCAGATGTAACTCTATCCAATGATTGATTCCTTTACTGAATGACACTACGTCATGTACGGTATTTTGAGGGATTTTATTTATTGTTCTGGTGACGGGGTTTAAACTGTTATTAAATACAGTAACTTTAAGATACAAATGTGTATTCATAAACAAAAAATACTTTGTCTGTTCAACATTGCATTACATTCCATAAGATTCTCAAGACACAGAATATGGTCTACTGAACATTGCACTACATTACATATAATTCTCACGTAATGACCAACAGAGACAAGCTTCTGTCATTCGTGAATACATATTACCTGTAATTTAGGATAAAGAATTTTAATACTTTTATTAGGTGGAATTAGTTGAGACAACTATGGAATTTCGCGACGATGAACCACCTGGTAAAGAACACGCGCTGATCACGGTTACAAGTTCCGTGGCTTCATGTTTGAATACCATTACTACTGGCATTTTGACGTTTATCCCCTGCTGTATATTTTTAAAGCCTCTTACGTTTAAGAGGCAATTTTCCATCCAAAGCTGTTTAGTATATCATGTTACAACAACTGACTAGTATCTATTAAGCACTTACTTACATACATACTTAATCAAAGGCAATAGATGGAGCAAAAGCATTATTACCCGTTTTACGTTATCCACTGGTTCATTGCCGCACATTAGGTGAGCTCACTGATCATCTCTATTATATGCTTACTCGATTCACCCACCTTTCGGAGATGCTACTCTCCTTAAATTTATGCCAATAATCTCCTCCCACCTATATTTAGATAAGTCTTACTTCCCTCATGACCGGATCTTGTCCAGCACATTTCATCCTCCGCGATTTAAATACCTTTACTCTATTCGGTGAAGGATCCAAGTTATGAAGCTATTCATTTTTTTAATTTTCCCATATATATATATATATATTCCTAAGCACAATGTTTTCAGATTTTTTCTTCACGATGAGGAACAGGCAAGCTATAACAACCGCATAATACAACAGGCACTATAATATTATCCTAGTTTATTTTTTATTTATTGGATAGACGGAAAGATAGAAATTCATGAAATCCATAAAACAGCATTTCCTTATTTCAGGCGACATTTAATTACTACCTTAATAATAGTTGAATCTGCAAATAGTGCTACCACATATTTGAATTTCTCCGCTTGTACGTGTAATGCTTTTCTGATATTGTGTAACGCATTATTTTGACACTTCAGAACCATTTACTTAGTCAAAATACCCAATAAACACAGACGTATGCAAAATTATTCAAACTGGAATAAAGAAATCTTGTTATATGTTCTTTTCTTTGTTTCCAGATATCGGGCACCACAAATGTTCCCAAGATGTTGAAAAGAGTGGATCTACGCGAGATTTGGAGGTATAAGTTGAGTATCACAGACCATTCGTATAGATGCATGATATACACTTCCCTCTATTTGTCCCTCTGATACTCTTATTTTCAATTCTGTCTCTTAGTCAAGCTCTTCGCTGGACTCCAAATCTGACTTTGAAAACATGACTATGGAGATGCGTGCGTTGGAACGTGGGAATGACCCAGAAGAGACTGGGTGCGATGCTTAGTCCGGTGCTGAGTTCGCTACTTTGCCTCACCCTGAGTCAAACCATTAGTAGGATCCGATCCATAGTGTGACTCTCAGCCGGCCCTAACGTAACTGGGTGCTCACAGTCACATTCGACCGTATGCAGAGACACTCGGTTAGCCTTACTGGACGGATCCGCCCTGAACAAGCGGCTCCGATTCAGTAAGCCATCATAAACGACCGAGGGAGTTGGCATGCTGACCACATGCCCCCCAACGCTGTCATCTGACTATCTGACTAGTTAAGATGAAGCACGGTCGGAAGGTTGGCCTAGTCCCGAAATTATGCGGGAAGTTAAGCCATGGATTTTTCTTAGTCAATTCTGAGTTCGACTTTTAGCCCAACTCTGAGCAGACATGTTTCTATACTTTCTGCTTGCCGGTTATCACCGGAACCCGACGAGTTGCCCCTTGTGAAAACTCAATGTTAAACAATAAAGGATTTTTTTATCTTTCGCAGGATTTTTCCGGACATAATAGACTGGTGAAGAATTACTTGTGAGCATAGAGTTAGTCACTTGCATAGTCACTCGGCGATACTAGGTAAGCTTCATCGAACATAGCAAGGTAAGAAAGTATTTAAATTTTATTCAAAACTTTGTATTTCGCAAACGTCACTGTTATGAGGACTTCTGGATTCGAAGTTCCGTCTTATAAAGAAAATTATAAATCCTTGTCAGACTCGTATAGATCAGAGATGACAGCGGTTTCAACGTATGCTTTAACATAAGAATATTATGGGACAAACACCCCTATGACACTGGGACCCACGACCTTCTGCATTCCGTGCCACAGGTTTACCAATTGTGCTAGTCAGAGCTCGATTTAACATTTAGGATACAATCATAGAGTATTGTATCTGTTGAGCATTGCACTGCATTACATAGTATTCTTTTGCATTGTTCTACAGGGACATTATTTTGTAATTCATGAATACATATATCTCTTTACTTTATAAATAGGTGTATTATGGGTATTCTTACTTTATTCTTCGGTGGAAAGTGAAATGACCAACCTCGAAATTACCAGTGACGATAGATGCTCTATGCCCAATGGAAGTCCCGTGTTTCCATATAATATATTTCATATTTGTTTCTACTAACTTTATTATCATTCTTATATTTGATTATATATGGTCTTCAATGTATCAAGGATTTCCTTAAAATTCATCGATTTCAGTACTACGGTTCTAAAAGCATCTTATGTAATACACTAATAAATTGTTCCCCGTCTCTTAATATGTTCCTGCATAGAGTACAGGGAATTACTTAAACCAATGCACATTCGGTTTTCTAAGACTAAACTATATGACTGCCACGACTATAAAATATCAAAGTTAGCTATCATGGAATAAAATAGTTTAAAACCTAGTAATAATGTATGTCGTATGTTTCACACCTTCAAAAAGCAGTGACAATGCTAATGACAAACTGAAACCAAACTTTACCTAGCAACGAACAGCTTGTGGCCGAGGAAGGAATTCACGTTTTTCTATAACTCCTAAGCATTTCAGTTATTTCTTACAGTCCTTCAACGACACTAGGTAAATTCCACTAAACATAGCAATGTGAGAAAGTATTTAAAATAATATAAAATTCTCGAACATTAGTGATATAGGGACTTAAGGGTTAAAAGTTCCCTCCGTATAGAGTATGTATGTCAGTGACCCAGATTTACTAACTGAGCTAGTCGAAAGCTGGATTAACAGCGCCAGATGTAACTCTATCCTATGATTGATTCCTTTACTGAATGACACTACGTCATGTACGGTATTTTGAGGGATTTTATTTATTGTTCTGGTGACGGGTTTTAAACTGTTATTAAATACAGTAACTTTAAGATACAAATGTGTATTCATAAACAAAAAAAATACTTTGTCTGTTCAACATTGCATTACATTCCATAAGATTCTCAAGACACAGAATATGGCCTACTGAACATTGCACTACATTACATATAATTCTCACGTAATGACCAACAGAGACAAGCTTCTGTCATTCGTGAATACATATTACCTGTAATTTAGGATAAAGAATTTTAATACTTTTATTAGGTGGAATTAGTTGAGACAACTATGGAATTTCGCGACGATGAACCACCTGGTAAAGAACAAGCGCTGAGCACGGTTACAAGTTCCGTGGCTTCATGTTTGAATATTTTTTTTTTTTTTTTGTGCCCACTCTTTCCCCCGGAGTGCCTAGCAATGAAGCCAAAAACTCCGGTCAAACCAAATTTTGGTGACCATTTGTGCTGTGTGTTCCTATAGTGCCCTTGTGTGCATCCATGTGGGATGATTGAGGTTATGTCGTTTTGGGCTGTGTGCTTGTACAAGTGTCTTTATTTTGAGTTAGTGTTTGCCTTGCGCTGATCGGCTTTTAGTGCTGTGTTGGGTAGTGTGCTGCGTGTGTTTATGTTAGGATCTAAGTTGTTGTGCTGTGTTATTGTGTGAGGGGATTTTGGTCCAGCCCGGCATTTGCCTGTGAGCAGGGGAAACCTCTCTAAAGCCCTGCTCGGGCTGGGTGGAGGGTTTGCCCAATGGGGCTTGCCCTTCACATGGTGTTTAATTTCCGTCTTCGTCTTGTTTCTCGAGGAGCGCTTGCTTGGCGAAGGCTTTTAGCGCTGGGAAGGAATTTTTTAGAGTCCAGAACTTGAGATCAGGTGCCCAGACTTCGTTTGCATTTCTAGCAGCTTCGTGTAAAAGTAGTCTGGCGTCTGTGTACCGGGGGCAGGTGTAGAGCATGTGGTACATGGTATCCTGCTCGCTGTCTTCACATGCACAAAGATCATCTTCGGCAAGATTGAAGCGTATGAGATTGGCAGCAAAGTTCCCGTGACCTGTTAGGATTTGCGTAACATAGTGGTCGGGTTTGATCCAGATCATTTTGAGTCTGCTTTGGACGTTTGGGAAGAAGTCCCTTGTGATTTTCCCTTGAGGGGATTCCGTCCAGTTTTGTTGCCAGATGCAAGTGAGCGCGTTGAAAAGTTGTTTATAGAGCTGGTGTTTATCAAATGTTTCGAACTCATTTTGTTCTAATTGTAGGTTGTCCAAATGGATGGGGATTTGTCGTCGAATCTTATACCTCAGTGATCGTTCCTGTAGGAGGAGTTCGACCGGAAGGACACCGGCTATTACATGCAGAGCATTGTGAGACGTGGTAGCGTAGGCCTTCGTGGCTCGGAGGAGTGATGATCTTTGGGCTGATCGGAGTTTCCGAATGTGGTGCGCGTTGATCTTAGGTGCCCAGGCATTGGCAGCGTAGGTTACTATCGGGACAAAAACGGCATTATATAGAATTCTATAGTTGGTGAAGCGGTAGCCCCATTCATGGCCAGACAGTCTGGCTAGAGCTTGAGTTAGGTTGTTTGCTGTTGCGGCTATTTTTTGTACGTGTGCGGTGACTTTGTATCCTTCCTGGAGGGTTATGCCTAAATATAGTACTTCTCTGGTGTAAGGGAGCCGGGAATGTCCCATGCGTACCCTAGGGGGGTGTGTAGTTAATTTGCCTTTGAGAAGCATGGTCTGTGTTTTAGTTCCAGAAATTTTGAGTTTTGCATCTTTCGACCATAGGTCGAGAATGTTTAGCGCCCTGTTTGATTTAGCCTCGAGTTCTGCTCTGGACTCTCCTTCAACTATCAGTGCAGCGTCGTCGGCATAGGCTATTACTTCGGCATCATCAGTCTGGTCTATTCGTCTTAAGGCTTCATCAAACACCAGGTTCCATAACTTGGGTCCCAGTACTGAGCCCTGGGGGCACCCTTTGGTTACGGCCTTTGTGTGCGTATGCAGTCTGTCGCGTAGCGTGATTTGTCTGGCTCGGAAGTAGTCACGTATTACGGCGTAAGCGTCTTGTGGGCAGTTTATCCGACGCAGTCTTTCCAAGGCGTGTGGCCACCAGACATTGTCAAAAGCTCCTTCAATGTCTATAAAAATTGCTAACACGTACTTTGAGTTGGATGTTTCTACTCTTTGTCGGAGCAGTGAAGCTGCGTCTTCTGTGCATTTTCCTGGTCTGAAGCCGAACTGCCTAGGAGAGTACGAGTCTTCTAGAAGTTGGTTAATTTTGAAAAGGAGAAGTTGTTCCATTACTACTGGCATTTTGATTTTTATTAGGTGGAATTAGTTGAGACAACTATGGAATTTCGCGACGATGAACCACCTGGTAAAGAACACGCGCTCAGCACGGTTACAAGTTCCGTGGCTTCTTGTTTGAATTCCATTACTACTGGCATTTTGACGTTTTTCCCCTGCTGTATATTTTTAAAGCCTCTTACGTTTAAGAGACAATTTTCCATCCAAAGCCGTTTAGTATATCATGTTACAACAACTGACTAGTATCTATTAAGCACTTACTTACATACATACTTAATCAAAGGCAATAGATGGAGCAAAAGCATTATTACCCGTTTTACGTTATCCACTGGTTCATTGCCGCACATTAGGTGAGCTCAATGATCATCTCTATTATATGCTTACTCGATTCACCCACCTTTCGGAGATGCTACTCTCCTTAAATTTATGCCAATATTCTCCTCCCACCTATATTTAGATAAGTCTTACTTCCCTCATGACCGGATCTTGTCCAGCACATTTCATCCTCCGCGATTTAAATACCTTTACTCTATTCGGTGAAGGATCCAAGTTATGAAGCTATTCATTTTTTTAATTTTCCCATATATATATTCCTAAGCACAATGTTTTCAGATTTTTTCTTCACGATGAGGAACAGGCAAGCTATAACAACCGCATAATACAACAGGCACTATAATATTATCCTAGTTTATTTTTTATTTATTGGATAGACGGAAAGATAGAAATTCATGAAATCCATAAAACAGCATTTCCTTATTTCAGGCGACATTTAATTACTACCTTAATAATAGTTGAATCTGCAAATAGTGCTACCATATATTTGAATTTCTCCGCTTGTACGTGTAATGCTTTTCTGATATCGTGTAACGCATTATTTTGACACTTCAGAACCATTTACTTAGTCAAAATACCCAATAAACACAGACGTATGCAAAATTATTCAAACTGGAATAAAGAAATCTTGTTATATGTTCTTTTCTTTGTTTCCAGATATCGGGCACCACAAATGTTCCCAAGATGTTGAAAAGAGTGGATCTACGCGAGATTTGGAGGTATAAGTTGAGTATCACAGACCATTCGTATAGATGCATGATATACACATCCCTCTATTTGTCCCTCTGATACTCTTATTTTCAATTCTGCCTCTTAGTCAAGCTCTTCGCTGGACTCCAAATCTGACTTTGAAAACATGACTATGGAGATGCGTGCGTTGGAACGTGGGAATGACCCAGAAGAGACTGGGTGCGATGCTTAGTCCGGTGCTGAGTTCGCTACTTAGCCTCACCCTGAGTCAAACCATTAGTAGGATCCGATCCATAGTGTGACTCTCAGCCGGCCCTAACGTAACTGGGTGCTCACAGTCACATTCGACCGTATGCAGAGACACTCGGTTAGCCTTACTGGACGGATCCGCCCTGAACAAGCGGCTCCGATTCAGTAAGCCATCATAAACGGCCGAGGGAGTTGGCATGCTGACCACATGCCCCCCAACGCTGTCATCTGACTATCTGACTAGTTAAGATGAAGCACGGTCGGATGGTTGGCCTAGTCCCGAAATTATGCGGGACGTTAAGCCATGGGTTTTTCTTACTCAATTCTGAGTTCGACTTTTAGCCCAACTCTGAGCAGACAAGTTTCTATACTTTCTGCTTGCCGGGTATCACCGGAACCCGACGAGTTGCCCCTTGTGAAAACTCAATGTTAAAAAATAAAGGATTTTTTTAACTTTCGCAGGATTTTTCCGGACATAATAGACTGGTGAAGAATTACTTCTTAGCATAGAGTTAGTCAGTTGCCCAGTCACTCGGCGATACTAGGTAAGCTTCATCGAACATAGCAAGGTAAGAAAGTATTTAAATTATATTCAAAACTTTGTATTTCGCAAACGTCACTGTTATGAGGACTTCTGGATTCGAAGTTCCGTCTTATAAAGAAAATTATAAATAATTGTCAGACTCGTATAGATCAGAGATGACAGCGGTTTCGACGTATGCTTTAACATAAGAATATTATGGGACAAACACCCCTATGACACTGGGACCCACGACCTTCTGCATTCCGTGCCACAGGTTTACCAATTGTGCTAGTCAGAGCTCGATTTAACATTTAGGATACAATCATAGAGTATTGTATCTGTTGAGCATTGCACTGCATTACATAGTATTCTTTTGCATTGTTCTACAGGGACATTATTTTGTAATTCATGAATACATATATCTCTTTACTTTATAAATAGGTGTATTATGGGTATTCTCTTACTTTATTCTTCGGTGGAAAGTGAAATGACCAACCTCGAAATTACCAGTGACGATAGATGCTCTATGCCCAATGGAAGTCCCGTGGTTCCATATAATATATTTCATATTTGTTTCTACTAACTTTATTATCATTCTTATATTTGATTATATATGGTCTTCTATGTATCAAGGATTTCCTTAAAATTCATCGATTTCAGTACTACGGTTCTAAAAGCATCTTATGTCATACACTAATAAATTGTTCCCCGTCCCTTAATATGTTCCTGCATAGAGTACAGGGCATTACTTTAACCAATGCACATTCGGTTTTCTAAGACTAAACTATATGACTGCCACGACTATAAAATATCAAAGTTAGCTATCATGGAATAAAATAGTTTAAAACCTAGTAATAATGTATGTCGTATGTTTCACACCTTCAAAAAGCAGTGACAATGCTAATGACAAACTGAAACCAAACTTTGCCTAGCAACGAACAGCTTGTGGCCGAGGAAGGAATTCGCGTTTTTCTATGACTCCTAAGCATTTCAGTTATTTCTTACAGTCCTTCAACGACACTAGGTAAGTTCCACTAAACATAGCAATGTGAGAAAGTATTTAAAATAATATAAAATTCTCGAACATTAGTATTATAGGGACTTAAGGGTTAAAAGTTCCCTCCGTATAGAGTATGTATGTCAGTGACCCAGATTTACTAACTGAGCTAGTCGAAAGCTGGATTAACAGCGCCAGATGTAACTCTATCCAATGATTGATTCCTTTACTGAATGACACTACGTCATGTACGGTATTTTGAGGGATTTTATTTATTGTTCTGGTGACGGGGTTTAAACTGTTATTAAATACAGTAACTTTAAGATACAAATGTGTATTCATAAACAAAAAATACTTTGTCTGTTCAACATTGCATTACATTCCATAAGATTCTCAAGACACAGAATATGGTCTACTGAACATTGCACTACATTACATATAATTCTCACGTAATGACCAACAGAGACAAGCTTCTGTCATTCGTGAATACATATTACCTGTAATTTAGGATAAAGAATTTTAATACTTTTATTAGGTGGAATTAGTTGAGACAACTATGGAATTTCGCGACGATGAACCACCTGGTAAAGAACACGCGCTGATCACGGTTACAAGTTCCGTGGCTTCATGTTTGAATACCATTACTACTGGCATTTTGACGTTTATCCCCTGCTGTATATTTTTAAAGCCTCTTACGTTTAAGAGGCAATTTTCCATCCAAAGCTGTTTAGTATATCATGTTACAACAACTGACTAGTATCTATTAAGCACTTACTTACATACATACTTAATCAAAGGCAATAGATGGAGCAAAAGCATTATTACCCGTTTTACGTTATCCACTGGTTCATTGCCGCACATTAGGTGAGCTCACTGATCATCTCTATTATATGCTTACTCGATTCACCCACCTTTCGGAGATGCTACTCTCCTTAAATTTATGCCAATAATCTCCTCCCACCTATATTTAGATAAGTCTTACTTCCCTCATGACCGGATCTTGTCCAGCACATTTCATCCTCCGCGATTTAAATACCTTTACTCTATTCGGTGAAGGATCCAAGTTATGAAGCTATTCATTTTTTTAATTTTCCCATATATATATATATATATTCCTAAGCACAATGTTTTCAGATTTTTTCTTCACGATGAGGAACAGGCAAGCTATAACAACCGCATAATACAACAGGCACTATAATATTATCCTAGTTTATTTTTTATTTATTGGATAGACGGAAAGATAGAAATTCATGAAATCCATAAAACAGCATTTCCTTATTTCAGGCGACATTTAATTACTACCTTAATAATAGTTGAATCTGCAAATAGTGCTACCACATATTTGAATTTCTCCGCTTGTACGTGTAATGCTTTTCTGATATTGTGTAACGCATTATTTTGACACTTCAGAACCATTTACTTAGTCAAAATACCCAATAAACACAGACGTATGCAAAATTATTCAAACTGGAATAAAGAAATCTTGTTATATGTTCTTTTCTTTGTTTCCAGATATCGGGCACCACAAATGTTCCCAAGATGTTGAAAAGAGTGGATCTACGCGAGATTTGGAGGTATAAGTTGAGTATCACAGACCATTCGTATAGATGCATGATATACACTTCCCTCTATTTGTCCCTCTGATACTCTTATTTTCAATTCTGTCTCTTAGTCAAGCTCTTCGCTGGACTCCAAATCTGACTTTGAAAACATGACTATGGAGATGCGTGCGTTGGAACGTGGGAATGACCCAGAAGAGACTGGGTGCGATGCTTAGTCCGGTGCTGAGTTCGCTACTTTGCCTCACCCTGAGTCAAACCATTAGTAGGATCCGATCCATAGTGTGACTCTCAGCCGGCCCTAACGTAACTGGGTGCTCACAGTCACATTCGACCGTATGCAGAGACACTCGGTTAGCCTTACTGGACGGATCCGCCCTGAACAAGCGGCTCCGATTCAGTAAGCCATCATAAACGACCGAGGGAGTTGGCATGCTGACCACATGCCCCCCAACGCTGTCATCTGACTATCTGACTAGTTAAGATGAAGCACGGTCGGAAGGTTGGCCTAGTCCCGAAATTATGCGGGACGTTAAGCCATGGATTTTTCTTAGTCAATTCTGAGTTCGACTTTTAGCCCAACTCTGAGCAGACATGTTTCTATACTTTCTGCTTGCCGGTTATCACCGGAACCCGACGAGTTGCCCCTTGTGAAAACTCAATGTTAAACAATAAAGGATTTTTTTATCTTTCGCAGGATTTTTCCGGACATAATAGACTGGTGAAGAATTACTTGTGAGCATAGAGTTAGTCACTTGCATAGTCACTCGGCGATACTAGGTAAGCTTCATCGAACATAGCAAGGTAAGAAAGTATTTAAATTTTATTCAAAACTTTGTATTTCGCAAACGTCACTGTTATGAGGACTTCTGGATTCGAAGTTCCGTCTTATAAAGAAAATTATAAATCCTTGTCAGACTCGTATAGATCAGAGATGACAGCGGTTTCAACGTATGCTTTAACATAAGAATATTATGGGACAAACACCCCTATGACACTGGGACCCACGACCTTCTGCATTCCGTGCCACAGGTTTACCAATTGTGCTAGTCAGAGCTCGATTTAACATTTAGGATACAATCATAGAGTATTGTATCTGTTGAGCATTGCACTGCATTACATAGTATTCTTTTGCATTGTTCTACAGGGACATTATTTTGTAATTCATGAATACATATATCTCTTTACTTTATAAATAGGTGTATTATGGGTATTCTTACTTTATTCTTCGGTGGAAAGTGAAATGACCAACCTCGAAATTACCAGTGACGATAGATGCTCTATGCCCAATGGAAGTCCCGTGTTTCCATATAATATATTTCATATTTGTTTCTACTAACTTTATTATCATTCTTATATTTGATTATATATGGTCTTCAATGTATCAAGGATTTCCTTAAAATTCATCGATTTCAGTACTACGGTTCTAAAAGCATCTTATGTAATACACTAATAAATTGTTCCCCGTCTCTTAATATGTTCCTGCATAGAGTACAGGGAATTACTTAAACCAATGCACATTCGGTTTTCTAAGACTAAACTATATGACTGCCACGACTATAAAATATCAAAGTTAGCTATCATGGAATAAAATAGTTTAAAACCTAGTAATAATGTATGTCGTATGTTTCACACCTTCAAAAAGCAGTGACAATGCTAATGACAAACTGAAACCAAACTTTACCTAGCAACGAACAGCTTGTGGCCGAGGAAGGAATTCACGTTTTTCTATAACTCCTAAGCATTTCAGTTATTTCTTACAGTCCTTCAACGACACTAGGTAAATTCCACTAAACATAGCAATGTGAGAAAGTATTTAAAATAATATAAAATTCTCGAACATTAGTGATATAGGGACTTAAGGGTTAAAAGTTCCCTCCGTATAGAGTATGTATGTCAGTGACCCAGATTTACTAACTGAGCTAGTCGAAAGCTGGATTAACAGCGCCAGATGTAACTCTATCCTATGATTGATTCCTTTACTGAATGACACTACGTCATGTACGGTATTTTGAGGGATTTTATTTATTGTTCTGGTGACGGGTTTTAAACTGTTATTAAATACAGTAACTTTAAGATACAAATGTGTATTCATAAACAAAAAAATACTTTGTCTGTTCAACATTGCATTACATTCCATAAGATTCTCAAGACACAGAATATGGTCTACTGAACATTGCACTACATTACATATAATTCTCACGTAATGACCAACAGAGACAAGCTTCTGTCATTCGTGAATACATATTACCTGTAATTTAGGATAAAGAATTTTAATACTTTTATTAGGTGGAATTAGTTGAGACAACTATGGAATTTCGCGACGATGAATCACCTGGTAAAGAACACGCGCTGAGCACGGTTACAAGTTCCGTGGCTTCATGTTTGAATACCATTACTACTGGCATTTTGACGTTTATCCCCTGCTGTATATTTTTAAAGCCTCTTACGTTTAAGAGGCAATTTTCCATCCAAAGCCGTTTAGTATATCATGTTACAACAACTGACTAGTATCTATTAAGCACTTACTTACATACATACTTAATCAAAGGCAATAGATGGAGCAAAAGCATTATTACCCGTTTTACGTTATCCACTGGTTCATTGCCGCACATTAGGTGAGCTCACTGATCATCTCTATTATATGCTTACTCGATTCATCCACCTTTCGGAGATGCTACTCTCCTTAAATTTATGCCAATATTCTCCTCCCACCTATATTTAGATAAGTCTTACTTCCCTCATGACCGGATCTTGTCCAGCACATTTCATCCTCCGCGATTTAAATAACTTTACTCTATTCGGTGAAGGATCCAAGTTATGAAGCTATTCATTTTTTTTAATTTTCCCATATATATATTCCTAAGCACAATGTTTTCAGATTTTTTCTTCACGATGAGGAACAGGCAAGCTATAACAACCGCATAATACAACAGGCACTATAATATTATCCTAGTTTATTTTTTATTTATTGGATAGACGGAAAGATAGAAATTCATGAAATCCATAAAACAGCATTTCCTTATTTCAGGCGACATTTATTTACTACCTTAATAATAGTTGAATCGGCAAATAGTGCTACCACATATTTGAATTTCTCCGCTTGTACGTGTAATGCTTTTCTGATATTGTGTAACGCATTATTTTGACACTTCAGAACCATTTACTTAGTCAAAATACCCAATAAACACAGACGTATGCAAAATTATTCAAACTGGAATAAAGAAATCTTGTTATATGTTCTTTTCTTTGTTTCCAGATATCGGGCACCACAAATGTTCCCAAGATGTTGAAAAGAGTGGATCTACGCGAGATTTGGAGGTATAAGTTGAGTATCACAGACCATTCGTATAGATGCATGATATACACTTCCCTCTATTTGTCCCTCTGATACTCTTATTTTCAATTCTGTCTCTTAGTCAAGCTCTTCGCTGGACTCCAAATCTGACTTTGAAAACATGACTATGGAGATGCGTGCGTTGGAACGTGGGAATGACCCAGAGGAGACTGGGTGCGATGCTTAGTCCGGTGCTGAGTTCGCTACTTAGCCTCACCCTGAGTCAAACCATTAGTAGGATCCGATCCATAGTGTGACTCTCAGCCGGCCCTAACGTAACTGGGTGCTCACAGTCACATTCGACCGTATGCAGAGACACTCGGTTAGCCTTACTGGACGGATCCGCCCTGAACAAGCGGCTCCGATTCAGTAAGCCATCATAAACGACCGAGGGAGTTGGCATGCTGACCACATGCCCCCCAACGCTGTCATCTGACTATCTGACTAGTTAAGATGAAGCACGGTCGGATGGTTGGCCTAGTCCCGAAATTATGCGGGACGTTAAGCCATGGATTTTTCTTAGTCAATTCTGAGTTCGACTTTTAGCCCAACTCTGAGCAGACATGTTTCTATACTTTCTGCTTGCCGGTTATCACCGGAACCCGACGAGTTGCCCCTTGTGAAAACTCAATGTTAAACAATAAAGGATTTTTTTATCTTTCGCAGGATTTTTCCGGACATAATAGACTGGTGAAGAATTACTTCTGAGCATAGAGTTAGTCACTTGCATAGTCACTCGGCGATACTAGGTAAGCTTCATCGAACATAGCAAGGTAAGAAAGTATTTAAATTTTATTCAAAACTTTGTATTTCGCAAACGTCACTGTTATGAGGACTTCTGCATTCGAAGTTCCGTCTTATAAAGAAAATTATAAATCCTTGTCAGACTCGTATAGATCAGAGATGACAGCGGTTTCAACGTATGCTTTAACATAAGAATATTATGGGACAAACACCCCTATGACACTGGGACCCACGACCTTCTGCATTCCGTGCCACAGGTTTACCAATTGTGCTAGTCAGAGCTCGATTTAACATTTAGGATACAATCATAGAGTATTGTATCTGTTGAGCATTGCACTGCATTACATAGTATTCTTTTGCATTGTTCTACAGGGACATTATTTTGTAATTCATGAATACATATATCTCTTTACTTTATAAATAGGTGTATTATGGGTATTCTTACTTTATACTTCGGTGGAAAGTGAAATGACCAACCTCGAAATTACCAGTGACGATAGATGCTCTATGCCCAATGGAAGTCCCGTGTTTCCATATAATATATTTCATATTTGTTTCTACTAAATTTATTATCATTCTTATATTTGATTATATATGGTCTTCAATGTATCAAGGATTTCCTTAAAATTCATCGATTTCAGTACTACGGTTCTAAAAGCATCTTATGTAATACACTAATAAATTGTTCCCCGTCTCTTAATATGTTCCTGCATAGAGTACAGGGAATTACTTAAACCAATGCACATTCGGTTTTCTAAGACTAAACTATATGACTGCCACGACTATAAAATATCAAAGTTAGCTATCATGGAATAAAATAGTTTAAAACCTAGTAATAATGTATGTCGTATGTTTCACACCTTCAAAAAGCAGTGACAATGCTAATGACAAACTGAAACCAAACTTTGCCTAGCAACGAACAGCTTGTGGCCGAGGAAGGAATTCGCGTTTTTCTATGACTCCTAAGCATTTCAGTTATTTCTTACAGTCCTTCAACGACACTAGGTAAGTTCCACTAAACATAGCAATGTGAGAAAGTATTTAAAATAATATAAAATTCTCGAACATTAGTGATATAGGGACTTAAGGGTTAAAAGTTCCCTCCGTATAGAGTATGTATGTCAGTGACCCAGATTTACTAACTGAGCTAGTCGAAAGCTGGATTAACAGCGCCAGATGTAACTCTATCCTATGATTGATTCCTTTACTGAATGACACTACGTCATGTACGGTATTTTGAGGGATTTTATTTATTGTTCTGGTGACGGGTTTTAAACTGTTATTAAATACAGTAACTTTAAGATACAAATGTGTATTCATAAACAAAAAATACTTTGTCTGTTCAACATTGCATTACATTCCATAAGATTCTCAAGACACAGAATATGGTCTACTGAACATTGCACTACATTACATATAATTCTCACGTAATGACCAACAGAGACAAGCTTCTGTCATTCGTGAATACATATTACCTGTAATTTAGGATAAAGAATTTTAATACTTTTATTAGGTGGAATTAGTTGAGACAACTATGGAATTTCGCGACGATGAACCACCTGGTAATGAACACGCGCTGAGCACGGTTACAAGTTCCGTGGCTTCATGTTTGAATACCATTACTACTGGCATTTTGACGTTTATCCCCTGCTGTATATTTTTAAAGCCTCTTACGTTTAAGAGGCAATTTTCTATCCAAAGCTGTTTAGTATATCATGTTACAACAACTGACTAGTATCTATTAAGCACTTACTTACATACATACTTAATCAAAGGCAATAGATGGAGCAAAAGCATTATTACCCGTTTTACGTTATCCACTGGTTCATTGCCGCACATTAGGTGAGCTCACTGATCATCTCTATTATATGCTTACTCGATTCACCCACCTTTCGGAGATGCTACTCTCCTTAAATTTATGCCAATATTCTCCTCCCACCTATATTTAGATAAGTCTTACTTCCCTCATGACCGGATCTTGTCCAGCACATTTCATCCTCCGCGATTTAAATACCTTTACTCTATTCGGTGAAGGATCCAAGTTATGAAGCTATTCATTTTTTTAATTTTCCCATATATATATATATATATTCCTAAGCACAATGTTTTCAGATTTTTTCTTCACGATGAGGAACAGGCAAGCTATAACAACCGCATAATACAACAGGCACTATAATATTATCCTAGTTTATTTTTTATTTATTGGATAGACGGAAAGATAGAAATTCATGAAATCCATAAAACAGCATTTCCTTATTTCAGGCGACATTTAATTACTACCTTAATAATAGTTGAATCTGCAAATAGTGCTACCACATATTTGAATTTCTCCGCTTGTACGTGTAATGCTTTTCTGATATTGTGTAACGCATTATTTTGACACTTCAGAACCATTTACTTAGTCAAAATACCCAATAAACACAGACGTATGCAAAATTATTCAAACTGGAATAAAGAAATCTTGTTATATGTTCTTTTCTTTGTTTCCAGATATCGGGCACCACAAATGTTCCCAAGATGTTGAAAAGAGTGGATCTACGCGAGATTTGGAGGTATAAGTTGAGTATCACAGACCATTCGTATAGATGCATGATATACACTTCCCTCTATTTGTCCCTCTGATACTCTTATTTTCAATTCTGTCTCTTAGTCAAGCTCTTCGCTGGACTCCAAATCTGACTTTGAAAACATGACTATGGAGATGCGTGCGTTGGAACGTGGGAATGACCCAGAAGAGACTGGGTGCGATGCTTAGTCCGGTGCTGAGTTCGCTACTTTGCCTCACCCTGAGTCAAACCATTAGTAGGATCCGATCCATAGTGTGACTCTCAGCCGGCCCTAACGTAACTGGGTGCTCACAGTCACATTCGACCGTATGCAGAGACACTCGGTTAGCCTTACTGGACGGATCCGCCCTGAACAAGCGGCTCCGATTCAGTAAGCCATCATAAACGACCGAGGGAGTTGGCATGCTGACCACATGCCCCCCAACGCTGTCATCTGACTATCTGACTAGTTAAGATGAAGCACGGTCGGATGGTTGGCCTAGTCCCGAAATTATGCGGGACGTTAAGCCATGGATTTTTCTTAGTCAATTCTGAGTTCGACTTTTAGCCCAACTCTGAGCAGACATGTTTCTATACTTTCTGCTTGCCGGTTATCACCGGAACCCGACGAGTTGCCCCTTGTGAAAACTCAATGTTAAACAATAAAGGATTTTTTTATCTTTCGCAGGATTTTTCCGGACATAATAGACTGGTGAAGAATTACTTGTGAGCATAGAGTTAGTCACTTGCATAGTCACTCGGCGATACTAGGTAAGCTTCATCGAACATAGCAAGGTAAGAAAGTATTTAAATTTTATTCAAAACTTTGTATTTCGCAAACGTCACTGTTATGAGGACTTCTGGATTCGAAGTTCCGTCTTATAAAGAAAATTATAAATCCTTGTCAGACTCGTATAGATCAGAGATGACAGCGGTTTCAACGTATGCTTTAACATAAGAATATTATGGGACAAACACCCCTATGACACTGGGACCCACGACCTTCTGCATTCCGTGCCACAGGTTTACCAATTGTGCTAGTCAGAGCTCGATTTAACATTTAGGATACAATCATAGAGTATTGTATCTGTTGAGCATTGCACTGCATTACATAGTATTCTTTTGCATTGTTCTACAGGGACATTATTTTGTAATTCATGAATACATATATCTCTTTACTTTATAAATAGGTGTATTATGGGTATTCTTACTTTATTCTTCGGTGGAAAGTGAAATGACCAACCTCGAAATTACCAGTGACGATAGATGCTCTATGCCCAATGGAAGTCCCGTGTTTCCATATAATATATTTCATATTTGTTTCTACTAACTTTATTATCATTCTTATATTTGATTATATATGGTCTTCAATGTATCAAGGATTTCCTTAAAATTCATCGATTTCAGTACTACGGTTCTAAAAGCATCTTATGTAATACACTAATAAATTGTTCCCCGTCTCTTAATATGTTCCTGCATAGAGTACAGGGAATTACTTAAACCAATGCACATTCGGTTTTCTAAGACTAAACTATATGACTGCCACGACTATAAAATATCAAAGTTAGCTATCATGGAATAAAATAGTTTAAAACCTAGTAATAATGTATGTCGTATGTTTCACACCTTCAAAAAGCAGTGACAATGCTAATGACAAACTGAAACCAAACTTTGCCTAGCAACGAACAGCTTGTGGCCGAGGAAGGAATACGCGTTTTTCTATGACTCCTAAGCATTTCAGTTATTTCTTACAGTCCTTCAACGACACTAGGTAAGTTCCACTAAACATAGCAATGTGAGAAAGTATTTAAAATAATATAAAATTCTCGAACATTAGTGATATAGGGACTTAAGGGTTAAAAGTTCCCTCCGTATAGAGTATGTATGTCAGTGACCCAGATTTACTAACTGAGCTAGTCGAAAGCTGGATTAACAGCGCCAGATGTAACTCTATCCTATGATTGATTCCTTTACTGAATGACACTACGTCATGTACGGTATTTTGAGGGATTTTATTTATTGTTCTGGTGACGGGTTTTAAACTGTTATTAAATACAGTAACTTTAAGATACAAATGTGTATTCATAAACAAAAAAATACTTTGTCTGTTCAACATTGCATTACATTCCATAAGATTCTCAAGACACAGAATATGGTCTACTGAACATTGCACTACATTACATATAATTCTCACGTAATGACCAACAGAGACAAGATTCTGTCATTCGTGAATACATATTACCTGTAATTTAGGATAAAGAATTTTAATACTTTTATTAGGTGGAATTAGTTGAGACAACTATGGAATTTCGCGACGATGAATCACCTGGTAAAGAACACGCGCTGAGCACGGTTACAAGTTCCGTGGCTTCATGTTTGAATACCATTACTACTGGCATTTTGACGTTTATCCCCTGCTGTATATTTTTAAAGCCTCTTACGTTTAAGAGGCAATTTTCCATCCAAAGCCGTTTAGTATATCATGTTACAACAACTGACTAGTATCTATTAAGCACTTACTTACATACATACTTAATCAAAGGCAATAGATGGAGCAAAAGCATTATTACCCGTTTTACGTTATCCACTGGTTCATTGCCGCACATTAGGGGAGCTCACTGATCATCTCTATTATATGCTTACTCGATTCATCCACCTTTCGGAGATGCTACTCTCCTTAAATTTATGCCAATATTCTCCTCCCACCTATATTTAGATAAGTCTTACTTCCCTCATGACCGGATCTTGTCCAGCACATTTCATCCTCCGCGATTTAAATAACTTTACTCTATTCGGTGAAGGATCCAAGTTATGAAGCTATTCATTTTTTTTTAATTTTCCCATATATATATTCCTAAGCACAATGTTTTCAGATTTTTTCTTCACGATGAGGAACAGGCAAGCTATAACAACCGCATAATACAACAGGCACTATAATATTATCCTAGTTTATTTTTTATTTATTGGATAGACGGAAAGATAGAAATTCATGAAATACATAAAACAGCATTTCCTTATTTCAGGCGACATTTATTTACTACCTTAATAATAGTTGAATCGGCAAATAGTGCTACCACATATTTGAATTTCTCCGCTTGTACGTGTAATGCTTTTCTGATATTGTGTAACGCATTATTTTGACACTTCAGAACCATTTACTTAGTCAAAATACCCAATAAACACAGACGTATGCAAAATTATTCAAACTGGAATAAAGAAATCTTGTTATATGTTCTTTTCTTTGTTTCCAGATATCGGGCACCACAAATGTTCCCAAGATGTTGAAAAGAGTGGATCTACGCGAGATTTGGAGGTATAAGTTGAGTATCACAGACCATTCGTATAGATGCATGATATACACTTCCCTCTATTTGTCCCTCTGATACTCTTATTTTCAATTCTGTCTCTTAGTCAAGCTCTTCGCTGGACTCCAAATCTGACTTTGAAAACATGACTATGGAGATGCGTGCGTTGGAACGTGGGAATGACCCAGAGGAGACTGGGTGCGATGCTTAGTCCGGTGCTGAGTTCGCTACTTAGCCTCACCCTGAGTCAAACCATTAGTAGGATCCGATCCATAGTGTGACTCTCAGCCGGCCCTAACGTAACTGGGTGCTCACAGTCACATTCGACCGTATGCAGAGACACTCGGTTAGCCTTACTGGACGGATCCGCCCTGAACAAGCGGCTCCGATTCAGTAAGCCATCATAAACGACCGAGGGAGTTGGCATGCTGACCACATGCCCCCCAACGCTGTCATCTGACTATCTGACTAGTTAAGATGAAGCACGGTCGGATGGTTGGCCTAGTCCCGAAATTATGCGGGACGTTAAGCCATGGATTTTTCTTAGTCAATTCTGAGTTCGACTTTTAGCCCAACTCTGAGCAGACATGTTTCTATACTTTCTGCTTGCCGGTTATCACCGGAACCCGACGAGTTGCCCCTTGTGAAAACTCAATGTTAAACAATAAAGGATTTTTTTATCTTTCGCAGGATTTTTCCGGACATAATAGACTGGTGAAGAATTACTTCTGAGCATAGAGTTAGTCACTTGCATAGTCACTCGGCGATACTAGGTAAGCTTCATCGAACATAGCAAGGTAAGAAAGTATTTAAATTTTATTCAAAACTTTGTATTTCGCAAACGTCACTGTTATGAGGACTTCTGCATTCGAAGTTCCGTCTTATAAAGAAAATTATAAATCCTTGTCAGACTCGTATAGATCAGAGATGACAGCGGTTTCAACGTATGCTTTAACATAAGAATATTATGGGACAAACACCCCTATGACACTGGGACCCACGACCTTCTGCATTCCGTGCCACAGGTTTACCAATTGTGCTAGTCAGAGCTCGATTTAACATTTAGGATACAATCATAGAGTATTGTATCTGTTGAGCATTGCACTGCATTACATAGTATTCTTTTGCATTGTTCTACAGGGACATTATTTTGTAATTCATGAATACATATATCTCTTTACTTTATAAATAGGTGTATTATGGGTATTCTTACTTTATACTTCGGTGGAAAGTGAAATGACCAACCTCGAAATTACCAGTGACGATAGATGCTCTATGCCCAATGGAAGTCCCGTGTTTCCATATAATATATTTCATATTTGTTTCTACTAACTTTATTATCATTCTTATATTTGATTATATATGGTCTTCAATGTATCAAGGATTTCCTTAAAATTCATCGATTTCAGTACTACGGTTCTAAAAGCATCTTATGTAATACACTAATAAATTGTTCCCCGTCTCTTAATATATTCCTGCATAGAGTACAGGGAATTACTTAAACCAATGCACATTCGGATTTCTAAGACTAAACTATATGACTGCCACGACTATAAAATATCAAAGTTAGCTATCATGGAATAAAATAGTTTAAAACCTAGTAATAATGTATGTCGTATGTTTCACACCTTCAAAAAGCAGTGACAATGCTAATGACAAACTGAAACCAAACTTTGCCTAGCAACGAACAGCTTGTGGCCGAGGAAGGAATTCGCGTTTTTCTATGACTCCTAAGCATTTCAGTTATTTCTTACAGTCCTTCAACGACACTAGGTAAGTTCCACTAAACATAGCAATGTGAGAAAGTATTTAAAATAATATAAAATTCTCGAACATTAGTGATATAGGGACTTAAGGGTTAAAAGTTCCCTCCGTATAGAGTATGTATGTCAGTGACCCAGATTTACTAACTGAGCTAGTCGAAAGCTGGATTAACAGCGCCAGATGTAACTCTATCCTATGATTGATTCCTTTACTGAATGACACTACGTCATGTACGGTATTTTGAGGGATTTTATTTATTGTTCTGGTGACGGGTTTTAAACTGTTATTAAATACAGTAACTTTAAGATACAAATGTGTATTCATAAACAAAAAAATACTTTGTCTGTTCAACATTGCATTACATTCCATAAGATTCTCAAGACACAGAATATGGTCTACTGAACATTGCACTACATTACATATAATTCTCACGTAATGACCAACAGAGACAAGCTTCTGTCATTCGTGAATACATATTACCTGTAATTTAGGATAAAGAATTTTAATACTTTTATTAGGTGGAATTAGTTGAGACAACTATGGAATTTCGCGACGATGAATCACCTGGTAAAGAACACGCGCTGAGCACGGTTACAAGTTCCGTGGCTTCATGCTTGAATACCATTACTACTGGCATTTTGACGTTTATCCCCTGCTGTATATTTTTAAAGCGTCTTACGTTTAAGAGGCAATTTTCCATCCAAAGCCGTTTAGTATATCATGTTACAACAACTGACTAGTATCTATTAAGCACTTACTTACATACATACTTAATCAAAGGCAATAGATGGAGCAAAAGCATTATTACCCGTTTTACGTTATCCACTGGTTCATTGCCGCACATTAGGCGAGCTCACTGATCATCTCTATTATATGCTTACTCGATTCATCCACCTTTCGGAGATGCTACTCTCCTTAAATTTATGCCAATATTCTCCTCCCACCTATATTTAGATAAGTCTTACTTCCCTCATGACCGGATCTTGTCCAGCACATTTCATCCTCCGCGATTTAAATAACTTTACTCTATTCGGTGAAGGATCCAAGTTATGAAGCTATTCATTTTTTTTTAATTTTCCCATATATATATTCCTAAGCACAATGTTTTCAGATTTTTTCTTCACGATGAGGAACAGGCAAGCTATAACAACCGCATAATACAACAGGCACTATAATATTATCCTAGTTTATTTTTTATTTATTGGATAGACGGAAAGATAGAAATTCATGAAATACATAAAACAGCATTTCCTTATTTCAGGCGACATTTATTTACTACCTTAATAATAGTTGAATCGGCAAATAGTGCTACCACATATTTGAATTTCTCCGCTTGTACGTGTAATGCTTTTCTGATATTGTGTAACGCATTATTTTGACACTTCAGAACCATTTACTTAGTCAAAATACCCAATAAACACAGACGTATGCAAAATTATTCAAACTGGAATAAAGAAATCTTGTTATATGTTCTTTTCTTTGTTTCCAGATATCGGGCACCACAAATGTTCCCAAGATGTTGAAAAGAGTGGATCTACGCGAGATTTGGAGGTATAAGTTGAGTATCACAGACCATTCGTATAGATGCATGATATACACTTCCCTCTATTTGTCCCTCTGATACTCTTATTTTCAATTCTGTCTCTTAGTCAAGCTCTTCGCTGGACTCCAAATCTGACTTTGAAAACATGACTATGGAGATGCGTGCGTTGGAACGTGGGAATGACCCAGAGGAGACTGGGTGCGATGCTTAGTCCGGTGCTGAGTTCGCTACTTAGCCTCACCCTGAGTCAAACCATTAGTAGGATCCGATCCATAGTGTGACTCTCAGCCGGCCCTAACGTAACTGGGTGCTCACAGTCACATTCGACCGTATGCAGAGACACTCGGTTAGCCTTACTGGACGGATCCGCCCTGAACAAGCGGCTCCGATTCAGTAAGCCATCATAAACGACCGAGGGAGTTGGCATGCTGACCACATGCCCCCCAACGCTGTCATCTGACTATCTGACTAGTTAAGATGAAGCACGGTCGGATGGTTGGCCTAGTCCCGAAATTATGCGGGACGTTAAGCCATGGATTTTTCTTAGTCAATTCTGAGTTCGACTTTTAGCCCAACTCTGAGCAGACATGTTTCTATACTTTCTGCTTGCCGGTTATCACCGGAACCCGACGAGTTGCCCCTTGTGAAAACTCAATGTTAAACAATAAAGGATTTTTTTATCTTTCGCAGGATTTTTCCGGACATAATAGACTGGTGAAGAATTACTTCTGAGCATAGAGTTAGTCACTTGCATAGTCACTCGGCGATACTAGGTAAGCTTCATCGAACATAGCAAGGTAAGAAAGTATTTAAATTTTATTCAAAACTTTGTATTTCGCAAACGTCACTGTTATGAGGACTTCTGCATTCGAAGTTCCGTCTTATAAAGAAAATTATAAATCCTTGTCAGACTCGTATAGATCAGAGATGACAGCGGTTTCAACGTATGCTTTAACATAAGAATATTATGGGACAAACACCCCTATGACACTGGGACCCACGACCTTCTGCATTCCGTGCCACAGGTTTACCAATTGTGCTAGTCAGAGCTCGATTTAACATTTAGGATACAATCATAGAGTATTGTATCTGTTGAGCATTGCACTGCATTACATAGTATTCTTTTGCATTGTTCTACAGGGACATTATTTTGTAATTCATGAATACATATATCTCTTTACTTTATAAATAGGTGTACTATGGGTATTCTTACTTTATACTTCGGTGGAAAGTGAAATGACCAACCTCGAAATTACCAGTGACGATAGATGCTCTATGCCCAATGGAAGTCCCGTGTTTCCATATAATATATTTCATATTTGTTTCTACTAACTTTATTATCATTCTTATATTTGATTATATATGGTCTTCAATGTATCAAGGATTTCCTTAAAATTCATCGATTTCAGTACTACGGTTCTAAAAGCATCTTATGTAATACACTAATAAATTGTTCCCCGTCTCTTAATATATTCCTGCATAGAGTACAGGGAATTACTTAAACCAATGCACATTCGGATTTCTAAGACTAAACTATATGACTGCCACGACTATAAAATATCAAAGTTAGCTATCATGGAATAAAATAGTTTAAAACCTAGTAATAATGTATGTCGTATGTTTCACACCTTCAAAAAGCAGTGACAATGCTAATGACAAACTGAAACCAAACTTTGCCTAGCAACGAACAGCTTGTGGCCGAGGAAGGAATTCGCGTTTTTCTATGACTCCTAAGCATTTCAGTTATTTCTTACAGTCCTTCAACGACACTAGGTAAGTTCCACTAAACATAGCAATGTGAGAAAGTATTTAAAATAATATAAAATTCTCGAACATTAGTGATATAGGGACTTAAGGGTTAAAAGTTCCCTCCGTATAGAGTATGTATGTCAGTGACCCAGATTTACTAACTGAGCTAGTCGAAAGCTGGATTAACAGCGCCAGATGTAACTCTATCCTATGATTGATTCCTTTACTGAATGACACTACGTCATGTACGGTATTTTGAGGGATTTTATTTATTGTTCTGGTGACGGGTTTTAAACTGTTATTAAATACAGTAACTTTAAGATACAAATGTGTATTCATAAACAAAAAAATACTTTGTCTGTTCAACATTGCATTACATTCCATAAGATTCTCAAGACACAGAATATGGTCTACTGAACATTGCACTACATTACATATAATTCTCACGTAATGACCAACAGAGACAAGCTTCTGTCATTCGTGAATACATATTACCTGTAATTTAGGATAAAGAATTTTAATACTTTTATTAGGTGGAATTAGTTGAGACAACTATGGAATTTCGCGACGATGAATCACCTGGTAAAGAACACGCGCTGAGCACGGTTACAAGTTCCGTGGCTTCATGCTTGAATACCATTACTACTGGCATTTTGACGTTTATCCCCTGCTGTATATTTTTAAAGCGTCTTACGTTTAAGAGGCAATTTTCCATCCAAAGCCGTTTAGTATATCATGTTACAACAACTGACTAGTATCTATTAAGCACTTACTTACATACATACTTAATCAAAGGCAATAGATGGAGCAAAAGCATTATTACCCGTTTTACGTTATCCACTGGTTCATTGCCGCACATTAGGCGAGCTCACTGATCATCTCTATTATATGCTTACTCGATTCATCCACCTTTCGGAGATGCTACTCTCCTTAAATTTATGCCAATATTCTCCTCCCACCTATATTTAGATAAGTCTTACTTCCCTCATGACCGGATCTTGTCCAGCACATTTCATCCTCCGCGATTTAAATAACTTTACTCTATTCGGTGAAGGATCCAAGTTATGAAGCTATTCATTTTTTTTTAATTTTCCCATATATATATTCCTAAGCACAATGTTTTCAGATTTTTTCTTCACGATGAGGAACAGGCAAGCTATAACAACCGCATAATACAACAGGCACTATAATATTATCCTAGTTTATTTTTTATTTATTGGATAGACGGAAAGATAGAAATTCATGAAATACATAAAACAGCATTTCCTTATTTCAGGCGACATTTATTTACTACCTTAATAATAGTTGAATCGGCAAATAGTGCTACCACATATTTGAATTTCTCCGCTTGTACGTGTAATGCTTTTCTGATATTGTGTAACGCATTATTTTGACACTTCAGAACCATTTACTTAGTCAAAATACCCAATAAACACAGACGTATGCAAAATTATTCAAACTGGAATAAAGAAATCTTGTTATATGTTCTTTTCTTTGTTTCCAGATATCGGGCACCACAAATGTTCCCAAGATGTTGAAAAGAGTGGATCTACGCGAGATTTGGAGATATAAGTTGAGTATCACAGACCATTCGTATAGATGCATGATATACACTTCCCTCTATTTGTCCCTCTGATACTCTTATTTTCAATTCTGTCTCTTAGTCAAGCTCTTCGCTGGACTCCAAATCTGACTTTGAAAACATGACTATGGAGATGCGTGCGTTGGAACGTGGGAATGACCCAGAGGAGACTGGGTGCGATGCTTAGTCCGGTGCTGAGTTCGCTACTTAGCCTCACCCTGAGTCAAACCATTAGTAGGATCCGATCCATAGTGTGACTCTCAGCCGGCCCTAACGTAACTGGGTGCTCACAGTCACATTCGACCGTATGCAGAGACACTCGGTTAGCCTTACTGGACGGATCCGCCCTGAACAAGCGGCTCCGATTCAGTAAGCCATCATAAACGACCGAGGGAGTTGGCATGCTGACCACATGCCCCCCAACGCTGTCATCTGACTATCTGACTAGTTAAGATGAAGCACGGTCGGATGGTTGGCCTAGTCCCGAAATTATGCGGGACGTTAAGCCATGGATTTTTCTTAGTCAATTCTGAGTTCGACTTTTAGCCCAACTCTGAGCAGACATGTTTCTATACTTTCTGCTTGCCGGTTATCACCGGAACCCGACGAGTTGCCCCTTGTGAAAACTCAATGTTAAACAATAAAGGATTTTTTTATCTTTCGCAGGATTTTTCCGGACATAATAGACTGGTGAAGAATTACTTCTGAGCATAGAGTTAGTCACTTGCATAGTCACTCGGCGATATTAGGTAAGCTTCATCGAACATAGCAAGGTAAGAAAGTATTTAAATTTTATTCAAAACTTTGTATTTCGCAAACGTCACTGTTATGAGGACTTCTGGATTCGAAGTTCCGTCTTATAAAGAAAATTATAAATCCTTGTCAGACTCGTATAGATCAGAGATGACAGCGGTTTCAACGTATGCTTTAACATAAGAATATTATGGGACAAACACCCCTATGACACTGGGACCCACGACCTTCTGCATTCCGTGCCACAGGTTTACCAATTGTGCTAGTCAGAGCTCGATTTAACATTTAGGATACAATCATAGAGTATTGTATCTGTTGAGCATTGCACTGCATTACATAGTATTCTTTTGCATTGTTCTACAGGGACATTATTTTGTAATTCATGAATACATATATCTCTTTACTTTATAAATAGGTGTATTATGGGTATTCTTACTTTATTCTTCGGTGGAAAGTGAAATGACCAACCTCGAAATTACCAGTGACGATAGATGCTCTATGCCCAATGGAAGTCCCGTGTTTCCATATAATATATTTCATATTTGTTTCTACTAACTTTATTATCATTCTTATATTTGATTATATATGGTCTTCAATGTATCAAGGATTTCCTTAAAATTCATCGATTTCAGTACTACGGTTCTAAAAGCATCTTATGTAATACACTAATAAATTGTTCCCCGTCTCTTAATATGTTCCTGCATAGAGTACAGGGAATTACTTAAACCAATGCACATTCGGTTTTCTAAGACTAAACTATATGACTGCCACGACTATAAAATATCAAAGTTAGCTATCATGGAATAAAATAGTTTAAAACCTAGTAATAATGTATGTCGTATGTTTCACACCTTCAAAAAGCAGTGACAATGCTAATGACAAACTGAAACCAAACTTTGCCTAGCAACGAACAGCTTGTGGCCGAGGAAGGAATACGCGTTTTTCTATGACTCCTAAGCATTTCAGTTATTTCTTACAGTCCTTCAACGACACTAGGTAAGTTCCACTAAACATAGTAATGTGAGAAAGTATTTAAAATAATATAAAATTCTCGAACATTAGTGATATAGGGACTTAAGGGTTAAAAGTTCCCTCCGTATAGAGTATGTATGTCAGTGACCCAGATTTACTAACTGAGCTAGTCGAAAGCTGGATTAACAGCGCCAGATGTAACTCTATCCTATGATTGATTCCTTTACTGAATGACACTACGTCATGTACGGTATTTTGAGGGATTTTATTTATTGTTCTGGTGCCGGGTTTTAAACTGTTATTAAATACAGTAACTTTAAGATACAAATGTGTATTCATAAACAAAAAAATACTTTGTCTGTTCAACATTGCATTACATTCCATAAGATTCTCAAGACACAGAATATGGTCTACTGAACATTGCACTACATTACATATAATTCTCACGTAATGACCAACAGAGACAAGCTTCTGTCATTCGTGAATACATATTACCTGTAATTTAGGATAAAGAATTTTAATACTTTTATTAGGTGGAATTAGTTGAGACAACTATGGAATTTCGCGACGATGAATCACCTGGTAAAGAACACGCGCTGAGCACGGTTACAAGTTCCGTGGCTTCATGTTTGAATACCATTACTACTGGCATTTTGACGTTTATCCCCTGCTGTATATTTTTAAAGCCTCTTACGTTTAAGAGGCAATTTTCCATCCAAAGCCGTTTAGTATATCATGTTACAACAACTGACTAGTATCTATTAAGCACTTACTTACATACATACTTAATCAAAGGCAATAGATGGAGCAAAAGCATTATTACCCGTTTTACGTTATCCACTGGTTCATTGCCGCACATTAGGGGAGCTCACTGATCATCTCTATTATATGCTTACTCGATTCATCCACCTTTCGGAGATGCTACTCTCCTTAAATTTATGCCAATATTCTCCTCCCACCTATATTTAGATAAGTCTTACTTCCCTCATGACCGGATCTTGTCCAGCACATTTCATCCTCCGCGATTTAAATAACTTTACTCTATTCGGTGAAGGATCCAAGTTATGAAGCTATTCATTTTTTTTTAATTTTCCCATATATATATTCCTAAGCACAATGTTTTCAGATTTTTTCTTCACGATGAGGAACAGGCAAGCTATAACAACCGCATAATACAACAGGCACTATAATATTATCCTAGTTTATTTTTTATTTATTGGATAGACGGAAAGATAGAAATTCATGAAATACATAAAACAGCATTTCCTTATTTCAGGCGACATTTATTTACTACCTTAATAATAGTTGAATCGGCAAATAGTGCTACCACATATTTGAATTTCTCCGCTTGTACGTGTAATGCTTTTCTGATATTGTGTAACGCATTATTTTGACACTTCAGAACCATTTACTTAGTCAAAATACCCAATAAACACAGACGTATGCAAAATTATTCAAACTGGAATAAAGAAATCTTGTTATATGTTCTTTTCTTTGTTTCCAGATATCGGGCACCACAAATGTTCCCAAGATGTTGAAAAGAGTGGATCTACGCGAGATTTGGAGGTATAAGTTGAGTATCACAGACCATTCGTATAGATGCATGATATACACTTCCCTCTATTTGTCCCTCTGATACTCTTATTTTCAATTCTGTCTCTTAGTCAAGCTCTTCGCTGGACTCCAAATCTGACTTTGAAAACATGACTATGGAGATGCGTGCGTTGGAACGTGGGAATGACCCAGAGGAGACTGGGTGCGATGCTTAGTCCGGTGCTGAGTTCGCTACTTAGCCTCACCCTGAGTCAAACCATTAGTAGGATCCGATCCATAGTGTGACTCTCAGCCGGCCCTAACGTAACTGGGTGCTCACAGTCACATTCGACCGTATGCAGAGACACTCGGTTAGCCTTACTGGACGGATCCGCCCTGAACAAGCGGCTCCGATTCAGTAAGCCATCATAAACGACCGAGGGAGTTGGCATGCTGACCACATGCCCCCCAACGCTGTCATCTGACTATCTGACTAGTTAAGATGAAGCACGGTCGGATGGTTGGCCTAGTCCCGAAATTATGCGGGACGTTAAGCCATGGATTTTTCTTAGTCAATTCTGAGTTCGACTTTTAGCCCAACTCTGAGCAGACATGTTTCTATACTTTCTGCTTGCCGGTTATCACCGGAACCCGACGAGTTGCCCCTTGTGAAAACTCAATGTTAAACAATAAAGGATTTTTTTATCTTTCGCAGGATTTTTCCGGACATAATAGACTGGTGAAGAATTACTTCTGAGCATAGAGTTAGTCACTTGCATAGTCACTCGGCGATACTAGGTAAGCTTCATCGAACATAGCAAGGTAAGAAAGTATTTAAATTTTATTCAAAACTTTGTATTTCGCAAACGTCACTGTTATGAGGACTTCTGCATTCGAAGTTCCGTCTTATAAAGAAAATTATAAATCCTTGTCAGACTCGTATAGATCAGAGATGACAGCGGTTTCAACGTATGCTTTAACATAAGAATATTATGGGACAAACACCCCTATGACACTGGGACCCACGACCTTCTGCATTCCGTGCCACAGGTTTACCAATTGTGCTAGTCAGAGCTCGATTTAACATTTAGGATACAATCATAGAGTATTGTATCTGTTGAGCATTGCACTGCATTACATAGTATTCTTTTGCATTGTTCTACAGGGACATTATTTTGTAATTCATGAATACATATATCTCTTTACTTTATAAATAGGTGTACTATGGGTATTCTTACTTTATACTTCGGTGGAAAGTGAAATGACCAACCTCGAAATTACCAGTGACGATAGATGCTCTATGCCCAATGGAAGTCCCGTGTTTCCATATAATATATTTCATATTTGTTTCTACTAACTTTATTATCATTCTTATATTTGATTATATATGGTCTTCAATGTATCAAGGATTTCCTTAAAATTCATCGATTTCAGTACTACGGTTCTAAAAGCATCTTATGTAATACACTAATAAATTGTTCCCCGTCTCTTAATATATTCCTGCATAGAGTACAGGGAATTACTTAAACCAATGCACATTCGGATTTCTAAGACTAAACTATATGACTGCCACGACTATAAAATATCAAAGTTAGCTATCATGGAATAAAATAGTTTAAAACCTAGTAATAATGTATGTCGTATGTTTCACACCTTCAAAAAGCAGTGACAATGCTAATGACAAACTGAAACCAAACTTTGCCTAGCAACGAACAGCTTGTGGCCGAGGAAGGAATTCGCGTTTTTCTATGACTCCTAAGCATTTCAGTTATTTCTTACAGTCCTTCAACGACACTAGGTAAGTTCCACTAAACATAGCAATGTGAGAAAGTATTTAAAATAATATAAAATTCTCGAACATTAGTGATATAGGGACTTAAGGGTTAAAAGTTCCCTCCGTATAGAGTATGTATGTCAGTGACCCAGATTTACTAACTGAGCTAGTCGAAAGCTGGATTAACAGCGCCAGATGTAACTCTATCCTATGATTGATTCCTTTACTGAATGACACTACGTCATGTACGGTATTTTGAGGGATTTTATTTATTGTTCTGGTGACGGGTTTTAAACTGTTATTAAATACAGTAACTTTAAGATACAAATGTGTATTCATAAACAAAAAAATACTTTGTCTGTTCAACATTGCATTACATTCCATAAGATTCTCAAGACACAGAATATGGTCTACTGAACATTGCACTACATTACATATAATTCTCACGTAATGACCAACAGAGACAAGCTTCTGTCATTCGTGAATACATATTACCTGTAATTTAGGATAAAGAATTTTAATACTTTTATTAGGTGGAATTAGTTGAGACAACTATGGAATTTCGCGACGATGAATCACCTGGTAAAGAACACGCGCTGAGCACGGTTACAAGTTCCGTGGCTTCATGCTTGAATACCATTACTACTGGCATTTTGACGTTTATCCCCTGCTGTATATTTTTAAAGCGTCTTACGTTTAAGAGGCAATTTTCCATCCAAAGCCGTTTAGTATATCATGTTACAACAACTGACTAGTATCTATTAAGCACTTACTTACATACATACTTAATCAAAGGCAATAGATGGAGCAAAAGCATTATTACCCGTTTTACGTTATCCACTGGTTCATTGCCGCACATTAGGCGAGCTCACTGATCATCTCTATTATATGCTTACTCGATTCATCCACCTTTCGGAGATGCTACTCTCCTTAAATTTATGCCAATATTCTCCTCCCACCTATATTTAGATAAGTCTTACTTCCCTCATGACCGGATCTTGTCCAGCACATTTCATCCTCCGCGATTTAAATAACTTTACTCTATTCGGTGAAGGATCCAAGTTATGAAGCTATTCATTTTTTTTTAATTTTCCCATATATATATTCCTAAGCACAATGTTTTCAGATTTTTTCTTCACGATGAGGAACAGGCAAGCTATAACAACCGCATAATACAACAGGCACTATAATATTATCCTAGTTTATTTTTTATTTATTGGATAGACGGAAAGATAGAAATTCATGAAATACATAAAACAGCATTTCCTTATTTCAGGCGACATTTATTTACTACCTTAATAATAGTTGAATCGGCAAATAGTGCTACCACATATTTGAATTTCTCCGCTTGTACGTGTAATGCTTTTCTGATATTGTGTAACGCATTATTTTGACACTTCAGAACCATTTACTTAGTCAAAATACCCAATAAACACAGACGTATGCAAAATTATTCAAACTGGAATAAAGAAATCTTGTTATATGTTCTTTTCTTTGTTTCCAGATATCGGGCACCACAAATGTTCCCAAGATGTTGAAAAGAGTGGATCTACGCGAGATTTGGAGATATAAGTTGAGTATCACAGACCATTCGTATAGATGCATGATATACACTTCCCTCTATTTGTCCCTCTGATACTCTTATTTTCAATTCTGTCTCTTAGTCAAGCTCTTCGCTGGACTCCAAATCTGACTTTGAAAACATGACTATGGAGATGCGTGCGTTGGAACGTGGGAATGACCCAGAGGAGACTGGGTGCGATGCTTAGTCCGGTGCTGAGTTCGCTACTTAGCCTCACCCTGAGTCAAACCATTAGTAGGATCCGATCCATAGTGTGACTCTCAGCCGGCCCTAACGTAACTGGGTGCTCACAGTCACATTCGACCGTATGCAGAGACACTCGGTTAGCCTTACTGGACGGATCCGCCCTGAACAAGCGGCTCCGATTCAGTAAGCCATCATAAACGACCGAGGGAGTTGGCATGCTGACCACATGCCCCCCAACGCTGTCATCTGACTATCTGACTAGTTAAGATGAAGCACGGTCGGATGGTTGGCCTAGTCCCGAAATTATGCGGGACGTTAAGCCATGGATTTTTCTTAGTCAATTCTGAGTTCGACTTTTAGCCCAACTCTGAGCAGACATGTTTCTATACTTTCTGCTTGCCGGTTATCACCGGAACCCGACGAGTTGCCCCTTGTGAAAACTCAATGTTAAACAATAAAGGATTTTTTTATCTTTCGCAGGATTTTTCCGGACATAATAGACTGGTGAAGAATTACTTCTGAGCATAGAGTTAGTCACTTGCATAGTCACTCGGCGATATTAGGTAAGCTTCATCGAACATAGCAAGGTAAGAAAGTATTTAAATTTTATTCAAAACTTTGTATTTCGCAAACGTCACTGTTATGAGGACTTCTGGATTCGAAGTTCCGTCTTATAAAGAAAATTATAAATCCTTGTCAGACTCGTATAGATCAGAGATGACAGCGGTTTCAACGTATGCTTTAACATAAGAATATTATGGGACAAACACCCCTATGACACTGGGACCCACGACCTTCTGCATTCCGTGCCACAGGTTTACCAATTGTGCTAGTCAGAGCTCGATTTAACATTTAGGATACAATCATAGAGTATTGTATCTGTTGAGCATTGCACTGCATTACATAGTATTCTTTTGCATTGTTCTACAGGGACATTATTTTGTAATTCATGAATACATATATCTCTTTACTTTATAAATAGGTGTATTATGGGTATTCTTACTTTATTCTTCGGTGGAAAGTGAAATGACCAACCTCGAAATTACCAGTGACGATAGATGCTCTATGCCCAATGGAAGTCCCGTGTTTCCATATAATATATTTCATATTTGTTTCTACTAACTTTATTATCATTCTTATATTTGATTATATATGGTCTTCAATGTATCAAGGATTTCCTTAAAATTCATCGATTTCAGTACTACGGTTCTAAAAGCATCTTATGTAATACACTAATAAATTGTTCCCCGTCTCTTAATATGTTCCTGCATAGAGTACAGGGAATTACTTAAACCAATGCACATTCGGTTTTCTAAGACTAAACTATATGACTGCCACGACTATAAAATATCAAAGTTAGCTATCATGGAATAAAATAGTTTAAAACCTAGTAATAATGTATGTCGTATGTTTCACACCTTCAAAAAGCAGTGACAATGCTAATGACAAACTGAAACCAAACTTTGCCTAGCAACGAACAGCTTGTGGCCGAGGAAGGAATACGCGTTTTTCTATGACTCCTAAGCATTTCAGTTATTTCTTACAGTCCTTCAACGACACTAGGTAAGTTCCACTAAACATAGCAATGTGAGAAAGTATTTAAAATAATATAAAATTCTCGAACATTAGTGATATAGGGACTTAAGGGTTAAAAGTTCCCTCCGTATAGAGTATGTATGTCAGTGACCCAGATTTACTAACTGAGCTAGTCGAAAGCTGGATTAACAGCGCCAGATGTAACTCTATCCTATGATTGATTCCTTTACTGAATGACACTACGTCATGTACGGTATTTTGAGGGATTTTATTTATTGTTCTGGTGACGGGTTTTAAACTGTTATTAAATACAGTAACTTTAAGATACAAATGTGTATTCATAAACAAAAAAATACTTTGTCTGTTCAACATTGCATTACATTCCATAAGATTCTCAAGACACAGAATATGGTCTACTGAACATTGCACTACATTACATATAATTCTCACGTAATGACCAACAGAGACAAGCTTCTGTCATTCGTGAATACATATTACCTGTAATTTAGGATAAAGAATTTTAATACTTTTATTAGGTGGAATTAGTTGAGACAACTATGGAATTTCGCGACGATGAATCACCTGGTAAAGAACACGCGCTGAGCACGGTTACAAGTTCCGTGGCTTCATGTTTGAATACCATTACTACTGGCATTTTGACGTTTATCCCCTGCTGTATATTTTTAAAGCCTCTTACGTTTAAGAGGCAATTTTCCATCCAAAGCCGTTTAGTATATCATGTTACAACAACTGACTAGTATCTATTAAGCACTTACTTACATACATACTTAATCAAAGGCAATAGATGGAGCAAAAGCATTATTACCCGTTTTACGTTATCCACTGGTTCATTGCCGCACATTAGGCGAGCTCACTGATCATCTCTATTATATGCTTACTCGATTCATCCACCTTTCGGAGATGCTACTCTCCTTAAATTTATGCCAATATTCTCCTCCCACCTATATTTAGATAAGTCTTACTTCCCTCATGACCGGATCTTGTCCAGCACATTTCATCCTCCGCGATTTAAATAACTTTACTCTATTCGGTGAAGGATCCAAGTTATGAAGCTATTCATTTTTTTTTAATTTTCCCATATATATATTCCTAAGCACAATGTTTTCAGATTTTTTCTTCACGATGAGGAACAGGCAAGCTATAACAACCGCATAATACAACAGGCACTATAATATTATCCTAGTTTATTTTTTATTTATTGGATAGACGGAAAGATAGAAATTCATGAAATACATAAAACAGCATTTCCTTATTTCAGGCGACATTTATTTACTACCTTAATAATAGTTGAATCGGCAAATAGTGCTACCACATATTTGAATTTCTCCGCTTGTACGTGTAATGCTTTTCTGATATTGTGTAACGCATTATTTTGACACTTCAGAACCATTTACTTAGTCAAAATACCCAATAAACACAGACGTATGCAAAATTATTCAAACTGGAATAAAGAAATCTTGTTATATGTTCTTTTCTTTGTTTCCAGATATCGGGCACCACAAATGTTCCCAAGATGTTGAAAAGAGTGGATCTACGCGAGATTTGGAGGTATAAGTTGAGTATCACAGACCATTCGTATAGATGCATGATATACACTTCCCTCTATTTGTCCCTCTGATACTCTTATTTTCAATTCTGTCTCTTAGTCAAGCTCTTCGCTGGACTCCAAATCTGACTTTGAAAACATGACTATGGAGATGCGTGCGTTGGAACGTGGGAATGACCCAGAGGAGACTGGGTGCGATGCTTAGTCCGGTGCTGAGTTCGCTACTTAGCCTCACCCTGAGTCAAACCATTAGTAGGATCCGATCCATAGTGTGACTCTCAGCCGGCCCTAACGTAACTGGGTGCTCACAGTCACATTCGACCGTATGCAGAGACACTCGGTTAGCCTTACTGGACGGATCCGCCCTGAACAAGCGGCTCCGATTCAGTAAGCCATCATAAACGACCGAGGGAGTTGGCATGCTGACCACATGCCCCCCAACGCTGTCATCTGACTATCTGACTAGTTAAGATGAAGCACGGTCGGATGGTTGGCCTAGTCCCGAAATTATGCGGGACGTTAAGCCATGGATTTTTCTTAGTCAATTCTGAGTTCGACTTTTAGCCCAACTCTGAGCAGACATGTTTCTATACTTTCTGCTTGCCGGTTATCACCGGAACCCGACGAGTTGCCCCTTGTGAAAACTCAATGTTAAACAATAAAGGATTTTTTTATCTTTCGCAGGATTTTTCCGGACATAATAGACTGGTGAAGAATTACTTCTGAGCATAGAGTTAGTCACTTGCATAGTCACTCGGCGATACTAGGTAAGCTTCATCGAACATAGCAAGGTAAGAAAGTATTTAAATTTTATTCAAAACTTTGTATTTCGCAAACGTCACTGTTATGAGGACTTCTGCATTCGAAGTTCCGTCTTATAAAGAAAATTATAAATCCTTGTCAGACTCGTATAGATCAGAGATGACAGCGGTTTCAACGTATGCTTTAACATAAGAATATTATGGGACAAACACCCCTATGACACTGGGACCCACGACCTTCTGCATTCCGTGCCACAGGTTTACCAATTGTGCTAGTCAGAGCTCGATTTAACATTTAGGATACAATCATAGAGTATTGTATCTGTTGAGCATTGCACTGTATTACATAGTATTCTTTTGCATTGTTCTACAGGGACATTATTTTGTAATTCATGAATACATATATCTCTTTACTTTATAAATAGGTGTATTATGGGTATTCTTACTTTATACTTCGGTGGAAAGTGAAATGACCAACCTCGAAATTACCAGTGACGATAGATGCTCTATGCCCAATGGAAGTCCCGTGTTTCCATATAATATATTTCATATTTGTTTCTACTAACTTTATTATCATTCTTATATTTGATTATATATGGTCTTCAATGTATCAAGGATTTCCTTAAAATTCATCGATTTCAGTACTACGGTTCTAAAAGCATCTTATGTAATACACTAATAAATTGTTCCCCGTCTCTTAATATATTCCTGCATAGAGTACAGGGAATTACTTAAACCAATGCACATTCGGATTTCTAAGACTAAACTATATGACTGCCACGACTATAAAATATCAAAGTTAGCTATCATGGAATAAAATAGTTTAAAACCTAGTAATAATGTATGTCGTATGTTTCACACCTTCAAAAAGCAGTGACAATGCTAATGACAAACTGAAACCAAACTTTGCCTAGCAACGAACAGCTTGTGGCCGAGGAAGGAATTCGCGTTTTTCTATGACTCCTAAGCATTTCAGTTATTTCTTACAGTCCTTCAACGACACTAGGTAAGTTCCACTAAACATAGCAATGTGAGAAAGTATTTAAAATAATATAAAATTCTCGAACATTAGTGATATAGGGACTTAAGGGTTAAAAGTTCCCTCCGTATAGAGTATGTATGTCAGTGACCCAGATTTACTAACTGAGCTAGTCGAAAGCTGGATTAACAGCGCCAGATGTAACTCTATCCTATGATTGATTCCTTTACTGAATGACACTACGTCATGTACGGTATTTTGAGGGATTTTATTTATTGTTCTGGTGACGGGTTTTAAACTGTTATTAAATACAGTAACTTTAAGATACAAATGTGTATTCATAAACAAAAAAATACTTTGTCTGTTCAACATTGCATTACATTCCATAAGATTCTCAAGACACAGAATATGGTCTACTGAACATTGCACTACATTACATATAATTCTCACGTAATGACCAACAGAGACAAGCTTCTGTCATTCGTGAATACATATTACCTGTAATTTAGGATAAAGAATTTTAATACTTTTATTAGGTGGAATTAGTTGAGACAACTATGGAATTTCGCGACGATGAATCACCTGGTAAAGAACACGCGCTGAGCACGGTTACAAGTTCCGTGGCTTCATGCTTGAATACCATTACTACTGGCATTTTGACGTTTATCCCCTGCTGTATATTTTTAAAGCGTCTTACGTTTAAGAGGCAATTTTCCATCCAAAGCCGTTTAGTATATCATGTTACAACAACTGACTAGTATCTATTAAGCACTTACTTACATACATACTTAATCAAAGGCAATAGATGGAGCAAAAGCATTATTACCCGTTTTACGTTATCCACTGGTTCATTGCCGCACATTAGGCGAGCTCACTGATCATCTCTATTATATGCTTACTCGATTCATCCACCTTTCGGAGATGCTACTCTCCTTAAATTTATGCCAATATTCTCCTCCCACCTATATTTAGATAAGTCTTACTTCCCTCATGACCGGATCTTGTCCAGCACATTTCATCCTCCGCGATTTAAATAACTTTACTCTATTCGGTGAAGGATCCAAGTTATGAAGCTATTCATTTTTTTTTAATTTTCCCATATATATATTCCTAAGCACAATGTTTTCAGATTTTTTCTTCACGATGAGGAACAGGCAAGCTATAACAACCGCATAATACAACAGGCACTATAATATTATCCTAGTTTATTTTTTATTTATTGGATAGACGGAAAGATAGAAATTCATGAAATACATAAAACAGCATTTCCTTATTTCAGGCGACATTTATTTACTACCTTAATAATAGTTGAATCGGCAAATAGTGCTACCACATATTTGAATTTCTCCGCTTGTACGTGTAATGCTTTTCTGATATTGTGTAACGCATTATTTTGACACTTCAGAACCATTTACTTAGTCAAAATACCCAATAAACACAGACGTATGCAAAATTATTCAAACTGGAATAAAGAAATCTTGTTATATGTTCTTTTCTTTGTTTCCAGATATCGGGCACCACAAATGTTCCCAAGATGTTGAAAAGAGTGGATCTACGCGAGATTTGGAGGTATAAGTTGAGTATCACAGACCATTCGTATAGATGCATGATATACACTTCCCTCTATTTGTCCCTCTGATACTCTTATTTTCAATTCTGTCTCTTAGTCAAGCTCTTCGCTGGACTCCAAATCTGACTTTGAAAACATGACTATGGAGATGCGTGCGTTGGAACGTGGGAATGACCCAGAGGAGACTGGGTGCGATGCTTAGTCCGGTGCTGAGTTCGCTACTTAGCCTCACCCTGAGTCAAACCATTAGTAGGATCCGATCCATAGTGTGACTCTCAGCCGGCCCTAACGTAACTGGGTGCTCACAGTCACATTCGACCGTATGCAGAGACACTCGGTTAGCCTTACTGGACGGATCCGCCCTGAACAAGCGGCTCCGATTCAGTAAGCCATCATAAACGACCGAGGGAGTTGGCATGCTGACCACATGCCCCCCAACGCTGTCATCTGACTATCTGACTAGTTAAGATGAAGCACGGTCGGATGGTTGGCCTAGTCCCGAAATTATGCGGGACGTTAAGCCATGGATTTTTCTTAGTCAATTCTGAGTTCGACTTTTAGCCCAACTCTGAGCAGACATGTTTCTATACTTTCTGCTTGCCGGTTATCACCGGAACCCGACGAGTTGCCCCTTGTGAAAACTCAATGTTAAACAATAAAGGATTTTTTTATCTTTCGCAGGATTTTTCCGGACATAATAGACTGGTGAAGAATTACTTCTGAGCATAGAGTTAGTCACTTGCATAGTCACTCGGCGATACTAGGTAAGCTTCATCGAACATAGCAAGGTAAGAAAGTATTTAAATTTTATTCAAAACTTTGTATTTCGCAAACGTCACTGTTATGAGGACTTCTGCATTCGAAGTTCCGTCTTATAAAGAAAATTATAAATCCTTGTCAGACTCGTATAGATCAGAGATGACAGCGGTTTCAACGTATGCTTTAACATAAGAATATTATGGGACAAACACCCCTATGACACTGGGACCCACGACCTTCTGCATTCCGTGCCACAGGTTTACCAATTGTGCTAGTCAGAGCTCGATTTAACATTTAGGATACAATCATAGAGTATTGTATCTGTTGAGCATTGCACTGCATTACATAGTATTCTTTTGCATTGTTCTACAGGGACATTATTTTGTAATTCATGAATACATATATCTCTTTACTTTATAAATAGGTGTATTATGGGTATTCTTACTTTATACTTCGGTGGAAAGTGAAATGACCAACCTCGAAATTACCAGTGACGATAGATGCTCTATGCCCAATGGAAGTCCCGTGTTTCCATATAATATATTTCATATTTGTTTCTACTAAATTTATTATCATTCTTATATTTGATTATATATGGTCTTCAATGTATCAAGGATTTCCTTAAAATTCATCGATTTCAGTACTACGGTTCTAAAAGCATCTTATGTAATACACTAATAAATTGTTCCCCGTCTCTTAATATGTTCCTGCATAGAGTACAGGGAATTACTTATACCAATGCACATTCGGTTTTCTAAGACTAAACTATATGACTGCCACGACTATAAAATATCAAAGTTAGCTATCATGGAATAAAATAGTTTAAAACCTAGTAATAATGTATGTCGTATGTTTCACACCTTCAAAAAGCAGTGACAATGCTAATGACAAACTGAAACCAAACTTTGCCTAGCAACGAACAGCTTGTGGCCGAGGAAGGAATTCGCGTTTTTCTATGACTCCTAAGCATTTCAGTTATTTCTTACAGTCCTTCAACGACACTAGGTAAGTTCCACTAAACATAGCAATGTGAGAAAGTATTTAAAATAATATAAAATTCTCGAACATTAGTGATATAGGGACTTAAGGGTTAAAAGTTCCCTCCGTATAGAGTATGTATGTCAGTGACCCAGATTTACTAACTGAGCTAGTCGAAAGCTGGATTAACAGCGCCAGATGTAACTCTATCCTATGATTGATTCCTTTACTGAATGACACTACGTCATGTACGGTATTTTGAGGGATTTTATTTATTGTTCTGGTGACGGGTTTTAAACTGTTATTAAATACAGTAACTTTAAGATACAAATGTGTATTCATAAACAAAAAATACTTTGTCTGTTCAACATTGCATTACATTCCATAAGATTCTCAAGACACAGAATATGGTCTACTGAACATTGCACTACATTACATATAATTCTCACGTAATGACCAACAGAGACAAGCTTCTGTCATTCGTGAATACATATTACCTGTAATTTAGGATAAAGAATTTTAATACATTTATTAGGTGGAATTAGTTGAGACAACTATGGAATTTCGCGACGATGAACCACCTGGTAAAGAACACGCGCTGAGCACGGTTACAAGTTCCGTGGCTTCATGTTTGAATACCATTACTACTGGCATTTTGACGTTTATCCCCTGCTGTATATTTTTAAAGCCTCTTACGTTTAAGAGGCAATTTTCTATCCAAAGCTGTTTAGTATATCATGTTACAACAACTGACTAGTATCTATTAAGCACTTACTTACATACATACTTAATCAAAGGCAATAGATGGAGCAAAAGCATTATTACCCGTTTTACGTTATCCACTGGTTCATTGCCGCACATTAGGTGAGCTCACTGATCATCTCTATTATATGCTTACTCGATTCACCCACCTTTCGGAGATGCTACTCTCCTTAAATTTATGCCAATATTCTCCTCCCACCTATATTTAGATAAGTCTTACTTCCCTCATGACCGGATCTTGTCCAGCACATTTCATCCTCCGCGATTTAAATACCTTTACTCTATTCGGTGAAGGATCCAAGTTATGAAGCTATTCATTTTTTTAATTTTCCCATATATATATATATATATTCCTAAGCACAATGTTTTCAGATTTTTTCTTCACGATGAGGAACAGGCAAGCTATAACAACCGCATAATACAACAGGCACTATAATATTATCCTAGTTTATTTTTTATTTATTGGATAGACGGAAAGATAGAAATTCATGAAATCCATAAAACAGCATTTCCTTATTTCAGGCGACATTTAATTACTACCTTAATAATAGTTGAATCTGCAAATAGTGCTACCACATATTTGAATTTCTCCGCTTGTACGTGTAATGCTTTTCTGATATTGTGTAACGCATTATTTTGACACTTCAGAACCATTTACTTAGTCAAAATACCCAATAAACACAGACGTATGCAAAATTATTCAAACTGGAATAAAGAAATCTTGTTATATGTTCTTTTCTTTGTTTCCAGATATCGGGCACCACAAATGTTCCCAAGATGTTGAAAAGAGTGGATCTACGCGAGATTTGGAGGTATAAGTTGAGTATCACAGACCATTCGTATAGATGCATGATATACACTTCCCTCTATTTGTCCCTCTGATACTCTTATTTTCAATTCTGTCTCTTAGTCAAGCTCTTCGCTGGACTCCAAATCTGACTTTGAAAACATGACTATGGAGATGCGTGCGTTGGAACGTGGGAATGACCCAGAAGAGACTGGGTGCGATGCTTAGTCCGGTGCTGAGTTCGCTACTTTGCCTCACCCTGAGTCAAACCATTAGTAGGATCCGATCCATAGTGTGACTCTCAGCCGGCCCTAACGTAACTGGGTGCTCACAGTCACATTCGACCGTATGCAGAGACACTCGGTTAGCCTTACTGGACGGATCCGCCCTGAACAAGCGGCTCCGATTCAGTAAGCCATCATAAACGACCGAGGGAGTTGGCATGCTGACCACATGCCCCCCAACGCTGTCATCTGACTATCTGACTAGTTAAGATGAAGCACGGTCGGATGGTTGGCCTAGTCCCGAAATTATGCGGGACGTTAAGCCATGGATTTTTCTTAGTCAATTCTGAGTTCGACTTTTAGCCCAACTCTGAGCAGACATGTTTCTATACTTTCTGCTTGCCGGTTATCACCGGAACCCGACGAGTTGCCCCTTGTGAAAACTCAATGTTAAACAATAAAGGATTTTTTTATCTTTCGCAGGATTTTTCCGGACATAATAGACTGGTGAAGAATTACTTGTGAGCATAGAGTTAGTCACTTGCATAGTCACTCGGCGATACTAGGTAAGCTTCATCGAACATAGCAAGGTAAGAAAGTATTTAAATTTTATTCAAAACTTTGTATTTCGCAAACGTCACTGTTATGAGGACTTCTGGATTCGAAGTTCCGTCTTATAAAGAAAATTATAAATCCTTGTCAGACTCGTATAGATCAGAGATGACAGCGGTTTCAACGTATGCTTTAACATAAGAATATTATGGGACAAACACCCCTATGACACTGGGACCCACGACCTTCTGCATTCCGTGCCACAGGTTTACCAATTGTGCTAGTCAGAGCTCGATTTAACATTTAGGATACAATCATAGAGTATTGTATCTGTTGAGCATTGCACTGCATTACATAGTATTCTTTTGCATTGTTCTACAGGGACATTATTTTGTAATTCATGAATACATATATCTCTTTACTTTATAAATAGGTGTATTATGGGTATTCTTACTTTATTCTTCGGTGGAAAGTGAAATGACCAACCTCGAAATTACCAGTGACGATAGATGCTCTATGCCCAATGGAAGTCCCGTGTTTCCATATAATATATTTCATATTTGTTTCTACTAACTTTATTATCATTCTTATATTTGATTATATATGGTCTTCAATGTATCAAGGATTTCCTTAAAATTCATCGATTTCAGTACTACGGTTCTAAAAGCATCTTATGTAATACACTAATAAATTGTTCCCCGTCTCTTAATATGTTCCTGCATAGAGTACAGGGAATTACTTAAACCAATGCACATTCGGTTTTCTAAGACTAAACTATATGACTGCCACGACTATAAAATATCAAAGTTAGCTATCATGGAATAAAATAGTTTAAAACCTAGTAATAATGTATGTCGTATGTTTCACACCTTCAAAAAGCAGTGACAATGCTAATGACAAACTGAAACCAAACTTTGCCTAGCAACGAACAGCTTGTGGCCGAGGAAGGAATACGCGTTTTTCTATGACTCCTAAGCATTTCAGTTATCTCTTACAGTCCTTCAACGACACTAGGTAAGTTCCACTAAACATAGCAATGTGAGAAAGTATTTAAAATAATATAAAATTCTCGAACATTAGTGATATAGGGACTTAAGGGTTAAAAGTTCCCTCCGTATAGAGTATGTATGTCAGTGACCCAGATTTACTAACTGAGCTAGTCGAAAGCTGGATTAACAGCGCCAGATGTAACTCTATCCTATGATTGATTCCTTTACTGAATGACACTACGTCATGTACGGTATTTTGAGGGATTTTATTTATTGTTCTGGTGACGGGTTTTAAACTGTTATTAAATACAGTAACTTTAAGATACAAATGTGTATTCATAAACAAAAAAATACTTTGTCTGTTCAACATTGCATTACATTCCATAAGATTCTCAAGACACAGAATATGGTCTACTGAACATTGCACTACATTACATATAATTCTCACGTAATGACCAACAGAGACAAGATTCTGTCATTCGTGAATACATATTACCTGTAATTTAGGATAAAGAATTTTAATACTTTTATTAGGTGGAATTAGTTGAGACAACTATGGAATTTCGCGACGATGAATCACCTGGTAAAGAACACGCGCTGAGCACGGTTACAAGTTCCGTGGCTTCATGTTTGAATACCATTACTACTGGCATTTTGACGTTTATCCCCTGCTGTATATTTTTAAAGCCTCTTACGTTTAAGAGGCAATTTTCCATCCAAAGCCGTTTAGTATATCATGTTACAACAACTGACTAGTATCTATTAAGCACTTACTTACATACATACTTAATCAAAGGCAATAGATGGAGCAAAAGCATTATTACCCGTTTTACGTTATCCACTGGTTCATTGCCGCACATTAGGGGAGCTCACTGATCATCTCTATTATATGCTTACTCGATTCATCCACCTTTCGGAGATGCTACTCTCCTTAAATTTATGCCAATATTCTCCTCCCACCTATATTTAGATAAGTCTTACTTCCCTCATGACCGGATCTTGTCCAGCACATTTCATCCTCCGCGATTTAAATAACTTTACTCTATTCGGTGAAGGATCCAAGTTATGAAGCTATTCATTTTTTTTTAATTTTCCCATATATATATTCCTAAGCACAATGTTTTCAGATTTTTTCTTCACGATGAGGAACAGGCAAGCTATAACAACCGCATAATACAACAGGCACTATAATATTATCCTAGTTTATTTTTTATTTATTGGATAGACGGAAAGATAGAAATTCATGAAATACATAAAACAGCATTTCCTTATTTCAGGCGACATTTATTTACTACCTTAATAATAGTTGAATCGGCAAATAGTGCTACCACATATTTGAATTTCTCCGCTTGTACGTGTAATGCTTTTCTGATATTGTGTAACGCATTATTTTGACACTTCAGAACCATTTACTTAGTCAAAATACCCAATAAACACAGACGTATGCAAAATTATTCAAACTGGAATAAAGAAATCTTGTTATATGTTCTTTTCTTTGTTTCCAGATATCGGGCACCACAAATGTTCCCAAGATGTTGAAAAGAGTGGATCTACGCGAGATTTGGAGGTATAAGTTGAGTATCACAGACCATTCGTATAGATGCATGATATACACTTCCCTCTATTTGTCCCTCTGATACTCTTATTTTCAATTCTGTCTCTTAGTCAAGCTCTTCGCTGGACTCCAAATCTGACTTTGAAAACATGACTATGGAGATGCGTGCGTTGGAACGTGGGAATGACCCAGAGGAGACTGGGTGCGATGCTTAGTCCGGTGCTGAGTTCGCTACTTAGCCTCACCCTGAGTCAAACCATTAGTAGGATCCGATCCATAGTGTGACTCTCAGCCGGCCCTAACGTAACTGGGTGCTCACAGTCACATTCGACCGTATGCAGAGACACTCGGTTAGCCTTACTGGACGGATCCGCCCTGAACAAGCGGCTCCGATTCAGTAAGCCATCATAAACGACCGAGGGAGTTGGCATGCTGACCACATGCCCCCCAACGCTGTCATCTGACTATCTGACTAGTTAAGATGAAGCACGGTCGGATGGTTGGCCTAGTCCCGAAATTATGCGGGACGTTAAGCCATGGATTTTTCTTAGTCAATTCTGAGTTCGACTTTTAGCCCAACTCTGAGCAGACATGTTTCTATACTTTCTGCTTGCCGGTTATCACCGGAACCCGACGAGTTGCCCCTTGTGAAAACTCAATGTTAAACAATAAAGGATTTTTTTATCTTTCGCAGGATTTTTCCGGACATAATAGACTGGTGAAGAATTACTTCTGAGCATAGAGTTAGTCACTTGCATAGTCACTCGGCGATACTAGGTAAGCTTCATCGAACATAGCAAGGTAAGAAAGTATTTAAATTTTATTCAAAACTTTGTATTTCGCAAACGTCACTGTTATGAGGACTTCTGCATTCGAAGTTCCGTCTTATAAAGAAAATTATAAATCCTTGTCAGACTCGTATAGATCAGAGATGACAGCGGTTTCAACGTATGCTTTAACATAAGAATATTATGGGACAAACACCCCTATGACACTGGGACCCACGACCTTCTGCATTCCGTGCCACAGGTTTACCAATTGTGCTAGTCAGAGCTCGATTTAACATTTAGGATACAATCATAGAGTATTGTATCTGTTGAGCATTGCACTGCATTACATAGTATTCTTTTGCATTGTTCTACAGGGACATTATTTTGTAATTCATGAATACATATATCTCTTTACTTTATAAATAGGTGTATTATGGGTATTCTTACTTTATACTTCGGTGGAAAGTGAAATGACCAACCTCGAAATTACCAGTGACGATAGATGCTCTATGCCCAATGGAAGTCCCGTGTTTCCATATAATATATTTCATATTTGTTTCTACTAACTTTATTATCATTCTTATATTTGATTATATATGGTCTTCAATGTATCAAGGATTTCCTTAAAATTCATCGATTTCAGTACTACGGTTCTAAAAGCATCTTATGTAATACACTAATAAATTGTTCCCCGTCTCTTAATATATTCCTGCATAGAGTACAGGGAATTACTTAAACCAATGCACATTCGGATTTCTAAGACTAAACTATATGACTGCCACGACTATAAAATATCAAAGTTAGCTATCATGGAATAAAATAGTTTAAAACCTAGTAATAATGTATGTCGTATGTTTCACACCTTCAAAAAGCAGTGACAATGCTAATGACAAACTGAAACCAAACTTTGCCTAGCAACGAACAGCTTGTGGCCGAGGAAGGAATTCGCGTTTTTCTATGACTCCTAAGCATTTCAGTTATTTCTTACAGTCCTTCAACGACACTAGGTAAGTTCCACTAAACATAGCAATGTGAGAAAGTATTTAAAATAATATAAAATTCTCGAACATTAGTGATATAGGGACTTAAGGGTTAAAAGTTCCCTCCGTATAGAGTATGTATGTCAGTGACCCAGATTTACTAACTGAGCTAGTCGAAAGCTGGATTAACAGCGCCAGATGTAACTCTATCCTATGATTGATTCCTTTACTGAATGACACTACGTCATGTACGGTATTTTGAGGGATTTTATTTATTGTTCTGGTGACGGGTTTTAAACTGTTATTAAATACAGTAACTTTAAGATACAAATGTGTATTCATAAACAAAAAAATACTTTGTCTGTTCAACATTGCATTACATTCCATAAGATTCTCAAGACACAGAATATGGTCTACTGAACATTGCACTACATTACATATAATTCTCACGTAATGACCAACAGAGACAAGCTTCTGTCATTCGTGAATACATATTACCTGTAATTTAGGATAAAGAATTTTAATACTTTTATTAGGTGGAATTAGTTGAGACAACTATGGAATTTCGCGACGATGAATCACCTGGTAAAGAACACGCGCTGAGCACGGTTACAAGTTCCGTGGCTTCATGCTTGAATACCATTACTACTGGCATTTTGACGTTTATCCCCTGCTGTATATTTTTAAAGCGTCTTACGTTTAAGAGGCAATTTTCCATCCAAAGCCGTTTAGTATATCATGTTACAACAACTGACTAGTATCTATTAAGCACTTACTTACATACATACTTAATCAAAGGCAATAGATGGAGCAAAAGCATTATTACCCGTTTTACGTTATCCACTGGTTCATTGCCGCACATTAGGCGAGCTCACTGATCATCTCTATTATATGCTTACTCGATTCATCCACCTTTCGGAGATGCTACTCTCCTTAAATTTATGCCAATATTCTCCTCCCACCTATATTTAGATAAGTCTTACTTCCCTCATGACCGGATCTTGTCCAGCACATTTCATCCTCCGCGATTTAAATAACTTTACTCTATTCGGTGAAGGATCCAAGTTATGAAGCTATTCATTTTTTTTTAATTTGCCCATATATATATTCCTAAGCACAATGTTTTCAGATTTTTTCTTCACGATGAGGAACAGGCAAGCTATAACAACCGCATAATACAACAGGCACTATAATATTATCCTAGTTTATTTTTTATTTATTGGATAGACGGAAAGATAGAAATTCATGAAATACATAAAACAGCATTTCCTTATTTCAGGCGACATTTATTTACTACCTTAATAATAGTTGAATCGGCAAATAGTGCTACCACATATTTGAATTTCTCCGCTTGTACGTGTAATGCTTTTCTGATATTGTGTAACGCATTATTTTGACACTTCAGAACCATTTACTTAGTCAAAATACCCAATAAACACAGACGTATGCAAAATTATTCAAACTGGAATAAAGAAATCTTGTTATATGTTCTTTTCTTTGTTTCCAGATATCGGGCACCACAAATGTTCCCAAGATGTTGAAAAGAGTGGATCTACGCGAGATTTGGAGGTATAAGTTGAGTATCACAGACCATTCGTATAGATGCATGATATACACTTCCCTCTATTTGTCCCTCTGATACTCTTATTTTCAATTCTGTCTCTTAGTCAAGCTCTTCGCTGGACTCCAAATCTGACTTTGAAAACATGACTATGGAGATGCGTGCGTTGGAACGTGGGAATGACCCAGAGGAGACTGGGTGCGATGCTTAGTCCGGTGCTGAGTTCGCTACTTAGCCTCACCCTGAGTCAAACCATTAGTAGGATCCGATCCATAGTGTGACTCTCAGCCGGCCCTAACGTAACTGGGTGCTCACAGTCACATTCGACCGTATGCAGAGACACTCGGTTAGCCTTACTGGACGGATCCGCCCTGAACAAGCGGCTCCGATTCAGTAAGCCATCATAAACGACCGAGGGAGTTGGCATGCTGACCACATGCCCCCCAACGCTGTCATCTGACTATCTGACTAGTTAAGATGAAGCACGGTCGGATGGTTGGCCTAGTCCCGAAATTATGCGGGACGTTAAGCCATGGATTTTTCTTAGTCAATTCTGAGTTCGACTTTTAGCCCAACTCTGAGCAGACATGTTTCTATACTTTCTGCTTGCCGGTTATCACCGGAACCCGACGAGTTGCCCCTTGTGAAAACTCAATGTTAAACAATAAAGGATTTTTTTATCTTTCGCAGGATTTTTCCGGACATAATAGACTGGTGAAGAATTACTTCTGAGCATAGAGTTAGTCACTTGCATAGTCACTCGGCGATACTAGGTAAGCTTCATCGAACATAGCAAGGTAAGAAAGTATTTAAATTTTATTCAAAACTTTGTATTTCGCAAACGTCACTGTTATGAGGACTTCTGCATTCGAAGTTCCGTCTTATAAAGAAAATTATAAATCCTTGTCAGACTCGTATAGATCAGAGATGACAGCGGTTTCAACGTATGCTTTAACATAAGAATATTATGGGACAAACACCCCTATGACACTGGGACCCACGACCTTCTGCATTCCGTGCCACAGGTTTACCAATTGTGCTAGTCAGAGCTCGATTTAACATTTAGGATACAATCATAGAGTATTGTATCTGTTGAGCATTGCACTGCATTACATAGTATTCTTTTGCATTGTTCTACAGGGACATTATTTTGTAATTCATGAATACATATATCTCTTTACTTTATAAATAGGTGTACTATGGGTATTCTTACTTTATACTTCGGTGGAAAGTGAAATGACCAACCTCGAAATTACCAGTGACGATAGATGCTCTATGCCCAATGGAAGTCCCGTGTTTCCATATAATATATTTCATATTTGTTTCTACTAACTTTATTATCATTCTTATATTTGATTATATATGGTCTTCAATGTATCAAGGATTTCCTTAAAATTCATCGATTTCAGTACTACGGTTCTAAAAGCATCTTATGTAATACACTAATAAATTGTTCCCCGTCTCTTAATATATTCCTGCATAGAGTACAGGGAATTACTTAAACCAATGCACATTCGGATTTCTAAGACTAAACTATATGACTGCCACGACTATAAAATATCAAAGTTAGCTATCATGGAATAAAATAGTTTAAAACCTAGTAATAATGTATGTCGTATGTTTCACACCTTCAAAAAGCAGTGACAATGCTAATGACAAACTGAAACCAAACTTTGCCTAGCAACGAACAGCTTGTGGCCGAGGAAGGAATACGCGTTTTTCTATGACTCCTAAGCATTTCAGTTATTTCTTACAGTCCTTCAACGACACTAGGTAAGTTCCACTAAACATAGCAATGTGAGAAAGTATTTAAAATAATATAAAATTCTCGAACATTAGTGATATAGGGACTTAAGGGTTAAAAGTTCCCTCCGTATAGAGTATGTATGTCAGTGACCCAGATTTACTAACTGAGCTAGTCGAAAGCTGGATTAACAGCGCCAGATGTAACTCTATCCTATGATTGATTCCTTTACTGAATGACACTACGTCATGTACGGTATTTTGAGGGATTTTATTTATTGTTCTGGTGACGGGTTTTAAACTGTTATTAAATACAGTAACTTTAAGATACAAATGTGTATTCATAAACAAAAAAATACTTTGTCTGTTCAACATTGCATTACATTCCATAAGATTCTCAAGACACAGAATATGGTCTACTGAACATTGCACTACATTACATATAATTCTCACGTAATGACCAACAGAGACAAGCTTCTGTCATTCGTGAATACATATTACCTGTAATTTAGGATAAAGAATTTTAATACTTTTATTAGGTGGAATTAGTTGAGACAACTATGGAATTTCGCGACGATGAATCACCTGGTAAAGAACACGCGCTGAGCACGGTTACAAGTTCCGTGGCTTCATGTTTGAATACCATTACTACTGGCATTTTGACGTTTATCCCCTGCTGTATATTTTTAAAGCCTCTTACGTTTAAGAGGCAATTTTCCATCCAAAGCCGTTTAGTATATCATGTTACAACAACTGACTAGTATCTATTAAGCACTTACTTACATACATACTTAATCAAAGGCAATAGATGGAGCAAAAGCATTATTACCCGTTTTACGTTATCCACTGGTTCATTGCCGCACATTAGGGGAGCTCACTGATCATCTCTATTATATGCTTACTCGATTCATCCACCTTTCGGAGATGCTACTCTCCTTAAATTTATGCCAATATTCTCCTCCCACCTATATTTAGATAAGTCTTACTTCCCTCATGACCGGATCTTGTCCAGCACATTTCATCCTCCGCGATTTAAATAACTTTACTCTATTCGGTGAAGGATCCAAGTTATGAAGCTATTCATTTTTTTTTAATTTTCCCATATATATATTCCTAAGCACAATGTTTTCAGATTTTTTCTTCACGATGAGGAACAGGCAAGCTATAACAACCGCATAATACAACAGGCACTATAATATTATCCTAGTTTATTTTTTATTTATTGGATAGACGGAAAGATAGAAATTCATGAAATACATAAAACAGCATTTCCTTATTTCAGGCGACATTTATTTACTACCTTAATAATAGTTGAATCGGCAAATAGTGCTACCACATATTTGAATTTCTCCGCTTGTACGTGTAATGCTTTTCTGATATTGTGTAACGCATTATTTTGACACTTCAGAACCATTTACTTAGTCAAAATACCCAATAAACACAGACGTATGCAAAATTATTCAAACTGGAATAAAGAAATCTTGTTATATGTTCTTTTCTTTGTTTCCAGATATCGGGCACCACAAATGTTCCCAAGATGTTGAAAAGAGTGGATCTACGCGAGATTTGGAGGTATAAGTTGAGTATCACAGACCATTCGTATAGATGCATGATATACACTTCCCTCTATTTGTCCCTCTGATACTCTTATTTTCAATTCTGTCTCTTAGTCAAGCTCTTCGCTGGACTCCAAATCTGACTTTGAAAACATGACTATGGAGATGCGTGCGTTGGAACGTGGGAATGACCCAGAGGAGACTGGGTGCGATGCTTAGTCCGGTGCTGAGTTCGCTACTTAGCCTCACCCTGAGTCAAACCATTAGTAGGATCCGATCCATAGTGTGACTCTCAGCCGGCCCTAACGTAACTGGGTGCTCACAGTCACATTCGACCGTATGCAGAGACACTCGGTTAGCCTTACTGGACGGATCCGCCCTGAACAAGCGGCTCCGATTCAGTAAGCCATCATAAACGACCGAGGGAGTTGGCATGCTGACCACATGCCCCCCAACGCTGTCATCTGACTATCTGACTAGTTAAGATGAAGCACGGTCGGATGGTTGGCCTAGTCCCGAAATTATGCGGGACGTTAAGCCATGGATTTTTCTTAGTCAATTCTGAGTTCGACTTTTAGCCCAACTCTGAGCAGACATGTTTCTATACTTTCTGCTTGCCGGTTATCACCGGAACCCGACGAGTTGCCCCTTGTGAAAACTCAATGTTAAACAATAAAGGATTTTTTTATCTTTCGCAGGATTTTTCCGGACATAATAGACTGGTGAAGAATTACTTCTGAGCATAGAGTTAGTCACTTGCATAGTCACTCGGCGATACTAGGTAAGCTTCATCGAACATAGCAAGGTAAGAAAGTATTTAAATTTTATTCAAAACTTTGTATTTCGCAAACGTCACTGTTATGAGGACTTCTGCATTCGAAGTTCCGTCTTATAAAGAAAATTATAAATCCTTGTCAGACTCGTATAGATCAGAGATGACAGCGGTTTCAACGTATGCTTTAACATAAGAATATTATGGGACAAACACCCCTATGACACTGGGACCCACGACCTTCTGCATTCCGTGCCACAGGTTTACCAATTGTGCTAGTCAGAGCTCGATTTAACATTTAGGATACAATCATAGAGTATTGTATCTGTTGAGCATTGCACTGTATTACATAGTATTCTTTTGCATTGTTCTACAGGGACATTATTTTGTAATTCATGAATACATATATCTCTTTACTTTATAAATAGGTGTATTATGGGTATTCTTACTTTATACTTCGGTGGAAAGTGAAATGACCAACCTCGAAATTACCAGTGACGATAGATGCTCTATGCCCAATGGAAGTCCCGTGTTTCCATATAATATATTTCATATTTGTTTCTACTAACTTTATTATCATTCTTATATTTGATTATATATGGTCTTCAATGTATCAAGGATTTCCTTAAAATTCATCGATTTCAGTACTACGGTTCTAAAAGCATCTTATGTAATACACTAATAAATTGTTCCCCGTCTCTTAATATATTCCTGCATAGAGTACAGGGAATTACTTAAACCAATGCACATTCGGATTTCTAAGACTAAACTATATGACTGCCACGACTATAAAATATCAAAGTTAGCTATCATGGAATAAAATAGTTTAAAACCTAGTAATAATGTATGTCGTATGTTTCACACCTTCAAAAAGCAGTGACAATGCTAATGACAAACTGAAACCAAACTTTGCCTAGCAACGAACAGCTTGTGGCCGAGGAAGGAATTCGCGTTTTTCTATGACTCCTAAGCATTTCAGTTATTTCTTACAGTCCTTCAACGACACTAGGTAAGTTCCACTAAACATAGCAATGTGAGAAAGTATTTAAAATAATATAAAATTCTCGAACATTAGTGATATAGGGACTTAAGGGTTAAAAGTTCCCTCCGTATAGAGTATGTATGTCAGTGACCCAGATTTACTAACTGAGCTAGTCGAAAGCTGGATTAACAGCGCCAGATGTAACTCTATCCTATGATTGATTCCTTTACTGAATGACACTACGTCATGTACGGTATTTTGAGGGATTTTATTTATTGTTCTGGTGACGGGTTTTAAACTGTTATTAAATACAGTAACTTTAAGATACAAATGTGTATTCATAAACAAAAAAATACTTTGTCTGTTCAACATTGCATTACATTCCATAAGATTCTCAAGACACAGAATATGGTCTACTGAACATTGCACTACATTACATATAATTCTCACGTAATGACCAACAGAGACAAGCTTCTGTCATTCGTGAATACATATTACCTGTAATTTAGGATAAAGAATTTTAATACTTTTATTAGGTGGAATTAGTTGAGACAACTATGGAATTTCGCGACGATGAATCACCTGGTAAAGAACACGCGCTGAGCACGGTTACAAGTTCCGTGGCTTCATGCTTGAATACCATTACTACTGGCATTTTGACGTTTATCCCCTGCTGTATATTTTTAAAGCGTCTTACGTTTAAGAGGCAATTTTCCATCCAAAGCCGTTTAGTATATCATGTTACAACAACTGACTAGTATCTATTAAGCACTTACTTACATACATACTTAATCAAAGGCAATAGATGGAGCAAAAGCATTATTACCCGTTTTACGTTATCCACTGGTTCATTGCCGCACATTAGGCGAGCTCACTGATCATCTCTATTATATGCTTACTCGATTCATCCACCTTTCGGAGATGCTACTCTCCTTAAATTTATGCCAATATTCTCCTCCCACCTATATTTAGATAAGTCTTACTTCCCTCATGACCGGATCTTGTCCAGCACATTTCATCCTCCGCGATTTAAATAACTTTACTCTATTCGGTGAAGGATCCAAGTTATGAAGCTATTCATTTTTTTTTAATTTTCCCATATATATATTCCTAAGCACAATGTTTTCAGATTTTTTCTTCACGATGAGGAACAGGCAAGCTATAACAACCGCATAATACAACAGGCACTATAATATTATCCTAGTTTATTTTTTATTTATTGGATAGACGGAAAGATAGAAATTCATGAAATACATAAAACAGCATTTCCTTATTTCAGGCGACATTTATTTACTACCTTAATAATAGTTGAATCGGCAAATAGTGCTACCACATATTTGAATTTCTCCGCTTGTACGTGTAATGCTTTTCTGATATTGTGTAACGCATTATTTTGACACTTCAGAACCATTTACTTAGTCAAAATACCCAATAAACACAGACGTATGCAAAATTATTCAAACTGGAATAAAGAAATCTTGTTATATGTTCTTTTCTTTGTTTCCAGATATCGGGCACCACAAATGTTCCCAAGATGTTGAAAAGAGTGGATCTACGCGAGATTTGGAGATATAAGTTGAGTATCACAGACCATTCGTATAGATGCATGATATACACTTCCCTCTATTTGTCCCTCTGATACTCTTATTTTCAATTCTGTCTCTTAGTCAAGCTCTTCGCTGGACTCCAAATCTGACTTTGAAAACATGACTATGGAGATGCGTGCGTTGGAACGTGGGAATGACCCAGAGGAGACTGGGTGCGATGCTTAGTCCGGTGCTGAGTTCGCTACTTAGCCTCACCCTGAGTCAAACCATTAGTAGGATCCGATCCATAGTGTGACTCTCAGCCGGCCCTAACGTAACTGGGTGCTCACAGTCACATTCGACCGTATGCAGAGACACTCGGTTAGCCTTACTGGACGGATCCGCCCTGAACAAGCGGCTCCGATTCAGTAAGCCATCATAAACGACCGAGGGAGTTGGCATGCTGACCACATGCCCCCCAACGCTGTCATCTGACTATCTGACTAGTTAAGATGAAGCACGGTCGGATGGTTGGCCTAGTCCCGAAATTATGCGGGACGTTAAGCCATGGATTATTCTTAGTCAATTCTGAGTTCGACTTTTAGCCCAACTCTGAGCAGACATGTTTCTATACTTTCTGCTTGCCGGTTATCACCGGAACCCGACGAGTTGCCCCTTGTGAAAACTCAATGTTAAACAATAAAGGATTTTTTTATCTTTCGCAGGATTTTTCCGGACATAATAGACTGGTGAAGAATTACTTCTGAGCATAGAGTTAGTCACTTGCATAGTCACTCGGCGATACTAGGTAAGCTTCATCGAACATAGCAAGGTAAGAAAGTATTTAAATTTTATTCAAAACTTTGTATTTCGCAAACGTCACTGTTATGAGGACTTCTGGATTCGAAGTTCCGTCTTATAAAGAAAATTATAAATCCTTGTCAGACTCGTATAGATCAGAGATGACAGCGGTTTCAACGTATGCTTTAACATAAGAATATTATGGGACAAACACCCCTATGACACTGGGACCCACGACCTTCTGCATTCCGTGCCACAGGTTTACCAATTGTGCTAGTCAGAGCTCGATTTAACATTTAGGATACAATCATAGAGTATTGTATCTGTTGAGCATTGCACTGCATTACATAGTATTCTTTTGCATTGTTCTACAGGGACATTATTTTGTAATTCATGAATACATATATCTCTTTACTTTATAAATAGGTGTATTATGGGTATTCTCTTACTTTATTCTTCGGTGGAAAGTGAAATGACCAACCTCGAAATTACCAGTGACGATAGATGCTCTATGCCCAATGGAAGTCCCGTGGTTCCATATAATATATTTCATATTTGTTTCTACTAACTTTATTATCATTCTTATATTTGATTATATATGGTCTTCTATGTATCAAGGATTTCCTTAAAATTCATCGATTTCAGTACTACGGTTCTAAAAGCATATTATGTAATACACTAATAAATTGTTCCCTGTCCCTTAATATGTTCCTGCATAGAGTACAGGGCATTACTTTAACCAATGCACATTCGGTTTTCTAAGACTAAACTATATGACTGCCACGACTATAAAATATCAAAGTTAGCTATCATGGAATAAAATAGTTTAAAACCTAGTAATAATGTATGTCGTATGTTTCACACCTTCAAAAAGCAGTGACAATGCTAATGACAAATTGAAACCAAACTTTGCCTAGCAACGAACAGCTTGTGGCCGAGGAAGGAATTCGCGTTTTTTTAAGACTCCTAAGCATTTCAGTTATTTCTTACAGTCCTTCAACGACACTAGGTAAGTTCCACTAAACATAGCAATGTGAGAAAGTATTTAAAATAATATAAAATTCTCGAACATTAGTATTATAGGGACTTAAGGGTTAAAAGTTCCCTCCGTATAGAGTATGTATGTCAGTGACCCAGATTTACTAACGGAGCTAGTCGAAAGCTGGATTAACAGCGCCAGATGTAACTCTATCCTATGATTGATTCCTTTACTGAATGACACTACGTCATGTACGGTATTTTGAGGGATTTTATTTATTGTTCTGGTGACGGGGTTTAAACTGTTATTAAATACAGTAAGTTTAAGATACAAATGTGTATTCATAAACAAAAAAATACTTTGTCTGTTCAACATTGCATTACATTCCATAAGATTCTCAAGACACAGAATATGGTCTACTGAACATTGCACTACATTACATATAATTCTCACGTAATGACCAACAGAGACAAGCTTCTGTCATTCGTGAATACATATTACCTGTAATTTAGGATAAAGAATTTTAATACTTTTATTAGGTGGAATTAGTTGAGACAACTATGGAATTTCGCGACGATGAACCACCTGGTAAAGAACACGCGCTGAGCACGGTTACAAGTTCCGTGGCTTCATGTTTGAATACCATTACTACTGGCATTTTGACGTTTATCCCCTGCTGTATATTTTTAAAGCCTCTTACGTTTAAGAGGCAATTTTCTATCCAAAGCCGTTTAGTATATCATGTTACAACAACTGACTAGTATCTATTAAGCACTTACTTACATACATACTTAATCAAAGGCAATAGATGGAGCAAAAGCATTATTACCCGTTTTACGTTATCCACTGGTTCATTGCCGCACATTAGGTGAGCTCACTGATCATCTCTATTATATGCTTACTCGATTCACCCACCTTTCGGAGATGCTACTCTCCTTAAATTTATGCCAATATTCTCCTCCCACCTATATTTAGATAAGTCTTACTTCCCTCATGACCGGATCTTGTCCAGCACATTTCATCCTCCGCGATTTAAATAACTTTACTCTATTCGGTGAAGGATCCAAGTTATGAAGCTATTCATTTTTTTTAATTTTCCCATATATATATTCCTAAGCACAATGTTTTCAGATTTTTTCTTCACGATGAGGAACAGGCAAGCTATAACAACCGCATAATACAACAGGCACTATAATATTATCCTAGTTTATTTTTTATTTATTGGATAGACGGAAAGATAGAAATTCATGAAATCCATAAAACAGCATTTCCTTATTTCAGGCGACATTTATTTACTACCTTAATAATAGTTGAATCGGCAAATAGTGCTACCACATATTTGAATTTCTCCGCTTGTACGTGTAATGCTTTTCTGATATTGTGTAACGCATTATTTTGACACTTCAGAACCATTTACTTAGTCAAAATACCCAATAAACACAGACGTATGCAAAATTATTCAAACTGGAATAAAGAAATCTTGTTATATGTTCTTTTCTTTGTTTCCAGATATCGGGCACCACAAATGTTCCCAAGATGTTGAAAAGAGTGGATCTACGCGAGATTTGGAGGTATAAGTTGAGTATCACAGACCATTCGTATAGATGCATGATATACACTTCCCTCTATTTGTCCCTCTGATACTCTTATTTTCAATTCTGTCTCTTAGTCAAGCTCTTCGCTGGACTCCAAATCTGACTTTGAAAACATGACTATGGAGATGCGTGCGTTGGAACGTGGGAATGACCCAGAGGAGACTGGGTGCGATGCTTAGTCCGGTGCTGAGTTCGCTACTTAGCCTCACCCTGAGTCAAACCATTAGTAGGATCCGATCCATAGTGTGACTCTCAGCCGGCCCTAACGTAACTGGGTGCTCACAGTCACATTCGACCGTATGCAGAGACACTCGGTTAGCCTTACTGGACGGATCCGCCCTGAACAAGCGGCTCCGATTCAGTAAGCCATCATAAACGACCGAGGGAGTTGGCATGCTGACCACATGCCCCCCAACGCTGTCATCTGACTATCTGACTAGTTAAGATGAAGCACGGTCGGATGGTTGGCCTAGTCCCGAAATTATGCGGGACGTTAAGCCATGGATTTTTCTTAGTCAATTCTGAGTTCGACTTTTAGCCCAACTCTGAGCAGACATGTTTCTATACTTTCTGCTTGCCGGTTATCACCGGAACCCGACGAGTTGCCCCTTGTGAAAACTCAATGTTAAACAATAAAGGATTTTTTTATCTTTCGCAGGATTTTTCCGGACATAATAGACTGGTGAAGAATTACTTCTGAGCATAGAGTTAGTCACTTGCATAGTCACTCGGCGATACTAGGTAAGCTTCATCGAACATAGCAAGGTAAGAAAGTATTTAAATTTTATTCAAAACTTTGTATTTCGCAAACGTCACTGTTATGAGGACTTCTGGATTCGAAGTTCCGTCTTATAAAGAAAATTATAAATCCTTGTCAGACTCGTATAGATCAGAGATGACAGCGGTTTCAACGTATGCTTTAACATAAGAATATTATGGGACAAACACCCCTATGACACTGGGACCCACGACCTTCTGCATTCCGTGCCACAGGTTTACCAATTGTGCTAGTCAGAGCTCGATTTAACATTTAGGATACAATCATAGAGTATTGTATCTGTTGAGCATTGCACTGCATTACATAGTATTCTTTTGCATTGTTCTACAGGGACATTATTTTGTAATTCATGAATACATATATCTCTTTACTTTATAAATAGGTGTATTATGGGTATTCTTACTTTATTCTTCGGTGGAAAGTGAAATGACCAACCTCGAAATTACCAGTGACGATAGATGCTCTATGCCCAATGGAAGTCCCGTGTTTCCATATAATATATTTCATATTTGTTTCTACTAACTTTATTATCATTCTTATATTTGATTATATATGGTCTTCAATGTATCAAGGATTTCCTTAAAATTCATCGATTTCAGTACTACGGTTCTAAAAGCATCTTATGTAATACACTAATAAATTGTTCCCCGTCTCTTAATATGTTCCTGCATAGAGTACAGGGAATTACTTAAACCAATGCACATTCGGTTTTCTAAGACTAAACTATATGACTGCCACGACTATAAAATATCAAAGTTAGCTATCATGGAATAAAATAGTTTAAAACCTAGTAATAATGTATGTCGTATGTTTCACACCTTCAAAAAGCAGTGACAATGCTAATGACAAACTGAAACCAAACTTTGCCTAGCAACGAACAGCTTGTGGCCGAGGAAGGAATTCGCGTTTTTCTATGACTCCTAAGCATTTCAGTTATTTCTTACAGTCCTTCAACGACACTAGGTAAGTTCCACTAAACATAGCAATGTGAGAAAGTATTTAAAATAATATAAAATTCTCGAACATTAGTAATATAGGGACTTAAGGGTTAAAAGTTCCCTCCGTATAGAGTATGTATGTCAGTGACCCAGATTTACTAACGGAGCTAGTCGAAAGCTGGATTAACAGCGCCAGATGTAACTCTATCCTATGATTGATTCCTTTACTGAATGACACTACGTCATGTACGGTATTTTGAGGGATTTTATTTATTGTTCTGGTGACGGGTTTTAAACTGTTATTAAATACAGTAACTTTAAGATACAAATGTGTATTCATAAACAAAAAAATACTTTGTCTGTTCAACATTGCATTACATTCCATAAGATTCTCAAGACACAGAATATGGTCTACTGAACATTGCACTACATTACATATAATTCTCACGTAATGACCAACAGAGACAAGCTTCTGTCATTCGTGAATACATATTACCTGTAATTTAGGATGAAGAATTTTAATACTTTTATTAGGTGGAATTAGTTGAGACAACTATGGAATTGGGGGTACGCCGTAGCGTAGTGGTTGAGGCGCTGCGCTACAAACCGGAAGGTCGCGGGTTCGATTCCCGATGAGGTCGTTGAGATTTTTCAATTGGCCTAATCCTTCTGGTGGCACTATGGCCCTGGGGTCGACTCAGCCTCCAACAGAAATGAGTACCAGGAGCAATCCTGGGGGTAAAGGCGGCCGGTGCGTAAGGCTGACAACCTTACCACCTTCATGTGCCGAATGTCCAAAATCTGGGAGCCTCAACCTCCTGGAACCCTCTGGGCCTCCATGGCCTGTAGGCTATAGGGGGGGGGAACTATGGAATTTCGCGACGATGAATCACCTGGTAAAGAACACGCGCTGAGCACGGTTACAAGTTCCGTGGCTTCATGTTTGAATACCATTACTACTGGCATTTTGACGTTTATCCCCTGCTGTATATTTTTAAAGCCTCTTACGTTTAAGAGGCAATTTTCTATCCAAAGCCGTTTAGTATATCATGTTACAACAACTGACTAGTATCTATTAAGCACTTACTTACATACATACTTAATCAAAGGCAATAGATGGAGCAAAAGCATTATTACCCGTTTTACGTTATCCACTGGTTCATTGCCGCACATTAGGTGAGCTCACTGATCATCTCTATTATATGCTTACTCGATTCACCCACCTTTCGGAGATGCTACTCTCCTTAAATTTATGCCAATATTCTCCTCCCACCTATATTTAGATAAGTCTTACTTCCCTCATGACCGGATCTTGTCCAGCACATTTCATCCTCCGCGATTTAAATAACTTTACTCTATTCGGTGAAGGATCCAAGTTATGAAGCTATTCATTTTTTTTAATTTTCCCATATATATATTCCTAAGCACAATGTTTTCAGATTTTTTCTTCACGATGAGGAACAGGCAAGCTATAACAACCGCATAATACAACAGGCACTATAATATTATCCTAGTTTATTTTTTATTTATTGGATAGACGGAAAGATAGAAATTCATGAAATCCATAAAACAGCATTTCCTTATTTCAGGCGACATTTATTTACTACCTTAATAATAGTTGAATCGGCAAATAGTGCTACCACATATTTGAATTTCTCCGCTTGTACGTGTAATGCTTTTCTGATATTGTGTAACGCATTATTTTGACACTTCAGAACCATTTACTTAGTCAAAATACCCAATAAACACAGACGTATGCAAAATTATTCAAACTGGAATAAAGAAATCTTGTTATATGTTCTTTTCTTTGTTTCCAGATATCGGGCACCACAAATGTTCCCAAGATGTTGAAAAGAGTGGATCTACGCGAGATTTGGAGGTATAAGTTGAGTATCACAGACCATTCGTATAGATGCATGATATACACTTCCCTCTATTTGTCCCTCTGATACTCTTATTTTCAATTCTGTCTCTTAGTCAAGCTCTTCGCTGGACTCCAAATCTGACTTTGAAAACATGACTATGGAGATGCGTGCGTTGGAACGTGGGAATGACCCAGAGGAGACTGGGTGCGATGCTTAGTCCGGTGCTGAGTTCGCTACTTAGCCTCACCCTGAGTCAAACCATTAGTAGGATCCGATCCATAGTGTGACTCTCAGCCGGCCCTAACGTAACTGGGTGCTCACAGTCACATTCGACCGTATGCAGAGACACTCGGTTAGCCTTACTGGACGGATCCGCCCTGAACAAGCGGCTCCGATTCAGTAAGCCATCATAAACGACCGAGGGAGTTGGCATGCTGACCACATGCCCCCCAACGCTGTCATCTGACTATCTGACTAGTTAAGATGAAGCACGGTCGGATGGTTGGCCTAGTCCCGAAATTATGCGGGACGTTAAGCCATGGATTTTTCTTAGTCAATTCTGAGTTCGACTTTTAGCCCAACTCTGAGCAGACATGTTTCTATACTTTCTGCTTGCCGGTTATCACCGGAACCCGACGAGTTGCCCCTTGTGAAAACTCAATGTTAAACAATAAAGGATTTTTTTATCTTTCGCAGGATTTTTCCGGACATAATAGACTGGTGAAGAATTACTTCTGAGCATAGAGTTAGTCACTTGCATAGTCACTCGGCGATACTAGGTAAGCTTCATCGAACATAGCAAGGTAAGAAAGTATTTAAATTTTATTCAAAACTTTGTATTTCGCAAACGTCACTGTTATGAGGACTTCTGGAATCGAAGTTCCGTCTTATAAAGAAAATTATAAATCCTTGTCAGACTCGTAAAGATCAGAGATGACAGCGGTTTCAACGTATGCTTTAACATAAGAATATTATGGGACAAACACCCCTATGACACTGGGACCCACGACCTTCTGCATTCCGTGCCACAGGTTTACCAATTGTGCTAGTCAGAGCTCGATTTAACATTTAGGATACAATCATAGAGTATTGTATCTGTTGAGCATTGAACTGCATTACATAGTATTCTTTTGCATTGTTCTACAGGGACATTATTTTGTAATTCATGAATACATATATCTCTTTACTTTATAAATAGGTGTATTATGGGTATTCTTACTTTATTCTTCGGTGGAAAGTGAAATGACCAACCTCGAAATTACCAGTGACGATAGATGCTCTATGCCCAATGGAAGTCCCGTGTTTCCATATAATATATTTCATATTTGTTTCTACTAACTTTATTATCATTCTTATATTTGATTATATATGGTCTTCAATGTATCAAGGATTTCCTTAAAATTCATCGATTTCAGTACTACGGTTCTAAAAGCATCTTATGTAATACACTAATAAATTGTTCCCCGTCTCTTAATATGTTCCTGCATAGAGTACAGGGAATTACTTAAACCAATGCACATTCGGTTTTCTAAGACTAAACTATATGACTGCCACGACTATAAAATATCAAAGTTAGCTATCATGGAATAAAATAGTTTAAAACCTAGTAATAATGTATGTCGTATGTTTCACACCTTCAAAAAGCAGTGACAATGCTAATGACAAACTGAAACCAAACTTTGCCTAGCAACGAACAGCTTGTGGCCGAGGAAGGAATTCGCGTTTTTCTATGACTCCTAAGCATTTCAGTTATTTCTTACAGACCTTCAACGACACTAGGTAAGTTCCACTAAACATAGCAATGTGAGAAAGTATTTAAAATAATATAAAATTCTCGAACATTAGTAATATAGGGACTTAAGGGTTAAAAGTTCCCTCCGTATAGAGTATGTATGTCAGTGACCCAGATTTACTAACCGAGCTAGTCGAAAGCTGGATTAACAGCGCCAGATGTAACTCTATCCTATGATTGATTCCTTTACTGAATGACACTACGTCATGTACGGTATTTTGAGGGATTTTATTTATTGTTCTGGTGACGGGTTTTAAACTGTTATTAAATACAGTAACTTTAAGATACAAATGTGTATTCATAAACAAAAAAATACTTCGTCTGTTCAACATTGCATTACATTCCATAAGATTCTCAAGACACAGAATATGGTCTACTGAACATTGCACTACATTACATATAATTCTCACGTAATGACCAACAGAGACAAGCTTCTGTCATTCGTGAATACATATTACCTGTAATTTAGGATAAAGAATTTTAATACTTTTATTAGGTGGAATTAGTTGAGACAACTATGGAATTTCGCGACGATGAATCACCTGGTAAAGAACACGCGCTGAGCACGGTTACAAGTTCCGTGGCTTCATGTTTGAATACCATTACTACTGGCATTTTGACGTTTATCCCCTGCTGTATATTTTTAAAGCCTCTTACGTTTAAGAGGCAATTTTCCATCCAAAGCCGTTTAGTATATCATGTTACAACAACTGACTAGTATCTATTAAGCACTTACTTACATACATACTTAATCAAAGGCAATAGATGGAGCAAAAGCATTATTACCCGTTTTACGTTATCCACTGGTTCATTGCCGCACATTAGGTGAGCTCACTGATCATCTCTATTATATGCTTACTCGATTCATCCACCTTTCGGAGATGCTACTCTCCTTAAATTTATGCCAATATTCTCCTCCCACCTATATTTAGATAAGTCTTACTTCCCTCATGACCGGATCTTGTCCAGCACATTTCATCCTCCGCGATTTAAATAACTTTACTCTATTCGGTGAAGGATCCAAGTTATGAAGCTATTCATTTTTTTTTAATTTTCCCATATATATATTCCTAAGCACAATGTTTTCAGATTTTTTCTTCACGATGAGGAACAGGCAAGCTATAACAACCGCATAATACAACAGGCACTATAATATTATCCTAGTTTATTTTTTATTTATTGGATAGACGGAAAGATAGAAATTCATGAAATCCATAAAACAGCATTTCCTTATTTCAGGCGACATTTATTTACTACCTTAATAATAGTTGAATCGGCAAATAGTGCTACCACATATTTGAATTTCTCCGCTTGTACGTGTAATGCTTTTCTGATATTGTGTAACGCATTATTTTGACACTTCAGAACCATTTACTTAGTCAAAATACCCAATAAACACAGACGTATGCAAAATTATTCAAACTGGAATAAAGAAATCTTGTTATATGTTCTTTTCTTTGTTTCCAGATATCGGGCACCACAAATGTTCCCAAGATGTTGAAAAGAGTGGATCTACGCGAGATTTGGAGGTATAAGTTGAGTATCACAGACCATTCGTATAGATGCATGATATACACTTCCCTCTATTTGTCCCTCTGATACTCTTATTTTCAATTCTGTCTCTTAGTCAAGCTCTTCGCTGGACTCCAAATCTGACTTTGAAAACATGACTATGGAGATGCGTGCGTTGGAACGTGGGAATGACCCAGAGGAGACTGGGTGCGATGCTTAGTCCGATGCTGAGTTCGCTACTTAGCCTCACCCTGAGTCAAACCATTAGTAGGATCCGATCCATAGTGTGACTCTCAGCCGGCCCTAACGTAACTGGGTGCTCACAGTCACATTCGACCGTATGCAGAGACACTCGGTTAGCCTTACTGGACGGATCCGCCCTGAACAAGCGGCTCCGATTCAGTAAGCCATCATAAACGACCGAGGGAGTTGGCATGCTGACCACATGCCCCCCAACGCTGTCATCTGACTATCTGACTAGTTAAGATGAAGCACGGTCGGATGGTTGGCCTAGTCCCGAAATTATGCGGGACGTTAAGCCATGGATTTTTCTTAGTCAATTCTGAGTTCGACTTTTAGCCCAACTCTGAGCAGACATGTTTCTATACTTTCTGCTTGCCGGTTATCACCGGAACCCGACGAGTTGCCCCTTGTGAAAACTCAATGTTAAACAATAAAGGATTTTTTTATCTTTCGCAGGATTTTTCCGGACATAATAGACTGGTGAAGAATTACTTCTGAGCATAGAGTTAGTCACTTGCATAGTCACTCGGCGATACTAGGTAAGCTTCATCGAACATAGCAAGGTAAGAAAGTATTTAAATTTTATTCAAAACTTTGTATTTCGCAAACGTCACTGTTATGAGGACTTCTGGATTCGAAGTTCCGTCTTATAAAGAAAATTATAAATCCTTGTCAGACTCGTAAAGATCAGAGATGACAGCGGTTTCAACGTATGCTTTAACATAAGAATATTATGGGACAAACACCCCTATGACACTGGGACCCACGACCTTCTGCATTCCGTGCCACAGGTTTACCAATTGTGCTAGTCAGAGCTCGATTTAACATTTAGGATACAATCATAGAGTATTGTATCTGTTGAGCATTGCACTGCATTACATAGTATTCTTTTGCATTGTTCTACAGGGACATTATTTTGTAATTCATGAATACATATATCTCTTTACTTTATAAATAGGTGTATTATGGGTATTCTCTTACTTTATTCTTCGGTGGAAAGTGAAATGACCAACCTCGAAATTACCAGTGACGATATATGCTCTATGCCCAATGGAAGTCCCGTGGTTCCATATAATATATTTCATATTTGTTTCTACTAACTTTATTATCATTCTTATATTTGATTATATATGGTCTTCTATGTATCAAGGATTTCCTTAAAATTCATCGATTTCAGTACTACGGTTCTAAAAGCATCTTATGTAATACACTAATAAATTGTTCCCCGTCCCTTAATATGTTCCTGCATAGAGTACAGGGCATTACTTTAACCAATGCACATTCGGTTTTCTAAGACAAAACTATATGACTGCCACGACTATAAAATATCAAAGTTAGCTATCATGGAATAAAATAGTTTAAAACCTAGTAATAATGTATGTCGTATGTTTCACACCTTCAAAAAGCAGTGACAATGCTAATGACAAACTGAAACCAAACTTTGCCTAGCAACGAACAGCTTGTGGCCGAGGAAGGAATTCGCGTTTTTTTAAGACTCCTAAGCATTTCAGTTATTTCTTACAGTCCTTCAACGACAGTAGATAAGTTCCACTAAACATAGCAATGTGAGAAAGTATTTAAAATAATATAAAATTCTCGAACATTAGTATTATAGGGACTTAAGGGTTAAAAGTTCCCTCCGTATAGAGTATGTATGTCAGTGACCCAGATTTACTAACCGAGCTAGCCGAAACCTGGATTAACAGCGCCAGATGTAACTCTATCCTATGATTGATTCCTTTACTGAATGACACTACGTCATGTACGGTATTTTGAGGGATTTTATTTATTGTTCTGGTGACGGGTTTTAAACTGTTATTAAATACAGTAACTTTAAGATACAAATGTGTATTCATAAACAAAAAAATACTTTGTCTGTTCAACATTGCATTACATTCCATAAGATTCTACTGAACATTGCACTACATTACATATAATTCTCACGTAATGACCAACAGAGACAAGCTTCTGTCATTCGTGAATACATATTACCTTTAATTTAGGATAAAGAATTTTAATACTTTTATTAGGTGGAATTAGTTGAGACAACTATGGAATTTCGCGACGATGAATCACCTGGTAAAGAACACGCGCTGAGCACGGTTACAAGTTCCGTGGCTTCATGCTTGAATTCCATTACTACTGGCATTTTGACGTTTATCCCCTGCTGTATATTTTTAAAGCCTCTTACGTTTAAGAGGCAATTTTCCATCCAAAGCCGTTTAGTATATCATGTTACAACAACTGACTAGTATCTATTAAGCACTTACTTACATACATACTTAATCAAAGGCAATAGATGGAGCAAAAGCATTATTACCCGTTTTACGTTATCCACTGGTTCATTGCCGCACATTAGGTGAGCTCACTGATCATCTCTATTATATGCTTACTCGATTCATCCACCTTTCGGAGATGCTACTCTCCTTAAATTTATGCCAATATTCTCCTCCCACCTATATTTAGATAAGTCTTACTTCCCTCATGACCGGATCTTGTCCAGCACATTTCATCCTCCGCGATTTAAATAACTTTACTCTATTCGGTGAAGGATCCAAGTTATGAAGCTATTCATTTTTTTTAATTTTCCCATATATATATTCCTAAGCACAATGTTTTCAGATTTTTTCTTCACGATGAGGAACAGGCAAGCTATAACAACCGCATAATACAACAGGCACTATAATATTATCCTAGTTTATTTTTTATTTATTGGATAGACGGAAAGATAGAAATTCATGAAATCCATAAAACAGCATTTCCTTATTTCAGGCGACATTTATTTACTACCTTAATAATAGTTGAATCGGCAAATAGTGCTACCACATATTTGAATTTCTCCGCTTGTACGTGTAATGCTTTTCTGATATTGTGTAACGCATTATTTTGACACTTCAGAACCATTTACTTAGTCAAAATACCCAATAAACACAGACGTATGCAAAATTATTCAAACTGGAATAAAGAAATCTTGTTATATGTTCTTTTCTTTGTTTCCAGATATCGGGCACCACAAATGTTCCCAAGATGTTGAAAAGAGTGGATCTACGCGAGATTTGGAGGTATAAGTTGAGTATCACAGACCATTCGTATAGATGCATGATATACACTTCCCTCTATTTGTCCCTCTGATACTCTTATTTTCAATTCTGTCTCTTAGTCAAGCTCTTCGCTGGACTCCAAATCTGACTTTGAAAACATGACTATGGAGATGCGTGCGTTGGAACGTGGGAATGACCCAGAGGAGACTGGGTGCGATGCTTAGTCCGGTGCTGAGTTCGCTACTTAGCCTCACCCTGAGTCAAACCATTAGTAGGATCCGATCCATAGTGTGACTCTCAGCCGGCCCTAACGTAACTGGGTGCTCACAGTCACATTCGACCGTATGCAGAGACACTCGGTTAGCCTTACTGGACGGATCCGCCCTGAACAAGCGGCTCCGATTCAGTAAGCCATCATAAACGACCGAGGGAGTTGGCATGCTGACCACATGCCCCCCAACGCTGTCATCTGACTATCTGACTAGTTAAGATGAAGCACGGTCGGATGGTTGGCCTAGTCCCGAAATTATGCGGGACGTTAAGCCATGGATTTTTCTTAGTCAATTCTGAGTTCGACTTTTAGCCCAACTCTGAGCAGACATGTTTCTATACTTTCTGCTTGCCGGTTATCACCGGAACCCGACGAGTTGCCCCTTGTGAAAACTCAATGTTAAACAATAAAGGATTTTTTTATCTTTCGCAGGATTTTTCCGGACATAATAGACTGGTGAAGAATTACTTCTGAGCATAGAGTTAGTCACTTGCATAGTCACTCGGCGATACTAGGTAAGCTTCATCGAACATAGCAAGGTAAGAAAGTATTTAAATTTTATTCAAAACTTTGTATTTCGCAAACGTCACTGTTATGAGGACTTCTGGATTCGAAGTTCCGTCTTATAAAGAAAATTATAAATCCTTGTCAGACTCGTAAAGATCAGAGATGACAGCGGTTTCAACGTATGCTTTAACATAAGAATATTATGGGACAAACACCCCTATGACACTGGGACCCACGACCTTCTGCATTCCGTGCCACAGGTTTACCAATTGTGCTAGTCAGAGCTCGATTTAACATTTAGGATACAATCATAGAGTATTGTATCTGTTGAGCATTGCACTGCATTACATAGTATTCTTTTGCATTGTTCTACAGGGACATTATTTTGTAATTCATGAATACATATATCTCTTTACTTTATAAATAGGTGTATTATGGGTATTCTCTTACTTTATTCTTCGGTGGAAAGTGAAATGACCAACCTCGAAATTACCAGTGACGATAGATGCTCTATGCCCAATGTAAGTCCCGTGGTTCCATATAATATATTTCATATTTGTTTCTACTAACTTTATTATTATTCTTATATTTGATTATATATGGTCTTCTATGTATCAAGGATTTCCTTAAAATTCATCGATTTCAGTACTACGGTTCTAAAAGCATCTTATGTAATACACTAATAAATTGTTCCCCGTCCCTTAATATGTTCCTGCATAGAGTACAGGGCATTACTTTAACCAATGCACATTCGGTTTTCTAAGACAAAACTATATGACTGCCACGACTATAAAATATCAAAGTTAGCTATCATGGAATAAAATAGTTTAAAACCTAGTAATAATGTATGTCGTATGTTTCACACCTTCAAAAAGCAGTGACAATGCTAATGACAAACTGAAACCAAACTTTGCCTAGCAACGAACAGCTTGTGGCCGAGGAAGGAATTCGCGTTTTTTTAAGACTCCTAAGCATTTCAGTTATTTCTTACAGTCCTTCAACGACAGTAGATAAGTTCCACTAAACATAGCAATGTGAGAAAGTATTTAAAATAATATAAAATTCTCGAACATTAGTATTATAGGGACTTAAGGGTTAAAAGTTCCCTCCGTATAGAGTATGTATGTCAGTGACCCAGATTTACTAACCGAGCTAGCCGAAACCTGGATTAACAGCGCCAGATGTAACTCTATCCTATGATTGATTCCTTTACTGAATGACACTACGTCATGTACGGTATTTTGAGGGATTTTATTTATTGTTCTGGTGACGGGTTTTAAACTGTTATTAAATACAGTAACTTTAAGATACAAATGTGTATTCATAAACAAAAAAATACTTTGTCTGTTCAACATTGCATTACATTCCATAAGATTCTCAAGACACAGAATATGGTCTACTGAACATTGCACTACATTACATATAATTCTCACGTAATGACCAACAGAGACAAGCTTCTGTCATTCGTGAATACATATTACCTTTAATTTAGGATAAAGAATTTTAATACTTTTATTAGGTGGAATTAGTTGAGACAACTATGGAATTTCGCGACGATGAATCACCTGGTAAAGAACACGCGCTGAGCACGGTTACAAGTTCCGTGGCTTCATGCTTGAATTCCATTACTACTGGCATTTTGACGTTTATCCCCTGCTGTATATTTTTAAAGCCTCTTACGTTTAAGAGGCAATTTTCCATCCAAAGCCGTTTAGTATATCATGTTACAACAACTGACTAGTATCTATTAAGCACTTACTTACATACATACTTAATCAAAGGCAATAGATGGAGCAAAAGCATTATTACCCGTTTTACGTTATCCACTGGTTCATTGCCGCACATTAGGTGAGCTCACTGATCATCTCTATTATATGCTTACTCGATTCATCCACCTTTCGGAGATGCTACTCTCCTTAAATTTATGCCAATATTCTCCTCCCACCTATATTTAGATAAGTCTTACTTCCCTCATGACCGGATCTTGTCCAGCACATTTCATCCTCCGCGATTTAAATAACTTTACTCTATTCGGTGAAGGATCCAAGTTATGAAGCTATTCATTTTTTTTAATTTTCCCATATATATATTCCTAAGCACAATGTTTTCAGATTTTTTCTTCACGATGAGGAACAGGCAAGCTATAACAACCGCATAATACAACAGGCACTATAATATTATCCTAGTTTATTTTTTATTTATTGGATAGACGGAAAGATAGAAATTCATGAAATCCATAAAACAGCATTTCCTTATTTCAGGCGACATTTATTTACTACCTTAATAATAGTTGAATCGGCAAATAGTGCTACCACATATTTGAATTTCTCCGCTTGTACGTGTAATGCTTTTCTGATATTGTGTAACGCATTATTTTGACACTTCAGAACCATTTACTTAGTCAAAATACCCAATAAACACAGACGTATGCAAAATTATTCAAACTGGAATAAAGAAATCTTGTTATATGTTCTTTTCTTTGTTTCCAGATATCGGGCACCACAAATGTTCCCAAGATGTTGAAAAGAGTGGATCTACGCGAGATTTGGAGGTATAAGTTGAGTATCACAGACCATTCGTATAGATGCATGATATACACTTCCCTCTATTTGTCCCTCTGATACTCTTATTTTCAATTCTGTCTCTTAGTCAAGCTCTTCGCTGGACTCCAAATCTGACTTTGAAAACATGACTATGGAGATGCGTGCGTTGGAACGTGGGAATGACCCAGAGGAGACTGGGTGCGATGCTTAGTCCGGTGCTGAGTTCGCTACTTAGCCTCACCATGAGTCAAACCATTAGTAGGATCCGATCCATAGTGTGACTCTCAGCCGGCCCTAACGTAACTGGGTGCTCACAGTCACATTCGACCGTATGCAGAGACACTCGGTTAGCCTTACTGGACGGATCCGCCCTGAACAAGCGGCTCCGATTCAGTAAGCCATCATAAACGACCGAGGGAGTTGGCATGCTGACCACATGCCCCCCAACGCTGTCATCTGACTATCTGACTAGTTAAGATGAAGCACGGTCGGATGGTTGGCCTAGTCCCGAAATTATGCGGGACGTTAAGCCATGGATTTTTCTTAGTCAATTCTGAGTTCGACTTTTAGCCCAACTCTGAGCAGACATGTTTCTATACTTTCTGCTTGCCGGTTATCACCGGAACCCGACGAGTTGCCCCTTGTGAAAACTCAATGTTAAACAATAAAGGATTTTTTTATCTTTCGCAGGATTTTTCCGGACATAATAGACTGGTGAAGAATTACTTCTGAGCATAGAGTTAGTCACTTGCATAGTCACTCGGCGATACTAGGTAAGCTTCATCGAACATAGCAAGGTAAGAAAGTATTTAAATTTTATTCAAAACTTTGTATTTCGCAAACGTCACTGTTATGAGGACTTCTGGATTCGAAGTTCCGTCTTATAAAGAAAATTATAAATCCTTGTCAGACTCGTATAGATGAGAGATGAAAGCGGTTTCAACGTATGCTTTAACATAAGAATATTATGGGACAAACACCCCTATGACACTGGGACCCACGACCTTCTGCATTCCGTGCCACAGGTTTACCAATTGTGCTAGTCAGAGCTCGATTTAACATTTAGGATACAATCATAGAGTATTGTATCTGTTGAGCATTGCACTGCATTACATAGTATTCTTTTGCATTGTTCTACAGGGACATTATTTTGTAATTCATGAATACATATATCTCTTTACTTTATAAATAGGTGTATTATGGGTATTCTCTTACTTTATTCTTCGGTGGAAAGTGAAATGACCAACCTCGAAATTACCAGTGACGATAGATGCTCTATGCCCAATGGAAGTCCCGTGGTTCCATATAATATATTTCATATTTGTTTCTACTAACTTTATTATCATTCTTATATTTGATTATATATGGTCTTCTATGTATCAAGGATTTCCTTAAAATTCATCGATTTCAGTACTACGGTTCTAAAAGCATCTTATGTAATACACTAATAATTTGTTCCCCGTCCCTTAATATGTTCCTGCATAGAGTACAGGGCATTACTTTAACCAATGCACATTCGGTTTTCTAAGACTAAACTATATGACTGCCACGACTATAAAATATCAAAGTTAGCTATCATGGAATAAAATAGTTTAAAACCTAGTAATAATGTATGTCGTATGTTTCACACCTTCAAAAAGCAGTGACAATGCTAATGACGAACTGAAACCAAACTTTGCCTAGCAACGAACAGCTTGTGGCCGAGGAAGGAATTCGCGTTTTTTTAAGACTCCTAAGCATTTCAGTTATTTCTTACAGTCCTTCAACGACACTAGGTAAGTTCCACTAAACATAGCAATGTGAGAAAGTATTTAAAATAATATAAAATTCTCGAACATTAGTATTATAGGGACTTAAGGGTTAAAAGTTCCCTCCGTATAGAGTATGTATGTCAGTGACCCAGATTTACTAACGGAGCTAGTCGAAAGCTGGATTAACAGCGCCAGATGTAACTCTATCCTATGATTGATTCCTTTACTGAATGACACTACGTCATGTACGGTATTTTGAGGGATTTTATTTATTGTTCTGGTGACGGGGTTTAAACTGTTATTAAATACAGTAACTTTAAGATACAAATGTGTATTCATAAACAAAAAAATACTTTGTCTGTTCAACATTGCATTACATTCCATAAGATTCTGAAGACACAGAATATGGTCTACTGAACATTGCACTACATTACATATAATTCTCACGTAATGACCAACAGAGACAAGCTTCTGTCATTCGTGAATACATATTACCTGTAATTTAGGATAAAGAATTTTAATACTTTTATTAGGTGGAATTAGTTGAGACAACTATGGAATTTCGCGACGATGAACCACCTGGTAAAGAACACGCGCTGAGCACGGTTACAAGTTCCGTGGCTTCATGTTTGAATACCATTACTACTGGCATTTTGACGTTTATCCCCTGCTGTATATTTTTAAAGCCTCTTACGTTTAAGAGGCAATTTTCTATCCAAAGCCGTTTAGTATATCATGTTACAACAACTGACTAGTATCTATTAAGCACTTACTTACATACATACTTAATCAAAGGCAATAGATGGAGCAAAAGCATTATTACCCGTTTTACGTTATCCACTGGTTCATTGCCGCACATTAGGTGAGCTCACTGATCATCTCTATTATATGCTTACTCGATTCACCCACCTTTCGGAGATGCTACTCTCCTTAAATTTATGCCAATATTCTCCTCCCACCTATATTTAGATAAGTCTTACTTCCCTCATGACCGGATCTTGTCCAGCACATTTCATCCTCCGCGATTTAAATAACTTTACTCTATTCGGTGAAGGATCCAAGTTATGAAGCTATTCATTTTTTTTTAATTTTCCCTTATATATATTCCTAAGCACAATGTTTTCAGATTTTTTCTTCACGATGAGGAACAGGCAAGCTATAACAACCGCATAATACAACAGGCACTATAATATTATCCTAGTTTATTTTTTATTTATTGGATAGACGGAAAGATAGAAATTCATGAAATCCATAAAACAGCATTTCCTTATTTCAGGCGACATTTATTTACTACCTTAATAATAGTTGAATCGGCAAATAGTGCTACCACATATTTGAATTTCTCCGCTTGTACGTGTAATGCTTTTCTGATATTGTGTAACGCATTATTTTGACACTTCAGAACCATTTACTTAGTCAAAATACCCAATAAACACAGACGTATGCAAAATTATTCAAACTGGAATAAAGAAATCTTGTTATATGTTCTTTTCTTTGTTTCCAGATATCGGGCACCACAAATGTTCCCAAGATGTTGAAAAGAGTGGATCTACGCGAGATTTGGAGGTATAAGTTGAGTATCACAGACCATTCGTATAGATGCATGATATACACTTCCCTCTATTTGTCCCTCTGATACTCTTATTTTCAATTCTGTCTCTTAGTCAAGCTCTTCGCTGGACTCCAAATCTGACTTTGAAAACATGACTATGGAGATGCGTGCGTTGGAACGTGGGAATGACCCAGAGGAGACTGGGTGCGATGCTTAGTCCGGTGCTGAGTTCGCTACTTAGCCTCACCCTGAGTCAAACCATTAGTAGGATCCGATCCATAGTGTGACTCTCAGCCGGCCCTAACGTAACTGGGTGCTCACAGTCACATTCGACCGTATGCAGAGACACTCGGTTAGCCTTATTGGACGGATCCGCCCTGAACAAGCGGCTCCGATTCAGTAAGCCATCATAAACGACCGAGGGAGTTGGCATGCTGACCACATGCCCCCCAACGCTGTCATCTGACTATCTGACTAGTTAAGATGAAGCACGGTCGGATGGTTGGCCTAGTCCCGAAATTATGCGGGACGTTAAGCCATGGATTTTTCTTAGTCAATTCTGAGTTCGACTTTTAGCCCAACTCTGAGCAGACATGTTTCTATACTTTCTGCTTGCCGGTTATCACCGGAACCCGACGAGTTGCCCCTTGTGAAAACTCAATGTTAAACAATAAAGGATTTTTTTATCTTTCGCAGGATTTTTCCGGACATAATAGACTGGTGAAGAATTACTTCTGAGCATAGAGTTAGTCACTTGCATAGTCACTCGGCGATACTAGGTAAGCTTCATCGAACATAGCAAGGTAAGAAAGTATTTAAATTTTATTCAAAACTTTGTATTTCGCAAACGTCACTGTTATGAGGACTTCTGGATTCGAAGTTCCGTCTTATAAAGAAAATTATAAATCCTTGTCAGACTCGTATAGATCAGAGATGACAGCGGTTTCAACGTATGCTTTAACATAAGAATATTATGGGACAAACACCCCTATGACACTGGGACCCACGACCTTCTGCATTCCGTGCCACAGGTTTACCAATTGTGCTAGTCAGAGCTCGATTTAACATTTAGGATACAATCATAGAGTATTGTATCTGTTGAGCATTGCACTGCATTACATAGTATTCTTTTGCATTGTTCTACAGGGACATTATTTTGTAATTCATGAATACATATATCTCTTTACTTTATAAATAGGTGTATTATGGGTATTCTTACTTTATTCTTCGGTGGAAAGTGAAATGACCAACCTCGAAATTACCAGTGACGATAGATGCTCTATGCCCAATGGAAGTCCCGTGTTTCCATATAATATATTTCATATTTGTTTCTACTAACTTTATTATCATTCTTATATTTGATTATATATGGTCTTCAATGTATCAAGGATTTCCTTAAAATTCATCGATTTCAGTACTACGGTTCTAAAAGCATCTTATGTAATACACTAATAAATTGTTCCCCGTCTCTTAATATGTTCCTGCATAGAGTACAGGGAATTACTTAAACCAATGCACATTCGGTTTTCTAAGACTAAACTATATGACTGCCACGACTATAAAATATCAAAGTTAGCTATCATGGAATAAAATAGTTTAAAACCTAGTAATAATGTATGTCGTATGTTTCACACCTTCAAAAAGCAGTGACAATGCTAATGACAAACTGAAACCAAACTTTGCCTAGCAACGAACAGCTTGTGGCCGAGGAAGGAATTCGCGTTTTTCTATGACTCCTAAGCATTTCAGTTATTTCTTACAGTCCTTCAACGACACTAGGTAAGTTCCACTAAACATAGCAATGTGAGAAAGTATTTAAAATAATATAAAATTCTCGAACATTAGTAATATAGGGACTTAAGGGTTAAAAGTTCCCTCCGTATAGAGTATGTATGTCAGTGACCCAGATTTACTAACCGAGCTAGTCGAAAGCTGGATTAACAGCGCCAGATGTAACTCTATCCTATGATTGATTCCTTTACTGAATGACACTACGTCATGTACGGTATTTTGAGGGATTTTATTTATTGTTCTGGTGACGGGTTTTAAACTGTTATTAAATACAGTAACTTTAAGATACAAATGTGTATTCATAAACAAAAAAATACTTTGTCTGTTCAACATTGCATTACATTCCATAAGATTCTGAAGACACAGAATATGGTCTACTGAACATTGCACTACATTACATATAATTCTCACGTAATGACCAACAGAGACAAGCTTCTGTCATTCGTGAATACATATTACCTGTAATTTAGGATAAAGAATTTTAATACTTTTATTAGGTGGAATTAGTTGAGACAACTATGGAATTTCGCGACGATGAACCACCTGGTAAAGAACACGCGCTGAGCACGGTTACAAGTTCCGTGGCTTCATGTTTGAATACCATTACTACTGGCATTTTGACGTTTATCCCCTGCTGTATATTTTTAAAGCCTCTTACGTTTAAGAGGCAATTTTCTATCCAAAGCCGTTTAGTATATCATGTTACAACAACTGACTAGTATCTATTAAGCACTTACTTACATACATACTTAATCAAAGGCAATAGATGGAGCAAAAGCATTATTACCCGTTTTACGTTATCCACTGGTTCATTGCCGCACATTAGGTGAGCTCACTGATCATCTCTATTATATGCTTACTCGATTCACCCACCTTTCGGAGATGCTACTCTCCTTAAATTTATGCCAATATTCTCCTCCCACCTATATTTAGATAAGTCTTACTTCCCTCATGACCGGATCTTGTCCAGCACATTTCATCCTCCGCGATTTAAATAACTTTACTCTATTCGGTGAAGGATCCAAGTTATGAAGCTATTCATTTTTTTTAATTTTCCCATATATATATTCCTAAGCACAATGTTTTCAGATTTTTTCTTCACGATGAGGAACAGGCAAGCTATAACAACCGCATAATACAACAGGCACTATAATATTATCCTAGTTTATTTTTTATTTATTGGATAGACGGAAAGATAGAAATTCATGAAATCCATAAAACAGCATTTCCTTATTTCAGGCGACATTTATTTACTACCTTAATAATAGTTGAATCGGCAAATAGTGCTACCACATATTTGAATTTCTCCGCTTGTACGTGTAATGCTTTTCTGATATTGTGTAACGCATTATTTTGACACTTCAGAACCATTTACTTAGTCAAAATACCCAATAAACACAGACGTATGCAAAATTATTCAAACTGGAATAAAGAAATCTTGTTATATGTTCTTTTCTTTGTTTCCAGATATCGGGCACCACAAATGTTCCCAAGATGTTGAAAAGAGTGGATCTACGCGAGATTTGGAGGTATAAGTTGAGTATCACAGACCATTCGTATAGATGCATGATATACACTTCCCTCTATTTGTCCCTCTGATACTCTTATTTTCAATTCTGTCTCTTAGTCAAGCTCTTCGCTGGACTCCAAATCTGACTTTGAAAACATGACTATGGAGATGCGTGCGTTGGAACGTGGGAATGACCCAGAGGAGACTGGGTGCGATGCTTAGTCCGGTGCTGAGTTCGCTACTTAGCCTCACCCTGAGTCAAACCATTAGTAGGATCCGATCCATAGTGTGACTCTCAGCCGGCCCTAACGTAACTGGGTGCTCACAGTCACATTCGACCGTATGCAGAGACACTCGGTTAGCCTTATTGGACGGATCCGCCCTGAACAAGCGGCTCCGATTCAGTAAGCCATCATAAACGACCGAGGGAGTTGGCATGCTGACCACATGCCCCCCAACGCTGTCATCTGACTATCTGACTAGTTAAGATGAAGCACGGTCGGATGGTTGGCCTAGTCCCGAAATTATGCGGGACGTTAAGCCATGGATTTTTCTTAGTCAATTCTGAGTTCGACTTTTAGCCCAACTCTGAGCAGACATGTTTCTATACTTTCTGCTTGCCGGTTATCACCGGAACCCGACGAGTTGCCCCTTGTGAAAACTCAATGTTAAACAATAAAGGATTTTTTTATCTTTCGCAGGATTTTTCCGGACATAATAGACTGGTGAAGAATTACTTCTGAGCATAGAGTTAGTCACTTGCATAGTCACTCGGCGATACTAGGTAAGCTTCATCGAGCATAGCAAGGTAAGAAAGTATTTAAATTTTATTCAAAACTTTGTATTTCGCAAACGTCACTGTTATGAGGACTTCTGGATTCGAAGTTCCGTCTTATAAAGAAAATTATAAATCCTTGTCAGACTCGTATAGATCAGAGATGACAGCGGTTTCAACGTATGCTTTAACATAAGAATATTATGGGACAAACACCCCTATGACACTGGGACCCACGACCTTCTGCATTCCGTGCCACAGGTTTACCAATTGTGCTAGTCAGAGCTCGATTTAACATTTAGGATACAATCATAGAGTATTGTATCTGTTGAGCATTGCACTGCATTACATAGTATTCTTTTGCATTGTTCTACAGGGACATTATTTTGTAATTCATGAATACATATATCTCTTTACTTTATAAATAGGTGTATTATGGGTATTCTCTTACTTTATTCTTCGGTGGAAAGTGAAATGACCAACCTCGAAATTACCAGTGACGATAGATGCTCTATGCCCAATGGAAGTCCCGTGGTTCCATATAATATATTTCATATTTGTTTCTACTAACTTTATTATCATTCTTATATTTGATTATATATGGTCTTCTATGTATCAAGGATTTCCTTAAAATTCATCGATTTCAGTACTACGGTTCTAAAAGCATCTTATGTAATACACTAATAATTTGTTCCCCGTCCCTTAATATGTTCCTGCATAGAGTACAGGGCATTACTTTAACCAATGCACATTCGGTTTTCTAAGACTAAACTATATGACTGCCACGACTATAAAATATCAAAGTTAGCTATCATGGAATAAAATAGTTTAAAACCTAGTAATAATGTATGTCGTATGTTTCACACCTTCAAAAAGCAGTGACAATGCTAATGACGAACTGAAACCAAACTTTGCCTAGCAACGAACAGCTTGTGGCCGAGGAAGGAATTCGCGTTTTTTTAAGACTCCTAAGCATTTCAGTTATTTCTTACAGTCCTTCAACGACACTAGGTAAGTTCCACTAAACATAGCAATGTGAGAAAGTATTTAAAATAATATAAAATTCTCGAACATTAGTATTATAGGGACTTAAGGGTTAAAAGTTAACTCCGTATAGAGTATGTATGTCAGTGACCCAGATTTACTAACGGAGCTAGTCGAAAGCTGGATTAACAGCGCCAGATGTAACTCTATCCTATGATTGATTCCTTTACTGAATGACACTACGTCATGTACGGTATTTTGAGGGATTTTATTTATTGTTCTGGTGACGGGGTTTAAACTGTTATTAAATACAGTAACTTTAAGATACAAATGTGTATTCATAAACAAAAAAATACTTTGTCTGTTCAACATTGCATTACATTCCATAAGATTCTGAAGACACAGAATATGGTCTACTGAACATTGCACTACATTACATATAATTCTCACGTAATGACCAACAGAGACAAGCTTCTGTCATTCGTGAATACATATTACCTGTAATTTAGGATAAAGAATTTTAATACTTTTATTAGGTGGAATTAGTTGAGACAACTATGGAATTTCGCGACGATGAACCACCTGGTAAAGAACACGCGCTGAGCACGGTTACAAGTTCCGTGGCTTCATGTTTGAATACCATTACTACTGGCATTTTGACGTTTATCCCCTGCTGTATATTTTTAAAGCCTCTTACGTTTAAGAGGCAATTTTCTATCCAAAGCCGTTTAGTATATCATGTTACAACAACTGACTAGTATCTATTAAGCACTTACTTACATACATACTTAATCAAAGGCAATAGATGGAGCAAAAGCATTATTACCCGTTTTACGTTATCCACTGGTTCATTGCCGCACATTAGGTGAGCTCACTGATCATCTCTATTATATGCTTACTCGATTCACCCACCTTTCGGAGATGCTACTCTCCTTAAATTTATGCCAATATTCTCCTCCCACCTATATTTAGATAAGTCTTACTTCCCTCATGACCGGATCTTGTCCAGCACATTTCATCCTCCGCGATTTAAATAACTTTACTCTATTCGGTGAAGGATCCAAGTTATGAAGCTATTCATTTTTTTTTAATTTTCCCATATATATATTCCTAAGCACAATGTTTTCAGATTTTTTCTTCACGATGAGGAACAGGCAAGCTATAACAACCGCATAATACAACAGGCACTATAATATTATCCTAGTTTATTTTTTATTTATTGGATAGACGGAAAGATAGAAATTCATGAAATCCATAAAACAGAATTTCCTTATTTCAGGCGACATATATTTACTACCTTAATAATAGTTGAATCGGCAAATAGTGCTACCACATATTTGAATTTCTCCGCTTGTACGTGTAATGCTTTTCTGATATTGTGTAACGCATTATTTTGACACTTCAGAACCATTTACTTAGTCAAAATACCCAATAAACACAGACGTATGCAAAATTATTCAAACTGGAATAAAGAATTCTTGTTATATGTTCTTTTCTTTGTTTCCAGATATCGGGCACCACAAATGTTCCCAAGATGTTGAAAAGAGTGGATCTACGCGAGATTTGGAGGTATAAGTTGAGTATCACAGACCATTCGTATAGATGCATGATATACACTTCCCTCTATTTGTCCCTCTGATACTCTTATTTTCAATTCTGTCTCTTAGTCAAGCTCTTCGCTGGACTCCAAATCTGACTTTGAAAACATGACTATGGAGATGCGTGCGTTGGAACGTGGGAATGACCCAGAGGAGACTGGGTGCGATGCTTAGTCCGGTGCTGAGTTCGCTACTTAGCCTCACCCTGAGTCAAACCATTAGTAGGATCCGATCCATAGTGTGACTCTCAGCCGGCCCTAACGTAACTGGGTGCTCACAGTCACATTCGACCGTATGCAGAGACACTCGGTTAGCCTTACTGGACGGATCCGCCCTGAACAAGCGGCTCCGATTCAGTAAGCCATCATAAACGACCGAGGGAGTTGGCATGCTGACCACATGCCCCCCAACGCTGTCATCTGACTATCTGACTAGTTAAGATGAAGCACGGTCGGATGGTTGGCCTAGTCCCGAAATTATGCGGGACGTTAAGCCATGGATTTTTCTTAGTCAATTCTGAGTTCGACTTTTAGCCCAACTCTGAGCAGACATGTTTCTATACTTTCTGCTTGCCGGTTATCACCGGAACCCGACGAGTTGCCCCTTGTGAAAACTCAATGTTAAACAATAAAGGATTTTTTTATCTTTCGCAGGATTTTTCCGGACATAATAGACTGGTGAAGAATTACTTCTGAGCATAGAGTTAGTCACTTGCATAGTCACTCGGCGATACTAGGTAAGCTTCATCGAACATAGCAAGGTAAGAAAGTATTTAAATTTTATTCAAAACTTTGTATTTCGCAAACGTCACTGTTATGAGGACTTCTGGATTCGAAGTTCCGTCTTATAAAGAAAATTATAAATCCTTGTCAGACTCGTATAGATCAGAGATGACAGCGGTTTCAACGTATGCTTTAACATAAGAATATTATGGGACAAACACCCCTATGACACTGGGACCCACGACCTTCTGCATTCCGTGCCACAGGTTTACCAATTGTGCTAGTCAGAGCTCGATTTAACATTTAGGATACAATCATAGAGTATTGTATCTGTTGAGCATTGCACTGCATTACATAGTATTCTTTTGCATTGTTCTACAGGGACATTATTTTGTAATTCATGAATACATATATCTCTTTACTTTATAAATAGGTGTATTATGGGTATTCTTACTTTATTCTTCGGTGGAAAGTGAAATGACCAACCTAGAAATTACCAGTGACGATAGATGCTCTATGCCCAATGGAAGTCCCGTGTTTCCATATAATATATTTCATATTTGTTTCTACTAACTTTATTATCATTCTTATATTTGATTATATATGGTCTTCAATGTATCAAGGATTTCCTTAAAATTCATCGATTTCAGTACTACGGTTCTAAAAGCATCTTATGTAATACACTAATAAATTGTTCCCCGTCTCTTAATATGTTCCTGCATAGAGTACAGGGAATTACTTAAACCAATGCACATTCGGTTTTCTAAGACTAAACTATATGACTGCCACGACTATAAAATATCAAAGTTAGCTATCATGGAATAAAATAGTTTAAAACGTAGTAATAATGTATGTCGTATGTTTCACACCTTCAAAAAGCAGTGACAATGCTAATGACAAACTGAAACCAAACTTTGCCTAGCAACGAACAGCTTGTGGCCGAGGAAGGAATTCGCGTTTTTCTATGACTCCTAAGCATTTCAGTTATTTCTTACAGTCCTTCAACGACACTAGGTAAGTTCCACTAAACATAGCAATGTGAGAAAGTATTTAAAATAATATAAAATTCTCGAACATTAGTAATATAGGGACTTAAGGGTTAAAAGTTCCCTCCGTATAGAGTATGTATGTCAGTGACCCAGATTTACTAACCGAGCTAGTCGAAAGCTGGATTAACAGCGCCAGATGTAACTCTATCCTATGATTGATTCCTTTACTGAATGACACTACGTCATGTACGGTATTTTGAGGGATTTTATTTATTGTTCTGGTGACGGGTTTTAAACTGTTATTAAATACAGTAACTTTAAGATACAAATGTGTATTCATAAACAAAAAAATACTTTGTCTGTTCAACATTGCATTACATTCCATAAGATTCTGAAGACACAGAATATGGTCTACTGAACATTGCACTACATTACATATAATTCTCACGTAATGACCAACAGAGACAAGCTTCTGTCATTCGTGAATACATATTACCTGTAATTTAGGATAAAGAATTTTAATACTTTTATTAGGTGGAATTAGTTGAGACAACTATGGAATTTCGCGACGATGAACCACCTGGTAAAGAACACGCGCTGAGCACGGTTACAAGTTCCGTGGCTTCATGTTTGAATACCATTACTACTGGCATTTTGACGTTTATCCCCTGCTGTATATTTTTAAAGCCTCTTACGTTTAAGAGGCAATTTTCTATCCAAAGCCGTTTAGTATATCATGTTACAACAACTGACTAGTATCTATTAAGCACTTACTTACATACATACTTAATCAAAGGCAATAGATGGAGCAAAAGCATTATTACCCGTTTTACGTTATCCACTGGTTCATTGCCGCACATTAGGTGAGCTCACTGATCATCTCTATTATATGCTTACTCGATTCACCCACCTTTCGGAGATGCTACTCTCCTTAAATTTATGCCAATATTCTCCTCCCACCTATATTTAGATAAGTCTTACTTCCCTCATGACCGGATCTTGTCCAGCACATTTCATCCTCCGCGATTTAAATAACTTTACTCTATTCGGTGAAGGATCCAAGTTATGAAGCTATTCATTTTTTTTAATTTTCCCATATATATATTCCTAAGCACAATGTTTTCAGATTTTTTCTTCACGATGAGGAACAGGCAAGCTATAACAACCGCATAATACAACAGGCACTATAATATTATCCTAGTTTATTTTTTATTTATTGGATAGACGGAAAGATAGAAATTCATGAAATCCATAAAACAGCATTTCCTTATTTCAGGCGACATTTATTTACTACCTTAATAATAGTTGAATCGGCAAATAGTGCTACCACATATTTGAATTTCTCCGCTTGTACGTGTAATGCTTTTCTGATATTGTGTAACGCATTATTTTGACACTTCAGAACCATTTACTTAGTCAAAATACCCAATAAACACAGACGTATGCAAAATTATTCAAACTGGAATAAAGAAATCTTGTTATATGTTCTTTTCTTTGTTTCCAGATATCGGGCACCACAAATGTTCCCAAGATGTTGAAAAGAGTGGATCTACGCGAGATTTGGAGGTATAAGTTGAGTATCACAGACCATTCGTATAGATGCATGATATACACTTCCCTCTATTTGTCCCTCTGATACTCTTATTTTCAATTCTGTCTCTTAGTCAAGCTCTTCGCTGGACTCCAAATCTGACTTTGAAAACATGACTATGGAGATGCGTGCGTTGGAACGTGGGAATGACCCAGAGGAGACTGGGTGCGATGCTTAGTCCGGTGCTGAGTTCGCTACTTAGCCTCACCCTGAGTCAAACCATTAGTAGGATCCGATCCATAGTGTGACTCTCAGCCGGCCCTAACGTAACTGGGTGCTCACAGTCACATTCGACCGTATGCAGAGACACTCGGTTAGCCTTATTGGACGGATCCGCCCTGAACAAGCGGCTCCGATTCAGTAAGCCATCATAAACGACCGAGGGAGTTGGCATGCTGACCACATGCCCCCCAACGCTGTCATCTGACTATCTGACTAGTTAAGATGAAGCACGGTCGGATGGTTGGCCTAGTCCCGAAATTATGCGGGACGTTAAGCCATGGATTTTTCTTAGTCAATTCTGAGTTCGACTTTTAGCCCAACTCTGAGCAGACATGTTTCTATACTTTCTGCTTGCCGGTTATCACCGGAACCCGACGAGTTGCCCCTTGTGAAAACTCAATGTTAAACAATAAAGGATTTTTTTATCTTTCGCAGGATTTTTCCGGACATAATAGACTGGTGAAGAATTACTTCTGAGCATAGAGTTAGTCACTTGCATAGTCACTCGGCGATACTAGGTAAGCTTCATCGAGCATAGCAAGGTAAGAAAGTATTTAAATTTTATTCAAAACTTTGTATTTCGCAAACGTCACTGTTATGAGGACTTCTGGATTCGAAGTTCCGTCTTATAAAGAAAATTATAAATCCTTGTCAGACTCGTATAGATCAGAGATGACAGCGGTTTCAACGTATGCTTTAACATAAGAATATTATGGGACAAACACCCCTATGACACTGGGACCCACGACCTTCTGCATTCCGTGCCACAGGTTTACCAATTGTGCTAGTCAGAGCTCGATTTAACATTTAGGATACAATCATAGAGTATTGTATCTGTTGAGCATTGCACTGCATTACATAGTATTCTTTTGCATTGTTCTACAGGGACATTATTTTGTAATTCATGAATACATATATCTCTTTACTTTATAAATAGGTGTATTATGGGTATTCTCTTACTTTATTCTTCGGTGGAAAGTGAAATGACCAACCTCGAAATTACCAGTGACGATAGATGCTCTATGCCCAATGGAAGTCCCGTGGTTCCATATAATATATTTCATATTTGTTTCTACTAACTTTATTATCATTCTTATATTTGATTATATATGGTCTTCTATGTATCAAGGATTTCCTTAAAATTCATCGATTTCAGTACTACGGTTCTAAAAGCATCTTATGTAATACACTAATAATTTGTTCCCCGTCCCTTAATATGTTCCTGCATAGAGTACAGGGCATTACTTTAACCAATGCACATTCGGTTTTCTAAGACTAAACTATATGACTGCCACGACTATAAAATATCAAAGTTAGCTATCATGGAATAAAATAGTTTAAAACCTAGTAATAATGTATGTCGTATGTTTCACACCTTCAAAAAGCAGTGACAATGCTAATGACGAACTGAAACCAAACTTTGCCTAGCAACGAACAGCTTGTGGCCGAGGAAGGAATTCGCGTTTTTTTAAGACTCCTAAGCATTTCAGTTATTTCTTACAGTCCTTCAACGACACTAGGTAAGTTCCACTAAACATAGCAATGTGAGAAAGTATTTAAAATAATATAAAATTCTCGAACATTAGTATTATAGGGACTTAAGGGTTAAAAGTTAACTCCGTATAGAGTATGTATGTCAGTGACCCAGATTTACTAACGGAGCTAGTCGAAAGCTGGATTAACAGCGCCAGATGTAACTCTATCCTATGATTGATTCCTTTACTGAATGACACTACGTCATGTACGGTATTTTGAGGGATTTTATTTATTGTTCTGGTGACGGGGTTTAAACTGTTATTAAATACAGTAACTTTAAGATACAAATGTGTATTCATAAACAAAAAAATACTTTGTCTGTTCAACATTGCATTACATTCCATAAGATTCTGAAGACACAGAATATGGTCTACTGAACATTGCACTACATTACATATAATTCTCACGTAATGACCAACAGAGACAAGCTTCTGTCATTCGTGAATACATATTACCTGTAATTTAGGATAAAGAATTTTAATACTTTTATTAGGTGGAATTAGTTGAGACAACTATGGAATTTCGCGACGATGAACCACCTGGTAAAGAACACGCGCTGAGCACGGTTACAAGTTCCGTGGCTTCATGTTTGAATACCATTACTACTGGCATTTTGACGTTTATCCCCTGCTGTATATTTTTAAAGCCTCTTACGTTTAAGAGGCAATTTTCTATCCAAAGCCGTTTAGTATATCATGTTACAACAACTGACTAGTATCTATTAAGCACTTACTTACATACATACTTAATCAAAGGCAATAGATGGAGCAAAAGCATTATTACCCGTTTTACGTTATCCACTGGTTCATTGCCGCACATTAGGTGAGCTCACTGATCATCTCTATTATATGCTTACTCGATTCACCCACCTTTCGGAGATGCTACTCTCCTTAAATTTATGCCAATATTCTCCTCCCACCTATATTTAGATAAGTCTTACTTCCCTCATGACCGGATCTTGTCCAGCACATTTCATCCTCCGCGATTTAAATAACTTTACTCTATTCGGTGAAGGATCCAAGTTATGAAGCTATTCATTTTTTTTTAATTTTCCCATATATATATTCCTAAGCACAATGTTTTCAGATTTTTTCTTCACGATGAGGAACAGGCAAGCTATAACAACCGCATAATACAACAGGCACTATAATATTATCCTAGTTTATTTTTTATTTATTGGATAGACGGAAAGATAGAAATTCATGAAATCCATAAAACAGAATTTCCTTATTTCAGGCGACATATATTTACTACCTTAATAATAGTTGAATCGGCAAATAGTGCTACCACATATTTGAATTTCTCCGCTTGTACGTGTAATGCTTTTCTGATATTGTGTAACGCATTATTTTGACACTTCAGAACCATTTACTTAGTCAAAATACCCAATAAACACAGACGTATGCAAAATTATTCAAACTGGAATAAAGAAATCTTGTTATATGTTCTTTTCTTTGTTTCCAGATATCGGGCACCACAAATGTTCCCAAGATGTTGAAAAGAGTGGATCTACGCGAGATTTGGAGGTATAAGTTGAGTATCACAGACCATTCGTATAGATGCATGATATACACTTCCCTCTATTTGTCCCTCTGATACTCTTATTTTCAATTCTGTCTCTTAGTCAAGCTCTTCGCTGGACTCCAAATCTGACTTTGAAAACATGACTATGGAGATGCGTGCGTTGGAACGTGGGAATGACCCAGAGGAGACTGGGTGCGATGCTTAGTCCGGTGCTGAGTTCGCTACTTAGCCTCACCCTGAGTCAAACCATTAGTAGGATCCGATCCATAGTGTGACTCTCAGCCGGCCCTAACGTAACTGGGTGCTCACAGTCACATTCGACCGTATGCAGAGACACTCGGTTAGCCTTACTGGACGGATCCGCCCTGAACAAGCGGCTCCGATTCAGTAAGCCATCATAAACGACCGAGGGAGTTGGCATGCTGACCACATGCCCCCCAACGCTGTCATCTGACTATCTGACTAGTTAAGATGAAGCACGGTCGGATGGTTGGCCTAGTCCCGAAATTATGCGGGACGTTAAGCCATGGATTTTTCTTAGTCAATTCTGAGTTCGACTTTTAGCCCAACTCTGAGCAGACATGTTTCTATACTTTCTGCTTGCCGGTTATCACCGGAACCCGACGAGTTGCCCCTTGTGAAAACTCAATGTTAAACAATAAAGGATTTTTTTATCTTTCGCAGGATTTTTCCGGACATAATAGACTGGTGAAGAATTACTTCTGAGCATAGAGTTAGTCACTTGCATAGTCACTCGGCGATACTAGGTAAGCTTCATCGAACATAGCAAGGTAAGAAAGTATTTAAATTTTATTCAAAACTTTGTATTTCGCAAACGTCACTGTTATGAGGACTTCTGGATTCGAAGTTCCGTCTTATAAAGAAAATTATAAATCCTTGTCAGACTCGTATAGATCAGAGATGACAGCGGTTTCAACGTATGCTTTAACATAAGAATATTATGGGACAAACACCCCTATGACACTGGGACCCACGACCTTCTGCATTCCGTGCCACAGGTTTACCAATTGTGCTAGTCAGAGCTCGATTTAACATTTAGGATACAATCATAGAGTATTGTATCTGTTGAGCATTGCACTGCATTACATAGTATTCTTTTGCATTGTTCTACAGGGACATTATTTTGTAATTCATGAATACATATATCTCTTTACTTTATAAATAGGTGTATTATGGGTATTCTTACTTTATTCTTCGGTGGAAAGTGAAATGACCAACCTAGAAATTACCAGTGACGATAGATGCTCTATGCCCAATGGAAGTCCCGTGTTTCCATATAATATATTTCATATTTGTTTCTACTAACTTTATTATCATTCTTATATTTGATTATATATGGTCTTCAATGTATCAAGGATTTCCTTAAAATTCATCGATTTCAGTACTACGGTTCTAAAAGCATCTTATGTAATACACTAATAAATTGTTCCCCGTCTCTTAATATGTTCCTGCATAGAGTACAGGGAATTACTTAAACCAATGCACATTCGGTTTTCTAAGACTAAACTATATGACTGCCACGACTATAAAATATCAAAGTTAGCTATCATGGAATAAAATAGTTTAAAACGTAGTAATAATGTATGTCGTATGTTTCACACCTTCAAAAAGCAGTGACAATGCTAATGACAAACTGAAACCAAACTTTGCCTAGCAACGAACAGCTTGTGGCCGAGGAAGGAATTCGCGTTTTTCTATGACTCCTAAGCATTTCAGTTATTTCTTACAGTCCTTCAACGACACTAGGTAAGTTCCACTAAACATAGCAATGTGAGAAAGTATTTAAAATAATATAAAATTCTCGAACATTAGTAATATAGGGACTTAAGGGTTAAAAGTTCCCTCCGTATAGAGTATGTATGTCAGTGACCCAGATTTACTAACCGAGCTAGTCGAAAGCTGGATTAACAGCGCCAGATGTAACTCTATCCTATGATTGATTCCTTTACTGAATGACACTACGTCATGTACGGTATTTTGAGGGATTTTATTTATTGTTCTGGTGACGGGTTTTAAACTGTTATTAAATACAGTAACTTTAAGATACAAATGTGTATTCATAAACAAAAAAATACTTTGTCTGTTCAACATTGCATTACATTCCATAAGATTCTGAAGACACAGAATATGGTCTACTGAACATTGCACTACATTACATATAATTCTCACGTAATGACCAACAGAGACAAGCTTCTGTCATTCGTGAATACATATTACCTGTAATTTAGGATAAAGAATTTTAATACTTTTATTAGGTGGAATTAGTTGAGACAACTATGGAATTTCGCGACGATGAACCACCTGGTAAAGAACACGCGCTGAGCACGGTTACAAGTTCCGTGGCTTCATGTTTGAATACCATTACTACTGGCATTTTGACGTTTATCCCCTGCTGTATATTTTTAAAGCCTCTTACGTTTAAGAGGCAATTTTCTATCCAAAGCCGTTTAGTATATCATGTTACAACAACTGACTAGTATCTATTAAGCACTTACTTACATACATACTTAATCAAAGGCAATAGATGGAGCAAAAGCATTATTACCCGTTTTACGTTATCCACTGGTTCATTGCCGCACATTAGGTGAGCTCACTGATCATCTCTATTATATGCTTACTCGATTCACCCACCTTTCGGAGATGCTACTCTCCTTAAATTTATGCCAATATTCTCCTCCCACCTATATTTAGATAAGTCTTACTTCCCTCATGACCGGATCTTGTCCAGCACATTTCATCCTCCGCGATTTAAATAACTTTACTCTATTCGGTGAAGGATCCAAGTTATGAAGCTATTCATTTTTTTTAATTTTCCCATATATATATTCCTAAGCACAATGTTTTCAGATTTTTTCTTCACGATGAGGAACAGGCAAGCTATAACAACCGCATAATACAACAGGCACTATAATATTATCCTAGTTTATTTTTTATTTATTGGATAGACGGAAAGATAGAAATTCATGAAATCCATAAAACAGCATTTCCTTATTTCAGGCGACATTTATTTACTACCTTAATAATAGTTGAATCGGCAAATAGTGCTACCACATATTTGAATTTCTCCGCTTGTACGTGTAATGCTTTTCTGATATTGTGTAACGCATTATTTTGACACTTCAGAACCATTTACTTAGTCAAAATACCCAATAAACACAGACGTATGCAAAATTATTCAAACTGGAATAAAGAAATCTTGTTATATGTTCTTTTCTTTGTTTCCAGATATCGGGCACCACAAATGTTCCCAAGATGTTGAAAAGAGTGGATCTACGCGAGATTTGGAGGTATAAGTTGAGTATCACAGACCATTCGTATAGATGCATGATATACACTTCCCTCTATTTGTCCCTCTGATACTCTTATTTTCAATTCTGTCTCTTAGTCAAGCTCTTCGCTGGACTCCAAATCTGACTTTGAAAACATGACTATGGAGATGCGTGCGTTGGAACGTGGGAATGACCCAGAGGAGACTGGGTGCGATGCTTAGTCCGGTGCTGAGTTCGCTACTTAGCCTCACCCTGAGTCAAACCATTAGTAGGATCCGATCCATAGTGTGACTCTCAGCCGGCCCTAACGTAACTGGGTGCTCACAGTCACATTCGACCGTATGCAGAGACACTCGGTTAGCCTTACTGGACGGATCCGCCCTGAACAAGCGGCTCCGATTCAGTAAGCCATCATAAACGACCGAGGGAGTTGGCATGCTGACCACATGCCCCCCAACGCTGTCATCTGACTATCTGACTAGTTAAGATGAAGCACGGTCGGATGGTTGGCCTAGTCCCGAAATTATGCGGGACGTTAAGCCATGGATTTTTCTTAGTCAATTCTGAGTTCGACTTTTAGCCCAACTCTGAGCAGACATGTTTCTATACTTTCTGCTTGCCGGTTATCACCGGAACCCGACGAGTTGCCCCTTGTGAAAACTCAATGTTAAACAATAAAGGATTTTTTTATCTTTCGCAGGATTTTTCCGGACATAATAGACTGGTGAAGAATTACTTCTGAGCATAGAGTTAGTCACTTGCATAGTCACTCGGCGATACTAGGTAAGCTTCATCGAACATAGCAAGGTAAGAAAGTATTTAAATTTTATTCAAAACTTTGTATTTCGCAAACGTCACTGTTATGAGGACTTCTGGATTCGAAGTTCCGTCTTATAAAGAAAATTATAAATCCTTGTCAGACTCGTATAGATCAGAGATGACAGCGGTTTCAACGTATGCTTTAACATAAGAATATTATGGGACAAACACCCCTATGACACTGGGACCCACGACCTTCTGCATTCCGTGCCACAGGTTTACCAATTGTGCTAGTCAGAGCTCGATTTAACATTTAGGATACAATCATAGAGTATTGTATCTGTTGAGCATTGCACTGCATTACATAGTATTCTTTTGCATTGTTCTACAGGGACATTATTTTGTAATTCATGAATACATATATCTCTTTACTTTATAAATAGGTGTATTATGGGTATTCTTACTTTATTCTTCGGTGGAAAGTGAAATGACCAACCTAGAAATTACCAGTGACGATAGATGCTCTATGCCCAATGGAAGTCCCGTGTTTCCATATAATATATTTCATATTTGTTTCTACTAACTTTATTATCATTCTTATATTTGATTATATATGGTCTTCAATGTATCAAGGATTTCCTTAAAATTCATCGATTTCAGTACTACGGTTCTAAAAGCATCTTATGTAATACACTAATAAATTGTTCCCCGTCTCTTAATATGTTCCTGCATAGAGTACAGGGAATTACTTAAACCAATGCACATTCGGTTTTCTAAGACTAAACTATATGACTGCCACGACTATAAAATATCAAAGTTAGCTATCATGGAATAAAATAGTTTAAAACGTAGTAATAATGTATGTCGTATGTTTCACACCTTCAAAAAGCAGTGACAATGCTAATGACAAACTGAAACCAAACTTTGCCTAGCAACGAACAGCTTGTGGCCGAGGAAGGAATTCGCGTTTTTCTATGACTCCTAAGCATTTCAGTTATTTCTTACAGTCCTTCAACGACACTAGGTAAGTTCCACTAAACATAGCAATGTGAGAAAGTATTTAAAATAATATAAAATTCTCGAACATTAGTAATATAGGGACTTAAGGGTTAAAAGTTCCCTCCGTATAGAGTATGTATGTCAGTGACCCAGATTTACTAACCGAGCTAGTCGAAAGCTGGATTAACAGCGCCAGATGTAACTCTATCCTATGATTGATTCCTTTACTGAATGACACTACGTCATGTACGGTATTTTGAGGGATTTTATTTATTGTTCTGGTGACGGGTTTTAAACTGTTATTAAATACAGTAACTTTAAGATACAAATGTGTATTCATAAACAAAAAAATACTTTGTCTGTTCAACATTGCATTACATTCCATAAGATTCTCAAGACACAGAATATGGTCTACTGAACATTGCACTACATTACATATAATTCTCACGTAATGACCAACAGAGACAAGCTTCTGTCATTCGTGAATACATATTACCTGTAATTTAGGATAAAGAATTTTAATACTTTTATTAGGTGGAATTAGTTGAGACAACTATGGAATTTCGCGACGATGAACCACCTGGTAAAGAACACGCGCTGAGCACGGTTACAAGTTCCGTGGCTTCATGTTTGAATACCATTACTACTGGCATTTTGACGTTTATCCCCTGCTGTATATTTTTAAAGCCTCTTACGTTTAAGAGGCAATTTTCTATCCAAAGCCGTTTAGTATATCATGTTACAACAACTGACTAGTATCTATTAAGCACTTACTTACATACATACTTAATCAAAGGCAATAGATGGAGCAAAAGCATTATTACCCGTTTTACGTTATCCACTGGTTCATTGCCGCACATTAGGTGAGCTCACTGATCATCTCTATTATATGCTTACTCGATTCACCCACCTTTCGGAGATGCTACTCTCCTTAAATTTATGCCAATATTCTCCTCCCACCTATATTTAGATAAGTCTTACTTCCCTCATGACCGGATCTTGTCCAGCACATTTCATCCTCCGCGATTTAAATAACTTTACTCTATTCGGTGAAGGATCCAAGTTATGAAGCTATTCATTTTTTTTAATTTTCCCATATATATATTCCTAAGCACAATGTTTTCAGATTTTTTCTTCACGATGAGGAACAGGCAAGCTATAACAACCGCATAATACAACAGGCACTATAATATTATCCTAGTTTATTTTTTATTTATTGGATAGACGGAAAGATAGAAATTCATGAAATCCATAAAACAGCATTTCCTTATTTCAGGCGACATTTATTTACTACCTTAATAATAGTTGAATCGGCAAATAGTGCTACCACATATTTGAATTTCTCCGCTTGTACGTGTAATGCTTTTCTGATATTGTGTAACGCATTATTTTGACACTTCAGAACCATTTACTTAGTCAAAATACCCAATAAACACAGACGTATGCAAAATTATTCAAACTGGAATAAAGAAATCTTGTTATATGTTCTTTTCTTTGTTTCCAGATATCGGGCACCACAAATGTTCCCAAGATGTTGAAAAGAGTGGATCTACGCGAGATTTGGAGGTATAAGTTGAGTATCACAGACCATTCGTATAGATGCATGATATACACTTCCCTCTATTTGTCCCTCTGATACTCTTATTTTCAATTCTGTCTCTTAGTCAAGCTCTTCGCTGGACTCCAAATCTGACTTTGAAAACATGACTATGGAGATGCGTGCGTTGGAACGTGGGAATGACCCAGAGGAGACTGGGTGCGATGCTTAGTCCGGTGCTGAGTTCGCTACTTAGCCTCACCCTGAGTCAAACCATTAGTAGGATCCGATCCATAGTGTGACTCTCAGCCGGCCCTAACGTAACTGGGTGCTCACAGTCACATTCGACCGTATGCAGAGACACTCGGTTAGCCTTATTGGACGGATCCGCCCTGAACAAGCGGCTCCGATTCAGTAAGCCATCATAAACGACCGAGGGAGTTGGCATGCTGACCACATGCCCCCCAACGCTGTCATCTGACTATCTGACTAGTTAAGATGAAGCACGGTCGGATGGTTGGCCTAGTCCCGAAATTATGCGGGACGTTAAGCCATGGATTTTTCTTAGTCAATTCTGAGTTCGACTTTTAGCCCAACTCTGAGCAGACATGTTTCTATACTTTCTGCTTGCCGGTTATCACCGGAACCCGACGAGTTGCCCCTTGTGAAAACTCAATGTTAAACAATAAAGGATTTTTTTATCTTTCGCAGGATTTTTCCGGACATAATAGACTGGTGAAGAATTACTTCTGAGCATAGAGTTAGTCACTTGCATAGTCACTCGGCGATACTAGGTAAGCTTCATCGAACATAGCAAGGTAAGAAAGTATTTAAATTTTATTCAAAACTTTGTATTTCGCAAACGTCACTGTTATGAGGACTTCTGGATTCGAAGTTCCGTCTTATAAAGAAAATTATAAATCCTTGTCAGACTCGTATAGATCAGAGATGACAGCGGTTTCAACGTATGCTTTAACATAAGAATATTATGGGACAAACACCCCTATGACACTGGGACCCACGACCTTCTGCATTCCGTGCCACAGGTTTACCAATTGTGCTAGTCAGAGCTCGATTTAACATTTAGGATACAATCATAGAGTATTGTATCTGTTGAGCATTGCACTGCATTACATAGTATTCTTTTGCATTGTTCTACAGGGACATTATTTTGTAATTCATGAATACATATATCTCTTTACTTTATAAATAGGTGTATTATGGGTATTCTCTTACTTTATTCTTCGGTGGAAAGTGAAATGACCAACCTCGAAATTACCAGTGACGATAGATGCTCTATGCCCAATGGAAGTCCCGTGGTTCCATATAATATATTTCATATTTGTTTCTACTAACTTTATTATCATTCTTATATTTGATTATATATGGTCTTCTATGTATCAAGGATTTCCTTAAAATTCATCGATTTCAGTACTACGGTTCTAAAAGCATCTTATGTAATACACTAATAATTTGTTCCCCGTCCCTTAATATGTTCCTGCATAGAGTACAGGGCATTACTTTAACCAATGCACATTCGGTTTTCTAAGACTAAACTATATGACTGCCACGACTATAAAATATCAAAGTTAGCTATCATGGAATAAAATAGTTTAAAACCTAGTAATAATGTATGTCGTATGTTTCACACCTTCAAAAAGCAGTGACAATGCTAATGACGAACTGAAACCAAACTTTGCCTAGCAACGAACAGCTTGTGGCCGAGGAAGGAATTCGCGTTTTTTTAAGACTCCTAAGCATTTCAGTTATTTCTTACAGTCCTTCAACGACACTAGGTAAGTTCCACTAAACATAGCAATGTGAGAAAGTATTTAAAATAATATAAAATTCTCGAACATTAGTATTATAGGGACTTAAGGGTTAAAAGTTAACTCCGTATAGAGTATGTATGTCAGTGACCCAGATTTACTAACGGAGCTAGTCGAAAGCTGGATTAACAGCGCCAGATGTAACTCTATCCTATGATTGATTCCTTTACTGAATGACACTACGTCATGTACGGTATTTTGAGGGATTTTATTTATTGTTCTGGTGACGGGGTTTAAACTGTTATTAAATACAGTAACTTTAAGATACAAATGTGTATTCATAAACAAAAAAATACTTTGTCTGTTCAACATTGCATTACATTCCATAAGATTCTGAAGACACAGAATATGGTCTACTGAACATTGCACTACATTACATATAATTCTCACGTAATGACCAACAGAGACAAGCTTCTGTCATTCGTGAATACATATTACCTGTAATTTAGGATAAAGAATTTTAATACTTTTATTAGGTGGAATTAGTTGAGACAACTATGGAATTTCGCGACGATGAACCACCTGGTAAAGAACACGCGCTGAGCACGGTTACAAGTTCCGTGGCTTCATGTTTGAATACCATTACTACTGGCATTTTGACGTTTATCCCCTGCTGTATATTTTTAAAGCCTCTTACGTTTAAGAGGCAATTTTCTATCCAAAGCCGTTTAGTATATCATGTTACAACAACTGACTAGTATCTATTAAGCACTTACTTACATACATACTTAATCAAAGGCAATAGATGGAGCAAAAGCATTATTACCCGTTTTACGTTATCCACTGGTTCATTGCCGCACATTAGGTGAGCTCACTGATCATCTCTATTATATGCTTACTCGATTCACCCACCTTTCGGAGATGCTACTCTCCTTAAATTTATGCCAATATTCTCCTCCCACCTATATTTAGATAAGTCTTACTTCCCTCATGACCGGATCTTGTCCAGCACATTTCATCCTCCGCGATTTAAATAACTTTACTCTATTCGGTGAAGGATCCAAGTTATGAAGCTATTCATTTTTTTTAATTTTCCCATATATATATTCCTAAGCACAATGTTTTCAGATTTTTTCTTCACGATGAGGAACAGGCAAGCTATAACAACCGCATAATACAACAGGCACTATAATATTATCCTAGTTTATTTTTTATTTATTGGATAGACGGAAAGATAGAAATTCATGAAATCCATAAAACAGAATTTCCTTATTTCAGGCGACATATATTTACTACCTTAATAATAGTTGAATCGGCAAATAGTGCTACCACATATTTGAATTTCTCCGCTTGTACGTGTAATGCTTTTCTGATATTGTGTAACGCATTATTTTGACACTTCAGAACCATTTACTTAGTCAAAATACCCAATAAACACAGACGTATGCAAAATTATTCAAACTGGAATAAAGAAATCTTGTTATATGTTCTTTTCTTTGTTTCCAGATATCGGGCACCACAAATGTTCCCAAGATGTTGAAAAGAGTGGATCTACGCGAGATTTGGAGGTATAAGTTGAGTATCACAGACCATTCGTATAGATGCATGATATACACTTCCCTCTATTTGTCCCTCTGATACTCTTATTTTCAATTCTGTCTCTTAGTCAAGCTCTTCGCTGGACTCCAAATCTGACTTTGAAAACATGACTATGGAGATGCGTGCGTTGGAACGTGGGAATGACCCAGAGGAGACTGGGTGCGATGCTTAGTCCGGTGCTGAGTTCGCTACTTAGCCTCACCCTGAGTCAAACCATTAGTAGGATCCGATCCATAGTGTGACTCTCAGCCGGCCCTAACGTAACTGGGTGCTCACAGTCACATTCGACCGTATGCAGAGACACTCGGTTAGCCTTACTGGACGGATCCGCCCTGAACAAGCGGCTCCGATTCAGTAAGCCATCATAAACGACCGAGGGAGTTGGCATGCTGACCACATGCCCCCCAACGCTGTCATCTGACTATCTGACTAGTTAAGATGAAGCACGGTCGGATGGTTGGCCTAGTCCCGAAATTATGCGGGACGTTAAGCCATGGATTTTTCTTAGTCAATTCTGAGTTCGACTTTTAGCCCAACTCTGAGCAGACATGTTTCTATACTTTCTGCTTGCCGGTTATCACCGGAACCCGACGAGTTGCCCCTTGTGAAAACTCAATGTTAAACAATAAAGGATTTTTTTATCTTTCGCAGGATTTTTCCGGACATAATAGACTGGTGAAGAATTACTTCTGAGCATAGAGTTAGTCACTTGCATAGTCACTCGGCGATACTAGGTAAGCTTCATCGAACATAGCAAGGTAAGAAAGTATTTAAATTTTATTCAAAACTTTGTATTTCGCAAACGTCACTGTTATGAGGACTTCTGGATTCGAAGTTCCGTCTTATAAAGAAAATTATAAATCCTTGTCAGACTCGTATAGATCAGAGATGACAGCGGTTTCAACGTATGCTTTAACATAAGAATATTATGGGACAAACACCCCTATGACACTGGGACCCACGACCTTCTGCATTCCGTGCCACAGGTTTACCAATTGTGCTAGTCAGAGCTCGATTTAACATTTAGGATACAATCATAGAGTATTGTATCTGTTGAGCATTGCACTGCATTACATAGTATTCTTTTGCATTGTTCTACAGGGACATTATTTTGTAATTCATGAATACATATATCTCTTTACTTTATAAATAGGTGTATTATGGGTATTCTTACTTTATTCTTCGGTGGAAAGTGAAATGACCAACCTAGAAATTACCAGTGACGATAGATGCTCTATGCCCAATGGAAGTCCCGTGTTTCCATATAATATATTTCATATTTGTTTCTACTAACTTTATTATCATTCTTATATTTGATTATATATGGTCTTCAATGTATCAAGGATTTCCTTAAAATTCATCGATTTCAGTACTACGGTTCTAAAAGCATCTTATGTAATACACTAATAAATTGTTCCCCGTCTCTTAATATGTTCCTGCATAGAGTACAGGGAATTACTTAAACCAATGCACATTCGGTTTTCTAAGACTAAACTATATGACTGCCACGACTATAAAATATCAAAGTTAGCTATCATGGAATAAAATAGTTTAAAACGTAGTAATAATGTATGTCGTATGTTTCACACCTTCAAAAAGCAGTGACAATGCTAATGACAAACTGAAACCAAACTTTGCCTAGCAACGAACAGCTTGTGGCCGAGGAAGGAATTCGCGTTTTTCTATGACTCCTAAGCATTTCAGTTATTTCTTACAGTCCTTCAACGACACTAGGTAAGTTCCACTAAACATAGCAATGTGAGAAAGTATTTAAAATAATATAAAATTCTCGAACATTAGTAATATAGGGACTTAAGGGTTAAAAGTTCCCTCCGTATAGAGTATGTATGTCAGTGACCCAGATTTACTAACCGAGCTAGTCGAAAGCTGGATTAACAGCGCCAGATGTAACTCTATCCTATGATTGATTCCTTTACTGAATGACACTACGTCATGTACGGTATTTTGAGGGATTTTATTTATTGTTCTGGTGACGGGTTTTAAACTGTTATTAAATACAGTAACTTTAAGATACAAATGTGTATTCATAAACAAAAAAATACTTTGTCTGTTCAACATTGCATTACATTCCATAAGATTCTGAAGACACAGAATATGGTCTACTGAACATTGCACTACATTACATATAATTCTCACGTAATGACCAACAGAGACAAGCTTCTGTCATTCGTGAATACATATTACCTGTAATTTAGGATAAAGAATTTTAATACTTTTATTAGGTGGAATTAGTTGAGACAACTATGGAATTTCGCGACGATGAACCACCTGGTAAAGAACACGCGCTGAGCACGGTTACAAGTTCCGTGGCTTCATGTTTGAATACCATTACTACTGGCATTTTGACGTTTATCCCCTGCTGTATATTTTTAAAGCCTCTTACGTTTAAGAGGCAATTTTCTATCCAAAGCCGTTTAGTATATCATGTTACAACAACTGACTAGTATCTATTAAGCACTTACTTACATACATACTTAATCAAAGGCAATAGATGGAGCAAAAGCATTATTACCCGTTTTACGTTATCCACTGGTTCATTGCCGCACATTAGGTGAGCTCACTGATCATCTCTATTATATGCTTACTCGATTCACCCACCTTTCGGAGATGCTACTCTCCTTAAATTTATGCCAATATTCTCCTCCCACCTATATTTAGATAAGTCTTACTTCCCTCATGACCGGATCTTGTCCAGCACATTTCATCCTCCGCGATTTAAATAACTTTACTCTATTCGGTGAAGGATCCAAGTTATGAAGCTATTCATTTTTTTTAATTTTCCCATATATATATTCCTAAGCACAATGTTTTCAGATTTTTTCTTCACGATGAGGAACAGGCAAGCTATAACAACCGCATAATACAACAGGCACTATAATATTATCCTAGTTTATTTTTTATTTATTGGATAGACGGAAAGATAGAAATTCATGAAATCCATAAAACAGCATTTCCTTATTTCAGGCGACATTTATTTACTACCTTAATAATAGTTGAATCGGCAAATAGTGCTACCACATATTTGAATTTCTCCGCTTGTACGTGTAATGCTTTTCTGATATTGTGTAACGCATTATTTTGACACTTCAGAACCATTTACTTAGTCAAAATACCCAATAAACACAGACGTATGCAAAATTATTCAAACTGGAATAAAGAAATCTTGTTATATGTTCTTTTCTTTGTTTCCAGATATCGGGCACCACAAATGTTCCCAAGATGTTGAAAAGAGTGGATCTACGCGAGATTTGGAGGTATAAGTTGAGTATCACAGACCATTCGTATAGATGCATGATATACACTTCCCTCTATTTGTCCCTCTGATACTCTTATTTTCAATTCTGTCTCTTAGTCAAGCTCTTCGCTGGACTCCAAATCTGACTTTGAAAACATGACTATGGAGATGCGTGCGTTGGAACGTGGGAATGACCCAGAGGAGACTGGGTGCGATGCTTAGTCCGGTGCTGAGTTCGCTACTTAGCCTCACCCTGAGTCAAACCATTAGTAGGATCCGATCCATAGTGTGACTCTCAGCCGGCCCTAACGTAACTGGGTGCTCACAGTCACATTCGACCGTATGCAGAGACACTCGGTTAGCCTTACTGGACGGATCCGCCCTGAACAAGCGGCTCCGATTCAGTAAGCCATCATAAACGACCGAGGGAGTTGGCATGCTGACCACATGCCCCCCAACGCTGTCATCTGACTATCTGACTAGTTAAGATGAAGCACGGTCGGATGGTTGGCCTAGTCCCGAAATTATGCGGGACGTTAAGCCATGGATTTTTCTTAGTCAATTCTGAGTTCGACTTTTAGCCCAACTCTGAGCAGACATGTTTCTATACTTTCTGCTTGCCGGTTATCACCGGAACCCGACGAGTTGCCCCTTGTGAAAACTCAATGTTAAACAATAAAGGATTTTTTTATCTTTCGCAGGATTTTTTTATCTTTCGCAGGATTTTTCCGGACATAATAGACTGGTGAAGAATTACTTCTGAGCATAGAGTTAGTCACTTGCATAGTCACTCGGCGATACTAGGTAAGCTTCATCGAACATAGCAAGGTAAGAAAGTATTTAAATTTTATTCAAAACTTTGTATTTCGCAAACGTCACTGTTATGAGGACTTCTGGATTCGAAGTTCCGTCTTATAAAGAAAATTATAAATCCTTGTCAGACTCGTATAGATCAGAGATGACAGCGGTTTCAACGTATGCTTTAACATAAGAATATTATGGGACAAACACCCCTATGACACTGGGACCCACGACCTTCTGCATTCCGTGCCACAGGTTTACCAATTGTGCTAGTCAGAGCTCGATTTAACATTTAGGATACAATCATAGAGTATTGTATCTGTTGAGCATTGCACTGCATTACATAGTATTCTTTTGCATTGTTCTACAGGGACATTATTTTGTAATTCATGAATACATATATCTCTTTACTTTATAAATAGGTGTATTATGGGTATTCTTACTTTATTCTTCGGTGGAAAGTGAAATGACCAACCTCGAAATTACCAGTGACGATAGATGCTCTATGCCCAATGGAAGTCCCGTGTTTCCATATAATATATTTCATATTTGTTTCTACTAACTTTATTATCATTCTTATATTTGATTATATATGGTCTTCAATGTATCAAGGATTTCCTTAAAATTCATCGATTTCAGTACTACGGTTCTAAAAGCATCTTATGTAATACACTAATAAATTGTTCCCCGTCTCTTAATATGTTCCTGCATAGAGTACAGGGAATTACTTAAACCAATGCACATTCGGTTTTCTAAGACTAAACTATATGACTGCCACGACTATAAAATATCAAAGTTAGCTATCATGGAATAAAATAGTTTAAAACGTAGTAATAATGTATGTCGTATGTTTCACACCTTCAAAAAGCAGTGACAATGCTAATGACAAACTGAAACCAAACTTTGCCTAGCAACGAACAGCTTGTGGCCGAGGAAGGAATTCGCGTTTTTCTATGACTCCTAAGCATTTCAGTTATTTCTTACAGTCCTTCAACGACACTAGGTAAGTTCCACTAAACATAGCAATGTGAGAAAGTATTTAAAATAATATAAAATTCTCGAACATTAGTAATATAGGGACTTAAGGGTTAAAAGTTCCCTCCGTATAGAGTATGTATGTCAGTGACCCAGATTTACTAACCGAGCTAGTCGAAAGCTGGATTAACAGCGCCAGATGTAACTCTATCCTATGATTGATTCCTTTACTGAATGACACTACGTCATGTACGGTATTTTGAGGGATTTTATTTATTGTTCTGGTGACGGGTTTTAAACTGTTATTAAATACAGTAACTTTAAGATACAAATGTGTATTCATAAACAAAAAAATACTTTGTCTGTTCAACATTGCATTACATTCCATAAGATTCTGAAGACACAGAATATGGTCTACTGAACATTGCACTACATTACATATAATTCTCACGTAATGACCAACAGAGACAAGCTTCTGTCATTCGTGAATACATATTACCTGTAATTTAGGATAAAGAATTTTAATACTTTTATTAGGTGGAATTAGTTGAGACAACTATGGAATTTCGCGACGATGAACCACCTGGTAAAGAACACGCGCTGAGCACGGTTACAAGTTCCGTGGCTTCATGTTTGAATACCATTACTACTGGCATTTTGACGTTTATCCCCTGCTGTATATTTTTAAAGCCTCTTACGTTTAAGAGGCAATTTTCTATCCAAAGCCGTTTAGTATATCATGTTACAACAACTGACTAGTATCTATTAAGCACTTACTTACATACATACTTAATCAAAGGCAATAGATGGAGCAAAAGCATTATTACCCGTTTTACGTTATCCACTGGTTCATTGCCGCACATTAGGTGAGCTCACTGATCATCTCTATTATATGCTTACTCGATTCACCCACCTTTCGGAGATGCTACTCTCCTTAAATTTATGCCAATATTCTCCTCCCACCTATATTTAGATAAGTCTTACTTCCCTCATGACCGGATCTTGTCCAGCACATTTCATCCTCCGCGATTTAAATAACTTTACTCTATTCGGTGAAGGATCCAAGTTATGAAGCTATTCATTTTTTTTAATTTTCCCATATATATATTCCTAAGCACAATGTTTTCAGATTTTTTCTTCACGATGAGGAACAGGCAAGCTATAACAACCGCATAATACAACAGGCACTATAATATTATCCTAGTTTATTTTTTATTTATTGGATAGACGGAAAGATAGAAATTCATGAAATCCATAAAACAGCATTTCCTTATTTCAGGCGACATTTATTTACTACCTTAATAATAGTTGAATCGGCAAATAGTGCTACCACATATTTGAATTTCTCCGCTTGTACGTGTAATGCTTTTCTGATATTGTGTAACGCATTATTTTGACACTTCAGAACCATTTACTTAGTCAAAATACCCAATAAACACAGACGTATGCAAAATTATTCAAACTGGAATAAAGAAATCTTGTTATATGTTCTTTTCTTTGTTTCCAGATATCGGGCACCACAAATGTTCCCAAGATGTTGAAAAGAGTGGATCTACGCGAGATTTGGAGGTATAAGTTGAGTATCACAGACCATTCGTATAGATGCATGATATACACTTCCCTCTATTTGTCCCTCTGATACTCTTATTTTCAATTCTGTCTCTTAGTCAAGCTCTTCGCTGGACTCCAAATCTGACTTTGAAAACATGACTATGGAGATGCGTGCGTTGGAACGTGGGAATGACCCAGAGGAGACTGGGTGCGATGCTTAGTCCGGTGCTGAGTTCGCTACTTAGCCTCACCCTGAGTCAAACCATTAGTAGGATCCGATCCATAGTGTGACTCTCAGCCGGCCCTAACGTAACTGGGTGCTCACAGTCACATTCGACCGTATGCAGAGACACTCGGTTAGCCTTATTGGACGGATCCGCCCTGAACAAGCGGCTCCGATTCAGTAAGCCATCATAAACGACCGAGGGAGTTGGCATGCTGACCACATGCCCCCCAACGCTGTCATCTGACTATCTGACTAGTTAAGATGAAGCACGGTCGGATGGTTGGCCTAGTCCCGAAATTATGCGGGACGTTAAGCCATGGATTTTTCTTAGTCAATTCTGAGTTCGACTTTTAGCCCAACTCTGAGCAGACATGTTTCTATACTTTCTGCTTGCCGGTTATCACCGGAACCCGACGAGTTGCCCCTTGTGAAAACTCAATGTTAAACAATAAAGGATTTTTTTATCTTTCGCAGGATTTTTTTATCTTTCGCAGGATTTTTCCGGACATAATAGACTGGTGAAGAATTACTTCTGAGCATAGAGTTAGTCACTTGCATAGTCACTCGGCGATACTAGGTAAGCTTCATCGAACATAGCAAGGTAAGAAAGTATTTAAATTTTATTCAAAACTTTGTATTTCGCAAACGTCACTGTTATGAGGACTTCTGGATTCGAAGTTCCGTCTTATAAAGAAAATTATAAATCCTTGTCAGACTCGTATAGATCAGAGATGACAGCGGTTTCAACGTATGCTTTAACATAAGAATATTATGGGACAAACACCCCTATGACACTGGGACCCACGACCTTCTGCATTCCGTGCCACAGGTTTACCAATTGTGCTAGTCAGAGCTCGATTTAACATTTAGGATACAATCATAGAGTATTGTATCTGTTGAGCATTGCACTGCATTACATAGTATTCTTTTGCATTGTTCTACAGGGACATTATTTTGTAATTCATGAATACATATATCTCTTTACTTTATAAATAGGTGTATTATGGGTATTCTTACTTTATTCTTCGGTGGAAAGTGAAATGACCAACCTAGAAATTACCAGTGACGATAGATGCTCTATGCCCAATGGAAGTCCCGTGTTTCCATATAATATATTTCATATTTGTTTCTACTAACTTTATTATCATTCTTATATTTGATTATATATGGTCTTCAATGTATCAAGGATTTCCTTAAAATTCATCGATTTCAGTACTACGGTTCTAAAAGCATCTTATGTAATACACTAATAAATTGTTCCCCGTCTCTTAATATGTTCCTGCATAGAGTACAGGGAATTACTTAAACCAATGCACATTCGGTTTTCTAAGACTAAACTATATGACTGCCACGACTATAAAATATCAAAGTTAGCTATCATGGAATAAAATAGTTTAAAACCTAGTAATAATGTATGTCGTATGTTTCACACCTTCAAAAAGCAGTGACAATGCTAATGACAAACTGAAACCAAACTTTGCCTAGCAACGAACAGCTTGTGGCCGAGGAAGGAATTCGCGTTTTTCTATGACTCCTAAGCATTTCAGTTATTTCTTACAGTCCTTCAACGACACTAGGTAAGTTCCACTAAACATAGCAATGTGAGAAAGTATTTAAAATAATATAAAATTCTCGAACATTAGTAATATAGGGACTTAAGGGTTAAAAGTTCCCTCCGTATAGAGTATGTATGTCAGTGACCCAGATTTACTAACCGAGCTAGTCGAAAGCTGGATTAACAGCGCCAGATGTAACTCTATCCTATGATTGATTCCTTTACTGAATGACACTACGTCATGTACGGTATTTTGAGGGATTTTATTTATTGTTCTGGTGACGGGTTTTAAACTGTTATTAAATACAGTAACTTTAAGATACAAATGTGTATTCATAAACAAAAAAATACTTTGTCTGTTCAACATTGCATTACATTCCATAAGATTCTCAAGACACAGAATATGGTCTACTGAACATTGCACTACATTACATATAATTCTCACGTAATGACCAACAGAGACAAGCTTCTGTCATTCGTGAATACATATTACCTGTAATTTAGGATAAAGAATTTTAATACTTTTATTAGGTGGAATTAGTTGAGACAACTATGGAATTTCGCGACGATGAACCACCTGGTAAAGAACACGCGCTGAGCACGGTTACAAGTTCCGTGGCTTCATGTTTGAATACCATTACTACTGGCATTTTGACGTTTATCCCCTGCTGTATATTTTTAAAGCCTCTTACGTTTAAGAGGCAATTTTCTATCCAAAGCCGTTTAGTATATCATGTTACAACAACTGACTAGTATCTATTAAGCACTTACTTACATACATACTTAATCAAAGGCAATAGATGGAGCAAAAGCATTATTACCCGTTTTACGTTATCCACTGGTTCATTGCCGCACATTAGGTGAGCTCACTGATCATCTCTATTATATGCTTACTCGATTCACCCACCTTTCGGAGATGCTACTCTCCTTAAATTTATGCCAATATTCTCCTCCCACCTATATTTAGATAAGTCTTACTTCCCTCATGACCGGATCTTGTCCAGCACATTTCATCCTCCGCGATTTAAATAACTTTACTCTATTCGGTGAAGGATCCAAGTTATGAAGCTATTCATTTTTTTTAATTTTCCCATATATATATTCCTAAGCACAATGTTTTCAGATTTTTTCTTCACGATGAGGAACAGGCAAGCTATAACAACCGCATAATACAACAGGCACTATAATATTATCCTAGTTTATTTTTTATTTATTGGATAGACGGAAAGATAGAAATTCATGAAATCCATAAAACAGCATTTCCTTATTTCAGGCGACATTTATTTACTACCTTAATAATAGTTGAATCGGCAAATAGTGCTACCACATATTTGAATTTCTCCGCTTGTACGTGTAATGCTTTTCTGATATTGTGTAACGCATTATTTTGACACTTCAGAACCATTTACTTAGTCAAAATACCCAATAAACACAGACGTATGCAAAATTATTCAAACTGGAATAAAGAAATCTTGTTATATGTTCTTTTCTTTGTTTCCAGATATCGGGCACCACAAATGTTCCCAAGATGTTGAAAAGAGTGGATCTACGCGAGATTTGGAGGTATAAGTTGAGTATCACAGACCATTCGTATAGATGCATGATATACACTTCCCTCTATTTGTCCCTCTGATACTCTTATTTTCAATTCTGTCTCTTAGTCAAGCTCTTCGCTGGACTCCAAATCTGACTTTGAAAACATGACTATGGAGATGCGTGCGTTGGAACGTGGGAATGACCCAGAGGAGACTGGGTGCGATGCTTAGTCCGGTGCTGAGTTCGCTACTTAGCCTCACCCTGAGTCAAACCATTAGTAGGATCCGATCCATAGTGTGACTCTCAGCCGGCCCTAACGTAACTGGGTGCTCACAGTCACATTCGACCGTATGCAGAGACACTCGGTTAGCCTTACTGGACGGATCCGCCCTGAACAAGCGGCTCCGATTCAGTAAGCCATCATAAACGACCGAGGGAGTTGGCATGCTGACCACATGCCCCCCAACGCTGTCATCTGACTATCTGACTAGTTAAGATGAAGCACGGTCGGATGGTTGGCCTAGTCCCGAAATTATGCGGGACGTTAAGCCATGGATTTTTCTTAGTCAATTCTGAGTTCGACTTTTAGCCCAACTCTGAGCAGACATGTTTCTATACTTTCTGCTTGCCGGTTATCACCGGAACCCGACGAGTTGCCCCTTGTGAAAACTCAATGTTAAACAATAAAGGATTTTTTTATCTTTCGCAGGATTTTTCCGGACATAATAGACTGGTGAAGAATTACTTCTGAGCATAGAGTTAGTCACTTGCATAGTCACTCGGCGATACTAGGTAAGCTTCATCGAACATAGCAAGGTAAGAAAGTATTTAAATTTTATTCAAAACTTTGTATTTCGCAAACGTCACTGTTATGAGGACTTCTGGATTCGAAGTTCCGTCTTATAAAGAAAATTATAAATCCTTGTCAGACTCGTATAGATCAGAGATGACAGCGGTTTCAACGTATGCTTTAACATAAGAATATTATGGGACAAACACCCCTATGACACTGGGACCCACGACCTTCTGCATTCCGTGCCACAGGTTTACCAATTGTGCTAGTCAGAGCTCGATTTAACATTTAGGATACAATCATAGAGTATTGTATCTGTTGAGCATTGCACTGCATTACATAGTATTCTTTTGCATTGTTCTACAGGGACATTATTTTGTAATTCATGAATACATATATCTCTTTACTTTATAAATAGGTGTATTATGGGTATTCTTACTTTATTCTTCGGTGGAAAGTGAAATGACCAACCTAGAAATTACCAGTGACGATAGATGCTCTATGCCCAATGGAAGTCCCGTGTTTCCATATAATATATTTCATATTTGTTTCTACTAACTTTATTATCATTCTTATATTTGATTATATATGGTCTTCAATGTATCAAGGATTTCCTTAAAATTCATCGATTTCAGTACTACGGTTCTAAAAGCATCTTATGTAATACACTAATAAATTGTTCCCCGTCTCTTAATATGTTCCTGCATAGAGTACAGGGAATTACTTAAACCAATGCACATTCGGTTTTCTAAGACTAAACTATATGACTGCCACGACTATAAAATATCAAAGTTAGCTATCATGGAATAAAATAGTTTAAAACGTAGTAATAATGTATGTCGTATGTTTCACACCTTCAAAAAGCAGTGACAATGCTAATGACAAACTGAAACCAAACTTTGCCTAGCAACGAACAGCTTGTGGCCGAGGAAGGAATTCGCGTTTTTCTATGACTCCTAAGCATTTCAGTTATTTCTTACAGTCCTTCAACGACACTAGGTAAGTTCCACTAAACATAGCAATGTGAGAAAGTATTTAAAATAATATAAAATTCTCGAACATTAGTAATATAGGGACTTAAGGGTTAAAAGTTCCCTCCGTATAGAGTATGTATGTCAGTGACCCAGATTTACTAACCGAGCTAGTCGAAAGCTGGATTAACAGCGCCAGATGTAACTCTATCCTATGATTGATTCCTTTACTGAATGACACTACGTCATGTACGGTATTTTGAGGGATTTTATTTATTGTTCTGGTGACGGGTTTTAAACTGTTATTAAATACAGTAACTTTAAGATACAAATGTGTATTCATAAACAAAAAAATAGTTTGTCTGTTCAACATTGCATTACATTCCATAAGATTCTGAAGACACAGAATATGGTCTACTGAACATTGCACTACATTACATATAATTCTCACGTAATGACCAACAGAGACAAGCTTCTGTCATTCGTGAATACATATTACCTGTAATTTAGGATAAAGAATTTTAATACTTTTATTAGGTGGAATTAGTTGAGACAACTATGGAATTTCGCGACGATGAACCACCTGGTAAAGAACACGCGCTGAGCACGGTTACAAGTTCCGTGGCTTCATGTTTGAATACCATTACTACTGGCATTTTGACGTTTATCCCCTGCTGTATATTTTTAAAGCCTCTTACGTTTAAGAGGCAATTTTCTATCCAAAGCCGTTTAGTATATCATGTTACAACAACTGACTAGTATCTATTAAGCACTTACTTACATACATACTTAATCAAAGGCAATAGATGGAGCAAAAGCATTATTACCCGTTTTACGTTATCCACTGGTTCATTGCCGCACATTAGGTGAGCTCACTGATCATCTCTATTATATGCTTACTCGATTCACCCACCTTTCGGAGATGCTACTCTCCTTAAATTTATGCCAATATTCTCCTCCCACCTATATTTAGATAAGTCTTACTTCCCTCATGACCGGATCTTGTCCAGCACATTTCATCCTCCGCGATTTAAATAACTTTACTCTATTCGGTGAAGGATCCAAGTTATGAAGCTATTCATTTTTTTTAATTTTCCCATATATATATTCCTAAGCACAATGTTTTCAGATTTTTTCTTCACGATGAGGAACAGGCAAGCTATAACAACCGCATAATACAACAGGCACTATAATATTATCCTAGTTTATTTTTTATTTATTGGATAGACGGAAAGATAGAAATTCATGAAATCCATAAAACAGCATTTCCTTATTTCAGGCGACATTTATTTACTACCTTAATAATAGTTGAATCGGCAAATAGTGCTACCACATATTTGAATTTCTCCGCTTGTACGTGTAATGCTTTTCTGATATTGTGTAACGCATTATTTTGACACTTCAGAACCATTTACTTAGTCAAAATACCCAATAAACACAGACGTATGCAAAATTATTCAAACTGGAATAAAGAAATCTTGTTATATGTTCTTTTCTTTGTTTCCAGATATCGGGCACCACAAATGTTCCCAAGATGTTGAAAAGAGTGGATCTACGCGAGATTTGGAGGTATAAGTTGAGTATCACAGACCATTCGTATAGATGCATGATATACACTTCCCTCTATTTGTCCCTCTGATACTCTTATTTTCAATTCTGTCTCTTAGTCAAGCTCTTCGCTGGACTCCAAATCTGACTTTGAAAACATGACTATGGAGATGCGTGCGTTGGAACGTGGGAATGACCCAGAGGAGACTGGGTGCGATGCTTAGTCCGGTGCTGAGTTCGCTACTTAGCCTCACCCTGAGTCAAACCATTAGTAGGATCCGATCCATAGTGTGACTCTCAGCCGGCCCTAACGTAACTGGGTGCTCACAGTCACATTCGACCGTATGCAGAGACACTCGGTTAGCCTTACTGGACGGATCCGCCCTGAACAAGCGGCTCCGATTCAGTAAGCCATCATAAACGACCGAGGGAGTTGGCATGCTGACCACATGCCCCCCAACGCTGTCATCTGACTATCTGACTAGTTAAGATGAAGCACGGTCGGATGGTTGGCCTAGTCCCGAAATTATGCGGGACGTTAAGCCATGGATTTTTCTTAGTCAATTCTGAGTTCGACTTTTAGCCCAACTCTGAGCAGACATGTTTCTATACTTTCTGCTTGCCGGTTATCACCGGAACCCGACGAGTTGCCCCTTGTGAAAACTCAATGTTAAACAATAAAGGATTTTTTTATCTTTCGCAGGATTTTTCCGGACATAATAGACTGGTGAAGAATTACTTCTGAGCATAGAGTTAGTCACTTGCATAGTCACTCGGCGATACTAGGTAAGCTTCATCGAACATAGCAAGGTAAGAAAGTATTTAAATTTTATTCAAAACTTTGTATTTCGCAAACGTCACTGTTATGAGGACTTCTGGATTCGAAGTTCCGTCTTATAAAGAAAATTATAAATCCTTGTCAGACTCGTATAGATCAGAGATGACAGCGGTTTCAACGTATGCTTTAACATAAGAATATTATGGGACAAACACCCCTATGACACTGGGACCCACGACCTTCTGCATTCCGTGCCACAGGTTTACCAATTGTGCTAGTCAGAGCTCGATTTAACATTTAGGATACAATCATAGAGTATTGTATCTGTTGAGCATTGCACTGCATTACATAGTATTCTTTTGCATTGTTCTACAGGGACATTATTTTGTAATTCATGAATACATATATCTCTTTACTTTATAAATAGGTGTATTATGGGTATTCTTACTTTATTCTTCGGTGGAAAGTGAAATGACCAACCTAGAAATTACCAGTGACGATAGATGCTCTATGCCCAATGGAAGTCCCGTGTTTCCATATAATATATTTCATATTTGTTTCTACTAACTTTATTATCATTCTTATATTTGATTATATATGGTCTTCAATGTATCAAGGATTTCCTTAAAATTCATCGATTTCAGTACTACGGTTCTAAAAGCATCTTATGTAATACACTAATAAATTGTTCCCCGTCTCTTAATATGTTCCTGCATAGAGTACAGGGAATTACTTAAACCAATGCACATTCGGTTTTCTAAGACTAAACTATATGACTGCCACGACTATAAAATATCAAAGTTAGCTATCATGGAATAAAATAGTTTAAAACGTAGTAATAATGTATGTCGTATGTTTCACACCTTCAAAAAGCAGTGACAATGCTAATGACAAACTGAAACCAAACTTTGCCTAGCAACGAACAGCTTGTGGCCGAGGAAGGAATTCGCGTTTTTCTATGACTCCTAAGCATTTCAGTTATTTCTTACAGTCCTTCAACGACACTAGGTAAGTTCCACTAAACATAGCAATGTGAGAAAGTATTTAAAATAATATAAAATTCTCGAACATTAGTAATATAGGGACTTAAGGGTTAAAAGTTCCCTCCGTATAGAGTATGTATGTCAGTGACCCAGATTTACTAACCGAGCTAGTCGAAAGCTGGATTAACAGCGCCAGATGTAACTCTATCCTATGATTGATTCCTTTACTGAATGACACTACGTCATGTACGGTATTTTGAGGGATTTTATTTATTGTTCTGGTGACGGGTTTTAAACTGTTATTAAATACAGTAACTTTAAGATACAAATGTGTATTCATAAACAAAAAAATACTTTGTCTGTTCAACATTGCATTACATTCCATAAGATTCTGAAGACACAGAATATGGTCTACTGAACATTGCACTACATTACATATAATTCTCACGTAATGACCAACAGAGACAAGCTTCTGTCATTCGTGAATACATATTACCTGTAATTTAGGATAAAGAATTTTAATACTTTTATTAGGTGGAATTAGTTGAGACAACTATGGAATTTCGCGACGATGAACCACCTGGTAAAGAACACGCGCTGAGCACGGTTACAAGTTCCGTGGCTTCATGTTTGAATACCATTACTACTGGCATTTTGACGTTTATCCCCTGCTGTATATTTTTAAAGCCTCTTACGTTTAAGAGGCAATTTTCTATCCAAAGCCGTTTAGTATATCATGTTACAACAACTGACTAGTATCTATTAAGCACTTACTTACATACATACTTAATCAAAGGCAATAGATGGAGCAAAAGCATTATTACCCGTTTTACGTTATCCACTGGTTCATTGCCGCACATTAGGTGAGCTCACTGATCATCTCTATTATATGCTTACTCGATTCACCCACCTTTCGGAGATGCTACTCTCCTTAAATTTATGCCAATATTCTCCTCCCACCTATATTTAGATAAGTCTTACTTCCCTCATGACCGGATCTTGTCCAGCACATTTCATCCTCCGCGATTTAAATAACTTTACTCTATTCGGTGAAGGATCCAAGTTATGAAGCTATTCATTTTTTTTAATTTTCCCATATATATATTCCTAAGCACAATGTTTTCAGATTTTTTCTTCACGATGAGGAACAGGCAAGCTATAACAACCGCATAATACAACAGGCACTATAATATTATGCTAGTTTATTTTTTATTTATTGGATAGACGGAAAGATAGAAATTCATGAAATCCATAAAACAGCATTTCCTTATTTCAGGCGACATTTATTTACTACCTTAATAATAGTTGAATCGGCAAATAGTGCTACCACATATTTGAATTTCTCCGCTTGTACGTGTAATGCTTTTCTGATATTGTGTAACGCATTATTTTGACACTTCAGAACCATTTACTTAGTCAAAATACCCAATAAACACAGACGTATGCAAAATTATTCAAACTGGAATAAAGAAATCTTGTTATATGTTCTTTTCTTTGTTTCCAGATATCGGGCACCACAAATGTTCCCAAGATGTTGAAAAGAGTGGATCTACGCGAGATTTGGAGGTATAAGTTGAGTATCACAGACCATTCGTATAGATGCATGATAAACACTTCCCTCTATTTGTCCCTCTGATACTCTTATTTTCAATTCTGTCTCTTAGTCAAGCTCTTCGCTGGACTCCAAATCTGACTTTGAAAACATGACTATGGAGATGCGTGCGTTGGAACGTGGGAATGACCCAGAGGAGACTGGGTGCGATGCTTAGTCCGGTGCTGAGTTCGCTACTTAGCCTCACCCTGAGTCAAACCATTAGTAGGATCCGATCCATAGTGTGACTCTCAGCCGGCCCTAACGTAACTGGGTGCTCACAGTCACATTCGACCGTATGCAGAGACACTCGGTTAGCCTTACTGGACGGATCCGCCCTGAACAAGCGGCTCCGATTCAGTAAGCCATCATAAACGACCGAGGGAGTTGGCATGCTGACCACATGCCCCCCAACGCTGTCATCTGACTATCTGACTAGTTAAGATGAAGCACGGTCGGATGGTTGGCCTAGTCCCGAAATTATGCGGGACGTTAAGCCATGGATTTTTCTTAGTCAATTCTGAGTTCGACTTTTAGCCCAACTCTGAGCAGACATGTTTCTATACTTTCTGCTTGCCGGTTATCACCGGAACCCGACGAGTTGCCCCTTGTGAAAACTCAATGTTAAACAATAAAGGATTTTTTTATCTTTCGCAGGATTTTTCCGGACATAATAGACTGGTGAAGAATTACTTCTGAGCATAGAGTTAGTCACTTGCATAGTCACTCGGCGATACTAGGTAAGCTTCATCGAACATAGCAAGGTAAGAAAGTATTTAAATTTTATTCAAAACTTTGTATTTCGCAAACGTCACTGTTATGAGGACTTCTGGATTCGAAGTTCCGTCTTATAAAGAAAATTATAAATCCTTGTCAGACTCGTATAGATCAGAGATGACAGCGGTTTCAACGTATGCTTTAACATAAGAATATTATGGGACAAACACCCCTATGACACTGGGACCCACGACCTTCTGCATTCCGTGCCACAGGTTTACCAATTGTGCTAGTCAGAGCTCGATTTAACATTTAGGATACAATCATAGAGTATTGTATCTGTTGAGCATTGCACTGCATTACATAGTATTCTTTTGCATTGTTCTACAGGGACATTATTTTGTAATTCATGAATACATATATCTCTTTACTTTATAAATAGGTGTATTATGGGTATTCTTACTTTATTCTTCGGTGGAAAGTGAAATGACCAACCTCGAAATTACCAGTGACGATAGATGCTCTATGCCCAATGGAAGTCCCGTGTTTCCATATAATATATTTCATATTTGTTTCTACTAACTTTATTATCATTCTTATATTTGATTATATATGGTCTTCAATGTATCAAGGATTTCCTTAAAATTCATCGATTTCAGTACTACGGTTCTAAAAGCATCTTATGTAATACACTAATAAATTGTTCCCCGTCTCTTAATATGTTCCTGCATAGAGTACAGGGAATTACTTAAACCAATGCACATTCGGTTTTCTAAGACTAAACTATATGACTGCCACGACTATAAAATATCAAAGTTAGCTATCATGGAATAAAATAGTTTAAAACGTAGTAATAATGTATGTCGTATGTTTCACACCTTCAAAAAGCAGTGACAATGCTAATGACAAACTGAAACCAAACTTTGCCTAGCAACGAACAGCTTGTGGCCGAGGAAGGAATTCGCGTTTTTCTATGACTCCTAAGCATTTCAGTTATTTCTTACAGTCCTTCAACGACACTAGGTAAGTTCCACTAAACATAGCAATGTGAGAAAGTATTTAAAATAATATAAAATTCTCGAACATTAGTAATATAGGGACTTAAGGGTTAAAAGTTCCCTCCGTATAGAGTATGTATGTCAGTGACCCAGATTTACTAACCGAGCTAGTCGAAAGCTGGATTAACAGCGCCAGATGTAACTCTATCCTATGATTGATTCCTTTACTGAATGACACTACGTCATGTACGGTATTTTGAGGGATTTTATTTATTGTTCTGGTGACGGGTTTTAAACTGTTATTAAATACAGTAACTTTAAGATACAAATGTGTATTCATAAACAAAAAAATACTTTGTCTGTTCAACATTGCATTACATTCCATAAGATTCTGAAGACACAGAATATGGTCTACTGAACATTGCACTACATTACATATAATTCTCACGTAATGACCAACAGAGACAAGCTTCTGTCATTCGTGAATACATATTACCTGTAATTTAGGATAAAGAATTTTAATACTTTTATTAGGTGGAATTAGTTGAGACAACTATGGAATTTCGCGACGATGAACCACCTGGTAAAGAACACGCGCTGAGCACGGTTACAAGTTCCGTGGCTTCATGTTTGAATACCATTACTACTGGCATTTTGACGTTTATCCCCTGTTGTATATTTTTAAAGCCTCTTACGTTTAAGAGGCAATTTTCTATCCAAAGCCGTTTAGTATATCATGTTACAACAACTGACTAGTATCTATTAAGCACTTACTTACATACATACTTAATCAAAGGCAATAGATGGAGCAAAAGCATTATTACCCGTTTTACGTTATCCACTGGTTCATTGCCGCACATTAGGTGAGCTCACTGATCATCTCTATTATATGCTTACTCGATTCACCCACCTTTCGGAGATGCTACTCTCCTTAAATTTATGCCAATATTCTCCTCCCACCTATATTTAGATAAGTCTTACTTCCCTCATGACCGGATCTTGTCCAGCACATTTCATCCTCCGCGATTTAAATAACTTTACTCTATTCGGTGAAGGATCCAAGTTATGAAGCTATTCATTTTTTTTAATTTTCCCATATATATATTCCTAAGCACAATGTTTTCAGATTTTTTCTTCACGATGAGGAACAGGCAAGCTATAACAACCGCATAATACAACAGGCACTATAATATTATCCTAGTTTATTTTTTATTTATTGGATAGACGGAAAGATAGAAATTCATGAAATCCATAAAACAGCATTTCCTTATTTCAGGCGACATTTATTTACTACCTTAATAATAGTTGAATCGGCAAATAGTGCTACCACATATTTGAATTTCTCCGCTTGTACGTGTAATGCTTTTCTGATATTGTGTAACGCATTATTTTGACACTTCAGAACCATTTACTTAGTCAAAATACCCAATAAACACAGACGTATGCAAAATTATTCAAACTGGAATAAAGAAATCTTGTTATATGTTCTTTTCTTTGTTTCCAGATATCGGGCACCACAAATGTTCCCAAGATGTTGAAAAGAGTGGATCTACGCGAGATTTGGAGGTATAAGTTGAGTATCACAGACCATTCGTATAGATGCATGATATACACTTCCCTCTATTTGTCCCTCTGATACTCTTATTTTCAATTCTGTCTCTTAGTCAAGCTCTTCGCTGGACTCCAAATCTGACTTTGAAAACATGACTATGGAGATGCGTGCGTTGGAACGTGGGAATGACCCAGAGGAGACTGGGTGCGATGCTTAGTCCGGTGCTGAGTTCGCTACTTAGCCTCACCCTGAGTCAAACCATTAGTAGGATCCGATCCATAGTGTGACTCTCAGCCGGCCCTAACGTAACTGGGTGCTCACAGTCACATTCGACCGTATGCAGAGACACTCGGTTAGCCTTACTGGACGGATCCGCCCTGAACAAGCGGCTCCGATTCAGTAAGCCATCATAAACGACCGAGGGAGTTGGCATGCTGACCACATGCCCCCCAACGCTGTCATCTGACTATCTGACTAGTTAAGATGAAGCACGGTCGGATGGTTGGCCTAGTCCCGAAATTATGCGGGACGTTAAGCCATGGATTTTTCTTAGTCAATTCTGAGTTCGACTTTTAGCCCAACTCTGAGCAGACATGTTTCTATACTTTCTGCTTGCCGGTTATCACCGGAACCCGACGAGTTGCCCCTTGTGAAAACTCAATGTTAAACAATAAAGGATTTTTTTATCTTTCGCAGGATTTTTCCGGACATAATAGACTGGTGAAGAATTACTTCTGAGCATAGAGTTAGTCACTTGCATAGTCACTCGGCGATACTAGGTAAGCTTCATCGAACATAGCAAGGTAAGAAAGTATTTAAATTTTATTCAAAACTTTGTATTTCGCAAACGTCACTGTTATGAGGACTTCTGGATTCGAAGTTCCGTCTTATAAAGAAAATTATAAATCCTTGTCAGACTCGTATAGATGAGAGATGACAGCGGTTTCAACGTATGCTTTAACATAAGAATATTATGGGACAAACACCCCTATGACACTGGGACCCACGACCTTCTGCATTCCGTGCCACAGGTTTACCAATTGTGCTAGTCAGAGCTCGATTTAACATTTAGGATACAATCATAGAGTATTGTATCTGTTGAGCATTGCACTGCATTACATAGTATTCTTTTGCATTGTTCTACAGGGACATTATTTTGTAATTCATGAATACATATATCTCTTTACTTTATAAATAGGTGTATTATGGGTATTCTCTTACTTTATTCTTCGGTGGAAAGTGAAATGACCAACCTCGAAATTACCAGTGACGATAGATGCTCTATGCCCAATGGAAGTCCCGTGGTTCCATATAATATATTTCATATTTGTTTCTACTAACTTTATTATCATTCTTATATTTGATTATATATGGTCTTCTATGTATCAAGGATTTCCTTAAAATTCATCGATTTCAGTACTACGGTTCTAAAAGCATCTTATGTAATACACTAATAAATTGTTCCCCGTCTCTTAATATGTTCCTGCATAGAGTACAGGGAATTACTTAAACCAATGCACATTCGGTTTTCTAAGACTAAACTATATGACTGCCACGACTATAAAATATCAAAGTTAGCTATCATGGAATAAAATAGTTTAAAACCTAGTAATAATGTATGTCGTATGTTTCACACCTTCAAAAAGCAGTGACAATGCTAATGACAAACTGAAACCAAACTTTGCCTAGCAACGAACAGCTTGTGGCCGAGGAAGGAATTCGCGTTTTTCTATGACTCCTAAGCATTTCAGTTATTTCTTACAGTCCTTCAACGACACTAGGTAAGTTCCACTAAACATAGCAATGTGAGAAAGTATTTAAAATATTATAAAATTCTCGAACATTAGTGATATAGGGACTTAAGGGTTAAAAGTTCCCTCCGTATAGAGTATGTATGTCAGTGACCCAGATTTACTAACTGAGCTAGTCGAAAGCTGGATTAACAGCGCCAGATGTAACTCTATCCTATGATTGATTCCTTTACTGAATGACACTACGTCATGTACGGTATTTTGAGGGATTTTATTTATTGTTCTGGTGACGGGTTTTAAACTGTTATTAAATACAGTAACTTTAAGATACAAATGTGTATTCATAAACAAAAAAATACTTTGTCTGTTCAACATTGCATTACATTCCATAAGATTCTCAAGACACAGAATATGGTCTACTGAACATTGCACTACATTACATATAATTCTCACGTAATGACCAACAGAGACAAGCTTCTGTCATTCGTGAATACATATTACCTGTAATTTAGGATAAAGAATTTTAATACTTTTATTAGGTGGAATTAGTTGAGACAACTATGGAATTTCGCGACGATGAATCACCTGGTAAAGAACACGCGCTGAGCACGGTTACAAGTTCCGTGGCTTCATGCTTGAATACCATTACTACTGGCATTTTGACGTTTATCCCCTGCTGTATATTTTTAAAGCCTCTTACGTTTAAGAGGCAATTTTCCATCCAAAGCCGTTTAGTATATCATGTTACAACAACTGACTAGTATCTATTAAGCACTTACTTACATACATACTTAATCAAAGGCAATAGATGGAGCAAAAGCATTATTACCCGTTTTACGTTATCCACTGGTTCATTGCCGCACATTAGGTGAGCTCACTGATCATCTCTATTATATGCTTACTCGATTCATCCACCTTTCGGAGATGCTACTCTCCTTAAATTTATGCCAATATTCTCCTCCCACCTATATTTAGATAAGTCTTACTTCCCTCATGACCGGATCTTGTCCAGCACATTTCATCCTCCGCGATTTAAATAACTTTACTCTATTCGGTGAAGGATCCAAGTTATGAAGCTATTCATTTTTTTTAATTTTCCCATATATATATTCCTAAGCACAATGTTTTCAGATTTTTTCTTCACGATGAGGAACAGGCAAGCTATAACAACCGCATAATACAACAGGCACTATAATATTATCCTAGTTTATTTTTTATTTATTGGATAGACGGAAAGATAGAAATTCATGAAATCCATAAAACAGCATTTCCTTATTTCAGGCGACATTTATTTACTACCTTAATAATAGTTGAATCGGCAAATAGTGCTACCACATATTTGAATTTCTCCGCTTGTACGTGTAATGCTTTTCTGATATTGTGTAACGCATTATTTTGACACTTCAGAACCATTTACTTAGTCAAAATACCCAATAAACACAGACGTATGCAAAATTATTCAAACTGGAATAAAGAAATCTTGTTATATGTTCTTTTCTTTGTTTCCAGATATCGGGCACCACAAATGTTCCCAAGATGTTGAAAAGAGTGGATCTACGCGAGATTTGGAGGTATAAGTTGAGTATCACAGACCATTCGTATAGATGCATGATATACACTTCCCTCTATTTGTCCCTCTGATACTCTTATTTTCAATTCTGTCTCTTAGTCAAGCTCTTCGCTGGACTCCAAATCTGACTTTGAAAACATGACTATGGAGATGCGTGCGTTGGAACGTGGGAATGACCCAGAGGAGACTGGGTGCGATGCTTAGTCCGGTGCTGAGTTCGCTACTTAGCCTCACCCTGAGTCAAACCATTAGTAGGATCCGATCCATAGTGTGACTCTCAGCCGGCCCTAACGTAACTGGGTGCTCACAGTCACATTCGACCGTATGCAGAGACACTCGGTTAGCCTTACTGGACGGATCCGCCCTGAACAAGCGGCTCCGATTCAGTAAGCCATCATAAACGACCGAGGGAGTTGGCATGCTGACCACATGCCCCCCAACGCTGTCATCTGACTATCTGACTAGTTAAGATGAAGCACGGTCGGATGGTTGGCCTAGTCCCGAAATTATGCGGGACGTTAAGCCATGGATTTTTCTTAGTCAATTCTGAGTTCGACTTTTAGCCCAACTCTGAGCAGACATGTTTCTATACTTTCTGCTTGCCGGTTATCACCGGAACCCGACGAGTTGCCCCTTGTGAAAACTCAATGTTAAACAATAAAGGATTTTTTTATCTTTCGCAGGATTTTTCCGGACATAATAGACTGGTGAAGAATTACTTCTGAGCATAGAGTTAGTCACTTGCATAGTCACTCGGCGATACTAGGTAATCTTCATCGAACATAGCAAGGTAAGAAAGTATTTAAATTTTATTCAAAACTTTGTATTTCGCAAACGTCACTGTTATGAGGACTTCTGGATTCGAAGTTCCGTCTTATAAAGAAAATTATAAATCCTTGTCAGACTCGTATAGATCAGAGATGACAGCGGTTTCAACGTATGCTTTAACATAAGAATATTATGGGACAAACACCCCTATGACACTGGGACCCACGACCTTCTGCATTCCGTGCCACAGGTTTACCAATTGTGCTAGTCAGAGCTCGATTTAACATTTAGGATACAATCATAGAGTATTGTATCTGTTGAGCATTGCACTGCATTACATAGTATTCTTTTGCATTGTTCTACAGGGACATTATTTTGTAATTCATGAATACATATATCTCTTTACTTTATAAATAGGTGTATTATGGGTATTCTCTTACTTTATTCTTCGGTGGAAAGTGAAATGACCAACCTCGAAATTACCAGTGACGATAGATGCTCTATGCCCAATGGAAGTCCCGTGGTTCCATATAATATATTTCATATTTGTTTCTACTAACTTTATTATCATTCTTATATTTGATTATATATGGTCTTCTATGTATCAAGGATTTCCTTAAAATTCATCGATTTCAGTACTACGGTTCTAAAAGCATCTTATGTAATACACTAATAAATTGTTCCCCGTCTCTTAATATGTTCCTGCATAGAGTACAGGGAATTACTTAAACCAATGCACATTCGGTTTTCTAAGACTAAACTATATGACTGCCACGACTATAAAATATCAAAGTTAGCTATCATGGAATAAAATAGTTTAAAACCTAGTAATAATGTATGTCGTATGTTTCACACCTTCAAAAAGCAGTGACAATGCTAATGACAAACTGAAACCAAACTTTGCCTAGCAACGAACAGCTTGTGGCCGAGGAAGGAATTCGCGTTTTTCTATGACTCCTAAGCATTTCAGTTATTTCTTACAGTCCTTCAACGACACTAGGTAAGTTCCACTAAACATAGCAATGTGAGAAAGTATTTAAAATAATATAAAATTCTCGAACATTAGTAATATAGGGACTTAAGGGTTAAAAGTTCCCTCCGTATAGAGTATGGATGTCAGTGACCCAGATTTACTAACCGAGCTAGTCGAAAGCTGGATTAACAGCGCCAGATGTAACTCTATCCTATGATTGATTCCTTTACTGAATGACACTACGTCATGTACGGTATTTTGAGGGATTTTATTTATTGTTCTGGTGACGGGTTTTAAACTGTTATTAAATACAGTAACTTTAAGATACAAATGTGTATTCATAAACAAAAAAATACTTTGTCTGTTCAACATTGCATTACATTCCATAAGATTCTCAAGACACAGAATATGGTCTACTGAACATTGCACTACATTACATATAATTCTCACGTAATGACCAACAGAGACAAGCTTCTGTCATTCGTGAATACATATTACCTGTAATTTAGGATAAAGAATTTTAATACTTTTATTAGGTGGAATTAGTTGAGACAACTATGGAATTTCGCGACGATGAATCACCTGGTAAAGAACACGCGCTGAGCACGGTTACAAGTTCCGTGGCTTCATGTTTGAATACCATTACTACTGGCATTTTGACGTTTATCCCCTGCTGTATATTTTTAAAGCCTCTTACGTTTAAGAGGCAATTTTCCATCCAAAGCCGTTTAGTATATCATGTTACAACAACTGACTAGTATCTATTAAGCACTTACTTACATACATACTTAATCAAAGGCAATAGATGGAGCAAAAGCATTATTACCCGTTTTACGTTATCCACTGGTTCATTGCCGCACATTAGGTGAGCTCACTGATCATCTCTATTATATGCTTACTCGATTCATCCACCTTTCGGAGATGCTACTCTCCTTAAATTTATGCCAATATTCTCCTCCCACCTATATTTAGACAAGTCTTACTTCCCTCATGACCGGATCTTGTCCAGCACATTTCATCCTCCGCGATTTAAATAACTTTACTCTATTCGGTGAAGGATCCAAGTTATGAAGCTATTCATTTTTTTTAATTTTCCCATATATATATTCCTAAGCACAATGTTTTCAGATTTTTTCTTCACGATGAGGAACAGGCAAGCTATAACAACCGCATAATACAACAGGCACTATAATATTATCCTAGTTTATTTTTTATTTATTGGATAGACGGAAAGATAGAAATTCATGAAATCCATAAAACAGCATTTCCTTATTTCAGGCGACATTTATTTACTACCTTAATAATAGTTGAATCGGCAAATAGTGCTACCACATATTTGAATTTCTCCGCTTGTACGTGTAATGCTTTTCTGATATTGTGTAACGCATTATTTTGACACTTCAGAACCATTTACTTAGTCAAAATACCCAATAAACACAGACGTATGCAAAATTATTCAAACTGGAATAAAGAAATCTTGTTATATGTTCTTTTCTTTGTTTCCAGATATCGGGCACCACAAATGTTCCCAAGATGTTGAAAAGAGTGGATCTACGCGAGATTTGGAGGTATAAGTTGAGTATCACAGACCATTCGTATAGATGCATGATATACACTTCCCTCTATTTGTCCCTCTGATACTCTTATTTTCAATTCTGTCTCTTAGTCAAGCTCTTCGCTGGACTCCAAATCTGACTTTGAAAACATGACTATGGAGATGCGTGCGTTTTAACGTGGGAATGACCCAGAGGAGACTGGGTGCGTTGCTTAGTCCGGTGCTGAGTTCGCTACTTAGCCTCACCCTGAGTCAAACCATTAGTAGGATCCGATCCATAGTGTGACTCTCAGCCGGCCCTAACGTAACTGGGTGCTCACAGTCACATTCGACCGTATGCAGAGACACTCGGTTAGCCTTACTGGACGGATCCGCCCTGAACAAGCGGCTCCGATTCAGTAAGCCATCATAAACGACCGAGGGAGTTGGCATGCTGACCACATGCCCCCCAACGCTGTCATCTGACTATCTGACTAGTTAAGATGAAGCACGGTCGGATGGTTGGCCTAGTCCCGAAATTATGCGGGACGTTAAGCCATGGATTTTTCTTAGTCAATTCTGAGTTCGACTTTTAGCCCAACTCTGAGCAGACATGTTTCTATACTTTCTGCTTGCCGGTTATCACCGGAACCCGACGAGTTGCCCCTTGTGAAAACTCAATGTTAAACAATAAAGGATTTTTTTTATCTTTCGCAGGATTTTTCCGGACATAATAGACTGGTGAAGAATTACTTCTGAGCATAGAGTTAGTCACTTGCATAGTCACTCGGCGATACTAGGTAAGCTTCATCGAACATAGCAAGGTAAGAAAGTATTTAAATTTTATTCAAAACTTTGTATTTCGCAAACGTCACTGTTATGAGGACTTCTGGATTCGAAGTTCCGTCTTATAAAGAAAATTATAAATCCTTGTCAGACTCGTATAGATCAGAGATGACAGCGGTTTCAACGTATGCTTTAACATAAGAATATTATGGGACAAACACCCCTATGACACTGGGACCCACGACCTTCTGCATTCCGTGCCACAGGTTTACCAATTGTGCTAGTCAGAGCTCGATTTAACATTTAGGATACAATCATAGAGTATTGTATCTGTTGAGCATTGCACTGCATTACATAGTATTCTTTTGCATTGTTCTACAGGGACATTATTTTGTAATTCATGAATACATATATCTCTTTACTTTATAAATAGGTGTATTATGGGTATTCTTACTTTATTCTTCGGTGGAAAGTGAAATGACCAACCTCGAAATTACCAGTGACGATAGATGCTCTATGCCCAATGGAAGTCCCGTGTTTCCATATAATATATTTCATATTTGTTTCTACTAACTTTATTATCATTCTTATATTTGATTATATATGGTCTTCAATGTATCAAGGATTTCCTTAAAATTCATCGATTTCAGTACTACGGTTCTAAAAGCATCTTATGTAATACACTAATAAATTGTTCCCCGTCTCTTAATATGTTCCTGCATAGAGTACAGGGAATTACTTAAACCAATGCACATTCGGTTTTCTAAGACTAAACTATATGACTGCCACGACTATAAAATATCAAAGTTAGCTATCATGGAATAAAATAGTTTAAAACCTAGTAATAATGTATGTCGTATGTTTCACACCTTCAAAAAGCAGTGGCAATGCTAATGACAAACTGAAACCAAACTTTGCCTAGCAACGAACAGCTTGTGGCCGAGGAAGGAATTCGCGTTTTTCTATGACTCCTAAGCATTTCAGTTATATCTTACAGTCCTTCAACGACACTAGGTAAGTTCCACTAAACATAGCAATGTGAGAAAGTATTTAAAATAATATAAAATTCTCGAACATTAGTGATATAGGGACTTAAGGGTTAAAAGTTCCCTCCGTATAGAGTATGTATGTCAGTGACCCAGATTTACTAACCGAGCTAGTCGAAAGCTGGATTAACAGCGCCAGATGTAACTCTATCCTATGATTGATTCCTTTACTGAATGACACTACGTCATGTACGGTATTTTGAGGGATTTTATTTATTGTTCTGGTGACGGGTTTTAAACTGTTATTAAATACAGTAACTTTAAGATACAAATGTGTATTCATAAACAAAAAAATACTTTGTCTGTTCAACATTGCATTACATTCCATAAGATTCTCAAGACACAGAATATGGTCTACTGAACATTGCACTACATTACATATAATTCTCACGTAATGACCAACAGAGACAAGCTTCTGTCATTCGTGAATACATATTACCTGTAATTTAGGATAAAGAATTTTAATACTTTTATTAGGTGGAATTAGTTGAGACAACTATGGAATTTCGCGACGATGAATCACCTGGTAAAGAACACACGCTGAGCACGGTTACAAGTTCCGTGGCTTCATGTTTGAATACCATTACTACTGGCATTTTGACGTTTATCCCCTGCTGTATATTTTTAAAGCCTCTTACGTTTAAGAGGCAATTTTCCATCCAAAGCCGTTTAGTATATCATGTTACAACAACTGACTAGTATCTATTAAGCACTTACTTACATACATACTTAATCAAAGGCAATAGATGGAGCAAAAGCATTATTACCCGTTTTACGTTATCCACTGGTTCATTGCCGCACATTAGGTGAGCTCACTGATCATCTCTATTATATGCTTACTCGATTCATCCACCTTTCGGAGATGCTACTCTCCTTAAATTTATGCCAATATTCTCCTCCCACCTATATTTAGATAAGTCTTACTTCCCTCATGACCGGATCTTGTCCAGCACATTTCATCCTCCGCGATTTAAATAACTTTACTCTATTCGGTGAAGGATCCAAGTTATGAAGCTATTCATTTTTTTTAATTTTCCCATATATATATTCCTAAGCACAATGTTTTCAGATTTTTTCTTCACGATGAGGAACAGGCAAGCTATAACAACCGCATAATACAACAGGCACTATAATATTATCCTAGTTTATTTTTTATTTATTGGATAGACGGAAAGATAGAAATTCATGAAATCCATAAAACAGCATTTCCTTATTTCAGGCGACATTTATTTACTACCTTAATAATAGTTGAATCGGCAAATAGTGCTACCACATATTTGAATTTCTCCGCTTGTACGTGTAATGCTTTTCTGATATTGTGTAACGCATTATTTTGACACTTCAGAACCATTTACTTAGTCAAAATACCCAATAAACACAGACGTATGCAAAATTATTCAAACTGGAATAAAGAAATCTTGTTATATGTTCTTTTCTTTGTTTCCAGATATCGGGCACCACAAATGTTCCCAAGATGTTGAAAAGAGTGGATCTACGCGAGATTTGGAGGTATAAGTTGAGTATCACAGACCATTCGTATAGATGCATGATATACACTTCCCTCTATTTGTCCCTCTGATACTCTTATTTTCAATTCTGTCTCTTAGTCAAGCTCTTCGCTGGACTCCAAATCTGACTTTGAAAACATGACTATGGAGATGCGTGCGTTGGAACGTGGGAATGACCCAGAGGAGACTGGGTGCGATGCTTAGTCCGGTGCTGAGTTCGCTACTTAGCCTCACCCTGAGTCAAACCATTAGTAGGATCCGATCCATAGTGTGACTCTCAGCCGGCCCTAACGTAACTGGGTGCTCACAGTCACATTCGACCGTATGCAGAGACACTCGGTTAGCCTTACTGGACGGATCCGCCCTGAACAAGCGGCTCCGATTCAGTAAGCCATCATAAACGACCGAGGGAGTTGGCATGCTGACCACATGCCCCCCAACGCTGTCATCTGACTATCTGACTAGTTAAGATGAAGCACGGTCGGATGGTTGGCCTAGTCCCGAAATTATGCGGGACGTTAAGCCATGGATTTTTCTTAGTCAATTCTGAGTTCGACTTTTAGCCCAACTCTGAGCAGACATGTTTCTATACTTTCTGCTTGCCGGTTATCACCGGAACCCGACGAGTTGCCCCTTGTGAAAACTCAATGTTAAACAATAAAGGATTTTTTTATCTTTCGCAGGATTTTTCCGGACATAATAGACTGGTGAAGAATTACTTCTGAGCATAGAGTTAGTCACTTGCATAGTCACTCGGCGATACTAGGTAAGCTTCATCGAACATAGCAAGGTAAGAAAGTATTTAAATTTTATTCAAAACTTTGTATTTCGCAAACGTCACTGTTATGAGGACTTCTGGATTCGAAGTTCCGTCTTATAAAGAAAATTATAAATCCTTGTCAGACTCGTATAGATCAGAGATGACAGCGGTTTCAACGTATGCTTTAACATAAGAATATTATGGGACAAACACCCCTATGACACTGGGACCCACGACCATCTGCATTCCGTGCCACAGGTTTACCAATTGTGCTAGTCAGAGCTCGATTTAACATTTAGGATACAATCATAGAGTATTGTATCTGTTGAGCATTGCACTGCATTACATAGTATTCTTTTGCATTGTTCTACAGGGACATTATTTTGTAATTCATGAATACATATATCTCTTTACTTTATAAATAGGTGTATTATGGGTATTCTTACTTTATTCTTCGGTGGAAAGTGAAATGACCAACCTAGAAATTACCAGTGACGATAGATGCTCTATGCCCAATGGAAGTCCCGTGTTTCCATATAATATATTTCATATTTGTTTCTACTAACTTTATTATCATTCTTATATTTGATTATATATGGTCTTCAATGTATCAAGGATTTCCTTAAAATTCATCGATTTCAGTACTACGGTTCTAAAAGCATCTTATGTAATACACTAATAAATTGTTCCCCGTCTCTTAATATGTTCCTGCATAGAGTACAGGGAATTACTTAAACCAATGCACATTCGGTTTTCTAAGACTAAACTATATGACTGGCACGACTATAAAATATCAAAGTTAGCTATCATGGAATAAAATAGTTTAAAACCTAGTAATAATGTATGTCGTATGTTTCACACCTTCAAAAAGCAGTGACAATGCTAATGACAAACTGAAACCAAACTTTGCCTAGCAACGAACAGCTTGTGGACGAGGAAGGAATTCGCGTTTTTCTATGACTCCTAAGCATTTCAGTTATTTCTTACAGTCCTTCAACGACACTAGGTAAGTTCCACTAAACATAGCAATGTGAGAAAGTATTTAAAATAATATAAAATTCTCGAACATTAGTGATATAGGGACTTAAGGGTTAAAAGTTCCCTCCGTATAGAGTATGTATGTCAGTGACCCAGATTTACTAACTGAGCTAGTCGAAAGCTGGATTAACAGCGCCAGATGTAACTCTATCCTATGATTGATTCCTTTACTGAATGACACTACGTCATGTACGGTATTTTGAGGGATTTTATTTATTGTTCTGGTGACGGGTTTTAAACTGTTATTAAATACAGTAACTTTAAGATACAAATGTGTATTCATAAACAAAAAAATACTTTGTCTGTTCAACATTGCATTACATTCCATAAGATTCTCAAGACACAGAATATGGTCTACTGAACATTGCACTACATTACATATAATTCTCACGTAATGACCAACAGAGACAAGCTTCTGTCATTCGTGAATACATATTACCTGTAATTTAGGATAAAGAATTTTAATACTTCTATTAGGTGGAATTAGTTGAGACAACTATGGAATTTCGCGACGATGAATCACCTGGTAAAGAACACGCGCTGAGCACGGTTACAAGTTCCGTGGCTTCATGCTTGAATACCATTACTACTGGCATTTTGACGTTTATCCCCTGCTGTATATTTTTAAAGCCTCTTACGTTTAAGAGGCAATTTTCCATCCAAAGCCGTTTAGTATATCATGTTACAACAACTGACTAGTATCTATTAAGCACTTACTTACATACATACTTAATCAAAGGCAATAGATGGAGCAAAAGCATTATTACCCGTTTTACGTTATCCACTGGTTCATTGCCGCACATTAGGCGAGCTCACTGATCATCTCTATTATATGCTTACTCGATTCATCCACCTTTCGGAAATGCTACTCTCCTTAAATTTATGCCAATATTCTCCTCCCACCTATATTTAGATATGTCTTACTTCCCTCATGACCGGATCTTGTCCAGCACATTTCATCCTCCGCGATTTAAATAACTTTACTCTATTCGGTGAAGGATCCAAGTTATGAAGCTATTCATTTTTTTTAATTTTCCCATATATATATTCCTAAGCACAATGTTTTCAGATTTTTTCTTCACGATGAGGAACAGGCAAGCTATAACAACCGCATAATACAACAGGCACTATAATATTATCCTAGTTTATTTTTTATTTATTGGATAGACGGAAAGATAGAAATTCATGAAATCCATAAAACAGAATTTCCTTATTTCAGGCGACATATATTTACTACCTTAATAATAGTTGAATCGGCAAATAGTGCTACCACATATTTGAATTTCTCCGCTTGTACGTGTAATGCTTTTCTGATATTGTGTAACGCATTATTTTGACACTTCAGAACCATTTACTTAGTCAAAATACCCAATAAACACAGACGTATGCAAAATTATTCAAACTGGAATAAAGAAATCTTGTTATATGTTCTTTTCTTTGTTTCCAGATATCGGGCACCACAAATGTTCCCAAGATGTTGAAAAGAGTGGATCTACGCGAGATTTGGAGGTATAAGTTGAGTATCACAGACCATTCGTATAGATGCATGATATACACTTCCCTCTATTTGTCCCTCTGATACTCTTATTTTCAATTCTGTCTCTTAGTCAAGCTCTTCGCTGGACTCCAAATCTGACTTTGAAAACATGACTATGGAGATGCGTGCGTTGGAACGTGGGAATGACCCAGAGGAGACTGGGTGCGATGCTTAGTCCGGTGCTGAGTTCGCTACTTAGCCTCACCCTGAGTCAAACCATTAGTAGGATCCGATCCATAGTGTGACTCTCAGCCGGCCCTAACGTAACTGGGTGCTCACAGTCACATTCGACCGTATGCAGAGACACTCGGTTAGCCTTACTGGACGGATCCGCCCTGAACAAGCGGCTCCGATTCAGTAAGCCATCATAAACGACCGAGGGAGTTGGCATGCTGACCACATGCCCCCCAACGCTGTCATCTGACTATCTGACTAGTTAAGATGAAGCACGGTCGGATGGTTGGCCTAGTCCCGAAATTATGCGGGACGTTAAGCCATGGATTTTTCTTAGTCAATTCTGAGTTCGACTTTTAGCCCAACTCTGAGCAGACATGTTTCTATACTTTCTGCTTGCCGGTTATCACCGGAACCCGACGAGTTGCCCCTTGTGAAAACTCAATGTTAAACAATAAAGGATTTTTTTATCTTTCGCAGGATTTTTCCGGACATAATAGACTGGTGAAGAATTACTTCTGAGCATAGAGTTAGTCACTTGCATAGTCACTCGGCGATACTAGGTAAGCTTCATCGAACATAGCAAGGTAAGAAAGTATTTAAATTTTATTCAAAACTTTGTATTTCGCAAACGTCACTGTTATGAGGACTTCTGGATTCGAAGTTCCGTCTTATAAAGAAAATTATAAATCCTTGTCAGACTCGTATAGAGCAGAGATGACAGCGGTTTCAACGTATGCTTTAACATAAGAATATTATGGGACAAACACCCCTATGACACTGGGACCCACGACCTTCTGCATTCCGTGCCACAGGTTTACCAATTGTGCTAGTCAGAGCTCGATTTAACATTTAGGATACAATCATAGAGTATTGTATCTGTTGAGCATTGCACTGCATTACATAGTATTCTTTTGCATTGTTCTACAGGGACATTATTTTGTAATTCATGAATACATATATCTCTTTACTTTATAAATAGGTGTATTATGGGTATTCTTACTTTATTCTTCGGTGGAAAGTGAAATGACCAACCTCGAAATTACCAGTGACGATAGATGCTCTATGCCCAATGGAAGTCCCGTGTTTCCATATAATATATTTCATATTTGTTTCTACTAACTTTATTATCATTCTTATATTTGATTATATATGGTCTTCTATGTATCAAGGATTTCCTTAAAATTCATCGATTTCAGTACTACGGTTCTAAAAGCATCTTATGTAATACACTAATAAATTGTTCCCCGTCCCTTAATATGTTCCTGCATAGAGTACAGGGCATTACTTTAACCAATGCACATTCGGTTTTCTAAGACTAAACTATATGACTGCCACGACTATAAAATATCAAAGTTAGCTATCATGGAATAAAATAGTTTAAAACCTAGTAATAATGTATGTCGTATGTTTCACACCTTCAAAAAGCAGTGACAATGCTAATGACAAACTGAAACCAAACTTTGCCTAGCAACGAACAGCTTGTGGCCGAGGAAGGAATTCGCGTTTTTTTAAGACTCCTAAGCATTTCAGTTATTTCTTACAGTCCTTCAACGACAGTAGGTAAGTTCCACTAAACATAGCAATGTGAGAAAGTATTTAAAATAATATAAAATTCTCGAACATTAGTATTATAGGGACTTAAGGGTTAAAAGTTCCCTCCGTATAGAGTATGTATGTCAGTGACCCAGATTTACTAACCGAGCTAGTCGAAACCTGGATTAACAGCGCCAGATGTAACTCTATCCTATGATTGATTCCTTTACTGAATGACACTACGTCATGTACGGTATTTTGAGGGATTTTATTTATTGTTCTGGTGACGGGTTTTAAACTGTTATTAAATACAGTAACTTTAAGATACAAATGTGTATTCATAAACAAAAAAATACTTTGTCTGTTCAACATTGCATTACATTCCATAAGATTCTCAAGACACAGAATATGGTCTACTGAACATTGCACTACATTACATATAATTCTCACGTAATGACCAACAGAGACAAGCTTCTGTCATTCGTGAATACATATTACCTTTAATTTAGGATAAAGAATTTTAATACTTTTATTAGGTGGAATTAGTTGAGACAACTATGGAATTTCGCGACGATGAATCACCTGGTAAAGAACACGCGCTGAGCACGGTTACAAGTTCCGTGGCTTCATGCTTGAATTCCATTACTACTGGCATTTTGACGTTTATCCCCTGCTGTATATTTTTAAAGCCTCTTACGTTTAAGAGGCAATTTTCCATCCAAAGCCGTTTAGTATATCATGTTACAACAACTGACTAGTATCTATTAAGCACTTACTTACATACATACTTAATCAAAGGCAATAGATGGAGCAAAAGCATTATTACCCGTTTTACGTTATCCACTGGTTCATTGCCGCACATTAGGCGAGCTCACTGATCATCTCTATTATATGCTTACTCGATTCATCCACCTTTCGGAGATGCTACTCTCCTTAAATTTATGCCAATATTCTCCTCCCACCTATATTTAGATAAGTCTTACTTCCCTCATGACCGGATCTTGTCCAGCACATTTCATCCTCCGCGATTTAAATAACTTTACTCTATTCGGTGAAGGATCCAAGTTATGAAGCTATTCATTTTTTTTAATTTTCCCATATATATATTCCTAAGCACAATGTTTTCAGATTTTTTCTTCACGATGAGGAACAGGCAAGCTATAACAACCGCATAATACAACAGGCACTATAATATTATCCTAGTTTATTTTTTATTTATTGGATAGACGGAAAGATAGAAATTCATGAAATCCATAAAACAGAATTTCCTTATTTCAGGCGACATATATTTACTACCTTAATAATAGTTGAATCGGCAAATAGTGCTACCACATATTTGAATTTCTCCGCTTGTACGTGTAATGCTTTTCTGATATTGTGTAACGCATTATTTTGACACTTCAGAACCATTTACTTAGTCAAAATACCCAATAAACACAGACGTATGCAAAATTATTCAAACTGGAATAAAGAAATCTTGTTATATGTTCTTTTCTTTGTTTCCAGATATCGGGCACCACAAATGTTCCCAAGATGTTGAAAAGAGTGGATCTACGCGAGATTTGGAGGTATAAGTTGAGTATCACAGACCATTCGTATAGATGCATGATATACACTTCCCTCTATTTGTCCCTCTGATACTCTTATTTTCAATTCTGTCTCTTAGTCAAGCTCTTCGCTGGACTCCAAATCTGACTTTGAAAACATGACTATGGAGATGCGTGCGTTGGAACGTGGGAATGACCCAGAGGAGACTGGGTGCGATGCTTAGTCCGGTGCTGAGTTCGCTACTTAGCCTCACCCTGAGTCAAACCATTAGTAGGATCCGATCCATAGTGTGACTCTCAGCCGGCCCTAACGTAACTGGGTGCTCACAGTCACATTCGACCGTATGCAGAGACACTCGGTTAGCCTTACTGGACGGATCCGCCCTGAACAAGCGGCTCCGATTCAGTAAGCCATCATAAACGACCGAGGGAGTTGGCATGCTGACCACATGCCCCCCAACGCTGTCATCTGACTATCTGACTAGTTAAGATGAAGCACGGTCGGATGGTTGGCCTAGTCCCGAAATTATGCGGGACGTTAAGCCATGGATTTTTCTTAGTCAATTCTGAGTTCGACTTTTAGCCCAACTCTGAGCAGACATGTTTCTATACTTTCTGCTTGCCGGTTATCACCGGAACCCGACGAGTTGCCCCTTGTGAAAACTCAATGTTAAACAATAAAGGATTTTTTTATCTTTCGCAGGATTTTTCCGGACATAATAGACTGGTGAAGAATTACTTCTGAGCATAGAGTTAGTCACTTGCATAGTCACTCGGCGATACTAGGTAAGCTTCATCGAACATAGCAAGGTAAGAAAGTATTTAAATTTTATTCAAAACTTTGTATTTCGCAAACGTCACTGTTATGAGGACTTCTGGATTCGAAGTTCCGTCTTATAAAGAAAATTATAAATCCTTGTCAGACTCGTATAGATGAGAGATGACAGCGGTTTCAACGTATGCTTTAACATAAGAATATTATGGGACAAACACCCCTATGACACTGGGACCCACGACCTTCTGCATTCCGTGCCACAGGTTTACCAATTGTGCTAGTCAGAGCTCGATTTAACATTTAGGATACAATCATAGAGTATTGTATCTGTTGAGCATTGCACTGCATTACATAGTATTCTTTTGCATTGTTCTACAGGGACATTATTTTGTAATTCATGAATACATATATCTCTTTACTTTATAAATAGGTGTATTATGGGTATTCTCTTACTTTATTCTTCGGTGGAAAGTGAAATGACCAACCTCGAAATTACCAGTGACGATAGATGCTCTATGCCCAATGGAAGTCCCGTGGTTCCATATAATATATTTCATATTTGTTTCTACTAACTTTATTATCATTCTTATATTTGATTATATATGGTCTTCTATGTATCAAGGATTTCCTTAAAATTCATCGATTTCAGTACTACGGTTCTAAAAGCATCTTATGTAATACACTAATAATTTGTTCCCCGTCCCTTAATATGTTCCTGCATAGAGTACAGGGCATTACTTTAACCAATGCACATTCGGTTTTCTAAGACTAAACTATATGACTGCCACGACTATAAAATATCAAAGTTAGCTATCATGGAATAAAATAGTTTAAAACCTAGTAATAATGTATGTCGTATGTTTCACACCTTCAAAAAGCAGTGACAATGCTAATGACGAACTGAAACCAAACTTTGCCTAGCAACGAACAGCTTGTGGCCGAGGAAGGAATTCGCGTTTTTTTAAGACTCCTAAGCATTTCAGTTATTTCTTACAGTCCTTCAACGACACTAGGTAAGTTCCACTAAACATAGCAATGTGAGAAAGTATTTAAAATAATATAAAATTCTCGAACATTAGTATTATAGGGACTTAAGGGTTAAAAGTTCCCTCCGTATAGAGTATGTATGTCAGTGACCCAGATTTACTAACGGAGCTAGTCGAAAGCTGGATTAACAGCGCCAGATGTAACTCTATCCTATGATTGATTCCTTTACTGAATGACACTACGTCATGTACGGTATTTTGAGGGATTTTATTTATTGTTCTGGTGACGGGGTTTAAACTGTTATTAAATACAGTAACTTTAAGATACAAATGTGTATTCATAAACAAAAAAATACTTTGTCTGTTCAACATTGCATTACATTCCATAAGATTCTGAAGACACAGAATATGGTCTACTGAACATTGCACTACATTACATATAATTCTCACGTAATGACCAACAGAGACAAGCTTCTGTCATTCGTGAATACATATTACCTGTAATTTAGGATAAAGAATTTTAATACTTTTATTAGGTGGAATTAGTTGAGACAACTATGGAATTTCGCGACGATGAACCACCTGGTAAAGAACACGCGCTGAGCACGGTTACAAGTTCCGTGGCTTCATGTTTGAATACCATTACTACTGGCATTTTGACGTTTATCCCCTGCTGTATATTTTTAAAGCCTCTTACGTTTAAGAGGCTATTTTCTATCCAAAGCCGTTTAGTATATCATGTTACAACAACTGACTAGTATCTATTAAGCACTTACTTACATACATACTTAATCAAAGGCAATAGATGGAGCAAAAGCATTATTACCCGTTTTACGTTATCCACTGGTTCATTGCCGCACATTAGGTGAGCTCACTGATCATCTCTATTATATGCTTACTCGATTCACCCACCTTTCGGAGATGCTACTCTCCTTAAATTTATGCCAATATTCTCCTCCCACCTATATTTAGATAAATCTTACTTCCCTCATGACCGGATCTTGTCCAGCACATTTCATCCTCCGCGATTTAAATAACTTTACTCTATTCGGTGAAGGATCCAAGTTATGAAGCTATTCATTTTTTTTAATTTTCCCATATATATATTCCTAAGCACAATGTTTTCAGATTTTTTCTTCACGATGAGGAACAGGCAAGCTATAACAACCGCATAATACAACAGGCACTATAATATTATCCTAGTTTATTTTTTATTTATTGGATAGACGGAAAGATAGAAATTCATGAAATCCATAAAACAGCATTTCCTTATTTCAGGCGACATTTATTTACTACCTTAATAATAGTTGAATCGGCAAATAGTGCTACCACATATTTGAATTTCTCCGCTTGTACGTGTAATGCTTTTCTGATATTGTGTAACGCATTATTTTGACACTTCAGAACCATTTACTTAGTCAAAATACCCAATAAACACAGACGTATGCAAAATTATTCAAACTGGAATAAAGAAATCTTGTTATATGTTCTTTTCTTTGTTTCCAGATATCGGGCACCACAAATGTTCCCAAGATGTTGAAAAGAGTGGATCTACGCGAGATTTGGAGGTATAAGTTGAGTATCACAGACCATTCGTATAGATGCATGATATACACTTCCCTCTATTTGTCCCTCTGATACTCTTATTTTCAATTCTGTCTCTTAGTCAAGCTCTTCGCTGGACTCCAAATCTGACTTTGAAAACATGACTATGGAGATGCGTGCGTTGGAACGTGGGAATGACCCAGAGGAGACTGGGTGCGATGCTTAGTCCGGTGCTGAGTTCGCTACTTAGCCTCACCATGAGTCAAACCATTAGTAGGATCCGATCCATAGTGTGACTCTCAGCCGGCCCTAACGTAACTGGGTGCTCACAGTCACATTCGACCGTATGCAGAGACACTCGGTTAGCCTTACTGGACGGATCCGCCCTGAACAAGCGGCTCCGATTCAGTAAGCCATCATAAACGACCGAGGGAGTTGGCATGCTGACCACATGCCCCCCAACGCTGTCATCTGACTATCTGACTAGTTAAGATGAAGCACGGTCGGATGGTTGGCCTAGTCCCGAAATTATGCGGGACGTTAAGCCATGGATTTTTCTTAGTCAATTCTGAGTTCGACTTTTAGCCCAACTCTGAGCAGACATGTTTCTATACTTTCTGCTTGCCGGTTATCACCGGAACCCGACGAGTTGCCCCTTGTGAAAACTCAATGTTAAACAATAAAGGATTTTTTTATCTTTCGCAGGATTTTTCCGGACATAATAGACTGGTGAAGAATTACTTCTGAGCATAGAGTTAGTCACTTGCATAGTCACTCGGCGATACTAGGTAAGCTTCATCGAACATAGCAAGGTAAGAAAGTATTTAAATTTTATTCAAAACTTTGTATTTCGCAAACGTCACTGTTATGAGGACTTCTGGATTCGAAGTTCCGTCTTATAAAGAAAATTATAAATCCTTGTCAGACTCGTATAGATGAGAGATGAAAGCGGTTTCAACGTATGCTTTAACATAAGAATATTATGGGACAAACACCCCTATGACACTGGGACCCACGACCTTCTGCATTCCGTGTTACAGGTTTACCAATTGTGCTAGTCAGAGCTCGATTTAACATTTAGGATACAATCATAGAGTATTGTATCTGTTGAGCATTCCACTGCATTACATAGTATTCTTTTGCATTGTTCTACAGGGACATTATTTTGTAATTCATGAATACATATATCTCTTTACTTTATAAATAGGTGTATTATGGGTATTCTCTTACTTTATTCTTCGGTGGAAAGTGAAATGACCAACCTCGAAATTACCAGTGACGATAGATGCTCTATGCCCAATGGAAGTCCCGTGGTTCCATATAATATATTTCATATTTGTTTCTACTAACTTTATTATCATTCTTATATTTGATTATATATGGTCTTCTATGTATCAAGGATTTCCTTAAAATTCATCGATTTCAGTACTACGGTTCTAAAAGCATCTTATGTAATACACTAATAATTTGTTCCCCGTCCCTTAATATGTTCCTGCATAGAGTACAGGGCATTACTTTAACCAATGCACATTCGGTTTTCTAAGACTAAACTATATGACTGCCACGACTATAAAATATCAAAGTTAGCTATCATGGAATAAAATAGTTTAAAACCTAGTAATAATGTATGTCGTATGTTTCACACCTTCAAAAAGCAGTGACAATGCTAATGACGAACTGAAACCAAACTTTGCCTAGCAACGAACAGCTTGTGGCCGAGGAAGGAATTCGCGTTTTTTTAAGACTCCTAAGCATTTCAGTTATTTCTTACAGTCCTTCAACGACACTAGGTAAGTTCCACTAAACATAGCAATGTGAGAAAGTATTTAAAATAATATAAAATTCTCGAACATTAGTATTATAGGGACTTAAGGGTTAAAAGTTCCCTCCGTATAGAGTATGTATGTCAGTGACCCAGATTTACTAACGGGGCTAGTCGAAAGCTGGATTAACAGCGCCAGATGTAACTCTATCCTATGATTGATTCCTTTACTGAATGACACTACGTCATGTACGGTATTTTGAGGGATTTTATTTATTGTTCTGGTGACGGGGTTTAAACTGTTATTAAATACAGTAACTTTAAGATACAAATGTGTATTCATAAACAAAAAAATACTTTGTCTGTTCAACATTGCATTACATTCCATAAGATTCTGAAGACACCGAATATGGTCTACTGAACATTGCACTACATTACATATAATTCTCACGTAATGACCAACAGAGACAAGCTTCTGTCATTCGTGAATACATATTACCTGTAATTTAGGATAAAGAATTTTAATACTTTTATTAGGTGGAATTAGTTGAGACAACTATGGAATTTCGCGACGATGAACCACCTGGTAAAGAACACGCGCTGAGCACGGTTACAAGTTCCGTGGCTTCATGTTTGAATACCATTACTACTGGCATTTTGACGTTTATCCCCTGCTGTATATTTTTAAAGCCTCTTACGTTTAAGAGGCAATTTTCTATCCAAAGCCGTTTAGTATATCATGTTACAACAACTGACTAGTATCTATTAAGCACTTACTTACATACATACTTAATCAAAGGCAATAGATGGAGCAAAAGCATTATTACCCGTTTTACGTTATCCACTGGTTCATTGCCGCACATTAGGTGAGCTCACTGATCATCTCTATTATATGCTTACTCGATTCACCCACCTTTCGGAGATGCTACTCTCCTTAAATTTATGCCAATATTCTCCTCCCACCTATATTTAGATAAGTCTTACTTCCCTCATGACCGGATCTTGTCCAGCACATTTCATCCTCCGCGATTTAAATAACTTTACTCTATTCGGTGAAGGATCCAAGTTATGAAGCTATTCATTTTTTTTAATTTTCCCATATATATATTCCTAAGCACAATGTTTTCAGATTTTTTCTTCACGATGAGGAACAGGCAAGCTATAACAACCGCATAATACAACAGGCACTATAATATTATCCTAGTTTATTTTTTATTTATTGGATAGACGGAAAGATAGAAATTCATGAAATCCATAAAACAGCATTTCCTTATTTCAGGCGACATTTATTTACTACCTTAATAATAGTTGAATCGGCAAATAGTGCTACCACATATTTGAATTTCTCCGCTTGTACGTGTAATGCTTTTCTGATATTGTGTAACGCATTATTTTGACACTTCAGAACCATTTACTTAGTCAAAATACCCAATAAACACAGACGTATGCAAAATTATTCAAACTGGAATAAAGAAATCTTGTTATATGTTCTTTTCTTTGTTTCCAGATATCGGGCACCACAAATGTTCCCAAGATGTTGAAAAGAGTGGATCTACGCGAGATTTGGAGGTATAAGTTGAGTATCACAGACCATTCGTATAGATGCATGATATACACTTCCCTCTATTTGTCCCTCTGATACTCTTATTTTCAATTCTGTCTCTTAGTCAAGCTCTTCGCTGGACTCCAAATCTGACTTTGAAAACATGACTATGGAGATGCGTGCGTTGGAACGTGGGAATGACCCAGAGGAGACTGGGTGCGATGCTTAGTCCGGTGCTGAGTTCGCTACTTAGCCTCACCCTGAGTCAAACCATTAGTAGGATCCGATCCATAGTGTGACTCTCAGCCGGCCCTAACGTAACTGGGTGCTCACAGTCACATTCGACCGTATGCAGAGACACTCGGTTAGCCTTACTGGACGGATCCGCCCTGAACAAGCGGCTCCGATTCAGTAAGCCATCATAAACGACCGAGGGAGTTGGCATGCTGACCACATGCCCCCCAACGCTGTCATCTGACTATCTGACTAGTTAAGATGAAGCACGGTCGGATGGTTGGCCTAGTCCCGAAATTATGCGGGACGTTAAGCCATGGATTTTTCTTAGTCAATTCTGAGTTCGACTTTTAGCCCAACTCTGAGCAGACATGTTTCTATACTTTCTGCTTGCCGGTTATCACCGGAACCCGACGAGTTGCCCCTTGTGAAAACTCAATGTTAAACAATAAAGGATTTTTTTATCTTTCGCAGGATTTTTCCGGACATAATAGACTGGTGAAGAATTACTTCTGAGCATAGAGTTAGTCACTTGCATAGTCACTCGGCGATACTAGGTAAGCTTCATCGAACATAGCAAGGTAAGAAAGTATTTAAATTTTATTGAAAACTTTGTATTTCGCAAACGTCACTGTTATGAGGACTTCTGGATTCGAAGTTCCGTCTTATAAAGAAAATTATAAATCCTTGTCAGACTCGTATAGATCAGAGATGACAGCGGTTTCAACGTATGCTTTAACATAAGAATATTATGGGACAAACACCCCTATGACACTGGGACCCACGACCTTCTGCATTCCGTGCCACAGGTTTACCAATTGTGCTAGTCAGAGCTCGATTTAACATTTAGGATACAATCATAGAGTATTGTATCTGTTGAGCATTGCACTGCATTACATAGTATTCTTTTGCATTGTTCTACAGGGACATTATTTTGTAATTCATGAATACATATATCTCTTTACTTTATAAATAGGTGTATTATGGGTATTCTTACTTTATTCTTCGGTGGAAAGTGAAATGACCAACCTCGAAATTACCAGTGACGATAGATGCTCTATGCCCAATGGAAGTCCCGTGTTTCCATATAATATATTTCATATTTGTTTCTACTAACTTTATTATCATTCTTATATTTGATTATATATGGTCTTCAATGTATCAAGGATTTCCTTAAAATTCATCGATTTCAGTACTACGGTTCTAAAAGCATCTTATGTAATACACTAATAAATTGTTCCCCGTATCTTAATATGTTCCTGCATAGAGTACAGGGAATTACTTAAACCAATGCACATTCGGTTTTCTAAGACTAAACTATATGACTGCCACGACTATAAAATATCAAAGTTAGCTATCATGGAATAAAATAGTTTAAAACCTAGTAATAATGTATGTCGTATGTTTCACACCTTCAAAAAGCAGTGACAATGCTAATGACAAACTGAAACCAAACTTTGCCTAGCAACGAACAGCTTGTGGCCGAGGAAGGAATTCGCGTTTTTCTATGACTCCTAAGCATTTCAGTTATTTCTTACAGTCCTTCAACGACACTAGGTAAGTTCCACTAAACATAGCAATGTTAGAAAGTATTTAAAATAATATAAAATTCTCGAACATTAGTAATATAGGGACTTAAGGGTTAAAAGTTCCCTCCGTATAGAGTATGTATGTCAGTGACCCAGATTTACTAACCGAGCTAGTCGAAAGCTGGATTAACAGCGCCAGATGTAACTCTATCCTATGATTGATTCCTTTACTGAATGACACTACGTCATGTACGGTATTTTGAGGGATTTTATTTATTGTTCTGGTGACGGGTTTTAAACTGTTATTAAATACAGTAACTTTAAGATACAAATGTGTATTCATAAACAAAAAAATACTTTGTCTGTTCAACATTGCATTACATTCCATAAGATTCTCAAGACACAGAATATGGTCTACTGAACATTGCACTACATTACATATAATTCTCACGTAATGACCAACAGAGACAAGCTTCTGTCATTCGTGAATACATATTACCTGTAATTTAGGATAAAGAATTTTAATACTTTTATTAGGTGGAATTAGTTGAGACAACTATGGAATTTCGCGACGATGAACCACCTGGTAAAGAACACGCGCTGAGCACGGTTACAAGTTCCGTGGCTTCATGTTTGAATACCATTACTACTGGCATTTTGACGTTTATCCCCTGCTGTATATTTTTAAAGCCTCTTACGTTTAAGAGGCAATTTTCTATCCAAAGCCGTTTAGTATATCATGTTACAACAACTGACTAGTATCTATTAAGCACTTACTTACATACATACTTAATCAAAGGCAATAGATGGAGCAAAAGCATTATTACCCGTTTTACGTTATCCACTGGTTCATTGCCGCACATTAGGTGAGCTCACTGATCATCTCTATTATATGCTTACTCGATTCACCCACCTTTCGGAGATGCTACTCTCCTTAAATTTATGCCAATATTCTCCTCCCACCTATATTTAGATAAGTCTTACTTCCCTCATGACCGGATCTTGTCCAGCACATTTCATCCTCCGCGATTTAAATAACTTTACTCTATTCGGTGAAGGATCCAAGTTATGAAGCTATTCATTTTTTTTAATTTTCCCATATATATATTCCTAAGCACAATGTTTTCAGATTTTTTCTTCACGATGAGGAACAGGCAAGCTATAACAACCGCATAATACAACAGGCACTATAATATTATCCTAGTTTATTTTTTATTTATTGGATAGACGGAAAGATAGAAATTCATGAAATCCATAAAACAGCATTTCCTTATTTCAGGCGACATTTATTTACTACCTTAATAATAGTTGAATCGGCAAATAGTGCTACCACATATTTGAATTTCTCCGCTTGTACGTGTAATGCTTTTCTGATATTGTGTAACGCATTATTTTGACACTTCAGAACCATTTACTTAGTCAAAATACCCAATAAACACAGACGTATGCAAAATTATTCAAACTGGAATAAAGAAATCTTGTTATATGTTCTTTTCTTTGTTTCCAGATATCGGGCACCACAAATGTTCCCAAGATGTTGAAAAGAGTGGATCTACGCGAGATTTGGAGGTATAAGTTGAGTATCACAGACCATTCGTATAGATGCATGATATACACTTCCCTCTATTTGTCCCTCTGATACTCTTATTTTCAATTCTGTCTCTTAGTCAAGCTCTTCGCTGGACTCCAAATCTGACTTTGAAAACATGACTATGGAGATGCGTGCGTTGGAACGTGGGAATGACCCAGAGGAGACTGGGTGCGATGCTTAGTCCGGTGCTGAGTTCGCTACTTAGCCTCACCCTGAGTCAAACCATTAGTAGGATCCGATCCATAGTGTGACTCTCAGCCGGCCCTAACGTAACTGGGTGCTCACAGTCACATTCGACCGTATGCAGAGACACTCGGTTAGCCTTACTGGACGGATCCGCCCTGAACAAGCGGCTCCGATTCAGTAAGCCATCATAAACGACCGAGGGAGTTGGCATGCTGACCACATGCCCCCCAACGCTGTCATCTGACTATCTGACTAGTTAAGATGAAGCACGGTCGGATGGTTGGCCTAGTCCCGAAATTATGCGGGACGTTAAGCCATGGATTTTTCTTAGTCAATTCTGAGTTCGACTTTTAGCCCAACTCTGAGCAGACATGTTTCTATACTTTCTGCTTGCCGGTTATCACCGGAACCCGACGAGTTGCCCCTTGTGAAAACTCAATGTTAAACAATAAAGGATTTTTTTATCTTTCGCAGGATTTTTCCGGACATAATAGACTGGTGAAGAATTACTTCTGAGCATAGAGTTAGTCACTTGCATAGTCACTCGGCGATACTAGGTAAGCTTCATCGAACATAGCAAGGTAAGAAAGTATTTAAATTTTATTCAAAACTTTGTATTTCGCAAACGTCACTGTTATGAGGACTTCTGGATTCGAAGTTCCGTCTTATAAAGAAAATTATAAATCCTTGTCAGACTCGTATAGATCAGAGATGACAGCGGTTTCAACGTATGCTTTAACATAAGAATATTATGGGACAAACACCTCTATGACACTGGGACCCACGACCTTCTGCATTCCGTGCCACAGGTTTACCAATTGTGCTAGTCAGAGCTCGATTTAACATTTAGGATACAATCATAGAGTATTGTATCTGTTGAGCATTGCACTGCATTACATAGTATTCTTTTGCATTGTTCTACAGGGACATTATTTTGTAATTCATGAATACATATATCTCTTTACTTTATAAATAGGTGTATTATGGGTATTCTTACTTTATTCTTCGGTGGAAAGTGAAATGACCAACCTCGAAATTACCAGTGACGATAGATGCTCTATGCCCAATGGAAGTCCCGTGTTTCCATATAATAAATTTCATATTTGTTTCTACTAACTTTATTATCATTCTTATATTTGATTATATATGGTCTTCAATGTATCAAGGATTTCCTTAAAATTCATCGATCTCAGTACTACGGTTCTAAAAGCATCTTATGTAATACACTAATAAATTGTTCCCCGTCTCTTAATATGTTCCTGCATAGAGTACAGGGAATTACTTAAACCAATGCACATTCGGTTTTCAAAGACTAAACTATATGACTGCCACGACTATAAAATATCAAAGTTAGCTATCATGGAATAAAATAGTTTAAAACCTAGTAATAATGTATGTCGTATGTTTCACACCTTCAAAAAGCAGTGACAATGCTAATGACAAACTGAAACCAAACTTTGCCTAGCAACGAACAGCTTGTGGCCGAGGAAGGAATTCGCGTTTTTCTATGACTCCTAAGCATTTCAGTTATTTCTTACAGTCCTTCAACGACACTAGGTAAGTTCCACTAAACATAGCAATGTGAGAAAGTATTTAAAATAATATAAAATTCTCGAACATTAGTAATATAGGGACTTAAGGGTTAAAAGTTCCCTCCGTATAGAGTATGTATGTCAGTGACCTAGATTTACTAACCGAGCTAGTCGAAAGCTGGATTAACAGCGCCAGATGTAACTCTATCCTATGATTGATTCCTTTACTGAATGACACTACGTCATGTACGGTATTTTGAGGGATTTTATTTATTGTTCTGGTGACGGGTTTTAAACTGTTATTAAATACAGTAACTTTAAGATACAAATGTGTATTCATAAACAAAAAAATACTTTGTCTGTTCAACATTGCATTACATTCCATAAGATTCTCAAGACACAGAATATGGTCTACTGAACATTGCACTACATTACATATAATTCTCACGTAATGACCAACAGAGACAAGCTTCTGTCATTCGTGAATACATATTACCTGTAATTTAGGATAAAGAATTTTAATACTTTTATTAGGTGGAATTAGTTGAGACAACTATGGAATTTCGCGACGATGAATCACCTGGTAAAGAACACGCGCTGAGCACGGTTACAAGTTCCGTGGCTTCATGTTTGAATACCATTACTACTGGCATTTTGACGTTTATCCCCTGCTGTATATTTTTAAAGCCTCTTACGTTTAAGAGGCAATTTTCCATCCAAAGCCGTTTAGTATATCATGTTACAACAACTGACTAGTATCTATTAAGCACTTACTTACATACATACTTAATCAAAGGCAATAGATGGAGCAAAAGCATTATTACCCGTTTTACGTTATCCACTGGTTCATTGCCGCACATTAGGTGAGCTCACTGATCATCTCTATTATATGCTTACTCGATTCATCCACCTTTCGGAGATGCTACTCTCCTTAAATTTATGCCAATATTCTCCTCCCACCTATATTTAGATAAGTCTTACTTCCCTCATGACCGGATCTTGTCCAGCACATTTCATCCTCCGCGATTTAAATAACTTTACTCTATTCGGTGAAGGATCCAAGTTATGAAGCTATTCATTTTTTTTAATTTTCCCATATATATATTCCTAAGCACAATGTTTTCAGATTTTTTCTTCACGATGAGGAACAGGCAAGCTATAACAACAGCATAATACAACAGGCACTATAATATTATCCTAGTTTATTTTTTATTTATTGGATAGACGGAAAGATAGAAATGCATGAAATCCATAAAACAGCATTTCCTTATTTCAGGCGACATTTATTTACTACCTTAATAATAGTTGAATCGGCAAATAGTGCTACCACATATTTGAATTTCTCCGCTTGTACGTGTAATGCTTTTCTGATATTGTGTAACGCATTATTTTGACACTTCAGAACCATTTACTTAGTCAAAATACCCAATAAACACAGACGTATGCAAAATTATTCAAACTGGAATAAAGAAATCTTGTTATATGTTCTTTTCTTTGTTTCCAGATATCGGGCACCACAAATGTTCCCAAGATGTTGAAAAGAGTGGATCTACGCGAGATTTGGAGGTATAAGTTGAGTATCACAGACCATTCGTATAGATGCATGATATACACTTCCCTCTATTTGTCCCTCTGATACTCTTATTTTCAATTCTGTCTCTTAGTCAAGCTCTTCGCTGGACTCCAAATCTGACTTTGAAAACATGACTATGGAGATGCGTGCGTTGGAACGTGGGAATGACCCAGAGGAGACTGGGTGCGATGCTTAGTCCGGTGCTGAGTTCGCTACTTAGCCTCACCCTGAGTCAAACCATTAGTAGGATCCGATCCATAGTGTGACTCTCAGCCGGCCCTAACGTAACTGGGTGCTCACAGTCACATTCGACCGTATGCAGAGACACTCGGTTAGCCTTACTGGACGGATCCGCCCTGAACAAGCGGCTCCGATTCAGTAAGCCATCATAAACGACCGAGGGAGTTGGCATGCTGACCACATGCCCCCCAACGCTGTCATCTGACTATCTGACGAGTTAAGATGAAGCACGGTCGGATGGTTGGCCTAGTCCCGAAATTATGCGGGACGTTAAGCCATGGATTTTTCTTAGTCAATTCTGAGTTCGACTTTTAGCCCAACTCTGAGCAGACATGTTTCTATACTTTCTGCTTGCCGGTTATCACCGGAACCCGACGAGTTGCCCCTTGTGAAAACTCAATGTTAAACAACAAAGGATTTTTTTATCTTTCACAGGATTTTTCCGGACATAATAGACTGGTGAAGAATTACTTCTGAGCATAGAGTTAGTCACTTGCATAGTCACTCGGCGATACTAGGTAAGCTTCATCGAACATAGCAAGGTAAGAAAGTATTTAAATTTTATTCAAAACTTTGTATTTCGCAAACGTCACTGTTATGAGGACTTCTGGATTCGAAGTTCCGTCTTATAAAGAAAATTATAAATCCTTGTCAGACTCGTATAGATCAGAGATGACAGCGGTTTCAACGTATGCTTTAACATAAGAATATTATGGGACAAACACCCCTATGACACTGGGACCCACGACCTTCTGCATTCCGTACCACAGGTTTACCAATTGTGCTAGTCAGAGCTCGATTTAACATTTAGGATACAATCATAGAGTATTGTATCTGTTGAGCATTGCACTGCATTACATAGTATTCTTTTGCATTGTTCTACAGGGACATTATTTTGTAATTCATGAATACATATATCTCTTTACTTTATAAATAGGTGTATTATGGGTATTCTTACTTTATTCTTCGGTGGAAAGTGAAATGACCAACCTAGAAATTACCAGTGACGATAGATGCTCTATGCCCAATGGAAGTCCCGTGTTTCCATATAATATATTTCATATTTGTTTCTACTAACTTTATTATCATTCTTATATTTGATTATATATGGTCTTCAATGTATCAAGGATTTCCTTAAAATTCATCGATTTCAGTACTACGGTTCTAAAAGCATCTTATGTAATACACTAATAAATTGTTCCCCGTCTCTTAATATGTTCCTGCATAGAGTACAGGGAATTACTTAAACCAATGCACATTCGGTTTTCTAAGACTAAACTATATGACTGGCACGACTATAAAATATCAAACTTAGCTATCATGGAATAAAATAGTTTAAAACCTAGTAATAATGTATGTCGTATGTTTCACACCTTCAAAAAGCAGTGACAATGCTAATGACAAACTGAAACCAAACTTTGCCTAGCAACGAACAGCTTGTGGCCGAGGAAGGAATTCGCGGTTTTCTATGACTCCTAAGCATTTCAGTTATTTCTTACAGTCCTTCAACGACACTAGGTAAGTTCCACTAAACATAGCAATGTGAGAAAGTATTTAAAATAATATAAAATTCTCGAACATTAGTGATATAAGGACTTAAGGGTTAAAAGTTCCCTCCGTATAGAGTATGTATGTCAGTGACCCAGATTTACTAACTGAGCTAGTCGAAAGCTGGATTAACAGCGCCAGATGTAACTCTATCCTATGATTGATTCCTTTACTGAATGACACTACGTCATGTACGGTATTTTGAGGGATTTTATTTATTGTTCTGGTGACGGGTTTTAAACTGTTATTAAATACAGTAACTTTAAGATACAAATGTGTATTCATAAACAAAAAAATACTTTGTCTGTTCAACATTGCATTACATTCCATAAGATTCTCAAGACACAGAATATGGTCTACTGAACATTGCACTACATTACATATAATTCTCACGTAATGACCAACAGAGACAAGCTTCTGTCATTCGTGAATACATATTACCTGTAATTTAGGATAAAGAATTTTAATACTTTTATTAGGTGGAATTAGTTGAGACAACTATGGAATTTCGCGACGATGAATCACCTGGTAAAGAACACGCGCTGAGCACGGTTACAAGTTCCGTGGCTTCATGCTTGAATACCATTACTACTGGCATTTTGACGTTTATCCCCTGCTGTATATTTTTAAAGCCTCTTACGTTTAAGAGGCAATTTTCCATCCAAAGCCGTTTAGTATATCATGTTACAACAACTGACTAGTATCTATTAAGCACTTACTTACATACATACTTAATCAAAGGCAATAGATGGAGCAAAAGCATTATTACCCGTTTTACGTTATCCACTGGTTCATTGCCGCACATTAGGCGAGCTCACTGATCATCTCTATTATATGCTTACTCGATTCATCCACCTTTCGGAGATGCTACTCTCCTTAAATTTATGCCAATATTCTCCTCCCACCTATATTTAGATAAGTCTTACTTCCCTCATGACCGGATCTTGTCCAGCACGTTTCATCCTCAGCGATTTAAATAACTTTACTCTATTCGGTGAAGGATCCAAGTTATGAAGCTATTCATTTTTTTTAATTTTCCCATATATATATTCCTAAGCACAATGTTTTCAGATTTTTTCTTCACGATGAGGAACAGGCAAGCTATAACAACCGCATAATACAACAGGCACTATAATATTATCCTAGTTTATTTTTTATTTATTGGATAGACGGAAAGATAGAAATTCATGAAATCCATAAAACAGAATTTCCTTATTTCAGGCGACATATATTTACTACCTTAATAATAGTTGAATCGGCAAATAGTGCTACCACATATTTGAATTTCTCCGCTTGTACGTGTAATGCTTTTCTGATATTGTGTAACGCATTATTTTGACACTTCAGAACCATTTACTTAGTCAAAATACCCAATAAACACAGACGTATGCAAAATTATTCAAACTGGAATAAAGAAATCTTGTTATATGTTCTTTTCTTTGTTTCCAGATATCGGGCACCACAAATGTTCCCAAGATGTTGAAAAGAGTGGATCTACGCGAGATTTGGAGGTATAAGTTGAGTATCACAGACCATTCGTATAGATGCATGATATACACTTCCCTCTATTTGTCCCTCTGATACTCTTATTTTCAATTCTGTCTCTTAGTCAAGCTCTTCGCTGGACTCCAAATCTGACTTTGAAAACATGACTATGGAGATGCGTGCGTTGGAACGTGGGAATGACCCAGAGGAGACTGGGTGCGATGCTTAGTCCGGTGCTGAGTTCGCTACTTAGCCTCACCCTGAGTCAAACCATTAGTAGGATCCGATCCATAGTGTGACTCTCAGCCGGCCCTAACGTAACTGGGTGCTCACAGTCACATTCGACCGTATGCAGAGACACTCGGTTAGCCTTACTGGACGGATCCGCCCTGAACAAGCGGCTCCGATTCAGTAAGCCATCATAAACGACCGAGGGAGTTGGCATGCTGACCACATGCCCCCCAACGCTGTCATCTGACTATCTGACTAGTTAAGATGAAGCACGGTCGGATGGTTGGCCTAGTCCCGAAATTATGCGGGACGTTAAGCCATGGATTTTTCTTAGTCAATTCTGAGTTCGACTTTTAGCCCAACTCTGAGCAGACATGTTTCTATACTTTCTGCTTGCCGGTTATCACCGGAACCCGACGAGTTGCCCCTTGTGAAAACTCAATGTTAAACAATAAAGGATTTTTTTATCTTTCGCAGGATTTTTCCGGACATAATAGACTGGTGAAGAATTACTTCTGAGCATAGAGTTAGTCACTTGCATAGTCACTCGGCGATACTAGGTAAGCTTCATCGAACATAGCAAGGTAAGAAAGTATTTAAATTTTATTCAAAACTTTGTATTTCGCAAACGTCACTGTTATGAGGACTTCTGGATTCGAAGTTCCGTCTTATAAAGAAAATTATAAATCCTTGTCAGACTCGTATAGATTAGAGATGACAGCGGTTTCAACGTATGCTTTAACATAAGAATATTATGGGACAAACACCCCTATGACACTGGGACCCACGACCTTCTGCATTCCGTGCCACAGGTTTACCAATTGTGCTAGTCAGAGCTCGATTTAACATTTAGGATACAATCATAGAGTATTGTATCTGTTGAGCATTGCACTGCATTACATAGTATTCTTTTGCATTGTTCTACAGGGACATTATTTTGTAATTCATGAATACATATATCTCTTTACTTTATAAATAGGTGTATTATGGGTATTCTCTTACTTTATTCTTCGGTGGAAAGTGAAATGACCAACCTCGAAATTACCAGTGACGATAGATGCTCTATGCCCAATGGAAGTCCCGTGGTTCCATATAATATATTTCATATTTGTTTCTACTAACTTTATTATCATTCTTATATTTGATTATATATGGTCTTCTATGTATCAAGGATTTCCTTAAAATTCATCGATTTCAGTACTACGGTTCTAAAAGCATCTTATGTAATACACTAATAAATTGTTCCCCGTCCCTTAATATGTTCCTGCATAGAGTACAGGGCATTACTTTAACCAATGCACATTCGGTTTTCTAAGACTAAACTATATGACTGCCACGACTATAAAATATCAAAGTTAGCTATCATGGAATAAAATAGTTTAAAACCTAGTAATAATGTATGTCGTATGTTTCACACCTTCAAAAAGCAGTGACAATGCTAATGACAAACTGAAACCAAACTTTGCCTAGCAACGAACAGCTTGTGGCCGAGGAAGGAATTCGCGTTTTTTTAAGACTCCTAAGCATTTCAGTTATTTCTTACAGTCCTTCAACGACAGTAGGTAAGTTCCACTAAACATAGCAATGTGAGAAAGTATTTAAAATAATATAAAATTCTCGAACATTAGTATCATAGGGACTTAAGGGTTAAAAGTTCCCTCCGTATAGAGTATGTATGTCAGTGACCCAGATTTACTAACCGAGCTAGTCGAAACCTGGATTAACAGCGCCAGATGTAACTCTATCCTATGATTGATTCCTTTACTGAATGACACTACGTCATGTACGGTATTTTGAGGGATTTTATTTATTGTTCTGGTGACGGGGTTTAAACTGTTATTAAATACAGTAACTTTAAGATACAAATGTGTATTCATAAACAAAAAAATACTTTGTCTGTTCAACATTGCATTACATTCCATAAGATTCTCAAGACACAGAATATGGTCTACTGAACATTGCACTACATTACATATAATTCTCACGTAATGACCAACAGAGACAAGCTTCTGTCATTCGTGAATACATATTACCTGTAATTTAGGATAAAGAATTTTAATACTTTTATTAGGTGGAATTAGTTGAGACAACTATGGAATTTCGCGACGATGAACCACCTGGTAAAGAACACGCGCTGAACACGGTTACAAGTTCCGTGGCTTCATGTTTGAATACCATTACTACTGGCATTTTGACGTTTATCCCCTGCTGTATATTTTTATAGCCTCTTACGTTTAAGAGGCAATTTTCCATCCAAAGCCGTTTAGTATATCATGTTACAACAACTGACTAGTATCTATTAAGCACTTACCTACATACATACTTAATCAAAGGCAATAGATGGAGCAAAAGCATTATTACCTGTATTACGTTATCCACTGGTTCATTGCCGCACATTAGGTGAGCTCACTGATCATCTCTATTATATGCTTACTCGATTCACCCACCTTTCGGAGATGCTACTCTCCTTAAATTTATGCCAATATTCTCCTCCCACCTATATTTAGATAAGTCTTACTTCCCTCATGACCGGATCTTGTCCAGCACATTTCATCCTCCGCGATTTAAATAACTTTACTCTATTCGGTGAAGGATCCAAGTTATGAAGCTATTCATTTTTTTAATTTTCCCATATATATATTCCTAAGCACAATGTTTTCAGATTTTTTCTTCACGATGAGGAACAGGCAAGCTATAACAACCGCATAATACAACAGGCACTATAATATTATCCTAGTTTATTTTTTATTTATTGGATAGACGGAAAGATAGAAATTCATGAAATCCATAAAACAGAATTTCCTTATTTCAGGCGACATTTATTTACTACCTTAATAATAGTTGAATCGTCAAATAGTGCTACCACATATTTGAATTTCTCCGCTTGTACGTGTAATGCTTTTCTGATATTGTGTAACGCATTATTTTGACACTTCAGAACCATTTACTTAGTCAAAATACCCAATAAACACAGACGTATGCAAAATTATTCAAACTGGAATAAAGAAATCTTGTTATATGTTCTTTTCTTTGTTTCCAGATATCGGGCACCACAAATGTTCCCAAGATGTTGAAAAGAGTGGATCTACGCGAGATTTGGAGGTATAAGTTGAGTATCACAGACCATTCGTATAGATGCATGATATACACTTCCCTCTATTTGTCCCTCTGATACTCTTATTTTCAATTCTGTCTCTTAGTCAAGCTCTTCGCTGGACTCCAAATCTGACTTTGAAAACATGACTATGGAGATGCGTGCGTTGGAACGTGGGAATGACCCAGAGGAGACTGGGTGCGATGCTTAGTCCGGTGCTGAGTTCGCTACTTAGCCTCACCCTGAGTCAAACCATTAGTAGGATCCGATCCATAGTGTGACTCTCAGCCGGCCCTAACGTAACTGGGTGCTCACAGTCACATTCGACCGTATGCAGAGACACTCGGTTAGCCTTACTGGACGGATCCGCCCTGAACAAGCGGCTCCGATTCAGTAAGCCATCATAAACGACCGAGGGATTTGGCATGCTGACCACATGCCCCCCAACGCTGTCATCTGACTATCTGACTAGTTAAGATGAAGCACGGTCGGATGGTTGGCCTAGTCCCGAAATTATGCGGGACGTTAAGCCATGGATTTTTCTTAGTCAATTCTGAGTTCGACTTTTAGCCCAACTCTGAGCAGACATGTTTCTATACTTTCTGCTTGCCGGTTATCACCGGAACCCGACGAGTTGCCCCTTGTGAAAACTCAATGTTAAACAATAAAGGATTTTTTTATCTTTCGCAGGATTTTTCCGGACATAATAGACTGGTGAAGAATTACTTCTGAGCATAGAGTTAGTCACTTGCATAGTCACTCGGCGATACTAGGTAAGCTTCATCGAACATAGCAAGGTAAGAAAGTATTTAAATTTTATTCAAAACTTTGTATTTCGCAAACGTCACTGTTATGAGGACTTCTGGATTCGAAGTTCCGTCTTATAAAGAAAATTATAAATCCTTGTCAGACTCGTATAGATCAGAGATGACAGCGGTTTCAACGTATGCTTTAACATAAGAATATTATGGGACAAACACCCCTATGACACTGGGACCCACGACCTTCTGCATTCCGTGTTACAGGTTTACCAATTGTGCTAGTCAGAGCTCGATTTAACATTTAGGATACAATCATAGAGTATTGTATCTGTTGAGCATTCCACTGCATTACATAGTATTCTTTTGCATTGTTCTACAGGGACATTATTTTGTAATTCATGAATACATATATCTCTTTACTTTATAAATAGGTGTATTATGGGTATTCTCTTACTTTATTCTTCGGTGGAAAGTGAAATGACCAACCTCGAAATTACCAGTGACGATAGATGCTCTATGCCCAATGGAAGTCCCGTGGTTCCATATAATATAATACTAACTTTATTATCATTCTTATATTTGATTATATATGGTCTTCTATGTATCAAGGATTTCCTTAAAATTCATCGATTTCAGTACTACGGTTCTAAAAGCATCTTATGTAATACACTAATAAATTGTTCCCCGTCCCTTAATATGTTCCTGCATAGAGTACAGGGCATTACTTTAACCAATGCACATTCGGTTTTCTAAGACTAAACTATATGACTGCCACGACTATAAAATATCAAAGTTAGCTATCATGGAATAAAATAGTTTAAAACCTAGTAATAATGTATGTCGTATGTTTCACACCTTCAAAAAGCAGTGACAATGCTAATGACAAACTGAAACCAAACTTTGCCTAGCAACGAACAGCTTGTGGCCGAGGAAGGAATTCGCGTTTTTTTAAGACTCCTAAGCATTTCAGTTATTTCTTACAGTCCTTCAACGACAGTAGGTAAGTTCCACTAAACATAGCAATGTGAGAAAGTATTTAAAATAATATAAAATTCTCGAACATTAGTATTATAGGGACTTAAGGGTTAAAAGTTCCCTCCGTATAGAGTATGTATGTCAGTGACCCAGATTTACTAACCGAGCTAGTCGAAACCTGGATTAACAGCGCCAGATGTAACTCTATCCTATGATTGATTCCTTTACTGAATGACACTACGTCATGTACGGTATTTTGAGGGATTTTATTTATTGTTCTGGTGACGGGGTTTAAACTGTTATTAAATACAGTAACTTTAAGATACAAATGTGTATTCATAAACAAAAAAATACTTTGTCTGTTCAACATTGCATTACATTCCATAAGATTCTCAAGACACAGAATATGGTCTACTGAACATTGCACTACATTACATATAATTCTCACGTAATGACCAACAGAGACAAGCTTCTGTCATTCGTGAATACATATTACCTGTAATTTAGGATAAAGAATTGTAATACTTTTATTAGGTGGAATTAGTTGAGACAACTATGGAATTTCGCGACGATGAACCACCTGGTAAAGAACACGCGCTGAGCACGGTTACAAGTTCCGTGGCTTCATGTTTGAATACCATTACTACTGGCATTTTGACGTTTATCCCCTGCTGTATATTTTTAAAGCCTCTTACGTTTAAGAGGCAATTTTCTATCCAAAGCCGTTTAGTATATCATGTTACAACAACTGACTAGTATCTATTAAGCACTTACTTACATACATACTTAATCAAAGGCAATAGATGGAGCAAAAGCATTATTACCCGTTTTACGTTATCCACTGGTTCATTGCCGCACATTAGGTGAGCTCACTGATCATCTCTATTATATTCTTACTCGATTCACCCACCATTCGGAGATGCTACTCTCCTTAAATTTATGCCAATATTCTCCTCCCACCTATATTTAGATAAGTCTTACTTCCCTCATGACCGGATCTTGTCCAGCACATTTCATCCTCCGCGATTTAAATAACTTTACTCTATTCGGTGAAGGATCCAAGTTATGAAGCTATTCATTTTTTTTAATTTTCCCATATATATATATTCCTAAGCACAATGTTTTCAGATTTTTTCTTCACGATGAGGAACAGGCAAGCTATAACAACCGCATAATACAACAGGCACTATAATATTATCCTAGTTTATTTTTTATTTATTGGATAGACGGAAAGATAGAAATTCATGAAATCCATAAAACAGCATTTCCTTATTTCAGGCGACATTTATTTACTACCTTAATAATAGTTGAATCGGCAAATAGTGCTACCACATATTTGAATTTCTCCGCTTGTACGTGTAATGCTTTTCTGATATTGTGTAACGCATTATTTTGACACTTCAGAACCATTTACTTAGTCAAAATACCCAATAAACACAGACGTATGCAAAATTATTCAAACTGGAATAAAGAAATCTTGTTATATGTTCTTTTCTTTGTTTCCAGATATCGGGCACCACAAATGTTCCCAAGATGTTGAAAAGAGTGGATCTACGCGAGATTTGGAGGTATAAGTTGAGTATCACAGACCATTCGTATAGATGCATGATATACACTTCCCTCTATTTGTCCCTCTGATACTCTTATTTTCAATTCTGTCTCTTAGTCAAGCTCTTCGCTGGACTCCAAATCTGACTTTGAAAACATGACTATGGAGATGCGTGTGTTGGAACGTGGGAATGACCCAGAGGAGACTGGGTGCGATGCTTAGTCCGGTGCTGAGTTCGCTACTTAGCCTCACCCTGAGTCAAACCATTAGTAGGATCCGATCCATAGTGTGACTCTCAGCCGGCCCTAACGTAACTGGGTGCTCACAGTCACATTCGACCGTATGCAGAGACACTCGGTTAGCCTTACTGGACGGATCCGCCCTGAACAAGCGGCTCCGATTCAGTAAGCCATCATAAACGACCGAGGGAGTTGGCATGCTGACCACATGCCCCCCAACGCTGTCATCTGACTATCTGACTAGTTAAGATGAAGCACGGTCGGATGGTTGGCCTAGTCCCGAAATTATGCGGGACGTTAAGCCATGGATTTTTCTTAGTCAATTCTGAGTTCGACTTTTAGCCCAACTCTGAGCAGACATGTTTCTATACTTTCTGCTTGCCGGTTATCACCGGAACCCGACGAGTTGCCCCTTGTGAAAACTCAATGTTAAACAATAAAGGATTTTTTTATCTTTCGCAGGATTTTTCCGGACATAATAGACTGGTGAAGAATTACTTCTGAGCATAGAGTTAGTCACTTGCATAGTCACTCGGCGATACTAGGTAAGCTTCATCGAACATAGCAAGGTAAGAAAGTATTTAAATTTTATTCAAAACTTTGTATTTCGCAAACGTCACTGTTATGAGGACTTCTGGATTCGAAGTTCCGTCTTATAAAGAAAATTATAAATCCTTGTCAGACTCGTAAAGATCAGAGATGACAGCGGTTTCAACGTATGCTTTAACATAAGAATATTATGGGACAAACACCCCTATGACACTGGGACCCACGACCTTCTGCATTCCGTGCCACAGGTTTACCAATTGTGCTAGTCAGAGCTCGATTTAACATTTAGGATACAATCATAGAGTATTGTATCTGTTGAGCATTGCACTGCATTACATAGTATTCTTTTGCATTGTTCTACAGGGACATTATTTTGTAATTCATGAATACATATATCTCTTTACTTTATAAATAGGTGTATTATGGGTATTCTCTTACTTTATTCTTCGGTGGAAAGTGAAATGACCAACCTCGAAATTACCAGTGACGATATATGCTCTATGCCCAATGGAAGTCCCGTGGTTCCATATAATATATTTCATATTTGTTTCTACTAACTTTATTATCATTCTTATATTTGATTATATATGGTCTTCTATGTATCAAGGATTTCCTTAAAATTCATCGATTTCAGTACTACGGTTCTAAAAGCATCTTATGTAATACACTAATAAATTGTTCCCCGTCCCTTAATATGTTCCTGCATAGAGTACAGGGCATTACTTTAACCAATGCACATTCGGTTTTCTAAGACTAAACTATATGACTGCCACGACTATAAAATATCAAAGTTAGCTATCATGGAATAAAATAGTTTAAAACCTAGTAATAATGTATGTCGTATGTTTCACACCTTCAAAAAGCAGTGACAATGCTAATGACAAACTGAAACCAAACTTTGCCTAGCAACGAACAGCTTGTGGCCGAGGAAGGAATTCGCGTTTTTTTAAGACTCCTAAGCATTTCAGTTATTTCTTACAGTCCTTCAACGACAGTAGGTAAGTTCCACTAAACATAGCAATGTGAGAAAGTATTTAAAATAATATAAAATTCTCGAACATTAGTATTATAGGGACTTAAGGGTTAAAAGTTCCCTCCGTATAGAGTATGTATGTCAGTGACCCAGATTTACTAACCGAGCTAGTCGAAACCTGGATTAACAGCGCCAGATGTAACTCTATCCTATGATTGATTCCTTTACTGAATGACACTACGTCATGTACGGTATTTTGAGGGATTTTATTTATTGTTCTGGTGACGGGGTTTAAACTGTTATTAAATACAGTAACTTTAAGATACAAATGTGTATTCATAAACAAAAAAATACTTTGTCTGTTCAACATTGCATTACATTCCATAAGATTCTCAAGACACAGAATATGGTCTACTGAACATTGCACTACATTACATATAATTCTCACGTAATGACCAACAGAGACAAGCTTCTGTCATTCGTGAATACATATTACCTGTAATTTAGGATAAAGAATTGTAATACTTTTATTAGGTGGAATTAGTTGAGACAACTATGGAATTTCGCGACGATGAACCAACTGGTAAAGAACACGCGCTGAGCACGGTTACAAGTTCCGTGGCTTCATGTTTGAATACCATTACTACTGGCATTTTGACGTTTATCCCCTGCTTATATTTTTAAAGCCTCTTACGTTTAAGAGGCAATTTTCTATCCAAAGCCGTTTAGTATATCATGTTACAACAACTGACTAGTATCTATTAAGCACTTACGTACATACATACTTAATCAAAGGCAATAGATGGAGCAAAAGCATTATTACCCGTTTTACGTTATCCACTGGTTCATTGCCGCACATTAGGTGAGCTCACTGATCATCTCTATTATATTCTTACTCGATTCACCCACCTTTCGGAGATGCTACTCTCCTTAAATTTATGCCAATATTCTCCTCCCACCTATATTTAGATAAGTCTTACTTCCCTCATGACCGGATCTTGTCCAGCACATTTCATCCTCCGCGATTTAAATAACTTTACTCTATTCGGTGAAGGATCCAAGTTATGAAGCTATTCATTTTTTTTAATTTTCCCATATATATATATTCCTAAGCACAATGTTTTCAGATTTTTTCTTCACGATGAGGAACAGGCAAGCTATAACAACCGCATAATACAACAGGCACTATAATATTATCCTAGTTTATTTTTTATTTATTGGATAGACGGAAAGATAGAAATTCATGAAATCCATAAAACAGCATTTCCTTATTTCAGGCGACATTTATTTACTACCTTAATAATAGTTGAATCGGCAAATAGTGCTACCACATATTTGAATTTCTCCGCTTGTACGTGTAATGCTTTTCTGATATTGTGTAACGCATTATTTTGACACTTCAGAACCATTTACTTAGTCAAAATACCCAATAAACACAGACGTATGCAAAATTATTCAAACTGGAATAAAGAAATCTTGTTATATGTTCTTTTCTTTGTTTCCAGATATCGGGCACCACAAATGTTCCCAAGATGTTGAAAAGAGTGGATCTACGCGAGATTTGGAGGTATAAGTTGAGTATCACAGACCATTCGTATAGATGCATGATATACACTTCCCTCTATTTGTCCCTCTGATACTCTTATTTTCAATTCTGTCTCTTAGTCAAGCTCTTCGCTGGACTCCAAACTGACTTTGAAAACATGACTATGGAGATGCGTGCGTTGGAACGTGGGAATGACCCAGAGGAGACTGGGTGCGATGCTTAGTCCGGTGCTGAGTTCGCTACTTAGCCTCACCCTGAGTCAAACCATTAGTAGGATCCGATCCATAGTGTGACTCTCAGCCGGCCCTAACGTAACTGGGTGCTCACAGTCACATTCGACCGTATGCAGAGACACTCGGTTAGCCTTACTGGACGGATCCGCCCTGAACAAGCGGCTCCGAATCAGTAAGCCATCATAAACGACCGAGGGAGTTGGCATGCTGACCACATGCCCCCCAACGCTGTCATCTGACTATCTGACTAGTTAAGATGAAGCACGGTCGGATGGTTGGCCTAGTCCCGAAATTATGCGGGACGTTAAGCCATGGATTTTTCTTAGTCAATTCTGAGTTCGACTTTTAGCCCAACTCTGAGCAGACATGTTTCTATACTTTCTGCTTGCCGGTTATCACCGGAACCCGACGAGTTGCCCCTTGTGAAAACTCAATGTTAAACAATAAAGGATTTTTTTATCTTTCGCAGGATTTTTCCGGACATAATAGACTGGTGAAGAATTACTTCTGAGCATAGAGTTAGTCACTTGCATAGTCACTCGGCGATACTAGGTAAGCTTCATCGAACATAGCAAGGTAATAAAGTATTTAAATTTTATTCAAAACTTTGTATTTCGCAAACGTCACTGTTATGAGGACTTCTGGATTCGAAGTTCCGTCTTATAAAGAAAATTATAAATCCTTGTCAGACTCGTATAGATCAGAGATGACAGCGGTTTCAACGTATGCTTTAACATAAGAATATTATGGGACAAACACCCCTATGACACTGGGACCCACGACCTTCTGCATTCCGTGCCACAGGTTTACCAATTGTGCTAGTCAGAGCTCGATTTAACATTTAGGATACAATCATAGAGTATTGTATCTGTTGAGCATTGCACTGCATTACATAGTATTCTTTTGCATTGTTCTACAGGGACATTATTTTGTAATTCATGAATACATATATCTCTTTACTTTATAAATAGGTGTATTATGGGTATTCTTACTTTATTCTCCGGTGGAAAGTGAAATGACCAACCTCGAAATTACCAGTGACGATAGATGCTCTATGCCCAATGGAAGTCCCGTGTTTCCATATAATATATTTCATATTTGTTTCTACTAACTTTATTATCATTCTTATATTTGATTATATATGGTCTTCAATGTATCAAGGATTTCCTTAAAATTCATCGATTTCAGTACTACGGTTCTAAAAGCATCTTATGTAATACACTAATAAATTGTTCCCCGTCTCTTAATATGTTCCTGCATAGAGTACAGGGAATTACTTAAACCAATGCACATTCGGTTTTCTAAGACTAAACTATATGACTGCCACGACTATAAAATATCAAAGTTAGCTATCATGGAATAAAATAGTTTAAAACCTAGTAATAATGTATGTCGTATGTTTCACACCTTCAAAAAGCAGTGACAATGCTAATGACAAACTGAAACCAAACTTTGCCTAGCAACGAACAGCTTGTGGCCGAGGAAGGAATTCGCGTTTTTCTATGACTCCTAAGCATTTCAGTTATTTCTTACAGTCCTTCAACGACACTAGGTAAGTTCCACTAAACATAGCAATGTGAGAAAGTATTTAAAATAATATGAAATTCTCGAACATTAGTGATATAGGGACTTAAGGGTTAAAAGTTCCCTCCGTATAGAGTATGTATGTCAGTGACCCAGATTTACTAACTGAGCTAGTCGAAAGCTGGATTAACAGCGCCAGATGTAACTCTATCCTATGATTGATCCCTTTACTGAATGACACTACGTCATGTACGGTATTTTGAGGGATTTTATTTATTGTTCTGGTGACGGGTTTTAAACTGTTATTAAATACAGTAACTTTAAGATACAAATGTGTATTCATAAACAAAAAAATACTTTGTCTGTTCAACATTGCATTACATTCCATAAGATTCTCAAGACACAGAATATGGTCTACTGAACATTGCACTACATTACATATAATTCTCACGTAATGACCAACAGAGACAAGCTTCTGTCATTCGTGAATACATATTACCTGTAATTTAGGATAAAGAATTTTAATACTTTTATTAGGTGGAATTAGTTGAGACAACTATGGAATTTCGCGACGATGAATCACCTGGTAAAGAACACGCGCTGAGCACGGTTACAAGTTCCGTGGCTTCATGCTTGAATGCCATTACTACTGGCATTTTGACGTTTATCCCCTGCTGTATATTTTTAAAGCCTCTTACGTTTAAGAGGCAATTTTCCATCCAAAGCCGTTTAGTATATCATGTTACAACAACTGACTAGTATCTATTAAGCACTTACTTACATACATACTTAATCAAAGGCAATAGATGGAGCAAAAGCATTATTACCCGTTTTACGTTATCCACTGGTTCATTGCCGCACATTAGGCGAGCTCACTGATCATCTCTATTATATGCTTACTCGATTCATCCACCTTTCGGAGATGCTACTCTCCTTAAATTTATGCCAATATTCTCCTCCCACCTATATTTAGATAAGTCTTACTTCCCTCATGACCGGATCTTGTCCAGCACATTTCATCCTCCGCGATTTAAATAACTTTACTCTATTCGGTGAAGGATCCAAGTTATGAAGCTATTCATTTTTTTAATTTTCCCATATATATATTCCTAAGCACAATGTTTTCAGATTTTTTCTTCACGATGAGGAACAGGCAAGCTATAACAACCGCATAATACAACAGGCACTATAATATTATCCTAGTTTATTTTTTATTTATTGGATAGACGGAAAGATAGAAATTCATGAAATCCATAAAACAGAATTTCCTTATTTCAGGCGACATTTATTTACTACCTTAATAATAGTTGAATCGTCAAATAGTGCTACCACATATTTGAATTTCTCCGCTTGTACGTGTAATGCTTTTCTGATATTGTGTAACGCATTATTTTGACATTTCAGAACCATTTACTTAGTCAAAATACCCAATAAACACAGACGTATGCAAAATTATTCAAACTGGAATAAAGAAATCTTGTTATATGTTCTTTTCTTTGTTTCCAGATATCGGGCACCACAAATGTTCCCAAGATGTTGAAAAGAGTGGATCTACGCGAGATTTGGAGGTATAAGTTGAGTATCACAGACCATTCGTATAGATGCATGATATACACTTCCCTCTATTTGTCCCTCTGATACTCTTATTTTCAATTCTGTCTCTTAGTCAAGCTCTTCGCTGGACTCCAAATCTGACTTTGAAAACATGACTATGGAGATGCGTGCGTTGGAACGTGGGAATGACCCAGAGGAGACTGGGTGCGATGCTTAGTCCGGTGCTGAGTTCGCTACTTAGCCTCACCCTGAGTCAAACCATTAGTAGGATCCGATCCATAGTGTGACTCTCAGCCGGCCCTAACGTAACTGGGTGCTCACAGTCACATTCGACCGTATGCAGAGACACTCGGTTAGCCTTACTGGACGGATCCGCCCTGAACAAGCGGCTCCGATTCAGTAAGCCATCATAAACGACCGAGGGAGTTGGCATGCTGACCACATGCCCCCCAACGCTGTCATCTGACTATCTGACTAGTTAAGATAAAGCACGGTCGGATGGTTGGCCTAGTCCCGAAATTATGCGGGACGTTAAGCCATGGATTTTTCTTAGTCAATTCTGAGTTCGACTTTTAGCCCAACTCTGAGCAGACATGTTTCTATACTTTCTGCTTGCCGGTTATCACCGGAACCCGACGAGTTGCCCCTTGTGAAAACTCAATGTTAAACAATAAAGGATTTTTTAATCTTTCGCAGGATTTTTCCGGACATAATAGACTGGTGAAGAATTACTTCTGAGCATAGAGTTAGTCACTTGCATAGTCACTCGGCGATACTAGGTAAGCTTCATCGAACATAGCAAGGTAAGAAAGTATTTAAATTTTATTCAAAACTTTGTATTTCGCAAACGTCACTGTTATGAGGACTTCTGGATTCGAAGTTCCGTCTTATAAAGAAAATTATAAATCCTTGTCAGACTCGTATAGATTAGAGATGACAGCGGTTTCAACGTATGCTTTAACATAAGAATAATATGGGACAAACACCCCCATGACACTGGGACCCACGACCTTCTGCATTCCGTGCCACAGGTTTACCAATTGTGCTAGTCAGAGCTCGATTTAACATTTAGGATACAATCATAGAGTATTGTATCTGTTGAGCATTGCACTGCATTACATAGTATTCTTTTGCATTGTTCTACAGGGACATTATTTTGTAATTCATGAATACATATATCTCTTTACTTTATAAATAGGTGTATTATGGGTATTCTCTTACTTTATTCTTCGGTGGAAAGTGAAATGACCAACCTCGAAATTACCAGTGACGATAGATGCTCTATGCCCAATGGAAGTCCCGTGGTTCCATATAATATATTTCATATTTGTTTCTACTAACTTTATTATCATTCTTATATTTGATTATATATGGTCTTCTATGTATCAAGGATTTCCTTAAAATTCATCGATTTCAGTACTACGGTTCTAAAAGCATCTTATGTAATACACTAATAATTTGTTCCCCGTCCCTTAATATGTTCCTGCATAGAGTACAGGGCATTACTTTAACCAATGCACATTCGGTTTTCTAAGACTAAACTATATGACTGCCACGACTATAAAATATCAAAGTTAGCTATCATGGAATAAAATAGTTTAAAACCTAGTAATAATGTATGTCGTATGTTTCACACCTTCAAAAAGCAGTGACAATGCTAATGACGAACTGAAACCAAACTTTGCCTAGCAACGAACAGCTTGTGGCCGAGGAAGGAATTCGCGTTTTTTTAAGACTCCTAAGCATTTCAGTTATTTCTTACAGTCCTTCAACGACACTAGGTAAGTTCCACTAAACATAGCAATGTGAGAAAGTATTTAAAATAATATAAAATTCTCGAACATTAGTATTATAGGGACTTAAGGGTTAAAAGTTCCCTCCGTATAGAGTATGTATGTCAGTGACCCAGATTTACTAACGGAGCTAGTCGAAAGCTGGATTAACAGCGCCAGATGTAACTCTATCCTATGATTGATTCCTTTACTGAATGACACTACGTCATGTACGGTATTTTGAGGGATTTTATTTATTGTTCTGGTGACGGGGTTTAAACTGTTATTAAATACAGTAACTTTAAGATACAAATGTGTATTCATAAACAAAAAAATACTTTGTCTGTTCAACATTGCATTACATTCCATAAGATTCTGAAGACACAGAATATGGTCTACTGAACATTGCACTACATTACATATAATTCTCACGTAATGACCAACAGAGACAAGCTTCTGTCATTCGTGAATACATATTACCTGTAATTTAGGATAAAGAATTTTAATACTTTTATTAGGTGGAATTAGTTGAGACAACTATGGAATTTCGCGACGATGAACCACCTGGTAAAGAACACGCGCTGAGCACGGTTACAAGTTCCGTGGCTTCATGTTTGAATACCATTACTACTGGCATTTTGACGTTTATCCCCTGCTGTATATTTTTAAAGCCTCTTACGTTTAAGAGGCAATTTTCTATCCAAAGCCGTTTAGTATATCATGTTACAACAACTGACTAGTATCTATTAAGCACTTACTTACATACATACTTAATCAAAGGCAATAGATGGAGCAAAAGCATTATTACCCGTTTTACGTTATCCACTGGTTCATTGCCGCACATTAGGTGAGCTCACTGATCATCTCTATTATATGCTTACTCGATTCACCCACCTTTCGGAGATGCTACTCTCCTTAAATTTATGCCAATATTCTCCTCCCACCTATATTTAGATAAGTCTTACTTCCCTCATGACCGGATCTTGTCCAGCACATTTCATCCTCCGCGATTTAAATAACTTTACTCTATTCGGTGAAGGATCCAAGTTATGAAGCTATTCATTTTTTTTAATCTTCCCATATATATATTCCTAAGCACAATGTTTTCAGATTTTTTCTTCACGATGAGGAACAGGCAAGCTATAACAACCGCATAATACAACAGGCACTATAATATTATCCTAGTTTATTTTTTATTTATTGGATAGACGGAAAGATAGAAATTCATGAAATCCATAAAACAGAATTTCCTTATTTCAGGCGACATATATTTACTACCTTAATAATAGTTGAATCGGCAAATAGTGCTACCACATATTTGAATTTCTCCGCTTGTACGTGTAATGCTTTTCTGATATTGTGTAACGCATTATTTTGACACTTCAGAACCATTTACTTAGTCAAAATACCCAATAAACACAGACGTATGCAAAATTATTCAAACTGGAATAAAGAAATCTTGTTATATGTTCTTTTCTTTGTTTCCAGATATCGGGCACCACAAATGTTCCCAAGATGTTGAAAAGAGTGGATCTACGCGAGATTTGGAGGTATAAGTTGAGTATCACAGACCATTCGTATAGATGCATGATATACACTTCCCTCTATTTGTCCCTCTGATACTCTTATTTTCAATTCTGTCTCTTAGTCAAGCTCTTCGCTGGACTCCAAATCTGACTTTGAAAACATGACTATGGAGATGCGTGCGTTGGAACGTGGGAATGACCCAGAGGAGACTGGGTGCGATGCTTAGTCCGGTGCTGAGTTCGCTACTTAGCCTCACCCTGAGTCAAACCATTAGTAGGATCCGATCCATAGTGTGACTCTCAGCCGGCCCTAACGTAACTGGGTGCTCACAGTCACATTCGACCGTATGCAGAGACACTCGGTTAGCCTTACTGGACGGATCCGCCCTGAACAAGCGGCTCCGATTCAGTAAGCCATCATAAACGACCGAGGGAGTTGGCATGCTGACCACATGCCCCCCAACGCTGTCATCTGACTATCTGACTAGTTAAGATGAAGCACGGTCGGATGGTTGGCCTAGTCCCGAAATTATGCGGGACGTTAAGCCATGGATTTTTCTTAGTCAATTCTGAGTTCGACTTTTAGCCCAACTCTGAGCAGACATGTTTCTATACTTTCTGCTTGCCGGTTATCACCGGAACCCGACGAGTTGCCCCTTGTGAAAACTCAATGTTAAACAATAAAGGATTTTTTTATCTTTCGCAGGATTTTTCCGGACATAATAGACTGGTGAAGAATTACTTCTGAGCATAGAGTTAGTCACTTGCATAGTCACTCGGCGATACTAGGTAAGCTTCATCGAACATAGCAAGGTAAGAAAGTATTTAAATTTTATTCAAAACTTTGTATTTCGCAAACGTCACTGTTATGAGGACTTCTGGATTCGAAGTTCCGTCTTATAAAGAAAATTATAAATCCTTGTCAGACTCGTATAGATCAGAGATGACAGCGGTTTCAACGTATGGTTTAACATAAGAATATTATGGGACAAACACCCCTATGACACTGGGACCCACGACCTTCTGCATTCCGTGCCACAGGTTTACCAATTGTGCTAGTCAGAGCTCGATTTAACATTTAGGATACAATCATAGAGTACTGTATCTGTTGAGCATTGCACTGCATTACATAGTATTCTTTTGCATTGTTCTACAGGGACATTATTTTGTAATTCATGAATACATATATCTCTTTACTTTATAAATAGGTGTATTATGGGTATTCTTACTTTATTCTTCGGTGGAAAGTGAAATGACCAACCTCGAAATTACCAGTGACGATAGATGCTCTATGCCCAATGGAAGTCCCGTGTTTCCATATAATATATTTCATATTTGTTTCTACTAACTTTATTATCATTCTTATATTTGATTATATATGGTCTTCAATGTATCAAGGATTTCCTTAAAATTCATCGATTTCAGTACTACGGTTCTAAAAGCATCTTATGTAATACACTAATAAATTGTTCCCCGTCCCTTAATATGTTCCTGCATAGAGTACAGGGCATTACTTTAACCAATGCACATTCGGTTTTCTAAGACTAAACTATATGACTGCCACGACTATAAAATATCAAAGTTAGCTATCATGGAATAAAATAGTTTAAAACCTAGTAATAATGTATGTCGTATGTTTCACACCTTCAAAAAGCAGTGACTATGCTAATGACAAACTGAAACCAAACTTTGCCTAGCAACGAACAGCTTGTGGCCGAGGAAGGAATTCGCGTTTTTTTAAGACTCCTAAGCATTTCAGTTATTTCTTACAGTCCTTCAACGACACTAGGTAAGTTCCACTAAACATAGCAATGTGAGAAAGTATTTAAAATAATATAAAATTCTCGAACATTAGTATTATAGGGACTTAAGGGTTAAAAGTTCCCTCCGTATAGAGTATGTATGTCAGTGACCCAGATTTACTAACTGAGCTAGTCGAAAGCTGGATTAACAGCGCCAGATGTAACTCTATCCTATGATTGATTCCTTTACTGAATGACACTACGTCATGTACGGTATTTTGAGGGATTTTATTTATTGTTCTGGTGACGGGGTTTAAACTGTTATTAAATACAGTAAGTTTAAGATACAAATGTGTATTCATAAACAAAAAAATACTTTGTCTGTTCAACATTGCATTACATTCCATAAGATTCTCAAGACACAGAATATGGTCTACTGAACATTGCACTACATTACATATAATTCTCACGTAATGACCAACAGAGACAAGCTTCTGTCATTCGTGAATACATATTACCTGTAATTTAGGATAAAGAATTTTAATACTTTTATTAGGTGGAATTAGTTGAGACAACTATGGAATTTCGCGACGATGAACCACCTGGTAAAGAACACGCGCTGAGCACGGTTACAAGTTCCGTGGCTTCATGTTTGAATACCATTACTACTGGCATTTTGACGTTTATCCCCTGCTGTATATTTTTAAAGCCTCTTACGTTTAAGAGGCAATTTTCTATCCAAAGCCGTTTAGTATATCATGTTACAACAACTGACTAGTATCTATTAAGCACTTACTTACATACATACTTAATCAAAGGCAATAGATGGAGCAAAAGCATTATTACCCGTTTTACGTTATCCACTGGTTCATTGCCGCACATTAGGTGAGCTCACTGATCATCTATATTATATGCTTACTCGATTCACCCACCTTTCGGAGATGCTACTCTCCTTAAATTTATGCCAATATTCTCCTCCCACCTATATTTAGATAAGTCTTACTTCCCTCATGACCGGATCTTGTCCAGCACATTTCATCCTCCGCGATTTAAATACCTTTACTCTATTCGGTGAAGGATCCAAGTTATGAAGCTATTCATTTTTTAATTTTCCCATATATATATTCCTAAGCACAATGTTTTCAGATTTTTTCTTCACGATGAGGAACAGGCAAGCTATAACAACGGCATAATACAACAGGCACTATAATATTATCCTAGTTTATTTTTTATTTATTGGATAGACGGAAAGATAGAAATTCATGAAATCCATAAAACAGCATTTCCTTATATCAGGCGACATTTAATTAATACCTTAATAATAGTTGAATCTGCAAATAGTGCTACCACATATTTGAATTTCTCCGCTTGTACGTGTAATGCTTTTCTGATATTGTGTAACGCATTATTTTGACACTTCAGAACCATTTACTTAGTCAAAATACCCAATAAACACAGACGTATGCAAAATTATTCAAACTGGAATAAAGAAATCTTGTTATATGTTCTTTTCTTTGTTTCCAGATATCGGGCACCACAAATGTTCCCAAGATGTTGAAAAGAGTGGATCTACGCGAGATTTGGAGGTATAAGTTGAGTATCACAGACCATTCGTATAGATGCATGATATACACTTCCCTCTATTTGTCCCTCTGATACTCTTATTTTCAATTCTGTCTCTTAGTCAAGCTCTTCGCTGGACTCCAAATCTGACTTTGAAAACATGACTATGGAGATGCGTGCGTTGGAACGTGGGAATGACCCAGAGGAGACTGGGTGCGATGCTTAGTCCGGTGCTGAGTTCGCTACTTAGCCTCACCCTGAGTCAAACCATTAGTAGGATCCGATCCATAGTGTGACTCTCAGCCGGCCCTAACGTAACTGGGTGCTCACAGTCACATTCGACCGTATGCAGAGACACTCGGTTAGCCTTACTGGACGGATCCGCCCTGAACAAGCGGCTCCGATTCAGTAAGCCATCATAAACGACCGAGGGAGTTGGCATGCTGACCACATGCCCCCCAACGCTGTCATCTGACTATCTGACTAGTTAAGATGAAGCACGGTCGGATGGTTGGCCTAGTCCCGAAATTATGCGGGACGTTAAGCCATGGATTTTTCTTAGTCAATTCTGAGTTCGACTTTTAGCCCAACTCTGAGCAGACATGTTTCTATACTTTCTGCTTGCCGGTTATCACCGGAACCCGACGAGTTGCCAATTGTGAAAACTCAATGTTAAACAACAAAGGATTTTTTTATCTTTCGCAGGATTTTTCCGGACATAATAGACTGGTGAAGAATTACTTCTGAGCATAGAGTTAGTCACTTGCATAGTCACTCGGCGATACTAGGTAAGCTTCATCGAACATAGCAAGGTAAGAAAGTATTTAAATTTTATTCAAAACTTTGTATTTCGCAAACGTCACTGTTATGAGGACTTCTGGATTCGAAGTTCCGTCTTATAAAGAAAATTATAAATCCTTGTCAGACTCGTATAGATCAGAGATGGCAGCGGTTTCAACGTATGCTTTAACATAAGAATATTATGGGACAAACACCCCTATGACACTGGGACCCACGACCTTCTGCATTCCGTGCCACAGGTTTACCAATTGTGCTAGTCAGAGCTCGATTTAACATTTAGGATACAATCATAGAGTATTGTATCTGTTGAGCATTGCACTGAATTACATAGTATTCTTTTGCATTGTTCTACAGGGACATTATTTTGTAATTCATGAATACATATATCTCTTTACTTTATAAATAGGTGTATTTTGGGTATTCTCTTACTTCATTCTTCGGTGGAAAGTGAAATGACCAACCTCGAAATTACCAGTGACGATAGATGCTCTATGCCCAATGGAAGTCCCGTGGTTCCATATAATATATTTCATATTTGTTTCTACTAACTTTATTATCATTCTTATATTTGATTATATATGGTCTTCTATGTATCAAGGATTTCCTTAAAATTCATCGATTTCAGTACTACGGTTCTAAAAGCATCTTATGTAATACACTAATAAATTGTTCCCCGTCCCTTAATATGTTCCTGCATAGAGTACAGGGCATTACTTTAACCAATGCACATTCGGTTTTCTAAGACTAAACTATATGACTGCCACGACTATAAAATATCAAAGTTAGCTATCATGGAATAAAATAGTTTAAAACCTAGTAATAATGTATGTCGTATGTTTCACACCTTCAAAAAGCAGTGACAATGCTAATGACAAACTGAAACCAAACTTTGCCTAGCAACGAACAGCTTGTGGCCGAGGAAGGAATTCGCGTTTTTTTAAGACTCCTAAGCATTTCAGTTATTTCTTACAGTCCTTCAACGACACTAGGTAAGTTCCACTAAACATAGCAATGTGAGAAAGTATTTAAAATAATATAAAATTCTCGAACATTAGTATTATAGGGACTTAAGGGTTAAAAGTTCCCTCCGTATAGAGTATGTATGTCAGTGACCCAGATTTACTAACTGAGCTAGTCGAAAGCTGGATTAACAGCGCCAGATGTAACTCTATCCTATGATTGATTCCTTTACTGAATGACACTACGTCATGTACGGTATTTTGAGGGATTTTATTTATTGTTCTGGTGACGGGGTTTAAACTGTTATTAAATACAGTAACTTTAAGATACAAATGTGTATTCATAAACAAAAAAATACTTTGTCTCTTCAACATTGCATTACATTCCATAAGATTCTCAAGACACAGAATATGGTCTACTGAACATTGCACTACATTACATATAATTCTCACGTAATGACCAACAGAGACAAGCTTCTGTCATTCGTGAATACATATTACCTGTAATTTAGGATAAAGAATTTTAATACTTTTATTAGGTGGAATTAGTTGAGACAACTATGGAATTTCGCGACGATGAACCACCTGGTAAAGAACACGCGCTGAGCACGGTTACAAGTTCCGTGGCTTCATGTTTGAATACCATTACTACTGGCATTTTGACGTTTATCCCCTGCTGTATATTTTTAAAGCCTCTTACGTTTAAGAGGCAATTTTCTATCCAAAGCCGTTTAGTATATCATGTTACAACAACTGACTAGTATCTATTAAGCACTTACTTACATACATACTTAATCAAAGGCAATAGATGGAGCAAAAGCATTATTACCCGTTTTACGTTATCCACTGGTTCATTGCCGCACATTAGGTGAGCTCACTGATCATCTATATTATATGCTTACTCGATTCACCCACCTTTCGGAGATGCTACTCTCCTTAAATTTATGCCAATATTCTCCTCCCACCTATATTTAGATAAGTCTTACTTCCCTCATGACCGGATCTTGTCCAGCACATTTCATCCTCCGCGATTTAAATACCTTTACTCTATTCGGTGAAGGATCCAAGTTATGAAGCTATTCATTTTTTAATTTTCCCATATATATATTCCTAAGCACAATGTTTTCAGATTTTTTCTTCACGATGAGGAACAGGCAAGCTATAACAACGGCATAATACAACAGGCACTATAATATTATCCTAGTTTATTTTTTATTTATTGGATAGACGGAAAGATAGAAATTCATGAAATCCATAAAACAGCATTTCCTTATATCAGGCGACATTTAATTAATACCTTAATAATAGTTGAATCTGCAAATAGTGCTACCACATATTTGAATTTCTCCGCTTGTACGTGTAATGCTTTTCTGATATTGTGTAACGCATTATTTTGACACTTCAGAACCATTTACTTAGTCAAAATACCCAATAAACACAGACGTATGCAAAATTATTCAAACTGGAATAAAGAAATCTTGTTATATGTTCTTTTCTTTGTTTCCAGATATCGGGTACCACAAATGTTCCCAAGATGTTGAAAAGAGTGGATCTACGCGAGATTTGGAGGTATAAGTTGAGTATCACAGACCATTCGTATAGATGCATGATATACACTTCCCTCTATTTGTCCCTCTGATACTCTTATTTTCAATTCTGTCTCTTAGTCAAGCTCTTCGCTGGACTCCAAATCTGACTTTGAAAACATGACTATGGAGATGCGTGCGTTGGAACGTGGGAATGACCCAGAGGAGACTGGGTGCGATGCTTAGTCCGGTGCTGAGTTCGCTACTTAGCCTCACCCTGAGTCAAACCATTAGTAGGATCCGATCCATAGTGTGACTCTCAGCCGGCCCTAACGTAACTGGGTGCTCACAGTCACATTCGACCGTATGCAGAGACACTCGGTTAGCCTTACTGGACGGATCCGCCCTGAACAAGCGGCTCCGATTCAGTAAGCCATCATAAACGACCGAGGGAGTTGGCATGCTGACCACATGCCCCCCAACGCTGTCATCTGACTATCTGACTAGTTAAGATGAAGCACGGTCGGATGGTTGGCCTAGTCCCGAAATTATGCGGGACGTTAAGCCATGGATTTTTCTTAGTCAATTCTGAGTTCGACTTTTAGCCCAACTCTGAGCAGACATATTTCTATACTTTCTGCTTGCCGGTTATCACCGGAACCCGACGAGTTGCCCCTTGTGAAAACTCAATGTTAAACAACAAAGGATTTTTTTATCTCTCGCAGGATTTTTCCGGACATAATAGACTGGTGAAGAATTACTTCTGAGCATAGAGTTAGTCACTTGCATAGTCACTCGGCGATACTAGGTAAGCTTCATCGAACATAGCAAGGTAAGAAAGTATTTAAATTTTATTCAAAACTTTGTATTTCGCAAACGTCACTGTTATGAGGACTTCTGGATTCGAAGTTCCGTCTTATAAAGAAAATTATAAATCCTTGTCAGACTCGTATAGATCAGAGATGACAGCGGTTTCAACGTATGCTTTAACATAAGAATATTATGGGACAAACACCCCTATGACACTGGGACCCACGACCTTCTGCATTCCGTGCCACAGGTTTACCAATTGTGCTAGTCAGAGCTCGATTTAACATTTAGGATACAATCATAGAGTATTGTATCTGTTGAGCATTGCACTGCATTACATAGTATTCTTTTGCATTGTTCTACAGGGACATTATTTTGTAATTCATGAATACATATATCTCTTTACTTTATAAATAGGTGTATTATGGGTATTCTTACTTTATTCTTCGGTGGAAAGTGAAATGACCAACCTCGAAATTACCAGTGACGATAGATGCTCTATGCCCAATGGAAGTCCCGTGTTTCCATATAATATATTTCATATTTGTTTCTACTAACTTTATTATCATTCTTATATTTGATTATATATGGTCTTCAATGTATCAAGGATTTCCTTAAAATTCATCGATTTCAGTACTACGGTTCTAAAAGCATCTTATGTAATACACTAATAAATTGTTCCCCGTCTCTTAATATGTTCCTGCATAGAGTACAGGGAATTACTTAAACCAATGCACATTCGGTTTTCTAAGACTAAACTATATGACTGCCACGACTATAAAATATCAAAGTTAGCTATCATGGAATAAAATAGTTTAAAACCTAGTAATAATGTATGTCGTATGTTTCACACCTTAAAAAAGCAGTGGCAATGCTAATGACAAACTGAAACCAAACTTTGCCTAGCAACGAACAGCTTGTGGCCGAGGAAGGAATTCGCGTTTTTCTATGACTCCTAAGCATTTCAGTTATTTCTTACAGTCCTTCAACGACACTAGGTAAGTTCCACTAAACATAGCAATGTGAGAAAGTATTTAAAATAATATAAAATTCTCGTACATTAGTATTATAGGGACTTAAGGGTTAAAAGTTCCCTCCGTATAGAGTATGTATGTCAGTGACCCAGATTTACTAACTGAGCTAGTCGAAAGCTGGATTAACAGCGCCAGATGTAACTCTATCCTATGATTGATTCCTTTACTGAATGACACTACGTCATGTACGGTATTTTGAGGGATTTTATTTATTGTTCTGGTGACGGGGTTTAAACTTGTTATTAAATACAGTAACTTTAAGATACAAATGTGTATTCATAAACAAAAAAATACTTTGTCTGTTCAACATTGCATTACATTCCATAAGATTCTCAAGACACAGAATATGGTCTACTGAACATTGCACTACATTACATATAATTCTCACGTAATGACCAACAGAGACAAGCTTCTGTCATTCGTGAATACATATTACCTGTAATTTAGGATAAAGAATTTTAATACTTTTATTAGGTGGAATTAGTTGAGACAACTATGGAATTTCGTGACGATGAACCACCTGGTAAAGAACACGCGCTGAGCACGGTTACAAGTTCCGTGGCTTCATGTTTGAATACCATTACTACTGGCATTTTGACGTTTATCCCCTGCTGTATATTTTTATAGCCTCTTACGTTTAAGAGGCAATTTTCCATCCAAAGCCGTTTAGTATATCATGTTACAACAACTGACTAGTATCTATTAAGCACTTACTTACATACATACTTAATCAAAGGCAATAGATGGAGCAAAAGCATTATTACCCGTTTTACGTTATCCACTGGTTCATTGCCGCACATTAGGTGAGCTCACTGATCATCTCTATTATATGCTTACTCGATTCACCCACCTTTCGGAGATGCTACTCTCCTTAAATTTATGCCAATATTCTCCTCCCACCTATATTTAGATAAGTCTTACTTCCCTCATGACCGGATCTTGTCCAGCACATTTCATCCTCCGCGATTTAAATAACTTTACTCTATTCGGTGAAGGATCCAAGATATGAAGCTATTCATTTTTTTAATTTTCCCATATATATATTCCTAAGCACAATGTTTTCAGATTTTTTTCTTCACGATGAGGAACAGGCAAGCTATAACAACCGCATAATACAACAGGCACTATAATATTATCCTAGTTTATTTTTTATTTATTGGATAGACGGAAAGATAGAAATTCATGAAATCCATAAAACAGCATTTCCTTATTTCAGGCGACATTTATTTACTACCTTAATAATAGTTGAATCGGCAAATAGTGCTACCACATATTTGAATTTCTCCGCTTGTACGTGTAATGCTTTTCTGATATTGTGTAACGCATTATTTTGACACTTCAGAACCATTTACTTAGTCAAAATACCCAATAAACACAGACGTATGCAAAATTATTCAAACTGGAATAAAGAAATCTTGTTATATGTTCTTTTCTTTGTTTCCAGATATCGGGCACCACAAATGTTCCCAAGATGTTGAAAAGAGTGGATCTACGCGAGATTTGGAGGTATAAGTTGAGTATCACAGACCATTCGTATAGATGCATGATATACACTTCCCTCTATTTGTTCCTCTGATACTCTTATTTTCAATTCTGTCTCTTAGTCAAGCTCTTCGCTGGACTCCAAATCTGACTTTGAAAACATGACTATGGAGATGCGTGCGTTGGAACGTGGGAATGACCCAGAGGAGACTGGGTGCGATGCTTAGTCCGGTGCTGAGTTCGCTACTTAGCCTCACCCTGAGTCAAACCATTAGTAGGATCCGATCCATAGTGTGACTCTCAGCCGGCCCTAACGTAACTGGGTGCTCACAGTCACATTCGACCGTATGCAGAGACACTCGGTTAGCCTTACTGGACGGATCCGCCCTGAACAAGCGGCTCCAATTCAGTAAGCCATCATAAACGACCGAGGGAGTTGGCATGCTGACCACATGCCCCCCAACGCTGTCATCTGACTATCTGACTAGTTTAGATGAAGCACGGTCGGATGGTTGGCCTAGTCCCGAAATTATGCGGGACGTTAAGCCATGGATTTTTCTTAGTCAATTCTGAGTTCGACTTTTAGCCCAACTCTGAGCAGACATGTTTCTATACTTTCTGCTTGCCGGTTATCACCGGAACCCGACGAGTTGCCCCTTGTGAAAACTCAATGTTAAACAATAAAGGATTTTTTTATCTTTCGCAGGATTTTTCCGGACATAATAGACTGGTGAAGAATTACTTCTGAGCATAGAGTTAGTCACTTGCATAGTCACTCGGCGATACTAGGTAAGCTTCATCGAACATAGCAAGGTGAGAAAGTATTTAAATTTTATTCAAAACTTTGTATTTCGCAAACGTCACTGTTATGAGGACTTCTGGATTCGAAGTTCCGTCTTATAAAGAAAATTATAAATCCTTGTCAGACTCGTATAGATCAGAGATGACAGCGGTTTCAACGTATGCTTTAACATAAGAATATTATGGGACAAACACCCCTATGACACTGGGACCCACGACCTTCTGCATTCCGTGCCACAGGTTTACCAATTGTGCTAGTCAGAGCTCGATTTAACATTAAGGATACAATCATAGAGTATTGTATCTGTTGAGCATTGCACTGCATTACATAGTATTCTTTTGCATTGTTCTACAGGGACATTATTTTGTAATTCATGAATACATATATCTCTTTACTTTATAAATAGGTGTATTATGGGTATTCTCAAAACTTTATTCTTCGGTGGAAAGTGAAATGACCAACCTCGAAATTACCAGTGACGATAGATGCTCTATGCCCAATGGAAGTCCCGTGGTTCCATATAATATATTTCATATTTGTTTCTACTAACTTTATTATCATTCTTATATTTGATTATATATGGTCTTCTATGTATCAAGGATTTCCTTAAAATTCATCGATTTCAGTACTACGGTTCTAAAAGCATCTTATGTAATACACTAATAAATTGTTCCCCGTCCCTTAATATGTTCCTGCATAGAGTACAGGGCATTACTTTCATTTCAGTTATTTCTTACAGTCCTTCAACGACACCAGGTAAGTTCCACTAAACATAGCAATGTGAGAAAGTATTTAAAATAATATAAAATTCTCGAACATTAGTATTATAGGGACTTAAGGGTTAAAAGTTCCCTCCGTATAGAGTATGTATGTCAGTGACCCAGATTTACTAACCGAGCTAGTCGAAACCTGGATTAACAGCGCCAGATGTAACTCTATCCTATGATTGATTCCTTTACTGAATGACACTACGTCATGTACGGTATTTTGAGGGATTTTATTTATTGTTCTGGTGACGGGGTTTAAACTGTTATTAAATACAGTAACTTTAAGATACAAATGTGTATTCATAAACAAAAAAATACTTTGTCTGTTCAACATTGCATTACATTCCATAAGATTCTCAAGACACAGAATATGGTCTACTGAACATTGCACTACATTACATATAATTCTCACGTAATGACCAACAGAGACAAGCTTCTGTCATTCGTGAATACATATTACCTGTAATTTAGGATAAAGAATTTTAATACTTTTATTAGGTGGAATTAGTTGAGACAACTATGGAATTTCGCGACGATGAACCACCTGGTAAAGAACACGCGCTGAGCACGGTTACAAGTTCCGTGGCTTCATGTTTGAATACCAATACTACTGGCATTCTGACGTTTATCCCCTGCTGTATATTTTTATAGCCTCTTACGTTTAAGAGGCAATTTTCCATCCAAAGCCGTTTAGTATATCATGTTACAACAACTGACTAGTATCTATTAAGCACTTACTTACATACATACTTAATCAAAGGCAATAGATGGAGCAAAAGCATTATTACCCGTTTTACGTTATCCACTGGTTCATTGCCGCACATTAGGTGAGCTCACTGATCATCTCTATTATATGCTTACTCGATTCACCCACCTTTCGGAGATGCTACTCTCCTTAAATTTATGCCAATATTCTCCTCCCACCTATATTTAGATAAGTCTTACTTCCCTCATGACCGGATCTTGTCCAGCACATTTCATCCTCCGCGATTTAAATAACTTTACTCTATTCGGTGAAGGATCCAAGTTATGAAGCTATTCATTTTTTTAATTTTCCCATATATATATTCCTAAGCACAATGTTTTCAGATTTTTTCTTCACGATGAGGAACAGGCAAGCTATAACAACCGCATAATACAACAGGCACTATAATATTATCCTAGTTTATTTTTTATTTATTGGATAGACGGAAAGATAGAAATTCATGAAATCCATAAAACAGCATTTCCTTATTTCAGGCGACATTTATTTACTACCTTAATAATAGTTGAATCGGCAAATAGTGCTACCACATATTTGAATTTCTCCGCTTGTACGTGTAATGCTTTTCTGATATTGTGTAACGCATTATTTTGACACTTCAGAACCATTTACTTAGTCAAAATACCCAATAAACACAGACGTATGCAAAATTATTCAAACTGGAATAAAGAAATCTTGTTATATGTTCTTTTCTTTGTTTCCAGATATCGGGCACCACAAATGTTCCCAAGATGTTGAAAAGAGTGGATCTACGCGAGATTTGGAGGTATAAGTTGAGTATCACAGACCATTCGTATAGATGCATGATATACACTTCCCTCTATTTGTCCCTCTGATACTCTTATTTTCAATTCTGTCTCTTAGTCAAGCTCTTCGCTGGACTCCATATCTGACTTTGAAATCATGACTATGGAGATGCGTGCGTTGGAACGTGGGAATGACCCAGAGGAGACTGGGTGCGATGCTTAGTCCGGTGCTGAGTTCGCTACTTAGCCTCACCCTGAGTCAAACCATTAGTAGGATCCGATCCATAGTGTGACTCTCAGCCGGCCCTAACGTAACTGGGTGCTCACAGTCACATTCGACCGTATGCAGAGACACTCGGTTATCCTTACTGGACGGATCCGCCCTGAACAAGCGGCTCCGATTCAGTAAGCCATCATAAACGACCGAGGGAGTTGGCATGCTGACCACATGCCCCCCAACGCTGTCATCTGACTATCTGACTAGTTAAGATGAAGCACGGTCGGATGGTTGGCCTAGTCCCGAAATTATGCGGGACGTTAAGCCATGGATTTTTCTTAGTCAATTCTGAGTTCGACTTTTAGCCCAACTCTGAGCAGACATGTTTCTATACTTTCTGCTTGCCGGTTATCACCGGAACCCGACGAGTTGCCCCTTGTGAAAACTCAATGTTAAACAATAAAGGATTTTTTTATCTTTCGCAGGATTTTTCCGGACATAATAGACTGGTGAAGAATTACTTCTGAGCATAGAGTTAGTCACTTGCATAGTCACTCGGCGATACTAGGTAAGCTTCATCGAACATAGCAAGGTAAGAAAGTATTTAAATTTTATTCAAAACTTTGTATTTCGCAAACGTCACTGTTATGAGGACTTCTGGATTCGAAGTTCCGTCTTATAAAGAAAATTATAAATCCTTGTCAGACTCGTATAGATCAGAGATGACAGCGGTTTCAACGTATGCTTTAACATAAGAATATTATGGGACAAACACCCCTATGACACTGGGACCCACGACCTTCTGCATTCCGTGCCACAGGTTTACCAATTGTGCTAGTCAGAGCTCGATTTAACATTTAGGATACAATCATAGAGTATTGTATCTGTTGAGCATTGCACTGCATTACATAGTATTCTTTTGCATTGTTCTACAGGGACATTATTTTGTAATTCATGAATACATATATCTCTTTACTTTATAAATAGGTGTATTATGGGTATTCTCTTACTTTATTCTTCGGTGGAAAGTGAAATGACCAACCTCGAAATTACCAGTGACGATAGATGCTCTATGCCCAATGGAAGTCCCGTGGTTCCATATAATATATTTCATATTTGTTTCTACTAACTTTATTATCATTCTTATATTTGATTATATATGGTCTTCTATGTATCAAGGATTTCCTTAAAATTTATCGATTTCAGTACTACGGTTCTAAAAGCATCTTATGTAATACACTAATAAATTGTTCCCCGTCCCTTAATATGTTCCTGCATAGAGTACAGGGCATTACTTTAACCAATGCACATTCGGTTTTCTAAGACTAAACTATATGACTGCCACGACTATAAAATATCAAAGTTAGCTATCATGGAATAAAATAGTTTAAAACCTAGTAATAATGTCGAGGGCTTAGAGTCAGACAACGTTAACTCCCATAACACAACATGGGAGTTAACGTTGTCTGACTCTAAGCCCTCGATGTATGTCGTATGTTTCACACCTTCAAAAAGCAGTGACAAAGCTAATGACAAACTGAAACCAAACTTTGCCTAGCAACGAACAGCTTGTGGCCGAGGAAGGAATTCGCGTTTTTTTAAGACTCCTAAGCATTTCAGTTATTTCTTACAGTCCTTCAACGACACTAGGTAAGTTCCACTAAACATAGCAATGTGAGAAAGTATTTAAAATAATATAAAATTCTCGAACATTAGTATTATAGGGACTTAAGGGTTAAAAGTTCCCTCCGTATAGAGTATGTATGTCAGTGACCCAGATTTACTAACTGAGCTAGTCGAAAGCTGGATTAACAGCGCCAGATGTAACTCTATCCTATGATTGATTCCTTTACTGAATGACACTACGTCATGTACGGTATTTTGAGGGATTTTATTTATTGTTCTGGTGACGGGGTTTAAACTGTTATTAAATACAGTAACTTTAAGATACAAATGTGTATTCATAAACAAAAAAATACTTTGTCTCTTCAACATTGCATTACATTCCATAAGATTCTCAAGACACAGAATATGGTCTACTGAACATTGCACTACATTACATATAATTCTCACGTAATGACCAACAGAGACAAGCTTCTGTCATTCGTGAATACATATTACCTGTAATTTAGGATAAAGAATTTTAATACTTTTATTAGGTGGAATTAGTTGAGACAACTATGGAATTTCGCGACGATGAACCACCTGGTAAAGAACACGCGCTGAGCACGGTTACAAGTTCCGTGGCTTCATGTTTGAATACCATTACTACTGGCATTTTGACGTTTATCCCCTGCTGTATATTTTTAAAGCCTCTTACGTTTAAGAGGCAATTTTCTATCCAAAGCCGTTTAGTATATCATGTTACAACAACTGACTAGTATCTATTAAGCACTTACTTACATACATACTTAATCAAAGGCAATAGATGGAGCAAAAGCATTATTACCCGTTTTACGTTATCCACTGGTTTATTGCCGCACATTAGGTGAGCTCACTGATCATCTATATTATATGCTTACTCGATTCACCCACCTTTCGGAGATGCTACTCTCCTTAAATTTATGCCAATATTCTCCTCCCACCTATATTTAGATAAGTCTTACTTCCCTCATGACCGGATCTTGTCCAGCACATTTCATCCTCCGCGATTTAAATACCTTTACTCTATTCGGTGAAGGATCCAAGTTATGAAGCTATTCATTTTTTAATTTTCCCATATATATATTCCTAAGCACAATGTTTTCAGATTTTTTCTTCACGATGAGGAACAGGCAAGCTATAACAACGGCATAATACAACAGGCACTATAATATTATCCTAGTTTATTTTTTATTTATTGGATAGACGGAAAGATAGAAATTCATGAAATCCATAAAACAGCATTTCCTTATATCAGGCGACATTTAATTAATACCTTAATAATAGTTGAATCTGCAAATAGTGCTACCACATATTTGAATTTCTCCGCTTGTACGTGTAATGCTTTTCTGATATTGTGTAACGCATTATTTTGACACTTCAGAACCATTTACTTAGTCAAAATACCCAATAAACACAGACGTATGCAAAATTATTCAAACTGGAATAAAGAAATCTTGTTATATGTTCTTTTCTTTGTTTCCAGATATCGGGCACCACAAATGTTCCCAAGATGTTGAAAAGAGTGGATCTACGCGAGATTTGGAGGTATAAGTTGAGTATCACAGACCATTCGTATAGATGCATGATATACACTTCCCTCTATTTGTCCCTCTGATACTCTTATTTTCAATTCTGTCTCTTAGTCAAGCTCTTCGCTGGACTCCAAATCTGACTTTGAAAACATGACTATGGAGATGCGTGCGTTGGAACGTGGGAATGACCCAGAGGAGACTGGGTGCGATGCTTAGTCCGGTGCTGAGTTCGCTACTTAGCCTCACCCTGAGTCAAACCATTAGTAGGATCCGATCCATAGTGTGACTCTCAGCCGGCCCTAACGTAACTGGGTGCTCACAGTCACATTCGACCGTATGCAGAGACACTCGGTTAGCCTTACTGGACGGATCCGCCCTGAACAAGCGGCTCCGATTCAGTAAGCCATCATAAACGACCGAGGGAGTTGGCATGCTGACCACATGCCCCCCAACGCTGTCATCTGACTATCTGACTAGTTAAGATGAAGCACGGTCGGATGGTTGGCCTAGTCCCGAAATTATGCGGGACGTTAAGCCATGGATTTTTCTTAGTCAATTCTGAGTTCGACTTTTAGCCCAACTCTGAGCAGACATATTTCTATACTTTCTGCTTGCCGGTTATCACCGGAACCCGACGAGTTGCCCCTTGTGAAAACTCAATGTTAAACAACAAAGGATTTTTTTATCTCTCGCAGGATTTTTCCGGACATAATAGACTGGTGAAGAATTACTTCTGAGCATAGAGTTAGTCACTTGCATAGTCACTCGGCGATACTAGGTAAGCTTCATCGAACATAGCAAGGTAAGAAAGTATTTAAATTTTATTCAAAACTTTGTATTTCGCAAACGTCACTGTTATGAGGACTTCTGGATTCGAAGTTCCGTCTTATAAAGAAAATTATAAATCCTTGTCAGACTCGTATAGATCAGAGATGACAGCGGTTTCAACGTATGCTTTAACATAAGAATATTATGGGACAAACACCCCTATGACACTGGGACCCACGACCTTCTGCATTCCGTGCCACAGGTTTACCAATTGTGCTAGTCAGAGCTCGATTTAACATTTAGGATACAATCATAGAGTATTGTATCTGTTGAGCATTGCACTGCATTACATAGTATTCTTTTGCATTGTTCTACAGGGACATTATTTTGTAATTCATGAATACATATATCTCTTTACTTTATAAATAGGTGTATTATGGGTATTCTTACTTTATTCTTCGGTGGAAAGTGAAATGACCAACCTCGAAATTACCAGTGACGATAGATGCTCTATGCCCAATGGAAGTCCCGTGTTTCCATATAATATATTTCATATTTGTTTCTACTAACTTTATTATCATTCTTATATTTGATTATATATGGTCTTCAATGTATCAAGGATTTCCTTAAAATTCATCGATTTCAGTACTACGGTTCTAAAAGCATCTTATGTAATACACTAATAAATTGTTCCCCGTCTCTTAATATGTTCCTGCATAGAGTACAGGGAATTACTTAAACCAATGCACATTCGGTTTTCTAAGACTAAACTATATGACTGCCACGACTATAAAATATCAAAGTTAGCTATCATGGAATAAAATAGTTTAAAACCTAGTAATAATGTATGTCGTATGTTTCACACCTTAAAAAAGCAGTGGCAATGCTAATGACAAACTGAAACCAAACTTTGCCTAGCAACGAACAGCTTGTGGCCGAGGAAGGAATTCGCGTTTTTCTATGACTCCTAAGCATTTCAGTTATTTCTTACAGTCCTTCAACGACACTAGGTAAGTTCCACTAAACATAGCAATGTGAGAAAGTATTTAAAATAATATAAAATTCTCGAACATTAGTGATATAGGGACTTAAGGGTTAAAAGTTCCCTCCGTATAGAGTATGTACGTCAGTGACCCAGATTTACTAACTGAGCTAGTCGAAAGCTGGATTAACAGCGCCAGATGTAACTCTATTCTATGATTGATTCCTTTACTGAATGACACTACGTCATGTACGGTATTTTGAGGGATTTTATTTATTGTTCTGGTGACGGGTTTTAAACTGTTATTAAATACAGTAACTTTAAGATACAAATGTGTATTCATAAACAAAAAAATACTTTGTCTGTTCAACATTGCATTACATTCCATAAGATTCTCAAGACACAGAATATGGTCTACTGAACATTGCACTACATTACATATAATTCTCACGTAATGACCAACAGAGACAAGCTTCTGTCATTCGTGAATACATATTACCTGTAATTTAGGATAAAGAATTTTAATACTTTTATTAGGTGGAATTAGTTGAGACAACTATGGAATTTCGCGACGATGAATCACCTGGTAAAGAACACGCGCTGAGCACGGTTACAAGTTCCGTGGCTTCATGCTTGAATACCATTACTACTGGCATTTTGACGTTTATCCCCTGCTGTATATTTTTAAAGCCTCTTACGTTTAAGAGGCAATTTTCCATCCAAAGCCGTTTAGTATATCATGTTACAACAACTGACTAGTATCTATTAAGCACTTACTTACATACATACTTAATCAAAGGCAATAGATGGAGCAAAAGCATTATTACCCGTTTTACGTTATCCACTGGTTCATTGCCGCACATTAGGTGAGCTCACTGATCATCTCTATTATATGCTTACTCGATTCACCCACCTTTCGGAGATGCTACTCTCCTTAAATTTATGCCAATATTCTCCTCCCACCTATATTTAGATAAGTCTTACTTCCCTCATGACCGGATCTTGTCCAGCACATTTCATCCTCCGCGATTTAAATAACTTTACTCTATTCGGTGAAGGATCCAAGATATGAAGCTATTCATTTTTTTAATTTTCCCATATATATATTCCTAAGCACAATGTTTTCAGATTTTTTCTTCACGATGAGGAACAGGCAAGCTATAACAACCGCATAATACAACAGGCACTATAATATTATCCTAGTTTATTTTTTATTTATTGGATAGACGGAAAGATAGAAATTCATGAAATCCATAAAACAGCATTTCCTTATTTCAGGCGACATTTATTTACTACCTTAATAATAGTTGAATCGGCAAATAGTGCTACCACATATTTGAATTTCTCCGCTTGTACGTGTAATGCTTTTCTGATATTGTGTAACGCATTATTTTGACACTTCAGAACCATTTACTTAGTCAAAATACCCAATAAACACAGACGTATGCAAAATTATTCAAACTGGAATAAAGAAATCTTGTTATATGTTCTTTTCTTTGTTTCCAGATATCGGGCACCACAAATGTTCCCAAGATGTTGAAAAGAGTGGATCTACGCGAGATTTGGAGGTATAAGTTGAGTATCACAGACCATTCGTATAGATGCATGATATACACTTCCCTCTATTTGTTCCTCTGATACTCTTATTTTCAATTCTGTCTCTTAGTCAAGCTCTTCGCTGGACTCCAAATCTGACTTTGAAAACATGACTATGGAGATGCGTGCGTTGGAACGTGGGAATGACCCAGAGGAGACTGGGTGCGATGCTTAGTCCGGTGCTGAGTTCGCTACTTAGCCTCACCCTGAGTCAAACCATTAGTAGGATCCGATCCATAGTGTGACTCTCAGCCGGCCCTAACGTAACTGGGTGCTCACAGTCACATTCGACCGTATGCAGAGACACTCGGTTAGCCTTACTGGACGGATCCGCCCTGAACAAGCGGCTCCAATTCAGTAAGCCATCATAAACGACCGAGGGAGTTGGCATGCTGACCACATGCCCCCCAACGCTGTCATCTGACTATCTGACTAGTTTAGATGAAGCACGGTCGGATGGTTGGCCTAGTCCCGAAATTATGCGGGACGTTAAGCCATGGATTTTTCTTAGTCAATTCTGAGTTCGACTTTTAGCTCAACTCTGAGCAGACATGTTTCTATACTTTCTGCTTGCCGGTTATCACCGGAACCCGACGAGTTGCCCCTTGTGAAAACTCAATGTTAAACAATAAAGGATTTTTTTATCTTTCGCAGGATTTTTCCGGACATAATAGACTGGTGAAGAATTACTTCTGAGCATAGAGTTAGTCACTTGCATAGTCACTCGGCGATACTAGGTAAGCTTCATCGAACATAGCAAGGTAAGAAAGTATTTAAATTTTATTCAAAACTTTGTATTTCGCAAACGTCACTGTTATGAGGACTTCTGGATTCGAAGTTCCGTCTTATAAAGAAAATTATAAATCCTTGTCAGACTCGTATAGATCAGAGATGACAGCGGTTTCAACGTATGCTTTAACATAAGAATATTATGGGACAAACACCCCTATGACACTGGGACCCACGACCTTCTGCATTCCGTGCCACAGGTTTACCAATTGTGCTAGTCAGAGCTCGATTTAACATTTAGGATACAATCATAGAGTATTGTATCTGTTGAGCATTGCACTGCATTACATAGTATTCTTTTGCATTGTTCTACAGGGACATTATTTTGTAATTCATGAATACATATATCTCTTTACTTTATAAATAGGTGTATTATGGGTATTCTCTTACTTTATTCTTCGGTGGAAAGTGAAATGACCAACCTCGAAATTACCAGTGACGATAGATGCTCTATGCCCAATGGAAGTCCCGTGGTTCCATATAATATATTTCATATTTGTTTCTACTAACTTTATTATCATTCTTATATTTGATTATATATGGTCTTCTATGTATCAAGGATTTCCTTAAAATTCATCGATTTCAGTACTACGGTTCTAAAAGCATCTTATGTAATACACTAATAAATTGTTCCCCGTCCCTTAATATGTTCCTGCATAGAGTACAGGGCATTACTTTCATTTCAGTTATTTCTTACAGTCCTTCAACGACACCAGGTAAGTTCCACTAAACATAGCAATGTGAGAAAGTATTTAAAATAATATAAAATTCTCGAACATTAGTATTATAGGGACTTAAGGGTTAAAAGTTCCCTCCGTATAGAGTATGTATGTCAGTGACCCAGATTTACTAACCGAGCTAGTCGAAACCTGGATTAACAGCGCCAGATGTAACTCTATCCTATGATTGATTCCTTTACTGAATGACACTACGTCATGTACGGTATTTTGAGGGATTTTATTTATTGTTCTGGTGACGGGGTTTAAACTGTTATTAAATACAGTAACTTTAAGATACAAATGTGTATTCATAAACAAAAAAATACTTTGTCTGTTCAACATTGCATTACATTCCATAAGATTCTGAAGACACAGAATATGGTCTACTGAACATTGCACTACATTACATATAATTCTCACGTAATGACCAACAGAGACAAGCTTCTGTCATTCGTGAATACATATTACCTGTAATTTAGGATAAAGAATTTTAATACTTTTATTAGGTGGAATTAGTTGAGACAACTATGGAATTTCGCGACGATGAACCACCTGGTAAAGAACACGCGCTGAGCACGGTTACAAGTTCCGTGGCTTCATGTTTGAATACCAATACTACTGGCATTTTGACGTTTATCCCCTGCTGTATATTTTTATAGCCTCTTACGTTTAAGAGGCAATTTTCCATCCAAAGCCGTTTAGTATATCATGTTACAACAACTGACTAGTATCTATTAAGCACTTACTTACATACATACTTAATCAAAGGCAATAGATGGAGCAAAAGCATTATTACCCGTTTTACGTTATCCACTGGTTCATTGCCGCACATTAGGTGAGCTCACTGATCATCTCTATTATATGCTTACTCGATTCACCCACCTTTCGGAGATGCTACTCTCCTTAAATTTATGCCAATATTCTCCTCCCACCTATATTTAGATAAGTCTTACTTCCCTCATGACCGGATCTTGTCCAGCACATTTCATCCTCCGCGATTTAAATAACTTTACTCTATTCGGTGAAGGATCCAAGTTATGAAGCTATTCATTTTTTTAATTTTCCCATATATATATTCCTAAGCACAATGTTTTCAGATTTTTTCTTCACGATGAGGAACAGGCAAGCTATAACAACCGCATAATACAACAGGCACTATAATATTATCCTAGTTTATTTTTTATTTATTGGATAGACGGAAAGATAGAAATTCATGAAATCCATAAAACAGCATTTCCTTATTTCAGGCGACATTTATTTACTACCTTAATAATAGTTGAATCGGCAAATAGTGCTACCACATATTTGAATTTCTCCGCTTGTACGTGTAATGCTTTTCTGATATTGTGTAACGCATTATTTTGACACTTCAGAACCATTTACTTAGTCAAAATACCCAATAAACACAGACGTATGCAAAATTATTCAAACTGGAATAAAGAAATCTTGTTATATGTTCTTTTCTTTGTTTCCAGATATCGGGCACCACAAATGTTCCCAAGATGTTGAAAAGAGTGGATCTACGCGAGATTTGGAGGTATAAGTTGAGTATCACAGACCATTCGTATAGATGCATGATATACACTTCCCTCTATTTGTACCTCTGATACTCTTATTTTCAATTCTGTCTCTTAGTCAAGCTCTTCGCTGGACTCCATATCTGACTTTGAAATCATGACTATGGAGATGCGTGCGTTGGAACGTGGGAATGACCCAGAGGAGACTGGGTGCGATGCTTAGTCCGGTGCTGAGTTCGCTACTTAGCCTCACCCTGAGTCAAACCATTAGTAGGATCCGATCCATAGTGTGACTCTCAGCCGGCCCTAACGTAACTGGGTGCTCACAGTCACATTCGACCGTATGCAGAGACACTCGGTTAGCCTTACTGGACGGATCCGCCCTGAACAAGCGGCTCCGATTCAGTAAGCCATCATAAACGACCGAGGGAGTTGGCATGCTGACCACATGCCCCCCAACGCTGTCATCTGACTATCTGACTAGTTAAGATGAAGCACGGTCGGATGGTTGGCCTAGTCCCGAAATTATGCGGGACGTTAAGCCATGGATTTTTCTTAGTCAATTCTGAGTTCGACTTTTAGCCCAACTCTGAGCAGACATGTTTCTATACTTTCTGCTTGCCGGTTATCACCGGAACCCGACGAGTTGCCCCTTGTGAAAACTCAATGTTAAACAATAAAGGATTTTTTTATCTTTCGCAGGATTTTTCCGGACATAATAGACTGGTGAAGAATTACTTCTGAGCATAGAGTTAGTCACTTGCATAGTCACTCGGCGATACTAGGTAAGCTTCATCGAACATAGCAAGGTAAGAAAGTATTTAAATTTTATTCAAAACTTTGTATTTCGCAAACGTCACTGTTATGAGGACTTCTGGATTCGAAGTTCCGTCTTATAAAGAAAATTATAAATCCTTGTCAGACTCGTATAGATCAGAGATGACAGCGGTTTCAACGTATGCTTTAACATAAGAATATTATGGGACAAACACCCCTATGACACTGGGACCCACGACCTTCTGCATTCCGTGCCACAGGTTTACCAATTGTGCTAGTCAGAGCTCGATTTAACATTTAGGATACAATCATAGAGTATTGTATCTGTTGAGCATTGCACTGCATTACATAGTATTCTTTTGCATTGTTCTACAGGGACATTATTTTGTAATTCATGAATACATATATCTCTTTACTTTATAAATAGGTGTATTATGGGTATTCTTACTTTATTCTTCGGTGGAAAGTGAAATGACCAACCTCGAAATTACCAGTGACGATAGATGCTCTATGCCCAATGGAAGTCCCGTGTTTCCATATAATATATTTCATATTTGTTTCTACTAACTTTATTATCATTCTTATATTTGATTATATATGGTCTTCAATGTATCAAGGATTTCCTTAAAATTCATCGATTTCAGTACTACGGTTCTAAAAGCATCTTATGTAATACACTAATAAATTGTTCCCCGTCTCTTAATATGTTCCTGCATAGAGTACAGGGAATTACTTAAACCAATGCACATTCGGTTTTCTAAGACTAAACTATATGACTGCCACGACTATAAAATATCAAAGTTAGCTATCATGGAATAAAATAGTTTAAAACCTAGTAATAATGTATGTCGTATGTTTCACACCTTAAAAAAGCAGTGGCAATGCTAATGACAAACTGAAACCAAACTTTGCCTAGCAACGAACAGCTTGTGGCCGAGGAAGGAATTCGCGTTTTTCTATGACTCCTAAGCATTTCAGTTATTTCTTACAGTCCTTCAACGACACTAGGTAAGTTCCACTAAACATAGCAATGTGAGAAAGTATTTAAAATAATATAAAATTCTCGTACATTAGTATTATAGGGACTTAAGGGTTAAAAGTTCCCTCCGTATAGAGTATGTATGTCAGTGACCCAGATTTACTAACTGAGCTAGTCGAAAGCTGGATTAACAGCGCCAGATGTAACTCTATCCTATGATTGATTCCTTTACTGAATGACACTACGTCATGTACGGTATTTTGAGGGATTTTATTTATTGTTCTGGTGACGGGGTTTAAACTTGTTATTAAATACAGTAACTTTAAGATACAAATGTGTATTCATAAACAAAAAAATACTTTGTCTGTTCAACATTGCATTACATTCCATAAGATTCTCAAGACACAGAATATGGTCTACTGAACATTGCACTACATTACATATAATTCTCACGTAATGACCAACAGAGACAAGCTTCTGTCATTCGTGAATACATATTACCTGTAATTTAGGATAAAGAATTTTAATACTTTTATTAGGTGGAATTAGTTGAGACAACTATGGAATTTCGTGACGATGAACCACCTGGTAAAGAACACGCGCTGAGCACGGTTACAAGTTCCGTGGCTTCATGTTTGAATACCATTACTACTGGCATTTTGACGTTTATCCCCTGCTGTATATTTTTATAGCCTCTTACGTTTAAGAGGCAATTTTCCATCCAAAGCCGTTTAGTATATCATGTTACAACAACTGACTAGTATCTATTAAGCACTTACTTACATACATACTTAATCAAAGGCAATAGATGGAGCAAAAGCATTATTACCCGTTTTACGTTATCCACTGGTTCATTGCCGCACATTAGGTGAGCTCACTGATCATCTCTATTATATGCTTACTCGATTCACCCACCTTTCGGAGATGCTACTCTCCTTAAATTTATGCCAATATTCTCCTCCCACCTATATTTAGATAAGTCTTACTTCCCTCATGACCGGATCTTGTCCAGCACATTTCATCCTCCGCGATTTAAATAACTTTACTCTATTCGGTGAAGGATCCAAGATATGAAGCTATTCATTTTTTTAATTTTCCCATATATATATTCCTAAGCACAATGTTTTCAGATTTTTTTCTTCACGATGAGGAACAGGCAAGCTATAACAACCGCATAATACAACAGGCACTATAATATTATCCTAGTTTATTTTTTATTTATTGGATAGACGGAAAGATAGAAATTCATGAAATCCATAAAACAGCATTTCCTTATTTCAGGCGACATTTATTTACTACCTTAATAATAGTTGAATCGGCAAATAGTGCTACCACATATTTGAATTTCTCCGCTTGTACGTGTAATGCTTTTCTGATATTGTGTAACGCATTATTTTGACACTTCAGAACCATTTACTTAGTCAAAATACCCAATAAACACAGACGTATGCAAAATTATTCAAACTGGAATAAAGAAATCTTGTTATATGTTCTTTTCTTTGTTTCCAGATATCGGGCACCACAAATGTTCCCAAGATGTTGAAAAGAGTGGATCTACGCGAGATTTGGAGGTATAAGTTGAGTATCACAGACCATTCGTATAGATGCATGATATACACTTCCCTCTATTTGTTCCTCTGATACTCTTATTTTCAATTCTGTCTCTTAGTCAAGCTCTTCGCTGGACTCCAAATCTGACTTTGAAAACATGACTATGGAGATGCGTGCGTTGGAACGTGGGAATGACCCAGAGGAGACTGGGTGCGATGCTTAGTCCGGTGCTGAGTTCGCTACTTAGCCTCACCCTGAGTCAAACCATTAGTAGGATCCGATCCATAGTGTGACTCTCAGCCGGCCCTAACGTAACTGGGTGCTCACAGTCACATTCGACCGTATGCAGAGACACTCGGTTAGCCTTACTGGACGGATCCGCCCTGAACAAGCGGCTCCAATTCAGTAAGCCATCATAAACGACCGAGGGAGTTGGCATGCTGACCACATGCCCCCCAACGCTGTCATCTGACTATCTGACTAGTTTAGATGAAGCACGGTCGGATGGTTGGCCTAGTCCCGAAATTATGCGGGACGTTAAGCCATGGATTTTTCTTAGTCAATTCTGAGTTCGACTTTTAGCCCAACTCTGAGCAGACATGTTTCTATACTTTCTGCTTGCCGGTTATCACCGGAACCCGACGAGTTGCCCCTTGTGAAAACTCAATGTTAAACAATAAAGGATTTTTTTATCTTTCGCAGGATTTTTCCGGACATAATAGACTGGTGAAGAATTACTTCTGAGCATAGAGTTAGTCACTTGCATAGTCACTCGGCGATACTAGGTAAGCTTCATCGAACATAGCAAGGTAAGAAAGTATTTAAATTTTATTCAAAACTTTGTATTTCGCAAACGTCACTGTTATGAGGACTTCTGGATTCGAAGTTCCGTCTTATAAAGAAAATTATAAATCCTTGTCAGACTCGTATAGATCAGAGATGACAGCGGTTTCAACGTATGCTTTAACATAAGAATATTATGGGACAAACACCCCTATGACACTGGGACCCACGACCTTCTGCATTCCGTGCCACAGGTTTACCAATTGTGCTAGTCAGAGCTCGATTTAACATTAAGGATACAATCATAGAGTATTGTATCTGTTGAGCATTGCACTGCATTACATAGTATTCTTTTGCATTGTTCTACAGGGACATTATTTTGTAATTCATGAATACATATATCTCTTTACTTTATAAATAGGTGTATTATGGGTATTCTCTTACTTTATTCTTCGGTGGAAAGTGAAATGACCAACCTCGAAATTACCAGTGACGATAGATGCTCTATGCCCAATGGAAGTCCCGTGGTTCCATATAATATATTTCATATTTGTTTCTACTAACTTTATTATCATTCTTATATTTGATTATATATGGTCTTCTATGTATCAAGGATTTCCTTAAAATTCATCGATTTCAGTACTACGGTTCTAAAAGCATCTTATGTAATACACTAATAAATTGTTCCCCGTCCCTTAATATGTTCCTGCATAGAGTACAGGGCATTACTTTCATTTCAGTTATTTCTTACAGTCCTTCAACGACACCAGGTAAGTTCCACTAAACATAGCAATGTGAGAAAGTATTTAAAATAATATAAAATTCTCGAACATTAGTATTATAGGGACTTAAGGGTTAAAAGTTCCCTCCGTATAGAGTATGTATGTCAGTGACCCAGATTTACTAACCGAGCTAGTCGAAACCTGGATTAACAGCGCCAGATGTAACTCTATCCTATGATTGATTCCTTTACTGAATGACACTACGTCATGTACGGTATTTTGAGGGATTTTATTTATTGTTCTGGTGACGGGGTTTAAACTGTTATTAAATACAGTAACTTTAAGATACAAATGTGTATTCATAAACAAAAAAATACTTTGTCTGTTCAACATTGCATTACATTCCATAAGATTCTCAAGACACAGAATATGGTCTACTGAACATTGCACTACATTACATATAATTCTCACGTAATGACCAACAGAGACAAGCTTCTGTCATTCGTGAATACATATTACCTGTAATTTAGGATAAAGAATTTTAATACTTTTATTAGGTGGAATTAGTTGAGACAACTATGGAATTTCGCGACGATGAACCACCTGGTAAAGAACACGCGCTGAGCACGGTTACAAGTTCCGTGGCTTCATGTTTGAATACCAATACTACTGGCATTCTGACGTTTATCCCCTGCTGTATATTTTTATAGCCTCTTACGTTTAAGAGGCAATTTTCCATCCAAAGCCGTTTAGTATATCATGTTACAACAACTGACTAGTATCTATTAAGCACTTACTTACATACATACTTAATCAAAGGCAATAGATGGAGCAAAAGCATTATTACCCGTTTTACGTTATCCACTGGTTCATTGCCGCACATTAGGTGAGCTCACTGATCATCTCTATTATATGCTTACTCGATTCACCCACCTTTCGGAGATGCTACTCTCCTTAAATTTATGCCAATATTCTCCTCCCACCTATATTTAGATAAGTCTTACTTCCCTCATGACCGGATCTTGTCCAGCACATTTCATCCTCCGCGATTTAAATAACTTTACTCTATTCGGTGAAGGATCCAAGTTATGAAGCTATTCATTTTTTTAATTTTCCCATATATATATTCCTAAGCACAATGTTTTCAGATTTTTTCTTCACGATGAGGAACAGGCAAGCTATAACAACCGCATAATACAACAGGCACTATAATATTATCCTAGTTTATTTTTTATTTATTGGATAGACGGAAAGATAGAAATTCATGAAATCCATAAAACAGCATTTCCTTATTTCAGGCGACATTTATTTACTACCTTAATAATAGTTGAATCGGCAAATAGTGCTACCACATATTTGAATTTCTCCGCTTGTACGTGTAATGCTTTTCTGATATTGTGTAACGCATTATTTTGACACTTCAGAACCATTTACTTAGTCAAAATACCCAATAAACACAGACGTATGCAAAATTATTCAAACTGGAATAAAGAAATCTTGTTATATGTTCTTTTCTTTGTTTCCAGATATCGGGCACCACAAATGTTCCCAAGATGTTGAAAAGAGTGGATCTACGCGAGATTTGGAGGTATAAGTTGAGTATCACAGACCATTCGTATAGATGCATGATATACACTTCCCTCTATTTGTCCCTCTGATACTCTTATTTTCAATTCTGTCTCTTAGTCAAGCTCTTCGCTGGACTCCATATCTGACTTTGAAATCATGACTATGGAGATGCGTGCGTTGGAACGTGGGAATGACCCAGAGGAGACTGGGTGCGATGCTTAGTCCGGTGCTGAGTTCGCTACTTAGCCTCACCCTGAGTCAAACCATTAGTAGGATCCGATCCATAGTGTGACTCTCAGCCGGCCCTAACGTAACTGGGTGCTCACAGTCACATTCGACCGTATGCAGAGACACTCGGTTAGCCTTACTGGACGGATCCGCCCTGAACAAGCGGCTCCGATTCAGTAAGCCATCATAAACGACCGAGGGAGTTGGCATGCTGACCACATGCCCCCCAACGCTGTCATCTGACTATCTGACTAGTTAAGATGAAGCACGGTCGGATGGTTGGCCTAGTCCCGAAATTATGCGGGACGTTAAGCCATGGATTTTTCTTAGTCAATTCTGAGTTCGACTTTTAGCCCAACTCTGAGCAGACATGTTTCTATACTTTCTGCTTGCCGGTTATCACCGGAACCCGACGAGTTGCCCCTTGTGAAAACTCAATGTTAAACAATAAAGGATTTTTTTATCTTTCGCAGGATTTTTCCGGACATAATAGACTGGTGAAGAATTACTTCTGAGCATAGAGTTAGTCACTTGCATAGTCACTCGGCGATACTAGGTAAGCTTCATCGAACATAGCAAGGTAAGAAAGTATTTAAATTTTATTCAAAACTTTGTATTTCGCAAACGTCACTGTTATGAGGACTTCTGGATTCGAAGTTCCGTCTTATAAAGAAAATTATAAATCCTTGTCAGACTCGTATAGATCAGAGATGACAGCGGTTTCAACGTATGCTTTAACATAAGAATATTATGGGACAAACACCCCTATGACACTGGGACCCACGACCTTCTGCATTCCGTGCCACAGGTTTACCAATTGTGCTAGTCAGAGCTCGATTTAACATTTAGGATACAATCATAGAGTATTGTATCTGTTGAGCATTGCACTGCATTACATAGTATTCTTTTGCATTGTTCTACAGGGACATTATTTTGTAATTCATGAATACATATATCTCTTTACTTTATAAATAGGTGTATTATGGGTATTCTCTTACTTTATTCTTCGGTGGAAAGTGAAATGACCAACCTCGAAATTACCAGTGACGATAGATGCTCTATGCCCAATGGAAGTCCCGTGGTTCCATATAATATATTTCATATTTGTTTCTACTAACTTTATTATCATTCTTATATTTGATTATATATGGTCTTCTATGTATCAAGGATTTCCTTAAAATTCATCGATTTCAGTACTACGGTTCTAAAAGCATCTTATGTAATACACTAATAAATTGTTCCCCGTCCCTTAATATGTTCCTGCATAGAGTACAGGGCATTACTTTAACCAATGCACATTCGGTTTTCTAAGACTAAACTATATGACTGCCACGACTATAAAATATCAAAGTTAGCTATCATGGAATAAAATAGTTTAAAACCTAGTAATAATGTCGAGGGCTTAGAGTCAGACAACGTTAACTCCCATAACACAACATGGGAGTTAACGTTGTCTGACTCTAAGCCCTCGATGTATGTCGTATGTTTCACACCTTCAAAAAGCAGTGACAATGCTAATGACAAACTGAAACCAAACTTTGCCTAGCAACGAACAGCTTGTGGCCGAGGAAGGAATTCGCGTTTTTTTAAGACTCCTAAGCATTTCAGTTATTTCTTACAGTCCTTCAACGACACTAGGTAAGTTCCACTAAACATAGCAATGTGAGAAAGTATTTAAAATAATATAAAATTCTCGAACATTAGTATTATAGGGACTTAAGGGTTAAAAGTTCCCTCCGTATAGAGTATGTATGTCAGTGACCCAGATTTACTAACTGAGCTAGTCGAAAGCTGGATTAACAGCGCCAGATGTAACTCTATCCTATGATTGATTCCTTTACTGAATGACACTACGTCATGTACGGTATTTTGAGGGATTTTATTTATTGTTCTGGTGACGGGGTTTAAACTGTTATTAAATACAGTAACTTTAAGATACAAATGTGTATTCATAAACAAAAAAATACTTTGTCTCTTCAACATTGCATTACATTCCATAAGATTCTCAAGACACAGAATATGGTCTACTGAACATTGCACTACATTACATATAATTCTCACGTAATGACCAACAGAGACAAGCTTCTGTCATTCGTGAATACATATTACCTGTAATTTAGGATAAAGAATTTTAATACTTTTATTAGGTGGAATTAGTTGAGACAACTATGGAATTTCGCGACGATGAACCACCTGGTAAAGAACACGCGCTGAGCACGGTTACAAGTTCCGTGGCTTCATGTTTGAATACCATTACTACTGGCATTTTGACGTTTATCCCCTGCTGTATATTTTTAAAGCCTCTTACGTTTAAGAGGCAATTTTCTATCCAAAGCCGTTTAGTATATCATGTTACAACAACTGACTAGTATCTATTAAGCACTTACTTACATACATACTTAATCAAAGGCAATAGATGGAGCAAAAGCATTATTACCCGTTTTACGTTATCCACTGGTTCATTGCCGCACATTAGGTGAGCTCACTGATCATCTATATTATATGCTTACTCGATTCACCCACCTTTCGGAGATGCTACTCTCCTTAAATTTATGCCAATATTCTCCTCCCACCTATATTTAGATAAGTCTTACTTCCCTCATGACCGGATCTTGTCCAGCACATTTCATCCTCCGCGATTTAAATACCTTTACTCTATTCGGTGAAGGATCCAAGTTATGAAGCTATTCATTTTTTAATTTTCCCATATATATATTCCTAAGCACAATGTTTTCAGATTTTTTCTTCACGATGAGGAACAGGCAAGCTATAACAACGGCATAATACAACAGGCACTATAATATTATCCTAGTTTATTTTTTATTTATTGGATAGACGGAAAGATAGAAATTCATGAAATCCATAAAACAGCATTTCCTTATATCAGGCGACATTTAATTAATACCTTAATAATAGTTGAATCTGCAAATAGTGCTACCACATATTTGAATTTCTCCGCTTGTACGTGTAATGCTTTTCTGATATTGTGTAACGCATTATTTTGACACTTCAGAACCATTTACTTAGTCAAAATACCCAATAAACACAGACGTATGCAAAATTATTCAAACTGGAATAAAGAAATCTTGTTATATGTTCTTTTCTTTGTTTCCAGATATCGGGCACCACAAATGTTCCCAAGATGTTGAAAAGAGTGGATCTACGCGAGATTTGGAGGTATAAGTTGAGTATCACAGACCATTCGTATAGATGCATGATATACACTTCCCTCTATTTGTCCCTCTGATACTCTTATTTTCAATTCTGTCTCTTAGTCAAGCTCTTCGCTGGACTCCAAATCTGACTTTGAAAACATGACTATGGAGATGCGTGCGTTGGAACGTGGGAATGACCCAGAGGAGACTGGGTGCGATGCTTAGTCCGGTGCTGAGTTCGCTACTTAGCCTCACCCTGAGTCAAACCATTAGTAGGATCCGATCCATAGTGTGACTCTCAGCCGGCCCTAACGTAACTGGGTGCTCACAGTCACATTCGACCGTATGCAGAGACACTCGGTTAGCCTTACTGGACGGATCCGCCCTGAACAAGCGGCTCCGATTCAGTAAGCCATCATAAACGACCGAGGGAGTTGGCATGCTGACCACATGCCCCCCAACGCTGTCATCTGACTATCTGACTAGTTAAGATGAAGCACGGTCGGATGGTTGGCCTAGTCCCGAAATTATGCGGGACGTTAAGCCATGGATTTTTCTTAGTCAATTCTGAGTTCGACTTTTAGCCCAACTCTGAGCAGACATATTTCTATACTTTCTGCTTGCCGGTTATCACCGGAACCCGACGAGTTGCCCCTTGTGAAAACTCAATGTTAAACAACAAAGGATTTTTTTATCTCTCGCAGGATTTTTCCGGACATAATAGACTGGTGAAGAATTACTTCTGAGCATAGAGTTAGTCACTTGCATAGTCACTCGGCGATACTAGGTAAGCTTCATCGAACATAGCAAGGTAAGAAAGTATTTAAATTTTATTCAAAACTTTGTATTTCGCAAACGTCACTGTTATGAGGACTTCTGGATTCGAAGTTCCGTCTTATAAAGAAAATTATAAATCCTTGTCAGACTCGTATAGATCAGAGATGACAGCGGTTTCAACGTATGCTTTAACATAAGAATATTATGGGACAAACACCCCTATGACACTGGGACCCACGACCTTCTGCATTCCGTGCCACAGGTTTACCAATTGTGCTAGTCAGAGCTCGATTTAACATTTAGGATACAATCATAGAGTATTGTATCTGTTGAGCATTGCACTGCATTACATAGTATTCTTTTGCATTGTTCTACAGGGACATTATTTTGTAATTCATGAATACATATATCTCTTTACTTTATAAATAGGTGTATTATGGGTATTCTTACTTTATTCTTCGGTGGAAAGTGAAATGACCAACCTCGAAATTACCAGTGACGATAGATGCTCTATGCCCAATGGAAGTCCCGTGTTTCCATATAATATATTTCATATTTGTTTCTACTAACTTTATTATCATTCTTATATTTGATTATATATGGTCTTCAATGTATCAAGGATTTCCTTAAAATTCATCGATTTCAGTACTACGGTTCTAAAAGCATCTTATGTAATACACTAATAAATTGTTCCCCGTCTCTTAATATGTTCCTGCATAGAGTACAGGGAATTACTTAAACCAATGCACATTCGGTTTTCTAAGACTAAACTATATGACTGCCACGACTATAAAATATCAAAGTTAGCTATCATGGAATAAAATAGTTTAAAACCTAGTAATAATGTATGTCGTATGTTTCACACCTTAAAAAAGCAGTGGCAATGCTAATGACAAACTGAAACCAAACTTTGCCTAGCAACGAACAGCTTGTGGCCGAGGAAGGAATTCGCGTTTTTCTATGACTCCTAAGCATTTCAGTTATTTCTTACAGTCCTTCAACGACACTAGGTAAGTTCCACTAAACATAGCAATGTGAGAAAGTATTTAAAATAATATAAAATTCTCGTACATTAGTATTATAGGGACTTAAGGGTTAAAAGTTCCCTCCGTATAGAGTATGTATGTCAGTGACCCAGATTTACTAACTGAGCTAGTCGAAAGCTGGATTAACAGCGCCAGATGTAACTCTATCCTATGATTGATTCCTTTACTGAATGACACTACGTCATGTACGGTATTTTGAGGGATTTTATTTATTGTTCTGGTGACGGGGTTTAAACTTGTTATTAAATACAGTAACTTTAAGATACAAATGTGTATTCATAAACAAAAAAATACTTTGTCTGTTCAACATTGCATTACATTCCATAAGATTCTCAAGACACAGAATATGGTCTACTGAACATTGCACTACATTACATATAATTCTCACGTAATGACCAACAGAGACAAGCTTCTGTCATTCGTGAATACATATTACCTGTAATTTAGGATAAAGAATTTTAATACTTTTATTAGGTGGAATTAGTTGAGACAACTATGGAATTTCGCGACGATGAATCACCTGGTAAAGAACACGCGCTGAGCACGGTTACAAGTTCCGTGGCTTCATGCTTGAATACCATTACTACTGGCATTTTGACGTTTATCCCCTGCTGTATATTTTTAAAGCCTCTTACGTTTAAGAGGCAATTTTCCATCCAAAGCCGTTTAGTATATCATGTTACAACAACTGACTAGTATCTATTAAGCACTTACTTACATACATACTTAATCAAAGGCAATAGATGGAGCAAAAGCATTATTACCCGTTTTACGTTATCCACTGGTTCATTGCCGCACATTAGGTGAGCTCACTGATCATCTCTATTATATGCTTACTCGATTCACCCACCTTTCGGAGATGCTACTCTCCTTAAATTTATGCCAATATTCTCCTCCCACCTATATTTAGATAAGTCTTACTTCCCTCATGACCGGATCTTGTCCAGCACATTTCATCCTCCGCGATTTAAATAACTTTACTCTATTCGGTGAAGGATCCAAGATATGAAGCTATTCATTTTTTTAATTTTCCCATATATATATTCCTAAGCACAATGTTTTCAGATTTTTTCTTCACGATGAGGAACAGGCAAGCTATAACAACCGCATAATACAACAGGCACTATAATATTATCCTAGTTTATTTTTTATTTATTGGATAGACGGAAAGATAGAAATTCATGAAATCCATAAAACAGCATTTCCTTATTTCAGGCGACATTTATTTACTACCTTAATAATAGTTGAATCGGCAAATAGTGCTACCACATATTTGAATTTCTCCGCTTGTACGTGTAATGCTTTTCTGATATTGTGTAACGCATTATTTTGACACTTCAGAACCATTTACTTAGTCAAAATACCCAATAAACACAGACGTATGCAAAATTATTCAAACTGGAATAAAGAAATCTTGTTATATGTTCTTTTCTTTGTTTCCAGATATCGGGCACCACAAATGTTCCCAAGATGTTGAAAAGAGTGGATCTACGCGAGATTTGGAGGTATAAGTTGAGTATCACAGACCATTCGTATAGATGCATGATATACACTTCCCTCTATTTGTTCCTCTGATACTCTTATTTTCAATTCTGTCTCTTAGTCAAGCTCTTCGCTGGACTCCAAATCTGACTTTGAAAACATGACTATGGAGATGCGTGCGTTGGAACGTGGGAATGACCCAGAGGAGACTGGGTGCGATGCTTAGTCCGGTGCTGAGTTCGCTACTTAGCCTCACCCTGAGTCAAACCATTAGTAGGATCCGATCCATAGTGTGACTCTCAGCCGGCCCTAACGTAACTGGGTGCTCACAGTCACATTCGACCGTATGCAGAGACACTCGGTTAGCCTTACTGGACGGATCCGCCCTGAACAAGCGGCTCCAATTCAGTAAGCCATCATAAACGACCGTGGGAGTTGGCATGCTGACCACATGCCCCCCAACGCTGTCATCTGACTATCTGACTAGTTTAGATGAAGCACGGTCGGATGGTTGGCCTAGTCCCGAAATTATGCGGGACGTTAAGCCATGGATTTTTCTTAGTCAATTCTGAGTTCGACTTTTAGCTCAACTCTGAGCAGACATGTTTCTATACTTTCTGCTTGCCGGTTATCACCGGAACCCGACGAGTTGCCCCTTGTGAAAACTCAATGTTAAACAATAAAGGATTTTTTTATCTTTCGCAGGATTTTTCCGGACATAATAGACTGGTGAAGAATTACTTCTGAGCATAGAGTTAGTCACTTGCATAGTCACTCGGCGATACTAGGTAAGCTTCATCGAACATAGCAAGGTAAGAAAGTATTTAAATTTTATTCAAAACTTTGTATTTCGCAAACGTCACTGTTATGAGGACTTCTGGATTCGAAGTTCCGTCTTATAAAGAAAATTATAAATCCTTGTCAGACTCGTATAGATCAGAGATGACAGCGGTTTCAACGTATGCTTTAACATAAGAATATTATGGGACAAACACCCCTATGACACTGGGACCCACGACCTTCTGCATTCCGTGCCACAGGTTTACCAATTGTGCTAGTCAGAGCTCGATTTAACATTTAGGATACAATCATAGAGTATTGTATCTGTTGAGCATTGCACTGCATTACATAGTATTCTTTTGCATTGTTCTACAGGGACATTATTTTGTAATTCATGAATACATATATCTCTTTACTTTATAAATAGGTGTATTATGGGTATTCTCTTACTTTATTCTTCGGTGGAAAGTGAAATGACCAACCTCGAAATTACCAGTGACGATAGATGCTCTATGCCCAATGGAAGTCCCGTGGTTCCATATAATATATTTCATATTTGTTTCTACTAACTTTATTATCATTCTTATATTTGATTATATATGGTCTTCTATGTATCAAGGATTTCCTTAAAATTCATCGATTTCAGTACTACGGTTCTAAAAGCATCTTATGTAATACACTAATAAATTGTTCCCCGTCCCTTAATATGTTCCTGCATAGAGTACAGGGCATTACTTTCATTTCAGTTATTTCTTACAGTCCTTCAACGACACCAGGTAAGTTCCACTAAACATAGCAATGTGAGAAAGTATTTAAAATAATATAAAATTCTCGAACATTAGTATTATAGGGACTTAAGGGTTAAAAGTTCCCTCCGTATAGAGTATGTATGTCAGTGACCCAGATTTACTAACCGAGCTAGTCGAAACCTGGATTAACAGCGCCAGATGTAACTCTATCCTATGATTGATTCCTTTACTGAATGACACTACGTCATGTACGGTATTTTGAGGGATTTTATTTATTGTTCTGGTGACGGGGTTTAAACTGTTATTAAATACAGTAACTTTAAGATACAAATGTGTATTCATAAACAAAAAAATACTTTGTCTGTTCAACATTGCATTACATTCCATAAGATTCTGAAGACACAGAATATGGTCTACTGAACATTGCACTACATTACATATAATTCTCACGTAATGACCAACAGAGACAAGCTTCTGTCATTCGTGAATACATATTACCTGTAATTTAGGATAAAGAATTTTAATACTTTTATTAGGTGGAATTAGTTGAGACAACTATGGAATTTCGCGACGATGAACCACCTGGTAAAGAACACGCGCTGAGCACGGTTACAAGTTCCGTGGCTTCATGTTTGAATACCAATACTACTGGCATTTTGACGTTTATCCCCTGCTGTATATTTTTATAGCCTCTTACGTTTAAGAGGCAATTTTCCATCCAAAGCCGTTTAGTATATCATGTTACAACAACTGACTAGTATCTATTAAGCACTTACTTACATACATACTTAATCAAAGGCAATAGATGGAGCAAAAGCATTATTACCCGTTTTACGTTATCCACTGGTTCATTGCCGCACATTAGGTGAGCTCACTGATCATCTCTATTATATGCTTACTCGATTCACCCACCTTTCGGAGATGCTACTCTCCTTAAATTTATGCCAATATTCTCCTCCCACCTATATTTAGATAAGTCTTACTTCCCTCATGACCGGATCTTGTCCAGCACATTTCATCCTCCGCGATTTAAATAACTTTACTCTATTCGGTGAAGGATCCAAGTTATGAAGCTATTCATTTTTTTAATTTTCCCATATATATATTCCTAAGCACAATGTTTTCAGATTTTTTCTTCACGATGAGGAACAGGCAAGCTATAACAACCGCATAATACAACAGGCACTATAATATTATCCTAGTTTATTTTTTATTTATTGGATAGACGGAAAGATAGAAATTCATGAAATCCATAAAACAGCATTTCCTTATTTCAGGCGACATTTATTTACTACCTTAATAATAGTTGAATCGGCAAATAGTGCTACCACATATTTGAATTTCTCCGCTTGTACGTGTAATGCTTTTCTGATATTGTGTAACGCATTATTTTCTCACTTCAGAACCATTTACTTAGTCAAAATACCCAATAAACACAGACGTATGCAAAATTATTCAAACTGGAATAAAGAAATCTTGTTATATGTTCTTTTCTTTGTTTCCAGATATCGGGCACCACAAATGTTCCCAAGATGTTGAAAAGAGTGGATCTACGCGAGATTTGGAGGTATAAGTTGAGTATCACAGACCATTCGTATAGATGCATGATATACACTTCCCTCTATTTGTCCCTCTGATACTCTTATTTTCAATTCTGTCTCTTAGTCAAGCTCTTCGCTGGACTCCATATCTGACTTTGAAATCATGACTATGGAGATGCGTGCGTTGGAACGTGGGAATGACCCAGAGGAGACTGGGTGCGATGCTTAGTCCGGTGCTGAGTTCGCTACTTAGCCTCACCCTGAGTCAAACCATTAGTAGGATCCGATCCATAGTGTGACTCTCAGCCGGCCCTAACGTAACTGGGTGCTCACAGTCACATTCGACCGTATGCAGAGACACTCGGTTAGCCTTACTGGACGGATCCGCCCTGAACAAGCGGCTCCGATTCAGTAAGCCATCATAAACGACCGAGGGAGTTGGCATGCTGACCACATGCCCCCCAACGCTGTCATCTGACTATCTGACTAGTTAAGATGAAGCACGGTCGGATGGTTGGCCTAGTCCCGAAATTATGCGGGACGTTAAGCCATGGATTTTTCTTAGTCAATTCTGAGTTCGACTTTTAGCCCAACTCTGAGCAGACATGTTTCTATACTTTCTGCTTGCCGGTTATCACCGGAACCCGACGAGTTGCCCCTTGTGAAAACTCAATGTTAAACAATAAAGGATTTTTTAATCTTTCGCAGGATTTTTCCGGACATAATAGACTGGTGAAGAATTACTTCTGAGCATAGAGTTAGTCACTTGCATAGTCACTCGGCGATACTAGGTAAGCTTCATCGAACATAGCAAGGTAAGAAAGTATTTAAATTTTATTCAAAACTTTGTATTTCGCAAACGTCACTGTTATGAGGACTTCTGGATTCGAAGTTCCGTCTTATAAAGAAAATTATAAATCCTTGTCAGACTCGTATAGATCAGAGATGACAGCGGTTTCAACGTATGCTTTAACATAAGAATATTATGGGACAAACACCCCTATGACACTGGGACCCACGACCTTCTGCATTCCGTGCCACAGGTTTACCAATCGTGCTAGTCAGAGCTCGATTTAACATTTAGGATACAATCATAGAGTATTGTATCTGTTGAGCATTGCACTGCATTACATAGTATTCTTTTGCATTGTTCTACAGGGACATTATTTTGTAATTCATGAATACATATATCTCTTTACTTTATAAATAGGTGTATTATGGGTATTCTCTTACTTTATTCTTCGGTGGAAAGTGAAATGACCAACCTCGAAATTACCAGTGACGATAGATGCTCTATGCCCAATGGAAGTCCCGTGGTTCCATATAATATATTTCATATTTGTTTCTACTAACTTTATTATCATTCTTATATTTGATTATATATGGTCTTCTATGTATCAAGGATTTCCTTAAAATTCATCGATTTCAGTACTACGGTTCTAAAAGCATCTTATGTAATACACTAATAAATTGTTCCCCGTCCCTTAATATGTTCCTGCATAGAGTACAGGGCATTACTTTAACCAATGCACATTCGGTTTTCTAAGACTAAACTATATGACTGCCACGACTATAAAATATCAAAGTTAGCTATCATGGAATAAAATAGTTTAAAACCTAGTAATAATGTATGTCGTATGTTTCACACCTTCAAAAAGCAGTGACAATGCTAATGACAAACTGAAACCAAACTTTGCCTAGCAACGAACAGCTTGTGGCCGAGGAAGGAATTCGCGTTTTTTTAAGACTCCTAAGCATTTCAGTTATTTCTTACAGTCCTTAAACGACACTAGGTAAGTTCCACTAAACATAGCAATGTGAGAAAGTATTTAAAATAATATAAAATTCTCGAACATTAGTATTATAGGGACTTAAGGGTTAAAAGTTCCCTCCGTATAGAGTATGTATGTCAGTGACCCAGATTTACTAACTGAGCTAGTCGAAAGCTGGATTAACAGCGCCAGATGTAACTCTATCCTATGATTGATTCCTTTACTGAATGACACTACGTCATGTACGGTATTTTGAGGGATTTTATTTATTGTTCTGGTGACGGGGTTTAAACTGTTATTAAATACAGTAACTTTAAGATACAAATGTGTATTCATAAACAAAAAAATACTTTGTCTCTTCAACATTGCATTACATTCCATAAGATTCTCAAGACACAGAATATGGTCTACTGAACATTGCACTACATTACATATAATTCTCACGTAATGACCAACAGAGACAAGCTTCTGTCATTCGTGAATACATATTACCTGTAATTTAGGATAAAGAATTTTAATACTTTTATTAGGTGGAATTAGTTGAGACAACTATGGAATTTCGCGACGATGAACCACCTGGTAAAGAACACGCGCTGAGCACGGTTACAAGTTCCGTGGCTTCATGTTTGAATACCATTACTACTGGCATTTTGACGTTTATCCCCTGCTGTATATTTTTAAAGCCTCTTACGTTTAAGAGGCAATTTTCTATCCAAAGCCGTTTAGTATATCATGTTACAACAACTGACTAGTATCTATTAAGCACTTACTTACATACATACTTAATCAAAGGCAATAGATGGAGCAAAAGCATTATTACCCGTTTTACGTTATCCACTGGTTCATTGCCGCACATTAGGTGAGCTCACTGATCATCTATATTATATGCTTACTCGATTCACCCACCTTTCGGAGATGCTACTCTCCTTAAATTTATGCCAATATTCTCCTCCCACCTATATTTAGATAAGTCTTACTTCCCTCATGACCGGATCTTGTCCAGCACATTTCATCCTCCGCGATTTAAATACCTTTACTCTATTCGGTGAAGGATCCAAGTTATGAAGCTATTCATTTTTTAATTTTCCCATATATATATTCCTAAGCACAATGTTTTCAGATTTTTTCTTCACGATGAGGAACAGGCAAGCTATAACAACGGCATAATACAACAGGCACTATAATATTATCCTAGTTTATTTTTTATTTATTGGATAGACGGAAAGATAGAAATTCATGAAATCCATAAAACAGCATTTCCTTATATCAGGCGACATTTAATTAATACCTTAATAATAGTTGAATCTGCAAATAGTGCTACCACATATTTGAATTTCTCCGCTTGTACGTGTAATGCTTTTCTGATATTGTGTAACGCATTATTTTGACACTTCAGAACCATTTACTTAGTCAAAATACCCAATAAACACAGACGTATGCAAAATTATTCAAACTGGAATAAAGAAATCTTGTTATATGTTCTTTTCTTTGTTTCCAGATATCGGGCACCACAAATGTTCCCAAGATGTTGAAAAGAGTGGATCTACGCGAGATTTGGAGGTATAAGTTGAGTATCACAGACCATTCGTATAGATGCATGATATACACTTCCCTCTATTTGTCCCTCTGATACTCTTATTTTCAATTCTGTCTCTTAGTCAAGCTCTTCGCTGGACTCCAAATCTGACTTTGAAAACATGACTATGGAGATGCGTGCGTTGGAACGTGGGAATGACCCAGAGGAGACTGGGTGCGATGCTTAGTCCGGTGCTGAGTTCGCTACTTAGCCTCACCCTGAGTCAAACCATTAGTAGGATCCGATCCATAGTGTGACTCTCAGCCGGCCCTAACGTAACTGGGTGCTCACAGTCACATTCGACCGTATGCAGAGACACTCGGTTAGCCTTACTGGACGGATCCGCCCTGAACAAGCGGCTCCGATTCAGTAAGCCATCATAAACGACCGAGGGAGTTGGCATGCTGACCACATGCCCCCCAACGCTGTCATCTGACTATCTGACTAGTTAAGATGAAGCACGGTCGGATGGTTGGCCTAGTCCCGAAATTATGCGGGACGTTAAGCCATGGATTTTTCTTAGTCAATTCTGAGTTCGACTTTTAGCCCAACTCTGAGCAGACATGTTTCTATACTTTCTGCTTGCCGGTTATCACCGGAACCCGACGAGTTGCCCCTTGTGAAAACTCAATGTTAAACAATAAAGGATTTTTTTATCTTTCGCAGGATTTTTCCGGACATAATAGACTGGTGAAGAATTACTTCTGAGCATAGAGTTAGTCACTTGCATAGTCACTCGGCGATACTAGGTAAGCTTCATCGAACATAGCAAGGTAAGAAAGTATTTAAATTTTATTCAAAACTTTGTATTTCGCAAACGTCACTGTTATGAGGACTTCTGGATTCGAAGTTCCGTCTTATAAAGAAAATTATAAATCCTTGTCAGACTCGTATAGATCAGAGATGACAGCGGTTTCAACGTATGCTTTAACATAAGAATATTATGGGACAAACACCCCTATGACACTGGGACCCACGACCTTCTGCATTCCGTGCCACAGGTTTACCAATTGTGCTAGTCAGAGCTCGATTTAACATTTAGGATACAATCATAGAGTATTGTATCTGTTGAGCATTGCACTGCATTACATAGTATTCTTTTGCATTGTTCTACAGGGACATTATTTTGTAATTCATGAATACATATATCTCTTTACTTTATAAATAGGTGTATTATGGGTATTCTCTTACTTTATTCTTCGGTGGAAAGTGAAATGACCAACCTCGAAATTACCAGTGACGATAGATGCTCTATGCCCAATGGAAGTCCCGTGGTTCCATATAATATATTTCATATTTGTTTCTACTAACTTTATTATCATTCTTATATTTGATTATATATGGTCTTCTATGTATCAAGGATTTCCTTAAAATTCATCGATTTCAGTACTACGGTTCTAAAAGCATCTTATGTAATACACTAATAAATTGTTCCCCGTCCCTTAATATGTTCCTGCATAGAGTACAGGGCATTACTTTAACCAATGCACATTAGGTTTTCTAAGACTAAACTATATGACTGCCACGACTATAAAATATCAAAGTTAGCTATCATGGAATAAAATAGTTTAAAACCTAGTAATAATGTATGTCGTATGTTTCACACCTTCAAAAAGCAGTGACAATGCTAATGACAAACTGAAACCAAACTTTGCCTAGCAACGAACAGCTTGTGGCCGAGGAAGGAATTCGCGTTTTTTTAAGACTCCTAAGCATTTCAGTTATTTCTTACAGTCCTTCAACGACACTAGGTAAGTTCCACTAAACATAGCAATGTGAGAATGTATTTAAAATAATATAAAATTCTCGAACATTAGTATTATAGGGACTTAAGGGTTAAAAGTTCCCTCCGTATAGAGTATGTATGTCAGTGACCCAGATTTACTAACTGAGCTAGTCGAAAGCTGGATTAACAGCGCCAGATGTAACTCTATCCTATGATTGATTCCTTTACTGAATGACACTACGTCATGTACGGTATTTTGAGGGATTTTATTTATTGTTCTGGTGACGGGGTTTAAACTGTTATTAAATACAGTAACTTTAAGATACAAATGTGTATTCATAAACAAAAAAATACTTTGTCTGCTCAACATTGCATTACATTCCATAAGATTCTCAAGACACAGAATATGGTCTACTGAACATTGCACTACATTACATATAATTCTCACGTAATGACCAACAGAGACAAGCTTCTGTCATTCGTGAATACATATTACCTGTAATTTAGGATAAAGAATTTTAATACTTTTATTAGGTGGAATTAGTTGAGACAACTATGGAATTTCGCGACGATGAACCACCTGGTAAAGAACACGCGCTGAGCACGGTTACAAGTTCCGTGGCTTCATGTTTGAATACCATTACTACTGGCATTTTGACGTTTATCCCCTGCTGTATATTTTTATAGCCTCTTACGTTTAAGAGGCAATTTTCCATCCAAAGCCGTTTAGTATATCATGTTACAACAACTGACTAGTATCTATTAAGCACTTACCTACATACATACTTAATCAAAGGCAATAGATGGAGCAAAAGCATTATTACCTGTATTACGTTATCCACTGGTTCATTGCCGCACATTAGGTGAGCTCACTGATCATCTCTATTATATGCTTACTCGATTCACCCACCTTTCGGAGATGCTACTCTCCTTAAATTTATGCCAATATTCTCCTCCCACCTATATTTAGATAAGTCTTACTTCCCTCATGACCGGATCTTGTCCAGCACATTTCATCCTCCGCGATTTAAATAACTTTACTCTATTCGGTGAAGGATCCAAGTTATGAAGCTATTCATTTTTTTAATTTTCCCATATATATATTCCTAAGCACAATGTTTTCAGATTTTTTCTTCACGATGAGGAACAGGCAAGCTATAACAACCGCATAATGCAACAGGCACTATAATATTATCCTAGTTTATATTTTATTTATTGGATAGACGGAAAGATAGAAATTCATTAATTCCATAAAACAGCATTTCCTTATTTCAGGCGACATTTAATTACTACCTTAATAATAGTTGAATCTGCAAATAGTGCTACCACATATTTGAATTTCTCCGCTTGTACGTGTAATGCTTTTCTGATATTGTGTAACGCATTATTTTGTCACTTCAGAACCATTTACTCAGTCAAAATACCCAATAAACCATGACGTATGCAAAATTATTCAAACTGGAATAAAGAAATCTTGTTATATGTTCTTTTCTTTGTTTCCAGATATCGGGCACCACAAATGTTCCCAAGATGTTGAAAAGAGTGGATCTACGCGAGATTTGGAGGTATAAGTTGAGTATCACAGACCATTCGTATAGATGCATGATATACACTTCCCTCTATTTGTCCCTCTGATACTCTTATTTTCAATTCTGTCTCTTAGTCAAGCTCTTCGCTGGACTCCAAATCTGACTTTGAAAACATGACTATGGAGATGCGTGCGTTGGAACGTGGGAATGACCCAGAGGAGACTGGGTGCGATGCTTAGTCCGGTGCTGAGTTCGCTACTTAGCCTCACCCTGAGTCAAACCATTAGTAGGATCCGATCCATAGTGTGACTCTCAGCCGGCCCTAACGTAACTGGGTGCTCACAGTCACATTCGACCGTATGCAGAGACACTCGGTTAGCCTTACTGGACGGATCCGCCCTGAACAAGCGGCTCCGATTCAGTAAGCCATCATAAATGACCGAGGGAGTTGGCATGCTGACCACATACCCCCCAACGCTGTCATCTGACTATCTGACTAGTTAAGATGAAGCACGGTCGGATGGTTGGCCTAGTCCCGAAATTATGCGGGACGTTAAGCCATGGATTTTTCTTAGTCAATTCTGAGTTCGACTTTTAGCCCAACTCTGAGCAGACATGTTTCTATACTTTCTGCTTGCCGGTTATCACCGGAACCCGACGAGTTGCCCCTTGTGAAAACTCAATGTTAAACAATAAAGGATTTTTTAATCTTTCGCAGGATTTTTCCGGACATAATAGACTGGTGAAGAATTACTTCTGAGCAAAGAGTTAGTCACTTGCATAGTCACTCGGCGATACTAGGTAATCTTCATCGAACATAGCAAGGTAAGAAAGTATTTAAATTTTATTCAAAACTTTGTATTTCGCAAACGTCACTGTTATGAGGACTTCTGGATTCGAAGTTCCGTCTTATAAAGAAAATTATAAATCCTTGTCAGACTCGTATAGATCAGAGATGACAGCGGTTTCAACGTATGCTTTAACATAAGAATATTATGGGACAAACACCCCTATGACACTGGGACCCACGACCTTCTGCATTCCGTGCCACAGGTTTACCAATTGTGCTAGTCAGAGCTCGATTTAACATTTAGGATACAATCATAGAGTATTGTATCTGTTGAGCATTGCACTGCATTACATAGTATTCTTTTGCATTGTTCTACAGGGACATTATTTTGTAATTCATGAATACATATATCTCTTTACTTTATAAATAGGTGTATTATGGGTATTCTCTTACTTTATTCTTCGGTGGAAAGTGAAATGACCAACCTCGAAATTACCAGTGACGATAGATGCTCTATGCCCAATGGAAGTCCCGTGGTTCCATATAATATAATACTAACTTTATTATCATTCTTATATTTGATTATATATGGTCTTCTATGTATCAAGGATTTCCTTAAAATTCATCGATTTCAGTACTACGGTTCTAAAAGCATCTTATGTAATACACTAATAAATTGTTCCCCGTCCCTTAATATGTTCCTGCATAGAGTACAGGGCATTACTTTAACCAATGCACATTCGGTTTTCTAAGACTAAACTATATGACTGCCACGACTATAAAATATCAAAGTTAGCTATCATGGAATAAAATAGTTTAAAACCTAGTAATAATGTATGTCTTATGTTTCACACCTTCAAAAAGCAGTGACAATGCTAATGACAAACTGAAACCAAACTTTGCCTAGCAACGAACAGCTTGTGGCCGAGGAAGGAATTCGCGTTTTTTTTAAGACTCCTAAGCATTTCAGTTATTTCTTACAGTCCTTCAACGACACTAGGTAAGTTCCACTAAAAATAGCAATGTGAGAAAGTATTTAAAATAATATAAAATTCTCGTACATTAGTATTATAGGGACTTAAGGGTTAAAAGTTCCCTCCGTATAGAGTATGTATGTCAGTGACCCAGATTTACTAACTGAGCTAGTCGAAAGCTGGATTAACAGCGCCAGATGTAACTCTATCCTATGATTGATTCCTTTACTGAATGACACTACGTCATGTACGGTATTTTGAGGGATTTTATTTATTGTTCTGGTGACGGGGTTTAAACTTGTTATTAAATACAGTAACTTTAAGATACAAATGTGTATTCATAATAAAAAAAAATACTTTGTCTGTTCAACATTGCATTACATTCCATAAGATTCTCAAGACACAGAATATGGTCTACTGAACATTGCACTACATTACATATAATTCTCACGTAATGACCAACAGAGACAAGCTTCTGTCATTCGTGAATACATATTACCTGTAATTTAGGATAAAGAATTTTAATACTTTTATTAGGTGGAATTAGTTGAGACAACTATGGAATTTCGCGACGATGAACCACCTGGTAAAGAACACGCGCTGAGCACGGTTACAAGTTCCGTGGCTTCATGTTTGAATACCATTACTACTGGCATTTTGACGTTTATCCCCTGCTGTATATTTTTAAAGCCTCTTACGTTTAAGAGGCAATTTTCCATCCAAAGCCGTTTAGTATATCATGTTACAACAACTGACTAGTATCTATTAAGCACTTACTTACATACATACTTAATCAAAGGCAATAGATGGAGCAAAAGCATTATTACCCGTTTTACGTTATCCACTGGTTCATTGCCGCACATTAGGTGAGCTCACTGATCATCTCTATTATATGCTTACTCGATTCACCCACCTTTCGGAGATGCTACTCTCCTTAAATTTATGCCAATATTCTCCTCCCACCTATATTTAGATAAGTCTTACTTCCCTCATGACCGGATCTTGTCCAGCACATTTCATCCTCCGCGATTTAAATAACTTTACTCTATTCGGTGAAGGATCCAAGTTATGAAGCTATTCATTTTTTTAATTTTCCCATATATATATTCCTAAGCACAATGTTTTCAGATTTTTTCTTCACGATGAGGAACAGGCAAGCTATAACAACCGCATAATACAACAGGCACTATAATATTATCCTAGTTTATTTTTTATTTATTGGATAGACGGAAAGATAGAAATTCATGAAATCCATAAAACAGCATTTCCTTATTTCAGACGACATTTATTTACTACCTTAATAATAGTTGAATCGGCAAATAGTGCTACCACATATTTGAATTTCTCCGCTTGTACGTGTAATGCTTTTCTGATATTGTGTAACGCATTATTTTGTCACTTCAGAACCATTTACTCAGTCAAAATACCCAATAAACACAGACGTATGCAAAATTATTCAAACTGGAATAAAGAAATCTTGTTATATGTTCTTTTCTTTGTTTCCAGATATCGGGCACCACAAATGTTCCCAAGATGTTGAAAAGAGTGGATCTACGCGAGATTTGGAGGTATAAGTTGAGTATCACAGACCATTCGTATAGATGCATGATATACACTTCCCTCTATTTGTCCCTCTGATACTCTTATTTTCAATTCTGTCTCTTAGTCAAGCTCTTCGCTGGACTCCAAATCTGACTTTGAAAACATGACTATGGAGATGCGTGCGTTGGAACGTGGGAATGACCCAGAGGAGACTGGGTGCGATGCTTAGTCCGGTGCTGAGTTCGCTACTTAGCCTCACCCTGAGTCAAACCATTAGTAGGATCCGATCCATAGTGTGACTCTCAGCCGGCCCTAACGTAACTGGGTGCTCACAGTCACATTCGACCGTATGCAGAGACACTCGGTTAGCCTTACTGGACGGATCCGCCCTAAACAAGCGGCTCCGATTCAGTAAGCCATCATAAACGACCGAGGGAGTTGGCATGCTGACCACATGCCCCCCAACGCTGTCATCTGACTATCTGACTAGTTAAGATGAAGCACGGTCGGATGGTTGGCCTAGTCCCGAAATTATGCGGGACGTTAAGCCATGGATTTTTCTTAGTCAATTCTGAGTTCGACTTTTAGCCCAACTCTGAGCAGACATGTTTCTATACTTTCTGCTTGCCGGTTATCACCGGAACCCGACGAGTTGCCCCTTGTGAAAACTCAATGTTAAACAATAAAGGAATTTTTTATCTTTCGCAGGATTTTTCCGGACATAATAGACTGGTGAAGAATTACTTCTGAGCATAGAGTTAGTCACTTGCATAGTCACTCGGCGATACTAGGTAAGCTTCATCGAACATAGCAAGGTAAGAAAGTATTTAAATTTTATTCAAAACTTTGTATTTCGCAAACGTCACTGTTATGAGGACTTCTGGATTCGAAGTTCCGTCTTATAAAGAAAATTATAAATCCTTGTCAGACTCGTAAAGATCAGAGATGACAGCGGTTTCAACGTATGCTTTAACATAAGAATATTATGGGACAAACACCCCTATCACACTGGGACCCACGACCTTCTGCATTCCGTGCCACAGGTTTACCAATTGTGCTAGTCAGAGCTCGATTTAACATTTAGGATACAATCATAGAGTATTGTATCTGTTGAGCATTACACTGCATTACATAGTATTCTTTTGCATTGTTCTACAGGGACATTATTTTGTAATTCATGAATACATATATCTCTTTACTTTATAAATAGGTGTATTATGGGTATTCTCTTACTTTATTCTTCGGTGGAAAGTGAAATGACCAACCTCGAAATTACCAGTGACGATAGATGCTCTATGCCCAATGGAAGTCCCGTGGTTCCATATAATATATTTCATATTTGTTTCTACTAACTTTATTATCATTCTTATATTTGATTATATATGGTCTTCTATGTATCAAGGATTTCCTTAAAATTCATCGATTTCAGTACTACGGTTCTAAAAGCATCTTATGTAATACACTAATAAATTGTTCCCCGTCCCTTAATATGTTCCTGCATAGAGTACAGGGCATTACTTTAACGAATGCACATTCGGTTTTCTAAGACTAAACTATATGACTGCCACGACTATAAAATATCAAAGTTAGCTATCATGGAATAAAATAGTTTAAAACCTAGTAATAATGTATGTCGTATGTTTCACACCTTCAAAAAGCAGTGACAATGCTAATGACAAACTGAAACCAAACTTTGCCTAGCAACGAACAGCTTGTGGCCGAGGAAGGAATTCGCGTTTTTTTAAGACTCCTAAGCATTTCAGTTATTTCTTACAGTCCTTCAACGACAGTAGGTAAGTTCCACTAAACATAGCAATGTGAGAAAGTATTTAAAATAATATAAAATTCTCGAACATTAGTATTATAGGGACTTAAGGGTTAAAAGTTCCCTCCGTATAGAGTATGTATGTCAGTGACCCAGATTTACTAACCGAGCTAGTCGAAACCTGGATTAACAGCGCCAGATGTAACTCTATCCTATGATTGATTCCTTTACTGAATGACACTACGTCATGTACGGTATTTTGAGGGATTTTATTTATTGTTCTGGTGACGGGGTTTAAACTGTTATTAAATACAGTAACTTTAAGATACAAATGTGTAATCATAAACAAAAAAATACTTTGTCTGTTCAACATTGCATTACATTCCATAAGATTCTCAAGACACAGAATATGGTCTACTGAACATTGCACTACATTACATATAATTCTCACGCAATGACCAACAGAGACAAGCTTCTGTCATTCGTGAATACATATTACCTGTAATTTAGGATAAAGAATTTTAATACTTTTATTAGGTGGAATTAGTTGAGACAACTATGGAATTTCGCGACGATGAACCACCTGGTAAAGAACACGCGCTGAGCACGGTTACAAGTTCCGTGGCTTCATGTTTGAATACCATTACTACTGGCATTTTGACGTTTATCCCCTGCTGTATATTTTTAAAGCCTCTTACGTTTAAGAGGCAATTTTCCATCCAAAGCCGTTTAGTATATCATGTTACAACAACTGACTAGTATCTATTAAGCACTTACTTACATACATACTTAATCAAAGGCAATAGATGGAGCAAAAGCATTATTACCCGTTTTACGTTATCCACTGGTTCATTGCCGCACATTAGGTGAGCTCACTGATCATCTCTATTATATGCTTACTCGATTCACCCACCTTTCGGAGATGCTACTCTCCTTAAATTTATGCCAATATTCTCCTCCCACCTATATTTAGATAAGTCTTACTTCCCTCATGACCGGATCTTGTCCAGCACATTTCATCCTCCGCGATTTAAATACCTTTACTCTATTCGGTGAAGGATCCAAGTTATGAAGCTATTCATTTTTTAATTTTCCCATATATATATTCCTAAGCACAATGTTTTCAGATTTTTTCTTCACGATGAGGAACAGGCAAGCTATAACAACGGCATAATACAACAGGCACTATAATATTATCCTAGTTTATTTTTTATTTATTGGATAGACGGAAAGATAGAAATTCATGAAATCCATAAAACAGCATTTCCTTATATCAGGCGACATTTAATTAATACCTTAATAATAGTTGAATCTGCAAATAGTGCTACCACATATTTGAATTTCTCCGCTTGTACGTGTAATTCTTTTCTGATATTGTGTAACGCATTATTTTGACACTTCAGAACCATTTACTTAGTCAAAATACCCAATAAACACAGACGTATGCAAAATTATTCAAACTGGAATAAAGAAATCTTGTTATATGTTCTTTTCTTTGTTTCCAGATATCGGGCACCACAAATGTTCCCAAGATGTTGAAAAGAGTGGATCTACGCGAGATTTGGAGGTATAAGTTGAGTATCACAGACCATTCGTATAGATGCATGATATACACTTCCCTCTATTTGTCCCTCTGATACTCTTATTTTCAATTCTGTCTCTTAGTCAAGCTCTTCGCTGGACTCCAAATCTGACTTTGAAAACATGACTATGGAGATGCGTGCGTTGGAACGTGGGAATGACCCAGAGGAGACTGGGTGCGATGCTTAGTCCGGTGCTGAGTTCGCTACTTAGCCTCACCCTGAGTCAAACCATTAGTAGGATCCGATCCATAGTGTGACTCTCAGCCGGCCCTAACGTAACTGGGTGCTCACAGTCACATTCGACCGTATGCAGAGACACTCGGTTAGCCTTACTGGACGGATCCGCCCTGAACAAGCGGCTCCGATTCAGTAAGCCATCATAAACGACCGAGGGAGTTGGCATGCTGACCACATGCCCCCCAACGCTGTCATCTGACTATCTGACTAGTTAAGATGAAGCACGGTCGGATGGTTGGCCTAGTCCCGAAATTATGCGGGACGTTAAGCCATGGATTTTTCTTAGTCAATTCTGAGTTCGACTTTTAGCCCAACTCTGAGCAGACATGTTTCTATACTTTCTGCTTGCCGGTTATCACCGGAACCCGACGAGTTGCCCCTTGTGAAAACTCAATGTTAAACAATAAAGGATTTTTTTATCTTTCGCAGGATTTTTCCGGACATAATAGACTGGTGAAGAATTACTTCTGAGCATAGAGTTAGTCACTTGCATAGTCACTCGGCGATACTAGGTAAGCTTCATCGAACATAGCAAGGTAAGAAAGTATTTAAATTTTATTCAAAACTTTGTATTTCGCAAACGTCACTGTTATGAGGACTTCTGGATTCGAAGTTCCGTCTTATAAAGAAAATTATAAATCCTTGTCAGACTCGTATAGATCAGAGATGACAGCGGTTTCAACGTATGCTTTAACATAAGAATATTATGGGACAAACACCCCTATGACACTGGGACCCACGACCTTCTGCATTCCGTGCCACAGGTTTACCAATTGTGCTAGTCAGAGCTCGATTTAACATTTAGGATACAATCATAGAGTATTGTATCTGTTGAGCATTGCACTGCATTACATAGTATTCTTTTGCATTGTTCTACAGGGACATTATTTTGTAATTCATGAATACATATATCTCTTTACTTTATAAATAGGTGTATTTTGGGTATTCTCTTACTTCATTCTTCGGTGGAAAGTGAAATGACCAACCTCGAAATTACCAGTGACGATAGATGCTCTATGCCCAATGGAAGTCCCGTGGTTCCATATAATATATTTCATATTTGTTTCTACTAACTTTATTATCATTCTTATATTTGATTATATATGGTCTTCTATGTATCAAGGATTTCCTTAAAATTCATCGATTTCAGTACTACGGTTCTAAAAGCATCTTATGTAATACACTAATAAATTGTTCCCCGTCCCTTAATATGTTCCTGCATAGAGTACAGGGCATTACTTTAACCAATGCACATTCGGTTTTCTAAGACTAAACTATATGACTGCCACGACTATAAAATATCAAAGTTAGCTATCATGGAATAAAATAGTTTAAAACCTAGTAATAATGTATGTCGTATGTTTCACACCTTCAAAAAGCAGTGACAATGCTAATGACAAACTGAAACCAAACTTTGCCTAGCAACGAACAGCTTGTGGCCGAGGAAGGAATTCGCGTTTTTTTAAGACTCCTAAGCATTTCAGTTATTTCTTACAGTCCTTCAACGACACTAGGTAAGTTCCACTAAACATAGCAATGTGAGAATGTATTTAAAATAATATAAAATTCTCGAACATTAGTATTATAGGGACTTAAGGGTTAAAAGTTCCCTCCGTATAGAGTATGTATGTCAGTGACCCAGATTTACTAACTGAGCTAGTCGAAAGCTGGATTAACAGCGCCAGATGTAACTCTATCCTATGATTGATTCCTTTACTGAATGACACAACGTCATGTACGGTATTTTGAGGGATTTTATTTATTGTTCTGGTGACGGGGTTTAAACTGTTATTAAATACAGTAACTTTAAGATACAAATGTGTATTCATAAACAAAAAAATACTTTGTCTGTTCAACATTGCATTACATTCCATAAGATTCTCAAGACACAGAATATGGTCTACTGAACATTGCACTACATTACATATAATTCTCACGTAATGACCAACAGAGACAAGCTTCTGTCATTCGTGAATACATATTACCTGTAATTTAGGATAAAGAATTTTAATACTTTTATTAGGTGGAATTAGTTGAGACAACTATGGAATTTCGCGACGATGAACCACCTGGTAAAGAACACGCGCTGAGCACGGTTACAAGTTCCGTGGCTTCATGTTTGAATACCATTACTACTGGCATTTTGACGTTTATCCCCTGCTGTATATTTTTAAAGCCTCTTACGTTTAAGAGGCAATTTTCCATCCAAAGCCGTTTAGTATATCATCTTACAAAAACTGACTAGTATCTATTAAGCACTTACTTACATACATACTTAATCAAAGGCAATAGATGGAGCAAAAGCATTATTACCCGTTTTACGTTATCCACTGGTTCATTGCCGCACATTAGGTGAGCTCACTGATCATCTCTATTATATGCTTACTCGATTCATCCACCTTTCGGAGATGCTACTCTCCTTAAATTTATGCCAATATTCTCCTCCCACCTATATTTAGATAAGTCTTACTTCCCTCATGACCGGATCTTGTCCAGCACATTTCATCCTCCGCGATTTAAATAACTTTACTCTATTCGGTGAAGGATCCAAGTTATGAAGCTATTCATTTTTTTTAATTTTCCTATATATATATTCCTAAGCACAATGTTTTCAGATTTTTTCTTCACGATGAGGAACAGGCAAGCTATAACAACCGCATAATACAACAGGCACTATAATATTATCCTAGTTTATTTTTTATTTATTGGATAGACGGAAAGATAGAAATTCATGAAATCCATAAAACAGCATTTCCTTATTTCAGGCGACATTTATTTACTACCTTAATAATAGTTGAATCGGCAAATAGTGCTACCACATATTTGAATTTCTCCGCTTGTACGTGTAATGCTTTTCTGATATTGTGTAACGCATTATTTTGACACTTCAGAACCATTTACTTAGTCAAAATACCCAATAAACACAGACGTATGCAAAATTATTCAAACTGGAATAAAGAAATCTTGTTATATGTTCTTTTCTTTGTTTCCAGATATCGGGCACCACAAATGTTCCCAAGATGTTGAAAAGAGTGGATCTACGCGAGATTTGGAGGTATAAGTTGAGTATCACAGACCATTCGTATAGATGCATGATATACACTTCCCTCTATTTGTCCCTCTGATACTCTTATTTTCAATTCTGTCTCTTAGTCAAGCTCTTCGCTGGACTCCAAATCTGACTTTGAAAACATGACTATGGAGATGCGTGCGTTGGAACGTGGGAATGACCCAGAGGAGACTGGGTGCGATGCTTAGTCCGGTGCTGAGTTCGCTACTTAGCCTCACCCTGAGTCAAACCATTAGTAGGATCCGATCCATAGTGTGACTCTCAGCCGGCCCTAACGTAACTGGGTGCTCACAGTCACATTCGACCGTATGCAGAGACACTCGGTTAGCCTTACTGGACGGATCCGCCCTGAACAAGCGGCTCCGATTCAGTAAGCCATCATAAACGACCGAGGGAGTTGGCATGCTGACCACATGCCCCCCAACGCTGTCATCTGACTATCTGACTAGTTAAGATGAAGCACGGTCGGATGGTTGGCCTAGTCCCGAAATTATGCGGGACGTTAAGCCATGGATTTTTCTTAGTCAATTCTGAGTTCGACTTTTAGCCCAACTCTGAGCAGACATGTTTCTATACTTTCTGCTTGCCGGTTATCACCGGAACCCGACGAGTTGCCCCTTGTGAAAACTCAATGTTAAACAATAAAGGATTTTTTAATCTTTCGCAGGATTTTTCCGGACATAATAGACTGGTGAAGAATTACTTCTGAGCATAGAGTTAGTCACTTGCATAGTCACTCGGCGATACTAGGTAATCTTCATCGAACATAGCAAGGTAAGAAAGTATTTAAATTTTATTCAAAACTTTGTATTTCGCAAACGTCACTGTTATGAGGACTTCTGGATTCGAAGTTCCGTCTTATAAAGAAAATTATAAATCCTTGTCAGACTCGTATAGATCAGAGATGACAGCGGTTTCAACGTATGCTTTAACATAAGAATATTATGGGACAAACACCCCTATGACACTGGGACCCACGACCTTCTGCATTCCGTGCCACAGGTTTACCAATTGTGCTAGTCAGAGCTCGATTTAACATTTAGGATACAATCATAGAGTATTGTATCTGTTGAGCATTGCACTGCATTACATAGTATTCTTTTGCATTGTTCTACAGGGACATTATTTTGTAATTCATGAATACATATATCTCTTTACTTTATAAATAGGTGTATTATGGGTATTCTCTTACTTTATTCTTCGGTGGAAAGTGAAATGACCAACCTCGAAATTACCAGTGACGATAGATGCTCTATGCCCAATGGAAGTCCCGTGGTTCCATATAATATATTTCATATTTGTTTCTACTAACTTTATTATCATTCTTATATTTGATTATATATGGTCTTCTATGTATCAAGGATTTCCTTAAAATTCATCGATTTCAGTACTACGGTTCTAAAAGCATCTTATGTAATACACTAATAAATTGTTCCCCGTCCCTTAATATGTTCCTGCATAGAGTACAGGGCATTACTTTAACGAATGCACATTCGGTTTTCTAAGACTAAACTATATGACTGCCACGACTATAAAATATCAAAGTTAGCTATCATGGAATAAAATAGTTTAAAACCTAGTAATAATGTATGTCGTATGTTTCACACCTTCAAAAAGCAGTGACAATGCTAATGACAAACTGAAACCAAACTTTGCCTAGCAACGAACAGCTTGTGGCCGAGGAAGGAATTCGCGTTTTTTTAAGACTCCTAAGCATTTCAGTTATTTCTTACAGTCCTTCAACGACACTAGGTAAGTTCCACTAAACATAGCAATGTGAGAAAGTATTTAAAATAATATAAAATTCTCGAACATTAGTATTATAGGGACTAAAGGGTTAAAAGTTCCCTCCGTATATAGTATCTATGTCAGTGACCCAGATTTACTTACTGAGCTAGTCGAAAGCTGGATTAACAGCGCCAGATGTAACTCTATCCTATGATTGATTCCTTTACTGAATGACACTACGTCATGTACGGTATTTTGAGGGATTTTATTTATTGTTCTGGTGACGGGGTTTAAACTGTTATTAAATACAGTAACTTTAAGATACAAATGTGTATTCATAAACAAAAAAATACTTTGTCTGTTCAACATTGCATTACATTCCATAAGATTCTCAAGACACAGAATATGGTCTACTGAACATTGCACTACATTACATATAATTCTCACGTAGTGACCAACAGAGACAAGCTTCTGTCATTCGTGAATACATATTACCTGTAATTTAGGATAAAGAATTTTAATACTTTTATTAGGTGGAATTAGTTGAGACAACTATGGAATTTCGCGACGATGAACCACCTGGTAAAGAACACGCGCTGAGCACGGTTACAAGTTCCGTGGCTTCATGTTTGAATACCATTACTACTGGCATTTTGACGTTTATCCCCTGCTGTATATTTTTAAAGCCTCTTACGTTTAAGTGGCAATTTTCTATCCAAAGCCGTTTAGTATATCATGTTACAACAACTGACTAGTATCTATTAAGCACTTACTTACATACATACTTAATCAAAGGCAATAGATGGAGCAAAAGCATTATTACCCGTTTTACGTTATCCACTGGTTCATTGCCGCACATTAGGTGAGCTCACTGATCATCTCTATTATATGCTTACTCGATTCACCCACCTTTCGGAGATTCTACTCTCCTTAAATTTATGCCAATATTCTCCTCCCACCTATATTTAGATAAGTCTTACTTCCCTCATGACCGGATCTTGTCCAGCACATTTCATCCTCCGCGATTTAAATACCTTTACTCTATTCGGTGAAGGATCCAAGTTATGAAGCTATTCATTTTTTAATTTTCCCATATATATATTCCTAAGCACAATGTTTTCAGATTTTTTCTTCACGATGAGGAACAGGCAAGCTATAACAACGGCATAATACAACAGGCACTATAATATTATCCTAGTTTATTTTATATTTATTGGATAGACGGAAATATAGAAATTCCCGGACAGCCTAGACAATGATAGAAATTCATGAAATCCATAAAACAGCATTTCCTTATATCAGGCGACATTTAATTAATACCTTAATAATAGTTGAATCTGCAAATAGTGCTACCACATATTTGAATTTCTCCGCTTGTACGTGTAATTCTTTTCTGATATTGTGTAACGCATTATTTTGACACTTCAGAACCATTTACTTAGTCAAAATACCCAATAAACACAGACGTATGCAAAATTATTCAAACTGGAATAAAGAAATCTTGTTATATGTTCTTTTCTTTGTTTCCAGATATCGGGCACCACAAATGTTCCCAAGATGTTGAAAAGAGTGGATCTACGCGAGATTTGGAGGTATAAGTTGAGTATCACAGACCATTCGTATAGATGCATGATATACACTTCCCTCTATTTGTCCCTCTGATACTCTTATTTTCAATTCTGTCTCTTAGTCAAGCTCTTCGCTGGACTCCAAATCTGACTTTGAAAACATGACTATGGAGATGCGTGCGTTGGAACGTGGGAATGACCCAGAGGAGACTGGGTGCGATGCTTAGTCCGGTGCTGAGTTCGCTACTTAGCCTCACCCTGAGTCAAACCATTAGTAGGATCCGATCCATAGTGTGACTCTCAGCCGGCCCTAACGTAACTGGGTGCTCACAGTCACATTCGACCGTATGCAGAGACACTCGGTTAGCCTTACTGGACGGATCCGCCCTGAACAAGCGGCTCCGATTCAGTAAGCCATCATAAACGACCGAGGGAGTTGGCATGCTGACCACATGCCCCCCAACGCTGTCATCTGACTATCTGACTAGTTAAGATGAAGCACGGTCGGATGGTTGGCCTAGTCCCGAAATTATGCGGGACGTTAAGCCATGGATTTTTCTTAGTCAATTCTGAGTTCGACTTTTAGCCCAACTCTGAGCAGACATGTTTCTATACTTTCTGCTTGCCGGTTATCACCGGAACCCGACGAGTTGCCCCTTGTGAAAACTCAATGTTAAACAATAAAGGATTTTTTTATCTTTCGCAGGATTTTTCCGGACATAATAGACTGGTGAAGAATTACTTCTGAGCATAGAGTTAGTCACTTGCATAGTCACTCGGCGATACTAGGTAAGCTTCATCGAACATAGCAAGGTAAGATAGTATTTAAATTTTATTCAAAACTTTGTATTTCGCAAACGTCACTGTTATGAGGACTTCTGGATTCGAAGTTCCGTCTTATAAAGAAAATTATAAATCCTTGTCAGACTCGTATAGATCAGAGATGACAGCGGTTTCAACGTATGCTTTAACATAAGAATATTATGGGACAAACACCCCTATGACACTGGGACCCACGACCTTCTGCATTCCGTGCCACAGGTTTACCAATTGTGCTAGTCAGAGCTCGATTTAACATTTAGGATACAATCATAGAGTATTGTATCTGTTGAGCATTGCACTGCATTACATAGTATTCTTTTGCATTGTTCTACAGGGACATTATTTTGTAATTCATGAATACATATATCTCTTTACTTTATAAATAGGTGTATTATGGGTATTCTCTTACTTTATTCTTCGGTGGAAAGTGAAATGACCAACCTCGAAATTACCAGTGACGATAGATGCTCTATGCCCAATGGAAGTCCCGTGGTTCCATATAATATATTTCATATTTGTTTCTACTAACTTTATTATCATTCTTATATTTGATTATATATGGTCTTCTATGTATCAAGGATTTCCTTAAAATTCATCGATTTCAGTACTACGGTTCTAAAAGCATCTTATGTAATACACTAATAAATTGTTCCCCGTCCCTTAATATGTTCCTGCATAGAGTACAGGGCATTACTTTAACCAATGCACATTCGGTTTTCTAAGACTAAACTATATGACTGCCACGACTATAAATTATCAAAGTTAGCTATCATGGAATAAAATAGTTTAAAACCTAGTAATAATGTATGTCGTATGTTTCACACCTTCAAAAAGCAGTGACAATGCTAATGACAAACTGAAACCAAACTTTGCCTAGCAACGAACAGCTTGTGGCCGAGGAAGGAATTCGCGTTTTTTTAAGACTCCTAAGCATTTCAGTTATTTCTTACAGTCCTTCAACGACAGTAGGTAAGTTCCACTAAACATAGCAATGTGAGAAAGTATTTAAAATAATATAAAATTCTCGAACATTAGTATTATAGGGACTTAAGGGTTAAAAGTTCCCTCCGTATAGAGTATGTATGTCAGTGACCCAGATTTACTAACCGAGCTAGTCGAAAGCTGGATTAACAGCGCCAGATGTAACTCTATCTTATGATTGATTCCTTTACTGAATGACACTACGTCATGTACGGTATTTTGAGGGATTTTATTTATTGTTCTGGTGACGGGGTTTAAACTGTTATTAAATACAGTAACTTTAAGATACAAATGTGTATTCATAAACAAAAAAATACTTTGTCTGTTCAACATTGCATTACATTCCATAAGATTCTCAAGACACAGAATATGGTCTACTGAACATTGCACTACATTACATATAATTCTCACGTAATGACCAACAGAGACAAGCTTCTGTCATTCGTGAATACATATTACCTGTAATTTAGGATAAAGAATTTTAATACTTTTATTAGGTGGAATTAGTTGAGACAACTATGGAATTTCGCGACGATGAACCACCTGGTAAAGAACACGCGCTGAGCACGGTTACAAGTTCCGTGGCTTCATGTTTGAATACCATTACTACTGGCATTTTGACGTTTATCCCCTGCTGTATATTTTTAAAGCCTCTTACGTTTAAGAGGCAATTTTCCATCCAAAGCCGTTTAGTATATCATCTTACAACAACTGACTAGTATCTATTAAGCACTTACTTACATACATACTTAATCAAAGGCAATAGATGGAGCAAAAGCATTATTACCCGTTTTACGTTATCCACTGGTTCATTGCCGCACATTAGGTGAGCTCACTGATCATCTCTATTATATGCTTACTCGATTCATCCACCTTTCGGAGATGCTACTCTCCTTAAATTTATGCCAATATTCTCCTCCCACCTATATTTAGATAAGTCTTACTTCCCTCATGACCGGATCTTGTCCAGCACATTTCATCCTCCGCGATTTAAATAACTTTACTCTATTCGGTGAAGGATCCAAGATATGAAGCTATTCATTTTTTTAATTTTCCCATATATATATTCCTAAGCACAATGTTTTCAGATTTTTTCTTCACGATGAGGAACAGGCAAGCTATAACAACCGCATAATGCAACAGGCACTATAATATTATCCTAGTTTATATTTTATTTATTGGATAGACGGAAAGATAGAAATTCATTAATTCCATAAAACAGCATTTCCTTATTTCAGGCGACATTTAATTACTACCTTAATAATAGTTGAATCTGCAAATAGTGCTACCACATATTTGAATTTCTCCGCTTGTACGTGTAATGCTTTTCTGATATTGTGTAACGCATTATTTTGTCACTTCAGAACCATTTACTCAGTCAAAATACCCAATAAACACAGACGTATGCAAAATTATTCAAACTGGAATAAAGAAATCTTGTTATATGTTCTTTTCTTTGTTTCCAGATATCGGGCACCACAAATGTTCCCAAGATGTTGAAAAGAGTGGATCTACGCGAGATTTGGAGGTATAAGTTGAGTATCACAGACCATTCGTATAGATGCATGATATACACTTCCCTCTATTTGTCCCTCTGATACTCTTATTTTCAATTCTGTCTCTTAGTCAAGCTCTTCGCTGGACTCCAAATCTGACTTTGAAAACATGACTATGGAGATGCGTGCGTTGGAACGTGGGAATGACCCAGAGGAGACTGGGTGCGATGCTTAGTCCGGTGCTGAGTTCGCTACTTAGCCTCACCCTGAGTCAAACCATTAGTAGGATCCGATCCATAGTGTGACTCTCAGCCGGCCCTAACGTAACTGGGTGCTCACAGTCACATTCGACCGTATGCAGAGACACTCGGTTAGCCTTACTGGACGGATCCGCCCTGAACAAGCGGCTCCGATTCAGTAAGCCATCATAAACGACCGAGGGAGTTGGCATGCTGACCACATGCCCCCCAACGCTGTCATCTGACTATCTGACTAGTTAAGATGAAGCACGGTCGGATGGTTGGCCTAGTCCCGAAATTATGCGGGACGTTAAGCCATGGATTTTTCTTAGTCAATTCTGAGTTCGACTTTTAGCCCAACTCTGAGCAGACATGTTTCTATACTTTCTGCTTGCCGGTTATCACCGGAACCCGACGAGTTGCCCCTTGTGAAAACTCAATGTTAAACAATAAAGGATTTTTTTATCTTTCGCAGGATTTTTCCGGACATAATAGACTGGTGAAGAATTACTTCTGAGCATAGAGTTAGTCACTTGCATAGTCACTCGGCGATACTAGGTAAGCTTCATCGAACATAGCAAGGTAAGAAAGTATTTAAATTTTATTCAAAACTTTGTATTTCGCAAACGTCACTGTTATGAGGACTTCTGGATTCGAAGTTCCGTCTTATAAAGAAAATTATAAATCCTTGTCAGACTCGTATAGATCAGAGATGACAGCGGTTTCAACGTATGCTTTAACATAAGAATATTATGGGACAAACACCCCTATGACACTGGGACCCACGACCTTCTGCATTCCGTGCCACAGGTTTACCAATTGTGCTAGTCAGAGCTCGATTTAACATTTAGGATACAATCATAGAGTATTGTATCTGTTGAGCATTGCACTGCATTACATAGTATTCTTTTGCATTGTTCTACAGGGACATTATTTTGTAATTCATGAATACATATATCTCTTTACTTTATAAATAGGTGTATTATGGGTATTCTCTTACTTTATTCTTCGGTGGAAAGTGAAATGACCAACCTCGAAATTACCAGTGACGATAGATGCTCTATGCCCAATGGAAGTCCCGTGGTTCCATATAATATAATACTAACTTTATTATCATTCTTATATTTGATTATATATGGTCTTCTATGTATCAAGGATTTCCTTAAAATTCATCGATTTCAGTACTACGGTTCTAAAAGCATCTTATGTAATACACTAATAAATTGTTCCCCGTCCCTTAATATGTTCCTGCATAGAGTACAGGGCATTACTTTAACCAATGCACATTCGGTTTTCTAAGACTAAACTATATGACTGCCACGACTATAAATTATCAAAGTTAGCTATCATGGAATAAAATAGTTTAAAACCTAGTAATAATGTATGTCGTATGTTTCACACCTTCAAAAAGCAGTGACAATGCTAATGACAAACTGAAACCAAACTTTGCCTAGCAACGAACAGCTTGTGGCCGAGGAAGGAATTCGCGTTTTTTTAAGACTCCTAAGCATTTCAGTTATTTCTTACAGTCCTTCAACGACAGTAGGTAAGTTCCACTAAACATAGCAATGTGAGAAAGTATTTAAAATAATATAAAATTCTCGAACATTAGTATTATAGGGACTTAAGGGTTAAAAGTTCCCTCCGTATAGAGTATGTATGTCAGTGACCCAGATTTACTAACCGAGCTAGTCGAAACCTGGATTAACAGCGCCAGATGTAACTCTATCCTATGATTGATTCCTTTACTGAATGACACTACGTCATGTACGGTATTTTGAGGGATTTTATTTATTGTTCTGGTGACGGGGTTTAAACTGTTATTAAATACAGTAACTTTAAGATACAAATGTGTATTCATAAACAAAAAAATACTTTGTCTGTTCAACATTGCATTACATTCCATAAGATTCTCAAGACACAGAATATGGTCTACTGAACATTGCACTACATTACATATAATTCTCACGTAATGACCAACAGAGACAAGCTTCTGTCATTCGTGAATACATATTACCTGTAATTTAGGATAAAGAATTTTAATACTTTTATTAGGTGGAATTAGTTGAGACAACTATGGAATTTCGCGACGATGAACCACCTGGTAAAGAACACGCGCTGAGCACGGTTACAAGTTCCGTGGCTTCATGTTTGAATACCATTACTACTGGCATTTTGACGTTTATCCCCTGCGGTTTTGGGGCCTCTGTTGTTTATAATTATGATAAATGATCTGCCATCTGTCTTAGATTGTCAATCGGTGCTATATGCGGACGACACAACTTTTTTTCATGATTGTTCCGATCTACACACACTAAAAGCATTACATGAAACCACAATGGAGCAAGCATCACTATGGTTTAGGGCAAATGGTTTCTTACTAAACAAAAACAAGACTCAAACTATGTATTTTAGCTTAAGAGATTGTAATACCGATGGTGATACACCAAGTGTTAAGTTTTTGGGTATATATGTCGATAAGTACCTGTCTTGGGAAGCTCACATTAACTATGTTACTGGAAAACTCTCAAGAGTAATTTATTTACTAAAACAACTTCAATATCATGTCCCTGATAGCAGTGTGATGTCAGCTTACTTTGCGTTTTTCCATAGTATCATTGCGTATGGTATCTTATTGTGGGGTAATAGTAAACATGTTGGAAAAATCCTGTTGTTGCAAAAAAAGGTGATTAGAATAATAACTCGCTCTCATAAAACTGAGCATTGTAAACCATTGTTTATTGATCTCCAAATAATGACAGTTGTTAATCTTTATATCTTTACAGTTTTATTACATGTAAAGAAAAACCATACAAACTTAAAATTAAGACAAGACACTCACACCTATAACACAAGGAATTGTAATAAAATAGATGTACCCTTCCTAAGACTAAGCAAATCTATAGATAGCTATGAAATAATTGGTATGAAGCTTTATAATAAGCTACATCCTGAGATCACAAGAGAACCATATATGAAGTTTAAGGCGTTAATTTATAATTGGTTAAACTTAAACCCTTTTTATAGTATAAATGAGTTCTTTGAAAGGTGAGCGTCTGAAGTTGTATTTTAAATGAATTATTTATGTAAGTTTATTGACTATGCATATGGTATTTTAGTGTTATGTGTATTTATAATGTTGTATTGCTCTTTCTGACACTACATAATATGCATTATGACCTAGTTTTATATAAAACTTTTACTTTGTTGTTTTTAAGTTAGTTGGCTAAGACTGTGATTGCATAAGTTAGTTGGTTGAAACAGAATGTAACTAAATGAATGATGTTGACTTTGTCCATAGTTCTACTGAACTTGATGACAATAAAATTTGATTGATTGATTGATTGATTGTATATTTTTATAGCCTCTTACGTTTAAGAGGCAATTTTCCATCAAAAGCCGTTTAGTATATCATGTTACAACAACTGACTAGTATCTATTAAGCACTTACTTACATACATACTTAATCAAAGGCAATAGATGGAGCAAAAGCATTATTACCCGTTTTACGTTATCCACTGGTTCATTGCCGCACATTAGGTGAGCTCACTGATCATCTCTATTATATGCTTACTCGATTCACCCACCTTTCGGAGATGCTACTCTCCTTAAATTTATGCCAATATTCTCCTCCCACCTATATTTAGATAAGTCTTACTTCCCTCATGACCGGATCTTGTCCAGCACATTTCATCCTCCGCGATTTAAATACCTTTACTCTATTCGGTGAAGGATCCAAGTTATGAAGCTATTCATTTTTTAATTTTCCCATATATATATTCCTAAGCACAATGTTTTCAGATTTTTTCTTCACGATGAGGAACAGGCAAGCTATAACAACGGCATAATACAACAGGCACTATAATATTATCCTAGTTTATTTTTTATTTATTGGATAGACGGAAAGATAGAAATTCATGAAATCCATAAAACAGCATTTCCTTATATCAGGCGACATTTAATTAATACCTTAATAATAGTTGAATCTGCAAATAGTGCTACCACATATTTGAATTTCTCCGCTTGTACGTGTAATTCTTTTCTGATATTGTGTAACGCATTATTTTGACACTTCAGAACCATTTACTTAGTCAAAATACCCAATAAACACAGACGTATGCAAAATTATTCAAACTGGAATAAAGAAATCTTGTTATATGTTCTTTTCTTTGTTTCCAGATATCGGGCACCACAAATGTTCCCAAGATGTTGAAAAGAGTGGATCTACGCGAGATTTGGAGGTATAAGTTGAGTATCACAGACCATTCGTATAGATGCATGATATACACTTCCCTCTATTTGTCCCTCTGATACTCTTATTTTCAATTCTGTCTCTTAGTCAAGCTCTTCGCTGGACTCCAAATCTGACTTTGAAAACATGACTATGGAGATGCGTGCGTTGGAACGTGGGAATGACCCAGAGGAGACTGGGTGCGATGCTTAGTCCGGTGCTGAGTTCGCTACTTAGCCTCACCCTGAGTCAAACCATTAGTAGGATCCGATCCATAGTGTGACTCTCAGCCGGCCCTAACGTAACTGGGTGCTCACAGTCACATTCGACCGTATGCAGAGACACTCGGTTAGCCTTACTGGACGGATCCGCCCTGAACAAGCGGCTCCGATTCAGTAAGCCATCATAAACGACCGAGGGAGTTGGCATGCTGACCACATGCCCCCCAACGCTGTCATCTGACTATCTGACTAGTTAAGATGAAGCACGGTCGGATGGTTGGCCTAGTCCCGAAATTATGCGGGACGTTAAGCCATGGATTCTTCTTAGTCAATTCTGAGTTCGACTTTTAGCCCAACTCTGAGCAGACATGTTTCTATACTTTCTGCTTGCCGGTTATCACCGGAACCCGACGAGTTGCCCCTTGTGAAAACTCAATGTTAAACAATAAAGGATTTTTTTATCTTTCGCAGGATTTTTCCGGACATAATAGACTGGTGAAGAATTACTTCTGAGCATAGAGTTAGTCACTTGCATAGTCACTCGGCGATACTAGGTAAGCTTCATCGAACATAGCAAGGTAAGAAAGTATTTAAATTTTATTCAAAACTTTGTATTTCGCAAACGTCACTGTTATGAGGACTTCTGGATTCGAAGTTCCGTCTTATAAAGAAAATTATAAATCCTTGTCAGACTCGTATAGATCAGAGATGACAGCTGTTTCAACGTATGCTTTAACATAAGAATATTATGGGACAAACACCCCTATGACACTGGGACCCACGACCTTCTGCATTCCGTGCCACAGGTTTACCAATTGTGCTAGTCAGAGCTCGATTTAACATTTAGGATACAATCATAGAGTATTGTATCTGTTGAGCATTGCACTGCATTACATAGTATTCTTTTGCATTGTTCTACAGGGACATTATTTTGTAATTCATGAATACATATATCTCTTTACTTTATAAATAGGTGTATTTTGGGTATTCTCTTACTTCATTCTTCGGTGGAAAGTGAAATGACCAACCTCGAAATTACCAGTGACGATAGATGCTCTATGCCCAATGGAAGTCCCGTGGTTCCATATAATATATTTCATATTTGTTTCTACTAACTTTATTATCATTCTTATATTTGATTATATATGGTCTTCTATGTATCAAGGATTTCCTTAAAATTCATCGATTTCAGTACTACGGTTCTAAAAGCATCTTATGTAATACACTAATAAATTGTTCCCCGTCCCTTAATATGTTCCTGCATAGAGTACAGGGCATTACTTTAACCAATGCACATTCGGTTTTCTAAGACTAAACTATATGACTGCCACGACTATAAAATATCAAAGTTAGCTATCATGGAATAAAATAGTTTAAAACCTAGTAATAATGTATGTCGTATGTTTCACACCTTCAAAAAGCAGTGACAATGCTAATGACAAACTGAAACCAAACTTTGCCTAGCAACGAACAGCTTGTGGCCGAGGAAGGAATTCGCGTTTTTTTAAGACTCCTAAGCATTTCAGTTATTTCTTACAGTCCTTCAACGACACTAGGTAAGTTCCACTAAACATAGCAATGTGAGAATGTATTTAAAATAATATAAAATTCTCGAACATTAGTATTATAGGGACTTAAGGGTTAAAAGTTCCCTCCGTATAGAGGATGTATGTCAGTGACCCAGATTTACTAACTGAGCTAGTCGAAAGCTGGATTAACAGCGCCAGATGTAACTCTATCCTATGATTGATTCCTTTACTGAATGACACTACGTCATGTACGGTATTTTGAGGGATTTTATTTATTGTTCTGGTGACGGGGTTTAAACTGTTATTAAATACAGTAACTTTAAGATACAAATGTGTATTCATAAACAAAAAAATACTTTGTCTGTTCAACATTGCATTACATTCCATAAGATTCTCAAGACACAGAATATGGTCTACTGAACATTGCACTACATTACATATAATTCTCACGTAATGACCAACAGAGACAAGCTTCTGTCATTCGTGAATACATATTACCTGTAATTTAGGATAAAGAATTTTAATACTTTTATTAGGTGGAATTAGTTGAGACAACTATGGAATTTCGCGACGATGAACCACCTGGTAAAGAACACGCGCTGAGCACGGTTACAAGTTCCGTGGCTTCATGTTTGAATACCATTACTACTGGCATTTTGACGTTTATCCCCTGCTGTATATTTTTAAAGCCTCTTACGTTTAAGAGGCAATTTTCCATCCAAAGCCGTTTAGTATATCATCTTACAACAACTGACTAGTATCTATTAAGCACTTACTTACATACATACTTAATCAAAGGCAATAGATGGAGCAAAAGCATTATTACCCGTTTTACGTTATCCACTGGTTCATTGCCGCACATTAGGTGAGCTCACTGATCATCTCTATTATATGCTTACTCGATTCATCCACCTTTCGGAGATGCTACTCTCCTTAAATTTATGCCAATATTCTCCTCCCACCTATATTTAGATAAGTCTTACTTCCCTCATGACCGGATCTTGTCCAGCACATTTCATCCTCCGCGATTTAAATAACTTTACTCTATTCGGTGAAGGATCCAAGTTATGAAGCTATTCATTTTTTTTAATTTTCCTATATATATATTCCTAAGCACAATGTTTTCAGATTTTTTCTTCACGATGAGGAACAGGCAAGCTATAACAACCGCATAATACAACAGGCACTATAATATTATCCTAGTTTATTTTTTATTTATTGGATAGACGGAAAGATAGAAATTCATGAAATCCATAAAACAGCATTTCCTTATTTCAGGCGACATTTATTTACTACCTTAATAATAGTTGAATCGGCAAATAGTGCTACCACATATTTGACTTTCTCCGCTTGTACGTGTAATGCTTTTCTGATATTGTGTAACGCATTATTTTGACACTTCAGAACCATTTACTTAGTCAAAATACCCAATAAACACAGACGTATGCAAAATTATTCAAACTGGAATAAAGAAATCTTGTTATATGTTCTTTTCTTTGTTTCCAGATATCGGGCACCACAAATGTTCCCAAGATGTTGAAAAGAGTGGATCTACGCGAGATTTGGAGGTATAAGTTGAGTATCACAGACCATTCGTATAGATGCATGATATACACTTCCCTCTATTTGTCCCTCTGATACTCTTATTTTCAATTCTGTCTCTTAGTCAAGCTCTTCGCTGGACTCCAAATCTGACTTTGAAAACATGACTATGGAGATGCGTGCGTTGGAACGTGGGAATGACCCAGAGGAGACTGGGTGCGATGCTTAGTCCGGTGCTGAGTTCGCTACTTAGCCTCACCCTGAGTCAAACCATTAGTAGGATCCGATCCATAGTGTGACTCTCAGCCGGCCCTAACGTAACTGGGTGCTCACAGTCACATTCGACCGTATGCAGAGACACTCGGTTAGCCTTACTGGACGGATCCGCCCTGAACAAGCGGCTCCGATTCAGTAAGCCATCATAAACGACCGAGGGAGTTGGCATGCTGACCACATGCCCCCCAACGCTGTCATCTGACTATCTGACTAGTTAAGATGAAGCACGGTCGGATGGTTGGCCTAGTCCCGAAATTATGCGGGACGTTAAGCCATGGATTTTTCTTAGTCAATTCTGAGTTCGACTTTTAGCCCAACTCTGAGCAGACATGTTTCTATACTTTCTGCTTGCCGGTTATCACCGGAACCCGACGAGTTGCCCCTTGTGAAAACTCAATGTTAAACAATAAAGGATTTTTTTATCTTTCGCAGGATTTTTCCGGACATAATAGACTGGTGAAGAATTACTTCTGAGCATAGAGTTAGTCACTTGCATAGTCACTCGGCGATACTAGGTAAGCTTCATCGAACATAGCAAGGTAAGAAAGTATTTAAATTTTATTCAAAACTTTGTATTTCGCAAACGTCACTGTTATGAGGACTTCTGGATTCGAAGTTCCGTCTTATAAAGAAAATTATAAATCCTTGTCAGACTCGTATAGATGAGAGATGAAAGCGGTTTCAACGTATGCTTTAACATAAGAATATTATGGGACAAACACCCCTATGACACTGGGACCCACGACCTTCTGCATTCCGTGCCACAGGTTTACCAATTGTGCTAGTCAGAGCTCGATTTAACATTTAGGATACAATCATAGAGTATTGTATCTGTTGAGCATTGCACTGCATTACATAGTATTCTTTTGCATTGTTCTACAGGGACATTATTTTGTAATTCATGAATACATATATCTCTTTACTTTATAAATAGGTGTATTATGGGTATTCTCTTACTTTATTCTTCGGTGGAAAGTGAAATGACCAACCTCGAAATTACCAGTGACGATAGATGCTCTATGCCCAATGGAAGTCCCGTGGTTCCATATAATATATTTCATATTTGTTTCTACTAACTTTATTATCATTCTTATATTTGATTATATATGGTCTTCTATGTATCAAGGATTTCCTTAAAATTCATCGATTTCAGTACTACGGTTCTAAAAGCATCTTATGTAATACACTAATAAATTGTTCCCCGTCCCTTAATATGTTCCTGCATAGAGTACAGGGCATTACTTTAACCAATGCACATTCGGTTTTCTAAGACTAAACTATATGACTGCCACGACTATAAAATATCAAAGTTAGCTATCATGGAATAAACCTAGTAATAATGTATGTCGTATGTTTCACACCTTCAAAAAGCAGTGACAATGCTAATGACAAACTGAAACCAAACTTTGCCTAGCAACGAACAGCTTGTGGCCGAGGAAGGAATTCGCGTTTTTTTAAGACTCCTAAGCATTTCAGTTATTTCTTACAGTCCTTCAACGACACTAGGTAAGTTCCACTAAACATAGCAATGTGAGAATGTATTTAAAATAATATAAAATTCTCGAACATTAGTATTATAGGGACTTAAGGGTTAAAAGTTCCCTCCGTATAGAGGATGTATGTCAGTGACCCAGATTTACTAACTGAGCTAGTCGAAAGCTGGATTAACAGCGCCAGATGTAACTCTATCCTATGATTGATTCCTTTACTGAATGACACTACGTCATGTACGGTATTTTGAGGGATTTTATTTATTGTTCTGGTGACGGGGTTTAAACTGTTATTAAATACAGTAACTTTAAGATACAAATGTGTATTCATAAACAAAAAAATACTTTGTCTGTTCAACATTGCATTACATTCCATAAGATTCTCAAGACACAGAATATGGTCTACTGAACATTGCACTACATTACATATAATTCTCACGTAATGACCAACAGAGACAAGCTTCTGTCATTCGTGAATACATATTACCTGTAATTTAGGATAAAGAATTTTAATACTTTTATTAGGTGGAATTAGTTGAGACAACTATGGAATTTCGCGACGATGAACCACCTGGTAAAGAACACGCGCTGAGCACGGTTACAAGTTCCGTGGCTTCATGTTTGAATACCATTACTACTGGCATTTTGACGTTTATCCCCTGCTGTATATTTTTAAAGCCTCTTACGTTTAAGAGGCAATTTTCCATCCAAAGCCGTTTAGTATATCATCTTACAACAACTGACTAGTATCTATTAAGCACTTACTTACATACATACTTAATCAAAGGCAATAGATGGAGCAAAAGCATTATTACCCGTTTTACGTTATCCACTGGTTCATTGCCGCACATTAGGTGAGCTCACTGATCATCTCTATTATATGCTTACTCGATTCATCCACCTTTCGGAGATGCTACTCTCCTTAAATTTATGCCAATATTCTCCTCCCACCTATATTTAGATAAGTCTTACTTCCCTCATGACCGGATCTTGTCCAGCACATTTCATCCTCCGCGATTTAAATAACTTTACTCTATTCGGTGAAGGATCCAAGTTATGAAGCTATTCATTTTTTTTAATTTTCCTATATATATATTCCTAAGCACAATGTTTTCAGATTTTTTCTTCACGATGAGGAACAGGCAAGCTATAACAACCGCATAATACAACAGGCACTATAATATTATCCTAGTTTATTTTTTATTTATTGGATAGACGGAAAGATAGAAATTCATGAAATCCATAAAACAGCATTTCCTTATTTCAGGCGACATTTATTTACTACCTTAATAATAGTTGAATCGGCAAATAGTGCTACCACATATTTGACTTTCTCCGCTTGTACGTGTAATGCTTTTCTGATATTGTGTAACGCATTATTTTGACACTTCAGAACCATTTACTTAGTCAAAATACCCAATAAACACAGACGTATGCAAAATTATTCAAACTGGAATAAAGAAATCTTGTTATATGTTCTTTTCTTTGTTTCCAGATATCGGGCACCACAAATGTTCCCAAGATGTTGAAAAGAGTGGATCTACGCGAGATTTGGAGGTATAAGTTGAGTATCACAGACCATTCGTATAGATGCATGATATACACTTCCCTCTATTTGTCCCTCTGATACTCTTATTTTCAATTCTGTCTCTTAGTCAAGCTCTTCGCTGGACTCCAAATCTGACTTTGAAAACATGACTATGGAGATGCGTGCGTTGGAACGTGGGAATGACCCAGAGGAGACTGGGTGCGATGCTTAGTCCGGTGCTGAGTTCGCTACTTAGCCTCACCCTGAGTCAAACCATTAGTAGGATCCGATCCATAGTGTGACTCTCAGCCGGCCCTAACGTAACTGGGTGCTCACAGTCACATTCGACCGTATGCAGAGACACTCGGTTAGCCTTACTGGACGGATCCGCCCTGAACAAGCGGCTCCGATTCAGTAAGCCATCATAAACGACCGAGGGAGTTGGCATGCTGACCACATGCCCCCCAACGCTGTCATCTGACTATCTGACTAGTTAAGATGAAGCACGGTCGGATGGTTGGCCTAGTCCCGAAATTATGCGGGACGTTAAGCCATGGATTTTTCTTAGTCAATTCTGAGTTCGACTTTTAGCCCAACTCTGAGCAGACATGTTTCTATACTTTCTGCTTGCCGGTTATCACCGGAACCCGACGAGTTGCCCCTTGTGAAAACTCAATGTTAAACAATAAAGGATTTTTTTATCTTTCGCAGGATTTTTCCGGACATAATAGACTGGTGAAGAATTACTTCTGAGCATAGAGTTAGTCACTTGCATAGTCACTCGGCGATACTAGGTAATCTTCATCGAACATAGCAAGGTAAGAAAGTATTTAAATTTTATTCAAAACTTTGTATTTCGCAAACGTCACTGTTATGAGGACTTCTGGATTCGAAGTTCCGTCTTATAAAGAAAATTATAAATCCTTGTCAGACTCGTATAGATCAGAGATGACAGCGGTTTCAACGTATGCTTTAACATAAGAATATTATGGGACAAACACCCCTATGACACTGGGACCCACGACCTTCTGCATTCCGTGCCACAGGTTTACCAATTGTGCTAGTCAGAGCTCGATTTAACATTTAGGATACAATCATAGAGTATTGTATCTGTTGAGCATTGCACTGCATTACATAGTATTCTTTTGCATTGTTCTACAGGGACATTATTTTGTAATTCATGAATACATATATCTCTTTACTTTATAAATAGGTGTATTATGGGTATTCTCTTACTTTATTCTTCGGTGGAAAGTGAAATGACCAACCTCGAAATTACCAGTGACGATAGATGCTCTATGCCCAATGGAAGTCCCGTGGTTCCATATAATATATTTCATATTTGTTTCTACTAACTTTATTATCATTCTTATATTTGATTATATATGGTCTTCTATGTATCAAGGATTTCCTTAAAATTCATCGATTTCAGTACTACGGTTCTAAAAGCATCTTATGTAATACACTAATAAATTGTTCCCCGTCCCTTAATATGTTCCTGCATAGAGTACAGGGCATTACTTTAACCAATGCACATTCGGTTTTCTAAGACTAAACTATATGACTGCCACGACTATAAAATATCAAAGTTAGCTATCATGGAATAAACCTAGTAATAATGTATGTCGTATGTTTCACACCTTCAAAAAGCAGTGACAATGCTAATGACAAACTGAAACCAAACTTTGCCTAGCAACGAACAGCTTGTGGCCGAGGAAGGAATTCGCGTTTTTTTAAGACTCCTAAGCATTTCAGTTATTTCTTACAGTCCTTCAACGACACTAGGTAAGTTCCACTAAACATAGCAATGTGAGAATGTATTTAAAATAATATAAAATTCTCGAACATTAGTATTATAGGGACTTAAGGGTTAAAAGTTCCCTCCGTATAGAGTATGTATGTCAGTGACCCAGATTTACTAACTGAGCTAGTCGAAAGCTGGATTAACAGCGCCAGATGTAACTCTATCCTATGATTGATTCCTTTACTGAATGACACTACGTCATGTACGGTATTTTGAGGGATTTTATTTATTGTTCTGGTGACGGGGTTTAAACTGTTATTAAATACAGTAACTTTAAGATACAAATGTGTATTCATGAACAAAAAAATACTTTGTCTGTTCAACATTGCATTACATTCCATAAGATTCTCAAGACACAGAATATGGTCTACTGAACATTGCACTACATTACATATAATTCTCACGTAATGACCAACAGAGACAAGCTTCTGTCATTCGTGAATACATATTACCTGTAATTTAGGATAAAGAATTTTAATACTTTTATTAGGTGGAATTAGTTGAGACAACTATGGAATTTCGCGACGATGAACCACCTGGTAAAGAACACGCGCTGAGCACGGTTACAAGTTCCGTGGCTTCATGTTTGAATACCATTACTACTGGCATTTTGACGTTTATCCCCTGCTGTATATTTTTAAAGCCTCTTACGTTTAAGAGGCAATTTTCTATCCAAAGCCGTTTAGTATATCATGTTACAACAACTGACTAGTATCTATTAAGCACTTACTTACATACATACATACTTAATCAAAGGCAATAGATGGAGCAAAAGCATTATTACCCGTTTTACGTTATCCACTGGTTCATTGCCGCACATTAGGTGAGCTCACTGATCATCTCTATTATATGCTTACTCGATTCACCCACCTTTCGGAGATGCTACTCTCCTTAAATTTATGCCAATATTCTCCTCCCACCTATATTTAGATAAGTCTTACTTCCCTCATGACCGGATCTTGTCCAGCACATTTCATCCTCCGCGATTTAAATACCTTTACTCTATTCGGTGAAGGATCCAAGTTATGAAGCTATTCATTTTTTAATTTTCCCATATATATATTCCTAAGCACAATGTTTTCAGATTTTTTCTTCACGATGAGGAACAGGCAAGCTATAACAACGGCATAATACAACAGGCACTATAATATTATCCTAGTTTATTTTATATTTATTGGATAGACGGAAAGATAGAAATTCCCGGACAGCCTAGACAATGATAGAAATTCATGAAATCCATAAAACAGCATTTCCTTATATCAGGCGACATTTAATTAATACCTTAATAATAGTTGAATCTGCAAATAGTGCTACCACATATTTGAATTTCTCCGCTTGTACGTGTAATTCTTTTCTGATATTGTGTAACGCATTATTTTGACACTTCAGAACCATTTACTTAGTCAAAATACCCAATAAACACAGACGTATGCAAAATTATTCAAACTGGAATAAAGAAATCTTGTTATATGTTCTTTTCTTTGTTTCCAGATATCGGGCACCACAAATGTTCCCAAGATGTTGAAAAGAGTGGATCTACGCGAGATTTGGAGGTATAAGTTGAGTATCACAGACCATTCGTATAGATGCATGATATACACTTCCCTCTATTTGTCCCTCTGATACTCTTATTTTCAATTCTGTCTCTTAGTCAAGCTCTTCGCTGGACTCCAAATCTGACTTTGAAAACATGACTATGGAGATGCGTGCGTTGGAACGTGGGAATGACCCAGAGGAGACTGGGTGCGATGCTTAGTCCGGTGCTGAGTTCGCTACTTAGCCTCACCCTGAGTCAAACCATTAGTAGGATCCGATCCATAGTGTGACTCTCAGCCGGCCCTAACGTAACTGGGTGCTCACAGTCACATTCGACCGTATGCAGAGACACTCGGTTAGCCTTACTGGACGGATCCGCCCTGAACAAGCGGCTCCGATTCAGTAAGCCATCATAAACGACCGAGGGAGTTGGCATGCTGACCACATGCCCCCCAACGCTGTCATCTGACTATCTGACTAGTTAAGATGAAGCACGGTCGGATGGTTGGCCTAGTCCCGAAATTATGCGGGACGTTAAGCCATGGATTTTTCTTAGTCAATTCTGAGTTCGACTTTTAGCCCAACTCTGAGCAGACATGTTTCTATACTTTCTGCTTGCCGGTTATCACCGGAACCCGACGAGTTGCCCCTTGTGAAAACTCAATGTTAAACAATAAAGGATTTTTTTATCTTTCGCAGGATTTTTCCGGACATAATAGACTGGTGAAGAATTACTTCTGAGCATAGAGTTAGTCACTTGCATAGTCACTCGGCGATACTAGGTAAGCTTCATCGAACATAGCAAGGTAAGAAAGTATTTAAATTTTATTCAAAACTTTGTATTTCGCAAACGTCACTGTTATGAGGACTTCTGGATTCGAAGTTCCGTCTTATAAAGAAAATTATAAATCCTTGTCAGACTCGTATAGATCAGAGATGACAGCGGTTTCAACGTATGCTTTAACATAAGAATATTATGGGACAAACACCCCTATGACACTGGGACCCACGACCTTCTGCATTCCGTGCCACAGGTTTACCAATTGTGCTAGTCAGAGCTCGATTTAACATTTAGGATACAATCATAGAGTATTGTATCTGTTGAGCATTGCACTGCATTACATAGTATTCTTTTGCATTGTTCTACAGGGACATTATTTTGTAATTCATGAATACATATATCTCTTTACTTTATAAATAGGTGTATTATGGGTATTCTCTTACTTTATTCTTCGGTGGAAAGTGAAATGACCAACCTCGAAATTACCAGTGACGATAGATGCTCTATGCCCAATGGAAGTCCCGTGGTTCCATATAATATATTTCATATTTGTTTCTACTAACTTTATTATCATTCTTATATTTGATTATATATGGTCTTCTATGTATCAAGGATTTCCTTAAAATTCATCGATTTCAGTACTACGGTTCTAAAAGCATCTTATGTAATACACTAATAAATTGTTCCCCGTCCCTTAATATGTTCCTGCATAGAGTACAGGGCATTACTTTAACCAATGCACATTCGGTTTTCTAAGACTAAACTATATGACTGCCACGACTATAAAATATCAAAGTTAGCTATCATGGAATAAACCTAGTAATAATGTATGTCGTATGTTTCACACCTTCAAAAAGCAGTGACAATGCTAATGACAAACTGAAACCAAACTTTGCCTAGCAACGAACAGCTTGTGGCCGAGGAAGGAATTCGCGTTTTTTTAAGACTCCTAAGCATTTCAGTTATTTCTTACAGTCCTTCAACGACAGTAGGTAAGTTCCACTAAACATAGCAATGTGAGAAAGTATTTAAAATAATATAAAATTCTCGAACATTAGTATTATAGGGACTTAAGGGTTAAAAGTTCCCTCCGTATAGAGTATGTATGTCAGTGACCCAGATTTACTAACCGAGCTAGTCGAAACCTGGATTAACAGCGCCAGATGTAACTCTATCCTATGATTGATTCCTTTACTGAATGACACTACGTCATGTACGGTATTTTGAGGGATTTTATTTATTGTTCTGGTGACGGGGTTTAAACTGTTATTAAATACAGTAACTTTAAGATACAAATGTGTATTCATAAACAAAAAAATACTTTGTCTGTTCAACATTGCATTACATTCCATAAGATTCTCAAGACACAGAATATGGTCTACTGAACATTGCACTACATTACATATAATTCTCACGTAATGACCAACAGAGACAAGCTTCTGTCATTCGTGAATACATATTACCTGTAATTTAGGATAAAGAATTTTAATACTTTTATTAGGTGGAATTAGTTGAGACAACTATGGAATTTCGCGACGATGAACCACCTGGTAAAGAACACGCGCTGAGCACGGTTACAAGTTCCGTGGCTTCATGTTTGAATACCATTACTACTGGCATTTTGACGTTTATCCCCTGCTGTATATTTTTATAGCCTCTTACGTTTAAGAGGCAATTTTCCATCAAAAGCCGTTTAGTATATCATGTTACAACAACTGACTAGTATCTATTAAGCACTTACTTACATACATACTTAATCAAAGGCAATAGATGGAGCAAAAGCATTATTACCCGTTTTACGTTATCCACTGGTTCATTGCCGCACATTAGGTGAGCTCACTGATCATCTCTATTATATGCTTACTCGATTCACCCACCTTTCGGAGATGCTACTCTCCTTAAATTTATGCCAATATTCTCCTCCCACCTATATTTAGATAAGTCTTACTTCCCTCATGACCGGATCTTGTCCAGCACATTTCATCCTCCGCGATTTAAATAACTTTACTCTATTCGGTGAAGGATCCAAGTTATGAAGCTATTCATTTTTTTAATTTTCCCATATATATATTCCTAAGCACAATGTTTTCAGATTTTTTCTTCACGATGAGGAACAGGCAAGCTATAACAACCGCATAATACAACAGGCACTATAATATTATCCTAGTTTATTTTTTATTTATTGGATAGACGGAAAGATAGAAATTCATGAAATCCATAAAACAGCATTTCCTTATTTCAGGCGACATTTATTTACTACCTTAATAATAGTTGAATCGGCAAATAGTGCTACCACATATTTGAATTTCTCCGCTTGTACGTGTAATGCTTTTCTGATATTGTGTAACGCATTATTTTGACACTTCAGAACCATTTACTTAGTCAAAATACCCAATAAACACAGACGTATGCAAAATTATTCAAACTGGAATAAAGAAATCTTGTTATATGTTCTTTTCTTTGTTTCCAGATATCGGGCACCACAAATGTTCCCAAGATGTTGAAAAGAGTGGATCTACGCGAGATTTGGAGGTATAAGTTGAGTATCACAGACCATTCGTATAGATGCATGATATACACTTCCCTCTATTTGTCCCTCTGATACTCTTATTTTCAATTCTGTCTCTTAGTCAAGCTCTTCGCTGGACTCCAAATCTGACTTTGAAAACATGACTATGGAGATGCGTGCGTTGGAACGTGGGAATGACCCAGAGGAGACTGGGTGCGATGCTTAGTCCGGTGCTGAGTTCGCTACTTAGCCTCACCCTGAGTCAAACCATTAGTAGGATCCGATCCATAGTGTGACTCTCAGCCGGCCCTAACGTAACTGGGTGCTCACAGTCACATTCGACCGTATGCAGAGACACTCGGTTAGCCTTACTGGACGGATCCGCCCTGAACAAGCGGCTCCGATTCAGTAAGCCATCATAAACGACCGAGGGAGTTGGCATGCTGACCACATGCCCCCCAACGCTGTCATCTGACTATCTGACTAGTTAAGATGAAGCACGGTCGGATGGTTGGCCTAGTCCCGAAATTATGCGGGACGTTAAGCCATGGATTTTTCTTAGTCAATTCTGAGTTCGACTTTTAGCCCAACTCTGAGCAGACATGTTTCTATACTTTCTGCTTGCCGGTTATCACCGGAACCCGACGAGTTGCCCCTTGTGAAAACTCAATGTTAAACAATAAAGGATTTTTTTATCTTTCGCAGGATTTTTCCGGACATAATAGACTGGTGAAGAATTACTTCTGAGCATAGAGTTAGTCACTTGCATAGTCACTCGGCGATACTAGGTAAGCTTCATCGAACATAGCAAGGTAAGAAAGTATTTAAATTTTATTCAAAACTTTGTATTTCGCAAACGTCACTGTTATGAGGACTTCTGGATTCGAAGTTCCGTCTTATAAAGAAAATTATAAATCCTTGTCAGACTCGTATAGATGAGAGATGAAAGCGGTTTCAACGTATGCTTTAACATAAGAATATTATGGGACAAACACCCCTATGACACTGGGACCCACGACCTTCTGCATTCCGTGCCACAGGTTTACCAATTGTGCTAGTCAGAGCTCGATTTAACATTTAGGATACAATCATAGAGTATTGTATCTGTTGAGCATTGCACTGCATTACATAGTATTCTTTTGCATTGTTCTACAGGGACATTATTTTGTAATTCATGAATACATATATCTCTTTACTTTATAAATAGGTGTATTATGGGTATTCTCTTACTTTATTCTTCGGTGGAAAGTGAAATGACCAACCTCGAAATTACCAGTGACGATAGATGCTCTATGCCCAATGGAAGTCCCGTGGTTCCATATAATATATTTCATATTTGTTTCTACTAACTTTATTATCATTCTTATATTTGATTATATATGGTCTTCTATGTATCAAGGATTTCCTTAAAATTCATCGATTTCAGTACTACGGTTCTAAAAGCATCTTATGTAATACACTAATAAATTGTTCCCCGTCCCTTAATATGTTCCTGCATAGAGTACAGGGCATTACTTTAACCAATGCACATTCGGTTTTCTAAGACTAAACTATATGACTGCCACGACTATAAAATATCAAAGTTAGCTATCATGGAATAAACCTAGTAATAATGTATGTCGTATGTTTCACACCTTCAAAAAGCAGTGACAATGCTAATGACAAACTGAAACCAAACTTTGCCTAGCAACGAACAGCTTGTGGCCGAGGAAGGAATTCGCGTTTTTTTAAGACTCCTAAGCATTTCAGTTATTTCTTACAGTCCTTCAACGACAGTAGGTAAGTTCCACTAAACATAGCAATGTGAGAAAGTATTTAAAATAATATAAAATTCTCGAACATTAGTATTATAGGGACTTAAGGGTTAAAAGTTCCCTCCGTATAGAGTATGTATGTCAGTGACCCAAATTTACTAACCGAGCTAGTCGAAACCTGGATTAACAGCGCCAGATGTAACTCTATCCTATGATTGATTCCTTTACTGAATGACACTACGTCATGTACGGTATTTTGAGGGATTTTATTTATTGTTCTGGTGACGGGGTTTAAACTGTTATTAAATACAGTAACTTTAAGATACAAATGTGTATTCATAAACAAAAAAATACTTTGTCTGTTCAACATTGCATTACATTCCATAAGATTCTCAAGACACAGAATATGGTCTACTGAACATTGCACTACATTACATATAATTCTCACGTAATGACCAACAGAGACAAGCTTCTGTCATTCGTGAATACATATTACCTGTAATTTAGGATAAAGAATTTTAATACTTTTATTAGGTGGAATTAGTTGAGACAACTATGGAATTTCGCGACGATGAACCACCTGGTAAAGAACACGCGCTGAGCACGGTTACAAGTTCCGTGGCTTCATGTTTGAATACCATTACTACTGGCATTTTGACGTTTATCCCCTGCTGTATATTTTTATAGCCTCTTACGTTTAAGAGGCAATTTTCCATCAAAAGCCGTTTAGTATATCATGTTACAACAACTGACTAGTATCTATTAAGCACTTACTTACATACATACTTAATCAAAGGCAATAGATGGAGCAAAAGCATTATTACCCGTTTTACGTTATCCACTGGTTCATTGCCGCACATTAGGTGAGCTCACTGATCATCTCTATTATATGCTTACTCGATTCACCCACCTTTCGGAGATGCTACTCTCCTTAAATTTATGCCAATATTCTCCTCCCACCTATATTTAGATAAGTCTTACTTCCCTCATGACCGGATCTTGTCCAGCACATTTCATCCTCCGCGATTTAAATAACTTTACTCTATTCGGTGAAGGATCCAAGTTATGAAGCTATTCATTTTTTTAATTTTCCCATATATATATTCCTAAGCACAATGTTTTCAGATTTTTTCTTCACGATGAGGAACAGGCAAGCTATAACAACCGCATAATACAACAGGCACTATAATATTATCCTAGTTTATTTTTTATTTATTGGATAGACGGAAAGATAGAAATTCATGAAATCCATAAAACAGCATTTCCTTATTTCAGGCGACATTTATTTACTACCTTAATAATAGTTGAATCGGCAAATAGTGCTACCACATATTTGAATTTCTCCGCTTGTACGTGTAATGCTTTTCTGATATTGTGTAACGCATTATTTTGACACTTCAGAACCATTTACTTAGTCAAAATACCCAATAAACACAGACGTATGCAAAATTATTCAAACTGGAATAAAGAAATCTTGTTATATGTTATTTTCTTTGTTTCCAGATATCGGGCACCACAAATGTTCCCAAGATGTTGAAAAGAGTGGATCTACGCGAGATTTGGAGGTATAAGTTGAGTATCACAGACCATTCGTATAGATGCATGATATACACTTCCCTCTATTTGTTCCTCTGATACTCTTATTTTCAATTCTGTCTCTTAGTCAAGCTCTTCGCTGGACTCCAAATCTGACTTTGAAAACATGACTATGGAGATGCGTGCGTTGGAACGTGGGAATGACCCAGAGGAGACTGGGTGCGATGCTTAGTCCGGTGCTGAGTTCGCTACTTAGCCTCACCCTGAGTCAAACCATTAGTAGGATCCGATCCATAGTGTGACTCTCAGCCGGCCCTAACGTAACTGGGTGCTCACAGTCACATTCGACCGTATGCAGAGACACTCGGTTAGCCTTACTGGACGGATCCGCCCTGAACAAGCGGCTCCGATTCAGTAAGCCATCATAAACGAACGAGGGAGTTGGCATGCTGACCACATGCCCCCCAACGCTGTCATCTGACTATCTGACTAGTTAAGATGAAGCACGGTCGGATGGTTGGCCTAGTCCCGAAATTATGCGGGACGTTAAGCCATGGATTTTTCTTAGTCAATTCTGAGTTCGACTTTTAGCCCAACTCTGAGCAGACATGTTTCTATACTTTCTGCTTGCCGGTTATCACCGGAACCCGACGAGTTGCCCCTTGTGAAAACTCAATGTTAAACAATAAAGGATTTTTTTATCTTTCGCAGGATTTTTCCGGACATAATAGACTGGTGAAGAATTACTTCTGAGCATAGAGTTAGTCACTTGCATAGTCACTCGGCGATACTAGGTAAGCTTCATCGAACATAGCAAGGTAAGAAAGTATTTAAATTTTATTCAAAACTTTGTATTTCGCAAACGTCACTGTTATGAGGACTTCTGGATTCGAAGTTCCGTCTTATAAAGAAAATTATAAATCCTTGTCAGACTCGTATAGATCAGAGATGACAGCGGTTTCAACGTATGCTTTAACATAAGAATATTATGGGACAAACACCCCTATGACACTGGGACCCACGACCTTCTGCATTCCGTGCCACAGGTTTACCAATTGTGCTAGTCAGAGCTCGATTTAACATTTAGGATACAATCATAGAGTATTGTATCTGTTGAGCATTGCACTGCATTACATAGTATTCTTTTGCATTGTTCTACAGGGACATTATTTTGTAATTCATGAATACATATATCTCTTTACTTTATAAATAGGTGTATTATGGGTATTCTCTTACTTTATTCTTCGGTGGAAAGTGAAATGACCAACCTCGAAATTACCAGTGACGATAGATGCTCTATGCCCAATGGAAGTCCCGTGGTTCCATATAATATATTTCATATTTGTTTCTACTAACTTTATTATCATTCTTATATTTGATTATATATGGTCTTCTATGTATCAAGGATTTCCTTAAAATTCATCGATTTCAGTACTACGGTTCTAAAAGCATCTTATGTAATACACTAATAAATTGTTCCCCGTCCCTTAATATGTTCCTGCATAGAGTGTTCGCGCAAGCAACATGTTTCTACTTTAGAATGTTTCAAACTGTCCGCTTGCAATGTCCCGCTTTGATTGTCCTTTTATTCCCGCCTCAAGGCATTGTGGGATCATGCATGACTTGCTAATTTCTTTTGTTATATGTGGTGGTTTAGCGTCACGCCAGTTAGTATTGTACGAGACCTCACGCAGATAACAGTGTATCTAGTAGGCTCGAGTCATTCCCGCTTTTTCTACCAAGTTTCATTAAACTTGCTCTGGAAGCGGTGAATAGTCACAATTGTGCGCAATTGTGGCTCTCAGTAATTATTCATACATAATTACATATAATTCATCAAATTCGCGAGTGAATTCTCCGAATTACAGAAGTTTGATATTACGCAACAGTTGTGCAACCAACGCTACATGTTCCAGTGCTTATATCAGCTTTTACGACTAAACTACATGCAAAAGTTTAGTGTTAACTTCAAGAGCAAGTTAATCTACGCATTTTAAGATATTATTTATCAAGTTTTCCAAGAAATTAATATTTACAACCACGTGTGATAACGTACTCTTGCATCTTATGTATCAGTGTTTCTTTTCAATTAGTTTCAATAATTATTGTGTGTGAATCTAGTAAGTTGTGATTATTTCATATTTCGATTGTTTTCCTTAAGTAGTCCGTGGATTCCTGATACCAGAGTCCTGAGGTTACAGTCTATTTGCTCTCATTTTGATTCGTTCGAATCTGGTCCTCACTAGCTATTCAGAGGTGGCTAATCTTTCCTATCTTATGTTATTCCTATTTGAGAAGTACCTTAACCTAACATTTGTCCTCACGGTCCTGATACCGTACATTTGCCCTCGGACCGGATATATGTTCCGGCCGACCCCAACATTTGGTTCCTCAACGGACCGGACTACTAAAGAAACAATTTCATTATTCACACACATATATATGGTTTGTCTCGTCTTATCGATCTCGTTCATTGTATGCAGACTCAACCGCGACGGCATCCGCGTATTCAAGAGCTACGATTTCTAGTACATAAACTCTGTATCATCTATTCGGCAGTGCTTCAGTACTACAGAAAACACAACAGCTCAAAAGACTTCAAGAAGGCAGTGATCATCACACCAGAACATCACATGTGCAGTGACAACTCTACAAAGTTCTCAAAGTGTTACAAATAATATCATCATGGAGAGTCAAATCAAGGATCTGATCAAGAAAAGGGGTTTCATCAAGAGAAAAATCGCCTTTATTCAGAAATTCTACGATAGCCTCCAGGAGGAAGTTGATATGTTTCATCTTAAAGTTAAATATGACAGCCTCAATAATCTTTTTGATAAATATGAATCTGTACAAGCTGAAATTGAATCGCTAATAGTAGAAGAAGAAGACATCGAAGTTCACATGCAGTATGACGAAGAGATAAGAAGTAGTTATGATCTGTTGAAATCTAAACTTAGTGCGCTCATTGTTCAGCATGAACAGCCACTTCGTTGCATAAGTCCAGTAGGCAGTGAGCGATCTCATAACAGTGCCAATTCACATCATACTTGTCAGTGCAACAATAGGCCAATACAACTTCCTGCTATACAGCTTCCAACCTTCTCTGGTGACATCACAACGTTCAAACATTTCCAAGACACGTTCGGCAGTCTTGTAGCCAATAATGCAGCTTTAGAACCGATACAGAAATTGCATTACCTTCTGTCATCATTAAAGGGCCAGGCACACGCACTGATAAAAAATCTACCAGTGACTAGCGAAAATTTCAGTGTAGCATGGAATCTAATATGTTCCAGGTACGATAATACAAGAATTATTGCCACAGCTCACGTACGTAATCTACTCTCTTTACCAACGATGAAGAGTGAAAATGTGAATGATCTTCGTAATATTCTTAACAAATTCCAAAGCAACATATATGCTGTGGAAGCTTTACATGTAGAGATACCATTACAAGATATGCTTATGCAGTTAATCTTGGACAGCCTTTGTGAGAGCGTACGAAAAGAATGGGAAGGAAGAATTGATTCTCAGAACTTCACACCACTTCAAGACCTCATCAAGTTTTTAGAAGCTAAGGCAAATTCCCTTGAAGTATTGGCAGATGTAAACAACACGTCCAGCCCATCTAAGCACAAAGGTGAGCAAAGTACGAAGAAGAAGTCAGAGAAACACACTCGTCATTCTTATGTTGCGACAAAAGAAGACACGTGCCCATGCTGCGATGATAATCACAATTTATTAAATTGCAAGAACTTCCAAGAACTAAGTGTATCACAACGATGGAATGTCATTAAATCTAAACGCTTGTGTGCTAACTGCTTCTCTCCTAACCACAGAAGAGATCAGTGCAAGCTAAAATCGTTTTGCAAATGTGGGAAAGGTTTTCATAGTAAATGGTTACACAATGACACACATTCAAGTGAAAGGGTTTCTCGTCAGAGTCCTTCTTCAGAAAGTTCTACAGCCAGCACGGCAACAAACATTCCAGCTAGTTACTGTTCTATAAAAGAAAAGGCTAGCCAATGTGAAATTCTTCTTGCAACTGCAGTGGTCGAAATAGAAGACAAAAATGGAAAACTTGTAAAATGCAGAGCTTTACTTGATTCTGGTAGTCAGATTAATTTCATCACGGAAGATTTGGCAAGGAAATTACAATTACCAACTAGCGCAGTGGAGACTCACATAAGAGGTATTAATGGCACCTCAGCTTGTGGTCACAGCATCACTATTAATATGAGATCCAGGATCCACGCTTTCCAAGCTAACCTAAACTGCCTAGTTCTACCTCACATTGTAAATAAGCTTCCTGCTGTCCAAATTGACCCATACAAATTCAATATTCCCAGTGAACTTCCATTAGCTGACCCTAAATTCCATGTACCTGGTGATGTACAATTGCTAATTGGCGCCAACTTATTCTTTCAATTAATCACAAACGAAAGAATAGTTAAACCAAATCAGCCTGTTCTGACCAACACCGAGCTTGGTTGGATAATCAGTGGTACAGTTCCTAAGTCTGCCATTAAAAACAAGAAGGTGACGTTCTCACAGCATAACTTGTTTGTAACTGTCGACAACGTGGACAGGCAACTAAGGCAATTTTGGGAGCTGGAAGACTTCCCCAGCGCAGTACACACCAAAGAGGAACGTGAATGTGAAGAACACTACGTAGAAAACACTACTCGTGCAACTGATGGTGCATTCGTAGTGCAACTCCCCAAGAATCAACCTGTAGATTCTCTGGGCGAATCTAGGCAACAAGCTATAAAACGCTTAGGACACCTAGAACGCAAACTTGAAGCTAACCCTAGCTTAAAAGAAGACTATTCCAAATTTCTGGAAGAGTATGAAAATCTAGGCCACATGAAGAAGGTTTCACTTCCTCAGCCTGGAGAAAAATGTTACTACTTGCCGCATCATGCTGTTATAAAACCTAGTTCAACTAGCACGAAAACCCGAGTTGTATTCGATGCCTCAGCAAAGTCGTCTTCAGGCAAGTCATTGAACGACATCTTGAAACTAGGGCCAACTATACAAGACGATCTTTCATCTATTGTACTTCGGTTCCGCACCTACAAGTATGCATTTTCAGCAGACATTTCTAAAATGTACAGACAAGTAAGAATGCATATAGATGATCAGAATCTTCAAAGAATTGTGTGGCGTTCAAGTCCTAATGAACCCATACAAGACTACGCTCTAACTACTGTCACTTATGGTACCAAATCTGCATCATTTTTGGCCATAAGATCTTTACATCAGCTTGCGCTAGAAGAAGAAGAGAAGTATCCGCTTGCTGCTCAGGCAGTACGGGAATCATTTTATGTTGATGACTGTTTAGCAGGCCACAATGACATCCAAGAAGCCCTGAAACTGCAAAGGGAGCTTACAGATATGCTCAATTGTGGTGGATTTCCTCTGCGAAAATGGTGCTCCAATCATGAAGCTTTATTGGAATCAGTACCTCCTTCACATCGAGAAACTCAATTGCCCCTGGCACTTGATAACAATGAAAACATACATGCCCTAGGCTTACTTTGGCATCCAGTTAATGATAAATTCCAGATCCAATCACATCCTTCACTCCAAACCCATGTGCAAGGTAAACTAACCAAACGAAATATCCTTTCACTTATTTCATCTATCTTTGATCCGCTAGGATTGGCTAGTCCTATTGTCATAAATGCTAAAATCTTTATGCAATCTCTCTGGATTGAGAAATTAGACTGGGATGAAACCGTACCTGTGCATCTGGTGGAGAAATGGCTGGAAATCTGTGAAACATTAGCTACTATTCACACCTTGCGTATTCCCAGATATGTGCTTACATCTGGTACAGTGCAGGACATTCAATTACATGGTTTCTGTGACACCTCCGAGAAGGCGTATGGAGCTTGTATATATATTCGTTCTGTAAATAGTGAAGGTGAAACCACTGTTCAATTATTATGTTCAAAATCTAAGGTTTCTCCTCTAAAGAAGCAAACCATTCCACGCCTTGAACTCTGTGGTGCACTTCTGCTAGCTAAATTATACAACAAAGTGCTAAGTGACCTCAAGGTACAACCTTCACAAAATTGTTTGTGGTCAGATTCTACTGTGGTACTTTCTTGGCTCAAAACTGATGCGCGAAAGTGGAAAACCTTTGTTTCAAATCGTGTGTCACAGATACAAGAACTTTCGGAGACTGCTACATGGCGACACATTGCCACACATGATAATCCAGCAGATCTTGTCTCAAGGGGAATTTCTTGTGAGCAGTTATCTGAAATCGATTTGTGGTGGCACGGTCCTAACTGGTTATCTTCACCAGAGACATCCTGGCCAAAACAACCACAACAATTAAGTGTTCCTGATTCATCAGAACAACTTACAAATGTCTGTCTGGTGTCAACAATGGAAAAAGAACATTTTCTTACAACATTCTCAGATCTCCGACGCCTGCAAAGAGTAACATGCTACATTAATAGATTTATTGCTGCATGTCGCCATGAAACAAAATTTCATGGACCTATTACAGCTGAAGAGCTTCAACAAGTTTTACAAACTTGTGTTAAAAGTGCTCAGCATTCATCTTTTAAGAGTGAAATTGCAGATCTTAAAAATCTGAAAGAAACTTCTGCTAAAAGTTCTATTCACACATTAACACCATTTCTGGACGAAAATGGTCTTCTACGAGTTGGTGGTCGCATAGATAAATCTCATCTTGCATATGATGCTAAACATCAGATCATATTGCCAAACAAGCACCATCTAACTGCTCTAATTGTAAAGCATGAACATTTTAAGCTTTTACATGCGTCACATCAGCTTATGATAGCTTCTTTAAGACAAGCATATTGGATCCCTTGCGTGCGCAGACTAGTGAAATCTGTTCTACACAAGTGTCTGACTTGCTATAAACTAAAGGCACAATCTGCTCAACAGCTGATGGGCAATCTTCCTAACTACAGAGTAACTCCTGTTAGGCCCTTTCTACGATATGAAATGTCTTGAAAAATGGCAAATTCTACAAAATCATCTGCATCATATATGGAAAAGATGGTCTTCCGAGTATTTGCATACACTTCAGCAGCGACAAAAATGGTCATCTTCCAGTGAGAATCTGCGAGAAGGTATCTTAGTCATTCTGAAGGAAGACAACATAGCCCCACTTCAATGGAAGATAGGCGTCATCACCAAGGTGCATCCGGGAGAAGACGGTCTAATTCGTGTGGCGACAGTTCGCACTCCTAGTGGCGAATATAAGCGCCCGGTAGTGAAATTATGTCCATTGCCAGATCAATAATAAGTGTAATACAGTGCAATTAATATTTCATATCTCTTTATCGTTGTACAACCAATTATAGTACAGACAAACCGTTACATTGTAATAAGTGTTTTTTGGTTTTTCTCCTTACACAATAAGGTTTTACTTTTCGGAGATAAACTGTGTTATTGTGATGTATATAATAAGTGTTTTTCTTTGTTATTTATCCATTTGAATGTATTTTTCATAGCTTGCTCTTTATCTATTTTGTTGAACTAAATAGTTCAAAGGGGTCGGTATGTTCGCGCAAGCAACATGTTTCTACTTTAGAATGTTTCAAACTGTCCGCTTGCAATGTCCCGCTTTGATTGTCCTTTTATTCCCGCCTCAAGGCATTGTGGGATCATGCATGACTTGCTAATTTCTTTTGTTATATGTGGTGGTTTAGCGTCACGCCAGTTAGTATTGTACGAGACCTCACGCAGATAACAGTGTATCTAGTAGGCTCGAGTCATTCCCGCTTTTTCTACCAAGTTTCATTAAACTTGCTCTGGAAGCGGTGAATAGTCACAATTGTGCGCAATTGTGGCTCTCAGTAATTATTCATACATAATTACATATAATTCATCAAATTCGCGAGTGAATTCTCCGAATTACAGAAGTTTGATATTACGCAACAGTTGTGCAACCAACGCTACATGTTCCAGTGCTTATATCAGCTTTTACGACTAAACTACATGCAAAAGTTTAGTGTTAACTTCAAGAGCAAGTTAATCTACGCATTTTAAGATATTATTTATCAAGTTTTCCAAGAAATTAATATTTACAACCACGTGTGATAACGTACTCTTGCATCTTATGTATCAGTGTTTCTTTTCAATTAGTTTCAATAATTATTGTGTGTGAATCTAGTAAGTTGTGATTATTTCATATTTCGATTGTTTTCCTTAAGTAGTCCGTGGATTCCTGATACCAGAGTCCTGAGGTTACAGTCTATTTGCTCTCATTTTGATTCGTTCGAATCTGGTCCTCACTAGCTATTCAGAGGTGGCTAATCTTTCCTATCTTATGTTATTCCTATTTGAGAAGTACCTTAACCTAACATTTGTCCTCACGGTCCTGATACCGTACATTTGCCCTCGGACCGGATATATGTTCCGGCCGACCCCAACATAGAGTACAGGGCATTACTTTAACCAATGCACATTCGGTTTTCTAAGACTAAACTATATGACTGCCACGACTATAAAATATCAAAGTTAGCTATCATGGAATAAACCTAGTAATAATGTATGTCGTATGTTTCACACCTTCAAAAAGCAGTGACAATGCTAATGACAAACTGAAACCAAACTTTGCCTAGCAACGAACAGCTTGTGGCCGAGGAAGGAATTCGCGTTTTTTTAAGACTCCTAAGCATTTCAGTTATTTCTTACAGTCCTTCAACGACACTAGGTAAGTTCCACTAAACATAGCAATGTGAGAAAGTATTTAAAATAATATAAAATTCTCGAACATTAGTATTATAGGGACTTAAGGGTTAAAAGTTCCCTCCGTATAGAGTATGTATGTCAGTGACCCAGATTTACTAACTGAGCTAGTCGAAAGCTGGATTAACAGCCCCAGATGTAACTCTATCCTATGATTGATTCCTTTACTGAATGACACTACGTCATGTACGGTATTTTGAGGGATTTTATTTATTGTTCTGGTGACGGGGTTTAAACTGTTATTAAATACAGTAACTTTAAGATACAAATGTGTATTCATAAACAAAAAAATACTTTGTCTGTTCAACATTGCATTACATTCCATAAGATTCTCAAGACACAGAATATGGTCTACTGAACATTGCACTACATTACATATAATTCTCACGTAATGACCAACAGAGACAAGCTTCTGTCATTCGTGAATACATATTACCTGTAATTTAGGATAAAGAATTTTAATACTTTTATTAGGTGGAATTAGTTGAGACAACTATGGAATTTCGCGACGATGAACCACCTGGTAAAGAACACGCGCTGAGCACGGTTACAAGTTCCGTGGCTTCATGTTTGAATACCATTACTACTGGCATTTTGACGTTTATCCCCTGCTGTATATTTTTAAAGCCTCTTACGTTTAAGAGGCAATTTTCCATCCAAAGCCGTTTAGTATATCATCTTACAACAACTGACTAGTATCTATTAAGCACTTACTTACATACATACTTAATCAAAGGCAATAGATGGAGCAAAAGCATTATTACCCGTTTTACGTTATCCACTGGTTCATTGCCGCACATTAGGTGAGCTCACTGATCATCTCTATTATATGCTTACTCGATTCACCCACCTTTCGGAGATGCTACTCTCCTTAAATTTATGCCAATATTCTCCTCCCACCTATATTTAGATAAGTCTTACTTCCCTCATGACCGGATCTTGTCCAGCACATTTCATCCTCCGCGATTCAAATAACTTTACTCTATTCGGTGAAGGATCCAAGTTATGAAGCTATTCATTTTTTAATTTTCCCAAATATATATTCCTAAGCACAATGTTTTCAGATTTTTTCTTCACGATGAGGAACAGGCAAGCTATAACAACGGCATAATACAACAGGCACTATAATATTATCCTAGTTTATTTTTTATTTATTGGATAGACGGAAAGATAGAAATTCATGAAATCCATAAAACAGCATTTCCTTATTTCAGGCGACATTTATTTACTACCTTAATAATAGTTGAATCGGCAAATAGTGCTACCACATATTTGAATTTCTCCGCTTGTACGTGTAATGCTTTTCTGATATTGTGTAACGCATTATTTTGACACTTCAGAACCATTTACTTAGTCAAAATACCCAATAAACACAGACGTATGCAAAATTATTCAAACTGGAATAAAGAAATCTTGTTATATGTTCTTTTCTTTGTTTCCAGATATCGGGCACCACAAATGTTCCCAAGATGTTGAAAAGAGTGGATCTACGCGAGATTTGGAGGTATAAGTTGAGTATCACAGACCATTCGTATAGATGCATGATATACACTTCCCTCTATTTGTCCCTCTGATACTCTTATTTTCAATTCTGTCTCTTAGTCAAGCTCTTCGCTGGACTCTAAATCTGACTTTGAAAACATGACTATGGAGATGCGTGCGTTGGAACGTGGGAATGACCCAGAGGAGACTGGGTGCGATGCTTAGTCCGGTGCTGAGTTCGCTACTTAGCCTCACCCTGAGTCAAACCATTAGTAGGATCCGATCCATAGTGTGACTCTCAGCCGGCCCTAACGTAACTGGGTGCTCACAGTCACATTCGACCGTATGCAGAGACACTCGGTTAGCCTTACTGGACGGATCCGCCCTGAACAAGCGGCTCCGATTCAGTAAGCCATCACCGAGGGAGTTGGCATGCTGACCACATGCCCCCCAACGCTGTCATCTGACTATCTGACTAGTTAAGATGAAGCACGGTCGGATGGTTGGCCTAGTCCCGAAATTATGCGGGACGTTAAGCCATGGATTTTTCTTAGTCAATTCTGAGTTCGACTTTTAGCCCAACTCTGAGCAGACATGTTTCTATACTTTCTGCTTGCCGGTTATCACCGGAACCCGACGAGTTGCCCCTTGTGAAAACTCAATGTTAAACAATAAAGGATTTTTTTTATCTTTCGCAGGATTTTTCCGGACATAATAGACTGGTGAAGAATTACTTCTGAGCATAGAGTTAGTCACTTGCATAGTCACTCGGCGATACTAGGTAAGCTTCATCGAACATAGCAAGGTAAGAAAGTATTTAAATTTTATTCAAAACTTTGTATTTCGCAAACGTCACTGTTATGAGGACTTCTGGATTCGAAGTTCCGTCTTATAAAGAAAATTATAAATCCTTGTCAGACTCGTATAGATCAGAGATGACAGCGGTTTCAACGTATGCTTTAACATAAGAATATTATGGGACAAACACCCCTATGACACTGGGACCCACGACCTTCTGCATTCCGTGCCACAGGTTTACCAATTGTGCTAGTCAGAGCTCGATTTAACATTTAGGATACAATCATAGAGTATTGTATCTGTTGAGCATTGCACTGCATTACATAGTATTCTTTTGCATTGTTCTACAGGGACATTATTTTGTAATTCATGAATACATATATCTCTTTACTTTATAAATAGGTGTATTATGGGTATTCTCTTACTTTATTCTTCGGTGGAAAGTGAAATGACCAACCTCGAAATTACCAGTGACGATAGATGCTCTATGCCCAATGGAAGTCCCGTGGTTCCATATAATATATTTCATATTTGTTTCTACTAACTTTATTATCATTCTTATATTTGATTATATATGGTCTTCTATGTATCAAGGATTTCCTTAAAATTCATCGATTTCAGTACTACGGTTCTAAAAGCATCTTATGTAATACACTAATAAATTGTTCCCCGTCCCTTAATATGTTCCTGCATAGAGTACAGGGCATTACTTTAACCAATGCACATTCGGTTTTCTAAGACTAAACTATATGACTGCCACGACTATAAAATATCAAAGTTAGCTATCATGGAATAAACCTAGTAATAATGTATGTCGTATGTTTCACACCTTCAAAAAGCAGTGACAATGCTAATGACAAACTGAAACCAAACTTTGCCTAGCAACGAACAGCTTGTGGCCGAGGAAGGAATTCGCGTTTTTTTAAGACTCCTAAGCATTTCAGTTATTTCTTACAGTCCTTCAACGACACTAGGTAAGTTCCACTAAACATAGAAATGTGAGAAAGTATTTAAAATAATATAAAATTCTCGAACATTAGTATTATAGGGACTTAAGGGTTAAAAGTTCCCTCCGTATAGAGTATGTATGTCAGTGACCCAGATTTACTAACTGAGCTAGTCGAAAGCTGGATTAACAGCCCCAGATGTAACTCTATCCTATGATTGATTCCTTTACTGAATGACACTACGTCATGTACGGTATTTTGAGGGATTTTATTTATTGTTCTGGTGACGGGGTTTAAACTGTTATTAAATACAGTAACTTTAAGATACAAATGTGTATTCATAAACAAAAAAATACTTTGTCTGTTCAACATTGCATTACATTCCATAAGATTCTCAAGACACAGAATATGGTCTACTGAACATTGCACTACATTACATATAATTCTCACGTAATGACCAACAGAGACAAGCTTCTGTCATTCGTGAATACATATTACCTGTAATTTAGGATAAAGAATTTTAATACTTTTATTAGGTGGAATTAGTTGAGACAACTATGGAATTTCGCGACGATGAACCACCTGGTAAAGAACACGCGCTGAGCACGGTTACAAGTTCCGTGGCTTCATGTTTGAATACCATTACTACTGGCATTTTGACGTTTATCCCCTGCTGTATATTTTTAAAGCCTCTTACGTTTAAGAGGCAATTTTCTATCCAAAGCCGTTTAGTATATCATGTTACAACAACTGACTAGTATCTATTAAGCACTTACTTACATACATACATACTTAATCAAAGGCAATAGATGGAGCAAAAGCATTATTACCCGTTTTACGTTATCCACTGGTTCATTGCCGCACATTAGGTGAGCTCACTGATCATCTCTATTATATGCTTACTCGATTCACCCACCTTTCGGAGATGCTACTCTCCTTAAATTTATGCCAATATTCTCCTCCCACCTATATTTAGATAAGTCTTACTTCCCTCATGACCGGATCTTGTCCAGCACATTTCATCCTCCGCGATTTAAATACCTTTACTCTATTCGGTGAAGGATCCAAGTTATGAAGCTATTCATTTTTTAATTTTCCCATATATATATTCCTAAGCACAATGTTTTCAGATTTTTTCTTCACGATGAGGAACAGGCAAGCTATAACAACGGCATAATACAACAGGCACTATAATATTATCCTAGTTTATTTTTTATTTATTGGATAGACGGTAAGATAGAAATTCATGAAATCCATAAAACAGCATTTCCTTATATCAGGCGACATTTAATTAATACCTTAATAATAGTTGAATCTGCAAATAGTGCTACCACATATTTGAATTTCTCCGCTTGTACGTGTAATGCTTTTCTGATATTGTGTAACGCATTATTTTGACACTTCAGAACCATTTACTTAGTCAAAATACCCAATAAACACAGACGTATGCAAAATTATTCAAACTGGAATAAAGAAATCTTGTTATATGTTCTTTTCTTTGTTTCCAGATATCGGGCACCACAAATGTTCCCAAGATGTTGAAAAGAGTGGATCTACGCGAGATTTGGAGGTATAAGTTGAGTATCACAGACCATTCGTATAGATGCATGATATACACTTCCCTCTATTTGTCCCTCTGATACTCTTATTTTCAATTCTGTCTCTTAGTCAAGCTCTTCGCTGGACTCTAAATCTGACTTTGAAAACATGACTATGGAGATGCGTGCGTTGGAACGTGGGAATGACCCAGAGGAGACTGGGTGCGATGCTTAGTCCGGTGCTGAGTTCGCTACTTAGCCTCACCCTGAGTCAAACCATTAGTAAGATCCGATCCATAGTGTGACTCTCAGCCGGCCCTAACGTAACTGGGTGCTCACAGTCACATTCGACCGTATGCAGAGACACTCGGTTAGCCTTACTGGACGGATCCGCCCTGAACAAGCGGCTCCGATTCAGTAAGCCATCATAAACGACCGAGGGAGTTGGCATGCTGACCACATGCCTCCCAACGCTGTCATCTGACTATCTGACTAGTTAAGATGAAGCACGGTCGGATGGTTGGCCTAGTCCCGAAATTATGCGGGACGTTAAGCCATGGATTTTTCTTAGTCAATTCTGAGTTCGACTTTTAGCCCAACTCTGAGCAGACATGTTTCTATACTTTCTGCTTGCCGGTTATCACCGGAACCCGACGAGTTGCCCCTTGTGAAAACTCAATGTTAAACAATAAAGGATTTTTTTATCTTTCGCAGGATTTTTCCGGACATAATAGACTGGTGAAGAATTACTTCTGAGCATAGAGTTAGTCACTTGCATAGTCACTCGGCGATACTAGGTAAGCTTCATCGAACATAGCAAGGTAAGAAAGTATTTAAATTTTATTCAAAACTTTGTATTTCGCAAACGTCACTGTTATGAGGACTTCTGGATTCGAAGTTCCGTCTTATAAAGAAAATTATAAATCCTTGTCAGACTCGTATAGATCAGAGATGACAGCGGTTTCAACGTATGCTTTAACATAAGAATATTATGGGACAAACACCCCTATGACACTGGGACCCACGACCTTCTGCATTCCGTGCCACAGGTTTACCAATTGTGCTAGTCAGAGCTCGATTTAACATTTAGGATACAATCATAGAGTATTGTATCTGTTGAGCATTGCACTGCATTACATAGTATTCTTTTGCATTGTTCTACAGGGACATTATTTTGTAATTCATGAATACATATATCTCTTTACTTTATAAATAGGTGTATTATGGGTATTCTCTTACTTTATTCTTCGGTGGAAAGTGAAATGACCAACCTCGAAATTACCAGTGACGATAGATGCTCTATGCCCAATGGAAGTCCCGTGGTTCCATATAATATATTTCATATTTGTTTCTACTAACTTTATTATCATTCTTATATTTGATTATATATGGTCTTCTATGTATCAAGGATTTCCTTAAAATTCATCGATTTCAGTACTACGGTTCTAAAAGCATCTTATGTAATACACTAATAAATTGTTCCCCGTCCCTTAATATGTTCCTGCATAGAGTACAGGGCATTACTTTAACCAATGCACATTCGGTTTTCTAAGACTAAACTATATGACTGCCACGACTATAAAATATCAAAGTTAGCTATCATGGAATAAACCTAGTAATAATGTATGTCGTATGTTTCACACCTTCAAAAAGCAGTGACAATGCTAATGACAAACTGAAACCAAACTTTGCCTAGCAACGAACAGCTTGTGGCCGAGGAAGGAATTCGCGTTTTTTTAAGACTCCTAAGCATTTCAGTTATTTCTTACAGTCCTTCAACGACACTAGGTAAGTTCCACTAAACATAGAAATGTGAGAAAGTATTTAAAATAATATAAAATTCTCGAACATTAGTATTATAGGGACTTAAGGGTTAAAAGTTCCCTCCGTATAGAGTATGTATGTCAGTGACCCAGATTTACTAACTGAGCTAGTCGAAAGCTGGATTAACAGCCCCAGATGTAACTCTATCCTATGATTGATTCCTTTACTGAATGACACTACGTCATGTACGGTATTTTGAGGGATTTTATTTATTGTTCTGGTGACGGGGTTTAAACTGTTATTAAATACAGTAACTTTAAGATACAAATGTGTATTCATAAACAAAAAAATACTTTGTCTGTTCAACATTGCATTACATTCCATAAGATTCTCAAGACACAGAATATGGTCTACTGAACATTGCACTACATTACATATAATTCTCACGTAATGACCAACAGAGACAAGCTTCTGTCATTCGTGAATACATATTACCTGTAATTTAGGATAAAGAATTTTAATACTTTTATTAGGTGGAATTAGTTGAGACAACTATGGAATTTCGCGACGATGAACCACCTGGTAAAGAACACGCGCTGAGCACGGTTACAAGTTCCGTGGCTTCATGTTTGAATACCATTACTACTGGCATTTTGACGTTTATCCCCTGCTGTATATTTTTAAAGCCTCTTACGTTTAAGAGGCAATTTTCTATCCAAAGCCGTTTAGTATATCATGTTACAACAACTGACTAGTATCTATTAAGCACTTACTTACATACATACATACTTAATCAAAGGCAATAGATGGAGCAAAAGCATTATTACCCGTTTTACGTTATCCACTGGTTCATTGCCGCACATTAGGTGAGCTCACTGATCATCTCTATTATATGCTTACTCGATTCACCCACCTTTCGGAGATGCTACTCTCCTTAAATTTATGCCAATATTCTCCTCCCACCTATATTTAGATAAGTCTTACTTCCCTCATGACCGGATCTTGTCCAGCACATTTCATCCTCCGCGATTCAAATAACTTTACTCTATTCGGTGAAGGATCCAAGTTATGAAGCTATTCATTTTTTTAATTTTCCCAAATATATATTCCTAAGCACAATGTTTTCAGATTTTTTCTTCACGATGAGGAACAGGCAAGCTATAACAACCGCATAATACAACAGGCACTATAATATTATCCTAGTTTATTTTTTATTTATTGGATAGACGGAAAGATAGAAATTCATGAAATCCATAAAACAGCATTTCCTTATTTCAGGCGACATTTATTTACTACCTTAATAATAGTTGAATCGGCAAATAGTGCTACCACATATTTGAATTTCTCCGCTTGTACGTGTAATGCTTTTCTGATATTGTGTAACGCATTATTTTGACACTTCAGAACCATTTACTTAGTCAAAATACCCAATAAACACAGACGTATGCAAAATTATTCAAACTGGAATAAAGAAATCTTGTTATATGTTCTTTTCTTTGTTTCCAGATATCGGGCACCACAAATGTTCCCAAGATGTTGAAAAGAGTGGATCTACGCGAGATTTGGAGGTATAAGTTGAGTATCACAGACCATTCGTATAGATGCATGATATACACTTCCCTCTATTTGTCCCTCTGATACTCTTATTTTCAATTCTGTCTCTTATGGCCGGTTTCTATAAACTCGCGAATTACCTATGGGTAAATTATCTAATGCACAGAATTTACACAATTTACACAAGAATAACACCACACAAACACAAATAATTTAAAGATAGCAATCACTTACACTTGTGGCGAGTTTCTAGATAAATTTCCTCTAGGTAAATATGAAAATGACAGAAAAAATGTTCCTACAAACTCGGGCTAGATCTGTCCAAGGGTAAATCTTTGGGTTAATTTGTCCTTTCATGGATGGCTGGATAAAATTTAACCTTTCATAGGATCAATAACAATGAGAATCAAAGCCTTCTGAATTAAATTATCTGTACAACTCCAAGGCCTTGCTCATTATACCATTGTAGGTTAAATGGAACTAATTTATCCATGGGTAATTTACCCATAGGTAATTCACAAGTTTGTAGAAACCGGGCATTAGTCAAGCTCTTCGCTGGACTCTAAATCTGACTTTGAAAACATGACTATGGAGATGCGTGCGTTGGAACGTGGGAATGACCCAGAGGAGACTGGGTGCGATGCTTAGTCCGGTGCTGAGTTCGCTACTTAGCCTCACCCTGAGTCAAACCATTAGTAGGATCCGATCCATAGTGTGACTCTCAGCCGGCCCTAACGTAACTGGGTGCTCACAGTCACATTCGACCGTATGCAGAGACACTCGGTTAGCCTTACTGGACGGATCCGCCCTGAACAAGCGGCTCCGATTCAGTAAGCCATCATAAACGACCGAGGGAGTTGGCATGCTGACCACATGCCCCCCAACGCTGTCATCTGACTATCTGACTAGTTAAGATGAAGCACGGTCGGATGGTTGGCCTAGTCCCGAAATTATGCGGGACGTTAAGCCATGGATTTTTCTTAGTCAATTCTGAGTTCGACTTTTAGCCCAACTCTGAGCAGACATGTTTCTATACTTTCTGCTTGCCGGTTATCACCGGAACCCGACGAGTTGCCCCTTGTGAAAACTCAATGTTAAACAATAAAGGATTTTTTTATCTTTCGCAGGATTTTTCCGGACATAATAGACTGGTGAAGAATTACTTCTGAGCATAGAGTTAGTCACTTGCATAGTCACTCGGCGATACTAGGTAAGCTTCATCGAACATAGCAAGGTAAGAAAGTATTTAAATTTTATTCAAAACTTTGTATTTCGCAAACGTCACTGTTATGAGGACTTCTGGATTCGAAGTTCCGTCTTATAAAGAAAATTATAAATCCTTGTCAGACTCGTATAGATCAGAGATGACAGCGGTTTCAACGTATGCTTTAACATAAGAATATTATGGGACAAACACCCCTATGACACTGGGACCCACGACCTTCTGCATTCCGTGCCACAGGTTTACCAATTGTGCTAGTCAGAGCTCGATTTAACATTTAGGATACAATCATAGAGTATTGTATCTGTTGAGCATTGCACTGCATTACATAGTATTCTTTTGCATTGTTCTACAGGGACATTATTTTGTAATTCATGAATACATATATCTCTTTACTTTATAAATAGGTGTATTATGGGTATTCTCTTACTTTATTCTTCGGTGGAAAGTGAAATGACCAACCTCGAAATTACCAGTGACGATAGATGCTCTATGCCCAATGTAAGTCCCGTGGTTCCATATAATATATTTCATATTTGTTTCTACTAACTTTATTATTATTCTTAAATTTGATTATATATGGTCTTCTATGTATCAAGGATTTCCTTAAAATTCATCGATTTCAGTACTACGGTTCTAAAAGCATCTTATGTAATACACTAATAAATTGTTCCCCGTCCCTTAATATGTTCCTGCATAGAGTACAGGGCATTACTTTAACCAATGCACATTCGGTTTTCTAAGACTAAACTATATGACTGCCACGACTATAAAATATCAAAGTTAGCTATCATGGAATAAACCTAGTAATAAGGTATGTCGTATGTTTCACACCTTCAAAAAGCAGTGACAATGCTAATGACAAACTGAAACCAAACTTTGCCTAGCAACGAACAGCTTGTGGCCGAGGAAGGAATTCGCGTTTTTTTAAGACTCCTAAGCATTTCAGTTATTTCTTACAGTCCTTCAACGACACTAGGTAAGTTCCACTAAACATAGCAATGTGAGAAAGTATTTAAAATAATATAAAATTCTCGAACATTAGTATTATAGGGACTTAAGGGTTAAAAGTTCCCTCCGTATAGAGTATGTATGTCAGTGACCCAGATTTACTAACTGAGCTAGTCGAAAGCTGGATTAACAGCGCCAGATGTAACTCTATCCTATGATTGATTCCTTTACTGAATGACACTACGTCATGTACGGTATTTTGAGGGATTTTATTTATTGTTCTGGTGACGGGGTTTAAACTGTTATTAAATACAGTAACTTTAAGATACAAATGTGTATTCATAAACAAAAAAATTTTTTGTCTGTTCAACATTGCATTACATTCCATAAGATTCTCAAGACACAGAATATGGTCTACTGAACATTGCACTACATTACATATAATTCTCACGTAATGACCAACAGAGACAAGCTTCTGTCATTCGTGAATACATATTACCTGTAATTTAGGATAAAGAATTTTAATACTTTTATTAGGTGGAATTAGTTGAGACAACTATGGAATTTCGCGACGATGAACCACCTGGTAAAGAACACGCGCTGAGCACGGTTACAAGTTCCGTGGCTTCATGTTTGAATACCATTACTTCTGGCATTTTGACGTTTATCCCCTGCTGTATATTTTTAAAGCCTCTTACGTTTAAGAGGCAATTTTCCATCCAAAGCCGTTTAGTATATCATCTTACAACAACTGACTAGTATCTATTAAGCACTTACTTACATACATACTTAATCAAAGGCAATAGATGGAGCAAAAGCATTATTACCCGTTTTACGTTATCCACTGGTTCATTGCCGCACATTAGGTGAGCTCACTGATCATCTCTATTATATGCTTACTCGATCCACCCACCTTTCGGAGATGCTACTCTCCTTAAATTTATGCCAATATTCTCCTCCCACCTATATTTAGATAAGTCTTACTTCCCTCATGACCGGATCTTGTCCAGCACATTTCATCCTCCGCGATTCAAATAACTTTACTCTATTCGGTGAAGGATCCAAGTTATGAAGCTATTCATTTTTTTAATTTTCCCAAATATATATTCCTAAGCACAATGTTTTCAGATTTTTTCTTCACGATGAGGAACAGGCAAGCTATAACAACCGCATAATACAACAGGCACTATAATATTATCCTAGTTTATTTTTTATTTATTGGATAGACGGAAAGATAGAAATTCATGAAATCCATAAAACAGCATTTCCTTATTTCAGGCGACATTTATTTACTACCTTAATAATAGTTGAATCGGCAAATAGTGCTACCACATATTTGAATTTCTCCGCTTGTACGTGTAATGCTTTTCTGATATTGTGTAACGCATTATTTTGACACTTCAGAACCATTTACTTAGTCAAAATACCCAATAAACACAGACGTATGCAAAATTATTCAAACTGGAATAAAGAAATCTTGTTATATGTTCTTTTCTTTGTTTCCAGATATCGGGCACCACAAATGTTCCCAAGATGTTGAAAAGAGTGGATCTACGCGAGATTTGGAGGTATAAGTTGAGTATCACAGACCATTCGTATAGATGCATGATATACACTTCCCTCTATTTGTCCCTCTGATACTCTTATTTTCAATTCTGTCTCTTAGTCAAGCTCTTCGCTGGACTCTAAATCTGACTTTGAAAACATGACTATGGAGATGCGTGCGTTGGAACGTGGGAATGACCCAGAGGAGACTGGGTGCGATGCTTAGTCCGGTGCTGAGTTCGCTACTTAGCCTCACCCTGAGTCAAACCATTAGTAGGATCCGATCCATAGTGTGACTCTCAGCCGGCCCTAACGTAACTGGGTGCTCACAGTCACATTCGACCGTATGCAGAGACACTCGGTTAGCCTTACTGGACGGATCCGCCCTGAACAAGCGGCTCCGATTCAGTAAGCCATCACCGAGGGAGTTGGCATGCTGACCACATGCCCCCCAACGCTGTCATCTGACTATCTGACTAGTTAAGATGAAGCACGGTCGGATGGTTGGCCTAGTCCCGAAATTATGCGGGACGTTAAACCATGGATTTTTCTTAGTCAATTCTGAGTTCGACTTTTAGCCCAACTCTGAGCAGACATGTTTCTATACTTTCTGCTTGCCGGTTATCACCGGAACCCGACGAGTTGCCCCTTGTGAAAACTCAATGTTAAACAATAAAGGATTTTTTTTATCTTTCGCAGGATTTTTCCGGACATAATAGACTGGTGAAGAATTACTTCTGAGCATAGAGTTAGTCACTTGCATAGTCACTCGGCGATACTAGGTAAGCTTCATCGAACATAGCAAGGTAAGAAAGTATTTAAATTTTATTCAAAACTTTGTATTTCGCAAACGTCACTGTTATGAGGACTTCTGGATTCGAAGTTCCGTCTTATAAAGAAAATTATAAATCCTTGTCAGACTCGTATAGATCAGAGATGACAGCGGTTTCAACGTATGCTTTAACATAAGAATATTATGGGACAAACACCCCTATGACACTGGGACCCACGACCTTCTGCATTCCGTGCCACAGGTTTACCAATTGTGCTAGTCAGAGCTCGATTTAACATTTAGGATACAATCATAGAGTATTGTATCTGTTGAGCATTGCACTGCATTACATAGTATTCTTTTGCATTGTTCTACAGGGACATTATTTTGTAATTCATGAATACATATATCTCTTTACTTTATAAATAGGTGTATTATGGGTATTCTCTTACTTTATTCTTCGGTGGAAAGTGAAATGACCAACCTCGAAATTACCAGTGACGATAGATGCTCTATGCCCAATGGAAGTCCCGTGGTTCCATATAATATATTTCATATTTGTTTCTACTAACTTTATTATCATTCTTATATTTGATTATATATGGTCTTCTATGTATCAAGGATTTCCTTAAAATTCATCGATTTCAGTACTACGGTTCTAAAAGCATCTTATGTAATACACTAATAAATTGTTCCCCGTCCCTTAATATGTTCCTGCATAGAGTACAGGGCATTACTTTAACCAATGCACATTCGGTTTTCTAAGACTAAACTATATGACTGCCACGACTATAAAATATCAAAGTTAGCTATCATGGAATAAACCTAGTAATAATGTATGTCGTATGTTTCACACCTTCAAAAAGCAGTGACAATGCTAATGACAAACTGAAACCAAACTTTGCCTAGCAACGAACAGCTTGTGGCCGAGGAAGGAATTCGCGTTTTTTTAAGACTCCTAAGCATTTCAGTTATTTCTTACAGTCCTTCAACGACACTAGGTAAGTTCCACTAAACATAGAAATGTGAGAAAGTATTTAAAATAATATAAAATTCTCGAACATTAGTATTATAGGGACTTAAGGGTTAAAAGTTCCCTCCGTATAGAGTATGTATGTCAGTGACCCAGATTTACTAACTGAGCTAGTCGAAAGCTGGATTAACAGCCCCAGATGTAACTCTATCCTATGATTGATTCCTTTACTGAATGACACTACGTCATGTACGGTATTTTGAGGGATTTTATTTATTGTTCTGGTGACGGGGTTTAAACTGTTATTAAATACAGTAACTTTAAGATACAAATGTGTATTCATAAACAAAAAAATACTTTGTCTGTTCAACATTGCATTACATTCCATAAGATTCTCAAGACACAGAATATGGTCTACTGAACATTGCACTACATTACATATAATTCTCACGTAATGACCAACAGAGACAAGCTTCTGTCATTCGTGAATACATATTACCTGTAATTTAGGATAAAGAATTTTAATACTTTTATTAGGTGGAATTAGTTGAGACAACTATGGAATTTCGCGACGATGAACCACCTGGTAAAGAACACGCGCTGAGCACGGTTACAAGTTCCGTGGCTTCATGTTTGAATACCATTACTACTGGCATTTTGACGTTTATCCCCTGCTGTATATTTTTAAAGCCTCTTACGTTTAAGAGGCAATTTTCTATCCAAAGCCGTTTAGTATATCATGTTACAACAACTGACTAGTATCTATTAAGCACTTACTTACATACATACATACTTAATCAAAGGCAATAGATGGAGCAAAAGCATTATTACCCGTTTTACGTTATCCACTGGTTCATTGCCGCACATTAGGTGAGCTCACTGATCATCTCTATTATATGCTTACTCGATTCACCCACCTTTCGGAGATGCTACTCTCCTTAAATTTATGCCAATATTCTCCTCCCACCTATATTTAGATAAGTCTTACTTCCCTCATGACCGGATCTTGTCCAGCACATTTCATCCTCCGCGATTTAAATACCTTTACTCTATTCGGTGAAGGATCCAAGTTATGAAGCTATTCATTTTTTAATTTTCCCATATATATATTCCTAAGCACAATGTTTTCAGATTTTTTCTTCACGATGAGGAACAGGCAAGCTATAACAACGGCATAATACAACAGGCACTATAATATTATCCTAGTTTATTTTTTATTTATTGGATAGACGGTAAGATAGAAATTCATGAAATCCATAAAACAGCATTTCCTTATATCAGGCGACATTTAATTAATACCTTAATAATAGTTGAATCTGCAAATAGTGCTACCACATATTTGAATTTCTCCGCTTGTACGTGTAATGCTTTTCTGATATTGTGTAACGCATTATTTTGACACTTCAGAACCATTTACTTAGTCAAAATACCCAATAAACACAGACGTATGCAAAATTATTCAAACTGGAATAAAGAAATCTTGTTATATGTTCTTTTCTTTGTTTCCAGATATCGGGCACCACAAATGTTCCCAAGATGTTGAAAAGAGTGGATCTACGCGAGATTTGGAGGTATAAGTTGAGTATCACAGACCATTCGTATAGATGCATGATATACACTTCCCTCTATTTGTCCCTCTGATACTCTTATTTTCAATTCTGTCTCTTAGTCAAGCTCTTCGCTGGACTCTAAATCTGACTTTGAAAACATGACTATGGAGATGCGTGCGTTGGAACGTGGGAATGACCCAGAGGAGACTGGGTGCGATGCTTAGTCCGGTGCTGAGTTCGCTACTTAGCCTCACCCTGAGTCAAACCATTAGTAAGATCCGATCCATAGTGTGACTCTCAGCCGGCCCTAACGTAACTGGGTGCTCACAGTCACATTCGACCGTATGCAGAGACACTCGGTTAGCCTTACTGGACGGATCCGCCCTGAACAAGCGGCTCCGATTCAGTAAGCCATCATAAACGACCGAGGGAGTTGGCATGCTGACCACATGCCTCCCAACGCTGTCATCTGACTATCTGACTAGTTAAGATGAAGCACGGTCGGATGGTTGGCCTAGTCCCGAAATTATGCGGGACGTTAAGCCATGGATTTTTCTTAGTCAATTCTGAGTTCGACTTTTAGCCCAACTCTGAGCAGACATGTTTCTATACTTTCTGCTTGCCGGTTATCACCGGAACCCGACGAGTTGCCCCTTGTGAAAACTCAATGTTAAACAATAAAGGATTTTTTTATCTTTCGCAGGATTTTTCCGGACATAATAGACTGGTGAAGAATTACTTCTGAGCATAGAGTTAGTCACTTGCATAGTCACTCGGCGATACTAGGTAAGCTTCATCGAACATAGCAAGGTAAGAAAGTATTTAAATTTTATTCAAAACTTTGTATTTCGCAAACGTCACTGTTATGAGGACTTCTGGATTCGAAGTTCCGTCTTATAAAGAAAATTATAAATCCTTGTCAGACTCGTATAGATCAGAGATGACAGCGGTTTCAACGTATGCTTTAACATAAGAATATTATGGGACAAACACCCCTATGACACTGGGACCCACGACCTTCTGCATTCCGTGCCACAGGTTTACCAATTGTGCTAGTCAGAGCTCGATTTAACATTTAGGATACAATCATAGAGTATTGTATCTGTTGAGCATTGCACTGCATTACATAGTATTCTTTTGCATTGTTCTACAGGGACATTATTTTGTAATTCATGAATACATATATCTCTTTACTTTATAAATAGGTGTATTATGGGTATTCTCTTACTTTATTCTTCGGTGGAAAGTGAAATGACCAACCTCGAAATTACCAGTGACGATAGATGCTCTATGCCCAATGGAAGTCCCGTGGTTCCATATAATATATTTCATATTTGTTTCTACTAACTTTATTATCATTCTTATATTTGATTATATATGGTCTTCTATGTATCAAGGATTTCCTTAAAATTCATCGATTTCAGTACTACGGTTCTAAAAGCATCTTATGTAATACACTAATAAATTGTTCCCCGTCCCTTAATATGTTCCTGCATAGAGTACAGGGCATTACTTTAACCAATGCACATTCGGTTTTCTAAGACTAAACTATATGACTGCCACGACTATAAAATATCAAAGTTAGCTATCATGGAATAAACCTAGTAATAATGTATGTCGTATGTTTCACACCTTCAAAAAGCAGTGACAATGCTAATGACAAACTGAAACCAAACTTTGCCTAGCAACGAACAGCTTGTGGCCGAGGAAGGAATTCGCGTTTTTTTAAGACTCCTAAGCATTTCAGTTATTTCTTACAGTCCTTCAACGACACTAGGTAAGTTCCACTAAACATAGAAATGTGAGAAAGTATTTAAAATAATATAAAATTCTCGAACATTAGTATTATAGGGACTTAAGGGTTAAAAGTTCCCTCCGTATAGAGTATGTATGTCAGTGACCCAGATTTACTAACTGAGCTAGTCGAAAGCTGGATTAACAGCCCCAGATGTAACTCTATCCTATGATTGATTCCTTTACTGAATGACACTACGTCATGTACGGTATTTTGAGGGATTTTATTTATTGTTCTGGTGACGGGGTTTAAACTGTTATTAAATACAGTAACTTTAAGATACAAATGTGTATTCATAAACAAAAAAATACTTTGTCTGTTCAACATTGCATTACATTCCATAAGATTCTCAAGACACAGAATATGGTCTACTGAACATTGCACTACATTACATATAATTCTCACGTAATGACCAACAGAGACAAGCTTCTGTCATTCGTGAATACATATTACCTGTAATTTAGGATAAAGAATTTTAATACTTTTATTAGGTGGAATTAGTTGAGACAACTATGGAATTTCGCGACGATGAACCACCTGGTAAAGAACACGCGCTGAGCACGGTTACAAGTTCCGTGGCTTCATGTTTGAATACCATTACTACTGGCATTTTGACGTTTATCCCCTGCTGTATATTTTTAAAGCCTCTTACGTTTAAGAGGCAATTTTCTATCCAAAGCCGTTTAGTATATCATGTTACAACAACTGACTAGTATCTATTAAGCACTTACTTACATACATACATACTTAATCAAAGGCAATAGATGGAGCAAAAGCATTATTACCCGTTTTACGTTATCCACTGGTTCATTGCCGCACATTAGGTGAGCTCACTGATCATCTCTATTATATGCTTACTCGATTCACCCACCTTTCGGAGATGCTACTCTCCTTAAATTTATGCCAATATTCTCCTCCCACCTATATTTAGATAAGTCTTACTTCCCTCATGACCGGATCTTGTCCAGCACATTTCATCCTCCGCGATTCAAATAACTTTACTCTATTCGGTGAAGGATCCAAGTTATGAAGCTATTCATTTTTTTAATTTTCCCAAATATATATTCCTAAGCACAATGTTTTCAGATTTTTTCTTCACGATGAGGAACAGGCAAGCTATAACAACCGCATAATACAACAGGCACTATAATATTATCCTAGTTTATTTTTTATTTATTGGATAGACGGAAAGATAGAAATTCATGAAATCCATAAAACAGCATTTCCTTATTTCAGGCGACATTTATTTACTACCTTAATAATAGTTGAATCGGCAAATAGTGCTACCACATATTTGAATTTCTCCGCTTGTACGTGTAATGCTTTTCTGATATTGTGTAACGCATTATTTTGACACTTCAGAACCATTTACTTAGTCAAAATACCCAATAAACACAGACGTATGCAAAATTATTCAAACTGGAATAAAGAAATCTTGTTATATGTTCTTTTCTTTGTTTCCAGATATCGGGCACCACAAATGTTCCCAAGATGTTGAAAAGAGTGGATCTACGCGAGATTTGGAGGTATAAGTTGAGTATCACAGACCATTCGTATAGATGCATGATATACACTTCCCTCTATTTGTCCCTCTGATACTCTTATTTTCAATTCTGTCTCTTATGGCCGGTTTCTATAAACTCGCGAATTACCTATGGGTAAATTATCTAATGCACAGAATTTACACAATTTACACAAGAATAACACCACACAAACACAAATAATTTAAAGATAGCAATCACTTACACTTGTGGCGAGTTTCTAGATAAATTTCCTCTAGGTAAATATGAAAATGACAGAAAAAATGTTCCTACAAACTCGGGCTAGATCTGTCCAAGGGTAAATCTTTGGGTTAATTTGTCCTTTCATGGATGGCTGGATAAAATTTAACCTTTCATAGGATCAATAACAATGAGAATCAAAGCCTTCTGAATTAAATTATCTGTACAACTCCAAGGCCTTGCTCATTATACCATTGTAGGTTAAATGGAACTAATTTATCCATGGGTAATTTACCCATAGGTAATTCACAAGTTTGTAGAAACCGGGCATTAGTCAAGCTCTTCGCTGGACTCTAAATCTGACTTTGAAAACATGACTATGGAGATGCGTGCGTTGGAACGTGGGAATGACCCAGAGGAGACTGGGTGCGATGCTTAGTCCGGTGCTGAGTTCGCTACTTAGCCTCACCCTGAGTCAAACCATTAGTAGGATCCGATCCATAGTGTGACTCTCAGCCGGCCCTAACGTAACTGGGTGCTCACAGTCACATTCGACCGTATGCAGAGACACTCGGTTAGCCTTACTGGACGGATCCGCCCTGAACAAGCGGCTCCGATTCAGTAAGCCATCATAAACGACCGAGGGAGTTGGCATGCTGACCACATGCCCCCCAACGCTGTCATCTGACTATCTGACTAGTTAAGATGAAGCACGGTCGGATGGTTGGCCTAGTCCCGAAATTATGCGGGACGTTAAGCCATGGATTTTTCTTAGTCAATTCTGAGTTCGACTTTTAGCCCAACTCTGAGCAGACATGTTTCTATACTTTCTGCTTGCCGGTTATCACCGGAACCCGACGAGTTGCCCCTTGTGAAAACTCAATGTTAAACAATAAAGGATTTTTTTATCTTTCGCAGGATTTTTCCGGACATAATAGACTGGTGAAGAATTACTTCTGAGCATAGAGTTAGTCACTTGCATAGTCACTCGGCGATACTAGGTAAGCTTCATCGAACATAGCAAGGTAAGAAAGTATTTAAATTTTATTCAAAACTTTGTATTTCGCAAACGTCACTGTTATGAGGACTTCTGGATTCGAAGTTCCGTCTTATAAAGAAAATTATAAATCCTTGTCAGACTCGTATAGATCAGAGATGACAGCGGTTTCAACGTATGCTTTAACATAAGAATATTATGGGACAAACACCCCTATGACACTGGGACCCACGACCTTCTGCATTCCGTGCCACAGGTTTACCAATTGTGCTAGTCAGAGCTCGATTTAACATTTAGGATACAATCATAGAGTATTGTATCTGTTGAGCATTGCACTGCATTACATAGTATTCTTTTGCATTGTTCTACAGGGACATTATTTTGTAATTCATGAATACATATATCTCTTTACTTTATAAATAGGTGTATTATGGGTATTCTCTTACTTTATTCTTCGGTGGAAAGTGAAATGACCAACCTCGAAATTACCAGTGACGATAGATGCTCTATGCCCAATGTAAGTCCCGTGGTTCCATATAATATATTTCATATTTGTTTCTACTAACTTTATTATTATTCTTAAATTTGATTATATATGGTCTTCTATGTATCAAGGATTTCCTTAAAATTCATCGATTTCAGTACTACGGTTCTAAAAGCATCTTATGTAATACACTAATAAATTGTTCCCCGTCCCTTAATATGTTCCTGCATAGAGTACAGGGCATTACTTTAACCAATGCACATTCGGTTTTCTAAGACTAAACTATATGACTGCCACGACTATAAAATATCAAAGTTAGCTATCATGGAATAAACCTAGTAATAAGGTATGTCGTATGTTTCACACCTTCAAAAAGCAGTGACAATGCTAATGACAAACTGAAACCAAACTTTGCCTAGCAACGAACAGCTTGTGGCCGAGGAAGGAATTCGCGTTTTTTTAAGACTCCTAAGCATTTCAGTTATTTCTTACAGTCCTTCAACGACACTAGGTAAGTTCCACTAAACATAGCAATGTGAGAAAGTATTTAAAATAATATAAAATTCTCGAACATTAGTATTATAGGGACTTAAGGGTTAAAAGTTCCCTCCGTATAGAGTATGTATGTCAGTGACCCAGATTTACTAACTGAGCTAGTCGAAAGCTGGATTAACAGCGCCAGATGTAACTCTATCCTATGATTGATTCCTTTACTGAATGACACTACGTCATGTACGGTATTTTGAGGGATTTTATTTATTGTTCTGGTGACGGGGTTTAAACTGTTATTAAATACAGTAACTTTAAGATACAAATGTGTATTCATAAACAAAAAAATTTTTTGTCTGTTCAACATTGCATTACATTCCATAAGATTCTCAAGACACAGAATATGGTCTACTGAACATTGCACTACATTACATATAATTCTCACGTAATGACCAACAGAGACAAGCTTCTGTCATTCGTGAATACATATTACCTGTAATTTAGGATAAAGAATTTTAATACTTTTATTAGGTGGAATTAGTTGAGACAACTATGGAATTTCGCGACGATGAACCACCTGGTAAAGAACACGCGCTGAGCACGGTTACAAGTTCCGTGGCTTCATGTTTGAATACCATTACTTCTGGCATTTTGACGTTTATCCCCTGCTGTATATTTTTAAAGCCTCTTACGTTTAAGAGGCAATTTTCCATCCAAAGCCGTTTAGTATATCATCTTACAACAACTGACTAGTATCTATTAAGCACTTACTTACATACATACTTAATCAAAGGCAATAGATGGAGCAAAAGCATTATTACCCGTTTTACGTTATCCACTGGTTCATTGCCGCACATTAGGTGAGCTCACTGATCATCTCTATTATATGCTTACTCGATCCACCCACCTTTCGGAGATGCTACTCTCCTTAAATTTATGCCAATATTCTCCTCCCACCTATATTTAGATAAGTCTTACTTCCCTCATGACCGGATCTTGTCCAGCACATTTCATCCTCCGCGATTCAAATAACTTTACTCTATTCGGTGAAGGATCCAAGTTATGAAGCTATTCATTTTTTTAATTTTCCCAAATATATATTCCTAAGCACAATGTTTTCAGATTTTTTCTTCACGATGAGGAACAGGCAAGCTATAACAACCGCATAATACAACAGGCACTATAATATTATCCTAGTTTATTTTTTATTTATTGGATAGACGGAAAGATAGAAATTCATGAAATCCATAAAACAGCATTTCCTTATTTCAGGCGACATTTATTTACTACCTTAATAATAGTTGAATCGGCAAATAGTGCTACCACATATTTGAATTTCTCCGCTTGTACGTGTAATGCTTTTCTGATATTGTGTAACGCATTATTTTGACACTTCAGAACCATTTACTTAGTCAAAATACCCAATAAACACAGACGTATGCAAAATTATTCAAACTGGAATAAAGAAATCTTGTTATATGTTCTTTTCTTTGTTTCCAGATATCGGGCACCACAAATGTTCCCAAGATGTTGAAAAGAGTGGATCTACGCGAGATTTGGAGGTATAAGTTGAGTATCACAGACCATTCGTATAGATGCATGATATACACTTCCCTCTATTTGTCCCTCTGATACTCTTATTTTCAATTCTGTCTCTTAGTCAAGCTCTTCGCTGGACTCTAAATCTGACTTTGAAAACATGACTATGGAGATGCGTGCGTTGGAACGTGGGAATGACCCAGAGGAGACTGGGTGCGATGCTAAGTCCGGTGCTGAGTTCGCTACTTAGCCTCACCCTGAGTCAAACCATTAGTAGGATCCGATCCATAGTGTGACTCTCAGCCGGCCCTAACGTAACTGGGTGCTCACAGTCACATTCGACCGTATGCAGAGACACTCGGTTAGCCTTACTGGACGGATCCGCCCTGAACAAGCGGCTCCGATTCAGTAAGCCATCATAAACGACCGAGGGAGTTGGCATGCTGACCACATGCCCCCCAACGCTGTCATCTGACTATCTGACTAGTTAAGATGAAGCACGGTCGGATGGTTGGCCTAGTCCCGAAATTATGCGGGACGTTAAGCCATGGATTTTTCTTAGTCAATTCTGAGTTCGACTTTTAGCCCAACTCTGAGCAGACATGTTTCTATACTTTCTGCTTGCCGGTTATCACCGGAACCCGACGAGTTGCCCCTTGTGAAAACTCAATGTTAAACAATAAAGGATTTTTTTATCTTTCGCAGGATTTTTCCGGACATAATAGACTGGTGAAAATTACTTCTGAGCATAGAGTTAGTCACTTGCATAGTCACTCGGCGATACTAGGTAAGCTTCATCGAACATAGCAAGGTAAGAAAGTATTTAAATTTTATTCAAAACTTTGTATTTCGCAAACGTCACTGTTATGAGGACTTCTGGATTCGAAGTTCCGTCTTATAAAGAAAATTATAAATCCTTGTCAGACTCGTATAGATCAGAGATGACAGCGGTTTCAACGTATGCTTTAACATAAGAATATTATGGGACAAACACCCCTATGACACTGGGACCCACGACCTTCTGCATTCCGTGCCACAGGTTTACCAATTGTGCTAGTCAGAGCTCGATTTAACATTTAGGATACAATCATAGAGTATTGTATCTGTTGAGCATTGCACTGCATTACATAGTATTCTTTTGCATTGTTCTACAGGGACATTATTTTGTAATTCATGAATACATATATCTCTTTACTTTATAAATAGGTGTATTATGGGTATTCTCTTACTTTATTCTTCGGTGGAAAGTGAAATGACCAACCTCGAAATTACCAGTGACGATAGATGCTCTATGCCCAATGTAAGTCCCGTGGTTCCATATAATATATTTCATATTTGTTTCTACTAACTTTATTATTATTCTTATATTTGATTATATATGGTCTTCTATGTATCAAGGATTTCCTTAAAATTCATCGATTTCAGTACTACGGTTCTAAAAGCATCTTATGTAATACACTAATAAATTGTTCCCCGTCCCTTAATATGTTCCTGCATAGAGTACAGGGCATTACTTTAACCAATGCACATTCGGTTTTCTAAGACTAAACTATATGACTGCCACGACTATAAAATATCAAAGTTAGCTATCATGGAATAAACCTAGTAATAAGGTATGTCGTATGTTTCACACCTTCAAAAAGCAGTGACAATGCTAATGACAAACTGAAACCAAACTTTGCCTAGCAACGAACAGCTTGTGGCCGAGGAAGGAATTCGCGTTTTTTTAAGACTCCTAAGCATTTCAGTTATTTCTTACAGTCCTTCAACGACACTAGGTAAGTTCCACTAAACATAGCAATGTGAGAAAGTATTTAAAATAATATAAAATTCTCGAACATTAGTATTATAGGGACTTAAGGGTTAAAAGTTCCCTCCGTATAGAGTATGTATGTCAGTGACCCAGATTTACTAACTGAGCTAGTCGAAAGCTGGATTAACAGCGCCAGATGTAACTCTATCCTATGATTGATTCCTTTACTGAATGACACTACGTCATGTACGGTATTTTGAGGGATTTTATTTATTGTTCTGGTGACGGGGTTTAAACTGTTATTAAATACAGTAACTTTAAGATACAAATGTGTATTCATAAACAAAAAAATACTTTGTCTGTTCAACATTGCATTACATTCCATAAGATTCTCAAGACACAGAATATGGTCTACTGAACATTGCACTACATTACATATAATTCTCACGTAATGACCAACAGAGACAAGCTTCTGTCATTCGTGAATACATATTACCTGTAATTTAGGATAAAGAATTTTAATACTTTTATTAGGTGGAATTAGTTGAGACAACTATGGAATTTCGCGACGATGAACCACCTGGTAAAGAACACGCGCTGAGCACGGTTACAAGTTCCGTGGCTTCATGTTTGAATACCATTACTACTGGCATTTTGACGTTTATCCCCTGCTGTATATTTTTAAAGCCTCTTACGTTTAAGAGGCAATTTTCTATCCAAAGCCGTTTAGTATATCATGTTACAACAACTACTGGCATTTTGACGTTTATCCCCTGCTGTATATTTTTAAAGCCTCTTACGTTTAAGAGGCAATTTTCTATCCAAAGCCGTTTAGTATATCATGTTACAACAACTGACTAGTATCTATTAAGCACTTACTTACATACATACTTAATCAAAGGCAATAGATGGAGCAAAAGCATTATTACCCGTTTTACGTTATCCACTGGTTCATTGCCGCACATTAGGTGAGCTCACTGATCATCTATATTATATGCTTACTCGATTCACCCACCTTTCGGAGATGCTACTCTCCTTAAATTTATGCCAATATTCTCCTCCCACCTATATTTAGATAAGTCTTACTTCCCTCATGACCGGATCTTGTCCAGCACATTTCATCCTCCGCGATTTAAATACCTTTACTCTATTCGGTGAAGGATCCAAGTTATGAAGCTATTCATTTTTTAATTTTCCCATATATATATATTCCTAAGCACAATGTTTTCAGATTTTTTCTTCACGATGAGGAACAGGCAAGCTATAACAACGGCATAATACAACAGGCACTATAATATTATCCTAGTTTATTTTTTATTTATTGGATAGACGGAAAGATAGAAATTCATGAAATCCATAAAACAGCATTTCCTTATATCAGGCGACATTTAATTAATACCTTAATAATAGTTGAATCTGCAAATAGTGCTACCACATATTTGAATTTCTCCGCTTGTACGTGTAATGCTTTTCTGATATTGTGTAACGCATTATTTTGACACTTCAGAACCATTTACTTAGTCAAAATACCCAATAAACACAGACGTATGCAAAATTATTCAAACTGGAATAAAGAAATCTTGTTATATGTTCTTTTCTTTGTTTCCAGATATCGGGCACCACAAATGTTCCCAAGATGTTGAAAAGAGTGGATCTACGCGAGATTTGGAGGTATAAGTTGAGTATCACAGACCATTCGTATAGATGCATGATATACACTTCCCTCTATTTGTCCCTCTGATACTCTTATTTTCAATTCTGTCTCTTAGTCAAGCTCTTCGCTGGACTCCAAATCTGACTTTGAAAACATGACTATGGAGATGCGTGCGTTGGAACGTGGGAATGACCCAGAGGAGACTGGGTGCGATGCTTAGTCCGGTGCTGAGTTCGCTACTTAGACTCACCCTGAGTAAAACCATTAGTAGGATCCGATCCATAGTGTGACTCTCAGCCGGCCCTAACGTAACTGGGTGCTCACAGTCACATTCGACCGTATGCAGAGACACTCGGTTAGCCTTACTGGACGGATCCGCCCTGAACAAGCGGCTCCGATTCAGTAAGCCATCATAAACGACCGAGGGAGTTGGCATGCTGACCACATGCCCCCCAACGCTGTCATCTGACTATCTGACTAGTTAAGATGAAGCACGGTCGGATGGTTGGCCTAGTCCCGAAATTATGCGGGACGTTAAGCCATGGATTTTTCTTAGTCAATTCTGAGTTCGACTTTTAGCCCAACTCTGAGCAGACATGTTTCTATACTTTCTGCTTGCCGGTTATCACCGGAACCCGACGAGTTGCCCCTTGTGAAAACTCAAGGTTAAACAATAAAGGATTTTTTTATCTTTCGCAGGATTTTTCCGGACATAATAGACTGATGAAGAATTACTTCTGAGCATAGAGTTAGTCACTTGCATAGTCACTCGGCGATACTAGGTAAGCTTCATCGAACATAGCAAGGTAAGAAAGTATTTAAATTTTATTCAAAACTTTGTATTTCGCAAACGTCACTGTTATGAGGACTTCTGGATTCGAAGTTCCGTCTTATAAAGAAAATTATAAATCCTTGTCAGACTCGTATAGATCAGAGATGACAGCGGTTTCAACGTATGCTTTTACATAAGAATATTATGGGACAAACACCCCTATGACACTGGGACCCACGACCTTCTGCATTCCGTGCCACAGGTTTACCAATTGTGCTAGTCAGAGCTCGATTTAACATTTAGGATACAATCATAGAGTATTGTATCTGTTGAGCATTGCACTGCATTACATAGTATTCTTTTGCATTGTTCTACAGGGACATTATTTTGTAATTCATGAATACATATATCTCTTTACTTTATAAATAGGTGTATTTTGGGTATTCTCTTACTTCATTCTTCGGTGGAAAGTGAAATGACCAACCTCGAAATTACCAGTGACGATAGATGCTCTATGCCCAATGGAAGTCCCGTGTGCGCCAATATTTTATTTTTAAAATAGTTTTATATTACTTGGCGCACGAATTTATTAATATAAATTTTGGGGAGAAGAAGTCATTATGTAGGAGGCTTTGTCTTCTACTTGTTGCTTTGATAAACACATTATAGTCGGCCCTGTAATAACACATTGTTAAGACGCTGTGTTGCGTCTGATGTTTTTTTTTATACAGGATGTCACGTACTGACATATTGTCGTGGCTTCTGTTGCGTTTTGTATCTATTGTTACTGTAGTATGGGGAGACTTTGGTTCTCCCGCGATTGTGGAGTGTTTTACTTATTGTTTAGAGTTCTGACGTAACAAATAGGCTTGTTTGGTATAAATCAGCGAGGCCAATGGTGCCTCGTTCTCATTCTCACGTTATCTTTCTTCGGCTCTACTTGAATCCTCCCTCTGAGGTTTCGTCTTCGTTTTCGGGCAATGGACATCGACCTGGGTCTTCTTGGTTCTCTAGGATGTGGCTTCATTCTCAATTAGGATTATTTTTAGAGGTATGTACTTATCTTTGATTTATTATCTCGGGAATTATGAAATGCATTAATATTGAATTTAGCCCTTCAGGCCGTCATGTATATGCGCTAGGCGGTGATCTTTAAAGTGGATGCCTGTTCGACTCTGTGCTTATAGTGGCCTTAATTTATGTTCTTTTCTCTATCCTTGAACCGTGTGTCCATGTCCGTTGTCCGAGGAGAGTGAGCCTTCTTCAACCACAACTCCGTGGATGGAGAAGCTGTTTTTGCTTCTTTCAAAAAATGTAAGTCACTAAAATTTATTATGTAAATTTTCATGTATAGAGAATCGCCATATTGAGTTTGTCTGTGTAACCTCTTTTTCAGGAACTGATTGTTCTTTAATTTATGTTCTTTTCAAAGGGTTATTATTTATTTTGAATTAAATTATATGTATGTATTCTAGGCCATCAGCCGTTCTGTAAAATAAACCCTTTTTCTTCATATTTTTGTTAGCAGAGCTGTGGTTGATTTGAACCTAGGCTCTGTCTTTTTTTAGCTACCCATATTTTTGGTAGCATTCGCGGTGGTTGTTTTAAAGTTCCACGCAGCTACCGCTTCTAGGGTTTTTACTAATTTAGGGAAGTGCAAACTTTAATTTTATTTCGATGTATTGTTGTTTTGAATTTGTTTGTACTTCTACTAATTCATGGTAATTATTTGTTTCATGTTTCCCCTGTATCAAAGTCATGGCTCGTGCGCACGTGAATCCCGATTACTTGCTTAAGGACGATCTGCTTTACGAGCTGAGGTTAAGGAATGTTCCGGGAGAGCAGAAAGAGTTAGTCGCAGTCCTCAAGGGCCGTTTGAAACAGTACCTGGACGAACCAGTGGACGTCAGGACTTTTGGTGAGTCTGAAATCTCACAATTAGTCAATGTTGCTACTAGTAGAATAAAGCAGGCAAGCGACGGCTTGCAAGATTTAAATGCTTCTCCTCCGGAAAGGTTCATTCATAGAATCCTCCATGCTTGTAATAGAGTAAGAGATCTCAAGCTCCTAGTTGTTGGTACTAATTTTCACCAAGAATGGGAGAATTTAAGTAGTCAGGTGCCCATTATTTTGGAAAGAGTTAACAGACTGGACACGGAAGTTAACGATGAAGTGACCGAGCGGGTCACTTATGAAGGAATGTTGCCTAGTACCGAGCATAGGAACTCCTTCGCTAATTCTGAAATATATTCCCGGATTGACGATAGTGCGACAAGTCAGGCTTGCTTTCCGCATAGTAATGTGAACATTCCTTGTCATAATGCTAAGCCTAGTTTCATTTTGCCCAGTAATACTCTGACATTTGCTAACCTGCCACATCCATTAGCTTCAATTTTAGAAAAATGTGGTAATTTTTCTGATGAAACTGTCGAGAAAGTGCTGCATTTTATCAGTTTTCTCTGTGATTTGAAAACTCAGGCCGCAGTTTTCCACATAGATGAACAGAACCTTCTAGCTTATTTATATTCAAGACTGTCCGGTTCTTTTCGTGAAGTAGCTTTGGAGGCTATCAATGGTGGCCTAGGGTTAGATCAGTTTCACAGTAAGTTGCTGGATTTATATGTACCAGTGAGAGCGAGAGCGGCTTTAGTGAATAAGTACTTTTACCGCCCGCAAAGCATTAATGAAACACTTTCGTCGTATTCTAGGTGCATTAAAATGTACGCTAAGGTTTTTCGCTTAGCTATGACAGAATGTGAAGTTGTTGATACCATTACTGAAGGCATGTCTCCTGACACGCGCGTTAAAGTCGTTTTTGAGAGCAGGCCACGTACCTTTTCGCAGCTAGAAAACTTATGTGCAAAGGTTAATGCAGTAAGTTACTCTGATTCCTTAAGGGTAGAGCAAGAATCCCCATTAAGTAGTAGTCAAGTAACGCAAAGTTTGCGTAGTGATAGAGCTAGGCCAGTTGCGGCTGGTAATGAAAGAAAGCCTATCACGTGTTATGGCTGTGGAAAACCTGGGCACTTAGTAAGGAATTGTAAAGCCGCAAAATGTAATAATGCCAAAGGCAATTCTAGGCAGAATAGTGCTGCCAGCTGACATAAACTTAACCGACGGGCCTTGGGTGGATGTAATATTGTCTGTAGCCTTGTGGGAGAGAAAATTAAGACCGATGCTGTACTGACTACTGACGTTACTGACATTAATGACGTAGACTTGCCTACTAGGGAACTGATCAGCTCTAGGGAGGTGACACCGACAGTTGTTATTAACAAAGCTGACGTTACGGACAATAGAAGCCAGACTGACCGTTGTTTCCGCACTAGGACCTTTATAAATAGTCGTTATCATAAGCAGCATATGTTACAATTGAATTTAAATAGGAGTACTCCGCCTACTACAAATTCAGACAGTGACGATAGTTCTACCCATGCCAAACGTCAGCCAAGGAATATGGCGTTCTGCGAAAATAATGGCCCGCACCGAAAAAGCAGAAAACGCCGAAAAAAGAGAAAGTACCCGATTTTGACTCCCGATAGTGACTTAAATATTGCTGAGAAAGAAAATTTTGTGCCTCGGCAAATAGCGGCTATTTCTGATACTAAGTTGCTTATGTTATCAGTAGAATCATGTAATTTAAAGATGTCTACTCTCTTGGATGGTGACGATGTTGGGTCCTTGCTCTCAAGCGACGAGAATACTAGGATGTCTCTGCTTAGCGGACGCATACCGATAATTAAATGCTTGGCTGATCAGCGAATTGTTGCCCGAGGGTCAAGATGTGGTTAAAGTCAAAGTTAATTGAGTCTGGGTGGCCGTCCTACTCTTTTTACCGCATCAGAAATGGGAACTAATAGATTATGCTGATCCAAAGCCAGCGGGTTAAACGGGGAGATAGGGTCATTGGCATAGTTTTCTGCAGTTAAAGTCCGTGGTCTCCGTTCCGTTGAGAGGTTTTTAACCCCAGTTACTGTGCTGTTACAAGACACAGAAGGGAATAGGAGCATTAGGGCCCACGTGTCGCACTGCAAGAAAGCCTGACTTCCCCTAATATTAGATGACTAGGTTGCAGACTTTAGGTCTAAGAAGAAGATGATTTCCTCCTTGATTTGGGCATCCGACATCGAGATTCGGCGAGTATCCGGTGAATACTACGGTCGCAGACGGAAGATACTCGAAGGATGGAATGCCGAGCAGTCTCCCGGGAGTTGATGGGATGCCAAGCCGTGTTGGACTTCTATCTTCTGTCCACTTGAAAGAAATGGTGGATGCGCTACTCTCATCTTATTTAAAGTATCCATTTTAATTATTTAAAAGACCATAAGTCAAAATTGAACTAACTATGCCATGTTTTCGCTTTGGTTAGTGAACATGATGAACGATTGTCTTTATTTGTTTTGATTTGATATAACCTTTGCCTCTCTGTAATGTTGAGAGCATTATCCTTCATTTGTTTTAATTAATGTAATGTTGCCTCTCTGTAATGTGAGAAAAGACAGAGTTTTAAATTTTGTGATTAACGACAAGATAGTTGTAGAATCTTTCTTGTTTTTCTCCCTTCAGGAGATTACTTTAATTAACTATGTTTATAGAATGTCATTTTATTTTATTCAATTTGAAAGTTTTTTAGGGTCTGACTATATTTTGTGTTTGTTTTTTGTCTCTCTTGCATTTCTTCTCCGTGTACTGCCGCTGATCTTGAACTTACAGGTAGAGAATAGATGACATTCCTGTACTGAGTCTCTGGTGCCATGTTCGAGGGCGTTCTGCAGGCCGAGGCTCCTGACCAGCTGTGCAGCATCACTGTAAGAGATAGCTTGACAAGTACTCGCCTACGTCGCATCTCTACAAAGGCTACAGTGGCTGTCAGCAAGCAATACTGGTGTGTGAAAAGGACGGACTGTGGTATGTGTGAGTGATCGCATAAGAGAAGGTAGGATCCTTCTGATTAATTCCAGTGCTTGTAATTTGGTCAGGAGACCCTCGTTGGTCTAGCCCATATTCGAATTTTTGGACACTGTTAAAGAGTACTCTTACCCAGTATAATCCTGTGTTGGAACGTATTTGAGAAATAAGTTCCAAGTCAGCATGGGGGAGTGTGCGCCAATATTTTATTTTTAAAATAGTTTTATATTACTTGGCGCACGAATTTATTAATATAAATTTTGGGGAGAAGAAGTCATTATGTAGGAGGCTTTGTCTTCTACTTGTTGCTTTGATAAACACATTATAGTCGGCCCTGTAATAACACATTGTTAAGACGCTGTGTTGCGTCTGATGTTTTTTTTATACAGGATGTCACGTACTGACATATTGTCGTGGCTTCTGTTGCGTTTTGTATCTATTGTTACTGTAGTATGGGGAGACTTTGGTTCTCCCGCGATTGTGGAGTGTTTTACTTATTGTTTAGAGTTCTGACGTAACAAATAGGCTTGTTTGGTATAAATCAGCGAGGCCAATGGTGCCTCGTTCTCATTCTCACGTTATCTTTCTTCGGCTCTACTTGAATCCTCCCTCTGAGGTTTCGTCTTCGTTTTCGGGCAATGGACATCGACCTGGGTCTTCTTGGTTCTCTAGGATGTGGCTTCATTCTCAATTAGGATTATTTTTAGAGGTATGTACTTATCTTTGATTTATTATCTCGGGAATTATGAAATGCATTAATATTGAATTTAGCCCTTCAGGCCGTCATGTATATGCGCTAGGCGGTGATCTTTAAAGTGGATGCCTGTTCGACTCTGTGCTTATAGTGGCCTTAATTTATGTTCTTTTCTCTGCGCCAATATTTTATTTTTAAAATAGTTTTATATTACTTGGCGCACGAATTTATTAATATAAATTTTGGGGAGAAGAAGTCATTATGTAGGAGGCTTTGTCTTCTACTTGTTGCTTTGATAAACACATTATAGTCGGCCCTGTAATAACACATTGTTAAGACGCTGTGTTGCGTCTGATGTTTTGATTTTATACAGGATGTCACGTACTGACATATTGTCGTGGCTTCTGTTGCGTTTTGTATCTATTGTTACTGTAGTATGGGGAGACTTTGGTTCTCCCGCGATTGTGGAGTGTTTTACTTATTGTTTAGAGTTCTGACGTAACAAATAGGCTTGTTTGGTATAAATCAGCGAGGCCAATGGTGCCTCGTTCTCATTCTCACGTTATCTTTCTTCGGCTCTACTTGAATCCTCCCTCTGAGGTTTCGTCTTCGTTTTCGGGCATTGGACATCGACCTGGGTCTTCTTGGTTCTCTAGGATGTGGCTTCATTCTCAATTAGGATTATTTTTAGAGGTATGTACTTATCCTTGATTTATTATCTCGGGAATTATGAAATGCATTAATATTGAATTTAGCCCTTCAGGCCGTCATGTATATGCGCTAGGCGGTGATCTTTAAAGTGGATGCCTGTTCGACTCTGTGCTTATAGTGGCCTTAATTTATGTTCTTTTCACTATCCTTGAACCGTGTGTCCATGTCCGTTGTCCGAGGAGAGTGAGCCTTCTTCAACCACAACTCCGTGGATGGAGAAGCTGTTTTTGCTTCTTTCAACAATGTAAGTCACTAAAATTTATTATGTAAATTTTCATGTGGAGTTCGTCTGTGTACCCTCTTTTTCAGGACCTGATTGTATTTTAATTTATGTTCTTCTCAAAGGGTTATTATTTATTTTGAATTAAATTACATGTATGTATGCTAGGCCATCAGCCGTTCTGTAAAATAAACCCTTTTTCTTTTCTATATCGCTTCCTTATGTTTTCTAACTTTTAGAAAACATATTATATGCGAAAGGCATCGAAACTTGTTTCGAGGCCTTTCGTTAAATATGTTGCCTCTTTCTCCGGTCTTTCTTTCAGTCACTTAACTTAGATCCTCTGGGACTGGACCTGGCGTCAGGTAGCGGAGAAATTATGTCCAGGTAATTATTAATGTTTGACTTTGTGACTAGCCGGAGGGGTGGCGCACGTGGTTCCATATAATATATTTCATATTTGTTTCTACTAACTTTATTATCATTCTTATATTTGATTATATATGGTCTTCTATGTATCAAGGATTTCCTTAAAATTCATCGATTTCAGTACTACGGTTCTAAAAGCATCTTATGTAATACACTAATAAATTGTTCCCCGTCCCTTAATATGTTCCTGCATAGAGTACAGGGCATTACTTTAACCAATGCACATTCGGTTTTCTAAGACTAAACTATATGACTGCCACGACTATAAAATATCAAAGTTAGCTATCATGGAATAAACCTAGTAATAATGTATGTCGTATGTTTCACACCTTCAAAAAGCAGTGACAATGCTAATGACAAACTGAAACAAACTTTGCCTAGCAACGAACAGCTTGTGGCCGAGGAAGGAATTCGCGTTTTTTTAAGACTCCTAAGCATTTCAGTTATTTCTTACAGTCCTTCAACGACACTAGGTAAGTTCCACTAAACATAGCAATGTGAGAAAGTATTTAAAATAATATAAAATTCTCGAACATTAGTATTATAGGGACTTAAGGGTTAAAAGTTCCCTCCGTATAGAGTATGTATGTCAGTGACCCAGATTTACTAACTGAGCTAGTCGAAAGCTGGATTAACAGCGCCAGATGTAACTCTATCCTATGATTGATTCCTTTACTGAATGACACTACGTCATGTACGGTATTTTGAGGGATTTTATTTATTGTTCTGGTGACGGGGTTTAAACTGTTATTAAATACAGTAACTTTTAGATACAAATGTGTATTCATAAACAAAAAAATACTTTGTCTGTTCAACATTGCATTACATTCCATAAGATTCTCAAGACACAGAATATGGTCTACTGAACATTGCACTACATTACATATAATTCTCACGTAATGACCAACAGAGACAAGCTTCTGTCATTCGTGAATACATATTACCTGTAATTTAGGATAAAGAATTTTAATACTTTTATTAGGTGGAATTAGTTGAGACAACTATGGAATTTCGCGACGATGAACCACCTGGTAAAGAACACGCGCTGAGCACGGTTACAAGTTCCGTGGCTTCATGTTTGAATACCATTACTACTGGCATTTTGACGTTTATCCCCTGCTGTATATTTTTAAAGCCTCTTACGTTTAAGAGGCAATTTTCCATCCAAAGCCGTTTAGTATATCATCTTACAACAACTGACTAGTATCTATTAAGCACTTACTTACATACATACTTAATCAAAGGCAATAGATGGAGCAAAAGCATTATTACCCGTTTTACGTTATCCACTGGTTCATTGCCGCACATTAGGTGAGCTCACTGATCATCTCTATTATATGCTTACTCGATTCACCCACCTTTCGGAGATGCTACTCTCCTTAAATTTATGCCAATATTCTCCCACCTATATTTAGATAAGTCTTACTTCCCTCATGACCGGATCTTGTCCAGCACATTTCATCCTCCGCGATTCAAATAACTTTACTCTATTCGGTGAAGGATCCAAGTTATGAAGCTATTCATTTTTTTAATTTTCCCAAATATTTATTCCTAAGCACAATGTTTTCAGATTTTTTCTTCACGATGAGGAACAGGCAAGCTATAACAACCGCATAATACAACAGGCACTATAATATTATCCTAGTTTATTTTTTATTTATTGGATAGACGGAAAGATAGAAATTCATGAAATCCATAAAACAGCATTTCCTTATTTCAGGCGACATTTAATTAATACCTTAATAATAGTTGAATCGGCAAATAGTGCTACCACATATTTGAATTTCTCCGCTTGTACGTGTAATGCTTTTCTGATATTGTGTAACGCATTATTTTGACACTTCAGAACCATTTACTTAGTCAAAATACCCAATAAACACAGACGTATGCAAAATTATTCAAACTGGAATAAAGAAATCTTGTTATATGTTCTTTTCTTTGTTTCCAGATATCGGGCACCACAAATGTTCCCAAGATGTTGAAAAGAGTGGATCTACGCGAGATTTGGAGGTATAAGTTGAGTATCACAGACCATTCATATAGATGCATGATATACACTTCCCTCTATTTGTCCCTCTGATACTCTTATTTTCAATTCTGTCTCTTAGTCAAGCTCTTCGCTGGACTCTAAATCTGACTTTGAAAACATGACTATGGAGATGCGTGCGTTGGAACGTGGGAATGACCCAGAGGAGACTGGGTGCGATGCTTAGTCCGGTGCTGAGTTCGCTACTTAGCCTCACCCTGAGTCAAACCATTAGTAGGATCCGATCCATAGTGTGACTCTCAGCCGGCCCTAACGTAACTGGGTGCTCACAGTCACATTCGACCGTATGCAGAGACACTCGGTTAGCCTTACTGGACGGATCCGCCCTGAACAAGCGGCTCCGATTCAGTAAGCCATCATAAACGACCGAGGGAGTTGGCATGCAGACCACATGCCCCCCAACGCTGTCATCTGACTATCTGACTAGTTAAGATGAAGCACGGTCGGATGGTTGGCCTAGTCCCGAAATTATGCGGGACGTTAAGCCATGGATTTTTCTTAGTCAATTCTGAGTTCGACTTTTAGCCCAACTCTGAGCAGACATGTTTCTATACTTTCTGCTTGCCGGTTATCACCGGAACCCGACGAGTTGCCCCTTGTGAAAACTCAATGTTAAACAATAAAGGATTTTTTTATCTTTCGCAGGATTTTTCCGGACATAATAGACTGGTGAAGAATTACTTCTGAGCATAGAGTTAGTCACTTGCATAGTCACTCGGCGATACTAGGTAATCTTCATCGAACATAGCAAGGTAAGAAAGTATTTAAATTTTATTCAAAACTTTGTATTTCGCAAACGTCACTGTTATGAGGACTTCTGGATTCGAAGTTCCGTCTTATAAAGAAAATTATAAATCCTTGTCAGACTCGTATAGATCAGAGATGACAGCGGTTTCAACGTATGCTTTAACATAAGAATATTATGGGACAAACACCCCTATGACACTGGGACCCACGACCTTCTGCATTCCGTGCCACAGGTTTACCAATTGTGCTAGTCAGAGCTCGATTTAACATTTAGGATACAATCATAGAGTATTGTATCTGTTGAGCATTGCACTGCATTACATAGTATTCTTTTGCATTGTTCTACAGGGACATTATTTTGTAATTCATGAATACATATATCTCTTTACTTTATAAATAGGTGTATTATGGGTATTCTCTTACTTTATTCTTCGGTGGAAAGTGAAATGACCAACCTCGAAATTACCAGTGACGATAGATGCTCTATGCCCAATGGAAGTCCCGTGGTTCCATATAATATATTTCATATTTGTTTCTACTAACTTTATTATCATTCTTATATTTGATTATATATGGTCTTCTATGTATCAAGGATTTCCTTAAAATTCATCGATTTCAGTACTACGGTTCTAAAAGCATCTTATGTAATACACTAATAAATTGTTCCCCGTCCCTTAATATGTTCCTGCATAGAGTACAGGGCATTACTTTAACCAATGCACATTCGGTTTTCTAAGACTAAACTATATGACTGCCACGACTATAAAATATCAAAGTTAGCTATCATGGAATAAACCTAGTAATAATGTATGTCGTATGTTTCACACCTTCAAAAAGCAGTGACAATGCTAATGACAAACTGAAACCAAACTTTGCCTAGCAACGAACAGCTTGTGGCCGAGGAAGGAATTCGCGTTTTTTTAAGACTCCTAAGCATTTCAGTTATTTCTTACAGTCCTTCAACGACACTAGGTAAGTTCCACTAAACATAGCAATGTGAGAAAGTATTTAAAATAATATAAAATTCTCGAACATTAGTATTATAGGGACTTAAGGGTTAAAAGTTCCCTCCGTATAGAGTATGTATGTCAGTGACCCAGATTTACTAACTGAGCTAGTCGAAAGCTGGATTAACAGCCCCAGATGTAACTCTATCCTATGATTGATTCCTTTACTGAATGACACTACGTCATGTACGGTATTTTGAGGGATTTTATTTATTGTTCTGGTGACGGGGTTTAAACTGTTATTAAATACAGTAACTTTAAGATACAAATGTGTATTCATAAACAAAAAAATACTTTGTCTGTTCAACATTGCATTACATTCCATAAGATTCTCAAGACACAGAATATGGTCTACTGAACATTGCACTACATTACATATAATTCTCACGTAATGACCAACAGAGACAAGCTTCTGTCATTCGTGAATACATATTACCTGTAATTTAGGATAAAGAATTTTAATACTTTTATTAGGTGGAATTAGTTGAGACAACTATGGAATTTCGCGACGATGAACCACCTGGTAAAGAACACGCGCTGAGCACGGTTACAAGTTCCGTGGCTTCATGTTTGAATACCATTACTACTGGCATTTTGACGTTTATCCCCTGCTGTATATTTTTAAAGCCTCTTACGTTTAAGAGGCAATTTTCCATCCAAAGCCGTTTAGTATATCATCTTACAACAACTGACTAGTATCTATTAAGCACTTACTTACATACATACTTAATCAAAGGCAATAGATGGAGCAAAAGCATTATTACCCATTTTACGTTATCCACTGGTTCATTGCCGCACATTAGGTGAGCTCACTGATCATCTCTATTATATGCTTACTCGATTCACCCACCTTTCGGAGATGCTACTCTCCTTAAATTTATGCCAATATTCTCCTCCCACCTATATTTAGATAAGTCTTACTTCCCTCATGACCGGATCTTGTCCAGCACATTTCATCCTCCGCGATTCAAATAACTTTACTCTATTCGGTGAAGGATCCAAGTTATGAAGCTATTCATTTTTTTAATTTTCCCAAATATTTATTCCTAAGCACAATGTTTTCAGATTTTTTCTTCACGATGAGGAACAGGCAAGCTATAACAACCGCATAATACAACAGGCACTATAATATTATCCTAGTTTATTTTTTATTTATTGGATAGACGGAAAGATAGAAATTCATGAAATCCATAAAACAGCATTTCCTTATTTCAGGCGACATTTATTTACTACCTTAATAATAGTTGAATCGGCAAATAGTGCTACCACATATTTGAATTTCTCCGCTTGTACGTGTAATGCTTTTCTGATATTGTGTAACGCATTATTTTGACACTTCAGAACCATTTACTTAGTCAAAATACCCAATAAACACAGACGTATGCAAAATTATTCAAACTGGAATAAAGAAATCTTGTTATATGTTCTTTTCTTTGTTTCCAGATATCGGGCACCACAAATGTTCCCAAGATGTTGAAAAGAGTGGATCTACGCGAGATTTGGAGGTATAAGTTGAGTATCACAGACCATTCGTATAGATGCATGATATACACTTCCCTCTATTTGTCCCTCTGATACTCTTATTTTCAATTCTGTCTCTTAGTCAAGCTCTTCGCTGGACTCTAAATCTGACTTTGAAAACATGACTATGGAGATGCGTGCGTTGGAACGTGGGAATGACCCAGAGGAGACTGGGTGCGATGCTTAGTCCGGTGCTGAGTTCGCTACTTAGCCTCACCCTGAGTCAAACCATTAGTAGGATCCGATCCATAGTGTGACTCTCAGCCGGCCCTAACGTAACTGGGTGCTCACAGTCACATTCGACCGTATGCAGAGACACTCGGTTAGCCTTACTGGACGGATCCGCCCTGAACAAGCGGCTCCGATTCAGTAAGCCATCACCGAGGGAGTTGGCATGCTGACCACATGCCCCCCAACGCTGTCATCTGACTATCTGACTAGTTAAGATGAAGCACGGTCGGATGGTTGGCCTAGTCCCGAAATTATGCGGGACGTTAAGCCATGGATTTTTCTTAGTCAATTCTGAGTTCGACTTTTAGCCCAACTCTGAGCAGACATGTTTCTATACTTTCTGCTTGCCGGTTATCACCGGAACCCGACGAGTTGCCCCTTGTGAAAACTCAATGTTAAACAATAAAGGATTTTTTTATCTTTCGCAGGATTTTTCCGGACATAATAGACTGGTGAAGAATTACTTCTGAGCATAGAGTTAGTCACTTGCATAGTCACTCGGCGATACTAGGTAAGCTTCATCGAACATAGCAAGGTAAGAAAGTATTTAAATTTTATTCAAAACTTTGTATTTCGCAAACGTCACTGTTATGAGGACTTCTGGATTCGAAGTTCCGTCTTATAAAGAAAATTATAAATCCTTGTCAGACTCGTATAGATCAGAGATGACAGCGGTTTCAACGTATGCTTTAACATAAGAATATTATGGGACAAACACCCCTATGACACTGGGACCCACGACCTTCTGCATTCCGTGCCACAGGTTTACCAATTGTGCTAGTCAGAGCTCGATTTAACATTTAGGATACAATCATAGAGTATTGTATCTGTTGAGCATTGCACTGCATTACATAGTATTCTTTTGGATTGTTCTACAGGGACATTATTTTGTAATTCATGAATACATATATCTCTTTACTTTATAAATAGGTGTATTATGGGTATTCTCTTACTTTATTCTTCGGTGGAAAGTGAAATGACCAACCTCGAAATTACCAGTGACGATAGATGCTCTATGCCCAATGGAAGTCCCGTGGTTCCATATAATATATTTCATATTTGTTTCTACTAACTTTATTATCATTCTTATATTTGATTATATATGGTCTTCTATGTATCAAGGATTTCCTTAAAATTCATCGATTTCAGTACTACGGTTCTAAAAGCATCTTATGTAATACACTAATAAATTGTTCCCCGTCCCTTAATATGTTCCTGCATAGAGTACAGGGCATTACTTTAACCAATGCACATTCGGTTTTCTAAGACTAAACTATATGACTGCCACGACTATAAAATATCAAAGTTAGCTATCATGGAATAAACCTAGTAATAATGTATGTCGTATGTTTCACACCTTCAAAGAGCAGTGACAATGCTAATGACAAACTGAAACCAAACTTTGCCTAGCAACGAACAGCTTGTGGCCGAGGAAGGAATTCGCGTTTTTTTAAGACTCCTAAGCATTTCAGTTATTTCTTACAGTCCTTCAACGACACTAGGTAAGTTCCACTAAACATAGCAATGTGAGAAAGTATTTAAAATAATATAAAATTCTCGAACATTAGTATTATAGGGACTTAAGGGTTAAAAGTTCCCTCCGTATAGAGTATGTATGTCAGTGACCCAGATTTACTAACTGAGCTAGTCGAAAGCTGGATTAACAGCGCCAGATGTAACTCTATCCTATGATTGATTCCTTTACTGAATGACACTACGTCATGTACGGTATTTTGAGGGATTTTATTTATTGTTCTGGTGACGGGGTTTAAACTGTTATTAAATACAGTAACTTTAAGATACAAATGTGTATTCATAAACAAAAAAATACTTTGTCTGTTCAACATTGCATTACATTCCATAAGATTCTCAAGACACAGAATATGGTCTACTGAACATTGCACTACATTACATATAATTCTCACGTAATGACCAACAGAGACAAGCTTCTGTCATTCGTGAATACATATTACCTGTAATTTAGGATAAAGAATTTTAATACTTTTATTAGGTGGAATTAGTTGAGACAACTATGGAATTTCGCGACGATGAACCACCTGGTAAAGAACACGCGCTGAGCACGGTTACAAGTTCCTTGGCTTCATGTTTGAATACCATTACTACTGGCATTTTGACGTTTATCCCCCGATGTATATTATTAAAGCCTCTTACGTTTAAGAGGCAATTTTCCATCCAAAGCCGTTTAGTATATCATCTTACAACAACTGACTAGTATCTATTAAGCACTTACTTACATACATACTTAATCAAAGGCAATAGATGGAGCAAAAGCATTATTACCCGTTTTACGTTATCCACTGGTTCATTGCCGCACATTAGGTGAGCTCACTGATCATCTCTATTATATGCTTACTCGATTCACCCACCTTTCGGAGATGCTACTCTCCTTAAATTTATGCCAATATTCTCCTCCCACCTATATTTAGATAAGTCTTACTTCCCTCATGACCGGATCTTGTCCAGCACATTTCATCCTCCGCGATTCAAATAACTTTACTCTATTCGGTGAAGGATCCAAGTTATGAAGCTATTCATTTTTTTAATTTTCCCAAATATTTATTCCTAAGCACAATGTTTTCAGATTTTTTCTTCACGATGAGGAACAGGCAAGCTATAACAACCGCATAATACAACAGGCACTATAATATTATCCTAGTTTATTTTTTATTTATTGGATAGACGGAAAGATAGAAATTCATGAAATCCATAAAACAGCATTTCCTTATTTCAGGCGACATTTATTTACTACCTTAATAATAGTTGAATCGGCAAATAGTGCTACCACATATTTGAATTTCTCCGCTTGTACGTGTAATGCTTTTCTGATATTGTGTAACGCATTATTTTGACACTTCAGAACCATTTACTTAGTCAAAATACCCAATAAACACAGACGTATGCAAAATTATTCAAACTGGAATAAAGAAATCTTGTTATATGTTCTTTTCTTTGTTTCCAGATATCGGGCACCACAAATGTTCCCAAGATGTTGAAAAGAGTGGATCTACGCGAGATTTGGAGGTATAAGTTGAGTATCACAGACCATTCGTATAGATGCATGATATACACTTCCCTCTATTTGTCCCTCTGATACTCTTATTTTCAATTCTGTCTCTTAGTCAAGCTCTTCGCTGGACTCTAAATCTGACTTTGAAAACATGACTATGGAGATGCGTGCGTTGGAACGTGGGAATGACCCAGAGGAGACTGGGTGCGATGCTTAGTCCGGTGCTGAGTTCGCTACTTAGCCTCACCCTGAGTCAAACCATTAGTAGGATCCGATCCATAGTGTGACTCTCAGCCGGCCCTAACGTAACTGGGTGCTCACAGTCACATTCGACCGTATGCAGAGACACTCGGTTAGCCTTACTGGACGGATCCGCCCTGAACAAGCGGCTCCGATTCAGTAAGCCATCATAAACGACCGAGGGAGTTGGCATGCTGACCACATGCCCCCCAACTCATCTGACTATCTGACTAGTTAAGATGAAGCACGGTCGGATGGTTGGCCTAGTCCCGAAATTATGCGGGACGTTAAGCCATGGATTTTTCTTAGTCAATTCTGAGTTCGACTTTTAGCCCAACTCTGAGCAGACATGTTTCTATACTTTCTGCTTGCCGGTTATCACCGGAACCCGACGAGTTGCCCCTTGTGAAAACTCAATGTTAAACAATAAAGGATTTTTTTATCTTTCGCAGGATTTTTCCGGACATAATAGACTGGTGAAGAATTACTTCTGAGCATAGAGTTAGTCACTTGCATAGTCACTCGGCGATACTAGGTAATCTTCATCGAACATAGCAAGGTAAGAAAGTATTTAAATTTTATTCAAAACTTTGTATTTCGCAAACGTCACTGTTATGAGGACTTCTGGATTCGAAGTTCCGTCTTATAAAGAAAATTATAAATCCTTGTCAGACTCGTATAGATCAGAGATGACAGCGGTTTCAACGTATGCTTTAACATAAGAATATTATGGGACAAACACCCCTATGACACTGGGACCCACGACCTTCTGCATTCCGTGCCACAGGTTTACCAATTGTGCTAGTCAGAGCTCGATTTAACATTTAGGATACAATCATAGAGTATTGTATCTGTTGAGCATTGCACTGCATTACATAGTATTCTTTTGCATTGTTCTACAGGGACATTATTTTGTAATTCATGAATACATATATCTCTTTACTTTATAAATAGGTGTATTATGGGTATTCTCTTACTTTATTCTTCGGTGGAAAGTGAAATGACCAACCTCGAAATTACCAGTGACGATAGATGCTCTATGCCCAATGGAAGTCCCGTGGTTCCATATAATATATTTCATATTTGTTTCTACTAACTTTATTATCATTCTTATATTTGATTATATATGGTCTTCTATGTATCAAGGATTTCCTTAAAATTCATCGATTTCAGTACTACGGTTCTAAAAGCATCTTATGTAATACACTAATAAATTGTTCCCCGTCCCTTAATATGTTCCTGCATAGAGTACAGGGCATTACTTTAACCAATGCACATTCGGTTTTCTAAGACTAAACTATATGACTGCCACGACTATAAAATATCAAAGTTAGCTATCATGGAATAAACCTAGTAATAATGTATGTCGTATGTTTCACACCTTCAAAAAGCAGTGACAATGCTAATGACAAACTGAAACAAACTTTGCCTAGCAACGAACAGCTTGTGGCCGAGGAAGGAATTCGCGTTTTTTTAAGACTCCTAAGCATTTCAGTTATTTCTTACAGTCCTTCAACGACACTAGGTAAGTTCCACTAAACATAGCAATGTGAGAAAGTATTTAAAATAATATAAAATTCTCGAACATTAGTATTATAGGGACTTAAGGGTTAAAAGTTCCCTCCGTATAGAGTATGTATGTCAGTGACCCAGATTTACTAACTGAGCTAGTCGAAAGCTGGATTAACAGCGCCAGATGTAACTCTATCCTATGATTGATTCCTTTACTGAATGACACTACGTCATGTACGGTATTTTGAGGGATTTTATTTATTGTTCTGGTGACGGGGTTTAAACTGTTATTAAATACAGTAACTTTTAGATACAAATGTGTATTCATAAACAAAAAAATACTTTGTCTGTTCAACATTGCATTACATTCCATAAGATTCTCAAGACACAGAATATGGTCTACTGAACATTGCACTACATTACATATAATTCTCACGTAATGACCAACAGAGACAAGCTTCTGTCATTCGTGAATACATATTACCTGTAATTTAGGATAAAGAATTTTAATACTTTTATTAGGTGGAATTAGTTGAGACAACTATGGAATTTCGCGACGATGAACCACCTGGTAAAGAACACGCGCTGAGCACGGTTACAAGTTCCGTGGCTTCATGTTTGAATACCATTACTACTGGCATTTTGACGTTTATCCCCTGCTGTATATTTTTAAAGCCTCTTACGTTTAAGAGGCAATTTTCCATCCAAAGCCGTTTAGTATATCATCTTACAACAACTGACTAGTATCTATTAAGCACTTACTTACATACATACTTAATCAAAGGCAATAGATGGAGCAAAAGCATTATTACCCGTTTTACGTTATCCACTGGTTCATTGCCGCACATTAGGTGAGCTCACTGATCATCTCTATTATATGCTTACTCGATTCACCCACCTTTCGGAGATGCTACTCTCCTTAAATTTATGCCAATATTCTCCCACCTATATTTAGATAAGTCTTACTTCCCTCATGACCGGATCTTGTCCAGCACATTTCATCCTCCGCGATTCAAATAACTTTACTCTATTCGGTGAAGGATCCAAGTTATGAAGCTATTCATTTTTTTAATTTTCCCAAATATTTATTCCTAAGCACAATGTTTTCAGATTTTTTCTTCACGATGAGGAACAGGCAAGCTATAATAACCGCATAATACAACAGGCACTATAATATTATCCTAGTTTATTTTTTATTTATTGGATAGACGGAAAGATAGAAATTCATGAAATCCATAAAACAGCATTTCCTTATTTCAGGCGACATTTAATTAATACCTTAATAATAGTTGAATCGGCAAATAGTGCTACCACATATTTGAATTTCTCCGCTTGTACGTGTAATGCTTTTCTGATATTGTGTAACGCATTATTTTGACACTTCAGAACCATTTACTTAGTCAAAATACCCAATAAACACAGACGTATGCAAAATTATTCAAACTGGAATAAAGAAATCTTGTTATATGTTCTTTTCTTTGTTTCCAGATATCGGGCACCACAAATGTTCCCAAGATGTTGAAAAGAGTGGATCTACGCGAGATTTGGAGGTATAAGTTGAGTATCACAGACCATTCGTATAGATGCATGATATACACTTCCCTCTATTTGTCCCTCTGATACTCTTATTTTCAATTCTGTCTCTTAGTCAAGCTCTTCGCTGGACTCTAAATCTGACTTTGAAAACATGACTATGGAGATGCGTGCGTTGGAACGTGGGAATGACCCAGAGGAGACTGGGTGCGATGCTTAGTCCGGTGCTGAGTTCGCTACTTAGCCTCACCCTGAGTCAAACCATTAGTAGGATCCGATCCATAGTGTGACTCTCAGCCGGCCCTAACGTAACTGGGTGCTCACAGTCACATTCGACCGTATGCAGAGACACTCGGTTAGCCTTACTGGACGGATCCGCCCTGAACAAGCGGCTCCGATTCAGTAAGCCATCATAAACGACCGAGGGAGTTGGCATGCAGACCACATGCCCCCCAACGCTGTCATCTGACTATCTGACTAGTTAAGATGAAGCACGGTCGGATGGTTGGCCTAGTCCCGAAATTATGCGGGACGTTAAGCCATGGATTTTTCTTAGTCAATTCTGAGTTCGACTTTTAGCCCAACTCTGAGCAGACATGTTTCTATACTTTCTGCTTGCCGGTTATCACCGGAACCCGACGAGTTGCCCCTTGTGAAAACTCAATGTTAAACAATAAAGGATTTTTTTATCTTTCGCAGGATTTTTCCGGACATAATAGACTGGTGAAGAATTACTTCTGAGCATAGAGTTAGTCACTTGCATAGTCACTCGGCGATACTAGGTAATCTTCATCGAACATAGCAAGGTAAGAAAGTATTTAAATTTTATTCAAAACTTTGTATTTCGCAAACGTCACTGTTATGAGGACTTCTGGATTCGAAGTTCCGTCTTATAAAGAAAATTATAAATCCTTGTCAGACTCGTATAGATCAGAGATGACAGCGGTTTCAACGTATGCTTTAACATAAGAATATTATGGGACAAACACCCCTATGACACTGGGACCCACGACCTTCTGCATTCCGTGCCACAGGTTTACCAATTGTGCTAGTCAGAGCTCGATTTAACATTTAGGATACAATCATAGAGTATTGTATCTGTTGAGCATTGCACTGCATTACATAGTATTCTTTTGCATTGTTCTACAGGGACATTATTTTGTAATTCATGAATACATATATCTCTTTACTTTATAAATAGGTGTATTATGGGTATTCTCTTACTTTATTCTTCGGTGGAAAGTGAAATGACCAACCTCGAAATTACCAGTGACGATAGATGCTCTATGCCCAATGGAAGTCCCGTGGTTCCATATAATATATTTCATATTTGTTTCTACTAACTTTATTATCATTCTTATATTTGATTATATATGGTCTTCTATGTATCAAGGATTTCCTTAAAATTCATCGATTTCAGTACTACGGTTCTAAAAGCATCTTATGTAATACACTAATAAATTGTTCCCCGTCCCTTAATATGTTCCTGCATAGAGTACAGGGCATTACTTTAACCAATGCACATTCGGTTTTCTAAGACTAAACTATATGACTGCCACGACTATAAAATATCAAAGTTAGCTATCATGGAATAAACCTAGTAATAATGTATGTCGTATGTTTCACACCTTCAAAAAGCAGTGACAATGCTAATGACAAACTGAAACCAAACTTTGCCTAGCAACGAACAGCTTGTGGCCGAGGAAGGAATTCGCGTTTTTTTAAGACTCCTAAGCATTTCAGTTATTTCTTACAGTCCTTCAACGACACTAGGTAAGTTCCACTAAACATAGCAATGTGAGAAAGTATTTAAAATAATATAAAATTCTCGAACATTAGTATTATAGGGACTTAAGGGTTAAAAGTTCCCTCCGTATAGAGTATGTATGTCAGTGACCCAGATTTACTAACTGAGCTAGTCGAAAGCTGGATTAACAGCCCCAGATGTAACTCTATCCTATGATTGATTCCTTTACTGAATGACACTACGTCATGTACGGTATTTTGAGGGATTTTATTTATTGTTCTGGTGACGGGGTTTAAACTGTTATTAAATACAGTAACTTTAAGATACAAATGTGTATTCATAAACAAAAAAATACTTTGTCTGTTCAACATTGCATTACATTCCATAAGATTCTCAAGACACAGAATATGGTCTACTGAACATTGCACTACATTACATATAATTCTCACGTAATGACCAACAGAGACAAGCTTCTGTCATTCGTGAATACATATTACCTGTAATTTAGGATAAAGAATTTTAATACTTTTATTAGGTGGAATTAGTTGAGACAACTATGGAATTTCGCGACGATGAACCACCTGGTAAAGAACACGCGCTGAGCACGGTTACAAGTTCCGTGGCTTCATGTTTGAATACCATTACTACTGGCATTTTGACGTTTATCCCCTGCTGTATATTTTTAAAGCCTCTTACGTTTAAGAGGCAATTTTCCATCCAAAGCCGTTTAGTATATCATCTTACAACAACTGACTAGTATCTATTAAGCACTTACTTACATACATACTTAATCAAAGGCAATAGATGGAGCAAAAGCATTATTACCCGTTTTACGTTATCCACTGGTTCATTGCCGCACATTAGGTGAGCTCACTGATCATCTCTATTATATGCTTACTCGATTCACCCACCTTTCGGAGATGCTACTCTCCTTAAATTTATGCCAATATTCTCCTCCCACCTATATTTAGATAAGTCTTACTTCCCTCATGACCGGATCTTGTCCAGCACATTTCATCCTCCGCGATTCAAATAACTTTACTCTATTCGGTGAAGGATCCAAGTTATGAAGCTATTCATTTTTTTAATTTTCCCAAATATTTATTCCTAAGCACAATGTTTTCAGATTTTTTCTTCACGATGAGGAACAGGCAAGCTATAACAACCGCATAATACAACAGGCACTATAATATTATCCTAGTTTATTTTTTATTTATTGGATAGACGGAAAGATAGAAATTCATGAAATCCATAAAACAGCATTTCCTTATTTCAGGCGACATTTATTTACTACCTTAATAATAGTTGAATCGGCAAATAGTGCTACCACATATTTGAATTTCTCCGCTTGTACGTGTAATGCTTTTCTGATATTGTGTAACGCATTATTTTGACACTTCAGAACCATTTACTTAGTCAAAATACCCAATAAACACAGACGTATGCAAAATTATTCAAACTGGAATAAAGAAATCTTGTTATATGTTCTTTTCTTTGTTTCCAGATATCGGGCACCACAAATGTTCCCAAGATGTTGAAAAGAGTGGATCTACGCGAGATTTGGAGGTATAAGTTGAGTATCACAGACCATTCGTATAGATGCATGATATACACTTCCCTCTATTTGTCCCTCTGATACTCTTATTTTCAATTCTGTCTCTTAGTCAAGCTCTTCGCTGGACTCTAAATCTGACTTTGAAAACATGACTATGGAGATGCGTGCGTTGGAACGTGGGAATGACCCAGAGGAGACTGGGTGCGATGCTTAGTCCGGTGCTGAGTTCGCTACTTAGCCTCACCCTGAGTCAAACCATTAGTAGGATCCGATCCATAGTGTGACTCTCAGCCGGCCCTAACGTAACTGGGTGCTCACAGTCACATTCGACCGTATGCAGAGACACTCGGTTAGCCTTACTGGACGGATCCGCCCTGAACAAGCGGCTCCGATTCAGTAAGCCATCATAAACGACCGAGGGAGTTGGCATGCTGACCACATGCCTCCCAACGCTGTCATCTGACTATCTGACTAGTTAAGATGAAGCACGGTCGGATGGTTGGCCTAGTCCCGAAATTATGCGGGACGTTAAGCCATGGATTTTTCTTAGTCAATTCTGAGTTCGACTTTTAGCCCAACTCTGAGCAGACATGTTTCTATACTTTCTGCTTGCCGGTTATCACCGGAACCCGACGAGTTGCCCCTTGTGAAAACTCAATGTTAAACAATAAAGGATTTTTTTATCTTTCGCAGGATTTTTCCGGACATAATAGACTGGTGAAGAATTACTTCTGAGCATAGAGTTAGTCACTTGCATAGTCACTCGGCGATACTAGGTAAGCTTCATCGAACATAGCAAGGTAAGAAAGTATTTAAATTTTATTCAAAACTTTGTATTTCGCAAACGTCACTGTTATGAGGACTTCTGGATTCGAAGTTCCGTCTTATAAAGAAAATTATAAATCCTTGTCAGACTCGTATAGATCAGAGATGACAGCGGTTTCAACGTATGCTTTAACATAAGAATATTATGGGACAAACACCCCTATGACACTGGGACCCACGACCTTCTGCATTCCGTGCCACAGGTTTACCAATTGTGCTAGTCAGAGCTCGATTTAACATTTAGGATACAATCATAGAGTATTGTATCTGTTGAGCATTGCACTGCATTACATAGTATTCTTTTGGATTGTTCTACAGGGACATTATTTTGTAATTCATGAATACATATATCTCTTTACTTTATAAATAGGTGTATTATGGGTATTCTCTTACTTTATTCTTCGGTGGAAAGTGAAATGACCAACCTCGAAATTACCAGTGACGATAGATGCTCTATGCCCAATGGAAGTCCCGTGGTTCCATATAATATATTTCATATTTGTTTCTACTAACTTTATTATCATTCTTATATTTGATTATATATGGTCTTCTATGTATCAAGGATTTCCTTAAAATTCATCGATTTCAGTACTACGGTTCTAAAAGCATCTTATGTAATACACTAATAAATTGTTCCCCGTCCCTTAATATGTTCCTGCATAGAGTACAGGGCATTACTTTAACCAATGCACATTCGGTTTTCTAAGACTAAACTATATGACTGCCACGACTATAAAATATCAAAGTTAGCTATCATGGAATAAACCTAGTAATAATGTATGTCGTATGTTTCACACCTTCAAAGAGCAGTGACAATGCTAATGACAAACTGAAACCAAACTTTGCCTAGCAACGAACAGCTTGTGGCCGAGGAAGGAATTCGCGTTTTTTTAAGACTCCTAAGCATTTCAGTTATTTCTTACAGTCCTTCAACGACACTAGGTAAGTTCCACTAAACATAGCAATGTGAGAAAGTATTTAAAATAATATAAAATTCTCGAACATTAGTATTATAGGGACTTAAGGGTTAAAAGTTCCCTCCGTATAGAGTATGTATGTCAGTGACCCAGATTTACTAACTGAGCTAGTCGAAAGCTGGATTAACAGCGCCAGATGTAACTCTATCCTATGATTGATTCCTTTACTGAATGACACTACGTCATGTACGGTATTTTGAGGGATTTTATTTATTGTTCTGGTGACGGGGTTTAAACTGTTATTAAATACAGTAACTTTAAGATACAAATGTGTATTCATAAACAAAAAAATACTTTGTCTGTTCAACATTGCATTACATTCCATAAGATTCTCAAGACACAGAATATGGTCTACTGAACATTGCACTACATTACATATAATTCTCACGTAATGACCAACAGAGACAAGCTTCTGTCATTCGTGAATACATATTACCTGTAATTTAGGATAAAGAATTTTAATACTTTTATTAGGTGGAATTAGTTGAGACAACTATGGAATTTCGCGACGATGAACCACCTGGTAAAGAACACGCGCTGAGCACGGTTACAAGTTCCTTGGCTTCATGTTTGAATACCATTACTACTGGCATTTTGACGTTTATCCCCCGATGTATATTATTAAAGCCTCTTACGTTTAAGAGGCAATTTTCCATCCAAAGCCGTTTAGTATATCATCTTACAACAACTGACTAGTATCTATTAAGCACTTACTTACATACATACTTAATCAAAGGCAATAGATGGAGCAAAAGCATTATTACCCGTTTTACGTTATCCACTGGTTCATTGCCGCACATTAGGTGAGCTCACTGATCATCTCTATTATATGCTTACTCGATTCACCCACCTTTCGGAGATGCTACTCTCCTTAAATTTATGCCAATATTCTCCTCCCACCTATATTTAGATAAGTCTTACTTCCCTCATGACCGGATCTTGTCCAGCACATTTCATCCTCCGCGATTCAAATAACTTTACTCTATTCGGTGAAGGATCCAAGTTATGAAGCTATTCATTTTTTTAATTTTCCCAAATATTTATTCCTAAGCACAATGTTTTCAGATTTTTTCTTCACGATGAGGAACAGGCAAGCTATAACAACCGCATAATACAACAGGCACTATAATATTATCCTAGTTTATTTTTTATTTATTGGATAGACGGAAAGATAGAAATTCATGAAATCCATAAAACAGCATTTCCTTATTTCAGGCGACATTTATTTACTACCTTAATAATAGTTGAATCGGCAAATAGTGCTACCACATATTTGAATTTCTCCGCTTGTACGTGTAATGCTTTTCTGATATTGTGTAACGCATTATTTTGACACTTCAGAACCATTTACTTAGTCAAAATACCCAATAAACACAGACGTATGCAAAATTATTCAAACTGGAATAAAGAAATCTTGTTATATGTTCTTTTCTTTGTTTCCAGATATCGGGCACCACAAATGTTCCCAAGATGTTGAAAAGAGTGGATCTACGCGAGATTTGGAGGTATAAGTTGAGTATCACAGACCATTCGTATAGATGCATGATATACACTTCCCTCTATTTGTCCCTCTGATACTCTTATTTTCAATTCTGTCTCTTAGTCAAGCTCTTCGCTGGACTCTAAATCTGACTTTGAAAACATGACTATGGAGATGCGTGCGTTGGAACGTGGGAATGACCCAGAGGAGACTGGGTGCGATGCTTAGTCCGGTGCTGAGTTCGCTACTTAGCCTCACCCTGAGTCAAACCATTAGTAGGATCCGATCCATAGTGTGACTCTCAGCCGGCCCTAACGTAACTGGGTGCTCACAGTCACATTCGACCGTATGCAGAGACACTCGGTTAGCCTTACTGGACGGATCCGCCCTGAACAAGCGGCTCCGATTCAGTAAGCCATCATAAACGACCGAGGGAGTTGGCATGCTGACCACATGCCCCCCAACTCATCTGACTATCTGACTAGTTAAGATGAAGCACGGTCGGATGGTTGGCCTAGTCCCGAAATTATGCGGGACGTTAAGCCATGGATTTTTCTTAGTCAATTCTGAGTTCGACTTTTAGCCCAACTCTGAGCAGACATGTTTCTATACTTTCTGCTTGCCGGTTATCACCGGAACCCGACGAGTTGCCCCTTGTGAAAACTCAATGTTAAACAATAAAGGATTTTTTTATCTTTCGCAGGATTTTTCCGGACATAATAGACTGGTGAAGAATTACTTCTGAGCATAGAGTTAGTCACTTGCATAGTCACTCGGCGATACTAGGTAATCTTCATCGAACATAGCAAGGTAAGAAAGTATTTAAATTTTATTCAAAACTTTGTATTTCGCAAACGTCACTGTTATGAGGACTTCTGGATTCGAAGTTCCGTCTTATAAAGAAAATTATAAATCCTTGTCAGACTCGTATAGATCAGAGATGACAGCGGTTTCAACGTATGCTTTAACATAAGAATATTATGGGACAAACACCCCTATGACACTGGGACCCACGACCTTCTGCATTCCGTGCCACAGGTTTACCAATTGTGCTAGTCAGAGCTCGATTTAACATTTAGGATACAATCATAGAGTATTGTATCTGTTGAGCATTGCACTGCATTACATAGTATTCTTTTGCATTGTTCTACAGGGACATTATTTTGTAATTCATGAATACATATATCTCTTTACTTTATAAATAGGTGTATTATGGGTATTCTCTTACTTTATTCTTCGGTGGAAAGTGAAATGACCAACCTCGAAATTACCAGTGACGATAGATGCTCTATGCCCAATGGAAGTCCCGTGGTTCCATATAATATATTTCATATTTGTTTCTACTAACTTTATTATCATTCTTATATTTGATTATATATGGTCTTCTATGTATCAAGGATTTCCTTAAAATTCATCGATTTCAGTACTACGGTTCTAAAAGCATCTTATGTAATACACTAATAAATTGTTCCCCGTCCCTTAATATGTTCCTGCATAGAGTACAGGGCATTACTTTAACCAATGCACATTCGGTTTTCTAAGACTAAACTATATGACTGCCACGACTATAAAATATCAAAGTTAGCTATCATGGAATAAACCTAGTAATAATGTATGTCGTATGTTTCACACCTTCAAAAAGCAGTGACAATGCTAATGACAAACTGAAACCAAACTTTGCCTAGCAACGAACAGCTTGTGGCCGAGGAAGGAATTCGCGTTTTTTTAAGACTCCTAAGCATTTCAGTTATTTCTTACAGTCCTTCAACGACACTAGGTAAGTTCCACTAAACATAGCAATGTGAGAAAGTATTTAAAATAATATAAAATTCTCGAACATTAGTATTATAGGGACTTAAGGGTTAAAAGTTCCCTCCGTATAGAGTATGTATGTCAGTGACCCAGATTTACTAACTGAGCTAGTCGAAAGCTGGATTAACAGCGCCAGATGTAACTCTATCCTATGATTGATTCCTTTACTGAATGACACTACGTCATGTACGGTATTTTGAGGGATTTTATTTATTGTTCTGGTGACGGGGTTTAAACTGTTATTAAATACAGTAACTTTAAGATACAAATGTGTATTCATAAACAAAAAAATACTTTGTCTGTTCAACATTGCATTACATTCCATAAGATTCTCAAGACACAGAATATGGTCTACTGAACATTGCACTACATTACATATAATTCTCACGTAATGACCAACAGAGACAAGCTTCTGTCATTCGTGAATACATATTACCTGTAATTTAGGATAAAGAATTTTAATACTTTTATTAGGTGGAATTAGTTGAGACAACTATGGAATTTCGCGACGATGAACCACCTGGTAAAGAACACGCGCTGAGCACGGTTACAAGTTCCGTGGCTTCATGTTTGAATACCATTACTACTGGCATTTTGACGTTTATCCCCTGCTGTATATTTTTAAAGCCTCTTACGTTTAAGAGGCAATTTTCTATCCAAAGCCGTTTAGTATATCATGTTACAACAACTGACTAGTATCTATTAAGCACTTACTTACATACATACTTAATCAAAGGCAATAGATGGAGCAAAAGCATTATTACCCGTTTTACGTTATCCACTGGTTCATTGCCGCACATTAGGTGAGCTCACTGATCATCTATATTATATGCTTACTCGATTCACCCACCTTTCGGAGATGCTACTCTCCTTAAATTTATGCCAATATTCTCCTCCCACCTATATTTAGATAAGTCTTACTTCCCTCATGACCGGATCTTGTCCAGCACATTTCATCCTCCGCGATTTAAATACCTTTACTCTATTCGGTGAAGGATCCAAGTTATGAAGCTATTCATTTTTTAATTTTCCCATATATATATATTCCTAAGCACAATGTTTTCAGATTTTTTCTTCACGATGAGGAACAGGCAAGCTATAACAACGGCATAATACAACAGGCACTATAATATTATCCTAGTTTATTTTTTATTTATTGGATAGACGGAAAGATAGAAATTCATGAAATCCATAAAACAGCATTTCCTTATATCAGGCGACATTTAATTAATACCTTAATAATAGTTGAATCTGCAAATAGTGCTACCACATATTTGAATTTCTCCGCTTGTACGTGTAATGCTTTTCTGATATTGTGTAACGCATTATTTTGACACTTCAGAACCATTTACTTAGTCAAAATACCCAATAAACACAGACGTATGCAAAATTATTCAAACTGGAATAAAGAAATCTTGTTATATGTTCTTTTCTTTGTTTCCAGATATCGGGCACCACAAATGTTCCCAAGATGTTGAAAAGAGTGGATCTACGCGAGATTTGGAGGTATAAGTTGAGTATCACAGACCATTCGTATAGATGCATGATATACACTTCCCTCTATTTGTCCCTCTGATACTCTTATTTTCAATTCTGTCTCTTAGTCAAGCTCTTCGCTGGACTCTAAATCTGACTTTGAAAACATGACTATGGAGATGCGTGCGTTGGAACGTGGGAATGACCCAGAGGAGACTGGGTGCGATGCTTAGTCCGGTGCTGAGTTCGCTACTTAGCCTCACCCTGAGTCAAACCATTAGTAGGATCCGATCCATAGTGTGACTCTCAGCCGGCCCTAACGTAACTGGGTGCTCACAGTCACATTCGACCGTATGCAGAGACACTCGGTTAGCCTTACTGGACGGATCCGCCCTGAACAAGCGGCTCCGATTCAGTAAGCCATCATAAACGACCGAGGGAGTTGGCATGCTGACCACATGCCCCCCAACGCTGTCATCTGACTATCTGACTAGTTAAGATGAAGCACGGTCGGATGGTTGGCCTAGTCCCGAAATTATGCGGGACGTTAAGCCATGGATTTTTCTTAGTCAATTCTGAGTTCGACTTTTAGCCCAACTCTGAGCAGACATGTTTCTATACTTTCTGCTTGCCGGTTATCACCGGAACCCGACGAGTTGCCCCTTGTGAAAACTCAATGTTAAACAATAAAGGATTTTTTAATCTTTCGCAGGATTTTTCCGGACATAATAGACTGGTGAAGAATTACTTCTGAGCATAGAGTTAGTCACTTGCATAGTCACTCGGCGATACTAGGTAAGCTTCATCGAACATAGCAAGGTAAGAAAGTATTTAAATTTTATTCAAAACTTTGTATTTCGCAAACGTCACTGTTATGAGGACTTCTGGATTCGAAGTTCCGTCTTATAAAGAAAATTATAAATCCTTGTCAGACTCGTATAGATCAGAGATGACAGCGGTTTCAACGTATGCTTTAACATAAGAATATTATGGGACAAACACCCCTATGACACTGGGACCCACGACCTTCTGCATTCCGTGCCACAGGTTTACCAATTGTGCTAGTCAGAGCTCGATTTAACATTTAGGATACAATCATAGAGTATTCTATCTGTTGAGCATTGCACTGCATTACATAGTATTCTTTTGCATTGTTCTACAGGGACATTATTTTGTAATTCATGAATACATATATCTCTTTACTTTATAAATAGGTGTATTTTGGGTATTCTCTTACTTCATTCTTCGGTGGAAAGTGAAATGACCAACCTCGAAATTACCAGTGACGATAGATGCTCTATGCCCAATGGAAGTCCCGTGGTTCCATATAATATATTTCATATTTGTTTCTACTAACTTTATTATCATTCTTATATTTGATTATATATGGTCTTCTATGTATCAAGGATTTCCTTAAAATTCATCGATTTCAGTACTACGGTTCTAAAAGCATCTTATGTAATACACTAATAAATTGTTCCCCGTCCCTTAATATGTTCCTGCATAGAGTACAGGGCATTACTTTAACCAATGCACATTCGGTTTTCTAAGACTAAACTATATGACTGCCACGACTATAAAATATCAAAGTTAGCTATCATGGAATAAAATAGTTTAAAACCTAGTAATAATGTATGTCGTATGTTTCACACCTTCAAAAAGCAGTGACAATGCTAATGACAAACTGAAACCAAACTTTGCCTAGCAACGAACAGCTTGTGGCCGAGGAAGGAATTCGCGTTTTTTTAAGACTCCTAAGCATTTCAGTTATTTCTTACAGTCCTTCAACGACACTAGGTAAGTTCCACTAAACATAGCAATGTGAGAAAGTATTTAAAATAATATAAAATTCTCGAACATTAGTATTATAGGGACTTAAGGGTTAAAAGTTCCCTCCGTATAGAGTATGTATGTCAGTGACCCAGATTTACTAACTGAGCTAGTCGAAAGCTGGATTAACAGCCCCAGATGTAACTCTATCCTATGATTGATTCCTTTACTGAATGACACTACGTCATGTACGGTATTTTGAGGGATTTTATTTATTGTTCTGGTGACGGGGTTTAAACTGTTATTAAATACAGTAACTTTAAGATACAAATGTGTATTCATAAACAAAAAAATACTTTGTCTGTTCAACATTGCATTACATTCCATAAGATTCTCAAGACACAGAATATGGTCTACTGAACATTGCACTACATTACATATAATTCTCACGTAATGACCAACAGAGACAAGCTTCTGTCATTCGTGAATACATATTACCTGTAATTTAGGATAAAGAATTTTAATACTTTTATTAGGTGGAATTAGTTGAGACAACTATGGAATTTCGCGACGATGAACCACCTGGTAAAGAACACGCGCTGAGCACGGTTACAAGTTCCGTGGCTTCATGTTTGAATACCATTACTACTGGCATTTTGACGTTTATCCCCTGCTGTATATTTTTAAAGCCTCTTACGTTTAAGAGGCAATTTTCCATCCAAAGCCGTTTAGTATATCATCTTACAACAACTGACTAGTATCTATTAAGCACTTACTTACATACATACTTAATCAAAGGCAATAGATGGAGCAAAAGCATTATTACCCGTTTTACGTTATCCACTGGTTCATTGCCGCACATTAGGTGAGCTCACTGATCATCTCTATTATATGCTTACTCGATTCACCCACCTTTCGGAGATGCTACTCTCCTTAAATTTATGCCAATATTCTCCTCCCACCTATATTTAGATAAGTCTTACTTCCCTCATGACCGGATCTTGTCCAGCACATTTCATCCTCCGCGATTCAAATAACTTTACTCTATTCGGTGAAGGATCCAAGTTATGAAGCTATTCATTTTTTTAATTTTCCCAAATATTTATTCCTAAGCACAATGTTTTCAGATTTTTTCTTCACGATGAGGAACAGGCAAGCTATAACAACCGCATAATACAACAGGCACTATAATATTATCCTAGTTTATTTTTTATTTATTGGATAGACGGAAAGATAGAAATTCATGAAATCCATAAAACAGCATTTCCTTATTTCAGGCGACATTTATTTACTACCTTAATAATAGTTGAATCGGCAAATAGTGCTACCACATATTTGAATTTCTCCGCTTGTACGTGTAATGCTTTTCTGATATTGTGTAACGCATTATTTTGACACTTCAGAACCAGTTACTTAGTCAAAATACCCAATAAACACAGACGTATGCAAAATTATTCAAACTGGAATAAAGAAATCTTGTTATATGTTCTTTTCTTTGTTTCCAGATATCGGGCACCACAAATGTTCCCAAGATGTTGAAAAGAGTGGATCTACGCGAGATTTGGAGGTATAAGTTGAGTATCACAGACCATTCGTATAGATGCATGATATACACTTCCCTCTATTTGTCCCTCTGATACTCTTATTTTCAATTCTGTCTCTTAGTCAAGCTCTTCGCTGGACTCTAAATCTGACTTTGAAAATTGACTATGGAGATGCGTGCGTTGGAACGTGGGAATGACCCAGAGGAGACTGGGTGCGATGCTTAGTCCGGTGCTGAGTTCGCTACTTAGCCTCACCCTGAGTCAAACCATTAGTAGGATCCGATCCATAGTGTGACTCTCAGCCGGCCCTAACGTAACTGGGTGCTCACAGTCACATTCGACCGTATGCAGAGACACTCGGTTAGCCTTACTGGACGGATCCGCCCTGAACAAGCGGCTCCGATTCAGTAAGCCATCATAAACGACCGAGGGAGTTGGCATGCTGACCACATGCCCCCCAACGCTGTCATCTGACTATCTGACTAGGTAAGATGAAGCACGGTCGGATGGTTGGCCTAGTCCCGAAATTATGCGGGACGTTAAGCCATGGATTTTTCTTAGTCAATTCTGAGTTCGACTTTTAGCCCAACTCTGAGCAGACATGTTTCTATACTTTCTGCTTGCCGGTTATCACCGGAACCCGACGAGTTGCCCCTTGTGAAAACTCAATGTTAAACAATAAAGGATTTTTTTATCTTTCGCAGGATTTTTCCGGACATAATAGACTGGTGAAGAATTACTTCTGAGCATAGAGTTAGTCACTTGCATAGTCACTCGGCGATACTAGGTAAGCTTCATCGAACATAGAGAGGTAAGAAAGTATTTAAATTTTATTCAAAACTTTGTATTTCGCAAACGTCACTGTTATGAGCACTTCTGGATTCGAAGTTCCGTCTTATAAAGAAAATTATAAATCCTTGTCAGACTCGTATAGATCAGAGATGACAGCGGTTTCAACGTATGCTTTAACATAAGAATATTATGGGACAAACACCCCTATGACACTGGGACCCACGACCTTCTGCATTCCGTGCCACAGGTTTACCAATTGTGCTAGTCAGAGCTCGATTTAACATTTAGGATACAATCATAGAGTATTGTATCTGTTCAGCATTGCACTGCATTACATAGTATTCTTTTGCATTGTTCTACAGGGACATTATTTTGTAATTCATGAATACATATATCTCTTTACTTTATAAATAGGTGTATTATGGGTATTCTCTTACTTTATTCTTCGGTGGAAAGTGAAATGACCAACCTCGAAATTACCAGTGACGATAGATGCTCTATGCCCAATGGAAGTCCCGTGGTTCCATATAATATATTTCATATTTGTTTCTACTAACTTTATTATCATTCTTATATTTGATTATATATGGTCTTCTATGTATCAAGGATTTCCTTAAAATTCATCGATTTCAGTACTACGGTTCTAAAAGCATCTTATGTAATACACTAATAAATTGTTCCCCGTCCCTTAATATGTTCCTGCATAGAGTACAGGGCATTACTTTAACCAATGCACATTCGGTTTTCTAAGACTAAACTATATGACTGCCACGACTATAAAATATCAAAGTTAGCTATCATGGAATAAAATAGTTTAAAACCTAGTAATAATGTATGTCGTATGTTTCACACCTTCAAAAAGCAGTGACAATGCTAATGACAAACTGAAACCAAACTTTGCCTAGCAACGAACAGCTTGTGGCCGAGGAAGGAATTCGCGTTTTTCTATGACTCCTAAGCATTTCAGTTATTTCTTACAGTCCTTCAACGACACTAGGTAAGTTCCACTAAACATAGCAATGTGAGAAAGTATTTAAAATAATATAAAATTCTCGAACATTAGTATTATAGGGACTTAAGGGTTAAAAGTTCCCTCCGTATAGAGTATGTATGTCAGTGACCCAGATTTACTAACTGAGCTAGTCGAAAGCTGGATTAACAGCGCCAGATGTAACTCTATCCTATGATTGATTCCTTTACTGAATGACACTACGTCATGTACGGTATTTTGAGGGATTTTATTTATTGTTCTGGTGACGGGGTTTAAACTGTTATTAAATACAGTAACTTTAAGATACAAATGTGTATTCATAAACAAAAAAAATACTTTGTCTGTTCAACATTGCATTACATTCCATAAGATTCTCAAGACACAGAATATGGTCTACTGAACATTGCACTACATTACATATAATTCTCACGTAATGACCAACAGAGACAAGCTTCTGTCATTCGTGAATACATATTACCTGTAATTTAGGATAAAGAATTTTAATACTTTTATTAGGTGGAATTAGTTGAGACAATGGTCAAGAACACGCGCTCATCACGATTACAAGTCCCGTGGCTTCATGTTTCATTGCACTTACTTTTACGTTTAAGAGTCAAATGTACATCCAAAGCCGTTTAGTATATCATGGTACAAACACTGACTAGTATCTATTAAGCACTTACGTACATACTTAGTCAAAGGCAATAGATGCAATAGAGGCAATACAACAGGCAGGATAATATTATCCTAGTTTATTTTTTATTTACTGGATAGACGGAAAGATGGAAATTCGCGAAATCCATAAAACAGCATTTCCTGATTTCAGTCGACATTTAATTTCTACCTTAATAATAGTTGAATCTGTAAATAGTGCTCCCACATATTTGAATTTCTCCGCTTGTACGTGCAATGCTTTTCTGATATTGTGTAGCGCATTATTTTGACACTTCATCGCCATTTACTTAGTCAAAATACCCAATAAACACAGACGTGTGCAAAATTATTCAAACTGGAATAAAGAGATCTTGTTATTAGTCATTTTCTTTGTTTCCAGATATCGGGCACCACAAATGTTCCCAAGATGTTGAAATGAGTGGATCTACGCGAGATTTGGAGGTATAAGTTGAGTATCACAGACCCTTCGTATAGATGCATGATATAAAATTCCCCCTATTTGTCCCTCTGATACTCTTATTTTCAATTCTGTCTCTTAGTCAAGCTCTTCGCTGGACTCCGAATCTGACTTTGAAAACATGACTATGGAATTGCGTGCGTCGGAACGTGGGAATGACCCAGAGTGAGACTGGGTGCGATGCTTAGTCCGGTGCTGAGTTCGCTACTTAGCCTCACCCTGAGTCAAACCATTAGTAGGATCCGATCCATAGTGTGACTCTCAGCCGGCCCTAACGTAACTGGGTGCTCACAGTCACATTCGACCGTATGCAGAGACACTCGGTTAGCCTTACTGGACGGATCCGCCCTGAAGAAGCGGCTCCGATTCAGTAAGCCATCATTAACGGCCGTGGGAGTTGGCATGCTGACCACATGCCCCCCAACGCTTTCATCTGACTATCTGACTAGTTATGATGAAGCACGGTCGGATGGTTGGCCTAGTCCCGAAATTATGCGGGACGTTAAGCCATGGATTTTTCTTAGTCAATTCTGAGTTCGACTTTGAGCCCAACTCTGAGCAGACATGTTTCTATACTTTCTGCTTGCCGGGTATCACCGGAACCCGACAAGTTGTCCCTTGTGATTACTCAATGTTAAACAATAAAGGATTTGTTTATCTTTTGCAGGATTTTTCATCCGGTCATAGTCCACTGGTGAAGCATTAGTTCTGAACATAGAGTTAGTCACCTGGCCCAGTCACTCGGCGATACTAGGTAAGCTTCATCGAACATAGCAAGGTAAGAAAGTATTTAAATTTTATTCAAAAGGTGGTATTTCTCAAACGTTATGAGGACTTACGGATTCGAAGTTCAGTCTCATAAGGAACATCATAAATCCTTTTCAGATTCGTATAGATCAGAGATGACAGTGGTTTCAACGTATGCTTTAACAAAAGAATATTATGGGACAAACACCCCTATGACACTGGGACCCACAACCTTCTGCATTCCGTGCCACAGGTTTACAATTGAGCTAGTCAGAGCTCGATTTAACATCTACTCTTATACAATTCAAATGCCCTAAATAGCGTGCTCACTCGCTCGCCCGCTTCGTGAGTTCATCGGTTATACTCGGCGATGTTCGTCTCTCGCTGTGTAAACTTTCACGACGAGTACAAAATTAGGCAAACCGTTTCTTTATTATATAAAGCCTAAGTGATATGAACACAATTAACAAATATTCCAATTTTCTTTTTACTTATAATTTTCATAGCTCTGAACCACAAACATTTTTAATAAGCTGACAGTATAATTTTCTTAAAAATCCTGGAGTCAATTAATAAAGGCGGGCAAAACCGCGGGCACATGCTGTAAAATATTGATGGTTTAACCCTTGAAATATCGCTGATAATGAAAATCCAAACAAACCATTCCTTCCCTTGAAATATTATATCATTTCTGAACATTGCACTGAATTGATCAAATAAAATTCACATCATATTCATCTGTCAACAAACAGTTGAGAAACACATACGTATTATGATTTCACAGGTTCCTTTCGAACTGCATAATCGAATCTGAGATCGTTTTCCCAGGGGGGCGCTTTCTAATCGTGGAATGTACTCTGCAGCCGGAATTTTAGCTGTTTCCTTAATTATTAATGGTTTAGTTTTTGTAATTTGCGTGCAAGTGTTTATAAATATAATGCTTTAATAATTATTATACTCTTCATTTTTAATTTTTAAATTAATTATCGTGGGCGAAGCCACGGGCACCTGCTAGTTTTGGATACAATCTTAGAGTATTGTATCTGTTGAGCATTGCATTGCATTACATAGTATTCTCTTGCAATGTTCTACAGGGATATTATTTTGTTATTCATGAATAAATATCTCTCTCTACTTTATAAATAGGTTTATTATGGGTATTCTCTTACTTTGTTCTTCGGTGGGAGGTGATATGACCAACCTCCCAAATTCCCAGTCACGATAGATGCTCTATGCCCAATAGAAGTCCCGTGGCTCCATATTGGATATTTGTTTCTACTAACTTTATTATCATTCTTATATTTGATTATATATGGTCTTCTATGTATCCTTTCCTTTCCTTAAAATTCATCTATTTCAGTACTACGATTCTAAAAACATCTTATGTAATACACTAAGAAATTGTTCCCTGTCCCTTAATATGTTCCAGCATAGAGTACAGGGCATTACTTTAACAAATGCACATTTGGTTTTCTAAATTGGACTATATGACTGCCACGACTATGAAATGGATAATCATGATAAGATATCACAGTTAGGTAACATGGAATAAAATAGTTTTAAACCTAATAATAACGTATGTCGTATGTTTCACACTTTCAAAAAGCAGTAACAATGCTAATGACAAACTGAAACCAAACTTTGCCTAGCAACGAACAGCTTGTAGTCGAGGAAGGAATTCGCGTTTTTCTATGACTCCTAAGCATTTCAGTTATTTCTCACAGTCCTTCAACGACACTATGTAAGTTGCAATAAAAATAGCAATGTAAGAATGTATTAAAAATAATGTAAACTTCTCAAACATTAATGATAAAGGGACTTAAGAATTAAAAGTTCCCTCCATATAGAGTATATATGTCAGTGCCCCAGCTTTACCAACTGAGCTAGTCGAAAGCAGGATTAACAGCGCCAGATGTAACTCTATCCTATGATTGATTCCTTCACTGAATCACACTACGTCATGTACGGTATCTTGAGGGATTTTATTTATTGTTCTGGTGACTGGTTTTAAACTGTTATTGATACATTAACTTTGAGATACAAATATGTATTCATAAATCAAAAATACTTTGTCTGTTCAACATTGCATTAGATTACATAAGATTCTCAAGTAACAGAATATGGTCTACTGAACATTGCACTACATTACATATAATGCTCACGTAATGACCTACAGAGACAAGCTTCTGTGATTCGTGAATACATATTACCTGTAATTTAGGATAAAGAATTTTAATACTTTTATTAGGTGGAATTAGTTGAGACAATGGTCAAGAACACGCGCTCAGCACGATTACAAGTCCCGTGGCTTCATGTTTCATTGCACTTACGTTTACGTTTAAGAGTCAAATGTACATCCAAAGCCGTTTAGTATATCATGGTACAAACACTGACTAGTATCTATTAAGCACTTACGTACATACTTAGTCAAAGGCAATAGATGCAATAGAGGCAATACAACAGGCAGGATAATATTATCCTAGTTTATTTTTTATTTACTGGATAGACGGAAAGATGGAAATTCGCGAAATCCATAAAACAGCATTTCCTGATTTCAGTCGACATTTAATTTCTACCTTAATAATAGTTGAATCTGTAAATAGTGCTCCCACATATTTGAATTTCTCCGCTTGTACGTGCAATGCTTTTCTGATATTGTGTAGCGCATTATTTTGACACTTCATCGCCATTTACTTAGTCAAAATACCCAATAAACACAGACGTGTGCAAAATTATTCAAACTGGAATAAAGAGATCTTGTTATTAGTCATTTTCTTTGTTTCCAGATATCGGGCACCACAAATGTTCCCAAGATGTTGAAATGAGTGGATCTACGCGAGATTTGGAGGTATAAGTTGAGTATCACAGACCCTTCGTATAGATGCATGATATAAAATTCCCCCTATTTGTCCCTCTGATACTCTTATTTTCAATTCTGTTTCGAAGTTCAGTCTCATAAGGAACATCATAAATCCTTTTCAGATTCGTATAGATCAGAGATGACAGTGGTTTCAACGTATGCTTTAACAAAAGAATATTATGGGACAAACACCCCTATGGCACTGGGACCCACAACCTTCTGCATTCCGTGCCACAGGTTTACAATTGAGCTAGTCAGAGCTCGATTTAACATCTACTCTTATACAATTCAAATGCCCTAAATAGCGTGCTCACTCGCTCGCCCGCTTCGTGAGTTCATCGGTTATACTCGGCGATGTTCGTCTCTCGCTGTGTAAACTTTCACGACGAGTACAAAATTAGGCAAACCGTTTCTTTATTATATAAAGCCTAAGTGATATGAACACAATGAACAAATATTCCAATTTTCTTTTTACTTACAATTTTCATAGCTCTGAACCACAAACATTTTTAATAAGCTGACAGTATAATTTTCTTAAAAATCCTGGAGTCAATTAATAAAGGCGGGCAAAACCGCGGGCACATGCTGTAAAATATTGATGGTTTAACCCTTGAAATATCGCTGATAATGAAAATCCAAACAAACCATTCCTTCCCTTGAAACATTATATAATTTCTGAACATTGCACTGAATTGATCAAATAAAATTCACATCATATTCATCTGTCAACAAACAGTTGAGAAACACATACGTATTATGATTTCACAGGTTCCTTTCGAACTGCATAATCGAATCTGAGATCGTTTTCCCAGGGGGGCGCTTTCTAATCGTGGAATGTACTCTGAAGCCGGAATTTTAGCTGTTTCCTTAATTATTAATGGTTTAGTTTTTGTAATTTGCGTGCAAGTGTTTATAAATATAATGCTTTAATAATTATTATACTCTTCATTTTTAATTTTTAAATTAATTATCGTGGGCGAAGCCACGGGCACCTGCTAGTTTTGGATACAATCTTAGAGTATTGTATCTGTTGAGCATTGCATTGCATTACATAGTATTCTCTTGCAATGTTCTACAGGGATATTATTTTGTTATTCATGAATAAATATCTCTCTCTACTTTATAAATAGGTTTATTATGGGTATTCTCTTACTTTGTTCTTCGGTGGGAGGTGAAATGACCAACCTCCCAAATTCCCAGTCACGATAGATGCTCTATGCCCAATAGAAGTCCCGTGGCTCCATATTGGATATTTGTTTCTACTAACTTTATTATCATTCTTATATTTGATTATATATGGTCTTCTATGTATCCTTTCCTTTCCTTAAAATTCATCTATTTCAGTACTACGATTCTAAAAGCATCTTATGTAATACACTAAGAAATTGTTCCCTGTCCCTTAATATGTTCCAGCATAGAGTACAGGGCATTACTTTAACAAATGCACATTTGGTTTTCTAAGATTGGACTATATGACTGCCACGACTATGAAATGGATAATCATGATAAGATATCACAGTTAGGTAACATGGAATAAAATAGTTTTAAACCTAATAATAACGTATGTCGTATGTTTCACACTTTCAAAAAGCAGTAACAATGCTAATGACAAACTGAAACCAAACTTTGCCTAGCAACGAACAGCTTGTAGCCGAGGAAGGAATTCGCGTTTTTCTATGACTCCTAAGCATTTCAGTTATTTCTCACAGTCCTTCAACGACACTATGTAAGTTGCAATAAAAATAGCAATGTAAGAATGTATTAAAAATAATGTAAACTTCTCAAACATTAATGATAAAGGGACTTAAGAGTTAAAAGTTCCCTCCATATAGAGTATATATGTCAGTGCCCCAGCTTTACCAACTGAGCTAGTCGAAAGCAGGATTAACAGCGCCAGATGTAACTCTATCCTATGATTGATTCCTTCACTGAATCACACTACGTCATGTACGGTATCTTGAGGGATTTTATTTATTGTTCTGGTGACGGGTTTTAAACTGTTATTGATACATTAACTTTGAGATACAAATATGTATTCATAAATCAAAAATACTTTGTCTGTTCAACATTGCATTAGATTACATAAGATTCTCAAGTAACAGAATATGGTCTACTGAACATTGCACTACATTACATATAATTCTCACGTAAGGACCTACAGAGACAAGCTTCTGTGATTCGTGAATACATATTACCTGTAATTTAGGATAAAGAATTTTAATACTTTTATTAGGTGGAATTAGTTGAGACAATGGTCAAGAACACGCGCTTAGCACGATTACAAGTCCCGTGGCTTCATGTTTCATTGCACTTACTTTTACGTTTAAGAGTCAAATGTACATCCAAAGCCGTTTAGTATATCATGGTACAAACACTGACTAGTATCTATTAAGCACTTACGTACATACTTAGTCAAAGGCAATAGATGCAATAGAGGCAATACAACAGGCAGGATAACATTATCCTAGTTTATTTTTTATTTACTGGATAGACGGAAAGATGGAAATTCGCGAAATCCATAAAACAGCATTTCCTGATTTCAGTCGACATTTAATTTCTACCTTAATAATAGTTGAATCTGTAAATAGTGCTCCCACATATTTGAATTTCTCCGCTTGTACGTGCAATGCTTTTCTGATATTGTGTAGCGCATTATTTTGACACTTCATCGCCATTTACTTAGTCAAAATACCCAATAAACACAGACGTGTGCAAAATTATTCAAACTGGAATAAAGAGATCTTGTTATTAGTCATTTTCTTTGTTCCAGATATCGGGCACCACAAATGTTCCCAAGATGTTGAAATGAGTGGATCTACGCGAGATTTGGAGGTATAAGTTGAGTATCACAGACCCTTCGTATAGATGCATGATATAAAATTCCCCCTATTTGTCCCTCTGATACTCTTATTTTCAATTCTGTCTCTTAGTCAAGCTCTTCGCTGGACTCCGAATCTGACTTTGAAAACATGACTATGGAATTGCGTGCGTCGGAACGTGGGAATGACCCAGAGTGAGACTGGGTGCGATGCTTAGTCCGGTGCTGAGTTCGCTACTTAGCCTCACCCTGAGTCAAACCATTAGTAGGATCCGATCCATAGTGTGACTCTCAGCCGGCCCTAACGTAACTGGGTGCTCACAGTCACATTCGACCGTATGCAGAGACACTCGGTTAGCCTTACTGGACGGATCCGCCCTGAAGAAGCGGCTCCGATTCAGTAAGCCATCATTAACGGCCGAGGGAGTTGGCATGCTGACCACATGCCCCCCAACGCTTTCATCTGACTATCTGACTAGTTATGATGAAGCACGGTCGGATGGTTGGCCTAGTCCCGAAATTATGCGGGACGTTAAGCCATGGATTTTTCTTAGTCAATTCTGAGTTCGACTTTGAGCCCAACTCTGAGCAGACATGTTTCTATACTTTCTGCTTGCCGGGTATCACCGGAACCCGACAAGTTGTCCCTTGTGATTGCTCAATGTTAAACAATAAAGGATTTGTTTATCTTTTGCAGGATTTTTCATCCGGTCATAGTCCACTGGTGAAGCATTAGTTCTGAGCATAGAGTTAGTCACCTGGCCCAGTCACTCTGCGATACTAGGTAAGCTTCATCGAACATAGCAAGGTAAGAAAGTATTTAAATTTTATTCAAAAGGTGGTATTTCTCAAACGTTATGAGGACTTACGGATTCGAAGTTCAGTCTCATAAGGAACATCATAAATCCTTTTCAGATTCGTATAGATCAGAGATGACAGTGGTTTCAACGTATGCTTTAACAAAAGAATATTATGGGACAAACACCCCTATGACACTGGGACCCACAACCTTCTGCATTCCGTGCCACAGGTTTACAATTGAGCTAGTCAGAGCTCGATTTAACATCTACTCTTATACAATTCAAATGCCCTAAATAGCGTGCTCACTCGCTCGCCCGCTTCGTGAGTTCATCGGTTATACTCGGCGATGTTCGTCTCTCGCTGTGTAAACTTTCACGACGAGTACAAAATTAGGCAAACCGTTTCTTTATTATATAAAGCCTAAGTGATATGAACATAACCTAATTTTGTACTCGTCGTGAAAGTTTACACAGCGAGAGACGAACATCGCCGAGTATAACCGATGAACTCACGAAGCGGGCGAGCGAGTGAGCACGCTATTTAGGGCATTTGAATTGTATAAGAGTAGATGTTAAATCGAGCTCTGACTAGCTCAATTGTAAACCTGTGGCACGGAATGCAGAAGGTTGTGGGTCCCAGTGTCATAGGGGTGTTTGTCCCATAATATTCTTTTGTTAAAGCATACGTTGAAACCACTGTCATCTCTGATCTATACGAATCTGAAAAGGATTTATGATGTTCCTTATGAGACTGAACTTCGAATCCGTAAGTCCTCATAACGTTTGAGAAATACCAGCTTTTGAATAAAATTTAAATACTTTCTTACCTTGCTATGTTCGATGAAGCTTACCTAGTATCGCAGAGTGAATGGGCCAGGTGACTAACTCTATGCTCAGAACTAATGCTTCACCAGTGGACTATGACCGGATGAAAAATCCTGCAAAAGATAAACAAATCCTTTATTGTTTAACATTGAGTAATCACAAGGGACAACTTGTCGGGTTCCGGTGATACCCGGCAAGCAGAAAGTATAGAAACATGTCTGCTCAGAGTTGGGCTCAAAGTCGAACTCAGAATTGACTAAGAAAAATCCATGGCTTAACGTCCCGCATAATTTCGGGACTAGGCCAACCATCCGACCGTGCTTCATCATAACTAGTCAGATAGTCAGATGAAAGCGTTGGGGGGCATGTGGTCAGCATGCCAACTCCCTCGGCCGTTAATGATGGCTTACTGAATCGGAGCCGCTTCTTCAGGGCGGATCCGTCCAGTAAGGCTAACCGAGTGTCTCTGCATACGGTCGAATGTGACTGTGAGCACCCAGTTACGTTAGGGCCGGCTGAGAGTCACACTATGGATCGGGTCCTACTAATGGTTTGACTCAGGGTGAGGCTAAGTAGCGAACTCAGCACCGGACTAAGCATCGCACCCAGTCTCACTCTGGGTCATTCCCACGTTCCGACGCACGCAATTCCATAGTCATGTTTTCAAAGTCAGATTCGGAGTCCAGCGAAGAGCTTGACTAAGAGACAGAATTGAAAATAAGAGTATCAGAGGGACAAATAGGGGGAATTTTATATCATGCATCTATACGAAGGGTCTGTGATACTCAACTTATACCTCCAAATCTCGCGTAGATCCACTCATTTCAACATCTTGGGAACATTTGTGGTGCCCGATATCTGGAAACAAAGAAAATGACTAATAACAAGATCTCTTTATTCCAGTTTGAATAATTTTGCACACGTCTGTGTTTATTGGGTATTTTGACTAAGTAAATGGCGATGAAGTGTCAAAATAATGCGCTACACAATATCAGAAAAGCATTGCACGTACAAGCGGAGAAATTCAAATATGTGGGAGCACTATTTACAGATTCAACTATTATTAAGGTAGAAATTAAATGTCGACTGAAATCAGGAAATGCTGTTTTATGGATTTCGCGAATTTCCATCTTTCCGTCTATCCAGTAAATAAAAAAAAAACTAGGATAATATTATCCTGCCTGTTGTATTGCCTCTATTGCATCTATTGCCTTTGACTAAGTATGTACGTAAGTGCTTAATAGATACTAGTCAGTGTTTGTACCATGATATACTAAACGGCTTTGGATGTACATTTGACTCTTAAACGTAAAAGTAAGTGCAATGAAACATGAAGCCACGGGACTTGTAATCGTGCTGAGCGCGTGTTCTTGACCATTGTCTCAACTAATTCCACCTAATAAAAGTATTAAAATTCTTTATCCTAAATTACAGGTAATATGTATTCACGAATCACAGAAGCTTGTCTCTGTAGGTCATTACGTGAGAATTATATGTAATGTAGTGCAATGTTCAGTAGACCATATTCTGTTACTTGAGAATCTTATGTAATCTAATGCAATGTTGAACAGACAAAGTATTTTTGATTTATGAATACATATTTGTATCTCAAAGTTAATGTATCAATAACAGTTTAAAACCCGTCACCAGAACAATAAATAAAATCCCTCAAGATACCGTACATGACGTAGTGTGATTCAGTGAAGGAATCAATCATAGGATAGAGTTACATCTGGCGCTGTTAATCCTGCTTTCGACTAGCTCAGTTGGTAAAGCTGGGGCACTGACATATATACTCTATATGGAGGGAACTTTTAATTCTTAAGTCCCTTTATCATTATTGTTTGAGAAGTTTACATTATTTTTAATACATTCTTACATTGCTATTTTTATTGCAACTTACATAGTGTCGTTGAAGGACTGTGAGAAATAACTGAAATGCTTAGGAGTCATAGAAAAACGCGAATTCCTTCCTCGGCTACAAGCTGTTCGTTGCTAGGCAAAGTTTGGTTTCAGTTTGTCATTAGCATTGTTACTGCTTTTTGAAAGTGTGAAACATACGACATACGTTATTATTAGGTTTAAAACTATTTTATTCCATGTTACCTAACTGTGATATCTTATCATGATTATCCATTTCATAGTCGTGGCAGTCATATAGTCCAATCTTAGAAAACCAAATGGTCATTTGTTAAAGTAATGCCCTGTACTCTATGCTGGAACATATTAAGGGACAGGGAACAATTTCTTAGTGTATTACATAAGATGCTTTTAGAATCGTAGTACTGAAATAGATGAATTTTAAGGAAAGGAAAGGATACATAGAAGACCATATATAATCAAATATAAGAATGATAATAAAGTTAGTAGAAACAAATATCCAATATGGAGCCACGGGACTTCTATTGGGCATAGAGCATCTATCGTGACTGGGAATTTGGGAGGTTGGTCATTTCACCTCCCACCGAAGAACAAAGTAAGAGAATACCCATAATAAACCTATTTATAAAGAAGAGAGAGATATTTATTCATGAATAACAAAATAATATCCCTGTAGAACATTGCAAGAGAATACTATGTAATGCAATGCAATGCTCAACAGATACAATACTCTAAGATTGTATCCAAAACTAGCAGTTGCCCGTGGCTTCGCCCACGATAATTAATTTAAAAATTAAAAATGAAGAGTATAATAATTATTAAAGCATTATATTTATAAACACTTGCACGCAAATTACAAAAACTAAACCATTAATAATTAAGGAAACAGCTAAAATTCCGGCTTCAGAGTACATTCCACGATTAGAAAGCGCCCCCCTGGGAAAACGATCTCAGATTCGATTATGCAGTTCTAAAGGAACCTGTGAAATCATAATACGTATGTGTTTCTCAACTATTTGTTGACAGATGAATATGATGTGAATTTTATTTGATCAATTCAGTGCAATGTTCAGAAATGATATAATATTTCAAGGGAAGGAATGGTTTGTTTGGATTTTCATTATCAGCGATATTTCAAGGGTTAAACCATCAATATTTTACAACATGTGCCCGCGGTTTTGCCCGCCTTTATTAATTGACTCCAGGATTTTTAAGAAAATTATACTGTCAGCTTATTAAAAATGTTTGTGGTTCAGAGCTATGAAAATTGTAAGTAAAAAGAAAATTGGAATATTTGTTCATTGTGTTCATATCACTTAGGCTTTATATAATAAAGAAACGGTTTGCCTAATTTTGTACTCGTCGTGAAAGTTTACACAGCGAGAGACGAACATCGCCGAGTATAACCGATGAACTCACGAAGCGGGCGAGCGAGTGAGCACGCTATTTAGGGCATTTGAATTGTATAAGAGTAGATGTTAAATCGAGCTCTGACTAGCTCAATTGTAAACCTGTGGCACGGAATGCAGAAGGTTGTGGGTCCCAGTGTCATAGGGGTGTTTGTCCCATAATATTCTTTTGTTAAAGCATACGTTGAAACCACTGTCATCTCTGATCTATACGAATCTGAAAAGGATTTATGATGTTCCTTATGAGACTGAACTTCGAATCCGTAAGTCCTCATAACGTTTGAGAAATACCACCTTTTGAATAAAATTTAAATACTTTCTTACCTTGCTATGTTCGATGAAGCTTACCTAGTATCGCAGAGTGACTGGGCCAGGTGACTAACTCTATGCTCAGAACTAATGCTTCACCAGTGGACTATGACCGGATGAAAAATCCTGCAAAAGATAAACAAATCCTTTATTGTTTAACATTGAGCAATCACAAGGGACAACTTGATACCCGGCAAGCAGAAAGTATAGAAACATGTCTGCTCAGAGTTGGGCTCAAAGTCGAACTCAGAATTGACTAAGAAAAATCCATGGCTTAACGTCCCGCATAATTTCGGGACTAGGCCAACCATCCGACCGTGCTTCATCATAACTAGTCAGATAGTCAGATGAAAGCGTTGGGGGGCATGTGGTCAGCATGCCAACTCCCTCGGCCGTTAATGATGGCTTACTGAATCGGAGCCGCTTCTTCAGGGCGGATCCGTCCAGTAAGGCTAACCGAGTGTCTCTGCATACGGTCGAATGTGACTGTGAGCACCCAGTTACGTTAGGGCCGGCTGAGAGTCACACTATGGATCGGATCCTACTAATGGTTTGACTCAGGGTGAGGCTAAGTAGCGAACTCAGCACCGGACTAAGCATCGCACCCAGTCTCACTCTGGGTCATTCCCACGTTCCGACGCACGCAATTCCATAGTCATGTTTTCAAAGTCAGATTCGGAGTCCAGCGAAGAGCTTGACTAAGAGACAGAATTGAAAATAAGAGTATCAGAGGGACAAATAGGGGGAATTTTATATCATGCATCTATACGAAGGGTCTGTGATACTCAACTTATACCTCCAAATCTCGCGTAGATCCACTCATTTCAACATCTTGGGAACATTTGTGGTGCCCGATATCTGGAAACAAAGAAAATGACTAATAACAAGATCTCTTTATTCCAGTTTGAATAATTTTGCACACGTCTGTGTTTATTGGGTATTTTGACTAAGTAAATGGCGATGAAGTGTCAAAATAATGCGCTACACAATATCAGAAAAGCATTGCACGTACAAGCGGAGAAATTCAAATATGTGGGAGCACTATTTACAGATTCAACTATTATTAAGGTAGAAATTAAATGTCGACTGAAATCAGGAAATGCTGTTTTATGGATTTCGCGAATTTCCATCTTTCCGTCTATCCAGTAAATAAAAAATAAACTAGGATAATATTATCCTGCCTGTTGTATTGCCTCTATTGCATCTATTGCCTTTGACTAAGTATGTACGTAAGTGCTTAATAGATACTAGTCAGTGTTTGTACCATGATATACTAAACGGCTTTGGATGTACATTTGACTCTTAAACGTAAAAGTAAGTGCAATGAAACATGAAGCCACGGGACTTGTAATCGTGCTGAGCGCGTGTTCTTGACCATTGTCTCAACTAATTCCACCTAATAAAAGTATTAAAATTCTTTATCCTAAATTACAGGTAATATGTATTCACGAATCACAGAAGCTTGTCTCTGTAGGTCATTACGTGAGAATTATATGTAATGTAGTGCAATGTTCAGTAGACCATATTCTGTTACTTGAGAATCTTATGTAATCTAATGCAATGTTGAACAGACAAAGTATTTTTGATTTATGAATACATATTTGTATCTCAAAGTTAATGTATCAATAACAGTTTAAAACCCGTCACCAGAACAATAAATAAAATCCCTCAAGATACCGTACATGACGTAGTGTGATTCAGTGAAGGAATCAATCATAGGATAGAGTTACATCTGGCGCTGTTAATCCTGCTTTCGACTAGCTCAGTTGGTAAAGCTGGGGCACTGACATATATACTCTATATGGAGGGAACTTTTAACTCTTAAGTCCCTTTATCATTAATGTTTGAGAAGTTTACATTATTTTTAATACATTCTTACATTGCTATTTTTATTGCAACTTACACAGTGTCGTTGAAGGACTGTGAGAAATAACTGAAAAGCTTAGGAGTCATAGAAAAACGCGAATTCCTTCCTCGGCTACAAGCTGTTCGTTGCTAGGCAAAGTTTGGTTTCAGTTTGTCATTAGCATTGTTACTGCTTTTTGAAAGTGTGAAACATACGACATACGTTATTATTAGGTTTAAAACTATTTTATTCCATGTTACCTAACTGTGATATCTTATCATGATTATCCATTTCATAGTCGTGGCAGTCATATAGTCCAATCTTAGAAAACCAAATGTGCATTTGTTAAAGTAATGCCCTGTACTCTATGCTGGAACATATTAAGGGACAGGGAACAATTTCTTAGTGTATTACATAAGATGCTTTTAGAATCGTAGTACTGAAATAGATGAATTTTAAGGAAAGGAAAGGATACATAGAAGACCATATATAATCAAATATAAGAATGATAATAAAGTTAGTAGAAACAAATATCCAATATGGAGCCACGGGACTTCTATTGGGCATAGAGCATCTATCGTGACTGGGAATTTGGGAGGTTGGTCATTTCACCTCCCACCGAAGAACAAAGTAAGAGAATACCCATAATAAACCTATTTATAAAGTAGAGAGAGATATTTATTCATGAATAACAAAATAATATCCCTGTAGAACATTGCAAGAGAATACTATGTAATGCAATGCAATGCTCAACAGATACAATACTCTAAGATTGTATACAAAACTAGCAGGTGCCCGTGGCTTCGCCCACGATAATTAATTTAAAAATTAAAAATGAAGAGTATAATAATTATTAAAACATTATATTTATAAACACTTGCACGCAAATTACAAAAACTAAACCATTAATAATTAAGAAAACAGCTAAAATTCCGGCTTCAGAGTACATTCCACGATTAGAAAGCGCCCCCCTGGGAAAACGATCTCAGATTCGATTATGCAGTTCGAAAGGAACCTGTGAAATCATAATACGTATGTGTTTCTCAACTGTTTGTTGACAGATGAATATGATGTGAATTTTATTTGATCAATTCAGTGCAATGTTCAGAAATGATATAATCTTTCAAGGGAAGGAATGGTTTGTTTGGATTTTCATTATCAGCGATATTTCAAGGGTTAAACCATCAATATTTTACAGCATGTGCCCGCGGTTTTGCCCGCCTTTATTAATTGACTCCAGGATTTTTAAGAAAATTATACTGTCAGCTTATTAAAAATGTTTGTGGTTCAGAGCTATGAAAATTGTAAGTAAAAAGAAAATTGGAATATTTGTTCATTGTGTTCATATCACTTAGGCTTTATATAATAAAGAAACGGTTTGCCTAATTTTGTACTCGTCGTGAAAGTTTACACAGCGAGAGACGAACATCGCCGAGTATAACCGATGAACTCACGAAGCGGGCGAGCGAGTGAGCACGCTATTTAGGGCATTTGAATTGTATAAGAGTAGATGTTAAATCGAGCTCTGACTAGCTCAATTGTAAACCTGTGGCACGGAATGCAGAAGGTTGTGGGTCCCAGTGTCATAGGGGTGTTTGTCCCATAATATTCTTTTGTTAAAGCATACGTTGAAACCACTGTCATCTCTGATCTATACGAATCTGAAAAGGATTTATGATGTTCCTTATGAGACTGAACTTCGAATCCGTAAGTCCTCATAACGTTTGAGAAATACCACCTTTTGAATAAAATTTAAATACTTTCTTACCTTGCTATGTTCGATGAAGCTTACCTAGTATCGCCGAGTGACTGGGCCAGGTGACTAACTCTATGTTCAGAACTAATGCTTCACCAGTGGACTATGACCGGATGAAAAATCCTGCAAAAGATAAACAAATCCTTTATTGTTTAACATTGAGTAATCACAAGGGACAACTTGTCGGGTTCCGGTGATACCCGGCAAGCAGAAAGTATAGAAACATGTCTGCTCAGAGTTGGGCTCAAAGTCGAACTCAGAATTGACTAAGAAAAATCCATGGCTTAACGTCCCGCATAATTTCGGGACTAGGCCAACCATCCGACCGTGCTTCATCATAACTAGTCAGATAGTCAGATGAAAGCGTTGGGGGGCATGTGGTCAGCATGCCAACTCCCTCGGCCGTTAATGATGGCTTACTGAATCGGAGCCGCTTCTTCAGGGCGGATCCGTCCAGTAAGGCTAACCGAGTGTCTCTGCATACGGTCGAATGTGACTGTGAGCACCCAGTTACGTTAGGGCCGGCTGAGAGTCACACTATGGATCGGATCCTACTAATGGTTTGACTCAGGGTGAGGCTAAGTAGCGAACTCAGCACCGGACTAAGCATCGCACCCAGTCTCACTCTGGGTCATTCCCACGTTCCGACGCACGCAATTCCATAGTCATGTTTTCAAAGTCAGATTCGGAGTCCAGCGAAGAGCTTGACTAAGAGACAGAATTGAAAATAAGAGTATCAGAGGGACAAATAGGGGGAATTTTATATCATGCATCTATACGAAGGGTCTGTGATACTCAACTTATACCTCCAAATCTCGCGTAGATCCACTCATTTCAACATCTTGGGAACATTTGTGGTGCCCGATATCTGGAAACAAAGAAAATGACTAATAACAAGATCTCTTTATTCCAGTTTGAATAATTTTGCACACGTCTGTGTTTATTGGGTATTTTGACTAAGTAAATGGCGATGAAGTGTCAAAATAATGCGCTACACAATATCAGAAAAGCATTGCACGTACAAGCGGAGAAATTCAAATATGTGGGAGCACTATTTACAGATTCAACTATTATTAAGGTAGAAATTAAATGTCGACTGAAATCAGGAAATGCTGTTTTATGGATTTCGCGAATTTCCATCTTTCCGTCTATCCAGTAAATAAAAAATAAACTAGGATAATATTATCCTGCCTGTTGTATTGCCTCTATTGCATCTATTGCCTTTGACTAAGTATGTACGTAAGTGCTTAATAGATACTAGTCAGTGTTTGTACCATGATATACTAAACGGCTTTGGATGTACATTTGACTCTTAAACGTAAAAGTAAGTGCAATGAAACATGAAGCCACGGGACTTGTAATCGTGCTGAGCGCGTGTTCTTGACCATTGTCTCAACTAATTCCACCTAATAAAAGTATTAAAATTCTTTATCCTAAATTACAGGTAATATGTATTCACGAATCACAGAAGCTTGTCTCTGTAGGTCATTACGTGAGAATTATATGTAATGTAGTGCAATGTTCAGTAGACCATATTCTGTTACTTGAGAATCTTATGTAATCTAATGCAATGTTGAACAGACAAAGTATTTTTGATTTATGAATACATATTTGTATCTCAAAGTTAATGTATCAATAACAGTTTAAAACCCGTCACCAGAACAATAAATAAAATCCCTCAAGATACCGTACATGACGTAGTGTGATTCAGTGAAGGAATCAATCATAGGATAGAGTTACATCTGGCGCTGTTAATCCTGCTTTCGACTAGCTCAGTTGGTAAAGCTGGGGCACTGACATATATACTCTATATGGAGGGAACTTTTAACTCTTAAGTCCCTTTATCATTAATGTTTGAGAAGTTTACATTATTTTTAATACATTCTTACATTGCTATTTTTATTGCAACTTACATAGTGTCGTTGAAGGACTGTGAGAAATAACTGAAATGCTTAGGAGTCATAGAAAAACGCGAATTCCTTCCTCGGCTACAAGCTGTTCGTTGCTAGGCAAAGTTTGGTTTCAGTTTGTCATTAGCATTGTTACTGCTTTTTGAAAGTGTGAAACATACGACATACGTTATTATTAGGTTTAAAACTATTTTATTCCATGTTACCTAACTGTGATATCTTATCATGATTATCCATTTCATAGTCGTGGCAGTCATATAGTCCAATCTTAGAAAACCAAATGTGCATTTGTTAAAGTAATGCCCTGTACTCTATGCTGGAACATATTAAGGGACAGGGAACAATTTCTTAGTGTATTACATAAGATGCTTTTAGAATCGTAGTACTGAAATAGATGAATTTTAAGGAAAGGAAAGGATACATAGAAGACCATATATAATCAAATATAAGAATGATAATAAAGTTAGTAGAAACAAATATCCAATATGGAGCCACGGGACTTCTATTGGGCATAGAGCATCTATCGTGACTGGGAATTTGGGAGGTTGGTCATTTCACCTCCCACCGAAGAACAAAGTAAGAGAATACCCATAATAAACCTATTTATAAAGTAGAGAGAGATATTTATTCATGAATAACAAAATAATATCCCTGTAGAACATTGCAAGAGAATACTATGTAATGCAATGCAATGCTCAACAGATACAATACTCTAAGATTGTATCCAAAACTAGCAGTTGCCCGTGGCTTCGCCCACGATAATTAATTTAAAAATTAAAAATGAAGAGTATAATAATTATTAAAGCATTATATTTATAAACACTTGCACGCAAATTACAAAAACTAAACCATTAATAATTAAGGAAACAGCTAAAATTCCGGCTTCAGAGTACATTCCACGATTAGAAAGCGCCCCCCTGGGAAAACGATCTCAGATTCGATTATGCAGTTCGAAAGGAACCTGTGAAATCATAATACGTATGTGTTTCTCAACTGTTTGTTGACAGATGAATATGATGTGAATTTTATTTGATCAATTCAGTGCAATGTTCAGAAATTATATAATGTTTCAAGGGAAGGAATGGTTTGTTTGGATTTTCATTATCAGCGATATTTCAAGGGTTAAACCATCAATATTTTACAGCATGTGCCCGCGGTTTTGCCCGCCTTTATTAATTGACTCCAGGATTTTTAAGAAAATTATACTGTCAGCTTATTAAAAATGTTTGTGGTTCAGAGCTATGAAAATTGTAAGTAAAAAGAAAATTGGAATATTTGTTCATTGTGTTCATATCACTTAGGCTTTATATAATAAAGAAACGGTTTGCCTAATTTTGTACTCGTCGTGAAAGTTTACACAGCGAGAGACGAACATCGCCGAGTATAACCGATGAACTCACGAAGCGGGCGAGCGAGTGAGCACGCTATTTAGGGCATTTGAATTGTATAAGAGTAGATGTTAAATCGAGCTCTGACTAGCTCAATTGTAAACCTGTGGCACGGAATGCAGAAGGTTGTGGGTCCCAGTGTCATAGGGGTGTTTGTCCCATAATATTCTTTTGTTAAAGCATACGTTGAAACCACTGTCATCTCTGATCTATACGAATCTGAAAAGGATTTATGATGTTCCTTATGAGACTGAACTTCGAATCCGTAAGTCCTCATAACGTTTGAGAAATACCACCTTTTGAATAAAATTTAAATACTTTCTTACCTTGCTATGTTCGATGAAGCTTACCTAGTATCGCAGAGTGACTGGGCCAGGTGACTAACTCTATGCTCAGAACTAATGCTTCACCAGTGGACTATGACCGGATGAAAAATCCTGCAAAAGATAAACAAATCCTTTATTGTTTAACATTGAGCAATCACAAGGGACAACTTGATACCCGGCAAGCAGAAAGTATAGAAACATGTCTGCTCAGAGTTGGGCTCAAAGTCGAACTCAGAATTGACTAAGAAAAATCCATGGCTTAACGTCCCGCATAATTTCGGGACTAGGCCAACCATCCGACCGTGCTTCATCATAACTAGTCAGATAGTCAGATGAAAGCGTTGGGGGGCATGTGGTCAGCATGCCAACTCCCTCGGCCGTTAATGATGGCTTACTGAATCGGAGCCGCTTCTTCAGGGCGGATCCGTCCAGTAAGGCTAACCGAGTGTCTCTGCATACGGTCGAATGTGACTGTGAGCACCCAGTTACGTTAGGGCCGGCTGAGAGTCACACTATGGATCGGATCCTACTAATGGTTTGACTCAGGGTGAGGCTAAGTAGCGAACTCAGCACCGGACTAAGCATCGCACCCAGTCTCACTCTGGGTCATTCCCACGTTCCGACGCACGCAATTCCATAGTCATGTTTTCAAAGTCAGATTCGGAGTCCAGCGAAGAGCTTGACTAAGAGACAGAATTGAAAATAAGAGTATCAGAGGGACAAATAGGGGGAATTTTATATCATGCATCTATACGAAGGGTCTGTGATACTCAACTTATACCTCCAAATCTCGCGTAGATCCACTCATTTCAACATCTTGGGAACATTTGTGGTGCCCGATATCTGGAAACAAAGAAAATGACTAATAACAAGATCTCTTTATTCCAGTTTGAATAATTTTGCACACGTCTGTGTTTATTGGGTATTTTGACTAAGTAAATGGCGATGAAGTGTCAAAATAATGCGCTACACAATATCAGAAAAGCATTGCACGTACAAGCGGAGAAATTCAAATATGTGGGAGCACTATTTACAGATTCAACTATTATTAAGGTAGAAATTAAATGTCGACTGAAATCAGGAAATGCTGTTTTATGGATTTCGCGAATTTCCATCTTTCCGTCTATCCAGTAAATAAAAAATAAACTAGGATAATATTATCCTGCCTGTTGTATTGCCTCTATTGCATCTATTGCCTTTGACTAAGTATGTACGTAAGTGCTTAATAGATACTAGTCAGTGTTTGTACCATGATATACTAAACGGCTTTGGATGTACATTTGACTCTTAAACGTAAAAGTAAGTGCAATGAAACATGAAGCCACGGGACTTGTAATCGTGCTGAGCGCGTGTTCTTGACCATTGTCTCAACTAATTCCACCTAATAAAAGTATTAAAATTCTTTATCCTAAATTACAGGTAATATGTATTCACGAATCACAGAAGCTTGTCTCTGTAGGTCATTACGTGAGAATTATATGTAATGTAGTGCAATGTTCAGTAGACCATATTCTGTTACTTGAGAATCTTATGTAATCTAATGCAATGTTGAACAGACAAAGTATTTTTGATTTATGAATACATATTTGTATCTCAAAGTTAATGTATCAATAACAGTTTAAAACCCGTCACCAGAACAATAAATAAAATCCCTCAAGATACCGTACATGACGTAGTGTGATTCAGTGAAGGAATCAATCATAGGATAGAGTTACATCTGGCGCTGTTAATCCTGCTTTCGACTAGCTCAGTTGGTAAAGCTGGGGCACTGACATATATACTCTATATGGAGGGAACTTTTAATTCTTAAGTCCCTTTATCATTAATGTTTGAGAAGTTTACATTATTTTTAATACATTCTTACATTGCTATTTTTATTGCAACTTACATAGTGTCGTTGAAGGACTGTGAGAAATAACTGAAATGCTTAGGAGTCATAGAAAAACGCGAATTCCTTCCTCGGCTACAAGCTGTTCGTTGCTAGGCAAAGTTTGGTTTCAGTTTGTCATTAGCATTGTTACTGCTTTTTGAAAGTGTGAAACATACGACATACGTTATTATTAGGTTTAAAACTATTTTATTCCATGTTACCTAACTGTGATATCTTATCATGATTATCCATTTCATAGTCGTGGCAGTCATATAGTTCAATCTTAGAAAACCAAATGTGCATTTGTTAAAGTAATGCCCTGTACTCTATGCTGGAACATATTAAGGGACAGGGAACAATTTCTTAGTGTATTACATAAGATGCTTTTAGAATCGTAGTACTGAAATAGATGAATTTTAAGGAAAGGAAAGGATACATAGAAGACCATATATAATCAAATATAAGAATGATAATAAAGTTAGTAGAAACAAATATCCAATATGGAGCCACGGGACTTCTATTGGGCATAGAGCATCTATCGTGACTGGGAATTTGGGAGGTTGGTCATTTCACCTCCCACCGAAGAACAAAGTAAGAGAATACCCATAATAAACCTATTTATAAAGTAGAGAGAGATATTTATTCATGAATAACAAAATAATATCCCTGTAGAACATTGCAAGAGAATACTATGTAATGCAATGCAATGCTCAACAGATACAATACTCTAAGATTGTATCCAAAACTAGCAGGTGCCCGTGGCTTCGCCCACGATAATTAATTTAAAAATTAAAAATGAAGAGTATAATAATTATTAAAGCATTATATTTATAAACACTTGCACGCAAATTACAAAAACTAAACCATTAATAATTAAGAAAACAGCTAAAATTCCGGCTTCAGAGTACATTCCACGATTAGAAAGCGCCCCCCTGGGAAAACGATCTCAGATTCGATTATGCAGTTCGAAAGGAACCTGTGAAATCATAATACGTATGTGTTTCTCAACTGTTTGTTGACAGATGAATATGATGTGAATTTTATTTGATCAATTCAGTGCAATGTTCAGAAATGATATAATCTTTCAAGGGAAGGAATGGTTTGTTTGGATTTTCATTATCAGCGATATTTCAAGGGTTAAACCATCAATATTTTACAGCATGTGCCCGCGGTTTTGCCCGCCTTTATTAATTGACTCCAGGATTTTTAAGAAAATTATACTGTCAGCTTATTAAAAATGTTTGTGGTTCAGAGCTATGAAAATTGTAAGTAAAAAGAAAATTGGAATATTTGTTCATTGTGTTCATATCACTTAGGCTTTATATAATAAAGAAACGGTTTGCCTAATTTTGTACTCGTCGTGAAAGTTTACACAGCGAGAGACGAACATCGCCGAGTATAACCGATGAACTCACGAAGCGGGCGAGCGAGTGAGCACGCTATTTAGGGCATTTGAATTGTATAAGAGTAGATGTTAAATCGAGCTCTGACTAGCTCAATTGTAAACCTGTGGCACGGAATGCAGAAGGTTGTGGGTCCCAGTGTCATAGGGGTGTTTGTCCCATAATATTCTTTTGTTAAAGCATACGTTGAAACCACTGTCATCTCTGATCTATACGAATCTGAAAAGGATTTATGATGTTCCTTATGAGACTGAACTTCGAATCCGTAAGTCCTCATAACGTTTGAGAAATACCACCTTTTGAATAAAATTTAAATACTTTCTTACCTTGCTATGTTCGATGAAGCTTACCTAGTATCGCCGAGTGACTGGGCCAGGTGACTAACTCTATGTTCAGAACTAATGCTTCACCAGTGGACTATGACCGGATGAAAAATCCTGCAAAAGATAAACAAATCCTTTATTGTTTAACATTGAGTAATCACAAGGGACAACTTGTCGGGTTCCGGTGATACCCGGCAAGCAGAAAGTATAGAAACATGTCTGCTCAGAGTTGGGCTCAAAGTCGAACTCAGAATTGACTAAGAAAAATCCATGGCTTAACGTCCCGCATAATTTCGGGACTAGGCCAACCATCCGACCGTGCTTCATCATAACTAGTCAGATAGTCAGATGAAAGCGTTGGGGGGCATGTGGTCAGCATGCCAACTCCCTCGGCCGTTAATGATGGCTTACTGAATCGGAGCCGCTTCTTCAGGGCGGATCCGTCCAGTAAGGCTAACCGAGTGTCTCTGCATACGGTCGAATGTGACTGTGAGCACCCAGTTACGTTAGGGCCGGCTGAGAGTCACACTATGGATCGGATCCTACTAATGGTTTGACTCAGGGTGAGGCTAAGTAGCGAACTCAGCACCGGACTAAGCATCGCACCCAGTCTCACTCTGGGTCATTCCCACGTTCCGACGCACGCAATTCCATAGTCATGTTTTCAAAGTCAGATTCGGAGTCCAGCGAAGAGCTTGACTAAGAGACAGAATTGAAAATAAGAGTATCAGAGGAACAAATAGAGGGAAGTGTATATCATGCATCTATACGAATGGTCTGTGATACTCAACTTATACCTCCAAATCTCGCGTAGATCCACTCATTTCAACATCTTGGGAACATTTGTGGTGCCCGATATCTGGAAACAAAGAAAATGACTAATAACAAGATCTCTTTATTCCAGTTTGAACAATTTTGCACACGTCTGTGTTTATTGGGTATTTTGACTAAGTAAATGGCGATGAAGTGTCAAAATAATGCGCTACACAATATCAGAAAAGCATTGCACGTACAAGCGGAGAAATTCAAATATGTGGGAGCACTATTTACAGATTCAACTATTATTAAGGTAGAAATTAAATGTCGACTGAAATCAGGAAATGCTGTTTTATGGATTTCGCGAATTTCCATCTTTCCGTCTATCCAGTAAATAAAAAATAAACTAGGATAATATTATCCTGCCTGTTGTATTGCCTCTATTGCATCTATTGCCTTTGACTAAGTATGTACGTAAGTGCTTAATAGATACTAGTCAGTGTTTGTACCATGATATACTAAACGGCTTTGGATGTACATTTGACTCTTAAACGTAAAAGTAAGTGCAATGAAACATGAAGCCACGGGACTTGTAATCGTGCTGAGCGCGTGTTCTTGACCATTGTCTCAACTAATTCCACCTAATAAAAGTATTAAAATTCTTTATCCTAAATTACAGGTAATATGTATTCACGAATCACAGAAGCTTGTCTCTGTAGGTCATTACGTGAGAATTATATGTAATGTAGTGCAATGTTCAGTAGACCATATTCTGTTACTTGAGAATCTTATGTAATCTAATGCAATGTTGAACAGACAAAGTATTTTTGATTTATGAATACATATTTGTATCTCAAAGTTAATGTATCAATAACAGTTTAAAACCCGTCACCAGAACAATAAATAAAATCCCTCAAGATACCGTACATGACGTAGTGTGATTCAGTGAAGGAATCAATCATAGGATAGAGTTACATCTGGCGCTGTTAATCCTGCTTTCGACTAGCTCAGTTGGTAAAGCTGGGGCACTGACATATATACTCTATATGGAGGGAACTTTTAATTCTTAAGTCCCTTTATCATTAATGTTTGAGAAGTTTACATTATTTTTAATACATTCTTACATTGCTATTTTTATTGCAACTTACACAGTGTCGTTGAAGGACTGTGAGAAATAACTGAAATGCTTAGGAGTCATAGAAAAACGCGAATTCCTTCCTCGGCTACAAGCTGTTCGTTGCTAGGCAAAGTTTGGTTTCAGTTTGTCATTAGCATTGTTACTGCTTTTTGAAAGTGTGAAACATACGACATACGTTATTATTAGGTTTAAAACTATTTTATTCCATGTTACCTAACTGTGATATCTTATCATGATTATCCATTTCATAGTCGTGGCAGTCATATAGTCCAATCTTAGAAAACCAAATGTGCATTTGTTAAAGTAATGCCCTGTACTCTATGCTGGAACATATTAAGGGACAGGGAACAATTTCTTAGTGTATTACATAAGATGCTTTTAGAATCGTAGTACTGAAATAGATGAATTTTAAGGAAAGGAAAGGATACATAGAAGACCATATATAATCAAATATAAGAATGATAATAAAGTTAGTAGAAACAAATATCCAATATGGAGCCACGGGACTTCTATTGGGCATAGAGCATCTATCGTGACTGGGAATTTGGGAGGTTGGTCATTTCACCTCCCACCGAAGAACAAAGTAAGAGAATACCCATAATAAACCTATTTATAAAGTAGAGAGAGATATTTATTCATGAATAACAAAATAATATCCCTGTAGAACATTGCAAGAGAATACTATGTAATGCAATGCAATGCTCAACAGATACAATACTCTAAGATTGTATCCAAAACTAGCAGGTGCCCGTGGCTTCGCCCACGATAATTAATTTAAAAATTAAAAATGAAGAGTATAATAATTATTAAAGCATTATATTTATAAACACTTGCACGCAAATTACAAAAACTAAACCATTAATAATTAAGAAAACAGCTAAAATTCCGGCTTCAGAGTACATTCCACGATTAGAAAGCGCCCCCCTGGGAAAACGATCTCAGATTCGATTATGCAGTTCGAAAGGAACCTGTGAAATCATAATACGTATGTGTTTCTCAACTGTTTGTTGACAGATGAATATGATGTGAATTTTATTTGATCAATTCAGTGCAATGTTCAGAAATGATATAATCTTTCAAGGGAAGGAATGGTTTGTTTGGATTTTCATTATCAGCGATATTTCAAGGGTTAAACCATCAATATTTTACAGCATGTGCCCGCGGTTTTGCCCGCCTTTATTAATTGACTCCAGGATTTTTAAGAAAATTATACTGTCAGCTTATTAAAAATGTTTGTGGTTCAGAGCTATGAAAATTGTAAGTAAAAAGAAAATTGGAATATTTGTTCATTGTGTTCATATCACTTAGGCTTTATATAATAAAGAAACGGTTTGCCTAATTTTGTACTCGTCGTGAAAGTTTACACAGCGAGAGACGAACATCGCCGAGTATAACCGATGAACTCACGAAGCGGGCGAGCGAGTGAGCACGCTATTTAGGGCATTTGAATTGTATAAGAGTAGATGTTAAATCGAGCTCTGACTAGCTCAATTGTAAACCTGTGGCACGGAATGCAGAAGGTTGTGGGTCCCAGTGTCATAGGGGTGTTTGTCCCATAATATTCTTTTGTTAAAGCATACGTTGAAACCACTGTCATCTCTGATCTATACGAATCTGAAAAGGATTTATGATGTTCCTTATGAGACTGAACTTCGAATCCGTAAGTCCTCATAACGTTTGAGAAATACCACCTTTTGAATAAAATTTAAATACTTTCTTACCTTGCTATGTTCGATGAAGCTTACCTAGTATCGCAGAGTGACTGGGCCAGGTGACTAACTCTATGCTCAGAACTAATGCTTCACCAGTGGACTATGACCGGATGAAAAATCCTGCAAAAGATAAACAAATCCTTTATTGTTTAACATTGAGCAATCACAAGGGACAACTTGATACCCGGCAAGCAGAAAGTATAGAAACATGTCTGCTCAGAGTTGGGCTCAAAGTCGAACTCAGAATTGACTAAGAAAAATCCATGGCTTAACGTCCCGCATAATTTCGGGACTAGGCCAACCATCCGACCGTGCTTCATCATAACTAGTCAGATAGTCAGATGAAAGCGTTGGGGGGCATGTGGTCAGCATGCCAACTCCCTCGGCCGTTAATGATGGCTTACTGAATCGGAGCCGCTTCTTCAGGGCGGATCCGTCCAGTAAGGCTAACCGAGTGTCTCTGCATACGGTCGAATGTGACTGTGAGCACCCAGTTACGTTAGGGCCGGCTGAGAGTCACACTATGGATCGGATCCTACTAATGGTTTGACTCAGGGTGAGGCTAAGTAGCGAACTCAGCACCGGACTAAGCATCGCACCCAGTCTCACTCTGGGTCATTCCCACGTTCCGACGCACGCAATTCCATAGTCATGTTTTCAAAGTCAGATTCGGAGTCCAGCGAAGAGCTTGACTAAGAGACAGAATTGAAAATAAGAGTATCAGAGGGACAAATAGGGGGAATTTTATATCATGCATCTATACGAAGGGTCTGTGATACTCAACTTATACCTCCAAATCTCGCGTAGATCCACTCATTTCAACATCTTGGGAACATTTGTGGTGCCCGATATCTGGAAACAAAGAAAATGACTAATAACAAGATCTCTTTATTCCAGTTTGAATAATTTTGCACACGTCTGTGTTTATTGGGTATTTTGACTAAGTAAATGGCGATGAAGTGTCAAAATAATGCGCTACACAATATCAGAAAAGCATTGCACGTACAAGCGGAGAAATTCAAATATGTGGGAGCACTATTTACAGATTCAACTATTATTAAGGTAGAAATTAAATGTCGACTGAAATCAGGAAATGCTGTTTTATGGATTTCGCGAATTTCCATCTTTCCGTCTATCCAGTAAATAAAAAATAAACTAGGATAATATTATCCTGCCTGTTGTATTGCCTCTATTGCATCTATTGCCTTTGACTAAGTATGTACGTAAGTTCCTAATAGATACTAGTCAGTGTTTGTACCATGATATACTAAACGGCTTTGGATGTACATTTGACTCTTAAACGTAAAAGTAAGTGCAATGAAACATGAAGCCACGGAACTTGTAATCGTGCTGAGCGCGTGTTCTTGACCATTGTCTCAACTAATTCCACCTAATAAAAGTATTAAAATTCTTTATCCTAAATTACAGGTAATATGTATTCACGAATCACAGAAGCTTGTCTCTGTAGGTCATTACGTGAGAATTATATGTAATGTAGTGCAATGTTCAGTAGACCATATTCTGTTACTTGAGAATCTTATGTAATCTAATGCAATGTTGAACAGACAAAGTATTTTTGATTTATGAATACATATTTGTATCTCAAAGTTAATGTATCAATAACAGTTTAAAACCCGTCACCAGAACAATAAATAAAATCCCTCAAGATACCGTACATGACGTAGTGTGATTCAGTGAAGGAATCAATCATAGGATAGAGTTACATCTGGCGCTGTTAATCCTGCTTTCGACTAGCTCAGTTGGTAAAGCTGGGGCACTGACATATATACTCTATATGGAGGGAACTTTTAATTCTTAAGTCCCTTTATCATTAATGTTTGAGAAGTTTACATTATTTTTAATACATTCTTACATTGCTATTTTTATTGCAACTTACATAGTGTCGTTGAAGGACTGTGAGAAATAACTGAAATGCTTAGGAGTCATAGAAAAACGCGAATTCCTTCCTCGGCTACAAGCTGTTCGTTGCTAGGCAAAGTTTGGTTTCAGTTTGTCATTAGCATTGTTACTGCTTTTTGAAAGTGTGAAACATACGACATACGTTATTATTAGGTTTAAAACTATTTTATTCCATGTTACCTAACTGTGATATCTTATCATGATTATCCATTTCATAGTCGTGGCAGTCATATAGTCCAATCTTAGAAAACCAAATGTGCATTTGTTAAAGTAATGCCCTGTACTCTATGCTGGAACATATTAAGGGACAGGGAACAATTTCTTAGTGTATTACATAAGATGCTTTTAGAATCGTAGTACTGAAATAGATGAATTTTAAGGAAAGGAAAGGATACATAGAAGACCATATATAATCAAATATAAGAATGATAATAAAGTTAGTAGAAACAAATATCCAATATGGAGCCACGGGACTTCTATTGGGCATAGAGCATCTATCGTGACTGGGAATTTGGGAGGTTGGTCATTTCACCTCCCACCGAAGAACAAAGTAAGAGAATACCCATAATAAACCTATTTATAAAGTAGAGAGAGATATTTATTCATGAATAACAAAATAATATCCCTGTAGAACATTGCAAGAGAATACTATGTAATGCAATGCAATGCTCAACAGATACAATACTCTAAGATTGTATCCAAAACTAGCAGGTGCCCGTGGCTTCGCCCACGATAATTAATTTAAAAATTAAAAATGAAGAGTATAATAATTATTAAAGCATTATATTTATAAACACTTGCACGCAAATTACAAAAACTAAACCATTAATAATTAAGAAAACAGCTAAAATTCCGGCTTCAGAGTACATTCCACGATTAGAAAGCGCCCCCCTGGGAAAACGATCTCAGATTCGATTATGCAGTTCGAAAGGAACCTGTGAAATCATAATACGTATGTGTTTCTCAACTGTTTGTTGACAGATGAATATGATGTGAATTTTATTTGATCAATTCAGTGCAATGTTCAGAAATGATATAATCTTTCAAGGGAAGGAATGGTTTGTTTGGATTTTCATTATCAGCGATATTTCAAGGGTTAAACCATCAATATTTTACAGCATGTGCCCGCGGTTTTGCCCGCCTTTATTAATTGACTCCAGGATTTTTAAGAAAATTATACTGTCAGCTTATTAAAAATGTTTGTGGTTCAGAGCTATGAAAATTGTAAGTAAAAAGAAAATTGGAATATTTGTTCATTGTGTTCATATCACTTAGGCTTTATATAATAAAGAAACGGTTTGCCTAATTTTGTACTCGTCGTGAAAGTTTACACAGCGAGAGACGAACATCGCCGAGTATAACCGATGAACTCACGAAGCGGGCGAGCGAGTGAGCACGCTATTTAGGGCATTTGAATTGTATAAGAGTAGATGTTAAATCGAGCTCTGACTAGCTCAATTGTAAACCTGTGGCACGGAATGCAGAAGGTTGTGGGTCCCAGTGTCATAGGGGTGTTTGTCCCATAATATTCTTTTGTTAAAGCATACGTTGAAACCACTGTCATCTCTGATCTATACGAATCTGAAAAGGATTTATGATGTTCCTTATGAGACTGAACTTCGAATCCGTAAGTCCTCATAACGTTTGAGAAATACCACCTTTTGAATAAAATTTAAATACTTTCTTACCTTGCTATGTTCGATGAAGCTTACCTAGTATCGCCGAGTGACTGGGCCAGGTGACTAACTCTATGTTCAGAACTAATGCTTCACCAGTGGACTATGACCGGATGAAAAATCCTGCAAAAGATAAACAAATCCTTTATTGTTTAACATTGAGTAATCACAAGGGACAACTTGTCGGGTTCCGGTGATACCCGGCAAGCAGAAAGTATAGAAACATGTCTGCTCAGAGTTGGGCTCAAAGTCGAACTCAGAATTGACTAAGAAAAATCCATGGCTTAACGTCCCGCATAATTTCGGGACTAGGCCAACCATCCGACCGTGCTTCATCATAACTAGTCAGATAGTCAGATGAAAGCGTTGGGGGGCATGTGGTCAGCATGCCAACTCCCTCGGCCGTTAATGATGGCTTACTGAATCGGAGCCGCTTCTTCAGGGCGGATCCGTCCAGTAAGGCTAACCGAGTGTCTCTGCATACGGTCGAATGTGACTGTGAGCACCCAGTTACGTTAGGGCCGGCTGAGAGTCACACTATGGATCGGATCCTACTAATGGTTTGACTCAGGGTGAGGCTAAGTAGCGAACTCAGCACCGGACTAAGCATCGCACCCAGTCTCACTCTGGGTCATTCCCACGTTCCGACGCACGCAATTCCATAGTCATGTTTTCAAAGTCAGATTCGGAGTCCAGCGAAGAGCTTGACTAAGAGACAGAATTGAAAATAAGAGTATCAGAGGGACAAATAGGGGGAATTTTATATCATGCATCTATACGAAGGGTCTGTGATACTCAACTTATACCTCCAAATCTCGCGTAGATCCACTCATTTCAACATCTTGGGAACATTTGTGGTGCCCGATATCTGGAAACAAAGAAAATGACTAATAACAAGATCTCTTTATTCCAGTTTGAATAATTTTGCACACGTCTGTGTTTATTGGGTATTTTGACTAAGTAAATGGCGATGAAGTGTCAAAATAATGCGCTACACAATATCAGAAAAGCATTGCACGTACAAGCGGAGAAATTCAAATATGTGGGAGCACTATTTACAGATTCAACTATTATTAAGGTAGAAATTAAATGTCGACTGAAATCAGGAAATGCTGTTTTATGGATTTCGCGAATTTCCATCTTTCCGTCTATCCAGTAAATAAAAAATAAACTAGGATAATATTATCCTGCCTGTTGTATTGCCTCTATTGCATCTATTGCCTTTGACTAAGTATGTACGTAAGTGCTTAATAGATACTAGTCAGTGTTTGTACCATGATATACTAAACGGCTTTGGATGTACATTTGACTCTTAAACGTAAAAGTAAGTGCAATGAAACATGAAGCCACGGGACTTGTAATCGTGCTGAGCGCGTGTTCTTGACCATTGTCTCAACTAATTCCACCTAATAAAAGTATTAAAATTCTTTATCCTAAATTACAGGTAATATGTATTCACGAATCACAGAAGCTTGTCTCTGTAGGTCATTACGTGAGAATTATATGTAATGTAGTGCAATGTTCAGTAGACCATATTCTGTTACTTGAGAATCTTATGTAATCTAATGCAATGTTGAACAGACAAAGTATTTTTGATTTATGAATACATATTTGTATCTCAAAGTTAATGTATCAATAACAGTTTAAAACCCGTCACCAGAACAATAAATAAAATCCCTCAAGATACCGTACATGACGTAGTGTGATTCAGTGAAGGAATCAATCATAGGATAGAGTTACATCTGGCGCTGTTAATCCTGCTTTCGACTAGCTCAGTTGGTAAAGCTGGGGCACTGACATATATACTCTATATGGAGGGAACTTTTAACTCTTAAGTCCCTTTATCATTAATGTTTGAGAAGTTTACATTATTTTTAATACATTCTTACATTGCTATTTTTATTGCAACTTACACAGTGTCGTTGAAGGACTGTGAGAAATAACTGAAATGCTTAGGAGTCATAGAAAAACGCGAATTCCTTCCTCGGCTACAAGCTGTTCGTTGCTAGGCAAAGTTTGGTTTCAGTTTGTCATTAGCATTGTTACTGCTTTTTGAAAGTGTGAAACATACGACATACGTTATTATTAGGTTTAAAACTATTTTATTCCATGTTACCTAACTGTGATATCTTATCATGATTATCCATTTCATAGTCGTGGCAGTCATATAGTCCAATCTTAGAAAACCAAATGTGCATTTGTTAAAGTAATGCCCTGTACTCTATGCTGGAACATATTAAGGGACAGGGAACAATTTCTTAGTGTATTACATAAGATGCTTTTAGAATCGTAGTACTGAAATAGATGAATTTTAAGGAAAGGAAAGGATACATAGAAGACCATATATAATCAAATATAAGAATGATAATAAAGTTAGTAGAAACAAATATCCAATATGGAGCCACGGGACTTCTATTGGGCATAGAGCATCTATCGTGACTGGGAATTTGGGAGGTTGGTCATTTCACCTCCCACCGAAGAACAAAGTAAGAGAATACCCATAATAAACCTATTTATAAAGTAGAGAGAGATATTTATTCATGAATAACAAAATAATATCCCTGTAGAACATTGCAAGAGAATACTATGTAATGCAATGCAATGCTCAACAGATACAATACTCTAAGATTGTATCCAAAACTAGCAGGTGCCCGTGGCTTCGCCCACGATAATTAATTTAAAAATTAAAAATGAAGAGTATAATAATTATTAAAGCATTATATTTATAAACACTTGCACGCAAATTACAAAAACTAAACCATTAATAATTAAGAAAACAGCTAAAATTCCGGCTTCAGAGTACATTCCACGATTAGAAAGCGCCCCCCTGGGAAAACGATCTCAGATTCGATTATGCAGTTCGAAAGGAACCTGTGAAATCATAATACGTATGTGTTTCTCAACTGTTTGTTGACAGATGAATATGATGTGAATTTTATTTGATCAATTCAGTGCAATGTTCAGAAATGATATAATCTTTCAAGGGAAGGAATGGTTTGTTTGGATTTTCATTATCAGCGATATTTCAAGGGTTAAACCATCAATATTTTACAGCATGTGCCCGCGGTTTTGCCCGCCTTTATTAATTGACTCCAGGATTTTTAAGAAAATTATACTGTCAGCTTATTAAAAATGTTTGTGGTTCAGAGCTATGAAAATTGTAAGTAAAAAGAAAATTGGAATATTTGTTCATTGTGTTCATATCACTTAGGCTTTATATAATAAAGAAACGGTTTGCCTAATTTTGTACTCGTCGTGAAAGTTTACACAGCGAGAGACGAACATCGCCGAGTATAACCGATGAACTCACGAAGCGGGCGAGCGAGTGAGCACGCTATTTAGGGCATTTGAATTGTATAAGAGTAGATGTTAAATCGAGCTCTGACTAGCTCAATTGTAAACCTGTGGCACGGAATGCAGAAGGTTGTGGGTCCCAGTGTCATAGGGGTGTTTGTCCCATAATATTCTTTTGTTAAAGCATACGTTGAAACCACTGTCATCTCTGATCTATACGAATCTGAAAAGGATTTATGATGTTCCTTATGAGACTGAACTTCGAATCCGTAAGTCCTCATAACGTTTGAGAAATACCACCTTTTGAATAAAATTTAAATACTTTCTTACCTTGCTATGTTCGATGAAGCTTACCTAGTATCGCCGAGTGACTGGGCCAGGTGACTAACTCTATGTTCAGAACTAATGCTTCACCAGTGGACTATGACCGGATGAAAAATCCTGCAAAAGATAAACAAATCCTTTATTGTTTAACATTGAGTAATCACAAGGGACAACTTGTCGGGTTCCGGTGATACCCGGCAAGCAGAAAGTATAGAAACATGTCTGCTCAGAGTTGGGCTCAAAGTCGAACTCAGAATTGACTAAGAAAAATCCATGGCTTAACGTCCCGCATAATTTCGGGACTAGGCCAACCATCCGACCGTGCTTCATCATAACTAGTCAGATAGTCAGATGAAAGCGTTGGGGGGCATGTGGTCAGCATGCCAACTCCCTCGGCCGTTAATGATGGCTTACTGAATCGGAGCCGCTTCTTCAGGGCGGATCCGTCCAGTAAGGCTAACCGAGTGTCTCTGCATACGGTCGAATGTGACTGTGAGCACCCAGTTACGTTAGGGCCGGCTGAGAGTCACACTATGGATCGGATCCTACTAATGGTTTGACTCAGGGTGAGGCTAAGTAGCGAACTCAGCACCGGACTAAGCATCGCACCCAGTCTCACTCTGGGTCATTCCCACGTTCCGACGCACGCAATTCCATAGTCATGTTTTCAAAGTCAGATTCGGAGTCCAGCGAAGAGCTTGACTAAGAGACAGAATTGAAAATAAGAGTATCAGAGGGACAAATAGGGGGAATTTTATATCATGCATCTATACGAAGGGTCTGTGATACTCAACTTATACCTCCAAATCTCGCGTAGATCCACTCATTTCAACATCTTGGGAACATTTGTGGTGCCCGATATCTGGAAACAAAGAAAATGACTAATAACAAGATCTCTTTATTCCAGTTTGAATAATTTTGCACACGTCTGTGTTTATTGGGTATTTTGACTAAGTAAATGGCGATGAAGTGTCAAAATAATGCGCTACACAATATCAGAAAAGCATTGCACGTACAAGCGGAGAAATTCAAATATGTGGGAGCACTATTTACAGATTCAACTATTATTAAGGTAGAAATTAAATGTCGACTGAAATCAGGAAATGCTGTTTTATGGATTTCGCGAATTTCCATCTTTCCGTCTATCCAGTAAATAAAAAATAAACTAGGATAATATTATCCTGCCTGTTGTATTGCCTCTATTGCATCTATTGCCTTTGACTAAGTATGTACGTAAGTTCCTAATAGATACTAGTCAGTGTTTGTACCATGATATACTAAACGGCTTTGGATGTACATTTGACTCTTAAACGTAAAAGTAAGTGCAATGAAACATGAAGCCACGGAACTTGTAATCGTGCTGAGCGCGTGTTCTTGACCATTGTCTCAACTAATTCCACCTAATAAAAGTATTAAAATTCTTTATCCTAAATTACAGGTAATATGTATTCACGAATCACAGAAGCTTGTCTCTGTAGGTCATTACGTGAGAATTATATGTAATGTAGTGCAATGTTCAGTAGACCATATTCTGTTACTTGAGAATCTTATGTAATCTAATGCAATGTTGAACAGACAAAGTATTTTTGATTTATGAATACATATTTGTATCTCAAAGTTAATGTATCAATAACAGTTTAAAACCCGTCACCAGAACAATAAATAAAATCCCTCAAGATACCGTACATGACGTAGTGTGATTCAGTGAAGGAATCAATCATAGGATAGAGTTACATCTGGCGCTGTTAATCCTGCTTTCGACTAGCTCAGTTGGTAAAGCTGGGGCACTGACATATATACTCTATATGGAGGGAACTTTTAACTCTTAAGTCCCTTTATCATTAATGTTTGAGAAGTTTACATTATTTTTAATACATTCTTACATTGCTATTTTTATTGCAACTTACATAGTGTCGTTGAAGGACTGTGAGAAATAACTGAAATGCTTAGGAGTCATAGAAAAACGCGAATTCCTTCCTCGGCTACAAGCTGTTCGTTGCTAGGCAAAGTTTGGTTTCAGTTTGTCATTAGCATTGTTACTGCTTTTTGAAAGTGTGAAACATACGACATACGTTATTATTAGGTTTAAAACTATTTTATTCCATGTTACCTAACTGTGATATCTTATCATGATTATCCATTTCATAGTCGTGGCAGTCATATAGTCCAATCTTAGAAAACCAAATGTGCATTTGTTAAAGTAATGCCCTGTACTCTATGCTGGAACATATTAAGGGACAGGGAACAATTTCTTAGTGTATTACATAAGATGCTTTTAGAATCGTAGTACTGAAATAGATGAATTTTAAGGAAAGGAAAGGATACATAGAAGACCATATATAATCAAATATAAGAATGATAATAAAGTTAGTAGAAACAAATATCCAATATGGAGCCACGGGACTTCTATTGGGCATAGAGCATCTATCGTGACTGGGAATTTGGGAGGTTGGTCATTTCACCTCCCACCGAAGAACAAAGTAAGAGAATACCCATAATAAACCTATTTATAAAGTAGAGAGAGATATTTATTCATGAATAACAAAATAATATCCCTGTAGAACATTGAAAGAGAATACTATGTAATGCAATGCAATGCTCAACAGATACAATACTCTAAGATTGTATCCAAAACTAGCAGGTGCCCGTGGCTTCGCCCACGATAATTAATTTAAAAATTAAAAATGAAGAGTATAATAATTATTAAAGCATTATATTTATAAACACTTGCACGCAAATTACAAAAACTAAACCATTAATAATTAAGAAAACAGCTAAAATTCCGGCTTCAGAGTACATTCCACGATTAGAAAGCGCCCCCCTGGGAAAACGATCTCAGATTCGATTATGCAGTTCGAAAGGAACCTGTGAAATCATAATACGTATGTGTTTCTCAACTGTTTGTTGACAGATGAATATGATGTGAATTTTATTTGATCAATTCAGTGCAATGTTCAGAAATGATATAATCTTTCAAGGGAAGGAATGGTTTGTTTGGATTTTCATTATCAGCGATATTTCAAGGGTTAAACCATCAATATTTTACAGCATGTGCCCGCGGTTTTGCCCGCCTTTATTAATTGACTCCAGGATTTTTAAGAAAATTATACTGTCAGCTTATTAAAAATGTTTGTGGTTCAGAGCTATGAAAATTGTAAGTAAAAAGAAAATTGGAATATTTGTTCATTGTGTTCATATCACTTAGGCTTTATATAATAAAGAAACGGTTTGCCTAATTTTGTACTCGTCGTGAAAGTTTACACAGCGAGAGACGAACATCGCCGAGTATAACCGATGAACTCACGAAGCGGGCGAGCGAGTGAGCACGCTATTTAGGGCATTTGAATTGTATAAGAGTAGATGTTAAATCGAGCTCTGACTAGCTCAATTGTAAACCTGTGGCACGGAATGCAGAAGGTTGTGGGTCCCAGTGTCATAGGGGTGTTTGTCCCATAATATTCTTTTGTTAAAGCATACGTTGAAACCACTGTCATCTCTGATCTATACGAATCTGAAAAGGATTTATGATGTTCCTTATGAGACTGAACTTCGAATCCGTAAGTCCTCATAACGTTTGAGAAATACCACCTTTTGAATAAAATTTAAATACTTTCTTACCTTGCTATGTTCGATGAAGCTTACCTAGTATCGCCGAGTGACTGGGCCAGGTGACTAACTCTATGTTCAGAACTAATGCTTCACCAGTGGACTATGACCGGATGAAAAATCCTGCAAAAGATAAACAAATCCTTTATTGTTTAACATTGAGTAATCACAAGGGACAACTTGTCGGGTTCCGGTGATACCCGGCAAGCAGAAAGTATAGAAACATGTCTGCTCAGAGTTGGGCTCAAAGTCGAACTCAGAATTGACTAAGAAAAATCCATGGCTTAACGTCCCGCATAATTTCGGGACTAGGCCAACCATCCGACCGTGCTTCATCATAACTAGTCAGATAGTCAGATGAAAGCGTTGGGGGGCATGTGGTCAGCATGCCAACTCCCTCGGCCGTTAATGATGGCTTACTGAATCGGAGCCGCTTCTTCAGGGCGGATCCGTCCAGTAAGGCTAACCGAGTGTCTCTGCATACGGTCGAATGTGACTGTGAGCACCCAGTTACGTTAGGGCCGGCTGAGAGTCACACTATGGATCGGATCCTACTAATGGTTTGACTCAGGGTGAGGCTAAGTAGCGAACTCAGCACCGGACTAAGCATCGCACCCAGTCTCACTCTGGGTCATTCCCACGTTCCGACGCACGCAATTCCATAGTCATGTTTTCAAAGTCAGATTCGGAGTCCAGCGAAGAGCTTGACTAAGAGACAGAATTGAAAATAAGAGTATCAGAGGGACAAATAGGGGGAATTTTATATCATGCATCTATACGAAGGGTCTGTGATACTCAACTTATACCTCCAAATCTCGCGTAGATCCACTCATTTCAACATCTTGGGAACATTTGTGGTGCCCGATATCTGGAAACAAAGAAAATGACTAATAACAAGATCTCTTTATTCCAGTTTGAATAATTTTGCACACGTCTGTGTTTATTGGGTATTTTGACTAAGTAAATGGCGATGAAGTGTCAAAATAATGCGCTACACAATATCAGAAAAGCATTGCACGTACAAGCGGAGAAATTCAAATATGTGGGAGCACTATTTACAGATTCAACTATTATTAAGGTAGAAATTAAATGTCGACTGAAATCAGGAAATGCTGTTTTATGGATTTCGCGAATTTCCATCTTTCCGTCTATCCAGTAAATAAAAAATAAACTAGGATAATATTATCCTGCCTGTTGTATTGCCTCTATTGCATCTATTGCCTTTGACTAAGTATGTACGTAAGTGCTTAATAGATACTAGTCAGTGTTTGTACCATGATATACTAAACGGCTTTGGATGTACATTTGACTCTTAAACGTAAAAGTAAGTGCAATGAAACATGAAGCCACGGGACTTGTAATCGTGCTGAGCGCGTGTTCTTGACCATTGTCTCAACTAATTCCACCTAATAAAAGTATTAAAATTCTTTATCCTAAATTACAGGTAATATGTATTCACGAATCACAGAAGCTTGTCTCTGTAGGTCATTACGTGAGAATTATATGTAATGTAGTGCAATGTTCAGTAGACCATATTCTGTTACTTGAGAATCTTATGTAATCTAATGCAATGTTGAACAGACAAAGTATTTTTGATTTATGAATACATATTTGTATCTCAAAGTTAATGTATCAATAACAGTTTAAAACCCGTCACCAGAACAATAAATAAAATCCCTCAAGATACCGTACATGACGTAGTGTGATTCAGTGAAGGAATCAATCATAGGATAGAGTTACATCTGGCGCTGTTAATCCTGCTTTCGACTAGCTCAGTTGGTAAAGCTGGGGCACTGACATATATACTCTATATGGAGGGAACTTTTAACTCTTACGTCCCTTTATCATTAATGTTTGAGAAGTTTACATTATTTTTAATACATTCTTACATTGCTATTTTTATTGCAACTTACACAGTGTCGTTGAAGGACTGTGAGAAATAACTGAAATGCTTAGGAGTCATAGAAAAACGCGAATTCCTTCCTCGGCTACAAGCTGTTCGTTGCTAGGCAAAGTTTGGTTTCAGTTTGTCATTAGCATTGTTACTGCTTTTTGAAAGTGTGAAACATACGACATACGTTATTATTAGGTTTAAAACTATTTTATTCCATGTTACCTAACTGTGATATCTTATCATGATTATCCATTTCATAGTCGTGGCAGTCATATAGTCCAATCTTAGAAAACCAAATGTGCATTTGTTAAAGTAATGCCCTGTACTCTATGCTGGAACATATTAAGGGACAGGGAACAATTTCTTAGTGTATTACATAAGATGCTTTTAGAATCGTAGTACTGAAATAGATGAATTTTAAGGAAAGGAAAGGATACATAGAAGACCATATATAATCAAATATAAGAATGATAATAAAGTTAGTAGAAACAAATATCCAATATGGAGCCACGGGACTTCTATTGGGCATAGAGCATCTATCGTGACTGGGAATTTGGGAGGTTGGTCATTTCACCTCCCACCGAAGAACAAAGTAAGAGAATACCCATAATAAACCTATTTATAAAGTAGAGAGAGATATTTATTCATGAATAACAAAATAATATCCCTGTAGAACATTGCAAGAGAATACTATGTAATGCAATGCAATGCTCAACAGATACAATACTCTAAGATTGTATCCAAAACTAGCAGGTGCCCGTGGCTTCGCCCACGATAATTAATTTAAAAATTAAAAATGAAGAGTATAATAATTATTAAAGCATTATATTTATAAACACTTGCACGCAAATTACAAAAACTAAACCATTAATAATTAAGAAAACAGCTAAAATTCCGGCTTCAGAGTACATTCCACGATTAGAAAGCGCCCCCCTGGGAAAACGATCTCAGATTCGATTATGCAGTTCGAAAGGAACCTGTGAAATCATAATACGTATGTGTTTCTCAACTGTTTGTTGACAGATGAATATGATGTGAATTTTATTTGATCAATTCAGTGCAATGTTCAGAAATTATATAATCTTTCAAGGGAAGGAATGGTTTGTTTGGATTTTCATTATCAGCGATATTTCAAGGGTTAAACCATCAATATTTTACAGCATGTGCCCGCGGTTTTGCCCGCCTTTATTAATTGACTCCAGGATTTTTAAGAAAATTATACTGTCAGCTTATTAAAAATGTTTGTGGTTCCGAGCTATGAAAATTGTAAGTAAAAAGAAAATTGGAATATTTGTTCATTGTGTTCATATCACTTAGGCTTTATATAATAAAGAAACGGTTTGCCTAATTTTGTACTCGTCGTGAAAGTTTACACAGCGAGAGACGAACATCGCCGAGTATAACCGATGAACTCACGAAGCGGGCGAGCGAGTGAGCACGCTATTTAGGGCATTTGAATTGTATAAGAGTAGATGTTAAATCGAGCTCTGACTAGCTCAATTGTAAACCTGTGGCACGGAATGCAGAAGGTTGTGGGTCCCAGTGTCATAGGGGTGTTTGTCCCATAATATTCTTTTGTTAAAGCATACGTTGAAACCACTGTCATCTCTGATCTATACGAATCTGAAAAGGATTTATGATGTTCCTTATGAGACTGAACTTCGAATCCGTAAGTCCTCATAACGTTTGAGAAATACCACCTTTTGAATAAAATTTAAATACTTTCTTACCTTGCTATGTTCGATGAAGCTTACCTAGTATCGCCGAGTGACTGGGCCAGGTGACTAACTCTATGTTCAGAACTAATGCTTCACCAGTGGACTATGACCGGATGAAAAATCCTGCAAAAGATAAACAAATCCTTTATTGTTTAACATTGAGTAATCACAAGGGACAACTTGTCGGGTTCCGGTGATACCCGGCAAGCAGAAAGTATAGAAACATGTCTGCTCAGAGTTGGGCTCAAAGTCGAACTCAGAATTGACTAAGAAAAATCCATGGCTTAACGTCCCGCATAATTTCGGGACTAGGCCAACCATCCGACCGTGCTTCATCATAACTAGTCAGATAGTCAGATGAAAGCGTTGGGGGGCATGTGGTCAGCATGCCAACTCCCTCGGCCGTTAATGATGGCTTACTGAATCGGAGCCGCTTCTTCAGGGCGGATCCGTCCAGTAAGGCTAACCGAGTGTCTCTGCATACGGTCGAATGTGACTGTGAGCACCCAGTTACGTTAGGGCCGGCTGAGAGTCACACTATGGATCGGATCCTACTAATGGTTTGACTCAGGGTGAGGCTAAGTAGCGAACTCAGCACCGGACTAAGCATCGCACCCAGTCTCACTCTGGGTCATTCCCACGTTCCGACGCACGCAATTCCATAGTCATGTTTTCAAAGTCAGATTCGGAGTCCAGCGAAGAGCTTGACTAAGAGACAGAATTGAAAATAAGAGTATCAGAGGAACAAATAGAGGGAAGTGTATATCATGCATCTATACGAATGGTCTGTGATACTCAACTTATACCTCCAAATCTCGCGTAGATCCACTCATTTCAACATCTTGGGAACATTTGTGGTGCCCGATATCTGGAAACAAAGAAAATGACTAATAACAAGATCTCTTTATTCCAGTTTGAACAATTTTGCACACGTCTGTGTTTATTGGGTATTTTGACTAAGTAAATGGCGATGAAGTGTCAAAATAATGCGCTACACAATATCAGAAAAGCATTGCACGTACAAGCGGAGAAATTCAAATATGTGGGAGCACTATTTACAGATTCAACTATTATTAAGGTAGAAATTAAATGTCGACTGAAATCAGGAAATGCTGTTTTATGGATTTCGCGAATTTCCATCTTTCCGTCTATCCAGTAAATAAAAAATAAACTAGGATAATATTATCCTGCCTGTTGTATTGCCTCTATTGCATCTATTGCCTTTGACTAAGTATGTACGTAAGTGCTTAATAGATACTAGTCAGTGTTTGTACCATGATATACTAAACGGCTTTGGATGTACATTTGACTCTTAAACGTAAAAGTAAGTGCAATGAAACATGAAGCCACGGGACTTGTAATCGTGCTGAGCGCGTGTTCTTGACCATTGTCTCAACTAATTCCACCTAATAAAAGTATTAAAATTCTTTATCCTAAATTACAGGTAATATGTATTCACGAATCACAGAAGCTTGTCTCTGTAGGTCATTACGTGAGAATTATATGTAATGTAGTGCAATGTTCAGTAGACCATATTCTGTTACTTGAGAATCTTATGTAATCTAATGCAATGTTGAACAGACAAAGTATTTTTGATTTATGAATACATATTTGTATCTCAAAGTTAATGTATCAATAACAGTTTAAAACCCGTCACCAGAACAATAAATAAAATCCCTCAAGATACCGTACATGACGTAGTGTGATTCAGTGAAGGAATCAATCATAGGATAGAGTTACATCTGGCGCTGTTAATCCTGCTTTCGACTAGCTCAGTTGGTAAAGCTGGGGCACTGACATATATACTCTATATGGAGGGAACTTTTAATTCTTAAGTCCCTTTATCATTAATGTTTGAGAAGTTTACATTATTTTTAATACATTCTTACATTGCTATTTTTATTGCAACTTACACAGTGTCGTTGAAGGACTGTGAGAAATAACTGAAATGCTTAGGAGTCATAGAAAAACGCGAATTCCTTCCTCGGCTACAAGCTGTTCGTTGCTAGGCAAAGTTTGGTTTCAGTTTGTCATTAGCATTGTTACTGCTTTTTGAAAGTGTGAAACATACGACATACGTTATTATTAGGTTTAAAACTATTTTATTCCATGTTACCTAACTGTGATATCTTATCATGATTATCCATTTCATAGTCGTGGCAGTCATATAGTCCAATCTTAGAAAACCAAATGTGCATTTGTTAAAGTAATGCCCTGTACTCTATGCTGGAACATATTAAGGGACAGGGAACAATTTCTTAGTGTATTACATAAGATGCTTTTAGAATCGTAGTACTGAAATAGATGAATTTTAAGGAAAGGAAAGGATACATAGAAGACCATATATAATCAAATATAAGAATGATAATAAAGTTAGTAGAAACAAATATCCAATATGGAGCCACGGGACTTCTATTGGGCATAGAGCATCTATCGTGACTGGGAATTTGGGAGGTTGGTCATTTCACCTCCCACCGAAGAACAAAGTAAGAGAATACCCATAATAAACCTATTTATAAAGTAGAGAGAGATATTTATTCATGAATAACAAAATAATATCCCTGTAGAACATTGCAAGAGAATACTATGTAATGCAATGCAATGCTCAACAGATACAATACTCTAAGATTGTATCCAAAACTAGCAGGTGCCCGTGGCTTCGCCCACGATAATTAATTTAAAAATTAAAAATGAAGAGTATAATAATTATTAAAGCATTATATTTATAAACACTTGCACGCAAATTACAAAAACTAAACCATTAATAATTAAGAAAACAGCTAAAATTCCGGCTTCAGAGTACATTCCACGATTAGAAAGCGCCCCCCTGGGAAAACGATCTCAGATTCGATTATGCAGTTCGAAAGGAACCTGTGAAATCATAATACGTATGTGTTTCTCAACTGTTTGTTGACAGATGAATATGATGTGAATTTTATTTGATCAATTCAGTGCAATGTTCAGAAATGATATAATCTTTCAAGGGAAGGAATGGTTTGTTTGGATTTTCATTATCAGCGATATTTCAAGGGTTAAACCATCAATATTTTACAGCATGTGCCCGCGGTTTTGCCCGCCTTTATTAATTGACTCCAGGATTTTTAAGAAAATTATACTGTCAGCTTATTAAAAATGTTTGTGGTTCAGAGCTATGAAAATTGTAAGTAAAAAGAAAATTGGAATATTTGTTCATTGTGTTCATATCACTTAGGCTTTATATAATAAAGAAACGGTTTGCCTAATTTTGTACTCGTCGTGAAAGTTTACACAGCGAGAGACGAACATCGCCGAGTATAACCGATGAACTCACGAAGCGGGCGAGCGAGTGAGCACGCTATTTAGGGCATTTGAATTGTATAAGAGTAGATGTTAAATCGAGCTCTGACTAGCTCAATTGTAAACCTGTGGCACGGAATGCAGAAGGTTGTGGGTCCCAGTGTCATAGGGGTGTTTGTCCCATAATATTCTTTTGTTAAAGCATACGTTGAAACCACTGTCATCTCTGATCTATACGAATCTGAAAAGGATTTATGATGTTCCTTATGAGACTGAACTTCGAATCCGTAAGTCCTCATAACGTTTGAGAAATACCACCTTTTGAATAAAATTTAAATACTTTCTTACCTTGCTATGTTCGATGAAGCTTACCTAGTATCGCCGAGTGACTGGGCCAGGTGACTAACTCTATGTTCAGAACTAATGCTTCACCAGTGGACTATGACCGGATGAAAAATCCTGCAAAAGATAAACAAATCCTTTATTGTTTAACATTGAGTAATCACAAGGGACAACTTGTCGGGTTCCGGTGATACCCGGCAAGCAGAAAGTATAGAAACATGTCTGCTCAGAGTTGGGCTCAAAGTCGAACTCAGAATTGACTAAGAAAAATCCATGGCTTAACGTCCCGCATAATTTCGGGACTAGGCCAACCATCCGACCGTGCTTCATCATAACTAGTCAGATAGTCAGATGAAAGCGTTGGGGGGCATGTGGTCAGCATGCCAACTCCCTCGGCCGTTAATGATGGCTTACTGAATCGGAGCCGCTTCTTCAGGGCGGATCCGTCCAGTAAGGCTAACCGAGTGTCTCTGCATACGGTCGAATGTGACTGTGAGCACCCAGTTACGTTAGGGCCGGCTGAGAGTCACACTATGGATCGGATCCTACTAATGGTTTGACTCAGGGTGAGGCTAAGTAGCGAACTCAGCACCGGACTAAGCATCGCACCCAGTCTCACTCTGGGTCATTCCCACGTTCCGACGCACGCAATTCCATAGTCATGTTTTCAAAGTCAGATTCGGAGTCCAGCGAAGAGCTTGACTAAGAGACAGAATTGAAAATAAGAGTATCAGAGGGACAAATAGGGGGAATTTTATATCATGCATCTATACGAAGGGTCTGTGATACTCAACTTATACCTCCAAATCTCGCGTAGATCCACTCATTTCAACATCTTGGGAACATTTGTGGTGCCCGATATCTGGAAACAAAGAAAATGACTAATAACAAGATCTCTTTATTCCAGTTTGAATAATTTTGCACACGTCTGTGTTTATTGGGTATTTTGACTAAGTAAATGGCGATGAAGTGTCAAAATAATGCGATACACAATATCAGAAAAGCATTGCACGTACAAGCGGAGAAATTCAAATATGTGGGAGCACTATTTACAGATTCAACTATTATTAAGGTAGAAATTAAATGTCGACTGAAATCAGGAAATGCTGTTTTATGGATTTCGCGAATTTCCATCTTTCCGTCTATCCAGTAAATAAAAAATAAACTAGGATAATATTATCCTGCCTGTTGTATTACCTCTATTGCATCTATTGCCTTTGACTAAGTATGTACGTAAGTGCTTAATAGATACTAGTCAGTGTTTGTACCATGATATACTAAACGGCTTTGGATGTACATTTGACTCTTAAACGTAAAAGTAAGTGCAATGAAACATGAAGCCACGGAACTTGTAATCGTGCTGAGCGCGTGTTCTTGACCATTGTCTCAACTAATTCCACCTAATAAAAGTATTAAAATTCTTTATCCTAAATTACAGGTAATATGTATTCACGAATCACAGAAGCTTGTCTCTGTAGGTCATTACGTGAGAATTATATGTAATGTAGTGCAATGTTCAGTAGACCATATTCTGTTACTTGAGAATCTTATGTAATCTAATGCAATGTTGAACAGACAAAGTATTTTTGATTTATGAATACATATTTGTATCTCAAAGTTAATGTATCAATAACAGTTTAAAACCCGTCACCAGAACAATAAATAAAATCCCTCAAGATACCGTACATGACGTAGTGTGATTCAGTGAAGGAATCAATCATAGGATAGAGTTACATCTGGCGCTGTTAATCCTGCTTTCGACTAGCTCAGTTGGTAAAGCTGGGGCACTGACATATATACTCTATATGGAGGGAACTTTTAATTCTTAAGTCCCTTTATCATTAATGTTTGAGAAGTTTACATTATTTTTAATACATTCTTACATTGCTATTTTTATTGCAACTTACATAGTGTCGTTGAAGGACTGTGAGAAATAACTGAAATGCTTAGGAGTCATAGAAAAACGCGAATTCCTTCCTCGGCTACAAGCTGTTCGTTGCTAGGCAAAGTTTGGTTTCAGTTTGTCATTAGCATTGTTACTGCTTTTTGAAAGTGTGAAACATACGACATACGTTATTATTAGGTTTAAAACTATTTTATTCCATGTTACCTAACTGTGATATCTTATCATGATTATCCATTTCATAGTCGTGGCAGTCATATAGTCCAATCTTAGAAAACCAAATGTGCATTTGTTAAAGTAATGCCCTGTACTCTATGCTGGAACATATTAAGGGACAGGGAACAATTTCTTAGTGTATTACATAAGATGCTTTTAGAATCGTAGTACTGAAATAGATGAATTTTAAGGAAAGGAAAGGATACATAGAAGACCATATATAATCAAATATAAGAATGATAATAAAGTTAGTAGAAACAAATATCCAATATGGAGCCACGGGACTTCTATTGGGCATAGAGCATCTATCGTGACTGGGAATTTGGGAGGTTGGTCATTTCACCTCCCACCGAAGAACAAAGTAAGAGAATACCCATAATAAACCTATTTATAAAGTAGAGAGAGATATTTATTCATGAATAACAAAATAATATCCCTGTAGAACATTGCAAGAGAATACTATGTAATGCAATGCAATGCTCAACAGATACAATACTCTAAGATTGTATCCAAAACTAGCAGGTGCCCGTGGCTTCGCCCACGATAATTAATTTAAAAATTAAAAATGAAGAGTATAATAATTATTAAAGCATTATATTTATAAACACTTGCACGCAAATTACAAAAACTAAACCATTAATAATTAAGAAAACAGCTAAAATTCCGGCTTCAGAGTACATTCCACGATTAGAAAGCGCCCCCCTGGGAAAACGATCTCAGATTCGATTATGCAGTTCGAAAGGAACCTGTGAAATCATAATACGTATGTGTTTCTCAACTGTTTGTTGACAGATGAATATGATGTGAATTTTATTTGATCAATTCAGTGCAATGTTCAGAAATGATATAATCTTTCAAGGGAAGGAATGGTTTGTTTGGATTTTCATTATCAGCGATATTTCAAGGGTTAAACCATCAATATTTTACAGCATGTGCCCGCGGTTTTGCCCGCCTTTATTAATTGACTCCAGGATTTTTAAGAAAATTATACTGTCAGCTTATTAAAAATGTTTGTGGTTCAGAGCTATGAAAATTGTAAGTAAAAAGAAAATTGGAATATTTGTTCATTGTGTTCATATCACTTAGGCTTTATATAATAAAGAAACGGTTTGCCTAATTTTGTACTCGTCGTGAAAGTTTACACAGCGAGAGACGAACATCGCCGAGTATAACCGATGAACTCACGAAGCGGGCGAGCGAGTGAGCACGCTATTTAGGGCATTTGAATTGTATAAGAGTAGATGTTAAATCGAGCTCTGACTAGCTCAATTGTAAACCTGTGGCACGGAATGCAGAAGGTTGTGGGTCCCAGTGTCATAGGGGTGTTTGTCCCATAATATTCTTTTGTTAAAGCATACGTTGAAACCACTGTCATCTCTGATCTATACGAATCTGAAAAGGATTTATGATGTTCCTTATGAGACTGAACTTCGAATCCGTAAGTCCTCATAACGTTTGAGAAATACCACCTTTTGAATAAAATTTAAATACTTTCTTACCTTGCTATGTTCGATGAAGCTTACCTAGTATCGCCGAGTGACTGGGCCAGGTGACTAACTCTATGTTCAGAACTAATGCTTCACCAGTGGACTATGACCGGATGAAAAATCCTGCAAAAGATAAACAAATCCTTTATTGTTTAACATTGAGTAATCACAAGGGACAACTTGTCGGGTTCCGGTGATACCCGGCAAGCAGAAAGTATAGAAACATGTCTGCTCAGAGTTGGGCTCAAAGTCGAACTCAGAATTGACTAAGAAAAATCCATGGCTTAACGTCCCGCATAATTTCGGGACTAGGCCAACCATCCGACCGTGCTTCATCATAACTAGTCAGATAGTCAGATGAAAGCGTTGGGGGGCATGTGGTCAGCATGCCAACTCCCTCGGCCGTTAATGATGGCTTACTGAATCGGAGCCGCTTCTTCAGGGCGGATCCGTCCAGTAAGGCTAACCGAGTGTCTCTGCATACGGTCGAATGTGACTGTGAGCACCCAGTTACGTTAGGGCCGGCTGAGAGTCACACTATGGATCGGATCCTACTAATGGTTTGACTCAGGGTGAGGCTAAGTAGCGAACTCAGCACCGGACTAAGCATCGCACCCAGTCTCACTCTGGGTCATTCCCACGTTCCGACGCACGCAATTCCATAGTCATGTTTTCAAAGTCAGATTCGGAGTCCAGCGAAGAGCTTGACTAAGAGACAGAATTGAAAATAAGAGTATCAGAGGGACAAATAGGGGGAATTTTATATCATGCATCTATACGAAGGGTCTGTGATACTCAACTTATACCTCCAAATCTCGCGTAGATCCACTCATTTCAACATCTTGGGAACATTTGTGGTGCCCGATATCTGGAAACAAAGAAAATGACTAATAACAAGATCTCTTTATTCCAGTTTGAATAATTTTGCACACGTCTGTGTTTATTGGGTATTTTGACTAAGTAAATGGCGATGAAGTGTCAAAATAATGCGCTACACAATATCAGAAAAGCATTGCACGTACAAGCGGAGAAATTCAAATATGTGGGAGCACTATTTACAGATTCAACTATTATTAAGGTAGAAATTAAATGTCGACTGAAATCAGGAAATGCTGTTTTATGGATTTCGCGAATTTCCATCTTTCCGTCTATCCAGTAAATAAAAAATAAACTAGGATAATATTATCCTGCCTGTTGTATTGCCTCTATTGCATCTATTGCCTTTGACTAAGTATGTACGTAAGTGCTTAATAGATACTAGTCAGTGTTTGTACCATGATATACTAAACGGCTTTGGATGTACATTTGACTCTTAAACGTAAAAGTAAGTGCAATGAAACATGAAGCCACGGAACTTGTAATCGTGCTGAGCGCGTGTTCTTGACCATTGTCTCAACTAATTCCACCTAATAAAAGTATTAAAATTCTTTATCCTAAATTACAGGTAATATGTATTCACGAATCACAGAAGCTTGTCTCTGTAGGTCATTACGTGAGAATTATATGTAATGTAGTGCAATGTTCAGTAGACCATATTCTGTTACTTGAGAATCTTATGTAATCTAATGCAATGTTGAACAGACAAAGTATTTTTGATTTATGAATACATATTTGTATCTCAAAGTTAATGTATCAATAACAGTTTAAAACCCGTCACCAGAACAATAAATAAAATCCCTCAAGATACCGTACATGACGTAGTGTGATTCAGTGAAGGAATCAATCATAGGATAGAGTTACATCTGGCGCTGTTAATCCTGCTTTCGACTAGCTCAGTTGGTAAAGCTGGGGCACTGACATATATACTCTATATGGAGGGAACTTTTAATTCTTAAGTCCCTTTATCATTAATGTTTGAGAAGTTTACATTATTTTTAATACATTCTTACATTGCTATTTTTATTGCAACTTACATAGTGTCGTTGAAGGACTGTGAGAAATAACTGAAATGCTTAGGAGTCATAGAAAAACGCGAATTCCTTCCTCGGCTACAAGCTGTTCGTTGCTAGGCAAAGTTTGGTTTCAGTTTGTCATTAGCATTGTTACTGCTTTTTGAAAGTGTGAAACATACGACATACGTTATTATTAGGTTTAAAACTATTTTATTCCATGTTACCTAACTGTGATATCTTATCATGATTATCCATTTCATAGTCGTGGCAGTCATATAGTCCAATCTTAGAAAACCAAATGTGCATTTGTTAAAGTAATGCCCTGTACTCTATGCTGGAACATATTAAGGGACAGGGAACAATTTCTTAGTGTATTACATAAGATGCTTTTAGAATCGTAGTACTGAAATAGATGAATTTTAAGGAAAGGAAAGGATACATAGAAGACCATATATAATCAAATATAAGAATGATAATAAAGTTAGTAGAAACAAATATCCAATATGGAGCCACGGGACTTCTATTGGGCATAGAGCATCTATCGTGACTGGGAATTTGGGAGGTTGGTCATTTCACCTCCCACCGAAGAACAAAGTAAGAGAATACCCATAATAAACCTATTTATAAAGTAGAGAGAGATATTTATTCATGAATAACAAAATAATATCCCTGTAGAACATTGCAAGAGAATACTATGTAATGCAATGCAATGCTCAACAGATACAATACTCTAAGATTGTATCCAAAACTAGCAGGTGCCCGTGGCTTCGCCCACGATAATTAATTTAAAAATTAAAAATGAAGAGTATAATAATTATTAAAGCATTATATTTATAAACACTTGCACGCAAATTACAAAAACTAAACCATTAATAATTAAGAAAACAGCTAAAATTCCGGCTTCAGAGTACATTCCACGATTAGAAAGCGCCCCCCTGGGAAAACGATCTCAGATTCGATTATGCAGTTCGAAAGGAACCTGTGAAATCATAATACGTATGTGTTTCTCAACTGTTTGTTGACAGATGAATATGATGTGAATTTTATTTGATCAATTCAGTGCAATGTTCAGAAATGATATAATCTTTCAAGGGAAGGAATGGTTTGTTTGGATTTTCATTATCAGCGATATTTCAAGGGTTAAACCATCAATATTTTACAGCATGTGCCCGCGGTTTTGCCCGCCTTTATTAATTGACTCCAGGATTTTTAAGAAAATTATACTGTCAGCTTATTAAAAATGTTTGTGGTTCAGAGCTATGAAAATTGTAAGTAAAAAGAAAATTGGAATATTTGTTCATTGTGTTCATATCACTTAGGCTTTATATAATAAAGAAACGGTTTGCCTAATTTTGTACTCGTCGTGAAAGTTTACACAGCGAGAGACGAACATCGCCGAGTATAACCGATGAACTCACGAAGCGGGCGAGCGAGTGAGCACGCTATTTAGGGCATTTGAATTGTATAAGAGTAGATGTTAAATCGAGCTCTGACTAGCTCAATTGTAAACCTGTGGCACGGAATGCAGAAGGTTGTGGGTCCCAGTGTCATAGGGGTGTTTGTCCCATAATATTCTTTTGTTAAAGCATACGTTGAAACCACTGTCATCTCTGATCTATACGAATCTGAAAAGGATTTATGATGTTCCTTATGAGACTGAACTTCGAATCCGTAAGTCCTCATAACGTTTGAGAAATACCACCTTTTGAATAAAATTTAAATACTTTCTTACCTTGCTATGTTCGATGAAGCTTACCTAGTATCGCCGAGTGACTGGGCCAGGTGACTAACTCTATGTTCAGAACTAATGCTTCACCAGTGGACTATGACCGGATGAAAAATCCTGCAAAAGATAAACAAATCCTTTATTGTTTAACATTGAGTAATCACAAGGGACAACTTGTCGGGTTCCGGTGATACCCGGCAAGCAGAAAGTATAGAAACATGTCTGCTCAGAGTTGGGCTCAAAGTCGAACTCAGAATTGACTAAGAAAAATCCATGGCTTAACGTCCCGCATAATTTCGGGACTAGGCCAACCATCCGACCGTGCTTCATCATAACTAGTCAGATAGTCAGATGAAAGCGTTGGGGGGCATGTGGTCAGCATGCCAACTCCCTCGGCCGTTAATGATGGCTTACTGAATCGGAGCCGCTTCTTCAGGGCGGATCCGTCCAGTAAGGCTAACCGAGTGTCTCTGCATACGGTCGAATGTGACTGTGAGCACCCAGTTACGTTAGGGCCGGCTGAGAGTCACACTATGGATCGGATCCTACTAATGGTTTGACTCAGGGTGAGGCTAAGTAGCGAACTCAGCACCGGACTAAGCATCGCACCCAGTCTCACTCTGGGTCATTCCCACGTTCCGACGCACGCAATTCCATAGTCATGTTTTCAAAGTCAGATTCGGAGTCCAGCGAAGAGCTTGACTAAGAGACAGAATTGAAAATAAGAGTATCAGAGGGACAAATAGGGGGAATTTTATATCATGCATCTATACGAAGGGTCTGTGATACTCAACTTATACCTCCAAATCTCGCGTAGATCCACTCATTTCAACATCTTGGGAACATTTGTGGTGCCCGATATCTGGAAACAAAGAAAATGACTAATAACAAGATCTCTTTATTCCAGTTTGAATAATTTTGCACACGTCTGTGTTTATTGGGTATTTTGACTAAGTAAATGGCGATGAAGTGTCAAAATAATGCGCTACACAATATCAGAAAAGCATTGCACGTACAAGCGGAGAAATTCAAATATGTGGGAGCACTATTTACAGATTCAACTATTATTAAGGTAGAAATTAAATGTCGACTGAAATCAGGAAATGCTGTTTTATGGATTTCGCGAATTTCCATCTTTCCGTCTATCCAGTAAATAAAAAATAAACTAGGATAATATTATCCTGCCTGTTGTATTGCCTCTATTGCATCTATTGCCTTTGACTAAGTATGTACGTAAGTGCTTAATAGATACTAGTCAGTGTTTGTACCATGATATACTAAACGGCTTTGGATGTACATTTGACTCTTAAACGTAAAAGTAAGTGCAATGAAACATGAAGCCACGGGACTTGTAATCGTGCTGAGCGCGTGTTCTTGACCATTGTCTCAACTAATTCCACCTAATAAAAGTATTAAAATTCTTTATCCTAAATTACAGGTAATATGTATTCACGAATCACAGAAGCTTGTCTCTGTAGGTCATTACGTGAGAATTATATGTAATGTAGTGCAATGTTCAGTAGACCATATTCTGTTACTTGAGAATCTTATGTAATCTAATGCAATGTTGAACAGACAAAGTATTTTTGATTTATGAATACATATTTGTATCTCAAAGTTAATGTATCAATAACAGTTTAAAACCCGTCACCAGAACAATAAATAAAATCCCTCAAGATACCGTACATGACGTAGTGTGATTCAGTGAAGGAATCAATCATAGGATAGAGTTACATCTGGCGCTGTTAATCCTGCTTTCGACTAGCTCAGTTGGTAAAGCTGGGGCACTGACATATATACTCTATATGGAGGGAACTTTTAATTCTTAAGTCCCTTTATCATTAATGTTTGAGAAGTTTACATTATTTTTAATACATTCTTACATTGCTATTTTTATTGCAACTTACATAGTGTCGTTGAAGGACTGTGAGAAATAACTGAAATGCTTAGGAGTCATAGAAAAACGCGAATTCCTTCCTCGGCTACAAGCTGTTCGTTGCTAGGCAAAGTTTGGTTTCAGTTTGTCATTAGCATTGTTACTGCTTTTTGAAAGTGTGAAACATACGACATACGTTATTATTAGGTTTAAAACTATTTTATTCCATGTTACCTAACTGTGATATCTTATCATGATTATCCATTTCATAGTCGTGGCAGTCATATAGTCCAATCTTAGAAAACCAAATGTGCATTTGTTAAAGTAATGCCCTGTACTCTATGCTGGAACATATTAAGGGACAGGGAACAATTTCTTAGTGTATTACATAAGATGCTTTTAGAATCGTAGTACTGAAATAGATGAATTTTAAGGAAAGGAAAGGATACATAGAAGACCATATATAATCAAATATAAGAATGATAATAAAGTTAGTAGAAACAAATATCCAATATGGAGCCACGGGACTTCTATTGGGCATAGAGCATCTATCGTGACTGGGAATTTGGGAGGTTGGTCATTTCACCTCCCACCGAAGAACAAAGTAAGAGAATACCCATAATAAACCTATTTATAAAGTAGAGAGAGATATTTATTCATGAATAACAAAATAATATCCCTGTAGAACATTGCAAGAGAATACTATGTAATGCAATGCAATGCTCAACAGATACAATACTCTAAGATTGTATCCAAAACTAGCAGGTGCCCGTGGCTTCGCCCACGATAATTAATTTAAAAATGAAAAATGAAGAGTATAATAATTATTAAAGCATTATATTTATAAACACTTGCACGCAAATTACAAAAACTAAACCATTAATAATTAAGGAAACAGCTAAAATTCCGGCTTCAGAGTACATTCCACGATTAGAAAGCGCCCCCCTGGGAAAACGATCTCAGATTAGATTATGCAGTTCGAAAGGAACCTGTGAAATCATAATACGTATGTGTTTCTCAACTGTTTGTTGACAGATGAATATGATGTGAATTTTATTTGATCAATTCAGTGCAATGTTCAGAAATGATATAATCTTTCAAGGGAAGGAATGGTTTGTTTGGATTTTCATTATCAGCGATATTTCAAGGGTTAAACCATCAATATTTTACAGCATGTGCCCGCGGTTTTGCCCGCCTTTATTAATTGACTCCAGGATTTTTAAGAAAATTATACTGTCAGCTTATTAAAAATGTTTGTGGTTCAGAGCTATGAAAATTGTAAGTAAAAAGAAAATTGGAATATTTGTTCATTGTGTTCATATCACTTAGGCTTTATATAATAAAGAAACGGTTTGCCTAATTTTGTACTCGTCGTGAAAGTTTACACAGCGAGAGACGAACATCGCCGAGTATAACCGATGAACTCACGAAGCGGGCGAGCGAGTGAGCACGCTATTTAGGGCATTTGAATTGTATAAGAGTAGATGTTAAATCGAGCTCTGACTAGCTCAATTGTAAACCTGTGGCACGGAATGCAGAAGGTTGTGGGTCCCAGTGTCATAGGGGTGTTTGTCCCATAATATTCTTTTGTTAAAGCATACGTTGAAACCACTGTCATCTCTGATCTATACGAATCTGAAAAGGATTTATGATGTTCCTTATGAGACTGAACTTCGAATCCGTAAGTCCTCATAACGTTTGAGAAATACCACCTTTTGAATAAAATTTAAATAATTTCTTACCTTGCTATGTTCGATGAAGCTTACCTAGTATCGCCGAGTGACTGGGCCAGATGACTAACTCTATGTTCAGAACTAATGCTTCACCAGTGGACTATGACCGGATGAAAAATCCTGCAAAAGATAAACAAATCCTTTATTGTTTAACATTGAGTAATCACAAGGGACAACTTGTCGGGTTCCGGTGATACCCGGCAAGCAGAAAGTATAGAAACATGTCTGCTCAGAGTTGGGCTCAAAGTCGAACTCAGAATTGACTAAGAAAAATCCATGGCTTAACGTCCCGCATAATTTCGGGACTAGGCCAACCATCCGACCGTGCTTCATCATAACTAGTCAGATAGTCAGATGAAAGCGTTGGGGGGCATGTGGTCAGCATGCCAACTCCCTCGGCCGTTAATGATGGCTTACTGAATCGGAGCCGCTTCTTCAGGGCGGATCCGTCCAGTAAGGCTAACCGAGTGTCTCTGCATACGGTCGAATGTGACTGTGAGCACCCAGTTACGTTAGGGCCGGCTGAGAGTCACACTATGGATCGGATCCTACTAATGGTTTGACTCAGGGTGAGGCTAAGTAGCGAACTCAGCACCGGACTAAGCATCGCACCCAGTCTCACTCTGGGTCATTCCCACGTTCCGACGCACGCAATTCCATAGTCATGTTTTCAAAGTCAGATTCGGAGTCCAGCGAAGAGCTTGACTAAGAGACAGAATTGAAAATAAGAGTATCAGAGGGACAAATAGGGGGAATTTTATATCATGCATCTATACGAAGGGTCTGTGATACTCAACTTATACCTCCAAATCTCGCGTAGATCCACTCATTTCAACATCTTGGGAACATTTGTGGTGCCCGATATCTGGAAACAAAGAAAATGACTAATAACAAGATCTCTTTATTCCAGTTTGAATAATTTTGCACACGTCTGTGTTTATTGGGTATTTTGACTAAGTAAATGGCGATGAAGTGTCAAAATAATGCGCTACACAATATCAGAAAAGCATTGCACGTACAAGCGGAGAAATTCAAATATGTGGGAGCACTATTTACAGATTCAACTATTATTAAGGTAGAAATTAAATGTCGACTGAAATCAGGAAATGCTGTTTTATGGATTTCGTGAATTTCCATCTTTCCGTCTATCCAGTAAATAAAAAATAAACTAGGATAATATTATCCTGCCTGTTGTATTGCCTCTATTGCATCTATTGCCTTTGACTAAGTATGTACGTAAGTGCTTAATAGATACTAGTCAGTGTTTGTACCATGATATACTAAACGGCTTTGGATGTACATTTGACTCTTAAACGTAAAAGTAAGTGCAATGAAACATGAAGCCACGGGACTTGTAATCGTGCTGAGCGCGTGTTCTGAGAAGTTTAATCTTTGAGAAGTTTACATTATTTTTAATACATTCTTACATTGCTATTTTTATTGCAACTTACATAGTGTCGTTGATGGACTATGAGAAATAACTGAAATGCTTAGGAGTCATAGAAAAACGCGAATTCCTTCCTCGGCTACAAGCTGTTCGTTGCTAGGCAAAGTTTGGTTTCAGTTTGTCATTAGCATTGTTACTGCTTTTTGAAAGTGTGAAACATACGACATACGTTATTATTAGGTTTAAAACTATTTTATTCCATGTTACCTAACTGTGATATCTTATCATGATTATCCATTTCATAGTCGTGGCAGTCATATAGTCCAATCTTAGAAAACCAAATGTGCATTTGTTAAAGTAATGCCCTGTACTCTATGCTGGAACATATTAAGGGACAGGGAACAATTTCTTAGTGTATTACATAAGATGCTTTTAGAATCGTAGTACTGAAATAGATGAATTTTAAGGAAAGGAAAGGATACATAGAAGACCATATATAATCAAATATAAGAATGATAATAAAGTTAGTAGAAACAAATATCCAATATGGAGCCACGGGACTTCTGTTGGGCATAGAGCATCTATCGTGACTGGGAATTTGGGAGGTTGGTCATTTCACCTCCCACCGAAGAAGAAAGTAAGAGAATACCCATAATAAACCTATTTATAAAGTAGAGAGAGATATTTATTCATGAATAACAAAATAATATCCCTGTAGAACATTGCAAGAGAATACTATGTAATGCAATGCAATGCTCAACAGATACAATACTCTAAGATTGTATCCAAAACTAGCAGGTGCCCGTGGCTTCGCCCACGATAATTAACTTAAAAATTAAAAATGAAGAGTATAATAAGTATTAAAGCATTATATTTATAAACACTTGCACGCAAATTACAAAAACTAAACCATTAATAATTAAGGAGACAGCTAAAATTCCGGCTTCAGAGTACATTCCACGATTAGAAAGCGCCCCCTGGGAAAACGATCTCAGATTCGATTATGCAGTTCGAAAGGAACCTGTGAAATCATAATACGTATGTGTTTCTCAACTGTTTGTTGACAGATGAATATGATGTGAATTTTATTTGATCAATTCAGTGCAATGTTCAGAAATTATATAATGTTTCAAGGGAAGGAATGGTTAGTTTGGATTTTCATTATCAGCGATATTTCAAAGGTTAAACCATCAATATTTTACAGCATGTGCCCGCGGTTTTGCCCGCCTTTATTAATTGACTCCAGGATTTTTAAGAAAATTATACTGTCAGCTTATTAAAAATGTTTGTGGTTAAGAGCTATGAAAATTGTAAGTAAAAAGAAAATTGGAATATTTGTTCATTGTGTTCATATCACTTAGGCTTTATATAATAAAGAAACGGTTTGCCTAATTTTGTACTCGTCGTGAAAGTTTACACAGCGAGAGACGAACATCGCCGAGTATAACCGATGAACTCACGAAGCGGGCGAGCGAGTGAGCACGCTATTTAGGGCATTTGAATTGTATAAGAGTAGATGTTAAATCGAGCTCTGACTAGCTCAATTGTAAACCTGTGGCACGGAATGCAGAAGGTTGTGGGTCCCAGTGTCATAGGGGTGTTTGTCCCATAATATTCTTTTGTTAAAGCATACGTTGAAACCACTGTCATCTCTGATCTATACGAATCTGAAAAGGATTTATGATGTTCCTTATGAGACTGAACTTCGAATCCGTAAGTCCTCATAACGTTTGAGAAATACCACCTTTTGAATAAAATTTAAATACTTTCTTACCTTGCTATGTTCGATGAAGCTTACCTAGTATCGCCGAGTGACTGGGCCAGGTGACTAACTCTATGCTCAGAACTAATGCTTCACCAGTGGACTATGACCGGATGAAAAATCCTGCAAAAGATAAACAAATCCTTTATTGTTTAACATTGAGCAATCACAAGGGACAACTTGTCGGGTTCCGGTGATACCCGGCAAGCAGAAAGTATAGAAACATGTCTGCTCAGAGTTGGGCTCAAAGTCGAACTCAGAATTGACTAAGAAAAATCCATGGCTTAACGTCCCGCATATTTGGAGGTATAAGTTGAGTATCACAGACCCTTCGTATAGATGCATGATATAAAATTCCCCCTATTTGTCCCTCTGATACTCTTATTTTCAATTCTGTCTCTTAGTCAAGCTCTTCGCTGGACTCCGAATCTGACTTTGAAAACATGACTATGGAATTGCGTGCGTCGGAACGTGGGAATGACCCAGAGTGAGACTGGGTGCGATGCTTAGTCCGGTGCTGAGTTCGCTACTTAGCCTCACCCTGAGTCAAACCATTAGTAGGATCCGATCCATAGTGTGACTCTCAGCCGGCCCTAACGTAACTGGGTGCTCACAGTCACATTCGACCGTATGCAGAGACACTCGGTTAGCCTTACTGGACGGATCCGCCCTGAAGAAGCGGCTCCGATTCAGTAAGCCATCATTAACGGCCGAGGGAGTTGGCATGCTGACCACATGCCCCCCAACGCTTTCATCTGACTATCTGACTAGTTATGATGAAGCACGGTCGGATGGTTGGCCTAGTCCCGAAAGTATGCGGGACGTTAAGCCAAGGATTTTTCTTAGTCAATTCTGAGTTCGACTTTGAGCCCAACTCTGAGCAGACATGTTTCTATACTTTCTGCTTGCCGGGTATCACCGGAACCCGACAAGTTGTCCCTTGTGATTGCTCAATGTTAAACAATAAAGGATTTGTTTATCTTTTGCAGGATTTTTCATCCGGTCATAGTCCACTGGTGAAGCATTAGTTCTGAGCATAGAGTTAGTCACCTGGCCCAGTCACTCTGCGATACTAGGTAAGCTTCATCGAACATAGCAAGGTAAGAAAGTATTTAAATTTTATTCAAAAGGTGGTATTTCTCAAACGTTATGAGGACTTACGGATTCGAAGTTCAGTCTCATAAGGAACATCATAAATCCTTTTCAGATTCGTATAGATCAGAGATGACAGTGGTTTCAGCGTATGCTTTAACAAAAGAATATTATGGGACAAACACCCCTATGACACTGGGACCCACAACCTTCTGCATTCCGTGCCACAGGTTTACAATTGAGCTAGTCAGAGCTCGATTTAACATCTACTCTTATACAATTCAAATGCCCTAAATAGCGTGCTCACTCGCTCGCCCGCTTCGTGAGTTCATCGGTTATACTCGGCGATGTTCGTCTCTCGCTGTGCAAACTTTCACGAGTACAAAATTAGGCAAACCGTTTCTTTATTATATAAAGCCTAAGTGATATGAACACAATTAACAAATATTCCAATTTTCTTTTTACTTACAATTTTCATAGCTCTGAACCACAAACATTTTTAATAAGCTGACAGTATAATTTTCTTAAAAATCCTGGAGTCAATTAATAAAGGCGGGCAAAACCGCGGGCACATGCTGTAAAATATTGATGGTTTAACCTTTGAAATATCGCTGATAATGAAAATCCAAACTAACCATTCCTTCCCTTGAAACATTATATAATTTCTGAACATTGCATTGAATTGATCAAATAAAATTCACATCATATTCATCTGTCAACAAACAGTTGAGAAACACATACGTATTATGATTTCACAGGTTCCTTTCGAACTGCATAATCGAATCTGAGATCGTTTTCCCAGGGGGCGCTTTCTAATCGTGGAATGTACTCTGAAGCCGGAATTTTAGCTGTCTCCTTAATTATTAATGGTTTAGTTTTTGTAATTTGCGTGCAAGTGTTTATAAATATAATGCTTTAATACTTATTATACTCTTCATTTTTAATTTTTAAATTAATTATCGTGGGCGAAGCCACGGGCACCTGCTAGTTTTGGATACAATCTTAGAGTATTGTATCTGTTGAGCATTGCATTGCATTACATAGTATTCTCTTGCAATGTTCTACAGGGATATTATTTTGTTATTCATGAATAAATATCTCTCTCTACTTTATAAATATTTTTATTATGGGTATTCTCTTACTTTCTTCTTCGGTGGGAGGTGAAATGACCAACCTCCCAAATTCCCAGTCACGATAGATGCTCTATGCCCAACAGAAGTCCCGTGGCTCCATATTGGATATTTGTTTCTACTAACTTTATTATCATTCTTATATTTGATTATATATGGTCTTCTATGTATCCTTTCCTTTCCTTAAAATTCATCTAGTTCAGTACTACGATTCTAAAAGCATCTTATGTAATACACTAAGAAATTGTTCCCTGTCCCTTAATATGTTCCAGCATAGAGTACAGGGCATTACTTTAACAAATGCACATTTGGTTTTCTAAGATTGGACTATATGACTGCCACGACTATGAAATGGATAATCATGATAAGATATCACAGTTAGGTAACATGGAATAAAATAGTTTTAAACCTAATAATAACGTATGTCGTATGTTTCACACTTTCAAAAAGCAGTAACAATGCTAATGACAAACTGAAACCAAACTTTGCCTAGCAACGAACAGCTTGTAGCCGAGGAAGGAATTCGCGTTTTTCTATGACTCCTAAGCATTTCAGTTATTTCTCACAGTCCTTCAACGACACTATGTAAGTTGCAATAAAAATAGCAATCTAAGAAAGTATTAAAAATAATGTAAACTTCTCAAACATTAATGATAAAGGGACTTAAGGGTTAAAAGTTCCCTCCATATAGAGTATATATGTCAGTGCCCCAGCTTTACCAACTGAGCTAGTCGAAAGCAGGATTAACAGCGCCAGATGTAACTCTATCCTATGATTGATTCCTTCACTGAATCACACTACGTCATGTACGGTATCTTGAGGGATTTTATTTATTGTTCTGGTGACGGGTTTTAAACTGTTATTGATACAGTAACTTTAAGATACAAATATGTATTCATAAATCAAAAATACTTTGTCTGTTCAACATTGCATTACATTACATAAGATTCTCAAGTAACAGAATATGGTCTACTGAACATTGCACTACATTACATATAATTCTCACGTAATGACCAACAGAGACAAGCTTCTGTGATTCGTGAATACATATTACCTGTAATTTAGGATAAAGAATTTTAATACTTTTATTAGGTGGAATTAGTTGAGAAATGGTCAAGAACACGAGCTCAGCACGATTACAAGTCCCGTGGCTTCATGTTTCATTACACTTACTTTTACGTTTAAGAGTCAAATGTACATCCAAAGCCCTTTAGTATATCATGGTACAAACACTGACTAGTATCTATTGAGCACTTACTTACATACATACTTAGTCAAAGGCAATAGATGCAGGCTAAAGGAATATTATCCATTTTATGTTATCCGCACATTAAGTGAGCTCACTGTTCATCCCTATTTTGTGCTAACTCGATTCACCCATCTTTTGGAAATGCTACTTTCCTTAAATTTATGCCAATATTCTCCTCCCACCCATATTTAAATAAGTCTTACTTCCCTCATGACCGCATCTTGTCCAGCACATTTCATCCTCCATGATTTAATTACCTTTACTCTATTCGGTGAAGGGTACAAGTGATGAAGCTGCTTATTTTGCAATTTTCCCTAGTACCCATATATATATTCCCCAAATATATTCCTAAGAACAATGTTTTCAGATTATTTTCTTCACGATGAGAAAAAGGCAAGGTATAACAACCGCATAATACAACAAGCAGGATAATATTATCCTAGTTTATTTTTTATTTACTAGATAGACGGAAAGATAGAAATTTACGAAATCCATAAAACAGCATTTCCTGATTTCAGGCGACATTTAATTTCTACCTTAATAATAGTTGAATCTGTAAATAGTGCTCCCACATATTTGAATTTCTCCGCTTGTACGTGCAATGCTTTTCTGATATTGTGTAGTGCATTATTTTGACACTTCATCGCCATTTACTTCGTCAAAATACCCAATAAACACAGACGTGTGCAAAATTATTCAAACTGGAATAAAGCGATCTTGTTATTAGTCATTTTCTTTGTTTCCAGATATCGGGCACCACAAATGTTCCCAAGATGTTGAAATGAGTGGATCTACGCGAGATTTGGAAGTATAAGTTGAGTATCACAGACCCTTCGTATAGATGCATGATATAAAATTCCCCCTATTTGTCCCTCTGATACTCTTATTTTCAATTCTGTCTCTTAGTCAAGCTCTTCGCTGGACTCCGAATCTGACTTTGAAAACATGACTATGGAATTGCGTGCGTCGGAACGTGGGAATGACCCAGAGTGAGATTGGGTGTGATGCTTAGTCCGGTGCTGAGTTCGCTACTTAGCCTCACCCTGAGTCAAACCATTAGTAGGATCCGATCCATAGTGAAACACTAATATCTTAGTGTGACATTAAGATAAGCTTGTCGAAAATCTTCGGGTCACATCTTCAAAAGGTACCTGACCTAAACGCAAAATTCTCTTTTTATGCAGTTTTCCGTTCTGGAGCTAGACTGTTCACAGAGATCCACACAGACACACACACACATACATACATGTTTCCGAAAATAGTATTTTTCGATTTAGGGAACCTCAGAACGTGTATGTATGTTAAAATTTCAAGTTCGAATTTGGGGGTCGAAAACAATACTTCCCCTGGGGAAAAATAGTTTTATGCCGCGCATTTGACTTCTCCCACCAACTCTCCAATGGGACCCGCCTGGGAAGGTGGGGTTTAGGGTTTCGTCGCAGAAGAGATTCAATGTGAGACATACATATATACAGGCCATTGTCATTTTTTCCAGAGCCCTCGACCTTAGGCCACACTCTTTGTACGTTCTGATTGTACTTTCGTTCTATCTGCTTTGTATCTTCTATTCTCTTTGGTTTATGGCAAAATGATAATTCTTCTGATTACGTATTTTAGATACTTTCGTTCTGATTTTTATTCATTCTGAATAACTTTCGTACTATTTGTTCATATTCTGAGATTACTTTCGATCTGTTTGCTCATCTCAATCTCTTTCTACTGGACATTATCTTTCTCAGCTCTCTGGTGTTTCTAGCTTTGATGAATTAAAACAAGAACTATGACTCTCATATGTCATACCATTCTTCCTTATATTCCCTCTATTGCCGTTGCGTATGTTATCCTTCTTCCTATCTATCTCTCGGCATCTGCTGGGGAGAGTCGAGCTAATCCAGCAGAGCCCTGTTACTCTTTGAAGGGGTCCTCCCGGGGCATTTAGTCGCCTCCGAACCCCGAAGCGCAATGCACAACGCTCCGGTATCTAATTCAGTGTAGGTAACACCAACCACCGCCCGCCAGAGGCCAACCCAACTAGTAGACTACCACGCGCATGCACGTAAGGGCTAACAGCCCACTCCCTGGCTTCCTCAGTCTCTCCGCGCCTCAGGATCGCCCTTTACGACACGGTGGGAGACCGCGAATCGGGTAGATCCTGGACGAATACCTGAGGTACGTAGGACGCCCTATATGGGTCCGGGCCGTACTCATGGCCCGAACTTCTGTCTGCCGCTTTCACACGCGCCCTTCCCACACACCCACAGTGGATCGGGTGGAGGTGTGAGGCCCTAGGTTGTTCCCAGAAGTACAAAACAACCCTTCACTTTGGGTCCTATCCAAAAGGACAGTACTTCAGTCTCTCCGCTTTCATCCATCGTCCTTTGCCACGATGCCATGGATCGGGTAGACAAATGAAGGCCACTATAAACGACTTCCTGAAGTACAAAGAACACTCCCTGTACGTGGATGAGGACGAACCCCCACGTACCTCTGTCTCACTGCGCACAGGCCCTTACCCTACCACGCCCGCACCAAAATGTGGCAAAGGGGGGGGGCGAAAGTGTGCGCTAAAACCGTGCGCTAGGTAGTCCCCCAGAGGTACAGGTCCTACCCCCTCCCCGGCAATGTTTCAGCCGGAACTTCAAAGTTTAACTGCTGGGGTCATTCCTTTTACCCACCCTGAAGTACTAATGCACAGCCCCCTTGCTGTCGGGAAGGAGGTATTTGGCACCCCGTGCCTTATTTCCTCCAACTCCGCTCGCCCAGCACGGAGCCCACAATCCGCAACCTGTGGATCCGCCCGATGGCCTCAGGGGAATGGCAACCTCAAGATAGCCCCATACACGCCGCTCCCGTTAATTATGGCGCTAAAGCTACCCGAAGGTCGGGGCACCCCCACGGGTCAATGTGAGACATAAAAAAACCTCGCGCTATTCAGTATACTGCCCCTAAACTAACATAAACGTTCCTAACCTAACAAAACGGCTGGTGCCCGGCATAAATCTATCTTTTAAAAAGTTCCCTTATTGTTGGACCCAAAGAGTGATTCGGTGTAATCGAGGGGAGACCCACACAAATTAGCATAAATTCTGAATAAATACAAATAGCCTACTAAATGTTAAAAATTGCATTTTCTTTACTAAAATAATACTTAAAATCTTCACATTATATTGCTACGCCACTGATGCAGCTTGTGACTCACTGTTGTTGGGATTTTGAAATGAACTTAATAGTTATGATCCCAAAACTGAAAATACGCTACGAACAATATATGGTAATCACGTTGGATTGTTTAGAGTTGCTACTTGTTTATGCAGTATTTATGAATGTTTCAAATATGATGACGTAAGTGGGTACATTTTATGTTGCTCAGCTGATTTAGGATGAACGATCTTCCTTTGTTTAATAGTTGAAAGAGCATTTGTGTAAGACGCATGCGCGTCGCTCTTATTACCTCACTCTTTAAATACGTTACATTGGAGTGGGGGTTACACCAAGTTTTCCTATGGTGTGACCTACTGGTATAAAATCACTTTGTATGTATGGTTGGTCTTCGAAGGATCTTCGACTTTGGTAGGACGTCATGTAGTTGTGTTTCTTTTGCTTCTGCTTTAAGGCCAAGGTAAGCTTAAATATGTTCTCTTCGATATGGTTCTGGGTTATGTGAAATACATTGTACGGATCATGTCCCGGAGTCATGCAGTTGCCGACTTTTAGGTTTGCCTGGGTTTTATAGTTTGTCTGTTGCGTTTAATTTATGTTCAGTCATTTGCGTAATATTTCGTATTCAATTGTAATAGTATTTTGTGGAATTTAATTGGTTCAAGATATTGTAACTTGGTTAAGTTTCTTTCCGGTGTAATTTTTCTCATGACGTCTTTCCTTGTTCGAAGATCTTTCGTAAGATATCCCGGGATGTATGTATGTATGTGTGTGCATGAATTTTTGTATGACTAAATTTTGGGACGGCTGTAGACAAAGTTTGGTCTTTTAGTACTAACGAAATTAATGTAAAAGAGGCCGATGTAAAGCACATTTCCTCTATTGATAATTTAAAGCTGAATATTTTGTATTAAAGTCATTTATTAGATTAATCCGTCCCAAATGTTAATAATAAATTTGGGAATCTAAAAATTGAGACATTTTTCTAATCTGAAGTAACTACATACTTTGAAACTTCCATTGCAACTATATATCTATATATTGGAATCTATATATTATTAAATCAACAGCCATATTTTTCTGTATGTAAACTGTACAAACTTATTATGTGAATATACATGAATGAATGAAATATAATGCAACCTTATTTCGGAACATTAGACCTATAAGTCAGCACATTCCCGGCATGGGCTAATGCTAAATAGTCCTATAAATATGCCTATGTTACTCTGTTCTCTCTCTCAGCTGTATAAGATCATTAATTTGAAGCCCATTACAGAGAAGAATTTATTATATTAATGGTTCAAAGTTTTGTAAATTATATTTCCTGAAATTTATGAGTACTTAAATTATTTTTAACCATAAAAATATAAATATAATATATAGAGAGAGTAACACTTATCACTGTACGGAAGTGATTCATGTTGTACATGAACGGAATGTGGAGTGAGATGTTATGATGATTCTCCCGGCCCCTGTCCTAAACCATAATAGTTCATTTTTTTTAAACTTCGGAAAAAATAAAATCTGGGAGGCTGCAGCAAAGAATATGAAAAGACTATTAATGTGACAGCCAAGGTCCCCCTTACATGAGATCAGAGATGCCCGACTATTAATAATGGTATGCAAAAAAACATTACATGCTGCACCAGAAAAGAAATGAGAAATTCAATAGGAATATTGAAAATTAAAGACTAACACTGTAATATAATTTGTACTTAATCGAGAGAAAAGGTAAAATGCAGTGAATGATCAAATCTTACAAAAACGAGAAACATGAAATTCACATAACTTCCTCTCCCCAAATAAAAGTTATCCTCTTAGTACCGAGTTGTTTTCGAGAAAATCACGACAAACGAAACTTTTCATGCAAATTCCCCTTAAAAAGAGAAAGACGTCGCCAATCTTAGAGTAGCATCCCCAAAAGGTACCTAACCCAAATGGAAAGTTTTGTTTCGTACGATTTTCCGTTAGATGATTCCATATTGCAAAGAGCGCGTATTCAGAGTGGTTGATTTATAACTGCCCATCAGAGGATTTTTTCTAAAAAAATGTTTAAAATAAAAGTTTTAGCACTTAATATAAGCAATTCATGTGCAAAATTTAAACAAAATCGTAAGAGCCGTTTTCGAGAAAATCGCGAAATTTCTTCATGTAAAGTCCCCTTAAAATTAAGATAAGCTTGTCGGGTCATATCTTCAAAAGGTACCTGACCTAAATGCAAAATTCTCTTTTCATACGATTTTCCGTTCTGGAGCTAGACTGTTCACAGACATCCACACAGATACACACACAGAAATTTTTCCGAAAATAGTTATTTTGAATTCAGGGTACCTCAAAACGTGTGTTTATGTTAAAAACTCAACTTCGAATTTTGGGGTCGAAAACAATACGTCTTCTACCTGTAGCAGCCTACCTATGGTACGAGCAGAGAAAGTAAAAATACTTTAAATAAGCCAGATGAGCAAAAGAGAAAATATAGCAGATATGACATTTATTGGTTCAAATCAAAGGGGTCGGTGCAAGAAATTGTAAACATCAATTATGAAATACAATGCTGGTTATAAACACTGTTTGAATCTATATTTTAGAAACAATTACCGTGATATAACATTAAACTCTGCAGTAGCGGCTCGTGCTTGTAAACGTAGGTGAAGCTCAAATAAAGGTTTGCAAAGTTTATGTAAATGCATCAGCAGTAGGAAATACAATGTGCTCCCATAAGATCCCATAGTGTTCAAGGGAAAAAGGTGGCATTAATATTTATCTCTGCTATCAATGCCCATATATATAGGTATAACATTATATTGCTTACCTGTCTTTTGTATATCAAGTTGATCCTCCTCTCCTTCAAGGCTGCAGAGTACGATAATATTTAAAAAGACACTGAATCCAGTTTCATTCTACCTGTAGAATTGTGAGCGACGAGTTTCTGTTAAGGAATGTGGAGTCGTCAGCAAAAATTGTTGAGTGGGCATTCACACTGGATGGTAAGTCATTTATCATTAATAGAAAAAGTATCGGGCCCTGAGGCACTCCATACTTGCAAGTTCCTTCTTTAGAAGTCTTACCTTTCAACACAACAACTTGGCGTCTTTCTTGTAGGTAGGATGAAAAAAGTTTGTTTTCGGTATCTTGTACACCAGATAAACTTAATTTGGCCAGAAGAAGCTTGGGATTAACACTGTCGAAAGCTTTCGACAGGTCACATAGGGTGGCCTGAGCATACTCCTTGTCCTCAAAAGCATGTAGTACATATAATACCAAATCAACAAGAGCATCAAAAGTGCCTATTCCAGATCTGAAACCATATTGACACTTGGATAACATTTCGTTAACCTCAAGGAAACGGACGAATTGAGCTTTTATTAGTTTTTCAAATATAATTGAGCAAACAGGAACTATAGAAATAGGTCTAAAGTTGTTGGGGTCATTCTTGGGACCCTTCTTATGCACTGGAATAACTTTCGTAATTTTCAGAGAGTGAGGAAATATTCCTGATTCGATAGATGAATTAATGGCAAGTGTCAAAGGTTGGAGAATGCTTGGTATAATACTTTTAACTATGTTATTCGACAGTCCATAAAAATCACAGGTGGCAGAGTTTTTCAGTTTGTGAACAACTAGAAGAACATCTTCTGTCGATACGGGATGCATTTTGAATGATTGGTGTGGTAAACCAAGGTGATGTAAATCAGCATCAGCTCTAATTACTGAATGGTCAACGTGCGATTGAGTTGGCACAGCTACATTCAGAAAAAAGTCATTGAGGTCATCTGGGTCCAATGAGGGAGATCCAGATTTAACAGTTGACTTATTCGATTTAATAATGTTCCAAGAAGCTTTACACTTGTTAGCTGATCTGTTGATGAATTCCGTGTTAGCTGTCTTCTTAGCATTGATAATGGCTGATCTGTATAATTTCTTTGCAGAAATATAGGCTGCTTTATCAGTCATATCTTGAGACTCATTATATTTACTATACAAGAACAAGACTCTTTTTTTCATGTCAACTAAGTCAGATAAGTACCAGGGGCTTTTTGGAGGTCTACCAGTCGTAGATTGTTGATTTACTAGCTCCTCTCGAAAATGAACATTAAAGAGTTCCATAAGAATGGCGTGAAAGTGGTCGAAAGGCATTTCACCAGAGAGATCACTACTGACAGTAGTGGGAATTAAATGGGCTTCCCAGTCCACTCTGTCCAATGCGCTACACAAAATGACAAATCCATGAGTTGAAAAGAACCGTCTGCCGACAAGGTTCAAAGGAGTACTTTGAAGATTACCTATAGAAGCTCTAACTATGTATGGCTTCCCAGCCTGAGAATTGAATTTTTCTCTTATTATCCTCCCTCCAACGACTAAACGTTAAAACGGATTCAATTTTACGTTACAGCTTCTGATAAATTTATATTGCCAAACACATTGAAACTAAAAAGCATTCTTTTTTTAACTGAAGCACACCTGAACTAATAAAGTGAAATCACTCTTAAATATACGTTACGAACAAACACAAGTTTCACATAGCAACACATGGAACAGACTGACAATTTGGAGGGAATGCATGTTCCCACAAATATTCATCACAGTAGAATGACTGTGTTCAAAATATAAAAATTACTTTCCATTTGCTTCCCTGTTAGAATATTATTAAAATTATTAGTGGGATTCTCAATTAAAAATCTGCAAAAATTTAGCCAAAACAAAAAGAAACTAAGGAAATATAATGCCTCCTTATCTTACCTAATAAAACTTGGAAAATAGAATCAGAGCTAAATTTATTTTACTTTGTAGGAAAACTACAGTATTTAGGAAAGAAGTCTCATTTAGACGGTCCCGGCCGGGGAGACAAGTAGCCATAAATCTATCGGCTTAGCTCGGTAAGTATAGGCAAGCAGGCAAGAAGACCAAAAATTGTCTCCATCAAGTATGACGTATATCTCGGCGTGAGGGTGGAGTGGCGGGGGACATTTTCTAGGCGTTGCCATAGCAACCACTGTAAACATAATTTTACTTAGAAGACCAAGAGAAGCTAGAAGGTTTGTTCTTCTACCAGCCCATTGGTGTTTCGTGATTGCCATCCTAGTGAATGTTGAGGAACTGCGGAACGCTGTCTCTGGCGCGAACATTCAAACCATATATTACTGAATTTCATCTTACTAAATAACAGTAAAAGTAATAATGATAATAATACTAATAATTATAATAATTACAATGATCACAAAAGTAATTATAAATAAAATTCGAATCAAATAAGTAGCAAATGGTAGGTGAATTTGTTCATCATCTTCCCCTGAATAGCCGCTACTGAAACTCTGGGGCAGCCAAGAAATCTGCCTTTACAAATACGTGGCTAAAGCACGAGCTGTACATAAGCCGCCATAGCATGGAACCCAGTAGCCTTCTAAAATATTACAAGGTGTATCCACAGCACATCCGCACAGCAACGCCTACAAACTGGTATACTAATTAAGCAACTAATTAAATGCTTTGATGAAGAGGTTTCCTTGCAAAACTACTAAAGGAAACCCATAATTATCGAAATGGATACCTGAACAAGCTTGAAGTAGGAAAGCTGACTTTACAGCCCTAAGAAACTGCAAATGGGAACATCGGACGGAGTCGGGAAATGAAAGCACAATACTTAAAACAAGAAGATACATATTAAAGTGCTGAAGGCACAAATCAATAAAGATGTAACATTACTTACATGAGCGGTCCCAGAACGACCCACAAGATTACACACAATCTCTTCTTCTACTAGCTTATTTAATGAAGCACCACTTCCTGCGTCGTATTCAGCGTCGTGGGCAAGTAACATCGGCTAGTACAAAACGAGCACACGGGCATTATAACATAACCTACGTCTTCCTGGATATTATAAATTATAGAATTGGTAACATGAAAGTCTGAATCTGCATACATTAGTTATTAGTGAACATAACAATTGTGATAAGTGCATGTCTTGGGGGAAGTGATGTAATGGCGCATGAGTATCTTTGTTATGAACCGTAGAATCTCGTACAACAGTAACATGTGTAGTATAACAATTAAATCACTGTGGACTCTGGACGGTAGAGTATTGTAATTTAGTCAACTGTATCATGAAACAATGAAATCACTTTAAACGCCGGTCAGTAATTATATAGTACTTTTTTAAGACGTTGTAGTTGATGATAAAACTGTAATGTGAAAGTTGACACACACTCTCAACTGAGTCTCACCACACACTGGCCAAAACAAGTCGCCTGCCGCGCATGCGCTGAATAGAGAACACAAGCCAACCACTGAAGACAGGGTGGTAGTGAACGGCTACAATGTTGGGACCGGATTGTAGGCATTTTTGCCGACCTGGTTGGTTTTAGTGCTCAGTAACTTCATATTGTCTCTTAGTTGCTCGGTAGTAACCTTCATGTATATATATATATATATATATATATATATATATATATACTACCATCCGTTCTCTAACATTTAGTGGCACAAAGCGAGGGTGGCACTAAAACGAAATTTAATTTTAAAAATAATTTCTTGTTTTGGTGATCTAAGTCGTGATGCAGAAACAGAAGAATGTTTAACCATTTTTCTCTCACTCACAATATTGCCTATGCATCTCTGACTAACAGTTTTCTCCCACAACCACGAAAATGTGATGCAATAGCCTGCTAGCTAGGCTTTGGAAATATTTCGCCGTATTCAAAAACTTCTCGTTTCGCTTGAAGTGTAACAACAGTTCTCTTCATTTTAACAACCTTATGAGTAACTGTAGTGTAGTGTTTAAAAGCTGAATGGACACTGCACTAAAAGAAGTGGAGTTTGGAATGTCTCGTTATAAGAAGGGCTATTTCTACCTGCTCCTTCCTCACGTAGGCTGTCTTTCAGACTTCTTAACATAGCTTCCTCATTTCACCGCAGTACATTTACAGTCAGTGGCAGGGGAACACTTACTTCTAGGAAGTACAGTACAGTATGTTTCTTAAACAATCTTCCGAACATTCATGCCAGGTTTAAAAATATTACTGCAACTGAAATAAAATACTGCAGGCTATATTTTGAAAAAAATTGTCATATTCACTGGCACTAAACGAATTGGCACAGTAAGGAGGTTTCTTATGTATTTTAGATGGGAGATGCTCTATTCACTTGCATTTATTGGCGCAGTGCGAGGGTGCCACTGTAAAGAGGGGCATTAAGTTCAAATTACAAAAATCCAGGTTAAAAAATGTCAAAACTAAACACCGTGGCGCTACATCCCTGAAGGGACAATGCCTACCACCCGACCACTGCGTCATCTACCATAGGAAGATGGCAGGATTGGGGGCATGTGGTTAGCATGCCGACACTCACGGCCGTTAATGATTTCTATGACCGGAAGCACTACTTCTCTATCAAGTAGCTCCTTAATTTTAATCACGAGGCTGAGTGCACCTCGTTCCAGACCTCCCTAACTCAGAAAAATCCGAGTAGATACCGGGGGCGTTTCCCTAGGAACGTCTGTGCGCCAGGAAAAACATGCTAGTTCAGTGTGTTTGTCAAATCAAACCAAAGTAAATAACTGAATAACACCTATTAACATTTATTGAACTGTTGGTTACACTCATAATTAAACACTACTTCTAGCCATGATGGCTCTGGAAATATTCAGCTATGACTTGACCCGCGCCATGTTCTTGAGATGCACGCTTGAAATATAGCGTGGCGTGGCTTGTAATGCTTCTAACTCTCGTCAAAGCTGCCACCTGACAAGCACGACTCTGGAGCATGTCCGACACGTGGTGCATCCGTGGCTACCTACTCACCAGACACGTGGACAGTCCTCGCGGCTGCTTATCCAAATATACCGCCACACCTAAATGTATCACATTTTAAAAATTTACAAAAAACACAAACAAGAGATGATAATGAGAGATCTTTCTGAAAGTTCAATTGTTCAATCTGATCTTGAGGTCATGAAACTTATACAGCCTTATTGCATCAGTATTTCAGGCTGGTCGTCAATGTCATCAAACTTGAGTTTGTGAACTACAAAATAATAAAGAAATGAACAAGTGCTTAGCGATTCTTAAAAATACATGAGATTCACTAGCAACATATTTTAAAACAAAAAGAGAACAAATGGACAGAGTTTGTGTATGGAACGCTTCAGGTTCTCACTGCTAGGGATGACTTCCTTGATGACAGCTAGTCGCCACGACAATGGAGGAAGGTTGTCTTCCTTGCCGATTACAACCATACCAGGTGCCAGGTTTGGGTGACTGTCTTACCACTTGGGGCGCTGCTGTAGACTATTAAGATAGTCACTGAACCACTGCTTCCAGAATCCTTGCTGCAGTGACTGGATGAAGCGCCACCTGGAGACATGACTGTGAGCATCTACAGTCCAGTCAGGTTCAGGGATGGATGTCATAGGAGCTCCTATTAGGAAGTGGCCAGGACTAAGGTACGAAAGGTCGTCTGGGTCATCCGAGAGCCTAGTGAGCGGTCGCGAGTTTAAGCAAGCTTCGATTTGACACAACAGGGTGTACATTTCGTCATACGTCAGGCATGCGTTTCCAGCAGTTCTTTTCAGATGATGTTTCATGGACTTGACGCCCGCTTCCCACAAACCACCAAAATGAGGAGCATTTGGCGGGATGAAATGCCATCTACATCCTTCCTGAGCAGCATGGTCTTCGATTTCGATTCTAGTCTCATCAGATTTTAACATCCTCTCTAACTCTTCTAGCTCGTTCTTTGCCCCGACGAAGTTGGTGCCATTATCACTGTAGATGTTGGCACATTTCCCTCTTCTGGCTGTGAATCTCCGTAGGGCGGCAATGAAGGCTTGTGAGGTTAAGTCACGTACTAACTCCAGATGCACCGCCTTAGTTGCAAGGCAAACAAATAGCGCCACATAGCACTTGATCTTCATTTTGCTCCTTGTGCCACCTTGCTTGATGTAGAGAGGACCGGCATAGTCCACACCTGTGTTCAAGAATGGTCGGGACGGTGTAACCCGTGGGGTTGGCAGTTGTCCCATGAGCTGTGATGCTACCGATGCCTTTAGCCTGTAACAATTCATGCATTTGTGGATGATGGGCCGCGCGATTTGTCTCATGTTCACTATCCAGTATTTGCATCGTAGCGACGCAATTAATTGTTGGCAGCCAGCGTGAAGGCGTCGTGCATGTTCCGCAGCCATGATCAGTTCTGTAAGGTGGTGCTTTGGAGGCAGTATAATTTGGTGTTGTTCTGCAAAAGGCTTCAGAGAGTTGTTCAGCCGCCCGCCTACTCTGCGGATACCATGGCCATTGAGAAATGGGTTGAGGCTCTTTATTTGACTCTTCGGCGATACCTCCGAACTTGTCTTTACGGCCTCTATCTCCTTTGCATACGCTAAATGCTGCGTCTGCCTTATACAAGTACTCAGGGCTGTTTCTAGTTCCTCACTTGATAGTGTTCCGGTGATCTTGGTGCACCTCCTTCTAGCGTTAGACAAGAACCGGTTGCAATGTGCTATCACCCTTTCTAATCGATGGAGTGAAGAGAACCTGGTAGTGATGTCGTTGAGAACAGTGCTGGCGAGGCATTGCGTTGTTGTCCGTTGGTCAGGTACTTCATCCATTACAGAGGCAGGAATGGGGTTAGGCCAGTTTGCTTGATCTTGTTTTAACCAAGATGGTCCTTGCCACCATTGCTTGTCGCCTTGAAGACTAGATGCTGCATCTCCCCTTGAAGGTTTGTCAGCTGGATTGCTCTCGGACGGAACATGGCCCCAATTAGCACCCATAGTTAATTGTTGTGCCTCCGAGACGCGGTTTGCCACGAATGTTTTCCATTTTGTATCTAGCTCACAATCCCTTCTGACGAAAAGGGTTGATTTGTTGCTGAACCATCATTATCAGGATGCGCCATTCTTATAGGTCCTGATAAAACCCACCCTAACTCAGTGTTCTTCAGGACCGGAAGATCATAATTGTTCTTTCGATAGCCTTCAAGTAACAAACTCATGAATAACTCAGCTCCAATGAGCATATCTATAGGCCCAGGCTTGTTAAAGTTTGGATCCGCTAGCTGTATGTCTGTAGGCAGGTTCCAAGATCTGCAATCAATATTGCTTGCCGGGATGTTGCCAGTTATTTGTGGGAGTATGGAGCATGTAACTGTTGCTTGGAAGCTCGACGTATTGGACCGAATACACACATCGACACTCTGTGATGTAGTCACTGCGGTATTGTTAATCCCATTAATTGGAATAGTGTTCTTACAACGCCTTAACCTCAGTGCTCTAGCGAGGCTGTCGGCGATGAAATGAGATTGAGATCCGTTGTCCAGCAAGGCGCGGCATTGCTGGTACCGGCCATCACTGTCTAAAACTTGAAGCATTGCGGTGGATAACAAGACTTGAGAATGCTTCTTGAATTTCACAGCACAATAACCTGAAGTGTTCTGACTTCCATTATCAATATTACTATTGTTGCTGGACGGGGAGGCACCGTTCATGGCTTGTGGTACGTCGTCAAAATGGAGTAATGGATGGTGTTTACGATTGCATAGTCTGCAGTTGCCCGACTTGCAAGAACGAACTCCATGCTGTCTGAAGCAGTTGAAGCACAGACCCTTATTTTTAACAAACTCATAACGTTGTCCAGTTGTAGATTTAATGAAAGCGTCACACTTGTGTAACGGGTGATTTGAACCGCAATACTTGCATTCATCACTAGTTGCAACATAAGAGTTCATTTGGGGTGGTTTGCTGGGACCCCTAGGTTGGCTACCCTTTGGGGTACTGGACGAGGTTCCCTTTTGGTCACGAGCTGCAAGCATAAGCTCCAGAACTTGCGCTTTCCCTTCTAGAAATATAGATACCTCACTTAACTTGGGGAAGGAATCACTGGAGACCTGCATCTCAAACTCCTTACGTGTACCTGCGTCCAGTTTATCGAGTACTAATTGTTGCAATAGAATTTCATGTAAAGGTACTTCCAATTTCATGCACTCAATAGCATTTAAGTTGTTCGTTAGGTGATTATTTAATTGCCTGAGATCTGAAGCTGCAACCTTATGACACGTTGGCAAGGACAAAAGGGCTTTTATGTGTTGTGTAGCAATTAACCTTTTATTGTTGTCCCTCTTACATATAGTGTTCCATGCGACTATAAAATTATCGTTTGAAATAGGTAGGTTCTGAATTAAGTCATGAGGCTCTCCATTGAGTACTGAGAGCAAGTAGTGGAATCGCTGTATGTTGGACAGCCTGTCATTGTTTACAATTAATCCCTGAAACGTATCATGGAAATGTATCCATGCCTCATACTGACCGTGGAACTCTGGGAGGTTAATCATTGGCAGTCTAACTTCCGCGGGAGAACAATGAGATCATGGCCTCCTTTATTGTACCAGGCCAGGACAGTCTCTCTCACCAGCTGATCAGTTCCGGCCGGTTTTTGTCAACAAATAAGGTTATGTTGTTTCTTGAAAAACTCTGTACTACGGTTTAAAGAATAGTTTAATAACGAAATGATATTTATTTTCAGTTACTGATAATTTTACATGTAAAGTAAACCTCCAAGAATAAAGATAGATTTATTATGTCGATTTTTAACATAAAATGAAACCGCTGGTACTCGCGACATAACACACTCACCTTTCCGAATCCGTAAAACAATATTATGCAATACTTCATTCCATATTATATTACTATACAAATGTCACACTATATACACAACACACTATGGTATTACATCTCGTAATATACAGCTGGTAATTTCTATGAAAAAACGTAGTAAAACACAGAACACAACGTTTAATCGTCCATATACCAACACCGCCGTCCGGCCGGAATCAAATGTTGTCAGATTGAACTGCTCCGGCCTGGTAAAATAAAGGAGGCCGTGATGAGATGCATCGTTGTTCTCGCTAGCACTAACGCCTTTCTCAATTAGTGTGGTTCCTTTAGCCTCTATGTCATAATAGCTATCCTCAAACTGCTCCCTATCTTTCTCGTGGGCTTCACTGTTACCTTCGTCGTCATTCAATTCTAGCTTGGTTTGGACTGCTGAATATTCTTCCCACAGGGATGGTAGCTGTTTCAACCGAGTGCGTAATTTATTTACATCAGAACCATGCACAAAATTATCCACAAAGTTGCCTATGCGTGTCAACGACCTCTTTATTATGCCTCTTTGTTTGACCAACTTATCCCGCTCACTTGACTCCATGGTAAATAGAGGACAGAAGGAAAATTACAAGGAGCAGGCATGTCAGAGTTAAATTTTGAAAAAAAGCTGAACTTGCGCGTGGCGAAATTTCGCACACGACACTGAACCGTGGCGCGCGGCAAAATTTTGTACCCTGAACCTTGGCGCGCAGTGAATTTGTGCACACTGAACCTTACAGATACAAAAAGCCTAAATATATACATATATGGATCTTTTTATTTATACACTATTTAAACAAATCAAGTAGCTTTATATTTTGAAAATAAAATAGCATACCAGTTAGTTACCGTATATACCCGAATACTACCAGCCCCCGAATAATACCCGCACCCAAATTTTTCAAAAAGAAGTTTGAAAAAAAAATATCTACAGGCCCATATATAAAGTTATTTTGCCAGTTTAATTCTTAATTAAACAGTTATAATTAACGTTTCATATCATAAAATATTTAAATATGGTAGGCTAAAAGGCACTTATAAAAATAACGTGCATGGTAACAGCCCGCCGAAATCTCGCCGCATTATACGCGCAGCGTAATACCTCAACAACAACAACAACACTCTTCATTCTGCGGGAATCACCCGCGATGACGTGCATCCGACTCGGTCCGACCCCGAACTCTACCGAACTTTTCCCGAATTATTGTACTGCACGTGCGTCGTGACTGCACTGTTTGTTTGGCGTCTATATGCGGACCATGTGCATAAGAAAGCATCTTCTTTGTTTCATTTTCCTTTCATTACAGCTTCGTTACTGTTATACTATATGCCTACTGTGATGCTACTAAAAAGCATCGTGCTATAATGAGCCGATATGGTACCCCCCCTAAAAATTTTATTGCAGTTTTGGAATAATATCGGTAACTCCGAAATCGGACCTCAAAAAAGCGGATTTCCGCTTTTTCGCGAAACTCTGACATGCCTGAAGGATTGACTGACCTGATAACACTAAATAGCTGTGATGAGAAGTCTCCCTTGTTGTGGAGCCTCCGTGTAGTCTACCCTCGAGGAGCGTGATGCTGATGAGATGATCTTGTAGCGTTGTCAGTGTTTCTGATTTGTATATTTCCGCTTCACTTATTACACCGGAGGACCACGTAATTCTACGACACTTGTTTCGAATTAACGACACTTATTTCCGGCCCAGGAGGATCAATGTTCCGACCGTGTTCGGAGCGTTTCCCTAGGAACGTCTGTGCGCCAGGAAAAACATGCTGGTTCAGTGTGTTCGTCAAATCAAACCAAAGTAAATAACTGAATAACACCTATTAACATTTATTGAACTGTTGGTTACACTCATAATTAAACACTACTTCTAGCCATGATGGCTCTGGAAATATTCAGCTATGACCTGACCCGCGCCATGTTCTTGAGATGCACGCTTGGAAAATAGCGTGGCGTGGCTTGTAATGCTTCTAACTCTCGTCAAAGCTGCCACCTGACAAGCACCACTCTGGAGCATGTCCGACACGTGGCACATCCGTGGCTACCTACTCACCAGACACGTGGACAGTCCTCGCGGCTGCTTATCCAAACAGATGCCTTACCTCTCTTATGGTTTACAACACGAAATGGTGAAGCATGTTCTGCTAAGACTCTTCTTTATGCTTAAAACTAGTCATCCAGTGTAAAAATATTGAGCCTATTTATATAACATTCTCTTCCCGAAGGAAAATCATTTATTTGATAACTAAAGTCTCATGACGTGTTATTAATTGTTTCGCAATACCGTCACCACGTTATATTATTGGACTGCATTAAAATCGTTGTCCATTAAATGTCACTACTACCCGCGCGCGATTTCTTGAGCGCTCGGCTCCATAGTTCTCATTCGGTAGGTTTCGTTCAACTTCGTAGGTTAAGCTGACAACATTGAAACACGAAGTACGCTATACACCCTGACATCTAGTGGCTTCAATACTAAGCTTTCATTCTGTGTCAGGATTATTTATTTATTGACATTATCTTTTCTGACGCATCGAGTTATGGAGAAAAATACAATTTTTCGAACTGCTGATTTCACAAACACTTCATTGTACATCCAACACTTTCCTCACCTCTTTAAGAATTCCGTATGTGCTAATTTCTGACGATCCCGTGAACTCTGATGTCAATTTCATGGACTGAAAGTTGAGCGAACTTTTCACAATTTGTATTAAATACGTTTAAAATTAGGCCTATAGCTTTCTCCACTTTTAGATGCCTTACCTCTCTTACGTTTTAAAACACGAAATGGTGAAGCATGTTCTGCTAAGACTCTTCTTTATGCTTAAAATTAGTCATCCAGTGTAAAAATATTGAGCCTACATTATGCATAATATTCTTATTTGATGACTTATTTGATAACCAAAGGCTTATGACGTGTAATTAATTGTTACGCAATACCGTCACCACATTATATTATTGGACTGCATTAAAATCGTTGTATATTAAAGTCACTACATAAAATACCATACGAGCGATTCTGCTGAAACATTATTTCTTTAGTTGACAACACTGCAGAAAGACTGGCGGAATAGCTATGTTTTGTTCCCCCCGACCCTCACTTCCCCGTAAATCCAGCGCTCAAGATATGGCGCGCGGGTAGTACATAAAATAGCGAGGATGATTCATCGGAAATAATTATCCAATTCGGCATCCACACTTAAGCTATGGTTTGTCTACGGCGTTCATCGCCGGGGTCAGCGATCATCCTCGTAGGGGTTGTTTGTTTACCGGCGTTCATCGTCCTCGACACTGTTGCTATCCACAGTTATAGTTGGCCATGTCAAACAGCTCGGTGTGGTGGGGGGACATGGAATTTGGAAATTTGTTAGCTTTCATAACCTCAACATAGCCTATAATATTATACTCACTCAAGAGAAAACGCTGAGAGGAACAAAGGAAACTCACTTTTGGTGAACTAAATGTTAAATGGATCAATGAATAATAAAATAATAAAACCGGTAATAATATATCGAAAATATTTTTACTAATAAATCAACTGGTAATTTTACTATATGTTACATAAATTATTATTATTATTGTAATTACAGATAACAGTGTTTTCTAACAATTTATCTACCATTTGCCACACATTTTCTTTTGTGTAGCTATCTTTATGGTCCTTGACGCAGTCCAGAATAACCCAGCCTATATAAAGTAATATAAAGTAGATTATGCTCATATAAATGACAATTAATTAAATAATATTTCATTAGCTTGTTTGGTATCAAAATATGCATAATCTAGAGAAAAGTTTATTGCAATTATTAACAAATCTCTTAAAATTCATAGTCATTAACAAATTGAATATTTATGTATTTAATGCAATTTGCACTGGTCATAGAAAATGGTAAGCTTGGCCAGGTAGCCGGGTAATTCCAGCCCCGTGCTAATAACTCACATAATAGCTTTCAGGTATCTCCCTCGAACAAAGACATAACAGTACACACAGTAGCCTCTATTGTAAGTATGTAAAGGAATGAGAATGGACAATGGGTCTGTCAATACCTTGAGTGCTGGATGAATAGGAATAAGAATATTAATATTATTTAGTACAAAGGAAACTGATGGTATGATATAAACCTTTCTTGGAGTTTAAACAGTGCATTTTACTGAGTTCCGAGTATTGAGTAAAGAGAAAGTAGTAGGTTGGCTTAAGGAGGCACCGGCATCCTATTGGCTTTAGATAAGATTCGTCACTTCCAATTAGATGTAGAGTAATTGTCACGTGGGATTAACATATGGGGTAAGTGGGACGTCCTTAGGAGGATTTTGGAGAGTGAGTTTTAATTTATTAAAAAGCAAGTAAGAACACTTAAATTTCATCCGCCGGGGTGAACACTTAAATTTCATCCGCCGGGGTGAACACTTAAATTTCATCCGTCGGGGTGAACACTTGGATTTCACCGGTCGGGGTGAACACTTAAATTTCATCCGTCGGGGTGAACACTTGGATTTCACCGGTCGGAGTGACCACTTGAATTTCATCGGTCCGGGAGGAGACGGGATTAGTAGCTCCCGTATTACCACGGAGTGTCGTGGGTCGTAATTATTCGACTTAGAATAATTTTCAGTATCTAATTTCGATACTCTAACTTTTTCGTGAATATAATTATCCGACTTAGAAGAATTTCCAGTCGACAATTTCAATACTTAAACATTTTCACGGCTGTAATTTTTGGACATAGAAGAATTGTCAGCATCATAATATTTTAACTTTGAATATATTACGAGCTTATAAAGTGGAGATTAGTAAACCAATAATCCATCAGTTTTCTACGTAGCTAAGCAACAAGAACAATTTTCTATAATTACTCTTTGTAATTATTGTAACAATTATAATAATTGTATTAAGAACATTGCTGAATTAATTAAAATAAAAGTTTGTTGTTCAATTGTACGCAACGTTATTTCTATGAAGGAAGGATCACCAGTCTGCACGTCTACCATTCCCGCTCCGAGAAAAGAGAATTCTGCTCGAATCTGACTTGATGCTACCGGAGGGTCTTTATTATAAATTTGATATAGTATAGCTATATCTGGCGCCCATCAAACTCTACATTAGACCCGCCGCACATGGCGCCCAACGTGGGGCTCGAGAGGGAAGAATCTGCACTACAAAGAACTTCTAGATCATCAAGAAGAGGAGTAGTCAGCCTGATATACCCAGTTACGGCGTGGAGACGATATTGCATGACTTCGGGATCTTCCATCAGGAACGTGGTACAACAGAAACGTGGTACAACAGGAACGTGGTACAGCAACAGGATCGTGGTACAGCAGGAACGTGGTACAACAGGAACGTGGTACACCAGGAAGCGTGGGACAACAGGAATCGTGGAACCTCATGTCCAGGAAGCGACAGCCCAGGAACCAGCGGACATGAGCACCACCAGAAAGTCAGATAAGCCATATAAATTTATTGAAGTTCCAGAATAAACGCCTTCAGCGAGTTTTTGGGTTTTTTTTTTGTTTTAATATCAATCTATAAAAAAGGATTAATTTAATAACTAAAGTCTTTTAAATAATAATTGCAGAATCAGTAATAAATAGTCAGTAAAGCAATTTTGCAAGAGTAATCTGGAACTAAGCAAAATTTAAATAACTTAATAAGATTTCATAGTGCATGATGTTATTTTACTATACCAGTGTATGTGATATATGTGTGTAAATGTTGATCTACACAAGGTAAGATAATTTTAAGAGGGTATTTAATTTATATGTGGCTGCGTAGTGGCAAAATTATAAAGAAAATGGAGGGATTAAATACGATGGAAAACTCAGAAATTAATGAAGGTGACGTAGCAACTACAAATTCTAGTATGGAGTATCTAGCAGGAGAGGGGCATAATGCCGAGGATTATGACATAGGTAACGAAAATGTACAAGATTCTGTAACAGGTACTTATCATGAGGGTAATAATATTGTAGAGGAAACTGAGCAAAGAGACGAGCGAATTATAGTAGCTGACGTTAGGCCTAGCATACAGAATGATCCGCAGGATATAATTAGTGTCTTATTAGCAGCAATGCAGGAGAATGGTAATAAACTAGATAAATTAAGCAAGGAATCACAGGAGAATTGTAATAAAATAAGTAGGGAAAACCAAGAAATGCGTAAGGAACTTAGAGAGGCTAACACTGTTCTTAGGGAAGAATTTGCAGAAAAACATGAGAATTTGATTAGAGAGCTTAACAAAACTGTGAAAGCCTTGGATAGTAAAGTAGATTTGCAGAGTGAGAAAATCGATGAAAGGGTTACTCACAAAATTCAAGTCATGGAAGAGAAACTAGTGCAGAATTTTAGTAATAAGGTCTCAGAATCAGAAAACAAAATTTCAGAAAAAGTAGGCCTAGTTACTACAGAGGTGAGCTTAATGTCAAAAGAGATGGATAGCGGTAGGCCCATTCAGCATATGAATGAGGGAGCCAGCATTTTAGGAGGTATTGGACAAAGTCATAATTATAATAATTGTTCAGTAATTTCGGGTGAGAGATTGTGTATTGGAAGGGAAAATATTTATATATCACCCGTCGAAAATGCTGACTTACAAGCGCCTGCAACCAAGATTATACCCCCTATAAATCCTGTAAGTTACGAAAACAGAATTGATTGTAGTGTGTCGGTAGGCAGGAAATATATTTTGCCAAAGCTAAATGAAATAAAGATTAAACCCGATAACTATTCAAATAGCCTTAACAAGTTTTTCAGAATAAGTATGGTAAAACCTCAGTATAAGATATCAATAATTAGTCTTACATTGAGAGGGACGGCCCAGCAATGCCATGATCCCGCGGCTAACCCAAATTGTAGCCATGATCTGTTGGTAGTAAGATTCTGGAATGATTCAGAAAGAACGCAAGTGCGTAACAATCTGTACAATGACCAATTTCGGAGACGGGGAAACATCCCTATATCTAAAAATGTCTTCACGAAAGCAAGCCTAGCTACATTATCAGACCCTGGTAGGCTAGAAAAAGAGGATAGAAAGATTGTCAGGGGACATCAGTATGACGACATATATAATTTATTCTTCGTGGCGGATTCCGCAACAGTTAACAGAGCATTGGAGCTGCTATCGAATTTGGAGATAAAGGCATATGGGGAGTCAAACAGGGGGCATCCTAAGAATAATCTAAGGAACTATATTAACTACCAAGGAAGAAATCAATTTTATACGGGTAGGCCTCCACAGAATACCCAGATTAGTAATGTAAGATTCACAGGGAGATTACAGTGGCGAAAGATGCAGAGAGAACCACCTGTTAAATTAACTCAGAATAACGGAAATTACGAAGTAGCGAGTAATGAGACATGTAGGCCAAGTAACCCCGCTGACGTAACAGATAGTAGCAGAAATACTAGGAATTGGCGTCAGGAAGCACAGGAATTTAGGCCTACGGAAGCAGAGGATAGAAGTAGCTATCAGACAGCCCAGCATCATGAACCTCTAAACTGCTAAAATTGTATCATTACAAAGTCCCGAATGAAATCACACACAGATGACATTTATTAAAGTTTTAAAGAAGACAGTAAAATAATAAACATGCCCCAAATAAAAGGAAAAAGAACAAAGTATGTTAGTTGGAGAATATACCAATAGGAGAGAGAAAGAGCGAAAATGAATTGAAAGATCTATATATTGCCACACTAAAAAGCATCTAAAGGTTAAAATAATTCTCGTTGGATTTCAATGTCTCGTTCTAAATAGCCTAAGTGCTTATACTCCTTGAAAATCATTGAAGGAAAGATTATAAGAATACGTGTATTATGTTGCATAGTTCACTCGAGAATTGCTGGATTAATCTTTGATCATCCGCCCTATAGTCCAGACCTTGCTCCTAGCGATTTTCTGAAAGACGTTCTGGGTGGTACGCGTTTTGGAAGTGATGAAGAGTTGAAGAAGACAGTGAACACCTGGCTTAATGAACTGGCAGCAGAGGAGTATAACACGGGAATTCTAAAGCTAGTGAACAGATACGACAAATGTTTAAATGTGGGTGGTGATTATGTAGAGAAGTAAAGGAAGCTTCAGTTATGTAACAGACTTGGTTTTTTCAAATAAATATGATTTTTTTAATTACTACAACAAAACGGTCGTTATTTCCTGGATCCCCCTCGTATATGCATGATAATCGGCGGCGTTCATCGCCCTGAATTTGCCTCAGAAGCAACTGCCAGCGATCACCGCCGACCCCGGCGGTCATCGCCAGCGTTCATCGTCGTAGACAAACCGGGTACATTGATTTACATGGAGAGCAATAGGCAGCGATCACCGCCGGCGTTGATCGCTGGCGATGAACGCCGTAGACAAACCGCAGCTTTACGCTGTTCACGTGCGATTCTGCTGAAATGTGATTTCTTTGGTTGACAACACTGCAGAAAGACTGGCGGATTAGCTATGTTTTGTTCCCCCAACCCTCACTTCCCCGTAAATCCAGCGCCCAAGATATGGCGCGCGGGTAGTAATAATACAGTGATAATAATTATCACTGACTTATATTTTGATCAATTTGGAGGTATTCAGATACAACTTATGGTGACATTTTTGGAACTTTTTGGTAGCACCTTGAACTTTATCCATGTTTTCTAGTTAGGGTTGCATTTTTAGAGATAGAGTATGCTCTCTAAGTTAAAATTAAAAATAAAATAAAAAATTAAAAAAAAAACTGATATGTTTATAAAACTTCTATATAACGAAGACATTTGTTTAAGGCAACAAAATTAATATTTCTGTGGAGATACAAAAAATCAATGAATAGGATGTATACGTAAAAGAAGAAAGAGAAAAAGGCATCATGTAAAAATCTTAGATAATTATGAACGATCAATGAATTGAACAGAGCAATATCTATATTAATAAAAGGAAGTGTCTGTCCTCCGTCTGTCCTCCGTCTGTCCGCGATGCCCAGCGAAATCTACTCAACGCAGAGATCTGAAATTTTAAACATAGGTGGACTGAAGGGTCGGAAAATGCACCTCGAAGCCGGAATTTTAATTTTCGCTTTCGTTCGTGAGTTATGTGTGAAAAACGGGCAGAAAACGTGTATTTTTTTGCGATTTCGAAGCATCAGTTTCAGTAATATATTTCAATGTTAAATCAATTACAGCTGGCTTTGGCTATTTTTGTCATCATACCTCATAGCCTACCTTGGAAATAAAAGCATCGCGATCGCTTGATTTTGTAAGTCCACCGTGGACGATTCATTTGTTTAGAGTGTCAAGGCCCGCAGATATATGAAATTTTTAACCTACACGTAAGAAGGATATCAACATAGGCTTAATTATGGTCAAACATTGTTTGATTTGAACGAAACTCACTATACAGGGGTTTCCTGAGCCAAGGAATTGGAACCTGAGGTCGCTTTTTCTACCAGGGGACGCTACCTAATCGTGGAATACACTCCACGTGATTTAGGTGTTAATAAATATAATGATTTAACTATTATGCACTTAAGTTTTGAAATAATTATCGCGGGAGAAGCCGCGGGCACATGTTATCTTATAATAATAAAAGGACGTGTTTGTCTGTCTGTCCGCGATGCCCAACGAAATCTACTGAACGCAGAGATATGAAATTTTAAACATAGATGGACTGAAAGGTGGGCGAATGCACCTCGAAGCCGGATTTTTAATTTTAGCTTTCGTTCGCGAGCTATGAGTGAAAAACTGGCAGAAAACGTGATTTTAGCGCTGTCGAAGCATCAGATTTCAGTAATACATTTCGATGTCAAATCAATTGCAGTTGGCTTTGGCTATTTTTGTCATACCGTGGAAATAAAAGCATCACGATCGCTTGAATGTTGTAAGCCCACGCTGGTCGATTCATTTGTTTAGAATGTCAAGGCCCGTAGACATATGAAATTTTCAACCTACACGGAAGAGGGATAATCAACATAGACCTAAATATGGTTAAACATCGTTCGATTTGGACGAAACTCACTGTACAGGGGTATTCTGGGCCAAGGAACTCTAATCTGAGGTCGCTTTTACCAGGCGACGCTATCTAATCGTGGTATGTAGTTCACGTGATTTAGGTGTTAATAAATATAATGATTTAACTATTATGCTTTAATTTTTAATTTTTTAAATAATTATCGCGGGCGAAGCCGCGGGCACATGCTAGTCTATCATATAAAACACCATTTTTATAAAGCTCGTTCACAGATCTTCTAATTACTGGAAAACAAATTAGATGCTGGTCATGTCATGCCTCCATTGTATTCCAACATACATTTTGGCTTCACAATGTTTATAAGAAATATAAAACTTTATCTTTCAATTTCAGTGCCATTAGTTCTTGACTTGATCTAGCTGTCACCTCCCCTTTTTTGAATTTCAAATTGACCAGGTCCTTAGATGTCTTTTTTTTGAAGTGAAACTTCTTTAGGCGCGCTAGGAGTAAATCGAGAGCCAACCCAAAGTTGCGTTACGAACAAAATCATCACGAAAGTAGTGGGGGTAAGTAGCAAGCATAGAGTTGTTATCGAAAGAGTGGGGCCACGGGAGCACGTGGGGAAAAGGTATCAGGCATTAAGTGGGGGGGGGGCTTTTACTGCTTCAAGCTAGTGGCGTGGTGAGCCCTTCACCATTATAGATGGCTCTACTTGTTGCGTGAGCATTGTTCTTGGAAACTTAACCAAAGCGTCCCGTTCATGTAAACAAACACAGTGGCTACGATCAGTAACAGTTTGGGCATTAGTTCATCACAACTGTGTTATTCTTTTATACGTATTTCATTTTAAAATGCCGAAAAAGTGAATTTCTTATTTTATTTTTTATTCACATGATTTCCTTCTTCCACGCACCCAATTTTTTTTCTGTTAGATTTTACTGTCTGTAATACATTTTTCTTCTCTTCAATTCTAGGAAGAAATTAGAAAGAATACCAGTTGTCTAGATATATGGTGTAACCTTTCCAAGACTTCAGACCTAACTGTAAAATTAGAATTTCCTTAAGCATCCTGTCCTGTGTATATTTTGAATCTTAGACAGTATCCTGAACTAGAATCACATAATTTGTAATATTTTATTCTGAATCGTGTTCTTTTGGTAAGACTGAATTGCACATTAGCTAGCCTACCTCAGAATTCATGAGTGATTCGTCTATTGTGATGTCTTCATGGGGGACATCACTGACAAAATGTTGAATTGAAATATCCTACAACTTTTCTTACTTTTGAAATTCTGTCACTCGTATTTACAGCTTCGTTGTCACTATTATGAAGGAACCTTAAAATAATAAAAAAATCTTTTGAATGGCATAGTTGCTGTAAATGGTTTCTTTTACTCCAATATCATTTTATTTTAGATTTCCTAGCATTTACCTTTCCTTATCTTTACCACTTTCATCATAGTTATTTAGGGTGTCCATATGATTTTTATATAAAAAGGGACAGTTTTTAAAATATTGGAAAAACGTGGGACAGTTAAACAAAGAAGGGGACAAAAATTCCATCTACAAAATTTAGTGAATAATTAAACTTGATTGTCTCATACATACAAATTATCTCAAATGTCTTAAACTTCTTCTGCAGACTGTGGTAAGTAGCAATTCATTCTGCAGAAGTAGATGCCTTGTTGCCACTATACTTCTCTCACTTTTATAAATTTTATCAAGAAGTGCATTTTCTTTTGATATTTTACTATAAAAGTCAGCACACGGTTGTCTTAATGTGATTCACAATGTTGGAATGGCCACCATGTCCAATATAAAATTTTAATTTGCACAACATACATTCTAGTTTCTCCACTGCCTGTGATAAATGGAAACTCATTTTTAATGTTGCTGTTAAAATTACATTTTTGCTTCGGTGATTTTACGGATCAAATCAAATCTCAACTGCCAGCCAAAAATACAATTTAAAATCACTTTTAAAGCTCTTCTAACAGTATATGACTATTATTTATGAGGGAACTTGAAAAATAAAGTATATAGGTCATACCCCCACACATTAGAAGAACTTAAAGACAATATCACAAGAGAAATTAACTCTATATCAGAAGCTGAACTTATGGGCATGAAAGAAAATTTCCTAAAAAGGTGCCAGTGTTGTGTGGATGCAAGAGAAGGACATTTCCACCATCTCTTGTGATGAGGTACGTGGTTATTTTCATTGTAATTATATCTGTAACTGTGAGAACCTGAATCATTACACCGTTAACAGTTTTCTTTACGTAGATATTTCGCCCAATCGCTTGGGAGTTAGAGATTTTGCCGCCGCAACGCAGAAACCCACGTGATTGTACATGAAACACACTGTATATTCTAAGTCAATAACATGTAGTGGCAGTGATAGGATAGGTTAGGGACAGTAATATCAGTTTAGCAGTGGCATACTGAACCTCTTCTTGCACTGGGAAATTTCATTACTGTGATAACAGTTCTTTTGTTTTCTGTCGGCTCAGAATGGCATGGTGACTAGTGTCGAGCAAACCTGATTTTTCACTGCATGGGTGTTCCTTGAGTTTGTATGTGTTTATTTTTCACTGAAAGATAAATAAAGAGTAAAATATTCAAATTTTCTAAAATCCTACCATTTTGTTTGCATAAAATTAACCAAAGACGGTACCCAGGATTATATTATTGTAAATTTGTTATTTTCTGGGCTAAAGTTTATATTATTTACTTCTAACTGTATTTTATATAACTTCAATATACTCAGTGTGTTTCTTTGTCTACAAAATAAAATGTTAAATAGTAAAGTACTCAAATTTTCAATAATTTTTTCACCCCTTTCATACTATTCTGAGAAAACTGACCTTAATGTTACAGATAGCTTTTCCACAGGGGGGTAAGCTTGATCACAGTGGTTCAGCTTTGGCATGGTCACTGATTTTAATCTGAAGTTCCTCAAAAGATTTTACACTCCTATGAAATAAGTGAAGAATTTGATTTAATTATCTTTCAGATCTGTAAACATGAACTTAATATACTCTGAAGACCACTGAAAATACAAGAACTGTCTGCTTTTTTTCTATCTCCATTGTACAAACCAATAATGAAACTACACTGGTGAGAAGAGTCACTGATGAAAGTGTCTCAGCTGTGATTGGATGGGCCTAAAATGCATTTTGCACAGTGCACCTATAGAAGGAGTCAGTGGCGGCTATTCAGGGGAAGTAGGTGAAGTAGCACTTCACCAGTATTTTTCCTTTACAATACGCATTTTTAAAGTTTATTTTCTTTATCATGAATGTTGGTTTTTACTATAATGTATTTCTACATTTTTTAATTTCCCACCACAACTGGTGTCAACGCTAGGAGGCAGTGAGCTCCCATGTGCTGCTAGCATTGAAGCTGAACAAGTATTCATCTCCCCAGATGCATGGGTAGTCTATTCCACAAAAAATGAGGGTGTGGGCTCATGGAAACCAGCAGTTTTCTCGCTTACCCCACTGTCCTCTTGCTGAGGGGATCAGACTACCCGTGAAGGTGTCCAACAGTTCTCTCAGTCTCCACCAGATTTCGCTGTAAAGAAGTCACGTGATATTTAGTTCTTTCTGCATACAGGAATATTCAAGCTTCCAAGGTGCCTTCCACGCATGCACGACCTTCCAGCTGTCGACATTTGTTCTGTTGTTGTTAAGTTCATAACGTGGACAGTTTCCTCTTTTCTAAAATTTAGGAGGCATGAGATCACGTTTTTAAAAATATTAATAACTAAATAAAAATGAAATGAAAGAAAAATTAATAGTAACTTTGAGCAACTTGACACTTTATGAATGAATAAAGAAGTTCGCACAAATGTGCATATAGTGGTGTGTCATTCAAGACAGAATTTCTTTAAGGACGCTCCTCTATTTGGGCACTTTAGTACGTGGTATCGTTCACATTCCTGCTCACAGCGACTACACACACACTCGCTGCCGGGTTCGTGATAAGACTTGTTCTTGCACAACTTGAAATGGAAGCCATGGACCGCCATGCGCGTGACCAGGTGCCGCATCTCGTAGTTTGCACGCATCCACTCCCTATTTGCCATAGCATCCGTTCCATAAAAGTCCTTCCAAATGTGCGCTCTTTTCTGTTGCAGTTCTGCGAGCAGTTGCTCGTAGCTTGGTGTAGATGGCAGCAGCATCTGGAGGCGAAGTTCTTCAATTAGGGATATCTCCCCTGTCAACTCGTAGGCAAGGCGGGACAATGTGAATTTTGACACCCCCAGTATCCTTTTCATGTACGTCGCCTTAACTCTCTCGATGTGCTTCAGGTTTTTAATGCTCAGAGTCTTCCATGTTCCCTCCAGTCCATAGGTTACTATTGGAACTATTTTTACTCGGAATAGCTGCATGGCTGCCCTGATGGACATCCTGGTGATGTCTGGGATGTCACTGATTGCTTGTATTGCTTTTGTAGCCCTGTCTATTGTATGCTCTGTAAATGTATTGCCTTTGGTCTGGAATGTGACGCCGAGGTATTTGAAACTGCTTACCGTTGCTAGAGTGCTGTTGTTGTGAGTTATCCGTTCGGCTGTTGCTATTCTGCCCCCTTTCCTGAATACCATGTGAACTGTCTTTTGCATGTTGATTTCTAGGTCGTTGTGTTGTGCCCATGCCACTAGCTGGTTGAATGAGATCTGTATGTCCTCGCATTTTTCTGATGTTAGAGCCATATCATCTGCATACATGTATATCTTTGTATTGCCGTTGATGGCCTGTGGTGCATCTGCCGTTACTATGAGGAACAGGAGTGGACTCAGGGGGTCTCCCTGCAGTACTCCATTGGTCTGTGCAATTTCATTTGATCTGGTCACGTTGTCTTGTATTGTTATCGCATTGTTTGCTAGGATGTCCTGAGTTATTGCGGCTATGTAGTGATCTTTACCGATAAGTTGTTCCAGTTTTGATAGTAGCAGTTTTCTATTGATCATGTCAAAGGCCTTGGAAAAGTCAATGAAGATGGTATGCAGTTTTCCACTTGGCTTGTTCAAGGCTTCTTCAATGTCTTGTTGCAAGCAGCTAACTGCCTGAAGGGTTGAGCGTCCTCTTCTGAATCCGAACTGTTGTTCCGGTATGCTCTGATCTACGATGGCTGTCAGTCTTTTCTGCAGTATGCCGGTGAGGATCTTGAAAAGGTTGCACTCCAGGGCAATACCCCTGTAGGCATTTGGGTCTCCAGTATTCCCTTTTCCCTTGTATAGCATCTTGAGCGTCGATTTTCTCCAACTATTCGGGATTCTCCCCTGCCTGATGCACTCGTTCATCAACGATGCCCATACTTGCTTCATTTTGGGGGTCACCGCTTTCAGATGTTCATTGAAGATGCAATCTGGTCCGCATGCCTTTCCATTTTTTGTATGATGGATGGCTTCTTCTATCTCGCCTTCTGTTATGGGCGGGAATGTGCTTGTCGTTCCTAGAGTTCTGGTTTGGTCTGGTTTCTTTAGCCTTCAGGACCTTGGCCATGTGAGTTTCCCAGGTTTCCATGGGAATATCCCTTGGGAATCGTGGTCTTCTTGGGTTCAGGATCTTGTATGGGTTGGCTTCTGCTTCCTCTATCTTTCTTCTGTCAGATGCTTCTTGGTGTTCTTCTTTTCGTTTCTTTATTAATTGTTTGTACTCTCTACGAGATATTGCATAAGTGTCGAGATTCTGTTGGTTTGGAGAGTCCAGAGCTGTGTGCAGGGCTCTGAGTACCTTTCTCCTCGTTTCATGGCATGTCGAGTTAAACCAGGGTTTTGCTTTCCTCTGGTTCGGCTGATAGAAGTGCATGGCTTCTTGCATAATGGTTTCTAATAGCCCCAGTGCTTCATCCAGGCTGCCTTCTGAGATCTTTTGTGTGGCGTTTGTGATCTTTTCTGTTTTAATTTTATCCACATCAAGTTTCCTTGTAGGGAGTTTAGGAGTCAGCGTTTGCCTAGGGTTCTGTTGTAGCAAGGTCATTTCCGTCTCGACTGGCAAGTGTTTCCTGATGACAGTAGGGATAGTTCTTTGCCCTGTTGGGCACAAGCCCACCATGTTCGAGAAGAAGAGGTCAATTGCACTTTTGCCATTGGGTGCTATGTAGGTGATCAGGTCTTTCTTATTCACTAGTTGCATCCCTTCCTCTTCTAGGTATTCCAAAACTTTTGTCGCTTTGAGGTTTGGAGCATCTATCCTGCAGTTTAGGTCCCCGGCGAGTATCAAAGGGCTTGCTTGGTCGATTTTTGCCATGGCATCACTAATTTCTTCTATTATTTCTATTGCTGAGATGTCTGGTTGGAAATATAAGCAGATCACCGTGCACAGCTTGGTCTTTATAAGTAGCATGTGCGCTGAGGAGTCTATTACCTGGAAAGGGGAGAACCTGGACTTAAGTAGACAAGTTATGCCTCCTTTTGGCCTTCCCCTGTGTTCTTGAGTCGCCAGGGAGTGTATGGCGTACATACCTTTTGTGGCCCACTCGCTCGTCAACATTGTTTCAGTTAGTATTACTATATCATACTTGTGAAAATAATTATCGGGGAGTATACTTTCGACATTCCTTAACCCTTCGATGTTCCACATCAGCGTATTTATCTTGGTGTGGTTTAAACGTGTCTTTATGTGTCTCTCTATGTCGTCATTTGATATGTGACCCGGCTTAAAATCTCGCCCCTGTTGGTTGGCGGCGAAATCGATACTGTCGTACGAAGATACCTGCTGGCCAGAAGCTTGGCTCGCTTGCTTTCTGTAAGTCGTTTAGCGGGATGCCGACCTTGAATGCCTTAAGGTAACCCTTTGTCTGCAGCTCTTCGCAATCTATGACTTGCGAGATTCCTTGCTTTTGTATATGGTTTTCTATTTTCTCTTTGGTGGTGCTTTGGTGCAGTTTCCCGATGTACAGCCACGCGTTTCTTGTTCCTGCTTGCAGATCTGTGTGTGCTGCCTCCAAAGTTCCCGTTATCTTGAGTTCATTTCTTTGACGTCTTGTTCTTCTGGTAGTGACTTCAGTCCATGTATCACTGTCATTTTCACCATTTGTCTCTTTTCCTGTGTTGGTTGCAACCTGGATGCATTCCTCGCTTTCGCTTTCACTTTCACTTCCCTCTTCTGTATCTTTATCTTGTGGACTGTTTTGCATGTCTATTGCAGGAGTTGACACTTGACACTTTATACAATGCAATTCAACCAGTAAAATAAGTTATGAATCTACGGAACTTTCAAAAGATGAGTTTAGAATAGGCTATCTCAATATTCAAGGTACAGGAGGAAAACATTTAATTATCAATGAATTTGCAAATGATATGTTCAACGTTCTTTGTTTAGATGAGCATTGGTGCAAAAAGGAAGAACTTAGTTACAAGATATTAGAAAACTTCACTTTAATAATTAATAGTTTCACCTACATGGTGAAGTGTCAATTTATGTTAAAACCCCTCTTGTTGAAGGTGCTGGTATCAACGAGTCCTGTAGAAATACAAAACCAGTATTCCAAGATCGTCACGAAATTAATGTAACGCTCAAAATCGTCACGAAATTAGTGAGGTGTGACAGAACGGACTGCACAGAAAACAAACTAAATGATTAAGCTTATCTAAAATTTTAAAAATCCAAAAATTCAAAATTAAAAAATTGAAAATCCTAAATTAAAAAATTAAAAAACCAAAATTTAAAAAATTAATATTCAAAGATCCAAAATTTAAAAAAATCCAAAATTTCAAAATTAAAAAAGTCAAAGATCCAAAATTCAAAAGTCCAAAAATCCAAAATTTAAAAAATAAAAAATTCAAATATCCAAAATTTAAAAATAAAAAATTCAAAAATATTAATTTAAAAAACAAAAAAACCAAAAACCAAAATTTAATAATAAAAATTCCAAAATTAAAAAGTCCAAAAACCCAAAATTAAAAAGTCCATCAATCCAAAAAATCCAATAATCCAAAAATTAAAACAAGTTTCACGTCTGTCACATGGCGTTCCACGCACACTTTTTTTTTTCTTTTCACCTAATTTTCCGGTCACAAGCAGCCACTGGAAGGAGTACCAGTAATTCAATAATTTTAGACTTAGATTCTTTCTCACTTACACTTACTCAGAAGTATATGTATATGTCTGGTAATTTATATGCACAAAATAAATGTTTGTGGAATGGAAACAATATACTGGTAGACCTTTGTCAATTAAATGTTTTAACTGTTATTATTTGGTATTGTTCATTTTTAACAGACGTGACAATTTTATGACAAATTCTGAGGTTCATTCTTATCAAAGAAGAAATAATTCAAACCTTTTGATACCAAAGCTCAGACTGCACAGAACTGAAACAAGTCGTATCATAATAGGACTGCGTCCATATAACAAAATTCCTAGTCATTACCGTATTTTACAGACTATAAGACGCACCTTAATTTTTAAGCAGTGTTTTAAAAAAATAACATTTTTACCATTTTTAATTACTAGATTGCAAAGCGAAACTGGCTACTAACAAAATTATTGTACTGTTACCGATAACACAAATCATTTTCAATTCAAGTTCACTGGCACTGTAGACTGCAATGATGCATCATAGGCTAGACAACGTTCTGGGTTTGTGATGGCAGGGCGGGAGGGAGGCATTGTTAGCAAGATTGTGAATCCCCCGCAGCTCATGTTCCTCGCATCAGTGCACTGCTGCTGCCAGTTGAATCCAATGTTGCCAGATAGAGATAGGTTTCCCGCGTCATCGAATATATGGTTATTTTTAAGACTGGCGGGAACTTTAAATCAAACATTGGACATTTTTATATTAATTTTGAGTATAAGACGATCCTGAATTTTGGAGGCAATTTTTTGACTATAAGATGCAATTTTTTGTTCACAAAGAAGAAAAAATTGTGTTTTATTGTCTGTAAAATACAGTTCCATACTTTACCCATGAATAACTTTAAAAAGATATTTTATCATTGGTTTGCTATCCATCTATTTTACACATTATGGAATTTCTTGACCTACCACAAAACAGTATTGTGATTTGAATACAGTGTTTCCAACTGAAAAGTTTTAAAATAAAGGACAGACACACCGAGTGAAAAGGAGGGTGTGGGGGGGGGGCGAAGCTAAATACAACACATTATACTAAAATACCGTTAATAACAATATAGTACAGTTTGGAGTTTGTTTTTATCATTGCTTTCATCCGTAGCAACTGAAAACGGACCTTGAATAAGAGCCTGAACAATGCGAAAATCTGCAGGAATAAGAGCCTGAAAATCTGCAGAGTTCTTTGGAGGAAAAGTTCAGCTTAAATTTAAGTTTTTTAACGTATTATCTATTTTTTTTTTTTTTCAAAATGGCCTCCTGTTCACCCCTCATAGCCTCATAGCCATTCCGTTCCTCCCTCAGTTTTAATTCTTTGCTTTTTATTTTTAAAAGTATATTTTCCACATTCATAATTGATTGTACACATTATACAATAACATAACAATACATAACTCTGCATGTTATCAGCTTAAATCTGTTCTCAACTCGCTGAAAAAAAGGACAGCACAAAAAAAAAAAAAACAATTAAAGGGCTTTTCTAATAGTCACCATTTTAAAGGATAGTCCTTTTCTGGTCCTTTAAAAAAAGGACTGTTGTACACACTGTGAATATTTTATAGCTTTTTTATTGGCATCATTATTATTGATGTTGTTATTAAGCTATTGTTAATCATTCTGTATAACACTGACAAAGTCAATTGTACCAAACTCAAAGGCTGAATAAAATATGTAAGTATGTATGCATGTATGTATGTATGTACGCATATATATGTGTGTATGTATGTATGCATGTATGTATGTAACAGCCATAATACGCGTAAGGAAAATATGAAGGGAAAATTTAATTTTTACCAATTTGTTTAATAAAATTTTATTTTATAATGAAATAATTTTACATGCGTGGAAACACATTTGTAAAATTAAATTAAAAATAAAAAATAAAAAGGAACAAACAATTTGAGTATGTAAGCAAACATGTTATAGAGCAGCGTTGCATACTTTCATTAAATGAGAAGGGAAATAATCTGCTGAGAATGTCAAAAAAAAAAGTACATTAAAAATACTTTTATTTGAAAGCACACAAACTAGAAAAAGCTCTAAACACAGAAACTGTTACATTTAGTCCAACAAATAAACATCAAAGTACATTCTTTTTTATTCAGCTCATTTTATATCGACTTATTAACAGAATTATATCATTCACAAAATAATTATATCATTTCATTTGTAAAACAAACAATTATTAAAGACTAAACACTGTAGTTAATGACAACTGTGATAGCTGCCTGCAAGTTGAATCAAGTGATATAATATGTAGACATATATATAAAAAACTTAAGAATGATAACTTTGATTAAACCAACTTCTTTTTTGTTCATATCCCTTGATGTTCATATCAAATCTGAAGTTATGACTATAAAGCCATGAATAATGAATCATCTCAGCCTTAATTCTTTCTTTTATATACAGCACCAACAAGACCTTTGGTGAAGTAAGTAAGTAAATAAGTTCTAGAATGATAAAATAAGGAAAATCGGTTATAAATACTTTCAACATTCAACAATAAGATTTACATACCATTCAATTAACTTCTTGCTCCTTCCAGAGCAAGGTCTGAAAACAACATAATATACTGGACATGACTTCTCCCTACCTCAACACTCGTAACTTGCCAGTATTGGTCCCATAGACAAGACCCTGTCCTGGGCGAGGAGCCCACCGAATACAATTCAAACTCATGTAGCCTTGCTCACGATCTTGCTCAATATCACGTACATGACACAAACGACCACGAGCACCAACTGTTCTACCGGGAACTCCACCTTCCAATCGAAATATCTGTGCCATTGTAAGACGATCTGATGGCAACAACGCTACACGCCTTGATGCCAAACCAACAAGAAGATGGCGACTTGTAGGAGACAGACTAACAGATACAGCATTCTGTTCAAAACTAGTAGTGTACAGACACTGGCCCAGAGACTCCCATTCTAAGCTGTATACACCTGGAAGAAGGTAAACAAGGAATCAAACAAACAACTTTTATGATTACATATATTTTTTTTTTTTTAAATTGTGTTATATACGACAGTAAGTCAGTAAGTATCCACACACTTTTTTAAATTTATTGCAACAACAATACAACACTTTCAATTACCTAATTTTTCAACTTACTCTCCTTGCTTTTCAATGCACTTGATCCATCGTTGCACAGCTTCCTGATGCCTTCAGAAAAAAAGTTTCTCAGCTAAGTAGCAAGCCATGTATGCACCGCTTCCTTCAGTTCATGGTCTGTGGTGAATCGACGGCCCCTTAAGACATCTTTAAGTAGGCCAAAAAGATGGAAATCTGATGGGGCAAGATCGGTACTGTATGTAGATGTTCTAACATCTCAAAACCCAGTTTTGTAATAGTTTGAGCAATGTGGGCGTGTATCGTAGTGCAAAAAAAAAACTCCTTTAGACAATAGGTCTCGACGTTTGGTTTGAATTGCAGGCTTCAGCTTGTTGCTCAACATTTCACTGTAACATGCTCTGTTTATTGTTGAGCCCTTCCCACGTAATGTTGCAGTATTGAGAGTCCCAGAAAAGTGTGAGCATCACTTCTCCTGTGGAGGGTTGACTTTTGAACTTCTTTTTCACTAGAGATGTTGGGTTTTTCCACTGCATGCTTTGGTGTTTGCTTTCAGGCTCAATGACTGCAATGACTATTTGTTTCCAAAAAGCTTCACCTTTGTTAGCATGGCGGTCCAGTAAGTGTTGGCAGGTGCACATATGACTGTGCTTGTGCTGTTCAGTGAGCTGTTTTGCACAGTCTTTATGGAAACCAAGCCTGTTATGAATAAAATCATATGCAGTACCATGGCTAATTTGCATATGGTTTTCCACTTCAACAGTCACTCTTCGGTTTGTACAAATCATCATACGATTTGATCAATGTTGGCATCACTAGAGTAAACACAGAACAACTCTGAACCTGAGGCAGATCAGGCAGAATCATGTGACGAGTGATAAGCGAATGAGGTTGTTGCGGTGTTGTACAGTTAACAGATTGCTCTGCCGCAATAAAGATATGTACTTCACTTATTCCTTTGCACGCTCAAAATCTATTACATATAGGACTTTTCTGAAATCACCACTGGTTAGCTGTATTTATTTGGAAGCCAACTGTCCAAATCCCATATCTGTCCGACGCTCCGTTGAGGAGAAAACAGCTTATTTAAAAATAATTAAATACCTTAAAACAATGCTTGCTTGTTCCTCTTAGTGAACATGAATGCATCTCCCTTCTCTATCTGTTAGACAGAGACAGCTGAACACTGCTGAGTCGTCAACGCCGCACATTGCGTAATATTCTATTGGTTTATCATATGTTCAGAGTTGATTTGCGTTTAGTATAGTGGATGTGGATGGGCATTTTGTTCTTTCCTCATCCTTCACACTTGTCCGACCATTACTGAAATTTTTAATCCATTCATACACGGTTAATTAAGTGGAAGGAAAGGAAATAGACATTAAATCCATGTCTGGGATATTAATACAAGTAAGAATCAGCTTGAAAAATTTTATGTCATAACCGGGATTTGAACACGTGTTCAAATCCCGGTTATGACGTAAAATTTTTCAAGCTGATTCTTACTTGCATTCACACACGCTTCACCATGGTAAAACATTGTCCCCCTATTGTTTGGAAAGTCTTCAATGGATTTTGGCTCCTGGTACACCCTCAGATGACAAAAAATGAATTACTGCACGCTGTTCTTCTTTCGTGCAAACGCTGAGCGATGCAGCCAAGTTTCATGTGCAACAGCACAACACTCAGGGGAGTCATAAAGGTCAAACATTCCACAAATGGAGACAAACAAACATGTGCTTGAGCACAAAGCAGTACAACCAACCTACAAAAGATTAAATGAAAAGTGTGGATAGTTATTGACTTACCCTCGTATGTGTGTGCATGGAAACACGTAGGAAAAGTATTTGCATATGATCCTTTTTCCATTGTCTATAGATAAATTAAATCACTTAAAAAATTACACATATACAATGGATCCTTTAAAAATTGACATACAACGTTTCGACCCCACCTGTGGGTCTTCCTCAGTGATTCACATAGGAAAAGCACAACTTAAATGAATTACTTTAAGTGATAATATTTCAGGATACATAATAGAAAAAATAAACTTTTATTAATATTGGAATGATAATTCTTTCACACTGGCCGTGTGTAGACTAAGATGGAAAGGTGAAGTCAGAATGAAAAATTCAATGCTATAGCTGGGATATGAACCAGGATCTTCGGCTCTCCGTGCCAATGCTCTAACCAACTGAGCTACCATGGCAATGTGCTGGTACAACATTAAATTCTCCAACTGACTCACAAACCCAGTGTACCACCGAGCGTTCTCAATATGAGATACAAACCCAGTGGCGACTTACAATCTGTAAGTACTTTAAGACCCGGGTTTCATAGTAAACCACTAGTAGGTCACAGTGAAATTATAATTCTCACACTGGATCCTGGTTCAAATCCCGGCTATGGCATTGAATTTTTCATTCTGTCATCACGTTTCCATTTTATTAATATTGTTTTCTATTCATGTTCAACATTAGCCTCTTGATGGGACCAGATTTTGACGTTTTTATTAGTTTGTAATCATTAGTAAATATGTGAAAGTCATCTTAATAATTCTATTGAATGAGAAAAATGTTTGTTTTTTAAATCTACAGTTTCCTTTCATATCTGATTTAAGGGGGGACATACAGCTTCCGGTGAAATTCATAGGTGAGAAATAGGTGAATTTCATTATTTTTTTCCAAGGCAATGAATTGTTCTACAACCTTGCAATCTATACTATTTATTGACTACCTCTACAATTGCATACTATTTTCAAAATTAATCAAACTGTTACAGTTATGGGTAATTATCGTTTCAAAATGGCAGCCACGTTTCGTGCACTAAAATGTGGTTTCCGTGATAATTTCCACAAATAGCAATATTTTTGAGTGATTCTTTTTTCTATCTATTTGTAAACTTCATATGAACAATATCATCTACTATTATTGGAATATCTACAGAATAAAAAGAATTTTTTAACATCATGGGTTCTCCACTCTTCCCAATAGTTGCCAATATATTTATGGAGGCATTTGAAACAAATGCACTTGAAAATGTCGACCTGAAACCAAAACAGTGGCTAAGATATGTGGACGATACATTCGTAGTGTGACCACATGGTGAAGATAAACTGGCATCATTCCTGAATCATCTCAACAGTACTCACCCTAATATAAAATTCACAATGGAGCTGGAAAAAGATGGTAAATTACCTTTCCTGGATGTACTGGTCATCAAGAAACTAAATAGTGGCTACTTAGAACACACCGTCTACAGAAAAATAACTCATACAGACAGGTACCTAAAATGGAACTCTCATCACCCACCAGCGACGAAGAGAGGCATCATTAAAACACTGGCTACCAGGGTGGTAAACTTATGCAAAGCACCATACCAACGGCATGAACTCTCTCATTTGTCTGAGGCCCTGCAGAAAAACGGGTTCCCGAAGGAAACAGTCTCACGAGCTGTAAGAGAAGTGACCAATAAACGAGTGGCCCTTAAAAGGACCGTTCATTCCACAGAGAAGCCCAAGACGGCAAGGAACCACGGACAAGATCAAAAGATTGCTAAGTTCACTCAGTATAAAGACCGTCTTCTACTCTACAAACAGTATTGGCAACTTGATCAGAAAAGAGAAAGACCGCTTGCCACCATTACAAAGACCTGGAGTCTACGCCATCCCCTGCAGCTGCCAATGTGAGTACATTGGAGAGACCGGTCGAACGGTAGGAGAGAGATTAAGAGAACACATAAGAGCAATGAAGGCTCTCCAAACAGAGAAGTCGGCGGTAGTTGAACATTCTGAAGACACGAAACATGCCATTGAGTTCGACAAAACTAAGATTCTAGCCACAGTCACATACAGGACTCACAGAAAAATAAGGGAGGCCATAGAGATCATCAAGCATCCGAACAACATCAACCGGGATGAAGACCTGAAATTATCAAGGATATGGACCCAACATCTGCATCCTGCTGGAAACAATTGTGCCCGAAAAGGACTGTTTTTCCTTCCATGTGTTGGAACCAATCACAACAGAGCATTGGATAGTGAGATGTGATTGGCTGGGAAGGAAATATACACTGCCTCTATATATACAGAAGACATTCTGGAGCGAGCTGCAGTAGCCTTGATAAAGACCATGGCAAGATGGTCGAAACGTCGGCAGACTTCTTAAATATGACGTGGCAGATAACCGGAAGCCAAGAAGATTTTAGTGGCGTGTATGCCCTGTCGGTACCACTCCTTGTTCTGGTCACAAAGCCATTTCTGCACTGTGTGAATGACCTCTTCGTCATCCTCAAATGTCTTTGAAGCTGAGGGGGAAGCGTTCTTGCCCAGGATTGTGACACGTGATGAAACCTGGGTTCACCATTTTGAGCCCGAAATAAAACAACAGTTGATGGGATGGCGTCATCCTCAATCTCCACAGAAGAAAAATTTCAAAGCAACTGCTTCCGCCGGTAAGGTCATGATCACTGTGTTTTGAGACTGTGAGGGTGTCATACCCATTGATGTGATGCCAAGAGGCAGCACCATTAATACTGAAGCTTATTTGAAGATATTAACCAAACTCAAGAAGTGCTTCCAGCGACTTCGACACCATAATAACCCAGGTGAATGTTTGATTCAACATGATAACGTTTGGCCTCACACAAGTTTGAGGACTTCGGAACACATCTCTAAACAGGGTTGGACACTGTTACCCCATCCACCCTACAGCCCCGACCTAGCTCCCTCAGACCTCCACTCACTTGTTTGGGCCATTAAAGGATGCCATTCAAAGAAGACATTTTGAGGATGACAAAGAGGTGATTTGCACAGTGCAGAAACGGCTTTGTGACCAGAACAATGAGTGGTACCGACAGGGCATACACGCCCTTGCGTCTCACTGGAGGAAGGTCATAGAACGGGATGGATATTACTTGGAAAAATAGGGAGTATAGAAAAAAACATCATTCTTTCTTGTTTGTAAGTTTCATTGTGTTTAATAAATAATTGTTGAAGAAAAAAGTGGTACATTACTTTCTGGGCGACCCTTCTATTATTTTCTGTTTCATATATTTAATCCTGCAAGTTACCCTTCGAGTTTTGTTCCAGTTAAATTGTTTTTATTAATACTTTCATTATCTAAAACTGAGACTTTTGAGTTCTTATCTAGCTGCTTTTTTATTATTTACTTTTCTCTTAACAATACTTCCCCCCCCCCCCCCCATTCATTCTTTCTCGAACCGTTAAGGCATTTTATTTCAAGAATGCATTTTGTGGGAAAGATTTCAGCACGAGACTAAAAATTTGAGTACTCATTTTGCTGGTGTAAATTTAGGTATTTTTTAAATCTCACCGCTTATGTTATGTACAATTTGTAATTGTATTACAATTTTTTATCCATATTTTCATGACTTGTGTACATTTATAGAACCCCATGTGTATACTAGGTAAAGCCTGCCTGACTATTTATCTGCAGGCCCATTTTCGATCTGTAGTACCTCATGGCATATTTTTAGGAAGGATGGTCTGGAAAGAGCTGTACTTAGACTCTTGAGGACAACTGAGGAGCAAGTGGTAAAAAAGGAGTGAGCACTGCTGTCACGAACATCACCAATAATAACCATGCTTGTGTCAGCTCCCCAACCTGCCAACTGCCTACGTCAAATGATGGAGATAGATGATGCAGCAATTGGTTGCAGGCTTTGTACCACCATGGATGTAGCATCACAAAATAAAATTTAAAACCATGTAGCTCTTGCAGGGGGTTCTGTAGACAAATGCTATAAAGCCACACCAGGAAAGCACAAGTGGCCAACTATGTCCATTCAAAGGTATGGGATTCATACATCCTTGTGCATAATTTCAGGTGAAGAAATTCATTAATCCTTTCAGGGCCAACTGTCATTTTAATTACCATATTTACTAGAATATAATGCACCCTCACATTTAATGTGCACCCTGATTTTGAAACTTGAAATCATAAAAAAAGTTTGTTGGTGAATGTAATGCGCGTTAATGGTAGGTTAGGTATTTTATTTGGAATTTTGTCATAGTTTAAGGGAATAATGAACCATGCATTTCCTGCATTTCTATTACCATTTTTTTCAGCTTAAAGAATTACTTTACGCTTGAAAGCAGCATCATAAGATATTCTTCTCTTCTCGCCCTCCATTTCGTGACTACTAACTAGTATTTTTATACGCTCAGTGTAATGCTGATAATAGGCCAATGATAAAATAAATGAAGTTGAAAGTTACAGCAATGCATTGTTACCGGTACTGCCAACCTACAAAACGGATTTGTACTCGAATTTAATGTGCCCTCGAATTTAACGCACACCTCAGTTTTGAAAGCTACAAATGGACAAAAAAGGTGTGTTATACTCAAGTAAATACTATTAAAATTATATTATAATGAGCCCATATTTTATGAAATCCTTAAAAATGTATATAAGAATGTGAAAAATGAGCATTTTTTTAAAATCTACCAAAAACATTCAAATTAATGTGCAAATCTTTTACCAGTGAAACCCTGTTTCAGTATTTACTGAAGGAGAAAATTACAACAAACAGAGCTATTCAATATAACAAACTACAAGTTCCATCCATAGTAAGGCAACATTATTCCACTCTGAGATCATTTGACGAGTTACGTACTATACTTTGAACTTTACTTAGTGCTGGTAATACATAATACTTTCCCAAGCTTCTAACCAGGTGGTTATTTGGTGAAAATGTGATGCTACAAGGCCAATCTGAGGCTCTTATCATCAAGCATGTACTAAGTATAAAACTCTTTAACTCAATTATCATAGGTAATAAAAGAAGAGGTCCTGATTTTACACACTATTCCACTCATACGTGTTTGATATTGAGCAATAACGTTTAGTAATTCCTCGGATACAGACCAATCATGACTGTTTTCTCTTAGAAAATGCTTGCTATTAATATGAGGATGCGATCTTATATGATGAAATCATCAACTCGTTACTGGATACGTAAGGCATTAACGTGTGGTGATTAATGTGTCACATGCTGCCATTAACCAGCACGAAAACACATTTTACACAACATAACTTGTTTGGAAATTAAAATAATAAAAATTTCCACTGATTAAAAACACAATTTTGATTCGGTGCAAGCAAGTTTGTGTGCTTTTATAGTGTTTTGATGAAAGCAACTACCAGGATGCCCTCCATCTTGTGATGTGCACTATTGGTAGCATTGGGAATTAGGAATCGAATCGATTGTAAACTTCTAGTATGCCGTGATCTTACAATTGACAGAATATTCACAACAAAGTAAGAAAATAATTATTATTTACAAAATCTGTTACGGTTTATTCATGGAAAAGTCTTAATAAATCCTACTCATCAATACGACTTTCTTTAGATAAATTTGCTCAAACTCTGTTCTTGCAAATATACTGATAAACTCATAATCTCTTGTGGGATTACCTATGATAAATTCACATGCAACAAAGTTGCAAGTGGATTTATCTTGGAGAATCATGACCTCAAGTTATATTTATTTCACTATTTAGCGACTACTTATACAATTAATTTTATATTGGTATGTCGATTATCACAACAATGTCGATAATAATTGTGCGAAATGTGACTTTTCCATGTTGTTATCTTCATTAGCTGGTTGTTTCTAAAATAATATTGTGTTATCAACTTTTGACTGCCGGCATGGTCTTGTGGTTAGCGTCGCTGACTACAGGTCCGTCGGCCTGGGTTCGATCCCCCCCCCCCCCCAGTACCTCCTCGGATTTTTCTAAAGTAGGGAGGTCTGGTAGGGATGCACTCAGCCTCGTGATTCAAATTGAGGAGCTACTTGATAGAGAAATAGTGACTGTCCAGTCATGGAAATCACCATTAACAGCCGTGCGTGTTGGCATGCTGACCACATGCTCCCCAATTCTGCCATCTGCCTACAGTAGATGACGCAGCAGTCAGGTGGTAGGCCTTGTCCCTTCAGGGATGTAGCGCCAAGGAGTTTAGTTTCTAGTTATCAACTCTTTCACCGCTACAGCCGTATATATCCACCAGCTTAAATTCTGCTGAAAATTTCAAAATATAATTAGATGTAAATATTTTACATCAGCAGCTGCATTCATGAAACATAACTGCTTTACTGAAGTTTTCCTCGATGATTCAAAAGTTATTGCTCGCTTTTGATATATTGTGAGGAATATGTACTATATATAACCAAAATCTCAAGTCACACAGTTCGGGTGGCTCATGCTTTCACAAGTCGTGTCAAATATGATGTCCACCAGTAGCACATTATTGCCTGTGGTGGCAGCAGCACTTGAAGTGTCATGCTAAATTAGCTCTCTCCATACCAGGACAGGTGATGGCCGAGATGGGATGGATCCGTGAAAACGGCAAAGGCTTTGGTTTAGGACGGGGCAGTTCTTTGCTACCATACACCTTTTTTCAATTTTCAGTAATACTTCTATAACCCATAATATATAAGTTAGTTAGCAGTGAAAGCTATTATACAAGATTTGAAATGCTTTTCTACACATAAAAATTATATATTATTTTCACATCTTCTTCTGTTCAAATGCAGCTTATATATACCCAATCATTTTGTTTAATGATAACTGTTTTTAATCAAAGAAGCTACAGGTATGAAAATGTTTCAGTGATCAGTGCTTGTGAATTTAGATTGAAAAACAATTGCACATGGGTGGGATAAAATAAAAGTGATAAAATTATGATGATAGACACTTGTGATTGGTTGAAATTCCACATATTCTTTCACTGGATTTGTCACTGATTCATGAGCTAAATTAATGTATTATCAAATAAACTTCTTAAATGTGGGGGGGGGGGGGGAACAATATCCATGAGTACTGAATTTTTGAAGCAGGCTTCTGAGGCCCCTATCGAACAGGCCATGGAGAGAAAGCAAGAGCCCCAAGGACAATTTTCCCGGGGCCCTGTCAAATATTTAATTCACCACCGAAACCCAACCTCGTCCTTTATTATGTATGCAACAAAAAAATTATGTTAAGATATTACATTATATAATATAAATGTAATGTCATGTAAGTACCTTATTACTTGAAGACAGGTATAATATTTTTGTTAGTCATTATAAAAGTTAGTAATATTTGACAAAAAATAAAATCATGTAAGTTTAAAAGCTTTTCAGTTGTGCTCATAAGAGTTAATATTAATAAGTGTTTTGGCAAAATTTTATCAATAATCATAAAAACTAATCACTGTACAACTTGTGCCTTTGACTTTTCAACTAAAAATAAAAACACTTAAATTATAGATCCAACTATGTAAAAATAGCAAAACAAAAAAAAAATCCTGCGGACAACTTTGCACAGGTACCGGTAATTCTAACCACAGTAGACAGCTAATAACACAACAAGGATTCATCCAAAGAACACAAGAAATCAAAGCATCACTGCAGCTCAATAGCAAACCACAATTGCTGAAATACCCACGAAATCCCACTGAAACCACACTGGTTAAATCCCACCTCAACCTTCTACAAACCATAACCAAAAAAGATATGCATCCAGAAACTTTAAAGACTCTAGCATTGGAAACGATGAACACTCATTACCCCCAGACAAATGGAAACATATATTCACAGATGGCTCCCAAATAGAAGGCTATCCACACGCAGGAGCAGGTATCCACAGCGATCTATTCTCATTTTACAAACCTCTGGGACAGCACTCTACTGCCTACGATGGCGAAATAGAAGGAATTCGCATCGCCCTTCAACAATTATGCATTCAAAAAGACAAAGTAGAAAAGGCTGTCATTTTTGTCGACTCAAAGGCAGCAATACAATCAGTGAGCTCAACAAACAAACTTATCTCATCAGCAGTAGAAGAATGCCAAGCCCTAATCCATCAACTACAGGAAAACAGCAACAAGGAAATAGTCCTACAGTGGATACCAGGGCACTGTCAGATTGCAGGAAACGAAGCAGCAGACGCACTGGCAAAGAAGGGAACAAAAATAATGCAAACCCACCTACAAGAAACTTCATACCACTCTATCAAACTATGCATAAAGGAAATATACAAGGACATACACAAAAAGGACATTGAAGAAAAAATAAGTGACAAAAACTGGAAAAAAGAAATTGCTCAAGTTCCTGACTGGCCAAGAAACAAAGCGGTTGCCCTCTTCCAGCTAAGTGTCCAACATGACTGTTTGGGGAAGCACTTACATCGCATTGGAATATAAAACGACCCCAACTGCATGTTATGTAATCTACAAGAGACCATGGACAGAAGCCACATACAACGTTGCCCTGCCCTTTCAAGCACAACAGAATGGGACCGGTACTGGGAAGCAAGAAGAAAAATGTCGGCTGTATAACATCCTGTGTAGCCCTCAAAAGCAGAACACTCTAATATTGTATTATACTGTTTTTTTTATTGTATTTTGTAAGCATTATGTTATGTTATGTTATATATATATTTATATATATATATTATTTATTTATATATTTATATGTTATAAATATATTTTTTTCTTCTTTAGGTTGCAGAGGTTAATGATATCTTTTCATGTAAACCTGCCATTAGAAAAAAAAAAAAAAACTTTGCACAGGTATGTACCAATTTAATCTTTTAATCTTTAATCTTTTGCAAACCATTATTTTAAATGCCGAACATTACTGTTGAGTCCAAAAAAGATTTCTGCTTCTACTTTTCAAAAATAGCAATTTTCTTCAAGAATAATCCGTTTCAGATTAACTGATTACTAGGGGGCGGATTTCTATGACCTAAAAAATAGGATATACGAGGTCTGTTAGATAAGTATCCGACCTTATTTTTTTTCTCGGAACCTGACGGATTTGAATCAAGCCCACTTGCATGAGCCGACCTTGAACCTTTGTGCGCATGTGTGAATTTTTTCCCTGCCTGTAGATAGCGTCTGTTGCTGGCAAGCAGCATTTGAGTGAGGTAGTGTATAGTTCTCTCATCGTTGCAAGGAAAATAACGATTGTGACGACTGGAATTTGGTTTCCGGGTCGTACCCGTACTCCAGGACTCATCACCACTCATTAAGGTGTTCGTAAAGTCGGGGTCACTGTTTGTGGACTCAAGCATGTCATGTGAGACTTCAACACGAAGTTGCTTTTGCTCCGCCGTCAGCAGCATCGGCATTGAATTTCACCGCCACTCTCTTCATGGCCAAAGCTTCGGTCATAGTTAAATGGGCCGAAAAAGTGATGATGCCCACCTCTTCCGCAATTTCTCGGATACTCACACGACAGTCCCGCATCACCACAGCGTTCACTTTGGCAATGACCTGGTCATTTCGGCTTGTTGATGGGCGACCGGAGCGTGGCTCGCTCACCACCAATGTTCGGCCATCTTTAAACCGGTTGTACCACTCCTTAATGTGTGTGATGACCATAGCATCATCGCCGAAAGGCATCTGAATTTTCCGAATGGTTTCCACCAGGCTGTTGCCCAGTTTCAGACAAATAACGCTGCTCCAGTCATTCGGCTCATGCAAGCGGGCTTGATTCAAATCCGTCAGGTTTCCGAGAAAAAAAATAAGGTCCGATACTTATCTAACAGATCTCGTATGCATGCATTTATGACCTAAAAAACGTTAAAATGTGACCAATAAAATTTAAAATATGACTTTCCCACTTACACATTATGTATATTTTTTTAAGTTTCATTACAATTCATTTGATTAAAATATAATGTTAATTATTTAAAATATCTGTAATCGGCCTATAATGCAAAATTTACAAAATATGATAAGAAACTTCAAAATTCCTTTAATATGCACACAAATATGCCAAAAATATGACCTGAATATGCATATTGATACTAAATATGCTGCAATTGTTGAAAATTTCCTAAATATGCAGTTATATGCACAATAAAAGCAGTTCCATTTTCACCAGATGTTTGAAATCGGGTTTAAATTAGTCGGAAACCTGAAATAATGCAAAGGGGAAAAATATGACATGTCATAGAAATCCGCTCCCTACTGATTAGTTTCGTGTCACCGTTTTATACAACTGAACAATGTAAATAAAAATAAACACATAAAACATAACTTAATCTGTTTATTGACTTATAATCCATTTTATTTTAGAGTAAATTCAGAAGTTAAAAAATAAAACCTGGTCAGCTGGGTCAGGGCTGTCATGCATTAATGTAAGTCCAAGCCCTCATGCATCTTGCGATAGAAGTTACTCACAAGAAGGAAATGCTTTCATGTGCTATATAAAATTTGTAATTTGTAATGAGTTATAAAACAGTAGACGGTAATGAAGCCATGGGACTGAAACTTACCTAACATGGCAGTGCTGCTCAGGCGACCTGTAGGAAGTAGGGTCACCAGTAAACGTCCATCATTTGAAACATCAACGCTTGCATCATTATGAATTTTACATTCCCCAACAATGACATTCTTCTCTGCTGTCAAAAAATAAAAGTAATTATTGCAACTAGTGGTCATTTAGTACAATATAACACACATAATATCTGTGCTGTAAAACTGATTGCTCGCAACTATTTCTTGCATTTGTTGCCAACCTACTTTATACCACATTTAATAAATAGGGATCTCAAGATTGTACATTGTCCTTGTGTAAGTAAGAAACTAAGCTGGAATTGTTGTAGTCAAATACGTTCTGAGTCTTGTATACAGGGTGTTCAGTTTATAAGTACAATAAAATAAATGGCTATAGCTTCTGAACTAATACAAATCTATAGAAGAAATCAATTGCTACAGAGTTAAAAATGGGAATTTGTGTTAGCTGATGTTCTATAAACCCCAACATGGTTTCCATTAGTGGCACAGGAAATGCCCAACCAGTACTCAACCTCGACCCAAGTGTTATGAAGCATCTGTGGTGTGGCATTGTTGACTGCAGCATAAATTCTTCCTTATAAGTCTGCCAATTTACATACTGGTGTCCTGCAGACACCTTGAGCCTTGTCCTGAGTCTTAACATACCTCCACAGGAAAAAATCAGGTGATGTTAGGTCTGGTGATTTGGCAGGCCAGGCAATACACGGTTATTCAAAAGTAAAGACGAGATTTCACAAATTTATTTCTTGTGAACCACACAAGATGGAAACACAATTCCAACACCACTGCCTTGAAGTTCCAAGGGTCACTGCAGGGGCGCTGGATGCAGCACACGCCGGAAAATGGCACCGACACCACAGGAATGAGTGTTTTGTGTCCTGTAATTTGTGTCTGTATCATAAAGACTTTTACAAATGAAGGGGAAAGGGCATTAACAATATGTGCATTAGTGTTAAAATAGATGTGTGTTGTTTGAAAAGAAATACGACAGTACAATAAATGTTAAGTGTTTTAGTTGATTTATGTGTTTCATGAGGATGTCTATTGGGGCAGTGGCCAGGGCCAGGCCTGGTACATATCTTGTGTAGTTTTTGCTTACACTCAATGAACCTAACGGCCTATGATTCAGATTGCATGATTAGGTATATGTAGAGGTGTTTGTTTTTGTTAATATGCTATAAAACAAAATGTTGTATTTTAGGCTTAAGGTACATTTTCTTAACATATTAGGGGAAATAATGGGGGGGGGGATAAAATTAAGTCATAAAATAATGCTAATTTCATAAATAAAACCACAAAAGCCATAATCAGCTAAATAAAACCTATTTTTGATAATTGTTCTTTTCGGTTATTTTTTATTCAAAGGGTAATCAAATCACGTAGGATGAAATGGGCTGCACATGTTGTGCACATGGGGGAGGGAAGACATATACTAAAACTATTGACTGGGAGACCAGAAGGGAAAGGACCACTTGGAAGACCTAGATGTAGGTGGGAGGACAATATTAGGATAGATCTAAGGGAAGTAGAATTTGTGAGGGATGATTGGATAGAGTTAGCACAGAATATGGTAGAACGGCGGGCTCAGGTAAGCGCAGAAATGAACCTTCGGGTTCCATAAAATAGATAATATTCCTTTAGCTTGCTTAGGAATTGTGTATTGCCATTGAGTGAGTGAGTGAGTGAGTGAGTGAGTGAGTGAGTGAGTGAGTGAGTAAGTAAGTAACTAAGTAAGTAAGCAAGCAAGCAAGCAAGCAAGCAAGCAAGCAAGCAAGCAAGCAAGCAAGTAAGCAAGCCATAGAGTATCGTATTACCATTTTAAAAAAATGGATTTCTATAACTATTACCCTTTGATATAGCATATTTCAAGGTTTAAACAATGAAATTAGGTATACAGGATTCAAAATTTATTTAGCGATTAAAAACACACAGATATTTAAACTATTGGTATGCGTCCTTCATATTACTAACAATTAAAATAGTGCCGTGGTTGGCAACATATTTTCTGTGCTCCCGGAAGGAAAATTTGGACATTTTTGAAGTTGCATTGTTTTTTATAACTAGTTTCAGAGGAGTATGAAATTTCTTTTATTCAGTTTTGCAAGTGTTGCAAGTGCAAGTTATTAGCTACATGCAGTGATCTGAAAGAATACTTTTTTGGGGTGCAGTCAGTGTTCTCTTTCAGTGACCACAATATGTAAAAAAAAATAATGTCATTTTTAAATAACTATTAAGTTAGGTTATGCTTAACATCTTATATTTTCAGCGCCTATGACAAATAAAAACACTAAACACCACCATTTGTATTTTAAAACAACAAATATTGTGAAAAATAAAAACAATTTCAAACACCTCTAGCTATAGGTCCAAGCTACTCAAATAATAGCTTCAGTAGTAATCAATCCAGACTGGTAGTATTTTCTCTATCCTCTAGGGGATTGGCTAGCCTAAGACCTTATGATCATTCGTGAAATGTATGGCAAAATAATCAGACCCTAGGCCCAGGAATATAAGGAAGAAGAAGATAAGAAGATTAATTACCCTGGTCACATAAAGAATGTACATGTATTTTCCACCACTGTACTTGTAACTTTTTGGAGGACTGGTGAAGACATTGTGTTGCTGAATACGAAAAATTTAGGTTATAATAATAATTATGAACTTTTATTAATAACATTAGAAGTTTTTTAATCTGTCAATATAAAAATAGTTTTTATCTGTATTATAAATTCATAGCTTTGACTAAAATATACATATATATTTTTAAATCTTGTTTTTTAACAAATGTACAGTTGGTCAAATAAAAACGTCGGGCGTTATTTGATAAAGTACCACTAACGAGCATATCCGCATGTACAGGAAGACTTAAGGTTAGGTTCACACCTGCCCCTTGTCTATCCATGTATTTTCTTGATTATTTAGTCAGTTTTGTTCCAAAACGAAGATATATAGAAGGCTGTGGCTATATGCCTCACATCCGCCATATTCTTGCATGGAAGTTCCTATAATATTAATAATGAATAAATTCGCGAGGAATATGTTTTATTCAAGGAGCATTTTTTTTAAATTTTATTTTATAGTACCGGTACCTGTAGTGCAAAATCAATAATTTTGGCTTAAACGTATTTTCAAGCTTGGATATTACAATCTCATCAGAATTATGTAGGCTTTCTCATCTGTTTGCAATAGTGTAATGGTCAAGACATCAGAATTGAACGTGTGGGACCAGGGTTCGATCCTTAGTGGATCTTGTATATTTCTTTTTTATTTATGTTTATTTTTTCAAATGCGGCAATGACTGGAATAAAATAATAATTACTTCTAATGAGTTATCATTGTTGGTGTCGAATTTTGGACACACACAAAAGAAAGCAAGAAAGGAAGTATGATTTTACAACAAATGCGTATCTGTGGCATAAAATAATAAGAAACACACTGAAAAAAGAAGATAACATAATGAAACATAATAATGAATTAAAATAAGAATAAGTGAAAAAAAAAAAACACACACACACACGCTCAGCAGGGAGTCACTGCTATAACTTCCCTCACTCTGTTGGGCATTAACTCTACAAGGTTTAGAAAATAAATATCCATGTCTGCTAGTGCGTCCCAAGCAGTTTAAATTAGTTGCCACAGTTCTGCTTCAGAAGCTGGAGGTGGGTTCGGCCAGTTCCTTTTCATATGCTTCTAATACTTCCGCCCACACATTCTCAATAGGTTTTAAATCTGGGGAACACGCTGGAAATTCTATCATCTCGATAAATGTTCCTTCAGTGAACCAGGTTTGAACCGATCGAACAGTGTGGATTGGGCTGTTATCCTGTAGAAATTGAAGGTTTCCATCAGGAAAACGAAGCCTGGCATAAACAAGATACCGACGGTATTTCCACTGGTGAAACTACCCACTAATTCGGTGGAGCATGCCAGCCCCTGCATCCATGAGTTGCAGTGTATTTGGGATCGTACTGGGCACCAAATGATACACTAGAACTGGCCCCGAAGATGCACTCGAAAAACTAACTTCATCTGAAAATATCAATCTACTGCAGTAGAAGTCAGTTTTTTCAACTGCAAATACGAGGCATGCATCCTTGTGTTCTTCCTTCAGGACTTCTCTAGAGAGTGCTCGCCTAGAACATAAACCAGCGGATCTTACCCAGTTCCTAATGGTTTCAAGATTACCAGGGAATTGAGCAGTAGCCTTCATGGATGCAGCAGTATGAAACGGATTACGTTCAACTTCTGCGACCAATCTAGCATCTTGCTCCAGCGTCGAAATACGTGACCAGCCAGATCCACGTTTCCTATGAAAACTGCCGGTTGCATTATAGTGAAGTACCCACCTCTTAGCTGCTCTTTCAGAAATATGGACCTTCTCGCTGCTTCAGAGGCCAAAAAATGCAGGTCAATTACAGCCCTAACTACACTTTCTCTCTTTGTATGTGGTGGCATGACACAAAGCAAAATGAATTATGACAATTCATTAAATTGAATATCGTGTGTTGTGCTTTCCGCGTTGTTAATTTTTTCCTCCCATCTCATGGCCTCATATGTTCCGAGAATGACCTGTATTTTATGTTTTTTATAAGAAACTTGTGAACTAAAGCGTTAAAACTTTAATTTTAACTGCATACAGTCCCGACGTATTTTATTTGACCGACTGTACTTCAGGTTAAAAGTTACATAGTAAGCAATTTTTAACACAGATGTAATACACATTAATATTTGAAATATCTTATGTACGCATGACAACTCGTCCATACAAGTTTTCATTTTAAAACAAACTCTAGTGTACTTCACGTACTGGTAAAGTCAGGTAACATTTTAGAACTTATAGACTGAACATATCACACAATCACTTGGAAAATCAATACCAGAAACCGTATTCTATTATATGTATGTATGAATCGTGCCTTATATGTTGTTAGTAAAAGTTCATAATTAATATTATAACCTGAATTTTTCGTATTCATCAACACGTCTTCACCAGTCCTCCAAAAAGTTACTAGCACAGTGGCAGAAAATACATATACATTCTTCATAAGCGTGTACTAGTGGAACATATCTACACACTTCATAATGAAGTTTATCAATGACTAGTAACATAAAGTTTTAGTTTTATCCTGCAAGAAACTAGTTGAATAGTTTTCTGATATACCTTAAATATTCAAAATCTTAAAATTTATAATTACCATTGCTAATATCAGGTATGGTGAGCCTTGAGAAATCCCATGCTTGAATTCTATGGTTTGGAGACATCGGTGCATCTGCTATAATGAATGAATCTGAAAAAAAAAACAGAAGTTAATTAATAATGGTGAACAGTTTCAGTTACAACAATATCACTTTCATGATCACAGTTCGAAAGTAGCCAAATTCAAAAAAAGTTATGTTACCTCTAGTGTTACCTCTAATAAAATTGATGTTTTCAAAAACAGGTGCAACTGAAGGCTCTTCGTCTTCATTAAAAGGATTAGGTGCCATATATCTCGGATGTAGAAATCTTGGTCGCCAGTTGCGCCAAGAAGGTTCTCCAGGACTTCCTGAATGAGTTCCTAGATACCGATATGGGGATGGAAGCTGTTGCGACATTTGTTGTGGTGGTGGATGTTGAATAAAAGGGTTCCTGATATTGGGCGAAGGATACTGAGGAGGTGGTGACTGTGGTCTATGTATGGGTTGTGGTTGGCTGAGTATGGAAGTATCTGGAATAAGAACATCATTTACTCTCACAAGGGGAACAGTAAAGGTGTCCTGTTGCTGCTGAGATGAAGGAGGCTGATGATGATCTTGACTGCTTGGTTGGTCTGCAGAAACTGAACTTCCTGGCACTTGTACCCTCACCATATGTGGTGCTCTAGGCGAAGAAGGGACTGTGCCTTCACCACGGAATCTGTTTTCAGAAGAGCCCCGGATATATGGCGGTATACCTAATGCGTTGTCTCTTATTTCAAGAGACGGTGTTATGCCTAATGTGTTGTCTCTTACTTCAGAACTATTTCGAATGTACGGTGGTGTGTCTAATGTGTTGTCTCTTACTTCAGGAGTATTTCGGATGTAAGGTGGTATGCCTAATGTATTGTCTCTTATTTCAGGAGTCATTCGGATGTACGGTGGTATGCCTAATGTATTAACTCGTACTTCAGGAGTGTTTTGAATGTATGGTGGGACACCTAATGTAGTGTCCCTTGCTTCTGGAGTATTTTGGATGTATGGTGGTATGTCTGAAGTACTGTTTCTTATTAATTCAGGAGTATTCCTGATGTATGGTGGTACACCTAATGTGTTGTCTCTACGGGGCCCACCTGGATTAAGACTGTTAGAGAAATGTCTTGCATAACCACTGACAACTCTTGGTCCCAATCTCCTCATTCCTTGAACCACTTCGGTAGCAGCACTAGGTGAAATAGGAGTACTAGGAGTGCTAGGAGTATTACTACTTGTGGTTCCTGAATTTGAAGTCTGCAAGAACTGGGCCATAAATGCTTCCATAACTGGATGATGATTTCGAAATCGAAGTAATCGCCTATAGGCAGGGCCCATTCTGGATGATCGATTGTAGTCAGCTGGATTAACTGGTCTCGAGCGTGGTCTGTGACTTCCTCGACCTCCATCCAATAATCTTAATCTTGATCTTGAGTGATGTTCATCAACAAATCCTCTTCGAACATCAAACGGTGATGGAGATCTTCTTCTCAATGACTGAACCAACACATTAGCTGGTCCCATTGGACCTCGTTCTTGCGAGGGATATCTTCCTCTCCTCCTTGGAGGATGGGGTCTGTCTCTGGTTGTTGTTCTGCCTTCATCTAGAGCTACAGGACTACGTAACCGATGTACCCACTGATGTTCTAGTTCTCGCCTGAAATGAAGAAATGAAGTATGGATAAAGGTCCTATTACATAAGAATTTTATACTGGAATCAATGATAACTACAGCAAGGCATTTAATGACCATAAGATAGTGAAAAAATGCAAAACAAAAAATGCATTTATGACCTAAAAATAGTGAAAAAATTATGCAAAAAAAAAATTACCAATAAATTTACCATTCACACTTATAATACTAAACTCCATGGCGCTACATCCCTGAAGGGACAAGGCCTACCACCCAACCGCTGCGTCATCTGCCATAGGCAGACGGCAGGATTGGGGGGCATGTGGTCAGCATGCCGACACCTACGGTCGTTAATGGTGGTTTCCATGACCGGAGCCGCTACTTCTCTATCAAGTAGCTCCTCAGTTTGAATCACGAGGGTGAGTGCACCCCTACCAGACCTCCCTACCTCAGAAAAATCCGAAGAGGTACCGGGGATTGAACCCGGGCCGACGGATCTGTAGTCAGTGATGCTAACCACAAGATCATGCCGGCGGTCCACACTTATTTAGTTTTTTTAAAGTAATGAATCGCTAAAACCAATTTAATGGATGACAGTGCATTACATATTTAAATCTACAGTATAAAACACACATATTTTGTTACTAAAAAAAGCAAGTAGATTTATACTACTTGGACACCCTTAGCAAAAAATAAATTCTTTCTGAACTGGCATGCCCATCAAATTGCCCCTAGCAAACATGTGCCATTTAAAAGGAAAGAACAAATCTTTATTGCTACAAGACAAACTGCTACGATGTTTACAGTAAACCTGAATTAAAATGAAATATTAACACTTGCTGGAGATTCTCAAATAAAAATGATTGTCTCTTGATGGAAAGTAACAATTTGTAGTACATGGGAAAGCTCCTCTCTACCTCCACTGAAACATGACCTAAAAATGCCGAAAATGGCCTAAAAATTGCCAAAAAAGACCTATCTCTTGAAAATGATGGGTAATGCAAAAAACAAATTGCCCTTATTTAATCGATTATTTCATGATACACATTCATATATATATTCAAGCCATCTTTTAACCTTAAAATAAAAAAGATGCAAAATCACCAAATGCCTTGCCCTAATGATAACTAATACAAAAATTAATCAAGTAAAGCCTGTATGCAATGCCACCTGTTCAGAAGAGATTTTCGTACAATGCAGGTTTTAAAGTTAGAACTTATTTACACTGATTCCATTGTACAAGGTTATAATTTGTTTTTTGCAATGAAGTATATTATTCCATTTTGAAATTTTTCGTTTGGAATCACATTAAATTTATTTTCCTTTAAATTTCCATCCTAAACCCAAGGTGCGTCTTATGGTCCGGAGTGTCTTATGGTCCGTAAAATACGGTACTAAACAATAATAAATCCACTACTATTAATATTGTCAAGGGAAAGCTTGACAACTCCCCACTTTCCCTTACTTCTGATTGTCTAATTAGTTCAATTGCAATTCAGAGAAAGTTAAATATCTTGGCATAAATTTTTCGGACCAGCTGATTTTTTATACGAATAAGACAATCAATGAACTCAAAACACATTTAAATCTACTAGCTGGTAGTCCTCTCCTAAAACCTGAGCAGAAGTTTTCAGTTGTTAATCAACTTACATTGCCTTCACTGATCTATCGTTTTCAGAATCTCCATGAATTGCAGCTGTCTAAAACATTTATAATAACAGTAGATAATATCATAAAGAGCACGATCAAGGTGGTTCTACAATTACCAGCTGATACACAAGACGCCATGGTTTATTCATCTAGGAAGGTAAAAGGACTTGGCGTCTTCCGTGCTCAATGGGAGGCCCCACTTCAGCAATTTAACATATGTAGAATCCTGAAAAGTGCCAACAATGAGTATGTTGATGCCACCAGAGATGTGTGCTGACAAGTTGTGATGTTTGGAGGCGCTAGAAATTGATAAGGAGATGGTGGAAGTTAAAACACCTGACATAAGAGGCTATCTGCGAAATCAAGAATTTAAAAAATGGTGCCAATTAAGAACTCACGGAAAAGGCGTTTTACTGTATGGAGAGTGTCCATTGGCCAACAGATGGCTTGAAACTAGAAAAGGCCTTAGCAGCTCCGAATGGAGAGACGTTATCAAACTACAAGGTAATGTCGCTCCCGTAAGGGCAATCCATGGATGCAGTCTGGACGGAAACCGCTGCAGGCACTGTAGCGAGATAGAAACATTGGCTCATGTTCTAGGCTGCTGTCCACATGGTGAACTCCTGCGGAACACTCGTCACCATCGTATTAGGAGCAAGATAGCTACCTCCCTGTCACAAAAAGGGCTTGAAGTATACGAAAAAGTCCATTACATTGCTGATAATGGAAGCAACAGAAGAGTGGACATCATCGCTCTTGACTGAAAGAGGGACCTGGGTTATATAATTGATTCAACTGTTAGATTTGAACGAGATTCTGAGCAGCCACAAGAAGTAGACTGCAAAAAAAAGGAAATTTATGAACCCACGGTTCAATACTTTAAGGAAAAGTACCATATAAAAGAAATATCTGTAATTGGACTGATGATTGGTAGCCGTGGTACTACCACAAAGATGTTCATGGACTTCTGAAGATCGTTCTACCTAACCAACATCTGTATTATGAAATAAGTCTTCTCGTATTGAGGGACTCTGCACAGATCATGTGCACAGATCTCTTACATAATGTAGGCTATATTTAAAGTATATACTTTATTTCATTTTCTTGTAGCGTGTGTTTCTAGGATTAATGTTTTCATATGTTTCACAGTTTGCATACTGTTTTATTTCGTTGATTTTGTTGTACTACATATCATTCTACTGTGGATTTTTTCCTGTTTGCTTGCAATCTGTAGTGAGAGAAAGAAATAAAAATAAATAAAATTTAGTACTGATGGTATTAGTCTAAAACTTCATTTTTTCAATTCTTAATTCATTAGATCATTTACACTTACTGGTACTTATTTTGCAAGAAAGAAAAACAACATGAGAACATCAAACCATACTCATCCAATCTTTTAAATTAACATAATGGCTTTCTTTTACAGTAATACAGAATGAAACAATATCCTGTACACCATGAAATGTTTGAAGTTTACTGGTTAAATTTAACAGCTAGGTAAAATATTTGTATGGAATCTTCATAATTAGCTTTCAAATTCTGCCACTGAAGAGATTTGTAAATGACCACTAAAAGTAGCTAGCAGGTAGTGTATATTGGTGCTGTTATCTTTTAGTGGTCAGGAATGGGGTAAGATTAAAAGATGTTTACAAGTTGGAGCCAATGTAAGCAATTTGAGGGTATGCATGACTCCTTACAATAGCTTGCAGGTAGTGTTTAGAGTGGGGTAAGATTGAAGAATGGTTAAATGTGGAGTTTCTGTACAGTACTTCACAATTTTGACAACTACCTTTAGATTGGTCAAGTTTTATAAGTTAAAAGTTAAAGTCGTGTCTGACGGTCAAGATACAAGTTACACAGATGGTCAACTTACATAGTAACTTATACATATAAACAAATGAGAATTTGTTGGTTCCATGAAAATGAGGTTCATTAAGGAGGGGGTCATGTTATAGAGGAGGTCGACTTCACAAGTTTTACTGTATACTTTCAAATTCTGGAGTTTTAAAATTTATTGTGAAAAATAAGGATAAGAAAGGTTAATTCATGTTCTAGGACATGGTGGTCAAGTAGCTAACTCTAACTGTGGGTATTCTAGTAGGCTGTGTAACTGCCAATGTCCATCAGTTGCTACTGATGTTAATGGTTTCTTCATTTTAACTGATATTTATTTTACTGGGTGAAAAAGCAGCAATGAATCATGGTTTATAAAAATTCAATCTGGCATTTGCCTTTGAGACTGGTGAAACCATGAGAAACTCCTAGTCAAATCTACCAGCCATGGGATTTGAACCCAGGAACGCCCAACTGCAAGCCCCAGATACTTGCACCTTATCCATCTTTCTCGATGAACTGCATTTGTTTCTTGAGTCAAAATGAACATAAAATCTACAGTAATAGTAATTTTTATCTGACTATTCCATTCATACGATACGCATTTGATACTGACAAATATCAATAAATTTAATTTCCGTAGTGGCCTATTAATGAATCAGGATTAATGAAGTTTCCACCTGAACGAACACTAATAACAAATGTAAGTATTCTGGAAGATTGTGTTTATTTAAATGTTATTAGCAGTCGTTTAGGAGGGAAATTCATAAATCCTGATTCATTGACGAATAACGTTTAGCAATGCCTCTGATATCGACCAATCACGATTTCTTGTCTTATAACATGCTTGTAAGGATTATAAGGATGCAATTTTATCTGATAAAATGTCTGCTCATTACTGGACACGTCATGGTATCAATATGCAGTAATTAAGTCACCTATCTATATTGCTGCCAGCAAACAGGATAAAAACACATTATTATATACTACACAACTTATTTATTTATTGCACAATTTAATTGTGAATTGATTAAAAATCACAATTCTTAATTCAGTGCAAGCCAGTTTGTGTGTGTTTATTCTATTCTGATTTTAGCTAACCATGATTAGTTTAACAATTTCTCCTATAATGACAACTTGATTTTAAACAACACAAGTAAGAAAGTAATTATTATTTATACAATCTGATACATTTTATTCATGGAATCGTCTTAATAAATCCCACTCGAGATTATGAGTTTCATTAGATAAATTTGTTTGCACTGCACACTCACAAATCTATCAACGAAATCATAATCTCTCGCAGGATTACCTATAAGAAATTTGTAGTAGCAGTTAGTGATGTTAGTTTGTTTAAATAAGTCATAAAACGGAGTTAAAATTCACTGCTGTGAGTCACCAAGATATCTTGTGTATTTATGTTCTTTGTGTTATATTATCGATGTTTCTCTTCAGCACCAGTCACCACAGAAATATGCAGTCTCCTATTGAAAATGCCCCAATATTTCTTATCTCACACTAGGTCTAGGTGGTGAGTTAATCGGGGTTTTTCTTGTTCAGATCTGTGAAGTTAGTAGGCCTAAGCTTTGAGATCCTCTCATGGACAGTGAAGGACTTGGCTCTGATTTTTTCACAAGTACAGTCAACCCTCGATATAGTGCCACCATCCATTCTCTAACATTTAGTGGCAATAAGCGAGGGTGGCACTAAATTGAATTTTAATTTTTAAAATAAAAATGGCATAATACAATATTGCCTATGCATCTCCAGCTAACAGTTTTCCTCCAAAATAATGAAAAATGTGATGCAATAGCCTGCTGGCTAGACTTTGGATATCTTTCACTGTATTCGCAAATTTCTCGTTTCTCTTGAAGTGTAACAACAGCTCTCTTGATTCTAATAATGTTACGAGTGACTGAAGTGTAGTGTTTAAGAGCTGAATGGACACTGAACTAAAAGAAGCGAGAGTTTGGAATGATTCATTGTTTGAAGGGCTCTTTCTATCTGCTCTACACTCAAGCTGTGTCTGCTGTGTGTGTGTGCGCTGGCTGTGTGTCCATTTTCTTAACATAGCTTCCTCATTCCATCGCACTACATTTACAGTTAGTGGCGTGGGAACACACACTTCTTGGGAGTTCAGTACAGTATGTTTCTTAAATAATCTTTCTAACATTCATGCCAATTTTAAAAGAATTCTGCAACTGAAAAAATCACTGCAAGCTATATTTTGTAAAAATCTTGTCTTACATTCACTGACACTAAATGAGTTGGCACTGTAACGTGGTTTCTTATGTATTTTATATGGGAGAAGATCCGTTTACTTGCATTTATTGGCACTATATCGAGGGTTGACTGTATATTCACAGTCTTTCTCAATGTTAGGCAGATAGAGTTGCTATTAGTTTTCTGCTTGTATCAGTTATAATGAGACAACTTTGTATAGCCTTCAAGAAGAGATGCAAACAGCAATTGGAGACATGCTTTGCTTCACTTTAAATGTGTCAAGAAGGGGGCGTTTCCTTCAACATTGCAGCCTTCAACTCAAAAGGTGAGAAATTAAGGGGATTTCGCTGTCTACTCACTAAAGGTTGGTTGGTATATGGTTATTCAACGACGGGGACGTACTGCAACTTAGGCCTGTGACCATTGCCGGTGTGCCGAAATTTTGTCCACCACGAGTTCTTTTACATGTCTGTAAATCTACAGTCATGGGCCTGTCACATTCATGCACACTAAAATGCCATCAACCTGGGCCGGGATTGAACCTGCAACCTTGGGCACAGATAGCCTTGTGATACTAACTGCGCCACTCAGGCTGACTCACTAAAAGGTAGAGCAAAAAGGTATATTATTATATTTTATAAGAATTACTCAAGTACGTATTCAATATAGCTAGCATATGAATTGACAGGGATATTTTGGTTGGGCAAATGTATTACAGTAGAACTCCAGTTATCCAGATTAATTGAGACCAATATTCAAATAATCAAATATTCAGATAAATCATGAAAAAATGTAATTTCTTTAAAAAAAGAAACCTTAATTGTACAGTACTGTACTTAAATAAATTGTCACATCTACTCTTATACAATTCAACGGCCCTAAATAGCGTGCTCACTCGCTCGCCTGCTTCATGAAACATCGGGTATACTCGGCAATGTTCGTCTCTCGCAGTCTAAACTTTCACGAAAAGTACAAAATTAGGAAAACCGTTTCTTGATTATATAAAGCCTAAGTGAAATGAACACAATGAACAAATATTCAAATTTTATTTTTACTTACAATTTTCATAGCTCTGAACCACAAACATTTTTAATAAACTACCAGTGTAAATTTCTTAAAAATCCTGGAGTCAATTAATAATGGCGAGCGAAGCCGCGGGGACCAGCTGAAAAATATTGTTGGTTTAACTCTTGAAATATCGCTGATAATAAAAATCCAAACAAACCATTCCTTCCCTTGAAACATTATATAATTTCTGAACATTGCACTGAATTGATCAAATAAAATTCACATCATATTCATCTGTCAACAAACAGTTGAGAAATAATACGTATTATGTGTTCACAGTTAGCTTTGGAACTGCATAATCAAATCTGAGATCATTTTACCAGGCGGCGTGGAATGTACTCTGAAGCCGGAATTTTAGCTGTTTCATTAATTATTAATGGTTTAGTTTATGAATGATTCGCGTGCAAGTGTTAATAAATATAATGCTCTAATAGTAATTAACTAATTATAATCTTAATTTTTAATTTTTAAATTAATTATCGTGGGCGAAGCCGCGGGCACCTGCTAGTGTTGAACATATTAGTCAGAGTCAGTAGTTTTGCTGACAAACTGTCAATTTTTTCACAAACAATCAGCGTTGAAAGAGGAAATGCCAATATTCCCTGCTGCACACCACTTGAATACAGCCTCAGAACAATCCAGATAGTTGGAGTTTGGATGATTGCAGTAGTTCCTGGCAATTACTAGTTTTGTTTAGCTCATTTTCTGATTTGTTTCCTATAATTTTCTTATCTTCTAAGCTGTAATTGTAAATTATTCTTGTTTCATACATTTATATACATTTTGTAGCAAAATATTTTCACCATAGGATGTATTTATAAAGTAAAGTAAAGTGATCCCTATACAGGCCATGGAGGCCCAGAGGGTTCCAAGAGGTTGAGGCTCCCAGATTTTGGACATTCGGCACATGAAGGTGGTAAGGTTGTCAGCCTTACGCACCGGCCGCCTTCACCCCCAGGATTGCTCCTGGTACTCATTTCTGTTAGAGGCTGGGTCGACCCCAGGGCCATAGTGCCACCAGAAGGATTAGGCCAATTGAAAAATCTCAACGACCTCATTGGGAATCGAACCCGCGACCTTCCGGTTTGTAGCACAGCGCCTCAACCACTACACTACAGCGTACTCCCGGGATGTATTTATACAAATTTCAAATATGTTAACAATAAAACTTGTTAGGTTTAAAGTTTATAACTTTCATCTTTTTCTTATACATACCTTGTCTTGCCTGTAAATGCCTTAATTACCATAATATAAAACTCACTCACTCACTCACTCACTCGCTCACTCACTCACTCGCTCACTCACTCACTCACTGACATTAATGTTTGCCCACTTCCAGGTGAGCTAAAAAACTTGAAATCTGGTACACATATAGCTTTTAGGCTGAAAACCAAAGGAACATTCCAAAAAGTTTACTTTTTTATTTTTAGCCCTAAAACCCCTGAAAAAGGGCTCAGTTTCCAAGGCAACGGAATTATCAAATAGTGTTCATGTAGGGATTTGGAAGTTGCAATAAATTTCGCTTTGAAGACATGCTAGTGATAGGAACTATTATTTCCGTAAACTGAGACGGTAACGTCGTGGAATGGGGGCAGAGTCCCCAACGAGCAAAGCGAGTTATATACATATAAAGACACACACAACATAATTATACTGTTATTCTTCTAATTCTTTAATTTGTTTTTTCCATCTCATTTTAGTAATACAGTAGAACTCATATTATACAAATTAATTGAGACTAGACCCGATCCAGATCATTATAGGGTCTGGTATTGCTGATCTAGAAATCTAGAAATACTGGATCAGACAGATAAAGTTTTTGCATGCATGGTGCATGCACTATTTTTAGTAAGAGCTCTCTAAATTATATGAAATGAAATAAAAATACCGTATAATTAGTTATAATAAAAGGTATAGTCAGCCATTTGTTGATGTCATGTTCTCACAGCCACCTAAATCACAGAACAACAATGAACAGTACCAATACAAAATGCAGTATAGATGCATAACATATGAGTCGCTTGTTTGTAAACAATAAAGCATATAAACTAGTATATATGAAAAGCTTGTGCAAATATGAGTGATAATCCCAAGGAAATTTCAATCCAAGCCAGGAACATTAAATTGGAGCTGCTGCCAGCAAACTCTGCAGCAGTAGACTATGAGAAGGAATATATTGGATTTAAAACCTGGTCCATCCAGGGTAAGCAATGTTTCTCTTGTGAATGAAGATGTGAAAAGTTGTTGGCTTATATTTGTTGTTATATGACGAAATAGGCTACCGTGTTTTGCAAAAAACCCTGGTCAAGTTTCTGATTATCATAAAGAAACATGCTGGCTTATATTTGTTGTTCTATGACCGCATAAATGTTTAATCTATGTTAAACAAGGTGCGGCAATATAACTTCCTTTTTTGAAATTTGCGCCATTCAGACTGTAGGGGTCGTTGCGGGGTGGAAGTGGTCTCATTTGACTGGCGTGGTTCTAAAGTTTTGTTTCCTTCCAAGTCAGTCGCCATCATTTGTTGGAACAGTGAGGAGTGTGCATTTGCCTTTGAGGCCTACTTTTCAAATGGATGTTCTGTGATTGCAACCCAGCGCGCCTTCCGAAATCGCTTCAATTTAGCCTCGTTGGGCCCTGTCCTGGACCGGAAATCAATTGCTACATGGGTCACTACGTTCAGGCAAACCGCGAGTGTGACAAGACGAAGAACTGGAGTCCCTCGGCCCATCAGATCACTTGAGAACATTGAGGCAGTGAGAGCTTCAATCTTGTGATCCCCACAATGTACTGCGCGAAAACATGTGTTCGATATGTGAACATGTTGGAGGAATTTTTTTTTCCACAACTTCATGAATTGGACTTAGGGAACATTTGGTTCCAACAGGACGGAGCAACGGCTCACACTTCAAGGGCATCGATGGCAGTTTTGAGGGAACACTTTCCGTAGCGCCTCATCTCAATACAGGGCGATTTGTAGTGGCCTGCCCGCTCCCCAGATATGACTCCATACAATATTTTTTTATGGGGTTATTTGAAATTCCGTGTTTATGTCAACTGTCCAAGAACCCTACAAGACCTAAAGGCCAACATCAGGGCAGAAATTGCTAACATACTCGCTGCTAAGCTGGTAAGGGTCATGACAAACGTCAGATATCGGCTTATTCAGTGTATGGACAATGAGGTGCATCACCCGATATGAATTTTCAAAACTGTGTAAAACAAAACTTTAGATATGTACCTACATTATAATAAAATAAAATAAAAAATTATATTTCCTAAAATGGGTTTTATTGCGTTTTGAAAAAAGGAAGTTATGTTGTCGCACCCTGTATAAGTTGGTACGATTGGCCAATGTCACCTGATTTTGTTTGTAGAATTTCATGACGACTTGAACATCCTAGGTTGATAAAATTGCATTTTAAATGCAGTTTTATGCAATTTTAGCAGCCTAGGTTGCTAAAATGCAATTTTTCGGCATGTTACCAGTCCGACATTGAGTTGTTTTAGAGAGCATGTACTAAAACTTTTTTTGTCTGATTTTCTTGAAACTTAGCATAAATACCAGGGGCATTGCCAGGAATTTTATTAAGGGAGGACAAACACAACATAATTCCAAACATAATGAGTCTCATTTATTAGACTAGATTATACAGTAATCTATATTAATAATCTATATTAATAATAAAAGACTAATGGAGATCATCCAAGTGTCTGGGCATTAGATACTACTACATATTAATAATAATAATAATAATAATAATAATAATAATAATAATAATAATAATAATAATAATAAATTTACTACTATGAATAATTAGTGGCATTACGACAATAATTTAAATAAGTGTCCTGTGAGCTAATTCCTAATTGACATTAACCCAAGTTCAAGTAATACAAATAATATTTTATTACAATCAACTAAAAATCAATTTCGGGTCTCAATTCCAAACAATTAGGCTAAATACAATTACATTAATGTTAACATAGATTCCTGCCCTTAGTTTTGATCTCCAGTTGAGTTCGATGAGGCTGCAAAGTTTTTAAATTAACAGATTACGTTCTTTTGAGCAACAGCCTTTGTGACGGATTATTTCAAACACACTAAGACATTTATAATTATAAGTTAATACTTGCTAAACTCATTATAAAATATTTATATTTTTTATTCCCCAAGCAACAACTGCAGATTAGTACTAAAAAGTAAATGAATCCATAAGGGAACCCCCCCCCCATGCCGACGCCCATGATAAATACTCTACAACACAAATAATGAAACATGAATAAGAAGTTCTTAAGTTTACGTGGAGAAACATTATTTAATAGTTCTTTGATTTACTTAATAAAAGTACTCCAAAACATAAATAATTAAACACATATTTATTTAGAAATCAACTCTAAGTGATGAAAGGGAGTATAACTTTTATACATTTCCTCATTTATAATAGTTGTCATTATTTTTACAAAATTAATAAAAACAAAGGATTGAAATACCGAGGAAAGATTATTTCTATCAAATTATGAAATTCACACAAGTGAAGCTGTTGGCAACAGCTGCTATTTTTATAGAAATAGAGGTGTTCCTTTTGTTATTATTAAATAAATGATAAAGAAAATACTTATTAAAGAAGTGCACTTACAAGATACAGTCATGTGAAGGAAGGATTTACAAATGGTTGAGCTATAAAGACCTGCCGGATATGACAGTCCACCCACATCTAACTGGGGGACCCACAGGGGTATGAAGCATAATTTTACATGGACTGGAAAAAATAGAAATAAAGAAAGAAAAGAGAAATGGAAAAGAAGTACCTGGAAATTAATATGTGATGCTGGAGAAGATTGGAAAAAATAAAATAGACAAAGTGACAAATGAAGAAATCCTGCAAAGAGTAAATGAGAGATCAATCTTCAACACTTCTCTAGGAAAGAAAACTGGATAGGTCACATCTTGAGAAGAAATAGTATGCTGCATAACATCATCAAAGGAAAGTAGGAGAAAACTGAAGATCTTGGAAGAAGAATCAAGCTGCTTCATGATTTAAAGAAGAAGAAGAAAAATACAGAACCCCGTTAGTACAAACTCAGGTAGTCCGAAAACTCAGATAATCTGAACCCAAATTTGGAATCACTATTCACCATCTGACTGAGCTGGATTTTCTTGGATTACAGGACCACTCAGTGGAACACCTCTCTGTCTTTCTTGTGAAAACCATACAAAAACTGCTTCATCAAATTTTGTTAAAGTCTTAATTTTTTAATTTATTTATTTTTATTTTAATGCCACTCCTCAATTACATTCTAAACTATTACATGCAAAATTGTTCTATCTAGAATCGATTTTTCTTCCTATGCAAAATTATTCTATCTGGAATCGATTTTTCTTCTTATCATTTATCGTTGCTTTTCTGACACCGAATTCAACAACAACGACGTTTGATACAAAATTTACACTGCATGTTACAACAATCAAGTAAAATTAACTTGTAGTTGCCATGTATACACCTAATTATTTAATGATAAATTAACGCCAATAATCCGAATTTCTGTCAATCCGAACAGGCTTTGGTCCCAATTAGTTAGGACTAGCGGAGTTCTGCTGTAGTATTTACTGAATAATAATAATAATAATAATAATAATAATAATAATAATAATAATAATAATAATAATAATAATAACAACAACAATAATAATAACAACAACAACAATAACATCAATAATAATATATATGATCAGAAGTTGACTCTATTCCATAATCAGAAGCTTAAACATGTCAGAAATGTTACTCAACATTGCAAATTAATAAATTAATAGACACAGTAGATAGTTTAGCACTCACCTTGTTGAAACTAACTGTGCTAATAACAGATCTGTCAGCTCTAATGCTAGCTGAAGCAGAATGTACAAATCTGTAAAATAAAATAGTTTTCAGGTATATGTTCAGAAGAAACAATGATCACTATAGACATAAGCAGGAAGAGTTTAGAAAATATTATCTTATTCTTTTAAAACAGGAACAATACACATATATGCATATGCATTCATGTACCACAGATTGTTGTCTCTGTTGGACATTACATGATAATATTATAGGAGAAAAATTCCTCTGACACTGGGAGGTGAACCCAAGACCTTTGTCTGTCAGTGAGGTAGACCATTAAGAGCAGCCAGTCATATTATCATTAGCCATCAACAAACCTAAAAAAAGTACAGGAAGACTTTAGGATATTTCGGAGTATAAAAATTAAAATTTGAATTTTTTACAATTATTCCGTTGATTAAAAGCTAAATCTCAGGTTTCTAGCTCATCTGGAAGTGGGAAAATATTAATGGTGCATTTTATGGAGTAAATTTTAACTGATATTAAAGGATGAAATAGCAAGGATGATTCATGGTATGTAAATATCCAATTCGGCCACTTTGGCTTATTTGAAATTTATTTTTTGTCATTTTTAAAATGAAGCAGCAATAACTACATACAGTGAAACCTCTATTTTACACTTCTATAGGGGACCCCCAAAAAAAATGTAAAATCGAGGAAAGTGTAAAATCGAGGAATAGTAAGAGAGAAGCATGGAGACAAAACAAAGCATAGGCTACACCATTAAAATACCTTAAACTCACTTTTTAATAACCAAATGAATAAATAAAGATAGATCTACCGTGCGATGTGCACAGGTTTCCATGGACGGGTGATGTTTTTTGTTTCTCAGCGTGGCAGGTTGATGAACATGACGCTTCTTGTACATTGCTTATGAACAGTGATATTAATGCAATTATGATATGCAGAATACAAAAACAACAAAAAATTAAAAGTTTCATGCCCATGTTCCCTCTATACGCAGGTGGGATATTTTGGTGTTGTTCATTAATACCCTGTACAAGAAAAGTAAATTACATTTGCTTGTTAATATGATTACAGAGAATGTTATTGTAAGTTTAATCCATATGTTTGAGTTGAATTACCATGTTTGAGTTGAATTTAAGAGCTATGAAAGAGAAAAAAGTGTGTTAGATAAAATCTAGCATGCGTGTGATGGAGTGAGAGCCATGTACAGATAGCCGGGGGGGGGAAGCAGACCTACTAAAATATAACTTGCCGATATGAGTCACTGCGCTTGCCTAGAGTTCCATGGTTCAAATCTCAAAACCGGCCAATTTAATTACATGGAGAGAGTATTTTCTAGCTCCTCGAGCGGCGTTGATTTTAAAGATTTTCTCTGCTTTGAGAATGTTCCACAACTTGCAAAACACTTTTCAATGTCACAGCGATTTTTTACTATTGTATTCAGCGTTGACACTGGTAAATTCATACTCGCCGCTAGATCAACACGTGTGCCCATGTGGGCATCAACTTTAGCAAGGATGTCCATTTTTTCCGAGATGGAAAACGCTTTTCATTTTTTTGCTGGATTTGTAGCCATTATGATTACCAACACTTGATACAAACTTAGTGTAACGAAACAGTATTATAAAATATTTGATCTTCTGACGAAGCCCTTCTAGCGTTCACAATGAAGAACCAAACTTGTCGCCGCCGGAAATGTAAGTCGTGCAGCCAAGAAGGAAAGTTATAGCCCGCGAAACCATTATTAATAAAGAACTGCGCACAATGTGCAAAGAAGCAGAAACGAAGTAGCTACACCGAGATAGCGTCTTGACGACCTATGCTCTTTAACAGAACAAGGAGGAATATAATGGTGACCACGGAGGCTTTTGTTCCGAAGTTGCCGCATTCCATGTAAAATCAAGGTTTCATATACCGTGGGACCAAAAAGTCCTGCGTAAAGTCGAGGAAAACGTAAAATCGGAGAACGTAAAATCGCAAAAATTTATGTATTGCTCTTATGGACGTTAAGCCGGGACTTTAAATTCTTGATGTAAAATAGGGGAAAACGTAAAATCGGAAATCGTAAAATCGAAGTTTCACTGTATAGAGATCTGAGAAATTTGGAAGACACGATAGTGCGAATTGTTCTTCTTTCCAAAAATTCATGCATTATTTTTGTAACCCCCAATAATATGCAATAACATAATAAACAGTTCTAAGATTGGTTAACAATTTTATTCATTACGATGAATGATTGAGTGCAACGCATGACTGAACCTCCAAAAGAAGAAAGTGAAGAGCAAGAGACAATCTTTGACCCATCTTGCTCCTTCTTGGTATAAAATTATTGTGAATCAAGAATAATTTTAAGGTATTGAATTATTTTTAATCATTGGCTTTTTGTCAGATCCAAAATTAATTTTAGACCGGTTAACAGAGCCAGCTCAATTTTTTCTTGTTACTGGTCACTGTGTAGTGATAGAAGGCTCCTTTTGCTCTCAAGTATGCTGGATATCCAACCAACATCCAACAAAAGCAATTTGAACTTCTTGTAATTCACCTTGATTTTACAGATGTCCCCCCACTATTAAACTTCCAACCCTCATAAAAGTGATATGTATAGCTCTAATTCTGTGAGTTTGATTCTGATTGACTGCACATTTAGGTGAAAATTTTTGCTTTGTGAGTTGAAATTTGACTCGTTATTATGAGAGTAATTATTGGTGCTGGGCTTGGTGACCATCACTTGTGTCTTAGTGTGAAAAGGCTCTAAGATAGACCTAAAATGGTACCACAAGTCCAAACCTAGTGTTACCAGGAATAGATTTTACAATACCATGATCTAAGGACCTAAGAGATCTGATAATTTACAAAACTTTTAAACAAATTATTTCAGTAGTAAAAACTTTTGCACTTTCCTCCCTTTTTTTTTTTTAAACAAAAGTCAGAAAAACCAGATGTTTATAATCACATAACAAATGCTTAAAAATGCATGCTGATTTCATAGAATACACTGGCAATTAATGAAGTATGTATATGATTCACTCAGAGCTGCCAAGGGTCCCCCATGGTTATGGGCAAGACCACTGACCAGGAAACGTGAGATTCAAGGAAAATAAGCGAGGCTGATTTTAGGCTGATTTCTACAAGATTTTAGAAACATTTTATGAGCATCAGAATCGACATGTCTCTTGATATCCGCCTCAACTTGATGTCCACAAGACAAAGTTCATGCACACACATTACAACGAAAGGCATATAGATCAATTGCAGATATAGGATACTTTATTTGCCAGGCATGTTGAAGCGGGTTCTATATTTGGCAGCCCCTGCAAAAAATCTAGGATTAGTATTTCTTTCCATAGAAGCTCCTCCTGGAGAAAGATCGAAATCCCATATATACAGGGTCTGTCCGGAAAGTAATGTCAGTGAGTCAATTACACAATATTTATTGATCCGATCGGTACAATACATTAAAGATTTCAAAATAGGTTCCTCCTGTGTTCATACATCGCTTCCAGCAAGATTTCCAGGCATCAAAGGCATCACGGTAGGCCTTTTCCAGAATGCCCTTTAGTGTCTTGCTGCAAGCTCTTTGACTTGACCACTGTTCCGTAATGTCAGTGAGTCAATTAGAAGATATTTATTGATCTGATCGGTACAATTCATTAAAGATTGCAAAATAGGTTCCTCCTGTGTCAATACACCGCTTCCAGCGAGATTTCTAGGCATCAAATGCATCATAGTAGGACTTTTCCGAAATGTTCTTTGGAGCCTTGGTGCAAGCCTCTTTGACAACTGTCCCGAAATGATGTCCTTTCATGGTGTAACAGTCAATACCAAATTCTAAGTGGAAGTGCTGAAGAGACTCAAACAAATTCATCCGGACCGACATTGTGGACAATTGGAAACTTCACCATGACAACGCCTTCTTCATGATCCGCTTCCAGGCCAATTCAAAGGTGCCAACGGTTCCCCAGCCGCCCTAAAGTTCTAATTTGGCTCCCCCGACATCTTCTTGTTCCCACGCTTGAAAACTCCCATGAAAGGACATAATTTTGAGACAGCTGACAAAGTCAAAGAGGCTTGCACCAAGGTCTACTGTGATGCCTTCGATGCCTGGAAATCTCGACACAGGAGGAACTTATTTTGAAATTTTTTAATGTATTGTACCGATCGGATCAATAAATATTTTCTAATTGACTCACTAACATTACTTTCCGGACAGACCCTGTACACTGTTCCTGAAAGCCTGCAGATACTCCTGCCATCTGATAGTGACTATTGCAATCTGTTGATGTGGCTAGCTCTATCAACTTATTTTATCAATACTAAAATCATGGTATTCAGGCATTGCATAACACTAAAAGGGAGTTAAAACGAAGTGAAATTCCAAATGAAATCTTAATGTTTTTAATGGATAGAATACATAAAATTTTAGCTTGAGTGTGTGAGAGTATGAGATCGACCTCAAATGTGTGTGTCTCACACTCAGTACGTGTGAGCTGGCAAGTCTGTTCAATGAACATATAGGTTGGTTATATGCTGTATCTTCAATACTCCAGCGTACAGGACAGTGAAACCACTTTCAGTTTTAGGTAAAATGTATAAACGTATCTGCCAAAAAATATATATATATATATAAAATAGAATTTTCTAAATCCTGATTTTCTAACAATATAGAAGACAACTGTCTCATAAAATCCTGGTAGACCTATATAGTGCAATTTTTACTAGAAAACACTATGCTCAAAACGATAAAAAATAACCTAATTTTGAATTTTGTAAAGAAAAGAGTGAATTTTATTTGTTCCAGAGGACAATACCTTAATACTATGAAGACAAAGAAGTAAGAAGTGTTCAAAAAAAATTATACTACCAGGTGGCCTTGACTTGATCTGGTTTGGCTTGATAATAGTGGGAATATTTTTAATCGTATTTAGTTTATTTGAGTGATTTCAAGGCGTAAGATACATCAATTACAGTTCACTCTCCTATCTGGAGTTTATACAAGTGTTGGTGAGCTTCTTGTTCGAGTAAATATTGAAAAATACTTAATTTTGCATCTTGCATTCTTGGGCTATGTTTTATCAGGTTGTTTATTCCACTTAGTTACCAATTTACATCATGAAATAAATCCATTTATATTAATTTTAAACTCAAAGTTTTCTCATAAAGAAGATGATGAATAGAGTCAAGATGGCGGATGACGTGGAGCAGTGCGTTGAGAATGCTATAGAATTGTTGCTTAATGTGAACGATAAAAGCCACAATCTGAAAAGGGATCTGAAGAATGATATTTCGACTACCGTAAGTGACATCAGGAAATCAATGCCAACTCAAGAACTTACTGGAGGAAAAAAATAAAATAATTCAAGAATTGCAAGCAAGGAACCAGAAAGCTGAAGAACAAGCCACGTATGCAAGGAATGATTCAACACCAGCAGCGAGAAGCCACCTTCCACCATCTACTGGTGAAGGAAGAAACTACTCAGCCGCTTTACGGGGAGAAAGGCAAGCCGCATGCACAGAGAAGAAGTACAAACTGTTCATAAAATCCAAACTAAACGAATCACCAGACGCTATGAAAGTTATATTGAAAAGCAGCATAAATCCAACTGAATTAAAAATAGGAATAAGTGCATTCAAATCATTGAGAGACGGGCGTCTAGTAATCGAAACTAGTTGCAAGAATGAAATAGACGTACTGAGCGAAAAGATTAAAGAGCAGTGCAGCCAACTTCTCGAAGTAAATGCCGCAAACCTCCGCAAGCCAAACGTCATTATTCACAACATTCCAGAAGATGTTACAATTGAAAATGCTTCCGAAATCATTATGTCACAAAATTCTGAACTTCACTTGCAAGAAGACACACCATTCAACCCAAGTACATTTTTAAAGACAAAAGAAACAGCAAGAATCTAATAGCAGAAGTTAGCATTGATACATGGCGATCACTGGTTGAGCGTAAAATCAAAATGGGCTGGCAGCTATGCTATGTGAATGACTTTGTTAAAGTGAACCGCTGCTTCAAGTGCAGCAAATTTAACCACAAAGCAGAAGATTGTAAAGGAGATCTAACATGTCCACTTTGCACTGGCAATCACAAACTAAGTGAATGCAAAGCGGAAAGAAATGACTTCAAGTGCATAAACTGCATAAATCATAACAAGTACAATAAAAGTGAACTTAAATGCGAAAATCATTCATCGCTAGATAAAATCTGCCCATCATTGCAAATGCTAATTAAGAAGTACAAGCAAAATACAGACTATTAGACCCAACATGGCAAATAGATCTATAGAAATAAAATGTTTACAGATTAATCTGCAACACTCTAGAGCTGCAATGAGTACATTGATGCACACTATTAAACAGCATAATATAGATTTGGTATTCGCCCAGGAACCATATGTATTAGACAACAAAGTGGCAGGGGTACCCCGGAACTACAGAGTGTTCACCCACGGAAATCACAGGAGAAGGGCAGCCATTTTAGTTACAAATCAATTCCTTGACGCAATGCTGATTAACCAAATATCTGACGAGGACTCTGTAGTCATACAATTAATTCACGACAATTTGAAGGTGTACGCAGCAAGTATGTATTTAGACATAGAGAGAGATATCAATATAGATTTGATGAAAGTCGACAATATTCAAACACTTGCTAATGGAAACGGCCTAATAATTAGCATGGACAGCAATTCCAGGTCTAAAACATGGCATGACGTCATCACAAATGCGCGAGGTAAATTAGTTGAAGAATACCTGGCCTCTAGCAACTTACATATATTGAACTAGCATGTGCCCGCGGCTTCGCCCGCGATAATTATTTAAAAAATTAAAAATTAAGAGCATAATAGTAAAATCATTATATTTATTAACTCCTAAATCACGTGGACTACATACCACGATTAGATAGCATCGTCTGGTAAAAGCGACGTCAGATTCAAGTTTCTTGGCCCAGAAAACCTCTGTATAGTGAGATTCGTCCAAATAAAACAACGTTTGACCATATTTAGGGCTTACAACATTCAAGCGATCGCAAAAGTTTTATTTTCAAGGTATGACAAAATCAGCCAAAGCCAACTGTAATTGATTTGACATTGAAATGTATGACTGAAAACATATGTTTTGAAAACGCAAAAAATGCATGTTTTTTGCCCATTTTTCACTCATAACTCACGAACGCAAACTGAAATTAAAATTCCGTCTTCGAGGTGCATTTTCCGACCCTTCAGCCCACCTATGTTTAAAATTTCAGATCTCTGCGTTCAGTAGATTTCGCTGGACATCAAGGACAATTCCTTTTATTAATATAGATAATATGAATTATAATGATACCTTCTCTAATTTGTCAAACATCCATTTCATTTAATCCAAACCCACCTATACCATTGGCAACAATATGTTCTGTGAATTTGTTTCGATAATTCTATGTAAAAAGGGCTTAAGTATTTTAAAAAACATTTAATTTTTGGCATTTAGAATCAGAATTTTTCAAAATCCCTTCTTAGTGAGCATCTACATTATGAAACGAAGGTACTATCAAAATTCCAAGTCTCTACCTGTTATAGTTTAGGCTGTACGTTGATTCCTGTCAGTCAGGACAAAGCCTTTTATATATATAAGAGATGAAGAATGTATTAATACAACTTTTGAAAATAACAGAGGGAAGAGTAATGTGGACTTGACAATAACTAACAACTTCCTGCTACCAAGACTGAATGAATGGGACTGCAGCGGGGAAGAAAGCTGCTCCGATCATCGCTACATCACTTTCAGCCTATCTCATCGCTCAACTGGTAACAGGGCTGTTAACTTCCAAGGCCAAAAATTTATCATAAAACAAGATAAACTTGAAGAGTTCCGAAATGTTCTTGTAAGAGAATTCTCCAATAGACACCTTATGGCAAACTCACAAAGAAATATTTCCATCACAGACTTAGATGAACAACTGTCAAATATGGCTTCCACTGAAGCAGACATTGAGAAGCTTGTGACAGAATATACGGAAACAATACAAGTGGCATGCAAAAAGAGTTTCAAAACTAGTAAACCATCTGGGAGATCTATCCAGAAGAAAACGGTCCCTTGGTGGTCCGACGAATTAACTATTCTACGCAAAAGAACTAATGCACTAAGAAGACGCTATCAGAAAACTCAAAATGATAAGAACCTCAGAGAACAAAGGAAGAATGCTTATAATGAGGAGAAGAGAAAATACGAGAGAGCTATTAAACACGCAAAAATTAATTCTTGGAAAGCATATTGCAGTCTAACCCCGAATAACAACCCATGGAATGCAGTGTACCACTTTTCATCTGGGAAAATAAAAAAGACAACACAACTGAATACTCTAAAGAAACCTGATGGCTCCGTAACCTCGGACATGTAAAATCATCATGTTAGATCAAGAGTCTATAGTTTTTAGTGTTTTAAATTAACCTCTGTGTTATTTGGCGCCTCCGCCATTAATTGGCGCGTGAATTACTCATTACTTCCTGCAGGTGTGAGCTTGCAGCGTTACCCACGCTGTTGCAGTGCAAGTCAGTTCAGATCGAGAAGTGATGGTATATAGACCTGCGATGCAGCTGCGTCTGATTTAGGCCAGTTTTCGCGCTATATTACTAATATTCATCTGCAACTCCGCGTATATTATTGCTCCTAGTGTGTAGGCAGCTGTACGTGTGAAATCCAGGAAATAATCTTGTATTTTAATGTTAGTTACAAGAATTTCTATTGTTCTAACCTAGAAGTCTCGTGCTGTGTACAGGCTGTGTCTAGCGTTACATTCCCCAAAGGGCGGGAGAATAGTTTCTACAAGAACATTAACTGTATTCATTCTTTTATTATTATTGTGTATAAGTGCTGTATCCATTAGTTCAGAATTCAGGCTTCTTGAATATATATCATTGCAAATTACCCAGGTTAAAATCTCTGTCCCAGCAACCTACAGTCCATTGTCTCCCTTCGATTATTATTTAATTGGCATATGCCTGGTCCTCCGAAAAACCTATATTATACCTTTAATCCTACTGAGTTCCAGACATTTTGGTTCCTCCGGGCATGATCTGAGAATATTTGCAATGATTTCTGAATTAAGGAAGAAGAGTGCGACTTGTAGCTGATTTTCGTGTATGACGAAATCACAAGGAATCCGCTTGTTGTTAATAAGGTCCAGTTTCGCGCGACCACCCGAAGGTGACGTTTGTGTGGAGTTCGTGTCAGTTTCGGGCTTCGCTCGGCTCTAGTGATTTTCCTGAACTGTTTCGATTCGAGCGCACCAGCTGGCTGCCGCTCCACGTGTTATATGGTACCCGCCTTCAAGCACAGCTGTCTCTGCCTCTCTCCGTGCGTGCGTGATCATGGTCACCACTGCCGCGAGAAGACAACGGCCTCCTCTCCGACCGCCTCCACTGCCGCCCGCAACAAGAGAATACAGTTGACTGCTCAATCACTTCTACGCTGTCTATGTTAATTGTTCATCATGGAAGAAGATATGAAAGCTTTATTACGACGTCGAGGTGTATGTAAAAGAAAGTTTACATTGACACAGAACTTTCTCAACGACCTACCTGAAGAGGTTAGCATATTTGTGATAAAAGCTCATTATGAGAAACTGTTGAATGAAATTGAAAAGTTTGAAGCAGTGCAAACGCAGATTGAATCTATAGTAGAAATTGATACAGAACTTGATAGTCACATACAGTATGCAGACGAGGTATCAACAGTGTACATTAATTTAAAAGCTAGGTTAAGTGAGTTGATGCATGCTCGTGAGCCTACGTCAGTCAGTGTCAATTCAAATAACAGTGGCACACATCAATCAGTGAACTCCAGTGCTTCGCAGGGAAGTAATGGAATAAAGTTACCTACTATTCAAATTCCAGTGTTTGAAAATGATGTAACTAAATTCAAACATTATTTTGACACTTTTTCGAGTTTGATTGTGAATAATAGCAGTTTATCACCTATTCAAAAATTCCATTATCTCATTGGTTCGCTAAGGGGCGAAGCTAAAACATTATTGCAAAGTTTGCCAGTCACGAGTGAGAACTTCCAAGTGGCCTGGGACCTATTGTGTGCAAGATATAACAATAAGCGTTTAATTGCCATATCCCATATTAAGCATCTGTTGTCCCTACCTGTAGCGAGACAAGAAACAGTTGCAGACTTGCGAAATTTGTTGAATCAATTCCAGAACAATTTGCATGCTATTGAAGCGTTAGAATTAGAAGTGCCACTTCATGAAGTCATTTTAATGCAATTGTTATTGGAGCACCTTCCTGAAAGCTTGCAACGTGAATGGGAATCTAGAATCGATTCTCAAACATTTACTCCATTAGGTGAACTTGTGTTATTTCTAGAAGCGAAATCTCATTCTCTAGAGGTGCTGTCGAATAATTCCTGCAACAGGGCCAGCCCATCAAAACCTAGAAATGAACATCGTGAGCCTAGAAATCAACATAATAACAGTCGTCAGTCATATGTGTCGACAACTGAACAGTTATGCCCTCAGTGTCAAGGCGGCCATAACCTGTTTAAATGTAAACAATTCCGTCAGCTGAGTGTTGAACAGCGATGGAAAGTTGTGAAAAGCAAGAACTTGTGTTTCAATTGTTTTGCTAATACTCATCGAGTAAATCAGTGCAAAGCATCTTCCTTTTGTAACTGTGGTAAACTTCACAGCAAGATGTTACACAGTAGTAATCACAGGAGAACGGTTTCACACTCGAGTGAAGACAGTAATATAGTGAATAGCAACAGGGCTGAGGCTCCTGCGAGTTATTGCTCAGTGAAAACAAAGCCAGTGCTTCACGTCTTACTTGCGACTGCAAGAGTCGAAGTGCAAGACAAGCATGGTAAATACATACAGTGTAAGGCCCTTTTAGACTCTGCTAGCCAGGCCAGTTTCGTGTCTGCAGATCTAGCGAGGCGTCTGCAACTTCCAACAAGAACAGCTGATACGCCTGTCAAGGGTATTAATGGTACTTCATCTAATGCTAGTCATAGTGTAAACATAAATGTGAGATCTATGGTTTACAACTATCGAAGGAATCTAGATTGCCTAATCCTTCCTCGCATAACAGGGAAGCTACCCGCTGTCCGAATTGATCCATCCTCATGGAATATTCCTTCTGAAATCCCATTAGCCGATCCTAAATTTAATATTCCTTCTGAAATTGATTTGCTGATTGGAGGAGCATTATTCTTCGAGCTTTTCCATGGTAAGATCCTGACCAATCCTGGTTTTCCTGCATTGCTTAGCACGGAACTAGGTTGGATATTGTCGGGAACCATTCCTAAATCCTCTGTGAAAGGTAATCTAGATACTGTTTCCCAGCACAACTTCTTCATCTCTACAGACAATGTGGACAAGCAGCTGCGACGGTTTTGGGACCTCAAAGACTTTCCACAACACATGGTAATAGAAGAAGAGAAAAGATGCAAACAGTATTATGCAGAGAATACCACTCACAATGTCGATGGTAGTTCTACAGTATGTCTGCCAATGAAACAGAATATAACTTCATTGGGTGAGTCCAGACAACAAACAGTTAAGCCTATTGAATCATGGCCCAAACAACCTCAGCAACTTGAGCTGCAGGACACTAGTGAGCAGCGTGACACAGTTTGCCTAGTCACACATGCTGAAGAAGATTTTATGCTACGTTTTTCCAAGCTAGCGCGTTTACAAAGAGTTACTTCATATATGCTACGCTTTATAAACAACTGTAGAAGCCAAGTTAAACGTCACGGCCCTCTCACAGTTGAAGAGTTACAACAAGCTTTGTTGATTTGTATAAGAATAGCTCAGCAAGCAGCCTATTCTCATGAACTGTCCAATCTTCAGAGTAAGATGCAAGTGAATAACAAGAGTTCGCTTCACTCCTTGGTGCCTTTTGTGGACAAGGATGGCCTGCTCAGAGTGGGTGGACGTCTGGAGAAAGCTGAATTACCACATGATGCACGACATCAGCTTATCCTCCCTCCAGGGCACCATCTCACCAAATTGATTATTGAATCCGAGCATCTACGACTGCTTCACGCATCACATCAGTTGCTTATATCTTCTCTGCGAGAACGATATTGGATTCCAAGTGTACGTAGAGTTGTGAAGTCTACGCTACATAGATGTCTAACTTGTTTTAAGTTAAAAGCCAAAGGTGCTCACCAGTTGATGGGCAGCCTACCTAGCTACAGGGTTACCCCTGCTAGAGCATTTCTACGTTCTGCGGTTGACTACGCTGGACCATTCTTGATAAGATACGGATCCCCCCGCAGCAAAACTCAGGTCAAAGCATACATTGCTATCTTCGTATGCTTAGCTACGAAAGCAGTTCACATCGAGCTGGTTTCCGACCTTACTTCTGATGCCTTCATCGCCGCCCTGCGCAGATTTACATCTCGTAGAGGACTTTGCAAGGAAATATTTAGTGATAATGGGACGAACTTTGTTGGTGCTAACAACAAGCTTCGCGAGCTGCGTCTCTTGCTTCAGTCCAGCGCCCATCAACAAGTTCTCCAAGACTACGCCTCCTCTAATGAATTCACATGGCATTTTATCCCTGCTTCCTCCCCACATTTTGGAGGACTGCACGAGGCTGCTGTGAAATCCATGAAATTTCATTTACGACGAGTGATGGGTAGCCAAGTGTTTACATATGAGCAGCTTTCTACAGTTCTCACCCAGATTGAGGCCTGTCTAAACTCTCGACCTCTCCTACGCCTAAGTGATGATCCTAGCGACTCATCCTATCTATCTCCTGGACACTTTCTCATTGGAGAAAAACTCACAGCCCTACCTTCTCCTCCTATGGCAGAGAATGTGTCTCCTGTTGCTAAATGGCATCAGCTACAAACCTACATACATCACATATGGCAGCGTTGGTCAGCTGACTACCTACATTCACTGCAGCAGAGGCAGAAGTGGTCTGCGTCCAGCGAAAACATTCAGATTGGTACTCTTGTGCTCCTGAAAGAAGATAACTCTCCACCGCTCCAGTGGAAGCTGGGAATCATCTCATCAGTGCATCCTGGTGACGACGGTTTAGTGCGTGTTGTGACAGTGCGTACGTCTCATGGTGAATACAAGCGACCAATTGTAAAAGTGTGTCCCTTGCCTATTCAATAAGTGTAAATCTATTAGTGTTATCTTGATCTATCCGCAAAGTGTTATGTAAAATCTGTCGATTTTAGGCGGGAGTTATGTTAGATCAAGAGTCTATAGTTTTTAGTGTTTTAAATTAACCTCTGTGTTATTTGGCGCCTCCGCCATTAATTGGCGCGTGAATTACTCATTACTTCCTGCAGGTGTGAGCTTGCAGCGTTACCCACGCTGTTGCAGTGCAAGTCAGTTCAGATCGAGAAGTGATGGTATATAGACCTGCGATGCAGCTGCGTCTGATTTAGGCCAGTTTTCGCGCTATATTACTAATATTCATCTGCAACTCCGCGTATATTATTGCTCCTAGTGTGTAGGCAGCTGTACGTGTGAAATCCAGGAAATAATCTTGTATTTTAATGTTAGTTACAAGAATTTCTATTGTTCTAACCTAGAAGTCTCGTGCTGTGTACAGGCTGTGTCTAGCGTTACATTCCCCAAAGGGCGGGAGAATAGTTTCTACAAGAACATTAACTGTATTCATTCTTTTATTATTATTGTGTATAAGTGCTGTATCCATTAGTTCAGAATTCAGGCTTCTTGAATATATATCATTGCAAATTACCCAGGTTAAAATCTCTGTCCCAGCAACCTACAGTCCATTGTCTCCCTTCGATTATTATTTAATTGGCATATGCCTGGTCCTCCGAAAAACCTATATTATACCTTTAATCCTACTGAGTTCCCTACACATCAAAAATGTGTTTTCTCACTTTTTACAAAGATTTATCTACTTAATGTGAGAAGCTAGGGCAGAAATTTTATTGCTAATAATTAGTCCAGTTTCCATACCATATTATCCCAATAAAAGTCATGACATACAACTGTTCACATTTTCAAAACAAATACATGAACTTTGGAAAAAAATTCAATTTTTTGTATTTTCATGTTGAATTTTAGAGTTAAAGAGAATTTCAAAAATGTCTTCCTATATCATGATTTGAAACTACTATGAACAGGCTATCAAATAAAAAACCTCAAGTCTCCATAATTTTTGGTTTCTGATTTATAGCGCTTTGAAAATTGCAATATTTTCCTTGCGTGCAACTTTTTACCAAAAATCCCGATTCTTTGTATGCCTGTAACATTGTTACAAATCAAGTGAGAAGGAAAATATTTCAATTCTGAACATAGGTCATGTGGTCCTTTAACATATATTTTTTTCAGCCGATTTTGAAATCCAAAGGTGACACATTTGGTACTAAGCTGTATGATTTGAGATGAAATGGGTCATAGACAGAATTATGTACCACCTGTATTCTAGAGACCTACTGAACCAAAATCAATTTGGATTCACGCCAACAAAAAGCACAGTAGATGCCATGATGACCCTTAAAGGGTTTACAAAGCAAAGCCTTAAAGAAAACAAATTCATAATCCTAGTTAGTTTGGACGTCCAAGGTGCGTTCGACGCGGCTTGGTGCCCCAGCATTATGTTCGCATTGAGAATTTTCAACTGTCCTCAGAATTTATACAATCTTGTAAGGAGCTACTTTAAACAGAGGAGAGCAGCTTTGTGTGTGAACCATATCAAAGTGGAAAAAACTGTATCAAAGGGGTGTCCACAAGGATCATGCTGTGGGCCGGGAATGTGGAACATCCAGTATAATTCCCTACTAAACCTGGAATTCACCAACCACAGTAAAGTCATAGCATTTGCTGATGATCTATTAATTATGACAAAAGGTAACTTTGCTTGAAGCAGAAAACTTCGCTAACGTGGAACTAGAGAAGATCTCACACTGGGCGAGAAATAATAAAATAAAATTTAATGAACAAAAATCTAAGGTATTGACAATAACAAAGAGAAGACTTAATAATAATACAGGAACAAGTGTATTCTTAAACAACAAACTTCTGGAACAAGTGAACACAATGAAGTATCTGGGAATTGTGCTGGATGATAAGTTCAACTTCGGAGCTCACATTCAGCACGTAGCGGACAGAAGCACAAAACTTATCAACGCACTATCTAAATCAGCAAGACTCAACCGGGGACTGAATCATGGAGCTCTAAGAACGATCTATAGAGGAGCAATTCTGCCCTTATTGTCATATGGAGTTCCAGTTTGGGTTGAAAGTCTACAAAAAAAAACATAATCGTAAAAAAATTATAAGGGTCCTGCGATTAATAAATCTTAAGATCGCAAAAGCATTCAGAACAACCTCAACCAAAGCTCTCTGCACATTAACAGGTCTGACACCTATAATTACCAAATTACAGGAGACAGCCAAAGCCTACAATATCTTAAAAGGAAAAGAAAACATCAACGTTGACATTGCGTTACCACTTAAGGAATGGCCTCACCCAGCCAATTTCAGTGGCATAGAGGAAATCGACTCTGCAAAAGAATATGCTGTGGAAATATACACAGATGGTAGCAAGTCCGCTGATGGAGTTGGCTCAGGAATTGCAATGTACTTCAATGGCCAGATAGCCCAACAACTACAATATAAATTAGATGACAACTGCTCAAACAACCAGGCGGAACAACTTGCAGTTCTGAAGGCCTTAGAAACCATACAACAAATGCATCCGACACTTAATATCACTAAAACTCTTGCTCTTTACACAGATAGCAAAATAACTCTAGATTTATTAAAAAATATCAGAAATCATAACTGCTTAATAGAAAATATCAGGATGGTACTGAACAGTTTGAAAAGCAACCAATGGACAGTAGCGATTTCCTGGGTTAGAGCTCACACCGGAATACACGGAAACGAATTAGCAGACCATCTTGCCAAACAAGCTGCCAGAAGCAACGAGCAAGTATCATACGATAAGATGCCAAAGACTGGAGTACTGAAGACATTACGTAAAGACAGCTTGAGGAGCTGGGAAAGAGAATGGCGAGCAACACACAATGGAGCTGAAACGAAAAAATACTTTCCAAGAATCGTAGAGAGATTATCGATGAAAATCCCAATCACATCGAATCTCACGACCATGCTAACAGGACACGGAAGAATAAGAGCCTATTTCCACAGATTCCAAATAACACCAGATGCAACTTGCCCCTGTAATGGAGGAGACCAAACTGTCAATCATATTCTACTTGAGTGCTCAAAACACGACATAGAAAGACAAACATTACGTCGAAGCATAATCACTAGAGGAGGAGTTTGGCCACCAGATAAAAGAGACTTAATGAAAAGATTTTCAAAAGACTTCTGTAAATTTGTAAATACGATTGTCTTGACTAATAATATAGTTGTTTAAATTAGAACAGAACCAGATTGGAATTAAAGCACATATTTGGAAATAGTGTAAACACTTTAAACACCGATGTAAACCATAACATGTAGTGTTACACATTGTAATGGAGCATGTTGTTAAATAAAGTTGTTAAATAAATAAAAAAAAAAAGTGTTCAAAATTAAATAAAGACTACTCACATTAAAGTGTAGGCAGGTTAAACATTCATTTTACCTTCCAAGTTGCATTTATCTTTTGTTTCATTGTTATGAACTGTTGACTGAATGAATCTCCTTTTGGATCAAGATATCAAAACGAAACCTTATGTTCAACTTTCAAATACAGTGAAATCTCCGTACAACGATTACCGATATAACGATAATACTCTTTATAACGTTAAAATATTTTGGTCCCGGCATACTTTCCATTAAAATAATGTAAAATTCCCCTCGGTTTTACGATACTCTTAATAACGATAAACCTCCCCACTACGATTACATTTAGAATCCCCGTAAATACATTTTCCTCGGTACAACGATAAAAATAGATCGTGAAAGTCCAAATCATGAACTCCCCCGCCTCGTTTTAAGGGTGGAATCGCCTTCCTTGACCTTGATCGTGCTTCACCCTCGCTCAAGTGCACAATGGAGTAAACCAGTTGCCTGGTCGCCAGTCAGTGCCTGCACTGCACGGCAAGTTTGTTTGGTGGTGTTCGCGTATTGTTGTGCTTCTCTGTCAGCATGGCTTCTCGCAAACAAATTAGTATGCAGCAGAAATTAGCTGTAATTAAAGACATTGACGCAGGCATGAAACAAACTGCAACATCGAAAAAGTACGGGCTTTCGGAATCTACGGTGTCGACTTTCTTAAAGAAAAGGAATGAGATCGAGGAAAAACTCAATTCAAATGCCGTGGATCCTACTAGAAAACGAAAGAAAACGGCAACATTTATTGACTTGGATGCTGCAACCTTGGAATGCTTCAATGAAAAAAGAACTTTAAACATTCCAATAAATGGACCGTTGATTTGTAGTCAAGCTAAGAAGTTTGCTACCATGCTTGGTGTGGAGGACTTCAAGGCTAGCAATGGGTGGCTTGTCCGCTTTAGAGACCGCCATGGCATAACTTTTAAGTTAATTCAATGGGAAGAGAAATCTGCACCAACAAATGACGCAAATCTCTGGTGCAGTAATGAAATGAAAAAAAATTACTGAGAAATATTTGCCAGAAGATATTTATAATGCTGACGAGACTGGGATGTTTTACCAGCTTCTTCCTGAAAAGACAATGTGTTTGCTCATAAGTTAGTGTAATAATTTAAGGGTGGAGTGAATACAGTACAGTATAGCAGTTCTTGTGTAAAAATTCTTTATTTCCTTAAATACTTAAAGCATTTCAATTATTGAAGTTGTTTCCTACATATACTACCAATATTTGAACATTTTTTGTAAATTCTCGATATAACAATATCTCTCTCTACAACAATATTTTTTTCTGGTCCCTGCGAAATCGTTGTATCGAGATTTCACTGTATAACATTTTCATTTAATATTTTAGCCAAAACACTTATTATAACTCAACAGTGCAGCTTAGTTAAACCGGAGCTAAAAAATCTTTTGATTGATACCTTACACCAGGTGTGTCAAACATGCAGCCCCTCTCAGTTACAAAATGCAGTCCCTTACAGTTTTAGAAAATATGTAAGAACATATCTACCAGAAAAAGTAATGTAAAATAAAATTTGCTAAAACCTATTTTCAATCAGCATAGAAGACATTAAATCCTGGTAGACCTATATAGTGCATTGTTCACTAGGAAACACTATGCTCAAAACAATAAAAATCAACCTAATTTTGAATTTCGCAAAGAAAGGTGAATTTTATTTGTGCCAGGGGATGGAATCAACTTCAGTCTCCCACTTTGATTAGTGATATAGGTAGTGAATTTGAGGGCTTGCCATGCCATTAAGAAGTACACTAGCTTTCTAGTCATCAAGTTTTAAAACACTTTTGGCCCCTTCGAGAAGTTTTCTTAGAAATAAAAACGAATCACCTGATAAGCTACGTGACAAAATTAATTGGCTTGAAGATTTGGCATTCACGGCAGATATTGCAGAGCATTTAAAATGCTTAAATTTAAAATCACAAGAGGAAATATCAGTCTCTATCTTCATTGTAAAATAATATTAAGGCTTTTAAATTAAAACTCAGGCCTTGGGAAAAGCAAATGGTAAGTATAAGTTTAATTCATTTCCCTACCCACCAGGATTTTCAAGATTCCCGCACTGATTCTGACTCCAAACATTATGCTTCCAACACAACACATTTATTAATGAATAAAGAGTGTAAGCCTAAAATTTGTAAGCAATTTTACATTAAATTACTGTTATTTTGATTAACCATACATTATCAATGAGCTGTATTTAAGGTATATGTACACCTTTAAGTGTGTACTTTAGGACTCTCAATTTTTTTTACATGTATTATACAGCTGCATATTAAAACATCTGACAAGAAAAATGTTTTGTATTTATTTATAATTTCTTTATAAAAATTGTTTTCTTGAAAATTTTGGCTATAAACTTGAAAGACGGTTACTTCACACGAAATTTTCAATATTTAGTAGATAGAATAATTCTTTAGTGCCTGACATTGTTTTTTTTAATATGTACTTAAGATTTTAAATTGTTACATAAATTTTATAAACTGAAAATATTTTTTTGTTCAAATCATTACAAACAAAAATGTAGAACACAGTAAAATATTAATATATAAAAAATTTCTCCGCATCAAGCACTAATGAACATTTGAAGCTTCAAAATGACACCAAAATCACCTTGATATGTTGATTTAAAGAAGAACTGTGATGCTTGAAACAATTGAATACCAAATGATTTCCTACGTATGGGACCTTGCAAAGGAGGAATTAATAATAGAAGTGAACATTTTAAATATCATGCTCTCAACCTAACACTGGCAATGAAAACAGCAACTCCTGCAAAACTTTTGACCTTAATTTACCACAGTGGACTTCATGCATATCCGAATGTGGCAACGGTGTTAGGAGTCCTACCTCCTAATGGATAGTTCATTCACGATCCTACTAACTTGCCAGCTCGAACCATACCAATTGCTGAGTCAGAGCCCTAATGGCTGCTATGAGACATGGGTTTGAGATTAGGTCGCTCTAATAGAGACCTCTGCCGAGCAGTATGTACGAGGATTGGTCAAGAAGTAAGGTCTCCAATGCTCAAGCCCAAGCTCACAACGTCGGACGAGAGATTTGGTGCCACTGTCATGTCCTGCTATCTCCCCTCTTTCAAATGAGTCATTGCTGCAATCGCTGAACCTTTGTGTCTGAGATGGAGCTGTTTGAAATGGATCTCCTGATTTCCGCCCCCTCCAAGTCAATAAGTAAGGTCTCCAACACTCTAGCCCAAGCTCACAATGTCGCACGAGAGAGTTGGCGCCACTGCCATGTCCCATTATCTCCCTTCTTTCAAACGAGCCATTGCTGCAGCCGCTGAACCTTTTAATGTCTGCGATAACGCTGTTTGAAATGGATCTCCCGATTTCCGTCCACACCAAGTGCGGCCTCCGTGAACCCACCTCGCACAAACCTTATGGAACATCAATTTGTCACTCACAATGGTCTGTATGGAACCTTTAGAAATGTCAGGAAGCAATAAACAAAGTTCACGAGTAGTGACACGTCGATCTTGTCGCATCAATTCACCGACTTTTGCCACCATTTTACCTGTGACGGCTGTTGTTGGTCTCCCACTTCGTTCTTCATCATGAATATTTGTCCGGCCCTGTTTAAACTCACGAACCCATTTACACACATTTTTTATGTCCATACATCCCTCTCCATAAACTTTGCAAAGCTGTCTGTGAATTTCAATCAGCAGAACTTTTTTTGCAGTAAGAAACTTTGTGACTTCGCGTAGGCGCACTTGGCAGGGACGGAAATCAGGAGATCCATTTCAAACAGCTCTAGCTCGGACACTAAAAGGTTCAGCGATTGCAGCAATGGCTCATTTGAAAGAGGGGAGATAGCGGGACATGACAGTGGCACCAAATCTCTCGTCCAACGTTGTGAGCTTGGGCTAGAGTGTTGGAGACCTTACTTATTGACCAACCCTCGTACAATACCCTTCAGTCGCTGACTAAACAAATGGTACTTAGAATTTTTATAACTATGCCTGTCTCAGTTGCATCCAATGAAAGAAATTTTAATAATAAGTTAAAAATAATAAAAACATACTTAAGAAACAGGACGAAACAAGAATGCCTTACACATCTTTGTATTATGAACATTTAATATCATTTAGCCTCAAAGATCTCATACGATGACATTATTAAGACTTTTGTGAAAAGAAAAGCTCATAAAATTAAGTTTTAGAATACAAGTTTTCTCCATTGCTTTTTAGTTACTGATTTATGTCAAGTTTTGATTATCTCATTGATAATAAAATCAAGTAAAATGGTGTAACAAAGTGCCGGAATGCTTTTGTTTAATCAGTGATGATTGCAACTAAGATATGCCGAAATTTTTTTTTTTTTGCTATCAATTTACGAGTTAAGCTCCAGATCGATTCATTAAGCACGGCTTACAAAAGGACAAAGGTCTAGTTTGTTAAGCATATGTGAAGGGATATGTGGGTAGTGTTATTGGTCATAGCTAATTGTATTGCAACTTCCAAAGCCGTATATGAACAGTGTAAAACAATATGTTGCCATGAGAACTGATTGCATTTGATAAATTCTTTCTAATATATTACCATAAAATAGGCACTAAATTGGGCATTACTCTGGTACCAGTCAACCGATTTGGTTCAATATCAACAGGCTTCTTCCTATGGACATTATAAATGCATATCGCAAGTTTCATAAAAATCTGATAAAGCGTATTTGAGTTATCGCACATACAGACACACAGACAGACATTTTCCCGTCCACCACACAATCTCATAAAGTACTATTCTGGCACTTAATAAATTTCAAATAAGAGTTTTATTCTAAGGAATGAAAGTAAAATTATACATTATGAAATAATGTTGCTTTTATTTTTACAATTTCTTTCTTATTGTGTAAGTCTATTTTTAAAGTCATTGTGAATAGCTTTCTATATTTTTCATCAAAATATGTTTGTGTAAAGAAAATCATGTTCTGTTAAATATTTTATTTATGTGTTCCATTTTTAGTCATAACTTTGTAAGTAGAGTTTAATTTTTTTATTACCAGCACTTTAAAATATTCTGCGTTAAAGTTAGTTTGTTTTTGTTAGGCATTTATGTTTTCTTAATTTAGTCATGATTAGTATCAAATAAAAATTTACTGCCGTCATTAATTGGGGGGTGGCGCCAAATTACCTTTTTGCTCTGGGAGCCAGACAGACTAGATCCGTCCTTGCTTCGGGTCTAATGTGAATATAAATCTGCATAGAGAAGTCTACTGTGTCAGAGTACTGTTGAAATGTCATTAACATATAGTGAGAATAACAAAGCGTAAAGAACTGATCTCTGGGGAACTCCTCTCTTCACCGGATGCCAGGAAGACGATGTTCCTGCAAGTAAACACACAATGTTGGCGATCGGGAAGATATGAGTCAATCCATGCGGATGCAGCTTACAGACAACTGTATAGAATGGAGTTTGGAGACAAGTATATCTATGTCTACAGAGTCAAAAGCTTTGCTGAGATCTATTTATTTCAATTTTGTCGATGGCTTGGCATATGTCTTCAGTAATGTTAAGTAGTCACTTCTAAATCCGAACTGATCAAGGTCAAGAATTTGGTATTCAATTAAGTCAGTGTGGTCCAACTGGCAGCCCCTGAACTCCTAACTTTTTGCATTTCTTTGTAATAGACAGCCACACTATTTTCAACAGTGTTCATTGTCACGCAGCATTGATAGCGGCAATACTTTATTTTTGGAGCTCTGTAACTTACAGAGGAATTGTCAGTCCATCGAGTTTTGGAGATTGGTTAACAAGGAGCAGTATACAAACTTGTAAAATTTCAGACATGTTTTTGGTATTGTGTATATAAGTGTGAGTGTGCATTTTCCAACATGAAATTGTTAAAAACTAAGCAGAGGAACAAGTTGTCACAAGATTTATTGCGGCTTGCCATTTTTCAAATGGAAGTAGATACTGAATCTTTAATGAACCAACATGCAGCTCAATTTTCTCATTAAGAAAGAGTATGTGACTATTACCTTCATATTATTTTAGTTTTTAAAATAGGCCTCTAAGACAATTAATTTGATGTACGATATTTCTTCCCATTTTCTAATAATTACAATAACTTAACTTTTAATATCAATATATTATTCTGGCCCATGATTTAATTTTAAAAGTGTCATCTGGCCCTTCACCTGAAAACAATTGGACCACATTGATCTAAGTACTCAGTTATTTATGTACAATTTGCTCCAGAGCTTTTGAGACAATAGTTAATGTCCTGGATAGGTCGGTAACCACTTTTTAGGGATTGGTCATACAATTTCCTTAGTTTGGGATAAGTTGGTGTCATTAAAGAAGCACTGAAGATATGTGTTAATGTCGGTAATATAACATCAATAATTTTATGAATGAGCATTATGTTAATAATTTTACTTCCTTGTGTTTTAGATTTTATAAATTCAGGGTCTTCTCAGCATCGATAGGAGTTAGATAATAAAAACATAATTTCCCTCTTATATGCCCATTACTATTTTATTGTCCATAAATCGTATCTCATCTGTTGCAGTCAACGATCATCACAGTCTGGACGTCAGCTAAATACAAAATTTATTTAAAAAATAAAAATACTCTGAAAATCATAAGAATATTAGGCCAAAAGCACTTAGAAGAAACAGAAAACAAGAAGAATGTACTCAAAAAATATCCTACACTTCTCTGGCAAGGCTTATTTTCTCTTTAAATTTATTTGGGTACTTTTACAATCATGGGTGTACGGTATGGGGGGGGGGGGGGGTTCAGAGGGTTGAAACTTCCCCCGAAATATCTGCAATATTTTTAAGATTGATATTACGTGATGAAGTAAAAAACCCTGGTTTGGTTCTCACATGATTTACAATCTAGTACATATAAAGGATTATTTAAGATTTATCATAATTTATTTAAGATTCAAATTTCAAAACCTTGTGGTGTTGACAGTTCTTCAGCTTAAACTAGTAAATAAAATGCCCTTCGGAATCTCTTAAACGATTTGGTGGCCTGGTTATTTATGTGGTGTGATTGTTTGGATATCATAATTACATTGGATATCAGCTAATTCCTGCAAAATTTGAATATATATATACAAACCTAACAAAATTACTATGACTGCAATCTACTTGTTGATACAGAAACAATGATTCATAGACTTGGTACCAGTACTTGTGTAACTTCACTAGAAATTTGATTAGAGCTTATAAATCTGCTAATTGTATTGTATTGTATTGTATTGTATTGTATTGTATTGTATTGTATAGTATAGTATATATATTTCATTTCTGCAATTGGGCAAATGCCCGGTGGCAGAAAAAAATTACAGTTAGCAATTACAAAGTATGACTTACAGTTAGGATTACAATTCAAATTTCCTAACCCTACAGTTAGGGTCCACAGAAACATGAGAAAAAATGTCACTCTGAGATGTGTAAATTTTGTATCACATAACTTACGTATTACTTTCTATGTGCCTGGGTGGCGCAGTTAGTATCGCACTGACTTTCTATGCCCAAGGTTGCAGGTTTGATCCCGGCCTAGGTCAATGGCATTTATGTGTCAGTAGATTTTCTGGCATGTAAAAGAACACCTGTGGGACAAAATTTCGGCACACTGGCAACAGTCACAGGCCTAAATTGCTGTACATCCCCATCGTTAAATAACCATATACCAACAACCAACTCTCAATGTGCAGTCCACTGACCGGAAACTATGGTTGTGAAACCACATGTACCTTAATCTGCAACTACATTCTTCTCCACTTTCTTTGTTAAGAAACGTTCATGTAATTCTTATTGTCTATTTGCCGCCAAAATGTAGGGGCTTCGTCTAGGTTTTCTCTTCTGATATCATGATTCAGGTATGTGGAAGTTATTTAGTTTGAATTTGTAATTAGTTTCTTAAAGTGATGTGAAGACTGCATTTTAGATTAATGGATTGATCATTTTAATTGTTTGTGGCATCCCAGCATGTTGTTGTGGGCTAGGCTTTGTGTGCAGAGGTGGTGGCGTCTTGTCTCTTGGTCTTTGTGTTGACACCTTTTAAATTAAATAGGCATGTTTATGGGATACATAATTATAGATAACTTTCCTTGGCCACCACTCTCTTTAAAGGTAATTATGCCTAGGCCCGTTGATCTCGTGGGATTCTTGGGTATTGTTTGCTGGGCTTGGATCTTTTAATTTTTTTTGTTTTTTGCATGCAGTCTTCAGTAGCTTTCACTTCCTGAACATGTTTTGTCCTTTCAAAATTTGATTTTTTCTTCTTTAGCTTAATCTTGTTTCTCGTTTTGTTTGCCATGCACATCTGAGCCTGTTCTCACCCATGCCTATGGGGAGAACATTATATCTTGGTTTAGGCATCTAAACTTGTTTCGAGTGTGTGTGAGAAGAAAAGGATGAAAGTTTCTTTAAAGGCATGTAGCTACTTCCTTTAAATAGATGCATGGGTATGTTTTATAAATGATTGAACTTTAGCTGCCGTTTATATATTTAGTTTCTGTTTAAATAATCAAATTCTCTGGCAGCCATCTTGTAATTATTAATTTTAAAACCAAATGAAATTTAAATTTACTATTGTAAATCTACTAATTAATTTCATAAATGAATCTTATAATAATAATTTCAGGGTACATGTATTATTATTATTTTTATTCTTAGACTAATATATCATTTAAATTTGTATGACATATCTGACAGCATCTTGTATCTGATAAATTATTTTAAACATCAATTAAATCAGAAGTATATTTTTGTATTTTAAACAATGAACTAAATTTAATTAGAATCAAAAGAATACTGAGTGCTTCACACTTATGTCCTCATTTCTGTTCTGGTATTGTAATTTCTGTTCTTTTCAGGATGAATATTATTTGTACACTCAAGATTTCCACTGTCGCTTACTTTGTTTTTATCTCTGACAATACTGTCATGTTTAGTTTTATGTATTAGGGATTTTTATGCAATATATATTTTATTTGCTTCCATGGGAAGTTATAATTTAACTTCATTTCTACGAAGAGGCTTGGATCCTTTCCCAGCCTGTTCGTATTTATGTTTCTCCCTCTCCTGGGTATTCCTGTAAGTCTATATTTCAGAGCCTCTGTGGTGAAGATGGTGCCCAGTGGAGCTGAGATCAGCACATCCCAGTGAGTAAGTGACCCAAAAGGTGGGAGGGGGTTACAACAAGACCAAGAATTTAGCAGTTTTTTCACGATGGCAGTGTCTGCAGTAGTGGGGGAATTAGAAAACCTGGATTTTTCAACCCATACAACATTTCAAAAAATCGGGACTACCCTAATAAATGTAACCATTTATAACAATTTGATTGGACTATTTTATTCATTGTAAGATAGGATCCCTAATAATAACTAATATTCTTTATTAGGATAATATTGCATTAAAAACATAAAATAATTAATAACACAGAAAAGGACACATATAACATGTTTTGAATAATCCAATGTATGTTGGCTTTAACCAACCAAGATGATGAGCCTTCGAAAAACAAATGCTTTCAATGTTATTTGATTAGGAAAATTAACTTTACAGTAGCTGGAAGAAAAGTTTTTCAGATACACTAATGTTTTCAAGAATTCAATTTGGGGTATTTGCTTTAATCCCTAAGTTTTCACACAGAAACACTTTTTCCGAATGATTCAAGACAATCTTTGTAACAATGTAAATAACTTATTCTGAATGTTTGAATTTTATATTTACAGGTACATTATACTACTGTTTTTAGATGCAAGAATATTTTCAACAACTCAATTTAGGAAATTGTAACTTGGTAAGTCCTTCCAAACATTAGTATTTTTAACATTTCAATTACGACCATAGTACATCTTAATCAAACATGGATGCACTAATGTTTAAATTCAGAAAAGGAGCATTAGCCTTAGAGTACCTGAATTACAAGAATCCAACTTAAAAATGAATATTCCTAATATCCTTGTTCTATTCTAATCAGAAACATATGAACAAGACAAATCAATCATAATAGAAGTGTATAATGTGCTGTACTTACTGTATATCTGTTCGTCCAGTACAGCATGTGAAGAACTATTCGAAAGACCATTATCTTCAAAGAACTGTGTCAGACTTTCCACCATCAGACTAAGAACCTGCCTGAACACACAATGAGAATGCACGTTAAAAATAAAATCTAGTGATAGATAGAAAATGTAATATTATTATAAAGTACAACTTGCTAAGTAATAGATGTTGTAGAAGAAAATCTGTCCTGGGCTGGAATCAAAGTCAGGTTTCCTGCTTGGTGCACTGATGTCAACACCACCCAACCTCCCATGATCCATGTCCATTCCAATTCCCTAGTAACCTTGTTACATGTAAACGTATTTAACGTAGTGAGGATACTAGAGGTCTAGACGAATGTTTGGAATGGGCCTGGGTATGAACTTGGGGAGACAGTTGGTCTTGATGTCAGCACGAAGTTGAAAACTCTGGTTTCATTCCTGCCTGGACAAATTTTCCACTGCAGCATTCAATACAATTTCTTCACTGAGATAAAGATTGAAAACCTGGCAATCATTACTAAGAAATGTTTGATGTAATGTTGTTTAGTTTTGTAAAGTTGATGATTTATTGATTAAGAAAGAAATCATCAATTTCACAATGAACAACAGTACATCAGGACACCCACAAGATTCCCAACAAGTACGTGTAAGTGAATTTTATTATTATGAGGAGAAACTACTGTCCCTATGGCCAAATTAACCAATACAGAGGATTTGCTATATTTTCCTCAAACCTCGAAGATGGGATTTTTCTCAAAAGAACAACTGGTTACAAGAGTTTTTCAGCTTTTCAGTTCTGAATACTTATAAGAAAATTTACTGGAATGCAGTTAAGTCATACAATTTGCATGAAACTGACATGAAATATCAGAATAATGGCGGCTTCATAATCTAAGATGAACATTAAAACATCTTACAGGATGTGTTTAAATTTACACCGCAGTGTGTTCTATACTAAGTGAAGTTCGTACCAGTACGGACCTTATACCACTAGTTGAAGCTGGTAATGACAGAAACATGCGCTCAAATGAAGATCGCATATAACTAGTGCTAAGAATATGGAAATAAACTTTCTACAGATCTACAGACTACGCAGGAAATTTATTATATATCTTGAGGATGTTTCACAGATCCATCAGATGAATGCTGCAGAGAAGGATTTTTATCTTTATTTTAATCATGAAAACATGATGGATTTAAATGTTAAAACATAATTATGGTCTACTTTATTATTGAGAGCATGGTTGCATAAAATTACATGATATTCAGTACTTCTCATCCTGTAGTCGAGTTTGGTTGGTAATACAGAAATGATGTAACACAGAAAAAGTACCTAATGGGTAAAAGACTTATGGGTATCATGTTAACAGTGAAACTTGTTACGGGTAACATAAGACACAAACTCACAATGAAATATTTTCTGCCATGTGTATTTTCATTTGCTGAATCTGCTTTATAACTAAGATTGTCCACGAGACATGAAATAGTACATTAACAGCCTATAAGGATCTAAAAATCGAAATTGTATATTAAAAATCTTCCACCAGTAAATTGGTTTATACATTGAAACCGAACATAAAAAATTTGCACAAAAGTTTGTCAGACAATAACACCAGTATTAGCAGAGGTGGTATGTTTCTCAACAATTTTATACAGGCATCCTTGGCATAAGAAAACCCATCAAAACATATCAACAAGAGTGAAATCTTTTTACGAGATGCAATCATTTAATGTTATATATGATTACACGTTGAATTGAAATATAATTCACCAACTCAATTTTTTTATTTTTTATTTCTATATTGACCTGATTCCTGGCGGTAAAGGAATTTTGTATTTTCCTTTTTTATGGTTCTGTTTCGACCCTGGCCAAGTCATAACTTAAGCAGGCTTGAATTTACTTGTGACTAGGGTTCAGATGTTTATGAATGTCACATTTTTATCCTGACTTCCATTCTCGTCCCAAACACAAATTAAACATGAATTGCAATTTGTTATCTTAATCGGACTGTTTTTATTTTGCACATAAAGTCATATTTTGGTCATTTTCATGCTCTTGGTCATATTTCAGTCATATTTGTAATTTTAACATCAGTAATAAATTTGGTAAAAGGGCAGAATTATGCAGTAACTTATGTACATTATATCGTCGACTTAATTCCCCAAAAAAAGAAAAAGAGTTACGAATATTTTGGTTTTACTGTAACTGAAATGGGAAAGGACAATAACAAGTAATAGCACCTCTACCTCCTTGTTCTTAACAACCCCAATAGGCATATTATCACAAAATTTTCAGTTCACATTTGCAGTGGTATCTGGAAACATTAACAGATTACAAGTTCTTTAAAAGTAAAGCTGTAAATCACCTGTAAAATTGTTAACAAGCTATTTTCTGATTGAATTAATGTGATGTAATCATTTAGTGTCACAAAATGTTTTAAATTGGAACATTTATTTTTAGAAAATGTTCTTTTATGACGTCATACTTAGTCATTTTTAAGGTCATATTTGCAGTAATTTCTTCCACTTTTTTAGGTCATAAATATCCAAACCCAATTTATGAGAGATACTATCAGTTTGAAGAAGAGCAGGTTGCTTATAGTTAATATCTGAAGTTTATTCCTGAAAGTTATTAGAACAATGTTCATTCCATCCCTAAGGAAAAAGACCTCATTTCAAAATTCATGCAACCTGGAGGACATCTGGTGGATAGAGAATAGAGAAGAAAAGTTGTCAGTAGAGATCAGCTGATGATGACAGAGAATCCATCGAAACATACGTTCCAATTTGGCAAGTTTTTACGTACAACAAGTATGTGAAGTAGAATGTTTTAAGTTTAATATATAATGTTCATTCCACTAAATGTTCTTTTACATTCTGCAGTTGATATAATTACAAATTAATATGATGCAACGCTGCCAGCACGCACAGCATTCCATTCCAATCATAAAATGGTATTTAAACTTTTTGTGTGACTAGTGTGAAAACACCACATAAAAAGCAAAAAAATTGAGCTAAATATTGGCCAAAAACATATTGTCAGAATAATAACTGTGCCAACCAAAAACAAATCCAGGGGTGGTATACCACTAAAACATTTTTACCAGTACCAGTATTGTATACTGGTGCATACCAGCTCACTTCAAACACTGAATAATATGAGGTGCGACCATAAAGTAAGTTTCCCTAGGGCCGTTTACAGAAACAAAACAAAATTTCATGGAAATATTTATTGCAACAGATACATCAAGTGTTCAGCTATTTTACAACATATTCACCACAGGAATTGAGACATTTGTCATACCGTGGGACCAACTTTTGAACATTTGTGTTGTAGAAGTCTGCTGCCTGGGATTTGAACCATTGTGAGATAACCTTCTCCGTTTCTCTGTCAATCTCTACCATTCTCTGTCATTTCTTGAGGGGTAGGAAAAGACAAAATCTCTGTGTGCATGGTCCAAGCTGTAGGGTGGAGACTTCAACACCTCCCTTCAAGTCTCCTACAAAAGTTTGGCTGGGAGGTGTTTCAACATCCACCCTACAGATTGGACCTTGCTCCCAGTGATTTCCATCTTTTCCTACACCTCAATAAATGACAGAGAAACCGAGATGGTTGTCACACAGTGATTCAAATCCCAGGCAACAGACTTCTATGACACAAATGTTCAAAAGTTGGTCCCACGGTATGACAAATGTCTCAATTTCTGTGGCGAATATGTTGAAAAATAGCTCTGAACACTTGCTATATCTGTTGCAATAAATATTTCCATGAAATTTTATTTTGTTTCTATAACAGCCCTAGTGAAACTTACTTTATGGACGTGCCTCGTATGTATACCGAAAGTGGATATACACTCCTCTAATTTAATAAGCAAATGTATAAGATATACATTAATTAGCAAGCCATACAGAATCATTTTAAGCTGAAGTAATTATGCCAAAAGACAATAAGTCACACCAGAAAGGCCAGTGAACAGGACATAAGAAAGAATTATTGCGCATGAGGTGGTTCCAAATTCTAAAGGAAGACTATTAATTCAGTAGGGAGTCTAAAAAACCTACAGCTTTCCAAAACTTCTCATAAGCCCATAAAACCACCACAAGTGACTTGAGGATTTTCCAGTATCTTTGATCCAGTGCAGGTACTGATACATATTTTACTCTCAAATATTGTTTTAGAACATTCTGGAAGGTTCCAGAATCCCCTGAACCTTCTGGCAGGCGCACCTAATTTTGTTTCATGAGCAGGTGCATGTTGTATCATTTACAACATGGACATTTTAATATAATAACAAGCCTGTGCTACAAAAATTGGTTAATATATTGAAGAACATTCTGGAACATTATTCAGTGAATAAGTGTTCCACAAGAAAGGGACAACAGGTTACAATTGGTACAAACAATTGAAGAATTAAGGAAAGCAGAAAAAAGGCCATTGATGGACTAAAGCGTGGATGGAGTAAAGCTCGAAGAAGTGAAAAGGAGACTAAGTGATAGCAGACTAAGTGATGGCAAACAGGAAAGGCATCAGCAGATTTGTGAATTTGTAAGAAGAAACAGCCAGCATGCACATGGATGGGTGGGAGGAGAATAACTCCAGATTGGTGACGTTGCCTCATAGGAGAAAAACTGCTCATAGACCAGCCCAGTTGATGAAGCAGATACAATCAGATGATATAGGAGCAAAGACAGCACAAGTCAACAGCTTGCATATACTTGAGGATCCATGAAAGAGGGGTGATATGGGGAGTGTGGGAGAAGGGATTGGAACGAGAAGCAGAAAACGTCTGCAATCTTTTAGCACGGATGTTAATCGACAGTAAGCAGTGAGGTCAATGGAAGCAGTAAAATTAACACAAAGAAATATGCATCTGGCTTTACTAACGAGTGAAGATTATGTGCAACAGTTAATGTAATTAAAGTAGTGCAAATACAGCACCAAAAATTAAATTAAAAGAATGTGCTAGTTAAAGTAAATGAGTGAAATGTAATGCAACTCGGATCAGAGCACTATTTTAGAAAGAGTTTGAGTAATGGCTCATAGGCAAATTTTCTAATAAATATTGGTATGGTAAGGTTTACTTAGAAGACCAGTTCATTGTTGTTGAACCCCATAAAAATCCAGTGGGGCCGATTGTATAAACAGTTTGATCTGAGATCAGAGGCGAAACTGTTCTCAGTTCAGTCTGAACTCGGAAATTTTGGTTGTATAAACGTCAATCTGAGATCAATTTGCACTGAACTGACTGGAGAAACTCATCGTTCAAACCCGTTGATCTCAATTCAAAGAATTGTTTTCTTATTTGAGACACAGGATAAGCATAAGATTACACCAACCTGTACGGTTATGATAAATATCAAGCAAATACACAAGACACGTCATACATTTCTAGCTATACCATACTTGTGCATATATAGGCTATGTTAGGTTCCTTATAATGCAGTGTAACAGAACTCTACAACTTATTATTATTATTATCATCTCATTCCTATTTTACAGATGTCTTGTGATCATAAAGGGAAGCAGAGATGTATGTTTAGCAGCCCCTTATGTTTACACACTCCTTTACAAAAAAATGTATTATTGTGTTTTAACCCTTCTTGGGCGGCGATGTTTTATGGCTGTGGGCGGAAGGCATTTTTAAAGAAAAAATAAGTTAATGAAAAACCAATTGAAAGTAACTTAAATCATGCATTCATGCATAAAATCAGCATATACCTTGGAATTTTGCCGAATTCTGCCCCTAATCTGCTCTAGGAACGATTTTTATTATTTAGCGAGAAAATGTTTATGCGGAAACGGCACAAGTCTCACTGAGCGCATTATAAGTTTACATAGGCCTACAGTAGGCTATGATTCTCAATTGGATCAGTATTTTGTTCAAAATCAGAAGGCAGAACTGGCCTTGCTGGATATTGTATATTGTAGTAATAGATGATGTGCCTGCATCAAAATTACTCACTTCCATTGAGATGGGCGCACGATTGCATCCAGTGTCACTTACGTCGCTCTCACTCTCATTAACGCTGCCAGTAGCGATCTCGGAAAAACATCCCTTACTATCGCATAATGATAATTCTGACACTTCACTGTCACTTTGAATACTTAATTCTTCAGTTTCAGAACCTGTAGGACACTTTCTTTTTGCAACTTTACCGAAAATAAGGGAAAAACACGGAACAAAAAGTGCACACTGTTCACTAGTTACGCATGGCCACTGAAATCCTCTACTAAAATCGTCCTGGGCACGTGTATTGGGGAATTCCCAAGTCACAGTGGATAAGAGAACATTCTCCTGCCATCTGTTGAAGATTTTACGTACCTCGTGCGTGAGAAGAGCAGGTCACATTATGAGTCGGTCAGAGAACCCATATATGGGTTACCACGTTGCAGGCATCGGACAGGCGTGCCATATATGGGTTTCCGCCCGGGAAGGGTTAAGATGTCTACAGGTAAAATGCCATGCGTAAAATCCAGTAGACTCTTTTGTAACTTTTTAGTACAATAAAATGATTGTGAAATGACTGTATGATTGTGAATAAGGATCTGCGACCTTAAATGCCCTGATAACTTAAAAAATGTATTTTCAGGTGAAAACTGATTTAAATAGAGGGTATTTGGAGATTAGATTAAATTAATCGGGAAAACATTGTGAAGTGTATATTATATATAATCAATAAGAATATTCTTCTTCACACATATTTTGTAAGTCAAAACTTACCAAAAGGACGATCGTTTCGGTGAGTGACTTCTCACCATCATCAGCTGTTCTCAACTGATGATGATGGTGAGAAGTCACTCACCGAAACGATCGTCCTTTTGGTAAGTTTTGACTTACAAAATATGTGTGAAGAAGAATATTCTTATTGATTATATATTTGGAGATTAGTTTGTGCGAAAACCCGAACTTTGTACGTTTATCTGCACACCCGCAGTTCAAGTTGAAAGTTCTGGCAATATTTCGATCTGATGTCATAGATCCTGCTCCACTACAGCTATTCATTGGAACATTATGCATAGGAACACACCTGCGTTTGCTAGATCATTGCTGGTGTTGTATTGTGTCTTAACATTATTACAAAATTTATTAGTATCTCGAGTGACGTCTGGAATCAGGTCATGTCAATTTTAGCCCAAGAAAGATCTAATTATAAGACCAGAAGAGAAAATTTGGGAATTCAGACCGAATAAATGAGTAGTACTGGCTGGTTTAGCTGTGGTACAATGCATTTCGTCAGCAAATCATCATGAGTGTTTCTGCTGTTGTGAAGTGTCACAATAAGAGTGCTGGGTGTATTACAGTACATAATTCCTTTCACTGTACTAAGCAGACACACATGAACACTGCTAGGCACGTTATGTAGGTGAGGGCGGTATCCTACTTTAAAAGGGAGGAGTTACAACTAATAAACAATAGGAATATGCGATATGTAGCTTTTAGACAATTTGTCTACTGGATTAATAATTCTTGAAAGCCTTTCGGATAAAGAAACAGAAAAGTACAGCGAATTAGACAGCTGCCTAGGGAGGGAAGTTTTTAAAAACATTTAGGGGACCTCCCGAATGCAAGTCCAAGATGTTATCATCTCAGCCACCTCGCTCGGTTTATGGAAATTATTTCCATCACTAGTATGTCAAAGTGTACTGCAACTTCCAAAGCCCTGTGTGAACACTGCAATACATATTGTCATGGGAACTGAGGAGACTTTAAAGTGAAACTGCCCTTTTGAAGGTTTTTTTAGGAGTAAAGATTTTAAAAAAATTTACTTTTTGGATTTCCTCTGTTGGTTACATGCTAAAAGCTACACATGTGCCAAATTTCAAGTTTCTAGCTCATCTGGAAGTGGGCAAACATTAATGTCAGTGAGTGAGTGAGTCAGTCAGTCAGCCATGTGGCTTTATATTATAGGGATTAGAATAGCTCAGATTATATTTCTCACTTTGAATAATATTCCTGTTTAAGAGATCAAATAAGTAGCCTAATGATCAATTCAATTGATCTGTGTGTCAGTAAACAATATGTATTAATTTTGACAAATCAAATAATATTTTTTTCCTTGGCCATTCTACTTTTATATTGACAGCAGATTAACTCAATATTTCTGATCTGGAGTAATATTCTTGTTTAAGAGATCAAACAAGTAATGATAAATTTAGTAGATCAGTGTTTTAGTATATTTAATAATTTCACTAAATCAAATAATAATGTATTTTTCTTGGTCAAGCTAATTTTATATTGGAACTAGTTTAGATCAGATGATAATCCTGATCTTTAGTAATATTACTGCTTGAGAGAACAAATAAAAATAAATAAATTCATAAATTTACTTGATCAGTGTTGCAGTATCTATATTAATAAAAATGAATTTCCAAAATGTATGACAGAGCATCACTTGAGAACGGCTCGACCGATTTGGCTGATTCTTTTTTTGTTATGTTCGTAATTGTCAGGACAAGGTTTGTATGAAAGAAAATTTTTGGAAAATCCACGGGGAAAAGTCGGAAATGTAAAATGAGGCACAGTTAGAGAGTTCTGCTGTCAATTGTTTACATAATGAAAGTATTGTTTATGGTGTTCACATAGGGCTTTGGAAACTGTATTATAAAACTGGGCTTTAACAAATTCTGATACTATCGATGTAATTAATACATTTGTGAAAATAATTCTTGAAGAATAAAATCCACGAAAATAAAGCAGTCACATAACTTTCTCTACCCTCGACATGGAAAATATCATTTTCTCACTTCACGTTTTGATTAAAGTAAGCGGTCGTAATGCAGGGACAACTTAAGTGTGTGCCAGTGAGTATGCTATATCGGAAGTCAGTAACAAATCCTATCCACTGATACGTATTTTATATTAGTTGAGAAATAGGCCTAGGGATGTTTATCAGATGCCCTAAGCACCTAAAAGAAGACATAATGGGATGGAACATTTTCAGTCCTACACATGCAGTATATTATGGCCCAGGTTTTTGGGAAGGAAAGTATGAAAGTGATATTGAATTTATTTTTTACTTCAGCCCCGATACGGTTGTATGGTAATATGAGAGTAATGTCTGTCAAGACAATACAATCTTATGTAACCGGAATTTCTTTTTCTTCTCATTTGCAGTCCCAGGCATGGTGTGTAGAAGCAATGGAATGCAACATTCGACATCCTCTATGTGCCATAAAAAGCTATATCTAGCGTTTTCTGAGGGAATAGTCTGAGTGTCATATGTCATTCTTCCTCATTTCGAATTATACATACATATTATATAAGGACCTAGAGTTTCAACATCGAAAGTTCTTCATAAGTTAATTTCATATTACAAAATACAAAACCCGGGCGACGCCTGGCCTTTTAAGCTAGTATTTAATAATTTCAAAGTTCTGCTAACTTGAATTATAGCTGTTATCTTATCTAATTTTATCTGGTTTGTTTTACCAGGTTTAGTAAATTATTTGACCACCAGCATGGTCTTGTGGTTAGCATCGCTGACTACAGATCTGTTGACTCGGGTCTGATCCCCGGTATTTCCTCGGATTTTTCTGAGGTAGGGAGGTCTGGAACGGGGTGCACTCAGCCTCGTGATTCAAATTGAGGAGCTACTTGATAGAGACCACCATTAACGGCCGTGAGTGTTGGCATGCTGACCACATGCCCCCAATCCTGCCATCTGCCTTACGGTAGATGACGCAGTGGTCGGGTGGTAGGCCAAGTCCCTTCAGGGATGTAGCACCATGGAGTTTAGTTTAGTTTAGTTTTAGTAAATTATTTAAATTGATATTGAAGTGCTATTTATACTGTTTACCAGTATTATTGGGCAACAATGTGGTGAATAAGCCCATGTTACGTGTTTCATTTGGTTGAAAAGTTACATGTCTATAATGTTATATATTTATGGTTGTTAATACACTTATATTTCTGTAGCCTGCAGATTTCTCTTGTTTGCTCCTGCTTCCTCTCAAGCAATTATAAGGGGTGACGATTTTCAGGATTCTGGGTAGGTTCCAGTCACATTTCCTAAAGAGCTTCCACCTTCTTTTCCTATTTCCATCTAATTAAACTGTTGTGTAGCCCACAGAAGAACATTGGTTACAGTGATACTTTATGCACATATATAGTAAATATAGGTAAGGAAAGCTGTTTTGTAAAATACTTGCGCTCAATTTCCAACCAGGATTATTTTCCCTCTACAGAATATTAAAGTGAATCTCTTCAGTGAGATATAAATGACAGTTCTTTAATAATCTAATGTACCAACTGAATATCCACCTTACACAGATTATGTTGTCCGTCTTACCGAGCTCTAAGACGTGTAGACTCTCGGGTCCATTCCCAGTCTTCTTCCAGCTGCCCCGAGCGCCCTCTTTGTGAACTAGAACTAGAGGAGGATGCAGTGTTACTTTCACTTTCAAGTGAATTTAATATTTTCTCTAAACCATTCTGTTTATTTTCTTTCTTAAAACACTTCACAGAATGTGAAAATACAACACCAAGCAAATGGCATGAAACTTGAAATGATGAATTTATGTTATGAAACAACTGTTTTCATTTTTCTAAGTCACTGATTGAATGTTAGCTGAGGACAGATCATATAATCACAAATACATTATGTGGCAAAACAATATAACAATGAAGCAACGAGAACAGGACTAGGCAAAAATTAATTCCATACAAATGTTTTCCAGTATTTTGACAGATTTCTTCATAACCAAGGAAATGTATGCTTAGTCTGAGGAATTAATAAAACTTGAAAGAAAAGTTTACTACAATCCTCTCATTCCAACACTAAACTATTATCCTTAACCTTGGGTATAGTACAGGGGTGGCCACTAACCTTAACTTTGGGAGCCGCAAATTTATAAAGCTGTTCGAAGCGAACCACATTGTTTTTACTGTATACATAAACAGTATTGTTCAATTACACAACAAGAAATAAGATTTTCCTTTTGAGAAGTGTTTTTTCAAGTGTTCATTTTTGCTGTTAGTTGTTTGAAATCTGGCTGATAATTAGTAAGCGCAGTTTGCATGAGTTCACTTAAATGTTTGTAAGTTAGATTTATATTTAATGAACTTAAGTGTTCAGTACAGAGATTCACACAAATAAGTAGTCCCAAATATCGGGATACGTCTCTTAGCACACTCTTTTGTTAGTAGGTATTTTTCTTAATTTTCTTCCAAAATTCTATGGCTGTAAGACTACTTCGTTTAAGTCCTTTTAGTCCTTCGTCCTTCTTGCAGTTCCAGTAGCTCCAACTCTACAGCTAATGTATCCTTTGTAATTTGTGATGAAACAGGACAGGCATTGCCCACAACATCAACAGCAAAAGGATTTTCCAGGAATGAAAATGAAGGTTTAAGTGTTCCCAAATCATTAAGTCTGCCACTGATTGATTAGCAAGACCAGACATTTTACACAAATAACCTTCTGTTTCCACCTGACTGTCAGGAATGCTTCAGTAATTTTCTTCAAACATTTGAAATAAGTGAATGTTTAAGTCTCAAGGTCTTTCCAAAAGAGTCTTAATTTGCTCTGACAACTAAATACATTCAGCACTAAATCAGAAATAAGTTTTACACTTCCTCGTAATATGTTTTCATTAAATTATATTAACTATATACTTTTTAAAGTCTGTATCATATTACTCTTAGCTTGGTTTCAAGAGCTGCATGCAGCTCGTGAGCTTTGTTGTGGCCACCCCTGGTAAAGTAGGTTTGTAGATAGCCTGCTTTTCTTGATGCCTCTCTTTGGGCTGTCCACTGTGGCTCTTGTATCTGATTGCAGGATTTATTTTCATTCCATTTGTTGAAGAATTATTCTAGGCAATGATATCACTAGTTCTTGAAACATACGGCACATATGGCACAGTGTACTGACCTCAGTTAAGCAGCCTACTTACTTGTCCATAATTACCATGGTTAGACTGAAAGCTGTTGCACTATTGACTTGGCTCAGTTAAGAATACACGTTATCTGTTGCCTGCTCACCTCATCACTATTCCTCTTCGGGAAAAAATCATTACTAGTATTTAGGCGAAAGTGGCTTATTTGTTGGTGATACTTGCAAAGAGTAATAGCATATTCAAGTAACAGAACGATCATGCGTTTCATATTGGTGGGTTCTGTTACTAGAAAGATAAACATATTTATGCGGATAAGAACAAACATATTGCATTCATGTCACGGAGGGTCATTCCTGAATTATTTATGTGTTACTATTTTTTTTCCCCCCTCAACATAGATTTAGCATTAGTTTCTTCATATCATTTCATGTCTCACTTTACCCTAGCACTGGCCATTTCCTGGCTCTATTAGTTAGTTTCTGTTTTATTTTTGTTCCAAATCAAAGGTGTGACTGACGTATGAGCAGAACAGTCAGATATAGCTCTTGAGATGCTAATGTGGGTGAAATTTTACCCAAAACTTACTTCTCATTCCTGGCCCTCCATAACAGTTTCATCCACATTATTCCTTCAACAATTCTCATTACCAATCAAGCTGTAGCTATGGACTCTGTCAGTTGGATCCTAGGGTTACTTCTACGGAAATCCTGATGTATTATTTTCAATAAAAACTACATTTCTTCTCGTATTGATGGCTACTGCCATTTGTAACTGGTGTGGTAATCCTGATGTAAGTATAAGGTATATTTCCTCTCCCATTGCTGGCTACTTTACTAGCACCTATTATTAAAGAAAATGACAATAGGAGGAGCTAGAAATAAGAAGGAAGTTCCAAACAAATTATCCATATTGAAGGACACAATCCTGTCTACCACCATGGAAGAGTAAGTAGTGTGCTGCCTCCCATTCTAGTGGCCCGGATTCTATTCCCAGATGGTTTGGAAATTTTTCAGTAGTGGAAAATTTCCTTCCCAGGTTCACGACTAAGTGTTGTGTTATCCCTTCATCCCCACCTTGTGAGAGGTAATGGCAATTCTCTGCGGTATCACTCTTGCCTGAAAGATCTTAGTACGAGTTGTGGTCAACAACCCATGGTTTCATTCCAGGGCTGGACCTGCCTTTGAGCAGAACACCCATCATTGATAGCATTTTGCTGTAAAACTAGGAGTAAATCCGATTGATCGAGTTTTACTGCAATGATATTCAGGTCAAAACAGAAGGAAAATGAATAAGAAGCAATATGGTGTCTCTCAGCATTCTTTTGCAACAACGTAAACAATAAACATTATGGTTTCATGCATCAGTGTCTTGACCTGCTACCGTCTTACCTTACAAATAGGTTTCAGTCTGTCTATATAAATAGACAAAATCTATTTGAGTATAGATTAGTTGGACATGGTCTTCCCCAAGGCTTTGTGTTGGGCCCGGTGCTCTTTATTATACATTGAGCTCCCGGCCAATATTCTGGATGAGTGCTTTAATCTTATCTATTTGCAGATGATCTTGCAGTTAACTTCAAGGTAATGATAATATACTCATCAAAGTTAATGAAATAGAAACCATATTGAAGATTGGTGTAATGCAAATTCTCTTTGATGTATGGCAGGGGAAACTGGATCACCACAAGAAAACCTGCCCGACACCATTTTGTTCACAAATTCCACATAGATTCGATCACAGCAAAGCATTTAATATCCCAATGAACAAAGTTCAGGATTGGGTGGCAAAGGGAACCAGGGTTTCACAGAGTGCAGTAAAGGAAATTAAAAAAATGTTAAGTTTTCATGCAGGGACAGTGCTTTCGTTCAGCACTCGGAAAAGAAATAAAAACAGGTCAAGACCACACATAGACCTTGATGATTTTTGACATGTAGGCGATACGAAGAACAGTTCACAAGTTCTGCATTTATTAAAATATACTGTACAAGACAGACTAAAATTTTTCACAATGGTGGATACCTCGATAACTAACAAGCCGCACAACGTTTCAACTAGTTCCTCCCAGTTTTCATCAGGTACTGGTTGGTAGACCAGCTGGGTTGAATGGTGTAACCCCCTCTACGTCACCATCATCATCGGTGAGGGGTGGGTGGGTAGATTCACAAAGTAGACGCTCAGATGCTGGAGGATTTATATCGTGAAGAAACATGGTGTTACTTAAGTGGAAGGAAAGGAAATAGACATTAAATCCATGTCTGGGATATTAATACAAGTAAGAATCAGCTTGAAAAATTTTATGTCATAACCGGGATTTGAACACGGATCTTCGGCTTAACGCGCCGATGCTCTACCAAATTTTTTCAAGCTGATTCTTACTTGTACATGGTGTTACGTTGAAATCTTTTAATCGATTCAGTAGGGATTGCAAAGTCAGATTCGGGGCATTTTTTAAACTGCCAACTAATTTTAGGGGGAACATTGTCTTGAATCATTCTACGGATGACATTAATCCATTCGTCTCCCAGGTCACCCTCGTAATTATTAACACATTTGTCCTGATTACTGGCAATATGCACAGCTTCACATATCTTTCTCTTAATTAAGTGTCTCTCAACTTTAACCACTTCCAAATCTTTAATGCTGTGCTTTAAGGAGACCATATGTTGGCTTAATCCTGTGTTAGTCTTCATATTTCGAATATCCCTAACATGCTCCTGGAGCCTGATTTTAAAAGCTCTCCCAGTTTCGCCATAATATACCCCATCACAGTCATCACAAAGAACAGAGTAGACCTCTGGGGCGTCGAGAAGGTTCATTTTGCATCCTACTTTTTTATGCTGTGAGAAAATATTCTCCAAAGTTCTCCCCACTTTAAAGGCAGGTTTTAAACCAAATTTACATAGCACTTTGCCAACATTCTGGCTGACACCTGGTTTATAAGTAACACTTACATATTTGTCTGTGGGTTTTTTTTCTTTTTTAATTGTATGCTCCATACTCGCTTTACTCCAAATCCTTTCTATAAACTTCCCAGCGTACCCATTAATTTTTGCAAGCTTAAGAATGTTTTTCTTTTCTTCAAACAGATCTGCAGGGTTATTACAGATTTTTAGAGCTCTAGTAACAAAGTTTTTCCACACATTAGATTTAGTTCCATGAAAATGTGCTGATTTTTTATGGATATATTGTTCACATTTGTTAGGTTTCCTGTACACCCCAGTAAACACTCGGGGAGCGACGAAGCGACTTCGTAAGTCAAGAAAATTTAGACAATTGTTAACCGATTTTTCAATAGTGAACTTGATATGACCATGACAAGCTCCGAACTCAGCTAATAAGTCATTTGAAATGTCACCATTAGTAATCACCAGGGCATCATCCACATATCGTAAATACATAACCACACTTTCCACATATTTAGTGATAATAGGATTCTCTAGATAGTACATGAATATATCGGACACAAAGCCCGAAACAGGGTTGCCCATTGCCAAACCCTCGTCTTGAGAGTATATTATACCATCGAAAATGAAGACATTATAGTTAGTACAAGCAGCATACCATCTACAGTATTCATTTGCCACAATCGAGTCAACACCTTCCCCGGTTAACCAATGGAAAAGGTACTCGCCAGATAAGGCCCGTGGGATACTTGGATATAGGGATACCACATCAAGGCTGAATACACACATGTCATTGTCGACATTCAGTTTATCCAATTTATTCCTAACCTCAAACGAATTTTCAATCGACCATTTTGTTCTTGGTCTAATATTCGTAAGTCTTTCAACCAACAACTTAGCAAGGCCGTACGCAGGATGGTTATACATGGGAATAATCGGTCTGAACGGTACACCCTCTTTATGAGTTTTGGGGAGCCCATAACACGAAGGTAATTGGGCTTTTTCATTCCACAGTTTACTCTTTCCATCGTCACTAATGGTGATACTCGATTCAATAACTTTCACTACTTCCCTTTGCATATTGCCAGTAACCAGGACAAATGTGTTAATAATTACGAGGGTGACCTGGGAGACGAATGGATTAATGTCATCCGTAGAATGGTTCAAGACAATGTTCCCCCTAAAATTAGTTGGCAGTTTAAAAAATGCCCCGAATCTGACTTTGCAATCCCTACTGAATGGATTAAAAGATTTCAACGTAACACCATGTTTCTTCACGATATAAATCCTCCAGCATCTGAGTGAATCTACCCACCCACCCCTCACCGATGATGATGGTGACGTAGAGGGGGTTACACCACTCAACCCAGCTGGTCTACCAACCAATACCTGATGAAAACTGGGAGGAACTAGTTGAAACGTTGTGCGGCTTGTTAGTTATCGAGGTATCCACCGTTGTGAAAAATTTTAGTCTGTCTTGTACAGTATATTTTAATATTCTGACACGTGTGGAAAGCTTAAGGACTTCAATTGTTAAATAAGTTCTGCATTATTCATAAAACAGTTCCTATGGTTAAAGCTGTGCTGTGTTGGTGGAAGGGGGTGTGACGTCACGGGGCCTTCCTTCTTACTCCATGTGCTTTAAAACTGCATGGGCTGTAGGTTCAAGCAGTGTTGTGTTTAAATCGTATTAGTTAATATGCTTAAAAAATGTTTTGTTCCTGGTGCACGAGTCATTACACAATAAGGGGTGTTAAAAGGATTACATAACATGTTTCAGTTTTCCAAAGGAACAGGAATTACACAAAGAGTGGGTAAAAAATATTCTTAGAAAGGACTGGATTCCCTCAGCCGGGAGTGTAATGGTAACCCTTGTCACGTAGCAGAAATCGTGACGTATATGAATCGGGATGGACCACAAAGGAACCATTCGTAAACGAGAAAAACAAAAGAAACTATCGATACTGTGTGAGTTTTGTTTGAATTACAGGAAGATGGAACTGCGCATGCGCGCACGGAAAAGTTGCAAGAGGTAACGGTTGGTGTGTTGAAGAGAGAAGAGAGACAGACTTCGGAAGTTGAACAAGAAGGTTGTGCAGAGGAGGAAGGTTGGGTCAACGAGTGCATGGAGTGAGCGGCAGTCGTGGCGACGGAGTTCTGTGGGAGAACGTAAGCCGAGATGAACATCTAAACAAGAAAACAACGGCTTATGGCTATATGGAGATAGCTGTTGGATTGGAACGAGCCAGAGCGTTGGTGGGCTTATGTCGTAGCCGCTTGTAGCGAACATCAGCTGGAGAAGAGGAAAATGGTCAATTCTAAGTGGGGCTTAGATTCGAATGGAATCCATGAAGAAATGGACACCGACAGAAGAAGCATTGAACATGAAGGGAGAAGAATAGCGCTGGTCTACTGTTTGATGAGTATAAACAAAACTGTTATTTTAAGACATTTTGAAACGGGAGGTCTTGAACTATAAATTTCAGTTCTGCTTATTCTAATTTATGGCTGACGAGCAGATTATCTTGTGAGAAATGTATATGGAATTTTTTAAAATAAAGATAAAATAGAAAGAAGTAGCAAGTTAGATTAGTAACAGTTTTTACAGTAGTCCTATGCTTTCACTTTCTGTCGGGAAGTTAGAAAAGAAATTAGGTTCACAGAATTATGTTGATTGAGAATAAGTAATTCACTTTGAAAAGAGAATTGAATTGTAGATGATAGTAATTCAAGTTTAAGAGATAAAAGAGTTAGCTAACAAGAAGTTAGGTTAGAAAGGAAGATTTAATAGAAAAAAAAGTAAGGAAAGTTATTTGAGGGTGAAGGATAGTTTCGAATTGGGATTCATGGGAATTCAGAAACATAAATATGCACCAAGTTAAAGTCAAATAAAATCAGGTAAACTGATGTAACAAAGTGCCAGTATGTTTTTGTTTAATCAGTTATCATTGCAATTATGATATGCACAATATGTATTTTTTTAATTGATTTTCAAGTTAAGCTCCAGATTCATTCATTAAGCAGGGCTTACGGAAGAACAAAGGTCTAGTTTTTTTTTTTTAAATCAGATTAAAATCGTCCAGCATCAGCTGTACTGTACAGATTTGTGATATCTTGACAATCGCACACTCACATAAAAATAAAAAAGTTAAATTTGTCGGCTCGGGATTTGAACCATTGAACTGCAGAATGTGAGTCCAAGACGTTACCATCTTGTCCACCAGGGTCAGATCAACAGTCTAGTTCAGTGTTTTTCAACCTGTGGGTCGCGACCCCCTCTGTAGGGGGGTCGCGAGAGGTCGAGAAAACTTCAGTTTTTTTTATACAACATATAATTTGTGAGACTTAAATAAAAAGTCGATAAGAGTTAAAATTATTATATTTAACAAAATTTCCATATAATCAATCATACAAGTCAGAAAAATGCTAGTTTAAAACATGTTATTACAAAAAAAAAAAAAAAATTAAAAATGTGTTTAAATAGAAAATGATTACATCTGTGCTTGATTATCTTAAATAGCAGTATGTATTGTTAACGCAAAATGATACTCTTTATGTTATTTACACAAACTCATTAACAAGAAATAAAACCTTCGAGTAATCGTTCATTTTAATGTGAAGGTTGCGCTTGAGTTTGTTCAATTAATTTCTCCCATCGTGGATCCGTTTTTGCCACATTAAGTATTAAATCGTTTTCCAAATTTAAGCGATTTCTTAGTTTACATTTTATTCGCGCCATTGAGGAAAATGCCAACTCGCACAAGTACGAGGTAGAAAATGGAATCAAACACTTCAAAGCCTCGGTTGTTAATTCCGGGTATTCTGTTCTTCTTTTTAACCAAAACGTATCCAAATTTTCAGACTTGAATTCCAAGTGTAACATCTCATCGGCAGATAGTTCCAGCAGATTCTCTTTGAGCTTAGTTGCTAAATTTGCCTCGTTTATAGCTGCATTTAAAAACGGATTTAAGATCCATCTTTGCCCAGTGTTATCCGATATCTCTTGCAGTGAGAAGTAATGACACAATTCTTTCTTCAAATTATGTAACACCATTTTCATACCAGATCTCGCTTCCGACTTCTTCAATGAAAGACTGTGTGGACGAAAATGAATCAAAGTTGTTTTGATTTATAGATGATGACCACAATTCAATTTTTTTTTATAAAGCCATGGAGTTTGTCTTTTGCTGTAATGACATTTTCATCATGCCCTTGAAGACTTTTATTCAAGTTATTTAAATGTTCAAATAAGTCAGAAAGAAAAGCCAATTTTAAAAGGAATTCCGGGTCAGAAATGAATTCAGAGTAATGTGACTTGGCTTGCTGTAAATATACCAATAGTTCAGCGCGAAGTTCCATAACTCTGGTCAGTACTTTGCCTTTTGATAACCACCTAACCTCTGTATGGTAAAGCAAATTGCGGTGTAGTGTCCCCATATCTTCACAAATGATTCGAAACAATCGAGTCTGCAACGCTTTTCCTTTAATAGAATTTACAATGTTAATAATAATATTAAGAACTTGACTGTATTCTTGCGGTAAGGATTTGGCTGCAAGAGCTTGGCGATGGAGAAAGCAATGCATCCAACAAGCGTTTGGCATCTGTTCTTTCAGTCTAGCAATAAATCCACTCTTCGCACCAGTCATGGCTTTTGCTCCGTCACTACAAATAGCAATGCATTTTTGTGCCCAATCGATATTCATATCTTGCGTAGCTTCAAGGAACATGTCATGCAAGCATTGACCTGTAGTATTTTTGGGAAGTGCCTTGCAAAATAGTATTTCTTCCATTATTATTTCATTGGATTCAAAACGCACAAAAGCTACAAATTGCGCACAACCCGCAATATCCGTTGATTCATCAAATTGCAAGGATACAAAAGAACTTTTCTTTATTTTTTCTATGACTTGATCATGAACATCAGACGCCATATTGCTTATCCTGCGTTGAATGGTATTGTCAGAGAGAGGTATACTTTTGAGCTTTTCGACCTCTTGCTTGCCAAACATAATCTCTGCTATATCTAAAGCCGCTGGTAAAATCAAATTTTCGGCAATACTGTGAGATTTCCCTGCTTTAGCCACACGAAAAGCTACTCGATAACTAGCGAGCAACGCTTTCTCATTTAGGTTGGACATTTGTCCTATAGCAGTTTTTTGATGTTCAAGAGCTTTTAATTTTCGCTCAAAAAATTCCACGGGTTTATTTTTTTCATTAGGATGTTTTGTGTTTAGGTGGCGTACCAACTTCGATGGCTTCATGCTTTCTCTCGACAAAATTTCAAAGCAAATTACGCACTGCGGTTTACTGTCAATCACAGTAAACCCAAATTTTAAATAATTGTCGTCATAAAGACGTTTTTTCTTTATTCCACTACTCCCGCTAGACGTTGATGGTTCTGATGATCTTTTCAGGAATTTATCCATTTTCAATTATAACAACTCAAATAAATACGTACCGTAAAACAAGTGGTTCGTGCTCTTCAAACAACTAAACAGCAGACATGACCACGCGTGACTTACGCTCACAAATCAGTCTATAATTACTCCAACTCCAAGGCACCTTACAGTCCACATAACACCGAATTTACACTTCTTAATCGTTTTCACTTATCGGGATTGCTTCTGATTCGACTTCCTTCGCTGTCTTGCATCAAACTGCCATGGCCGCGGTTGACCGCCGTATTTATATGCCAGCGCATTCTGGCGAGAATTATCTCGAAGCGTAAAGAAACGTCTCGAAACTTGTGGATCTTTCGTGGACTACCAGCGCCATCTGTTGCTAACATCCGGAACCTGCACTAGTTCCTAGTGTTACCAACAGATGGCGCAAATAACGCAAACGCCTAAAATTGTTGTAAGTATTACATATTTTTAACATACATGGAAAAAGGGGTTGGGGGGTCGCAAAATATTTTTTGATACTAGGGGGGGTCGTGTCATGAAAAAGGTTGAAAAACACTGGTCTAGTTGAATAAGCGTATGTAAAGCAATAATGTTATTTGTCATAGCCAACTGCATTTTAATCTCCAAATCCTTATAAGATCACAGTAAAACAATTGACTATGTTGTCATGATAACTGATTTGACTTTCATAAATTCTTTCGAATACGTATATTTACATAAAATAGGCACTAAATTGGGAATTACTCCGAAACCGTTCAACCGATTTTATCCAATATAAATAGATATGTTCCCATGGACATTATAAATGTGTACACCAAGTTTCATGAAAATCCGGTAAAGCATGTTTCAGTTACCGCGTCTTTAAAATAGACACTAAATTGGGTTTTACTTGGGTACCGGTCTACCGATTTGGTCCAATATCAGTAGACATCTTCTCATGTACATTATAAATGGTTATACAAAGTTTCATGAAAATCCAATAAAGCATATTTGAGTTGTAAAAACTGCTCTCGGGTTTCCAGTCGGGTAGTTATAGATGTGTACTCTAAGCTTTCGGCGACTGTCTGCGTCATCATCTTCGGAGAAGTGAGATCCAGAGGTTGTGGTGTTGTATATATACCCATGGCAGGACTAGTCAGATGCAGTCGTGGATCCTGATTGGTCGGTGGAAGTAAACGATCTCTCCTTCCGTGATTGGAGCAGAGAAATAGCAGGTTGCCAGGAAGCGGCCAATTGGAACCCTCCGTCTCTATTGATGTTATTTGGGTTCAGTCTGATGTGAAAGGCTTCTTTGATGAGACACACCTAGGTCATCCACAGCTCCTAGGCTCTACGGTCTCCCTAAAGTGCATAAACCAGACACTCCGCTGTGGCCGATTGTGAGCACTATTGGCTCACCTACTTATTACCTGGCTAAATATCTTACCAGACTTCTGTCTCCTTTAGTGGGGAACTGTGAACATCATGTCAAGAACTCCATGGAATTTGTTCGCACACTAGACAGCCTCCGAGTCCGTGACCAAGACCTCATGGTCAGCTTCGACGTGGTATCATTATTTACTAGAGTACCCCTGGAGGACACTCTTGAACTCCTCTCCCCCTTTTTTGATGCAGGAATTGTGAACCTCTTCAAGCACGTCCTCACATCTTCCTACTTCGTGTATGGTAGAAAGTACTATCAACAAACTGATGGCGTGGCTATGGGGTCACCTTTGTCACCTGCCATAGCTGACCTCTATATGGAACATTTTGAACACCGTGCCTTAGAGACCGCCCCTCTGAAGCCTACAATCTTCGCCAGATATGTAGACGATACCTTCTTGATCTGGCCTCATGGTAGAGAGGCTCTGCAAGAGTTCCTTGACCATCTCAATGGGATCCACAATAACATCAAGTTTACTATGGATTTGGAAAAGGATGGCCGCCTACCTTTCTTAGACATAATCATTTATCGACGTGCCGATGGAACTCTGGGGCATGGCGTTTATCGGAAACCTATGCATACCGACTTGTATCTGAGTGGACTCAGCTTTCATCATCCAGCACAGAAACAGGCTGTCCTCAACACCCTAGTACACCGAGCCAGAGCCATCTCCGATGCAGATAGCCTTAATGGGGAACTTCAACACCTCCGACGTACCTTCAGTGCTAACGGCTATTCAGACTTTAATATAACCCTGGCCCTTAAAAGGACCGTTTCTTCAGCACCGAGTGATAGAGACGAAAATGTTAAGCGGGCATTCATCCCGTACACTGGCCCTCTCTCCGGGAAGATCTCTCGACTGCTCGGCCGCCACGGGATCAAGACTGTACACCTACCTCCTACCAAAACCCGGCAACTACTAAGACCTGTGAAAGATGACCTTGGATTACAGAGACCCGGGGTTTATGGAATTTCTTGCAGTTGTGGCAAGATTTATATTGGACAGACAGGACGCCACATTTCCACCAGGATTGAGGAGCACAAACGGCACTACCGTCTTGGGCAACCTGAAAAGTCCGCCATCGCCGAGCATTGTCTCGACATGGGCCATGAGATGGACTACCTCAACACAGCGGTACTGGCTTCTACCACGGGATTATGGGACCGTCTCATCAAAGAAGCCTTTCACATCAGACTGAACCCAAATAACATCAATAGAGACGGAGGGTTCCAATTGGCCGCTTCCTGGCAACCTGCTATTTCTCTGCTCCAATCACGGAAGGAGAGATCGTTTACTTCCACCGACCAATCAGGATCCACGACTGCATCTGACTAGTCCTGCCATGGGTATATATACAACACCACAACCTCTGGATCTCACTTCTCCGAAGATGACGACGCAGACAGTCGCCGAAAGCTTAGAGTACACATCTATAACTACCCGACTGGAAACCCGAGAGCAGTTTTTACAATGTATTCGTCGGGAGAACCTACAAAGTTTTATCATATTTGAGTTGTCGCGACTTCTTATATATTAACATAAAAGGCACTAAATTGGGCATAATTCTGCTACCGGCCTTCCGATTTGGTCGAATATGAATAGAAGTCTTTCCATGGACATTATAAATGGGTATACCAAATTTGATAAAAATCCGATAAAGCATATTTGATTTATTGCGCCTTTAAAATAGACACTAAGTTGGGTTTTACTCCGGTACCGGTCAACAGATTAGGTTCAAATTCAATAGGATACTTCTCTTGGACGTCATAAATGCGTATACGAAGTTTCATGAAAATCCGATACAGCGTATTTCAGTTATGGTGCCTTTCTAATATAATACTATTAAAATAGGCACTAAATTGGGCATTACTCCGGTACCGGTGAACCCATTTGGTTCAATAACAATAGGGTTCTTCCCATCGACATTATGAATGTTTATACCAAGTTTCATGAAAATCCGAAAAAGCGTACTTGAGTTATGGTGCGTACAGATGCACGGACAGACGGACAGACGGACAGACATTTTTTCGTCCCCCACACAATCTCATAAAGTACCATACTGGCACTTAATAACAAGAGAGTAAAATGTTAAATGAAAAGAAGTTGAAAGAATTTAAGATAGTCGGCAAGCTTAGGCGCCCTATCGTAAGCAAAGGACTGGGAGATCGAGAAAGTGTCATACTCCCTAATTTATTGTAAGAACTAAATTGTAATAATGGAAGTAGGTGTAATGGAAAGAAATGTTAGGGTAGCATAAATTAAGATAGTCGGCGAGCTTAGGCGCCCTATCGTAAGCAAAGGACTGGGAGATAGAATAAGTGTCATACTTCCAAATTTATTGTAATATCTAATGTAAAGTTGAAGAGGGCTATCAATTAATTTATGTGCGCGATGCTTTGCGCCTTATCAAAGCGTTAGAATAAGGGAGACTGAGAAAGTGTTGTACTCCTATTGTTATAGATCATATAGAACCATTGCATCTAAAAATAGAAGTTGAATAGTAAATTGATTGGGGTTAAGATTGTAACCTAACAGAGAAAAGAGTCGAAGTAGTTGAAGAAAATTTGGGTAGAGTAGTGAACTTGAAAAAGAGTGAAAGAAAGTCTAGAAGCCTAGGGGCTTAAGAAAATACAATTCTAAAGTGAAGTCAGATTGAGTTAAAAGTGAATTTTCGTAAAGTGAATAATGGTTAAAAAGGGAATAGTGGATAAAAGTTAGAAGAAGGTTAGAAGCATTAAACGTGAAGTTTTGCTACAAAGAAAAGGTTAGGAGAAGAAAAAGAAAGAAAAGAAAAGCTAATAATTCTTATAAAAGCTGTTATGAATAAATAGACTAAGTAAGGAGGATTGTTCGTAGAGGGATTCTTGGGTGATAGGAACTCCTGAGATTTCAAATAAAGTAAAATAAAAAGTGAAGTCTAGTAGTAGGCCTAGTCCGAACCTAGCGAAATAAAGTAACTATTAAAAAGTTATCAGAAGTTATCGATGTCTGAGGTGTTCATCCGCCCCAAGAGCAGTTAGTAGACTTGTCAAGGACCTTGGTCATCGATTTATCAAAATTAAGTTTTTTTTTTTAGGCCTTTAATATTTTCACCGGTTGCAGGGGAGAGCTAGGCGGTGGCTAGGTGGGCGACCGCCAAGGGCGCAGGTACGAAGAGGGCGCAAAATTAACCATGAAAAATCCCGCCTTTTTTTGGCTGGTGCAATTTATCAAGCAATATAAATTCCACGTCAGTGGAAGAAATCTTTCAGGTTATTAAAAATTAATGCACGTGAACTATCTATACCTATAGTATTATGCAAAAAGCAGTCATGCAACGTCCTTAATTAACACGATTCGTATTGACAGAGTAAAACATAAATCATGAACAGTATGGAAAGATATAACGACAATGAAAATTAATATGTACGTTATTATTGTGATGAAAGTGGTTCAACTCAATCCCTTTCCAGCTGATTGTCGTCCTCAGTGCTACTACTGTCTGCAGGATTGATTACAAAGCGATCAACAATGGCATCACACATACTGTTATGCTACATGCAAAAATGACTGACCAACTATATTATTACAACAGAAAAAACCGAATGCGCAGATCTCAATTCCTTTTGTTATTACTATTTTATTATAAATTAAGTGTGAACTAAAATTTCTTATTTTAAAAATGTTTAGTTTTTTTAATCACACAATGTATTAATGTACATTAAAATTAATTTCTGTAACTTTACATTGAATAATATGTGTTGTGATCCGCGGCCGATGCACGCTCTGCCAGCTGGCAGTACACATGCTGTTTGTTTAGATCAAGTTCCCTTCTAAGGCCGGCGCTGATATTATAGTCGCTCCTATTATTTTTAATTATATTATACTGTATTATTATTAGGGCCCGGATTCTGATGACCTAAAATTGTTTGAAAAATGACCTATAAAATGACCCCAATATTTAAAGAAAATGACTTAATAATTATAAAGAATGACCTAAAAACTGATATTTTATTTATAAAAAATTATTATTGTACACATAAAATTATAGAATAATTTGTATATAATTGTTAAAACCTTAAATTCAGAGAGGATGCTGTAGGTCTAAAAAACTTTGATTTTTGCTGTGAATATTCTTTCCTTACGGAAATTTATACTGGCACTGAGGCACTGGCGAGTCAAACTTCGGCATTTCCTTTTGCGGTCTGCCGGATTATATTGTTTATTGAGGGTAAACAGTAGTTTGCACCCTCAAATACAAGCAGGTGGCAGACTCTGGTGCCAAGTCGATCTAATAACAACAGTAATGTAATACAACATTTTGGCGTTCCTTTGATTCTCGTTTCCGACTGAGACATGACAACACTTCAACATAGACGTGTCCTTCTTGCATTAAACAAACACTTCAAAGACAGCACCGCTGGGGACGAAATAAATGCCCTAAAATATAAAATTGCATACAATGTCAAAAAATGACCTAGTAAAAATGCATTTCTATAATCTAGAGGCCATGATAATGATTTATCTACAAATTGGCAATGTCTATGTAGCATCAATAAAAAAGGTGGCATGTCATTAGAATCCGGGCTCTGATTATTATTGTATTTTTTAACTAAGCGATTTTTAAATTAAACAGTGAAACAATATTAATGTTTGTGTTGTTTTGTCTCTTGTTGATGTTGGCGTTGCTTCTGTTGTATAGGTAAGAATGATTTCAGTAAAAAAATGTGCCAACTAAAACTACCATGACCTTCATAGCTTAGTCTACATTATTAGTTTTGATCTATTAGGCAGTGGTTTTTTAAAGAAATGGGACCAAAAAAAACCTTCTGCCAGCAAATTTAAGAAAATCAGTTTTACAGAAATTTAAAAAAAAATGTTCATTTGGAGGGCGCAGATTTGTCAAACTCACCAAGGGCGCAGAAGGACCTTGCTACGGCCCTGGGGGAGAGGTCAGGTTGACTGTAACTCAGAACCTAGACACCGCCACTGTATCGGAGGTCTATCACCATAGTTCAATCTGTGGATATAGATCTAAATTTCCATTTCATTCTTCTATGTTATCTTTACTATTTCTCTGTAAAAACAACTTATTCTTCTTCGACGGGACAAATAGGAACAGACTAATTAAGGGCACTAACCTTAGTGAGAACAAGTAATCGAGTATTGTTCTTCATATAATGAATGTTGATTTTTGAGGATAGTAATATAAGGTGTAGTTGTAATGACTTTGTTAATTACGAGAACATGGAATGAAGAACTAAGAACTTGTTGCAACTGAAAGTAAAAATTGTAAAGCAAACAGAGAAAACAATTGAATCTTGTTGAATAAAAATATTGTTAATTGTTGGAAAAAAAATAGTTAAAGTGGCCTTATTATTTAGTTAATGGTATAAGAATGTTACCCCCTTAAAATAATAAGAACCCCTCCCTATCTCCACTGTTTAAAAGCTAAGCTGAGAGGCATGTATATATATATATATATATAACCTTGTATATGTATAAAATATATTGTGAACGGACTTGAGTAAATTTTGATTCAGAAGTTGCTAGCCCCTCCCTGCACTTCTGAAGAAGAAATAATAAGGAGGATAGCTGATCAGTGGATGTGTAAGATGGTATCTGTGGATGGCGCCCTTATCAAATAGAAATATTTACAAACACAAGAGAAGTTGGTTAATAGTAAATATAGTGAAGAAGTTTCAGAACACCCTGTATGGTGATGTTGTGCTAAATAGTGTTGATATGATAAAGTACACTTGCCATAGGTTGTAATTCCAAGACAGGTGTAGTTATGTAAACCTTTAACTGGGTCACTGTCACGATAGTTCTTCGGACTATAAAACTAGATTACGTAAAGAAAAATTTCTGAGAAAAGATTAACTAAATGAAATTTATATAAAGTAAGATAAGTCCGTCACACCCAAAAATATAAATTCTTCGTTTAGGGTAGTTTATTTTCATTTCTTCTGTACAGTGAAAGAAGACACCGTGTTTCTGTTATATTTTTATTAGCCTGTAAATTCCGAGCAGACCGGATGGTTGCTTAAGTTGCAAAGAAACATGACCTTGAAAATCACCCCAAACTTTAATTTCTGGAAGCATGCAATATTTCACTTTCTGATGTGAACAAGGTTCCTGTAAGATAAAGGATTTCAAAAAGGTGGTGTACAGGCCTTTCAAGAGTTCAATGTTTCGAAATAGTTCCAAAATTACACAATATATTCTTTAAGCTTAATTTCTATGTGTATGAACTGATGGAATTTTTATGATTATGATATAAGATGAAACAGAACGATGAGTCACGGTAAGTAAATATCCAAACTGCCCTTTTGACAGAAGAAACCACAAATAAAAACAATAAAAAATAAAAAACCGGTGACGGGAGTTAAACATTAGACCTCCCAAATGCGAGCCCAAGATGCTACCATCTAGCTCAGAAAACTAATTTCATAAGATTAAAATAATTTAAAATCTAAACGACAACGTAATTTGAAATCAAATTAACAACATAATTACAAGTACTATTTTGAATACCCAAATCAGTTTTCATTTTAGCCTCCTGGACTAAATAACATAATACGCTTAATTTTATAAAATGTTGCATTTTAACATTTAAAACAATGTTACCTTTTACAGCAGTATACCCGGAGATTTAAATGTACTATAATTTAGAACATTTTACAGTACTGTGGATTAATCTTGTTTATAAAACTTGGGCGCCTATTCAAATCTTGTTTTAGGTCATTTTTTTACAAAATGTCTTTGTTATGATATTTAACTTCTACCACAATGTTATGGAATTTAGCAGACGATAATCTTTAGTCACTTCTACTCTTAAATCTCGTGATTCTTTGTCACCACTTTGAATTTGTTAGCCGTATATACACAGAAGCAGGTCATTTTGTAATCATACTTTCGGGTCAGTAATTCAGTCCATATGCATTATTATAGTTTAAGTTAAAAAAAAAAAATTTTACCTCACTTATATGATTAAGAACCGATGAAAGCAATTGAGCTCTGTGCAAAGTGAAGCCCCCTGACATCAGCAGAACTCCGAGGAGTGGGGGCAGTATTCCCGCCTGCGTCAAGTGCGCCGTGGTTGGACCAAATGAGGGTGCAGCAACCCCTCCTGCAAGGAACTCTCGGAATCGTGACACTCGCTTCTAATGTATGCATTTAAAAACCCAGAGACTTTGTGGATGTAATTGTACTCTAAAGGCTATATGTTAAGGATTCTTAAAGACAGCGTTACTGCATGTACATTGATTACAGTTTATTATGCATTTATTCACTACCACTTTAGTTATGGAACAATATTATGGGGAAACTATGTATTGCAAAAGAGAGTTTTGAGGAATATATGTAAACCATTTTTTATGGGAACAGGCATTCTGAGTCTACCATCAATGTTTGTCCTGGTCTGACTCCTCTATGTCAGAAATCATTTAAATAATTTCATAAATTGTACTGATGTACTTATTCCACATGCATATACATTAGAATTAGTTACCGTACATAGCATAATTATATTAGTAGAATATATATATATATATATATATATATATATATATATATATATATATATATATATATAAGTAGAAATATATATATATATATATGAATAAATGTAAATATACAGCGACCCAAAAACAGTTTTCACTACATATCTATGAAACTTTCCAATAGTCTCCCAGTGATAATAAGATATCTTCCTATACGGACATTCAGCAGGGCAGTACAGAACAAACTTATAGTTAATCCCATTTATAATGTAAGTGAATTTTAGTTTTATTGGCTGTAGTTTATTTTAATACTTTCTCTGACAATGCCATACATGTACATATCTATGGCCACATATTTATCTTTTTCTAAATTTTAGGGCTCACAAGCTATGATCCTCTTGACCTGATGATAAAGCAGGTACAGGTTATTGAAAATAAGCAGAACGATGGTGAACATATTGAAATAGAAGCAAGATCTGACAACAGGGAAGCCTATAAAATATTTTGTATTTTCTCTCTGCTTCAACTGAACGGAAGCAAGTTTTATAAACCAACAAGCTAATGGTATATTCTACAAGCTTTTGTTTCACCTCTGTCTCGGTCATTATATCTTCGAAATAAGTAGAAGTGTAGTGCCGTCAGAAGTATCTTTTTTAGTGACATGGGATGATATCTAATCATAAGGAAGTTCAATTCTGATATCATCTACAATATTTACTCCTTGATTTTGCTCCACTCATGCAATACATCTTACATAAGCGTTTTAAGATGTGATTGTTCAATTCCATCTTGAATGCTATGATATCCTGTAACTTATAGGGATTAGCATGTGTGACCTTGAAAATCCAGATCCAAAGCAGAAACTTCAAAAGGGATGGCGGTCTACAGCTTAGCCAGGCCTGGAAGCCAATATTGGCAACTCTTACTCCCAAATAAATTAGTGGTCCTGATAAGGACTGATCTCACATCCAACAACATTATTAAACTCTATTTTTCCTTCCTAACCAATCAGAACTCTCCATTTTCTAATTTTCCTATTCGCACCCCACCCATTCTAGCATATCCAGTCTTTTCCTATATATCCAGTCTTTTTCATATATATATATATGAAGCAGTTTTTTCCCAATCCAACTCACTTCTCCCAGAAGTTGGCAGCAGAGATAGCTGCCGAAAGCTTGGACCCAAACCTCCAACTCACCCAGTTGGAAGTCCGGGAAACAATAATACAGGGGTTAGCATCTTAACCGCTCACTCAGAATTGGTGGTAATTTCTCCTAGTTAGTGTCATTTAACTTGTAACTGAAATTGGTTACATTGAAAAGCATAATTAACTACTCAGGAAGGCCACAGAGGGAAGATGGCCGAAAGCTTGAATCTGATAATGTTGACATGGCTGATAACCCGTGAAGCCATCCTGAGTAATCAGCGCCGTGAAAGCTTCAAATCTTATATCATAATTAACTAGTACGCATTATCTAAACGACCCTATTTGAGTTTGGTGCTGTTGGGAAAAAGCTTATTACAAGCCAGGCAGGCTATATGCTACTTTGCCTATTATGAACTGAACAAAATATTATCCCTAGAAAAGCTAATATTAATTATTCCAACAACTATTAAGTATGTCCTCGGTACCAAGAAGGCAACATGCAAAGGTGACCTTCAAAATCTCCGCAGAAGAAGTGAGTAATGATGCTAAGTCTAGCAGAACTTCTGCAAAAGTAGAAATCTTTGCCCTCATGCATCTATTCCAGGGAGTAGCAATACAGTAGAACCCCGATAATTCGAGCTAATTGGGGCTGAGGCTACCTCGAATTACAAAAAACTCGGATTATACGGAAATATCACTAAATCAATGGGTAAATCTTAAATAAATGTTTAATGTGCACAGTAATGGTTCAAAAAATACATAAACAATATAAAAGGCCTACATAGGCCAACCTGTGTTACGTCTGTATGTATATTGGCAAACATTTAAAATAATTTCTGTGTATTATGAACGAAACTATAAGTGGGACAGTTTTACCTGCATTTTTGTACATGGAAAAATTGAAAGAAAGCTCAAAATGTTAACACATCTGGAAGTGCGTTAAACTTACATGCGGACACCATACAAAAACGGGATTTTAATCTAGTTTTATGGAAAATTTTAATTTTCTTAAGACCAGCTCGAATTACACGGAACCTCGAAATACCGGGGCTCGAATTACTGAGGCTCTACTGTACTAGTAGGCTTTCTGTCAACCAATAAGAAGGGTTGGGTTCATCTCTCGTACTTTATGCCAATCACTATCAATAATCCTCTAAATACAATATTGAGAAACATTGCGTTGCACTAAGATAAGCTTTCCAGTATTATCTTCAGATTTTTATCTGCTGCTTTGTTCTCTAAACATAGGTATGTTGGAACAACTTTTAATCAGAAATTACAGGAGGTCATGAAAAAGTAAACAATAAGCCAAATTTAGCTCTTGGATATTTGTATAATTTTAAGCATTTTAATTATCTAAAATAAATAGTGCTATACTTAATGAAAGTTTATGCTTGTTTGGAGGTATGTTGCATAGTTGTGAAGTTGAAATCATGTTCTATGTGACAATGAATCTGTGATCAGAACTTCAATATGGAAGCTGTAATGAAGCTTTTTGACAATTAAGGGCTCTGTTCACCAACGCTAATAATCTGTCTGATCCTGGTTTTTAGACTGAAAAGCTACGATATTGTTCATTTTGCATTTCACCAACTATAGTAACTTGGTTTTTCAATAATATCCAACCTAATGCTTTACCGGTGAAATATCGGCCAGCAAAACAAGATAAACAAAGCTAATTCCGCTATCAAGATGGTGCATAATAATAATAATAATAATAATAATTATTTATTTATTTATCCTGGCAGAGCAAGGCCATTTGGCCTTCTCTTCCACTTTGCCAGTCAAAAAATTACAGTTAAAAGTACAATTACTTATAATCAAATAGAAGACAGTTGAACCTAAAACTAAATTAATTACAATTAAGTTACAAGATAATCTTAAATACAAAATTGAATACAAAATTAGATTGATAATTTTCTAAATTACACCCTAAGAAAATTTTTGGGCTTAAGGCAAAACAAAAATTTAAATAGCATAGGCAATTGGAACATCTGATCAACATGAGAAATGATGACACTGACGAGGAATATGAAGCACAGCACAGATTAAGGCACCCTAGGTGGATAAAGGAATGTACGTCGTACTTGGACATCTAATGACGACATTAATTTCTGTACAAAATTCAAGGGGGAAAGGAAATTATCTGCTATATGCCATGCCCCCACAAACAGTGAGATATCTAGTGACCATTTGTAGAACTTCTAGCGAGAGACAGCACGAGGGGAAACTTTCATGTTGCTATGGTAATGTGTACATTTACGCCGGACGCAAGCCAATAGAATTATTTTCCTCGCTGTTTCACACAACATCTGCCAGATGATGTTGGTTTCTCTTATGAAAATTTTAAGGGACAGACAAGTAGTGTACAAAAACTAAGCTTTTGAAAACCAAGGTGACAAATTATGTGGTGAAACCCGAAAGGTTTACTATTTGAGATAATGGATTAATCGTAGATTTTATTATCCACGATACCGCAAAATTTTATCCGTGTTGGTGAACACAGCACTAAGGGAGGAAATGAAACTTGGTTTTGGTTTTGAATAGTTAATATCAAGTGTCTTGAGATTGATGTTACAGGATTGAGGGATAGTCTCGTCACTCTTGAACAAAACTTAGAAGGAACAACATAGTGATTTACGTTGTGGTGGAGGAGGAAGGAAATAACTGGGATGTTAGAGAGGAAACAGTGTACAGAATAATGGCAAGAATGGGACTTCAATTACATGAATCTGACATTGAGAGGGCACACTGTGTGGGAAGAAAGGGCATGTTTCTTAATGCTTTGGGAAAAAGACATCGAAATGGCAGAATTTTTAACAGAAATAATAATTAAAGCTGCAGCTGGGATGAAGTTGTGAACAAACAAGAAGAGCAAGCAATCAGTGGGATGATATGATCAGGAGTGTACAGTCACGAAGAAATGAGCAATTTACGCCTTGAAACACTTTAGATGAAAGGGTACTGAAGATCAAAGGAGGGTGCATACTCAGGCAAGAAAGGAATACTGTAGAGTCCCGTTATTCCGAAAATCCGCCTATTCCAAATCATTTTTAATCACTGCTAAACACAAAAAATAACTAATTTCCACTCACTTAAGAAGTAAAGTCAGTGATTTTCTTCTGACGAAGAGCACTGAATCGACTTGAGGATGCAATGTTCCACCATCGCCGCATGAACATAACATCATTTGGTGTTGATGAAGTGTGTTGTTCGATGTAGCGTAAGGCGAGGTCAAGAGCATTTGCTGCGTCTGTGTGTGACATGAGTTCAGTTACGCCTTAACAAGTCAATACATCGATATTATTCACAAAATCCGCCTATTCCGAATTCCCGTTAAACCGAATAGAGTTCGGTCCCAATTAGTTCGGAATAGCGGGACTCTACTGTATAAAGTATTTGTAAGAGATAAACTAACTAACTGGAAGGACAAAATGGTTGAAGAAATTTGGGAGGTCACTGCGAGGGGAGATTGACGGTTGGTTAAAGTGAAGGCATCAGACAATTAGTGAAATTTTACAAGAAAAAAGGCTTGAATTTACAGGAGTTTCTGGAGGTGGGGGAAATGGAGGGGTGGGAAAAACTTTTGGGATTCAAGGGCAGGAATGGCCGGAAGCACCCATGCTGGGTAAAAATCTCTCTATAGAGGGGGTCAACAGGGGCAATTAAAGGGTTGAAAAATGGGAATGTTACTGACTTGAATGGCTTACTGCCTGAAGTACTTAAAGCCACTAAGGTGTTAAGGAGTTTGGTTTGGTTTGGTGAAGTTTCAGATCTTCAGGAAAATATTTCTTGGTGGGAGTTACCTTCAGTGTTGGGGCAAGGAAATTACTCATCCAATTTATAAGGGAAAAGGGCACAAATGGATTCCAGACAATTATAGGGGGATTACTCTTTTAACAATATATTATAGAGGAAATATATTGCAGAATACTGTATAGCAGAATAAAGGATTGGGTAACAGAATTGGGTTAGATTTCATTTGGCTTTAGAGAATGACATAGTACCTTAGAAGGTGCATTTATTCTGGATACATGTAAATGATAAAGGATAAAGTACATTAAAGTACATTAAATGATAAAGGAGACAAAATACCAGCCCTGCCTCACGCATCTTGCTGACAGATCTCCAAATACCCTTTAACTGTTGTACATAACAACACAAATTTCCACATTTTTATAGATTGCCTGTAGTGCTACAATCATTTTCCTTGAGATCTACGAAAGCCCATCAGGGTGGAACAATTGTTATCAAAACATGGAAGACTGCATTGTGCTTTCGTAGATCTCAAGGAAAATGATTGTAGCACTACAGGCAATCTATAAAAATGTGGAAATTTGTGTTGTTAAGTACAACAGTTAAAGGGTATTTGGAGATCTGTCAGCAAGATGCGTGAGGCAGGGCTGGTATTTTGTCTCCTTTATCATTTAATCAGTTTATAGTTATGCTGGCGTAATCGGAAAGGTACATATGGGGGCAACTGAAGAGGGGAATGTACAAGTTCCTTGCTTTTATATGCAGATGACATGGTATTATGTTCAACGGACAAAGCTGGGAATAGACATACTTCAAACCTACTGTGAGGAATGGCAGGGAAGAGAAGTGGACACATGCAGGACAAACTATGGACAGTGTGAAGAACTTTGTGTATTTAAAATTGTCACTTACTATGAAGGATGATGGGCAAAGCATATTGACATGATGAAACATAAAGAAGGACTGAAAGCAACAGAGACTCTTTGAATATGTAGCAGAATTCTAGATATGCCAATAGGTGCACTGGAAACTCTGTATGGAGCAAAATTGGGGAGCGCATAGTGAAACCACAGAGTGTAAAATTAGGATTGGTTATGACACATGCTGGGGGATCTATTTCTAATTAGAGCAATACTGTAGTTAGTGTAGTTAGTATATTATTAAGTAATGTATTGTTTGGTTTTTTCTTCTTAAATGGTTCAAGTTTTTTTCTCTCTCTTTCTTACTTTATATAAATATTCTTTAGATTAAGTTATAAATAATGTTTTCCTAGGTAATTACAAATTACTAAATTCCAAATTGTATAGTGCATATAGAGGCCTCTGATAGGAATCCAGGACAGGGGCCAATAAGTATTAAAGTATTAAATAAAATATAATTAGAGCAATATATTATAGAGAACAGTTAAGAATATACTGTGGACTTCCAAATTAAAAAAAGGAATTAAAAACAATAAGAAGGGAATACCTTTAGATGGGATGTGGGTTCGATTCTTGATGATGTCGATGGGATTTTTCCACTGGTCTGATCCTTCTGGTGGCACGTGTATTCCTGGGGTAAAAAGTGGCCAGTGCATAGGGCTGACAATCGTACCACCTTTATGTGTCGAATGTCTCAATCTGGGAGCCTCAAGCTCTGGGAACCCTACAGGTCTCCATGGCCCATACAGGAATTACTTTACCTTTTTACCTTTTCATTACCAGACAAATGCTTACTTGCATGCACATCTGCAAGTTTTTTAGTGCATAAAATTCCAATATGCAGTAATTACAAAACACTAGGTTTATTATTACTGTAAGGTCAATATACATACAAACCAATGATGATTCTTCATTGGTTCAAATACAAACATTTTGAGGGGCATATTTTAAAAGCTAATTGCTTCGTTGTCATCCAATGACAGACTGCCGATCATCACTGATATTGCTGCATTGCTTCTCTTTGATGGTTTCATGATGAAAATTGGTAAGAAGTTGTTACCAGGCACAATGTTGAAATCCATCACACACCAAGCAACTATTCCCAACCTCTTTCCAGCTTAATAACCAACATATGGTAATATAATTATGACTTATCTATTTGATCAGAATGTATGTCAACAAACTACCGGTACATAAAATCTAAAAGTAAACTGAATGATATACTAACACTTACATAAGCCTCTCGTTAGAATTTGCTTCATTCCAACTCTGATGTCGATCGGTCTCTGGGTTGCTATCTGTAATATTACAAATGTCAGTAGTTAGTAACTAAGTATAATGGCTGTGTACATAGGTGTTATACTATTTTTTTCTGAGCTATGACAATGCTTGAAGCATGTAGAGTGAAACTTTTCATAGCTGGAAAAATAACTTCTCAATTCTGAGCATTCTGAATCCCAGAAAATGACAAAAAATGTGAATAAAGCCAACATCCATGATCCAATTTTTTAGCCAAATTTCTACTACAAACCACCAAATTGGACCGATTGGAAGCTGTTGTACAACCTTCATTCAGTATTTTCCAGACAATCCTATTTGCTAAGACCAAAGAATAACTTTGCTAATTGTTTCATTATGAAATATGGGCCACTTACAAGCATCTCCAGTATTTCAAGGCATGAATTTTGATAAACACAAAATCTTCTTGAGGAATGTTGCCTTTAGTTTTTTTATGTCTATGAGATTTTGTGTGTTGAGTTTATCCCAAATAGCTTCTAGGCCATAAGTAAGTATAGGTGTAATTTTAAATTTAAATAATTTGAGTGCTGATGTTAAAGATAGCTGGCCAGCTGGACACTTAACACAAATATTTTGGATAACTTTAATTCACATACAAGATATTACAAACTACTTTATGCGTCCTATGGACTATTGTGCTGTAATGTTAAATGACCAACAAGAGTTGCATAATATTCCAACACCTTAGTAGATAATTTTGTTGTTAATTGGCAATGGTACAAATACAATGTACAAAATATTAATCAACTAGAGCAGTAAGTGATCGCAATATCTGAATTCTCAAAATTGAAATAACTGACAAAAAAGCAGAAAAACAATAATATTAAAAATACAAATATTTTATTGACAATCTGCCTTGCAATCTGGCATGCTCTATTTTAACTAGTTCTACAATTGCATACTATTTTCAGAATTAATTAAACTATTACAGTTAATGGGTTACATTATCATTACAAAATGGCAGTCAAATTTTGTGCACTGAAGTGCAGTTTCCCTGATAATTTTCATAAATACCAATATTTCTGAGTGATTCTTTTTTCTATCATTTGTAAATATCATTTGAACAACATAATCTAGGATCTTTGGATTATCTGCAGTATAATATTTTTTTTTCAATAATTCATCACTTATTATTTTTTATTTTTTAAAGAAATTTTTAAATCAGAAATAATTTTTAAAAATAAACTATTAAAGCTACATGAATGATTCTAGATAGTGTTGTTCAGTAATATCAAACATACTAGCATCCAAAATTTTACTGCAATATGTCAATAAACGTTTTGAGTTATGTTAGAGGGCTGTAAACATTGCCGGTTTCATCCAGGAAGATCACATACGAGATCAAGATGGCGGAAGACGTGTTACAAGAGTGCGAGAACTCATTCAACTTATTAGTGAGTATAACGGAAAGAAGCGGAAACCTAATTAAAGACATGAAGAAGGAAATACTAGATTCCGTAAGTAATCTGAGGAAAATATTTGTAGAATTACATGGCACTGTGGAGAAATGTAAGGATGAAAACAAAAACCTCGTCACCGAAATCGAAAAGCTAAAGAACAAACTAGAAGTCACACGAACCAAGCGAACGGGCAACTCAGCGCCATCTATTGATGGCAATTTCAATTGCAACCAGAGGTCCCCAACAATAATGGCGCGACTAGTGGTGCCATCTAGTGACAACAAACGGAAAACATTCTCCGAAATGGTGAAAGGAGAAGTTGAAAAACATTACAAACTAATGCTTAAGTCCAAAGCCAACCAATCCACGGAAGAAATTAAAAACCAGCTCAAAAGAAATATAAATCCCACTGAAATGAAGATTGAGATGCTTCCGCTGCAGCCGTTTCAACCACCGTCACCAAGATTGCAGAGGAGAAGAAACGTGTCCACAATGCACAGGAAGCCACAAAATGAAGGACTGCCCGACAGAAGAAGCATCATACAGATGTATTAACTCCATATTGTACAACAATTACAATAAGAATGACAAAGTAGACGAACATCACTCCTCCCTTAATAAAAATTGCCCTAGTTTGCAGACTGTGCTACAAAAATACATGGAAAACATTGATTATTAATAATGGCTATTCAGAACCAACAACACAAAGGAAGACAACCTACGAAAATAGATTACATTAAATGTATGCAAGTAAACCTGTAGCATGCTAAGGCAGCAACGGACAATTTAATGAAGTTAATAGAAAAAGATGAAATTGATATAGTATTTATCCAAGAACCGTACCTACACCAAAATCGACCAACCGGTATACCTAAAAAATACAGATCATACCAATGTAATGATGACAACATCAGAGCAAGTGTAGTTATTACCAACAATAAAATAGATGCTCTACTAATAAAACAACAAACTGGAAAAGACTTCCTACTGATAGAACTAAAATACGGAAGCCTGCACTTCCTCGCACTTAATATGTACTTAGACTGCACTGAACCAATAGAAAACGGAATTACAAAAATCGAAGATATACTACAGCATAACAGAGACATAGGCATAATGATCACAATGGACAGCAACGCCAGATCAACAACCTGGCACGACATCATAACCAACACCAGAGGGAGAATCCTCGAAGACTTCCTGGTAAGCAACCACCTCCACCTATTAAACGAAGAAAGCGAAAGAACTACCTACAATAGTAACCGTGGATCCAGCAACATAGACCTCACCATAGCAGACAATCGCCTCCTGTCATCAATGGGAAATTGGGAAATATACGACCAAGAGAGCTGTTCTGACCACAGTATCCTAAAATACACAATTGGATCACCAAACAATACTCAGATGAACTTCAGCTACCAAGGTATAAAATACAAAGCTGCAAAGGACAAGTATGACCAATTTGAAAGACACCTATTTGAAATAACCTCCAATGCTTACAAAAAGGCAAACTTAGAAGCAAACAAAGAAGAACTGGACAAGACCCTATCACAAAGAATCGCAGAACTCCCAGAAATCGAAACAGAAATTGAAAAATTTACAGAAGTTATTCACACAGCATGCAGAAGAACTTTCAAAACCCTTAGAAGCCCGAACAAGAAAGCAGCTAGGCGAACAGTTCCATGGTGGACTAATGACCTAACAATATGGAGACAAAAAACAAAGAAACCAAAAAACAAAAAAAAAACAATGAACTTACGGAAACCCGCAAGATCAGCTACCTGGAAGAAAAACGAAAATACCAAGCAGCAATACAAAACGAGAAATTTAACTCATGGAAACAATTTTGCTCAACGTCATCAACCATTAATCCTTGGAGCGAAGTATATAAGCTCGCCTCAGGGAAAACAAGAAGTTGCACACACACTACTTTACAAAAGCCAGATGGATCGACTACTCGCGACATCTCAGACACCCTTAACTGCTTGATCGACCATCTTATCCCCGAAGATAGTGAGGAAGAAGAAATGGAACATCACAAACACATCAGAAGCATAATAGAGGAACCCTACAATACTCCAGAGGATAGAGAGTTCACCCTACAAGAAGTAAGACACACTATAAAAACTTTCAACCCCAATAAGGCCCCAGGCCCAGATGGTCTGACTTCTGAAATATTAGGATTAGTTTTCCACACCCTCCCAAACTTTATGACCGCAATATACAATGAATGCCCAAGAAGAGGTTGTTTCCCAAGAATATGGAAGGCAGCTACTATAATTCCCAAAGTTAAACCGGGAAAAGACAACATCTCCGATCCATCGAAATTTCGACCAATTAGCTTACTCAATACTAGCGGGAAAGTACTAGAAAATCTTCTAATCAATAGGATTATGCACCATATGCACACGAAAGAATTACTAAAAGAAAACCAGTATGGCTTTACACCACAAAAAAATACGACAGACGCAGCACTTGAAGTTAAAAAATTCATAGAACCAGTACTAGAAGAAAGGAATATAGTAGCAATGGTCAGCCTCGATGTCAAAGGTGCCTTTGACGCCGCATGGTGGCCCGGAATCCTCACGAGCTTACGAGATTACAAATGCCCCAGAAACCTCTACAAGCTTTCCCAGGATTACTTTACTCATAGAAACGCGACCATGTCCATCAACAGCGAATCGGTTCAGAAGAAAGTTACTAAAGGTTGCCCACAAGGATCTTGTTGCGGGCCAGGATTCTGGAACATCCTATAACTCATCCTGAACCTTAAGTACACCAGCCACACAAAGGTAATAGCATTCGCAGACGATCTGGTCTTACTGGTCAAAGGAGAAACAATAAGAGAAGTAGAAAATTATACAAACATTGAATTAAATAAAATCATGGTATGGGCAAATAGAAACAAAATGAGATTCAACGAAAGCAAGTCTAAAGTTATGCTAATGACACGCAGAAAACGGAAAGAAGAGAAAGAAATCAGCATCTACCTCAACTACAAACCACTACAACAAGTTAACTCAATGAAGTACTTAGGAATCTTATTTGACTATAAACTAACATTTACAGAACACATAAACTACGCTACAGAAAAATGCACCAAACTCATATTCATGCTTTCAAAATCAGCAAAACTAAACTGGGACCTCCAGCACAAAGCCTTGAAAACCATATATACGGGAGCACTTCTACCCCTACTATTATACGGAGCTCCGGTATGGAAAAGCGCAATGGACAAAGCATTCTACAAAGCAAAAATGGTACGAGTCCAAAGACTAATCAATAAAGATTGCAAAATCCTGCCACACAGTGTCCAACGATGCATTGTGCGCAATTACAGGAATAACCCCGATCCACATCAAGATAGCAGAACAGCTGTAGATCTATAACCTCAGTAAAGACAACCTATGTGATCACGACATGGGAACAAAGAACTGGACTCACCCAGCAGACCACATGGACTGCAATGTAAGAAATGAGGAAACTCACCAGCCCCAAGTATATACTGACGGAAGCAAGAGTCACCAAGGAGTAGGCTCAGGAATTGCTATATACTTAGGAAATATACTAAAACAACAACTTAAATACAGACTAAACAAAAGATGTGCAAACAATCAGGCAGAACAATTAGCGATACTCAAGGCTTTACAACACATAGGAACAAATTATACCGAACATACAAAAGCAATGATCTACACAGATAGCAAAATAACAATAGATTCACTTACAAACAAAGATAATCACACTTACTTAATAGAAGCAATAAGAAGAAAAACTGTCAAAATGAACAAAGAAAATTGGATCATCAACTTCAATTGGATTAAAGCCCACGCAGGAAACCAGGGAAACGAACTTGCAGACCAGCTGGCCAAGGATGTGGCATCAGACAACGATCTAAAAGAATGTTACAAGAAGATACCGAAAAGTGTAATATCCAGTGAAGTGAGAGCTCTTAGTGTTACCATCTGGCAAAACGAGTGGGACAAATCAACCAAAGGAGTGATAACAAAAACTTTCATCCCAAGAATAGCAGAGAGACTAAAATACACAATTAATTTAACCCCTAATGTAACTGCAATGATAACTGGTCACGGCAAGACTAGAGCTTACCTACACAGATTTAAAATGATAGAAAACCCCACATGCCCTTGCGACAGCGACCTGCAAACAGTAGATCACCTATTATATGACTGCAAATTAATTGAAACAGAAAGAGACTCACTAATCGCAACAGTATTAAAGACTGAAAACTGACCCAACAAAAAAGAAGATCTACTAAAAATATACTTCAAGAACTTTGATAAATTCGCAAACAGTTTACCTTTTGGCACCATATTGTAATCAAATTTTATCTTGATCAAAGTTAGTTTATGAACAAACAAAATTGTAAAATAGAACAAAAACAGTTGTAGGAGATAAAGAAATACATGTAGTATTACCTGTAATGAAACATGTAGTAAATAAAGTTAATTTAAAAAAAAAAAAAATCCAGCAAGCTCTCAGCTAATCAACTTTGCCGTTCTTTTTTGTCTGCAGCGGTCATAAAGCGATACTGAAGTAAAGCGCTTTACAGGTTTGCTTTAAAAAAGAATGCAGTCTCAATCTTGATCCCTCCCTTTCTCACTGTCTCTCAATCTTGCTCCCTTTCTCTATCACTGTCTCTGAATCTTGCTCCCTCCCTCCCTCCCTCTCTCTCTCTGTCTCTCAATCCAGCTCCCTCCCTCTCTCTCACTGTCTCTAAATCTTGCTCCTTCACTTTCTCACTCTCAATCTTGCTCCCTAACTCTCTCAATATTGCTCCCTCACTCTCAGTATCTCAATCTTGCTCCCTCACTCTCTCTCAGTTTCTCAATCTTGCTTTCTCACTCTCAATCTCCTGCTCTCTCTAACTCTCCTTCATAAACACACACTCAGTCCCTCTCAAACCAGATGCACAACAGAGGACAGGTACAAAGAACACAAGCAGCATCTCAAGACTCTTTCAACTGGAAAAAATCAGCTGTTGCCAAACATTTAATAAACTCAGACCTTAGGATCCTTTTTCCATGAAGTAAAGACTTTTCACCAAACAAACGGATTCTTGGACCAGCTTATAAAGGAAGCCATCAAAATTAAGCTTCAGGCTATCAACCTTAAGAGGTACGTAGGTCTCCAGCTCAGTAACGTATGGACACTTGAAGGAACAGTGAGACTAGGGAAGAAATCATTGGCAACTACAACCACCATCAGCCATCAGCTCCAGTGACATCCTCATGGCCTGCAATGAAGAATCATGTAGAATGGACATTCGAAGAAAACACTGGCAACCTCAAGCAGCCAGATATCTCCAAGGTCACCACTGTGATAATCAGAAAACTGCAGGAAACTAACCACCTGTATTGCCAGCCTACAGACATCTCTCCAGACTACCATGCACCTTATACATATGAGATCTTACTAATAATGCATTAGTAATATTTATACCAGGAATATATACAGCTGAGGAGAAAAATGTACTAATAATCCTTGCATAAGGCTGAATGTGTGCAACGCTTTACACAGCCTGACCCTCTTGTATGAGCTTGACAAAAATAACAGAGATGGCCGATATCCGTAACAGCCTGTCGTTTTATAGATGTCTGATATTGAATTTTGAGGTTGTGCATCCATTCTTAAGGTAATTTGTTAGGAAACATTCTGAGCTGCTTTTGCAGAATTATAAGCATTGTTCCTAGTTTGTGGGACATATTTCCATAATTTTACCCATGATTATAGCTTTCTGAAAACAATATAATGAAATACTGAAACTAGATTTTCTCTCAGCAGACGACACACTGCTGTTTGTTCACTGCTTGGACAGACATTGGCATTCTGCAGTCCTTCATAGCCAGGGGATAGTAACGTCATCACCAGCGTGATGTGTTTGATGATGTTTCACATTCAAACCCAGTGTAACCCTTGGCAGTTGCGTTTATTAGTAATATGGCTTATGTAGAACTTGCACAGTAATCAACCAAACAACCATTCAACGCAAATATAAGCAGTAAGGCTGTTAGTCTCGGCCAGTATGTTATTACCATTAATTCTATGCCTCATTATGAACACTCTCATTTCAACCCCACATTCCTGAGAAGGCTAGAGTTAGGATGGTCAAAAGCTCAAACTTCATAACATTAACATGGCTGATAACCCGAGAAGCTATAATAAGTGTATAAATTAACTGGATGTATTATTAGGCATATAAAACAATATGTATACTGTTGTAATACTAGGAATGACACTTTACATACCACTATCACTGCCAGAAGTTATGCCATCAGGCAGGCATGCATCCCAAAAGCTTGCTCCATGTGGATGTGACCTTTCTTGTAACCTTTCTGCTGCTTCCCGCTGCTCTCTTTGTTGTCTCACTAATGACTCTAGACGAGAAATCATACTACGCAGAGACTGAAAGAAAAAAGAAAATGAAATATGTATATTAAAAACATTCAAAGGATCAGGAATTCAATCAGCTGAAGGGGTGGGGTACAGAAAGTTTCTGTTTCTCTGATACTCTGGAGTGTAATACACAGACAAGGTTTGGTTCTGATTATATAAACTTTTAAAAGTACACTAGAATTTTGTTAATTCAACAATGGATAATTCAAAATATACTATAATTCGAATAAATATTCATAGCCCTTAAAATTCCTATATAAATGTATCTTAAAAATCCCTTTAGGCAGGCCTACAGGCTGAGGTAGATTTCAAAGTCTTTTGGTTTAATTTATTGTCGCTGCGCAGCACTCTTCTTCTTTAGCCTTGGCATGACAAACCGGCAATAATAACTGCAAAAAAGAGGAAAGAGCACTTTTTCAAACAGTCAAATCTCGCCTTTTATGAGAACTATCGAGAAACTAGTTATTGATTTGTAGAGTACTCATCAAGAGCTTTTCAACGATACCCCACAAGAGTGGTTTCAAAAATTTCGAATTTCCACCCTCCCACCCCCCCTCGTACCCCCAAAATTGTGATAGGCCTATGTGATATTGTCTGTAAGTTCTTCTAACAGTATTTGACAATTATTAATGGGGAAACTTGAAAAATAAAGTGTATAGGTCAATTTCCCATACATAAGAAAAACTTAAAGACAATAGCACAAAAGAAATTAACTCTATCTCAGAAGCTGAACTTATGCGTGTGAAAGAAAATTTCCTAAAAAGGTGCCCGTATTGTGTGGATGCAAGAGGAGAACGTTTCCAACATCTCTTGTGATGAGGTACGTGGCTATTTTCATTGTAATTTTAACTGTAAATATGAGAACCTGAATCATTATACCGACCGCAGCATTATTTGCGTAGATATTTCACCCGATCACTCGGGAGTTGGAGCTGTGCCAGCCTTGATGCAGAAACCCGCGTCATTGGCCAACTCTTGCGTGGGACTCACTGCATAAGCTTATGAAAAGGAAAAAGAAATTCACTGTGACTTGTTGAGAATTACATAGAGATATATGAAGCACAGTCACTTAAACACCGTTCATGCAATATCTTGAATTTTAATTCTTGCATCTTGAATTCTTGAGTTCTTCTGAGGTTAGAAGTTGACAGATGAGAATGCGTTGCAATAAATAGTCTTTACCTTGCAGTGAACGATCATTTCAGCATTTAAAATGTTTAGAGTAGTAGATTATATTTGCAGTGAATGTTAGCTGTTAGGCCTATATTACAGTTGCCAAAAATTTAAATAATTAAACATTAGATTTGCAGTGAATAATTATTTCACCAAATTTAAATGCGTGGAATGTTAGGTTGAGTGCATGAGGTTATGTTTGCACATGGTTGTTTAAACTTGTTGAGTGGCACTGACTTAATGCACTTGGAAAACTGCACTGAAGAAGTGTGATTAATAAACTTCGCACTGAATGCACTTGTTGAATTTGAATGTTGAAGATTGTTGTGTCTGTGTAGCGCATGTGGGCGATGTGATAAGACGAACTTACAGCTCGCAGCTGCGTGGCTGTGATGCGATGAACAAAACCTCCATTATTTGAAGTTAATGTAGGTTGCTAGGTGCGAAAAATTGTGTTTCACCCACTACTGTGAATAGAAGATATGTGAGATCATGATGATCCCTTTGTTCCTTGTCACAGAGCAACAAGAAATGACGTGCAGTTCTTAAGATGAATTGCTGGTGACTGGCAGCGCGAATTGCCCCCGGGCGATTTTTATACGTGTTGATTGCAAAATTGATATAACATAAACAAATTATGTCATCATCTTAATTCTGATTCGATGAGATTTTCCGCCAAAACTTATGTTTCGCCAATGAGATTAATTCATTACGTCATGGTCAGTTTTACCATGAAAATCATTAATTGAAGTTACTAGTGAAGACCAAAGCATTTTCCTTTAATTGTCAGGTCAAACAGTCGATGTATTGAATTGACATATGAACAAGTGAGGTTATGGACAGGTGTTGTAGTAACGTACGAGTCACTGTTTTCCGATCAGTAGTATTAGAGATATTTAACATGCCTTGCGTTGAGACGTCATTACGGAAAACTAGTGACCTAACGTATGGAAAATGTTGCATTCATTTACAGAATGATTTTTCACCGTCTACTTTATGAATTTCCATAAAATTTCTAAATTCCAATCACACAATATGTCGAAATTTATAATTCACTGGATTAGCTGGTTTCAGTGTAATCTGTAAGAATTTGGTAATGCTGAATCGATCACAGCGCTTCCAAGTGATGATTTGACGAACGACGATTGTAAACAATATTGCAGTTCTCTTAGAAGCATGAATGCATGAAAGTATTCCATAGTACACTAAATAATTCCTTATACGCACTAAGGCAAACAAAATTACATGAAAATTTATTATTTACGTTAGCACAGGTAATGCCAAATGTGAAACACACAAATTATATCTAGTAGAAAATATCTGCATTAGAATGATAATTCTTTCACACTGGCCGTGTGTAGGCTAAGATGGACACGTGAGGTGAGCCGGCTATGGCATTGAATTTTTCATTCTGACTTCACGTGTCCATATCTGCATTACCTTAAAACATTAACTTAACATTCTTAGGCTATATGCTTATGTTTCAACAACATGCCTCTCACATTTTACTCACTAGGGATAAGTATTTTCCCTGACTACTCCATATTTTTTTACAAATTTCTAGTGATGGGAACCATTCGAATGAATTCATTCGAAATATTCGATTGTTAAAATCATTCGAAATGTTCGAGATGTTAAAAAAATCATTCGAATGATTTTGCTCTGCTCCAGACTAGGGTTAGAGCGCTTCGCTTACTGAACTGAAGTGTGAAAGCGAATGAATTCATTCGAATGCTTCTTCAACCTCTCGGAATCTGGCTTTTCGGCTCGTTCTCTTGTTCATTCGATTGTTTTCGTGTTCCATCGTGTCCCAGTTAGCAAAGCGTTCGGTAACTTCCATCTCTCCCATTCCAAGTAGGGATGGCATGACGCAGAGCTAGTTTCAACCCCAGGCTACAAAATATATTTTGACAATAAGATAGCCGTTCTCTCGAATATTAAAAAGTTCAATTTTTCACAGATTGTTCCTATTTTACATCCATCATTAGCTTCTACATGAAACATATGCATTTTCAAATGGATTATTTATTTGATTAATTACCGTATGTTATGAATTATGATATTAAATACAGCCATTCAATTTTTATATTTGATGCATTTATAAGATTTTTAAGCAGTACCAACATTAGCTATTTACATAAATGCTTATCTTCAACAACCTAAGCTATGAGTATTTACAATCTTACAAAGTTAATTATACCAGTCAAAAGTAATATTCTAAGTTATACTTTAATTATTGACTCGAGATCAGATTACTTAATCAGGAGGCAACATTGCAACATGTTGTTTAGAGTCCATTTAGATATCAATCATAATTAATAATTCTATACCACATTGAACTGTTGAATTAGTTAACTGAGACATGTTCCAATTACCTTCATATTTTATAAATTATCTAAGTAAGAGCATATTTTCCGCGACAAACTATAATATGGGTATACTAATTTAACCTTTTCACTTCTGTTGTTTCTACTATTTTTGTCTAAAGATCTGCAGTGTTCCAACATGTCAGAGAACTGGCAACATCTAATTTATTTTAATGGTAATGCCACCAAAGTGGGAATGCTTGCATTTTTTCCCTTTTAAAATAAAAAAAAAATCATCCACCCCTAAAGGGTTGTGTTCAGAAGGTGAATGGACTTCCAGTCTTTTCAATTTCCACATCCTAATAAAGGGGAAAAAATTAGGAAGAAAGGAAGGAAAAAAACCAGACCCCATCGCCAACCTACATGTGCTCAATCACGGCTCAGTTTACTCAGGCGGAAATACTCTTCGGCCAGGCTTTGCAGAGACCTTGAATTGCTTTTGTCGGTTCCTAATTATACAAGAAAATTATATATAAAACAACAAACATACTTCTTTATAAAATTAATAATTATTGAGATACAGATTAAAGAGCCACGACCTATAGTACATGAAAATAGCATTGTACTAAACTTTATTCTACTGTTTATTAACTTAAATGTTCGTGTTATTTCTTGTCTTGTTTTGATTCGTTGTCTTTGAACAGTTATGCCTGCATTTATGCAAAAATACTGCAATATGACCTAACACTACCTTCAGTATGCTATTATAACACAGTAATAAAATAAATAGTACTAAATTTGTTTCACATATGCTCTCACATACGTGTTATTGAATTTCTTAGTTAAACGAACGATGTCTACCCTATTAAATAATAATTTGAAATCTTCAGATTTAAATAGATTTGGAGATCTTATCGAATTATAGATATAATTACTTTACAGCATCGCATATAACTGACAATATAGTTATTCGGATTTCCGAACGTAATAAAATAAACTGAAGAATACACTGTACATAATCAATTTAATAACTTATTTACCTTAATTACTATTTATTAAACTTGAAAATTTGAATGGACCTAATACTAAAATTAGATACATTTCATTTCGTTGTATTCAAATTTGGTCGTGAAAATATATTTATCTATTTTAGGCCTACTATTGTCTTTTTGTGTATTATATTTATCCTTCCATGCTTTAACTTCATATTACATATTACATCGCTTAATTAGGAGCTTAGGGTATACCAATAAGCCGTGTAATAATAATAATAATAATAATAATAATAATAATAATAATAATAATAATATAATCTGTTTCTGTTGTCGTTATGTTCTCTATTCATTGGGATTGATAGGCCTATACAGTTATAATGATTATGATAATATTATTAGGTGAATAGTAACGATAAGTCGTGATAAGTAAATATTCAATCCTTTGTGAATGGGATATGAACGGCAAATGATTTTTTATAGTCAAAGATAATGATGCAAACTTATTTTTGTTATTAGGAAAGTCATATGAGCTTTTATTGCAAGAAAAAAGGATTGACTGGTATTTTATTTAAAATTGTAAGTCCAAAGAGAAAACTAATATGAACAGATTTTTTGTTATTTATGATTGATTTAAAGCTTTAAGAACGTGTCTTGAAATTACATAATTTTTACTTTTTCGTAAATTGAAAAGTTATATTATTTTGTACTTGATTGTATTATGCTTGTTATTATTAAACACCACAGATATGCAAATGCAAATAATAACTACGAAGTTGCCTGGTTATTGATGCATTAAGCAATTTATATTTGTAGGACTTCAAGAAATTTCATGTTAGGCCTAATTTACTGTAGGCCTATTTACTACAGCACTTGTTCGAGACTACATGACTAAAATAATAAACATCTCTGGAGGCCGTGTTTGTTGTAAGCTGGCCGCATTGTTCTCTGCCGGAAATGTGCGCACTAAATTTAAATCTACCCGCTTTCGAATGCCAATGAAGTGAAGTGAGAACTGAGAACGGAAGATTTCATTCGAAAAATATTGAAGCTAGCGAATGAACATCTCGTAGGTTGCATGTAACTATCCCTCTATGAATAAAACACTTCGAATGAATTCATTCGAAATATTCATTCGAAATGTTTAGTTCTGCATTCGAATGATCATTCGATTGTTAAAATCATTCGATTTTTCCCATCACTACAAATTTCCCTGATTTATTCCTTTACATTATAATATTCCCTGACTTCCCCCGATCGGTTTCAATTTTCATGACTTTCCCTGACTTTCCAGAATGTGGACACCCTGTAAGGAAAACAATACAGTTTTTGGCATATTACACCATGCAGGCATCTGTGGAGGAAAATAAATGTTGTATGTTGGAAGCTTATGGTCTTCTTCCTTTCTGTTGACATGGGCATGGATTCCACTGTTATTAACTCGGACAGGACATTCTACAACAAGAGGCGCTCCTATTGGCACAGCAAACACTACAGCCAGGCAGTACCCTCTAATATAATATAATATAATATAATGTAAGTCCACAGTCAAATAGATGAATGATGCCATAACAGCTTATCAAAACAAGCACTGTTGATATGGGCAAAAATAGAAGTATTAAGTTATTAATGAATTTCATTTTCAGATAGGGTAAAATGGTTTTAAAATAGAGAGATTGTCCACCTTAGAACCCTTGTCGTTTCACTTATCTGGGGCCTTTTATAAAATATAAAATAACATAGAAGGCACAAGCACACGTTAAAAACACTGTTGTCAAATTAATAAAAACACTGTTGTCAAAGTGTACAAAGTGTCAATGCGTCTAGACGCATCTGGGACCAAGAAAAAGTTTTATTAATTTGACAACAGTGTTTTTATTAATTTGACAACAGTGTTTTTAACGTGTGCTTGTGCCTTCTATGTTATTTTATATTTTATAAAAGGCCCCAGATAAGTGAAACGACAAGGGTTCTAAGGTGGACAATCTCTCTATTTTAAAAATAGAAGTAGCCATAAAGGAAGTTCCCTGCAGCTAGGAATGAAATGTCTAGCAAAACATATGCCCTTGAACAAGGTGTGCAGCTCAGTAGATGTCTAGCATTGAAGATTTCAGGTGTGAAAATCTCAGACTGATGAAAAAACAATTATACACCATGTCCGGGAAAGACCTGACAAAAAAGAAATAATTATATATCAGAAACTATAACAGTTACTACCTCAGTATTTTCACAGTTAGAAACACAAACTCAAAAAGTTTTGTTTTGTAGCATCCCGTAATGCGCATGAGCATGCACATTGTTGTTGCACGAGGAGAAACGAGAAAAAGCTTGTTCTGCGCAGCATGTGTAGTAAGTCTTATTCTGAGAACTGGGAATGCAAGTTGTGCGTAGGCTACAACGTCGTTTCGAAACAGACAAAGGCCGAAATCCTCCCGCCCGAAACAGCATCCTTCATTGGCACAAGCAATTTCTGGAGATAGGTAATGTTGAGTCACAGCAGGGAAAGGCAAAGAAATCGCGCATAAACGACAATGACATTGAAAGGGTACGGGCTGCTTTTGTAAGAAGCCCAAGGAATTCCATTCGTGAGGCGGCAAGACAATTGCAAATGCCAAAATCCACAATCCATGGGAGAGAAGGACCTACACCATGGCCACCAAGGTCATCTGACATGACCCCACTGGATTTCTTTCTCTGGGGTTTTGTGAAAGACAAAATGTATCGCACGCCTGTGACCGAAAATGCAGATTTGCGTGGCCGAATCTACGATGCAGTAGCACTAGTCACAACGGAGATGCTTTCGCGTGTGGGGCACGAAATTGAGTATCGGGCCACAAATGGTGCTAACACAGAGGCTTATTAAAACTCATTGTGTTTCTCTTTGTAACCGTGAAAACATCACGTCAATAAATGCAATAGTTTCAGATATATAATTATTTCTTTTTCGTCAGGTCTTTCCCGGACACCCTGTATTTTGTGCAATTAATAACATTTTGGAGTTTATTTATTTACACTGTGATAAAATAATCATTCGTGTTCATTATGTACACTTTGAAGTTGATTTATTTACACTGTAATAAAATATTCGTTCATGTCCATTATGTACATTTTGGAGTTGATTTATTAATACTATAATAAAATATTTGTTCATGTTCAATATGTCATTAATTTATAATGTAAAATTAATACATAACTACCTATAAACAAAGGGAAATTAAAAAACTGAAAACTATATTTTACACAATGAGCAACATTTTAGTGAACTGTTTCATTAGCTTAGTAATAATGTAAGGTGAACATATTTCTGGGAGTCAAAGCTGGGACCAATTGAATAAGTTCTCACGATGAACTGAATAAAAGACACCGAATTATAATTAACATGGATTCCACACATGGCACAGTACTTAGGCAACCACATACAGTTTTTAACATGTCAGTTCTTAATGCCCCTATACGTCCGTGAGAAATGAAATGGATGCAGGAGATGGTTGTGTCCTTTAAGAAGTCATAGAATTCTGAGCAATTGTATTTCAAATTAACTGTCACTATCAGTGTTGCTTTCAAAATGCCTACTTTCATTTGAGTTTTCTCATAGCTTGTCTGCTGTACCAGGAAGACATAACACAAATTCCACATCTTAGAAATATTTTTGTAAAAGATGTCTCTGGAAGTGAAGTGTGGAACATATTTTGCACCCAACACGTATCAGTGCATTTTTTTCTCTGCTTTATTTTTCAATTTGTGGATGTATAACAATCTGTTGCATATTTACACTCTCTTCAAACAAGCCATTATCATTAATTTTGCAATTCGTAACACATTTGTAAGAGAGTCCTAAGATTTTTGTACCTCATCCCATGCAGTGTTGTTTGGGAAATGCAGAATTGGTTCAGACTAGAATTAAATCAGGTAAAGTAAATCAATTATAAAGAAGTTATTACCAATGTTATAGGTCCTAGAACACTCACGCCAACAGAAAATGTTTACATAACTCTTACAAGGCTTAGCAAATCCAGCGCAGTAATACAAAGTTGAAGCCGTTCGCTTGGGCGACACTTATGAAGCCGTTCGCTTGGGCGTCATTTATATTGCTGATCGCAGATGCATAGTCGATCATTAGATATTGTACCTGTAAGATGTGGGCTGCTGGCGTAGTCAGTCGGATAGAGCAAGGGTTAGTGGTGGTGATGTCTGTGTTCAAACACCAACAATCACAATAACTAGGATATTCCACAGGGGTTTATATATATGCACATAAAGGCACACGTTGAAAGATATACTTATATATATTTCAAAACTTTCATGACAAAAAATATCATCACTAGTACACTTTTGATGTAGGTGCCCTCACATATGAACGGGTTCCTATGTATATTATATCCACGTCGCATACACTTTGCTAATATAATTCTTCGCCTCGCCTAGGGTTATGTTGCTAGTTACACTTACACTTCGCACTCTTAATTATTGTGGATCCGTACGGAAATATCCTTTACGGAAAAAAGAAACAGCAACTTTATATTATAATAAACACACGGTTTTTTAAAGTAACTTATCCTTAGTATGTGTAATGCACAGGCGAGTTGCGTGGATTAGTTGTTCGAAAAATTGTATGAAGTGCCCGGATTTGTTGGCGGAGGTCCGTTTTATACATTTTGGGGATGTGACGTAATTTGGTCATAATACAGCCCCTATTTGGTGACAACTTCGCGCCACGGGTGATTATTGGTTGAAAAGTGTTTAAAAGAGACTGTTAAGAGTCCGGAATTCTCGTGGGAACAAGAGTAGGACTGTCAGAAACAGCCATTAATTACGAAGTCGTCTTGAAAACTAGCGGGGGAGGACAGTTCTATAGAATTAGGAACTTTCCTTGATAATTCCGAATTGGAATTATCGAGGGAAAATTGAATATGATATTCCGGTAGCTTGTTTCTCGCTGAATCCGGTGGTGTAAAATTCTCTATGAAAAGATGTAAATTTAATATATTAATCAATAAAAACCGAATAAATAATTAGTCCTGTAATTATATTAATTGAGTGACATATGAAATGAAAGGGAGTAAATAAATCTATCGAACGGTAATATTAATATACGTGTCGTAATTTTGGTATTGTCTTAATTGATAAGAAAAGTTAGGATATTTGAATTTTAACGGTCAGTGGGAAGGAAATCTCCGTAGGGTGCCGTACAAACTTCATAGGGGGTCTCGTACCAGCTTCAAAGTTCAGCATAAATATAACTGAAAATTCTGAACTGAATTCATAACTGACATTGTTAGAAAAATATAAATTATATGCTGAAGCCTCTAATGACCAAAAATTCAATTTGATTTATAAAAACCGGAACTTTTAAGCATTCCAGGAGAACTCAAGGGGGACAAGAGAACTTGACTCCAAAAATCAGAACTGTCCCAGCCAAATCTGGTTTGGTCACTTTAAATAATGTGGAAAATACAACTAAATCAAAACCATTATTAAAAAACAAATATAACTAAATTTAATAGCAAATTAATGTTCAATGTCAAACAATTATAATTTTTTGATTAACGTTCTCTAACTTTTGAAAAATCCTGCATTTATACTAGCCCAATACCATGAAAAACATATTTAGTCCCCAGACGATTCAATGCTCCCTGAAATCATCTCAAGAAGAAAATTTCTAATGCCAAATAAGAAATTCATGCAATAAAAGGTTAGGTGCGAGAAAAAAATGCTTTTTTCTGTAAAATTATGATTTTGTTTTCTATCGAGTTTTGAAAAAAAAGCTATTCAATTAATGAATCACACTGCGACAAGAAGCCCTAACTTACTTGAGAGGTTGTTTGTCCCCTGTGTGTCTGTGAACTGCCACTGCCACTGTCTCTGTCTTTTGAAGTACCAGGACATGCAGCAGTTGAGTGAGTATCTGCTTTCCTCTTCACACCATGAGGCTCTTCTTGGCAGCCACTAGGACCAGGCTGTTCTTCAATCTGACTAGACATGCTTGGGCATGATTTACTTGTGCTTTGGTAACAAGTTCCCTTTGATGGAGAAGAGCTTTGGTCTGATGGTGCGGTTACAATTAGTGACGTATCTGATGATAATGGTGATGCTGATTGACTTGAGACAATCACATTGTCTTCACTTGCTTCAGGAGCACTTGCTTCACTTCCATGAGGGTCAACCTACAAAAAACACAATCCCAAGAAGATGATATTAAAGTACAAGTATAATAAAATCAGGTAAACTGATATAAAAAAAGTGCCAGAATGCTTTTTTTTTTAATCAGTGATAATTCCAATTACGATAGGACCATGCAAAAAAGAAGTTATTTTTGTAATAGATCTCAAAGTTAAGCTCCAGATCGATTCATTAAGCAGGGCTTGCAGAAGAACAAATATCTATAAAGTTTTATTCTTAACCTTAATTCATACTCGTATACACTGATATAAGAAATTCTTAAAATATGTCAACATTTCACAAAATGCACTGGCAATAATATTCCAATATGTAAGTATAGGTGTACGATTTGCTGATATGTTTGTTTCAGGTTTAAAGCAGCCGTATAGGTTATGAATGAATTAAAGTCAATCTGAAATCAATCTGTCAGGAATTACATTAGGTCTATTGCTTGGACAGGAGCACTTAATAAAAATACTCACATTAAAATATAATGTAGATTGGTAGTCTACATTTCGACAGAATGCAAAATAGTATATCAACAGCTGCTGTGTTTAATTGTTCAATGTGTAGATAAGCAATCGACAATGTGATACTTCATGTTTAGGTTATTGTGGGCCATGCAATATTGTTGTAGCATTTTATACCCATTATAGAATTAATATTGTGTTTGTCTGCTATCAAATGAGCAAATAATGAGATTTATGTACACCAGCTGGATAGAATTTCTGGAAACAGAAGCATGCTCTTTAATAAATAATTTCACCTATTATTTCTACTTACAGAACTTTTCTTGTTTACATTAGTTATGGGAGCTTGGCTGTCTGTGAGTCAATCAAAATGCTTTGGATCTTTGGAGAATGAAGATTATATTATAATAGATGTGACTTTTGATTCGTTGTTATTCTGGTACTGGTCAACCAATTTGGTCCAAAATCAAAAGGCGCCTTCTTCCCATGAACATTATAAATGTGTATACCAAGTTTCGTGAAAATCCAATAAAGCTTATTTGGATTATCGTGCATACAGACACAGGGACAGATGGAGAGACAGACAGATGGACAGATATTTTCCCGTCCACCACACAATCTCAGAAAATACCATTCTGACACCTAATAAGTAAGGGAAGGCATTTCATGATTTTGCATTATTTTTTATATGAAGGTTGAAAGATAGCTTGAATATATACAAATGTGTATAATGAATTAATTAATTTAATAAGGGAGTTTTGTTCTGGTATTATTTTGCTTTTTTTGTCACTTTCAAGAGATAGGTAATTTTTCTGCCATTTTTAGATCACTTTTAGCATTTTTTGTAGTTTTTAAAATAAAGTATTGCAATTCGTTATACTTTGAATTTTTCGTTTTTACTTATGTTTTTAATCCTTGTTTATAATAACATTAAAATCAAATGACATCCACAGGGTAGAAAGCAGACTTGCAGCATAACTGCTAACCTATTTCTGGGGGGAAAATGTGCATTTTGAAATCTACTTTATTTCCAAGAAAACCCTAGTGCAGAGGCTTAATTTTTGGTAGCCCACAAGCACATACTAACTTTAACTACGTCAATTTTGACAATTCAGTGAAAAAAGAAACAGTAACAGGTCTCGCATTAAATTCAAGAATGTTACTATGCCAGCGGAATGCATAGAGGAGGGAATGTTTGACATTCCAAAGAACTGGAAAGAAAGATATTTGAGAAACAGTGTTTTTATTGTTGGTTACCGTGACGAAACTCAATCTTCTTCTTGATCAGTACTGTGTGAGAAGTCACCTGAGGAAGACTCCAGGGGAGAGTTGAAACGTTGTGTGGTAATTTTAACTTTTACCCACTGACTTGTAATATTTTTAAACACATATTTTTATTGGATATGAAATAACACTTTCTTTTTTCCAAAGCATTAATTTATGGTATTTTTCGGACCACAAGATGCACTTTTTACCTTGAAAACAGAGTCTTGAATGTTATGTGTGTCTAATGGTCTGAAGTAAACTAAAAAAAAAAAAAAAATTAAATTACAGTAAATATTGCATATACTACCATAATCATAAAGAAGGTGTGGTAAGGATAAGTTAGTTGCAAATTTTGGCACAGATTGTAAATTAGTGCACTTGTCACGATCAGTAAAATGAGGGTAGCGAGATGCCAGGTATATAATGAGAAAAGAAAAGAATGTTGGCTTGTTTTATACATACTTCTAATTCCCTAAACAGTCTGACATTAAGCACTGAAAGCGATTTGCATTGAATCCATTGTAGAAAGTCATGATTTGTGTATGCAATGAAGTATATCATTTCCTTAAAGAATTTTCAATTAGTATCACATTAATTTCTTCCCCTCAAATTTACATCCTAAAATAAAGATGTGTCTTATGGTCTGGAAAAACTTATAGTTCAAAAAATGTGGTACTTACTTCAATAGTAACAAAATAAGAGTGTTTTACATTGTAAATTTTAATTTAATGCACTGACATCCACTAAATTACTCTCTAAAATAAACTTGTTAGTTCTAAAGGACCAATAACATGAAATGATGCATTATATAGTGTATCTTTTTTTTTAAATTTTCCCTAATTTCTTATCATTAAAAGGCTTGCCCTAATAATAAGTTATCTCGATATAGGCTACCTACGAGGGAGAATCAAATGAAAACCACAATTAATTTTTTTCCACTATTTTACTGCAGGAAGAAAGCTTGCTTGTACATTATTTTTCTGCATAGTCCCCTCCCAGTTGCGAACAGGAAGTGTTTTGATACTGCATGAGAAAAATTATTTTGGTTGACGCTGTAGCCACTCGCCGCCTATTGGAAGTCTTCATCAGACTTGAATTTCTGCCCTCCAAGGTGCTCCTTTAATGGACCAAAGAAGTGGAAATCTGATGGTGACAAATCTGGCGAGTATGGCAGATGTGGGAGGCACTTGAAGCGAATGTCATCAATGGTTTTCATGGTTGCACGAGCAGAATGAGAATGGGCATTATCATGTAGAAGCAAAACACCTGAACTCAGCAATCCCCTTTGCCAAAGGAAGTGTGGATGCAATCATCCGTGCTCTTGATTACTCAAAAGTGTGTGCACGATGGGTTCTGCGCTGTCTTATGGTGGACCACAAATCTCTCAGAAAACATTTCTTCTAAGATGCTGAGGGGGAAGCGTTCTTGTCCAGGATTGTGACAGAAATGGCTTCAGGACCAGAACAAGGAGTGGAACTGACAAGGCATACACGCCCTTGTATCTCACAGAAGGAAGGCCATAGAACGGGACGGAGATTACTTGGAAAAATAGGGAGTGTAGAAGAAACATCATTCTTTCTTGTGCGTAAGTTTCATTGTGTTCAATAAATAACTGTTGAAGAAACAAAATGTGGTGCATTACTTTCTGGGCGACCCTCGTAAATACAGGTCCCCTGAATCCAAAAATCTACACAAGACAAAATCGGGTGACTGCCATTTAATTCTAGGCCCACCTTGTTTTCCTGAACTTTCCTAATGGCATATTCCAAAGCGAAATTTAAAAGTAAAGGCGATAGTGCATACTTATATCAACTAAACAATATGAATAAAACTAGTGATGAAAGTTACAGATAGTTGAAATGTTGAGTTTATGTAATCGCTAATACTGAGGAACTGTTCTGTAAGGAGCATATCTTTTGATTTTTTCTTAAATGTCTTAATAATTGAATCTGCTATTTCAGATGGCAGCTTATTGTCATGATAATTCCTGTGTGAGATAGCCTAAGTAAGCTTTTGATAATTCTATGACAATCTAGGTGTAAGTTTATGGAGTTTCTACTGTGATAATAAATCATTTATGTATTTCAGTATTTAAACAAAATTCAGTTTTATTCCCATGGATGAAGAATAATGTTTCCAAAATATATAAGCACAGAAAAGGTAAGATTCCTATTTTTCCGAAGAGCTCTATAATTGGTGTTCTAATGAATAAATGAAAAATTGCTTTTAGTATTCGCCTTCTGCAGTTTAAATATGCGATCAACTTTAGGAGACGAGCCCCAAAAAGGATTCCATATCTGATTAGGGATTCATCACCGCAAAAGTAGACTATTCTCAAGACTTGTATGGAACAGGTATTACTCAATATGCGAAAAGCAAATGCGGTTACCAAGCTCAGAAATGTGCTTTTCCCAAGAAAGATCCGAATGGATCCAAACACCAAGGAATTTAGTCTCAGCTTTAAACGTTATAGTAAATCAGAGCAAATCTGCATTACACAGCTGGTCATAATAAGTAAAATTGTTCTATTTGTATATACTCAGATTCTATTGTGAAACAAAGTGGCATATATATAAATATATATATATATATATCCAGAGGCCCTGGGTTTAATTCCTAGTTCGAGGAAGGAAGCTTTCTTTAATTTTCCCATTACTTTTGTACGCTCAGTATAGTGATACAATTTAATATTAATTTTAACTGTATTTTCATCTTGTATTGATTTTAAAATGTAGATATGTACTATTATACAATGAATTGTAAATATTTTGATGCGTCCTATGTACATGTAAATATCAGGAAATAGGAATGTGAGTGTGAATTAATGTTTATAAATCAAAATTATTAAAATCCAATGATAATTGCCAAATAATGAGTGAATATCATTACCAACAACTTTTAGTGTGCACCACTCTAGCATGATAACTGAATGTAATAATTGTGAAGTGGTGCACAAAATTGTGAATCAGAACAAACACTAGTCAGTAGGCCTATGTACCTAATTGTGTTATTGCATAATAAAGTTATATAATGTTTTATTATAGATAAAATGTGATCGTTCTAGGTGATGTAAACATTAATAAAGATCTCACACGATATCTGTGCCGATGAGACAGTTGCTCTCTAGAGAGAGACATGCTATTGTGCGAGAGAGAGAGAGGTAGCTTGGCCTTTACAAATAAAAAGGAAGGTACTGTTGTGCGAGAGAGATAGGTAGCAGACCAATCGACACTACAATCCCCATGAAAACATAATTCAATGATTTAGGCAATAGGCACAGATTTCGTGCGGGATCTTTATAAAGCTTGAAGACCCAAATTATAATAAATTCTATGATCTACTGACTGTGTATGGTCTGTGAGATACCATCTTTATCCCAACAAGAGTTACTCTAAATAAGTCAAGCATAATAGACCACATTGCCATAAACATTGAGGAAGAGTATATAGAAACCTCAGTCATAAATGGGCACATCTCTGACCATTTTGCACAATGTATTGATACAGTAGGTTATGGGGTCAGAGAGTCTTCATTTGAAATCAAATCGTATAGCCCTTTACCTACGGAAAGAGTAAGCAATCTTATCGCCCAGTTGCGTCTTGAAACATGGGACAACGTATATTATTCAAGTACCGTATTGGCCCGAATATAAGACGATGTTTTTTCCCTGAAAATGTGCTTTTAAAAACTATACTCGTCTTATACGCGCAGCCTAAGACTCAACAACTCTCCATTCCTGAAAGCAGCTGTGCATGTGTGCAGCGGGTATCCCCAAGCAAATGATGTGCGTCCGACCCAAGGTCAAAGCCATGCGGAAATTCACAAACTTTACCGAACTAATTTTCCCCGACTTCGTGCTTCTGATTGTACTTCACCAGGACCTTCTGATCCTAACTGCACTGTTACTTGCCTGCACGTCTCTATTATCCATAGGCGTAACCAGGCCGACCATATGGGGGGGTTATACCATCCGGGGGGTCTGGGAGAGAGGGTTCGGGGGTCCTCCCCCGAAAAATTAAAAAAATTAAGATGCACAATAACGAGTTTTAAGCTTCCCATGCTTTATACTCGTATTAAGTAATTAATAATCAGACTTAAAAAAATTGTACAATTTTCCTTTTTTTTTTTATCAATGGGGGGGTTCAAACCCCCAAACCCCCCCCCCCTCCTCGTTACGCCTCTGCTATTATCTACGCGTAAATCTTTTGTTGACCACCTGTCATGGCAGACGATGTGGAAAAGAAAGCATCTTCATTGTCTCAATGCGTAAATAAAAGTGAGAGAAGAAGTTATGACTGAACTTCAAAATTCTGTTTTATGTGAAGCAAAATGTACTAATAAGCTACTTTATTTATTTTTTCGTAACTACCCTTCAAAAATTCAGGGTCGTCTTATATTCGGGCCAATACGGTAATATAAAATGGAACATATTTTACTCTATAATACATAAATACTTGGATTAAAACTGTCCGGTAGTAAAAAATAAATTCTATAATAATCAAAGGTGTTATAAAATTCCTAAAGAAATAAAGGATTTGAAACAAAAGGTAATAGATATGTATTTGTGGTATAAACATACAGGACATCCTATCTTCCAACAGAGGTATAAGGATCATAAAAAATCTTACCAGAGAATACTTGGAAAAACTGATAAATGCAGAAAACATAGACAAAACAAGTTGGAATATAATTAATCATATCAAGAAACCTAGAACTTGTCACGAAAATATTGAAGGGTGCCACCATAAAAAATCCAGAACAAATTAGCAATATTTTAATGAGTACTTTTTAAAAGTGGGTGAAAGCAAAACAAATAATAATTGTAACAATGTAATGGGTATGTAGAAAATCTTCTCGGGTTTGCAGCCAGGTGAGAAGTTTGTTGTGGTCCAACGTTTCCGAGGCTGACGCTGCCTCCATCCTCAGGGAATCTGAAGTGTCGAGTTTTGACATGTAGGGGAAATATATACCAACCCGAGTTGGGCGGAGTCGACCAATCAGGGAGCAGCTGTTCTGTTTTCGGTCCTTTTCCGGGCCAAAATGTTCCTTTTACCTTTCAGGTCCTGAATGCATTTGTTCCAGGCCTGGTTGATGGTGAAACCTTCATCCCTGTTGAAGTTTGTGTCTTCCAGGGATGAAGGTTTCACCATCAACCAGGCCTGGAACAAATGCATTCAGGACCTGAAAGGTAAAAGGAACATTTTGGCCCGGAAAAGGACCGAAAACAGAACAGCTGCTCCCTGATTGGTCGACTCCGCCCAACTCGGGTTGGTATATGTTTCCCCTACATGTCAAAACTCGACACTTCAGATTCCCTGAGGATGGAGGCAGCGTCAGCCTCGGAAACGTTGGACCACAACAAACTTCTCACCTGGCTGCAAACCCGAGAAGATTTTCTACATAAGATTCGCCAGGAAAGCCTCAAATCTTACAATGTAATGGGTATTAAATCAGTACCAAGTTCTGTGTTTTTATATGAAACAACCAGTACAGAAATAATCAAAGAAATATATGAATTAAAACATAAAACCTCTAGTGGCTGGGATGGAATTTCATCAACACTTTTAAAACAGATTAAGGAAGAAGTAGCTAATATATTAACTTATTTAATTAATGTGTCTATGAATAATGGTGTATTTCCTGAATGTTTAAAAAAGTATAGTTAGACCAGTTTTTAAAAAAGGAGAAAAAAGCAATGTGCAAAATTATAGACCAATAACACTCACATCAACATTTGGCAAAAAAAATAATCCTAAACAGAATTAATAAATTTTTTCAAATCAATAATATCTTCAATCCTAACCAACATGGATTCCAGTCTGGTAAATCAACAATAACTGCTGCTATAGATTTTGTCCATGAGATACTAAAAAGGCTAGAAGAAAAAAACAAAGTAACAGAAATGTAGTCACGAGTGCTTGATGGCAGTAGATTGGTCTTGACTGATCGATGCTCTGTGTGACATAGCCTACTGCTAACAATATAAGCAATAAATTTTTACCATATGACCTTAATGAATGGTAATGAATCTTCGCTATTATATTACAGAACACCAACAGGGGAGGGCATAAGTAGCTATACAGTAATAATGTTATGTATACAAAGAAAAATCTATTTTAATGTCACTGTAGTGTAATTCTATGATGAACTCCATCACCATCACTATTGTAAATGTTCAAACCTACTACGAGATATATTATAACCCTAACAATTTTTATAATTGATTATTTATGTAATTATGAAAAGCTAATTAAGCATCATGCATTTGAAGATGATATTGGTAATGTGAAAAGTGCTCATTATGAATGACTCACTTGTGCTCCAGTGCTAATCCCACGCTCTGATGTTCTGCTTAGCTGATTCCGGTGTGTGGACTGTAAGAACCATGGTCTCCTTCCATAGTCTTGTTGCCTGTCCAGATATAAATTACATTTTTAGGATATATTTTCATACAACTGAAAAGGAAATAACACATAATATAGAAAATGAAGTGTTTCATTAAATGAGATATTTTAATCCGTTATTGTTATTACAGCTAAATCATTTTAAACTGCAATTAACTCAACTTCTTTCATAGGAGGTTTATCTGGTTTGCATTGGTTGTGAAAGGTACTTGCAGACAGGGATGACAATGGTGTTCATCCTGCTCTATGTGGAATCCCTTGTCTTAGGTGTCATAAACCTTGGAATTGTAGGAATGAAAAATTGAAACTTTAGGCACCTAAACTAGGTTACAGAATTATATGATTAGGCACTATTCTTTAATTTTAGTGAAGAATTTCTTTTGGTATCTAAAATGGGCTTCAAAACGATCAGTTATGCATGAAATTAGGTATTTTTACAATTTTATGTGTATGACTAATCATATATTATTTGTTTTCATAATTAGTAGCACTTAATAGCACAATATATAAAGTGAGCAACTGCTGAAGTAAGAAATGGGGGACAAGAGTAAAAAAAGGACAGTTTTTTTTTTTTTTACCAAAAGTGCTCTTACTGAAGTAACAATATAGAAAAATACATTTTACATTACATGCATATATGTGTTTATTTTTCCCTTTTGCCTTCCTGAGTTTAAATGGGTTCTTTGTTTTTTTTAAAAAGCGACAAAGTAGAAGTACAATCATCACTAGGGACCGGATTTTTAGGTTTTTAAAAACACTGCTTTAGGTTTTCCATTAGGTGAAATAGTTTTTTTTTAGGTTTTTTCTCCAAAATATCGTTTTCGGGTAGAATAAATGGTTTAATGAATTTGAATGTGCTACATAGGATTGAATACATAATACTTGTAAAGTTTAACTTATCAAAATTGACTCAAATTTGTGTAAACTTGCTTTAAGACAATATTATACAATTGAAGAAAGAAAGCATAAACAATCAAAAGAAGCAGTGAAAATAAGATTTCCTCACATTTCCTGGTTACAGTATATCACTAAATATCTTTCAAGATTCTCAACAGTGAAGTTCTTCCTGTTATCTCTTAGTTCACAGATAATAGTTAATACTGTATCTAGACACTACCCTTCTCAGGATTCGAATCCGATGCTTCTAATTTAGTGAGTAAAATACTATATGGTTGGATGTGGACAATGTGAAACTGATTATTTTCCTTTCTTCAGTTGTTACGCATGCTAACCGCACAACAGATCAACTAGGGACGAAAACTTCCCCCTTTTCTAGAAAGGTAAATAATACGTGTTTCTGGCAGACTTGACAAAATATTACTTTGCCATCTCTAGTGAAATTCAGATCGTCGCCAATCCACTGCCGTAATAAACTCTATTTCATTTGTTTCGGCATAATTAACACGTCTTCTTAAAACGTGTGACCACTCAGTATGAATAACAGGGAAGTAATAAAGGCAAACAAGCTCTTTAAAACACAGAAATCTATATCCTTGTTCATACACGGCAACAATGGTTGTTCATACGAATATTTTAAAAGGAATACGCCGGGACTCTTTTGCTCTCTTGATACTGTCCATCCTAGACGACAGTGGGTTGAATGAAACGCTGGTGGTATTAATTTCTAACCGACAAAAATTATTCTCTCCCCGCAAAATATCGATTTCTCAACTGACAAACAAAAAAGACAAAAAAAGGTAAAAAAGGAGCCTAAATTTGATATTTCAGGTTTTATATCCCGTTTAGGTATATTTAGGTTTTTATATCCCATTTAGGTATTTTTAGGTGCCACAGAATTAATGTGGGAGAATCCTATGGACATGATTCGAAAAAGTGTATGAGCGCTTTTTGTTTTGGAAGTAAGGAAAAAAATAGGTAAAAACCTAAGAATCCGGTCCCTAATCATCACTATCTGATGCTGAATCCATTTAAAAAATAACAGACTTGAAGAAAAACACCTGTTAACAGAAAATATTTTTCTTTGGGGAGAATTGGATTTGTAGTAGTTATGTATAGGTCTTCAAATCACAAAATCTTAAATGTTGCAGAGGCAGAAAGTACCTTGCCCCCCCCCCAAAGTCGGCACCTATACCAGTTAATATAACACATCTATGTTGATGCACTTCGTGTTACAGAATGGCCACACATGCCAACCTTAGAACTCAGAACACTTCTCCAAAGATTCTATTTAATCTGTTTCTTTGCACTTTCAAAGATCATACTATTGGCAACAGTTACGCTATGTTTAGTTAACATGGCAGAAAACATGAACTTTTTGTGCTATCGATGCATCTGTTTTCAGTAATAAATTTCAATTGTCAAATCAATTGCAGGTGATTTTGCTTTTTTTCCCATAATTTGGAAATAAAAGCATTGAGAGTTTTTTCACTATTTTGAATGGAATTATCGATTGTTTGGGTTCTGGGGGTCCTTCGTTTGTTTATAATATCAAATACAAAAGACCCAGTGGGGAATCTTAATATATAAAATCGAAAGTGTGTGGATATGTGGGTATGTATGTTCCCTATACAAATCTACATTTCTTGACCATTGTACAAAATTTTGCACACACACCCAGTTAAGCCCGGGAAGTAACGCGGTCAACATTAAAATTCAAACAAACCAGTCCATCCCTTGAAAATTATATAATTTCTGACAATATTATACTGAAAAAATTGAAATGCAGTTCAGTTCATATGACAACAGTGTATTGTTTACTGTGATCACATAGGGCTTTGGCAACTACATAGCCTAATATTGGACTTTTAACGAATTCTGATGCTATCAATGTAAAAAATTTGTAAAAATAATTCTTGAAGAATGAAATCCACGAAAATAAAGCACATTGTGATGCAGTCACATAACTTTCTCTACCCTCGACATGGAAAATATAATTTTCTCACTTCACATTTTGATGTAGAATAAGCGGTCGTATTGCAGGGACAGCTTAAGTGTTTGCTAATGAGTATGCTATATTTCAGCAGTCTGTAAAAAATCCTATCCACTGATACGTTATTCATAGCTATAGGCAATGTATTAGTTGAGAAATAGGGATGCTTATAATAGGCCCTAAGCATCTGAAAGAAGACAAAATGGGATGGAACATTTTCAGTTCTATGCCCGGTGTATATTATGTCCCAGATTTTTGGGGAGGAAAGTATGAAAGTGATATCTTTTTTCATTTCAGCCCTGAACCGGTTGTATGATAACATGAGAGTAAGAAATAAAATTTTCCGTAAAGACAATACAATCTTATATAACCGGGATTTATGTTTCTTCTTATTTCAACCCCTCCCAGGCTTGATGTGTAGAAGCAACGGAATGCAACATTTGACATCCTCTATGAGCCATAAAAAGCTATATCTAGCGTTTTCTGAGGGAATAGTTTGAGTGTGATAAGTCGTTCTTCCTCATTTCAAATTTTACATACATATTATATAAGGACCTAGAGTTTCAAAATCGAAAGTCCTCCATAAGTTAATTTCAAATTAAAAAATACAAAGCCCGGGCAACGCCGGGCCTTTTCAGCTAGTATTTAATAAATCTTTACAGTGATATTGGTGTAGTTGCTTAAAGGAAAGGGGGAAAACACACTTTAACTCTAACTTATGAGTGTGTTTCTAATTTTTGGCTTTAGAAATGGGTGTACATTTATTATCCACAAGTTTATCTGTAATGCAATCAGTGTAGAGTTTCATCTGCACTGTATACTTTTTAAGCAAAAATACTACAAATGAAGATTTACCTGAATATAGATGAAGAATAACTTCTATGAGTAGCAGAACCACTGTTCATCTGCCGGGCCATAGACCTTGTCCTTGGTCCAAGAGCTAAAAGACGAGGCCGTCTCAGATATACACGACGACTGATTCTCCAGAGCCTTTGTTGGTGTGGACTAGGCGGATTAGGTGAGTTTGCAATTGCTGAAACATTTGGGGTCGGGTACCTACTCCAATTGGCACCGAGCTGTGAATACAGAGCACGATGACCAGCCTCGGGTCGCTCCCTTGAACCACTGCAGTTTGAAGTGATTGTAGTTATAGTGGGGACTGTAGTGGTCAGAATGGTAGGAATAGAACTACTTGTTGCTGATTCATAAGAAGTGAAAGAAGAGCTACCTGATGATACTGGTGAAGACTCTTTCATCTCAGAATTGCACATTAATTCTTCTCTTTTCTTTTTGATGGGTCTATCTACTTCATCAGTACTTTCTTCTGTCTTCTCTGGCACCTCTGCAAAGTAGGGTATTTCAGTAGCTGCATCAGAACTCTGTGCTGATGTTCCTGCTACAGGTTCACATTGTGAGATAACTGGGTCGGCAGTTTGTGAAATGGAAGGCTCCGGAGGTTGAAGCCTTGATATACATACATCTCCATGAGAAGAAGACGATCCTATACTTGTTCTAGAATTTTCTCCATCTTTACTGGAATTACTTTTCTTTTCAACAGATAATCTGAGCTTTGTCAAAGCAGCAAACTGAGCTTGCAGTCTTGCAAGTGTTCCTTTTTTTTCTGCATAGAGAGATTCTCTGGAATTAACAGGTTGTTCACTACTTGCACTGGCATCTCTAGCAGGACCTGGAGTTTGACTATTGTTGCTATCGCTAATGCGTGTGTGTTCCAGCATCTGGCTTACACTGGGAATATGCGATACTCCCTGTTCCGTTATACCAGTTTCTGGATCACTTCTCCAGTTACTGTGGCCCAGTGCTGGCTCTTCGTTAGGGTGAGAGTATAATCTCCTACGCCTACCTCTACTTGATGGAGGATCAACATTATCTGAAAGTGCAAAGGTGCTTTCTCTCACAGCTACATGCAGCGACCGGATCTGACGCTGTAGATCTTCCCACATACGACGGATCTGCTGTAACTGTAATATCTCCAGGCGTGCTCTACAAAGTCTCTGCATATTGTCTATGTGGCGGCTAAGTAATTGAATTCCATACCTTACTCCTACATCTGCAGTACTGTCAAGATTCTGGTGTTCACTCCTTGTGCTTTCATCATTATGAAGAGCTGATGTATTGTAAGGTGGATGACGTAATATGAAATGCCTTGTATTAGGAATTGAATTAGGGGTTTGTGCACCTGTTGTATGGGGTTCAGAATGGGTCTCCTCCGAACTTCCTCTTGGAATTCGTGGTTGGAATGCTGAACGCTGTGATATGAAAAATCTGCGAGGTCTCTCAGGTTGACATGGTGTTGATTGATTTTGGGGGAACAAGCCTTGCTGCTCTGAACGTGATGGCTGTGTAGGAAAAAAAAGAAAACAATTAGCAAATTAAAAGGTAAACAATACACACATCATGTACAATCTGACAGTTTCTTTCCACATGCTTATTTCTCAATTACAAGAGTTATTTACTTCTCTTGCAGAAGTGTCACGTGCATTATCTCCCTCTTCAAGTACAGCACTTCCACTGCTTACTGACTGCGGCCTTTGTGTTGCAACAGGCGGAATACTGGTTTCTTCCTGTCCATGGGAATCTTCAGACCTCTGTCTTCCCAGTAGTTCACTTTGACGATCAAACCTTCTTATCAGGCTATGCATTAGAACTACTGAAGGAATGTGGCGAAGTCTGTCTCTTGATCTAGGTCTAGCATTGTCTGCACTGCTTGTACTTCTATTAGCATTGTTGCTACTAGTGGGAGAAATGTTGCTGTTGCTATTATCACTAGCATTAACACTGCTACTGTCATTCCCACTGTTGCTACTACTGTTCTCCTGTTGTACGCTCATTCTTGAATTATTATCAGTAGCTGGCAAATGCGTAGTACTTGTAGACCCTGAGACTGAGGATTCAGACAAATCCATTGGATCAGTACCACGGTCCATCTATAACACACAAAAAAACAAAAACAAAATATTACAAAGCAAACACAAAAAAAGGTTTAATCATATTTCTACTTCTGTATTAGGCAGTAGGGGGGCCTAAAGACAACACTACCAATAAAAGGATTTGATTCTTTCAGGTTTGTTATAAAACAGACTTTTATCACACCAGTATATCTGAAATGCTTGGAACCAGTTTCCAGATATTAAAGAAATTTAATTCATTAATTGATGGAATTGATGAGCCACCTTGTAATGAAAGTAAATAATATAATATCTGGTTTCACTCATAGAACATCATCACCTATTGGAACACCTTCTTTGTACATAATTATACTACATTACTTAAGGCATAATTATTCATTGGCCTTCATGGTTTGAGTTCTATAGTTTACTTTGGTGTGCAGAAGATACCTCAAAAAGCTAACACAATCAAAATAGTATAAAAAGTCCTAAAAACAAGGACATTTATAACATAAAGTCACCTTTTCTTATTTAACCATTGACAATATGCATAAACCACTGCCTAAATCAAGATACATTCCCCAAATATCTAAATATACCGTATTTTACGGACTATAAGATGCACTTTTTTACCTTGAAAACAGAGTCTTGAAAGTTGGGTGTGTCTAATGGTCTGAAATACACTAAAAAAAATTTAAAATTATGGTAAATATTGCCGAAATATCATGGCTATACACAAGGTTTGTAAATGATAAGATAGTTACAAATTTTGGCACAACTGTACATCAGTGCACTTGTCACAATCATAAAATGAGGGTAACTGGAAATCAGGTATACAATGTGAAAAGAAAGGAATGTTGAGTTCTTTTATATGACAGGAGCCGTCTCCACTGGGTGGTTTAAATGAAGACAATGACCTTTAAAAAGCCTTGTCCTGCTGCACTTACCATATACTGAATTGTCAGTAAGAGGTAAAAGAATTTTCATCAGTCTTTTATGTGAAATCAGTTCAGTTGTTAAAATTTACATGTTGCCACCTGTACAGAAGAGATTTTCGTACAATGCAGATTTGATTAGAAGTGATTTACAATGATTTCTTTGTACAAGGGTATAATTAGAAGTGATTTACACTGATTCCTTTGTACAAGGGTATAATTTGTTTATGCAATGAAATATATTGGAATGATAATTCTTTCACACTGGCCGTGTGTAGGCTAAGATGGACACGTGAAGTCAGAATGAAAAATTCAATGCCATAGCCGGGATTTGAACCAGGAACTTTGGCTCTCCGTGCCGATACTCTAACCAACTAAGCTACCATGGCAACGTGCCGGTACAACATTAAATTCTCCAACTGACTCACAATCCCAGAATACCACCAGGCGTTCTCAATATGAGATACGAACCCATTGGTGACTTACAAGCTGTAAGTGCTTAAAGACCTGGGCTTTATAGTAAACCACTAGTAGGTCACAGTGGAATGATAATTCTTTCACACTGGTCGTGTGTAGGCTAAGATGGACACGTGAAGTCAGAATGAAAAATTCAATGCCATAGCCGGGATTTGAACCTGGTGGTATTCTGGGATTGTGAGTCAGTTGGAGAATTTAATGTTGTACCGGCACGTTGCCATGGTAGCTCAGTTGGTTAGAGCATCGGCACGGAGAGCCAAAGATCCTGGTTCAAATCCCGGCTATGGCATTGAATTTTGCATTCTGACTTCACGTGTCCATCTTAGCCTACACACGGTCAGTGTGAAAGAATTATCATTCCACTGTGACCTACTAGTGGTTTACTATAAAGCCCGGGTCTTTAAGCACTTACAGCTTGTAAGTCGCCACTGGGTTCGTATCTCATATTGAGAACACCTGGTGGTATTCTGGGATTGTCAGTTGGAGAATTTAATGTTGTACCGGCACATTGCCATGGTAGCTCAGTTGGTTAGAGCATCGGAACAGAGAGCCGAAGAGCCTGGTTCAAATCCCGGCTATGGCATTGAATTTTTCATTCTGACTTCACAATGAAATATATTATTCCCTTTAAAATTTTTCATTTAGAATCATATTAAATTTCTTTTTCTTTAAATTTCTATCCTAAAATCAAGGTGCATCTTATGGTCCAGAGCATCTTATAGTCTGTAAAATACTTGATGTATTGTGCAAATTTGTCAGCAATTATTTGATGATGATACACTGATTCACCATTATATTCCATTCATAGTTATATCCGATTTGTTTTTTCATAGGTAATCCCACGAGAGTTTACGAGTTTATCAATAGAATTTATCTGATGAAAGTCATCATTATGGAAGAAAGAAAACGTCCTTGCCTGGCTTAAAACAAAAAACATAGCAATACCTACTGAACAACTACTGAAGAAAGAGATGTTGCAAATTGGGTCTCAATACAGAAGTGTACATGACAAGTATGTCGTAGATGAAATGACAAGAAGTTGTAACATGACTTACCATTGTGAACTCAATCCTACTGAGTACATGTGGGCTCAAGTTAAAGGTTGTGTCGCGGCTCATAACACAACATTTAAGATGAAAGACGTTAAACCTCTTTTCCATAAGGCAATAGAAGAAGTTACAGCCAAAAAATGGGCAAACTGTGTTCGTCATGTGATTGAGACAGAAGAGACTCGCCTATGGGACATGGACGACCGACTGGAAGAGGTAGAAGAATTGATCATCAACCTGGAGGACGAAGCTACGTCAGAGAGTGAATAACGATTAGATGTTCAAAAAAGGTATATTTAGTAAGAGTCTACCATAATTAATGTTGAAAGTGGCACTTTAATGTTCTTTATTATTTTCAGTGTTAGTTTCGGTAACTGGTGAACCGCGCTTTTCTCCCGATACAATCACTGTTTACTTCTTTTCTCAGGACATTTGGAACAGATAGTAGATGGTCACAAGCCCATTTGAGAAAGGAAGAGGGGGAGGAGTAACACCTTGCTAAAAAAAACCTTGATTCACCTGGCCCAGTGATAGTACCTATCAAGGATTATGATGAAGTCCTTAACAGCATTCAAAGTGGAGAGGATCAGCTTTGGAACAGTGTGGATGACAGAGGAGGCAGCCCTATATCCAGAATTAATAGGATAGAGGCATCTGCACTACAATTCCGGGGTGCGCGGGCAAAGAGAGTTAAGTCCACTATTCTCAAAAATTGAGATATGTCCACAGGCTTCTACATAAAAATGTTCTCTACATTTGTGTTAAGTCCACTAAGTCATATTAAAAAAATCACGGCAGTTATGGACGTGTGCCTCATGGGTTTATTCGTCTGAAAAGAGATGTTGTGCGGTTTAAGTGTGTTAAGTCACTCTGATGGGACTTAACACTCTTTACACGGAAGGGGGGTCGCAAAGGATTCTAGTTTTTATTACGAGATAAGGCCTGTAGAAATGACTTAACCCTCTTTGCCCGACTGTATATTTTCCTAAAGGTAAATTTTATTTTGACGTATCTCTTTTGTTATTGTGTTATATTTTCATAATATTGGCAATACTGCTTGCTAATGACCCGCGTTTTATTCTCGTGGCAGTAGTTGATTGTTGTGGTAAGAGAAGTGAGTGATACTGAAGGGAAGTCAGTGAAATTGAAGCGAAAATGGCATGAAGAGGGAAAAAAATGCTTGAAATCCTACAAAGACAATGTGATGTTTCATCCAAATACAACTGGAATGAAGATTCAGGTAATACAGTGATCCTTATGTCTTCCTAAACAATACGTTTTCACCGATTTGCAGTGCATCTGTTTCTGTGTTGTTATTAATCTGGCACAAGTCAGTGAGCGATTTATGATGTCAACTTCCTTTAATGTGCCTTGTCAGCAAAAATCGTCCACATGTTACGTGACTTGTTATTTTTATTCAAGTTTGTTGTTATTAAAAATAACAGCAGGAATAAATGCGCATGTGAACATTAATTCAACCTACACTGCCAACATTAACAAGAAACAAAACTGTAATGTACATTTATTGCGCTGGGGTATGCCGTAGCATAGTGGTTGAGGCGCTGCACTACAAATCGGAAGGTCACGGGTTCGATTCCCAATGAGGTCATTGAGATTTTTCAATTGGCCTAATCCTTCTGGTGGCATTATGGCCCTGGGGTCGACTCAGCCTCTAACAGAAATGAGTATCAGGAGCAATCCTGGGGTTAAAGGCGGCTGGTGCGTAAGGCTGACAACCTTACCACCTTCATGTGCCGAATGTCCAAAATCTGGGAGCCTCAACCTTCTGGAACCCTCTGGGCCTCCATGGCCTGTATAGGGATCACTTTACCTTTTTACATTTATTGCGTATTATCGGTACCTACTTCTTAACAGCGGTACAAAATAATTTATTATCAAATTCTTAGCATAAGGCTGTCATGTTCAACAACTTTTCCACCAGGTATTTAATAAACAGAACATCTGTAGTATGGTCCTGTGACAATAAATACGTAAAAGTGTATTGTTCAAACCATTTACAATATAATATTTATTTTAAAACAGTCCCATTAAATAACATTCAACTAAGAGGTAAGTCCAAAACACAGTCGTGCATACTGAGATTAGTCCACATATCAACATTTTTTTTTTTTTTAATTGTAGTTCTATTAAGTCCTAATAAGGTTAACCGAAACCCACATATTCTCTATAAATAGTCAGTGAAAATAATTCATGAAAACTTTAAACATTTTGTCAAACACTTAATTACAGAGACCTTCTGAAACTTTAAATTCAATTTTCTCAATAACAGGAAATCTGGACTTAACTCTCTTTGCCCACGCACCCTGGAATTAGGAAGATATCATCTAAGGAACCGAGAATCTCCCAGGATAAGGAAACCCCTTTTATCAAGAGCCAATAGCCTCCTTGGAGGATGGATGAGCACTTAAAAGGATGGGCACTCAACTGTTCCTAAAGGCAGATGAAATACTAGATAGTCAACGGTATAGGATAGGGAAAGAAACTGGAAACTACCCCATTTAAGATCCATATGGATTTCCCAAGAATCAGCAGTTCAACATTATGAAAGGCTTCTTCAGGAAGTAAAATATACCCCCAATCAGATTTCGTGGAGGGGGCTAAAGAAGTCACTTCTAAGAATAATAGTAGTATACAACGAATATAGGCACATGGAATGTCAAGCAATTTCTACTACAAACTGAAAAGAAAAACAGAGAAGCGGGAAGAATGGAAAACTACTGCCAACCAGCCCAACGGCTGATGACTAGAGAGAGATATTATTCGCTGATTTTATAAAGGCCTTTGACAAGTATCAAGAGAACAACCACGGGGAATAATGAGGGAAAAGGGATACCCACAACATCTAGCAAATACGAGGGTCATTCGGAAAGTAAAATGTTTTGACGTGATGACCCATGCAGTTCTCCCAGACTCGTCACCACTGTGTCATTGACCTTCTCATTCCTTCTTGTCAGTCTGACACTAACAGCAATCTGCTATGGTTGTTTATTGATCATTTGTCCAACTTTAAAATATGTAACAAAATTAACAATCCTGCTAAGTATGAGGTTCGTAGTGTAATATGCTTTTTGAATGCAAAAAATAACTTAATAAATTAATTAATAATAACATAATAATAATAATATAATAATAATAATAATAATAATAATAATAATAATAATAATAATAATAATAATAATAATAATAATAATAATAATAATAATAATCCTATCAAAATTTAGAGTCAGATAACTGAGATTTATGGTAATGAGATGAATGAAGCTACAGTTTGAAAATGGTGCATCAAGTTTAATGGTGGACGGACGAAGGTGATGCAGAATGCTCGAGCCGACCTTTCTAGCTGCCGCACCTAGCTGGCTCTCTCTACTCCACCTCCCTCCTGCCCCTACTAGTTTCCAAAATACTCTATCCACTCTCTAGGTGTTATCAAATTCATTGTTCCTTTATTCTTACAAAGATTCTTTGCAATTCCCCATATCTGCTTAGTACCTAGTATTTTTGGATTTCACCACTTCCTTGACCTGTTTGCACACCTTCATTTGCCATTCTTTCTTGTTTGCTTCCATCAAACATTTATAATCCCATTTATACAGCACAAAGGTTTGTCTATCCTCGTTTGATTTTGTTCTCTTCCATCATGTCAATTCCCGAAATACTTGTTTTTTTACTCTTTTACATTCCTCATCAAACCAACCCACCCTCTTTAAATTCCCCTTATTTTTCACTTTCATTGTAACCCCTGCTCTTAACATTAATTCTAATCTTTCTGATGCCAGCTGTATATCCCCTGAACATATAGCCTCTATGACCCCCACCCTTATTATTTCACTCTCTTCTGTATTTATATTGTGCCAAAATTTTTCCCTTGCCTCCTCTTTCCATTTAAAACATCTTATAGTTTTTGTTCCCACTGATGAATTACTTTCTGTTGCTTCTTTCCTGCCTATGTTCACTTTTAACATTAATGGAAAATGGCAACTGTCCACTACCTCATTTAATACCTTAAAATCTGCAAGTCTCTCGTTGATTCCTTCACTACACACAGCATAATCAATCACACTTTGTCCATTTGCATTTGCGAATGTAAATTCACCCTGTTTATCACTTCCCCTGCTTCTATTACACAATATTAAATTATTTTCCTCACAGAATTCAATCAGCTTACTACCCTCTCTACTAATTAACTTATCCCTACTATTCCTTGTCAATTCCTCTTTCTCCCAAACACAGTCATTTTCTACTGTCACAGTTCTTATTTGTTCCTACCCTTGCATTAAAGTTCCCAACAATAATAAACTGCATGCTTGGATACCTCTGCTTTAAATAAATTTGCATTATAAAATTCCGATGTTTCAGGAAGGTTATATATTATTCCTAGACCTATACACACCTATTTATTTTCCACCTTTCTTATCTTTACCCGTAACACTTCCTTGGACTCTTCTGGCTTCTCTTCACATATGTTAATATTGCTACTATTTCTAATAAAAACACCTATACCCCCTGAAGCTCTCCCCCTACTGCTTTTTCGCATTCCATTTTTTTCCTATGTAACGGTAGTCTTTCAACTGCACACTTTCTCCCTCCACACACCAGGTCTCGACCATTGCTATTATATCACTTAATTTCAGCACCCCGTACACTTCCCCGCTAGAAATCTTTGATTTTAAGCCTTCTACATTCCAAAACCCCGTACACTTCCCCGCTAGAAATCTTTGATTTTAAGCCTTCTACATTCCAAAACCCCGTACACTTCCCCACTAGAAATCTTTGATTTTAAGCCTTCTACATTCCAAAACACTATCTTACATTCCTTCTGCTATTCTGAGCCATAGTTTGCGCCTTTAAACTTTTCCAATTTCGCACCGTATCTCGTTATTCTTTCTCCTGCCGCCGCTGTATCTTCCCTACACCTGAAACCCATTGACCTCATGCATGTTTCTCTCAGCTGTTCCTCCTGGTGACTTCCATGCTCCTGCTGACTCAGTTGTGTGTATTATGTTGTCCTGTCTGTCATATTGTGTCAACATCCACCGTGACGTAGTGCCACTTGCAAGTTGTACTCCTCCTTCTTCTTCCCCTCCACCCGTCATTGCTAAGTCATTGTCAGCGATCTGCCTGTCAGTGCGTTCCCCCTGTTCTACACGCACCATATTTTTCTCTTCTTTTCCATTACGGTCGTTTATTGCCTTGCGATTTTGCTGACTCCAGATTTCCTTTCTTCCATCAACACATAATCCGAGTCCTTTTACAAATGCTTTCCTACCTTCCTCTCGGGCTAATTTCATTTCTTTCAACAATAAATTCCTAAATTGTCTATCCTCTGCTCCATAGTCCTGTTCTACAAATTTTTTGGCATTACTGAGAACATGCCGTTTGAACTTCATCGTGACTACTTTGATCAGTATCGGCCTCATTTTATTACCTTGCCTTCCCAATCTGAACCAGTCTACTACCTCCCAGCTGACTAGTTTCAACACTAGGTCTTCAAATAGCTTCTCCACTATCTGAGTTAACCACATTTCTTTGATCTCTTTTACTCCGAACAAAATTAAGTTCATTTTTCTTCTTTCTCCTTCTACTCTTCTTTCTGTTGTCTCGAACCTCTTTTTACATTCAGCTATTTCATCTTTGATTTCTTTCTTCCAGTTTTGCAGTATAGTCCCTACCTCCTCGAATCTACTGTCGATTTTCAACCCCACATTATTTTCCATGTTCTTTAATTCTGTGATGTCCGCTGCAATGTTATTTAGTATGGACTTTAACTGTGCCATCTCTTCGGATAAAGGTCATGGGTTCAGCTCGAAGCCTCCGATGATTAAAATCACAGCCAATATTACCGCTGTCCATAGCTGTTCTTTTGAGATATCTCCTTTTCCTCCCTTTATACTCTTTTTGTTCCAGCCCGTGTAGCTTCCTATTCTCGCCCTGTACATTTCTAAATCTATACCCATTTTGACCAGTCCTTTCCGCCTCAGAGAGCTCCGCGTAAACACAACCACTCTCTATCGCTGCTCGTGCCAGGCTCCCTAGAGCAAGTTAACAACCTTAATTATTTAGGATATTTGATTTCCTATGACAAAGAAAAAGATATAAATAAAAAAATCCCTTTAGGCAGGCCTACAGGCTGAGGTAGATTTCAAAGTGCTTTTGGTTTAATTTATTATCGCTGCGCAGCACTCTTCTTTTTTAGCCTTGGCATGGCAAACCCGCAGTAATAATAACTGAATTCGGTAAAGAGGAAGAGACTACAATCATTTGTTTTGACAACAAGAATAGGATATAATATTCTGGGAGGCCGTGCACAAGATCAGCAATGAATAAAATTAGCAAAGCCGCTAAACAAGAGAAAATTATGATATTATAATAATTCTTTTAAGTGTTATTATTTTCAAACATTAAAATCTCGCGTCATATGAGAGCTATCAAGAAACTAGTTATTGATTTGTAGAGTACTCATCAAGAGCTTTTCAACGATACCCACAAGACGTGGTTTCAAAAGTTTCGAATTTTCATCCCCCCACCCCCACCCCCACCCTCACTCGAACCCCCGAATCGTTGGTGTCACTGTGAACTCCATAGGGAGTACTCTAATTTATTCAAACAAAGTTTCCCTCTATACTTCATAGGGGCCGAGATACAGTAGAGCCTCGGTAATTCGAGGTTCCGTGTAATTCGAGCTGGTCTTAAGAAAATTAAAATTTTCCATAAAACTAGAGTAAAATCCAGTTTTTATACGGTGTCCGCATGTAAGGTTTACGCACTTCCGAATGTGTTACATTTTGAGCTTTCATTCAATTTTTCCATGTACAAAAATGCAGGTAAAACTATCCCACTTAGGGTTTTTGTTCATAATACACAGAAATAACCTTGGCTTCAGACTACTAATGCATTTCTATTACAGATTGACAGAAACTGTTAGGTTCGATCTTTCGTGTCAATCAATTGTACAGTGCATACCATCCTTTCAGAAAAGAATACGGTATTGTTACAGTAATCCCTACTCAGCGACAATGGTAACTAAAAGTGTTTTCCTAGTAGCGCCGCTTTCCCGTTCCACTCCATTAAGGGTCAGACAATGACTTAATCCTTAAAAGGATGCCGATGTAGCAAATTGGAAATGTTTGACAATATATACATACAGGCGTAACACATGTATGTAGGCCTACTATATTGTTTATTTATTTATTATTTAAACCATTATTGTGCTCGTTAAACATTTATTTGCGATTTACCCATTGATTTAGTGATATTTCCGTATAATCCGAGCTTTTTGTAATTCGAGGTTGCCTCAGCTCCAATTAGCTCGAATTATCGGGGTTCTACTGTATACATTTTTAAAAATTTCAACCCCCTCCCCCGACCACCCCCTTGGGCCAATTTTGCTCATTAACGAACTTGTCCGAGCTATTGGGCCTAGAAATGACATAATAAAATTTGGTTCAAATATCTTCAAAATTACGGCCGCTATCGTGTAAAAATATAAATATATATATATCACAAATTTTTTTTTTTTTTGAACGGGTGGTGGTTTCGTACTTAGGGGAGCATGAAACGTAAAGATATGAAAGAATTTTTCGAAAATCATGACATGGTATCCAATGCAATAGGTAGATTTTTCTCGAAATCTACCTAAAACCTACCAAGTTTCAACATATGTGTGTGGAACTATATAAAGAATACTTCTCTACAATTGTGAGAATTGGATCCCTAATAGGTCATCTAAAAGGAGATTAGAAGCATCAGAGTGTTGCAAATTCTTAGACAAAACAAGCACTCAAATAGAAATCAGAAGGCAGAGGCATACAATAGGGCAGGAAGAAATCTTTGCGTCAAACGAGCTTTCTAGTCTAAACTTGAAGAGGAAGACAAAGAAGAAGTAAAATTACCATTTACCATGGTACTATTTTGTCTTGTACAATGATGTGTGCTGCGGTTCAAGGCACGTGCATTAGTTTACACGCACTTCCCTTCTGAAAGTGAATGGATAATAGGACATGCTTAGCATGATCCTAGCTAAGTTTAGCGAAGAGGTAAACATTTTACCCACTAGTGCATAATGGCTGCTAGATATCTGCTCACTCAAACTTTCTTTTATTTTACTGACTCTTTAAGTAACTTAAAGGCAAGGATTAGGGAAAAAGCCAGGTTATTACATCTTGCTAATTTGTATGTACTAATTGTTCTTTCTCTTTAAATGCAAGTTATTGTAGAAATTTGAAGACAAAGAGTTTATTTTTTTTAATCTAACAATCTTACATACTGATTAAAAAACATGTCTATCACAGAGCAGTAAAATAGCCTTATGCAAATGATGAGCAGCAGTCAACAAAGAAGATAATGAGAAGCCCAGGGAGGCTTCCAACGGAATGAAGAAATTTGCTTTCTGTACATCTTTAGAGTAGAGTAAACAGGACACTGAAAAGTAATTTGAACACTTTTCCATGCACAGGAGCCTATCTCAACTCCCACAGAACAGCCCTTCTTCTTATAAAGAGGGATTTTGCCCAGGAACCCTCATAACCCATTATAACTAGGGCCCTGATTTATTGGTGAAATAAAATGGCTGATTTCGGTGTTAACTTCCTTCTATTTTGGTGGGTATTTCGTGAAATAAATTGCTTATACTACATTGCGCAATGATAAACTTTGCTTCTTTAATTACATGAACTAACACCCCCCAAATTTCTATATTCTTCTGCCCTTTTATGAACTGAGTAACTTTCGATTTAGGCATGATTAGAGTTAATGTTCAAATATAATGACGAGAAGTATTATCGTAATTTCTACTAAACACCATCAGATAGCCATTTGCAAACAGAAGTGACAACCATACCACTGTAATCGATCATAGGCATCGCTTACTTGGCAAAGACATAGCAGGAAAGGAGTGTACTCAACAGTACAACCCAGGCCACAGACAATCTTTGCGTAAATTCTGCAATCTTTGTAATCGATCACAAATATCGATATATCGGCAAATCTTCGACAGCCATAGAAACAACAGAAAAAAAGCATGCTGCTAAGAAATAAAAAATGTATTACACCAAAACACAATATTGTGATTTTCAGGCACATTTTCGTGCTCATTTTTCGCTTTGCGGACGGAAGGGGCATATTTCGCACTTTTAGACACATTTCGCGGAATCGAGTAAATTTCGCGATATTTCATGGATTCAATTTGGTTCATATTGATATTTTAAGCATATAAAAGCTAAATATAGCTAAGGGAGGTTGTTTTATAAAATTTCGCGCTTATTGCTGTTACCAAAAAATACGGCCCCTAATTATAACTTATAATTATATGAGAAACGGTTAAAGTACCTTATTATTTTAGCATGTGAATTATGTTCGGCTTCATAAAGAGTTCTACGTCATTAATATACAAAAATAAGAAACTGGACAATCTATCAGATATTACAAATGCATTTAATAACCACTTCATAAATACTGCAGAGAATTGTGGTCCCACTAACAATAACCAATGTTAAGGCAATAGACCTACTGACAAAATCTACAATTTGTAACCATAAATTTGAAATCTCACTGACTTCCTCTATAGAAATTGAAAATATAATAAATTTGCTTAAAAGTAAAAGCTCATCTAGATGGGATGACATAAGTAATAAGCTATTAAAAAGCTGCACTTAGTAAACCCCTTAGCCATATATTTAACTGTTCACTAGAAACTGGAATATTTCCTGAAAGAATATATTGTCAAGCCCCTGTTTAAAAAAGGAGACAAAAATTTATCATCAAATTACAGGCCTATATCGCTCTTAACTTCATTTTCAAAAGTATTCGAAAAAGTTGTATATAACCGCATAGTTTACTATCTTAATTTGAATACACCATCACAATTTGGTTTTAGAAGTGGCATGTCTACTGAAAATGCTACATTTAAACTCACCACAGAAATACTAGAAGCGCTAGATAAAAAGAAATATACGTTGGGAATTTTCTGTGACTTAGCTAAAGCGTTTGACTGTATAAATCATGAACTATTAATTGAAAAATTGGAATATTATGGAATGGATAATTTAACACTGAATTGGTTCAAATCATACCTGTCTGATAGAACTCAAAATGTAGTAATAAATGGAAACAAATCTAATCTAGGAGTAGTCAGAAGTGGAGTACCACGGGGATCAATACTAGGACCTTTGCTATTTTTAGTTTTCATCAATGACTTACCACATAACTTAAGTGACGAAACAAAGGTATTGCTTTTTGCGGATGACACTAGTGTATTTGTAACAGGAAAATCCCAGGAACAATTGGCAAGAGTAGCTGCAAAGGCCTTTCACGAATTAAATATATGGTTCCACGCTAATAAAATGACACTTAATATTGAAAAGACCCACTTTATTCAATTCAGAACAAAACAAAGATGTACCCTAAACCTTGTAATTAATTACCAAACACAAAGCATAGAAGAAATTAGTAATATCAAATTTTTAGGATTACAAATTGATCGACATCTCGACTGGAAGACACATATTGAAATGATAATTCCAAAACTAAGTTCAGCATGCTTTACCTTAAGAGTCCTGAATCATGTTTTAAAACAGGATGCCTTGTATTTTGCAAATTTCCACTCGGTAATGAAGTATGGAATCATATTCTGGGGTAACTCGACCCATAGGGAAAAAATATTTAAGTTACAAAAGCAAGCAATTAGAATAATGTGTGGAAAGAAAAAGAGAGAATCATGTAAACCGCTCTTTGAAAAATTAAAAGTCCTCACTCTCACAGGGGAGTATATATACATAACAGAGTATATATATATATATATATATATATACTCTGTTATGTGTTACATGGTAGATAATATTGAGAGATTCCAAACTAATAGCAGTGTTCATGAACATACTACTAGAAACAGGAATGATTTACATAGACCAGTTAATGCATTAAAACTTTTTCAGAATGGCGCTTATTACTCTGCAATGCAGATATACAATAAGCTTCCAAACAACATTAAATTATTATGTACAGTGAAATCTCGATACAACGATTTTGCAGGGACCAGAAAAAAATATTGTTGTGGAGAGAGATATTGTTATATCGAGAATTTACAAAAAATGTTCAAATATTGGTAGTATATGTAGGAAACAACTTCAATAATTGAAATGCTTTAAGTATTTAAGGAAATAAAGAATTTTTACACAAGAACTGCTATACTGTACTGTATTCACTCCACCCTTAAATTATTACACTAACTTATGAGCAAACACATTGTCTTTTCAGGAAGAAGCTGGTAAAACATCCCAGTCTCGTCAGCATTATAAATATCTTCTGGCAAATATTTCTCAGTAATTTTTTTTTCATTTCATTACTGCACCAGAGATTTGCGTCATTTGTTGGTGCAGATTTCTCTTCCCATTGAATTAACTTAAAAGTTATGCCATGGCGGTCTCTAAAGCGGACAAGCCACCCATTGCTAGCCTTGAAGTCCTCCACACCAAGCATGGTAGCAAACTTCTTAGCTTGACAACAAATCAACGGTCCATTTATTGGAATGTTTAAAGTTCTTTTTTCATTGAAGCATTCCAAGGTTGCAGCATCCAAGTCAATAAATGTTGCCGTTTTCTTTCGTTTTCTAGTAGGATCCACGGCATTTGAATTGAGTTTTTCCTCGATCTCATTCCTTTTCTTTAAGAAAGTCGACACCGTAGATTCCGAAAGCCCGTACTTTTTCGATGTTGCAGTTTGTTTCATGCCTGCGTCAATGTCTTTAATTACAGCTAATTTCTGCTGCATACTAATTTGTTTGCGAGAAGCCATGCTGACAGAGAAGCACAACAATACGTGAACACCACCAAACAAACTTGCCGTGCAGTGCAGGCACTGACTGGCGACCAGGCAACTGGTTTACTCCATTGTGCACTTGAGCGAGGGTGAAGCACGATCAAGGTCAAGGAAGGCGATTCCACCCTTAAAACGAGGCGGGGGAGTTCATGATTTGGACTTTCACGATCTATTTTTATCGTTGTACCGAGGAAAATGTATTTACGGGGATTCTAAATGTAATCGTAGTGGGGAGGTTTATCGTTATTAAGAGTATCGTAAAACCGAGGGGAATTTTACATTATTTTAATGGAAAGTATGCCGGGACCAAAATATTTTAATGTTATAAAGAGTATTATCGTTATATCGGTAATCGTTGTACGGAGATTTCACTGTATTCGAAAAAGAAAGCAAATCTTTCAAAGGATCTCTCAAGAAATTTTTAATGACTCACACCTTCTACAATATGGATGAGTATTTCCAGTGTAGTATATTATATATTATTATTTATTACTTGCTTGTGTATTGTAATCTGACGTGTTCTACATCCTTGAGTCCCTCTCAACACAGGATCTACAGAACGAGATAACTACATCTACATCTACATCTACATCTACACCTTGTATAATAACTACAACATCAATAATAATACAAAAACTAAAACTTACAGTTGGTGTTGTTCTGGAGCGAGACAGATCATAATACCGCTGCACAAGCTGTTCATATTGTTCAACTAGTGAGCGGTAGCAAACTGCAATCCTACGCTCCTCTGGTGGTATGCTAGTAGAAGTATTTCGGGTACCCGAGCGGGAAAGGGATGCAAAACTAGAACCCCTGTGTGAGGGAGTTGCCACTCTATCCCACTGTGTTTGGTTATGGGGAGCATTTGATATCCCTGTGATGAGTTTATGTCCAAGCGGATCAAACGCAACATATCTGAAAACAAAGGAGAGTAACATTCAAAAGCATTTTTAAACACATGTTTACTTAGTATACGAGTTATTTTATAACATATTAATGGTGCAGTGAATTTGAAATATACAAACTGAATTTATTTTATTTCACCACAATCCCATTTCTTTCAATATACAGTGCATGCCACTTATTCTGAACACTTCAGGACGCAGCTAATCTGATAATATTAACCGATTGATAGCAGTAGCCAAAGGAATTAAATGATGTTTATTTACTCATATAATATAAGATAATACACTACAAACAGAATTTAAAATATAATTCATACAGTAATACATAACTGAATCATTGAAACATTCATAGGCTAATACAGTAATAGACTGGAAGCAACAATTTTTTAAACCAGTAACTAAGTTTTTAATTGTTTTACTTTCCTTTAGGAGTCCATTAACCAATACTCCATATTCAGTTACAAGTTAAGAGTGTTTTTGGAAGCCTATACTGATCTGTGGTGAACAACGCTTGGCAAAACATCTACCGCCTGTCTGTTTTAAGTTTTTTTCTTTTTACAGTAGCCATCACTGCATATTAACACTGTCATCTTCATAAACCAAAACTGCAGCTTAACTGTGAGTTGAAACATGTTTTATTGCTTAAAAGAGAAAGTTAGTAATGCAAACCCCTCGAGCTGGTCATCCTGTGAGCTGGGGACAGTATTGCACCTCCAGTACAACACAATACAGGTCAGTTAGAAACAAAACTCTTAAAAACGAAATTTTTAAATTACATACAGTACCTGGAAATAATGCCGCAGAAAGGAAAATGTGATAACATAAAATGAAACTTTGATCACAATAAACAGCATTTTTTCAATGTATGAGTATTAATCCATATGGGATTTCATAAAAGTGATAATATTATCCACTATTACATTAAGCGGCGTTCACTGTATTCAAAGTCATTCTTATTACTATTATTTTTTAATTTACTCTGTGGACTGACCTCAAAGTACAGTATTTCTAATGATGGGCAGAATCGAGTAATCTGTTCTTGGGTAACATAAAGAATCCAATGACCATTCGAATGAAAAAGTTCTCGGATGAAAACAGAAGAATCCAACTACATGCAATGTGGGTTATGAAAACACATGGATATATATTCATTTATGAACCACACATTATTGTCTCTGTTGGGCATTACATGAAAACATTAAATGAGAAAAATTCCTTTGACACTGGGATTTGAACAAAGGACCTTTGGCTATCCGTGCCACTGCTCTACCAACTGAGCTAAGCCAGAGTTCACTTCACAGAGACAGATGGAACCTCTCCTATGACTGATTGCTCTTAATGATCTACCTCACAGACAGACAAGTTATGTCATATGCAGTACTGTGAGGCACATTAATAATTAGTGATTTCTGTAACCGGGCTTCCACTGTTATTGTACAGTTAACATTCAAGACAGATATATATGCATTCAGGAACCACAGATTACTGTCTCTGTTGGCACTGTGAAGTGAGCTCTGGCTTAGCTCAGTTGGTAGAGCAGTGGCATGGATAGCCAAATATCCTGGGTTCAAATCCCAGTGTCAGAGGCCTTTTTCTCCTATAATATTCTGTGAAGAACTCATGTTGCTAGCTGAGAAGTGAGAACTACTGAAAAATACTTCATTGAAGAATTGAATTCAAATGAAAAAGTTCTTGGTTGAAAGCAGAATTTGAGTACTCACGAAGCAAGATAAGAGAACTCTTTGTCGGTGGCCAAGAAGTGAGAACTACTAAAAACTGACAAAATCTAATGCCATTGGTTCCGCAATGGGTGTAGCTCAATGGGTGTATTAGTTTCATGCAGCATTGTGAGATAGTGTTAACTCATTTTAGTATTAACTTTTACAGAGTAAATATTCATAAGATTAGTACGCTGTATTGTCTGTTCTGGCAGCTTGTATTAAGAATCAGCAGTGTGGCAACTCTGTGCGCATGGTACTGTGCATTCATACATATGCCTTTCTTTCCTGCAAAACTAAAGGTTACTACATTCACGAAGATAACCAAAGTGTTATGACTGTGAGTAGTCATCCGCATTCACGCTTCTCGTAGCATTAAATCGTTTGAATACCTTTTATATGATTCTTGATATCTCGAGAATTTTCAAGAATCGAATAATTCAGATTTTTTCACTCAAGAACTCCCATCACTAGGTATTTCTTTGATTATAATAGTCTATATTCTTATAAATTTGAGTAGCAACGACCTGCTCTCACTAAAATGTATGGTCAAAATTGAAATGAATTGTATAACGGTGGATACCTATAAAACACTTCACAACGTTTCGGCCCTGTTCCTGTGGGCCTTCCTCAGGTGACTACATGTTGGGAGGACTACATACTCTTGAGACAGTGCCACAACGATCATCACTGGGTTAAAGTTTAAATGTAAGATCCACATCCATGGAATGCGCACGGATCCCGTCAAATACAAAGTGAGATACACGTACATGGTTATCAATCCACTCCTCCGGAATCTCAAACATGGAGTCCTTCATATTATTCCTAGGCAGTGAGGGAAACTTCAGAACACATTTCTGTCTGTTTAGCCTTTTTATCACATCCAACCATTCTTCCCCCAAATCGCCGTCAAACCTATTCATAACCAAGTCCTTATTACACACAATATTTTGTGCTTCACATACTTTTCGCCTAGTTATGTCAACCTCGATTTTCGAAATCTTCAATTCACCCATACGGTGCTTATTTTCAAGCAAATGTTGGCTGAGGCCAGTGGATGCCCTGCCACTCTTGACATCTCTTGCATACTCCTGTAGTCTTATTTTAAACGATCGTCCAGTTTCCCCAATATAAAACTTGCTACAATCCATGCATGAAATGGAGAACACACCAGGGAGATCCATTTTTTCTATCTTCTTTTTTCCCAACCTCTTGTATTGTATTGACGGCGATTTGGGGGAAGAATGGTTGGATGTGGATATCAGGAACAGGGCCGAAACATTGTGAAGTGTTTTATAGGTATCCACTGTTATACAATTCATTTTAATTTTAATATTGACTATATATTTTAGCATTCACGGTGGAAATCAGGACCACAACATGACTAATTGTATCCGCTCTCACTAGTATGGAAAGAAACTTACTACACAACAAAGACACAAATCTTAACATTGCCATATTAATGGCTGTATATTAATCTTAGTATTTAATTTTCTTGATAACTGCCAACTTTTATTGAAAAATCATAAAGGGAAAATGTATTCCTTATCTTTCTTCTGCTGATGTGGAAAACATTAAAACAGTACAAAGAGGTAAGCTTGGATAAAAATGTTTTTCAGAGAAAAGTACCATGACAATTGAATTTTTTGTTTGTTTCTACCAATGGAAATATTTGTTAAAATCTGTAATTACATTACTTCCACTCTGTATGGGGTATGAAGGACAAAATGCTCATGATCATCAAAATCTGACTTCAAGTTCCAACTTGATGTACTTCTTATTGAGATGCCTGGGGTATTGTTTAGCTGACAGCCTACTCCAATTTTTGCTCAAAAACACAGAACACTTCCTAAAATTTATAGGAAGTTTATATAATGAAAAGTTAATAAATATATATTAAAACATGAGATGGAGATTTAACATACATAAATTCACTTAATTAATTAGGTGAAGTTATGTATGTTAAAGCTCCATCTCAAAGTATTAATATATACGAGGGCTGGTCAATAAGTAAGGTCTCCAATACTCTAGCCCAAGCTCACAATGTCAGACGAGAGAGTTGGCGCCATTGCCATGTCCTGTTATCTCCCCTCTTTCAAACAAGCCATTGCTGCAGCTGCTGAAACTTTTAGTGTCCGAAATAGAGCTGTTTGAAATGGATTTCCTGATTTCCGTATGCGAAGTCATACTGTTTCTTACTGCAAAAAAAGTTCCGCCGATTGAAATTCAGAGACATCTTTGCAAAGTTTATGGAGAGGAATGTATGGACATAAAAAATGTGTGTAAATGGGTTCGTGAGTTTAAACAGGGCCGGACAAATATTCATGATGAAGAGCGAAGTGGGAGACCACCACATGAGATGGTGGCAAAAGTCGATGAATTGGTGCGACAAGATCGATGCGTCACTACTCGTGAATTTTGTTTATTGCTTCCTGACATTTCTAAAGGTTCTATACAGACCATTTTGAGTGACAAATTATTCCATAAGGTTTGTGCAAGGTGGGTTCGTGGAGGCCGCACTTGGCGGGAATGGAAATCGAGAGATCCATTTCAAACAGCTCTATCTCGGACACTAAAAGGCTCAGCGGCTGCAGCAGTGGCTCATTTGAAAGAGGGGAGATAACGGGACATGGCAGTGGTGCCAACTCTCTCATCCGACACAGTGAGCTTGGGCTAGAGTGTAGAGACCTTACTTATTCCTTGGCGGGGACGGAAATCGGGAGATCCATTTCAAACAGATCTATTTCGGACACTAAAAGGTTCAGCGGCTGCAGCAATGGTTTGTTTGAAAGATGGAAGATAACAGGACATGGCAGTGGCACCAACTCTCTCATCCGACGTTGTGAGCTTGGGCTAGAGTTACTTATTGACCAACCCTCGTACAAAACACTTGACTCACTGTTGCTTCTGCAATGCTAATTCACTCCTTCAAAGGTTGCTCATCTTAAGCATTTTGTCCTTTTCATACCCCATACAGAATACAAGTAATATAACTGTGCAGATTTTAACAAATACACTGGTAGACGAAAATTCTGTACAAATAACAATAACCCTTCACGGGCAGAAACCCATGTATGCGGGTGAATACCGATATGTGAGTTCTCTGTTCCCTCGCGGGTGAATACCCATATGTGAGTTCTCTGACAGACTCATAATGTGACCGGCTCTTCTCACACAAGTAATAGATAAAACCTTCAAAAGATGGCAGAAGAATGTTTCACTCTGACTTGGGAATTCCCTTATACACATGTCCAGGATGATTTTAGTAGAGGATTTCAGTGGCCGTGCGTAACTAGTGAACAGCGTGCACTTTTTGTTCCGTGTTTTTCCCTTATTTTCGGTAAAATTGCAAAAAGAAAGTGTCCTACAGGTTCTGAAACTGAAGAATTAAGTATTCAAAGTGATAGTGAAGTGTCAGAATTATCATTTAGCGATAGTAAGGGATGCTTTTCCGAGATCGCTACTGGCAGTGTTAGTGAGAATGAGAGTGCAGCAAGCTAAATGAAAGTGAGTAATTTCGATGCAGGCCCATCATCTACCATTACAATATACAATATCCAGGAAGGCCAGTTCTGATATTGATCCAAATGAAAATCATAACCTACTCTAGGCCTATATAAACATATAATGCGCTCAGTGAGACTTGTGCCATTTCTGCATAAACATTTCCACACAAAATAATAACAATCATTTCTGAAGCAGATTAGAGGCAGAATTCAGCAAAAATCCAAGTTATATTTTATTATATGTTATTTTTATGCATGAATGATTTAAGTTACTTTCAATGGGTTTTTAATTATAACCGCCGCCCTCAAAGGGTTAAATATGAGTTAAACTGAATAAATTTAAGAATATTTTCTAAATTACTACAAAAACACAGGGAATTACAGTTTAAGAATATGATCTCTAATTTACTGGTCAATATGAGTAGCTAATTTTGTGCATGTGCCTACCTGTAATGAAGGCCTATCGATATGCTAAACTTGAGGGTAGGTTTTGACATGACAACCTATACAATTCCCTTGTAAGAAAAGAAGTAAACCTAGAAGGGAAGAGGATAATGACAGTTAAAATACTATTTTTAAGGCATTTTTAAAGAAAAATAAGTTAATGAAAAACCAACTGAAAGTAACTTAAATCATGCATTCATGCATAAAATCAACATATACCTTGGAGTTTTGCCAAATTCTGCCACTAATTTGCTCTAGGAACGATTTTTAGTATTCAGCGAGAAAATGTTTACGCGGAAACGGCACAAGTATTACTGAGCGCATTATAAGTTTACATAGGCCTACAGTGGGCTATGATTCTCAATTGGATGAATATTTTGTTCAAAATCAGAAGGCAGAACTGGCCCTTGCTGGATATTATATATTGTAGTAATAGATGATGTGCCTGCATCAAAATTACTCACTTCTATTGAGCTGGGCGCACGATTGCCTCCAGTGTCACTTACGTCGCTCTCACTCTCATTAACGCTGCCAGTAGCGATCTCGGAAAAACATCCCTTACTATCGCTAAATGATAATTCTGACACTTCACTGTCACTTTGAATACTTAATTCTTCAGTTTCAGAACCTGTAGGACACTTTCTTTTTGCAATTTTACTGAAAATAAGGGAAAAACACGGAACAAAAAGTGCACGCTGTTTACTAGTTATGCACGGCCACTGAAATCCTCTACTAAAATCGTCCGGGGCACGTGTATTGGGGAATTCCCAAGTCACAGTTGATAAGAGAACATTCTCCTGCCATCTGTTGAAGATTTTACGTACTTAGTGCGTGAGAAGAGCCGGTCACATTATGAGTCGGTGAAATGTGGCCAGTCTGAGTGAGAGTGAGAAGGATGAAAATGGGGTGGTGGGTATTTAGCAAGCAAGGAAGGAAGGCTAGAGCCGAAGAGAAAAGACATGAGAAAAGAATCGAAAACAAGGGGAGGAAAGTAATAGATGAAAAGAATACCTGAGAACCTTCCTTGTGCAACCCAGTCAGGATGTGTAACTGAGCACGATAGCGAAGTCTCTGAAAAATCTAGTGAATGGTGTGCTCTTTTTGTTTTGTGCCCTTATTTTTGGTAAAATGACAAATGGAATGGGAATAGAATAAACCAATGAGAGGGTTATGCACAACAGAAGGATCAACATGCCAGAAGATTTATGTAAATGAAGTATTATTTATACATTTCATTCTCATTGAGGGTTATGTTACCCTGTACAAATACGGTTTTCCATGTTACTTCCCTTAACATACGAGGGTCATTCAATAACACAGGTCTGCAACTAAAAAACTGCATAGGATGTCTCTTAATTTTCGTACAGAATTTTACTTCCTAATACCTAAAAAAATACCAAAAAACTTCCATCACATCCACTTTTTGTGTAAGTGAAGTGGTTATATTTATTTTTCATAAAATTTATGGTTTTTTGAAAATCCGGTATTTTATCTGACAAATTCTCATAAACAATAGATTTTTACATTAATTTATTCAATTATAGCTTAATTATACAATATATAATGTTAACTGTTAGGGGTGAGTGGTGGAGGGGGGCGGCACAAGTCAAAGAAGTTCAGTATCGCACATGAAAGTAGAGCCGCCGTCAGTAGACGCATCGCTTTCAAACTGAACAGTGCTGTTGTTTCTATTTTGTAATCATGGCTCCAAGAGGTTGTGTTATGTCTCCTGGTAGCTTTTGTTTTATTTGTGGTGAATACACTGTGAAACGTCAACAGAGAAACATTAATGACTTTGTGAAGAAGGTTTATTTTGCTTACTTCAAATTAAAACTTGGGGATCAAGACAAACCATGGGCCCCTCACAAGGTGTGTAGAAGATGTGAGGAAGATCTTCGTTTGTGGTTTAAGGGTAAGAAAAACTCATTTCGTTTTGGAATTCCTATGATATGGCGTGAGCAGAAAAATCATACAACCGATTGCTATTTCTGTTCAGTATATGTAAAGGGATTTAATACAAAAAATAGAAAGAACACATCTTATCCTAACCTTGACACAGCTATTCGTCCAGTGCCCCATAGCTCTGAAATACCAATCCCACAGCCACCTTCCAGTTTAGATGAATACCTGAGTGAGTCAGAGGACGAAGACACATTGCCTCCCCAGGACGAATCTAGCTCAGATTTTTCTGTTGACGAGGGGCCTGAACTATTTTCTCAGAGTGAGCTCAATGATCTAGTAAGAGATTTAGGTCTTTCAAAATATGCAGCCGAATTGCTAGGTTCGAGACTAAAAAAGAAAAACCTTCTGTCATCTGGTACCTCATTTTCGTGATGTAGGCACCGAGAGAAAGAATTTACTCAGTTTTTCTCCAAAGAGGAACATCTAGTTTTTTGTAATGATGTACAAGGGCTCATGAAGTGCTTGATGTAGAATATGATTCATCTAAATGGTGCCTATTCATTGATTCGTCCAAAGCTAGTCTTAAAGCAGGCTTGCTGCACAATGGAAATACTTTTGCATCCCTCCCTATGGGACACTCGGTGCATATAGAAGAAAACTTTAACGATTTGGCCATTATTCTAGAAAAAATTAAATATCAAGACCATCAATGGATGGTTTGTGGGGACTTCAAAATACTAACCATGCTTCTGAGTCAGCAGTCATGTTATACAAAGTACCCATGTTTTCTATGCTTGTGGGATAGTAGAGCCAGAGAGCAGCATTGGACCAAAAGTGACGGGTCACTGCGAGAAACCCTACAACCCGGCAAGAAAAACGTCATCAATACGACTCTGGTTCCACCAGAAAAGGTTTTATTGCCCCCTCTTCACATTAAATTGGGGCTTATGAAACAGTTTGTAAAATCACTGCAAAAGGATGGGAATTGTTTTTGATATCTGTATTCTAAATTCCCGAAGCTGTCTGAAGCCAAGTTGAAAGAGGGAGTTTTCAGTGGTCCGACGTAAGAAAACTTTTTTCCGACTTCCTCTTTGTGCAAAGTATGAATGAGAAGGCAAAAAGAAGCTTGGGAATCGTTCAAGGGTGTAGTGTCAAGATTTTTGGGAAATACTAAGGATCCTGACTACAAAACCATTGTGCATCGTATGATGGCAGCGTACAAAGCTCAAGGATGCAAGATGAGCTTAAAGGTTCATTTTTTACACTCCCATATAGACTATTTTCCTGAAAACTTGGGAGCTTACAGTGAAGAAATGGGTGAACGGTTTCACCAGGATGTCCGTGATATCGAGAGACGGTACCAAGGAAGGTGGGATGTCAATATGCTTGCGGACTACTGTTGGATGCTGAAGCGGGAAACCAAAGATGGAAATCGGAAACGAGTCTGGCGAAGCATCAAAGAGAAGAAGAAAAGGTTTCACAAAAAAGATGAATAAACATAAAATTGTGAGTAAATGTCACAAAATAATGTTTAATTTGTTGTAAAAATTAATATGTTTGATTAATCTTAATACACGAGTGCTTTTTACCAATACTGTGTATCTTTTAGTTTTGCAAAAAAACCTTACGTGATAGGGGAAAATGGATGCCATTTTTGGAATCAGTGCATTTTAAAACATATAATTTAGTAAAAATATCTCATGCAGCTGAAAAAATATTTTTTTTTTTTTGCAGACCTGTGTAATTAAAGAGACAAACTGACCTGGAGAAAAAACCGTTTATTTTTACAAAACAAGACTTGTCCTACTTTTCAAGATAATCCCCATCAACATTTATGCACTTGTCCCATCGGGTTACTAGCTTTTTTTATACCGGCTGCAAAGAACTCTTTGTCTTGGTGTCGGAGCCAATTTCCCACAAATTTCTGGATATCCTCATTATCCTGGAACTTCTTCCCACGTAATGCCTCCTTCAGTGGACCAAACAAATGGAAATCAGAGGGTGCTAAATCGCAAATCGCAGTCCGGCCAGTATGGTGTTCATCAGTCGCTGATTCTTGATCACTTTTGAACTGTTCTACCCACTTGTAAAAATTTCCACGGTTCATACAACTTTCACCATACACTTTAGTCATTCTAGAGTATATATTAGTTGGTTTTTCACCTTCAGCAATAAAAAAACGAATCACAGAACGTTGTTCAACCAATGTGGAATTTTCAAGACCCAACATCGTTAAACTTAATTTTGAGGTTATAAATAGAGCAATGTTGATCCATCAGCTGATTAGAACCCATCCCAGTGATGCCACTTAAAATCCTAAATGTATCAAACTTTTACTACCAACCATCTTTTCCCCAGACTCACAATATACTGACAGAGTTTCAAGTTATTTCAAGAAATGTATCTGATGAAATTGACAAGTGGTTTTCTGTCAATGGGTTTTCAATAAATCATGATAAAGACACAAATTGTAACATTCAGCCTGAAACCTGTATCAGCGAGCCAAGAAGATGTGTCTGCAAAACTGTTGGGAATTTATCTTGAACCGAAATTGACGTGGCATACCCACATCAACTATGTATGTAAAAGACTATCTAGAGTGCTCTATCTTTTAAGAAGTCTTACTGTTAAAGTACCTAAACCGTACATTAGACAAGCATATTTTGCTTTTTTTTAAAGTGTTTTTAGATATGGCATATTGTTGTATGGAAATGGATCAGGCTTGAAAGATATACTGTTACTACGAGTACAACAAAAAAAGCTGTCAGATTAATAACTAAATCAGCCCCAGATTTACCATGCAGAACACTTTTTATACAAGAAGGAATCATGACTGTGTATAATTTGTTTATACTTGAAGCTATGTTGTTTTTAAAAAATAATCTTAATAATTTTTATCCAAGGAATGTCATCCATACATATGACACAAGACATAGCAACCACATTCATATACCTTTTACTAGATTGTCTAAAACTAAATCCACACATGTCTTTATAGCAATATCCGTTTTTAAAAAACTTCCCGACAATGCAAAATTGCTTAATTTTAGACAGTTCAAGTTCAAAATCCAGACCGGGCTGAAAAATAATCCATTTTATAGTCTGGATGAATGTATTGATTTTAATTATGCTGATATTAATGTGTAGCCATTGAATTGTGTGTAGTATGTAAGTATTTTAGTATTGTATAAGGAATTATATACACTTTTAATGACATAGCCTATTGTATTTTATACTCAATTATACTTTGAATTGAATTGAATAGTAAATTAATTATTAATTTTATAGAGTAGGCCTACTGTATAGTTTGGCCTAATAAATAAGAATCATAGTGTTTGGAATTATTTTGAGTTTGCCACCCCCCCTTAATAAAATTCTGGCGACGCTGATGGCCCCGGGTCACTTTCTTGATTTTCAAGAATTAACTTCATATTTTAATGAGATTTAGGCAAACTAAACTGATTATACATTACATTTTAATTGGCTATTGCTAAGGGATCAATTAATAATAAAAACATACCAGTAAGCCTACAAAATAACTTGATTTTACTGTGACGTGTGGGTTCCAGATGTGTGAACGAGAGACAGACTTCTCGCGGGCTGCATTTTTGTTTTCTTCTGCTGGTGGTGAACATCATCGAATATCTCCGACGTCTCACGAAAAATAGCACCGATCTTGTGCTCCCGAGACGGAAGTCAAGAAATCTGGCATCGAGAACACCTGAGCAGATGCGCAACCAAGGTTTGTGTTTGGCAATGTGTGGTTGGCGAGCATAATACGAACGTACTAAGCATGAAACCAAAACGTGTTTAAGATACATTTAAACATGTAATTATTCAGATCGGGACCAGGACTTCCAAAAATTAATGTACTATGCGGGAAAACATCGTAATGAGGAACGTGCTAAGATAGGGTAAGATAGGTGGTAAGATAGGGTCTCCTTGCCGCACTCCCCTCTCAAGCTTGAATCTCTGGCTCTCACTCTCCATAGTTACCTTGGCGTACGCTTTACTGTAAAGGTTGCTTAGGATCCGGATGTATTTAAGTTCAATGCTTGTAATACATTTGCATGTTCAACCATGTCGAATGCTTTTATGGTAGCGGTATTAAAAAAACTTCAACACAAAACATTTTAGCTGTACCTGAAGAAGGCCTAGTGGTTGGGCCAAAACGTCAGAATAATAATGTTATAAGTGACATTCATGGCAATAAAAAAGTTTTGTGTTTATGTTTTGTTTTGTGTTGAAGTTTTATCGCACATACAATGGAAAAAGGACTATCTGCAATTTTGGGTATAAAAAAGGGTAAGGGATGGTAACAATCTGTCAAAATTTGAAGATTTGTATAAAGAATATGTAATAGGGGTAGAAAACAGCTAAGGGATGATTTTGTAAGAATTTTAAATTGCCTATATTTTTTCCTAGGGCCTGTGAAAAATTTTAAACAAATAGGGATGTAGCTCGCCAAACTTCTCCGACAGATAGCGTGGGTGTACTAGCCGGTATGCGCTAGCCGTCCGTCACTTGTTTTTCCAGTTGTCGTCTGCTGGCACCATGCTTTTAAATGGCGTTCCATCTTCCCAGTCCGAAAAATATGTTCGTAATTTTATATTTTTATAGAGGACACGAGGCTACTATACATACTTCCTTGTCTACTGGGCCCTTCTAGAATGTTAAGTGTCAAAAAGATGAAAGAAAAATTACAGCAGATAGGCTCTAAATAACACTAAAAAGGAAGTATTAACTAACAAATATTGTGAGATATTTCCAATATAGACGACATTATTTTGTACTCGACTTGCAGTAATATGTTATTAAAGTATGAATATTTATATGCAGTGTGGCGATTGGATATTCTTTAATTTTTAAATTAATCTTAACTTGCCGTGAGCATCGAGAGATGTTATGGGCCATTAAAAAATAGAGTAAATTACAAATACAAATAAATTAAAATTACGTAGTAACGCAATGATAATTACAGTACATTGTGTTAGTTTTATATCTTTGTTAAACTGTATCTTTAGTGCACCTTTATATTTAAAGATCACTTCCCTGTTTAATTTATTTAGTTACTTTAGGCCTATTTATTTTACTTTGTTGTATAAATATGTGTATATTACTGTAGCCTTCTATTGCATCTGAGATGAAAATATAAATTCTGTAATTTCTAAATAGCCAAGTTAGATTGACGGCCTCGAATAAAATTTGTGACAATAGCGTTGCCAATTTAATAGGCTACATAACTTAACGTTTGATAATTCTTAAATTCAGCCTTTATATTCTGCTGTCATGCAATATTCTTAATATTCTTAATATTTTGTCTCATAACTAGAAATGAAAATCATGTAACGATGGTCTAGCATACCAATAATAAAAGGAATAAGAATGAATGAGGAATGAGAAGAAAAAAGAAAAAAAGGTCTAATTGATTCTCAAGTTCTCATCTTATTTTAAACTATTATGGACAGGAAAAGGTAAATTTTCGTGTTGTAAACATATTTTAATATTTTGATTTTGAATAGGTTTTTAATATGACGGTATAGGCTAAATATGCATTTGATATAAAAAATATATGATATTTTAAATGTCTACGAATACACACCACATATATCAGTGTTTATCACGTATAAACTAAACTCCGTGGCGCTACATTCCTGGAGGGACTTGGTCTACCACCCGACTGCTGCGTCATCTACCACAGGCAGACGGCAGGGTTGGGGGGCATGTGGTCATCATGCCAACACCAACGGCCGTTAATGGTGGTTTTCATGACCGGAGCCGCTACTTCTCTATCAAGTAGCTCCTCATTTTGAATCACGAGGCTGAGTGCACCCCTACCAGACCTCCCTACCTCAGAAAAATCCGAGAAGGTACCGGGAATCGAACCCGGGCCGACGGATCTGTAGTCAGCAATGCTAACCACAAGACCACGCCGGCGGTCGTTTATCAATTAGTATTTTACTATCTGAACCCTAGAGGTATATTCTTTTAGTTACTTTGAATCATATTCAATCGCCAAATTAGCAGCACTGTATTCATATCTGCATAACATTTAGTACGTCGGGAACATAGTAATGTAGTTAATAGCGGGCATTTCTCACAGTATTCGTCCTTCTTTTCGACTTATAAAGCATCTATCTTTAGCAATTTTTCTTTAAGCTTTTTCACGTAAATATATTCTGGAAGTCTCCAGTAAACAAAGAAATGCGCCTAGTAGCACTTTACCCGCTACAAAAATAGAAAAGTTCAAACGTATTTTTCAGTCTGCTAAGATGAAAGGCCATTTAAAAGCATGGTACCAGCAGATGACAACTGGAAAAAAGTGACGAACGGCTAGCGCATACCGGCTAGAGCAGTGGAGACATCTTCTGGTTCTAGTTCGCTACATCCCTATTGGTCAAAGCAAGTAGACATGTACAGAGAACAAACACATACATATGTACAGTCGATCAAATAAAAAACATTGGGCGTTATTTGGTAAAGTACCACGAACGCGTATATGCACATGTACCGGAAGACTTAAGGTTCGGTTCATACCTGCCTCTTGCCTATCCATGTATTTTCTTTATTATTTAGTCAGTTTTGTTCCAAAACGAACATATATAGAAAGCTGTGGCTATATGCCTCACATTCGCCATATTCTTGCATGCAAGTTCTTATAATATTAATAATGAATAAATTCGCGAGGAATATGTTTATTCAAGGAGCATTTTTTAAAGGTTTTATTTTATAATACCAGTACCTGTAGTGCAAAATCAATAACTTTGGCTTAAATGTATTTTCAAGCTTGGATATTACAATCTCATCAGAATTATGTAGGCATTTCTCATCTGTTCGCAATAGCATACTGGTCAAGACATCGGAATTGAACGCGTGGGACCAGGCTTCAATCCTTAATGAGATCTTGTATATTTTTTATTTTTATTTATGTTTATATTTTCAAATGTGGCAATGGGCAATGACTGGAATAAAATAATAATTACTTCTAATGAATTATCATTGTTGGTGTCGAATTTTGGACACACCCAAAAGAAAGCAAGAAAGAAAGTATGATTTTACAACAAATGCGTATCTGTGGCATAAAATACTAAGAAACGTACTGAAAATAGAAGATAACATAATGAAACATAATAACGAACTTAAATAAGAATAACTTATTAAAAAAATAAATTTAAAAAATATCAAAAAAAAATAAAAAAAATAAAAAAAAAGAGAGCCACACACTCAGTGGGAAGTCCATCCACCATCCATTACTATAACTTCCCTCACTCTGTTGGGCATTGATGCCCGAGTGCACCATTCTCCAGTTTTCTCAGCTGTTTCGTAACCGGGGTAAAAGTAATATCATGGTATTCTAAGAAAACCTGTGCACCATTGCTACAATACCATGGTTTCCAAATGCTCGAACATATCACAGTTACTCTGCTACAAATCCATTCCCATTGATAAATTTTGTGTTGGTTTCTTCCAAGGCCGCTAGTTTCTCTCTTTCTAAACACGTATGCCAGTCATGGTGGCTCGCATAGGCTACTGGTTTTCCATATTTCGTTTATTTGTTGCCTTATTGTTCAATAATAAATGTTCATAAGGATAAAATGGGATATTATATTGCATATATATGTCTGACTTTGAATTCAAATACCATAGAATCTGTAACAATCGTGAAAATGAGTTGGTTATGTCTACTACTGGATGGACCTGGTTTGGTTGAGGTCATTTCAATTGATATTACAGTACAGTATTTGCAAAGATATGTACCATAGTTATCGGAATTAACCACTCGTTCATGGGGAACAATTGCAAGCCCCAAACCCTAGAACGAAGGAGGTTCAGCGGGTTACCCGGACCTTCCAGCCAGGGAGGACACGCTGATTCCTTCAGTGTAGCGTGCGTACAGTCAGAACATCTAAGGGCATCACAGACCTATTATTGCTCAATCTCGTGTGCCTAGAAGACATCTGTCCCTCTAAGAAGATTTCATGTCGCCAGTAGCAGAAAGGATACCAGAAACGACTACTTAGCAGGCTACAGTCTCATTGTCTCGTTCATTCTTCAAATAGATCCCACCTGTATGTACATTTAAATAAAATAACATTGATGTTTTAAAGAATAATTCTCACACGTGTGCAATCCAAGGCAAAGCAACACCACGAAATCTCTGTTCTGAGTTCGACATAGCCTCGCTTTTATTCCTGTACGACTAGTAGAAATTATAGGTGCAAAGTCATGTACCTAGCCATGAAAGGGCTGTTATAATTATGTTCATGTAGTGCAGGTATGATAAATTGATTACATACCCTATATACCGATACACAGGCTATATCGTGATGCATGCAGCCATTCACTGTAAATTTGGCCTAGGACCACTGGTTTTCCATATTTCATTTATTTGTTGCCTTATTGTTCAGTAATAAATGTTCATAAGGAAGAAATAGAATATTATATTGCATATATATGTCATCTGAATTCAAGTACCATAGATACTGTAACAATCGTGAAAATGAGTTGGCTATGCCTACTACTTGTTTGGTTGAGGTGAGAAAGGAAGGTCACTTCAATCGATGTTACAGCACAGTATTTGCAAAGATATGTACCATCGTTCATTCTTAAAATAGATCCCACCTGTCTCTCATTATTCATTATATTCAATTATCTTTTGGCCTAGATATCGAAAATATGATACATTACGCTGATCTCCATCTTGGAAAGAAAAGAGCAGTTTTCTCACTATACAGCTCCTTCACGGCTGGTTAGTATTACCACGGTAAAAGTCGAAACCGAGCCCGGTGCAATGAAAGTATGACTTTACCAGGGTAAACTAAGCAACTTTACTGTGGTATTCTGAATACCGAGGTTGGTGCACTCTGCCACAACTCTACAAGGTTTAAAAAATAATTATCCTTGTCTGCCACAGCATCCCAAGCAGTTTGAATTAGTTCCCACAGTTCTGCACCAGAAGCTGGATGGGGTTGGGCCAGTTCCTTCTCATATTCTTCTTTACTTCCGCCCACACATTCTCAATAGGACTTAAATCTGGGGAACGTGCTGGAAAGTCTATCATCTCGATATATGGTCTTTTAGCGAACCAGGTTTGAACCGATTAAGCAGTGTGGATTGGGCTGTTATCCTCTAGGAAATGAAGGTTTCCATCAGGAAAATGAAGCTTGACGTAAACAAGCATATGCCTCTCAAGACACCGACGGTATTTCCACCGGTTAAACCACCCACTAATTCGGTGAAGAGTGCCAGCCCCTGCATGTCACACTAACCCTGCCACTTCTTGCACGAGTTGAAGTGTATTTGGGATCGTACCAGGTACCGAATAGTCGATACACTAGAACTGGCCCCGAAGATGCACTCGAAAAACTATCTTCATCTGAAAATATCACTCTACTCCAGTTGAAATCAATTTTCAACTGCAAATAAGAGGTGTGCATCCTTGTGTTCTTCCTTCAGGACTTCCCTAGAGAGTGCTTGCCTAGAACGTAAACCAGCGGATCTTACCCGGTTCCTAATGGTTTCAAGATGGCCAGGGAATTGAGCAGTAGCCTTCATGGATGCAGCAGTATGAAATGGATTACATTTAACTTCCGTGACCAATCTAGCATCTTGCATCGAAATATGCGGCCAGCCGGATCCACGTTTCCTATGAAAACTTCCGGTCGCATTATAGTGAAGTACCCACATCTGAGCTGCTCTTTCAGAAACATGGAACCTTCTCACTCCTTCAGAGGCCGAAAAATGCAGCTCAATTACAGCCCTAACTACACTTTCTCTCAAGTTAGCATTTGTATGTGACGCCATGACACAATGCAAAATGAATTATGAATAAGTTGAATATCATGTGTTGCGCTTTCTGCATTGTTCACTTTTCCCTGCCATCGCATGGCCTCATATGTTCCGAGAATAACCTGTATTTTATGTCTTTGAAAGGAAATTTGTGAACTAAAGCATTAAAACTTTAATTTTAATTGCATACGAGTCCCGACGTTTTTTTATTTGAGTCACTGTACATATATCACCAACCACACATGTTCAATTTTATATATTATCTGTATATTTATTATAATAAACAAAAAATGTAAAGTGATTGGGAAGGACTGATTAATTAGACAGTATACTGTCTGTCCACCTCAGGAAATAATACTCCATGAATCCACAATTTATACAGCGACAGTTCTTTTTATATCATTACACAACTTATCCTCCAACTAGTTCATTCTGGAATAGTTTGCCAAGCAATAAGAGAAATATTTATCTGTAAGAGGCCCATATAAGTAATATACAATAATACCACTTTGTACAAATTGCTGCATTTGTAACTTAGATTTCCGTATTAACACAGCTTTAAATGCTCTGCGGTGGAAGTGCAGTTACGTCACATACTCAAGCACTGTGATTGATCTACTCCAGATGAGCCAATCTCTTATTGTACTAGCCTTGATCTAAACCGACATCAACATGTAATTATAAAATACAAGAATAATCAAGAATTTCATTGTCTTTCGAATAATTCTTACTACTGGATGTCATATTGAGAATCACTGACAAAATGTACTTCCCCTTTCTACACCATGAGACTCACGATGATGTAGATGATGCTAAACACCAATCCATTTTTAAACAATTTTATATTTTACTAACACAGGGTGCTGGCATTCCCTCACACCTTTATGGAAGAAACAGGTCATATGTCAGATCTGAGCATACCCAAGATATATGAGAGTGCAGTAATTCCTCCTCACTTCTCCCTGCATGAGATATCTCTAGCACAGCAGCAAAAAGGGTTAAAAAAAATTGTCAGAGATGAAGGCAGCAGTCACCCATCCAAGTTCTCATCAAAGTAAGCGTAGCCACAAAGTAGTAAAGCTTGCAGGATAAAATTAAACTGCATACCACATCTGTGGGTTTGGTTCTACAAACGCCAATGTCATAAAACTTGCTTTTGAGATAACCGACTTTGAACCCTTTGTAGAAGTAACATTTTTTGCTGAGAACTTCCGACATTGGTCTCAAAGGTTTCTGTATTATGTCTAATAATAGCAAAATACATTGGTACTTTTATTATACAAAAGATAAAGAATAAGCAAGCTCAATAATTCATACATCTCATTTTTGCAAGAAATTTACATTGGCCCTTTTAGAACCAAGCCACAGATATGTTAAAATTTTTACACCCCTGATTAGAAAGACATGTATAGGTGGGGGGGAAAAAAAAAGCGGACAGACTCTTGTAGCTGATTTCAGAGCCTTGTTCACACCAGTATCCATGCGTATTCGGGTCATTCCATGTCAAATCATCCCATAATTTGGGCAAATGTAACCCACCATCACCGATTTTGATGAAATTTGGTACACAGTTTCTCTGATTGGTTAAATGAAAATTTCCAAAATTTCAGTCTCGGTGAAATAGTTTTTGAGCTATTTAAGCCCAAACATTAGTAGAATTCAACCAAAATTGGCGTGCGACACTGGGCTGCAGTGGGGACACATTGATCTAAGTTTCCTGATATCTCAGGAACTAACAATGATAAAAGAACAATTTTTTTTTTTAATTACTCACCAGATATTAAAGTATGAAAAAAATGCATTGCAGTGAAGTAATCAGACGGATACAATTTTTGAAACACATTTAAAGTTAAAAATCTTGTTCCAATTTATGTTGAAAATAGGTTACATGTAAATCCAATATACAAAGAAAGGCAGAGGGCAGAGCAAGCTGATATTTTTTATACACATTCACCAAGTGGTCTGCATTACTGACACAAAAAATCTTTTTGGCTTTCTCTCTGCTTTCTGAGTTATTGCTGTAAATGTAAAAAATACTGATATGGGTGATTCTTCAAATACGGGAAAATTTGTGTTCCGGAGTGATATTTCCCTTCAAATTCAACTTGAAAAAAAAATTAAAATAAAAGTTTGTTTCTACTACTTCCATACTACAACTATCACTTTGAAATGTCACTAACTTTAAATTCTGATATTCCAAAATCAAATTTAATTCAATGAAATGTCATCCACATGCCCTGTCCCATACCCCGGTTTTGTATATTCTAATGCATTTTTCCACAAAACAAAATGTTATTTCCTTTTCAACTTTTTTCCTGCCAATGAGTATTAATGTGTGAAGAATATTAACCCCTAAAAAAAATAAAATGAAATAAAATTGTCACCCCACCTAATGAACATAAAGAATGTCCCAAGGTCATCCACATGGCTGAAAAGAATAGAATTTTTTCTGCCAAAATGAGAAATTCGTATAACTGGCAACAGTGTTAGAAAGCCAACAGGGCAGCTTGTGGTTGAATTGTAGGGTTGAATTTTGCTAGCTTACAAACAGTTTGGGATTAACAAAGGACTTTGCATCATTTTCAAGGAAAGCGTTTTTATTCCCCGTCATTAACATGACTTCTAGAAAGTAGGCAAAAAGTTAATATTAATTAATTTTGATTATGCACTATGATAAACCTACCAATTCAAAGTACCTGACTAAAGTTAAGCTTACAGAGGTTTAGAAATGACTTGCTGAGACCACTTAAACTACATTTTTGTCATCCACATGCCTGATTTTTGTGTCATCCACATGCCTCATGAAGGGGTATGTGGATGACTCTCAAGTCATGTAGATGATAAATGTAGGGTACTATTGTGTCTGCGGTGTCTGTGACCTGTACTTAAAATCTTAAAACTGATTAAATGAATTTCTGCTTGATTCCCCCCCCCCCCCCCCAAACCATAAAAACACAGTCTAGTTAAAATTACATTAATTCCGGTGTATGCACACAAATTTGCAAATTTGGTGCAAAATCAACTGAAGCACACTGAGAAAAATATGAAATCACATGAAGAAAAGCAGATTGTTGCCAAAGTTAGTCGTTAATGTGGCCTTCTGTCATCCACATGTACACGGATGTCATTCACATGGCTTTAAAAAAATTAAAATAAATAAAAATATAAACATTTAAGCTCTGCTGGTGTCATATTATAATCAAGTAACCCCTGAAGTATTTTTGTAATTTTTTTTTTTTAGATTTTTTGAACAAATTAAAAAATTTGGATTCTACACACTCCAAATTTTCCCGTATTTGAAGAATCACCCATATAAGAATTCAACATGACAAAAACCCAATTATTCTGCTTAAATTTGTCTTACCTTGTCTAACGTGCAGAACTGTGAACAGAAAGCCAGCTGTCCTCACATGACCTCATGTCAGTCTTCGAAAATATATATGTTCTTCCTGAACTGGTTGTCACTGGAGTTCCTAAAACACACAGGATGTGTGCAAAAGGGACGTTACATTCATCGTCAGGTGAAGGCCAATAAAATGAACCTGCTGGACCATTTGGATGCATAAAACGGACTGATACATCTCCTTCTTCGTGGTTGATCTTTTCTATAATTCCAACATTCCACTTTAAATCATACACACAAGCCACGTAACACTGGGTATGAATTTGTTTAAGAATTTCTGTTTCGTCACAACAAAAGTCAAAAGTTAAAGAGTTCTTTTCATAGCGATTTTGGAAGTTGATAAGGGAACAAAACTGTGGAAACTACTTGTGCCAGGGATGGTTTTTGCTTTAGAAAACCTTGTATGGAGCTTGGCTCGTGTGTCACTCATTTCAGTTTTGGAAATGAAGTGTAAATGAATGTTTTCAATTCTTCTGGAACAGAAGTCGTACATGTCAGCTGCTGTTAATATTTGCTCTTTTTGTGGGCGCTGAAGACTAGATCTACCGGTGATTCTTTTGACAGTGCCACCTATGCCATCACAGGTAAACTTGCCATGACTTGTTGCAAAAAGAGACCATGATGCTGAAATGTCGAAATCATTTTTGTGATGGCACAAATTGATAAAGTTTTTACAGTTCTTATATTGCCCTGCACAACCATCTGAGAAATAGTGAATTTTCTTGACATTTTGAAAATTCGTTTTGATATACGCTGTTGTTTCTTGCTGTATTTTGTGCACCATTCCAACATCATGGTCCTGGGCCCTTTTTCATAAAAGTTACAATTTTACAGGTGACAGGTGACATAAAATTGTCTTACAGGTTTACATTTTGACAATTGTGTTTTTCATAAAAGCTGACAACTTTACATAAATGTCATGACAGTTTTGTAGATTTGTATGACAATTTTACATATTATTGTTTCTCAAAACTTTTGAGTTTACAGGTAAAAGTCTGACAAATATGTCAAATCTTAGGATACCTATCATTTATGAAACATTAATTTTTGCTGACATATTTACAAATTTACAAAAAATGTAGAATTGTCATTACAGAAGTAACAGGCAATCTTTCATATGTAGGCCAACAGAGTAGGCTAGGTTATGTAAATGTGTGGCATAACTTGGCAAACTTTCTTGTGATTTAAACTTTGTTAATAAACTTGCTAAATTGTCTTGTTAATAATGAACACTAGTAGTAGTGGTATTGTAGTAGTGAAAGTGGTGAAGAAATAGACATGAAACCACCCAGTGTTTTTAAGCAATGGATTAACCTAACTTTCAATTTCAGTGACTTTGTATTAAAAGAGAAATATAATTCAATTATTTTCGATAGTAATAATCGATTGCTTAGGTATCATATTTGATGTTGAGACACGTATGTGAGAGCCATCTACAGTGTACTAAAGTAATCTTTATGTTTAACATAAAATTGCCGCGTTTATGAAATGGGTTCTTTTAGTCTGACAATTTACATTAATTTGCCTGTAATGTAAGGAAAAGTTGTGATATATATGAAAAATACAATTGTCGTGACATATTGACAAATTTGTCAGACTTGACATAATTGTCATATTTGTCACACCTGTAGAGTTTTATGAAATAGAGCCCAGGTCATCTGAAATGAAGCAATGACTTGAGGTCATTGGTGAATCATCATTGTCTGTTTTGTAGTAAATGGCAACAGGATGAACTGTACATGCACCGTGAGTCCAGTGATAACCTTGTGCCTCATCTTGAATTACAAAAGAATAATTTTCACTGAAGTCCAGCAGCACAAGAGCAGTGTCTGGGTGAAGCGTCTCCTTCGATATTTTGAAAAATGTTGATTGAGCTTTTGTTACATAAGAATGAGGAATTAGCTTCTCAATTTTAGCAACCAACAAATCAATGCATTCTTCGACTGTGGAAGTTATCTTCAGCAGCTCTGTTCTGTCTACTGTTACCCACTGGTAATATTCAATTTCATCGATAGGGTCATATTCCTGAAATTTTGAAATTAACATGGTCTTTAATGTTGAACTTTCTGGACAATTCTCACACCTGCGCAACATACATTCTGGACTCTCCTTACTGCATTCCAAATTATTTATTAAATCTTGGTAGGTTTGTTCTAGTTGTATGGCATTAATCAAAAGTACAACATTTTGGTGCATAGTGCATACACACCCTGAATGGGTTCCAGATTATCCTGCAAGAACACACCACTTTGGATGAAGAGTACAACATTTTGAAAATCCTACTGCAACACTGGGATATCTTCTTTCCACAGTTTTGTTCCCTTATCAACTTCCAAAATAGCTATGAAAAGAACTCTTTAACTTTTGACTTTTGTTGTGACGAAACAGAAATTCTTAAACAAATTCATACCCAGTGTTACGTGGCTTGTGTGTATGATTTAAAGTGGAATGTTGGAATTATAGAAAAGATCAACCACGAAGAAGGAGATGTATCAGTCCATTTTATGCATCCAAATGGTCCAGCAGGTTCATTTTATTGGCCTTCACCTGATGATGAATGTAACGTCCCTTTTGCACACATCCTGTGTGTTTTAGGAACTCCAGTGACAACCAGTTCAGGAAGAACATATATATTTTCGAAGGCTGACATGAGGTCATGTGAGGACAGCTGGCTTTCTGTTCACAGTTCTGCACGTTAGACAAGGTAAGACAAATTTAAGCAGAATAATTGGGTTTTTGTCATGTTGAATTCTTATATCAGTATTTTTTACATTTACAGCAATAACTCAGAAAGCAGAGAGAAAGCCAAAAAGATTTTTTGTGTCAGTAATGCAGACCACTTGGTGAATGTGTGTAAAAAATATCAGCTTGCTCTGCCCTCTGCCTTTCTTGGTATATTGGATTTACATGTAACCTATTTTCAACATAAATTGGAACAAGATTTTTAACTTTAAATGTGTTTCAAAAATTGTATCCGTCTGATTACTTCACTACAATGCATTTTTTTCATACTTTAATATCTGGTGAGTAATTTAAAAAAAAAAAATTGTTCTTTTATCATTGTTAGTTCCTGAGATATCGGGAAACTTAGATCAATGTGTCCCCACTGCAGCCCAGTGTCGCACGCCAATTTTGGTTGAATTCTACTCATGTTTGGGCTTAAATAGCTCAAAAACTATTTCACCAACGAGACTGAAATTTTGGAAATTTTCATTTAACCAATCAGAGAAACTGTGTACCAAATTTCATCAAAATCGGTGATGGTGGGTTACATGGCCTGGATGAACTGACATGAAATGACCCATTCCTTAGACCTGTGTAGTTGGACAACGGCCATGCAGCTGATTACTGCTTTCCCCTTAGTTAATTAGCTCAGGTGCTTGGGGCGTATGACCTTCATGTGAAAGGTCGCAGGTTCAATTCCAGCGACTGTCAGTTTTTTTAAGTATATCATAGAAATATTAATTGTCACAGCTTGTGGAGCTATTCACATTTGAGTTTAGTAAACATATGTGGGCTATTATTTGGTAAAAAAAAATTATCTGGAAGGTGGATCTTCTCTTCCTCTACCAAAACCAAAATATATGTAAATAAAAATGAAAATTAATGGATTATTCCCTGAAAATGAATTTTACTAGCTTATTTTCTAATGGGTTTCGAAATGGGCTAAGTCAACAGTCGACACTAGAACAAATTTCAATACATTCCCTGCTATCCTGTGAATATTGCTAGGCATTCGCAGTGCTCATAATCAACAACTGAGATATTTTAGTCGGTCTGCCTTTTTTCCCCCTACCTTTACATGTGTGTAACAAATAAAAAATATAGAATGAAACAAATAACAAACGAACCACAAAAACCAAAAACAGATTTAAAAAACAAATTTATTTAACCACATCACTAACCTGACTTTTTCTTTTTCATTTGATGTATAACATTTTGTAAAAGGGACTGGTTGGCTCCAATCCCAAAAATGTAATTCATTGTAAGTAGCAATAACCAGCATTCGATCTGTGGGATGGAATGCCAGAGAAGCAATCACGGTCTGGCTCTCTGCAGTCCATATCTCACTGCCACCCTAAAACAAATAAAAGTAAAACTAATTATCCGTGATAATTTTTCTTTAAAAATGTTAATGTGGGAAAAGAAAAGATGGGTGGATAAATTCTTACTGGAATGCGAACAGATGAAAATAATGTGAAAATCATCAATGGCAATTACAGTTCTATCAAGGCCCTGTATATAAGAATGTACTAACAGCCCAAACCCATTTGCAACAGTAATTTTATATTATATTGAATACAGCTGAAGCAGTGTTTTCTGTAAACTCCTGTAAATGAACGAAGAGAAAAACTCTATCTCTGAATATTTCAAATGGAAGACGGTCGCCACTGGTTTAACCATATACTAACATGAAAAATATTACTGTCCCCACAACCAAAGAAGCAACTTCTGACAGTACAAGCACATGGTAACTTTACCACTCTCCCTCCAGCAATCCCCCTGGACCAGTCACTAAGAACAGCATTCTTTTCCTTAATCAGCCCACTTTCTTCACCACACTGCACAGTGGTCCAAAATGCGAATCTAGCAGGACATCCCTTGTAAAGTAAGTAAAGACAGTTAGATAATACTGTAAACATGTCCCAGTATCACGAATGGACCTTTAAATTTCAATAATCTGATGTATGATAGCGTGACACATCCTCAAAATTGAATGAAAACCTGCTGACTTTGCACCTAGCGTCAGGCTGTTTATTTCTCGATATGTTTCATCACAAGATGGTAGAAAATGTGATTCTATTCCTACTGGATCGTTTATTTTAAGGTATGTGGAACTTCTTGATGTAATAATTATACATATTTAGAGATTTTTGTGTCCATAAAATTAATTTGTATTCTTCTCGGAAAATAACTGAATTTTAATTATTAAAAAAAATTAATTGACTTGTAAAAAATGAACATCCAAATAAATCGATAAATAATTATTATACAATAGTTCAATTCATGGGCTATAAGGGTCAATTAACCGCAATGTGCACAACTTGCACCTTTTTCTGAAAATTGACTTTTTTCTGGAAACCAAGAAATGATAATGACTTTTGAAGATTAACTTTTATTAAAAGCATAACAGTAATCATAAAAACTACATTCCCCCCCCCCCCCCCACATCCCTCGCTTATAGTGTGCAATGCAGTGAACTAACTAAAAGATACCTTTTACCTATTAGTTCTGTTGGAAAAGAATTCATTGTATAAAATACAGTGAGTCCCACGCAAGAGTTGGCGAATGACGCGGGTTTCTGCATCGCGGCTGGCACAGCTCCAACTCCCGAGCGATCGGGTGAAATATCTACGCAAATAATGCCGCAGTCGCTGTAATGCTTCAGGTTCTCACATTTACAGTTAAAATTACAATAAAAATAACCACGCACCTCATCAGAAAAGATGTTGGAAATGTTCTCCTCTTGCATCCAGACAATACTGGCACCTTTTTAGGAAATTTTCTTTCACGCGCATAAGTTCAGCTTCCGAGACAGAGTTACTCTCTCTTTTGATAGGCCTATGTGATATTGTCATTAATTTCTTCTAACAGTATGTAAATATTATTTATGGGGGAACTTGAAGAATAAAGTGTATAGGTCAATTTCCCATATATAAGAAGAACTTAAAGACAATATCACAAGAGAAATTAATTATATCTCGGAAGCTGAACTTACGCGCATGAAAGAAAATTCCCTAAAAAAGGTGCCAATGTTGCGCGTATGCAAGAGGAGAACATTTCCAACATATCTTGTGATTAGGTATGTGGTTATTTTCATTGTAATTTTAACTGTAAATGTGAGAACCTGAATCATTACAACGACCGTGGCATTATTTGCGTAGATATTTCACCCGATCGCTCGGGAGTTGGAGCTGTGCCAGCCGCGCCGCAGAAACCCGCGTCATTGGCCAACTCTTGCGTGGAACTCACTGTATATCATTGCTAGGAATGACACCCCTTCAAGCTATAAATAAATTGTCATGTTCCTGAGTCATGTGTGTGCTGACTTCACACACTTCTGGATTATTCTTTTCTCTCTCTCTCTCTTGATTCTTTATTCAGAACAATTATTATCTGGCATAGTATACCTTTTAATAATAAGGTTTTTATGCAAATAGTGAACAGTCGGCTGTAGAGAGAGGACCCCTGAAGATGCCGAACGCAGTCACTGGCGAAACATTGGGAACACCAAACCCCACTGGACCACAGCCTACAAGCCCGGAAAACTTTAGAGAAGTTGCGTGCACTCTCTGATATATGTGATAAAAGCTCCAGAAGAGGGCAGCTACACATCTATTCTCATTTTTAACAATTTTTACTTATGGATTTCCTGATCATTCAGTTACTCAAGAAAATTTACCATTTTAGACAAAATAATTTGCATGAAAACCACAGAAAATGCATATAGGTCTACATTAGGTCCACTATGTCTCATTCACACATATAAAGTGACCAGTAAAGAAACATCTTTGCAAAGAAAAATAAAATACAAACAGTCCATCAGACAGAGAGAAAATGGCTCACCCAACATCCTGTTACATTAAACCTCAATGAACTGCACTTGAAAACCTATTCCTGCAAACTTGATTCCATTGGATCTTGACAATTTGAACATGGAAAGAGGATTGACTCTGATTGGATCTCAGCAGTAAAAGAAGCAAATAAGTGTCATTAATTTTCCAAACAAAGATAAATAATAATTAAACAATGTAAGTACAGTACTTCTAAACTCTATTTTTCTTGGCTTTCTTGCTGGCTGTACAAGAAATAAGATTACATCTGAAGGTAGCACATTCTGTAAGCATCAATGTGAACTTTGAACTGAAAATATATATACAGCCGAATTCACCAGAAAAGTTTCTATTTGGCAGCTATTAAATTAAATTAAAACTCTAAATTGTTTTAAATTAGTAGCTCTAATGCTAAAAATTTTAAACATCTAAATTGTATCAGTTCTGCAACAAGAAAAACACATAAAGATATAAATATTTGTATCTGTATATTAGTGATGGACAGAATCTAATTATTTTAAGAATCAAGTACAGTGAAAGCTGCTTAATGTAATCGCGGATAATTTTATCAATCGGGTAATGTTATCATTTTTATGAAGTCACATATGGATTAATACTGATACATTGGAAAAATGCTGTTTATTGTGATCAAAGATTTGGTTTATGTTATCAAATTTTCCTTTTTGTGGCTTTATTTCCAAGTACTAGACATCATTCAAAATTTCGTTTTTAAGGGTTTCAGTTCTATTTGAACTGTATTGTGTTTTATTGGAAGTAATGGTACTGTTCCCAGCTCACAGGATGATCAGTTCGAAGGGCTGGCATTCCATAACTTTCTCTTCTAAGCAATAAAACATTATTCAGCCCTCAGTTAAGCTGCAGCTTTTGATTTATGAAGGTCTTATGAATAAATAGCTTTTAATTCTGTTTTTGTAGTGTATTATCTTATGTATGAATAAATAACCTTCAATTAATTTTTTCTAGTACTGTTTCAGTTAATATTATCAGATTAGCTGCATCCCGAAGTGAGCACAATAAGAGGAGTGCGCTTTAATCTGTTCTTGAATAATATAAAAATCAAATGATTCAAATGAAAAACTTCTCGGATGAAAGCAGGACCTGAGAACTCATGATGCAAGATATGCGAGAACTCGAGTCAGTCACCGAGAAGTGAAAACTACTATAAAATGACTCGACTGACAATTCAAATTGTTATTCCTATGTTCAGCTGGCAATTTCTTTTCATCTACTGCTACTGGTTCTTGCAATGGGTGTCGCTCACCCATTCATTGAACCACAAACCAATAGGAGTTAGTTTCATGCAGCAAAATATGTATTAGCTATCTTCATTGACATTGAAGGTGCATTCGACAATGTCTAGTGGCCACACGCCCTAGAGAGGCTACGACACATAAATTGTCCAGAAAACATCTACGCTGTCTTAAGTGACTACTTTCGAGCCAGACAAATTACACTACGCGACCGCCTTCATTCTCATACGAAAGCCGTAACTAAAGGGTGCCCCCAGGGCTCAGTACTGGGACCCAAGTTATGGAATCTGGTATTTGACGAGGGACTAAGACTAATAGACTTAACTGACGATGCCGAAGTGATTGCCTATGCTGACGATGCTGCCCTGATTATAGAAGGCAAGTCCAGAGCAATACTCAAGGAGAAGTCTATCAGAGCACTCGATATCCTGAACTCTTGGTCAGATAAAGCAAAATTAACCATCTCAAGGACTAAAACAAACAGTATGCTACTTAAGGGAAAACTTAACACTCATCCGCCTAGAGTCAGGCTCGACAACACAAACATAAAATACGTCCGTGAAATCCGATATCTGGGCATCACCCTCCAAGAAGGAAACAAGATCACAGCTCATGTTCAGAACATCTCCAACACTGCCAATAACCTAACCCAAGCCCTGGCCAGACTCTCTGGCCAGCAATGGGGTTACACGTTCACCAACTACCATACAGTATACTCCTCCATATTCGCGCCAATAATCTCTTATGCCGCTAGCAACTGGGCACCCAGGCTCAATGTCCACCATATCCGGAAACTCAAATCCTCACAAAGACAAGCACTTCTACGCGCTACTCAAGCTTACAACACGATCTCCAATGACGCACTTCATGTCATCTCAGGAGTTCTCCCGGTTGACCTCCTCCTCCAAGAACGTTCACACAGATTTAGAATACGCAGACGGCTCCCTGTTCACACAGGTAATCTCCACCTGGACATAGAACAATATGACACCAACGACAAAGATCATTTGTACACCTTATTGCACGACGAAATTGTTAACATATGGCAACAAAGATGGACCGAATCCCCAAATGGGAAGATCACGAGGGACTTCTTCCCTAGTGTCTCCGCACGTCTAAAAATGCCATGGATCAAACCTGACCATTATGTCACTCAAATTTTAAGTGGACACGGAAACTTCGCTGCAAACCTCATTAGGTTCAATCTTGCAGAGGACGACCTTTGCGCCTGCGAAGATAGCGAACAAGACACAATGTATCACATGCTATATACCTGTCCGCGCTACATAGAACCCAGACTCCTTCTTCATGAAGCAGCTAGAGCCGTAGACGAAGTCTGGGCTCCTGACCTACAGTTCTGGACTCGTAAACACACCTTCACAGCTCTCAAAATTTTCGCCAAACAAGCACTCCTGGAAAAACAAGAAAACTAAACCTGCACTGGTGGAGGGATACCCTAATGGGTAACCTATCACCCCAGCCCGAGCAAGGTTTTTGAGGGGTTTCCCTTGCTCATCGGCAAATGCCGAGCTGGTTAAAATCCTCTCACACATATTAACACTCAGCTCACACCTCTTAGCACATCACAAACGAAGGACATAAAACACTCCAAGCATAAAAGCAGGATAACTGCAACAATCACTAAACACAGTTACACAGCCCAAATACCACCAACATCCCATCCGGATGAAGCACCAAGGGCACTCACAGGAACAAAACAGCACAAATGGTTACCAAAATTTGGTTTGACCCGAGGTTCTGGCTTCATTGCTTGGTACTCGGGGGGGCAAGGGAGGGCACACACAAAAAAAAAAACAAACAAACAAACAAACAAACAAACAAAAAAAACAAAAAAAAAAGTTTCATGCAGCATTGCCAGATATTGCATTAATCTCATTGTACTACTAGTGTTCATAGAGTAGAGATTCATAAGATAAGCTTGCTGTGTCATCTGCCCTCAGATCTTATGTTAAGAATTGGCAATATGGCAACACTGAACTGCCCTGTGTGCATGATAGTTGTGCATTCATATATATGATTTTTTTGCCTGCAAAACTACGAAGTTAACTGAAGTAGTGATACAACTGCATGATTTTTTGAAAACTTGTGTTCACTTCATACTCCTCCTAGCATTAAATTATCAAATGATTTCTAATATTTTAAAATGATTCTTGATATCTTGAGAAATTTCAAGAACCAAATAATTCTGATTTTTTCATTTGAGAACTCCCATTATCACTAACATATAAATATTAGAGCTGTCAATCAATTAGAAATTTCGATCGGTTAACCTTTTAATCAATTAGCCAGTCAATTAATGAAATTTTAATCAAGTTCACACAGTATAAGTAGGGATAGGAATTTTTCGCGATCGCGAATTTAACGATTTTTATTAAGAACTGTATTAGGAATGATAACTAGCTTCAACACACACAACAGTACCCTGAAAAATGCTTTTTGAACTCGCGAATTGATGCGAATTTCGCATGAAAGTGCGAATTTTGCATGAAAATGCGATTTTGGCGCGAATTTTTACTTTGAAATGCTATTTTGGCGCGAATTTTTACTTTAAAATGCGATTTTGGCACAAATTTTTACTTTTTTACGATAAAGAGGCCGAAAATGAAAATTATTGAAAACTTGCTGAACGCTAAAGTACCGTATTTATCTTAATATAAGCCGCACTTTTTTCCTAGATTAAGCCCAGCAAAATGAGCCTGCGGCTTATAATCGCGTACAAGTGTTTTTAGGCAGTAATTGTAAAATTGAGCACAATATAGCCGGTTGATCCATCGTAGCTGGTTCCCCTCCTCCAAGCACCACCATCTATCGATTATCTCGAATCTCCAGGACAATCGATATATTAATCGATTTAACATCGAAAACGTATCGATTTTAATCGAAGCATCGTAAAAATGCGTATCAAGTGATGTTTTGCGTATTTTGGGCATTTTTGATAGCGGTATTACAGAATATGCATGTATTATGAGCTGTTCAGAAGTAAAAAAATGCCGTAACGTATGGGAATGTGAATAAAGGCAATTTTGAACTGATGGTAACTGAAAGTGCAGTTATGAAGAATAGAAAAATCGCGCGAAATTCAACACTGAAAGTCATATGAAGTGTAAAGTACTGATTTCTGTTTTCTTTTTCGTCAGTTTTATTTATTATCTATATATATAAAAATGAATGTATGTGTGTGTGTGTGTGTCCTTTATGCATTACTACACCATTCATCCGATCGCCATAACTCTTTGGGAAGTTGTTGGGTACATTCCCGGGAAGGTTTCTGTCATACTACATTTTTCATTTTAGCCTTCGTTCGCGAGTTATGAGTGAAAAACGGCAAGAAAACGTGCATTTTTTACGCTTTCGAAGCATCGGTTTTCAGTTATTCATTTCAGTTGTCACATCAATTGCAGAAGGCTTTGTCTATTTTTGTCATACCTTGGAGATAATATCGTCGCGATCGCTATGGAAGGCAATGGATATCTCATGTTATTATAAAAGCTAGAGATGTCAATAAGGTAATGTTAAACATATTTTATTTGACATGGAATATAGTTTACAGAAAATTCCGGGGAAGTTGCTTAGTTCGGGGCCCTGGCTACAACGTTTTTATATGTAATCGTAATTAAAATATCTTATGTAGGGTCGTTAAATCTGCCTGAAATGTAACGGAATTATAAGTCTGGACAAATGAATATAGAAATCACAGCCTCAGTAGGCTTATTCCATTCTTCACCTATATAAATAAAAACTAATGTATTATGTCTGTCTGTCAAATACATTTACGCTCTTTTTTTTTATCGTGAGTTTAATCGATTTCAATTCTCATAATCTTTCGAATACTGCATTTTTCCATTTATTTTCTAATCGTGAAATTCACTTCAAAGCCGGATTTATAGCTGTTTCATTAATTAGGCCTATCAATCGTTTAGTTTACACCTATGAATGTTTCGCGTGCAAAGTGTTAATAAATATAATATTTTAATTATTTTGCTCTTAATTGTTAATCTTTCGATTAATTATCTTGGGAGAAGCCGTTGGGATCTGCTATAAGCTATAATAAGCTATAGCCTATCTAGCGTTTTCTGAGGGAATAGTTTGTGTGTGATAAGTCGTTCTTCCCCATTTCAAATTCTTAATACCTATTTAAAGACCTTAAAGACCTAGAGTTTGAAAATCGAAAGTCCTTCATAAGTTATTTTCGCATTTACAAAATACAAAACCCGAGCGACGCCGGGCCTTTTAAGCTAGTATTAAATAAAATTAGAATATCATAACTTAAGTCTGCTGATACTTTCTTTTTCTTATTTCAGGCCTATTTCGGCTAAGAAATGTGTTACTTTAATATTATGAATATGAGGCAATTTATTTTTTCACTTTGGGGTTAATTTAATTATTTTCCCTTTTCTTTATTGCTAAAAAGGCAGGTGTGGCTTAAATTCAGGATAGATATGGTACCTTCATATTGTGTTTTTACAACCTCTTTGGACTTTTACCGCAAGACGTCACGATCGACCTTCAGTATGAATAATAACTTTGTATTGTATTTTTACAAGCTCTGTTGATTATTAGGATTAGTATTAGTATGACGTATTTAGTTCTCTTTAGAGTTTGGCATCGTTTTGGTTTTGTTTTATGATAAGACCTCACGTGATTGTCGTGATTGTTGCTGTGAAAATTGTCGAATAGTAAATTAATAAGGCCTCAAGATGCTAAATAAACTAAACACAAAGGATAGGGCTTTCCATTTTCAGAAAGATTAATTTTATTCCATTGAGCACATAAAAAGTATGTTTTCCCGTGAATCTGCTTTAGTTTCGAAAGTACCGAAAAGTTCAATTGAACCCACCGAATTTCACATTTCAAAGTACCGCTTTCTTCGGTTTGAAAACACCGAAAAATTCCTATCTCTAAGTATAAGTTGGAGTTATACAAACATCATTATACATTTACATAACTGAATATGTTATAAAGAAAGAATTTTTTATATTTTTTTTATTTTCAATTTTGAATGTATTGGTGGCATGCAAGTAATAAAAATATATTTTCAATATTGTGGAAGATGTTTGGGACTAATAAAAAAGATTTTGGTATAGGAAATGTTTATTAAAAAAGATTGACTTCTGAATATCAACCACACACAAACTGGTGTTTTACTTGGAATTTCCTTAAAGTACCTTTCCCACCCTTACTCACTATGCTGCCTGACTGTGTTTTGGGGTCCACAAATAAACTACAATTGCCCATCCGATATTTTCTTTTGAATAGTTTGTAAAAACAATGATCATTATAAAGCTCTTTTCAAAAGGAAGCAATTTCTGAAAGCAAGACATGAACATCTGCTTACTTTAATGACCTGTCAAGCATATAATAGTTGAGGTTAGCACACCAAATGACAAAATAATAATATTAATACAATACATATGGCTTGTGCCATGCAAACCGTTATTTCCTTCACCACACTACAATTTTAATCGTTAGAGTAATTGACTAAAGCACATTGATCGGTTTTTAAATTAACCTGTTAATCAGTTCCATTAATTGATTAAATCGACAGCTTTAATAAATATAAATATATATTTTACTTACATGTAAGTCCCAGACTCTGACTTGCCCTCCAAGGCATCCTGAAGCTAAGATTTGGTTTGAAGAAGGATGGAAAGCAATGCACCATGGTGTGCGTGGATGACCAGAGAGTGTGTTTACATTTTTCCCAGAGTTGAGGTCTGTCACATACACGTTATGGTTTCCGTGAGTTGAAGCCACTTTAGTCCTAGCAAACATAAGAATCACGAAGTTAGTTACATTGGTAAGACTCGTCTTGCAAGGAGGATAAAACATTCACAAGAAAGTGACAGAGGATTCATGTGTCTTGAGGCTTCACCCATCACCTGAGAAAAGCGAGCGTAGGAAAAGATCTGTATTATCTAGAAAAAACGAAGGACACCTAGTTTCACTGACAGGGGTTAAGAATTAACCTCGGGTTACACATTCTAAACTCTCAACAAGAGTTAGTTTTAATACAGGCATAATGAATAGAGGGAGAAAGTGTGATGACTCAGCCGCTCAGGAAATGGTGGGTATAGGGAGAGCGGAGGTCCACCGAAACACTGGCAGCACCTTCGTTTGCGTTTAAACTTCTGAATGCTGCATCATGATATAGTTTCGCATCTTATGATTAAACTCGCAATCTTTAATTCACCCTTGGTCCTATTTCTGTGAGATTTCTGCAGAAATAATCTACACACAACAGTCCTTCTGATGGTTAAAACAGAGACTTAAAAATGCAGACAAAAATGTTTTTATTTCATTATATAAACATTACAATTACAGAAAATTCATGGAGGGTGAAACGGAATTTGACTATGCGACAATTTTTTTAATTTTTGTGTCCCGTAAAAACTTCAAGCGAGAAAGTTATAGTGAAATATTTGAATTTTATTTTAAATTAAGTACCACCTTTATATCTCGAATGGTTTACGAGTAATTGAGTGGTAATTATTCCCAGGGTTGTTATGAAAAAGCCGGCCTGGTTTTAACCGGTTTTATCCACTAGAAAAAAGCCAGGCATTTTCTCCAGCTAAAATCAAATTGAATAAAAATAATTGAAGTTCCTATAATGTTTTTATTTCCAAACACCCAAAAATTTAAAAGTTACAGGCTCAGAACCTGTAGTAGGCCTACTTAGGCCTACTGAGTGCAAATGCAGAGGTACCAGTTTTATCCACTTGAAAAAAGCCAGGCATTTTATCCAGCTAAAATCAAATTGAATAAAAATAATTGAAGTTCCTTTCATGTTTTTATTTCCAAACATCACAAATTTAAAAGTTACAAGCTCAGAACCTGTAGTAGGCCTACTTAGGCCTACTGAGTGCAAATGCAGAGCTACCAGTTTTATCCACTTGAAAAATGCCAGGCATTTTATCTGGATAAAATCAAATTGAGTAAAAATAATTTAAGTTTCTTTCATGTTCTTATTTCCAAACATCACAAATTGAAAAGTTACAAGCTCAGAAACCTGAAATTGTATTTAGGCCTAGTGTAATTTAATACAGTGAGTCCCACGCAAGAGTTGGCCAATGACATGGTTTCTGCGTTGTGGCGGGCACAGCAAATAAAGCCGCGATCGGTGTAATGATTCAGGTTCTCACATTTACAGTTAAAATTACAATGAAAATAACCATGTACCTAATCACAAGAGATGTTGAAAATGTTCTCCTCTTGCATCCACACAATACTGGCACCATTTTAGGAAATTTTCTTTTACGCTAATAAATTCAGCTTCCGAAATAATAGAGTTAATTTTTCTTGTGATATTGTCTTCAAGTATGTATGGGAAATTGACCTATATACGTTATTTTTGAAGTTTCCCCATAAATAATAGTCACATGCTGTTAGAAGAACTTAAAGACAATATCACAAGAGAAATTAACTCTGTCTCGGAAGCTGAAATTATGTGTGTGAAAGAAAATTTCCTAAAAAGGTGCCAGTATTGTGTGGATGCAAGAGAAGAACATTTCCAACAGCTCTTGTGATGAGGTACGTGGTTATTTTCATTGTAATTTTAACTGTAAATGTGAGAACCTGAATCATTACACCGATCGCGGCTTTATTTGCATAGATATTTCACCTGATCGCTCGGGAGTTAAAACTGTGCCCGCCGCGTCGCAGAATCCCACGTCATTTTATTCCGGGCGCTACAGCTGTTTGAATGATATGGGACGATCATGAAATGTCGAGGGTGAAGCAAATTTGAATATGCGACAATTTTTTTTTTATTTTGTGTGTCCAGAAAGAGATTCAAGCATGTAAGTTTTAGTGAAATATTTGAATCTTTTTTTTAATCGAGTACCACCTTTATATCTATAATGGTTTAGGAGTAACAGTAATTACTCCAGGTGCTAAAGCTATCAGAATGGTATTGAGGTATTAGCAAGCATCTTTTCCATAACTTACCAGCAATAACGTAAACATCTTTAAATGATTTATTCGTGGACTCAATAATAATAATATATTAACTGACCACTTGTACTCGTACTGCAAGATTGACCCGCTGGGGAAAAGGAATGAATCGAGCTTTTTTCTAACTTCATAAATCCGCTCTACTTTTATTTATACATTTGTTGGATTATTTATTATGTTTTCTGTTCATTTGTGTTAGTAATTTTTATGTCTAATTAGCATAGCAAATACCTTATTAGTTTAATATCTTATTACGATTTTTTCATATTATAATTTAACAACATAAAACCGTACACCAGTTAAATGTGCGGCGAATTGCCGAGAGTTTAAGAGCATAATAGCCGGCTATAGTTAAGGCAAGAAGATTTTATTTTTAATGAAAAATCATGAAAAATGCTTTTAAATATTGTGCGATATATGTAGAATGCATTGCAAAACAATTTTTGCGTATGTGTGTCTTTATCGGATGTTGAGATGCCAATTATAAAGATCCTGCGCTCTATTTTTGTAGTGCTTCTTATAAAATTTTCCATGCCCTGCAATTCACAAACCATCCCTTAGTTTATGTTATCTCTGTCGCATAATGTCTACACAGATCTACACTTTTGACCTATTTTACCTACATAACTTACCCCATACAGCCAGGAGAAAATTAATATTAATATAGATAATATTACTATTAATACAATACAGTATTAGTACAAATTAATACTCTGTAATATTCTACACAATGTAATATTAATATTAATACATTAAAAATATCCCTAATTATTCGTTGTTATTTCTACACAAATGTAAGTTCTTTTAAAAAAATTCATCAAATTATACTAACATATCCTCTACCCTATTTTCTAGGCAACAAAATATTAGATCAAATCATTCCTTAGCTGTTTTATACCTATATTATATAATTGTTGATTGCTTGTGAACATCTTCGATTTTGGAAAGATGTGGAACGAAATGTTACGGTCAAGCTTCTTGCAGTCTGAGAAGTTACTGTTACACAAGGCCATGTTTATTTATGGAGATGATATCTCCCAAGACGTGTAAAGTAGCCCGAAAATGGTCAAAGTCTCTTAACAATTCATTTTAGATAAGATGAGTAATTTTGAAATAGATTAATGCATTATTTTGTTTAAGAGTGTTTGCAATGTTTCCTATACCGCCCGTAGTAACCTTGCTTCCACGAATCTCAAACAGAGTAACTGCTATCTAGCGGCGGAACCAGTGAACTACCTCAGTCATTACACTTTCTCCTCTATTCATTATGATACAGGCTTATGCCTGGGGTTAAGTTAACCCCTACTTTCCTTGGGTTAAAAAGCCTGATTAATAAACTCCATACTGTTTGTGGTGAATGAGTACAATGTAGTAAATAATGTCCACCCTTAAACGACAAAGTTAGCAAATCGCAGAAATTTTATCTGATACAAGGTTCCACTTATAATTATTGTTGCTAAAGATTTAGGTTATTATCTTAGAGTGAAAATATGAAAGAGAAATCATCCATAGGCTTTAGACTGTATTAAAACTTCTGCTGAGACTGCAAATCAACCATTCCATGAAAAGAGAGCCTATTTTTTGCAAATCAGCCATTCCATGAAAAGAGAGCCTATTTTATCATAGTTATATTTTTAAGCAAGGTAGACATGCTGTATATCAAATGAAAGCTAAAAGCTTATATTTTTAAATGCCAATACTCATTTTTTTATGATCTGCAAGTAACATTTTGTTACTGATTGTTAAATTTGAAAATAATGAAAGCAACCAATTTCTTGAAAAAGTAACAGTTTATATTTAAGCCTTATTATTGACAGCCTGAAGAATCAGCTGATTTTCTCTCTCCTAAAGTGGTTGTTCAGTATATTACTAGTCTTATGAAGTATTATTATGTATTATCCAGAAATAATTATAAATTTTAATACTCATATTTATATCATACTTTGCACTTGTCTGAACAATAACAATAATTGTGAAAAAGTTTATTTTATATGTTAAAAATAATTTGTATAATAGAAGGCCTAATATTTAATATTTTCTAACAAGAAGGGTTATGTAACTCATATCACTTACTAAAATTTTAGCACATTAATTTATTTCCATTTAATGAGAGTTAGGGTCCAGACACCAAAAATGAGGACAAATACCCAGTGGTGACCCTAGTTTTAAATAGACCTTTAATTTGAACAATTTATAGGTCAAAGATGATCTTAAAAGACAGAATTGCAGCATTTTGTGATAGACTGGATTTTGGAACAAATGTTACAGTGAAAGAACTGGTTTCAAAAACAATTATCAACTCCATTATCAAGCGCTAAAAGACATGTAGGCAGTCATCCTATTTTTAAAGGAAACAAAATTGAAGTGGAAATGGAAGAACTTGTATAATGTATTACAGATCAATTTTGCTGAAAATTACTCGCTCATTGCACAGGATGAATTAATTCAGTCAGCTCATTGGGCCCATCAAAAAGCAACACTGTTCACAGCTGTTGCCTAGCTCGTCTACTTACAGTGTGATTTAAACAACCTGCGACTTGTGATAGTTAATGAAGGGGTAAATTTTCATGGCAATATTGAACCTAAAGCTGATGTCCCCCGATCCAATTTTTTGTCCAAATGTCTGCAAACCGTCAGATTGGATCGTGTGACATGGCCGACTGTCATTGCACACAATTTCATCCTATATTTTCAATACAATTATTTTGCATGCAACGGAATAGAAACGTTTCTATTTTTCCATCCAAAAGTATGAAATCAACCAATGAGCGTCATTCTATCCCCGCGTGACGTGCATGACGTAGAAACATGGCTTCTTCCTCCGTACAGCTGATTCTCTCCGTTGCCAGCGCTCGCTCGACCAGCGAACATAACCAAAAAGATAAAATATTATAACATTAAAATCAAGAAGATTAACGGATGCTAAGACTTTGAATTTAACAATATTAACAACAATTATTATTACAACCGGCATAAAAGCTGAGGTGCTCTGGAAATTATGATAAAAATTCCGTAAAAAATGTTACTTGTGTCAAGACCATCTACACAGATGGTCGTGCGTACATATCGACCGCCATGTCGATTGTAGTAGACATCGATTTTCGTTTCGGGAGAACAGCTGGCGCTGGATATTGGACCAAAACGCACTCTCGTGTGCACAGTCAGAAATAATTGTATAGAAATGCTACTTGATACAAAATTTTCAACCAACAAATTGGATCGTGGGACATCGGCTTAAGCGAGAGTTTTGCTATTTGGAAGGTTACTAAACAGCTGACAAAACCTCTAATGCAAGAAATACCACGTAATACAACGCAACTCTCTCAATTCTTCGCTTCGAGTGAAATGTCTTAAGTCGCAGGTTGTTTAAATCAGACTGTAGATGAGATCACAAATTGTGTGATAGTGAATTAACATATGGATCATGGAAAACTGTAATGTGTTAATGCATTCCAAGAGATCCCAAAAGACAGTAAGTCCAGGATATGGAACAAGTCAAAGTTAGTCAAGTGGAGAATACCAATAATACAATCAAAATGTTAACAAAAAATAAGAAAATTCATGTAAATGCATAAAAACTCAATGTTCAGATAGGAACTCCTTTACTGAGTAATAGTTATGCAATAAAAATATCTTTTCGGCTGTAATTTGCTGTCTGGACAATCCTGAAGACAATAATATGAGAACTGAAAGCAGAATTTACTAATGTAGGCTTACTAACGTAGTTAAGAAAGTATTTTCTAATGGTTCAGCAACACAATTTAAAAAAAAAAAAGTTTTACCTTCTTCAATCTCCTATTCTTCGGAAACAAGTTTTCTCTACACACTGAATGGAATATTTAGTCACCATTCCATGGGAAAGTGGCAGTGGACGGAGTTGGAAGATGAAGCACAATGTTTGGATTCCAGCAAAGAGCCAGAAATATTCTGTGAATACACCTGGGCAGTTTTATTATGTGCAAAAGAGTAATGTCAGCAGTAAGAATACTATGGGTGCCAGCATGTGAAGTCAAAACCAGGAAAAAGGTAGTCTGATATTCTTTGTATCCCCAACCTACAGAGCCCCGATTATTTTCAGGTTACGACAACCAGAAGTAAATTACCAGTCGGTCAGACAAGTTCAGGTGCATCAAGACTAATTATCACCCTTCCTTAATCGTCAGAGTGAATTAAAAGACCTCCTTGAATTAAATTTTATGTTGTTGTCATTGTCAAGCTGAAAGGTGGAAAGAAGTTATCCCCTGAAAAAACATACCGGTACTATGCTGAGGTAGGCCTACTTAATATTATCAGTGATGATTATAGACTCAACTATATGCATTCCAATGGTAATTTGACATGGATATGGCCTCAAAAAAAGGGCATTTCTGTAGAACAGGCTTCAGTCATTGTGTTGTCAAACCACCTATTGCCACTAATAATAGTGGATAGTTTGTTTTTAATTAGACATAATGAGACATACTCATAAGTATTCACCATTTCTTTGTGAAATGGTTTAAAATTACATTAAATTACTTATTTTGACTAGTTCAGTGTTTCTAGATTTTGCAAAACATGTGTAAATTTTCTAGTCTCTTAATTTGTTAAGTAATTCTAACGTGTGATTTTACACACTGTAACATATTTTGAAAATCGGTACAACTCTACACAAAAATGAAAATAAAATCCCATATAACTCAACAAAATAAAATCCATTGTGCAACCAAGATATGGAAAACATTACTTGAACCAAATACAATACCTAACAGTCCCTGATCAACCGCAGTTGCGTCATTCCGTTTTGAGACTGGTCATGATTGCCTGGCAGCACATCTACATAGAATTAAGCTACTGGACTCTCCACACTGCATAGTATGCAAGAACGCAAATACAGTAATGAACAAGGATCACTTGATGGTCTGCGCAGACCTTCAGAAGATAGGTGGGACACCATTCCAGATCGCTGAATATTATTGGGAAGCCCGCAAGCGAATGATGGCAAATCAAGAGCTCCAGAGCATTTGAATACTACTACTACTACATATTTTGAAAATTTATTGTGCATTTATTATTGAAAATTTGAGGTTGATCAATAGTGCATCATTTTCCTTCAACATTTATAAAGAAGGAAAAAAATATGATTTACTGTAAAGTTGTGGCAACTCAGAGATTTGCATGTCTATACAAAAATGACATTGGTAACTTCTGTGTGAGTCTGAACCGTAACAGGGTACTGTTTATCAATTTATTGAACGATTATTGTTGACATGGGATTAAAATTATATATCAGGGGTGAAGTAACTGTTTAAAGGCAATTCATACATATACAGTATAAGTATTTACCTTAGGCACATAGGCAAGATATGTGGAAGAAAATTTACTAGTAGGAGAATTAATATTCATTTGGCACAATGTCACAGCTCTTCACAAGAGTCCCTTATGCATTATGATAATGGCCTAAGTCATAGAGATACAGATGATAACAGCAATACTTCCCTTTTATTATCTCCTCAGAATGAAATTATTGAAGATTATGAAGTTTCACATTATTTACTAAATAGGGAATCAACTTGCACATATCCAGGAGTCACAGTCAATATTCCCAAGATTATGTTAATATCAAATGCCCCAACAAATGATCTGAATACTAATTCTACCACTGGTACAGAAACTGTAAAGAACAAATTCACCAATATCAGTGAAACCCAATGTCCACATAGTGGAAAATATTACGCAAGCCACAGAGCCATATAAGCCAGTATCATTCTGAAGTGCACAGAGGCCTTTTGGACGAAAGACAGGTTCATTTAAATCAAACCCCTTGGAATAACACATCTACAACAGATATTAGTAGTAACAGCAATGAAGCAGCGGTTACATCTGGAGAGGGCAACACCCATTAAATCTAATGGCTCCCTTCAAAAAGGAGCTACATACATAGCGTTTACACTTCAAGAATTGCCAGAATGAAAATGAATTTTATAATGTAACATCGAAGTTTGCAGAGTTCCTTGCAAGTTCAATTGGACTGCTGCCAATCCCAGAACCTCCAGCCAGTAAATCTTACTTTATGCAGAAAAATAACAAAAGAACACACAAAGGAAATATTCCCAACATTCGAATCCCTGGAGAGACACAGTGCAGGACAGGGAAAAAATACGAAAGAAATATCTCTATCAGCTTACACCATACAATTATTTTAACAAAGGCGTAAAGCAATTAGATCAGTTGCAGAGATAGATAAACCACAATATATGAAGCGAAGGTAAGTTATATGAAGAATTTTCTTCACTCTTCTCAGTACCAAATTACTGCCATAGGCCTCAATACCAATCAGAGCTCAATGAAGCAGAAAGAATAGAACTTGACGATACTTGTTTGACTACAGTGTCGAAAGACAAAATCATCAGATTCATGACTTCTATGGCAATTGATACTGCCCCGGACCTGACCATATCTTAATGAGAATTCTTCAAAATAACACAACAGCTGAAAATATGGCTCTCATAGCTACAAGAATGCTTGATACAGGAGAAATACCATTGTGTCTTCAACAAGCTAGGACAATACTGATATATAAAAAAGGAGATAAGAGTAATATAAAAAACTATAGACCCATAACCATATGTTCCGTAATTAGAAGGGTCATCGAAAGAGTTCTCAATCGCCACCTCAAACAATTTGTCCACTTCAATGAACACCAGAGAGATTTCACAAAATCACCTGGGACTTTTTTTTAACACTTCTCTACTTCAATCTGTTCTTACGACATCTAAATTACAGAATGAAAATGCTATCATAGTCTTTCTTGATATTCAGAAAGCTTTTGACAGTATTAGACACCTACACTAAGGCCCGTTCTTACTATGTCCAGTTAAGTAGGAGTAAATGTTAACTGGTAGTTTATTTTACAGTCGGAGTAAAGTTCCAGTAAACGCTTCTTTGATCTTATCATCTCCTAGTTAAAATTTACTCCCGGTTAACGCAATCAGACAAAAGTCAAAGCAGTTGGTACGAGCGTTTCTCAGTTGTTTGCAGCAGTTTTTCATCTGTTATCATTGTTTCATGTGATTTTGCAATGGATAATGAGGTTATGGCTGATATAAAAAAATAAAGAGACACAGCAATTTCTTTTCAAGTGAAGAATAATTGTTTCTGAATGGTATTGACGAAAAGCATCATATAATTCAAACTAAATAAACACACAGTAAGGTGTGGCCATAAGAGCAAAGTTCAAAAAGACATATCAGAGAAACCTATTGTGAAATATATAACTTCCTCTGAATTAATTTTAGACGGGCAGTAGTGTGCAATCAGTTGTCTTAGCCTAAAAAGGTCGCATAATTTGTGAGGCAAGACCTAAAATCTAATAAGTTTGTGTATGAAATGTGTAGCTAATAACTAGAGGATATATTACGAGATGTTTTCAAATGAAATTATTAGCTCTTAGCATAAAATATTAAAATACATTACATATAGGCCTATGTATTTTATATATTACGGTTATTATACAATTCCTGTTAAATTCTAAAAGTTGTTAAGCTGGTTTCTAAAAAATAAAGAAAAATAATATCTTCCTCAAGTAATTTGGCTGTAAAAATGAAAAGAAAGTTACCATGTTTCTAACCCCATCCCCAAAGGATGCAAAACCCAAATATAATCTAATGTACGGGTAGAGGAAGTAAACAGTAAAATAATTGGTTGTCTAAACCTTCATAATAGTTTGATCTAGTTTTCAATATATTTTTATCTTTTTTTACATATACTAGGCATTATTCATCACCACTGACATTACGAAAGCAGCTAAATAATTTCATCTCTCCATTTTAATTCAGTTCGCGAGAAGTATAACCTCAAAAAATCCTCCGGTTAGGAGTTTACTTGTACATTTTCCTACAGTAAAGATTACTGCCAGTTAAGAGATTTTTACCAACAGTTAACACCTAACCAGATATTAAAAGTAGCCGTAAATATTTTACTGGAGGTGGTAATAATGGGCCTTAAACAAGCTAGAATCTTCACCAATTCCAAGGAAATTAGCAAGCCTAATTTTAAACATTTAGGCTAATAATGAAACGAAAATTGAAGTCAATCACAAGAAGATAAAACCAATCAAAATAAGGAAGGGTGTCATGCAGGGATCTCCATTATCACCTGCCCTTTACAACTTGGCCACAGATCACATTTTAAATGAACTTACAGAAGAAGTGATTGCCAAAGAATATGGTTTTAATCTAGTTCCCGGATTACAACCCCTCACCATTCTCATATTTGCAGAGGACACTGCTATTAACAAACGGGAAACTACAGAGTGGCTACCTCAGTTCTGATGATATTAAAATTACTTGCTTGTCATCTCAGATGAATACATATTCAACCAACAAGAAATAATACAAAACCTTCGAATAAAACTTGATCTGTTAACATCCTCGCCACTTTTACACCCTAAACACAAGTTATGGCTGGGCCATTTAAGCTAGTATGTTATAAAATTATGATTAAAGAAACCATAGTCAAACCATATACAGAAACTAATACTTACCCATCAGGACTGAAAACCATAAGGAATGTAGAACGAGAAACATCTGGCAGTTCACATGGCTGAAACAAGAAGCAACTCAATCATTATATTCATTTTTGCTCTAAAACAAACAAATGATAAGGCACACACCTAAAAGAAGACTTACCAATTCTGCATGACTCTTGACAACTAATCTGTCCTCAGCAGCAATTTGAAATTCTGAAGATACACTATTTTGCTTCCGCTTACAACCTAACTCACGGAACAAGAGACCCCTTGGCACACTTTTGTTTGTTGTTGGCAATGATGAATCTATAGTTGATTTTTTCAGATCTGGTGGTCCCTTATTGTTTCTTCCATCCATGAGTCTATCCTTAAAAAATTAAAAAAATAAATCCAATTATTAAACTTAAAAAATTAAAATTTAATGAACAGTTTAATAATAAGTAACTGGAATGAAGGAAAAATAAACAAAATCAGGTTTAAATATTAAAAAGTATAGACCTAAGTCTATAGAAATATAACCATAAATATTTGCACATCTGTTACTATACTCTTCAAGCAAATAAAATATATATCAGCCTGGTGGAGCAGTCAATGCGGCATTGGCTTTCTGTTCCCAGCCAGGCTAATGACATTTATATGTGTGTAAATGCAACAATTCCACATCTCTCGATTACAGGCATGTAAAAGAATTCCTGCCACATACTGATGGTGGTTGCAGGCCTCAGTAGCAACAACCATCATTTAAAAACCATAAAAACTAGTGATGGGAGCAATCAAATAATAAACTGATTATTTGATTCTTGTAAGTACTCGAGTTATTGAGAATCACATACAAAGTATTCAAATGATTGCTCGAATAATCACAGCTTGAGAACGTGAGATGTGGAAAGGCATACAAGTGTACAAATTTGAATAATTGCTTGGATGATCACAGCTACAAGAACTCGAGAAGCGAGAAGATGTACGAGTGCACAAAGTATTTGAATGATTGCTTGGATGATCATAGTTGCGAGAACTAAAAAAGTGAGAAATCATACAAGTGCACAAGTATTAAAATAATTGCTCGGATGATTGCAGCTGAGCCAATCCATGTGAAAGTGGACAAAGATGGTTACATCTTTTTTTTACGTGACATAGACATGTTATATATCAAAGTAAAGGTAAAAGACTGTAGAATTTGAAAATAGATTCACAATTCTATTAAATTAAAGGTATCTATATAATAACAACTGCTGAAATGTGTATTTTTTTCGTTGACTGAAATTTATAATTTAACATGTTGGCTAGTACTGCATTATACTCATGGAATCAGTAGATTTGCTGCCATTTTTAATTTCACCCACAAAAGCACAAATAAGTGAAGATTTTGTCATCATAAAACAAATTTTTAAGATCAGTTTAAGTGAAGATATTCATCAAATCAATTTTCAAGGTACCCTTGTCACACCCGTCACAAAAAACATGTAATAGTTTGGGTAGAAAGCCAAGTAATCATTGTATAAAATGGAAACTTGGTAAAAGTTAAGATATTTCAATACAGAAGACACACCTAAAATATAATTTTGAAATGCCTACTATTTTGGGTTAATTTTGATGTGACGGGTGTGACACATGTTGTGTGACGGGTGTGACATATGTTGTGTGACAGGTGTGACATTTATGTAAAATGCCTTTTGCAGCTTTTGTATAGTGATTATTTCATGCAGATGTTGAATAAATCATATGTTTGCATTAATACTATCTTTAAAATGGCTCTTGGACTTCCGTGGTAGAGAACAGAACTTCTTTGCAAGACGAAGAAACTACGATCTACCAGCTTTGGCTATGGATGACATAGGTGACCACTGGAAATGTCACAAATGTTTTAATGTTGGTAAAGAAGTGAGGTAAAGATCTAGTGATCCCCTATAGAGGCCATGAAGGCTTTTAGGGTTCAAACGTTCAACCTTCAACATTTTTAGACTTTTAGCACATGAAGGTGGTAAGGTTGTCAGTCTTATGCACTTGCTGCCTTTACCCCAAAATTGCTTCTGGTACCCATTTCTGTTAGAGGATGAGTTGACCTCAGGGCCATAGAGCCAGCAGAAGGATTAGGCCAATTGAAAAATCTCAAAAACCTCATCAGGAATTGAACCTGTGCCCTTCCGGTTTGTAGCACAGTGCCTCAACCAGCAGCATGACATATTAGGCCTACCCCAATAAACTAAGTGAGAAGTGATAGCCTAATTAATTCTGTGCCTGATTTCTGTACTGGTAACTGTGTATCTTAGAACTGCTAAGAAATTCAGACAGACAATACCTCTAACAGCCGATGAAATGAGTAGGCCCACATGGAAACAAATGAAGGAGAACAGATAGAAAAACAATCAGTCAATCTAAATATAGCTACACAATATTATTTTTGTATGAGAGACAACAAAAATGTCCTGGTAACAAGAATAACCAGATCCACATCAATTCAGTAAAAGTTTTTGAAGAGCTCAGGCTTCCAAGTAGTCCAGGATTTTAGAGTAGAGGACAACGAAAACTGCCTAACTAGTACTGGATGAACATTTCACTTCACAACTTTACACAAGCCTGTTAAAAATATGGACAGAGTGGAAAAAAGACTAACAAGGGAATTCTTTTTTATGCTGAGATCATGTGCTGGGATTCCCCAGGATTGGTATATTATCACAAAAAATTTTCATGAAATTCATGCAAAATGGTACAGAGGCAGAAGGTGCAAAGTGTGGTTAGCGTTGCAGATTACAGATCCATCAGCCTGGGTTCGATCCTCTGTACCTCCTCGAATTTTTCTGAGGTAGGGAGGTCTGGTAGGGGTACATTCAGCCTCGTGATTCAAATTGAGGAGCTACTTGATAGAGAAGTAGCGTCTCCGGTCATGAAAACCACCATTAATGGCCGTGGGTGTCGGCATGCTGACCACATTCCCCCCAATCCTACCATCTGCCTATGGTAGATGATGCAGCGGTCGGGTGGTAGGCCAAGTCCCTCCAGGGACGGAATTTAGTTTAGTTTAAGTCTCGGTTATAAGTTGATGTTGTCCCATCTGACATGTCTCATCCGTCACGTCACACCCGTCACACTGATAAAGTAAATTTTCAATAACTATATAAATACTTTTGTAAAATCTAATTATGCATTTCAGTTTGTTTATCAGTCCTCTTACTTGAAAAAATAAAACAAATATAGTGAAGCTAATCAATTCACAGAAATTTCAATTAAACCTACATAAGAAAAAACCTTTGTCCAATTATGGTCACACCCGTCACATGCACAATATATTTTCCAGCTCAAGCATACAGCCTTGAAAAAAACATTAGATCATATTTTGTACTTCCAATGGGTTGGTATGTTAACACAAAAAACTTTGACGACATTCCTGCAATAGGGTTCAGAGGTAGAAAGAAATAAGTGTAATGAAATCTGTCCAAATGTCACACCCGTCACTATGGATTGGCTCAGCTGCGAGAACTCAAGAAGTGAGAAGTATCTGAATGATTGTTTGGATGATCACAGTTGCGAGAACTCAAGAAGTGAGAAAACACACAAGTGCAAAAAATATTTAAATGATTGCTTGGATGATCGCAGCTGCGAGAACTCTAGAAGTGAGAAGACATACAAGTACAAAAGCTCTTTAGAATTTGGATTACAGCGCAATCATATACATCTAGTTAACTTCATCTTCACACAGGGCGTGTTGCAGGCAATAAAGACGTATATGATCACATAGCTGTAGTGGTTGGAAGAAATCTTACAGAATTTTAGTTTGAATCGATTCACATTACGGTCATTTCATGTGAAATCAACCAATAAAAAATTAATTCTGGAACTTGATGTTTCCAATTCAGTTAATTTTTGCAACATTTGTTTAACTAATTAAAAGGATAGAAAATATAAAGTTTTAGCTTTTTTAAGCAATCCGTTTTTGAGTTGTTAATTTTTAAAGAATGAAAAATTGCATAATTTTTTGCCATGTTTCAAAAATTTAAATGGCTCTAACTTAAAAACTATTTGAGCTAGAGAGATGGAACTTATGTCATTCTCTTTAGATTTTCATAGGCTTTAATATGATATATAAGTTGGCTATATTATAAAATATGTTGTAATATATTTTTCAATTGAAAAAAAGAAAAATTAATATCTCAAAAAGGAAATTTAAAATTTTTTTTTTTAAATAATGTATTGAATTCATACACTTTTGGAGAGCGTGTGTACCAAATTTGAAGATGGGATGACAATGGGATCACGTTAAAATAAATATTTGTTTGAGCAAATTTCCATAAGGAAAATGAAGTTGGTTAATTTTGGTCATAAAACTCTTTTAATACATCTAAAATAAGTGTAAAACATTACACAAACATAGGCCCAGTTGGTAAGTTATCATTGTAGATATAACAATGTAGATCACCATTTAAAATAATTTAAAGGAACATTTACCATAAAGCTAGTTTACACGATGACACTAGGTTTCATAACCACTTTCATTCTGAAGACTTTTCAAATCAACTTAACCTGAAGTAAGAATTGGATTTTCTAAATTTGCTGAATTGAGACCAAAAAACTGCATAATTGCTGGAGCCAGTGGTACTAATTCAGTTTGTGTTTGTACCATTCACCAAAATACCAAATTGATGACAGATGGTGCAGGCTTAAACAAGATCACTTTCTCAGATACAAACCATCCACTTCAGACATACAATGACTGTATATCTAAAATAACGTGTAACCCTCCAACTAAATTGTGCTTTATGAATGAATGTGACTGTTCTCCGAACATAAATGACTTTCATGTTTTTATTTCCAAACATCACAAATTTAAAAGTTACAAGCTCAGAACCTGTAGTAGGCCTACTTAGGCCTACTGAGTGCAAATGAAGAGCTACCAGTTTTATCCACTTGAAAAAAGCCAGGCCGGACAAAATCAAATTGAATAAAAATAATTGAAGTTTCTTACATGCTTTTATTTCCAAACATCACAAATTTAAAAGTTTCAAGCTCAGAACCTGTAGTAGGCCTACTCAGGCCTACTGATTGCAAATGCAGAGCTACCAGTCTTATCCACTTGAAAAATGCCAGGCATTTTATCTGGATAAAATCAAATTGAGTAAAAATAATTGAAGTTTCTTTCATGTTCTTATTTCCAAACATCACAAATTTAAAAGATACAAGCTCAGAACCTGTAGTAGGCTTACTGAGTGCAAATGCAGAGCTACCAGTTTTATCCACTTGAAAAAAGCCAGGCAGTTTATCCGGCTAAAATCAAATTGAATAAAAACAATTGAAGTTCCTTTCATGTTTAAATTTCCAAAGATCACAAATTTAAAAGTTACAAGCTCAGAACCTGTAGTAGGCCTCAGTTTTATCCACTTGAAAAAAGCCTGACATTTTATCCGGCTAAAATCAAATTGAATAAAAATAATTGAAGTTCCTTTCTTGTTTTTATTTCCAAACATCGCAAATTCAAAAGTTACAAGCTCAGAATCTGTAGTAAGCCTACTTAGGCCTACTGAGTGCAAATGCAGAGCTACCAGTCTTATCCACTTGAAAAATGCCAGGCATTTTATCTGGATAAAATCAAATTGAGTAAAAATAATTGAAGTTTCTTTCATGTTCTTATTTCCAAAAATCACAAATTTAAAAGATACAATCTCAGAAACCTAAAATTGTATTTAGTGTAATTTAATACAGTCAGTCTCATGCAAGAGTTGGCCAATGACACGGGTTTCTGCGTCGCGGCGGGCACAGCAAATAAAGCCGCGATCGGTGTAATGATTCAGGTTCTCACATTTACAGTTAAAATTACAATGAAAATAACCACGTACCTCATCACAAGAGATGTTAAAAATGTTCTACTCTTGTATCCACACAATACTGGCACCATTTTAGGAAATTTTCTTTTATGCGCATTAAGTTCAGCTTCCGAAATAGAGTTAATTTTTCTTGTGATATTGTCTTCAAGTTCTTCTAACGTATGGGAAATTGACCTATACACTTTATTTTTTAAGTTTCCCCATAAATAATAGTCACATGCTGTTAGAAGAACTTAAAAACAATATCACAAGAGAAATTAACTCTGTCTCAGAAGCTGAAATTATGCGTGTGAAAGAAAATTTCCTGTAAAGGTGCCAGTATTGTGTGGATGCAAGAGAAGAACATTTCCAGCAGCTCTTGTGATGAGGTATGTGGTTATTTTCATTGTAATTTTAACTGTAAATATGAGAACCTGAATCATTACACCAATCGCAGCTTTATTTGCGTAGATATTTCACCCGATCGCTCGGGAGTTGGAGCTGTGCCCGCCGCTTCGCAGAATCCAACGTCATTGGCCAACTCTTGCGTGGGACTCACTGTACCACTTTACTGTGTAATTCCCAGCAATAGTTAATTACCGTATTTACTCCAATATAATGCACCCTCGAATTTAATGCGCACCCTGATTTTGAAACTTAAAATCATAAAAAAAAAAAGTTTGTTAGCGAATGTAATGAGCATCAATAGGATATTTTATTTGGAATTTTGTCTTAGTATTTATAGAATAATGAACCAACACATACACTTTTACAGTTAACTGCCAGTTTTAGGCCTACAAGTAGACCTATAGGCATGGCTCATCAACATTCACTAATGTGTTCATCACTGGAATCCTCGGAGGTGCTTATTTTTATTGCTAAATGGACAAACAAAATGTTAAATGCATGTTTCACAATAAAAGCTGATACCACTCTTAAATGAGTTTAAAATCGACAATGCACAATATTCCACATTTGCACTATAGAACTGACAAAAACTATTTTTTCATTATGTTTCAGAAATTAAATTTCATGGTGTAGGCTAACGATAAAATGAACGAAGTCGAGAATTATAGCAGTGCCTTGTTATGTAGATCAATATTACCTCCGACCTACAAAACGGATTTGTACTAGAATTTAACGCACACCTCAGTATTGAAATCTACAAATGGACAAAAATAGGGCACGTTATATTCAAGTAAATATGGTAAATTCACCATTCATCATAAGACTCTTGCATATTTGCTTTATTCTGCTTGTTAATGTATACAAGCTTCTGGGCTTTTTCATTGCCTAGTCTGTTTCTCAATTTTGTTTGTATTAACCCAAATGAAGAAAATACTCTTTCGATTGATGCAGAACTGGCTGGCATACGATGTAAAGATTCTATGGCTTGACAAAATTCCAGCGATAGGTGATTACGCTTCAGATTTGTGTAATTGATGGAGAAATAAGTATAAAAAATCCCTTTAGGTAGGCCTACAGGGCACAGGCTGAGGTAGATTTCATAGTGCTTTTTATGAATTTATTGGGGTAAGTGTAGAATAAAAACTGAAATATTTTTTTATAAAAAGAGAGTTGTTAATAATGTATTAATTGATATCTTTTATTATTTCATTTTTAATTTGGCCAAGGATTATTGTTCTAAAGATATTTAACTATTATTTTTAATATTTCAAACTTATTTCATTGGTAATTTTAGCCTCAGTTGGTCCTCATGAATTCATTTCGGCATGCCTATTGGCTGAGGTATATTTTAAAGTGTTTTTGACGTTCAAAAATTCAAATCTCTCCTTATATGAGCGCTATTGAGAAACTAGTTGTTGATTTAGAGATTACTCATCAAGGGCTTTTCAACGATACCCCACAAACATGGTTTTAAAAATTTTTAATTTCCACCCTCACCCCCACAACCACTGAATCATTGGTGTCTAATTTATGCATACTAAGTTTCCCTCTAAACCCCATAGGGCCCTGAATATAATTTTTTTAAAATTTCAACCCGCTCCCACCTCCCCCAACCAGGAAAAATTGATTTTAGCCGGCTAAAATCATGATTTTAACCGGCTAAAATTGAAAAAAACCGCTGGTCAGGTCTTTTTCAATTTTAGCCGGCTTTTTTACAACCCTGTCCATGGCTAAAGTACATCCATGTGTAGTCTACTTTAAGAGCAAAGATGACAGCAATGATCAAGAAGAACTAAACTAAACTAAACTCCGTGGCGCGACATCCCCGAAGGGACAAGGCCTACCACCCGACCGCTGCGCCATCTCCCGTAGGCAGATGGCAGGATTGGGGGACATGTGGTCAGCATGCCGACACCCACGGCCGTTAATGGTGGTTTTCTTGACCGGAGCCGCTACTTCTCTATCAAGTAGCTCCTCAGTTTGAATCACGAGGCTGAGTGCACCTCTACCAGACCTCCCTACCTCAGAAAATTCCGAGGAGGTACCGGGAATCGAACCCGGGCCGACAGATCTGTAGTCAGCGACGCTAACCACAAGACCACGCCGGCGGACAATGATCAAGAAGAGGTCCTTGTATACAGAAGTGTTGTGTTTATTTCTGATTGATTATCGCATAACACAGTTCTTGTAAACATTTTCCAGAGAAAGCTCATTGAATATATTAAGGATGAAAATTTTCCAAGTTTGAAGAAAGTGTACTATTTCAGCGATGGTTCTGCTGCTCAATACAAGAACCGTAAAAAATTTTCAAACTTATGTTTTCACATGGAAGATTTTGACGGAGTAGAAGCAGAGTGGCACTTTTATGCGGCATCGCATGATAAAGGAGTGTGTGACGCTATTGATGGCACAGTAAAAAGGCTTGCAGCTAAAGCTAGCTTACAAAATCCTCTGGACAATCATATCTTAACGTCTCTTCAGTTGTTTGAGTGGAGTAAAGAACATATCTCAAAAATGATATTTTTTTTAATGTACCAAACCAAGACTATTTAGAAAACGAGAAATTCCTGGAAAAGAGATTCAATGATGCAATTGCAGTCGCTGGTATGCAAAAATACCATGCATTCATACCAGAATCGAAATTTAAGATAAAAACCAAAGTAATTTCTAACAGTGAAAGCTATGATGTGCACAAGATTCAATCTGGTGTTGAAGATATGCCATTTGATCAAATATCAGGATTTGTAGCTTGTGGATATGACAACAAATGGTGTGGCTATCATGTGTAGGCCTATATTCAAGAAATGATATTGAACAAGAAGTCAATGTATCGTTTCTCTATCCTTCCGGACCATGCCCTTCCTTTACTTATTGGAGAAGAGCAGATATTTTAAGTATATCAAAGAACTTCATAATTTGCAAAGTAAATCCACAACAGCTACTGGGAGAACTTACAAACTAACTGAAGAAGTAATTACAATGGTGTCTCAGACTCTGTTAAAAAACAAGAACTTCTTTATCAATATATGTGCTTAAGCTTTATCAAGAGTGTACAAAAAAAAAAAAAAAAAAACAATTTATCACTGAAGGTGTTAAATTTTATTATATAGGCTACAGCAGCATTTCTCAACCTTTTTGAAGCCGAGGACCTCTAAAATGTCTAAAAAATTTTACGGACCCCTAATTTTACATCCTATTTTTAAAAGAAGGCCTATGTTCTTAATATTTGGGGTATTAATTATAGGTCATTATAACGAAATGTGTGAAAAAATTTTACTTCTTTACTTTCCACTTGCTTTATGATATTTTAAAATTATGTCTGCAGACCATCTGCACCATCTTCGCATCTTCGCGGACCACTGGTTGAGAAACACTGGTATAAAGTATACGTGCTAAAGTAATGAAGTAAGTGGATGATCTTTAAATATCAAAATAAGACCCAAAGAGAGCATTATGATCAAAGAAACACATTTAAAGAATCGCACAAAATGTCAACATTATTAAATGTTAAATCATGCTAGTTTAACAGTTTCATGTCATTGACAAATAGTCTCGGAATTGTTGAATGATTTACAGCATCCATGAATTGTGAATCTAGTAACAGTTATACGATGTAAGACCGGTATATAGAATCTAAAAGGCAATCACAAAGTTAACAAAACGTGCGTTAGCGATTTTTGTTATCAAGTCTGTGAAGTTCTTATAACGGACAAACATCATACGACGTTTTATGTTATTTTGAATTGTAAGATTTAAAAAAATAATTCCAGTTGACTCGTGTCTAAAATAATAATCGAAAGACTTTCTTTTTGTAATCTCATATTGTAGTGAAATTCAGGCTGTTTTCGTTCGCAACAATTTGTTGTAAGAAATTACGAACTGTAAGAAAGCCGGTGATAAACATTTGAGCAAATCGCCATAGCAATAGAGCAAATGAGTATATTCATTTGAGCAAAGTAAAGAAATACAGAAATGGTACTTAATTTTTTTTCTCTAAACGGGATGTGGCAACACTGTGTGCTTTCATCGCAATTTTATGGGCAAGTCACTTCCTAAAGTTAGCTTATGTCCACCGCCATTTGATGGGCATGTCCTGATGACGTGGAAATCACAGTGTTTGTGCTTTATATCTAGCTCCCATTAGCGTCACATATCTTAATAAATTAATCTTTCCCTTAAACATAATCGTCCCAGTTCTTAATGGCATAAAGTCGGTTAATTTCAGATTTCTTATTTTCCTTTGCTTCGCAGAAAGATGCTCCTTTAAAAATTATGTTAAAATATGTATCGATGGATGTGCACAGTAAAATTCCCTTTTCAAATGCATGTGAAAGGACTCTGCGCGATTTGTAGTTGGGGCAGTTTTCATTCCTCCTACTAAGGAACCATCATACGGATAATTTAGAAGCATAATAGCCTGGCAGTTGAATGCAGCGTTGCCAAATCGTCGGAATACACGACTAATTTTTGCTCGGGTGAAGTGAACATTTTTGCTCAAGTGAAGTAGGCATTTTTCCCTCATTTGTTAAAAGGTACGTCACCCAAGAAAGCAGTTGAACATACTAGAAACATTGACTGAATCGGGATTTATTTGTAAAGAAAATGTATATCTTTCTTGAAGTTATAGAAAACGCAAGTAACGAACTATTATTGAAAAATACTTTGCTATGATAAGGAGAAGCAGACGTTTAATGAATGAAGAGGAACGAAGTTCGTAACTAATGATTTGAGTGTAATTAAATATTCCATTGGCTTACGTGTGTTTTTTCTAAAAAAAACCATCTAGTTTATGGAGTAAATTCTCAATACTATCTAAGTATATGGTCATGAAACGTCAAAACAATGCTCTACAAAATATTAGAATAGACAGTAAATCGTTCGAACAAGTGGAAAAATTCAAATATCTAGGAGCAATAATTACAGACACAAATAATACTAAGGCAGAAATTAAGTCTCAACTAAAATCAGCAAATGCTTGCTTTTATGCAGTTCAGAAAGTCAAGTATCTTCTCGTCTTCTGTCCAGAAATCTAAAAATAAAGATTTAGGCTATAAGACTATCCTGCTGGTTGTATTATATGGATGTTAGACACGACCCCTTATTGATCAGGAAGAACATAACGTGAGGGTGTTTGAAAACAGGGTGCTTAGGAAAATTTTTGGGCCTAAGAGAGATGAAAATGGGGACTGGAGAAAACTGCTTTTAACGACTAACTTCATAACCTGTACTCTTCACCAGATATAGTCAGCCTAGGGGTAATTAAATCACGGAGGATGAAATGGGCTGGACATGTTGCATGCATGGGGGAAGAAAGACATATCTCAAAAGTAATGACTGGAAGACCCGAAGGGAAAAGACCACGCGGAAGACCTAGATGTAAGTGGGAGGACAATATGAGGATAGATTTAAGGGAAGTAGGATTTGCAAGGGATGATTGGATAGACTTAGCACAGAATAGGGTTGACTTAGGTTGAATGGCGGGCTCAGGTAAGCACGGTAATGAACCTTCTGGTTCCATAAAATAGATAATATTGTTTTAGCTTGGTGAGGAATCGTCTATTGCCATTGAGTAAGTAAGTGTATGAAGATAGAGTAATTAGCAAGGGGTTATTGCCAGTTCTTACTGTATATGATGTTTATTTTGAGGGAACTTAAAAAATAAAGTGTTATTTGGATAATCCTGCTATGACAATGGGAGCAGGTGTGAGTGGTGAATCCATTACAGTTCCCGTAAAAAACAGAATAATAAGCAACATTAAATGTGCCAAGCGCAACAGAATTGTGAAAAACAGCGTTAAATGTGACGAATGTGATAAATGGAACCATTTTAGATGTGTTAGTTTGGTGGAAGACAATTTGCCAGATGAAAATATTGAGGGGAAGTGTCCTCGATGTTTAACCATGGTCAACAGGATAGAAGTCACAAGTGAAAAGCAGACATTGCGCTGAAGATAGCTCCTTGCTTGAGGTAATTTCAATTCTTCAGAAGGAAGTTCACAAATTTTCAAGAAGAAAATGAATATTTCAGGAATTTGATAGAAAGTGCTCCCATAGGAAACTCTAGAAGATGGGAATCAATGGTACCATAAGTAACATCCAAAAGTAGAACTAAACATAACAGTTTAAATAATCTTAGTAACAATAGCTTCCCACCTCTGAAAAACAGGTTCGAAATTCCACAAAATGAACAAGGTCCTATGGTTGACATGAACAACAAATCAAGCCTTCACCAACATAACCTCAAAAATGACCAGAAAGTTGTTAAAGAAAGTTGGTCAAACAATAATAAATCCAGTTTCATGAAAACTGAAACTTATAAACAAAAGCTACAAAAGTCAACATAGCCTATGTGTAGACAGCCAAGGAAGACATATATCTAAATTAGTAGGGCTACATCTCATCCAACTTTTAATTTTTCCGAGATATCCTGTGATTGTCAGAAATTTTAAATCATCAGACAGTCGAGATGTGTATGACATATCTTGTAATTTACTTAAAAGAGTGATTGATTGCATTGTTTATCCCCTGACATACCGGTACTGCATAAATAAGTATCTCTGAAGGTTATTTTCCGGATGCGCTTAAAGCATCAAAAAGGGGATTGGAGCCAATCCATAGTGACGGGTGTGACATTTGGACAGATTTCATTACACTTATTTCTTTCTACCTCTGAACCATATGGCAGGAATGTCATCAAAGTTTTTTGTGTTAACATACCAACCCATTGGAAGTACAAAATATGATCTAATGTTTTTTTCAAGGCTGTATGCTTGAGCTGGAAAATATATTGTGCATGTGACGGGTGTGACCATAATTGGACAAAGGTTTTTTCTTATGTACGTTTAATTGAAATTTCTGTGAATTGATTAGCTTCACTATATTTGTTTTATTTTTTCAAGTAAGAGGACTGATAAACATACTGAAATGCATAATTAAATTTTACAAAAATATTTATATAGTTATTGAAAATTTACTTTATCAGTGTGACGGGTGTGACGTGACGGGTGTGACATGTCGGATGGGACAACATCAACTTATAACCGAGACTTAAACTAAACTAACCTCCATCCCTGGAGGGACTTGGCCTACCACCCGACTGCTGCATCTTCTACCGTAGGCAGATGGTAGGATTGGGGGGCATGTGGTCAGCATGCCGACACCAACGGCCATTAATGGTGGTTTTCAATATCCAATAGCTATCCAATAGCTCCTCAATTTGAATCATGAGGCTGAATGTACCCCTACCAGACCTCCCTACCTCAGAAAAATTTGAGGTGGTATCGGGCATCGAACCCAGGCCGATGGATCTGTAATCTGCAACGCTAACCACACTTTGCACCTTCTGCCTCTGTACCATTTTGCATGAATTTCATGAAAATGTTTTGTGATAATATACCAATCCTGGGGAATCCCAGCACATGATCTCAGCATAAAAAAGAATTCCCTTGTTAGTCTTTTTTCCACTCTGTCCATATTTTTAACCGGCTTGTGTAAAGTTGTGAAGTGAAATGTTCCTCCGGTACTAGTTAGGCAGTTTTCGTTGTCCTCTACTCTAAAATCCTGGACTACTTGGAAGCCTGAGCTCTTCACAAACTTTTACTGAATTGATGTGGATCTGGTTATTCTTGTCACCAGGACATTTTTGTTGTCTCTCATACAAAAATAATATTGTGTAGCTATATTTAGATTGGCTGATTGTTTTTCTATCCGTTCTCCTTCATTTGTTTCCATGTAGGCCTACTCATTTCATCGGCTGTTAGAGGTATTGTCTGTCTGAATTTCTTAGCAGTTCTAAGATACACAGTTACCAGTACAGAATTCAGGCACAAAATTAATTAGGCTATCACTCTCACTTCTTTATTGGGGTACAATGTCATGCTGCTGGTTGAGGCACTGTGCTACAAACCTGAAGGGCACAGGTTCAATTCCTGATGAGGTTTTTGAGATTTTTCAATTGGCCTAATTCTTCTGCTGGCACTATGGCCCTGTGGTCAACTCATCTTCTAACAGAAATGGGTACCAGAAGTAATTCTGGGGAAAAGGCAGCCAGTGCATAAGACTGACAACCTTACCACCTTCATGTGCTAAAAGTCTAAAATTGTTGGAGGTTGAACGTTTGAATCCTAAAAGCCTTCATGGCCTCTATAGGGATCACTTGATCTTTACCTCACTTCTTTATCACCATTAAAACATTTGTGACATTTCCACCAGTCATCCGTGTCATCCATAGCCAAAGCTGGTAGATCGTAGTTTCTTTGTCTTGCAAACTACGAAGTTCTGTTCTGTACCACGGAAGTCCAAGAAGTCCAAGAGCCATTTAAAAGATAGTAATAATGAAAACTTATGATTTATTCAACATCTGCATGAAATAATCACTATACAAAAGCTGCAAAAGGCATTTTCCATAAGTGTCACACCCGTCACACAACATATGTCACACCCGTCACGCAACATGTGTCACACCCGTCACATCAAAATTAAGCCAAAATAGTAGGCATTTCAAAATTATATTTTAGGTGTGTCTTCTGTATTGAAATATCTTAACTTTTACCAAGTTTCCATTTTATACAATGATTACTTGGCTTTCTACCCAAACTATTACATGTTTTTTGTGACGGGTGTGACAAGGATACCTTGAAAATTGATTTTATGAATATCTTCACTTAAACTGATCTTAAAATTTTGTTTTATGATGACAAAATCTTCACTTATTTGTGCTTTTGTGGGTGAAATTAAAAATTGCAGCAAATCTACTGATTCCATGAGTATAATGCAGTACTAGCCAACATGTCAAATTATAAATTTCAGTCAACGAAAAAAATACACATTTCAGCAGTTGTTATTATATAGATACCTTTAATTTAATAGAATTGTGAATCTATTTTAAAATTCTACAGTCTTTTACCTTTACTTTGATATAAGCCTATAACATGTCTATGTCACGTAAAAAAAAGATGTAACCACCATTGTCCACTTTCACATGGATTGGCTCATAAAGACATTCTCTCAAGTTACAGACCAGTTTCAATAGTTCCAGCCATCTCAAAGATCTTATAAGCTATTATTTTTAATCAATTATCTCTCTATGTTTCAGATCATGGTATAATTAATGAATTTCAATATGGTTTTTAAAAAAATTGTCAACCATAGATGCGTTAGTTAAAATATAGGCTATTCCTCAAGTGTTGAGGACTAAGGTTTTGCTCAGGCCGCATTCCGTGACCTGAGCAAGCAAGGCCTTTGTGTAGAACATGCAGCAGTCTTAAACAAACTTAATTTTTTATGGGGTTAGAGACAGCCTAAAATTTTTGAAATCTTGTCTAGAGAACAAGAGTCAAGTTGTGTGTGTTAATGGGGAGAAATCCACCTAAAAAAAGATCAAGATAGGTTAAATTCACTTGGAATGGGAAGACACAATGAAGTGAAATAATATTAAACACATTATCTTCAAGAACACTCTCTACTTCATTAAATTGACTACTTACTAGTTAGCCGGCTTTCAGGTGGACATTCCACCCATCGTTAGACTATGTTCCACTGATGAACTTCCATCTTGTACCTCTTGATGGTGCTGCGGTGGTTTCACGAATTTCCCAATCAACCCCAATTCATTCTCCTCCGGGATGTAAAAAATTTTGACATCCCGGAGGAGAATGAATTGGGGTTGATTGGGAAATTCGTGAAACCACCGCAGCGCCATCAAGAGGTACAAGATGGAAGTTCAGCAGTGGAACATAGTCTGACGATGGGTGGAATGTCCACCTGAAAGCCGGCTAACTAGTAAGTAGCCAATTTAAAGAAGTAGAGAGTGTTCTTGAAGAGATAATGTGTTTAATCAAGATAGGTGTCCTGCATGGATCTGAATTGGGTCCTTTTCTGTTTCTAATAATGATAAACTCTAATCTCTTGTAGAGATCATTTTAAGCAACTCAATGATTTGACCCTGCCTGGATTATATATACTCAATTGTCTAGTATATACAAAAGAAAATCTAAACTCTTATCCCCTCAGGCAATCATTTCATAAACACAATACAAGAAATAGTCACATGATCAACCTGCCTTACTCTAGACTATCTAAGATTCACAATAGTCATATATACTTAAGCATTGATTTATTTAACAGACTACCTAATAACATCAAATCTTACCCCTTGACAAAGTTTAAAAACGTCTTAAATCAATGGCTAACAAGGAAAGCCTTTTACTCTATAACTGAATTTAAGGAATTAGACACAATAGAATTAGACTTATAGTAAGTAAATTTGAGATGAATTGTTAGGATTAAGCTGTGTATCTTATAGTATTATATTGTTAAATGTTAGGATTAAGTTGCATATCCTATTGCATTATATTATTAAATGTTAGGACTAAGTTAGGATTAAATGTTATGTTATGTAAAATCTATGACGAAGCCAATTGTATCAAACATACCTAACGGCTAATAAAGATTCTTATTCTTATTCTTATTCTTATAAACGACTTCCCATCCTTCTCTTTAAGCTCCCATACGGTGTTGTATGCAGAGGACACGACTGTCCTAGTAAGGATACCAATATCTTAAAAATACTTGTAAATGAAACTAGGCATATTACATAGGCATCACTCTGGTTCAAAATTAATGGTTTCCTACTCAATGAAGCTAAAACCTGGGTCATTCCACATCAAATCAACAAATGGTCCAAACGTTACGTCGTCAGATCTTTGTTTTTTTTTATGAGGTAGGTAAAAAATTCAAATTATTGACTTTTTTTAGTTTTTGAGACAAATTTTTGAAAAATTAAAAAATGAGAGCTTTTAGGAAAGCTTCAAAATAGGCCTATTTAAAAGCATGTAACTCAAAAACGGTTTGTCCTAAAAAGCTAAAATTTGTAGGCCTACCACTTTTTTTAGAATTATAAGGGCTTTAATTTGACATACAAGGTCTGTTAGAAAAGTATCCAACTTCCCCCCCCCCCCCGGAAACCTAATGGATTTGAATCAAGCACACTTGCATGAGACGACCTTGAACCTTCGTGCGCATGTGTGATTTTTTCCCACCTGTAGATAGCGTCTGTTGCTGGCAAGCAGCATTTGAGTGAGATAGTGTGTAGTGCTCTTGTTGTTGCAAGGAAAATAACGGAATGACTGGAGCAGCGCTAATTGTCTGAAACTGGTCGACAGCCAGGTGGTAACCATTCGGAAAATTCAGATGGCTCTTGGTGATGATGCTATGGACATCACACAGATTAAGGAGTGGTATAACCGGTTTAAAGACGGCCAAACAACAGTGGTGAGCGAGCCATGCTCCAGTCGGCCATTAACATGCCGAAATGACCAGGCCATTGCCAAAGTGAATGCTGTGGTGATGCGGGACTGTCGTGTGAGTATCCGAGAAATTGCGGAAGAGGTGGGCACCATCACTTTTAACTATGACCGAAGATTTGGCCAAGAAGAGAGTGGCAGCGAAATTCAATGCCGATGCTACTGACGGCGGAGCAAAAGCAACTTCGTGTTGAAGTCTCATATGACATGCTTGACTCCACAAACAGTGACCCCGACTTCATGAACACCTTAATGAGTGGTGACGAGTCCTGGTGTACGGGTACGACCCGGAAACCAAATTCCAGTCGTCACAATGAAAAAACGACGAGAGCACTACACACTACCTCACTCAAATGCTGCTTGCCAGCAACAGACGCTATTGACAGGCGGGAAAAAATTCACACATGCGCATGGAGGTTCAAGGTCGACTAATGCAAGCGTGCTTGATTCAAATCCGCCATGTTTTCGAAAAAAAAAATAAGGTTGGATACTTTTCTAACAGACCTCGTATAACTTGACTGTCTAACAGCCAATGAATTGAGTAGGCCTATGAGCAATCAAATGAAAAGAGATAGAAAAACAGTTATCCAGTCTCAACTCATTATTATTTTTGTATGAGAGATACAAAAATGTCCTAGTGACATGAATAACCAGGTAAGTACACCTCAATTCAGACAAAGTTTGTTAAGCAGGCACCCAAGTAGTCAGGATTTTAGAGTAAGCCTAACTAATACTGGAAGGGCATGTCCATGAGAATGACGACAAAATCCTTGGTTTTTAAAATTTTTATTTTTTTTAACAACAATACTGTTTTCAGAAGGTAAAAGTTTGAGAGAATGTAGGTAGCATTAAATTTCTTGGATTACACCCTGCATTTATTTGTAATATGAGAGGGAATCCCACTATTCTGATGGCAGACCTACTGGTAATGTCTTCATTTTAGGTCTGTTTATCAATGGTTTTTGTTCTTAAATGTATTAATATATAGAAAATACAAAATTATTGCAAAATATTACCAACATATTAGGTAAGTAAACATATTAATCAAATTGTAGTTATTTATTTTATTAAGACTTCAAAAGTACATAGCACCTTGTAACGTGAGTTAGGTACCAGAAACATTGAAAAGTTGTTATGAAGGTTTTCACGTTTAGTTTATAGAAACAAAAAATTAATTTCATTTTATTCTTGTTAATTAAAAAAACACTAGCAGTGATTTGAGTTTCCATGCATAACCTAGAAGTCATAATTTTATTTTCAATTTGTGTAACGTGATGAGACGGAGTTAAATAATCCGTCTCCTTAGTTCCTTTCTCGCTGGAATCGCAGCTCTCTTGTTCCGTAAGGTGTTGCCCTCTGTCCTGAGTTTGGTGGTACGCGGAGCTTTTTGGCATTCATGTCAGTGCCTTGGGAGCCTTTGTATTGTGTAGTTTGTTTTTCCGGATCTCCTGCAGACTGTGGTAAGTGCTGATCTGTCCGCTAACTTATGCTTAATTACTGTGTGTAGCCGTAATGGCTAAGTTTAACTGTCATTCAGAAGCTTTTCCCCCTTTAATTCTCCAACCTGAAACCTCTAAATGACTCAAGATTATAGCATTTTTCTGTAGCCATGAAATGCGTTGTTACGTTAGCATATTTTAGGAATGATTTCATGTTATTTCAGAATTAAGGTCTGCTTAAAGGTATCCTTTCTTCACATTTGCTAAAGTGATTGCTCTCCCCTAAAAAATGTTCAGTGGGCAGTTAAAATTAGGAAATATTAATATAGTTTTGCCGCCGCCATATTGGGCACTCTAATCACATGATCTGAACGGTTAAAGCACATTGTAAATTCCATTGTATTAGGAACTTGGCTTGCTATGCTGTTAGAGTTTTCTTAATCTGGTAATATATTTACGGGTAGTTAAATTTATAAAGTGCGTTGGGGCTACTTCAAATTGTATATTACATACTGTTCAAGTTTTCTATGCAAAGTAGGGTATTCATCTTTCCTACAAGCAGCCATTGTCTGAAGGTCGGGTGTGAAACGCTTGGCTGCTTTCATGTAAGTTAATATTTATTCCCTCCTGCCTTTTTGGTCATGGTTCAAAATAGTAATTTCAATCTAGGCCTAGTTAAAGGCTGTTTTTCATATTTGACATTCGTTCTGTAGTTAAATACAATTGTGCTTAAAACAATTATAATTTAATTATAAATTTTCAAATATAGTCTGCCACTTACAGTAATTTCAATTTAGCCATAACTAAAGGCTGTCTTTCATATTTGACATTCCCTCTGAAGTAAAATACAATTGTGCTTAAAACAATTATTGATTTAATTATAAATTTTCAAATATAGTCTGCCACTTACGGTAATTTCAATTTAGCCATAACTAAAGGCTGTCTTTCATATTTGACATTCCCTCTGAAGTAAAATACAATTGTGCTTAAAACAATTATTGATTTAATTATAAATTTTCAAATATAGTCTGCCACTTATAGTAATTTCAATTTAGCCATAACTAAAGGCTGACTTTCATATTTGACATTCCCTCTGAATAAAATACAATTGTGCTTAAAACAATTATTGATTTAATTATAAATTTTCAAATATAGTCTGCCACTTATAGTAATTTCAATTTAGCCATAACTAAAGGCTGTCTTTCATATTTGACATTCCCTCTGAAGTAAAATACAGTTGTGCTTAAAACAATTATTGATTTAATTATAAATTTTCAAATATAGTCTGCCACTTATAGTAATTACAATTTAGCCATAACTAAAGGCTGACTTTCATATTTGACATTCCCTCTGAATAAAATACAATTGTGCTTAAAACAATTATTGATTTAATTATAAATTTTCAAATATAGTCTGCCACTTATAGTAATTTCAATTTAGCCATAACTAAAGGCTGTCTTTCATATTTGACATTCCCTCTGAAGTAAAATACAATTGTGGTTAAAACAATTATTCATTTAATTATAAATTTTCTTATATAGTCTCCGACTTACAGTAATTTCAATTTAGCCATAACTAAAGGCTGTCTTTCATATTTGACATTCCCTCTGAAATAAATTACAATTGTGCTTAGAACAATTATTGATTTAATTATAAATTTTCAAATATAGTCTGCCACTTATAGTAATTTCAATTTAGCCATAACTAAAGGCTGTCTTTCATATTTGACATTCCCTCTGAAGTAAAATACAAAATTTTGTGGTTAAAGCAATTATTTATTTAATTATAAATTTTCAAATATAAGTTAGTCTCCGACTTACAGTAATTTCAATTTAGCCATAACTAAAGGCTGTTTTTCATGTTTGACATTTCCTCTGAAGTAACATACAATTGTGCTTAAAACAATTATTTATTTAATTATAAATTTTCAAATATACCGTAGTCTTCGACTTATAGTAATTGCAATCTAGCCCAAGTTAAAGGCTGTTTTTCATATTTGACATTCCTTTTGTAGTAAAACTTAACTGTGGTTAAAACAGTTATTTCAGTAATTATAAATTTTCAAGTATAGTTTCTGACTTATAATATTTTCATTTACGCCTAGCTAAAGGGTGTCCTTCATACTTGATCTAGCCTTGGTTTTTGAAGAGTCCTAATTGGATTTTGACCTTAAGATTGGCTGAGTTCATTACTTCGTTTACTATTTAAACCCTTGGTTTCTGCACTTTAAAACAAATTTTCGGATAGTCCCATTTAGTATTTACCTTGAAGCAGGTTTGTCCCTTTGGGAAGTTTAATATTTAATTGAAATTATTTTCACTTACTTAAGATAAACAATACTTGAGTATTCACTATTGTAAATTGCATTGTATTCCTTGAAAATATTTTGGTCTCTTGTGGCGACCAATTGATTTGGCATATACCCTACTTGTTATTGAATCGGTGTGAATATACCTAACTGATAAAGTTAAAATATTGAAGTAATTATTTGAACTCTGTGTGAGTCTAAAATTTGTTTTGCCCCACATCTCAATTGGGCTGGATAATGTTTATCCTGATAATTAATATAGATTTATACTATTGGGAGTAACATATGCCAAAGTATTTACCTTATTATTGTTGTGGCCATTGTCTTCCATTTGTGATTCCTTTATTCTGTAGTGTGAGAATCTCGTACAAAATAATTATATATATTGATTTCTACTCAATTTATCATGGAATAGTTTACTGTTAATCAGTCTAGGTCTTCACTTGTATATTTTGTGATTTAGATATCTTATATGATAAAGAAATAGGTGAATCTTTTAGCTAAATATAGAGTTATATCACTCCTTCTATTCTGATTGAGTAAATTATTGTTGTAATTTGTTGTTCTTGATAACGTTTTATCAACTGAATTACATTATCCTAAAATTGTTGGGAATTAAATTATAAACTGTCATGGAATTTGGATTTTCTCTTTGGGTAAGTTTAAAGTAATTTCTTCCTCCTCCCTTTGCGCTAGAGATTGTTTTCATTTACCGATAGTGATCTCCCTCTGGTGTTCCTAGTCATGTTCCTACATATTCCCTCAAAAATCAATCATTCAACCAGATACAATTAAAGCTCTAATTAAACAAGGTAGTGCAACCCCTAGCTGCAGTGAGTTACCATTGATGCTTCCTAGCACAGTCAAATACAAACTTTAACTTAAAAGTAGAAAATACAACTAGCTTTTCATAAATGCAGCAGGCAGGTTGATACCTAATTTATAAGTAACATTGTCTCCATAAGTACTTTTCATTGAAATTTTAAATTTTGAACTTTTGGAATATTTTTCAGCCATGCCTTTATCTGTAGCAGAAAAAAATAAAAGGCGGAGACAGAAATTAAAGGATGAGGAAAATTATCTATAATAATGAGAGGAAATGTTTGTTTGTCTGTCTGTGCAAGATATTTTAATTATTTAGCTCATAATTTTTAATTTTTTAATTAATTAGCATGGCCGAAGCTGGAGCACCTGCTAGTGAAGAATATAAGAAAAAAGCAAAAACAATGTATGAAAAACTAAGAGAAAAATAAAAAGCAAGAACTAGCTACAATGAGGGAAAGGAAAAGAAATCCAATTAAACAGGAGGAAAGAAGAAAGACATAGGATAGATAGGCCTGATGAAGCTGTGTCTTCAAGTTTTTGTAGTGCTGGAATATCACACAGAATTTGTATTTATTGTCAGGTCTGTGCTAAGGTAACACAGTCACCTTAAAACTGGGAATTGAATTAAAACGTCATTAAGATTTTTACTTATGTGCTGATATTTTAAGCACAATATATAAAACAGACAATTGCAAATATGAACATGCAATATAGGCTAATTTAAATAACATCCTCTTACTTGAAGAATTATCAGAGGAAATGATCAAGTCTGAAGCTGAAAGTTACTTTCTACTGTATGTCAAACAAAAGGGAATATTAAAAATGGTATAGTTAAGTTTCGGTATGCAGCAGTATGTCAAAGTGATGCCAATGAACATGGCGACATAGAAGTGACCTGTCTGAGAAGTGTTGAAAGCAATGTTCTGTTCAAAACAGAGGAAAAAGAACAGCTTTCATTAATTTCAAACAGAAAATTGAGATTTTGCTTGTTCTTAAAGTTAAAATGAAAGGAAATCGAATGTATTACAAATTCAGTAAGGGAATTGGCGTTTTTAGAATTGTAGGAAATAACTTAGTTTAAATTAAACATGATTCTATGAAAAAATGATTTTTTTTTATTATTTCTAGTAGTGGGGTCCCTTACGGTCAAATTCCACCTTAATGTGGACACACCGGATAAAAGCACCAAATTTTTTCCAGGTGTTGCTTAGGTACTTAGCTTTCAATTTTTGATAGGAGCCAACTCTTCTGTCGGCCATCTTGGATTTTATAGCGGCCATTTTGACAAATAAGTATATATCAATATCTCGGCTTCTAAAGCACTTACGATGACAAACTTGGTGTCTATATATACATATTTTGGGTCAGGGAATACAACTACACAATATATTATTAAGGCTATATTTCACACTTGGAACTTCACTATTAAATATTTACCTAGGACTACGTAGTTTCAGTCACCCTTGTGACTATCCTCAGCTACATCTGAATTTTTGTTGGTAGCACTGTTGCCTTGTACTACCAATCCTGACTGCTGGATGCCATCTCTTGGTGGTTGGATGTACCTTCTGATTAAGTTGTCTTCTGCTGGTATCTCGAAATTTAGTAATTTGTGTTTATTTTTTTGAATAAAAATTTTTTCCCAGACTGTTAATTCTTGGGGTGTTTCTATTGACTTTAAAAGCTTAACAGTTTGTTCTATTTCATGATCATCTTCCCAAAAATGAGCAGCTATTGCCGATTTATCTGTCTGTGCATATTTAAAGTTTCTGAAAAGTTCTTTGTATCTGGTTTCAATATCTCTTTTTGTTTGTCCAATATAAACCTTATCACAATCTTTACACTCTATTTCATAAATGCCTGATTTTTTGTTGTTTGGTTCTCTGACCTTGTGGTTATGTTTTAGTAGGTTTTTTACATTGGATTTGTTCTGGGGGGCCAAAGTAATGTTAAAGCTGAGGATAGTCACAAGGGTGACTGAAACTACGTAGTCCTAGGTAAATATTTAATAGTGAAGTTCAAGTGTGAAATATAGCCTTAATAATATAATGACTTCACTGTGTTCTTCCCGATATTAGTTTCTACAACTAATTTCATGTTTAACATGAACCAACTCATCTGTCAGCCATCTTGGATTTTATAGTGGTCATTTTGAAAAATAAGTATATTATCAATATCTCGGCTTCTAAAGCACTTAGGATCACAAACTTGGTGTCTATATATACATACTTGGGGTCAGGGAATACAACTACACAATTTTTAACAGGAACCAACTCATTCATCGCACATCTTGGATTTTGAAATGGCCAGTTTGAAAAAAGTTATTATCAATATCTCGGCATCTAGATCATGTCAGGTCACAAACATGGTGTCTAAATATACATTTTTGAGGTCAGTGATACAACTACACATTTTTTAACTTATCAGACTAAATTATATATTTGTTCACTAATATATGTACCATTTACAAACTATTCATCAATGTACTTAGTTGCCGGGCACGTCGTTAAATAAATTCCACCTTTCAAATTCGCTGTTCATAGGAAGGAGAAAAGAAGAGCACTCACCATTTTCCTCCTTCACTATCTGACAATGGAACTCTGCGATGTGGAAAGAAGTCTGATCTTATGATTATTCTGGACAAGGATTCTCCAAATGATCATCTTGATTATGTTGATGCAAAACTTCTTGACGGAGCCACTGTTGTGCATATTCTCCCCCCAACTACCAATATCGTCACATTTGATGATTATGCTGATCATGTATTCATTCCTTACATCAATAAGCAATTAGACAGCTGCAAAAGAGTTGAAAGTTTGGACAAATATATACCGTCAAGCCTCAAAGAAGCCACTAGAGAAAAGCGAGGCATGGGTGTTAGGAGAAAGTGTGAAGGAAGGAACAAGATCCCACTTAAGTAGGAAGATTTTTTAAAAGACCCCACCAACAAACAAGAACTTCTTGAATTCCTTTCAAAAAAATTGACAAGTTTGGAATGCACCAAAAGCAAGCTTATTATCGTCACATGTGATGACGAAGTTATTATCCGAGGAACTGATAGGTCAAAGCCAACATGTGACCATGAGGAAGCGGACACCAGGCTGATGTCCACTTACAGGATGCACTATTGAATGGCTGCAGTAATTGTATGGTGCATACTGTTGACACGGACGTAGTGATGATCCTCATTGGCAGGTTCTATCACCTGTGCAGACGTAAAGATTTGTGTTGCTTTTGGTACAGGAAAAACAATTACTTATATTAGCATTAATGCTATCTGCGCGAAGTTGGGTGTCGAGAAATCCCAAGCCCTCCACATCATAAATTTTTTGGACGAAGCAAAAAATCTGCATGGGAGGCATGGAATTGTTATCCTCAAGTGACAGATGCCTTTACCTATATGGCACTCCATCCCTACACAGAACTTGATATTGATAATGAAAATTTCAAATTACTAGAACGCTTCACTGTGACCTTATATAAGAACCGTGATTTAGGCAATGTGGATGAAGCCAGGAAGGAGCTGTTTTGTAAGAGGAATACGTCAATGGAGAAACTTCCCCCAATGAAGGACGCACTACTACATCACTCCAAGCGGGCTGCATATCAGGCAGGGGTATGGTGTACCAGTGAGCACAGTCAACAGCTTGCTCCTAATCCAGAAGGCTGGGGCTGGACTCAGAAAGTAGACAGTGCATCATGGGTTCCTGTATGGAACATCTTACCTATTACCTTACCTATTAACCTATTACGAATTGGCCAAATGTAATTGTAAGAGTCTGAGAGGCTGCACTGGTAGGTGTGCGTGCAAAATTGCTTGTTCGAATTGCACTGAGCTGTGCAAATGTCAGTGTTTGAATACCACATAATAAATTTATATAAGGTATCCTTTCATATAATACGCCATCTTTATATGATTTGGTAATATGATTGTGAACATAATGTATTTATGTTGTTTTTGTATATTTTGAATTGAATAGTTTGTAAATGGTAGCATATCATTAGTAACATGTGTAGTGAATAAATATGTAGTCGAATGCATTTAAATTTCTTTCAAACGATTGTATAAATTTGTTAATTTTTTGAATAGGTAATTGGTGAAAAACTTGCAATTGGTAATATACTAGTGAATAAATATATAGTCTGATACATTTATAAATTGTGTAGTTGTATTCCCTGACCCTAAATATGTATGTATAGACACCAATTTTGTGATCCTAAGTGCCAAGATATTGATAATATACTTATTTTTCAAAATGACCAATATAAAATCCAAGATGACCGACAGATGAGTTGGTTCAAGTTAAACATTGTGTAGTTGTATTCCCTGACCCCAAATATGTATATATAGACACCAAGTTTGTGATCCTAACGCCCGGTTTCATCGACAGGGGTTAAAAATACACTAACCCCGAGTTTGTTAACCTCGGGCAAAAATTTTAACTCGTCCTTGTGACTCACGCGTTTCACCATGCTTTTTCGGCAGAGGGTTAACTAACACCATTTTAACCCTCGCAGGAAATAGGAACAGTAGTAATCTAGAAGGCAGTGACTGAAAATTCGTTTTTATGAATGCACTTAATTACGTGGTTCTTTTGTTTTCTGTAGTGGCGAATGACGTCATACACGAAAATGGAAGACATTAAAAGAGAAACCGATGGACAAACTTATCAATTATTTTAAAAAGTCTCTACTAATTCCGTTTGTGACGAAGTACAAGTCAGTCAAAGAGAAGGATGATGCTTGGAAGAAAATGACGAGGGAGTTTAATAGCATTAACATGGCCCTGTTTGTGATTATAACGTTTTCTTCAGTCCATTAATTATTTGTCTGTAATAATTATACCATACAATAAACTACAGCATTAATCTGTTTTCACACATTCTTCTTTATTTTGTCTTCTTCTTCCAAGTGTCATTTATACATCGGAAATGTATATTTGGCCTTGGAGAGTGCAAGTTTGAGAAATCAGCTGACTTCGAAGGTCACTGAACTCTTCTGCTCCCTTACAGTAGGCCAGCTGTGATAACTTCCAAGACAGAGAAACTCTCCACAAAAGAAATATGCGTATGAAATAAGTTTTAATTAATAAAAATGGAACAGGAGACTGAACATCTTAATCAGGATACTGCGCGTGAAAAAATACGCTATTATAGGAGGGAATTAAATTATTGTGACAATTAATAGAAAACAGAATATTTGTAGGCCTACTTATTAACTTTTGAAATAGCTTGTATTGTCTTAAATGTACTGGGCAGTACAAAGGGATAGGTTTGTTAAATTTCTCAAAATTACCTAGGGCATTACCTATGAAAATCAAATATTATTGTGCTAACTTGTAGGCCTACATTACTGGAGCTAGAAGCGTTGTCGTGACACTTTCTGAGACATCTGATTTTAGGCCTAAACACACGCATTCTTCATCTGTGAACCTAATTCTGTTCAATTTCCTCCTCAGTAGGCAATTCTATGACAAATCTTTTGGTACATACGTATTTCAGAAAAGATGATCTTGGTAAAGTGCGGAGAAAATTCGTAATATACCCCGATATTCCGATCTCAGATAGAAGCACTGTATGTAAAATTGTAATTAATTTTAAGGAAACAAGTTCTGTGTTGAATAAATACCAAGAAAGTATGTAGGCATGCATTCTGAGAAGTTTGATGAAATAGGAGAAATTAGAACAGTATCTGAATAGAATTAAGCAGGATTCACGGAATAGGAATACGTCTGTATAGGCCTAATTTTTTTGCGGACTGTGCGCTCGCTCAGTTACCGGGACTCGTTGCAAGAACTGCCGGGAGAATGAGCTCCCAGGAACCCGTGAAAATAACAGATTTCCTAGTTTATTATTATTACGAATACTTGTAACATTATTACTGATAAAACAATGCTATTATTAAACTTTTAAATTTATTTCCGGGACGATAGGGAAATACAGCAATTCTGTATCAATTGCTTAATACCCTTGGAGAGTGCAAGTTTGAGGAATCAGCTCACTTCGAAGCCATTTTAGCCCCGAGTTAGGCTTTTAACCCAAGGGAAGGTAGGGGTTAACTTAACCCGTGGGGTTAAAACTAACTCGTGTCGATGAAACAAAATTTTCGTCAAATCGAGAGTTTAGAACGTATAACCCGGGGTTAATTCTTAACCCCTGTCGATGAAACCGGGTGTAAGTGCTTTAGAAGCCGAGATATTGATAATATACGTAATTGTCAAAATGGCCGCTATAAAATCCAAGATGGTCGACGGAGGAGTTGGCTCCTATCAAAAATTGAAAGCCAAGTACCTAAGTAGCCCCTGGAAAAAATGTAGTGCTTTTATCCAGTGTGTCCACATGTTTATGCTAAGGGACCCCACTATAGAGAAATGTAGGTTACATGTTTAAAAATGTTTGATAAATTTAAAAGCAAACGGTTTTGATTTAGTGTATAAATGAAAAATTGTAACATGAGTTCCCAACAAGTAGTTGTTTTATGTCAGACTAGCTTAAAAAACCCGGCGTCGCCCGGGTTTTGTATTTTGTAATTGGAAATTAACTTATGAAGGATTTTCAATTTTAAATTCTAGGTCCTTATATAGGCATTTATAATTTGAAATAGGAAGAACGACTTATTACACTCAAACTATTCCCTCAGAAAACGCTTGATATAGTTTTTTATGGCTCATAGAGGATCTAGAATTTTGCATCCCATCGCTTGTACAGTGCACAGCAAGCCTGGTAGAGGTTTAAATAAGAAGAAACAGAAATTCCTGTAACATAAAATTGTAATATCGAGGCGGGAAATTTCCCACTCTTATGTTACCATAAAGCCGTTTTGGGGATGAAATTAAACAGAAAGCATTATCACTTTCATACTTTTCTCTCCAAAAACCTGCGATATAATATAATAATATACACATTACCATACCTCGTTTTGTTTTCTCTATGTCCAGGGTAGAGAAAGTTATGTGATTCCATTATTTTAGTGGATTTCATTCTGTAATATTTATTTATAACATGAATTATTTTGATAACTTCTCTTATTTGTCAAAAGTGCATTTCATTTGTTTTTTCCAAGCCCATCTGATACCATTTGGCAACAATATATTCTGTGATTTGGAATTGATAATTCTATGTAAAAAGGGATTAAGTATTTTCAAAAACATTTAATTTTTGGCATTTAGAATCAGAATTTTTCAAAATCCTTTCTTAGTGAGCACCTACATTATGAAACGAAGGTACTGTCAAAATTCCAAGTCTCTACCTGTTATAGTTTAGGCTGTACGTTGATTCCTGTCATTCAGTCAATCAGTCATTCATTCAGTCAGTCAGGACAAAGCCTTTTATACACCGTGTCCGGGAAAGACCTGACGAAAAAGAAATAATTATATTTCAGAAACTATTATAGTTACTACCTCAGTATTTTCACAGTTAGAAAGACAAACTCAAAAAGTTTTGTTTTGTAGCATCCCGTAATGCGCATGAGCATGCACATTCTTGTTGCATGAGGAGAAACGAGAAAAAGCTTGTTCTGTGCAGTGTGTGTAGTCAGTCTTATTCTGAGAACTGGGAATGAAAGTTATGCGTAGGCTACAACGTCGTTTCCAAACAGACAAAGACCGAAATCCTCCCGCCTGAAACAGCATCCTTCATTGGCACAAGCAATTTCTGGAGATAGGTAATGTTGAGTCACAGCAGGGAAAGGCAAAGAAATCGCGCATAAACGACAATGACATTGAAAGGGTACGGGCTGCTTTTGTAAGAAGTCATGAGGCGGCAAGACAACTGCAAATTCCAAAATCCACAGTCCATGGGAGAGAAGGACCTACACCATGGCCACCAAGGTCACATGACATGACCCCACTGGTTTTCTTTCTCTGGGGATTTGTGAAAGACAAAGTGTATCGCACGCCTGTGACCGATAATGCAGATTTGCATGGCCGAATGTACGATGCAATAGCACTAGTCACACCGGAGATGCTTTCGCGTGTGTGGCACGAAATTGAGTAGGCTATCGGGCCACAAATGGTGCTCACATAGAGGCTTATTAAAACTCATCGTGTTTCTCTTTGTAACCGTGAAAACATCACGTCAATAAATGCAATAGTTTCAGATATATAATTATTTCTTTTTCGTCAGGTCTTTCCCGGACACCCTGTATATATAGAGATAAACTGTATTTAATTTTTTTTAATTACAAATTGTTTTAATATTCATATTTCAAATATGATAGGCCTAATGTACCAGTACAGAAATACATGTATTTATTGAGCCATTAAAAGAGAAAAAAATGCTTACTGAAATCTGAGTTTCAAATACCATGTCCAATTTCTGTAACAAGAGTTACCAAATTTTGAATCTCATTAATCTTTGCATTTGTGATCCAGAATTTACACAAAGCATGCAACATGTAGGCCTACTCCATTTATTAGAATTTTTACTCATGCATTTTTGGCTGATTATGTTTTTTCTTGAAATTATTTAATAAGAGTTTAACAAGAAAAATAAGTCAATTTGTAACGTGAGTTACCATGGACATGCCCGGAAGAGCATTTCACTTCACAACTTTACTCTTAAGTAACCCTGCCTGTTAAATATCATGGAAAAAGCGGGGAAAAAAGACAGACAAAGGAATTCTTTTTTATGCAGAGATCTAACATATTCATTTTGGAAAGCAATGAATTGGAACTGAAAAACATCAAAAGTGTAATATATTTTATAACTCAGGACATTTAGGGATGCCGCTGGGCAAAGAGTGGTGCTGTCATTGTTTACATCCGCACATACAGTGAGTCCCACGCAAGAGTTGGCCAATGACGCAGGTTCCTGCGGCGCGGCGGGCACAGCTCCATCTCCTGAGTGATCGGGTGAAATATCTACACTAATAAATCCGCGATTGGTGTAATGATTCAGGTTCTCACATTTACAGTTAAAATTACAATGAAAATAAACATGTACCTCATCACAAGAGATATTGGAAATGTTCTCCTCTTGCATCCACACAATACTGGCACCTTTTCAGAAAATTTTCTTTCACCCGCATAAGTTCGCAAGAGTTCATTTCTCTTGTGATAGGTTTATGTGATATTGTCTAACAGTATGTGAATAGGCCTATTATTTATAGGGAAACTTGAAAAATAAAGTGTATAGGCTAGGTCAATTTCCCATACATTAAAAGAACTTAAAGACAATATCACAAGAGAAATTAACTTTATCTCAGAAGCTGAACTTATGCGCATGAAAGAAAATTTCCTGAAAAGGTGCCAGTGACCTTTTTCATTGAGGATTTAAGGCTTAAAATGCTATTACCTTCCACAGCGGGATACGAAGAACTGATGGGATGCCTGAGGAAGAAGAGAGAGGAGATATGACCTGAGTTTTTCTCCACTGACATCACACGAATGGATTCAGGGGTCTTAAGAGCTATAGTGCTTTCACATTCGCCTGAGGTTTCAAGGCCACAACTTCTCACGGGTCATTCCATGCCAAATCATCACAAAAAAGTGTAATTTCCAACCCGACCATCTCAGATTTACATGAAATTCGGTAAGAAGTTAAAATACATGAAGTTGTACACACACGCAAAATTTTACCCCTCAGTGATTTACGATATTCATACAGCAGGGTTGCAAACATGACAAAAATTGTAAAATTTTCCCTTGCATGCTCTGCAAAAATAAATCATAACTTTACTTCTAATTGAGGTAGAACCTTCATGTTGGTCTCATTTTGAAGCTAAAGATACATAGTTTTCATTAAAAATAGTTGCATTTCAAAATATTAAGTTTTTCATTCCAAGGTCAAAAGGTGTAACCTTCGACCTTGAGTATCTAAGAAACTGTATCTTTAATTTTATTGAAGAAAAGATATATTAGGCAGTTAAATGCATTCTATCTATGGTACAAATTTCATTTTGGGATGGCTTTGGGAACAGGAGAAAAAAATTTCCCTATAATAAAAAGCCACATGGCTGACTCACTCACTCACTCACTGACAATGTTTGCCCACTTTCAGATTAACTAGAAACTTGAAATTTGGTACACGTATAGCGTTTAGGCTGTAAACCATATACAAATTCCAAAAAGGTTATTTATTTTATTTTTAGCCCTAAAAACCCCCCGAAAAAGGGCTCGGCTCGGCTCACTGACATTAATGTTTGACCACTTCCAGATGAGCCAGAAACTTGAAATTTGATACACTTTTAGGCTTTTTAAATTTTAGGCTGTAAACCACAGGAAAATTCCAAAAAGTTAATTTTTTTTATTATTTCTAGCCCTAAAAACTCCCGAAAAAGGACTCGGCTCTACTCACTGACATTAATGTTTACCCACTTCCAGATGAGCTAGAAACTTGAAATTTGGTACACGTATAGCATTTAGGCTGTAAACCACAGGAAAATTCCAAAAAAGTTTTGTTTTAAATTTGTAGCCCTAAAAACCCCCCCGAAAAGGGCTTGGGTCGGCTCACTGACATTAATGTTTGCCCACTTCCAGATGAGCTAGAAACTTGAAATTTGGTACACTTATAGCTTTTAGGCTGTAAACCACACGAAAATTCCAAAAGTTTATTTTTTTTAATTTTTAGCCCTAAAAACTCCCGAAAAAGGGCTCGGCTCACTGACATTAATGTTTGTTCACTTCCAGATAAGCTAGAAACATGAAATTTGGTACTCATATAGCTTTCAGGCTGTAAACCACAGAAAAATTCCAAAAAGTTAATTTTTTTTAATTTTTAGATATTTCACCCAATCGGTCAAGAGTTAGAGCTGCAGCTGCCGCGAGGCAGAAACCCACACAAATTTTAAAAAAAATTTTTTGGAATTTCCCTATGGTTTACAGCCTAAACGCTATACGTGAACCAAATTTCAAGTTTCTAGCTCATCTGGAAGTGGGTGAACATTAATGTCAGTGAGCAGAGCCGAGCCTTTTCTCTGGAGTTTTTAGGGCTAAAAATAATTAAAATATTAACTTTTTGGAATTTTCCTGTGGTTTACAGCCTAAAATTTAAAAAGCCTAAAAGTGTATCAAATTTCAAGTTTCTGGCTCATCTGGAAGTGACCAAACATTAATGTCAGTGAGCCGAGCCGAGCGCTTTTCGGGGGGTTTTTAGGGCTAAAAATAAAAGAAATAACGCTTTTGGAATTTTTATGTGGTTTACAGCCTAAATGCTATACGTGTACCAAATTTCAAGTTTCTAGCTCATCTAAAATTGGGCAAAAATTAATGTCAGTGAGTGAGTGAGTGAGTCATCCATGTGACTTTATATTATAGGGAAATTTTTTTCTCCTGTTCCCAAAGCCATCCCAAAATGAAATTTGTACCATAGATAGAATGCATTTAACTGCCTAACATATCTTTTCTTCAATAAAATTAAAGGTACAGTTTCTTAGATACTCAAGGTCAAAGGTTACACCTTTTGACCTTGGAATGAAAAAATTAATATTTTGAAATGCAACTATTTTTAATGAAAACTATGTACCTTTAGCTTCAAAATGAGACCAACATGAAGGTTCTACCTCAATTAGAAGTAAAGTTATGATTTATTTTTGCAGAGCATGCAAGGGAAAATTTTACAATTTTTGTCATGTTTGCAACCCTGCTGTATGAATATCGTAAATCACTGAGGGGTAAAATTTTGCATGTGTGTACAACTTCATGTATTTTAACTTCTTACCGAATTTCATGTAAATCTGAGATGGTCGGGTTGGGAGCTGTGATGATTTGGCATGGAATGACCATCACGTCTAATATGCCCCCACTGAACAGCAGTGAACAGTAGGCTATTCCCCTTTGCGCAGAGGAGCTGCGCTGTCGCACACACTCATACGACACTAAGGGGGAACTCCCTACTGGCTTGTCATGTGACTGGCATTGGAGGGGTATGATGTCATATGAGCGCGGTAAGTGGGGGTATCATAGGCATGCTATGTTTGGCCTTGAAACCTCTGGCGAATGTGAAAGGACTATAAGGCACACAGTGACAAGGTTTTCTGTGCATGGCTTTCACCACAGGATTTGTAAAGATAAGAGGTTCCACCAACCAGGCCCCCAATGTGTGTGCGAACTCTGTGACTGAGAGTGCGACAGATATCATGCTTTGTACTGCAAAGGCAGCCGAGTCTCTCTGACCCAGTTCTGCAGTGAGGGCTAACTTATATAGGCTATATGCTTGCACATTGTACGCTATTCTACTTTCATTCATTGTGTGGATGGAAGAGGAGAACATTTCCAACATATCTTGTGATGAGGTACGTGTTTATTTTCATTGTAATTTTAACTGTAAATGTGAGTACCTGAATCATTACACCAACCGCGGCTTTATTAGCATAGATATTTCACCCGATCACTCGGGAGTTGGAACTGTGCTCGCAGCGCCGCAGGAACCCGCGTGGTTGGGCAACTCTTGCGTGGAACTCACTATAGGTCCTCACAGGGAGTGAGAGAAGGAAAGGAAAAGTACCATTTTTTGTGAAAGAACGTCATTCACTGTAGTGTGTCGTGTTTTAGAAACACTTGCAATATTATCCTACCTTTTACAAAAAATATATTGTTACTGAAAAATGATTTTAATCATTGTGACGGGTGTGATCTCCACTGTGATGGGTGTGAGTCAACTTAAAACTTAATTAGAACGTCAAAGATTTTTACTTATGTGCTAAGGTAACACAGTCACCTTAAAACTGGGAATTGAATTAAAACGTCATTAAGATTTTTACTTATGTGCTGATATTTTAAGCACAATATATAAAACAGACAATTGCAAATATGAACATGCAATATAGGCTAATTTAAATAACATCCTCTTACTTGAAAAATTATCAGAGGAAATGATCAATTAAAAATGAAACATTTAGTGAGATCACAATAATGCATAACAGCCTGTTACCGGTTCACTGTTATGATAATTTTTGTGATGGTATTAAATAACGGTGAAATGGAAGAATCTCCTACACCGTAAATATAATTTAGGGGCCATAATTTATTATAATAAATGAACCTTGCATCAAAGCCGCTATTTTCAGAGCCAACATAACATCTCATAATAATTCCCAATTATAATAAATGACTCTTGCACCAAAATGAGTATTTGCAGCTATTTTCAAAGAATGGTGAGCTAAGGTGTAGGTCAGATTCTTATATTTTCCTTAAATAACAAGTTTAATATAGGTAGTTGTGGTATCTATGAACTGGCTAAATTATTTTTTCCGGTGAAATAAAGAAACTACCACTTTTGACGTATTTCAGTTCCAATTCATTGCTTTCTAAATGAATATCTTAAATCTCAGCATAGTTACTTGTGTAAAGTTGTGAAGTGAAATGCTCTTCCAGTACTTAGGCAGTTTTCATTGTTCACTATAAAAAATACATCATTCAAAAGCGGTTTAAAAGCAAAAATATTAGATTTACAGAGTAATGCTATACGTAAAATGTTGCGATTTTATTTTTGTAACATGAATGGCATTCAGAGAAACCAGATATTGTACTGATGTTTTCCCCACTGGTTTTAAACTTAAAGAGCCCACTGATGTTTTCACTTGATGTTTGTTTACGGTATATTATTGTATAAATTGAGCCACGTGAAGGTAAAAAACATCAAACATATCAGCAGCAGACGTTCAAGTAAAATACAAGGGAAGTTCTCATAGCCTGCCTTACAGTAGGCCCACATAACGTAGGCTACTTGTCATTTAGATACAATATTATTATGAACAATTTTATTACAGAACTAATTCGAATACTTCAATTTATAGCATCCGGTCTATAAAGCAACCGTTTAACATTTAATGCATGCTATTTCACAATGCATGCAAGTGTAGAATTTCAATAAACTGAACATTAAAATAAACTGCCAAGTCCTTAGACTCGTCTACTGCATGGTAGAGCTTCGACATAAGTACACAACGCCTTTCTTTACACATTATCATTCAAAATAATATATAATTAGTGCAATATTAATACACTATCTTCCAGTAAAATAACTCAGGGCTTACCTGACATAAAATATGTGGATTTATAATGAAAAATAGTACTCCTAATATGTTCTTGAATGCGAACAGTCTTCCTTCACATTCACAGCAAAATGAGCGAAGCCATATTGTAAATTTCACCAATCGTGATGCAGCCGGTCACACACCTACGACCAGTCAGATGGACTGAGCGAATGACGTCAATAAGCAACATTTCTCGGCAACATTTTACTCACCGATGTGACAGCGGGCCGTTGGCAATCAATGACGTCATACTGCAGCGGAATAAGAACAAAACTGCTGGTTTAATGCTGCCATTATGGCACATACTATGGTAAATTGCGATACAAGTGCCGTAAGCGATGCATACGGATCGAGGAAAGAGTTTGAAAAAACGAGGCGCTCGCGCCGAGTTTTTTCAATTTTCCGAGATCCGTTCTGCTCTTACGGCACGAGTATTGCATGCTATTTTTTGCACGATGATGATTTATATCAATTTAATTATATTAATTGAGATATTACCTGAAAATATTATGTATATACATTACTGAAGATAGATTTTTATTTCATAAAGTGATTCGCATGTGTTTGTTGTTATGGGAACCGAATATTTGTCCTGGGGGCCTTGTCCATAAAGGCTTGTATTATGATGTGCCGTAAGTAAATTCTTACCACACGGAAACTCTTACCGCACATAGCAACAAGATTGCGTGCGGGAATGTCAACTTACGATCCACGGCAACAATATTCGTAAGTACCACTAATTAGTTAAGTCGTGCAAAAAAAAATGATTTCAATATTTCCTTACAGAAAGCATTGGTGTGTTACGGTTTTTTTACGAATAGAATTTACCATATTATTATTATTTATACATGTAAACGTCTCCTCATCCAGTAATAACTGAAAATATCCCCCACCACCCGTCACGTCTAACCTAAAACTTTCGCCCCCCCCAAAAAAAAAAATCATGTACAAATAGGCTACAAACCTTTAACACAACTGACAAGTATCATTTTTTTAAATGTAAAACATGACTTCCAGCCAGAGTTGCTTAAACAAAGAATAACTGATCAAATTTAATCCGGCAAGATAATATTATTGCTGATCAATCCACATACTGTCTACTATCTACAGTGCATTCCACGTAAGAATTGGCCAATTATGCGGGCTTCTGAGTCGCGGCGGCAACAGCGCAAACTCCCGAGCGAGCGGGTGAAATATCTATGCAAATAAAGCCGCTAACGGCGTCACTCAGGTTTTCACAATGAAAATCACATGAGATTTATCTGGAAACATTGGCATGTGTCATTGAACTGCCGCAACCTTGGCTGAGTCTCTCGACAATGTATTTTAGTATCCCTTCAGCTTGTGTCAAGTGTATAGTCCGTGCATTTAGACGAGAGCACTGTACACACAATGCGCAGTGGAATCAGTCATCACGTGAATCATACTAGCAACACACTCTACTTCCTTCCCGCCCTTATCTCTGCAGCGCATGCAAGTGCTCTCGTCTAAATGCACAGGCTGTACAGTCAGCGAAATGGATAGCTGGAAATTGTCAACAAAACGAAACCGGACAGACGCTTTAACATCCCCCGACAAGTACATGAGCAGTTACCCCACCCACCATTGTAAGCTGGAAATCGTAAACAGTTGCGCTCAGGTACTTCCTCGTGGCGGAATGGCTCCAAATATTTCGCAAATAAATAGAGGCCACATTGTGGGTATGTGGCAGGCTAATATGGCACCTCAAGAGATTGCAACAATGAAACCATGCAAGCTGGACACAGTGTGGAAGTGTATAGATGCGTGGGAAGGAAGTGAAAACGCTCTGAGAGACCATCGAAAAGACAAAAGGAAAGTAAAAAAAAAATAAAAAAAAATTAAAAAGATTTAAAAAAAATAATAAATAAGTAAATAAAAAAACTCGAAGGATGATGCCGCCATTGTTACTGCCATAGATGCAGATCCCTTCCGGTCTCTTAAGAATGTAATGGCGGAATCAGACCTGCCAATTACCGATCGCAGAGCGAGCCGTCGACTCCGTGATGCAGGATTTCGTTAAATCCATTTTATTATATTAATGAGTTCTCTATAATTAATATTGACATTGTATTTTGAATTGTCATGTCACTCTTACCTTAAACTGCCATATTTCAATATTCTGTCTTGTATATCAATCATTTTGACGGTTTATGGCAGTGATTGGCATGTTGCGCAACTGTTGTATTAAGTAAAAAACTTACTGACAGTACTTTTCTGAAGGGCACCAATGCCTTAGATTTGCAATTTTCTTTCTGGAATTTAACACCTGATTAAATGTACTTGCCTTTGTTCAAAGAATTGATCAAGAGGTAAAATTTGTATTTTCGGCTAAAATATTTTCGTCACTCGAGCTTATAATAAAGTGAAAATTTAAGGGATGATACACTGCTTTTTAATAATTTTAGATCACTTTTATCTTAAAAATCCTCTTTATGTTATTTTTCTTTTAAAATTTCTGCCTTTAAATCCGGTCCCTCTTACATTGCTTGCTCAGCATTTCAAGGCCACCTGGTAGTTCTTATCTAAGTGTCCGAATTTCATTGCATTAACATGCTTTATACTTAGGTTCCGTTTAATAGAGTAATGGCAAATAAAACGAGTAACGCTTCGGTTTATTTCATAGAGTAATGGAACTTAAAAGGAGTAACGCTTAAAACTGTAATAAAATGAAGGCCTTAATTCTGCTCGACGATATGAAATAAATAAATAAAATTAACGTCAACTGTGAGGTTTGTGGTGCTGTGGTAACCAGTCCTGTGTACGGATACCGTAGCCTACATGAAAACTTCGAAATCGCGCGGAGTTGGTTGTATCACCGGGCGACGGGTTGTGAGAGCCAGCTGTGATGAGGCTTACGGAAATATACTATTGCTATGACTACTAAACTTTGAATATCCCACATTACCTTGTACAAAACGCTCCTGCGACGTAACCACTCCTTTCTCCAGAGACGAAGAGCTGAATAACGCGGCACTGGCAGAGATGCAGTCTAGCCAAATCAACCGTGATAAAATGTTGCAAAATTTCATGTTTGTTCTCAAAGCAAACCCACGACTGCTTGAGTATTTGTTGTACTGCGCATATCCAATTCATTACCTTACCCCTGATTTTGCACCAGGGAACCGTAAGACGCATGTGGAATCGATAGTTTATACTTCTAATCGACATGAGATATCGTTCGGTATTTACTAATACAATAATTAAAAATAAATTTATAAGTTAATAATTTACAAATAAATAGTATTCTTAACGAAAATCATGTAATTTATATTTCTTATGACATTTGTTGGTTATTCCCCATTTAGATGAACAGAATGACATACATAATAACGGGCAGAGTAAGTTATGTGAGTTGTTGTTCCTTCATATTTAATTTGAGGTTAGGTCAGACGTAGGCTTACATATTACATGCCTTGAAGTTCAATTAACTAACCATTGCATTTTCAATTTATATTAAAATGATTAACCTGTTTAGTGTCTTTAATTATGTTTTATACACATTGACGCAAGTCGTATAACACGTGTCATTCAGTTCAATCTCTCCTCGCATTGTAGTGGAAAGCGTTAAATCCTTGTAGCCACTAATGTCAATATTCCTCAAAGTCACTTAAAGTTATTAAATTTCATTAAAATTCTAACTTTTGTTAATTATATAATATATAATTGAAACTTAAATTTGTGTTCAGACACTTAACATTCTCGGGCATTTCCATACATGGTAGGATTGACTTTTATTAACACTTCGGTAATTCATAAATGCGTCTTACGCATGTGATTTTTCTATTCTAATATCTCATTACACTCATAGTAAACCACTATAATTTACGTTATTTGAGTATGGTCTGCGATATGCTCTAATATTCAACTGCATTAACTCTTCACAACTCTCACCTGGAACATTCTTCATCAGCACCTCGCGTAACTGGTGGCTGCAAGTAACGCGCCTCATGCTGCACCGGCCGATACATGGGCCCTTCATGCGCCCCTGCATTAATCAGATGTCTTAGAATTTGTACTTACCATGCTCGTAGAAGATGCTGAAGATTTGCTGCCACACATACTTTACATGTTTTGACGAAATTATTAACTAGAAAAGTTCCTCCACACTGATACACTCTTTTCATGCCTTATGCTCTGTTTCAGTTCATCTAATGTTTGAGGTACCGCGATCGGGTATGGGCCTATCTGGAAACTTTTGAAGAAATGTTTTTCTTATTCTTGCACATGACTTTCTTGCCCTCACGTACGTGATGTGTATATATAATACCCATGCGCGCAAATAATATCGTACATTACGCATTACATGCACAGTAAAACACAGTACACAGTCTCACAATGAATAAAGTTACTGAAACATTGAAATATTAGAGTTACGCATTTGACTTAACGGTACATAGACAAACCCTATACTGAGAGCCTCATAGAGTGATAGCACAATAAAAAAATACACTAAGCTCTGCCAGCCGGAAAAATACCGCTGAATAAACACCCCGCGTATCGGCAGGTGCTGCTTGGGGCGCTGTGAGAGAACGTCCCTGAACTACACTAGGACTCGCGCCGGATAATTTTTTTCTAATTACTTAATTTACATAGTTAACACTGTTTCTTTCACTGGCACTTAATAATTTTATAAATGAGACCTATACTGGGAATATTTTAGCCAAAAATATCCCCTGACATTGGGATTCAAAAAGACCAGGTCTCACTGTCATAATATTTCGAGCAGGCGTTCTATCTCCAACATTTGGCCGTGCTTTGTGCCAGAGTGTGACTTTTTCCTTTACAAGAAGACGTAATACCAAATGAATGATCTCCTTAGTACAATTGCTGAAACTGAATTATCTTCTGACATATTTTCACCTTGATCACTTTCAGCCCTCTTTACTGAGTTGGCATCACGATCAGTGTTTTCTGTTGATCCTTATCTGATGAAAATTATACACCGCCAACTATTTCATCATCTGTAACCTCTAAGATGGTCGTAATTTTGGCACTGGTTTGTACAAATGTCCCGTCGTTAAATTATCTCCATTAACTATTAAAGAAGACTTTTTTATCTTCATAATAACTTGAGTTATTTATTTTTACATACATACATATTTAATACAAGTATAGTAAAAACAAATGAAACCCAACATGCCTCTATATGAGCATCGCTCGTGTTTAGGGGATATAGTAGATTAATATAAATATAATTACTTAACACTGCACAGTACACTATACACGAAAAATTTTAAATTTATGAGTACATGTAAATAAAAATAATTATTAGCCTTAACCAGTTAAAAATAGCATTTACAAGAACAAAAAATAAATTGGACTGAAACATTGAAAGACCAAACAAAATTAAAGTGTGCTATTAATATTATCTAATAACTTATTTTATTTTCCTCTTAAAATGTTTAAGATTGCAATATACATATGCAGGGTACTCAGCAATAAAATTGTTATACAATTTCAAACAATAGTTTTCACCATGTAATTGCCCCTTGGTCGTCTTACATTTTGATTCAGCGAAACGAAAGATGGCGTTTCTTCTTGTATTTTGACAATGACTGTAGGAAATAAATTTAGATCTGTTTTATGGTAATGCATTAATAATTTTAACTTTTAAAACTGTTCGATTTTCATAACATTGAATTCAACATATAATAGTTTTGATGGGTAACCAATAGGTTCATTTAAACAAATGTTTATTATTCTCTTTTGAAGTAAAATTAAATTTGTACAAATGGTCTTAATTCTTCAAGCTTTGGAATACCAACATTTCAATTATCGATTTTCACAATTTATTTCATATATTAAATATTTTTTCACTGTCCCCTTTTTGAGTGATTTTTGGAGCTCAAAAATAAATTCATGAGACGATAGACGATGCCGTTGATAATGAGTGTGAAAGAAGAGTCGCAGGCTCATCTACTTTTACTTTTTTCAGGAGTTAAATTTCCACTTGCGCAGAATTGTTTATTAAGAGGTTGTGAAAAGGCAATTTTATGCACTGACGTAACATGTTTTTTAAGGCTACTAGTGTTGTGAGTTTTTCCACCGCGCGAATTTTTTTTTTACAAATGCGGAAAATGGTGCGACTATCACAATGAGCGTTTATTTGAAAATAGTTCCACATTTCACACATATTGACTGAAAAATTTGTTATCGTACCGCAATACACACAGTCTTCCGTCACACAGAGATATCAACTGAAAGCCGGCATGCAGACTTGTTTTAAAATCATACCAAAATAGATTGCTTTTGAATAGATAAAATAATCATGTGACGTTCTACTCAAATCGCAGAGCAGAACAATGGGTTTGTTCGCAAAGCAGTTATAAACCAAGAACACATCGTTTGCGCGTGCGTCCTTTTTCCACACGCGTTCGCAAAGTGAGAATTCGTGATTCTGATTTCAATCTTCTGTTCGATGTGTTCTCACGACCAGTTTCTGTACTCTAAGAGAAGTTTGCAGGCTCTACCATGAATTGTTATCAAATACATGCGAAGTAACCAATTTTCACCCGCCTGACTCTTCCCTCCAATAACCTTGCGCCTGATTTATAAGCATAGGCTGCTTATATGTATGAATAATGGAAGATAATTAAAAGTTTCCGAAAATATAGTTTATGTTGGCGATGTATATTGCGTGTAAAATGTGTTAAAGGGGAATACTATTCTATTCGCATATCATATTGATTAAATGCAAAAACTATCGATTCCAAATTCTTCTAACCGTTCGAGAAGTGCAAATCACGGATAAGTTACAGACTGGACATGCGCAGTACAACAAATTCTCAAGATTAGCTTAGCGAACAAACCTAATGAACAAACTGTTTTAAGGTTTGCAGAATAAGCAGTAATGGGCCATTCAGATAGAAACTTAACCGTAACCGAAACTTAACCGTAACGTAAACTTAAACGCAAACTTTAGCATGGCATTGAGCATGCGCAATGAAAACATAAACGTAGGTAACAACCAATCACAAACGAGAACGTGAACAACTGATAAAATGGCTGCAGCAGACGAAAATACTTTCATGTTTCTATTAAACATATGTAAGCCATTAAAAATTGAAATCATACAAGCGTATGCAGGCACATAAAAATTAACAGAATATTATATGGGCTGTATTTAATCCTGTAGTTCATTTCTTGGGGAACTAATTTTCATATATTTTCCTTCAATGCCACATATTTATATAATGGATGCCATTTATCATAACGAGGAGTTTCTCATTCACAGAATACTTCTTGGCTACTTCCACTTCCGTCTCCTGTTCTGTTCTCTGATTGGTTGTATCGTTATTTTTCACATAAACGTAACACAGAAGCTTGGTGTTTGCAAGCTTCTACGTAACGTTTAAGTTTCACGTTTACGTGATGCATTGTGAATGGTCATATTCAAAAACATGGCCCCAAACTTCTATGTTTACGTTTCGTTTACGGTTAATTTTCTATCTGAATGGCCCATTACTTAATCTCCGCAACGGAGCATCGTACTATGGAGTTTGGACAGTCAGCTTGCTTGTTGGTTGTTATTGAAACGTTTGACAGGAAACGAAACATTTAAGAATCTCTTCTGTTTGGATTTTAAAAGTCGGAAAGTCTTTATTTATGACTAGACAAAGGTCAAAGAGTGGTTTTCTCCATTTCAAGGAGAAATAGAAGTATTTACTATATTTAGTAGACTACTAAAAGCAGAAAGAGATACCGCATTTCCTTAAATTGCAGAACTACCAAAGTATGGAAAAAGTACCGAACGTATTTTCTGAAGTATCGCTCCATGTCGATACCATGCAAGTATCAAGAGTATCGAGGTATGGAAAGTATAGAGGACCCATCCCAAAAATAGCATGACACAAGTAGCTAAAATATCATTATAGATAGACACAAAAGCCCACGAAAACAATATTTACATTTATACCAGCAGAAGTCTGTACACCCCTCGCGGAAATGATCCCCACAGAGCACTTGAACAATTAACGTATTTTTCCTCAACACAAGTACTCCGATTTAGCAAGAAATATTTGATTATCTAGAAGAATCCTTACCACCTAATACAGAGTATAAATATTCTGGCCTGCACTCAAGAAATGAATACCCAAACACCAAACACCAAATTCCACGCCAGAATTTGCCAGAAGGTACCGTGAATAACAACAAAATTCTGCAAGTAAATGTTATATCCACATCCCTAGAAATCTATTACAGCGCCGTCTTGCAACCGAACTACTTCTATTACTCCACTCAAATAACAGAAAATTAATCATGTTACTTAGAACTGGAAATACTTCAGAAAGGTGCTAACTAAACATATACCTCATAGCGTACATACAGGAATTGTACGCGACCATGAGTTGGCCCACAACTTAACTGAGCATGCATAATTATTTTACACAAACATAAAAGAGAAATGTGGCAATCCGAAGTCCTATGCGAATATACTTCTAGACATCCCCTACTCAGACGAGAATATGTATATCCTACATTATTTGAAAGTAGCAAGAATTACAGGCATACAATACCATCTCAGCAAATATACATAACTGGCAGCAAGACAAGAAGCCGAATCGGACTAAATGGACTAGCAATTTTACATCGAGAACAATAAAATTAAGCTATGAAAATAAAATTTCGTGAGACAATTAGACACTTTTTTGATATAAAAACCATAAAAAGACAATTTTAAACGCGACTGTTACATATTCTGAATTAATATAATCCAGATTTGCTAATTTATTACCTTACTCTCCGACTAAAATTAAAACTGTTGTTCTTTACCATAAAATTTCGTTAACTTTCTTATTTTGTCATATTTAAACATAACCCTTTTTCCCATTTCATTACTCTTTAATTATGGCCTTATTTGTATTTTGCTAATCAGTTAACTTAATATTATTGAACTAATGTCTGTTAGTATTTAATTAATAAATACATTAAATACTGCATGAGTTCGCTCCCTTATTGTGTCTACCATTTTTTCGTATAGATTAGCCCGTGGAGACGATCTGAAAGACAAAAAGGCTAGTCATAGAAAAATAGGATAAAAATAGTCGTGTTGGTAAATTTTGCTGGGGAGAGGGGGCCTCAAAATTAAATCCGCTGCGGGCCCCAGGTGGTCTAGTTATGCAATTGGCCCCGTGTCCGGGTTGGTAACCATATTGGTGTTGTGGCCACAGTCCTTATCGTTTTAAGTAAAAAATAAAATCAGGTAAACTGATGTAACAAAGTGCCAGTATGTTTTTGTTTAATCAGTTATGACTGCAATTATGATATGCAGAATATTTTTTTTTTTAAATTGATTTCCAAGTTAAGCTCCAGATTTATTCATTAAGCAGGGCTTACGGAAGAAGAAAGGTCTACCATCTCGGCCACCTTGGTCATTTTAACGGTCTAGTTGGATAAGCGCATGTCAATTAATATGTTTTTTGTCATAGCTACCTGTATTTTAATTTCCAAGGCCTTATAAAATCACAGTAAAACAATAGGCTATGTTGTCAAGATAACTGATTTTCAATTTTTTGATAAATTCTTTCGAATACATATATTACCATAAAATAGGCACTAAATTGAGCATTACTCCGAAACAGGTCAATCGATTTTATCCATTATGAATAGACTTCTTCCCATGGACATTATAAATGTGTATACCAAGTTTCATAAAAATCCGGTAAAGCGTATTTGAGTTACCGCGTCTTTAAAATATTCATTAAATTGGGTTTTACTCCGGTACTGGTCTACCGATTTGGTCCAATATCAGTAGACGTCTTTCCACGTACAAAATACATAATTTCAGGAAAATCCAATAAAGCATATTTGAGTTATCGCGACTTCTTATATATTAACATAAAAACACTAAATTGGGCATTATTCCGGTACTGGCCAACCGATTTGGTCCAATATCAATAAACGTCTTCCCATGGACATTATAAATGCGTATACGAAGTTTCATAAATATCCGATAAAGCGTATTTGAGTTATTGCGCCTTTAAAGTAGACACTAAATTGGGTTTTACTCCGGTACCGGTCAACAGATTAGGTTCAAATTCAATAGGGCACTTCTCATGGACGTCATAAATGGGTATACCAAGTTTCATGGAAATCCGATACAGCGTATTTGAGTGATGGCGCCTTTCTATTAGAAAGGCGCCATAATCTATTAAAATAGGCACTAAATTGGGCATTACTCCGGTACCGGTGAACCGATTTGGTTCAATATCAATAGGGTTTTTCCCATGGACATTATAAATGTGTTTTCCAAGTTTCACGAAAATCCGAAAAAGCGTATTTGAGTTATGGTGCGTACAGACACACGTACAGACAAACGGACAGACAGACGGACAGACATTTTTTCGTCCACCACACAATCTCATAAAGTACCATACTGGCACTTAATAAGTTGTCTAGTGAGCATATTCATCTCTATAAACCTGCTCACTTAGGTAGCCTGAGCTCTGCAACTACATTTAATAGATATTTCAATACTTTTATGCATCTCTTTGATTATTGCGTTCCAATAAGAAAATGTAAAGTTAATTGTACTAAGTTTAAAAGAATGGGCAAAAAATCAAATAATCAATGGTACACTCCACAGCTGGCAATTATGAGAAAGAATGTCTTGTCATTGTTGAGTGTACACAAGAGTCTTGGGACTGATACTTCTAAACTGGCCTTTGTTAATATTAGGAATAAGTATAAAGCGTCAATCCAGGAAGCCAAAAAGTTTTATAATTAAAAAATCATCAAAACATCAAGCAATAGTAATGTAAAGCAGCATGGGATATTATAAACAAACTTTCCAAACACAGAGTAACAGATAATTTGACAGTTAGTCCTGATGATTTTAATGACTATTTCTTAAACTCTGTTATTGGAATCAGTAACTCTATTGTTAGACCATCAATCAATGCTACTGATTTACTTAATGAATTCCAAGAAATGCCTGTCATTCACCCACAACAGAGTTTTAGATTTACTGAAGTAACTCCAGACTTAATTATAAACATAGTAAAAAAATTAAGCCATCTGACTGTGTTGATATATATGACATATCCTGTAACTTGGTTAAAGAGCTAATTCATAGCATTGTCCACCCTTTGACCTATTGTATAAATAAATGTATAATTGAAAGATTCTTTCCCCAGGAGCTTAAAATATCTAGGGTTGCTCCGGTTTACAAAAAAGGCGATAAAGATTCCCCTTCGAGTTACAGACCGATTTCTATTATCCCAGTTTTTGCCAAGATCTTTGAATATATGTCATTTATCAAGGTATTTTGATAACAACAACATGTTAGTAAATATCAATATGGCTTCAGGAAAAGCAGATCGACCATTGATGCCATTGATGATATAGTGAGATGTATTTATAAAGTCTTTGAAGACAAAGGTATTGCTCAGGTCACATTCTGTGACCTAAGCAAGGCCTTTGACTGTATGGATCATGATGTATTATTAAGTAAATTGGATTACTATGGCATAAGAAATAATAGTTTAAATTTAATGAGGTCATACCTATTGAATCGTCAGCAAATTGTTACAGTAAATAAAATTAAATCTATAGTTGCTATAGTTAAAAAAGGAGTTCCCAAGGTTCTGTCCTGGGACCGTTCTTATTTCTTATTATGATTAATGACCTTCCAGCAGCTGTCAATACTCATTTTGTGTTATATGCTGACACAACTTTCATAAATGTTAGTAATGATCTTAGTACTCTCAAAGCTCTCACTGACAATACAATGATAGAAACTACCAACTGGTTCAGGGCAAATGGTTTCCTACTTAATGAAGATAAAAATCAAGATCTATATTTTAGTCTTAGTAACATGAACACATTGACCTCAAATAACTCTTCTAGTGTTAAATTTCTTGGTATCTATGTTGACAATAAGTTAACTTGGGAACAGCATATAACATATACACGGGTGATTACAAATGATTGAAGCGATTTCACAAGTTTATTGCAGCTTTAATTTTTGTCATATTGTCACCAAACTTTACAGGCACACAGAAAAACTCAACAAGTTTTGTTTTGTTATGTTACAAGTGCTCTATATGCTCCCCCTGATAATTCTGAAAATGTCAAGCCTATAATCAAGTTCCTGCCACACTTGTTGCAACATGTTCCTGTCAATTTGTTGAAAGGCATTGTTGATGCGAGCTCGTAGTTTGAGTAGGCTGGTTGGTAATGGAGGCACATAGACTGAATCTTTAACACAACCCCACACAAAAAAATATCATGGAGTTAGGTCGGGTGACCATGGAGGCCAAAGCAGGAATGTTTTATCATCATGTCCACCACGACCGATCCATTTGTTTCTCAACCTCAAGTTTAAGAAGTCCCGAACATCATGATGGATTTATGGCGGAGCACCATCCTGTTGAAAAATGAAGTTGTCATTGTTGTAGTCGGCCTCCAACTGTGGCATGAGCCACGATTCAATCATGTCGAGATACACGATTCCTGTAACAGTCTTTACGGAAAAGAAAAATGGACCATAAATTTTAGAACTCATTACAGCACAGAACACACACACCCTTGGTGAGCCCCGAGTATGCTGCTCTATGGCCATTTTGACTAATTGCTACCTCCTCCCCTCTCGTGGTAGAAATCTGAAACATGTATACGACAAAAACAAAACTTGTTGAGTTTTTCTGTGTGCCTGTAAAGTTTGGTGACAATATGACAAAAATTAAAGTTGCAATAAATTGATGAAATCGCTTCAATCATTTGTAATCACCGTGTATTAGCGGTAAACTTTCAAGAGTTATTTATTTGTTACGACACCTTAAATACTACGTTCCAGATAATCACATTAGATCTTCATACTTCGCATTTTTTCATAGTGTTATTGCATATAGAATAATACTCTGGGGAAACTCTTGTCATGTAAATAGAATTCTGTTACTACAGAAAAAAAGCTATTAGAATTATCACTAATAGCTCACACAGGGAACACTGCAAACCTTTATTTCTACAACACAAAATATTAACAGTGATCAATCTATATATATTTACTGTTTTAATTTACATAAAGAATAGACAGTCAGAGTTGCAGTATAGAGATAATATTCATTCCCACGATTAGATCCAGTAGTCATATATACATTCCGTTCCAACGATTATCCAAATCTCTGAATAGCATCGCTTAGTTCCGGTTCCGGTTCCGGCTAGACGCAGTTTGGCATAGTGCGCTCTTGGAAACCATAATTTAGGGTTTTCTAGATTGAATTTCATAGTTATTTGTGTCCTAAAGTCTCACCTTTAGTTCGATGTGCTCACGGAGTTATTAGTGTTCCGGGGCGTTTCACTATTGTTCTGTAAGGAACTCATACAAGTGCTGCGGCTTGACTGTTGATTTCAGTTGCGCCATCTTAATCTCTGACGTCACTCCAGTGTCCTAGGCCAGCGGTCACTACCATAGAGGTTGTAAAAGCCGCATGGCTGGCGTACACGCTAAGACAAGATACATTGTACTTCTCTAACATGGATCTCTTATGGCCCATTCAGATAGAAAATTAACCGTAAACGTAAGCACGTAAACGTAAACGCACACGTTAGCATGGCATTGAGCATTCGCAATGAAAACTTAAACGTAGGTAACAACCAATCACAAACGAGAATGTGAACAGCTGATAAAATGGCCGCAGCAGACGAAAATACTTTCATGTTTCTATTAAACATGCACTCATTCATTCATTTTTATTGTCATTAGATCAACATATACAGTTGTAATAGACATTTTCCAAAGAATATACAAAACTATTTATATAATAAAAATAATACTATGAAATTAGAGCCTTATATCATTCATGTCATACTCGTCAATACTGTAAAAACATTTAGTTTTTAACCAATTTTTATAAATATTTTAAAACGATTAAGTGTAGCAGTTCTAGCACTAAGTGGCAGCTTATTAAAAAGCTTAGCACTTAAATAATTAAAACTGTTTTGGGTTTTACTTAACCTAGCAAAATTTATATTTATATGATCCCTATCCCTAGTATCATGGTCACGATGATCATGGAAATCCAGTGTGTAGGCCATTAAAAATTTACATCAAACAACCGTATGCAGACATATAAAAATTAACAGAATATTATATGTGCTGTATTTACTACTGTAGTTAATTTCTTGGGGAACTATTGTTCATATACTTTCCTTCAATGCCGCATCTTTATATAATGGATGCCATTTATCATAATGACGGGTTTCTCATTTATAGACGCCATGTCTTGGCTACTTCCACTTCCGTCTCCTGTTCTGTTCTCTGATTGGTTGTATCGTTATTTTTCGCATAAACATAACGCAGAAGCTTGGTGTTTGCAAGCTTCTACGTTACGTTTAATTTTACGTTTAAGTTTCACGTTTACGTGATGCATTGTGAATGGTCACATTGAAAAACATGGCCGCAAGCTTCTATGTTTACGTTACGTTTACGGTTAATTTTCTATCTGAATGGGCCATTAAATCCAAACTCACATGACCTTAGAGACGATGCCGTGTTAAACAATCGCTCCTTGAACACCATCATCAACGTCCTTACTAAGGACCTAGAAGAGGCGAACAAGACCATTTGGCAACTTCAATGGGAGAATAATGCTCTGAAGGATAAATTAAGATCTTTTCAAAACGATAACTGGAGAGTAAATACTCACAAATCCCCATCCGTTTGGCCATCATTGCCGACTCATAGCATTGTGACAGCCAATCGCTATGCAGCGATTGCTCCAAAAGACGACAGAACGAAACCTGAATCTTCATTCAACCCAAAACTAAATAGAAAAGCTAACAACTCTGGCCAAATTCTCAACAAACCACAACAACATAGAAAGAAAATTGGCTGCCGAAAAAAGAAAGTTATATTGCTAGCGGACAGTCATGGACGTGGCATTGCCGAGAGACTATCAAACAAATTAACCTCTGATTTTGAAGTTTGCAGTGTAATTAAACCCGGAGCAATGACACGGGATGTTCTTAATACCCAAGCCAATTTGCAGAGCGAGGATCACCTAATAATCATGACTGGATCAAATGACATTGATGACTCCACTATCAATACAGTCAGCGAAATCCTGTCATTTGCACATACCATTAAAGGAAATATCACTGTAGCTGAATTACCTCCCAGACATGACCTGCCTCCCAACTCTTCTGCTCATGCTAAAATACAAACTATAAATAGAGGGATCAACAAAATTTCTCTCCGCTTCCCTAATATAGATGTCCTCCATGGATCTGCACTCAGGAGACATCACTTTACACAACACGGCCAGCATCTCAACTCCATAGGGAAAGATCTATTAACTGCACAATTTGCCAAAAAAGTATTGTTTACCAGAGCAGATTGTCAACGCGTTGAAAAAAGTATTCCAATGCTGAACACTAGCTACAGTCTTCCAGTATCCATCACTAAGGATAACTTGTCCTCAGAACCTATTCATATTCTACAAATTAAGACTAACCCACTCATTAAGAAGTCTGAGACGAAGCAATCCTTAGACCACCAAGACTACTGTATGTTATCACCAAATGGGAGTCTTGACTCAATCTGTGAGGATTCACCTGTAAATTCAACCTCAATTCAACAAACAGATTCAACACCTCAACCCACAAAGCCTGGAATATGCTCTCACGCAAATGAACTAACGAAACATCTTAGCCTCCCAAATTCATCTCCTAGTTTTGAATCATCACCTTTATCCACAAAGTCTGAAAATCAGCCTCCAGGAATAGTTGCTGTTGAACCCGGCATCTCCAGAACTGTTCGAGTCAGCAGGCCGCCATCTCATCTAAAAGATTTTTTGTGCCCTACAAACATTCTGGACCGCCTAACTTAACATTAATGCATCTTAACATCCAGGGTTTAAGTTCAAAAATCGATGAGCTAAATATCCTACTACAATCTGAGCTTTCTTACATCAACATCTTATGTTTAACTGAACTCTGGCTCCATAAGAATGAGATCTCCCTTGTAAATGTAATTAACTTCTCTCTAGCTGATTTCTACTGCCGTACCTCTCATAAAAACGGAGGTGTAGCCATTTTCATAAGAAATAACCTGGGCCTTCAATTCAATAAAAAAACCCACACTACTTGCTTTAACGAGGAAAGAATACTTGAGCATGCCGTTATTGAACTAACTTGGCTTTCTGTTAGATTATATATTATCTGTATATATAGGTCACCTAAATTTTCTCCAATCTTATTTCTAAATAAGCTTGAATCACTGATAGATTATTTAAAAAAGGATGACATCCCCATAATAATCTGCGGTGACCTAAACATAAATCTGCTGGATTGCTCCCCCTCAAAAACCGACCTAATCCAACTTCTTCAAACTTTCAACCTTTCAGCCCTGATTGATGCACCCACTCGCATTACCCATCACTCTCAAACTTGCATTGATCAAATAATATTAGACAAAGATGTTTTCTCCTCTTCGTGCTTTACTACCGATCTAGGCCTATCCGACCATAATGCAGTCTTCCTGATATTCTCTTTAAATTCTGCAATGATTCAGGATGCTAGCAGTACTAATGATAAAATAATCTCATGGAAAAGGTTTTTTTCTCCTGAAAATACAAATTATTTTAACTTCTTACTGTCCAATGAATCTTGGTTGGACATACTCAATAATTCAAATACTGAGGAAAAAGCTATTAATTTGACTAATACTATCACCCATTACCTCAACATTGCCTTTCCTTTACTTAGAATCCACACAACTTCTAATAGATGCCACCACGATAAAAAGTGGCTCTCTAAGGGTATAATCACGTCCTGCCGGAGGAAGAGATTGCTCTGTCGACTCAGCAAGACCATTTCCGATCCATCTTTCCGAAATTATGTCAATGAATACTCTAAGATTCTAAAAAAGGTAATTCTACAAGCAAAAAAAACTGCCATTTCCAAAAAAATTAACGCGGCTTCGAACAAGGGTAAAGCCATTTGGGACATCATTAATAAAGAAATCCAACACAAGGATAACAATCGTGAACATATCAAATTGAGTTTGAATAATGATATTATTAAAAACCCCCTTGACATCGCTAACACTTTTAACTCATATTTTGTGAATATCGCCTCAAACCTTAATTCAAATAAAAGTCCTCCTACCGTAGTTACTAAGGACAAAACAGTCAACAATACTATCTTTCTGAGTCCTGTTAGCTCTGAAGAAATAAGTAGAATCATTTGTGGTTTCAAGAACAAAATCTCTTCAGGACCTGATGGCATTCCAATGTCTTTAATAAAGCAATGTCCCTATTTACTCGACCCAATAACTGACCTTGTCAACGCTTCTTTATTATCTGGTTACTTCCCTGATGCGTTTAAGATAGCGAGAGTTGTCCCTGTTTTCAAGAAAGGAAAGAAAGACAATATAGAAAATTATAGACCTATCTCTCTCTTATCAGCTATATCAAAAATTCTTGAAAAAGCCATGTTCAATAGAGTAATGACCTTCCTAAACAAACATGAAGTATTATCCCATTCACAATTTGGCTTTAGAAAAAATAAGTCTATCAATGATGCCCTTTACTCCTTTTCTGAACACCTCCTCTCGGCTCTTGATAATAAAAATCCCACAATTGGTATCTTCCTCGATCAAACTAAAGCTTTTGATGTAGTAAACCACAGCATCCTCCTTGAAAAATTGAATAATTATGGTATTAGAGGAACCGCAAATGCCTGGTTTTCCTCTTATTTGAGTAATAGACGGCAAATGGTCCAAATCGACTCCCTGAATTCAGACCTTCTGCAGGTGACATGTGGTGTCCCTCAAGGATCCTTGCTGGGCCCACTACTATTCCTCATTTACATTAACGACCTCCCGGCTTATCTACCGCTCTCCAAGAACATTCTTTATGCTGACGACACCAACATTCTAATTTCCGATATAGACAGCGATCAGCTTCAAGCTAAAGCTAACAAAACCTTGGAGAATCTCCAGGTTTGGCTAAATTACAATAGATTGCACCTCAATATTTCCAAAACTAATTACATAAATTTTTGCCCTTTCTCCCTCGCAAACTTACAAATTATGTTTAATAATGTTCGCTTAAAAGAAGTTGTTTCCTCTAAATTCCTGGGTATTTGGGTTGACTCCAAGTCATCCTGGAATACTCATATCTCCCACCTCGCTGAAAAAGTTTGTAAAATCACTTATGCTCTGAGAATTTTAAGTAGATTCTGTAATATTGAACTGCTCCGTACTCTTTATTTCGGCAATATCAACTCTGTAATTTCCTACGGCATCCCTTTCTGGGGAACCTCTCCCAATCTAACTCGGATATTCAAACTCCAGAAGAGGATTATCAAAATTATGATGCATGTATCTAACCGCACGCATACCAAGCCTCTTTTCAAAAAATTAAATATTCTTCCTGTCCCTTGCATCTTCATTCTAGAGACTGTTTGTTTCATACATGCAAACAAACAGAAATTTCCAAAGAACTCCCATCACCATCGCCATGACACGCGAGGAATTAATGATTTTCACCTCACATCCCACCGTACCTCCAGAAGTTTAAAATTCATCAATCACACGGGTCTAATTCTGTACAATAAACTTCCCCACTCTTTTAAGCACACCAGTCAAAAACTTTTCAAAACTAAAGTGAGAAATCTTCTTATGGAGCATGTTTTCTATAGTACTCAAGATTTCATCTCCGCCAATTTACTGACTTTATAAATTTATTTTTATGGACTAATGTCTGCATTTTGTATGTGTACTGTATGTATAGTTATGTTTTGTTCAATATTTTATTTAGTTCTTAAGTATGACGAAGCCTTTGGATTATTGTAATTCCTAATGGTGAATAAATATTATTATTATTATTATAGTCATGCAATCATAGGACATAAACTGTTTAATAAACTATCTGTATCTACTCAACATACTCATATCATTGTATTTAGAAAATAATTATATAATTGGTTAGTTTGTAACCCTTTTTATACCTTGGATGAATACTTCAATTGTAATAGTGTAATTTAGCTTAAAATATGTGTTATTTGTAACTTAGAACTTAGTAATTTAGCTGTAGTTTTATATTAATTCTATTTTTAGATTTGTATTAGACTTTGTCTATTGCTGTAATGGCCTAACGACAATTAAATTTATTTATTATTATTATTATTATTAATATTATTATTATTATTTATGTGTTACTGAGCATGATTGGTTGGTAGCTGCTTGCATAGGAATCAGGTTTGTTGGGTTTAAGAATTGGAGCCAGGATGAGGATATTGATGGATTGATGAGTATATTGTTGAAGAATTGTAGAAGGATGGAGAGTGTGTGCAGAAGCAGATGTTTGATCATGTCATGTTTGATCGTGTTGTCAGGTTCAGGTGCAGTCAAACATTTTTGTTTATGCAGAATGGTTTGTAGTTCGTCTAATGTTATGAGAGCTAGTAAAGGATCTTGGGGTTGGGAAGTAATCTGATTGTGAGGTGGTGAACTGAACAGGTGGAGAGGTAACAGACAGGTGTTATCATGCAAAGGAAGTCATGTTGGAGCTGATGGTTGTGATGGATGTGATGCGTGGTTTTTTGTTTGTGAAGAAGCGAATTTTTCTCCACAAGGCAGTATCTTATGTCATTACAGTATGTCTTCCAAGCAGTACGGTTCGTTTGCCTTAAGTGTGTCGTGAGTGCCATTACTCTTTTTAAGTTTAGGTATTTTGTGAGTGTAGTTGTGCATCTGAATGTTGAAGGTGCATGTCGTCATCGAGCAACAGCATGAGAACAATCTGAAGTCCACCACCGAGAAGGATGTATCACACGAAGAAGAAGAAGAAGAAAAACTGTATATAGTACACGATTCACCGCAAGTACACTCGCTATAGGATGGTTTCAACGTCCCGAACATCTACGATTGAACGAGATATCTACATCTACCACATAATTATCAACTCATGTTAGATTATCTAAACCACTGCCTTCTAGACTGTATCACTCGTGTTTACTCGTGTATACACTGCCTGTCCAATACGGCTAATTTTGCGTACTCGGCGACATTACAGATAGCAGCACCATTCACACCCAGATTGCCTCTTGTTTTTTGCTACGACATTGTTGATTATGTAGTGCTGTCACCGCCGTCTCATAATCACTGCCTTCTAAACTGTATTACTCCTCGAGACGGCGGTGCTCATAATATGGTCTATCAATGCGTCTAATTAATTTACATTTATTTTAATTACTGCTCCAAAATTCCATTTCAAGGTACGTGTCATATACTGGAATAATATGTTCTAAACAAATAACACAAGTATCTGTGTCTGTTTAATGCTTATTTTGACGCAGCAAACGCATAGAAGCAATGTACGGTAATGTATAGGGCAATGCCTTCTAGACTCTGTTACTCGTGTATTCTCGAGACGGGGGTTGTATAGGTGGCGGTTATTGCTGCAATCTGGGTGTGAATTGTGTCGCCTCTACTGGAGAAATTATGCAATTGAGCAATACTCTAAACTCCATGTTAAAATAAAGCATAGGACAGGCAGTGTAATTCTCGAGACGGCGGTGATCTAAACACACACTCTATGCGCTTATACAAAGTCATAGCGCGCCATCTTTACTGATCGCAGCGCCAGCACTTCGACAGATCACCGCAGTGCCGCAGCTGTTTCATGAACAATGGTTTGGCGGGACGAGTGATCACAGTGAGGAACCTTCTGTGTATGCAGAGTGTATGAGTAATATTTAATATTATAAGAACTTATGTATTCCGTACATGTATATGATCATAAGGATGAATAACAACTACTACAAGTTATGCTTTGGAGTAAACACCTAAGCTTTAGCTCATTTTGTAGCTGAATTGACGTTGCGTACGTTGGTACCAATGTCAGTAATGGCTGCACGTGCTCAGTGCTCACATGTTTAGAAGCCATATGCGTTTGTTGTTTAAAGCGTGTTTTCGAAGTTTTTGTTCAATTGTGAGCATTTGAGGTTGTGTAATGGTTGTTTTATAGTTTTATTGAAGAGGAACACTACCTTTAACCACGACTAAGCCAAAAAGTGTGTTCAAGAAACGGAAAAATAAAGGGAACAGTGAAAGTGTACAGAAGTTATCTGTTTGAAAACAATGTTAGATGTTTGTTAAGGGCTTAGATGCATAGGCAGAGGTATACATGGAGGACAGGTGTTGTGTGGACTTATGAATCTGGGAATCCCGCCCACCAATTTGTCTACATACACTACCATTGTAGGTGAATCTGTAAAATCAATGGTAGAGAGATCTATGATAGATTCAGCTAAGGAGGCTGTAGAAGCAAATAAAGGTAATCATGATTCATGACATACGGTACCACCAGTTGCATTAGATGGTTCGTGGTAGAAGAGAGGCTATAAGTAAAATGCATGTGCCACTGCGACAAGTGTCGCCATGGGGAAAATCCTCGGGTTGAAGTATTGAGTAAGTAGCCTACTACTTCCAAGGGTGCACCATCTTTTAGAAATGTTCTAAAGATCATGAAGAGGAGCGCAGGAAGAATTATGAAGGTACATCTTGAGGCATGGAAGTACTGACAGCAGTAAATAGTTTTCAACGTTCAGAGGAGAACTGCAGTTTAAGGTATCACTTTCTTAGTGATGGTGATTCTGAAGCATACAAGGCACTATGTGATAGTAGACCATATGGACGGAAAGCTATCACAATACTAGAATGTGTTGGTCATGATGAGAATAGAATGGGCACACGACTTAGAAAACTGAGGCAACAAGTGAGTAAGACTGTGCTGTCTGACAGTAAGCATATTTGATGCTACTATAGATGAACTGCAAACGTTTTATGGAAAGGTAATAAGGGAAAATGGTGGCAATCTGAAGAAAATGTTGGAAGCAGCATGGGCCATTTATTTCATAAATGTTCCACCGATCAGAAGCCATTGCATCGCATGTGCTTAATCGACCAGTGTGAATATTTGAAGGCGGAAGCTGCTGTTACCCTTGAAGATTATAAACATAGGCTGATAATAGATAAGGCTGTCATGTTAGCCATGAAACCTGTGATTGATGATCTTGCACATTCTCGTTTACTGATGAAATGCTTTCATGGTAAGACGCAGAATGTCAACAAATCTTTTAATAACATAATTTGGTCAAGGGTACCGAAGAATGTTTTTGTTGGGGAAAACACACCAGTTAGTTGTACGTGATGCAGTGATAACTTTTAATAATGGAAATGTAGGGAGAATTGAACACCTAGGCATCAAAATAAAGAAGAATACTGTGTGCATCCTACAATAATTGGACCAACCTGCGAAACAAGAAAGCAGAACGGACAGCTAAAAATATGACTAAGACTGCAAGATCCAAGAGGAGGTAGAGGTTTGAAGCAAATGACATGGAAAAGCATTTGGAATATAGTTCAGTAGGATTTTGACTTGTAGGCCTGTCTGCATATAAATGTGAGTTATTCTTAAATTTTATATTTGAAAAGGTTTCTCTCGAAATAACATTTTGTGCAGTAAATAAATGCCCCATTATCTCAAAATCTATATAAGATAGGTAAGCCCCTACCAAATAATATTAGCCTAAAAGTAATATTTTCAGCTGAATATTGTTCCATGATCTCAGAGAATTTAGTTTTAACAGCCCTGAAAACTTTTTAAATTGATATCTTACGTAGTTTCTGAGATAATGGGTCTTTAAGTTGTAAGTCCTCCCTTAATAGGCTACTCTAATAATAATGATAATAATAAGAAGAAGAATTTTATTGTCATTAGGCTAAAAACAAGCAATAGACAAAGTCAAATAAAACACAGAATAACTTATATAAAAATTATTTACAGATTTCGTCACTACAATCAATTAATAGATATGGTACACAAACATTAACCAGAAGCTAAAAACGTATTAAAATACAATTGGTCTATCACTGAATTATAAAATTCTTCAAGTGAGAAAAATGGATTACCCATCAACCATTCAATCAGCTTATGCTTAAACTTGTCACTTTGGCAATTTGCTGTACTTGAAGAGAAGTTGTTAAATGCTACATTTAAACTCACCACAGAAATACTGGAAGCACTAGATAAAAAGAAATATACGTTGGGAATTTTCTGTGACTTAGCTAAAGCATTCGACTGTATAAATCATGAACTATTAATTGAAAAATTGGAACATTATGGAATAGATAATTTAACACTGAATTGGTTCAAATCATACCTGTCTGAAAGAACTCAAAATGTCGTAATAAATGGAAACAAATCTAATCTAGGAGTAGTTAGAAGTGGAGTACCACAGGGATCAATACTAGGACCTTTGCTATTTTTAATTTTCATCAATGACTTGCCACATAACTTAAGTGACGAAACAAATGTATTGCTTTTCGCAGATGACACTAGTGTTTTTGTAACAGGAAAATCCCAGGAACAACTGGCAAGAGTAGCTACAAAGGCTTTTCACGAATTAAATATATGGTTCCAAGCCAATAAAATGACGCTTAATATTGAAAAAACCCACTTTATTCAATTCAGAACAAAACAAAGATGTACCCAAAACCTTGTAATTAATTACCAAACACAAAGCATAGAAGAAATTAGTAATATCAAATTTTTAGGATTACAAATTGATCAACATCTCGCCTGGAAGTCACTTATTGAAATGATAATTCCAAAACTAAGTTCAGCATGCTTTACCTTAAGAGTCCTGAATCAGGTATTAATACAGGATACCTTACGCATGGTGTATTTTGCAAATTTCCACTCGATAATGAAGTATGGAATCATATTCTGGGGTAACTCGACCCATAGGGATAAAATATTTAAGCTACAAAAGCAAGCAATTAGAATAATGCGTGGAAAGAAAAGGAGAGAATCATGCAAACCGCTCTTTGAAAAATTAAAAGTCCTCACTCTCACAGGGGAGTATATATACTCTCGTTGAAAGTGTTCAAAGAAAAACTCTATAATTATTTACTGCTTAATCCGTTTTATAGTATTACAGAATATCTTGAAGCCAGAATTGTGTTGTAAAATTTTAAATTTATTTTATGCCCCTTTGTATACTTTGTAAATATTTTTTAGAACTTATTGTTGTATATAGGCCTACTGTACTTAGTTTTAAGATCCATTGACGTTGTCTATTGCTTTAATTGCTTAATGACAATAAAATTTTATTTATTTATTTGTTATGTGTTATATGGTAGATAATATTGAGAGATTCCAAACTAATAGCAGTGTTCATGAACATATTACTAGAAACAGGAATGATTTACATAGACCGGTTAATGCATTAAAACTTTTTCAGAATGGCGCTTATTACTCTGCAATACAGATATACAATAAGCTTCCAAACAACATTAACTTATTATGTATTCAAAGAAAAAGCAAATCCTTCAAAGGATCTCTCAAGAAATTTTTAATGACTCACACCTTCTACAATATGGATGAGTATTTCCAGTTTGAATAAGTTTATAGTGTAGTATATTATATATCATTATTTATTACTTGCTTGTATATTGTAATCTGACGTGTTCTATATCCTTGAGCCCCACTCAACACAGGATCTACAGAACGAGATAACTACATCTACATAACACTTAAGTCCAATAACATCATAGCTTTTCAATGTCTTAGATAGTCTTTGAAAAGGTACATCAATGTGTTTACGCTTTCTTGTATTATGAGAATGTATATCTTCTCTAAGATGATGATTTGGTAGATTGTTCATGGTATGTAGTACAACAGTATACGGTATAGGCTATGTAAAGATTAACAACAGCCATGACTTTAAGCTTCACACACAATGGCATCTGTCAGAATCAGAAATGATTTTAACTGCCTTTTTTTGGAGTAATAGTAGCCTATATTATGAACGTGGCAACTATTTCCCCAGAGCAGTACCGGTAAGCCGTACAAAATTACACTCTGAAAAAAAGCGTGGTAGCCTATGCGGATCTAATATAAGTTACCTATCTGAAACATAACTTTTAAAATTTCTATTCAAAAGAACCAACCTTATTCATTAGCAAGCAAGTTATCTTCCTAGGGCCAGTAAACAATGTAGGCCTAAGACTAAATTCGAAATCTTAAGCTAAAAAATGTTAATGTAGGAGCCAAAACATTTCCTTTTGTTAATATCCGTATGAATGAGATTAGAACAGTGTTTTAAGGGAGAGAATAAAGACATTGCATCTGTATTGCCTTGCATGCCACAGATAGATAGGGGTTCTTGTATAGAAACACTCTCCGAACAGTAGCCTAATTACGGTAATAAGACTTTAATTTGATGTACAGCCATTCCACGAAAAGTGAGCCTGTTTTACCATATTTATATTTTTAAGTAAGGTAGACAACATGTTGTATGTCAAATGAAAGCTAAAAGCTTAGGCCTATATTTTAAAATGTCAGTACTAATTTTTTTGTGATCTGCAAGTATCATTTTGTTATTGATTGTTAAATTTGAACATAACGAAAGCAACCAATTTCTTGAAAAAGTAACAGTTCGTATTTAATCCCTATTGTTGACAGCCTGGAGAATCAGCTGATTATTTCTCTACAAAAGTTGTTGTTCAGTATAATTACTAGTCTTATGAAGTATTATTATTTAGGCTACTACCAAGAGTTAATTATAAATTTTGTTACTTGTATTTACGAGGTAGGCCTACTATGCATTTGTCTGAACCATAACAAAAAAAGTGAAAAAGTTTATTTTATATGTTAACAATAATTTGTACAATCGTAATATTTAATATTTTCTAACAAGAAGGGTTATGTAACTCATATCACTTATTAGGCCTAAAATTTTTGCATATTAATTTATTTCCATTTAATGAGCGTTACGGTCCAGACATCAAAAATGAGGACAAATACCCAGTGTTGACCCAAGTTTTAAATTACCCATTAATTTGAACAATTTCTAGATTAAGTAGTAGAAGTAGTTCCTTAGATCGCAAACGATCTCTGGAGATCCATCTGGATATGCACAGCAGTTTAGGTTGCCAGCCTGACATTACTCCTAGTTATGCACTGCGTAGCCTGTTGCACTGCAGCTCTCCATTTAGGTCTAGATTCTGCGAGCCTGATGATCTGGGCACACTCCATCTTAAGGGTATCTTTGATCTCGTCTGACCATCTCAATCTTCTTCTGCCTCTCTTTCTACTACGGTACCTTCTGTGGTACCGATCATCAAGTCATCCAGTGATTCGGCTCTTCTAAGTAGATGTCCAAAGTACGTCACTTTATTTTCAATTGCGGTTGCTGTCAGGGACTTTCCAGGTTTTATTTCTTCCAGAATTGACGCGTTTGTTCTTTTTTCTTTCCATGATACCCTAATCATTTTTCTCCAAGCCCATAGCTCAAAACGGTCGAGTCTTTTTTTGTCTTCTTTGTGAAGAGTCCAACTTTCACTGCCGTAAAGCACAACTGGGAACACCAAGCTCTTTACCATAGACATTTTTGTTTTCCTGGATATGCCAGAGTCCTTCATTAATTTAGATAATTTGACCATTGCCACTTTAGGGTAAGGTGGGGTAATTGTAAACGGATTTAGTGTGTTTCCACTTTGACTTAATACAGATACTAACAAAGTTAAAATATCCTTGTGAATTTTGGACTTTAAAGACAATTATAACCTTTTAATACAAATCCACCTCTTTGATACATTAATCTAATATTCTAGAATGGCATTAGACTAAGTTTACATTTACCCCATCTGTTCACATTTACCCCACTACCTAGGGGGTAAATGGAAACGGTGATCTCTGAATACAGACAAGGCAAGGACTTGATATAAAGGATATTTGTAAAGAAACACATTTTAGCAAAATCTGAAGGCCTTTTTGAGTGATTACAACAGTGTTTACAATTACCCCAAAAGCTATTACAAACCCGATAGGTACTGTAAATAAGGTGACCTTTATATGAAATTTATTAAGGATCACTCAAGATAAGGCAGTAGGCCTACATTTTTAATAAAGGTAAAGACAGAGGAATGATGGCTAACCCTCACGAACATCAACTGAACTTTCAAATATAAATTTTATTCGATCCCCGCATTTCTGAAGAGTGGGCTCCGGCAAAATTGCCAAAATGTCACTCTCTTCAACATCAAATATATCTTCTTCCTGTGTCTGAAAAATTGTTTTCAGTCGGTCTGTAGACTTCAGGCCCATGACTTTGATTTCCTGCCTCCCTGTCTCTTGCACTACGGCTGCATAGATGTAGTTCACAGATTTTCTTTTTCCAGAGAGAACCCTAACCAATACATATGCTCCAACTTTAATTGATGCTGCTGTGGGGGCTGAATATTCAATCTGGGCCTGGTTACTACTCTCTTCCTCTTCACCGAAAGTTATGTCTTCAAGTTCATCGTCATCAAGTGCTGCTGGCAGTTGTTCATCAATTTCTGAGTCATCACTCTGTTCTATTCTCCTTTTCTTGTTTGACTTGCCCTTCTTTTCTTTTTTCTTCTTCTCAGCTTCCTTCAGTCGACACAAAACATCTTCATTTGTTAACACTTCTCCATAGCGAAGTTGCTGCAATTGGCAAGTGACTTTTTTCTCAGTAGGAAGGGGATTTGACTTTGAGTCATTTTGCACAGTTTTACAGAAGAGCTCAACAAGACTTTTAGGAGTGAATGCTGCCTTGTGTGAAATCTGCTTTTGAGGTGATGCATGCAATCTTGTCCTCAAATCCAAGACAGTACAATCTTCAGTGGATGGGATTAACACACCTACTTTATGTGTGTGTTTACTGGGTTTGGGACTTGGAAGAGGCTTGAAAATGGCGGTGTACCTTGGGAAGAGGTAGATGCAGAACTGTTAGATGTAGGACTCAATTGGTTATGTAGGCTGCGTTTGTACCGTTGGAGGTCTGCAGGGTCAAACAGATCTTCTGAGAAACGCTTTGAATCAACTGGGAAAATTCCAGTTGTAAGAAATCCACGTCTGATGTTCTCAGAAGTCAATGCAACTGCCCAGACCTGTCCAAGGAGTTCTGCAAATTGATTTTTCTGCAGACGACACACCCCTTTGCCCATCTGCCCTTTACCAAACTCCACAAGCTTCTGTTCCCATTTGGTCTTAACTGGACCAAACACACATTTGTCTAAAGGCTGTAGTCGATCAGTTAAATGGCTCGGCAAGCGCACCAAATGAACATTACATTTCACAGCTTCTTCCACTAGTCGTAAACTGACATGACTTGCATGCCCATCAAATATTAGAACTGCAGTTTGATGAGGCAACTGGTGTTTTTCACGACAATTTTGTACATGAGGGATGAAAGCCGTAGTGAACCAATAATAAAACTGGGGCTCTTCCATCCACCCATTTGATGAAGCAGCATAGAGGGTCCCCGGATAAGCATCAGTCGATGTCCACCGGCTTTGAACAGCACCTCCCTTATACACTATTAGTGGAGGTAAAAATGTGCCATCTGCAGCAACACATGCCAGCACAGTTGTAGATTCTCTGCCAGATCCAGCAGATACCCTGCTCAATGCCTTTCCTTTTTCCCCAAGGGCTCTTACTCTGGTAGGATCACTGCCAAAACCAGATTCGTCGCAATTGAAAATGAAACTTGATTTTTCAAGGTCCATTAGTTCATGCTTTTCATACAAACACTGTAGTTGATCATAAAAAGAATAAATGACAAATGGGTCTCTAGCATTTTTCCGTGATTTTTGAAGGTGCTCAGGCTTTTTCAATGAAATTCTAGGGTTTCGTTTCATAAATGCCTGGTACCAGTCCTCACCAGGCTGACCATTCTTAAAAGGAGTTTCCAAAAGATTTTCTGTGATATACTGTGATACTAATGTCTTTAGCTCTACTTTGCTGCATGGATACCCCATTTCTGCACGTGCAATTAAACAATTAACTAATGTAGCTTCAACATGTGCTGGAAGAGCTTGAGGACGCCCAGGGCCTAGTTTTCCTAATGGTACTTGCCGACCTAGAGAAATAAAAGAATAAACAAGTATAAGACTGTGTCAAATCTTCTATTTGAAGGATCAGTTTATTAACTTTAGGTCTACATTTTTTAGTTAAAGACTCAAATGACAAACATGAAGAATCAGCTGCACTTCTTACCTTTAATTCGGTGGTATATTACAGATTTTGGAACCCCATATGCAGCTTCTGCTTCTCTGAAAGTTTTTATTTTATTAATGATGTCATGCACAGCTCTTGAGACATCATCTGCATCATAACTGCGTTCTGGACGCTTTTTGACATATGTTCTTGGCATTTTCCAATACCTGGAACAATATAAATAATAATTTCACATGTTTACATTTTCCCTGAATCTCTGTTTCCAATTTCCCTGATTTCCAATATTTCAGGGGGAAATGTAAACACACTCTGGCCCTTATCCAATTTGAATTATTGTAATTTTACTTCATGTAATATCATTTGGGAATGATAACAAGCTCAGTAAACAATAATAGGTGTTCAACTTACCAAGCAATGAAGGCAAGAAGGAAATTTTCTTTCTTCTGAAATCTTCACTTTCTGAACTTTTATGCAGAGCCACACAAAAAGCTCCACACTCAACAATGGACAGCACAGAAATGAGAGGGAAATTGATATCTGCTAAAAATAATATTGCCAATTCCAATGGCACCAACCATGACACCAGAAATGTCACCATTTAGGTTTTATACCAACTGTTTACAATTCCCCCTAGTTTACAATTACCCCACCTTACCCTACCTAAACCAATTCTTCTTTTAATTTCATGCTTGATATAACCGTCTTTATGCACCAGAGAGCCAAGGAATTTGAATTCTGTTACTAAGTGAAGAGACTGATTGTTCACATTAATTGTAGAATCATCCCCGATGCACATGATTTTAGTTTTTGAAAGATTTAGGTGGAGTCCATAATTTGCACTAATATTCATAACTGCAGTGATCATATCCTGAAGTTCATCAGCATTTTCGGCTAGAAGGGTGGTGTCATCCTCACACCAAAGTATATTCACTTTCCTACCACCAATTCTTACACCATCAGAGAGATGCTCCAACTCGGCTTGTGAAATAATGTGCTCGCTGTAGACATTGAACACAGCTGGGGAAATTATACAGCCCTGTCTGACACCTTTGCAAATTTTGACCCACTCAGTTTCTCCTTGTTCGATCCTCACTTTTGCTATTTGGTCAGTGTACACGTTTTTAACAATTGTTATGAGATGCTCTGGTATGCCGATGTGTCTCATTGCTTCTAGCATCCTGTCGTGGTCTACACAATCGAAGGCCTAAGTGTAGTCAATAAAACATAAATAAACTTTCCTCTGGAATTCATAGGCTTACTCTAAGATCCATCTTAGGTTGGCTATGTGAGATGAGCTTAAAAGACAGACTGTGATAAACTGGATTTTGGAAAAAAATGTTACACTGAAAGAACTGGTTTTAAAATTAATTATCAGCTCCATTACCGAACGTTAAGAGATGCATAGGCAGTCATCCTGTTTTGAAATGGAACAAAACTAAAGTGAAAATGAATGAACTTGTATAATGTATTACAGATACATTTGCTGAGAATTACTCACTCATTGCACAGGATGAATTAATTCAGTCAGCTCATTGGGCCCATCAACAAGCAACACTGTTCAAGCCACTGTTGCCTGGCTCGTCTACTTATTCATGTAAATGCGTAAAAATTCGATGTTCAGACAGGAACTCCTCCACTGAGTAATAGTTATGCAATAAAAATATTTTTTCAGCTATAATTTGCTGTCTGGACATTCCTGAAGACAATCATATGAGAAATAAAAGCAGAATTTGCTAATGTAGGCCTACTAACGCAGTTAATATAAAAATATTTTCTAATGGTTCAGCAGCACAATTAATTAATTTCTTTTTACCTTTTTCAATCTCCTATTCTTTGGAAACAAGTTTCTCTAAATATTGAGTGTAATATTAATTATTACAGGAAGTTAGTAACAGTGAAGTTTTTCTAATATAGTAATATAAGAATTGAGTCAATTTTTGTGACACTTACTTCACTTGAGTCCTCTATTTGGAGACTAGTTTCGGGAAGTTATTCCTCCCATATTCATTCCATTTTGACTGCTGCTTGTTGCTACTTGACTGCCCTCTGGTTTCTTTAAGATGAATTTATTGAACAGGTCATTGGAGGCGGGGATTTCAAAATTCATGGCTTTGTCTTGATGTTTGAGGATGAAGATTTTTTCCCAATTGATTAATTCTGTATGTCCTCTTGCAGATTTTAACAATTTTGCTTCTTGTGGACAAAATCAAGGACACAGAATTAACCAAAGGAGATATGTTGGTATCGTTTGATGTAACAGCTTTATTCCCTAGTATTCCGACAGACAAGGTACTGATATTACTGAGAGATTGGTTGAAATCAATAGATATACAACCAGAAGCTTTGGAAGATTACATGAAATTAACAAAAATTTGTTTGGATCAAACGTTTTTCAGTTTCAACAATAAATTTTTCCAACAAAAATCAGGATTAGCGATGGGGAACCCTCTTTCTCCTTTTTTGGCAGAACTATATATGAGTTCCTTTGAAAACCACATCACAAAAGCTTTTCCCGTAGTATTCAAAACCTGGTACAGATACGTAGATGATATCTTTGCAGTGGTACAAGAAAAATTGATAACAGATGCATTAAAATTATTGAATATGCAGGACAAATCCATTAAATTTACATTGGAAATAAGGAAGAATTATTTATCCATAAGGGCAACAAGATAGAGTTTGGTATCCATAGAAAGTCAACACACACAGATAATTACATAAAACAAGATAGTTTCAATCCCATAACTCACCAACATGCAGTGTTCAGTAGTCAAACCTATAGACTAGTAAATACACCGATAACTAAAGAAGAATATGCAGCTGAATACAAGTATATTGTAAATACAGCTCACCACAATGGATTCACCAAAAATCTGGTAGATAGAAAGATTGGCAGACAAAAAAGGCAGAAAGATGTCAAAGATGTTAGCACTTTGACCAGTAAAGAAGATTATAGAAAATTCAAAAAATTCACTTACCACCCTTTGGCTAACAATAGTTTCAAGAAAATTTTCAAAGAACAAAACATAATTCTGGCACCACAAAACAAACATAGTATTGGAAATTTACTAAACTCCTCACTAAAAGACAGAATACCTAATTCCAACAAATCAGGAATATATCAAATAGAGTGCAAGGATTGCAACCAGGTTTACATCGGAAAGACTAAAAGAAATTTAAAAATCAGGACAAAAGAGCACTTCAGGAACATAAAGAACCATGAAATAGATAAATCGGCAGTTGCAGCCCATTTTTGGATAAAAAACCATGACTTTAAACCAGAAGCAAAATCTGCAAGAGGACATACAGAATTAATCAATTGGGAAAAAATCTTCATCCTCAAACATCAAGACAAAGCCATGAATTTTGAAATCCCCGCCTCCAATGACCTGTTCAATAAATTCATCTTAAAGAAACCAGAGGGCAGTCAAGTAGCAACAAGCAGCAGTCAAAATGGAATGAATATGGGAGGAATAACTTCCCGAAACTAGTCTCCAAATAGAGGACTCAAGTGAAGTAAGTGTCACAAAAATTGACTCAATTCTTATATTACTATATTGAGTGTAATATTTAGGCACCACTCTATGGGAAAGTGGCAGTGGATGGAGTTAGAAGACAAAGCATAATGTTCGGATACCAGCGAAGAGCCAAAAATATTTTTTGGATACACCTGAGCAGTTTTATAATGTGCAAAACAAGTAATGTCAGCAGTAAGAATACTATGGATGCCAGCATGTGAAGTCAAAACCAGAGAAAAGGTAGTCTGGTATTCTTTGAGGTCCCAACCTACTGAGCGCTGATTACTTTCAGAAATAGCCTAAATTACTAGTTGATCAGACAAGTTCAGGTGCTTCACCATGATAATTTATTATCACCCTTCCTTAATCATCAGAGTAAATTAAATTTTGTGATTTTGTCCTTTTTTTTTTAAATTTATTTTATTTATTAGCTACTAACAGCATGCTCCGATGCATTGCAACACTACATGCTTCACATCTGGATGGTAATTTGTTGCATAATATACAAATTTTTTACAGAATTATGATTATTAGAATGTACTGAGGATCTTGATGATGCATTTTCTTATACCCAAGTAATGTACGAGGGGGGACCCAAAAATAACCAGAATCGAACTGTTGCACGCGAATGCTTTCTAGTTACGAGTTGTGCTGTTAGGTGGTGTTATCTGGGGGTCTTCCGCGACCGTCAGTGAGCTGGTGTCAGTCTGAGTTACGTGGCTTGGTTGTGATACGCTGTTGTTTGTGTTCGTGTTTCAACCCGTTGGCGATTAGCGAGATGCCCGACCACAAGGATCAAAGAGTGTGTGTGAAATTTTGTTTTCTGTTAAGGAAAACTGCAGCCAAGACCGTTGGGATGCTTAGGCAATCCTTTCATGATGATGCTTTGGGGAAATCACAGGTCTAAGAGTGGATTTCCCGTTTCAAATCTGGCAACATGTCAACTGAAAACATGCCACGCCCCGGGCGTCCTTCGACAGGAAGAAATGACGAAAACGTTGCCAAAATCAAACGTGTAATTCATGAAGATCTTTTAAGAAAATTTGGATCGTTCTGCACTTCACTCTTCAAGTCGCGGTAAACATTCACGCGGTTTTCTCTTCGGTCATCTCTGAGCAAGCGAGGAACAAATTTTGCAGACACCCTCTCATGTTCAAACCTTCGGTTAAAAATCGCTGGACCGTGCTCCATGACACGTTCGTTTCCTCAGAAATTTGGTCAGTGTTCTTTAGACAATCTCGGCTGCAGTTTTCCCTAACAGAAAAAATTTCACACACACTCTTTGTTCCTTGTGGTCGGCCATCTCACCAATCGCCGACGGGTTGAAACACGAACACAAACTACAGCGTACCACAACCAAGCCACGTAACTCAGACTGACGCCAGCTCACTGACGGTCGCAGAAGACCCCCAGATAACACCACCTAACAGCACAACTCGTAACTAGAAACCATTCGTGCGAAACAGTTCAATTCCGGTTATTTTTGGGTCCCCCCTCGTATTTATGAACTCCTGAATTTCTTATGTTAGCGTCTTTGAGATGTAAGTTGCACTTCTTAATATTATTTTAATACCACGTGTCTCACTGCAATGTTATAATAAACTAAAGTCTATAGATTTTGAAAATTGAGAGAACGCTGAGAGATGCCTTCTGATAAGTTGTTCCAGTGTTGGAGGCCAAGTCTGTCCTTCTCGCAACACCGCTGCTTTCAATTTTCTTCTTTGTGTGTTTATGAGTGTGCAATCAAATATAAGGTGATGTATACTTTGATCATCTGCTATGCTGCAGATGCATGTTGGTTCTGGAGTAATTTTGAAGCGGTGCAAGTATGATCTTGTGAAACCATGGCCTGTTACCAATGCTGTAAATTTGGGTTCTATTGGTAGTTTTATCTTTAATCTTGTCTTTACTGATGGGAAAAATATCTGCATATTAAACCTTTTGGGGAGGTTGACCATTGTTGCTGCCATGTAGTTAAGGTTTTTTCCCTTTCCTCTGTTATTATTGCCTCCTTTGGTATTTTGTTGTATATTATTTCTGCTTCGTCCTCTTTTGCTGCAAGACGGTCGGCCATTTCATTCCCCTGTAGCATCGGAAGAAGATGTCCATTGCTTTCTAGTCAGGTTCTGAATTAATTTCCTGATTTTCCTTGTCAAGCTGAAAGACATACTAGGCTGAGGTAGGCCCACTTAACACTATTAGCGATGATTACATAGTATATACTAATTCCAGTAGTACATCGACATGGATATGGTCTCAAGAAAAAGGTCATCTTTGTAGTAGGCCTACATGCTTCAGTCATTGTTTGTGTGGTCAAACTACCTACTGTCACTCATAATTGGGGACCGGATTTTTAGGTTTTTAAAAACACTGTTTTAGGTTTTCCATTAAGTTAGGTGAAATAGTTTTTTTTAGGTTTTTTGTCCAAAATATCGTTTTCGGGTAGAATAATCAGTTTAATGAATTTAAATGTGCTACATAGGATTGAATACATAATACTTGTAAAGTTTAACTTAACAAAATTGACTTAAATTTGTGTAAACGGTGCATTCCACGGTTACGGACTAACATTCTGATGTCATTTTTGTACATTCATTCATTATTCTTCTGCAAAATTTCAAAACAAGAATTCAACTATCTATTGCTTAATATACTACATACTTAGTAGAATGTATAAGTGCAGAGAGTTTACCTTATTATGCCATTCTTAATGGTAAAATGTGAGATGAAATCATTGGTTACGGACTAACTGGAAATGGACTTACTTGTCAGAGGGGTAATGTCAATTGAATATTTCTCTTCTTCTTTAAGATATATTTTAGTGTTAATTGGGTAAACATAATCATGAATGCTACTGCTTCTCATGCAATTCAAATTTATTTGTTCACTCATTTAAAAAAAAAGATTTAATACATAATTATGATGGTTACGGACTAACAAATTATAGTTACGGACTAACATTTTTGTCCACATTACAAAAACTGAATATGAGAAAATCATGTGGGCTCTACAGGCCTTGAAATTGTAATTCTATGTTTTCAAAATCATTCTCACACACTTTCAAGGATATGGAACGTGAAGAAGACACAGGAAAAGGCACATTGGAAAGGCAATAAAATATGTCGCTAAAGGGTGCACTATCAACATAATTCACGTCTTTGAACTGATTGACCCCAGGTGCTTTCTGTTCAAGGAAATGAAATCTTACAGACTTCTTCTTATCATCAACTGAAAGTGCATGGCCAATAAACCAGTAGCTCAGTTTAGGCCAATTAACGGCATACCATTTCCCAGAAGAAAAATTGGAAATTCTGTTCATCTGCAAGGATGATTTGACTTCCATTCCACTTTCACTTTCAGATGCCCTGAATGAAAAAGAATTTCCCTCATCATCTGATGTTCCAGATAATTTCACTGACATTGGCTCCTGGTATCGAATGCAATGAATGTTATGAATATCTGGAATTCTTGGTATGTCTTTCCAGAAAGCATCCAGTTCTTCTTTTTTCTCAGCAATAATACTACTGGGAATATAAGAAACGTGTATCTTTTCTGATACAGTAGTGGCACATTCAGCAAATGACTTGGCATCTGTTGGAGCAAATTTTCCAGCACGAACTGCGTCATACACATTTCGTTTAACTGTCCCTCCTATTCCGTCCACTGCTCCCTTTCCATGACTGGTTGCAAAAAAGTGCCAGTTAATAGGAATAGCCTACTGCATACGATAATGTGAAACGTTGCTTAAAGTGCTGACCTACACCATCAGAGAATATATTCAAGGTCTGAACTGATGGTGCAGTGGATCTTAAGTCTTCCATGATGTGCTCGTTGAAAACAGTCACTGCATATTTATCATGGTGTAAATAGTCTGACACTATTACATAGGACTTTACAGCCTTTTTGCCATCTGTAGTACTATACCACAAACATCCAGTATAGAGAGTCACCTGATCATGAGACCAATGTGCACTCTGCGCCTCATTTCTGTGAATTATTGATAATTCTCACTGAAATCAACTTGAAGAAGACCAATATTACTTGACTGATCTTCAAGAAGCATTCTAAAATAGGCAGATTGTTTCTTTTTTACGTAGCAGTGAAGTACAAACTTTGGTACATTTTCCCCAAATGCTACAATTAGATCCTGAAGTGTTGTACCCTTGATACAAGTACGAACAGTTCTTCCATCCAAATCCCGTGTCCACTGGTAATATTGGACCTCTTCTGCCGGATTGTCACTATCACAGGTTGTCAATAAGTGGTCAACTTTTCCTTGGCACTCACTGCATGTTCGTGATACACAATTCAAATTTTCAATATCACACACCAAAAAATCTGTTACTCTATGGGTTATAATTCCAGGAAAGAAAGGCCTTAGTGCTACAACCATTAATTCCATATTTTCATGGTATATACACAGACACATATTGGCTGGAGTTTTGGAAAGTGGCATACAAAACTGGGGCCTTAAACTATAAAGAATTTAGATTTGCCAATGCTGGCATCTGGGTTTTCTTTTTTTGAATATTTCAAAACATTCTCTAATGTTGTACAATAAGTAACGGCGTTGCTTTGTCTCCTTGCTGCCATCTTCGTTTAAGATTTTTACATAGTCTTTTCTTCCTGGGGTTATTCTGGAAATATCATCACGTTGAAAAAAAGAAACAATTTTTTCCTTCACGTCCTTTGTAATGGAATGATTTAATTTTACAACATGGCCTATCTCCTTAATGCATCCAAGTGATAATGCCAGTTTCCTGACAACAGCCTTGCGCTTTCGAGGACTTTTTGGTAATGAATTCTTTGTTCGCTGCACAGCTTTACCAAGAGACTGTACAGACCCATAAGGTGATTTACTTGGGGACTGATCTGTAAATGAAGCACATTGAGGCGATGGTAGCTCTTTTACTTCTTTTCGAGCTGCTCGAAGCCTCTGCATTGAAAGTCGAGCTTTTTCTCTATCACATTTAACTGCTTTAGAATTTCGATTTTGTCTTACAGCTGCTTTCCTAAGGCGATCTTTTTCCTTTATTTGTCTCCTTTTCTCTTCTGATAATCTGGCACGGAATGCTTGAACTTTTTCTTTTGATGTTTTTGCCATGATGTAAATAACCTGCAAGTTACCAACAAACATAATTATTTCATTGAAGATATTCTGGCTAGAACTAGGTTATAATTACATGTGTTCACTTCTTATTCCTATGATGAAATTCATTGTTAGTCCGTAACCACGTTAGTCTGTAACCACAATTACTCAAGTAATTGAAACATTAAAAATGTAATTATTATCTTAGCATGTATGTTACAGCATGCACTTAAGTGAGAATAATTAAAATCACTGGTTCAAAAATGCACACTGAGTTACAAGAAAAATATTGAAATTTGGTTACGGACTAACAAAGAAAACACACCATTTTTAAAATGTTATTCCAAGACATAATCAAATTTTATCTTACCTTTTTCTACTAAGAATTGTTCAAGCACATGTGTTGGAAGCCATCTTGATCATAATTAAGGTTCTTCAAGCTGCCACTAGATGGCTATAGTTTTGCTAACTCATTGTTTAAATGGGTTAAAAAATGTATTAGAAAGAGCTCAAAATGACTTAATTTTTTCAGTAAAAAATAATTTAAGTGGGGAAAAAAGAACATAGCAAATTTAAACTAGAATCTTCACTTTTTCTTTCTATATAAAAATAATTTTGCTAAAACAACATTTTAAAATTTGAAATTTTGTCCACTTTAATATGGAATGGCCCAAACTTGCTTTAAGACAATATTATACAATTGAAGAAAAAAAGCATAAACAATCAAAAGAAGCAGTGAACATAAGATTGCCTCACATTTCCTGGATACAGTATATCACTAAATATCTTTCAAGATTCTCAACTGTGAAGTTCTTCCTGTTATCTCTTAGTTAATAGTTATTACTGTATCTAGACACTACCCTTCTCAGGATTCGAATCCGATGCTTCTAATTTAGTGAGTAAAATACTTTATGGTTAGATGTGGATAATGTGAAACTGATTATTTTCCTTTTTTCGGTTGTTACACATGCTAACCGCACAACAGATCAACAGATCATAAGCATTCGCCATTTCTTTGTGACAACAGTTTTATAAACCCTATGAAAGGGCCTAAGTTTATGTTAAATTACTTATTTTGACTAGTTAAGTGTTCATGGTTCCTAGATTTTGCAAAACATGTGTAAATTTTCTGTTCTCTTAATTTGTTAAGTAATTCTCACTTGTGTGATTTTACACAGTGTCTGGACTGTAACATATTTTGAAAATATACTGTGTGTTCATTATTGAAAATCTGAGGTTGATCAATACTGTATAATTATCCTTGAACATTTATAAAGAAGGAAAAAAAATATGATTTACCATGAAGTTGTGACAGTTCACAGAGTTTTGCATGTCTTTACAAAAATGACATGGGTAACCTTCTGTGTTAGTCTGAACCGTAACAGGGTACTTTTTATAAATGTTTTGAATGATTAATGTTGAGATGGGATTAAAAATATATCAGGGGTGAAGTAGGGCCTACTATTTGAAGGCAATTCATACATATTATTAACCCTTCTGAAAATTTATCTTAACAATGAGTATGAGGACTCCAAACGTGTGTAAATGTCTGGACCGTAACAATGGAATGGCTGTGTAATGTAATTGTAATTGTAATTTATTTTCCACCTTAAGTAGCCTATTACAAGAATACATGGCTTCGTCAGTCAGATCTTAACCTAAGTCTTAACCTAGATACAATAATTAGCAAAACATACATTATAATTTGCAAACAACCTTATTCTAGAATATGTACATTTATTAAATTAGCTACAGCGTATACAGATCTACTAGTGTTTTAAATTATGGTAAGGATGAATTCAAATATTCGTCGACCGAAAAGAATAGATGGTCCAAGAGGATGAGCTAGACTTTTTTCTTAAATTGTGCAAAGTTTAGTGATTTAATTTCTTGGGGGAGCTTATTGTAAAGTTGGATTCCTTTATGAGACATACTAATTTGAGTTTTTGCTAGTCTGCAATGGTTGAGATGAATGTTGTTAGCAATTCTGGTGAAGTGAGTGTGATAGTCGGAATTAAATTGGAATAAGTTTTTATTCTTGTGTATGATAGCTGTTGTCTCCAGAATATATAAGCAAGGTAATGGGAGAACTTTAAATTCATTGAAAATAGGTTTGGTGTGTGTTCTTAGAGGCACTTTTTTCATAATTCTGACAATACGTTTTTGGAGTCTGAACACATGAATGGATTTAGATGAGATGCCCCAAAAGGGTAGCCTATTGCGTAAGTTAAAATAGATTGTACATAGCCAAAGTACGCTGTTTTTAAAATTCCTGGTGTGCAGGAAACTAGGACTCTCATTGCATAACTAGTGCGAGAAAGTTTCCCGTAGAGATAAGAAATATGGGATTCCCAAGATAAGGTGGAGTCTATCCAAGTGCCCAAAAATTTTGTTTGATTGGATTCCATAATATCGGTGTTTTCAATTCTGAATTTATAAGTTTCACCTAGTTGAGTAGTTCAAGTGAAATTAATAAAAATCGTTTTATCTAGATTGAGGAAGAGCTTGTTACTATTTAGCCAATTTTGGAAAGTGATTGAGGTATCTTTGATTGATTTTTGGAGAGATAGATTATTGTGATCCTTGAAAAGGAGTGTGGTATCATCTGTGAAGAGGATTGTGTTAACTTGAGGTAGGTGGAGTGGGAGGTCATTAATATATAATAGAGCCAATCCATAGTGACGGGTGTGACATTTGGACAGATTTCATTACACTTATTTCTTTCTACCTCTGAACCATATTGCAGGAATGTCATCAAAGTTTTTTGTGTTAACATACCAACCCATTGGAAGTACAAAATATGATCTAATGTTTTTTTCAAGGCTGTATGCTTGAGCTGGAAAATATATTGTGCATGTGACGGGTGTGACCATAATTGGACAAAGGTTTTTTCTTATGTAGGTTTAATTGAAATTTCTGTGAATTGATTAGCTTCACTATATTTGTTTTATTTTTTCAAGTAAGAAGACTGATCAACATACTGAAATGCATAATTAGATTTTACAAAAATATTTACATAGTTATTGAAAATTTACTTTATCAGTGTGACGGGTGTGACACGTCGGATGGGACAACATCAACTTATAACCGAGACTTAAATTAAACTAAACTCCGTCCCTGGAGGGACTTGGCCTACCACCCGACCGCTGCATCATCTACCATAGGCAGATGGTAGGATTGGGGGCATGTGGTCAGCATGCCGACACCCACGGCCATTAATGGTGGTTTTCATGACCGGAGACGCTACTTCTCTATCAAGTAGCTCCTCAATTTGAATCAAGAGGCTGAATGTACCCCTACCAGACCTCCCTACCTCAGAAAAATTCGAGGTGGTACCGGGGATCGAACCCGGGCCGATGGATCTGTAATCTGCAACGCTAACTACACTTTGCACCTTCTGCCTCTGTACCATTTTGCATGAATTTCATGAAATTTTTTGTGATAATCCTGGGGAATCCCAGCACATGATCTCATCATAAAAAAGAATTCCCTTGTTAGTCTTTTTTCCACTCTGTCCATATTTTTAACAGGCTTGTGTAAAGTTGTGAAGTGAAATGTTCCTCCGGTACTAGTTAGGCAGTTTTCGTTGTCCTCTACTCTAAAATCCTGGACTACTTCACAAACTTTTACTGAATTGATGTGGATCTGGTTATTCTTGTCACCAGGACATTTTGGTTGTCTCTCATACAAAAATAATATTGTGTAGCTATATTTAGATTGGCTGATTGTTTTTCTATCTGTTCTCCTTCATTTGTTTCCATGTAGGCCTACTCATTTCATCGGCTGTTAGAGGTATTGTCTGTCTGAATTTCTTAGCAGTTCTAAGATACACAGTTACCAGTATAGAAATCAGGCACAAAATTAATTAGGCTATCACTCTCACTTCTTTATTGGGGTACAATGTCATGCTGCTGGTTGAGGCACTGTGCTACAAACCTGAGGGGCACAGGTTCAATTCCTGATGAGGTTTTTGAGATTTTTCAATTGGCCTAATTCTTCTGCTGGCACTATGGCCCTGAGGTCAACTCATCTTCTAACATAAATGGGTACCAGAAGCAATTCTGGGGTAAAGGCAGCCAGTGCATAAGACTGACAACCTTACCACCTTCATGTGCTAAAAGTCTAAAATTGTTGGAGGTTGAACGTTTGAATCCTAAAAGCCTTCATGGCCTCTATAGGGATCACTAGATCTTTACCTCACTTCTTTACCACCATTAAAACATTTGTGACATTTCCACCGGTCATCCGTGTCATCCATAGCCAAAGCTGGTAGATCGTAGTTTCTTTGTCTTGCAAACTACGAAGTTCTGTTCTATGCCACGGAAGTCCAAGAAGTCCAAGAGCCATTTAAAAGATAGTAATAATGAAAACATATGATTTATTCAACATCTGCATGAAATGATCACTTTACAAAAGCTACAAAAGGCATTTTCCATAAGTGTCACACCCGTCACACAACATATGTCACACCCGTCACACAACATGTGTCACACCCGTCACATCAAAATTAAGCCAAAATAGTAGGCATTTCAAAATTATATTTTAGGTGTGTCTTCTGTATTGAAATATCTTAACTTTTACCAAGTTTCCATTTTATACAATGATTACTTGGCTTTCTACAGAAACTATTACATGTTTTTTGTGACGGGTGTGACAAGGGTACCTTGAAAATTGATTTGATGAATATCTTCACTGAAACTCATCTTAAAAATTTGTTTTATGATGATAAAATCTTCACTTATTTGTGCTTTTGTGGGTGAAATTAAAAATTGCAGCAAATCTACTGATTCCATGAGTATAATGCAGTACTAGCCAACATGTTAAATTATAAATTTCAGTCAACGAAAAAAATACACATTTCAGCAGTTGTTATTATATAGATACCTTAAATGTAATAGAATTGTGAATCTATTTTAAAATTCTACAGTCTTTTACCTTTACTTTGATATATAACATGTCTATGTCACGTAAAAAAAAGATGTAACCACCTTTGTCCACTTTCACATGGATTGGCTCAATAAAAATAATAGGGGACCAAGGATTGAGCCTTGAGGGACGCCTTGGGTGGCTGTTATGTGGTCAGAGCAAGCCTTATTAAATTCTACATAATGAGTCTGGTTGGACAGGTAGGAGGTGAACCAATTGATAGCAATTCCACGTATTCCATAAACTTCTAGTTTTGCTGATAATATGTTAATGTCGACTACGTCAAAAGCCTTGGTATGGTCTATAAAAAGTCCTAGTATTTGTTCTTGGTTATCTTTGGCATGAAGGATACTCTCTATTAATGAAAATAGGGCATTATTTATAGATCTGCCCTTACGGAAGCCAAATTGAGAGTTGGTGAGTATCTTACGTTTTTCAAGAAAAGGGATGAGCCTGTTAGACATTACTTTCTCCAGAATTTTGGAAAAGACTGATAATATGGATATTGGTCTGTAATTTTTTATATTTGATACTTCACCTTTTTTGTGGATTGGGGTGATTTTGGCTTGTTTTAGGCAGCTAGGGAAATGGCCTGATGAAAGGGAAGAGTTGCAGACGTCAATTAATGGCTCTATGAGACTGTTGGCACATTGTTTGATAATGGTATCCAGAATACCATCGTTACCGGCGGAAAATATGTTACTGAGATTCATCATTATCTTAAGTATTTCGGAGTTATTCACTGAATGTAAGAAGAGAGATGAATTAAGGTTATGAGTTAGTGAAGTATGTGGAGAAGTGACACCTACCGGTTTGGAATTAAAAAGTTCTTTCGCTGCTTCAGCAAAGTAAGTATTAAAAGTGTTAGAAATTTCAAAAGGATCTGAGCATTGTTTACCATTAATGGTAATTACCAGGTTTTCTTGGTTTTTCTGACTTATGGAGTTCGTTTCGTGCTTTACAACAGACCATATAGCTTTTCCTTTATTTTTGGTGTTTTTTTATGATGTTGGAGTTTGTCTGTTTTTTAGCCTCATTTATTACTCTACGGAGAATTGCAGAGTATCTTTTCAAGTATGCTTTAAGGTTGGGATCATTAACTCCTTTGTTAATTCTAACTAGGAGTCTTTTCCTTTTGCAGGAGGTAAGTATACCTTTTGTTAACCAGTTAGAGGAGCTCTGTTGAGGTTTATCCGGTATTTTACGTAGTGGAAAAGCTGTGTTATAGTAGTATTTTAATGTATCTAGTAGAGTTTTCATTTTTTGATCGGTAGTATTGGCATTTAATACTTCATGCCAAGATTCTTTGAGTAATAATTTGAAATATTCTATATTCGCTTGGTTAAGTTTTCTTTTCCAAGTAAAGCTCTTAGAGGGGTTATCGTAGATCAAGGGTCTCGGTTGTTCTATGGTCAAAAAGATGGCATTATGGTCACAGATACCGATATCAGTATTGTCAATGGTAAAGGGGGGGGGAAATTTTGGTCTATTATGAACTGGTCAAGACAAGACTGTGATGAATTTGATATTCGGGTTGGGGCATTTATGACTGGTCTTAAATTGTATGAATGGAGTATACCACGTAGGGTGGATACGGTGGTGTTTTCATCAAGGAAATTTATGTTAAAATCACCTCCGATGATTAGGAAGCTTTTTTTCCTTTTTTAAGATGCCTATTAATTCATCTAGTTTATCGAGGAAGATGTCAATTGAACCGCTTGGGGATCGGTAAATGCATACAAGTGTAAATTTAGTGTTGTTTTTTTGAATCACAGACACAACATGTTCAAAGTTTATCTCTTCATTTAAATAAGTAGTATGTGATAGATTTTTATAGTTAATGTTTTTATTTACTAGTATGGCTGAGCCACCGGGATGGTGTAAAGTTGAACTCTTGTTTCCTAAGCCAGTGTTCTGTGAGAAGAAGAACGTCGGTGGGATATGGTAATGAGTTTAGGTATGCCAATAATTCAGAGCATTTCGTATGAAGACATTGTTTGTTTAGAAGTATGAACGTAAGAAAATTGGGCCTACTGAGCTGGAGATCAGTATCTGATGAGAGAGACTTATCTACTAATTGAAAGTCAATGTTTCTGTGAGCTATAAAAAATCATTGTAGTGGGATGGAGCTTTGCGCAGTCTTGTGGACTGGCGTGATGTGTTGGATTTACATTCAGCTTCATCTGACTGAACATTTTCTAGAAGGGTCGAGTTAGCAGGTACTCCTGTAGCTACAGCGGGAGGCAGGTACTTTTTTGCAGAGAAGTTAGATGGGGTCCATCAGCTGGAGCTGGTGATGAGATTGCAGTTATTTTTAAAACATTTTCAACTGCTGGAGAAGTAGGAGGGAAGTTGTCGACCAAAACTCTGTTGTGAATTACTTCCTCAACCATTGATGTCGATGATGGGTTGGCGGGGACGGTCTTGTAACCAACCAGTCATCTCTTCCGTTGCTGGATCAGGTGATGGGGGGTAGAGTCATTCACATTATCATCATATACACACGACACCCCCTTGTTGGCTAGAGTTGGGCCATCATCACATTAAGCAGTTAGTCAACAAGAATCAAATAGAGGATGCTAAAAAACTGCTTAATTTACAGCAGGTATGGGCAACCTTTGGAAAGATGCGGGCTAAACCTTACGATATTTATGAAGTCGCGGGCCGTAGATAATAGGTAGTTGTGAAAAAATAATCGTGATACGGTTTTTTATATTTATAAAGTAGCCTATAATGCTAAAGTTACATGAATGAGAACAATATCGAACTGATTAGTTATTTACTTACAATCAGCAGAAATTAATGAGAAGCTTGAGCTTGTACTTGAGAAACAAGATAATCAATGTTGGCATCAATCCCACTAACACACAAGCGCAGAGTATTTCCAAATTTTCATCTATAAGTCTGGTTCGATACTTTGATTTAGGCCTATTACAGCATTTTTCTAGCGCTGACCGGAAGGAACACCCTCGTAGTTCAGGCTTTTGTTTCCCCCCTCTCACTCTCTTGTTGGCGAGAACCGAAAATATTTACTTTTTCGAGCGCGGTTTTTAAAATGTTCCGCGGGCCGGATGAAAAGTCGGGGCGGGCCACTTTCGGCCCGCGGGCCGGGCGTTGCCCATATATGATTTACAGGATGCAGCTATCAAATTTACAGTCAAAATTGAAACTGAAAACAGTTTGCCATTTTTGGACTTAAAAGTTATCAGGAACCAGCAACATCTGGAATTTGGTATCCACCGGAAAGAAATTAGCGTTGACAATTACAAAGACAAAATTACTGAATGCGTGATGCAATATTGGAGTTCACAAAAACTAACAAGGTCAATCGTACTAAAACTAATGAACACTACAGTAAGAATTAAAGTCAATAATAAAGTTAGTGAAGAGTTCTATGTCAAGTTTGGTAACTGATTCTATTGTAAACAGCTAGACTTCAGTGGTATTCTAACTACCAGTGCATTGCTTATGCAAACAATCTTACGATAAGTGCAAGGACAAAATGTGCTCTAATAGAGGTCTTTCGAAAAATGTAAGAAATTGCATTACAATATGGTTTAAGGATTAATGTACAAAAACAAAATATAGGACATGTTCTAAGAATAATAATCTGAAAGATCTACCGTGCTCATTAATGGGACACATAAAACAAACTGCTTCTTTTAAAGGTGATAAATGTAATAGGCTAATTACAGTGTACATGAACGTACAACTAGAAACATGAATACTTTACATACACCAGCTAATTCATTAAAACTCTTTCAAAAGGGTGCTTAATATTCTGCAATACAGATTTACAATAAGAAACATTAAATTATTGTGTATTAAAAGCAAATGCAAATCTTTCAAAATATCTCTCTAGGAATTTTTAATAACTCATGCCTTCTACAATATGAATGAATATTTCCAGCTTGAATAAGTTTGGCAGCTTACAGTTTTGTATATTGTTATAACATGCATGTTATTCTGATGATGTGTTCTATATCCTTGAGCCTCGCTCAACATAGAATCTACAGAACGAGATATCTACATGAATTAATTAGAAAGAGTTGCCACTTAAACAGTTCTTAACACAAGAAACAAATAATATTGAATCAGTTATTAAGAAGTTTTAGCATCTCTTCAAGAAGAAGGAGGAGGAGGATGTACAGCGTCATTGTCATCTTCTCTTGACGTGTGATTGGAGCTCCTTCCCTGTTCTGGCACTACTGGTGGTTGGGGACAAAATTGAAATTGCGGGGGGAAGACAGGAAACTGGTATGTCGGTGGTGTTGGTGCTGCTGCCAAGCGGTCAATAGCAGCAGTAAATGATGACAGAAGGGTGGTCAGCTCCTCCGTTCTTCTTTTTTTTGCAGCTTCTTCTCTTTCTTCTTCCCTTCGAAAAAACTCTTCCATCATCTCCCTCTGGTGCAGGAAGATGCTCTCCAACCTCATTTCAGAAGTTTGGTGCCCTCTCTTATATTTTTTCTTGGGCACTGCGGGAGCACTGGTACTGGTACTGGCACTGGCACTGGCACTCTGATCTAAGATTTCCCGGATATCATCATCTGTAACTGTTGGGTTCACTTCAATTTCAACATTTTCGGCTTCCACGTTTTCAGCAGCTCCATTCGATGTTGAAGGCTGTCAAGAAGGGCCCTCACCAACTTCCGTATCTACACCTTCAACAGATGCACATGGTCGACTGCCAAGAAGAGCATCCAGTTCGTTGAAAAAATCGCACTCTTTTCTAGCTTCCCCACTCCTACTATTTTCTTTAACACAGGCACTGTAAGCCGCCTTCAGACTTTTCCATTTATTCCGTATCTGTTCGGCGGCTTTAGTCTGATGGCCCCTTTTCTTCATTTCATCTTCGACAAATTTATAAATTTCTACATTCTTGTACCTCTTGCCATCGAATAGACTGTGAATTTGCTTCTCCTGCATGATTTCCAAGAGAGCTTTCACTTCAGCAGTTGTCCATAAATTTCTGCTTGCACTGGCCATTTGAAATAAAATAAATTCACAAACACAAGACAAAAACTACTAAACAGTAACCTCAACAGACGTACAACTCGCCATGCGGAATTTAGTAATAGCATAGACTTACCTCTAGGTGGTGTTGGCTGCACATTCTCAAAACAAATTACGATCGACGAGCGCTTCACGTATTCAGATCGAGCTGAGTTCCGTGGTGTTTTCATGCAGCTCAATACGATGTCAGTCCGATCCAATCCTACTTTTTAGGTGGATTGACCTTGAGACTGAGATCGATCTGAGTCCCTGTTTTCATGACAATTTCAAATCAGTAACAGTATTCAGATCGATCTGAACTCTGCATGAAAACGTAGTAAACGACTAATGAGTAATTATTCAACAAGGCAGTGACACGCTTTGAGTCAGCTGGTACTGTACTCAGCAGTATTGTGCTAACTACTGAGAATTGGTTTGTGCATTGTCTATGTCACATGACAATCTGCACCTTGCTCATTTGGTTAAGAGTTATAGAACAGTTCATTAACTTACTGAGATTACTGCATTTGGAGGACATCGTCAGTAAATAGACTAAAATATAATAGTACCCAAGTTAAAGTATTCATTAATAGCATAGCCATTTATAAGCTTTCTTCTTACTGTTTACATCCAACTTATTGTATAATATTATTGTATAATTTCAAACTAATAACCAAATAGCTGTTTAAAGTTTTTGTGAGTCTAGTATATGGTACATCCAGCTTCCGCTGGTTCCTGGTATCATGATTGTGGATTTGTGACCTATGGACTGATAAGTTTACACCAATTACAGAACTATTATGTGCATGTAACAAGCACCTATAGGCCTATATACACAAGTTGACTACAGTCAATATACTGTTTTCGACAAACAATGGTTTACAATGTTCATTAAATGCAATCTTATTTATAATTCGCAGAGCCTTCTTCTGCAACAAATCAAATCAAATCAAATCAAATCAAATCTTTATTCACCTTTAAATACAATATATTTGTACAATAGGCTTCGTCAGTTTTTGGATAGTTTTATATAATAACAAAAAAGCTAAGAATACAAATTTATATCCATAATATTTTCTGGTATATTACTCTCTAAAAATTCTTCTACGGTGTATATCGCTTTGCTTTTGAACCAAATAGATAGAATATTGTACAGTTGTTTTTTTTCAAGATTTCTTATCTTTAATGGAATTTTATTAAAAAAAATTATCTGTGACTTTTTATATTTGTACTTAAGTGAAGTTGTGGTTTATCTAAATCATTTTTCCTTCGCGTGTTGTAGTTATGCATTGACGATCTAGTTGTAAATTTAGTGCTATTTTCTTTAACATATGTAATATTAGCTAAAATGTACATAGAGGTAAGTGTAAGAATGTTGTACCTTTTGAAGTATTGTTTACATGATTCTCTTGTTCCAATTCCTGCTATCAATCTGATAATTTTTTTCTGCCAGATGAAGATTTTGTTTGCTGAATGGGAATCACCCCAAAGCATAACCCCATATAGTAGGTGTGGTTGAACAAAAGCATAATAAGCTGTTATGAGCATTTCAAAATTTACACATTGTTTTAACAACATCACACTATTAATATGACAACTGTTCCCCCACAAAATCAGGCCATAATTTATTACAGATTGGAAGAAAGCATAGTATGCTACCTTCACGTATGTTCCTGCTACTATACCCATAAGAGCTTTGAGTAAAAATATTACTCTGGAGAGCCTTACACAAACTATTTCAACATGGGATGCCCAAGTAAGGGAACTATCAATTGTCAATCCTAAAATTTTTATTGCAGTGTTGTCTACTGAACACAGATTTTGAGTTTTTAGGCTACAGAGAAGCTTCTGGGTCTTATCTTTATTTAGTAATAAATTGTTTGTATGGAACCACATACAAGCACTTTCAACAGTGTTATCAGCTATCTGTTGCAATATATCACAATCTGAATGAATATTTAGGAAGGTGGTGTCATCTGCAAACATAATGGTAGGTGAATTTACATTGTCTGGAAGATCATTAATTACTAAAATGAAAAGGAGTGGCCCGAGAACCGACCCCTGCGGCACACCAGATACCACTGGGGAACAGAATGTTAAATGGAATTTTTATTCATGATATCCTCTCTTCTGTTAATAGGTAGGCCTGTACTGTATTAAAAATATATGTCTTTAGATTAAAGATACCATCATCATCATCATCAACCATCAAGATAGGCCAGATTGACCTGTTTCGTCTCAGAAGAAGTCTTCCCAGCAACGCCTGGGTCTTCCTATATCTCTTTTTCCTTTCGGCTGGTAGCGAAGAGCTTGCTTTGCCAATCTCTCCTCTGGCATACGGAGTATATGATTCAACCAGTTTTGTTTGTTTTCCTGTATTTTATTATTTATGTTGGACATATTCAGAGTTTGTCTTATACTTTCGTTTGTGATGTGATCTTTAAGCGAACAACCAGCAACATATCTTAAAAATCTCATCTCCGCTGTTTCTATCATTCTTTTGTCGCTTCTATTCATGGTCCAATTCTCCGATCCGTAAGTTAAAACAGGCATTGCTAAAGTTTTATAAAATTTTAAAATAGTGTCTTTCCTTGTTTTGTTTTTTAATGTGCGTTTTATAGTTCCGCAGATATGTTGATATCTGCATACCTTTTGTTTGAGGTCAAAGTCATAATCAAAGGATATGTCACATCCTAAATAGTTGAAGTGTCGAACTTGTTCTATCATTTCATTGTTAAGTATAATTTTGGATCGTTTCTGATATTTTCCAATAATGGCCATGACTTTTGACTTTTCAGATGATATTTTAAAATTATATTCAGACATTATTCTGCTGAGCTGAAATGAAGCTAGTTGTAGCTTATCTTCGCTATCTGCAAACACCACCTGGTCGTCAGCAAATAAAATTGTATTTAAAATAGTTGAGTCAATTTTAAAATCAAATCTTAGCTGTGCTTGCCATTCGGCAATTGCTGCGTCCAAATATATATTAAAGAGTGTGGGCGACATTGGGCAGCCCTGTCTTACTCCTAAGTTAATAGTTTCTATTTTAGAACTTTTATAACATCCTTTGTCGATGCTGATGACCGTTCTTTCATACATTTCCTTTATCATTGAAATTAAATGTTTGGGATATCCTTTGTCTTGCATAATTTCCCATAACTTGTCTCGTACTAATTTATCAAACGCTTTCATATAATCCACAAATAGTAAGTGTGTCTGGAGATTATATTCTCTTCTCTTCTGTATTATTTGTTTTACAGTGAATACGCAATCTGCACAGGATCTGCCTCTTCTAAATCCATGTTGTTCATTATTTAATAAAGCCTCAGATATTGTATTAAGTCTTCTTGTTATAATTTTAGCAAAAATTTTATAACTTGTATATAATTTTTGCATTCATCTCTCTTACCCTTTTTAAATATTGGTTTTATGATAGCTTTTTTCCATTCATCTGGAACTTGTGTAGTGAACCAACATATATTGAAGAAATTTAATAATCGTAGTTTTAACTGTGGTGAAGAGTATTTAAATAATTCTATGTTGATCTCATCACTTCCTGGTGTTTTATTAGCCTTAAAGGTACTCAATATATTGTTTAGCTCTTCTTCTGTTATGGGATCCACCTTTTCATAATCCTTGTTTATTTGTGTAGGTTTATTTTCACAGGGATAGGTCCAGAGATGTTTAAAATATTTTAACCACTCATCTTCTGATATTACATTTAATTCAACCGTATCTTTTTCCGACTTATTCAAGTACTTCATTGTTTTGTATGCTAATGCTTGAGCTCCATGGATGTCATACTCCAAATTACTTACAAATCTGTCCCAACTCTGTCGATGCAATTTCCTTGTTTCTCTCTTAACAAGAGCACATTGTTTCTTATATTCTATCAAGTCTTCTTCTGATTTGCTATTTAAATATTTTAAGAATATTTCCTTTTTATATTTAACGAGTGAAGCTGTTTGATCATTCCAAATACTAAGTCCTCTTTTCCTTTGTTTTTTATTCCGTTTTCCTAGAGCTTCTTCTGCTGCTCTGTAATAACTTGTTTAAGGTCATTCCATTCCGTGTTACCATCTAAACTGATTGCGCGTTGATCTAAGTAGTTATTTAAACGTTCCCAGTATAATCTCCTTATACTGTCTTCTTTCAATAGATGAACCTTAAATGCCTGTTTCTGTACGGCATCATTGTTTTTAAATTTGGAATTATACCATCTTTTAAATAATCTTATTTTTGTCATTAGCATAAAATGGTCTGAGGCAATATTATAGCTTCTATAGACTCTTGTATCAAGTACTTGGGGTGCTAGTTTAGTGTTTACTAGTATATAATCAATTATGCTTTTTTGTTCTCTGCGGGTCCAAGTATATTTATGGATATTTCTGTGTCTGAAGAAAGAATTGGTAATTTTTAGACCATTAAAAACTGCAAAATTCCTTAAAGACTTTCCATTTTCATTCAGAATGGGCTCCCCATTATTTCCTATTATATTTCCCATTGATAATTGGCCAATTCTTGCATTAAAATCACCACCCAAGATCAACTGATCATTTTTTCTTACTGTTTCCAGATGTTTTTGAAGATCTTTATAAAACTGTTTATTTTCTTCTTTTTTTCATTCCTCGGGAGCATAAACACTTACTACCGTTAGGTATCCCCAGCACGTTTTTAATCTAATGCTCAATAATCTTTCATTTATTATAGTGTAGCTGTGAATTCTATTCTATAAAGATACCATAAATGTTAATAATAATAATAATAATAATAATAATAATAATAATAATAATAGAGAGAATGCTCCCAATGGGCATTGAAGGATGATGCTCAGTTATTCCGAGCAGAATTGTGTTAGTGATACTGTTCTCTTGGTGCACTTCATAACATGATATTTCTCGCAGTTGTTTTCACACAGTTCACAAATACACTCGTCCATTGCCTCATGAAATGCCTTTAGCCTGCATATTCGATGGTGAAAACCGTGCGTCGCAAAGCATGTCACTATATGCCTTAGTTCATATATTCGGCTTGCATCCACTCTTTGGTTTGCATGGCTGTGGTGGCTTAGAAATCTTCCTTGATACTATTCCTGCTTTGTTTGCAGCTGAACCATCAATTCAGTGTATGCTGCTGTGGAAGGTAGGAGCATCAGCAATCTTAAATCCTCTGCTAGGAATGTTTCCCTTGCCAGGACATAGGTGTACCTAGATAGTGTATACTTCGAGAGCCCAAGAACTCTCTTCAGGTATCTTGCTTTCAGGCTTTGCAATTCCCTTAGTTGACTTTTTGTCCGATGCTCCCATACCAGTTCTAGCCCATAGGTGAGCACAGGTAACACTTTTGCCTGAAATAACTTCATCGCCGTGGTTACCGACATTTGTGAGATATTTCGAATGTCGCTTATGCTTTTCAAAGCTGCTGCGATTCTTTCCCTTATGTGAACTGTGAACGCTGGACCCCAGTTACTTGAATGGTAATACCCAAGTATTTGAAGTAACTTCTCTGTACCAGCACTTGTCCCTTGCACATTATCACTTCTCTCCTGTGTAGTCTGCCTCCTTTTCGAAAGACTGTCTTTCTTTCGTTTATCAGCAGTTTGTTTTCCTCTGCCCACTCTGTGATGTGGTTCATTGCCTTCTGCACTTCGCTTAGGTTTTCTGAGGTGATGGCCATATCATCTGCATTTGGGCATGTCCATGGTAACTCACGTTACAAATTGACTTATTTTTACTTGTTAAACTCTTATTAAATAATTTCCAGAAAATACCTAAGCAGCCAAAAATGCATGAGTGAAACCTCTAATAAATGGAGCACATGTTGCATGCTTTCTTCTCCCTTAGTTAACCAATTTTCAGTAAGTATGACCATATCAGTATTCATTACATCCTGTAAAATTAACTTATATCTTATACTACGAACATTCAAATACAGAATCTTAAGATTATACCTCTTGTTATTACAATATTTCTTATTATATTCATGGAAAGATTCACAATATATCTCTGCGTTATTTACACAACACCTATAAGAAAAGTCCATGGAAGTCCAATTTCAATCGTCACATTAACATTATTGGTTGGTGAAGTTTATGTCTTGATTTCATTTAACTGAGCATCCCTGGTTATGTTTATTGCTCATCCACCCAACTCTCTTCTGGCCATGATTTTTCCATTGCGAATGGATTTTACCATCGTTTTTCAACTCTCTCGTTTTTTTCACCAAAGCCTTATTTTTAGGGGAGAGGTGCTCATTTATATAGGCTAGATGTTTCTATTGACCCCTGCATAACCTAAGTCTTCAGTAGTAATGATTTTTTTTTCTGAATCTGGCTTCAGTGATTTCTCCTTTTTTTCCATCTGTTAATAAATTTAACAATTATTATAGGTTTTGGGAATTCCAGTTTCCTGGAAGGAAGTCTATGTGCTATGTCCATAATAATAATAATAATAATAATAATAATTTTATTTTCTTGTCATTAAACCATTTAGGTAATAGACAAAGTCAGGAGTACAAAGATTACATACATAAATTACAACACGAAATATACATAATTCACAACTAATTTTACAATATAAGTGAAAATACTACATTAAGTTTCTTGTACATTTACTAACTATTACTAACTATAAATTCTTAAAGTCATATTCGAAATATTTATTATTTAATATTTATTAAATATTTATTTATTAACAGTCAACAAGAATTTTTAAGAATTTTTAAGAATAAACAGTAATTATCCATTACTTCGAACTGAATTTTATTATCTTTACTCCAATGCTCATTTAAGCATAATATATCTACATAGTTGTCTAAGGCAAAATCATTTACAATTATTTTTTTCTTGTTTAGCCCCTGAATATTAAGGAAGCCTATTTTGACATTATTGTCACGAGATAGATAGGTATTGTGTAAACATTTTGTGTGTGTAGAGATATGCCTTGGTCGGTTTTCCTTTTCTTCAGCTACATGAGCAATACAAGTTGTATTTTCCTTTAGGTTTACTTTTGGGGTTTCTAACCTAAAAAAACCCCTTGTTTAACATAATCAAGAGGGATTGGATTCTTAAATCTATTTTGACTTATACTAACTTCCTCCACAAAACTTAAGATACTATCAGCGATAAACCTTTTTCCTATGTTATTAAGGTGAAGTCCGTGCCTCGTGTGAAACCGTGATCCTAGTGTGCTTATATCTACTAGCTTAGCATTACTAAAGTGATTACAAATGTTAGATATCTTGCAGTTAACTCTCTTGATTTCTTGATTTACTTCTGACCAAATGGGTAGATCATATCTGTGAGGCACTGAAAACATCAGTACGTTCGTATTGCGCAGCTCTCGAAGTCTTTGCTTTAGTGATCTAAGAAGTCCATCCGCTTCATTATGTGCAACATCATTAGTTCACCCGATGAGGACAGCCACATCATCATTTCCTAGATCACTACACATAGATTCACTTTCCTTGGTAACTTCTTTGAACGTGGCTCCAGGTTTTACTATGCTGACGACTGAGTGATTGCTAAGGCAAAGAATTTTACTAGCCACATTTCTTCCCTGGCTGTCAGAAAAACACCTTATTTTAGAAGACTTCATGCATCTTGTTGTCGCCTGATATAATTTTTTCTCACTGTTTACTTTGGACTTAGGCCTAGTTACATCACTTTTGTAGTTTGCCTTATTAGTGGTATTGACGGTGGTTGGGGTGCACTTTTTACTTGATTGTTTGTAAGCATTCTTCAAAGGAATACTGAATTGTGGTGAGGAGTCTACTCTCTGAGATGTCTTAGCAGGTTTAAGCCAAGTAGCATCTGAAATGGTGTCGCTTGCACGTGAACATTGTATACGGCAAAGTTCTTCTTGCAGTGCCATGATATCTTCTTGAAGGCAACTAATAGCCTGTTTCAATGACAGATTTTCTTGTTGTAAGTTCAAAATCACTGGTTCATCCATTTTGACTATCGAACAAGCTGCGTCTGACCGTTACTAGTAGCTGACTTTTCGCGGCAATCCTCACAGGTCCCTTTCGTTGTTGTTTTTTAATACAGGATCTACTTTACCACACTTGAAATGTACGTAGTAGTCACATTGGACACATAATATCCCATTCTTAACATTTTTGTTGCACCTTCTACAATAGTAATGCGATAATACTGGTGTTTTGTAGATCGCAGCTTGAGCTTCCTCTAGCCTTAATGATAGTTTAGGTCAGCTTCTAGTTTATGACTAAGATTGCATACAACATCATAAACATCTTCGCCATTTACCTCAAGGATACCATTAATAATTTCATTGTTTATCCTTGAGTATTGTTTCAAATCCTCAAGCTCATCAATCAACTTAATTTCTCTCTCTTTTATTCCTAACACCTCTTTCATAGTTAGGTTAAATAGTTCAGTATTTTTTTTAAACTATCGTATTCTTCAGAGATAAAATTAGCATGCTTTTTCAAATCCTCATTTTCTTTCAATAAGTTCATTTAGCTGGTTCAGATCTTCTATGCAATCCTCATAGTCACACGACCATTTTGCAGAGCTGTCTGAAGCAATCTCCTGAAATTTTTCTTTAGAAATCTTTATACAGTGTCTGTGAAACCATCGTTCAACATTTACTTTCACAACCAAGGCTTTGGTGTGAGTTTTTTACACGTTTCCCACATGGAGCACAGATAGCAACCAAGCTTTGACAAGATAGGTACAATAGAAATTGGCCTATAATTCTTTAATTCATTTTCACTGACTTTCTTATATACTGGTACAACTTTAGATAATTTTAACTCATTAGGAAAATAACCAACATCAAAGCAGCTGTTAATTACATAAGTAAGTGCTTCTGAAATATAATGACTACCAAATTTGATCATATCAGAGTTCATACAATATGCATCAAGGCATTGGCTACTAACTAATGATAAAATAGCTGAGAGAACCGACTCCACTGAGACATGACTGAAATAAAAACTATATCTAATTCTAAGGCTATTTGGTTTAGTTGAGTAGTAATCAGAATTATGATTACTATTAGGGATAGAGCTTATAATTTCATCCTCACTGTTGATAAAGAAATCATGAAAAGAACGAGCACTTAATGAAGGAGCAGGTTTTGCTAAGTTAATGTTATATGTAGACTCTTGTTTAATTATTTTCCATATCTGTCTGGGTTTGTTTACAGCACTAGAAACCAATTTATTATTGTAATTGAGCTTAGCCTTACTTATTCCTTTTCTATAATGAGATTTAAGTGATTTTACCTGTGGGTCATTAGTATTTTTTAAAATATAATATAACCTCTCACACTTTTTTTAATTTCACCCAACTCTAAAGTATACCTTGTAACGGTTCGCGGGTTACGAAACCTATTACAGCCACGGTGTCGCTACAGTCAGAGCAGAGATTATCTTCAGTATCTGGGGGGCAAAATCTGGGTAGTTATAGTTCTTAGAAACAGTCTACTTTATATTCTGATGCAATCAAAACTCACTGGTTAACTGGTAAGAGTGTTGTTTATTTTACTATAATTATAGAACAGTTAATAGGCTTTTGCAGAATATTCGTCGTATGTGAACTTTGACTTCAGATGAGTGGATCTCGGTATTAAGGTGTCTTTCTCCCTAATCTCGTGTATTCACTAGAATACCTTGTAAAGTCGTTGATTCACTGGTACTTACAGTTTGATACACACTGAATTTAAGTTGGTACTCAGCTATAATTAAGCCGTACCTCAAACCTGAATATATTCGTAGATTTAAATAATACTGCAGTAAATGATACTTAAATCATTTACTGACCGAAGAATATTAATAACTTCCCGACTTCTACTAAGTCGGAAGCTGGATGCTGAGAAGATCGCCCTGCTCACCCAGAGCGTAGACGAGAGAGTGTCGATACCATTTACTGCGTGTCCCCACTTCTCATCGTTCAAAGTCCAATACGCCTTGTATTTCTTTTAACCTCTAATAGCTATGTTTACATCAAATTACATTGTGTTTCCGAATCTTCGGACACAAACCCTTATTTCATTGGCTAATGCTCCTTACCCAGCATAGACTCTAATACACGTGGCTGGCAGTGCTTGGCCACGCTGTCAGTAATAAGAAATGATGCTAGATTCCCCGAAGCGCTATAGAGTAAGAACTTTCCCACTTACTAAGCCTTTAAATTTCAATAGAGTCAGTAAGCTCTTCTTTCTCTGCGTTTTTAGTTCAATAGCAGTGAGTTTCGTGATGAATGACTGTCTCCTACACCCCACTGAGATCCTTTAGTTTAGTTCTTAAGTCTATTCTTACGTTCCGGGAAATCCGTCTCGTTTCAATATTCACACAAGTCCAGCCGGAACATAATATTGCAAATATTATGTTCTTATTCCATTTCTGCTGTAACTTGTTCAGATAATTTTAGTTGAATTTTACTTATTCCTATAATGTTATTAGTAATGCAAAGCCATAATTGATTAATATTTATCTTATTATTCTAATTAATAAGTTTATATAATAAACTTATTTTGTTCATTATAATGATATGGGCGGAGTAATTCAATTGCAAAGTAGCAATCGTCTCACATGCCCAAGAGAATTCTACGAAAATTTATGTTTTGTATTCAAAATTTCAAATTTACGGAGTAATTCTGTTTTACTCCTGACATGAAGTGCTTCGTGTGACGTAAGTGAGCAGAGTTTGTTGTGAATCCCAGTACAATGACCTTCGTGCTAACTCGTATTCTATAACATGGAATATCTTCCAACCTTCTCACAGTACTATTATTTGTTTTGATGAGTGAATGACATTTCCTATACCTGGCACAACTGCTTCATTCACACTTCACATACTACAATATTTTCTTACTCTCTCACACACCACACCCTTCGCACACGGTAGGCTATCTTAGATCATGACCACAGATACCTCACCTCATCAGGTAATAATGAAACATTAATACAAAACCTAATTTACCCTATGAATACAAACACTTGAAAACACTTACTAAATATATTCTAACCTAGATAAAAGCGCGACCGGATATATTTGGTACAACGTCCAGATTAAAAAGAGATAACAACAATAAAAGATCGACGGATTTAAGTGTCGAGGTCCATATTACAATTAAATAACAACAATATAATCGGCATAGGATATATTTTATGCACGTCCCAAGAATTTCACACTTTTGAGGTTAAACTGCAAGCCTACATTTCGCTTCATATTTGCTCCGCGGACATGTATACTTACAATAATAATACCCTCAGTTTCAGTGCCTTAATTCTAGTGAGATGACTCAAGCCTACTCCAATGTGGTTTCACCTATTTAACTGGTTATTCTTTGTATGGCCTCACAAATGAAAGATTGTACCGTCCCACTACTTTATTAGTTTTAGGATCAGTCACTTCATAGCAAATTCCATTAAAAATGTTAGTCACTATAAACGGTCCTCTATAAATTAACTCGAGACGAGGCATTCTTTTATTTACTGCATTCGACAGATTCTTTTTCCCTCTTTTTCTTTTTCTTTTTGTTTGTGGTAGTGATGTTTAGGTTTCTTTTGTGGATCCTTAATAGGCGTGGTGCCGTCCAATTTACTCCTTAAAATTTCTAAGATCTCAGATTCTCGCAATTTTTCAGTACCTTCTTCTCCATTCTCCTCACTATAATTTCCCTGATCACGGACATCTGTCTCACACATGTTTATCTCATAACTCGCTCCTACTTCGTATACTTTCTCTACAAATGTATTATTAAATTCATCAATTTCCTTGCGTTTCTGATACTGATCTGGCGTTCCGCCATTCTGATTCTCAATATTATTGCTTGGGCTCGATAGGCCTACATTCTGCATAATTGAAAATTCTTCCCCCCTTTATTATCTAGTTGCACAGTTGATAAACTTTCAATAATAGAGCATTCGTCTTGGATAGCTAATTCCCGTTCGGAGCATGTATGATGATCTGTTGCATGAGTCGTGAGAAACGGAATTTCAGTACTTTTACTTCCATCTACGAGAACTGGTACCTTTAAATTTCCTATATTTGCTTTAATCTGCGGTGGACATAAAATTTGTTGGTTTGACTTTTTATTCAAATCATAAGACACTTCTACCGTATTTATATTAGTTCTGTTTGTTTGGAGAGTGTCCCCTGAGGTCACTGGGCACGAGTTAGATGGGATATGACCCCTTATCTCATCTAGACTAAGTTTAAAGCCTCTGGCTGACATCTGTCATTTCCTACACCTGCTGTGTCGGCTTGAGAGTGATGAAATGCATTCACACTAGGATCTAATCTCTGTTGTGAATCTGGCACGTGGCTACAATTATCCGTCCCGTTATTTTGATGAGGAATGTACCGACCGTCTTGTAACTGTCCATATCGGTAGACCTGATCTACATTTCCTCTCTCTTGTTCCTGGAAGGCTATGTGATTTATTCCCACGCTTTGAGGTCGTGACCCGTTTCTGTCATCAGTGTGATTATTGTTGGCGTTACGTAAACCATTATTATTATTCTGGTTGTCTCTGTAACTATTATTATTTACCCTCTCATTCCTTCCATTTCCGTAATTAGAATTATTCTGATTTCTTCCGTTTCCGTAATTATAATTATTCTGATTTCTTCCATTTCCGTAATTATAATTATTCTGATTTCCTCCCTTCCCGTAATTATAATTATTCCCCCTTGCGTCCTGATAACCTTGTGTAGGCCTACCATTACTGTCATTATAATTCTCATTATTTCGGCTGGCACCTGCGTACTGTGCTTGATTTCCTCCATGATTTTGAGTATTATGGTACCGCTGATAACTATGGAATTTCTTTATGGCTCTCTCGCCCTCCTCAAACTCAGTTAACAAGCTAAGCATCTGCGAGTAAGATTGTGGTCTTGCCACAGTTAACAATTTATGAATATCTGGACCGAAGTGTTTCATTGAAATTTGGATTACCTCTTTTTCGGAAACTATATTTAGCGACTTGGCTAATTTTATGAGTCTTACGAAATGTTCAGTACACGACATTTTCCCTTGCTCATTATAGTGCCCTGAATATAGTTCAGTCCTAGCTTCACTCTGACGCGAATCGCTCCAATATTTATCCATAAATAGCTTTTTGAATTCTTGGTACCCAGTTCCTTCTCTCATTACAACCGGCATCCAGTCTTTGCAACTACCTCCAAGCGACCTCTGAACAACTAATATCTTAAATTCTTCTCGAATGCCTTTAACTTTAAAGTATGTCTCTAGCTCCCTTATAAATTCATGAGGATTAGCATTTTTCTCATCATTATAATAAGGCAAAGGCCAATCTAAGTCCGCGATTTTATTTACATGAGTATTATTATAACCAGTTACTGGGATAACAACATTGTCGTGTAGGCCTAGGTCACCTCGCGAATTTTCTGATTCTAGGCTTATGCTCGGAGTCCTCGGTTCACCATCTTGACTCCCGTGTGGGTGAGCATTTTCCCCATTCGAACAATGAATTAATTGTGAACAAACCCCTCTACCATTAGCCTGAATTCCGGTACAAGAAATGTCATTACTCATCCTACTTAGTTTATCAGCATGATCATTAACCTCTTTAGTCACATTATTCTGTACTGCAACTATTTTGTTTAGTTCAGTTTTAATGTCATTAACCTGCCCTTGAATATTAGTACTTATTACCCCCATATCCACTGACAAAGCTTGAACTAATTTTTCCTCTAAGTTTTTATTCTGAGTTCTTATATCCTGCTCTATTTTCTGTTCCAACTGTTTCTTATTTTCTTCGACTTTGTTTTGCACGTGGTCGATCCTTTTAGTTAATTTTACAGTTGTTACTTTACATTCGTCTGAGAGTTTATTTACCCTATCCTCAGTTTTCTTTGATTTATCAGATAATTGATCAATCATTAATCTCAGCTCACTGGTACTCCTATCCAATTTTTCCCCTAATTCTTCAGATAATTTTCTATTTTCCTCTTTACTGTCTTTAGTATTCCTATCCATCTTTTCTCCTAACTGTTTAGCTAATGTCCTACTATTTTCCTCTATTTTGCTATCCATCTTTTCAGCATTCCTATCCAATTTGGCCATCATCGCCTCCATTAACGCAGACACTCCTTCTATCCCCTTTACTTGGTTTAACATTGTATTTTCACAAGGCCTATCTTCCTGAACTAATGAAATCTCTGGTTCCCTCTCCTCACTAGTCTCCTGATTAATTACTAGGCTTTCGTTATCTAATAGCATTTCAGATTCATTACTATTAATTTCCTGGTTACCTACTACAATTTCGTTCCCTTGGATTAGATCTATCTCGCTATTAGTTAGCACATCTTGACCGTTATACATTTCCTCGGTTTCCATATTTGAAATTACGGCTTTTCCGTTCCTTAACGTCATCATTTCTACACACCCTAGCTTTATTTATTGCACTGGGATCACTCAATGTATAAAAATCATGCTCACTCACCTTTGCATACATATAAATCATACCCTTCACAGAACACAAATACATATAATACCCTCTTATAGCTAGCAATAATACCCTCTTATAAACTATATTTTTTTACAAGGCTTTTTACTGCTGCTCCGGTATTCTATCTTCGGTCTGCCCACTCCTGATTCTTCTTACTCGGATCTTGAATTTATCTATCCCGTTAATCGTTGCAATGTCTGTAGTCTCTACTTAATGATGTGTGTAACAGTTATTGTTTTAATTTAAAATATTCTGAGTCAACACAATTTAGCTTCGAGCCTTTTCAAGCCCCACAGATTGGGTAAGCCACGTATGTAACGGTTCGCGGGTTACGAAACCTATTACAGCCACGGTGTCGCTACAGTCAGAGCAGAGATTATCTTCAGTATCTGGGGGGCAAAATCTGGGTAGTTATAGTTCTTAGAAACAGTCTACTTTATATTCTGATGCAATCAAAACTCACTGGTTAACTGGTAAGAGTGTTGTTTATTTTACTATAATTATAGAACAGTTAATAGGCTTTTGCAGAATATTCGTCGTATGTGAACTTTGACTTCAGATGAGTGGATCTCGGTATTAAGGTGTCTTTCTCCCTAATCTCGTGTATTCACTAGAATACCTTGTAAAGTCGTTGATTCACTGGTACTTACAGTTTGATACACACTGAATTTAAGTTGGTACTCAGCTATAATTAAGCCGTACCTCAAACCTGAATATATTCGTAGATTTAAATAATACTGCAGTAAATGATACTTAAATCATTTACTGACCGAAGAATATTAATAACTTCCCGACTTCTACTAAGTCGGAAGCTGGATGCTGAGAAGATCGCCCTGCTCACCCAGAGCGTAGACGAGAGAGTGTCGATACCATTTACTGCGTGTCCCCACTTCTCATCGTTCAAAGTCCAATACGCCTTGTATTTCTTTTAACCTCTAATAGCTATGTTTACATCAAATTACATTGTGTTTCCGAATCTTCGGACACAAACCCTTATTTCATTGGCTAATGCTCCTTACCCAGCATAGACGCTAATACACGTGGCTGGCAGTGCTTGGCCACGCTGTCAGTAATAAGAAATGATGCTAGATTCCCCGAAGCGCTATAGAGTAAGAACTTTCCCACTTACTAAGCCTTTAAATTTCAATAGAGTCAGTAAGCTCTTCTTTCTCTGCGTTTTTAGTTCAATAGCAGTGAGTTTCGTGATGAATGACTGTCTCCTACACCCCACTGAGATCCTTTAGTTTAGTTCTTAAGTCTATTCTTACGTTCCGGGAAATCCGTCTCGTTTCAATATTCACACAAGTCCAGCCGGAACATAATATTGCAAATATTATGTTCTTATTCCATTTCTGCTGTAACTTGTTCAGATAATTTTAGTTGAATTTTACTTATTCCTATAATGTTATTAGTAATGCAAAGCCATAATTGATTAATATTTATCTTATTATAATGATATGGGCGGAGTAATTCAATTGCAAAGTAGCAATCGTCTCAACCTTTTGTAACAAGTTATCAATAGGAGATGGAAAACGGAATAGTAGTCTCTGTCCGGTTCCTTCAATTTCAGGATTTGGAAACAACCCTAGAACATTGGATTTTGTTAGAAAAGACACATCACTTTCCACTGTTTTGTGGACCTTCCTTCTAGTATCCACTGCTTTCATAGCCATGACTTTTATTTCCTTGCCACAATCATCCTGTATTACACACACATATTTAAACACACTTTTTTGTCGTGGGCCACCATAGAATTTGATAAGTGCTTGCCTACCAGGTAGAATGTCAGATGATGTTGGCTGCTCTAAGTATGCATCAATGTCTTCACCCTCAGAAGAATCAGAACTTTCCATGTTGTTAGTGGTAGCAGTAGATAGTTGATCATCTGTGTCCTCCTCGCTCTCAGATATCTCGGCAGATACACTTTTACCAGGAACGACATTCATTTTTTCTTCCGTGGGATTCGGATAGCTCCCGTCCTATCTCCCAGGCGCTGCTGCTGCAAGAATGCCTTTAAACTATCATTCACAGCTCCTTGAATTTCTTCTTGATCCACTTCTTGTGGGAGTTTCTTGAGAAATGCAAGAGGATCAAAAGGAGCAATCCCAGTGGCTCGGAATCCACTTACGAGATCTCTTGCAACTCCACTCACGGTATCACCTGTTGTCTCTGGTAATATACTGTCCATCTGCAGCAGAGTTGAAGAAAGGAGAGCTGGAAACACATGTTTTGGAACAGTTCCGCCCTTGAACTTCCTTCTTTCCATGTCATTAATTCCTTTCTCCATGCTGTCTTGAAGGCACGAAAGAATGATACATCTAACGGTTGGCAGAGATGGGTGGTATCTGAGGGTAAACATACGAAATTAATGTTATTTTCTTTACATAGTTGGAGGACGTTTTCATTGAAATGGGAGAAAAGATTGTCTCCCACCAACACTTTTTTACCTTCTAGTCGCTTAGCATGAGGTAGGATTACTGTTGCAAACCAATCAATCTATGAAAGGTGTTTGAATCAATCCACCCATGTTTGGTTCTATGTACCTGGTTCCTCTTGAACAGCATAATAATCAGCATAGTTTTCCTTTTGGCCCACCTTCTGTCAATGCATCGTAAATACCCTCGCTACGGTAGATTACATATGGTGGCAACATAACACCAGTTGCTGACCCACACACCATTATTGTTGTTGCAAACTTAGTGTGGTTGCATATTTTGATGGGGTATTTAACCCCTCGTCTGTACACACCCTTCTATTTCCCAGGATCATCTGAGACATTCTTCTCATCGTAATTGAAGATATTACATGGCGACACATCTTGCAGTGTGGCATTCAGATTATCATAATATTGCTTCAGTACCTGACTAGAAATCTCTGCTTTTTTTAGTCTTTAAATTAGATGCTACTCGCTGAGTAGCAACATCTTTGTGGCGATTCAACATTCCACGAACTTTGCCAGGTAGGTTGTTCTTAAACCGGGGTTCACTGCAGCCAAGTATATCCAAATGCATTTTTGTAAATGCCTGGATATCATTAATCCCTAAAGGAAAACCCCAGTCGCTGCATGTTACAAGACCTTTGACTATTCCTAAATCCTCTACCTCTGAGAAGACAGTTGATCTTCCAGGGTTATTCCCATGCTTCCCATTATATTTATTATAAAGTGTACCATAAGGAATTTCAAATTGTTTTGAAGTCTTTTGTAATGAAATTTTTTTTCAGCAATTGCAAGAAGAGCTTCCTCTAAACGTCCTCTGTGAAATTTCGGTTTGTCCAGGAACCCACCTTTCTTTTTGGTGTAGGTGGCATAATGGCATCTAGGCTACTTGGAAATTTCAATCTGTTAATCAAACAGAACAGATTTTTGTATATTGGTAAATACTGTTTAATGCATCACATAATTTAGGCCTACTGCAGTTATGTGATCTTTGTGGTCAATGTTACCCCCAAAAGTGATCAATGATACTCCGCCATAAATTTTGGCTTATGCAGACAATACCAATTAAAAATATCCTTAATTGTATTAATGCAGTCAAATATGTTAATAGATGAAGCATTGTGTGAGGGTACTTACAGTTTTTCAGTCTTCTGGTTTTTTGGTACTTCAGATCATAAGCAAATGTTACTGTTCATTAGGTACATGTACAAAGAAATGGTGGAAACCAAGCCAAGCCACATATATGTGGTGATATAGTGTGTAAACTTAGAACTTACTCAAGATGCTTCCAAAATGTGGCTCCAAATTTAAAAATATTAGTAAGCAATCAAAGTTACCCCATTCCAGGGTACATGCTTCTCACATTCCATGTTGCTATTTTAAAACTTTTTGTAATTTTTTTTATTTTGCTCTTGGGATTGCTGGCTATGCTAAATTTGCTTTCCTCATTACCCTTCCCTTTATCATCCACTCTTTCCAAATTCAGTTTCCCTTTTTTAATGTGGAGGATATAACATTACACATCAAATTTCCAAATATAAAAGATCCTCTTCTATTCAGATGCACTCCATCTCTGGCACGGTCTTTGTCACTCAGCCAACAATTTCCATCAACCATGACACATTTTTTAACACTACACATCCAGTCTAGTTCCCTGTTGATCCCTGATATGAATTTCTCGCTCACATCTCGTCTCTGAAGTATATTGCTGACAACTACCTGAGCTTCAGGCACTTGTTTTTGGTTGTATTGTACTAAATCTATTGTATCACCCATAATTTCTTGAGATTGTTTTCCTTTCCTAATGTCATGTGTGTCTACGTCTAGGACTATCACTTCCGGTTTGCCCTCTTTCAATTTCATGTGTTCAACTTTGTATTGTAATTCTGTGGTCCTTATGCCTGGCAAACCTTTATCTCTGCATATTTCACCTGAATGTTTTAATATTGAATCGCTAGGCCCCTGATTTATTGGTGAAATAAAATGGCTGATTTCGGTGTTAACTTCCTTCTATTTCGGTGGGAATTTCGTGAAATAAATTACTTATACGACATAGGGAACATTGCGCAATGATACCCTTTGGTTCTTTATTTACATGAACTAACACCCCCCCCCCCCCCCCCATTTCCATATTCTTCTGCCCTTGAATGAACTGAAGTAACTTTCGATTTAGGCATGATTAGAGTTAATATTCAAATATAATGACGAGAAATATTATCGTAATTTCTACTAAACACCATACTGTGGATAAAAGACGAAATCTGTTGAATACAAGTAACAAACATTCTGCCCTCTTCTGCTGTAATCGATCATAGGCATCGCTAACTCGGCAAAGACATAGCAGGAAAGGAGTGCACTCAACAGTACAAACCAGGTCACAGACAATCTTTGTGTAAATTCTGCAATCTTTGTAATCGATCACAAATATCGATATACCGGTAAATCTTCGACAGCCACAGAAACAGCAGAAAAAAAGCATGCTGCTAAGAAATAAAAAATACAGTACACCAAAACACAATATTGTGATTTTAAGGCACATTTTCATGCTCATTTATCACTTTATGGACAGAAGGGGCATATTTCGCGCTTATAGACACATTTCGCGGAATCGAGTAAATTTCGCGATATTTCGTGGATTCAATTTGGTTCATATTGGTATTTTAAGCATATAGAAGCTAAATATAGCTAAGGGAGGTTGTTTTATAAAATTTCACGCTTATCGTTGTTACCAAAAAATACGGCCCCTATGAATCGCCTATTAGGCCTACTAATACTTTTTTTTTTCCTTCTGATTCTCTTTCTTCCCTCTTTTTATCGTTTGGGCCTTCTAGATTGTCTATATTTTCTTTGCCTGTATTCTCCTTGGATCCCTTTATTTCTTTTTTGTCTTCATTGTAAGTATCTCTTAAAACTTCAAACCTGTTTCCGTTGTCTGTATTATGGTAACTACCCCTATCGGAGTTAAGGAATCAGATGTGGTAAAATTACTAGGATTAACAATAGACAGTAAATTAATGTGGACCCAACATGTAGAAACACTAGCCGAAAAAATTTCAAATACCTAGGTAACATGATCCCCAAAGCAACGGCAAAAATTATTTATTTCTCACTTGTCCAATCACATATAACATATGGATTAGAACTGTGGGGTTCTACTTCCCTAACTAACTTTCAAAAAATGTTTGTCTTGCAGAAAAGAGCTATTAGGTACCTGGCTAAACTCAAGCACAGTGAAACATGCAGACACGCCTTTAGAGAATTAGAAATCATGACGCTAGCCAGTCTATATATCTACAAAACCATAATTTTATTAAACAAATTCGAACAGCCTGCCAAAATTTCTGATACAATTACAATACAAGAAATAGAGACAACTTTGCAGCTACCACTCATAAATTAAAGCTTTTTGAAAAGTTACCAAAATACACCGGTGCCAAGCTATTCAATATGCTGCCCAGAAAGATAAAAGAAAGTGAAAGTCACAGCCAGTTTAAGAGCATGTTGGCCAAGTACCTGCTTAACAAAGTATATTACAGCATTGAAGAATTTATAGAAGATACCAAATAGGTTGCGACATGCCATGTTCCTCATTTCTCTACTCATTTCTCTTCTCATTTCTCTCATTATTCTTGTAAACAGCCTATAATATAATACATAGTCATATCAATACTGCCTCTACAACAGAAATACACAGCAGGTAGGGTTGCCACCTTTTGGTAAGGCTAAGGAGGGACACTTATCGAATATATGCAGATCGCCGATCTTCATACCTAAATTTGTACACGGAACAATTTATTAATAACTGAAAGACGGAATATATTACAAAGCCAAAACTGAATAGGCTATGTAACAGTAACACTAACATTAGAAAAGAAAAGAAAAGATTAGATGTTATTAGCAAAAACCTGGGCAAATTCATGACTTGAAGCTGTATTTCTTGTTTGATTTGGCAGCTTCTAATAGTTGTTTGTTCTGTTTCACCCTCACTAAATAATCTTTGCAGGTATTTGTAACATTTGTAGAAATGATTTCACTCTTTATGAGGTCAGCTGAGCTCCTATTTCTGGATTCTGTCCATTTTAGATTCAAGAGAGAGAACACTCTTTCCACAAAGGCATTGCTACCAGGAATGCTCAGAACAAAGCATTTGAGATGGGGAATGTGTTCTTTACCAATCTCCTGAATAATTTTCTTCCCTTTCATACTCATACTTAGTCTCTCCTTCTGTATAGTTCACTTTAGTAGCATTTATTATATCTGAACTAATAGGCCTAACTCATCCAAATTAACATCAGATTCTACATTATGTGCCTTCACAGAGTCTTTGAGATGTTTGAAAAATAGTGAACTCTTAAGATTCAAGTTCTTCAGTGTGCCATAAAGATTATTTTCTGTGAAGTCAAATACTTTATCTAAGGAACTTAAAGCTTTCTCATAGAATTTCAAAAAACAATGTACACTCATAGACATGTTTCGAAAAAATTATGAACATTGACAATCCAGACTCTGACTAGATAATGGCTTACCACTAAGTTTAGGAATAACAGGAGAAATATTTAATTAGTTCTTACACATAAAACACACAGAGAACATGGATTCAAATTACAACTGATAACACTACACACGTCTTGCTGTGCTATAATTCCAGAAGGAACTGTACTTGGCAAATCAGTGCAGAGTGTCATATGATCTGCTTTCGGTACTTCCCCGTCGGATCACCCGTTAATGGCTCGCACGCTGATGGTTGTACAGATCACGGACATACCCCAAGAATGCCCGCGCGACTTAGCCTATACAAATAAATTACAAAGAATAACATCATGGGCGGTGATTTCAATGCTGCCAACACGATACATTTTAGCGATGGAACGACATCGATATTTTGACCATGAGACGAAATTCACAAAAGACGCCACCAAGAATTGCTGTCTCATATTTTGTTTTGGAATAATTTGGCGTCCCGCAATATAATGCGTCCCTCTTAGGCATAATTCGGGATGCTGAAAATGTCCTTAAAATGTGGGATGTCCCGCCTAATTCGGGACAGGTGGCAATCCTAACAGCAGGTGAATTATTCAAGGAGAAAAAAAATACAATGAATTATGAACTACAATAACAATAACAATAATTAAAAGAAATACATTTCCTCAAGGGCTGAAGATGGAGGAAAGGATCCCATGATACTGGTGGCATTCCCCCTTTGTATGGCAATGCTGATACGTTGCCTCAAATATTCGCCTGCCCTAGGATCCCCTGTTGCAGTAGCAAGTCTTCTACCTATCTCTGAAGTTAACTCCTTCGCTTCTGCACACCAAGTACCAAGTGTCTCGACAGCAAACACAACAAAATGATACTGGTCAATTATGTGAGAGTACTTCTTTAATTTCAAAGATACAGCAGAAATCGCAGCCGAGCCAGGATTTTTGCAGGTGACCGGCAAATGTGATGAAGCTAGTGTGTCGACACAGGTTGCATCCCATAAAAGTGATTTCCCCCTGACCCAAGGGATCAAGGTCAATCCGTTGGGTCTCTTGCCATCAGATCGACTAAGGCCAACTGGCTCCAAGATAGTCGGGACACCAGCAGAGACTAAGGCTCTTTTAATGAGGTCGTTGATCATGGAATGCCTGGAAAACCTTCCTGCGTTCTTCGGACAGCTTAACCCATGATGGCCGTAAGGGTCAACTCTGGCGCCGCACTGGCATAGGTGTGGATGACAGATTTTACTACCAAACCGCAAGCCTACAGCGATCCTGAAAGGTACATCATCCATTAGGGTACCTAAGTTAGATGAAGGTAAAGCTCTAAGCCAGGAGCCAGCTTCGTATTCACGAATGGCAAGAAAACGTGCTTGATCAAGGTCAGAAGGAGAAGAAGAAACGAGAAGTTGGTGTATACGTATGGTGTTTATATGATCCCACTCCTTCTGTACCTCAGGATGAGTCGGAAAATCCTGTTCAGAGTTTAAAAGTCTCCAACTTGCAAGACCCTCCGACAAATGGCAGATCTCAATTTCATCACCATGATTTAAAAGAACAGATTTGACAAAATCAGAAACGCCATGAGCCGAAGCCAAGAAAGCAGGAATACAAATATCGTTGATCTTGCGCACACCAACTCCTCCAAACTTAATAGGTAAACTTGCCAGTAACCAGCTTTTATCATCAAGAGTCAGATTAAGTATGGATTGTAAGCAATTTCTCACAGTATCATCAGCTTCATTGACAATAGATGGATATAACCACAAAGGGGTGGTGCGAAGAAAGTATGTTAATTTGGGAAAAAAAAAAACTACTTTTTAGGAGAAAATACGCCGTGTGAGAATGAAGCGAATTCAAACATTCAAACATTTTCTTCATCAACTCCAAGTTCTGCCTTGCAGTATGTTCCACAGCGTCAAGCATGATGGGAGATCCAAGTAGGTTTAACTCAGAACTAGATACTATTTTAATTCCTGGTGTAATTTTCTGAAAAGCAGAAACAACGTCTTCATCTCTGGCAGAGCAGAAGTATAGCTCACATTTATTTGGATTAATTTCCAATCCAATTGCCCCACATTCATCAATGATCTTCTGAAGATCCTCAAGTACAATATTAGGTTCGTCTCCTAGAGTTCCATCGTCCAGATAGAAAAAATTTAACTTACTCTGTAAGTGTGAAATTGTGGGATGAATTGCAAGACTAAAAACCATAGGGCCCGTGGGATCACCTTGTTGTGCTCCTCGCTGAGATGGAATAGTTTCGGAATTGAAGAAAAGGTGTGATGGTGTCCTATATGCTTGCCATAGAAAGGGGAATAGGTTGAGAACTTTCTCCTTTACCATTGCTAACAAAGAATCTCGTTCGATACAATTGAATGCATTTCTGAAATCAATTTTAAGGAGAACCTTATTACTACCTGCGTTCTGGCTAAGGTATGTGCGAACGGTGTGAATAATTTTCTCGCATCCCTTTGGAGTTCCAAATCCTAGTTGATGAGGGCGAAAATATTCCCCTAGGGCCTCCCTTGTAGATGTACAAGCCAATTTAGCCACAAGCCTCCGGAAAGTATTTCCAATTGCAATTGGACGGATGCCACCATCTTTCTTCTGAAGCGATATAAGTGAAGCTCCAAATAAATAAGGTGTAATGGCTTCAGGAACAATGCCTTCTAAGATGAGGTTACATAGTTTTGTTATGCTGTGCAATAGCCGTCTACTAGCATCCCCTGCGGATAGAGAGGTAAGATCTTTCAGATGTTGAGGCCGTATGCCATCTAACCCAGCAGCAGAACCAGACAGGAAACTTCTTATTGCTTGCAAAACACTGTCTTCGGAAACTGATAAATGGGGATCTTCAGGAGAAGGGGGATCGGGAAATGACAAAGACCTGGAAGGAGAAGGATGTTTTTTTAAGAAGTGCCTCAAAAGTCTCTCTGCTATTATTCGCAACACCTAAATCAGAAGAGAGGAGTCTGACGGCTCCTCGAATATCACCATCTGAAACTTTGGCTTCAACTATGCGGGGAAGGGACAGTTTTGTCCTAGATCTATTAGATGCAGGTGTCAAAGTTGATTCTCGAAGATTGTCTTTAATTTTTGAAACCAAAGACTTTTCAGGTCCTTTATTGGTTTTTCCTGGAACGCGGAAGGCTATGTATGCAAATAACAGGAGATCTTGCCAACTTTTCTCTGAATTATGTATTAGACATAGTTCAATGAGATTATGTAATTTATCTGCTGCACAGCTTCTTGCACCCTTAGGTATTCTTCGTAAAACCTTTATATTTGTTTTACAAGTCGACAAATTAGCGTGAAAACAGTTTGTGAAAGAATCTGGCGTAGGTATGTCCCCATGGGGAAAAGGTTCGTTAGGGTGGGTCCTTGCCCAATGAATTTTCAGACCCTTCAAACCTTTGAAAGATTTCTCATTCTCAAAACAAAGCGAACAGGGTACTTGTTCAGTATTGGTATCCTGAGAAATATGAATTGGCACATTAGTTGCACAAGATTTACATATCCATGAGGAACTTTTCTGGAAGGAATCCTTGATTTCACCATCACAGAAACCTGAACATTTTTCATGAATCCACGTTTTACATTGATCACACAAAATTAAATTGTTGTCTTCTAAAGTGTCATTGGAATTACAAATCGAGCAAGCGATATTGACACTATCTTCCATTAGCAAATATTAATTTATAGAGTACATGTAATGGTTGCTAAGGATAACCATGTTTACTAAGGATTGCTAAGGATTACATGTTCTTGTAATATTAAATTGTGAAATTTTATTTGTGGAGAAACTCTCCAAATTGACAATGTTCCCTTGTGCTATATGTATTTATGTATGTACTATATGGAACTGAATAAATATTATTATTATAAGTGGACCTAATGATTTCAGATGCTCGTCTTCTTTTGAGATTATGATGTACTTCTATATAACCACTTTCCATCTGAACAAGTTTCCCACTGAGTTCAGTATTTTGTTTCTTTAATTCATTCTTTTCATTCACAAGAGCTTTTTTTTTTTTTTTTTTTTTTTTTTTTTTTTTTTTTTTTTTGGGGGGGGGGGCCGCCACCACCCCCGGAGCCCTCGACCATAGGCCATACTCTAGCCCCAACCAGATTTCTTCTTTCAACATTTTGATTACGGCGTCCTTTGTCTTCATTTCATCCTCCAATGCTTGTTTGGATTCATCTGTCACACAAGTATAACACCGCCACTCATCTTCTTCTTTAATATTACCTGTGCACATTTCTCGTGTAGCAATAATTGACACCTGTTGCAGTTTACATCTTTTAGGACCCTTTTGCCGCAGGAGGCTGCACAATTTCCGTTATGTTTTGCTGAAGCGTCTTTAACCGCATCTTCACTCGGCGCCATCTTAGCAACAACTACCCTCACTTATTTGGGCAGGCCTAGTTATCTCATTCCTCAGCAATGCATTCATGCCATAACTTTCAAACAAACTTAGAAGCTCAGCTACGATCAAATCATTTGACTTAAAATTAATATTAAAATCAGCAGTCAATATTATATTAGCATCTAAGGAACATAATATATCCAATAATGAGTGAAGTTTTTCTAAAAATAAAGGTCTATTTACCAGTACAGGGTTCCTATACATACATATAATAATAGTATTACTTTTTCAACAAGACAAGCAGAAATGTCAAAACTTCCTCACAGGCTAATTGTATTCCTTTAGGTACAGGTTTAGTCCTAAGATTATTTTGAACAAATATTGCAGAGCCCCCATGTTTCTTCACCTGTCTACAAAAAGAGGAGGCAACTGTATAATTTGGAATACAAGCCAAAGAAAGTTTAGAGCTACTGTACCCAATGTTCAGCGATGCATATAACGTCCAATTCATGTTTAACAGCTGATAGATCAAGTAAATCAGTTTTACCTAATAAACCTTGTATGTTTATAGAAAAGATCAAAACAATATTCTTGAAAAAAGTTCTCTGTATATCCAAACATGGGCGTCGGCATGGGGGGGGCAAGGGGGGGCAACTGCCCCCTTCTGGATTGCCTTATGGATTCATTTATTTGTGGTACTCTTTGTCAACCTACAGTTGTAGCATGGAGAGTAAAAAAAATAGAATTACTTTATAATGAGTTTAGCAAGTATTAACTAATTATAACTATAATATTTATTTATAATAATATCTCACCAAGGCCACTGCTCAAAAGAGCGTATTCTGTTAACTTAAAAAACTTTGTAGCCTCGTCGAATTCAGCTTGGGTTCAAAACACCGCCGTCGTTCAAAGTAACGATCCGGTTAACTAAGTGAATATTAATGTATTTAGCCTAATAATTTGAAATTGAGGTCCGAAATTGATTTTGGCCCCCTTAATAAAATTCCTGGCGACGCTGCTGTATCCAAATTCACACCTTCGCGACTCATCTATGAAATGACAGGTGAACATTCTACGTAGAGGATCTCCGATTGCAGCTGCTATTACCACACACATTACAACAAGAGGACCTACTAGTTGAACTGCAAACCAAGAGAGCCAAAATGCAAAGCAGCTATGGCAATGACAACACATGAATGGAAGAAATCCCATTACAAGCTCTGTCACACAATTACGCGCTTTGCCGTACACGGCTTCCATTTCAAGCTGTGTAAGACAAAAGGTTATCATGACCCGAATCCGCAGTGTGTATGTGTTCTATGTGGAAATGCATGGGAGCGGTATCATACACTATGTTGCAAGAACAGAACAGAACACCTAAATAAGTTCTGTAGTGAATGAACTCTATGCACATTGTGCGCAGTTCTGTTTATTATTATTATTTATAAAGCATAATTGGATACCCTCTTTTAACCCTTTATATCCTGAATTCATTTACCAGGGATTTTTTAATTGTATTTTTGCATCAATAGGTAAGTTTTGGTGCAGGGTAACCATACGAAAAAGGAAAATAAGTTTCACAGTGTTTTAGTGACATTATGCAGCTGGTACTTAATAGTACCTACAAGAATACAGGAAAGAAGAAGTTCAAAAACACACTTTTTGTTTGCATCACTTGAGATGATATTCCTGAAAACAATTCTTTTTTCATTGCACCATAGAAACATTGCAGAATGTACATTTTGAGTACGGTTTGGACTGTACTTTTCGAATGGAGCACATCTCACATTGTCCCATCTGTTGAATGAATGTAGGCCAATGAGCTCCTAGATTTTGTTTCCTGATGTCTTTGGGCACAGAAAAGTTGCTCTCCTTCTCTTCTTTGACTGTTCTGGTGTGGTGCTTACTGTAGGACGACCTCTCTTTTTTATTGGACTACTTCCTTGGGTTCACGCAAGCTATAGGTTTTACTAGCATTTTTCTACGTGTCTAATTAGTCTTTATATTCAAACGCTCCGCTAAATCTATTCCTGCTTAGTCAGCTATTGTAGCGCAGTGATATGTGTTATTGCCGCCTGTTCTCGGCACTATTTCCGCGGCAGGTGTGTACTTGTAAGACGCCTCGTGATACTAAACAGCGTCATAGCCAAGCCAGTTAGAAGCCAGCGTCCACATCAGACAGTCTATGTTGGATCACTCTGCAGTTTCGCGCCTTTCAAGACAATAGCCTATGTGGTTTTTTGTTCTTAAACGCGAATAAATACATAATACTTACAGTTACAAGTATTATCGTGTGCGAGTATTTAATCTACACTATTTACAGTAGATTCATCATTATCGGCTTATTAGATTCTTCTAAAAGCTCTTGTATTAATTCGAGTGTATTGTGCAACACCAAGCATTCCTCAAATCAGCTATACAGTGTACTATTCTACAGATATCAGTGTTAATCCATCTTAAAAGGAACACAGCAATCCTTACGAGCATTTTGATATATAATTCATTACTGGCATAATTACAGAACAATTATTGCCACGTGTCTAGCTTTCCCGCCAAAGCTCAGTACTTTGTATATTGCAAGTTATGAAATCCTATTTCAGCTTATTTGTGATTTAATTAATCATTCAGTTAATTCAGTGCATCTATTTTAGCCTATATTGTGTGAAATAAAGAGTTTCATCGTATTGTTACATGTTAAAGGTTTTGTTCCAATATTACGTTCGTGGACCTCTGTATCCAGCAACCTCGATTTATGTCCACTTAGCTCTACTAATCCTTTTATTATTGTTTTAAAGCAATAATTGGTCCTCCGCCATCAGAGATTCTTTCTAACATCCCTACCCATCATTTCCCTCTACGGCAGGGTCATATGCCGTTCTTGTCCCCAATTTTTGCTCCTATCGCTCCGGAAGCAATCCACACCCAACAGTCCCATTGCCAAATTCCTTCGAAATTCCAATAATGATATTTCCCCATGCATTTCTTTGTATATGACACATGCATTGACATATGCCATTTCAAGCATTGCGAAGAACAGTCGGTGCCACCATTTCTCTGACTTCCTGTCCCTGTCATATAGTGAGCACAGCATATCTGCCTTGTCTACTTCACCCACTGATGAGTTGTAGTCTCTGACTATCACAGCTACAATGTCTTCCTTCCATCTCTATCTAGACAACTCAAGGTAGTTTCCTCAGTCCCATGATAATTGGATAATAGATGGACACACTTACTAATCCTTCCATTTGAAGAAAGTAATTCCTTGGTCAGTTGAGCAATGAACAATATCACCCCTCTTCATTTCCTTATCTTCTTGAAGCTTGGGAAGATGCTTCCTATTAGGACGAACAGTCCCACAGGCAAATATGTTATTTGTCTTCAGGTATTCAAATAACTCTACAAATGTGTACAGCCACCTCCTCTCAGAGAACTCGTCAGTCTGTTCACAACACTACCTCCTAGTCCAAACATTTCTTTGGAAGTTGTGTCCCCATTGTCCTGCCTTTTTCTTTGGTACACCTTGAACTGGTACATGTATTCACTCATGTCAGCTTGACACCATATTTTGTAGCCTCTTTTTATGGGCTTCATGGGGTTGTACTTTTTCAAACATGAGCTACCTTTGAAAAGTGCCATGCTTTCATCTATACTCTGTGTTGCATTAGGTAATCTCAAAAGCTGAAAATTTTGATTGAGATCATGAATGAAAGGTCGAAGTTTATAAAGCTTATAAGAATTATTTTCTGGCACGGCACTGTTGTCATTGACGTGAATATTTGCACGAATTTCAAAGTGTCTAACACACTGCATTGTTTTGGGAACAAGTGGAACTGCAATATCAACATCACTTGACCAATAATGGTTTATATGAGGTAGACGATGGTACCCAAATACAAACTGAAGTTCTAACAAAGCTTGCATTTCTCCTATTCCAATAGGTTTGACTCTCCTCTGTTTTTGTTGTATGTACAAATTACTTTGAAAAACCAAATTTTCAATCGCACATTCTGGTACAACAGTGAGGAAAAATATCAGCTGCTGTTTCTTTTCCTACAAAATGCTGCAGAACTGGGCCAACCTCCTTTGTAAATGCTGGCAAACTATTGGATAAAGTGGTCTTTTTCCACTTTCTTTCATACTGGGAGATTGGTACATCATCATCACTGGAATCAGAATCTGGAATCAGCTGAACATTCTTTAGTCTGGAGCAACCAGCAACAGCAACATTTTTTTTTTTTTCCACTAGTCCGGAGTAACCAGGAACAGCAACATTATTTTGCACTAATTCGTCTTCAGAACTGCTCTCAAAAGGTGTATCTGTATCAGACGGAAGATCTTCCTCCCAGGCAGCCAGGATTTCTTCATCTGTCAGATATAGGGTAAGAGAACCAGTTTCGGATCAGTTTAAGCTTATGTTCGAATATCATCCAGTTGAATAAGAAAAGAAAGACAGTTTATGTATTACAACATATCGTCATGGTTTGATGCTTTTTATTACTTTTCTTCAAGTATATAATATTGTTTTAAAAATGGTTTTTCCTGTACTATTTCAAAACAGATCTTTGATCCACAATTGGACCCCCTGTACCAGTTTAGGATCACTTCTCATTTCGATCAACTTCAGCATTTAGCCGAAAGCATATACATTAAGGACTAAGAAAATAACTGGCGCTCAAGCATAGTGTCGATTTTCAAGAAGTTACATCACGTGATCCATATCTGGTACACGAAACCATTTGTGGATCAAAATTATATTCGCTGATATTTTGAAGTTTAAGATCGATGTTTATAAGTTTATAGAGTTTCAATAAACTTTAACTTCAATACAAACATAGAAACAAACACAATACAAACTTAGCCTACAACAGCAGCAAATACAAAATGTGATCATAACTACATAAATTATTACTTTTTTGCATCTTGTACAGATAAACTTCTTTGGTCGTGCACTTTTCGGGAGCTTTTGGCAGACCTGGTGGTACCAACGCTTGCATGCTGGGTTACCACATTGGATCCATATTTCACCATTACAGTCTTCTTTGAATGATCGACGAGCACACTTGTAATCAGTTTCTTCTTGTTCGTCACTGTCACTATCCTCTTCTTCTGATTCTGATGAAGAAATAACTTTTTTCCTCATTGTCGGTTTCTTTTTCTGTTTTTCTTTTTCTTCCATTTCTTTCAAGAACTCATCGGATGTGACGCACCTAGTGGTGGTAATACGACGACTCTTACTCCGGTCGTCTTCAACAGGCTTGAACATCTCCCTAATCACTTGAACAACTGGCGAAGTCATTTCTGCAGCATTAGTTTCTTCTGAAGTATTGATGTGGGCTCCAGAAGTTGATGGTCCAGGAACCACAATAGAGGATTCATCACTAATGTCCATGCTGGTTCTGTCAGCGTGAACCGCATACACCGCTTCCTCGAAATCCCCCAATTATATTTTTAGGATTGACGGTGTTTGCCCATGCTGGTGTGAGAACCCTGCAGATACATATCGGTTTAGATATTTTCGTTTGTTTTTCCTCATGAGCTTCGTACACTCTAAAGAAAATGCTTTCTTCAGAGGCCCGAAAACTCCAACATCGAGAGGCTGAAACAGATGTGTAGTATGGGGAGGAAACATCAGGAAGTGGACATTGCTTTCTTTTGCCAGAAGTAATGTTTCTCTGGAGAGATGAGAAGCATGGCCATCTAGCAGTAATAAGACAGGACGCCTTCCTGGAATCATGCTCAGAAACTTCACGAACCATTTATAGAAGAGTTCTGAGTCAGTGTACCCTTTCGGTGATGTTGCAAATATGGTATTTTCCGGTGCTCCCCTCATGAGACCCTCCGGCATTCTTACACCTCTGAAAATTATCATGGGCGGCATTATTACAGTTCCTGTGGCATTGCATGCTGCCACAACAGTAATATTTTCACTTCGTTCACCACTTCCTTATTGTTACTGTCTTGCTTCCTTTAGGGGAAATTGTTTTCCCACTTTTGTTGACCATCATCAATCCTGATTCATCGACATTATAAATGTCTGTACCACCAACCTTAAGTTCTCTGTTGACGTTTTCCAACTTTGAGAAAAATTCTTGTTTCGTTGTCATAGTGGCCATCGAATCTCGGGCACTGGACAAATTTTCAGGCTGCCGTAAAGTTAGATTGTGACGTCTCATAAAACTCTTGTACCATTTCTGAGATGGCAGAGCGTTTTTGAAAACCTTCACATCGTTCTTCTCATCTATCTTTCCAGCCATCTCACAGATTTCTTTCCTACTTAGACCATGACCGATCTTTTGCATCTCTACAATTGCTGCAAATATTTCTTCTTCTATCTTTACCCCTAGCGCAGGTTTTGGCCCTGGTTTTGTACAATTAATATCAACAGACCCATTTACTCTCTTTCGTATAGTATTGAAAGGCACTCCATAAGTCCTTTCAGCTTCCCAAATACTCAAGCCCCCATCTTTAACAGAACTGACAGCCATAGCTAACTCTTCCTTGCTGTACTTTGCAGCCATCTAAAAGAAAAATTGTACGTTATCAGGATCAGGTTTTTTTATTTTTTCTGAGCATTAAAGTTATTTTTATAATTAAATAGGCTATATAATTATAGTAATAATAATATTTGTATCAATAAAAATACTTCATAGCAATCTAAAGAAGAAAAGATGGTGCCTTACGGAACTAGCAGTTTTATTTCTTTATTAAATAAAATTATTATTAAATTAAAACGTTATGTTAATAAATACATAAATTAATTTCATTAATCTATCGTGGAAGAATTATAAATAATTAATAATTAGAATTTAAACAACACTTATTTTAACTATTTTCTCGAAACATAATTTTTGAACAGCATGCCTTTTCATGAGAGTCGTCAGATGTGGCGTGCAACACCTGACTAAACATGGATGGCTAAAAGTGACCCGCAAACCTGTCCACAGCGTTCGAATCGGTAAAGTGAATTTTTTTCCTGTTTCCTATAGCCCTGATCTATTTATTGACATGAAATCATTACTACAAGTAATGTACTTTCACCATATTTTTAAACAGACTCACCTTAATTTTCCTTCGTATCTTCTCACAACAATTGGAACAAATTCACATAACACATCAACTTGTAGCAGCAAACTAGCGATACTGCATGAAGGAGGCACAAGGAAGACTACATTTTTTGTAGACCTGTGCCATCTATCGAAAAGTGGAATAACTAACAGCTCAGACAAATTGATCCTCAATTGGTAACTGATCCACAACCGGTTCACTTACCCTAGATATTTTTGGGGTAACCATTTTTTGTTCGGCATTCTTGCCTGAAAGTAAATATTTCAAGAAAAAATTGGCATTAGGCAAGATTGTGAAAACTAATGAAAATGAAAATAAGTGTTAAAGATAAACAAATAGGTTTTTCACATGAAAGTAATAATTATTAACACAAATATAAAACTAAAAAAAAAAAAAATTACTCTCCTATCCTGGCAGTACTTCTCGGTACCAGCATACATTTTTTACTCTGTTATAAAAAATAAAACCGAATTTTACAAATAAAATGTAGAGAATGCTTACCTGTACAGTGTAGTAGATATTAAAAAATAAAAGCTTCCACAAACTCGTTATAAACCACTAAATTAAATCAAATAAACAACACATGGCTACTAATGCTGCATGGCGAGGATAAAGGAAAAGGAATTCTGTCTGCAGCTGCCAGCTGTTGTCTGTTACCAGAACTACGTTCTTCGTGTCCCTACAAGTACCGACAGGAAAACCAGGCATTTTATAAAGATATGAGCATTTGAATAAAGCGGTACTTTCAAGTACCGTCAGAATAAAAAGGATACATTATAAGACCAAACTTTACTTTTATTAATATCCGTGCCATCTAATTTTGCCTTATTTGTATAACATCATCATGCAAGATAAGCCTATTAATACTTGACTTGGTCTTGTCTACACATTTTTTTAATAAGCTCAGTACTGACATACCCTAACATATGAACTACTTTAGGTTCCTCTTTAATAATAGACTATATCATAACTCAACCTATCCTTTCCTGAGCTACTAAGATGCTGGCCATTGTTGTTGTTGTCATCAATTTGATCTTCAGGTTTCTTTCCAAATATTATGACTTTAGTCTTTTTTACGTTTAAACAAAGTTTATTTTCTTCCAGCCAATTTGAAAAAGTCACCAAATCTTCATTAATTAACTGAGTTCCACTTTTCAGACATTTACTTTTAAGATAGATTAAGGTGTCATCAGCAAACATGTGTACTGATGAATATTTGAGAATTTTAGATAGATCATTAATAAAGAGAATAAAAAGTAGGGGACCTAGTTTGCTCCCTTGAGGCACACCAATATCTATTGGAACACTATTTGATATCGAGTTTCTAATCTTCACACACTGTTGACGGTCCTCTAAATAGTTCTTAATCCATTTTAGTGCATCACCTCTAAAACCCATTTTAGAAAGTTTGTTGCATAATAAATTTCTATTTATTGTTTCAAATGCACGTTTAAGGTCCACAAAGATAGCAATAACTGAACCTTTCATATGTAATTCTTGAGTCCAGTCTTCAAGTAAGAGATTAATGGCACTCTCGGTTGAATGTTTCTCTCGGAAACCACTTTGACATTCACTTAAAATACAATTTCTTTTAATAAAAGCTAACAATTGTTCATGAATTGAACATTCTAGAATCTTTTCAATAGCCGGAAGGACATTAATAGGTCTTAAATCTTCCATCCTTTTTGATCCCTTTACTTTGGGTACCGGTGTTATATTTGCAATTTTCAGTTTTTTTGGCACTTTACTCTCTTTTATAGATCTTTCAATTATTTTAAAAACTTTGTCACCTAATATTTCCCAACATTCCTGAAGCACACGTACATTAGGGAAAATCTGGTCCTTTCCCTTCAATTTAAAAACTATATCCTTAATCTTTTTTTTGTCAGGAGCTTCAAAGTTTAAAAAAGTTTCGCCACAAAATTCAGAATGATTTTTGAAATCTCTGTCAGGAATACTATCAGCTAGGGTTGCTATACTGTTTATAAAATAATCATTAAGTAATCCTGAAACTTTGTTATCTTCATTTACTAACTTCCCATTTACTTCAATCTCTTTGACATTTGACCTCGTTTTAGTATTCAGAATTTCTCTTATCACATCCCACATCTTCTTACTGCCTTTACCACATTCTTCCACTTTTTTAATAAAATATTCCCTTTTACTCCTTCGAAACACACTAACAAACCAATTTCTTTTTGCTTTGTATATATTCCATGCTTCCATAACCTCTAATTTGTCAATCTCTCCATTAAATGCTTGTGTTTCCTTAAATTTAAATATGTTATATGCACTAATTTTTTCCCTTCTAGCCAGTATGACTTCACTATTAAAATAACTACTGTAGTTTTTCTTTTTTATTGTAACATTCTCACTTCTAGCATTCTGAACTTCTTCTTGAATTATCTGAATTATCTGAACTTCTTGAATTGTTAGTACCGGTATGTGTGTTTCTACTATATTTACTTGTCTTATTTAAAGAAACATTTTTGAAATGTGAACAAATTCTTTTGTACTGTTCATTTACTGTTCAATTTCCATGTTGACACAAGACCAAATAGCCAGATCATGTCTATGAGGTATATCTATCACATTAGTGTGCGTTAGTGAAGACAGAGAGTTCTTTAAGACTCTCATTGCACCAACAGTTTGATTTTTGCTGACATCATTAGCACCAGCTAGTAGCACCACCACATCATTAGAACTTAATTCCTCAGACCATGAAGAGATCGAACCAACAACATTTTCAAATAAGGCACTAGGTTTCACCATACCACAGACTTCAGGGTTTTCAAGGTCTTTTTCAGCTTTTATTCTGTCAGCAAGTCCTTTTCCATAACTGTCAGAAAAAAGAGGAATTTTTTATTTGAATTTATTCATAGAATTCTTGGGTTTAGGGCACTTTGGGTTCAGCTTAGGCCAAGACCTACATTTGGATTTCATAATTTCATTTTGTTTTTACATTTGGATGGGTTCAACTTCACTTCTTTCAGTTTCACACAATTCCTTTTGTTTGTTGGAATCTTCTGTTGATTTATTTAGTACCGGTACTTCAAATCTGTTAGATAATCAGATAGGCCTACTATGTAATTATTCGAAAGTCTAACCACATCTGTGTACCTTCTATTAGTCATTTTGAGGTTATGTTTTGGCATTTCAAAATATTTTTCACTGTTCATCAGTCCTTCCAAGTCCGATATTCTTTTCAGACATTGCTGTTCTCTTTTTTTAATGAATCAATATCTGTTTTTAACATCTGTATTATGATATCTCTTGATTTCATATCATCTTCATAGTCTGCTTGAACAACACATGTACTGCAGCAGTGGAAGTGGTACATATTTTAATACACTTAAGCTGCAAGAAGGCTCCAAATGTCTTTCTCTTTTTCTTAGGCTGGTTCCTCGTTCGTCTTCCTTTTTACTCTTAGGTCACAAGCGCTATGGTTCCCTTTCCTCAGCCACAATTTCACATAGTTTGTCAGATCCCAATCGTTGAGTGGCAGACCCAGTAGCTTGACCGCCATCAGTTGTGAAATGTTGCACAGTGGGTCAAAATCGAAATCTAGGAGGACAAAATTATTTTTATATCGTAATCTCGATATTAGAGTGAAAACAACATACACGATTTGTTTACTTCATTCTAAACCATGGTTAAGGCCTTTTTTTTTTCAGACTACAGCTACACATAGGCCTACACATGCAAGAAATTGCCTATTACTAGAAGTTGGATTGAGCCTATGCAGTAAGTGTTAACTAAAATAGATTACTTAGTTTACCTTTAATTTGGAAGGCTGAATATGTAGGTAATTTCAGACAGCACTTCAGACACTGTCACTCGATGACCCTGCTGACCTTGATGACTCGTCACTTGTGTCATCTGAATCATCGCTGCCTCTTGCTGTTCATGATGAGCTGCTACATCTGGCTCTTTCAGGAGTAGTAATACTTCAGTCGGCAGTGCCCTTCTCTTTTTGTGTGGAACTTTTGTTATATGAGATATTACTGGGTCCGAAGATGTCAATAGCATATGCAGTATGCCCTCATTTGTATGTTTTCGTGAAAATTTCCTAGACTATCCAAGTCTGTATTTTCTTAAATCTTTGTTACGTGACTCTTGGGCCTCCTCCAATAATTGACCTATAGGTATTATACAAGAGTCAATTATATCTGCACCATGGATTAATACTTTGTGCACAGTGACAGGTATATGATACCATGGATGAAGATTTAGGTACAATTTTGCTGTATCCTGAGTGTAGTTCTTGAAAGCTGCTGTGTTTATAGGGAACTGAGAAGAAAGAGCAGTCAAAATGACAGAAAAACGTCTGATTAGCGCTTCATTTATGCCTGTAATTTCGGAAGACAAAGTTGGATCCTTGAAAAATCGGCGAGCAGTGTTGCCATCGTTTGAATTTCCCATACCTCCAGATCTTCGTTTGTCAACTTGCAGACCCATCTCTGATCGAAATTTATTTTGTATTAATTTCTTTCTGTTTTCTACCTTTTTCTTATCTTCATCCCCTCTTGCTGGCCATTTCTTAATATCTATTTTATAAGATATATGCAAGAGACATTAAAAAAAACCGGATCCAACAATGGAGGGTAGATAATCCAAATTTATAGTTCTCTTCAGAACATGTGGTTTTTGGGAGTGTGTTCATTTCTTTGGGATCAGCACCACACACATAACATCTCTGTGCAGATGAGCCTGTAATAGAATTACAGACTTTTCCATCCACCATGGTCAGCAGTAGAGTCTGATTGATTTCTATGTATTTACCGGATATTTCTATTTTAGTTGGTTTGAGGGACATGATTTCGGTTTCAATTAGTTTAACATCTCGCTTGGTCAATTCGACAGTCTCTTTTTCAAACAATTATTTAAGAGGTCTGCAAAATCGTGTCGATGAAGGTCGTGGGTTCTGCCATAGAATTTTCTTCTTGTTGCTTCCTACAGTCATGGAATACATTTGTAAAGGAACAACTGAAACTACAAAAATATCAGAGTCACTTGCACTGCCGTCATCACCTGTAAATTTCTGCTTGTACTTGCTATGTCCACTTGAACCATCACACCCCCATTTAAATACAATATGAACTGAATCATTGCTAGAAATATATTGTTTCAAAACATCTTCTTATATTACTGCAAGGCGTTCAATTGAATGGTCTACCAATGATTGTAAAGTTATTGTGGCAGATGTATCTGTTATTATTATTGTAGTTATTGTGGCAGATGTATCTGTTATTATTATTGTTTCCTTTGGTGGATAGCATTTCTTTTTTGCTTCTCTAATTACTTGGTAAGGTGGGAAAATATTGCAGTTTCTATTTTTGCATTCAAGTCGCATATTGATGTATTGGTTTTTGCTGTAATTATTATCTACAAAGAATGACAGTGCCTCATCGCCGGTAAGTGGCATAGGTTTTACAGCTGGTGATACATAGGGTTTTTTTATTTTAGTAGCTCTATGTGGAGACTTAACAGTTTCTTTAACCATTTTTGCTGCATCTCGTTTTTCAGACATGTGCAATGATACTTGTGTGGCGTGAATGAGTTCTTGTTCCAAATGTGAAGTGAGTAGAGGTTTAATTTTTCGTCTCTTTGATTTGTCGCTACTCTCCTGAAAAAGCTTTCTAGGTCTTCCGACCTTCGATGTGGATGGAGTAGGTTCATTCAAATGCTCTGTTAATTTAGAATCATACACAATTTTCGAAAATTATATTTCTTTTTGTAGCCAATCATAATACTTTGAAATGAATTTTTCTTTAATTCTACAAACCTGCTTCCACCGCCTTCTGAAATTATCAACGAAATCCTTTAAATCTCTTCCTAGGCATTCAGTTACCTCTTCAGAGCAATTTTCTATCTCTAACCTATTTTTTACAAAGTCCAAAAGTTCGGATTTTGACATAATCTTCGAACCCAGTGCTTCAAACAAGTCTTAAGCGTGTGAGAAGTGGTTGTGCAGCATCTTCTAAAATGTAAAATAACTAAGTAGCAAAAAGTAGCAAACAAACTTATGTATTCCATAAACTAGAAGACTTTAGCTAAATTTTAACATAAACTACAGAGTGATGTGAGATACTAAAACTCTAGGTGAAAAAAAATTTAAAAAGAAATTGAATATTATATGATGCAAATATAGCTAAAATTATAAAGAAGTTGGAGCCAATAATCATTGAAACAAGTATAAAATGTAAAGATCATACCTTCAGCTATATGTTCCACCCCAAAGCATCACACAAACTGCTATAATAACCAAACACAGCCACTTACATTCACCCTGCAATTCAGACTGCGAGATAACGTGCGCAGGCAGGAATGGAGATAAGACACATTCCAGATGGAGCTGTGACAGCATATTAAGACTAAGATGCGTTTATACTGCAGCATAGTGAGCAACAGTTATATGTGAATGCCGTAGAAGTGATAAATTTCCATTTTTTAACTATGAGGAAAAATAATTTTGTCCTCCTAGATTTCGATTTGTGCACTGGTGGGTCGCAGGAGCAATTTCGGTGGGTTGCAAAAAACAAGTACTGGAATAAACTTTGTGTGGAAAGTGTTTTAAGGTTAAAACTAACAACTTTTAATCCTGATATCAAATCTCGTGTAAATAAAAAAAACAGTTTCACAAATCTCATTAATTTTTTTAAAATAAAATGTATTAGTTATTAGGTTATTGAAATAACCTTTACCATTTTTATTTCAACTGTGTTTTCTCAGCAGGGCATATGAACACAAAACTATTGAAAGGCCTATTTTATATAGCCTATATTGGTTATCGTTATGTAGTAGTGGGTCATGAAAAAAATGTTTATATAGCGTATAGGCCTATTCGCTATCGTTATGTAGTAGTGGGTCGCGAAAAAAATTTCTAGGTGGGTCCCAGGACAAAAAAGTTAGGGAACCGCTGGTCTGTGGTGTGCGAATGGAGTTCATTAGACTAAATGCCCTTTCTGCTTCAGCAGAACTCACAGCAATTGTTTTTATTATTTTTTTGAGCTTTTTTTAGCAGTTGATGGTATCTGTCTTCCAGCAAGATCTCTGTCATCAATTAAATCTCTGAATTCGTTTACATTTATTTTGTAGTTGATCTTTTTATTTAGGGCCTCCAATCTCACCTCTCCCTCTATCCACGGGAAATTATTACATCATCTGGCCATGTATTTGGTTGAATCAGTGAAAACAGTGATACTTCTCTTTGTACTCATCTGCAGCCTGAAGTCTGTTCTCCATGTTGTCAATAACACTTTGGATTAGTTGGTTCCTTGGCAAGTTTATAAACCTGTTGTCTCTTCCAAATGGAATGGCTTTGCTATACATGATGGTCCGATTTTCCACTGTTTCGTCAAGAATAAGAAGTTAAAACGACTAATAAAATGAATAATTACCAGTGGATGTGGTTTTGTTATCACAACGTTTCGACCCTCTCCATCGGGCCTTCAACAGGTGACTGAGTAAGACATGAAGAAGACACCGCCTCACAACCCCTCCCCTGGGGTGCATTGTTAACCATGAAGCTCGTGTTTCTAATGTGTTTGTTAATCCACTCCTTGGGCACTCCATATTCACACTGCTCTACACCACATTCAGGGGGCGGTGGAAATGTAAACTCACATTTATCTCTTACAGTTCTGATGAAGGCCAACCAATCCTCTCCTATATCCCCTTCATATATATATTCATACATAAGTCCCTGTTCCCAATGATGTTCCAGTTTTCGACTACCTTTCTCATAGTCTCTTCCCCCTCCACCTATATAAATTTTACATCTCCGATGCCATGCTTTTCTTCTATCATATGCTGGACCAATCCCGTGGACACTCTCCCATATTTAACGTCTCTCTCATGCTCTTTTAACCTTGTCCTCACACTCCTCCCCATTTCCCCCACATAAACTTTCTCACAGTTCTTACATTTTGTGGAATAAACACCTGGTAGATTCAACCTATCCTTCTTTTCCCCAACTGCTTGTATTGTGAGAACATTTTTTCAATTGTCTTTTTTGTCCTATAAGCAGGGGTCAGATCATACTTTTGGAAGATTCTACCAATGTTTTCACTAATCCCCGGGATAAACGGAATCCCTATAAACCTTCTTTCCGGTGAAACTGTGCTTTTTCCTTCATCCTGAGTTCCCCCTTTGTTTCTATTTGTAATGCTGTCCCATATCCCCTGGATCTTCCTTTCACCATATCCATTCCTGTTTGCAATCCTCACAATCTCCTTTCTCTCACAAGTCCTCAGTATTATTGCAGAAATTAACTGCCCTATACACCATATTCCGCCAGACATTGTTCTTTGTTCCATGATAATGTGCCGATCTCCTGTGAATATACAAGTCTTTTTTCTATGCACTCCTAATCTGACTCCCCTCGGATTCAGCTCTATTTACAAATCAAGAAAATTAATCATGTTATTTTCAGATTTTTCACACGTGAATTTTACTCTATTGTGGAATTCGTTAAAATCACTCAACAGTTTTTCGGACAGGTCTCCCTTAGTTATAGCCAACACATCATCGACATACCACATGTACAACACAATACTATCTACACTTCTGCAAAGCACTGTGTTCTTCATATAATGCAGGAAAATGTCAGAAACAAACCCAGATATGGGGTTTTCCATAGACAGCCCTTCGTTTTCTATGTACACCTTCCCATCGAACTGGAAGACATTAAAATCAGTGCACACTCTGTACCACCTGATGTATTCGTTGGCAATAATGCTGTCTATGCCTTGCTGTATAAGCCGCCTAAACAATCATCCACCCGCTAACTCTCTGGGGACTGGCTTTGTATGGCTCAGAAGAGATGGTTTCTTCAAGCACATTTTCATACTTTCTTTTGCTGTCTTTCATTAGACTCAAAGCTCTTATTGACCTTTTAATAAGTCTGTCAGATTTTATTATGTCTACTCCTTGATTTTGAAGTGATAAAGAGAGCAAAGACAACATCTCGACAATATCAATCATCAAAGCAATACTGGTTCTTCTGCTGTGTTCATTTCACATCTTAAAAATATCACCAAAGCACTTTTCCTGGAAATAGTTGTGACTTGATCAATGACAATACATACTTTTGAACCGTGATCACCGATTTTAGAGAAAATCTCAGTCCTCAAATCAGTAGATATATTATGGTTAAAAAATTTGATTGCAGTAAATCGAGAGTAAAGTCCCACACCGACATCAATACCATTTTCCTCTGGTAGCTCAATTTCTGCCTCAATATCTGACATTGGCCTAATGCATTTAGAAACTGCATTAAAAACTTTTGCTGTAACTTATTAGATACAGCTTTTTCATTTTCTTTGTCAACAATTTCTTGTAGCTGATTTTCCTCTGCTGCTTTTAGTATAGAGCAAACCTTGAAATGAGCACTGGAGGAATCATGGTAATTTAGCTCTTTCCTTATGGAGGCTTGCTGAATAGCCTTTGTCGACCCAGCAGGTTGAACATTGTAATTTTGCCACTCTTGGGATAAGTGAACACTTTTTTTGTTTCTCAACACTCAGTGAGCTAATCTTTGCACAGTACATTCCGAACTTTTTACAATCAGCCAAGGGCACTTAGATTTAAAATATTTATATTGTGATTCACTCCATACACCCAAACTCGTGCAACTAGAAGGCCTACTAGGCAGAGGCATGCATGCATGCTGGTATTGCATTTTCTTCTTTAACAACAGTAGCTGAAGAATCATTACATTCTGCACTCTTCTTTTTATTTGATGTTGATTCAAAATAGCCTAATATGCTATTTTGTCTTTTCATACTCATACTAAACTTATTTAGCTTCCTTAAAACATAACATTACACAACAACAGAAGACCACAGTCCGTTTGATAATCGAACATCGAATGCAAAGCGAGCGAGTGTCGAGACGATCAGGATGGCCGTGCGCAAATAAGAGAGTCTGCCAGCTTAACCGCACGCCCGTTACCTACAGTGGTAGTCCACTGCTAGCAAACATAAATGGCATGTTTTGGTTCTAGCAAATTAATATATGTATGATCACTGTTGTGGATTGGCGGAAAAAGGCGATCACTCATTGTGAAACTACCGGTTCAGAGAACCTACAAGATATATAACAACCGATTCTTGCAAACCGGTGCGTTTTGGCTGAATATCACCACTGTACTGCAGTACCATATGCCATCATCCTTTAAGTCATTAATATTGATGTCCACACACCTACTATGTGTCCACATTTTACATCTGTCACAATTTGTTCCTTTCAGTACTTTCTTTCCACAATATTTGCAATTAGTACCTGATTTTTGGCTGCTTTTGAAGGAGCTCACATTTTCATCCTCAGTATTCGGTGCCATCTCACTCAGTTCTAGCATGACCGTCATTAGTTGGGGTAAAATTTTCTTTCTTATCAATCTGGAGAGGACTTTGAAAGGACCACATTCAAGGGCTATTTCTCAATATGCATCTGGCGATTCTCTGGATCCTTTCCCTTTGTACATTTTATCGTTGACTCTCTCCATGCAGTGGGTATCTTCTGGTATTCTCTGCAGTTGTTGAAAAGGCAGTCCATATTTCTATTGTGTGGGGTAGCGATACTCTTAGCACCTCATTTGTCAGTTTGTTGGTTCCAGGAGCTGTTTTAAGTCTGCATTCTTCAAAGGCATGCCATACTTCTTCCATCATTAAGGCTTCCTCTGGTGTGTCTAGTGAGCACCAAGGCTGACTATTGATTTTTGTTTTTTGTAGGATGCTAGCAAAGTGCTTTTCCCATATTTCCAATGGAATACTGAGTCTAATTTCATTCCTTCTCGGTTCTAGTGTCTTTTAAGGCATTGACTCCGCTTCTTGTAAAATGATTTGTTCTCTTGGTTGGGTTTACTGTAGCAGTTCCTCCTGTAGCAAGATTTTGTATTTCTTTTGTTCCTCTGAATACTCTTTCAGATCGTATGTGGCTCTTGAAAAACTGTAGCGCACAGTTTCTTTAAAACTGTTTTCCTGACTGTGTAACATTCTTCATCAAACCATGGTTTGCTCTTTCGTTTTGTTGGCTGAGTTCCTGCAGATTCCAAAATTGAGGACTGTATTTCTTTTGTGGCCTTATCCAGTTGGCCCTTCTCAATTAGAGACATTATTTCTTCTTGATTTTGTGTCTGTTTGAGAACGTCCATGTTGATTTTCCTGGGATTCCATTCTCTCTGTAGATCCTTTTATCCCCCCTGAAATTGATATCTCAAATTTTATTTCAATCAGCATGTGTTTTCGTAGGGGTTGTCCAGATAGTAGTTTGTTAAACTGCTGTAATTTCATATCCTTTGTAGAGGAATAAATCGATCACACTAGACCTGTTATGTGCAATATACGAGGGCAATCCAGAAAGTAGATTACGTTTTGGAATAAAAAGTAAACAAAGTATAGGAAACAAATTTTATTATATACAGATGAAAGCCACACTCAAATACTACTTTTCTACATAGTCACCATTCAAAGTAAGGCATTTATCGTAGCGATGTACGAGCTTGGAAATTCCTTCGTCGAAAAATTCGGCCGCCTGCGCCTTCAACCACTTTGTTACCTCTTCTTGCAGCTGTGCGTCGTCATCAAAACGCTGCATAGCCAGCCACTTCTTCATTGCTGGGAATAGGTGGAAGTCGCTCGGTGCCAGGTCGGGACTGTACGGCGGATGAGGAAACAACTCCCACGTGAAAGATTCAAGAAGTTTACGAGTGACATTTGCCGTGTGGGGCCGGGCGTTGTCGTGAATCAACAAGATCTTAGAGCTCAACATTCCTCTGCGCTTGTTTTGGATTGCTCTTCTGAGTTTTTGGAGAGTGTGGCAATACCTTTGAGAGTTTATTGTAGTGCCTCTTTCCAGGAAGTCCACCAAAATCACACCTTTTCTGTCCCAAAAAACAGTCGCCATCATCTTCCTTGCCGACATTGTTTGCATGCATTTTTTGGGTTTTTTGGGAGAACTTGTGTGCCCCCACTGCATTGATTGCAATTTCGTTTCACAGTTCACGTGTTTCACCCATGTTTCGTCACCAGTAACGATGCGATCGAGTAAAGAGTCACCATCCTTATGGTAAGCGTCCAAAAAGTTCAACGCTGCAGCCATTCGCTGAGTTTTGTGGTCCTCTGTCAAGATTTTTGGAATCCATCTTGCACAAAACTTGTGGTAACCAAGCTTATCGCTGATGATTTCGTGCAACAAACTTCGCGAAATTTGTGGAAAACTCAAAGAAAGTTCCGTTATTGTGAAATTTCGATTTTCACGGACTTTAGCATCGACTTTTTCGACAAGTTCGGCAGTCACTATGCTGGGTCTCCCACTTCGATCTTCGTCGTGAACATTGGTTCGGCCATTTTTAAATCTTATGACCCACTGACGCACTCCACCTTCAGTAATAATGTTGTCCCCATACACTTCACAAAGCTGCCGATAGATTTCTATCGGTTTACAGTTTTTTGCAGTCAGAAACCTTATTACTGCACGCACCTCGCAGCTCGCGGGATTTTCAATTAACGCAGACATTTTAAACCGTCACAGTATCTGAACAGAGCACAGCACGAACCTCTCACTAGCACCGCTAGATGCCGACTGAGCTGCGCAACGCTCTGACCCCAAAATGGCCGCGCTAGCCCCGCCTCTAGCGGACACAGACGAAAACGTAATCTACTTTCTGGATTGCCCTCGTATGTTGGAGTGTCTTTCTCATTTGACAGCATGAATTGAAGGGTTTAGTGGAATAATGGGTTATCCCTGAAAGTTGTGTTTTTGAGATATTTAGTATTTTATTAGATTTTCCATAACTCAAGCCAAAAATTACCAATCACGAAATACTTTTGGTATTATATTAGGAAGGTTTTGAACTAACTTTCTGCAAATGTAGGACACAATATTTTAATTTATAATATTAGAAACTTTTACTTAACTTCTAGATATCATACAATATTAACAACTGTTACGGCTCAACCCGCTGCAAATTGCCAGAATGTTACAGCTTTAATGTTTATAATCTTTTTGAAGTACTTACAGTAAATACACTAGACTTCTGAGCCGGCCTCGGTAGCTTCAGTCGGTTGCATCAAGGAATCTCTTCATATCTCGGGGAATGTGGGGTTGGTTCTGAGTGCTCTTATAGTTAGTTTTAATAATATATGTATTTTAGAACTGGTAAGAGTAAGTTTATTTTGCTTACTAATTATATTCCTAAAATGTCTCAAATTCAAAGTGTGAGCGATATAATATGACTGTCAGGATAGTAGAACGATCGTTAGTGCGTGAACTAATACTGATGATGTAACGTAATTCTGGTGTGAGAATTACTACAGTAGATGGTAATCTTAAAGTTCTCGTCGACCAAAGTACTTACTTGCACACTGATTATAATTCTGGTATCAACTGTAATTCAGTTGTACCGCAAACCTGTTGTTCACTGATTTTAATTAGAATAAATACTTTTATATAGTGAACGGGATCAACCCCGATCACTATGATATAAATTAAATGAAGTACAAGTTACTTCTATGGCGTATGAGGCCAAGAAGCAAGAAGCACTCGCACCCCGTGCGAAAGCTACTGTAGAAGTGATTACCTTGCATAGCGGTCGTTCCACGTTCCATCGTTCCTACGCATCTATCCCCACTTTCTCATGCAACAAATTACAACTAAGGTTATAGCATTTTAGAGTCTTTTCCAATAAGAAATGTTTTCTTATTGGTTCTTTCATTTTTAGCATCAGTACGCTCGTCCACGTGGTAAGCTTCATTTCCCAGTTTACACATTTCCTGTTATTGGCAGGGACTTCTCAGAATTGCCATACAACATTTATTCCCCAAGCAGTTTACTCGAACTCTCTTTTCACTAACTATAATCTCTATTATTCCAGCTTTTACTTCAATAGCAGTGCAGTTTTCAATAATGCCTGTCTCCAGCCCCCCATAGTGAATGAATGGTAAAGTTGTACTTATATTGTTGAGTTTCAGCGAATTCTGTCTGAGTAGCTCCAGTTGAAAATATTAAGTTTTACTAGTTCTCAAATATATTGAAATATTACTTATTTATTCTGTTAAATATATTGGAGTATTACTTATTTATTATGTGGTAGCTATCAACTGCTTGGTATTTATTACTTATGATTTCTTAATAATATTTTGTTACTTTACTCTTATTGTTTGATAGTATTTTATATGGTTCCTTATCATAATCATGGTGTATTGGTTACTCCCATGGTTATGATCCCATCACAACAGAAGTTACAAACAAAACTTTCAAACATCAATATCAAATGAATCATGTTCATTGTTCTCTCCCACCTCACACATATGGTCTGACTTCAAATTTAAATAAAAGTCATGGTACACGGGGGGGGGGGGGGGTATGAAATTCAACAATGAAGTTATGTCAAGAAATTTAGCTGCCTTGATTGGCCTCCCATTAGGGTACTTTGGTTCAAAAACTGTGCCAGCGATTTTCCGTGGCCTTCCTTTCCCTTTCCAAAAGCTGACGGTAGAATAAGTGCCTAAATCACTGTATGTAAAACGCATGACCACTTTATGCCCACCCTCGAATCTTAGAATCAGTGCTTTTCGGAAGTCCACATTTCTGCCAGAACGGGAATTGTTTCGTTTTGTTAGTTTGCTTGTTAATGGAGCTAGACTAACAAAATCTTCTTTCTTCATTTCCAGTACAGTGAATGGTTTATTTTTTCTTGCATTTCTTTTGAGATTTGCCCCCACTCCTGAGGTGTATATACATACTGGATACGGTATGTTGTTTTAGTTTTTCAATGATGCCAAAATCAGCATCACATGGCAAATACATATGGCCTGGAACCAGGAACCTGTGTTCTACGCTCTCAAACCAGCCCATTTCAATCATGTACATCCACATACACATGATGAAACCAGGACCCTGTGTTCTACGCTCTCAAACCAGCCCATTTCAATCCTGTACATCCACATACACATGATGACAAAGTTCTTCTTTTGTCCCACACAGGAATCAGTATCTGAAGTTTCAGACTCTGTAACAATTTCCCCTACTCTACCATTTGTCCCATCTGAACTGTTTCTTTCTGCTTCCTTGTCTAGACCTATATGTTTCCTTTCCTTTTTTAGGTAGATTTCGACGAAAAATCTACCTATTGCAATGGATACCATGTTATGATTTTCGAAAAATTCTTTCATATCTTTACGTTTCATGCTCCCCTAAGTACGAAACCACCGCCCGTTCAAAAAAAAAAATTTGTGATATTTATATATATATATATATATATATATATCTTTACACGATAGCGGCCGTAATTTTGAAGATATTTGAACCAAATTGTATTATGTTATTTCTAGGCCCAATAGTTCGGACAAGTTCGTTAATGGGCAAAATTGGCCCAAGGGGGTGGTCGGGGGAGGGGGTTGAAATTTTAAAACATTTATATCTCGGCCCCTATGAAGTATAGAGGGAAACTTTGTTTGAATAAATTAGAGTACTCCCTATGGAGTTCACAGTGACACCAACGATTCGGGGGTTCGAGTGAGGGTGGGGGTGGGGGATGAAAATTCGAAACTTTTGAAACCACGTCTTGTGGGGTATCGTTGAAAAGTTCTTGATGAGTACTCTACAAATCAATAAATAGTTTCTTGATAGCTCTCATATGACGCGAGATTTTAATGTTTGAAAATAATAACACTTAAAAGAATTATTATAATATCATAATTTTGTCTTGTTTAGCGGCTTTGCTAATTTTATTCATTGCTAATCTTGCGCACGGCCTCCCAGAATATTATATCCTATTCTTGTTGTCAAAACAAATGATTGTAGGCTCTTCCTCTTTACCGAATTCAGTTCTTATTACTGCAGGTTTGCCATGCCAAGGCTAAAGAAGAAGAGTGCTATGCAGCGACAATAAATTAAACCAAAAGCACTTCGAAATCTACCTCCGCCTGTAGGCCTGCCTAAAGGGATTTTTCCTCTTCGGCTTAAAACTTCTTTGAAACTGTTATTCCTATTTTCTTTCTCAATTTCAGCTCAGTCTGTTTATCATTGCATGGTACTTTTTCCTGAAATGGAGGTAGCAGTTTTCCATTTACGTTATCATTCTTGTTAGGGCTTCTTTCTTCCTTTGACATTTTCATTATGACTTGCGATCTCTCTGCATTGAGACTCTTTGATTTGTTCCTCTAACTTCGTTCCTTGTTGATTTGCCAGGAAATCGATGCTGAAGTCTACTTTCATAGTTAAGGCTTCCATTTCCTTGGGCTTTACTTCCTTCTTCATTAGCTTGTTTGCAACATTCGCATAACCAAAGCAATCTGCAGAATGTCTGCCATATTAGATTTGTTATTGTTTACACACACAATTTGTTTTCTACTTTCTAGATATGATTTAAGCATACATGCACTAGTATGATGGAAGCCTAAGATGTTTAGCAGCTCCTGATTCACACAGTCACAGAAGATGACCTGAGCTAAGCCATTTCCTTCAAATACCTGAAGGACCTTTTTGATCAGGGTATCAATAGCAGTAGTGGTGGATCTATTTTTTGTAAGACCAAACTGCTCGTCACAGATAATTCTGTTTTGATCCAAATAGTTACACATTTGGTTAAATGTTATACTCTCGAAAACTCTGGAGGGAGATTTTTTGTTGCCTTTTTAGATACTGGAACTACTCTGGACAGCATGAGTATATCAGGAAATATACCTTGATCTATAGATAGTTCCACCTTTAGAAAAGAGTATTGCTCTTATGGCGACAGGGTTGCTGCTTGCTTTGCAACAGTTAGAGATAGGTATATGGCCTGGGAGTGAAGACACATTGCTCTCTTTCTAACGAAGTACAGGCGAATAATAAGTTAAGCTGCATCTCCATTGATATACATTTAACACCAACATGTCAATATTAACAAGTTGATATTGACATGTATATTGCAATTTCGCGTTCCAATTAACTTGACATGCAAACCCAGCGTGTTGCACTTAACATTTTCAGATGTTAATTTGTTTTCTGGAGAAAATGGACAACATGTCAGGTCAATTGACTATTCGGTCAATATCGGCTTTGTTTCGGGAATTTCCAGGAAACGAAAAGCGATCGCCAGCTTAATCGGCTTTGGTTCGGGAATTTCCGGGTGAACAAAAAGCAGTTGACAGCTTCTTCAATATTCCCGGCATCCATTTTGTATTATGTGAGTATTTGGTATATCAGTGTTCTCAATAGTATTGCATCTACTTTTAAAATTATTTTTATGGCATACTCCATTGTTGAAAAATGTGATAGTTATTTTGAAAAGATCAATACATCTGTACAAAATTAGTATTTAAGAAAGTCATAGACAGTTAACAAGAAAATAATGAGTATATAAAACTACTCTCATTTTGTAATGTTGGCTGCCCTCTTCAGAGGCGTTTTTTTTAAAAAATCTTATTCTGTTTGTAACCACGCCAACACATGTTAAACTATAACATTGTAGTGGAGACAATTGTTAATTGGCAAACCACCTGACTTGTATAGTGGTCTATGCCACCTTTTTCAAAGTTCTACGCTTGTGATTCTTCATACAGGGGGGTGTTCAACTTAACTACTGTTCAGATTGTTCAGACCCTGCAACATTTTTCTTCAGTGGCAGACACAGAGGGGAAATCGAGCGGATGTATCTACCCCCGAAATTAAAAAAAATGTAAATAGAATAGGCTATAAATGCAAATCAGTAGGGAAAATTTTACGCACCTTTTATATCTGTGTTGACAATGTTGTTTAGGCACATCGACGTCCACCAAAAAATTTAAAATGTCATATGCAAACCATTTCCCTTTTTTGTTATGAGATGAGCCACTCTTTTTTTTTTACTGTAATTTTTTCCGCTGGCGATGAAATGCCGAACACAAGTTAATTTTCTTCTTCCCCTCAGCCACACTACAACTGAATTTATTCGCTAACTGCATTAGTTTATCATTTTTTATTCTTGTGTCTTTATATTCACTACATTTAATGTTCCATAATGCAGGAGAATTATGATACACCTCAATAAATGATATGGCTTTTTCGTTGTTCCACTCCATGTCACATGCTACAAATCGCCCCGATCCGCTGGCTGTTGGATAGCGACGACACTGTTCGACACGTGAAATTTTGTCAAAGGGTGACGCATGCGTCCCGGCAACAACAGTCAACTTGTAGCATGCGGCAAGGAGACTTGTCTTTTGTCGCTTTGTGTTGCTGCAATTGAAAGACTGTGTGTAGCATGTGTCATTGAGGCATGCTACATGTTGCCCAAATGTTGCCTCAGTGGAATTGCAGCGTAAGATTTCTTCGTTAGTACCATGGCTTGACTTCAGAAAAATGTCTCCCTAGTTCTTTGTTTTACAGTCCTAGAGCCCAAAACCATAGTCAGCTTGTCCTAATTTGCACAAATTACTTCCAGACGTATATCATAAAATATATAAGGTAAAGTGATCCCTGTACAGGCCATGGAGGTCCAGAGGGTTCCAGGAGGTTGAGGCTCCCAGATTTTGGACATTCGGCACATGAAGGTGGAAAGGTTGTCAGCCTTACGCACCAGCCACCTTTACCCCCAGGATTGCTCCTGGTACTCATTTCTGTTAGAAGCTGAGTCGACCCCAGGGTCATAGTGCCACCAGAAGGATTAGGCCAATTGAAAAATCTCAGCGACCTCATCGGGAATCGAACCCGCGACCTTCCGGTTTGTAGCGCAGCGCCTCAACCACTACGCTATGGCGTACCCCATTATAAAATATAGACTTCATTAATGTATACACTCGGACCAAAGGGTAGAAAAGGTGACGATCAAACAAAATCTCTTTAACATGAAAAAAATGTATCCGTTTAAAGTTATTATACATCCTGAGAGTAATGCCAAAACTTTTGTCTGAGAAGTTTTTTGATAACATTAACAATAAGCACAAGAGATAATAAAAGAGGGGTTAAAGACAATGAAAAATCATAATTATCTTAGTAGGCAAAGTATCAAATCCATCCAAAGTTATTGTAAAGGTAAATATTTTCTAAAACCTTTGCCTAAAACAATGTTTGATATGACCAAAAGCTTACTGTAAGGGGTAACCAAAATAATGTCGCGAAACGAAAAATTCATTACTCCTGTAGTAGACACAAAATCAGAATTCTTGTAATTGTGTAATTGGATTTTGGCCTTTTTGTTTGAATGTATAGAAATGTTAATCGGTGCCTATATGCCAAGCTGAAACAAGTCAATAAATATCACGTGCAAATAACAATGCAATTTTTCTGAATTAAATATGTCTACACATAAACACCAAGAAAAGCCACGTGACAGCAATTAATATAATATTATTGATCAAATAACAGTTGAAATGTCTCACATCAATCGAAGAAAAAAAAAACAAATATGCATGAATAGAGACATTTTCAGTGCCGTGCATTAAGAAGGCCTCTCAGGCCAATAGCAATTATTTTACTGCAAATATTTTAAAGCTGTTTCTATATTTTGTAAGCAGAATATCTTATTGAATATCTTATTAACGCTTTCTTCAGATTTTTATTCCAATTATTTATGATAAATAAATAAAAATTAAAAGTTATGGACCTTTGAGGTATTTCTAAGGCTTATGTGTTTATTAAGTATAATTTTGAGCAGTCATCGTACCTCACTGTGGTAAATGCATCTCTTCCATTGGACCTTCGCTATCTTCACTATCAGTTTCGTTCGCGGTCTCCGTTGAGGAACTTTCGCTGAAAGGTTCGATGTCATCTTGCCACTCGTCGGCTCTCCACATTTTGTTTTCAATTGAGATGACATGTCTCACATAATTTTTCCAATTTTCCATGCTAACACTTTCAAGTCCATCTATTAACTTTTGAAATTCAGCCTTTTTGAATGACTTATTTCTCATTGCCACATAATGTTTAGCTTGAGCCCACACAAGCTCAATGGGGTTTAGCTCACAATGAAATGGTGGCAATCTAAGTACGGTGTGTCCCGCCGCTTTAGCCATCTCGTCAACTTTAATTTTCTCGTAATTGTGTTTTACACTTGGCACAATCTCAATTAGCTGGCTTTTCAACATATAAGTTAAGGTTCGAAATCGATGTTACAATCTCGCAGCCATTCTTGGATATCACTTTTTTGCCAAGAAATGCATGGTATAGGCTCCATTCATCTACTATGATAGGCCGCGTTATCAATAACAATAACAGAGCGTGGGGGAAGATTGGGGAACAACTATGTTTGAAAATATTGTTCATAGCAGTCACCATCCATTTCTTCATGTGCATCCATTGTCTTCTTTTTGCAAAGAAAACCTAGCTTCGCCCCAGGTACAAACCCTTTAACACTACCAGCATGAACAAGTGCGAAACGCGGTCCACGTCCTGTAGGTGACTTCGACCCACAAGAAAGTCCTGAATGGAACGCATCTTTTTCACTTCCAACTGTGGTATCCTGCCATTCCCGCCCCATTGTGTGGCCTAAATTTATCCATGATTCATTGGTATAAACAATGTTCCTTCCTTCAGTCCTCATCTTTCGAATTTCTGACAAATATCTGTGGTGCCAGTATATTATATCATCTCTCTCAATTAGAAGTGATTTTTATTTTTTTAATTTTTTTAATTTTTATTATTTTTTTTACATTTACATAAACGAAGCCCATGTCTCCTAATATTCTATACAAAGTTGTTCTTTTAAAATTGGGAAGATCTGGGTCATCATTTACAGCATTCCAAATGGTCTTTAGAGACGGCGGTCGATTTTCGAAAAAGAAACCATGCACTATAGGATGAGTACCACTTCTAACGAAGTCACTGTATTTCACTTTTCTGCTTTTTCTTCTTACACCCACCTGCATTCTTTTTTTCGGAGATACAACAGGGCCCCTTGAAGCATCACTGCGCAATTTATAAGTAGCAGATACTGACACTCCTGTTGCTTCTGAACATTCCCTCGTACACCAGCTAACACTCTGTACGAGATTTTATTTATTTTATTTATTTGACAAAAAAAAGATCCCAAAGAGCCAATGGTTCGTAGCAGGGACAATACAAAAAAATTGAATTAATACAGAGAAAATGGCAACAGTAGCCTAAGTATGATACATAATAAACAACATATATATAGTAAAAACACAAAAAATGCCATATAAGCACACATAAAAGATAAGTTTAAATAATAATCCCAACTAATTAAAGTAGCATAACATAAAGGTAATTTATCACAATTTACATAATAAATAACTATAGATTGCACAATTTGACACATTAAAATTAAAATTAATTATTAAAAAATTCATCAAGGAGGTGTTTTTTGGACATTTTTTTAAACATACTGTAGTTAGTGAAACACTTTCTCTTATTTTATTTGGTAAGTAACAATCATTTTAAGAATTCCCTTCAAACCATATTTGGTGGTATTGGTTGTGTAAGTTAAAATGAGCTTATTTCTTGTCAAGTGATCATGCATTTCATTGTTTATGCGCAGATTTAGATTGCTAACACAAATGTTATTAATTACTTTGTAAGCAAAATTTACTGAGGATAATTTTAAGGTGACTGTAAATGGTTCAATCCCTGATATGTAATATACATCTTTAGTTGGAATGTAATAACTTAGACCAAATATAACTTTAATTGCTCGTTTCTGTTCTATTATAATTTCTTGTAATTGTGTTTTAGTACATCCTTACCAAATTATATTCATGTAGTTTAAATGACTATGTATTAAATATAAATAAATAAATAAAATAAAATAAGCCCATTGGCATCCCTTTAGGGCAAGGGCCTCCTACTGATCGTAGGGCTGGCTCTAGGTTTGCTCGCTCGGTGAGCCGGTCCGTGCAAGCTCAAGTGTTGCATTTGATAGGTATCATCACTTATCACTGATCACTGTTCACTTTGGGTTTGTTAAATCTTTCATTGTGTTTCTCCACTTTATTCTGTCTCTAGCCGTCCTGCTCCATGTTGCGCCTAGTGTTCTCGTGAAGTCGTCGGACCATCTTCGCCTTGGACGTCCTCTGCTCCTTTTCCCTATTCGGGGGGTCCCACATTGTTGTGACATACGCCCATCTGTCCTGGTGGAGTATTGCTGCATGACCTCCCCACTTCCACTTCAGTGACCAAGCCTGACTCGCCACATCCTGCATTTTCGTCTTCCTTCTGAGTTCTTCATTGGTCACTCTATCGCACAACTTGATGTTGACGATCCGCCTTTCCATCTTCCGTTGACATTTCTGTAGTAGTTCTGTCTCTCTTTGTGTATATGCCCATGTCTGGCATCCTTAGATTAGCACTGGTATGACACAACTTTCTAGTATTTCTATTTTTGTCTTCTGCTTGAGAGATCTGTCTTGGAATATAAACTTCAGACTCCAGAATTTACCCCATGCCATGGCCACTCTTCTTCTAATTTCCTTCTCTCCTCTCTTTGTCAATGATATTGACTGACCTAGGTAGATATATTCGTCGGTGTAATCAATTGTTGTTCCATTCAATGTTATTGCTGCTTGGCCTGAAAGTGACATTAACTTAGTTTTTCCGGGGTTCATTTTTAGTCCCACTTGTTCGCTCCTCCCGCTTAAGTCTTTCAGCATGTATTCCATCTCTTTCCCAGTTTTTGCGAATAACACAATGTCGTCGGCGAAGCATAAGTTTGTGAGTCTTTTCCCGTTTATGTTTAAGCCATATCTTTTCTTTTCCCAATCCAGTTTTCTGAAAACTTGTTCTAACAGGCATGTGAACAATTTTGGTGAGATCGGGTCACCTTGTTTAACGCCTCTTTCTATCTTGAATGGCGTGCCCTCTATCTCTGTACTAATTTTGGCGGTGCTGTTTGTGTATAATTTTCCTACGCCTATAGCTTTCAAGGAGCTCAAAGCACTCGTGTGTTCCACTGTATCAAATGCTTTTCTGTAGTCTACAAAAGCAATGTGTATCTGTATGTTGTATTCTTCTGCTTTTTCTAGGATTTGATTCACTGATTGGAGGTGATCAATTGTACTGTAGTTCGCGCGAAATCCAGCTTGTTCCGGAGGTTGGTTTTCATCAAAGATTTTAGTAAGCCTTTTGGTGAGAATCTTAGTGAATACTTTATACAAATTGGATAATAAACTGATGGGCCGATAGTTGTTCATGTCGTCCCTGTTTCCTTTCTTATGCAGCAGAATTACTGTACTCTGCTGCCATTGTTGTGGTAATTCCTCTGTTTGTAGTATGTGATTGAATAGCGAGGTCGTTGCAGTTACTAGGGGTTCTCCTCCCCATTTCAGGAATTCATTTAGAATCCCGTCCTCACCGGGGGATTTCCCAGATTTTAGTTCTTTTATAGCTTGTGTTACTTCTTCTTTGAGTATCGGTGGCGCCGTCTCATCTCCGATTACAGGGAGTTCATAGTTTCTTAGTTGTGTGGTACTCTTGTAAAGTTCCTTATAGTAGTCAGTGTCTGCTGAGTTAATGTCCTTTCTATTAGCTATTCTTTTTCCTCTGTCCCCTTTAACGCCCAACATCCAGTGTTTCCCTTCATTTATTTCTCTTTTTATTTTCTTGACCGATCTCGATGTGGTTGTGATGTGCTTGGCTATGTTAGAGTTGTATTCGCGTAGGTCTTTTCTGATTTCTCTTTTGGTTAACTTGTTAAGTTCTACGAACTCGATTTTGTTCTTCGTGGACATGTGCATGGTAGCTTTCTTCTGTTCTCTTTCTTCAATCAGTTTAATTGTTTTCTCACTTAATTTCTGTTTGTTCCTTATGTTTCTTTCTGATGCTGCTCTGCTTTCTACAGTGAGTCTCATGCAAGAGTTGGCCAATGACGCGGGTTTCTGCGTCGCGGCTGGCACAGCTCCAACTCCCGAGCGCTCGGGTGAAATATCTACGCAAATAATGCTGTGGTCGTTATAATGATTCAGGTTATCACATTTACAGTTAAAATTACAATGAAAATAACCACGTACCTCATCACAAGAGATGATGGAAATGTTCTCCTCTTGCATCCAGACAATACTGGCACCTTTTTAGGAAATTTTCTTTCACGCACGTAAGTTCAGCTTCCGAGACAGAGTTACTTTCTCTTGTGATAGGCCTATGTGATATTGTCATCAAGTTATTCTAACAGTATGTAAATATTATTATGGGAAAACTTGAAAAATAAAGTGTATAGGTAAATTTCTCATACACAAGAAGAACTTAAAAGACAATATCACAAGAGAAATTAACTCTATCTCGGAAGCTGAACTTACGCGCGTGAATGAAAATTCTCTAAAAAAGGTGTCAGTGTTGTGCTTATGCAAGAGGAGAACATTTCCAACATCTCTTGTGATGAGGTACTTGGTTATTTTCGTTGTAATTTTAACTGTAAATGTGAGAACCTGAATCATTACACCAACCGCGGCATTATTTGCGTAGATATTTCACCCAATCGCTCGGGAGTTGGAGCTGTGCCAGCCGCGATGCAGAAACTCGCGTCATTGGCCAACTCTTGCGTGGGACTCACTGTAGTTCTTAACAACTCCTACTAGGCCTATTTGTCACCCTATATTTACCATTGTATTATCCCATACAAAATAACACAGCGGCATGTCATGTCTTGTCATTTATAATCCACTGACTGGTTGACCATCTGCAGAGTTCAATCGGCACAAAGTCATGTTTATAATATTGGTGACATTGTACACTTGGTCCCACTCAGCATGGCCCAGCTTAGACGGTGATCACTTAATTTTGAAGAATAGCAATTGGCTCCATTGTTAGGCCTAGTTCTTTGCTTTCTAGATCACAACATTGACTTACGATTGGTCAAGAAGAGAAATGTAAGTACATGGAAGAGAAATATTTCATGCGTAGACCCAAGATCCTTACATGAACCAAGCTACCGTAACATATTGTGTTTTAAGAGAAAATTTACAAGATATGATGAATAGAATTTTGAATCTTACCTCTAGGTTTGGGCAGCTCTTTTGGTAGTGGGGAATCAATGGGCTCGTCTGTTTGTGGGGTATCGACTATGTTGCTAACCCCAGCCTCACTTTCTGCAGTTTATTTTTCTGCTCGAAACACGTTTCCCTCTTCCCCAAGGGAATCCTTCATTCCCATCCCTTGAAAGATGGGTGAGTCTCTCCCCAGTATTTCTAAAACAAAATGATCAATTTCATCTAGTTTGGCATCACTGCCACCTCCGGTGCCCGTTTTTCCGGCATTGTCAACTTTACTCTGTAAAAAAAATGAAAACACAGGTAAACATAAAGGGGCTGGAATCAAGAGTTCTAGGGTAACAACAGATATAATGCAATAGAAATGCTTGAATAGTAAAACATCAAAGAAACAAAGCAAGCGTACGACTTACAAAATAGGTTAGTAGTGTGTTATTTTTATATCAAAGGTATTAAGTTACATTGCGTAGCTATCAGCTCTCCAAACTTTTATATGAAAATGATTTAACAAAAAAAAAAAGATATAAGTAACATAAAAACTTACCACTGTCCGGTGTCTTAAGTTAGGCCACGTGGCATCTCGGACGTAAGTAAAATCCTTTTCCTAGGAACAAGGCCAATGGCAACAGAAAAATCTCTTAATTCTATCCAAGCCAGCTTTTTTGTTTCTTTTGTTATTTCCGGTGTGAGGGCCGCGAATAGTAGATGTTTTAATTCTAACATCTTGCGAAGGAAACTAACTTTTTTGGCAGTGTTTTCCTCTCTTTTCCCCATGATGATACACAAAAGATGCAATTGATGCAAATGCAAATTACAAGATGACGCCGCGTGACATTCAGCCAATATGAGAAAAGGAATGGCGTCAGACAAATGAGTAACGTGTTTCGTAAACGTATTCATAGGCCGTGACTTTCTAAACCTAGCGGAAAGGAAAGAAGAATAAGAAGTAACAAACACAAGCAGCAAACCAAACTTAACCTCAAAATTGATCAGCTGACTAATAATTAATAATATTAGCGAAGTGATTTTATGAGTAGTGTAGGCTACAAATTCTTATGAAACAGAAATTTAATGACTAATAAATAATATTATGAGTTCTAATATTATTAGCTTATGTTATTAGCGAGTTCTATGAAACAGGGCCTAGGTGGATAAAAACAACTGGGCGCGATGTTTCGACTGTTCCTTTTAGTTTTCCTCAGGCTGCACTCTGTAACTGACTGGGCCAGACAAAGAACAATCCTCGGCTTGCTCCCTCAGTACGTCATGATCGATCCTAAATATCATGTTTCTGTGATATTCCCTCTTCCATGTCTCTGGTATATTGTACTCTACTTCCTCCATGGATTAGTTTCATGGAGGAGGGATTTTAATCTTCTGATTTGTCCTTTTCATCTTTCGTTTCAACTCGTGTTGAAATCTGGGACTGAAGCCCCACCATCCAGCAAGACAGGGGAGGTGCTGGTGCCACCAACCAGATCTCCTTCAGTGACCCAGCCACAGCCTGGTTTGGTGGAGACTTTGCTGCCCCAGCTCCGACACAATGCTGCTGGATTCGAAGCACTAGGCATAATGGTCCAGTACCTGGTCTACAATCTGGATGCCTTTGCAACCCCTCAGTTAAGAAAAGACTTGGAGAATATGAAGACTGAATGGCTTAAAACTAAGCTTGATCTTGAAGAAGCCCAAGTTAGCTATCGCCGAATAGAAGATGCTCTGGCACAAAAAAAGCATTGCATCACCAGAAATTGGAGGAACTTGAATCTGTGCAGCACCGTGAGCTTACAGCTAGGGACAGCAAACACAGAAGCGAACTTGCAGAGTTGGTAGCAAGACATGAAGCACAGATATCAGATTTTGAAAGGAGGCTGCAAGAGCAGCTACAAGAAATGAAGGGGTGCTATGATGGAGAACTGTCTCGAGCTGAGCAGGCACATGCTGAGAAACTGGAGAGTGTGCTGAGAGACGGGAAAGCCCACCTAGAACAAGTTCATAGGGAGCACGAGGCTGTTATTGATCGGCTGCAGGGCGAGGCAACAGAGAGAGAGAACCAACTGAGGGGAAGGCTGTCTAGTCTAGAAGAGGACTACGCCGAACTGAAATCACAGTCAAGGAAGCTAATGGACAGCATGCAGCAAGATAAAGACACCAAGCTCCAATCAACTGCAAGCCGCTGCAAAGAACTTCAGGATGAAGTGGAATCGCTGAGAATAGTGTTGGATCTGAGGCACAAAGAACTGCAAGATCTTCGTAAGCAGAATGCTTTGTTGATCAGGGAGGCAGAAGAACTTCCTGCAGCATTGTAGAAAGCTGCAGCTCTTGAAGCCAAAGTGGAGGACTTACAAGTACAATTGGAAATAAAAACTAACATCGAAAGGCAGCTGTCCCAAGACAACCGCTTGTTGTTGGAATCGATCCACCAGGAATCGAAACAGAACAAGAGGCTATCTTTACATAATGAAGAACTACAGTGGAAGCTAAAACAGAATCTGGAAGTTGTAAATGTACTTGCCTTTATGAGCTCCTCTATGAATGCTTCTATGACAGGTTCGTTGCATAGTGCAACTACCAATGGCAGGAGCAATCACGGCTCTGTGCAGTCTCTGTCTGACGATAACCTGGGAGGTGGGAATCAGTTATTTAACAACAGATCACTCCAAAGGCCTTTATCTGGTGGCAGATCCCACACAAGTGGTTCAGATCTTTCCTCAAGTCCTGCCACGACAGCCAGGTCTGTTTTTGCCGATGATCTTGAGCTTTCCCTTCTTCTTCACCTAAAGTGAAGGGTGTGGTGGAGAAAAGCGATTCTGTTTCATGGGTGGTAGAAATTGATGAAACACCAGAAGCTCTTGTGTCGTGATTGGTTCGACGGGATGGTAGTTTCAGAGGTACTACACCCCACCTTCTTTCGTATCTTCTCCTGCACATTCAAGAACTCTCCCACCTCCTAAACGACAGAGATGTAAAGCAACTCTATCTTTATCATCTTCAGCTACTGCAATAGCACGACCCAATGTGAGCAATCAATCCAGAAACACAGCTCTGAACTCCTCTCTTCGATCACGATCTCGCTCAGTCTCCACAGACTCTGTAGAGGGAGTAGGACTGGAGTATAATTCATGGGCTCCTGCAGCATCTTCTCCAGTGCAAGCCCCAGTAACAAATGGTGGTCTCAAGAGGCAGACTTCAGAATGTTCAAATGATGAGTCGCCATCAAAATCTCCAGAATCAAGTGACAGTTCTGAGGGCTTGGTTCAGAAAGACTGTGATCATTCCCATGTTCGGAGCAGAAATCAAATGTCAGCTAGCTTGACAGATCCTTCAGGGGCATTTGATTCTTTGGATTTAGGAGATGTTGGAGATACAGGTGAAACTGAAATTCTCCCTTTGCCTCCGCTGTCGGGAAGCACGAGTGGAGACCTCTCTTTTCTTGCAGCTCAGCCTCTTCCTCCCATACCAAAGGAGTCCGCTGGTGAAGCTATGATTTCTGAAGAAACATCAGAAGACGAGAATGATAGTGATAATGAGATGAACTCTACATCAGAAGAGCACAGCTGTTCGGAAGATGAATCTTCATCCTCGGAGAGCTCTTCTGATTTAGGTCGTGTAGCTTCAAGAGGAAGATCACATAAAGATGGAGAGGTTGAAAACTGTTCTGTAAATGATAAAGAGGAAGTAGAAGAAATTGTGAGGATCACTCACAGGCAAGAAGTTCCTTCAGGTCAGCAAAACTTGGCTTCATCCACGGGTAGTATGCAACAGTACCATCTGTTACTTATGTTAGAGTCAGGAAGTTATTCTGCTACAACTATGGCAATGGACCTCAGCTGGTCAGAAGATATGGAGCTCATGTCATCAGAATCAGAAGGTTAAGGTCCTAAAAGACCATGTAGGTGAAAAAATTATTTGATCCACAATCAAACATTTGTGTTCATCACTTATCGTTTCAATAGATTATGCAATTTTGAACAGTTCAAAGGTTGGAAACCATGCATTGAAACTTAAGCATATCTCAAAACAGAACTACGTGTCACTCCATGCGCTCCCTCCCTACATGAAAAAAACATTTTTTTTAACTATCAAACATAACCAGATAAATATTTGTAATTTTCAGTCAATCTTTAATATAGCTATAGGACAAATTTTCTAATCTGAGCAGTATTCCTAGAAATGACATGAAACTACATAGTTTTCAGCTTCATTACTGTTCATAAACAACATTTAATCTGTTGTTACGGTCTATTACAAACAAAGATGGCACAAAGTTAGGTAACATGATGTTTGTTGTGTTGTAATGGTTCTAGTCTACATAAACTTTTGCTTTGCTGGCATTAGTTACCTTAACGGAAGGTGTGTACAAAACAGAAGTTGGATATATGGTGTTAGCTGTTTCGAAGAGAGAAAACTAGAACCAAATAGGCTGTGGTTTAGAATTTATCGTATGTTAAGAATATTTAATTTAATTGGGGTTGGTCTGTGTGCTTGTGGGACTGGAATTTATAATTGCAATTTATCAGTTTCCTAAGTTGTATGAAGCACGAATTATTTTTCTGCTTCCCTTGTCAAGAATTACAGTGTTACACACTTAACATTTGCTGGCGCTATGTTATAATAGTATGATTTTCATTGATTAAACAAAATACACACGTCTGATTTTATTTTCAATTTTATTTGTTCACACATAATGGTATGGTAAATTTTGATTATTGATAAAGTATTTCTTAGATTTGAGAAACACCCTCTCTGTCGATGATATTCCAAGCTTCACACACACACACCTTTCTTTTTGTCTTATCCCTTTCCACTCTTACAACCTTCACATCCCCAATACAGTGTTGTTTATCGATCATATTTTGGCTCAATCTGGTAGCACCTCTATCACACATTATGCCCTTATCATGTTCCTGGAGTGTACTACCTTCAGGTGTTGAGTACATTTCTAGATTAGTGAGTAGTTAATTGTGTCACTCACAGTGGTTAATTTAGCAACTAACAAAGCACTTCGAACTCCAGATGAAAAGTGTTTTGTCATCAGTGCAAGAATTTCTGAATCTGGGATTATAGGTTGTAGTAGCATAGCTGTTTTTACCATCCATATCAGACATTCCGACATTGATAAGCCACTTCCTTGTTTGTATTGACCTGTATAAAGCTGCATTCGGGTTTTTAACTGCTGTCCTGCTGACCAATAACTATCAGTGAATAGCTTACAAAATCTTTCATAACTGCATTAGTTATCAATAGTCATTTGAAACCATTGTTTTGCGTTGTTTCTTAGGCACCTGCCAGCAATTAATACTTGATATTGAGGAGAAATATTCTTGATTGCAAAGTATTCAGTTAATTCTTTTATGAAGTTTTGTGGACCTTTGTAAAAGAGTTCTCACTATACATGGGTGAAATCACTTCTTTACCTATCATACCAGTAATATTTTGTAAATTTGTACTTACTGCGATACTCTTGTGATCCACTGGCGACTCCGATGTATTAAGAAGTATGTTGCTGCGTGAACCAATTTGCTGACTATTTATTGAACCATTATATTGGTAGCCACAGCGTTAATTGTGTTATTAGATAAGTCAATCAAATTATCTGGCAGTGGACTGTTAGGTTCAGTAGCAACATAGTTCCCTCCACAATCTGAAACCTTATTTTGTATTTCTCTCACCTTTCTAGAGATGCACAATAATTCTTTATTAACTTGGCCTATTTTTGTGTCAACTTCTTTTAAGATTTACACCTTGTTCTTTGTTATTTTGAACAATTTCTTTACTGCTTTTGTTTTTGTTTCTAAAATCTGCATATTGCTGTGTACCTGGCTCAAAACTATTTTAGTTCTTGTGCGTTTACAATTTGCTTTTCAAGGCAATGCACCTCGATGTAACTAATTAGTGGTGCTTACAAATATTGTTGCCCTGGATCGTAACTTGGCATTCCCACACGAAGTCTGGCTGCTATGAAAGCAAAAGAAATCTCAATACTGAAAAAATTACAGAAAGCACTAGTGCCGTAAGTAAAACCATCACAATACAAGCCTTTATTTTGATATATTTATTGTAATAGTACAATTTGTACAGTTATTTAAGGCAATTCCTCCATCCCTGCTCATGGTGTTTAGATCCAAACTACTTCTTGTACTTATTCCTACAGAGTCGAAGGTCCTGCTATCTCTGCCGAACAAGATAATATGGCGACTCGGTCAACTATACTTATTTACAAATATTCCATCCCCATAACAACCAACACATGCGAATCACTTTTTAAAATATAACATCTATCTTCAATAATGTATATACATAATATTTTCAGCTAATATTTCAATTAATATAATTAAATTGATATAAATAATCATCATCAAAAAATAGCATGCAATACTCATTCCGTAAGCGCATAACAGATCTCGGAAATAGAAAAATCTCTTTCCTCAATCCGTATGCACCACTTAAGGAATTAATATCGCAATATACTATTGTTTATGTCTGCCCTCCTTAAACTACATTCTTTTTCATTTTCATTGATCTTTTGAAAGAATTTATTTTCGCTTTGATTTAGTTTATTATCAGATTCCTGCGTGATTTCCTGTCTGATTGTTTTAATTTCTTTACTAAGGTTTTCAATTTTATTACAAGTTTCCTCAGTTATTTTCTTATTTTCCTCCCTGCTTTTATTTATTTATTTCACTTTTTGTTTCTTCACTACTTTTACTTATTTCATTATTTGTATTCTTTATTTCATTTAGCAAAGTGGCTAACATCATATCAATCTGAATAGGCTGTTCACTATGAACTGCTTGTATAGGTTCTATGACTTTATTTACTTCCTCATTTTCACATACTTGTTCTACAGTGGGGTTATTTTCCTCACTTCTGTTCTCAATAATAGTACTTTCCATGATTACAATAACTCTCTGGTGCATTTATGTTACTCTCCCTATCTTCAAAAATTTCTATAGGTTGTGAAAAGAATTGTGGAGCATGTTCTTCACTATCCCACTTCTTAAAAACATATGTTAATTTATTAAGAAAGAAGTTGTTAGTAAGTGATATCTTACTGTGAAAGTTAGTCTTCCTTTGCAAAACTGTTTAATATACAAAACTTAATTATTAACTAATTGGCTAAATAATATAGAGTTACTTTCCACTACTTTATAAAATTATAATCAACCAATTCAGTACACTGTGTGTGTATCTTTACCAAAGTTATAAACAACTCGTTTAACTGTTAAATTCAGAACTTTTGGTTCTGGAAGAACTTCTAAAATCTGATTTACAAACACAAATTTGTTATCTTTTTCATCAGGGATAGATCTTCTCTTACTCCTTCCTTCTTGCTTCAGGAAAAGAATTTGGATTTCTGGTTCTGTTTCTTCTTCCCGAATGGTTGGGATTCCTTGGCAGATCCCAGCATAGATATAAACTTTTTTTTCCCCTTTAAACTCAACATCTCAACATACCGGATTTAAGGTGGCTATAGTTCGGTCTGTCTGCAGTCTGTGGTTCATCAACTGTTGTACCTGATTTAAGGTGGCTACAGTTCAGTCTGTCAGCAGTCTGTGGTTCATCAACTGTTGATTCATCATCGGAAAATTCTGAATCTGTAAAAATATAATCAGTGTGAAGCTTCTCTTTTCTTCCAAACCCTTGGCATATCTCAACCGCAATATGTGCTGTCCTGCCAACAAGAAGTTGGTTACTATTCCTGATGAAGAAAGCATGCTTTGACTGCATCCCTTTAATGGCTTGGATGTCTTTCCATCTTTCAGTTAACATTTCTTTGTCCTTGTCAAATTGATCACCTGACACAAAAATAATTTTGACTTTGTCCAGGACTTTCTTTGCACATGCAGAAAACTCTTGAGCGGTTGTAACAATAGCACGTTTACTTTTCACTTCTTGCCTTACTTTATTTTTTACGGTACCCCCAATGCCATCACCAGTACCTTTGCCATGGGATGTAGCAAAGAAGTGCCACTCGGGTATCAGGCCAAAATCATCTTCGAAGTAGCAGAGGTTGGAGATGTTGAACCTATTCATAAATTGGCCAGTGCAGCCATCAGAGAATATAACCTCATTCTCTACTGCAGAGGTCGTAAGAAAGTTCTCTTTCAAATATGTGAGGATAGTCTTCATGAATGTGTACACAGCGTGTTTGTCATGAGTTAAATCATCACTGATTATTGCAAATGACTGCAGCACAGTATCGTTCAACTAGGAGCAGCAGGTAAACATAGTTACTTGATTGTGATTCCAGTGAGCACTTTGAATTTCATCTTGGAAGACAGTTGTGTAATTTTCAGCAAAGTCCACCTGCATGACAAGTTGATTTTTTACTTTCTTCTGTTCTTCAAAAAGAGCTGACTGTAGCTTGTTTACAAAGTAATGGACTTTGAATACTGATAGTTGGTCATTCAACTCACTGATAACATCTTGAAGAGAAGCTTCCGTTTCTACAAGTTTTGGTCTACCATCCCCATCGTTCCACTGTTTGTAAATAACCAGCTTTTCAACATTCGTGTCAGGTTGAATGACGTGATCAAAAATATTGGTTTTACAAGAATCAAACAGCCCAGTCATACATTTTTCCTCAACAACATTGCAGCACAACATTTCCAAAAGTTTTCCAGGTGTTCCTGGGAAGTATGGTGCTTCTTTTTTGATAGCTTCAATTAGATAGTGAAAATTGACTTGATATTGGCAAACACACACATTGTGAGGTAAACTAGAAGATAGGAGCACATGAGAAGGGCGTAACTCGTAGAACTTGCTTAGCCCTGGAATTCTTTGACTATTTTCAGGATTTTCTTTTGAAAACAACTGAAAGGCTTCTTTCACAGTAAGAATCATGTGTCTTTTTTGCAGAATTTGTCTCTTGCCAGTTTTCAGATCTTTAACTGACTTGGTATCTCTTTTGCCCGGGGCCTGACGACTAATGTTATCTCTACATATGTTGTCATGAGAACTGATTTGCATTTGATAAATTCTTTCTAATACATTACCATAAAATAGGCACTAAATTGGGCATTACTCTGCTACCATTTCAGTTTGTTCCTTCGTGATAGCTCTTTGTGTCCTATGTTGTTCATTTTGAGCCTTCATTGACGTAGGTGAAATTTCTGATGCTAATTTTGTAAGAACTGCTTGCTGCTTGGATGGACTTTCTGGGCTCTGATCTTTTTATTCTATTTACAGCCTTACCTAGAGACTGAACACAGTGATATGAACCCAATGGTGACATTTCATCATGATGTAACTGTTGTATAATGCAGGGGCGGCTGGTGCCTTTGAAATTTGGTGGTTCACAATGTTATATTGCGTGAATTAACATTATTTTTAAGCCAATATGAGAAATGTATATTCTTACAGAAAATAGGCGCATAGCAATATTGAGCAAAATTATTCTTTACCACACTCACCTCTTTATATAGAAAGTCGGCTCTCCTCTCCTTCCTCGTGACAAACTTTTCAATAACTCGCTCATTGAAGTCCCTCATCTTCAGGATGAAATCTCTCTCAATTGAAAGCATGGCCAGTGCACATAACCGCTTCTCAGACATGGTGTTGCGCAGAAAAGTTTTAATCCTCTTAAGGGTGGAGAAACTTCGTTCAGCCTCACATGTTGTCATTGGGATTGTTAGAATTACGTTAAGTAACTTGACTGATTCACTGAAAGTGGAACATAAATTATTGTCTCTGAAGAACTCCATTAATGAGACAGCTCCTGAAATATTTCTGATTTCCTCAGTGCTATAAATGGTTGGCTTTGTTGTGACTCGATCCGCCCACTCAGTGTTTGAGAAAAGTAAGATTAGGACAAGCCCTCAAGAAGCGAAGAGTGGGGAAATGTCTTCCTCCATCTCAACTGCCGGCGGGAGGGGTAGAATGTTAGTTAACATCATGTAGCCTTATACCCCGATAACCTCCTTCTTGTCCCTCTGGGAGCCACAGGTTTATCACGCCCTATCCTTATACATTGGAGGACCTTGGGTAGCAGAGTGGATTTGGCTTGCAGCAAACGCAAAGGCTCCTACAGACAATATTCGCTCTGCGTTTAATAAAGAAAGAAGAGCGCACGAATGTGCATAGAGTTTTGCGTTTAAGACTACAGATAATCAGAACACTACAGATAATAATCACAGTTGACTGGTATTTTATAAAATACATAATACTAAAATTGGAAGATTAAATTTTGGTTGTAGTGCAAACCTGCTACCATATTAAGTAGCCGCCCCTGGTATAATGGCAAGCTTTTTCTTTTCTCGACATTTCTTCTGGTGCTCATTGTCGTTTGCTCGTTTAGCTTTTAATGTCGTAGAATTTGAAAGCAGTTCAATCTTTTTCTTCTTTCTCGATCCCTATTTCTCTCTTTCAACAAGTATACTTCTTTCAGTTCAGAATCAGACGTTATTTTCTTTCTCCAAGCAGCAATTCTATCCTTCACAGGAGCCACCTAGGAACAAATTATTACCTAAGAAGTTGTTTTTAAATATTATTACATTTTAAGGCTATTGTAAGGCCTAATGCTCTGAAATTAGCCTATTACTAATATTGAATAACTGAAATGTTATGCGTATATTTAGGTTAGTCATAAATGTCTTAACTTTCAGGATATGTAACACTGTTGAAACTAATCTACAAATTTAAAATTATCCTGTTTCTTCCTAAATTGAAACTTCTATTTGAATAATAGGCCTATATCAGGTCGTTCCAAATGCCTAGGCCAGTCTATACCTACTGACAGCAGAATAACTCTACAATATATGCAAGATTGCACTGGGCTCAGGTTTACTTGTTACTGGTGTGACAGAAAATAAATAGTGAAGAAAATCATGTAAAAGTTTTACTAACTTTTAAGTTTTTTTTTTAATGGATGATGAATAACTTATTCTTAACCTTACTCCTGCCAGTTGTTACAAATGTATTACTTTTGGTTCAGTAATAAACTGAACTTAATATATTTTTCTGTTACGGGTATGACAGCATTACATGGTAATTTCTAAGTGGTACAGATCAGAAATAGACTTACCTTGACAATTTGTTTTTGCTTCAATGTTGAGTTCAAACTGTGGAGAACATCATCTGTTCACAAACTAAGCAATTTGGAGGGAATAGAAGCAGTCAGACAGGTGTATCAGTTTGACTTTCCCTAATGTAAAACTATTCTATACTAATTACCAACTTCAGCTGCTTGTAAAATCAACAAAACATTTTAAAATTAAAAATATTATTTAAATAAATTTAATTTAAAGTTTTTTTATTAATGAATCAATCACTATTTATTTTAAAATGCTATTTTCAATTTTTGCACATTTTGTAAACTTTTTCTCGGAATGGCTGTATTCATATACGATCTAAGGTAAGAGCGAGTGATACCATGCACTTTTTCAAAAGTAAAAGAAAATTACACTAGAAATGCCTGTAATTAGCTAAAATTCACTGTTTGTACAAGGAATAACGTTTATTTTTTATAGAACGAATTTCATTAACATGCGAGATTATTTAATATGTGAAATTTTAAAATACTAAAGAAACGTTTTCCGCGGTATCTCCCACCCTGGGTGGGTGATATTGCGCATGGTGGTGGGAGATACCGCGCATAGATTTGAAGTTTATAATTGAAGCTAAAACTCAAGGCAACATTTACAACAAATCAATTATATAATATATTATCATTGATTATTGAATTATGTTATACATTATCATGCTAATAGGAACTATAGACTATATTATTGATAATAAAACTAAACTAAACTCCGTGGCGCTACATCCCTGGAGGGACTTGGCCTACCACCCGACCGCTGCATCATCTCCCGTAGGCAGATGGCAGGATTGGGGGGCATGTGGTCGGCATGCCGACACCCACGGCCGTTAATGGTGGTTTTCTGGACCGGAGCCGCTACTTCTCTATCAAGTAGCTCCTCAGTTTGGAATCACGAGGCTGAGTGCACCCCTACCAGACCTCCCTACCTCAGAAAAATCCGAGGAGGTACCGGGAATCGAACCCGGGCCGACGGATCTGTAGTCAGCGACGCTAACCACAAGACCACGCCGGCGGACATTATTGATACTACTTTGGCCTATTTTAACATAAAATATTGTGAATACGATTTTCAGTTGTTTTTGTGGATTTTTTTCAATTAAAGATGCATTAAATTGTAATTATATAACATACATTGAAAAAATATTTAAACATTTAATTGAAATGATTCTATTCGAGAGAACTTACTTTTAATTGATTACCAATTTTTTCTTTTTGTTTCCTAGACGACCACAAAGGGCACACTTGTCATTGTAAAACTGAACAACTTTCATGTAGCCACCTGAGACAAACTTTGCACTTGATCCAGTCCGATTTCTTGGTTGTCTCGGAATAAATTTCCAGACACTCGACACATTCATTTTCATCGAAAGATTCTTCTTCTGTCAAATCCAATAAAATTGGTTCGTCTTCATCTTCGCTAGAAGAAACGTCAAAGAGTCTTTTTCTCAAAGATTTCTTTGCGACACTTTTCATTGCTTGCTTTTGAGCCTCCATTTTATTTTTTTCTGCAGTTTTCTTTCTCATTTCTGCTGCTTTCTTCTTTTTATCAGCTGCAGCTCTTTTTTCTTGCTTTTCCGCAATGAACTTTGGATCTGTCAGTATTGCTGCTGATTGTTTCCTAGCCACTTTACTCGGCCCAGGATTTGGTACAGGCAAGACCTTGTTCAGCAACTTTGTTGGAGTTGGTTTTGGCTCTGCAGCTGTGGAAACTGGGGAATGTTCATCATTGGAATCAGAGGTGGAATCTGTCTGATGATTCTCTTGCTTCCTGCTTCCAGACTAGAAATACATGCTTTGGAATTGCAGACCGCTGTAAAGGAAATATTCCAGTAGCACGGAATCCTGATATCGCGATTTCTACTGTTGCGGACTGAGGCCAAGCTTTGGAAAGCAGTTCACCAAAATGGTGTCGTTCTAGCTTCCTATTAGAATTAGAAATGCCCCACTCTCCACATGCATTCTTGAAATAAGCCTTGAATGGACCAAAAAATGCCCTATCGAGGGGTTTCAGATAATGCATAGTGTGGCTTGGTAAACACAGTAACACAATATCATTTTTTGCTGCTTTCTGCAACATGTCAGGTGAGTTAACGTGGGATCCATGCCTGTTGAGGATCACCAAACACTTCCCTGATTTTTTTATTGGAATGAATTCCTTCTGCATTTGAATACAGCACCTGGTGGCATTTTCTCTGTTCACACTTGTTGCTTGTGAACTCCTTTCAAAATACAATATGCGGGAATAAATGACCCTGCATTACAGCAAGCTATGAATGTAATTGTCTCTCCTCTTTTAGATGACTTTCTGATGTGGACATCTTTACTCCCTTTTATGGCAATGACTCAATCAGGATCATTGTTTAATTGCAAGCCAGACTCATCCATATTGTAAATATTTCCTGGCTTAAGAAGTTAACAAATATATTCACATTATACCCTCAATTTTACTTATAAATGAAATGCAAAAGCCACTTGGGATACTCTGAAGTTAAATAACACTGCATACTACTCGTAGTATATAAAATCACTATGCAGCAGTTGCAGCACTAGTTCCCAATAGTTGTATGTAGAAGGTCAACAGCCGTAATATATAAACAGATGACAATAACAGCAGTTGCAAAAATTGGGAAGTCACTATGTAGAAGTTGTATTGTGTATGTGTTAAAATTATATTATACACTAATCAAAACACTTTTGTGAATTTCACAGATGTTCAATGTAGTCCTCAGGGCAAAGTAGTCTCTTGGAAAATGCATTTCGGCATAGCAGATTCTTATGCCATCTTCAGTTCCTGATAAATGTTAAAATAATAATGTAAGAGGAAGCATATGGTTATGAAATTATTTTATTAAAGAAAAGGAAAAACCTAAACTTACTGACCTGTGTGGGGAAACTATCTTGTTCGCGAATAGTCAGTGTACTATTTTTTAACAGGAAGTAGAGGTGTAAATATGGAGGTGTAACTATGGAGGTTGGGTGTGTTCAGAAATAATTTAAACAGTGGGTTATAATCAATAATATCTTCGTTTAGAATGTTGTGTTTGTGTTTATGCTTATAGATTTCTAAAGATTCGAGCGTGTTTAATCTGTGACCTTTAGATGTTTGATTTCCAGTTTATTTTCAATTGCATTAATTCGGTGTTTTTCAGTTGTCAGGTGTTGGCGAATGCAGATTTTTGTTTATTTAACCTAAAATCTCGAGTATGCTCGTGGAATCTTTGTCTAATCTTGCGACCTGTTTGACCTATGTAAACTTTATTACAGTCAGAGCATTTCAATTTATACACCCCGTTTTTATTGAATATGTCTGACGAGTTATTTTTAATTTTATAAAGTTTGTTTTTTAGTTTGTTTGTTACAAGACTTTAAGCTTCAGTATAGGATAATTTTTTTGGGTTTATCTCAATATCTCGTGGCACCCCTTAGCCAATCACGCATGCCGGGGCACACCGGTTGGGAACCACTGCTCTAGACTCTTTGATGCAAGCCTCAAAATCTGATAGTTTTGGTGGTGGAATCAGATTTTCTAAGTAAGTGAGATGCCCTTGAATAACTTTCTCTTCATTGTTTCGTCGTATTTCAACATTCTGGGATGCTGGGACTGATGCACGTGTTTGAATTTCACTTGGAGCACACTGTCAGCATCAAAAGAAAATAGCCCAGTAATTCTGAAACCATTCTGTATAGTTTCTGGTTTGACTACTTGTAGGACACTGCTGAACAATTGTGCAAAATTTTGCTTAGTGACTCATGCACAACATGAACAACATACTTTCACAAAACCTTAATTGGCCTGAAAACACTAACATCACATGATTGCAGAATGAAATACATTACAAGTATATTCATAAAAAGTCTCCTGTCATCCATCCAGATTAATTTTTTCCAACTGCCCAGTCATCAGGAACACCCACATCAGCTGGAATACGGATGTATGGATACAAAATGAATGGAGGCACCATCAGACCGTCAGCACGAACTGTAATTAATACAGTTAATAATTCCTTCCTTGAGCCACATATGACTTCATACACATTCTTCTCACCTCTCATACTTAGCACTTTTCCAGACTTTGGACAAAGATTGAATGTGGATTCATCTGCATTAAATATGCGTGTTGGATCCAACAGTACACCGTGAAAATCATTTTCCACAAAAAACGTTTTAACCTCTGCAAACCAGTTCCTGATCTGTTTTTCCGTTAGGCATGCCCTACTAGCTGTAAGCTGCTCTGCAACTCTCTCTTTAAGTTCTGTGTGATGACCAAGGAATGAATTGTACCATTTCTTCCCTGGTTTACCATCTTTAAATGGATTCTGTCTATGTGTATTGCTCACAATTCTTTTTACGGTAGATAACAGGTCTTCCTTAATAAGAGAGAAGCCAAGCTTTCCTATGTCAAATATCCACTGCACTAATCTGTTTTCTTCCCTCTTTGACCTTTTGCATTAGTGTCACTCGAGGCACACTGAATACTGGCACCTACAAAAGACATTTCCTTATACTTCACAGCCTCGATTGCCTTTTCCATATCTTCTTCCTTGTACTTAAAGAAGGGACTCTTGCCTGAGCAAGCCATTCTTAGTACAACACAGACAATATCTAAAAAGAAATGAGTGTAATTGGAATATATACGCCATATAACCAGATCTCTCCAATAATGGACACCCGTAGTCAGTGAGGGAAGTGGGAAAATACTAGAGGCGGTATGCTATCCCAAGATTTTTCTTTAACATACCTCAATTGAATAACGCATAAAATTAACTTATGTGATATGCAGGAAATTGATCTATACACTCAGTGGTGTTTTCAATTAACTTCCTCCATCATGAAGGCCACTTATTTAATTAAATGCATTACTTGATGCAGTACTTCGTATCAATAACGCCTCACGAATTTGGGCGCCATAAATATGATACGGTACTTCACACTAAAATGCCCTGTAGTTTTGGAGTTCATTAAGTGTGCCGCAATCTTGGTTGTGGTCCACCTCCACAATATTGTACTTACTGCGAATTCTTCTTCTGCAGCCTGGTGAATACCTCGGGTAGCTCAGCGTATGCAACGAGTTGCTCTCTCATTTCTTCGGGGGGAAAATTGGGTGTTTGAGGTTCTACAATTTATGCTTTAAATAATAGAATGTTCTTAAAGCACTTGTGAGTTTATTCAGTCTTCAATGCAAATGAATTATTTGAAAATATTAATTACTTGACACAGTTAATTTTACTGGATGTATGTTGAAGGGAGTTTAGTACTGGCACTCACGACTTCTACGTAAATGTTACCTGGCGATGACGTGTTATATTCACGTAATCCTTGATACCTCTGACGTAATCGTCACAATAGTACTTACGTAATACAATCACTGAATTTATCTGTAAGTAGCTGTAATGAAGCTCTTACTGCAAGAATTATTTCTGCACAGATTTGATACTTCGATTATTTAAAGAAGTTATATTAATATAAACTGTCGGATTGGCCACAATGCCAATACGACGATGTGTGTAAATAATAGTGGGGCGACGCAGGAAACGTGACCTGCTGCTCCACTCGACACCACACAAGTCTCTCTGCCGGAATCCCAGGCAGAAGTGAGTTTCCGTAAAAGCCGTGACACTAGCGTCCCTCCAACTGCCACATTTTACCATCATTACACAAAACCAATCATATGCACTCTTATAGCTAATTTCTGTTTTTTTCTATACTAAACTTAAATTCTATTGGCTCCTCCACTTAGCGTTCACTTTCGCTAGAGAGTGAGGCTTTACTGTTTCTCCCATCAGGCGATTCTCCGAATTACTGTCTAATTCTTGGACCTTGCAACTTCCACTACACATTCTCGTGAAGTGCCTATTCAGCTCGTACACCTTCCTTTCTTCCACTTTCTGACTGAATAGCAAAGTAAAGTTGTAACAAAGGCTGGCACCTATCTCCCACAGAGTTGCTATACATTTCACTCCGGCCGTATTGTATGTTTCCTAGTATTTCGTCTGCTAGCTTCTATTGAGTTCTGATGTATTTTATTTCTTACTATAAAATCATTAATATTAATTAAAATACTGATGATACTAATTTCATATTGATATAATATTATTTGTTAATTTATTCTGATTTTTATCATATAAATTATAATAGTATTGTATAGTTAGTTCAGCTGTTATGATCTTTCGTATTTAATTAATCTCAATTTATTTCTAGTCTTTTTATATCAGTTGATATTAATGGAGATGACTCCGTTTACACCATATGCCCAATCTTTTTCTTTGGAACAAGTGAGGATTTGCAAAATTGTCACTTTTTCAGAGAAACAGATTATAGCTCCTTACAATAATATGATCGCTAGCATGTCCCTTTAAATTCTTACGAGTACTAGAGCAGTGGCCTTGACTGACTTTCTCTCTCTCTTTCACTCGCTACCTGAATGCCTTGTGTGAATGAACCTCGCTATATTACGGTTATGTTACGATTCAATAACAACATTCCATGCAGCATACTTTGCACATCGCAGAGTATTACCTAACCATCAGAATGTAAACAAAATAAAATTACCCTCTTATAAACTAAATATATCACTGCGGATTTGGCTGCACGTGTCCTTTTTATAACTAATTTAACAACACATATTTTAACTTGTTACCCTTGATAATAAAATAATAAATCACTGCGGATTTGGCTGCACGTGTCCTTTTTATAACTAGATAACACAACAGATTTTCTCACACGGAATTATAATATTAATGTCACTCTTGTCACATCCATACTATATTCAAATTTATATACAACTTTTACTTGATCTCAGCGCGGAAAGCAATATGTCATTTATACCCACAATGTTTTTGCCTGTTTACCTAGTTCTCATTATAAGGTCGGATAAAAGACAAGTTATGAGTACCATACCTAACTCTTCTAAGTGTGTTAAAATCTGCTATGTGAATTAAATAATCATCAACGAAGGCGGTGATGTGGGGACCAGTTCCTTCCGGAAACATTATTTGTAAAGCTCTAAGTAGTGCACTGCCAGAAGTGCGCATTCCGAATGGGGTTCTACAGAAGGAATACACTGAACCTTGGTGTACAAAAGAACAATATTTTCTGTCTTCTTTTCGAAGTCCAATTTGCCAAAAGCTTGACGTTAGGTCAATACTTGAAAAGAATTCTGCTTCTCCCATCTTAGCTAATAAATGGTCTATCGGTTCCGTTTTAAACCTGTCCGGTTTCATGTATTGGTTAGCCGTTCTCAGGTCCAGGGTCATTCTAAGTTTATTATTCCCTTTCAATACCCAACATATAGGACTGATATACTCTGAATCCGATACCTCTATGATTTTATCTTCCAGCATTTTCGCGATAACTTTATTCGCTTCATCTCGCATCGACAGCGGTATAGGCCTACTCTTATGATTGAAGACTGGTGGGTTATCCATAGTAATTGTATGTTCATAAACAAGGCATAATCCAGGGGTCTCGCTGAACACATCTTTATTTCTCAATAACACCTCAAACAGCTTATCTTTCTGATTATCATCGATGGTTGTGATACCATTTACTTTCTGTTTTAATGTTTCTAGAATTTCATCTTTTTGAACACTATTTCCGTTCCCTATCTCCTCATAATTACCACGATTGTTTAAGTCTGCTCTAATCGTATTTATTTCGCAATTCCCTCCAATATCATACACTTCCTCAATAAAAGTGTCACTAAACTCATTAATCTCCTCACTATAGAAACGCGTATTTTCCGCTGATTCTATAAAATCATTCGCCGGGCTTTTCTCGCCTACGACGTCAATAGTAGCATTGTCTGATATGATCGTATCATCATAAAAACCTGTATCTGTACTCAGATTTTCAATAATAAAAACTTCATTTTGAATTGCCTTTTCATTTTCAGAGCATTCGGCGTAATCGTTATAATCATTCGTTAAAAATGGAACTTCAATAGTGTTTCCTTGATTGTTTATCTTTAAGGAGTTCTCCCCAAAATCTAATATTCCTTCATATTCTATCAAGCTATCACAACCAAGAATGAATGGGTGAGTTAAGTTTCTGATAACTAACGTGTAAATGTCAGCTGACTAATCCCCAATCTCCAGTTTCACCATAATCTGTTTATCAATTTTATATCTCGTTCGGCTTACAGCTGTCGTGCAATATAATAAAGGTACATTTAATTCCTGGAATTTTACATTGTTTATTTTTAAATCCTCATAGCATTTATAACTGCATGTACTAAGCATTGCCCCACTGTCAACCATTACTTGAATTTTTAATTTTCCTATTTTAGCTTCAATTTGTGGCGGATTCAGAATATTACTTCTTTCTGTTTTACTTTCTTGTGATTTATTGTTTACATTGAGCCTACCTTCGGGTAACTGGTTCCCCACAATAGACATACTACGACTCTCTAATATGCCTCGTTGGGGTTTAAATCCCCTTGATTTATTTCATTTTGATTTTCTTGCCTTGTTGTGTTATTTTGATATTCACTTGCTTCCGGGTTGAGAGAAGTATTTCTGTCAAGTGTTCTACCTTGTGCCATATTCCCGTTAGAATTGTAACCGATATAGCGGCCTTCGCGCACTTCTCCCCTTTGCTGATTATTATCTGCATTCCTCCGGCCTGTTTCTGAGAATGCCATGTGATTTACCCTTGTATTTTGCGGTTGGTTCCTCCCCCTGTTATAATCATTGCGCTGAGTGTGACCAATATTATTGTTTTGGTTTCTGTAACCACTTTCTTGATTAGGCCTATCTTGCCTATTACCATAATATTGTTGATTATTATTGTTGCCATTTCTCCCATTATATCCCCTTTGTGTTTGATTATTTTGATTCCCAGGGTTAGGCCTACTAGTATAATTATTCTGGGCCCCGCTATTGCTTGCATGACCACCTCTATTTTCATCTGTGTTACCACTCCCATTCCTATTGTCAAATCTGCTATTTACGTCACGACTTCTCTCGTGGCTATGCACCTCTTCAAAATCAGTTAACAATGTTAGTGCTTCGGCGCAAGTTTTAGGCCTAGCTACGACTAAATTATTGTATATCTCAGGCTTATAGTGTTTTAAGGCTAATTGGAGCACATCTTTTTCCGCCAATTGTAAGTCTAATGACCTGGCAACTTTCATTATTCGTACAAAATACTCAGACATCGTCATATTCGAATTCTCATTATATTTACCGGAATATAACTCGGCTCTGGCCTTGCTTTGGCGACTGGCGCTCCAGTACCGTTCCATAAATAACCTCGTAAATTCAGGATATCCTATCCCCCTTTGTGACACGAAGTTACACCAATCTCGGCACTTTCCGACCAAACTTTTCTGAACAATCAGCATTTTATAATCATCCGGTACCGCCTTTATCTTAAAGTAGGTATCCATTTCATTAATAAAATGATGTGGGGTAGATAAGTTGTCGTCATTATACCGAGGTGCTGTCCAGTCATGTCCCAAAATTTGTGACAAGTGGATAGGATTCCTGATACCTAGCTGCATTACATTGTGGGACCCTAACTCGATATTGCTTCCCGTATCATCTGATTCAGTGTTGACGCTAGGAGGGCGTTGCGTTTCACATGATAATTCATTTGCCGCTAATACTGCAGTATTATTTACGTTAATTGTCGCAATGCTGTTCCTCCTGACGTCACTACTGCTACGTACATTTTGAGGTTCATTCTCACTGCTATTAACTCTGGCATTCAAAGTGTTTACCTGTTTTTCTATGTTTACAACTTTCGCAGATAAGGACCCTTCTAACTGTTTTACTTTGTCCAATACTTCAATCTTTAAGTTTTCTGTTGCTGTTTTATTCATCTCCTGCTTCTGCTCTAGTTCTTTAACCCTACCATGAAATTTACTATTTATCTCATCTAGGTATGCGGAGAATGCCTGCGCTAACTTATTTTCCAGCTCTTTATTTTTTTCAACTAATTTTACTTCAAGTTCCTTCTGATTTTCAGAAATTTTGTTGTGAATCTCTTTCTTAGAAATTTCCAAATCAACTACTACACTTTTGATTTTCCCTTCTAACCTATCATTTATTTCTCTGACCTCATCGCTAATTTTATCTAATCTCTCTACCATTTTCTGGTTATCCTTAACAATCTGCTTATTTCCCTCATTAATCTGCTTAACCTCTTCCCCTAATTTCTTATTATTTGCATCCGACTTTGTATGTCCTTCATTAATTTTTTCTAACATGACTGCCATCATCTGTTGCATTATTGATAGCTGATCTCCCCCTACATTTTTACTTACTTTTTCTACTGGACCTACCTCTTTCTGATTCTCTGAACTTTCTACAGTAACTTGAACTGAAGGTTCCTCTGACTGATTTTCAAATTCCTGTCATTTTCTTCAATAACCCCTACTTCATTATCATTGTTTACTTCCATATTTACGTTATTTTCAAAATTTTCCAATTCCCCTTGACTTAATAAATCTTGTCCTAGCTGACTTTCACTTGACTCCATCTTAGTGTTTACTATTTTCCCATTCCGTAATTTATGCATTTCTCACACTTTATATTTTCCTACAGCATTTCAGGTTACCCCCAAAATTTTTCATGCACAATACCCTCTTATTGTTTAACAAACAAGTCATAAATTGCATGCAAAATACAAAATACCCTTTTAACACTTTCATATAAAATCTTTTGACTTATCCGTTTTGGTTCCGGTTGGTCATCCTTCCTTCTGGTTCGATCGTGTTGCCTTCTTTTTCTCTCTTCTTTTCTTCCTTCTTCTTTTCTTCCTTCTTCTTTTCTTCTTTCTTCTTTTCTTCTTCCTTGCGTTGCCCGGCTCCTAATCTTGATCCCCGTCGTTCTCCTTCGCTCGCTCGGTGCCCAGCTCCTACTAGTGATGATCGTCGTCGGCGGTCGTTATCCCTTGGCTTCACAGTGTTTAACAGTTTTTATTGAACCTCACTTTTTTATTTTCGAAGCCCCACGTTGGGCGCCATAAATATGATGCAGTACTTCGTATCAATAACGCCTCACGAATTTGGGCGCCATAAATATGATACGGTACTTCACACTAAAATGCCCTGTAGTTTTGGAGTTCATTAAGTGTGCCGCAATCTTGGTTGTGGTCCACCTCCACAATATTGTACTTACTGCGAATTCTTCTTCTGCAGCCTGGTGAATACCTCGGGTAGCTCAGCGTATGCAACGAGTTGCTCTCTCATTTCTTCGGGGGAAAAATTGGGTGTTTGAGGTTCTACAATTTATGCTTTAAATAATAGAATGTTCTTAAAGCACTTGTGAGTTTATTCAGTCTTCAATGCAAATGAATTATTTGAAAATATTAATTACTTGACACAGTTAATTTTACTGGATGTATGTTGAAGGGAGTTTAGTACTGGCACTCACGACTTCTACGTAAATGTTACCTGGCGATGACGTGTTATATTCACGTAATCCTTGATACCTCTGACGTAATCGTCACAATAGTACTTACGTAATACAATCACTGAATTTATCTGTAAGTAGCTGTAATGAAGCTCTTACTGCAAGAATTATTTCTGCACAGATTTGATACTTCGATTATTTAAAGAAGTTATATTAATATAAACTGTCGGATTGGCCACAATGCCAATACGACGATGTGTGTAAATAATAGTGGGGCGACGCAGGAAACGTGACCTGCTGCTCCACTCGACACCACACAAGTCTCTCTGCCGGAATCCCAGGCAGAAGTGAGTTTCCGTAAAAGCCGTGACACTAGCGTCCCTCCAACTGCCACATTTTACCATCATTACACAAAACCAATCATATGCACTCTTATAGCTAATTTCTGTTTTTTTCTATACTAAACTTAAATTCTATTGGCTCCTCCACTTAGCGTTCACTTTCGCTAGAGAGTGAGGCTTTACTGTTTCTCCCATCAGGCGATTCTCCGAATTACTGTCTAATTCTTGGACCTTGCAACTTCCACTGCACATTCTCGTGAAGTGCCTATTCAGCTCGTACACCTTCCTTTCTTCCACTTTCTGACTGAATAGCAAAGTAAAGTTGTAACAAAGGCTGGCACCTATCTCCCACAGAGTTGCTATACATTTCACTCCGGCCGTATTGTATGTTTCCGAGTATTTCGTCTGCTAGCTTCTATTGAGTTCTGATGTATTTTATTTCTTACTATAAAATCATTAATATTAATTAAAATACTGATGATACTAATTTCATATTGATATAATATTATTTGTTAATTTATTCTGATTTTTATCATATAAATTATAATAGTATTGTATAGTTAGTTCAGCTGTTATGATCTTTCGTATTTAATTAATCTCAATTTATTTCTAGTCTTTTTATATCAGTTGATATTAATGGAGATGACTCCGTTTACACCATACTTTGAATCTTTTTAAATGAGTGAAGTGCCGTACTAAATTACTTTGTTTATAACTAACATATAATTAGCATAATCATACAAAAATAGCATCTGAAACTTACATGTGGCAATGTTAAAAATACATAAAATTAGGAAGATAAATTAATGGTAAAAAATGATTATAAAATGCACTGAACATTAACTTATCACAAAAATGGTCTTACAAAATGTGTGCTTTTGCAGAAAGATCCATTTCACTTATGGCCAATCATTGTATTCATTTAGATACTCCCAGACTGCTTTTAGTCCTGGAGGAGCAACTTCTGATATGTTTCGCTTCATGGAGTTGTTGTCATCGGCACAGCGACGTCCCTTACCTAGCCATGCCTTAACATAATTTTCTGGCTTGAACATGTGAACTAACATGTGAAAGACTAAAGCCCCGTGCACACAGGGACAGTATTGGTGGCCAGAAGTGGCAGCCAGTGAAATGGCCGGACAGTAGGCTTACACACAAGGACAGTAATGGCTTCCATTTTAAATGTTTTAGTGGCTGCCAGTAGACAGTTTTGTGTGGATGTAGTGATTGCAACATTCTCAAAGGATGTGTGAGAACATGGAGGAGGTTGATGAAGAGTGTAGAAAAATCAAGACTGGGCTTGTCTTTTGTAACATTTAATTAATATTTGTAGAAAGAGTAGCAAATTCTTAGTAATACTGGCGAGTTCAAAGTAAATAAGTGCAGAAATATACATATCTTTACTATGTAGAAAATCTTCTCGGGTTTGCAGGTAATGCCACGTGACCCTGTTACTGGCTCTCTAGGGTCCACTAGACTCAAACCTGCTTGAGTTTAGTGGCCACCAGTAGCCTACTGGACGTTGAAGCGGAAGTACCCCTGCACACTGGGACATTAGAGGGATAATTACTAGTGGCCACTACTGGCTAGTACTACTGGCTGCCAATACTGTTCCTTTGTGCAGGGGGCTTGTATGGGACCAGTACTGGCTTCTATTAAACTCTCCTAGTGGCAGCCAGTACTGTGTGCAGGAGTGCAGGGTGTCTTTTCAAGTACAGGGATGATGATAAAGAGTATGAGAAAGCATTTTATGAGGCCGCTGGTGAAGTAATTGTTTGTTGAGTAAAATGCTACAAGAAATTACATAATTTTGTTAATAAAAATAATTTGGTAACTTTTTATAATAAAGTCAACGAAGTACATTATATATGTCAACATTGTCATAACTAGGGACCCGATTTTTAGGTTTTTAAAAACACTGTTTTAGGTTTTCCATTAGGTGAAATAGTTTTTTTGTTTTTTTGTTTTTTGTCCAAAATATCGTTTTCGGGTAGAATAATTGGTTTAATGAATTTGAATGTGCTACATAGGATTCAATACATAATACTTGTAAAGTTTACAAAATTGACTTAAATTTGTCTAACCTTGCTTTAGGACAATTGAAGAAAGAAAGCATAAACAATCAAAAGAAGCAGTGAAAATAAGATTGCCTCACATTTCCTGGTTACAGTATATCACTAAATATCTTTCAAGATTCTCAACTGTGAAGTTCTTCCTGTTATCTCTTAGCTAATAATTAATACTGTATGTAGACACTATCCTTCTCAGGATTCAAATCCGATGCTTCTAATTTAGTGAGTAAAATACTTTATGGTTCGATGTGGTTAATGTGAAAATTATTTTCCTTTCTTCGGTTCTTACGCATGCTAACCGCACAACAGATCAACTAGGGACAAAAACTTCCCCCTTTTCTAGAAAGGTAAATAATACTTACGTGTTTCTGGCAGGCTTGACAAAATATTACTTTGCCATCTGTAGTGAAATTAAGGTCGTCGCCAATCCACTGCCATAATAAACTCGATTTCATTCATTTCGGCATAATTAACATGTCTTCTTAAAACTCACAGTGTGACCACTCAGTATGAATAACAGGGAAGTAATAAAGGCAAACAAGGGCTTTAAAACACAGAAATCTATATCCTTGTTCATACACAGCAACAATGGTTGTTCGTACGAATATTTTAAAAGGAATACGCCGGTACTCTTACACTTCCTCTCTAGATACTGTCCATCCTAGACGACAGTGGGTTGAACGAAAGGCTGGTGGTATTAATTTCAACCCGACAAAAATTGTCTCTCCGCAAAATATCGATTTCTCAACTGACAAACAAAAAAGACAAAAAATAAAGTAGTCTAAATTAGATATTTTAGGTTTTATATCCCGTTTAGGTGCATTTAGGTTTTTATACCCCATTTAGGTATTTTTAGGTGCCATAGAATTAATTGTGGGTGAATCCTATGGACATGTTTCGAAAAAGTGTATGAGCGCTTTTTGTTTTGGAAGTAAGGAAAAAAATAGGTAAAAACCTAAGAATCCGGTCCCTAGTCATAACATACTCTTAAATAGGGCTAATGCCAAAACAAACTTACTAAATGTTATGTCGTCTTTTTTGCTATCACCAACTTCTCTCATAAAGCTGTCAGCTGTATTAAACATGACAGTTTAGGTACGTATAAATATCGTATTATAGCCTTTATACGGGCTCTTAAAAAACTAAATCTGGTTCACCTATATCAAGTCCAATGAGAACAACCCTCAACTTCACCATGGTATTTTCCCTTTTAGTCTTGTTAGCATAATCCTCATGCCGAATGTTCCACAGCAACTCGTAGTTCTGATAAATGTCTAGAAAATTAACTTATATTTTCTATTTGTTAGGTAGTTTCGTCTGAGCTTCCTTTCGCACTTGCTTTGAACATTTTATTCAACACAACTCCCAAAACACTTCTACAAATTCAGGCGGTATACTGGCGTAGACACACCCACTAATAATATTGCCGCTACTAGGTCATGCGGCCTGTCACGTGGATCATGTGATCAGTTACTGGAAGCTCCACCAGCCACTAAACTCAAACATGTTTGACTTTAGTGGCTGCCAGTAGAAACTGTCCATTACTGGCCGTTGAAGCGGCAAGTTCCCTTACAGACAGGGACAGTGAAGGGAATTTTAGTGGCAGCCAGTAATGGCCGTTAGTACTGGCTGTTACTATTGTCCTCGTGTGCAAGGCCTTAAGTTGCTGGCGTTTTTCACTTGAAGCTTATTCCTTTCAGGTGAATATATTACACTCATGGCACTAAAAGATTGTTCCCTGTAGATATGATTATGGTTTTCACAGCCCTAAGAAGTAGTTTCAAACCATCAGGTATTATTTTGTCTGATACATACAGCCTGAAAGCCATTACACTTTCCCTAATGTAACCTACACAAAATTTCTGACACAAATACTTTATGTTGAAGCATCTTCCGGGCTGTGGGCCATGGTCCAAAGGCAAAATAACAAGTCTCGCCAGACGTTTCGCTCCCGCTGTCGTGAACTTCTTCAGTGACACTGACTGAACTGCTTGGAGAAATGGAGCTGCTTATATACTCGCGGTGGGTGTGGCTTAGCTGGTTGCAGTTGCTGCCATTGCACCAATGGTGGCATTCGACGTTGGCTGTTGTATTCCTTCTTGTCTAATATGGGTTTTTAAGGCCGGAAAGCAAGCTTTTGGAAGTTTTAGCCCCTCTTCTTTTCTACTGAAATTGTTTCTAATCTTGAAAATTTCTATGGCTTCTCTGTTAAGGTGGGCATGGTAATGTGAAGTTCTAGCCAGTACTTTCATCTCCTGGAAGCCTATATTGTGATCACCATCTGTAAACATGTGTTCGGCTACAGCTGACTTCTCCACATGCCCCTGGCTGCAATAGGTCCTATGTTCTTTTAACCTGGTCGAGATGTGTCTCTTTGTACTTCCAATATAAAATTTACCACAGGAACACGGTATCTGGTACACACCGCATATGGATAATGGTTCTAACTGTTCCTTGACCGACCTTAGCATCTCCTTAATCTTTCTTGTTGGTTTATATATGGTCTTGATGTTGTGTTTATCCAACGATTTTCCAATGCGATCTGTTACATTCTTCACATAAGGAAGGAACGCCGTATCAACTGTGGGTGACTCTTTTGGTGGTGCTTGTTTTTTGTTTTTCTGATTCGCTCTTCTTATATCTTTCATACTGTAGCCATTTGCTATGAGAGCATTATTAAGATGTTTGATTTCTTCGTTCATACGATCAGGCTCGCAGATGCGTGTGGCACGGTTCATCAGAGTTTTAATAAGTCCCTGTTTTTGTTGTGGATGATGGTTAGACTGTTTATGCAGATATCTGTCTGTGTGCGTCGGTTTTCCATACACGCTCCGTCCCAAGGTACCGTCGGTCTTACGACTGATGAGAATGTCCAGGAAAGGTAATCTGCCTTCTTTTTCCATCTCCATGGTGAACTGGATCTTTTTGTTCTGGCTATTCAGATGGAACACGGCCCACAGTCCGGAAGATGCTTCAACATCAGGATTCCGGCCGTGAAAGCCTCAGATTAACAAATACTTTATTTTACTGTCTCCAAAACAAAAAACTTCCAAATTACTTAAAAGTTCCTGATACTTGGCTGCAAGAGATTGTGCACTAGAAGCAGAAGATCTCGAAGACTGGCTGTTTAGCATTCTCTTTTCCATTTCTTCCACAAGTAGAATGTAAAAGACTCATGCATCAATTTTCTGCACTCTTCCAGGTCCATGCACGTCCACACCATTTAGTTTCTTACACTCAACTGCACTTCTTGCTAATTCTGTATACTCCCCAGGTCGGGTTTGTAAAGAGTGGAACACTTGAAGTTTTTGGAGTAGCCTACTAGTTTATGAGCGTGAATAAAAGATGTCTCCCTCTTCTATAATTGAAGCGACAGATCTTCTAATTCATTCAGAGCATCTATTGTGAAACCCATATTCAGAATAAAGTGTATATCAGTTAGGCGAACCAGCAGTCCTTTGTACTGGGCCCTTTCTTTAGCACTGTTAAAATGAAGGCAAAGTGCTGAAAAGTCCTTCCAAATGGCCCTAACTGATCTAGCACTTGCTGAAGAAGGGTAGATTTTAAGGAATCATAAATACACTGAGCTTAGGTGTTTGAAAGTTCAACTAGTTCAAAAATTAAGCTGCTGGTTTCTTCAGAATTATTAAAATGCACCTGAAGACAGATACATAGAAAAGATTTTTGACTCACTGAAGTTGACTCGTACACCATCACACCAATCTTGAGGTTATTTTCAGCAATTTGCTTTACAACAGTCTTCCTCATTTCTTCACCGATCAGATTGGTAACGTCAACACCTGATTGTTTGGAATGCAAAATGGGTCCCATATCTAAACCGTTTACTCTTTGTGCATCAAACCAGGATGGTAGATCAGAAAATGGCCTTCCTAGCTTTGCAAGATTGTACACTGTACGAAAAACTCTGCACGTATTTTCGTGGTAAACCCCATGTTGTTTTGCAGTTGCGTTTTGAAGAACTTCGTTATTTGCCTCTTCAAGAATTTTAACACAATGACCATGAGCGTGAGAATTCTTGTGATCAAAGATTTTTTTCTTTTATTGCCTGACGCATTTTTGCATCACTATCGCCAAAAGCCTGAACAGAATAGGAACACCACTCACTTGATAAGCATGTTCGATCTGATTTGAAAGCACCCATAGTTCCATGTTATCTGATGCATACTTTGCAACCGAATCCATTTGTTTCGGTTTTGTAGGTTAACCATTCATGTTCTTTAAATTTCATTTTCCACTGAACCTGACTCAGAAATTTTGGCAAACAATAAAAAACTGCATTATCTAGGCCAACATTGTTGGTTTCTTTTTCACTCACACTTTGTTCTCTGTGAGAAGTGGGAGATAAAGCCGACTTCGTCAAATTTCGCCCACAGCGATTATTTCCAACACAATCACTAGTGATATCATCAGTTTCACTGAAATTTCTCTTTTGTCCTCTTATGACAAATTTATCCATTACATTAGGTCTACTACTGTTACCGATAAACTTATTGATGATGCTTGAAACACAAACGTACTAACCAGTGACCGTCCACAACACAAGGTTTTAACGATAAACAAGACAGGAAAGAGGAAACAGCGTTTTTTTTTTAACTAACTTCCTCCACGAGTAACCAACCCTGCTTTATAGATGTTCGCCAAGCAGGAATGCAAAAGTCACAGTTCGCCAAGTGAGACAATCTTGAGACATGGTGTTCCTCAAAAAAGTCTTGATCCTTTTCTGTGTAGAAAAACATCATTCTGGCTCTGCAGTTGACATAGGTATGGTAACAAGTATCCTTAAAACTGATGTTACCTCACTGATCGTTTTTTGGAGATTATTTTTCGCTAGCAATTGTAAGAGTGGGACTGCACCTTCAACCTGCCTAAAATCTGAATGCTTATACAAAATACTGAGTTCTGTCCATAATTTGTCCTTGTCTAGTTCTTTATGCCTTTCAGTCACTATGTTCAGTTCTCTCTCAGGAAAACATTTAGCAAATATTTCGAAATTTTCTGAATCGAGCAGTTTTACAGCATCCAGGTATTCTGTTGACTTAAACTGGCTCTGAACTTCGGCACACTTCTTTAGCATCTGCAGCTAAGTGAGATTCCCTACAACGTTTTTTCAAAAGTTGCACATCTGTTGCTAGGGCCTGACGAGCTACATCATCTGCTGTATTTCGTACTTTTTCCACTGCAGGTTTGAAAGCATGGACTGCGTTATGAGCTTTCCTGCAACTGATTGTACAAAATGTCTACATGAGGCATTATTTTCTGAAAAAAGTAAGTCAGAAAACAAATGGTTCATCGTCCAAACTATGACGGAGTCCTCGAGCTTCTAGAATGTCTTGTTCAATAGCGAACTTTCTAGCTCGTACAGACAATCAGCTAAGGCTTCCCTGTGCTCATATATCACGTTCACAGAACGTGATTTAAAATTCCATCTTGTTGCAGACCCTCCAGGAATTTGACTAGCTACAACTGCCTCTAATGCTGCTAGGCGCTGCAGAGATCTTGAAAAAAATGCTGGAAATGCTGAGAGACTACAGAAGAATACTCTTGCAGACTGATTTTGTGAAGCTGCTTTCTCCATTATCAAATTTAGTTGATGTGCATAACAATGAACGTACTGTGCAAGCGGATAATGCTCTTTCACTTTAGATTGTACGCCCTCTGTATTGCCATCCATTACAGAAGCACCATCGTACGTCTGGGCAATTATTTTCCCACGATCGTTATTGAAAATGCTGTCTACCTCCTTCAAGATACATTCTGAGATTGTTGTGGCGGTTTGATCATTCGGATTTAAAAATCCCCAAAATCGCTCATGTACGAGGCCATTTCTTTCATATCTATAAACTAAAGTTAGCTGAATTTTTTCAGCTACATCAGTAGTCTCATCCGCCATGATAGAAGCATAACTTGCCTCTTTCAATTCTTCTGTAATTTTATCATGACACAGCTCTAACATTCAGTCGAGTAGGTCATTCAATACTTTGTTACTTTCAATGTGTTCCTTTACTGCACTGTCCACGCTGCTTATAAAATTTATTAGACCCAGAAATACACCGGGATTATCTGAAGTTTCTGTCTCATCGTGTCCATACAAAGCTAGCTCAAATGCTCCACAAAATTTGATACAATCTATAATTTTTGATAAAATATATGTATTTTTTTCTATTTGTTAATTTCATTTTTGAACAGATTCTTGATATCCCCTGCTAAGCAATATTAACACTCCCTAGTGTACAAAGATCCAAAGAATTGGTAATATGCTTTTTACTTTTAGAATGTTTCTTTATGTATTCGTACATTTGGCCTAATTTTTTTACGCCCGTAGTACCCCATGAATCGCTGCTTCCGAATAGGAGGCATGAAAAACAGAAGAGTGAATTTCAGATCTCACATCCACATATCCAATCATTGTTCTCATAAACTGCTCTATTAAATTTCCATGTCTATTCACTACTTCTTCCCTTTGCTTTTTGTTCAATTTTTATGTCTGGTGTTGGCCGCCCTAAATTTTTTATCAGAATTTTATTGTCAAGAGTTCGCTTCGAAAAAGCTGTTTTCAGCAATGAGTCAACTGAATTCATTTTAGCATTACTTATAAACTTTATAATAATGTACTTATTTATATACACTACACACCTACACACTCTCATACACAATAAACTGAATTATTATAATTATATAAAATAGCCACCAAAGTCTTCTGTTTAAAACATTGACAAATCAACAACTCACTGACTGAACCACACAAACAGATGTGTACTGTGTATAGGTGGTGGGAAAGATATATAGGACCTACCAGCATAGATTAACAACTGATTCTGAAGTAATAATTTTTAACTGGTAGTTTAGAAAACTTACTAATTAAATTTTAATGAGTATGAGGAAGTGAATTTGTTTGTTTACAGGTATTGTTTAGTAAATCAAGCTTCTATAGTTCGTGTGTCTTGGCAGCACTGTTTCTGTCATCTGCTTACAAAGAGTCTAAACAGAAAGATATCACAGTTTGACTAGTGAAACGAGAAAACTGCGCATGGGCTACTCATGGTGCAGCCCAGTGAATGATGGAAAATGATGGACGGAGGGGTACTGCGCCGGGGGATGAAAACTTGGAACTGGGGGAACAAAAACAAACCTTTTCTAACTACGGGACTAGGCGCATCTGGCCCAAAGGCCAGTTAAAATGAATTTAAGCAGCCTTTGCGCCAAGGGGAAAAGAGCACAAACATAAACTGTGGAAGACCTGCTGTATATTTAAAAAAATAAACTCAAGACTGAATTTTGGGCGTGTGCGACAAAGAGATTCATATCCAAACAATTACAAATTTATAATCTTGCTGCTTCTTGAGTAACATCGAAATTCTTGAAGTTAATATGTCTCTTTAGAAAAACAATTTAAATAATTTTCTAAGTTTCTAAAGCACAAATCATAACCCATACACATTTTGACAGAATAGTACTGCATGCTAAAAATACCTGAAAGTAAAAGAATTCGAGCTGAAGGATCAACGTTCCAGAATTTAAAGTAACATCTACAATTAAATACAGGTAACCCTAGCTCATATAACTTACATACAAATGAACGCTCGCTCCTCCTCAAGGCGGCCAGATAATTTAAAACTTAAAAACAAAAACCGAAGACATCTTCAAATCCCGCCCATTGACCTGAAGATGGGTCATTGCTGGCTAGGCCGGAAAAAAGAAATGAAAAGAAAGCGCAAAGGGTAATGGATGATTCTCTCAGGTAAGCACAGGGGACAGAAGACAAAATCAAAATAAAATAATAATTAAAATGATACTGAAAGGGACACAATTACATAACGGGCGGACTCAGCAATAAATAAAACAAATGAATACGCTACTAAGGTTTGACAACAAAAGAACCCGGGAAACAAGATGGCAAACCCGCATCATGAGATGCCATCACAGACTAAATTCCAAATAATATAAAATAGAATCGCATTGTAATGTTAAAGGAAATAAACTAAACACATACCTGAGAGAAGAGCACCCACCCCCGCCATAAATACCTTACGAAGGCGGACCCATCGTCAAACGCCACAATCACATCACAAAATGAAGACACAAACGATGTGGACACTGCCACCTCCAACCAGCAAATGACCAAGAGCCTAGCGGGAAATCTGATAATATAGATGAAACAAAACACACCGCACCTCTCAGCATCCAAATGCATACAGCCTATCATGATTAATTACACACCCTTCCTAGTAACAATCTAGATAGTGTTTTGTTACATATTTACCAAACTCTTCTTTAATACGCTAATAAATATTCAATCACTGAGAAGAAATAACATTCCATGCCGAAACCAACAATGATGACGTAATAATATGTAGACCAGGCCTCATCTTCATAAAATTCCTTTGCTAACTATAAATATTATTGTTCATAAACTATGCCGAAATCCACATAGGCCAGACATGACAACTTAAAGGGCTTATGTTTCAAATACTGGCGTAATACGATCTGATTTACGAATACTACAACTGTAGTTAACGCAATCATTATGAAAGCGTTGCAATCACGGTAGTCGAATTATGGCATTATGATGTTGCTATTCCTCGTCGACGAAAACAAAATTCTCAGAGCCTACTCTGAGCCTAAAGTGGCCTAAAATGAGCCTAAAATGGCTCAGTATGGGGATTTGCCTCACGCAAGCGCACTACGTTATACTAAAATTCTTGTAACCTGGATAATCAGGATGGATTCACTGTGTGTCCATAGCAAGCGCAAAAATAATATACCGGTATTTATAAATTTTACGTAACTTTTACAAGTTGAGATGTTAAGTTAATAGGTGCATTTTATTAGGACTTCAGAAGACAATAAAATAGCGTGCTACAGCACAGCAGCACGTACCGAGAAACCGCCACTGCTAACCGTGTTTCATTAACACTTGAGTTTTGCTCCCAAATACTCTTAAATGGCTAACATCCACTTTTTTACCAGTCCATATCTCCTTAGGCACGGCACAGCAGCTGTTGGACTATGGTTCTTCAAATAAATACTCATGTTCATGGCATCAGCCCAAAATTGTTTCTCTAGTCCCGCATCAAATAAGAGACATCTGGTTTTTTCTGCCAAAGTGCGGTTCATTCTTTCAGATACGCCATTTTGTTGAGGAGTATCCTGCACTGTAAGTTCATGCTTGATACCGTGTTGTTTCAGGAAAGCATCAAACTGATTACTGCAGTACTCACCACCATTGTCTGATCTCAATACCTTTATTTTTCTACCTGTTTGATTCTCAGCAAAGGTTTTGAATTCTTTAAATTTCTCAAATACATCACTTTTTCGTTTTATCGTGTAACCAAAAACTTTACGACTATAATCATCGATAAAAGTCACGCAGTATCTTGCTCCTCCCCATGATGGTACATCCCATGGACCTCAGACATCACTATGCACAAGATCCAAGATACTTTTAGCCTTTTCCTTTTTCTTGCATGGAAACTTCTTAACTGTCTGCTTTCCTTCCAGACATACTACACATGGTTCATAATCACTTTCAGAGTAGGCAATACCTTTAACTAAACCATTTTTCAAGCTCTGCATTCCCTTGAAATTCAAATAACCCAATCTTCTGTGCCATAGGATCTGACTGTTTTTCTGAACTAGATGTAAAAACCCTCACTGGTTCCTTATTGATCACTAGAGCTAGGAATTTTAGGTGCAAAAATTTGATTAAAAAGGAGCAAAAAAGGTGCATTAATTTAGCTAAAAAAAGGTGCAAATTTTTTTACAAATGTGTAAATTTCACATGTAATTAATAAATAATAAATGAACACCAAGAGTACCAAATCCAATTTTACATCAAATTAGTAAGGACACAAAATTCACTTGTCGTTACTGAGGTCACAAGTCCAGAAAACTTAAAACAGATAATATTCAATATTTCAATGTTTTTTTCACTGAGACTGCACCTTCGGTCACTAAGCAAATGCTTGTATGTTGAAAAAGAACGTTCAACATCAACAGACACAAGTGGTGCATATTTTGTAAGCAGTCGATAATTTAAATCCTTGTTCGTTGCAACATCCTCAACATCAGGGTTTTTGGCTAAGCTCTGTTCTAATTTTTGCTTTCCAATCCCCTCCAGTGCTTTCTTCACATCCATCAGAACAGTCCATTGTGAATCTTTCTCAAGACACTGCTCCTCCAATCGTGTAATGGCAGTAGTCAGGAAAGAGTAACCATGCACAATAAAAAGTTCATCTTGCAACTCCTGTTTACCTGCTAGTTCTCTGGCCTTTTTTACAGCCAAAGAATCATTTGGTATTTCATATAAGAAATCACACATAGCCTTAAAATTGTTACAAATAAACACTGCAGCCTTTAGCCAAGTACCCCATCTAGTGAGAATTGGAGAAATTGGAAGAGGAAGTCCTGTAACTTCTACATACTTTTGTATCCTAGCAGGAGCCTTTTTGAGCAATTTTTTAATGCAAGACAAATTCATTTGCATATGAATGTTCATCTTTTATTGCCTCACACACTCAATGCAATGCGTGTGCAATACAGGTAACATGTCTTAGATTAGAGTACATAGGCTTAAGGTTGGCGATAGCCAATAACATGTAAGATGCTTGATCTGTAAGTACCAGCCACACTCAATCATATTCTATACCATCGGGCCACAGTACAACACATGCATTGTTGAAACTTTGCATCACACTAGCATTGTTTGTTTTGTTCAAAAAGCATGTTTTCAACAACATGGGTTTCACTTGCTTTCCATTTAGGGGTGCTACTAAAATGTTTAGAACATATCTCATCTGTCTGTCAGTGGTTTCATCTAATATAAAGTATACTGGATTTTCACCTACTACTTGCCTGATCTGTTTTAATTTTTCTTCATGCAAAGGCTGAAGATATGTTTTCCGTAAGGTGCTCTCATCTGGGATAGATTTCCCAGTATATTTCTGCAAATATACTTTCATAACAGGGTTGTTAAGCTTGGAAAGAGGAATACCACATGCCACAAATGTCTTTGCTGTATCGTTAAAAAAATCATTTTTATTTTCTGAACTCGAAGAAGCAAACGCCTCGCCAATAAATTGTTGTCGCACTCCGTTTTTACTACATTGTAGTTCCTTATTCTTCACGTGTTTTGCACTACCTACATGCTGCGTAATACGATTACGTTGATGTTTTTCATCAATTGTTATTGAAACTTCACAAACATTGCACCTCAGAACAGACCCGTCACTCTGAATTCCATCTTCACTAAACTGTCTAGCAATGTCACGTAGCTTCCCGGTGTTCAGTTTTTTCGGCATACTGGTAACACAGGAAAATAACAGACCGTACTAGTCAAATATTTATTTTCAACTGAATTGGCACTGATAGCTGCGTGGTTCCCACCTCCCTTTCCCATACAATAGCGTTCGTCTAACGGGACTGCACTGAAGCAAAAGTAATCCTTGCGTTTCTTTTTAAAGCGGAGCATTTTGCTGCAGCAGCGCTTTACCCCCACTCTACCTGCCCGTGCAGCGAACTCAAATCTCGCTTTACGACTGCTGCACGAACTGTCATGGCGGACTAGGTGATCATCAAAAATTTCCTTGATGGATTTAACATCATTGTTCAAATTCTCGAGTACGAACGCCTTCTTCAGCACAGTTAGTATCATGTGATTTTACCTGTATTTCATATTGTACAATAATTATTATTCCCATTCCCGTATAATTGTTATTTTCACGTGTCTTAACAATGTTAATAGGGATGTAAACATTGCCGGTGTCATCCAGCATGCTCTCAGCTGATCGACTTTGCCGTTCTTTTTTGTCTGCAGCGGTCGTAAAGCGCTTTACAGTTTTGCTTTAAAAAGAAACACACAGGAAGTGATGCGGTGTTGTCAGTTGTCATAGATTTTCGTTGTTCCTAATTGAGGAACGATTTTTTAAAGCTAGATCTGTGCTTTTACAAGTTTTTGTATAAGCATTACAATTTATGTTATAATTGTGCATATTTTATGAAAGCATATTTGAAGAAATATAAAAAATATATTATGGCATGGGAATAAAATGCATTCATTGAGCCAAAAAAAAAGTTTTAAAAGGTGCCAAAAGGTGACAAAATTAAGAAAAGGTGCAAAAAGGTGCTTGCATCGGAAAAAAGTGCAAATAGGTGCAGTCAAAACACAGGTAGGTGTGTTTGTTTAATGTTTTATTTGCAAGACCAGTTTATTTAGACATTATAATAGGAAAAAAAAATTAAGGTGCAGCACCTAAAATTCCTAGCTCTATTGATCACATACAGGTTACCTTTTTTACTGCCTGTGAATTGTAAACTTCCTGATGCTGAAAAATCTTACCATTGTAGACGTGGCACTTTTTATTATCGAAGGTTACCACATAACTCTTTTCAGTCATTCTGCCACAGACAATATGTTTGCACTTAGCAAGGGAACATACATCACATTTGACACTGTTTTTGCAACATCTAATCCATTACTCTTTACAATAATACCAACACCTTCAGGCATTATTCGCATTATCAGCAACTTTTATTTCACTAAAGTTCTTGCTGATAAAATCACTAATTGTGTCTCTATTGTTGGTCGTGTGATCTGTCAATCTTGAGTTGATTATCCGCTCATCCTTAATGGATCCAGCAAGAAAAGTTGCTGACAGAAGAACAGCATCATCTTTCTTCTTCTCCTTCAGTTTAGTGCAATCAGACTTTTTATGCCCTAGTTCACCACAGTGAATGAATGAATGAATGAATGAGCCCATGAATTTCCCTTGTAGGGCTAGGGCCTCCTACTAGAGGGGAAGCTCGTTTAGAGAAACTCCCGTGGTGAGCTATTCCACGTGAGCTGGATAATACATCAGTTTTGAAACTATAAGATATAAACTTCTTTTATGACCACATCCCAACTCAAACCACTCGCACAGTTTCACATTCTATTTCTCCTTTGCAGTTCCAATCCTAATTTCTTCCATTCGATTCTGGTGCGGGCGATGCGGGACCATTGGGATCCTGCTTCTTGCTTCAGCGAGTCCGCCCATCGCGTCCTTGGTCTGCCTCGTGCCCTGTTTCCTACGTAGGGATCCCACATAGTAGAAACATTTAATTTTATATTTCTTGGTAAACTGCTTCTTGGAGGTCTTTGCCAGAGGAATAGTATCTTGTGCATCCGAGCTTTCTGTAATCTTTCTTCGTTCGTTCTCCTGCAGAAGGCACACTTTAACTTCATCTGAAGTTGGTCTTCTTTTTCCTGCATTTAACATGGAAATAAGTCATCTACCCCATTCATTAGAATTAAGGATATCCATTTGTCCTCCACAATTTCACCAATGTCAGCCAATTTCTGATTCGTAGATAGGACAGTGCTAATATATTATTTATTTATTTATTTATACTGGCGAAGTTAAGGCCATAAGGCTTTTCTTCCACTGCACCAGTAAAACTAATACATGTCGTAAATAATACATAATTAAAAAAATACAAGAATTGATAAATTATTAATGAAAACTAAACATGCTACAGACAATAATATAACAAGGATTTAATTACAAGTTTGATAAACTAAACTAAAATAAAATTAATGACTAATAAAATGAATATTCAATTTTTTCTAAATTGTGGTACATTTCGACAGTCTCTGATATGACAAGGCAACGAATCCCAAAAGCGAGGAATTGATACACTAAAAGATGAAGAATAGAATGATGATGTATGTCGGGGAATAAGCAGTAGATTTTGGTTGATTAGCTTCATTTTCTCCAGTGGTATAATGTATAATTAGTTAGTTTAGGTAAATTCCGCCTATATACCACTAATATTAAAAACAAAAAGCTGAAGTTTATATGAGAAAAAGAGAATAACTAAGAATATGATGCAAAATTTAGTTTTTATTGTGTATTATGAAACCACCTAATATATTAAATTAATTCATCACTTAATAAGATAAAATATTAAAACAACATTGAGCTCATTGTATTGTCAAAGTAAAATATTTACATTAATCAGTAATAAAATTATAAAATTGACCTTGTCACTTGTTATTTAAAATATAGCATAAATTAGAACATATATGAACTTGAACTGAGGCATTCACATATTGTCAATTGTTATAAATTATCGTACAGTGCTTATGTGTGTCACAAATATTGTATTCTTTAGATGAGATGCACTTAGCTCCTTCTTCTTGTATTTAGTGCGGCTGTTATTGTTATTATGAAAGTCAATTATAATATTGTCAATATTAAGAGTAATTATAATTTGTGTAGTTCCTCTTCTTGGATCGATTAGCAGATCTTGAATAGTGTGTGGTGAATTATCTCTTATACTCTTCAGCTTTCTTTGTTTTCATTAAGTAGAGATGCATTTCGACGTCATAGCGTCATCATCAGCCATGCCAATGGTCTAGCGAGATAACATTCTATGGTGAGTACTCATGCTATGACCTTTCAACAATTTTGACTTCTGAATTTTTTTGAAACATCATATACATTTTTGCCAAGTGTTGAAGAAACTTATAAAAGGTAATTTTTTACTTTTTTAATTAAGCGTGTACTGTATTGAAATGTTCCCCTCTGGGGGGGGGGGGGCACTTTTCAAAAGTTGGTGGGGTATCCTACATTTCAACAAGTGAATAAAAACGAACATGTTTACACAATAGAACCAATTAAACTTTATTTTACAGTTAAGAATGGGCAATGAACATATTTTCAATTTATTTGAAACATTTTGACTTGAAGAGTCTTTCAGAACTTAGGAAAATATTAACACTTTGTGCATACATAGATGTTCTACATTATTTTTTCTTGAACAAAAGAAAAATTGATAGAAAATGTCATGGTAGATACAGCACATGCAGTTCCTCCACTGATATTTGGCTGAAGTAGTTTCATTTTTATGTCATTCCTTTCATTCGAGCCATGTCTTCCTTTTCAGAAAAATAAAATTTCCAAGTATCTTCCTTTTCTTCGCCTGAACTCATTCCTTCTTCTTCTACTTCTACAATCTGTTCAACCTACATGACTACTTTCTTCTTTCCAGCAAACTGAACAAGAACAGAGTCATTAACTTCTAGCACCAAATCATCACTTAAGCCTCTTTCAAAATCCCTTTGCTCTTCCAGTTCTGAAGTGGTAGATGCTATTAGTTTAGCTAAATCTTTACAATCTGATTCATCATGGAGGGAAACACTGTCTTTGCTATCGCTTTTAGAAGAATCCACAAATAACATTTTTGAGATTGGTTTTGACTTTAATTTACATTACATTAGCAATTGATTTCCCTTTCTTTTCCAATCTTCTGATAGTTTCTTTTTCTGGCAAAAATTACACTGCTTTTCACTGTATCATGTTATATATATATCATATATCATTATTATATATATTATTATTATTATTATTATTATTATAAAAGAAAGTGAATCATTTAAGGTGGTGGGTTGTACCAAATCATTTGCCAAGACATCATCATCTCTCCACAGAACTATGTATAAGAAAATAGGCTATGTATGATATTAGGTGTTTTATGAAGAGAATCTCAGTTCTAAAAAATGGGTCCACTATAATGGGATTTTACCAAATTTGAAAAAAAAAACAGAATTAACAATCAATTAAATAGGCTTACATTCCAATGTACACATTCTAAAGTAGATTATTTCCTGCCTGCTATGGCAAGGGCTAATGCCAAAATGGCTTGTATTTCCCTTTCTTTCAGTTCCATCTTCTCTCGGCACTTATCTTTTTTTTTCTTCATCTTTATTCAATTTCTCCAATAAATGTAGGGTTCAGAATAGAAGTGAACCAAGTCCACTTTAGCTACTTTTGAGCTACAGAAGTTTAAAGTTAAAGCTTCATAACAAAATTACCTGTTAACATTTTTTAAAAGTATATATTCAATTTAAGAAGTTCAAGGAGTAACTTAGACATTTACATAGGTTTTATTGGCCAAATTTCACGTTATAACCCCAAAAAATCCAAAATAGTGGACTTGGTTCAAATGTATTCTGAAGAATTTTAGGAAGATAATGAACCAACTCCAAGTGTTGTTAATACGCTTTATTTTTACATCTGCGCAGAGATCAAATTAGAAATATTAAAAGAAAATATCACTTCTTAGTTGAAAGGAAAAGTTAATTGACATAAAAAAACTCATCATAGAGATCAAATTAGAAATATTAAAAAAAAATATCACTTCTTAGTTGAAAGGAAAAGTTAATTGACATAATAAAACTCATCATCGGTGTCATTTCCTTCAGTTGCTTCGTCGTCCTGGGTTTGACGAGTTGTCTGATTCCCTGGAAGGTTTCTGAAGTATTCATGATAAATAGGGGGTATGTAAGGGAGTAGGGACATCATGTCCTCCTTTTTTTTTTAAAGTCATTTGTCTTCTGGTTGGGTAAAGCTGACCCTGCTGTACAGTCAACAAGGTTTGCACTTTAGGGGTCTTCCTGGCCTACATTTACTGGTCTTTTTCGTGATGTCCAAGGTTCGGAACCCCAAAATTTCACTGAAAGATTCATTTATTTTTATTTGGAAGGGTGCTCCTTTTTCAAACCTCAACCACCGTATCTTAAGCCAATTGATTTTCCTACCTTCAGTGTCCTTTTTCCTGTTTGCGATTGAATCTTCGAGGGGTTTTGTGCTCAAAAACTCTTCTCGTATTTTTACAACTTCAAACTGAGGCTTTTTCACTTTTGCAGTTTTAATGATGTTGTGCCAGTCATCAGGCACATTGATGGTCCCATGTTTCTTGCTTGCTCTCTCTATTATACCGAAATCAGTATCGTTGGGAGGGTCTTGAACAAGTTTAAGTAGAGTAAGGCTAGTTTTTATATTCCTGTTTTGCCCAGTGCATGAGTCAGAAAACAGAACAACATGTTTGAATGTCCTGGCATGTTCATACAAATGTTTCCTAAGGCATGAACCTGGACTTGGTTCAGTAGTATTCTGAAAGAAAATAACAATCTGTCACTAAACAACAGAACTTTCTGCTGCCTAGCGGATATTATCAGAACTAGGACTTGGTTCATTATTACACTGAAATTTTACATAGCTGGTGCATGTTATAGCGTTGCTATAACAATGGAGATACAGGTCTTGGCACTGCCAGCAAAGTGCCCTGAGGTGAAATGGCCTCCAGGGGACAAAGTAGCCTGAGTCAAATTTTCCATCTCATTTATATCCTCAATAGTGTCTACAGTCCCCAAAACCTCTTCTGAGGGGGATATGGACGCCTTGGTCCCCGAGACCATATCAAACTCTTCAAAGTGTTCCCAAGTCACGGCACCTTCACCGCTCTTCTGTGCTCTTTGCTTGTTCTTCTTGTGTCTGTTGATATTGTGCATTTCAGCACACTAGATATCTCTTGCAATATTTGCCCACAACTTCCTTTTCTTACACGTTGGACGGTTGAATTCCCGTTCCCTCTCCAATCTTGCTACAATCAACATCTTTGTGCTTTTGCGAGTCCATCTGAAAGTTGAACTCACGTCAGCTTCCGCTGTAGTAACACCGGAGGTAGTCGCCGTAGTAACACCAGAGGTAGTCACCGTAGTAACTACTTCTTCCGGCCTGCTGGTACCACCGCTTGTACTACCAAACAGATGGCTGCAATATGAGTGCAGCTTAGACTGATCTGTAAAAACAACAAGATTCATTAAGACTCTTCCAGAAGGGTGCTTATTACTTGACAATAAGTTTACAAAAAGCATTAAATTATTGTGCATTCAAAGCAAATTAAATCTTTAATAACTCACACCTTATACAATATATATTAATATTTTTAGCTTGAATAACTTAAGCAATTTACAGCATAGTATATTGTCTTGTTCTAGGGGTAGAAGCTGGAGATACAGGTCTTGGCACTGCCAGCAAAGTGCCCTGAGGTGAAATGGCCTGGGACAAAGTAGCCTGAGTCAAATTTTCCATCTCATTTATATCCTCAATAGTGTCTACAGTCCCCAAAACCTCTTCTGAGGGGGATATGGACGCCTTGGTCCCCGAGACCATATCAAACTCTTCAAAGTGTTCCCAAGTCACGGCACCTTCACCGCTCTTCTGTGCTCTTTGCTTGTTCTTCTTGTGTCTGTTGATATTGTGCATTTCAGCACACTAGATATCTCTTGCAATATTTGCCCACAACTTCCTTTTCTTACACGTTGGACGGTTGAATTCCCGTTCCCTCTCCAATCTTGCTACAATCAACATCTTTGTGCTTTTGCGAGTCCATCTGAAAGTTGAACTCACGTCAGCTTCCGCTGTAGTAACACCGGAGGTAGTCGCCGTAGTAACACCAGAGGTAGTCACCGTAGTAACTACTTCTTCCGGCCTGCTGGTACCACCGCTTGTACTACCAAACAGATGGCTGCAATATGAGTGCAGCTTAGACTGATCTGTAAAAACAACAAGATTCATTAAGACTCTTCCAGAAGGGTGCTTATTACTTGACAATAAGTTTACAAAAAGCATTAAATTATTGTGCATTCAAAGCAAATTAAATCTTTAATAACTCACACCTTATACAATATATATTAATATTTTTAGCTTGAATAACTTAAGCAATTTACAGCATAGTATATTGTCTTGTTCTAGGGGTAGAAGCTGGAGATACAGGTCTTGGCACTGCCAGCAAAGTGCCCTGAGGTGAAATGGCCTGGGACAAAGTAGCCTGAGTCAAATTTTCCATCTCATTTATATCCTCAATAGTGTCTACAGTCCCCAAAACCTCTTCTGAGGGGGATATGGACGCCTTGGTCCCCGAGACCATATCAAACTCTTCAAAGTGTTCCCAAGTCACGGCACCTTCACCGCTCTTCTGTGCTCTTTGCTTGTTCTTCTTGTATGTTGCTAATAAATTTCTAAATTTCAAATCACATGTGTCTGTTGATATTGTGCATTTCAGCACACTAGATATCTCTTGCAATATTTGCCCACAACTTCCTTTTCTTACACGTTGGACGGTTGAATTCCCGTTCCCTCTCCAATCTTGCTACAATCAACATCTTTGTGCTTTTGCGAGTCCATCTGAAAGTTGAACTCACGTCAGCTTCCGCTGTAGTAACACCGGAGGTAGTCGCCGTAGTAACACCAGAGGTAGTCACCGTAGTAACTACTTCTTCCGGCCTGCTGGTACCACCGCTTGTACTACCAAACAGATGGCTGCAATATGAGTGCAGCTTAGACTGATCTGTAAAAACAACAAGATTCATTAAGACTCTTCCAGAAGGGTGCTTATTACTTGACAATAAGTTTACAAAAAGCATTAAATTATTGTGCATTCAAAGCAAATTAAATCTTTAATAACTCACACCTTATACAATATATATTAATATTTTTAGCTTGAATAACTTAAGCAATTTACAGCATAGTATATTATAACTGGATCTGACGTGATCTATATCCTTCAGAACACAGGAACCATTGAGCGAGACATCTATCTGATATTTTAGAGGTGAAGTCTATGTTCATACACTTGTGTCTACACTTTAGAGGTTATGTGTACTTTAGTATGAAAATGAGAACAAAAAAACTTTCATAATAGGAATAAAATTACGTGACGACAGCTCTTGCCACGTCTGTGTGTCAAGCACAAGCTTATATTCTTGTCCATCATAAATGACGGTCACTTCTTGTAAATCCATTTTCTCAGATGCCTTCAACTCAGTTCTTCCCGCCACAATCCACCAAAGTGTTCATAAAATCAACGGCTCATCGGGGGGGGGGGAAACATGGCGGATGGCGTTCATCGTACATTCGTCGCACTTTCCACCGGTGGTGGATTTACTGATAACTTTAAAAACGTGCTCAACACGTAAGAACTCTCCTCAGTAGCAGCAAGTCAAACACAAAGCTGAAATCTTCCATGCTCTTTAACAAAGCATTGGCTTGTCCACCACTATCAGGGTCTGTGTGTGCAATTTCTTGTCAAGTTTTCAAAGTGATTTCGAAATTGTCTAACAAAGATCACACTGCTTCAACACGGCAAGCCCATCTGGTATCACTTAAAGACTTCAATGTTACAGTTCCACCACTAAAGCTTTTAGCACTTTTTTGAATTTGTTCAAAAACAGCATGTCATTTAATTGATTTCTCAATAAAGTTGTAAAGACTTTGAAGCACAAAAAACGTGTTTCTTATTGATGCCACGCTTGTACAACTGCTTACAATGCACAATGCACAAGACATAGTGAATATACATTGCTGTTGGGGCTTCTTCCATAATTCTAGCTGCCACTCCTTTATATGGGCTCCATCGTAGCACTGAGCACGCAGATTTTTAATGTTCAAATCCAGTGAAATCAAAACGTTCTTTAGTTCATTTGCCAGAGTTTCACCATCAGCTTTTTTCGCTTGATAAAACCCTACAAATGACTCATAAACTTCTAATTTATCGTTGACATGCCTTAAGACAACAGCTACTTGCTTGTGCTTTGCTATGTCTTGAGTCCTACTTAAAAACACACACAAAACGGGAAACGGCGAAAATACTGTAGCCTAAGTGTTTTTCCAGCAAAATTTTCTTCGTTTCCTCATCAGAACGGCAAAAATAACTAGGCACAAAATATTTTTATTTCAGTAGCAATATCGTGGAAAGGATAAAATTGGTGGGATTAAAAAAAAAATCAAAATAAATCCAACAATAACAAAGTTACTTAAAAACGCAAAACAAAATAAACGGAAAATCACAACAAACGGTGGAAATGAGCGTCAAACTTTTTATTGGTTCTTTACCAAAATGAGTTCAAAAACTCATTTTTTTTTTTAAATTTTGTCACAGCCCATTGGACAAAACTAGCCTTAGCTTAAAACGTAAAACATTGGAATGACGGAAGTACATGTTTGCGACAAAAACAATAAAAATGTTTTAAGCAAAAATAAGTGAAATGTACACTTGTTACAATTAAAAATGGCTAATATTAAATTAGTATGTAGCTGTTGAAGTAGAAGTAGTACTGTAATTCTTTAGGTAGCATGTTCGCCTAAAAGGCCAAAGAAATCACTGTATACCATGGTATCTTGCTGTGCTTTTATTTGGTGTGGTGGTAGGGAGAATAATGCTGGCACTGGGAATAAGTTGAATAATTAGTTAGGTTTGAAGAACACAGCGCAGCCAAAACCCTACCAAGCCAATCCCCCTTGGGAAAATGACTATGTAAAGATAATTAAATATATATCCAAGGATAAATAGGGATGGCAGACACACAAGCTATTAGGATTAAAAGTGGAAGGTACTGGAATAGTTAACCCAAACAATTTAAATTTGCATAAGAAACGAATTAAGTTTCAATATGTATATGTTTATTACAGAATTGAGAAATGACAGAAACAATAAATAATATATTACAAAAATGTCTGTAGAAACAATAAATAATATATTACAAAAATGTCTGTAGAATGCATAGCACATCAGATTTTATACAGAGAAAAATTGAATAAACAATATTATATATTAATCCAGCATTAGATATTACGACTGATGAAAGTGATTCAATATTCAATAAGTAAGCAATTCAATATTTAAAAAAATATTAGTTTGTATAATATGGCCAGGATTAACAAATACAGTACTATAAGGAAGCAAATTTTAACATAGGCCAGAATAACGACAATTGCAGCAATAAGAAAAAGATCTTTACTAATGATTATTAATTGAATTTGGCTGAATATTTAATTTATATATATAGAGGTCATGACCCAGACAGAAAGAAGAAATAGAAAAACGAAAATATTAGAAGAAGAAAAGAGAAGAAAGAAGTCGGCGAATCATTCATTCATCGTCATACATACGTCACAGACACACCCATTGTCTTCATGATAAAAATAAATTTAGAATAGAAATGCCGAAATAGAAAATTATTTAAATGTCAGGTGAGCGAGCAAAAACATTAACTTTACAAAATAGACATTACTTTAAAACTGAATTTACTATAAATGGAAATGTACAAAAATACAAATGCTTTAAATACAGTATGAATAATGGAATAACTTTACATAATGAATCAAAAATATAATTTGCTCACCTGACAATCAAACATCATGAAGACAATGCCCGCACAAGATGATCCATTCACGCAGAAGAAACTAGATCAGTTGCCGATGAAGGACAGAAGAAGAATAAGACCCAGCCAAGAAGCGTTAAGCGCCCACGTGTACTGTAACAGCCAGGCAGAATTAATCACAATATGAGTTGACAAAGGAAAAGATGGCAACACTAGCGTAGCAAGAGTAATTATGATTTAACTAGATTAGATTTAAGATTAGATTTGCCTGGTATTTACAGAATGACAACAGTGAAACAAAAACGTGCGTGTACTCAAAACATACGATATGATTCTTAATAATGCTAATAACAGTTCCGTTCAAAAGAAAATACGTTGTAACCACAACAACCTAAGAACCTACCTTTGTAATTTTGATACAAAGTTGGCCAATCTGGGGAAACTGGCTTATAACTCTTAACCTATAAAATAGCTGGACACCTGAACTGAAATTGAAATGAACTTAACTTATCATGTCTCAGTACATGCAATCCAATCCAATGATGATTCACTAAAATCACTTCACTTTTCATCAAATGCAATTGATGACAATAAACAAACTTAGCAATTTCAAGAAAACGAATGCAACACGTCACATTTCATAGTGCAAGAATAGATCTCTTTTGAACAGGCATACAACAGACAACAGCTGATTTCAACTGTCAAATCGTCTCGTCAGTCTGCTGGCCCTGTTGCCAAATCTTGTTTTGCATTACATATTACAGGGTTGCCACTTCCTGACTTTACATTGCTTACTCACTTAGTCTCATTATTCATGCGAATAATTTTTGTTACTTTTTACACCTTCATTTTGAACATGAAAGCTATTATTATTGTGCTAATTAAAATGTTTCTGAGACAAATTTAATAAAGAATCAAGATTGTGCCACATTTATAAACTGTAATTTTTTACTTGTTTGCAAATAACTGACATTTTTACTGTCGATTTTTGGGGTGGCAAAAAGAAAGGTTTGGGAATTCTGGTGGCAACTGCCATTCCTTGCCACCCCGTAACTACACTGCTGCACACATGTAATTTTTAGGTGATTTTTCTCCAGTACACTCAGCATGGTTCCAAGCAGAAGACAGAACACATCTGTACCACAGTTCTTTATCTTTTCCTACTTCTCCACAAATAGGTACAGCACAATACATTTGGTTCTTTAGAAGTTGTAGGAATCAGTGCTTTCAATACCACATTGTCAAATTCATCAAAATCACTGTCACTGTTATCATAAAAAATACTGGACACATCTGATACTTCTGATGACTCGGGTGTTACATGCGATTTCTTCTTCTTATTGGTTGACAATTCAGCTAGGCACCTACTAACGACTTTTCCAGTTGTGGTTTTAGATTCAGATAGTAGTTTCTTTTCAATTTTGATTTTCTTCTTTCTTTCAGCTTCTTCTAACTTCCGTTTCACTGGGGTGCTTGTTAATAATTCTGAGTGTTGTTTCTCATGTGATACTCTTTTAGTATTGGGATTAATTTTTGGTTTAGGAATTGGGGAAATTTGAAAAAAAAAGTCTTTGTTTTGGATGTCGATTGGTCAGAAGTTGGTGGTTCAATTTGAATGCCTGGAGAATGAGGTGGGGTAGAATTTGGAATCTCGGCTGCTAGTCTGATCTCGTTGGCTGGAGCAAAATCGTTTTCTGTGAATTTTTAAGGATATATTGGGAATATTCCAGCAGAGCGAAAACCTGAAACTGCTTTCTCCATCGTGGCTACTTTCATAAATGCTTTGTTCAAGAGTTCTGCTAGGTCATATTCAGTTATTCTTTGGCGCCCTGTAGTTGTTAGATATAGGTCACATTCCCTGTACAGAGCACATTTTAGTGGACTGAAGAAGGTCAAGTCAAGAGGCTGAAGGTGATCTGAGGTGTGAGGAGGAAGAGAAAGCATATGGATAAAATTATCCTTACAGAAGTTGTATCCATCTATTGAGATGTGGCTGAAGTGTTCTGAGTTGATCCACCCGTTCTTGGAACACTTGTAGGTGACACCAATAGGACCATTTTCTTTAAGAGTAGGGGTCATTCTTTTCCTAGGATAAATCAGCATAGGTGGGATGTAGTTGCCAGCAGCACTCATGCAGAAAACACCTGTTATGGTTCGTCCTCTCTCCGCAGAAATAGCAGACCCCACCTTTTTTGTCCCATTAGGACCTTAAATCTTTGGACATTTATTTTGCACTACTGTAATGTCCATTTTGTCGACAATAAATGCCCTATTTCCTTCAAAATTATGTTTTTGCATTACATTCTCCAGATTCAGGTAGAAGCATTTTGTCTCTTCTGCATTAAAGGAGGCAATCCTATTTAGACTTGTTCCTTCAGGTTGCCTCAATGTTAATTCCGGATTCCTTTTCAGGAATCCATAAACCAGTCTTTGCCTGTCAGACCTTTGTGTTTGTTAAAATTGTGGGGAATGTTATTTTCTTCGGCAAACTGAAATGCCAAACGTCTCTGGTCATTGGGAGTTAGGCCATAGAACAATTTCCCCAATGTCAAAAGATACTCGGTCAACACTGCCTTCACTTCATTAGTAAATACTCTTTCAGCCTTTCCAAAACTGTTACAATTGTCTTCATAGATACTTTTTCATCAAATGTACACGTTCTCCAAAGAGAATCATCCCGAGTAACTCGATTCCATTTTCTGCTAACAGCTGCACAAGCAAATAAATCTCTTTTCTCTAAGTAGGTAAAAACTTTTATTAGCATCTCATCAGGTAAGTTTTCGATATTTTTCAGCGGAGCTACCTCTGCAGGAGGCTTGGGTGGACATGGGTTTGTTGCTTGATTTTTTTCAATTTCTGCTTCATTCATTTGTGTATTTTCCATAATGTACTTTGAGAATCCAATCTATTTATGGAGACGTCACCAATTGTTGTTGCGGATACTGTGGTAGTAGTAATGCTGTCACTCCGTATCCTGGACACACACTAAGAATTTCTCCTAAGAAATGGAAGAAAAACGTCTTTCGGCGTACAGTATTTTCTTAGAATCATCAGTGTATAATTTAGTTCCTGATAAAATCCATGTTCTGATCAGTGGAATTAATGTCGGCATCTCTTTTCTTCACTAGTAACGTACTTCCGTTTTTTCGCTCGGTACCTACGAATACCTTTTTTTTGTAGGTTAATGGCAGCATTACAGTATCCGTATGTCCTCGTCTGCGTATATGACGATAGCTCAACTATTATGATCGGGCTCGCGGATAGACAGACAATTGAAACAATTGTCATGAAAAAAATCTCTATTATTCGTTTGTCCTTCTAGGCAGTACTGGTTCTTAAAATCTACCATTATTTTAAAAATAGTGATTGTAAAAAAATTGTCAGACAAGATGAGAATATTTTTAATTTTTGCAGTGGAAAATGTTGCCTCTGGCTAAATTTTGTTCTGTAAGTCCACACAAAAGCTTCCAGCAACAAAGTTCTAAAGAGAAGTGAAGTTATTTTTCATCATCATTCAAAAGTCCCCCGAACAATATAATCCTTAGTTTCTTTTTTAAGTGAACAATGTGCACCATAGTAAGACGTAAGCTCAGTGTTAGATCTGGTCGGTTATAACTGATATTTATTTATTTTATCATATACTGTGTATATCTCTGTCATTATATGATAAATGGTGAAAAGACACAGCATGTGGTTTGTACCTTATAAAATAATGACTCTAATGCAGTAAAAAATATAAAAATTGTTGGTATAACAATAGATAAATTGATCAACTAACAGATGGAGTCTAGCTGAAGATGAATAAGGATACCCTTTGAAACTATAGTCCATGTTAGTGTCAATTTTAGTGAAGTCAGTGTGTCACATTCTATCTCATTATTTTTATATAATAATTACTTCACTGTATAAAACTTCCATTTAGTATGATAGATAAAAAGGTAAAGGTAAAGGTAAAGTAATCCCTATACAGGCCATCGAGGCCCAGAGGGTTCCATGAGGTTGAGGCTCCCAGATTTTGGACATTCGGCACATGAAGGTGGTAAGGTTGTCAGCCTTACGCACCGGCCGCCTTTACCCCCAGGATTGCTCCTGGTACTCATTTCTGTTAGAGGCTGAGTCGACCCCAGGGCCATAGTGCCACCAGAAGGATTAGGCCAATTGAAAAATCTCATCGGGAATCGAACCCGCGACCTTCCGGTTTGTAGCGAAGCGCCTCAACCATTACGCTACGGCGTACCCCCAGTATGATAGATACTTTTGGGAAATAGTAGTAAGATAAAAGAGGTACTTTTACTTTAAAAAAAAGACTGAATTATATCAAAGTCTTCTGTAAGCGCACCTTGCAAACCACTTTTTATACAGGTAAACATAATTACAGTCATAAACTTGTATGTATGTATATATGTTTTAATAATCCACATTATGAATCATGTTAGTGATTTACAATCTAGAAGTGAAATACATTACAACAGCACTCGAAACCAAACTCAAATTGACATTCCTTTCCATGTAGATTAAATAAATCTTTAAATAGCCATCACATAGGCACAATCAAGGTAATTTTGTTTTTCATGAGGTATCACCTGAGCATGTCCTAAGTACTATAAGTGGAATTAAGTCTTCCGATAGTGTCGATGCATATGATTTATCTATCAATCTTCTTAAAAAAGTAGTGAACTGTATAGTAAACCCACTCACGTTTTGTATAAACAAATGCATCTCAGATGGTACCTTCCCTAACATGTTAAAGTTATCGAGGATCACTCCTGTATATAAAAAAGGGGAACACAACAGTCCAGCTAGTTACAGACCAATATCTTTAGTTCCAGTGTTTGCAAAAGTATTTGAAAAGATTATGTATAGACAGTTAAGCGCTTACATATATGAAGCAAACATACTCAGTGAATCCCAGTTTGGATTCAGGAAAGGCAGGTCAACCATAGATGCTATAGTCTCCCTTGTAAAAATGATACATCATACATTTGAAATTAAGAACCTAGCACGGGCCTCCTTCTGTGACCTGAGTAAGGCATTCGACACTATCGACCACAGTCATCTCCTAAGGAAATTAAATCATTACGGTATTAAAAACACAGCACTTAAGCTTATTAGATCATATCTTACAAATAGAAGGCAAGTCGTATGTATGGGAAAGGAACACTCCAAAATTTTACAAGTAAAACATGGGGTCCCTCAGGGGTCAGTGCTTGGCCCCTTATTATTTGTTATAATGATTAATGATCTGGCATCTTTTGTAACTACACACGTTACTTTATACGCAGATGATACAACTTTCCTGGAAACTAGTGCCAACTACCAGACCCTTCAAATATTAACTGATGAAACGTTATCCATGGCTGATACATGGTTCAGAGCCAAAATGGGTTTTTGCTTAATAAAGATAAAACCCAATACCTAACATTTAGTTTAAAAGATATCCCCTTTGAAAGGAATTTAGATATTGATAATGTAAAATTTCTGGGCTTATGGATTGACAATAAACTATCCTGGACACCACATATCAACTATATCACGACTAGGCTGTCCAGAGTCATATATTTAATAAGAAATCTAAAAAATCACATCCCTGACACATGTGTAAGAACAGCTTACTTTGCCTTCTTTCACAGCATAATCTCGTACGGTATCTTGCTCTGGGGTAGTAACAGTCATGTGAATGATATTCTCCTACTGCAGAAAAAGATTGTCAGAATAATAACAAATTCTCATAAGTTAGCACATTGTAAGCCATTATTTATTAAAACGAAAATCATGACTGTAATAAACTTATACATATTCACACTGCTTATCTACGTAAAAAATAAAAACTTAACAGAAACAGAACGAAGACAAGACATTCACTCTCATAATACAAGGAATAAGCAAAGTATCTACTTACCTTATCATAGACTCTCCAAGTCTTGAATCAGTTTCGATGTGCTTGGCACAAGAATATATAATAGTTTGCCTTTGGAATTTTTACAGCTATCTATTACAAGATTTAAAAAGACTCTATATGACTGGTTAATTACCACACCATATTATGATGTACAGGAATTCTTAAATGACAAGGACAAACTAAAAACAATGTAAATTACAAAGAGCAGATTGCATTTGGTCCCAATGTACAATCCTAAAATAAATTTTGTCTTACCCATTGGTCTCTGATTCTATTTGGCCTCAGATTCGATTTTGTATTTGTTTTTATAGTAATTTAATTAGCCATGATAGTGTAACCTATGTTTTATCAATTTGTGTATTAAGTTATGTGTATGTGTATCTACATGTCTATATTAATTCTATTGTACCGTATATTGTATTTTGTTACATGTATGTATAACCCATTGACATTGTCTATAGCTGATAAGCTCCATGGCAATAAAATATTATTATTATTATTATTATTACGAAACTGTACAACAAACTGCCAAATACAGTCAAAACTGAATTGCGACGACCAACGCACATTTACATGTTTAAATGATTTAAAATTGTTAAATATCTTGTGAGGCATGTTTTCAGCCAATAAAAACCTATCACAAAGACAATTTGCAAGTAGTTTAATAGTATAAAGTAAGAAAAAATCTAAATATTCCTTATAAAAAAACTGGTCTTTGTGCAACACTACAACATGATCAGAGTGCCTGCAGGCATTTTTAAGAGAAAATTGTATAGTTTGTTGGTTGCCCACCCATTTTATTTTATAGATGAATATTTTGAATTTGATAATATTATCTATAACAAGCAGGCTATGACAGGTGCTAATATTTCTCAATGCAATATTGTGTCATAATTGTTAATATTTATATCTCATTGTTAACATTGTTAACATTTATCATAATTGTTAACACTTATCTCATTATTTGATAGTTAAGGAATATATTGGACTTGTACCATAGGCCTGATTTAGGTATACCAGTAATTAAAAATCCATATTATAGTAACTTATGAACAGGGCCCGGATTCTGATGATAAGTCATCTTTTTATTGATGCTTCATAGACATTGTCAACTTGTAGATAAATCCTTATCACGGCCTCTGGATTATAGAAATGCATTTTTATTGGGTAATTTTTTGTCACTTTATGCTATTTTATATTTTTAGGACATTTATTTCAATTTTGCAACATTATTTTGTCATTTTCGTGTAATTTACTTCCACATTCAGTCATTTTTATGCATTAACATTGAGTATATTAACTTTTTTAAATAAATAAATTAATAGGTTACTATAATGCAACATTTTGTAGGATCTACTTTAAAATAAATTTTCTTACTTTTCTTCTCAGATGCTCCACAATTTTTAGACCTATATAAATCAGTACAATAATAACTTTTGGAAGTAAAATATCAGTTTTTAGGTCATTCTTTATAATTATTAAGTCATTTTCTTTAAAATATAGGGTCATTTTATAGGTCATTTTTCAAACAATTTTAGGCTATCAGAATCCGGGCCTTGCTTATGACATTTCACTCAATGACTGTGTAGCCAACATTGTAATAATAAGTTTATGTAGAAATATTTATGACTATACCATAGTCTGTGTGCCTAAGAGAAATACTTATACTGTAATAATTATTGTATTTGAAATCTTTACAAATATTGTAATACAGTCTAATGCCTATGTATGTTTTCTCTTTCATATTTTCTCTCTAAGATAATAACCTAAATCTTTAGCAACAATAATTCCGGGGTGCGTGGGCAAAGAGAGTTAAGTCCACCATCCTAAAAAATTGAGATGTTTCCATAGTAAGTCATATTCAAAATTGTACGGTAGTTATGGATGTGTGCCTCATGGGTTTATCCATCTCTAAAGCTATGTTAGGCTGGTATAGTGTGTTAAGTCACTCTAATTCTCAGTAACAAGAAAGTGGACTTAGCTCTCTTTGCCCTCGCACCCCGGAATTATAAGATTAGTAGTAGTAACTTGTATCAGATAGAATTTCTGTGATTTGCTAATTTTGTGGTATAGGGTGGACATTATTTACTACATTGTAATATTTTGTGTTATTGTAAATATTGTTATTTGTATCTGAAAGAAGTTCAGTGCATTTTTTTGTAATGCCTAGGGGCCAATAAAGAAACCACTATTTTTCTATCTATCTGGGAAATCCATGCTTCTCCATTATCACCCACAGTTTCCAACTATCAACTTTGTCAAACGCTTTTTCCAGGTCTATGAAAGTTAAAAATGTAGGTAAGCTGTACTCTCTCCTTTTCTCTACCAACTGCCTCATTGCAAATATATTATCGAAGCAAGACCTCCCTTCTCTAAATCCATTTTGTTTTTCTAGTAAAAGTGTCTCATTAATTGACTTTAGTCTTTTGTTCAAAATTCCTGCATAAATTTTATAGGCTACATTGGATTTAATTTGCTAATACCCCTACAATTTGAGGGTTTATTTATATCTTCTTTTTTAAAAATAATCAGAATCTTTATTGCCGTTAAACATATAAACGCATGGACAATTGCAATTGTTATACTTAATACATTACATAATAAAATTTCACAAATCTCCATGTAAAACAGATGATTTTCACAAAACAATACTTTAAGGGCTGATTGTATAAACAGTTTGATCTTGGATCAGAGACTAAATTGATCTCAGTTCACGCTGAACTTGGAAATTTTTGTTGTATAAACGCTAATCTGAGATCAATTCGCACTGAACTAGGATCAATTTTGACCTCAACGTTCACTTGATGGCGTAGTGATAAAACGAGTGGCTGTCATGCTAGCGGTCCCGTGTTCACATCTCCTTGGGTTCAAATTTTTTTATTGTAGGAATAGGTAGGTGAAAAGAGATTGAATAGTAGAAAGGGGAAAAATAAAAAAATTTCCAAATTTTCAACGCTGCTAAACGAGAGACAGTTAGGAGACTATGGTGGAACTACTAGGAAGTCTCGAGTAGGAGGATCTTAAGGGGCGACCTGTTTTTGGATTTTCCCCAAATGCTTTCTTCGTTATCTTTCTTTATGTGACCTTTTAACTCTTTCAGAACTGATATTTTACATTGTAATAAGGCAGTCATGAGGTAAAAACTTCAGTGGGCTATTAAGTTTAAAATCGATAGAGAAAAGTTCAGTGGAATAGGCTACCTGGTTTCCATGAATGACAAACATAACAGATGAACAAAAATTCCTTAAGTTTTACGACTCCGCTCTTATACAATTCATGAGACGAAGCATTTATACGTCCTTAGCCGTGAAAATGTTAAGCCGATTTATAACGCCAGGAATGAAATTACCAGAACATTTTTCATCGCATCTTGCTCTTGCACGGATATTATGGCATCCGTCTTTTTGGATTCTACAATATCTTTATATTTTCCCATGACAATTTCAATTAGGAACGATCCTTTTTCTGCTTAATTTTGATAACACATTTCGCATAACACAGTCTAAATACGGAGGAAAACAGAATAACAATGCTCTCGTCTCGCGATACTCATCTGTTTCTGCGATGTTGCCAAGCGCTCATGTATGAACTTCGATTAGTTGATCTTAGATCAGTGTTATACAATACGACTCGAGCCTGAACTCAGATCATTTTCTGAACTTAGATCATAATTGATCTCCAGTCAGTGATGTTTATACAATCGGCCCCTTAAACACTCTCATACAGTTTAATTATTCATCTAGAGGCCATAAAAATTTTGGTAGATGTAGATGAAATTATGTCAAAAATATCCCAATTAATGTTAAAGTTTAGTGAAATAAATAACCAGTAGATTTTTTTACTACTGTATTGATATTATTGTATTCTTAAACAGTTTTTATTTCTAGTATCGTATGAGTGAAAGTCTGCATTAATATGAAAATGTTCAATATGACCATGGGCATAAGGAAGTTAATTTAATACATAAAGAGGATATAAAGTTGATACACCTAATTTTACAAACAACTGTTTACAGGCGAATAAATGTGGTGCATTACAAAGTATCCGAATTGCCCATTTCTGTAAAATAAATACAGTAGGGTCCCGCTATTCCAAACTAATTGGGACCGAACACCATTCGGTTTAGCAGGAATTCGGAATAGGCAGATTTCATGAATAATATCAATGTATTGACTTGTTAAGGCGTAAATTAAGTGCCAGCTTTCATCCCAATTTGGTTTCAGGTGTTTTCATCAAGCTTAGGCACTATGTATGTCTCTATTTAACTTCTTTGTATAACAACAAATGTACGTTTTTCACAAACGTTTTTTTAATTTCTTCTGTTTTTAAGTTTAAAAAATCGGTATTTTTTCTGAACTCTGTCCGGAATAGGTGGATTTTCGGAACAGTGGGGTTCGGAATAGCGGGACTGTACTGTATTCTTTTACAGTAACAACTTGACCCACAGAGGATGGTACTGTGAGATAATATACTTTGAATTTGAGAAAAAAAAATAGTAAGGAAAATATTTTTGTTGACTGTGACACTAAGTCTTCTTAAAATGTATAGTCCCTTTGCCATTTTTTGAAATAATAATAATATCAACATGGGAATGCCACAAGTTAGAATCTAACCAAATTCCTAGAAATTTTAATGTATGGTCATTCGTAAGATTTAAATTACTTCTATTATAACTAAAGATATATCAACAATTTTATCACTATTAAGTGACAAATTATTGGAAGCACACCAGTCTTAAAATAAAATTAAACCACATTCCAATTTGTCCAGTATTACTTTTTTACTTTTACAGCTCACTTCAAGCCCTAAATCATCTGCAAACAGAAATCCATTAGTTCCTGCACTCTCAGTATTCATAGGTAAGTCATTAGTATAAATGTTACAGAGTATGGGTCCAAGAATTGAGCCTTGAGGCACCCCATACTCAACTAGTAGCCTACCTTTAGAATAAGTTCCATTCTTGAATACAAATTGCGTTCTTTCAAACAAATAAGAAATTAAAAGCTTCACTGAATTTCCATCAAAACTATAATGAAGAAGTATTTTTACTTAATGTTCTATGTTTGACTGTCAAAAGCTTTAGAAGTATCAAAAGAACTAAAACTAACAAATGAACCTTTTTTCTAAATCATTAACTACATTATGAACAAGCTTAACAACAGCATTGCATGTACTCCTATTAGGTCTGTATAGCCAAACTGTTTATCTGTAAATATGCTGAGTTTCTCAAAATGGTTTGATACTTGTCCATGGAGCAACAATTCAGAGAATTGAGAGATAACAGGCACTATAGATATAGACTTACAGTTATTTCCTAGCTTTCTATCACCTTATTAGAAAAAATGCGTCCATTTATTAAACATTATTAAAAATATAAGTTAACACTAAGCAGAAATCTTCATAATAAAGGAGCTGACACCATATATGCCTAAACATTTACTAGCCTATTATTTAACTTAATTAGTTATTTTTTTAAAACATATTTTCTACACTAACTTTCTGAAATACAAAACTTGTTTATCAACATAAGAATTACAATCATGAATACTGACAGGAATGCTATTACTGACTTTATCTACATGGTCAATGAAAAAATCGACCTTATCAGGTGTTATCAGTCATTATTTGTGAGATTATTGGTGATCTGCCATATCTTTTATTTCTTTAGTTTACAACTAACACATTAAACTGTATTTTTGTATTTTTAACAAATAACTTGTACTTTTTATAAAAATTCGTACCTATCCATACAGATTACTATAAAAAATCTTACCTTAGCTATATAGTTGGTCTCATTGTTCTTTAAGTTGATGCAATTCATTATTATACCATTTATTATCAGGTTAACTTTTTTGTTTATTGAAGTAATGAGTGGAAAAGCACCATTAACCACCCACATAAATAAATCATGAAAGATCCTAACTTTATCGTGTACTATAACCAATTCATATTAATAAATATTTTTACATTATAATCATTGACTAATCTTACTAAGTGCTTTGGTCTACTGACATTATGACCATGATTTACTCGTACATTCAGATTAATGCTTAAAAGAATACCATTATGATCAGATAATAAAGTGTGAATCACTTTTGAAGACCACTTGGTTTAATTTATGTCAATGACAACATTATCAATACATATACCATTTGTCAAACCTGGCCTAAGTAATTTATTAAGTTCAAGGCAATCAAACAAGTTGATTAGACCTCTTTCAAAACTATTGGCATAATTAAGTAAAACATTAAAATCAGCAGATATAACTATATTAAAATTGGGTTTAAATAACAGACATAATTAAAAAAATCATTAAAGAAAACAAGATCATCATTATATGGTCTATAGGTGGAGAGCACAATTATTTTTTCCTTGATTATCTCTACTACAGTTACCTCACAGACCATTTTAGTAGAAAGTTTCCTAACATATGCTATTTCTTTATAGTCAATTTCATTTTTTACAAATGTAATTTATTAGGTCTGCCATAAAATGAAGCAATTGTGTACTCTGGTACAGATAGAAAAGGGGCATCAGTGTCTTTAACCCTTAGATAGGAACATCACCTAATACCTCTTTATGAGGAATATCCGTCTATGAGACGTATATACAATTTTTTGCTATAATTCACTTAATATTCTTGCTAAAATGAATCAATACTGTATCATACATTTATTTCTAGAATTAGAAACAGTTGAGAGTTAAAAAGTATTTATAGAAAATGTCGCCATGGCTATAATTTCTAGTTAAAGCTAATTTGTTTCATGTCTATGTTTCCTGGGTTTATAGCTTACCGAAATACACCATGATGATGAGCAAAAATTACTAATAACTTTTATTTTTCATCATCAATAATTAACAAATTGGGTAGGCATGTCATACTTTAAAAGGATGTTAATTACTTTTAAGAAATATCTCAATGGAAATAAATTTTAGAAGCACAAAACATTTGAACACAAAGTGAAACAACAAAAGAATATAATTATAATTCACGTACAAAATGATTTGAAAGATTCCCTTGAAGACTTCAAAGAGCACAGATCTCATCCTTGCTGGTTTTCTTGTATGAAAGTTCATCTTTATTTTCTATGTTCTCATGAAAATATCTAGTTTACAGTTAGTTCTCTTGACAGTTTCATCTATAATGTCTTCTGTGAAGAAAAGCTGCCATATTTGTTCCGTGTGAGAAACAGTTTCACAGGTAGATATACAGAAACCGTGCGTTAGAAGGAATATCCGTCTATAGAGGATGGGTGATTTTTACTTACCCTATGAGGAATATCCATCTGTCAGGCGGAGTAGCTCCTACCAAATCATTTGGTGTTACAGTGATAATCACATGAGCAAACAGGCGATGTAATCACATAGAAGACTAATACTTAAATGAGACTCTTTGAGTAGATGAGCGCGATAGAAGCATAACCTTGTGCTCTGGTAGCAAAAGACAATACCACGTTAGTCTGTGAGACGGATGTTCTGCTCTAAGGGTTAAGCCACAACGTCAATATTATAGTTTGAGCATAACAAGTTTAAATAATCTATCTTATAAAGACACTCCAAAAAATTAAAATTTAAAACATCCTTTACATAATTTTATAATATTGAGTTGGGTTTAGCTTCTATCTATAGTGCTAAACCCAACTCAATATTACAAAATTATAATATAGCTTCACTGTGTAAACTTCCATACAATGGTTAATCCTTTACATACTTTATTACAGATTGCTCTCATGATCCTTCTTGGTTATAGCCTACCTTCTGACTAGCACATGAATAGGCCTGTCCATAACTATTTAAATTGAGAAAGTTAGGTCTACAGGTCTCAGGACTACTTTGTATTCTAAAAAAATATTTCCACTATCCTCTAGAGCAGTGGTTACCAAATGGCAAACCGTGGTCTATATCCGGATCACAGGCAAGTTTTGTATGGACCATTATAAAATTGTGTATTTTCAGAAAATAATAATGATTCACTCTCAGGAAATGTTTCATTCTTCAACCCATTTTCCCTGTGACATCCGAAAGTACTGAAAAAACTTAGAACAGTCTCTTAATAAATAAAGTCTAATGTATTTCAAGCAGGTTGTTCAAAATAATACGTGCCATTTTTCCCATTGAACATTAACCACGACGAACTTTGTGAGAAGTCTTTTTGAATTCATATGTACTTTAAATTGATTTTCTTGTATTCTAAATATCATCATAAAAAACTTGATTTCAATTCTGTTCAATTTATTTATTTTACCTGGTGTAGTTAGAGCTATACCGCTCTTTCTTCCACAACACCAGGGATAGTATGATTACATAACAATACACTTACAATAGAAATTATATTAAGACTATAATACATTAATTTACATATATATATATATATTACAGATGAGAGAGAATAGGAAGAGATAATTCAGTAACAAGATGTAAGTATTGAAGTGATAAATGAGATCATTCATGTTAGGTTGAAATATTCATCAAGGTGGCATAGTGGTCTATCCAAAAGATATTTTTTAAATTCTTTTTTGAAAATGTTCCCTTGAGCCTCTTTTAGTACTGTAGGCAGTGCATTAAACAACTTTGTTCCTATTACTCTAGGATTTTTTTCCATAAATTTCTTAGTATATCAGAGTTGAAAGATGTCATTTTTATTTCTTGTGTTGTTTAGATGGATATTATTTGTCTTTCTGACTAGATCTTGTTTGTTTAATAGTAACAGAACTCTGTAAACATACAGTGATATTACAGTGAATTTTCTGCTAGATTTGAAGAGTTCTCTGCAATGGTGTACATGATATGATATTTATGCACTTCATTTCACTGTTACCAATTGTGTTTTGCATGTAAGGTAACAACTGATTCCAAAGAAAAGTTTTACTAAGCAAAGCAAGTAGCCTAGGTTAGTAGAGTAGTTGGTAACATGGTGGAAGGGGGAAGTAGAAGGAGTTGCGGGAGAGGAAATGGCTTCAGTTTTCTTCACTGTGAAAGTTTGACAATGTTTTGAAACGGACCTACAGGAAAAATAATTGGTGACCACTGATCTAGAACAATTGGAGGTCCTTTCAACTTTGTTTTAATTGCTTTATCCTTAACTATTCTACTTACTACATGGGCCAATTGAGGACCGTTTTGACAAAACTCGACATGTGCCAAAACATAAATTGTTCAGGAGAAGGTTTCTTTAGTTTTTTTTAACATATAGAAGATAAGGCTAGTTTACACGACAAAATTAGGTTTCATAACTAAGTTTTGGAACTTTTTTTTTTTTACTTGATGGCGCAAGCGCGAGATGTACTGGCGACAGTGAGTTACGCAGTTTGGCAGATTCCAACTTTTCACAAAACTATAATAGTCATTTTGTGATTATATGCTTATTTAGCTTGTTTGCGTTTTGTAAAATGAAGTGGGAAGTGAGGAAACTGTGAAATGCCTGGATTCATACGTGTTTCAAACGTGCTTATGGGATTTCAGCAACTTAAACTTCAGAAATAAGATGAAACGTGCGGTTGCCCTGGAATTAGTTTTGAAGAAAATAAAAGTAATTAGTTCCACAAAATCACTTTCATGAAAGTAGTTATGAAACCTAGTGTCATGTAAAGTAGCCTATAGAAACTTTGCATACTGAGGCTTCAAAATGAATTATGTTCTTTTTTCACCATCTTAAAGATCTCATTTCAACGCACCTTAATACCATTAAAAAACGAATTTGGCATTAATGGAGATGCTGAGTTTTGTCAAAACGGTCCTCAATTGTTTCTTACCTTCTAGATTAAAATGTAATCCATGGTTGGTAAATAGATTTCTACTACATTGACATACATTTAAGAAGGTAACATTTTTGAAGTGTTTACAAATACTATGATACCTATCATTAGCTATATCTATTTCTTTGTTTACTATTGACCACCCCAGTCATTTAAATCATACGCTAGCGAACTACCCATATATCGGGAATTCTCATTCTGATGTAGATGTAGATATCTCGACCTGTAGATCCTGTGTTGAGCGAGGCTCAAGGATATAGGACACATCAGGCGTGGCTCCTGGCTGGGAAGTTAGGTGAAGAGCTAGAGAGCGGTCTAACTAAGAAGATGCCTGACACCGGTAAGGGTAGATTGCATGGAATGGAAGTCTACCATTGCATTGCATTGCACTGTATGAAGAGCGCATGCGTAGGTGAAGTAGCACTTCACCTACTTCCCCTGAATAACCGTCTCTGGGACACATCAGATCAAAATATACAGGCATGTTATATACAGAACTGTAAGCTGCCAAACTTATTCATGCTGGCATGAGTTATTAAAAATTCCTTGAGAGATCTTTTGAAAGATTTGCATTTGCTTTTAATACACAATGATTTATGTTTCTTGGAAGCTTATTGTAAATCTGTATCGCTGAATAATAAGAACTCTTCTGAAAGAGTTTTAATGAATTAGCTGTAAAACATTCATGTTTCTAGTAGTATGTCCATGTACACTGTACTTAGTTTGAAATTTATCAGTATTATATATCATATAACACATTACAGGTAATATAAACTCCCCTGTGAGAGAGAGAACTTTTAATTTTTCAAATAATGGTTTACAAGATTCTCTTTTTTCTTTCCACATATTCTTATTGCACGTTTTTGTAATCTAAATATTTTCCCCAGAATATAATCTCATTATAGAGTGAAATATGCAAAATATTTATGTTGCTGTTTTCTATTTGTGTTTGGTAATTAATCATAAGGTTTGAGATACATCTATGTTTTGTTCTAAATTGAATAAAATGGGTCTTTTCAATATTAAGTGTCATTTTATTAGCTAGAAACCAAGTAATTAATTCATGAAAAGCCTTTGTGGCTATTCAAAAGCCTTTGTGATCCAATAGGCCGAAGGCATAATTTAAGTAGTAGTCCCTCATTCTTTATCAATTCTACATTTATTTCTTCTGGTCCTGGCAATTTATATCTTGTTTTTTGGTTTCTTAAGAACTGCAGGCATGGTTTGTGGCGGGAATGTTAGGCGAAGAGCTTGAGAGGGGCCTAACTAGGAATACACCTAACACTGGTAAGGGTAGATTGAATGGAATGGAAGGTCTACCATTGCATTGCATTGCATCATGCCAAGAGCGCATGCATAGCACTTCACCTACTTCCCCAGAATAACCACCACTGCATAACTGTCTTTAGTTCCTCTGGAGTTAGTGAGACAGTTTTTTCATTAGGTTCTTCCTGCCTGTAAGATATTTCAGCATCCGGATTAAACCAAAGATTTTTATAATACTCAATGCATTCCTCTTTGGTTGCAACCTCTATTTGTGCATTATCACTTCGTCTTGTTTAAATTTCTTGATAATTTGTAAGCAAAGTCTTGTCTACCCTAAGCATCACGTTCTATTTTACTTACAAATAAATCCCAGCTATATCTGAGTGCCCTTCTTGTTATGTCTTTAGCAGCATACCTTGTGGTTATGTAATTTTGTCTAGCATTTCTGATATAGTCATTCTCTTCATCTATGCTCTCTCCTCCTTTCCATTCAGATGAAAACTGAAACCACGGGTGACTTGAAGCATACTGGCCTTGACAATGCTGTTCCAAAGCTGTAATTAGAAATTTTCTTAAAACCTAGGGTTGTTCATTGAGCTCTGTTACATACTGGGGCATGGGGATGCCAATTGGCCATGTTTTCAAACTTATTCCAACCGCGCGGTGTTGTCTTGTGACGTCTCCTGGTTGACAGAGTCAGAGGGAGAGCCAAGGAGTTGCAAAGTAATTAGGGTTAAGGGCCTAGAAATATAAAGTTAGTAGACTGACGGATTCTTTTTCTGGTAACAAGTGTGAAAGAAAATATTAAAATAGATTCTGTCTTAAAATAAATACATTTTAGTTATATTAAGTTTACAATAAACACTACTCTTAACCATTGAAATGGATTATGCTGTTGCTACATGCAAAAATTATTGGAGAAAAACTTAAAGACGCTGGACATGTAATTTATCACTATTTCCCTCAGAATAAAGAAATTGCCGAAGTCTGGCTGTTTAAGTATAAACGTGCAGACACTGACAACATTGTTCTTGCTAGAGTCTGTTCTGTCCACTTCGACAATGAAAATTATCTGCGGTATTTACAACATGAATGATTAGGATTGCCACCAAGAAGGCAACGATGCCTAAAACCAGATGCTGTGCCACATTTGTTTCTACCTGGTGAACAGCTTGTGAATCACCAAGAGGAAAAGAAAAAATTCCCACAGGTGAGAATAAATACATTTTAATATTATTTAAATTCTGTTTCTAAATAATTTTAAAGAAATGAATTTCCACAGATTTTTTTAAAAACGTGAAAGTCTTTGGTGGCACAATACAAGTTTTAATGATTATGCGACCTCAGTTTGATCTCAACATAAAATATTCTAAAACACAAATAAAAGTTTAGACACACTTTAGACAGAAAGGGAAAAGCATTTGAAAAATCAAAAATTCATTTAGTCCTTTGTTTGTTAATGCGATTTCCATTTTGTTTAGTTCATTATTATTTTACTCGATTAAAATATTTACATTATAGTTTGCGTTTTGTACCATCATTTTGTGAAAAATGTATCGTGCAAAACTTTGCCCAACTTCTTGAAATATAATTTACATAAAGATTTATTATTTATAGTTGTGAAGATATATTTTTTGCGAGAGACAATTTTATTATTATGATTATTTAATAAAGAATAGAATTGCCTTAGTCGTCTACATGGTCTATTGGTTGGTAGTGCTTACTATGGATCCACAGGTCCAGGTCTGGGTTCGATCCTTGGTACCTCGGATTTTTCTTCCTGAAAAAGTAGCGCACAGGTCCCCAGAGGGATGTAGTACCTCAGTGTTTGCTTAATTGAATTATTGCAGTGCGTCTTAAACATTTTAAACAATTTACAATCTGATTCTTGCGAATTGCAGTGGGATTAGGCATACAACATAAGCATGTGGTTAAATCTATAATATATACAAAGAGTTTTTATTTCTCCTATTTTTACTTTTTAAAAATAAGTCATTATGAGCGATACAGTTGAAAGGGTTGACTCTGATATTGAAATAACTGTGAACGTGTCTAGTAACAAGTCATTTTGGACTGAATTCATGTTATTGTTTGAATAATATATTTTGCTCATACGATGTCACTTCAAAAGGCGGTAAAATAAGTCATTATCACATTAATTTAAAATGTTTGGCATTAAGCAATCAAAGTGGATATGGGCAGATGTTTTAGTTTTTAAAAAGATTTTATAGTTTCTATCTATAATTTATTAAGAACTTTATTAATTGGTTTTACAAATGTTAAGTAGAATCATGGCCTGGAAATCTGGGTCTTGGCGGTGAAGCCTAGCCTTGCGCTCAGCTACCATCTTGGCTCACTATAAGACACCCATTAAACTACACGTAATTCAATAATAAACTGTTACGAGAACTTAGATTAAAGTCTACTTTCACAATTTTCTATTGGAAATTTCGCATCCACTGGTGAAACATACTGAAACCACATTGAAAAGCATGCCCACAAACTGTTATTTTTAAGTATTGGTTTGAAATATATGCTAAAAATTGGGTTTTTATGGCATAAAAATTGGCATTGTACAATAATGTTGTTATCAGTAGGAACTCAAGTTATATAAATATGACGATCTAATTCTATCACCACTGGATATAGAATTTAAAAGAAAATATACCAGCAATACACAAGTTTCTCTACTAGCCTGTAAGAATATATGGCAATCATGGTCATGTCAGAAGATTTCACAGTAGCCTACCTGTATGCTTATTACCTGTACATTGGGAATTGCCAGAACTTCATTTTGCTTGTTTTAACTGAATTTTATTGCATCTTAATCTGATTACGGTAGTCATATTTCTACAATCTCTTCTCTCTGTATATAAGAGGCTTTGTCCTGACAGACAGAGAATCAACGTAGAGCCTACTATAATAGATGGAGACTTGGAATTTTGACAGTACCTTCATTTCATAATGTAAGTGCTCACTGAGAAAGGATTTTGGAAAATTTTGATTTTAAATGCCAAAAATAAAAAGTTTTAGAAGGGACATAATACCTTTTTACACAGAATTATCAAATAAAAATCAAATTCCGTGTACAGTTCCCACGACAACAGTGTATTGTTGGCAGTGGTCACAGGTAGCTTTGGAAATAAATGATATGGGACTTTGACAAATTAGAGAAGCTACCAATATAATTCATTGGTGTAAATAAATAATGAAATCCACGAAAATAATGCACAATGTGTTGAAGTCACATAACTTTCTCTACCCTGGACATAGAGAATACCATTTCTCACTTCAAATTTTGTTGTAGAATGGAGTTCATATTGCAGTGACAGAATTTTCAGTTGTTTCAGTCTGAGTTTATGCCAACGAGTATGCCATATCAGAAGTTGGTAAAAAATTCTATCCACTGATACGTTATTCATAGCTGTAGCTTTGTATTTTTAGTTGAGAAATATGGATGTTTATCATAGACTCTAAGCCTGTAAAAGGAGACAAAATAGGATGGAACATTTATGTAAAAATGTCAGTGTTAATAAATATAATGTTTTATTTATTTTTCTTTAAATAAATAATTTAAACAAAACATCTAGCAGTTGAGTAAATAATCGCAGGCGAAGCTGTGGGAACCTGCTGGTCTCCTTATATGCTTCAGTAAATATACATGGATAACAAAATTGATGTTTGGCAGCATTGCAAAAGACATTTAAATCAGTATGCATTTATATAAGTAAAGCTCATCCTGAAATTCATCGTGCGAAAATTATCAACAAATATAATACAAAATATATCTGCTTCTCAGAATGCTGATAAACAAGGTGGAAGTGAAGATGTATCGGCTCATATTAACACACAGCCCAATAACGAATCAGATGACTCTCTTCAATCAAGGATCACGCCTATTGTGAAGCCGAAGGCTATTATCAAATTTGAAAATAAATTTGAAGAATTATTCGTAGGTAGTGATGCTGAACATTTTGAAGAAATCACATATAGTTTTATTGAGTATTTATCATTTGCCTCCACCAAGCTTTCAGATCCCAAACACCCTGCAGTGCATTCCAGTACTACAATGCTCAGAGGAAAAGAAAGGAAGTCCATGGACTTTCTCATTCCGTTACAAAAAAATCCTGCTAGATTAGCAGAAAGAAGGTGTAAAGAAAATAGAAATATGCAAATGAATTAGCTCGATATCAATATTACAGCTTTATATGCATGTTGGAGATGGTTTTTTCTTTTCATGTTCATCTTTTTAGATGATGTTTCAAAACATCATTTTGTTTTATGCCTTCACACATCTGTAATACATACAACAGTTTGAGCCAATAATATTTGAGCCCTGTTATAGAAAATCACTGGGCACGTTCACATAATATAGGCGTCAAGAACATATATAACAATAAAGCTGGATAAGCACTAAGCAATGAAGGACTTGGGAGTTCGATGGGTTAATTACAACCGTGGATCATAGTTTCCAAGTTCTCTAATAAACAAATTATCACTTTCTTGAACTTGTTCAATTAAGAGAGTAAACAGTGTTTTCATCTTCAGATTTTCATGTATTTTGGAATTTCTGGTGTACCAGCCTGAACAGTGAATAAATAATTCAAATGCTTTATTTTGTAACACTTGAAATTCTTGAATGACAGTTTTTGGTATGTAACACCATACAGGAGCAGCATATGTTACGATGGATAATATAAGCATTTTGTATAATGTGACTTTCTTCTTCTTCTTCTTCTTCTTCTTCTTCTTCTTCAGTAAAGCAGAAGACATCAGGAGCGGATAAAGTTGTGATGTTCTGCTATAGCATTTTGCTTTCGTGTGGGAGACGTGCTTATGCCACACTAATTTACTGTCTATGTGTAGCCCTATGTATTTCACTGTATCGGAGAAGGGAACCAAAGTATCATTTAGAAAGATGTTTGTTTTGTGACCTCTTTCTGCTTTTGGCAAATAATATAGCTTGACATTTATCATCATTTATCATTATGTGCCAATCTTTTAACTATGTTTCTATGTGACTTATGTGATGCAAAACAGCAAAAGAAGGATTCCCATCCTGGCAGTAGATGGCAGTGTCATCTGCATACATAAGAATATTTGTACATTCATTTTTAGGTATGTCAGACATTTATAGACGGTACAAAATAGGTCCTAGAACTGATCCTTGGGCTACACCTGCATGAATATCTCTGGCTGTAGAAATTGCTCCTTCCATGCGAATTTGGAAGGTAGCTTCCCATCAGGCAAGTGAAGGACAGCGGCATGCAATTACTGATTTTGTGTATCAAACCAGTGTGCCATATTCTGTCAAAAGCTTTTGCTATATCCAGAAAAATAGCTGCAGTGTAACCTGATTATTAAAACCACTTGTAATGTCATTGACCAAGGCAAGGGTTCAGTGTGTAATTGATCTGCCTCTCAGCCACTTGGTAGTAACCACTGAAGACTTCTTGCGCAATCTACTGAAACATCAGACATCACAGTATTTATAGTAGTTTTTGTTTTATTGTTGTGTTTGTATGTTATCAAAAGAAGAAGAATAAAACGGTTATCAGTTGTGATTCTGAATTCTTTTTACACGCTACCTTAACAAAAAGTGGTGTCGAAACCCGGGAACTTTAGATGTTAACTTCAGTGCCATTGCGTTAAGGTGAAAATACAGTCGCGGGGTTAAGACTACTGGCTATGATTCTAGCAGTCCCGTGTTTCTTTCTACACTCCAGGAAGAACTCTTCAGTTGGAGACTGGATTCGGAGCTAACGCCATTGTGTACACATCCAACCAATGAGTATTTGAAACGAAATTTATATTATTGCAGGTTGAGGTTGAGAAAGGATGCGGAAAATATTCAGTGGCGTAGGAAGGGGGGTGCGGGGGGTGCGGGCCGCCCCGGGTGCCATCACATGGGGGTGACAAAATAAAATGTGTCTTTGTAAGTAAAAAATCGCTCAAGGGAATTTAAAGAAATAGTAATAATATTTAAAACAATTATATAAGCTTAACAACTTTTAACAAGTCAACATGCATATTGAAACTTCTTTTAATTTTAAATAAAGTTAACAAAGGTATTAAAACGCGGCTGAACTGGCCGCTGTGTAGATACGAACAATAATATTATGGTTAGAGGGAGGGGTGTTTATTTCTGCCGATGCTTGTCTCTGCAGTTTTATTAATTTAAATGAGACTTCAACAATTGGTGATATTTTATATCACTCAAGCCGCACCCAATTCTACCCGCTGCGGCAGCCATGACTTTGACGAAAATAAACTTCGAATGTGAGTTTACTCCGAACTCTCCGGCAATCTAGATTTTGAACTGGGATGTGCGCAAATTTAAGAATACATTATTAATAATAATACAGTTCCGTAAAAGAGTTACATTACTTGTTTATGAAATTTATTAGGATCAACCTATAAAATAAAGATGTATAATTCACATAACTTCCTCTGCCCAAATAAAAGTTAGCCTCTCCTTAAAAATAAGAGAAAGTTGTCGCCAATCTTCGTGTCACATCCCCAAAAGGTACCTAACCCAAATACAAAATTGTGTTTTCGTACGATTTTCCGCAGAGGCGTAACGAACCCCCCCCCCCCCATTGATAAAAAAAAAAGGAAAATTGTACAATTTTTTTTAAGTCTGCTTATAAATTACTTAATACGAGTATAAAGCGTGGGAAGCTTAAAACTCGTTACTGTGCATCTTAATTTTTAAAATTTTTCGGGGGAGGACCCCCGAGCCCCAATACCCCCCAGACCTCCCGGATTTTATAACCCCCCCCCCATATGGTCGGCCTGGTTACGCCTATGATTTTCGAGAAAACTTTCTTTATGTAAAAATAAGGAAAACTTGTCTCCAATCTTCTGTTCACACCTTGAAAGGTACCTGACATAAATACAAAATTTTGTCCTTTTATCAAAATTCATCTTTCCAAAATTCGAGATTTCACTTGGAAAACAAAATATAAAAATACAAAAAAATCACTCAAAAAATAAAAATTTCCACAATTTCGGGAGTGTACTTTGGCCTAGATGTTCACTTTATTAACGGTAACACCCACAATCTGTCACTCAAGAAAGCAATGTAGGCCTATATAACGTAATTTAGATTAATAATAATAATAATAATAATAATAATAATAATAATAGTAATATTATTATAATATAACTGTACAATGTACAATGTACAATGTGCAGCATAATGTGCTTGATATGTATGTCTTTCCTTAATCCTAACAAAATTGGCTGAATTAGGTTAACTCGGTCTTATATGCACCATTGGTAGCAGTGGTTACAACATGGTAACTCGAATCGCTTTATGGATGGTTGATTCATGGTATGCCATGATTTCGGAGCTTAGTTTTGTTTTTATATAACAAAGTAATCATTACTAATTTTGCATAATCCGTTGAGTTACATCAGATAAATTCGTTGCAGCTGCATCTATCGATAAACTCTCATGGGATTACCTTTGAGTGACTTATCCAAAAAATAATACTTGGTACTGTTCCATCTTTTCATAATTTAAATGGGGGTTGACAAGAAATTTTCCGCACCGGGTACCACCTAAGCTTGCTACGCCACTGAAAATATTGTTTGCAAGTTAGATATATGTATCTTATCGGTGCAAAGGCTTCCACCATGGAGTTGTTCTGCGCACGCCATTGTTAATCTGCCATCTATACGAAAACGTGAGACGGCTCAGCCGGTAATATAGGCTTCGAGAAACCATCAGCGATATTTCTACCTAAATGATCGACTTCGGAGAATCGTCGCTGCCTAATCCCACAGAGACAACTGAACTGTCTGATCTCAAGAGAAAGAGAGGCAGGGAAAGGAGTAATGTGATGCGTTTCTGCACAGAAATAAATGGATCTACAGCAGATGCATCGGGCGATGACTACGAATACTATAAGGGAACGCCTCCAGGATACGCTGAAGCGTCTACTTACTCTGGATGACACAATATACATGATTTCCTAACAGACGCTGAATATGAAGAGGACATACCCAGTTGCGAGGACTATATTGACCAGTGGCACAGCTTGACATTGGGTTCTGGGTAAACTGGATTTTAAAATATGAATTTATACCTGTTCAAATTATACAGGAATTCCCATTGTATTAGTGTTTAAAATAATTATTTGTTAATATCATGCACATGGATTCGATTTCGTATATGCCTATATAAGTATATTATTATTAGTAGTACTACTATTACTACTACTACTAGTCGAAAACGGTGTTATCCATACCTATTATATTAAAACATGCAACACGGAAATAATCACAATTTTAAGATAAACTAACACTGCACTCAGTTTAATGACTGAGGCATGTAATGTTTATATTACCGTACCCTTCCCTTTATTCAATCTATTGTCCGGCTTCATACTCGAGCGCTCTTCAAGAAAGCAGCTATCTGAATAGACTACTTATGGCATCAGTTCTTTTCTTCTTTCAATATTACTTAACTTTACATAATATTATCTCTACACAGTCAATTATTTAACAAGGTTATAAAGCCATGCGAGAGTTGTCAGGTATGGAATAAGCCGCGAGAAAATAGTAATTTCTATGTTTAACTTAGATAAAGTTGTGCGAGTGTTCTAAGAGGTGAAATAAATCGCGAACAAATAATTACCGGTACGTTAATGCTTAAGATACAGATCACTGTGTGAGTTTCCCAAGAGGAAGAATAAGACGAAAGAAAATGACAAATAAATTATTAGGGTAAAACAAGTCGTGTGAGAGCTCCCTGAGATGGAATAAGACATGAGGAAATAGTAATTTCAATGCTTCTGTTAGAGAAAGTGTGTGAGTCTTCAAAGAGCTGGAATAAGATGAGAGAAAATAGAGAAAAATTCATTAGGACAGACTAAGTCGTGTGAGAGCTCCCTGAGATGGAAGAAGACGCGAGAAAATAGTTATTTCAATTCTTATGGTACAACACATTCTGTGAGTTTTTCAAGAGGTAGAATAAGGCTAGAGAAAATAGCAACAATTTTATTTCGGTAGAAAAAGTCGCGTGAGAATTCCCAGAGATGGAGCGAGAAAACTGTAATTTTAACGTTTAAGGTAGAGAACAATGTGTTGTGTTTTCTAAGAGCTGGAATCAGACGAGAGAAAATAGTAACAATTTTATTAAAATAGAGAAAGTCGCGTGAGTATTTCGAGAGCGGCAGAACAAATGCTGGGGGTTGTGAAATCCGTTTTTGTGAATTTAACATTCAAATTTGGCGGCGTGATGCGGGAAGTGACGTCACACCCCAGTGCTGCCGAACAGTTTTGAGGGAATAGACTAGCGTTCTCAAAAATCTCTCCAGTTTCTTTGGTGGTGACTTTATGCCGCTCTTGCGAAACAAATTGGCCTGTCTTCGCAACGAGTAAGTTAACGTTTAGTGGGAGAAGTCATATAACTCGCACTTGATGAAACTAGACTGGCTGAATCTTCGCTCAGTTTCAGCTTGTCTCCACTGCTGCATCGTGAGATTTCGAGGATGCATAAGCACGCGGCACCACAAGTTGACGCTTTATGCGTTCCGGTTGGGGAATACAGCGGCGAACAATATTTTGATGACACGGTAATGAGTTTATAATGATTAATGGCTTGGTTGTTGTTGCCTTCGTTTATTTGTTTATGAATCCACTATTTCCTTAGGTTGACTCAGTCTACGCCACTGATATTGACAGAGATAAAAGAGCATTTGGAAGGCTTCTAGTGAATTATACAAAAGGCTCTTGAATGTCACGGCTGGCTCGACAGCCCCGCAAGGAACCACCATCCATATCATTACAAGTTCGCATTCTGTGAAACTACCTCCTATCAAACTGGAGCCTTTCTCAGGAGATATAAAAGTTGGTCCCGATTCTGGGGACAGTTTGAGACGTCGATTGATCATGATCCTACGCTCTCAACCGTGAACAAGCACGTTTTTCTACGCGGATAAATGGAAGGTGAGCCAAAGCTTTTGGTTAACGGGATTGCCGTGGAGACACGTACGATCAGACGAAGACGATCATCCAAGGTAAGTATGGGGACAAGAATCTTATCATTCAGGCTCAGCCGCGGATGGCGGCCAGGCGTCCATTTGTAATGAAAATAATAAATGAAAAGTAGGAAATACACACCATTTCCGAGGCAATTAAACTCGTAGCACTTAGGTACTTTTTTGGGTTCGGCATTTAAATATTACGTCCTTTCCTGAAGTTCTGTAGTTGAAAAGGCAATGTGAACAGAAGAATTACACACTTTGGCAAATAATGCCAATTAGCAAACGAGCATGGCCGTACACTGCACAATTGAAATTTGGCGACGCACACAAAACAGGCATTATATAGCCACGCTTTTGGAGATTCCAACTAATTTGGCATAAGTGGGTGTGCTGCACATATTAAATAAAATCAGGTAAAATTATGTAACAAAGTGCCAGAATGCTTATGTTTAATCGGTGCTAATTGCAATTATGATACGTAGAATATGTTATTTTTAACCGATTTCCGAGTTATGCTCCAGATCGATTCATTAAGCAGGGCTTATGGAAGAACAAAGGTCTAGTTTGATAAGCATATGTAAAGGAATATGTGGGAAGTGTTATTTGTCAAAGCTAACCGTATTGCAACTTCCAAAGCCGTATATGAACATTGTAAAACAATATGTTGTTATGAGAACTAATTTGGATTTTATAAATAATTCTATCTAATATATTACCATAAAATAGGCGATGGATTGGGCATTACTCCGGTACCAGTCAACCAATTTGGTTCAAAATCAATAGGCTTCGTCCCATGGACGTTATAAGTGCGTATAAAGTACCATTCTGGCACTTAATAACTCAGTGGCTTCACAGAGCTCCAGCTGAGCACATTTCACCATAGGTAATCTCCCAGCTGTAAACAATAAGTACATATAACCTAACTAATTAATAACATAATTGAACATATTTTTATTGAGGTAGGTGTTCCAGTTAAGGCCATGCTCCTGATAAGGCCACTACAGTAATACTTTAACGTAAAAGTATCACACTTTGGCCCCAAATTGCAACACCTACTTGAAGCTCATCCTTCGAAGGTCAACTGACCAGAATTTCAGTGTTCCTTCTCCATTCCTCGAGGAAAGACAGAAACTTTTGTGAAATACGCGCTTCAGAAATAAAAACAAGATAAGAAATAAAGTACATGTAACTATTTAAGTAGATTCATATCAGCATAAAATTATATGTGGGTATATAGCTTACATTGCGATCTTTTAAAGCATCTCTTTGTTGTTTAATAACCAGATTGCAAATTTAAAAAAATAGTGCACCCGTTAAGGCCACATACGATGCGATGCGACGAGGAACGCTATTTCTTGGTCATAATTTTCAAGTCCTGTTTGTGAATATCTACTTAATTTATAACATTTAAACAATAATGTTCACACTTTTCATACGGACCTGGGTTTGACCGCGAACACATACATAATTTGCTTAATTGTTTATAATTGATGAATTAATTAATTAATTGCATTTTTAAATTATTTTTACACTAAGTAACACATGTCAATGTGCCTATACGTTCAATTTATTTCAGATGAATAAAAAAGTGAGGCAAAGAGTACAGAGCTGGTCAGAAGAATACAGTGTACCCAAGTGGCCTTATCATGACAACATGCTCCTCATAAGGCCACTGTCACTTGATTTCATTATATATTTTTTGCTATCAATGTCATTAAGTAATATCATTGTTTCTTGCCCAAAACAACTTATTATAGTCATCTGTTGATAGCTGAGTGTGAAAATTATAAATTTGAAAATAATAAATACTTTTTTTTTAATGTTGAAGTTTAACGTGGCCTTAACTGGCCCACCTACCTTACATACAATATTCCTAGGCCAACTATCCCGCATTTTCACTTAATTTGGACGAAAATCCTGGGTCCCGTATTTTTTCAAGATATGTCCCGTATTTCCAGAATTTCCGCTTTCATCCTAGATCTGATAAAAGCATAGCTTCAGGTACGCTTCAGGTTGCTGTCAATATTGATTACTGTTGTAAATTATTAAAATGTAGTAATTCCGCATTGTCAATATTAAAGTCTTTAAATTATTGAAATCAAATATATTTCAACTAACTTGTGGTCATCCTCAGTGATAACAAAGTAATAGTAGTAGTAGTAGTTTATGAACATTGGTAATGAAAAGAATTGTTCACTTTTGTAAAAACTGGCAAAGGTATACAGAAGGAGGCACCCTCTGTTGTCAAGTACCAGCAAGAAAGTTGGTTTGTAATTCTCTGTAATCTCTCAAGTGTAATAGCCCTGTCCCGATGTGTTTATTTATTTTCAGTATTTACTTTTGTATTGGCGGGAATGTTTGTATTTTAATGTACAGTGATCTCTCTCTCTGTCTCTCTCTGTCTATATATGTATATATATACATATCCCTTATTTCCATTTTCAAGAGTTGGCAATCCTAAATACACCCAAAACTTTCAACAATCTATTAAAAATGTAGGTTTCTGATGACTGAATGATGACACACCCAAGTCGAGATGCATATCTGAAGTAACTGTGACTATGGAAATCAACTCTCTGAAAACGAGAACACCCAAGATAGTTCAGTCAATAAACGTCGAAAAACACCAAATAGAAAAAAAATCGTGTAGTTTTGAAATGTTGCAGAGTTGTCGGAGGGAGTGTCCTGAACAACATACTAAAAGTCCCCGAATGTGGGGGGGGGGGGGTGAGCGGGGGGCAGGGGGGCCCGCAGAAAATCCTTTTTTTATACATATTTTTTTAGGTTTTTCACTTATATCTAAACAATGGTGCGTCATAGAGCAAAAGTTGCTATATTCAAAATTCAGGCTGATAAAATTTACTACAAGTTTGATCCTACACATTTCTTTCTATTCCCAATAGTTTTCGAGATATCCGCCAGCGAAAATAACAATATTTCGAAAAAAGTTCTTTCGCCTAACGCTTTTCGACACACTTGGCATTCTAGCGCTTCAGCCCTTAGGTAAACAGCAATGTTCTCATGAAGGAAGTTGTAGGAAAATAAAGTCGCTCTAAAATGAGTAGTCATTTGTTATTTTGTCTTCAAATATTCAAAAGTTATAACAATTTTAAGTTTCGGTCAAATTTCGAGATTTCGAAAGAAAACCGTACATCGCACTTTCTCTATATTTAGGGGTTATATTATCTTTGTATATAAGCTGTATATTGTGTATTTACATCATGAAACAAGTGGAGAAATATCACACAACCATTAAAGTTGATTTATTAAAAATCGGATCACGGTACAAGCACAGTACATGTAATGGAAAATACATTATATTCCAGGCAAGAAAGGAAAAATAGGGGAAAAAAATCACGTAGTTTTGAAATTTGGCAGAGATGTGGGGGAAGGTGTCCTAAACAACACAATAAAATTCCCCATAGAGCAAGGGGTGGGGGACACTTTTAAATGTCATTTGCCTCAGTTTTTCCTAAATACACAAAAAAGTATGGGTTCTAGCAAAAAACAGTTTATGCATAAAATTAAACTACATATAAGTTCTTATAAAATTAATCTGAATGATACTACTGTAGAATTAATAGTTCAGGAAATAGAAGGATATGAAGTATGACATATTTCTGGAAATTCTGTTCTACATACACCTATATATTATATTCTTAACAAAAAAGAAAGCAGATAATTAAATTAGCATGATGCCAAGCAAGCAAAGTAGTTCTTAGAATAATATTCGTACTAAAGGTAAACGTCAAAAATAACTCATTATTATTATTATTATTATTATTATTATTATTATTATTATTATTATTATAAGGCTTACAAAAATCTCATGGTATGAGTGCACTTTATAAGAAATATAAATCAGGCCTATTAGCCGTTATATTTTTTGTTTAAAATATAATTTTGAAAAATTGTAAAGAGTTAGATATATTTAGAAATTATAAGACCTAGTAGGCCTACATAGTACTTTAAATAAATGTTTAGTTGTCTATTTTTTTCAATCTCCAATAGTGGAATCCTAGTACATCGTATGATAAGTTAGGGTTATATTTTTCTATCTACCGAACACTCAGTATTTATACACACATACAACATTAATTAAAGAGTGCCTAAACAACTTATTTTGCTCGGACGTCATCAATTTTAAACTCATATTCTTCTTCTAATGGTATACTGTTAGTGCATGTACCATGACAGGTTCCACAAACGGATGAGCATTTAATCCCAGCTTTTCGGCATCCGTATCTTCCACCACACCGAGTTGCACAGTGACAAAATACAGTATGATGTGCAACTATTCTCAGGAGTCACATAGACAACTAAACATTTATTTAAAGTAATAGGTAGGCTTACTATTCTTACAATTTCTAAATATATCTAATTCCTTACCATTTTTCAAAATACCCGTAATATTTTTAACGAAACATAAAAAGACTACGCTTTACAACAAGAATATTATTATTATTAATAAAAATAACAATAATATGAGTTTTATGTGTAACGTTAACCATTAGTAAGTATATTTTTCTAAGAACTAGTTTGCTTGCTTGGCATCATGCTAATTTAATTATTAACTGCCTTCTTTTTTGTTAAAAAATATAATACATAGGCCTAGGTGAATGTAAAACAGATTTTCCAGAACTATGTCATACTTCATATCCTTCTTTTTCCTGAACTATTAATTCCACAAAAATATCATTCAGATCAGTAATTTTATATGCACTTTAATGTAGTTTAATTTTGGGCATAAACGGTTTTTTCCTAGAACACATAGTTTTTTGAGTATTTAGGGAAAACTGGGAGAAATGACATTTAAAGGTGCCCCCCACTCCCAGCTCACCCCCTATGCATGGGGTCTTTTACTATGATGTTTAGGACGCTTTCTCCCACATCTCTGCCAAATTTCAAAACTACATGATTTTTTGGCCCTATTTTTCCTTTCTTGCCTGGAATATAATGTATTTTTCATTACATGTACTGTGCTTGTACCGTGATCGGATTTTTAATAAATTCAACTTTAATGGTTGTGTGATATTTCTTCACTTTTATCATGATGTAAATACACAATATACAGCTTATATACAAAGATATAACCCCTAAATATAGAGGAAGTGCGATGCACGGTTTTCTTTCGAAACCTCGAAATTTGACCGAAACTTAAAATTGTTATAACTTTTGAAAATTTGAAGACAAAATAACAAATGACTACTCATTTTAAAGCGACTTTATTTTCCTACAGCTTCCTTCATGAGAACATACCTAAGGGCAGAAGCGTTAGGATGCAAAGTGTGTCGAAAAGCGCGAGGCGAAAGAGCTTTTATCGAAAAATTATTTTCGCTGGCGGATATCTCGAAAACTATTGGGAATAGAAAGAAATGTGTAGAATCAAACTTGTAGTAAATTTTATCAGCTTGAATTTTGAGTATAGTAACTTTTGCTCTACGATGCAAAATTGTTTAGATATAAACGATAAACCTAAAAAAGGGACCTTCTGCCGGCCCCCCTTCGGGGACCTTTAGTATGTTGTTCAGGACACTCCCTCCGACAACTCTGCAAAATTTAAAAATTACACGATTTTTTGTTCTATTTTTCGTTCGTTGCGTGGACTAAGAATACAATAATTATATTTTACAGCAGCGTCAAGCCAGCTCAAACTCAAGTGAATTGTCAAACAAGATAAAGACATTGAAGACAATTGAACGATTTTATTGCAACATTATAATGTGTGTATTATAATTCCTTGCATCCTGGAGAATACTAGTGCAAATAATTTTGGCTGGTACACACTATCAAGCAAGCAATACAGTGCTTATCATTTTATATAATTTTATATTATTGTGTCTGTTTTAGGCAAACAACCTTTATCTCTTTTAACAATTAAAAGAGTAGTTATATTATAATAGTGATGCTCTTACTATGCGCATAATGTTACGAACTACAGGTCCCCATTTGCATTATATAAATACTAGCTTAAAAGGCTCGGCGTCGCTCGGGTTTAGTATTTTCACATTCGAAATTAACTTATGAAGAACTTTCGATTTTCAAACTCTAGGTCCTTAAATAGGTATGTAGAATTCGAAATGAGGAACAACAACTTATCACACTCGAACTATTCCCTCAGAATACGTTTGTTATAGCTCATACAGGATGAATTTTGCACCCCATTGATTCTACACACCAAGCCTAGTAGGGGTTCAAATAAGAAGAAACAGAATATCCGGTAGCATAAAACTGTATTGTCGTTACGGAATATTTTATTTCTCACTCTCACGTTACCACAAAACCATTTCGGGCTGAGACAGCTGGATTAAGCTGCCCCCGCAATACGACCTCTTATTTTACGTCAAAATGTGAAGTGAGAAAATGGTATTGTCTGTGTCCAGGGCAGAGGCATCACATTGTGCATTATTTTTGTGGATTTCATTTTTCGATATTTATTTACACCAATGGATTCTATCGATAGCTTCCTAAAAAGAAATTTTAAGGGAAAACTGTTAAATAACAACCTACGTTTTGTATTCAAAATACACTAGCACTGACAATATTTGTATACGGGTAATTGAATTAGGAGTAAAACCTCATTGATGATCTCGTTTTCACTTACAAATTCCTGGTCTAGTATTAGGTGCTGGTATTTGAGGTGGATAGGCTACAGCTATTTCATATATTACTTTGATATTCCCACTATCGGCGTACGCCATAGCGTAGTGGTTGAGGCGCTGCGCTACAAACCGGAGTGGCGGAAGTGGAGTGGAGTGGTTTTACAAACCGGTAGGTCGCGGGTTCGATTCCCGATGAGGTCGTTGGAGTTTTTCAGTTGGCCTAAATCTTCTGGTGGCACTATGGCCCTGGGGTCGACTCAGGCGACTTATGCATAAGACTGACAGCCTTACCACCTTCACGTGCCGAATATCCAAAATATGGGAGCCTGAACCTCCTGGAACCCTCTGGACCTCCAAGGCCTTTATAGGGATCACTTTACTTTACTCTATTCCCACTATCTGCATGCCATTTATTAATGAGTGGAATTTGTTTGACTAACAATTGAAGCGTTTACTTTCATAAGGGTCTAAGTGCAAAAATCATGATTGTGTAGAAAACAAGATATAGGCTCACAGAATGATGCTATATCGTGAAATTTATTGCTACTAACGTGGCTTTCTCTGTACCTTGGACCTTTCTGAAATGCATTGGTCTGGGTGCATTTAAAATTATCAACTGAAAAATCATGGTTTTGGCACTTAGACCCTTATAAAAGTAAACGCTTCAATTATAAGACGCATGTGATATTAAAAAAAAAAAATTAATTTCCTCCAATCATTTCGCTGGGACGATTTATCGAAATATGTAAGAATAAAAGCCTTTACACTGTATTATACAAAAGAAAAAAAACGATCTGGGTATTATCGTGTGGACATGCGAACGTTACACAAGTGAAGTTGATGAACCTGATATATCTAATTAGAACTTTCACTTTCTCATCTCAACAGAAACTCTGTTGTATATATAAATCGCAAGACAAAAAAAAGTAAGTTAGGAGTTCCACAAGTGTTGACTTACTTTTGTAGCAGAGTTCCATCGTCTTGTATGCTCTTTGCATTGTAAAAATGATTAATAGACCTATTTTTAAATGCTTACGTTTCTAGTCTAACATTATGCTGAATACACACTACCGCAAAGAAGACACTTATTTTATTTACAACAACCTTTTGAATGAAAGTTGAAAGTCTTCTTGTCTCGCTGACAGTCACTGTAAGGGAATTAGAACATAGGTCTACATTTTCAAAGTAAATTTATGACATTTTAATAATAACAGGTTTGAACGGTTGAAATAAATATTTTCCTAGAATCCTTCTTAACCAATATTTTCTTCTTAACTAACATTTTCAGGTCTAACGTTATGCTGACCTCTTATCGCCTCCAAGTAATAATAGGCTACCCCTTTTTTTTTTTAAGTACGTCAGATTTACTTCTCGGTAGATACCATGGAACATTTAAAAAAATGTATTTGTACCGCAAAACATAGCCACGATAGGGATATAAACACTCTAGTAATGTCCCAATATTTAAAAAGTAACCGGGGGTGTGAGTAAATACCGTCCTATGTCTTGGATATGGCGAAAACCACCCTAGGGTGAAAACTATCTTATGTCTTGGATGAGACGAAAATATTAAGGTGCAAACCGTCCTAAGGATGTTCCATTGTTAAAACAACCCCTGGTAGGGTTAAATATTATTCTGAATTATGTCCCATTGATAAAAACGCCTCTGAATAAGGAGAAAATCATCTCATATACGGCGAGTTCAAACATTTCTTTAATCAAATATTAAGGTTCCTACTCAGAGGTTGGACCCGGGACTTATTGCATAACAGGTGGTCTAAAACTTACAAGGCTCTATTGCGTAATCCGTCGCGATTCATGTAGAGGTCGCGGGCCATACATTGAGTAACAATTCTTTGACGAAAAGGTTGATGAAATATCATAAAGCTGCCTACTAGATTCTGTGTTACCAGATCAAATCCTTCCGAATATTCATGAAGATGTTGTCTATGAAAGTTTTAGACAAGGGAAAAGTTCTGGTGTAATTAAAAATGAACAAGATGCAAGATTAATATTGAACTCACCGCATATAACTATACTTACTGACTTAATTACTCAATGGCAGTAGACAATTCCTAAGCAAGCTAAAGGAACATTGTCTATTTTATGGAATCCAGAGATTCATTGCCGCGCTTACATGAGCCCCCCCCCCATTCAACCCTATTCTGTGCTAATTCCATTCAACATCCCTCGCAAATCATACTTCCCTTAAATATGTTCTAATATTGCCCTCCCACCTTCGTCTAGGTCTTCCAACTTGTCTCTTCCCTTCGGGTCTGCCAGTCAAAATTTTGGAGATATATCTATATCTTTTATTTAGAATATACAATACACATTTGTTTCTTTTTATTAGAAATAATGGGGAATTGCCAGTTAGCGATCTGTACATGGATAAGGAAGTTATACTGTATTTAGGTTCTAGAAATAAGCAGCCGTGCCCTCAAAATGCCCATCAACACAGAAACCAGAAATTTAATTAATTGATCGAAAGAGCTTTTTACGAATATTTCTGTCCCTCCTCCTTTAAAAATATTACAACAATATGACTGCGTGAAGTTGAAAGTTATTTATTGAAATATATTTAATACTAGCTGAAAAGGCCCGGCGTCGCCCGGGCTTTGTATTTTGTAATTTGAAATTAACTTTTGGAGGACTTTCGATTTTGAAACTCTAGGTGCTTATATAATATGTATGTAGAACTTGAAATGAAGAAAAAGATTTATCACACTCAAACTATTCCATCAGAAAACGCTAGATATAGCTTTTTATGGCTCATAGAGGATGTCGAAAGCTTCATTCCGTTGCTTCTACACATCATGCTTGGGAGGATTTGAAATAAGAAGAAACATAAATTAAATAAGATTGTATTGACTTGTCGGAAAATTTTATTTCTCATTCTCATGTTACCATACAACCGTTTCGGTTCTGAAATAAGAGAAATGCAGTATCACTTTCATACTTTCCTCCCCTAAAACCCGGGACATAAAATACTGCGAGCATAGGACTCAAAATGTTCCATCCCATGCTTAGGGCCTATGATAAACATCCTTATTTCTCAACTAATACAAAGCATACAGCTATGGATAACGTATAAGCGGAAAGGATTATTTACCTACTTCTGATATAGCATACTCACACACTTAAGTTATCCCAGCAATACGACCTCTTATTCTACATCAAAATGTGAAGTGAGAAAATATTTCTTGTGTCGAGGGTAGAGAAAGTTATGTGACTGCATTACAATGTGCTTTATTCTCGTGGATTTTATTCTTCAAGGATTATTTTTACAAAACGTTCTTCTTCTTCTTCATCGTTTTTGTTTATAGACGCTACTGCCTCTATATGAAAGATGGCTCCTGCGTCTCTCGAAAGGTAACAAGGACTACCACCCGTATCAAGCGGATGGCGATATTCTGGTGGCGTTATTTAACTTGCATGGTAACCTGCTGCGTTAAATTTTCATTTTTGTTTTAGTTATATAACGGAAAAGAGCTTTTGCAATGTGTATAGATGGTCTGTATAATAAGCTGTCCATTTTTATAGGTCCTTGTGACGTATGTCGATAAATCATCTTCAAGAAGGTGGTAATTTGAGGTCGACGATATTCACATCCGAAGAACATATGGTCTATAGTTCCTACCTGCCCACACTCACAGTAGGGCGTAGGGGAATGTTTAATGGTATATAGATATGCGGGAACTTGAGCTGATTTGAATTTTATTCTGTAGTAATACATTATGGAGCGTTGTGGTATAGTGCGTGCTTGCTTAAGAAATGTTTTTGTTGTTAGCAATTTAGATGTTTCCAATGTACCAGGAGGATTTTGGGCAGTGGGATCTGAATCTAGGATATGTGTCAAATGGTGGGCAAAGTCTGAGGGAGGAGTGAGAAAATGGTCAATTATTACTTTGGATTCAGATGTTCGGGCTAGGGCATCTACTAGTTCATTACCCGGGATTCCAATATGAGAAGGGATCCACGTAAGGGTGATCTGAAAACCTTGATTGACAAGGGAGTACAGGAGGGATTTAAGGAATATTTCATACACCGAGTGTCGAGCAGAATAATGTTTAGATAGGGAAAGTAGAGTGGTTCGACTGTCTGAAAAAATGTGAATGCGATTGCATGTATTTTGTCGTGCATCTTTGAGAGCTGTATAAATCGCAATAGTTTCGGCAGTAGTAATAGCCATCTGGGGATGTAGTTTCCATGTTCTGCCATATCCTTCACACCAGTTGAAGTAGGCAGCTCCTGTATTATTCATGGTCTTGGACCCATCAGTGAAATAAATTTGGGTGGGAGATTCTTTGATCATCATGCTGGAATATTCTTTCCAAATCAGAATGGGAGGGGTATTTGAATGCTGAAAAGTAGTAACGTCAATCTGTACATCTGGTGGAAGGGATTGTCGTTCCATAAGGTAAATAGGATTAACTGGGGTTCTGTAGATCGAGGGGAAACGGGTAAAATGAACATAAAAGTCTACCAGATCGTCAGTATGTGGGAATCGAGAATGAGGGTAACGTATGCGTAATTCCGATAAGTGTTGGAGTTTAGGTAGGAGAATGTTATTACCGGTTGTGAATAAGTTTGCCATATAGGAAGAAGCCTTCTTTCTACGGCGAAAAAGAAGATCAAAATAAGGAAATTCATATTGTAATAGGCTGCGAGCCGGTTTACCATTAATGCGAAATATTATTTTGTAAATATTATATACTAGCATGTGCCCGCGGCTTCGCCCGCGATAATTATTTCAAAAATTAAAAATTAAGAGCATAATAGTTAAATCATTATATTTATTAACACCTAAATCACGTGGACTACATACCACGATTAGATAGCGTCGCCTGGTAAAAGCGACCTCAGATTCGAGTTCCTTGGCCCAGAAAACCCCTGTACAGTGAGTTTCGTCCAAATCGAACAATGTTTGACCATATTTAGGCCTATATTGATTATCCCTCTTCCGTGTAGGTTGAAAATTTCATATGTCTTCGGGCCTTGATATTCTAAACAAATGAATCGTCCAGGATGGACTTACAAAATCAAGCGATCGCCCGCGATAATTATTTCAAGAATTAAAAATTAAGAGCATAATAGTTAAATCATTATTTTATTAACATCTAAATCACGTGAATTACATACCACGATTAGATATCGTTGCCTGGTAAAAGCTATCTCAGATTCGAGTTCCTTTGCCCAGAAAATCCCTGTATAGTGAGTTTCGTCCAAATCGAACGATGTTTAACCATATTTAGGTCTATGTTGATTATCCCTCTTCCGTGTAGGTTGAAAATTTCATATGTCTACGGGCCTTGACATTCTAAACAAATGAATCGACCAGCGTGGGCTTACAACATTCAAGCGATCGCGATGCTTTTATTTCCACGGCATGACAAAAATAGCCAAAGCCAACTGCAATTGATTTGACATTGAAATGTATTACTGAAATCTGATGCTTCGACAGCGCTAAAATCACGTTTTCTGCCAGTTTTTCACTCATAACTCGCGAACGAAAGCTAAAATTAAAAATTCGGCTTCGAGGTGCATTCGCCCACCTTTCAGTCCGTCTATCTTTAAATTTTCAGATCTTTGCGTTCAGTAGATTTCGATGGGCATCGTGGACAGACAGACAAACAGCATGTGCCCGCATGTGCCCGCGGCTTCCCCCGCGATAATTATTTCAAATTATAATTATTAACACCTAAATCACGTGGAGTGCATTCCACGATTAGGTAGCGTCCCCTGGTAAAAGGGACCTCAGATTCGAGTTCCTTGGCCCAGAAAACCCCTGTATAGTGAGTTTCGTTCAAATCGAACAATGTTTGACCATATTTAGGGTTGATTATCCTTCTTCCGTGTAGGTTGAAAATGTCATATGTCTGTGGGCCTTGACACTCTAAACAAATGAATCGTCTAGGATGGACTAACAAAATCAAGCGATCGCGTTGCTTTTATTTTCAAGGTAGGCTATGAGGTATGTTGACAAAAATAGCCAAAGCCATATGTAAGTGATTTGATATTGAAATTTATTACTGAAACTGATGCTTCTAAAACGCAAAAAAATGCACGTTTTCTGCCAGTTTTTCACTCATAACTCACGAACGGAGGCGAAAATTAAAATTCCGGCTTCGAGGTGCACATTCCGACCCTTTAGTCCGCCTACTTATAAAATTTCAGATCTCTGTGTTGAGTAGATTTCGCTGGGCATCGCGGACAGACAGACGGAGGACAGACAGACGGAGGACAGACACTTCCTTTTATTAATATAGATTAAACCTGAATCTTCATTCAACCCAAAACTTAATAGAAAAGCTAACAACTCTGGCCAAATTCTCAACAAACCACAACAACATAGAAAGAAAATTGGCTGCGGAAAAAAGAAAGTTATATTGCTAGCGGACAGTCATGGACGTGGCATTGCCGAGAGACTATCAAACAAATTAACCTCTGATTTTGAAGTTTGCAGTGTAATTAAACCCGGAGCCATGACACGGGATGTTCTTAATACCCAAGTCAATTTGCAGAGCGAGGATCACCTAATAATCATGACTGGATCAAATGACATTGATGACTCCACTATCAATACAGTCAGCGAAATCCTGTCATTTGCACATACCATTAAAGGAAATATCACTGTAGCTGAATTACCTCCCAGACATGACCTGCCTCCCAACTCTCCTGCTCATGCTAAAATACAAACTATAAATAGAGGGATCAACAAAATTTCTCTTCGCTTCCCTAATATAGATGTCCTCCATGGATCTGCACTCAGGAGACATCACTTTACACAACACGGCCAGCATTTCAACTCCATAGGGAAAGATCTATTAACTGAACAATTTGCCAAAAAAGTATTGTTTACCAGAGCAGATTGTCAACGTGTTGAAAAAAGTATTCCAATGCTGAACACTAGCTACAGTCTTCCAGTATCCATCACTAAGGATAACTTGTCATCAGAACCTATTCATATTCTACAAATTCAGACTAACCCACTCATTAAGGAGTCTGAGACGAAGCAAACCTTAGACCACCAAGACTACTGTATGTTATCACGAAATGGGAGTCTTGAATCAATCTGTGAGGATTCACCTGTAAATTCAACCTCAATTCAACAAACAGATTCAACACCTCAACCCACAAAGCCTGGAATATGCTCTCACGCAAATGAACTAACGAAACATCTTAGCCTCCCAAATTCATCTCCTAGTTTGGAATCATCACCTTTACCCACAAAGTCTGAAAATCAGCCTCCAGGAATAGTTGCTGTTGAACCCGGCATCTCCAGAACTGTTCGAGTCAGCAGGCCGCCATCTCATCTAAAAGATTTTTTGTGCCCTACAAACATTCTGGACCGCCTAACTTAACATTAATGCATCTTAACATCCAGGGTTTAAGTTCAAAAATCGATGAGCTAAATATCCTACTACAATCTGAGCTTTCTTACATCAACATCTTATGTCTAACTGAACTCTGGCTCCATAAGAATGAGATCTCCCTTGTAAATGTAATTAACTTCTCTCTAGCTGATTTCTACTGCCGTACCTCTCATAAAAACGGAGGTGTAGCCATTTTCATAAGAAATAACCTGGGCCTTCAATTCAATAAAAAAACCCACACTACTTGCTTTAACGAGGAAAGAATACTTGAGCATGCCGTTATTGAACTAACTTGGCTTTCTGTTAGATTATATATTATCTGTATATATAGGTCACCTAAATTTTCTCCAATCTTATTTCTAAATAAGCTTGAATCACTGATAGATTATTTAAAAAAGGATGACATCCCCATAATAATCTGCGGTGACCTAAACATAAATCTGCTGGATTGCTCCCCCTCAAAAACCGACCTAATCCAACTTCTTCAAACTTTCAACCTTTCAGCCCTGATTGATGCACCCACTCGCATTACCCATCACTCTCAAACTTGCATTGATCAAATAATATTAGACAAAGATGTTTTCTCCTCTTCGTGCTTTACTACCGATCTAGGCCTATCCGACCATAATGCAGTCTTCCTGATATTCTCTTTAAATTCTGCAATGATTCAGGATGCTAGCAGTACTAATGATAAAATAATCTCATGGAAAAGGTTTTTTTCTCCTGAAAATACAAATTATTTTAACTTCTTACTGTCCAATGAATCTTGGTTGGACATACTCAATAATTCAAATGCTGAGGAAAAAGCTATTAATTTGACTAATACTATCACCCATTACCTCAACATTGCCTTTCCCTTACTTAGAATCCACACAACTTCTAATAGATGCCACCACGATAAAAAGTGGCTCTCTAAGGGTATAATCACGTCCTGCCGGAGGAAGAGATTGCTCTGTCGACTCAGCAAGACCATTTCCGATCCATCTTTCCGAAATTATGTCAATGAATACTCTAAGATTCTAAAAAAGGTAATTCTACAAGCAAAAAAAACTGCCATTTCCAAAAAAATTAATGCGGCTTCGAACAAGGGTAAAGCCATTTGGGACATCATTAAAAAAGAAATCCAACACAAGGATAACAATCGTGAACATATCAAATTGAGTATGAATAATGATATTATTGAAAACCCCCTTGACATCGCTAACACTTTTAACTCATATTTTGTGAATATCGCCTCAAACCTTAATTCAAATAAAAGTCCTCCTACCGTAGTTACTAAGGACAAAACAGTCAACAATACTATCTTTCTGAGTCCTGTTAGCTCTGAAGAAATAAGCAGAATCATTTGTGGTTTCAAGAACAAAATCTCTTCAGGACCTGATGGCATTCCAATGTCTTTAATAAAGCAATGTCCCTATTTACTCGACCCAATAACTGACCTTGTCAACGCTTCTTTATTATCTGGTTACTTCCCAGATGCGTTTAAGATAGCGAGAGTTGTCCCTGTTTTCAAGAAGGGAAAGAAAGACAATATAGAAAATTATAGACCTATCTCTCTCTTATCAGCTATATCAAAAATTCTTGAAAAAGCCATGTTCAATAGAGTAATAACCTTCCTAAACAAACATGAAGTATTATCCCATTCACAATTTGACTTTAGAAAAAATAAGTCTATCAATGATGCCCTTTACTCCTTTTCTGAACACCTCCTCTCGGCCCTTGATAATAAAAATCCCACAATTGGTATCTTCCTCGACCAAACTAAAGCTTTTGATGTAGTAAACCACAGCATCCTCCTTGAAAAATTGAATAATTATGGTATTAGAGGAACCGCAAATGCCTGGTTTTCCTCTTATTTGAGTAATAGACGGCAAATGGTGCAAATCGACTCCCTGAATTCAGACCTTCTGCAGGTGACGTGTGGTGTCCCTCAAGGATCCTTGCTGGGCCCATTACTTTTCCTCATTTACATTAACGACCTCCCGGCTTATCTACCGCTCTCCAAGAACATTCTTTATGCTGACGACACCAACATTCTAATTTCCGATATAGGCAGCGATCAGCTTCAAGCTAAAGCTAACAAAACCTTGGAGAATCTCCAGGTTTGGCTAAATTACAATAGATTGCACCTCAATATTTCCAAAACTAATTACATAAATTTTTGCCCTTTCTCCCTCGCAAACTTACAAATTATGTTTAATAATGTTCGCTTAAAAGAAGTTGTTTCCTCTAAATTCCTGGGTATTTGGGTTGACTCCAAGTCATCCTGGAATACTCATATCTCCCACCTCGCTGAAAAAGTTTGTAAATTCACTTATGCTCTGAGAATTTTAAGTAGATTCTGTAATATTGAACTGCTCCGTACTCTTTATTTTGGCAATATCAACTCTGTAATTTCCTACGGCATCCCTTTCTGGGGAACCTCTCCCAATCTAACTCGGATATTCAAACTCCAGAAGAGGATTATCAAAATTATGATGCATGTATCTAACCGCACGCATACCAAGCCTCTTTTCAAAAAATTAAATATTCTTCCTGTCCCTTGCATCTTCATTCTAGAGACTGTTTGTTTCATACATGCAAACAAACAGAAATTTCCAAAGAACTCCCATCACCATCACCATGACACGCGAGGAATTAATGATTTTCACCTCACATCCCACCGTACCTCCAGAAGTTTAAAATTCATCAATCACACGGGTCTAATTATGTACAATAAACTTCCCCACTCTTTTAAGCACACCAATCAAAAACTTTTCAAAACTAAAGTGAGAAATCTTCTTATGGAGCATGTTTTCTATAGTACTCAAGATTTCATCTCCGCCAATTTACTGACTTTATAAATTTATTTTTATGGACTAATGTCTGCATTTTGTATGTGTACTGTATGTATAGTTATGTTTTGTTCAATATTTTATTTAGTTCTTAAGTATGACGAAGCCTTTGGATTCTTGTAATTCCTAATGGTGAATAAATATTATTATTATTATTATTATTATTATTATTATTATAAAGACATGTATTGATTAATGGTGGATTGTGTAAGTTGGGAATGGAACAGAGAGCCATAATCAAAACGCGAAAGCAGAAGGGGGGTCACAAGATTAAAACTGATCAGAGGATCAGCACCCCAATATTTACCGGTGATGCGTTGTAAGAGATTAGAGAATTTGTGGGAAGATTGTAGTATATGTTGAAAATGTTGATTGAGTGTGTTTCGATAGTCTAAATGGATGCCCAGGAAAGTAATTTCTTTGGCCGCCGAGAGGGTGGCGTTAGGTAAATGTAAAAATAGTTTTCGTCTGGGATGTCCAGGTTGGAATATAATAAATTGTGTTTTAGTTAGATTAATATGTATGCCTAGATCGTTCAATGCACAAATACAGTCGGTGGCATCAGACTGAAATTCTTGGAGATCAGAGTCTTGTGTGGTTCTACTAATAGGTCTATACAGACAAACATCATCTGCATATTGCAGAATTCGGAAGGGCGTAGAAGTTGGTGGTATTATATCCTGAATATAAAAGGCGTATAGAAGAGGGCTGAGAGAAGAACCTTGTGGAAGACCGTGGGTGGAAATCCGAGTGATGGGATTGTGATATTTGGTGGTAAGGGTCAGTGTGCGAGGCTGCATCAAATGATATATAATGTGAAGCAAAGAAGCTGGGAAATCATATTTGCGAAGTCTATGGAGGAGAAGGGAAATATGTACTGAATCGTATGCCTGCGTTGCATCTAAAAATAACGCGGCAGTTCTCCGACGAAGTAAGAACGAGATGTGAATGTCGGTCATGAGAGTGTAAATGTTAAATTCCGGATTATAGTGTTTTCGGAATCCGAATTGAGTTTTAGGCCACATTTGATTACGTTCCAAGTAAAATGTAATTCGATCAGCAAGAATTTTTTCAAATGTTTTACGTAATGTAGAAAGTAAGGAAATGGGTCGATAATCTTGTGGAGAGTATCCTGACTTGCCAGGTTTTTTAAGCGGGACAATATGAATCCGATTCCACTGCGGAGGGGTAATACCAGTATGGAGAATATTTGTGAAGGTAGAGGCTAGTGGGAAAAGGAAACTGTCAGGCAGATTGGGTAAAAGAGAATATGATATGTCATCAGGCCCCGGGGAGGAGGTACGGGTTTTGTTGTCCCAAACATGTTGAATCTCGGGAATTTGAATAGGTTGAAGTATGGGATGATGTGTCAAGCAATCAATGAGAGGCAAATTAGGCACCGGATCACGAGCTGTAGGGGGAGCCACCATTTGCAAAAACTGGGATTGGAGATCGATGTCTCCTGACAAAGGTGTGAGTTCCGCAATATTGTTTGAAGTTTTATACCAAGCCAGTTTTTTCCATATTTGGGATGAGGAGGTGTTTTGGTTGATTGATGTGCAATATATCTTCCAGGATGTTCTTTTGGCTTTGTTGAGGATCCTTTTTGTTCTTGCCTCCTGCTGTTTATATGCCATATAGTTCTGGAATGTGGATTGGTTTCGATACGTTCGAAGAGATGCTCTTCGGAGAGCAATCGTTTCTGCACAATCCTTATTCCACCAACAAAACGTTAGCATCAGAATTCGTTAAAGTCCAATGTTATGTAATGTCCAGAGCCCTATATGAACTGTGTAAACAATACACTGTTGTCTTGACAACTGAATGGGATTTCATTTTGTTTGCATAATATTCTCAGAAATTATATAATTTTCAAGGGAAGGACTGATTTGTTTCAATTTTAATGTTGACAGCTATACTTCCCGGGCTTAACTGGGTATGTGTGCAAAGTGTCGTGTAAATTGGTAAAGAAATGTAGATTTGTATAAGGAACAAACATACATACACACTTTCGATTTTATATATTAGACTAGCTGAAAAGGCCCGGCGTCGCCCGGGCTTTGTATTTTGTAATTTGAAATTAACTTTTGGAGGGCTTTCGATTTTGAAACTCCAGGTGCTTATATAATATGTATGTAAAACTTGAAATGAAGAAAAAGATTTATCACACTCAAACTATTCCATCAGAAAACGCTAGATATAGCTTTTTATGGCTCATAGAGGATGTCGAAAGCTGCATTCCGTTGCTTCTACACATCATGCTTGGGACGATTTGAAATAAGAAGAAACATAAATTAAATAAGATTGTATTGACTTGACGGAAAATTTTATTTCTCATTCTCATGTTACCATACAACCGTTTCGGTTCTGAAATAAGAGAAATGCAGTATCACTTTCATACTTTCCTCCCCTAAAACCCGGGACATAAAATACTGCGAGCATAGGACTCAAAATGTTCCATCCCATGCTTAGGGCCTATGATAAACATCCTTATTTCTCAACTAATACAAAGCATACAGCTATGGATAACGTATAAGCGGAAAGGATTGTTTACCTACTTCTGATATAGCATACTCACACACTTAAGTTATCCCAGCAATACGACCTCTTATTCTACATCAAAATGTGAAATGAGAAAATATTTCTTGTGTCGAGGGTAGAGAAAGTTATGTGACTGCATTACAATGTGCTTTATTCTCGTGGATTTTATTCAAGAATTATTTTCACAAAACGTTGGCATCAGAATTCGTTAAAATCCAATAAATTATTATGTAGTGTCCAGAGCCCCATGTGAACTGTGTAAACAATACACTGTTGTCTTGACAACTGAATGGGATTTCATTTTTTTTTTTATAATATTCTCAGAAATTATATAATTTTCAAGGGAAGGACTGATTTGTTTCAATTTTAATGTCGACAGCTATACTTCCCGGGCTTAACTGAGTATGTGTGCAAAATTTCGTGTAGATTGGTAAAGAAATGTAGATTTGTATAGGGAACAAACATACATACATACACACTTTCGATTTTATATATTAGACTAGCTGAAAAGGCCCGGCATCGCCCGGGCTTTGTATTTTTTAATTTGAAATTAACTTATGGAGGACTTAATGTATGTAGAACTTGAAATGAAGAAAAAGATTTATCCATCAGAAAACGCTAGATATAGCTTTTTATGGCTCATAGAGGATGTCGAATGCTGCATTCCGTTGCTTCTACACATCATGCTTGGGAGGATTTGAAATAAGAAGAAACATAAATTAAATAAGATTGTATTGACTTGACGGAAAATTTTATTTCTCATTCTCATGTTACCATACAACCGTTTCGGTTCTGAAATAAGAGAAATGCAGTATCACTTTCATACTTTCCTCCCCTAAAACCCGGGACATAAAATACTGCGAGCATAGGACTCAAAATGTTCCATCCCATGCTTAGGGCCTATGATAAACATCCTTATTTCTCAACTAATACAAAGCATACAGCTATGGATAACGTATAAGCGGAAAGGATTGTTTACCTACTTCTGATATAGCATACTCACACACTTAAGTTATCCCAGTAATACGACCTCTTATTCTACATCAAAATGTGAAGTGAGAAAATATTTCTTGTGTCGAGGGTAGAGAAAGTTATGTGACTGCATTACAATGTGCTTTATTCTCGTGGATTTTATTCTTCAAGAATTATTTTTACAAAACGTTAGCATCAGAAAGTCCAATGTTATGTAATGTCCAGAGCCCTATATGAACTGTGTAAACAATACACTGTTGTCTTGACAACTGAATGGGATTTCATTTTGTTTGCATAATATTCTCAGAAATTATATAATTTTCAAGGGAAGGACTGATTTGTTTCAATTTTAATGTTGACAGCTATACTTCCCGGGCTTAACTGGGTATGTGTGCAAAATGTCGTGTAAATTGGTAAAGAAATGTAGATTTGTATAAGGAACAAACATACATACATACATACACACTTTCGATTTTATATATTAGACTAGCTGAAAAGGCCCGGCGTCGCCCGGGCTTTGTATTTTGTAATTTGAAATTAACTTATGGAGGACTTTCGATGTTGAAACTCTAGGTCCTGATATAATAATGTATGTAGAATTCGAAATGAGGAAGAACAACATATGGCACTCAGACTATTCCCTCAGAAAACGCTAGATATAGCTTTTTATGGTTCATAGAGGATGTCGAATGCTGCATTCCGTTGCTTCTACTCATCATGCCTGGGAGGGGTTGAAATAAGAAGAAACATAAATTACATAAGATTGTATTGACTTGACGGAAAATTTTATTTCTCATTCTCATGTTACCATACAACCGTTTCGGAGCTGAAATAAAATAGAAATGCAGTATCACTTTCATACTTTCCTCCCCTAAAACCCGGGACATAATATACTGCGAGTATAGGACTCAAAATGTTCCATCCCATGCTTAGGGCCTATGATAAATCTCAACTAATAAAAAGCCTACAGCCATGGATAACTGACTATTTACCGACTTCTGATATAGCATACTCACACACTTAAGTTGCTCCTGCAATACGACCTCTTATTCTACATCAAAATGTGAAGTGAGAAAATATTTCTTATGTCGAGGGTAGAGAAAGTTATGTGACTGCATCACACTGTGCTTTATTTTCGTGTAATTCATTTTTCAGTAATTATTTTCGGCAATATATTATATGGAATCATAATTCGTTAAAGTCCAGCATTAGGCTATATAGTTGCCAAGGCCCTATGTAATCACAGTAAACAATTCACTGTTGCCATGTGAACTGAACAACATTTCATTTTTTTCAGTAGAATATTCACAGAAATTATATAATTTTCAAGGGAAGGACTGATTTGTTTCAATTTTAATGTCGACAGCTATACTTCCCGGGCTTAACTGGGTATGTGTGCAAAATGTCGTGTAAATTGGTAAAGAAATGTAGATTTGTATAAGGAACAAACATACATACACACTTTCGATTTTATATATTAGATTTTCTTTTCCATTATGGTGTGCAATTATACACAAGATATCAGATGGATGATCGGATAAATATCATTATTCTAAAGGTACATTTTAATGATAGGCTTTCTTATGTTATTCCAAGAGGACGGTGGTAGAACATCATAGTTATGAATGCCCATGCATCAAAGAGGATAAAGATGATGATGCCAATGACAGTTTTTATGAGGAAATGGAACGAACATTTGATCAGTTTCCGGCATATCACATGGAAATTGTGCCAGGAGATTTCAATGTGAAAGTAGGAAGGGAGGTTATTTTAAAGCCCACGATTAGGAACGAAAGTTTCCACTTGCAGAACAACGACAATGGGGTTAGGTCAGTGAATTATGCCACCACAAATATTTGATCGTAAAGAGTACAAAATTCTCACATCGTGATATTCATAAATAACATGCACTTCGCCACATGGAGAGACGCATAATCAGATCGATCATGTGCTAATAGATGCAAGGTGGCAGTCTAGTATACTCCATGTTCGAATTTTTAGGGCTGCTGACTGCGAGTCGGATCATTATGTGGTAGTTGCGGTTGTTCGGGAGAAAATTCATTAAACAAAGGAACTAGGCAAAAATTCAATAAAGACATATTCAATATCGACAGGCTAGATGAAAATCAGATTCGGAACGCTTACCAAGTCGAGATTTCAAATAGATTTTCATTTCTTGAAAACACTGCAGAACAAGAAGCTAGGGATCATATGAATATCAATAAAACATGGGAAAGCATTAAAGACAATATTAAAGTATATTCTGCAAAAGAAAAATTAGATTCACTTGAACTGTATCCAATAAACCTTGGTTCGATGTTGAGTGCATTATTTATTATATGCGAGAAAGCAGGCAAAACTATAGAGGTTACACAGAATGAAACTACTGTCGAAAATCTCAACAATGCTAAACGAGAAACCTCTTTGTACAAAGAAAAGAAACTTTCTTAAAGACAAAATTAATGAATTAGAGGAAAGTAATAAAGACAAAATGTAGGTTAAATAAACAAGGGAATAAACGAGTTCAAGAAAGGTTTCCATCCTAGAACAAAAAGAACAATGATAGCACTATACTCGTGGCTCCGAGACTATTTTGAATAGATGGAATAATTTCTTTAATCAGCTATTAAATATACAAGTAGTTGCTCAAACTGTAGAAAGCGAAATGTTCACATCAGAGCCGTTGGTTGAACGGCTAAAAGTAAACTTAAAAAAAAAAAAAAAAAAACATACACACACAAAAATCTCCAGGTGTTGACCAGATTCTAGCAGAATTAATTAAGGATGGTGGTGATAGATTAAACTCAGAGATCCATAAACTCATTTTTATGATTTGTAGAAAAGAGAATTGCCAAAGGAATGTAAAGAATCTATTATTACAATAGACAATTATATGGAGGTAGGGCCGAATGTAGTAACATCGAGGAATTGCTTTCTTATGAAAATATAACTTTTTTTGTCTAGTATACCTACTTATGTCCCCATATGCGGACGAAATCATTGGAGACGACCAATGTGGATTAAGGCGAAGTAGATCAACCATTGATAAAATATTTTGTATTCGACAAATCTTGGAGAAAAAGTGGGAATGTAAGTCTGTACACCAGCTATAGACTTACATAGATTTTTAAAAAGCATATGATTCAGTTAGGCGAGAAAAATTATACAGTATCCTCATTGAGTTTGGGATACCAAAAAAGTTAGTTAGGCTGATCAAAATGTGTCTAAATGAAACTTATGTCAGAGTCAGAGTAGGGAAATTCATATCAGATAGGTTTGCCATTAAAACTGACTTGAAGCAAGGTGAAGCAGTACCGCCTTTACTTTTTAATTTCGCTTTAGAATATGCTATTAGAAAAGTTCAGGAAAACAAGGTAGGCCTAGAATTAAATGGCAATGACCCGATTTTAACGTAGGCAGAAGACATTTGTCTGTTGGGCGATGACATAAACACAATCGGGAGAAATGCAGAAAAACTTTTCGATGCCTGCAGGAATGTTGGATTGGAAATTAATACAGAAAACAACTAAGTATATGGCCATGAAGCGTCAAAATAATGCGCCACAAAATATTAGAATAGCCGGTAAATCATTCGAACAAGTTGAGAAATTCAAATATCTGGGTGTAATAATCACAGATACAAATAATATTAAGATAGAAGTAAAGTGTCGACTGACATCAGGAAATGCTTGATTTTATGCAGTTCGGAAACTCGTATCTTCTCGTCTTCTGTCCAGAAATCTAAAAATATAAATTTTCAAAGCAATTTCCTGCCGGTTGTAGCCTATTATATGGATATGAAACATGGTCGCTTACTCTTCGGAAAGAACATAATCTGAGGTGTTCGGAAACAGGGGGCTTAGAAAAATATTTAGCCCTAAGAGAGTTGAAATGGGGACTGGAGAAAACTGCATAATGAGGAGCTTCATAACCTGTATTCTTCACTGAATATAGTAAGGGTAATTAAATCACGGATGATGAAATGGGCTGGATATGTTGAGCGCATGGGGAAGGAAAAACATATCTCAAAGACTGGGAGACCCGAAGAGAAGAGACCACTTGAAAGACCTAGACGTAGGTGGGAGGACAATATTAGGATAGAATTAAGGGAAGTAGGATTTGCGAGGGATGGTTGGATGGATTTAGCACAGAATGGGGGGCACAGGTAAGCGCGGCAATAAACCTCCGGGTTCCATGAAATAGATAATATTCCTTGGTTAGGATTTGTCTATTGCCATTGAGTAAGTAAGTAAGTAAGTAAGTAAGTAAAGATACAATTAAGCTATATGTATTATTTGAAAGGACAAGCCCTATTTCTTTTTCCATATTTCCCAGCGAGCCAGAGAAGACTCAGTTCATTGTTTCCGTTGTGCTTTATGGGCCATTCAGATAGAAACTTAACCGTAAACGTAAGAACGTAAACTTAGCACGGCATTGAGCATTCGCAATGAAAACTTAAACGTAGATAACAAGCCAATCACAAACGGGAACGTGAACAGCTGATAAAATGTCTGCAGCAGACGAAAATACGAGTACTTTCATGTTTCTATTAAACATGTGTAGGCCATTAAAAATTGAAATCATACAAGCGTATGCAGACATATAAAAATTAACAGAATATTATATGGGCTGTATTTACTACTGTCAGTTCTTGGGGAAATAATGTTCATATATTTTCCTTCAATGCCGCATCTTTATATAATGGATGCCTTTTATCATAAAGACAGGGATAGGATACAACGTTACGAGTTTCTCATTCATAGACGCCATCTCTTGGCTACTTCCACTTCCGTCTCCTGTTCTGTTCTCTGATTGGTTGTATCATTATTTTTCGCATAAACGTAACGCAGAAGCTTAGTGTTTGCAAGGTTCTACGTTATGTTTAATTTTACGTTTAAGTTTCACGTTTACGTGATGCATTGTGAATGGTCACATTGAAAAACATGCCCCCAAACTTCTATGTTTACGTTACGTTTACGGTTAATTTTCTATCTGAATGGCCCATTAAGGTTTATCATACCTTCACCTGGTTACAGTGACCCTGTAAGGAAGCAACTTCTCCTTGGTAGCCTATTTATTGTCGGAATGGGCCCGTCCCCTTCCTGTATCTATTCTAATGCTGAGGACAGCACAAACACCCTGTAAATGGCAAAAAGCAAATAAGGTCGGTATTCCACTATCCAAGTCAATGGAAAAGAACTTCACAAGAAGTTCAGGCAATATTTGTATACAAGATGCGTTATTATACATTTACATCCAACACCTTTGACCAAAATTAGTTTTCTGTGTACGAGGATATAGGGAAAGCTTGAGTTTCGAATGTTAAATCATTAAACAAATTTTTTAATGGCATTAGTTTATTAGTTTTATATAAATGTTTTTATATCATTATTGGAGAAATATCTAAATGACAAGAACATTAGGCCGAATCGTATATATATATATATATAACTTATATATATTTCATTTGAAGGTTATGTTAATGATGACACGAGTTTAGGTTAGCTTTTATAATATATCGTAATATTTATATCTTGAGGCATATCGCTTTCGAAATGTGGCTTAAATAGTGGAAATGCTCTGCGATGAAAGTACTGTATTAATATTAGTCATTTGTAATGCGGTAAATACATTGGGTCTACTCAGTACTAAGTATAAAATGCAGGCTATATGGAAGGCTTGAGTTTCGAAGGTGAATCGTAAAAACAGTCTATGTAATGGCATTAATTTATTGGTTTATAAATGTTTTTGTAGCAGTGACCCCGTATTTGAGAAATGTCTAAATGACAAGAAAATCAGGCTGAATCACTGAAGATTATGTGAGACGAATTTAGATTAGCTCCCAGGGCTTAAAAAAAAAAAAAAAAAAAAAAAAAAATCCCAATATTACTGTTGTAGCTTGTAGTGTGTCGTTTTCGAAATGTAGATTAAATACTGAATATTCATATATAGCCTATTTGAAAAACAAATGTGGTATCAAACCGACTAATTTGGCCCTATTTATTTCTCAAAACAGTCTACATATAGCCGTCATTTTCTAACCCCATGCTATGAACGCCGGGAAATTTTTTATCGAATGTAACGACATGCAGAAAGTCTTCGATTATCCAATACGGATTGTCTGAAGCAACGGACGGCCATTTTCTTTTTTCAAGACGATTTGACAAAATAACTTGGATAGTGGAATGCCGGCATCAAAATGACTAAATTTCCTATCGAATCTATTACCCTTTAAATATATCGGTTCCATTGTTGCCTGTTAGTGTTTGTTTTGGATTATTCTTCAAACCAGTAGCTGTGTTTTCTTGCATCAGCTGACAGACGGAAGCGACGATTTATTTACTAGGACACGGCACAGAGTTTCGTGCACGGGGGCTAAATGCTCTTGGTCGACAACCGGCATAAATCCCGAAACAGTCATTTACCGATATCTATCGATCTCGATTTTTTAATCGGTGAAGCAGTGGTGCCCAGTGGCGTAACTAGACCACTTGGGGCCCAGGGCGGATTTATTTTTGAGGCCTTCTCCCCCAGTAAAAGGTACCACACGGCTATTTTTAACTATTTATTTAATAGTTAAAAATAGCCGTGTGGTACCTTTTACAGGGGGCCCACAAGCTTGAAATATACGTTAAGGAATGGGGAATGACGGTGAATATCGAAAAGACTAAGACTATGACTTTCAAGAACGGCTGTGTTTACAGCAAACTAGAGAATTGGACATACAATGGAAGGACGCTAGACAATGTGAAAAGTTTTGTGTACTTGGGTGTAACAATGACGATGAACGGGAAGTGGAATAAGCATATCGACGTGACGAAACACAGGGGTAGAGTAAAAGCCATGGAGACGCTGAAGATACGCAACAAAATTCCGGAAATCTCTCTCAATTTGTTAGATACGGTGTATAATGCAGTAGTCAAATCAACAATTACATATGGGGCAGAGATTTGGGGTGGGAACGAACAGAAAAACTTAACCAAGTGCAAAGTGGTTTCTTGAAACAGATAGTGGGGGTGGAGAAAGGAACGGCTAATAGTGGCATTCTAAGGGAATTTGGGAGCCACAGGGTATCAATAGATTGCAGGATAAAGGCACTAAAATACTACCTGAAGATTATGCATGGAGATCAAGCTCTTATCAGGGCAATATGTTATAGGGAACAACTGAAGTTGAGAGACCAAATAACGTGGGTGGGAAGAATACGCAGGGGCTTGGAAGAAATAGGCATGGGATTTATAAACGAAAGAGGCAGGAGGAACAAACGAAATGTTTGGCGGAAAGTCAGGAATGTAGGGACAAGGTTGCTCTGGAGATCCAATCAATGATTAAAACCAACTGGGGAACAGAAAGATATCTATATGAGGGGAGCGCTGAAAGCAGGACGGGTTTAGCCTGGTTTCGTCTAGGAGCCTGGAAATCGCTGAAACGCGTCAATGCAGAAGGAACCAGAATATGTCCACTATGTGACAAGGATGAGACAGCACAGCATATTCTCTCGGAATGTGAAGTCACTGAGATGCTTAGGCAACGATATCTGCCAGACTCGTTTGTTGTCTCTAGAAGAGGTCATATGGCCATATTCGAGCTGTTGAGTGACACAAAATTTTCCGAAGGGGTGGGTAAATTCATGTCTAAAGTCCGACAGCTCAGGGTAGAAAAGGATGGGAGGGAGGGGCAGGGGGAGTAATCTTTTGTCTGTGTATTATTATGGGTTATATTGCATTACTATTGTATTATTATTGTATTATTATTATTGTCATATACAACTTTTTGTCTTCTTTCTTTTCTTCTCTTTATATAGCATTATTATATTGTTTTGTATTATTAACGTTACTTTTCTCTTCTGTTTGTTTTTGCCTTGTGCATAGTAAAAGCACGAACGGCCGTCTAGGCCCGTGCGTTGGATTTATTATATGGATAATGTATCTAACATGTATATAAGAATAAAGATGCACCTTACCATACCATATTTTTAACTTCTTTTTCTATGGCTAACTTTTTTGTCGTTCAGATCTTCTCCACGGGCTAATCTATACGAAAAAATAATAGACAGAATAAAGAGCCACGTTTATAATTGTCTTTTTATAGCTTTTACACCAGAAAATTGTCTAATTGTCTCATTAACATTTATTTTCATAGCCAAATTGTTCTCGATGTATAACGTTGCTAGTCCATTTAGTCTGATCTGGCTCATTGTTGAGCGCAAATAGTTTTTGATTAATTACAGTTCTGAAAAAACTATTTTACAAGTTGCAACTGAAATGCAAATAGTTAAAAACTACTTTAGTGCTAAACATAAGTTTGGAATTTATTCTTGAACGTCTTTGAACTCTTACAGACCATCGTACGCAGTAAGTGTTTTGTTAAGTTAATTTATAAATTAAGACTTGCCCTATTTTCTTCAATTAAATGATACGTCTCCTATATGTAACCCATAGCGAATCTTCTAGAGGCCTCTCGCCGTCAACTCGTGAACTCATTGTTAAATTTTTTCCGTCAATGTTAAATGAAATTACGTGTTTTATTTTTCATCAGTTAAATGAGCATCTCCTAATAATCTCTCGCGGCCGACTCATGAACCTGAGACCAAAACAGTGGTAACCAGAGTCAATTTTTTTATTGGTAACACGTCAAATACGCTATATTTTTATTTAATACAAAAATTCCGATGAGTGAAAAAAGAGGTGGAACGTTAATTTTTATATTAGGATGGGGCATCAATGGGGGCCTCCATAGTAAGTGGGGCCCGGGGCGGACCGCCCCACTCTAGGAACGCCACTGGTGGTGCCAATATATCAGCTATTCCTCTGCATCTAGCATACAAGAAGCTTGCTGATGCTCTTACGGATACAACATAGAAGCTAGGAAATGCTATAAGTGCACCAGATCTTGCACATGAATTAGAAGTACTCTCCCCAATGTTGCCAGAACATTCAACCAGCTGCATTTCAGTACTACACTATATAATGAAAACACTTAGGAGACGTTCCCAAATGTGTCAGTGGCTGTACGGATTCTTTTGTTCATGGTTCATTGGTGTTTACAGAAAGAAGTTTTTCTGAGCTGAAAAAAAAAGAAGTCATTTGTGAACTATTGTATGGGACTCACCGTAACAGCCCTGAAAGGAATGCGGGTTTAGTTTTTTCTGAAGGAGAACAGTTAAGGGAACGACCTAACATGCATTATAAGAACATTTGACTCACCTACTGCATAAGTTACGGCATTGTAATCTGCGCTCGAGATAAGAGGAATGTTTTTGGAACGAACTTAAGCCAAGAGTGTATTAACCCCACTAGCGCCGCTGGCCTTCCCCCAACCACCATCACATCCCCTCTTTCCCCCATTCCAGAGCTGTTAAGGTGAGTCCCATACAGTACCATGAGTGAGGCGCTACTAAAAGGTCTATCTGTAATGTCTGTGGAATGGCAGACAGTCCGATTTTTAGACACTGACAAGTTTATGAAAGTGTTTTCTTCCCAGAAAAGCAAGAAAAGTTACGTTTTAGAGTAGGATTACCTCCACAAAGTCTCTGGGTTTTTACGTAAATACCTTAGGAGCGAGTCTCACCGTGCATCGAGTTCCTGCGTAGGGAAGGTAGCTGCACCCTGATTGGCTATCCCACTCCACGTGTTGTCTGTCTCTGTGTCTGCGGCATTATCCCTCCACTCAACTATTACAGTCTTTTCTACCACTGCCAACATGCAGCATGATCTTTACTCTCTGCCCAGCGGTAGCTTACTGATTTTACGCGCATCTTGGTAACGAGACGTAACGAGAAGCTCGCTGGCTGGGTTAGTCTTCAAGGCCAGAGACTTTGTGGGAGTAATCCAACTCTAAGTGAGCATTTTTTCCCGAAGAAATAAGAAAAGGAAAGCTACAGCTAAACAAAATGTTTGTGGCTGTTATTTTTTGAAAAATAATTAAAATCAGGATACACTTATGTTTCAGAATTAACAACACAATATTGCGAAAGAAAGAACAGGTTATATTAAAATTAATATACGAATGAGATTTAAGACTCTTTCTTATTCAGTCGTCAAATTCTGCATTCTGAAATAGTTTTGTAACTTTGTTTTAGTGAGAAAAGGCTAGCGCTAGACTGGAGGTTTGTTTTGTAAAAATTATGTACCGTACTACAGTGAATCCTCTGTATAACGAACATCGATATAACGATAAACATGCATACAGGAATGTTTTTGTTTGGTCCCGGCGAGATTCCTATCTTAAATAATGTTAAATGTAACTCACTATAACGATAAAGCTATTTTGGAAACACCCTTTTATAACGATATTTGGAGATTGGATACTTGTTATTGCAAAACCAGTAGCTTAGCTCTATGGATGGTAGCTGGTATCAGATCAGTATCCTTCCCAGCAACCAATGTTGTTTTCTGAGTGCCTGATATCTGTTAAATTTTTTTAGGAATTCCAAAAAAGAAAGCTTCATGAGGGGTGGAAAATATTTTCACTGAGGCTAAAATCATCCCTTATGTGTGCTAAAACATACTTTGAGTTAGGGTGTTACTTCAACATGCACATGATGTGCAATTAAAACACCATAATGAGCAACTGTTTTAGTTTTGCCTTATCTATGTGTTGAATTTGCTATATTTATCTGTTCTCTCTTCCCACCAGAACGCCGGCGTGGTCCTGTGGTTAGCGTCGCTGACTACAGATCCTTCGGCCCAGGTTCGATCCTCGGTACCTGAGATAGGAAGGTCTAGTAGGGGTGTACTCAGCCTCGTGATTCAAATTGAGGAGCTACTTGATAGAGAAGTAGAGGCTCCGGTCATGGAAACTACCATTAACGGCCGTGGGTGTCGGCATGCTTACCACATGCCTCCCAACCCTGCCTTCTGCCTATGGTAGATGACGCAGCGGTCCCTTCTGGAATGTTAGCGCCACGGTTCCCACCAACCACGAGTTTGAAATTTCTGACACATGGCTAGACTCAAAGCGTGCCATGATCCGTGATGTTAAGCCAGTCTAAATAGTATTTTTTTAGTGTGCGGGTGTAAAGAAGCTATGGCTAGAATTCAACGGAAGTCAGTAAGTTAAGTAACAAAATTAGCGTTCTTCTTCTTCGCATGTCCGTTCCATGAATTATCCTGTAAGCCTAGATTACACAGTTTTCTGCAAGCAGTATTTCTAATGTATGGTAAATTACAACCCCTCAATATAGCAATAACCCTCTTATAACAATACAATCTACTAGGGCCCACAAATATTGTTATACGGAGGTTTGACTCTATAAACCCTAGGAAACAATTAGATTGATATTTTTAAATATATTTTTGCATTTTCTTTTACAGTAGCATACAGTAAATGTCAATATAAAAAATGTATCTAATGTTGTGTGTGAAAATGGAAATTTGCATAATACAAAATGACTGACTGACTATGTCCTATATCCCCAGTGTCGGGGAGAAGGGCCTCCAATTGGAGGTTTCTGATACCTATGTGGGGGAAGTAAAAAAGAAAAAGAAATTAAAAAAAATAAAAAAAATTGTTATGCTTATTTTCCGAGAGAGGGCAGAGTGACAGGTGGTAAGCCCACCGCCTCACAACCCCCACCCGGACACTCGGGTATTACTTGGACGTGAAAGGCCGGGAAATTTTGTCCAGAGGGTCTAATTTAGGCTTGGAGTTCTTTAACGTGCCGTAAATCTACGACACGGGCCCCCCAGCTTAAAGTCCGTGCCCGGATTTTTATGTTCGGATAAACCCATCGACCGCGGCCGGGTTTGATCTTATAAATCTAAAAAATAGATCCACTAAGGTAAGTTATATTGAAATTCTAATTGTTGTATATTAACACTAATACTGCCCTTGATTCTCGGGTTTTTGTTTTATTTCAATTTATTAACAGGTTATCCAGAAAACGGGCAAAAGGCTTAAGTGTCCGGCACTGGGGCAATCTCCTCTATAGCAGGGGTGCCCACCCCCCTAAACTTCATGACTCACCCCCCCAACTTCATTGCTGACCCCCCAAACTTTATTGCTCACCCCCCAACCTGATTGGCTGTCGACAAGGGCGCCCATATGTTATTTTCTGGGGGGGGGGGGTATTTTTTAATTTATTTATTTTTTGTTGCTTTAACTTCTTGGGCCACTTTGTAACATTGTATTAATAATATAATAAGTGCAACAATGACGTAGCCAGAAAATAATTGCGGGGAGGGTCGAAAGTGCCGGGGGGGGGGTTTGGAATAAAAAAAGGGGGTCGGGGGTCCATTCCCAGAAAAATTTTAAATACAGTATTGAACTAATTAAAATCACATTTTACGCTATTTTAGCACAGAAAAACTAGTTAGGAAATTTGTTTACCATACTCTGACATGCCAATGTAAATAAGAAATCATTACCTAAGTAGGGGGCCACCCCCGGAAAATTTTTAAATATTGAACTAATGAAAATCACATTTTACGCTATTTTAGCACTAAAAAACTAGTTAGGAAATTTGTTTATTATACTCTAAGACATGCCAATGTAAACAAGAAATTGTTACCTAAGTCAGGTGTCCAGCCCCGGGAAATTTTTAAATGTTGAACGAATGAAAATCACATTTTATGCTATTTTAGCAATGAAAAACTAGTTAGCAAATTTGTTTACTATACTCTAAGACATGGCAACTTAAACAAGAATATGTCACTTAAGTTATAATACTTATTACTATTTATAAGAAAAGTTGAATAACACATGGAACAGTGGATATAATAGGCCTACTCATTATGTTATGAAAAGAAAATAACTGTTATATCATATTTGACACACCAACAAATCTTGTTTAATTAAATTAATAGTTTTTTAAATACAAATATAGAATTTTAGGTTTTAAATTTTGGGGGGTCAAAACCCCCTGGACCCCCCCTTTCCTAATCCACTGTTAGAAGAGACCTTTTGGAGTTATAAAACTTGACCGTTTTTATTTTTAACATATAAAACGCTAATTTTGCAACAATTTTCAACCCCCCCCCCCAGAAAATTCATAAAACGATAATATTTTGCCCCCTCCCCCAGAAATTTCAATGACGCAGTCTGCGTCTTAATCCTCCCCCCTGTGGGCACCCCTGTCTATAGCTTTCGGCGAAATTCGTAGTTGAGAAATAGGTGAATTTAATTATTTTTCCTCTCAGCAATGAATTGCTCTACAATCTTGCAATCTGACATACTCTTTATTGACTACTTCTACAATTGCATATTATTTTCAAAATTAATCAAACTGTTACAGTTATGGGTAGTTATCATTTCAACCACATGGCAACCAAATTTCATGCACTGAAAAGCCGTTTCCTTGATAACTTCCACAAACATAAATATATCTTAGTGATTCTTTTTCTCTGTATTTCTTAATATCATATGAACAACAGGCTCATTTAACACTACAAGTTAATTTTTTTTTAAATATATACAGTAGCCTACATATTTTAATGGAAAAAAAAAATTGTTTAGTAAAAATAGGCTACTTATATTATAGATATTCCAAAGATTGTAGATGAAGTTGTTCATCATATTATGATATGATATGATGTTTGCAAATAAATAGAAAAAAGAATCACTAAAATATTTGCATTTGTGGAAATTATCACAGAAACGGCATTTTAGTGCACGAAACGTGGCCGCCACTATGTAACGTCAATTACCCTTAACTGTAACAGTTTGATTAATTTTGAAAATACTATGCAATTGTAGAAGTAGTTAATAAAGAATATATCACATTGCAAGATTGTAGAGCAATTCTTTGCTGACGAAAAAAATAATGAAATGCACCAATTTCTCACCTATGAATTTCACCGAAAGCTCTATGTCCCCCTTTAAACCATCCCTGACCATGGAATAACCTTTGACCGATGAAAAATTCCGTGATAACCGAGAATCGAAAGCGGAACCCCTACTTGTAGTTAGCAAACGTAACCAACCACTGAGTCAAGGCTGATCAGATAACTATTTAACTAGTCTAGTTTTCTTGAAGTCACGTAATATCCTGTTATAAGTTAACAGCAAAATAATCTCGCACATTTCTACAATTGAGAATCAGAACTACGAATAATAAATGTAAAAATGATCACATTTTTGCGCGAGAGATGCTGTCATGGCAACACCGCGGAATGGTGACGTAGCAAAGCAACACTCCGCAGAGCGGCAGCGCGTCAGTGTACAGTGGGACTCGAGTGGGGTTGCTTCATGTCTCTTGTTTTCGTTCCTAGCGGCATGGATTCACATTTCGTGATCAGTATTGAATTATTGTAATACGATAAGTGTTCTAAGAAATACCCGAGTTAAACAAAGCGTGTGTTCCGTGTGTAGTGTTCATTGTAATATCGAGTTGATGTGTGTTTATTTTAAATAGAAGTGTGGGTGTAACTTCTTGTTTTGACGTTTCGTGGTGATCGGTCAAACTTGCTTCGTACACCTGAATACAATATCATTGACTGTACTTTCTGTGGAACGCAGACAGGTAAGAATACACTTTTATTTCACGTATCACTGCAGAAATTACAATCTGAGCGTATTTGTGATAACTGTATTTACACAAGATACCCTTGAATGACAGCTGGGCTACTGCTGTAAGTCTTGACTCATGAATGAGTTGTCTGCAACGCGTCTCTACGAACTGCTGAGCAAAGATGCATTTGGCAGAGTTCCCGGAATACAGAACTGTTAAGCAAAACCGATAGGGCCCTTTGACCTTCCACTACGTCTTACATTAACTGAATGCAAACTAGTGCGATGTGATTGTCAAATATTTAGAATCCTTAGGAGTAGGAAATCGAGACTCAAAATCGTAATTTGCATAAACTACGCAATTAAAAAATGTTGTTACTATTTTATAATAGTGCGATTTGTAGGGGGGTGGGAGATTCCCCCTACTGGCTTGAACAGTCGCATGGTATACATATTTAAAATTATAATTCTGGTAGTGAACCTGTTAGGAATCCCCCACGACCCCACTGGTAAAATCAGGATAATAATATAATAATAATAATAATAATAATAAATAATAATAATAGTTTTATTTAACCTGGAGAAAGTTAAGACCGTAAGGTCTTTTCTTCCTCTTCACCTGGGACTAATAGTGCATTAGTTTATTTATTTATTTGATTAATTATAAGTAACCTAGGGCTAATATATAAATAAAATACATCAATAATTAGCAGGCTAGTGCAAAATACAAGTAAAATTATGCTTAGCAATTATAACCTATACCCATTATAATTCATCCCAAAACATCCATATTTTTAAGCCACACTCTTACTCCACTTGTAAACTGACCCACATTTCTTGACAATTTTATTTCCTGTGGCAGTGCATTATATATGATTATCCCTTTATTCCAATATAACACAATAAATAACACAAAATACATTAAATGACACATCATAACACATCAGATGATTTAAAATACATTAAATAACACACTAAATGGTATGAAAGAAATACAAATACAATTAAATTACACAATTGCATTAAATGATATAAACTTAATTAACATAGGCCTTGCAAAAATACTCTTAAGTACTATGTATATGTGCTGTGAACTGCGATTTGAAGGTTGACAGTACACTGGTGAAAAAGAATCTTGTGTCCTTTTCCCCATATCTGACACAGTCTCGTACTCTGTGTACTAGGCTAAATCGTCAATACTACATTCAGACCATGGCTCGGGGCGCCGATACAAGGGGGGCACGAAAATATCGAAAAATACAAATTAATATTGTATATTTATATATAAATTGGTCTTTTAAAATAAATGTTACTTCCTGAACTGTACCTGAGCACGAGCGCTTGCTCATTCGGGTGGTCTTGTGTTGTATAAAATGTACTTATAAAATAAATAAATTATTATTATTATTAAAAGTGGTGAGGTCCTCTTACATTTTTTGTTTCTCAGTTAATTGGATAGACACCACAAAAGGGAACTAGTTAATGTAAGTAATTGCAACTTCTTGCAAATCATTATCTCTTAATGCAAATATTTTTTTAATATTCACTTTAATAATACATTTTAAGATGGTTATATAAAACCCGCTTGGTATTCTGTCTGTCGGAAGGGAATTGTCCCATGTTGTAGATTTATCAAACGTTAGGAATTTAAAATAATCGAAATGAAGGCAACATTATGAAATTTTACGGTTAAAAAAAGTACTCTCCCTCCAGGGCCCTGTTTCATAGAACTTGCTAACAATATTAAAACTCATAATATTATTTATTATTCGACAAAATCTTGTGCACTACTCGTAAAATCTGTTCAATAATAACTTATTATTAGTTCATTAGTCAGCTGATTGATTTGGAGGCTAAGTCTGGATTGTTGTTTGTGTTTTGTTTCTTATTCTTCTTTTCTGTACTACTACAAAGCAGCACGGCCTACATGTACATTCAAAAATTTAATAAATCTCATTATTTACACATTTTAATGGCATCTATTTTCGTCTATTTCCTTCAGATTGAATGTTTCTTTTCTATTTGCTTTTTGATGAACTGCTTTCTTTTGTGGAAAAGAACATAGTAACTATCTCTGAGAAATCAATGAGCCTATTAAACACTTACTCAAGATAGAGGTAGGATTAGGTAGGCCTATTAGAACCTAACCTCAAAATCTAAAGTCTTATTGTGACTAAAATTCCTTTGATGGCAAATATAGATATTTTCATAATCAACATTGAATCAGAAGGATTCATTTTTCACAATTTTAAGATCAAGAAATCTGTATAACAAAGATCTGAGAATAACTTATTAGTCCACATACACTCATAGCAAAACACCTAATATTATGAGTAAATTTTATTACCTTTGTAGTCTATGAAACGTTTTACTAATAATATTAGTAATACAGTACTTACTAATAATTTATTACCATGAACTCATAACTAATAATATTAGCTAATATTCTTATGAAACAGGAAACTAATAATACTAATAATAATAGTGCCTTTTTTTTTACTCGTGGCCGGGCGGTCGGCTGGAAGTAGCTGCGAGCGCACAGTGCTTCTCACCGTTCCTGGCTCCCGCCTTTCTCCCCGTCAGTGCACACACACAGCACACCAAACACCAATTTTCTGGTCATGCAATGCCATTTCGTGTACAATATCGGGTTTTTCTGCACTCCAGTATCTGTTGTTTTGTGTCGATGCATGACCATGTAAATGAATCCATGCTTCGTCTGTGAAAAAAATTAACTTTGGGTCCATAGAGCCATCATTAACTTTACCCAACACCCAATTGCAGAAATTTACTCTACTCACAGTATCACGTGGTTGCAGTTCCTGAACTATGGTTATCTTGTATGGTTTTAATTTCATAAGTTTAGTGGCTTTCCCAGCCGAGAATTGTGAAAACCCCGTTTCCTGTGATAACCTACTCAGAGATTTTCTTGGGCTACGTTCTAACTTCTGTCCTATCTCATCGAGTTTTCTCTCTGTAAGCACACGGCGAATTTTTATTATTTTTATTTCTTATCAAGAACAGAACCCGTTTCTCTGAATCTGTCTACAAGTTTACGAACTGTCTCTCTGTGAGGCACAGGAATACCAGGGAATCTGTCTACAAATAGCCGTGTCACTTCTCAACAGAACTCTGTTTGCACATAGGAATCATACATGAATATGCGGTGTGCTAAAGTATACACACTTCTTGGCATTATAACAGAACTATCACAATTTAACCACAAAGAAGAAAAAAGAACCTCCGCTAGCAACAACCGCACATGCACTGACGGGGAGAAAGGCGGGAGCCAGGAACGGTGAGAAGCACTGTGCGCTCGCAGCTACTTCCAGCCGACCGCCCGGCCACGAGTCAAAAAAAAGGCACTGTATTAACTAATATTATTATGTATTTCCTAGTAATATCAGTGTAAAAAATCTATAAAACAGGGCCTTGGTCATTCTGTAGGCTAACTGTGGATCCCCTCATTCCTACAGGCCTTGAAGGTATAAAAGAGATACCGCAGGTAGAAAACAGCACAGGTGTGTGCCCCCACTCTCATATATACATGATTGATGAAGATGAATGAAGTCAATGATAAGGGGTGTGAGGGCGCCAATACTATATAAGTGGCCCTAATTAAGAAATGCGTTTAGCCCGGCTCTTCTTTATATTTCTTTCTTTCTTCGTCATAGTTTTACCTCTGCCTTTTACGATTTAAGTGACCCAAGCCGCCCGGGCCTTACAGGGCCACGACCTGTCGGGAGAGGGATTGTCTTTGGATCACATACATACTTTTTTGACCAGACAAGGACATGGAGGGCCTCTCCGGATGAGTGATCAGCCCAATGCCGGGGCCAGCTCTGAGACAACATGAACACATAGGACGAGACACACCATTCACACACACTCCGAACAAGGCGAGGATGGTATGAAGATGATAATGACGGCCAGATGTAATCCGGGGACCACAGGCTAGTGACATATATCTCACAGGTGAAAAAACCTCACTTAGGTAACTTGTCCCGACCAGGAATCGAACCCGGGCCCGGTGCGTGAGAGGAGTGAACGCATCCCCTGAGCCACAGCGGTGAACTCTTCTTTATATAATAACCTATAGTAGGCTAATCTTCTTTTTAACACTATCACCTGGATTTAGCAAATGCTGAAATACTACCATGTGCCTGTTTTGTTTGAGGAGAAATTCTTTCACTTACTTTGTACATTGGTATTTATTTCAGCAATACCTATAAAACACAAAAAATAAAATCCACAGGATATTCTAAAAACTAAAGTTTGTAGCTGTGGAACTGCCTCCGACCACGAGCTACTGCTCTTTTAGGGATTCAGGACCACCCATGTGCCATTACTTATTGTTTTTTAAAATATCGTTTGAGCTGGAATTTTTAAAAAATTATTAATATGTCTGTTTTTTATTATACTCTTTTGGTTTTGCTTATTATTAGGGCAGGGCAATTGATGATTTTGCATCATTTTTATATGAAGGTTAAAAAATAGCTCGAAATTTTAAATGTGTATCATGAAATATTTGATTAAATGAGGACAATTTGTTTTTGCATTTATTGCTTTGTTTTGAATTTTTCGTCATTTTCAAGAGATAGGTATTTTTTTGGCAATTTTTACGTCATTTTCAGCATTTTAGGTCATGTTTCAATGGAGGTAAAGAGAAGCTTTTTCAGGAGAAAATCGTTAGTTTCAGGCAACAGGCAATCGTTTTTATTTGAGAATCTCCGCCAAGTGTTCACAGTTCGTTTTAATTCAGGTTTATTGTAAACAGCATAGGAGTTTGTCTTTTGCAATAAATATTTTTTTATTTCTTTTTAAACTAACATATTTGCTATGGGCAATTTGTTGGGCATGCCAGTTCAGAAAGAATTTATTTTTCACTAAAGGTGTCTAAGTAGTATAAATTTACTAACTTCTTAGTAACAAAATAAGTATGTTTTATATTGTAAATTCATTTATAACGCACTATCATCCAATTAATTAGATAGATATATTCAATGAACCACAGATTATTGTCTCTGTTGGACATTAATTGTCTCATTACTTAAAATAAATTACAAATAATAATGGTAAATTTATTGGTCATTTTTTAAATGTTGAGTCTTTTTTACTATTTTTAGGGTATAAATGCATTTTTTATTTTACATTTTTCACTATTTTATGGTCTATTATAATGTCTTGCCCTACTTATTATAATTCTACATTTTATGTGTGGTATAATAAATAAAAACCCGAGGAGCAAGCTCATACTCAAGGCAAGGCATTTAATTACCTAAATTTTTGTTATATAGTGCCCATTAAATTATATTGCTTATTTTTAGATTGTTAGAAGTAATGCATAGATTTTACATAGCAATTGAATGGATGGCAGTGCACTATATTTAATTTTCAATTTAAAACACTCATTTTGTTACTATTGAAGCAAGTAAGTGGTAGGCCAACTTGGATATGGCCATTTTAAGTGAATAGATTAAAACTGAATTAAAATGAACGATTAAGACTTGACGGAGGTTGTCAAATGAAAATGATTTTCTACTGTCTGAAAGTAATGATTTGTGTTGTATATGGAATTCCTTCTCTCTAAGTCATTATGTAGCACTCAATAGAAAACTACAAAAAATACTGAAAATGACCTAAAATACAAAAAAAAACTAATTCTTGAAAATTAAAAGTGAAATATAATGTCATAACAATTTGTCCTTATTTAATTAATTCATGACACGTATTTTTATATATTCAAACTTCTTTCCATAGTCACATAAAGAAAAGATACAAAATCATCCTATGCCTTGCCCTAATCATAATAAATTATTGTGGCGCAATGAGCGAATATACATTAGGCCTATAGGCTTTATCCAGTTCTGACCCTAATATCAGTTTAACAATTAGTTAATTTCTTTTAAATTTTAGCATCGATTTATTACTAGGGTCCGGATTTTTTAAATCTAAATCCTGTAGTAGTTTTTGAAACATTAAAATTGTTTGATTTTAGTCTTTTAAAATTATTTTCAGATGATTTTTTAGTTTCACTTTAATAAGTTATTTTTACTTAAGTTTCCATGGCTCTGAACCACAAAGCTTTAGAAATACTTTTAGCTTAATTTTAGAACTACCCGTGTCATTTCTAATTCCACCACAAACTCGACAATAACGGTTTTCAATTAATCAACTTTTAGAATACTTTATTTTCTGCAATACTAGAGCAATACTGCGAATACTGCAAGTGTAAGCTTCTTAAGAGTGTCTTTAATTTGTTTCTAAAGAAACCGGGGATTTCGGTTCACTTAATACTTCCTTTACCGAGACAATGGGGTACAAAATGACACAATGCAATGCTATATTTTATCTTTCAAAATAGTACACTGGCAACAATGAGCAAGATGCAAAATATAGACAGACATTTGAAAAGTAATTTTTAGTAGAACAATAATAACTATTAGATTAAAACCTAAGAATCCAGGCCGTATTCATTGCCCTCTGTTCAACAAAAAACAATTAGTGACACCAGAATTGTAAACATAGAATGTATAGCACACTGGCTAGTATTTGCACAGCACAAATCTATCAAGTCAATATCCTGTTTCATTGGGGTATTTGTGTAGACCAGCCATGGGATAAGGGGATGCAGAAGCTTAGATAGCCCCAACACTAGTGGCCAAGTGCACCAACCATGATTAGTGTAATCAGCGTTTATAATTTTCTTCCTAACCTATGATTAGGGAAAGTTATGGAGCATCAACCTCGATTAGTGTCGAAACCACCGATTACCGTTGATTAAACTTAAACAGTAAAAATCGGGCGGTACTGAAGATAAACAATGATTAGCAGTTTGCTAAAATGGTGGCCAGCCCTATACTATAAAGCTAAAAGAGATTGCTAGTAAAATTCGCTTTACAATTACTAGAGTGAAAATATGGTATACTGTAAAGGTATTGCTGTTATAACTTGTAGTTAGTAGAAGAAAGCACGCCCTTTACAAACACGTCAGGCCAGTGTTTACCTCAAGCGCTGACTCTTGACCGGAGTTAGGATGTTTAGGCGAGCACCTCTTTTCGTAGGACAAATTAGAGCTCCTGTGCAAGAAACCACAATATGAAACGTCTCTAGTTGAGAATGGGGGCAATTTTCTAGGATCTTTTTGCTCTTTTTAGGGTCTTTGTCCCCTCTTTCTCCATCATGCCCACAATCTCCATTTCCCTCCTTCTTGTATTTAACAGCAGCTTTTTAATAGTCTTCCAAGACTATGGCTTTTGAGTTAAATTTTCTTTTGTTTTATAATAATTTTATCTTGGTTTCGTTCCAATATCTAAGATATTTAAGTAACTTTTAATTAACTGGGTCTAGCCTTAACTCCTTAACATTAAAGTTTTAATTTTTACTAAACGAAACAACCTTAAAAATCTGTCTCTAGGTGCAAGGATTATAATTAGGACCGTAATTGTTTATATATAAGAATACGTCCTGTACTTCTTTTACCTTAAAATACGTAATTCATGATAATAACATATAACGTCAGCAGACACAAACAAAACTAAACAGATATTAAGCACATGTGAAATGAAGGTGCTAAGAACAATTCAGGGGAAAACTTTATTAGATAAGATACACAATACAGAAATTAGGGACAAATGCCAAATTCAGGACATAACTAAATTTACCAATGACAGAAGAAAATTTTGGAAAGAACACGTTGATAGAATGGAAAACAATCGCCTAGCAAAAAAGGCTCAAGAAAGCAGACCAGACGGAAAAAGATTAAGAGGAAGACCTGCTACGAGATGGAAAGACAGTACACATGACTCATCCGAGGAATAAAGGGGAAATAAACAGGATGTCATCCTACATCACAAGAAGAAGAAGAAGAAGAAGAACATATAACAGATTATCATCTTAAATAGGTAGGCTAAACAGGTTGACCAACACGACAAACCTCGCGGGAGATATAATATGGCACATTTTCAAAACGCGTGATTTCGGTATGCCCTATAAAACTAATATCACTGTACATAACCTAACTAACCTAACCTAACCTAATTGCCACTAAAATAGAATCTACCTGCCACTAAAATAGAATCTACCTGCCACTACTTACATTAATGCAAGATGAACATCCTGCTTCGTAGTTGGTCTTTCTTCTTCGCTCAGAACCATAATATGGCTGGCGTGTTTTAAGCATAATAAAAATGAACTGATTGTAATGGGTAAAAATAAGATAAAGTTCTAAAATTGACTAATTTCACTCCTTAATCAATTCCTTGAACAAATGTAACTATGATTTATGAAGTGTTGAGTTCCAGAAAACACATTGCAATGTTAAGGCGATAGTGCTCTCATCAATTAACTTTTTTCAGCTTGCAGCGGACATGGGAATAGCCTATTGAACCTGTCTGCTTTTAGCAAACACGGAAATAAGAGCACAACTGCCACAATGAAAAATAATTACTTTTTTAAAATTTTACTGGAATTAGGCAGTTTTCTGCTGAACTTGAATTTAAGTTTGTTACATAAGAGTTTATGTGCCGATGTCTAAAAATCTGGAGCCTGAACCTCCTGGAACCCTCTGGGCATCCATGGCCTGTAATAGGGAACACTTTACTTCACTTTTACATAAGAGTTTAGTAGCACGTTTTTGTCCCCTATTTTGGCTTATTTGTAGCACCTTTTCCCTTCCTTTTTTCCTGATGGATATTGCACCTGAAAATCCGAACCCTGTTCATGCTCAAGGGTGAACGAAGGCTAATGTGACGTTCATTTGAATATATTGTTGTAGCTATACGCCTACTTTTGATGCTTTTCGTGAAAATTATTGTGTCGTAAACTCGTAATACAGATACAATTACCATGGTTAAGTGTTCATATTCGTATTGCTTATCTAATGTTGGGTTAGAACATAATCATAGATTAGATAGCAAATGATAACTCATTATTACTTCCTCTCTCCGTACCATCAGGTAGACATACTATAGGTAGAGGAAGTATTGTTTTCGACTCCCTAAATTCGAAGTTGAGTTTTTAACTGAAAAACACGTTTTGAGGTCCCCTGAATCCAAAAATACTATTTTCGGAAACATGTCTGTGAACAGCCTAGCTCCACAACGGAAAATAGCATGAAAACAAAATTTCGTATTTGGGTCAGGTACCTTCTGAAGATTTAACACGAAGATTGGCGACAAGTTTATCTTATATTTAGGGGGACTTTACATGAAGAATTTTTTTGGCATAGTCCCAATTACGGGGATCAATTCACGCGATATTCACTTTTCCACGGACTGTGTGATGTTTTTTGTTTATGAGCGATACATGGTTACCAACTGTTAGGTTAGGAACGTTTATGTTAGTTAAGGAGCAATATACTGAATACCTCCGATGTTTTGTTAAGGAGCAATATACTGAATACCTTCGATGTTTTGTTAGGTTAGGAACGTTTATGTTAGTTAAGGAGCAATATACTGAATAGCACAACCACCATTTCTTACGAGCAGCTCATGGCTTGTACCTTTGTAGGTTTGTCACACTGTTCATCCACAATCATATCTTGTTTAGCGATATGACGTCACACCTCCAACGTCCAATCAGGAAGACGAGGACAGAAAAATGGTGGAGAAGAAGGGAGTTTTCGCTAGATCGCGATATAAAAGAAAGTGTATCAATTAGGGCGGGCGGGTTGGACCAAATCATTCGCCAGGACAACATCTCCTCGCCACACATCTATCTATAACAAAATTCGTTTGATATAAGTGTTTTATGAAGAGAATCTCTGTTCTAAAAAAATGGTCCCCGTAGATGGGACTTTACCATTGTTTTTTCTCGCGATTTTCTGGAAAACAGCTATAAAGTGTTTCTTTAAATTTTGCACATGAGTTGCTTGTACTAAGAGTAAAACCTTTATTTGAAATAAATAAATAAAAAAAAAAAATAAAAAAAAAAACGAAGGCATCCACTCTGAATTCGCATTGTTTGCAATACGGCCTCTTGAAACGGAAACTCGTCCTAACATTTTCTATTTGGGTTAGGTACCTCCTGGAGATGTGACACGAAGATTGGCGACGACTTTCTCTTATTTTAATGGGACTTTACATTAAGAAAATTTCGTTTGTCGCTATTTACTCGAAAATAGCTCTTACGATTTTGTTTAAATTTACACATGTGGTACTTATACGATGAACTAAAACTTTTATTTGAAACTTTTTTCGAAAAAAAATATGTGAAGGGTAGTTATAAGCCACCCCTCTGAATACGTACTCTTTGCAGTATTGCCTCTTGTTCTATATCAGAATGTGAAGTGAGAAAAATTTACTGGCCATGCTTATAGTAAAGAACGTCATGAAAGTACATTAATCGGATTTTATGTATCCTTCAGGGATGCGATGTGATGTGGTAACGACATTCTCTTCATTTTTACAATCAATTTATACGAAGAGAATGTCATACATAATAATTATATTATACTGAAAGGCAAACTTTTATTTGGTCAGAGGAAGTTATGTTAATTTCAGATCAGATTTTTAAAATCGTGCTTTATGTTTACATGCCTAAATTGACACAAACAGTGGCGCCAACTTTTGAAGAACATTGAGTGGGCTCAAAGATTTTAATATGTTCACACTCCCACCCCTATTAAGGTTTGTGAAATGGTTTCGTAATATTGATGTGACTATAGATAAATGATTTCCTTGTTTGTAATAACTAATAACAATCACATTTTGTAAATCAACCGCCAAGAAAGTGGTGTGTAGCCTGGTCTACATTTTTTTTTAAGTTTAAAATAATGTATACACTTATTTTTTAATTTTCGGTTTTAGGCAACTTTTAAAATAAAATTATGTAGCACGGAGTGTTGCAAAATGTATTTCTCCTGCCTGGAGTTCTTCCAATAAATTCGTCACAAGCATCGTATCGCATCATTATCTTCTTTGTCAGTAAAACTGCATTGACAGACGTAAAACTTGAATGAATTGGACTATTTCAAACGATCGTGAGTGATTTCGAACAAGAGGAGATCATACTATATAAGTCAATAATAGCCTGATTTCCGCTTTACAGCGATTCAACAAATAAACACGATTTTAGTAATAAATTATAATAATATAATTATGACAAATTATTGGGAGGGCTAGAGCCCCATGAGCCCATGTGAGTTGGCATCGACGTCCACAGAAATTCTACCAAGGGGGGCACCACCACCACTATGTCATTTTTACTACAACCACTTTATTATTATTATTATTATTATAACATTAACATTACCATCATCATCCACATCCTTGACTTTCTGTAGTTGAACTGTAACTATGGATACACAGTAAAAATTTAATGTAGTCCACTCACATGACTTTTTCTACCCCTTACAATTTAAAAGATAGGCCTACTATTCATATAAAAAGCAATAGACTTCATCGATTGCTTTATCTTAATTTCAATAAATTGTTTGGCTGGAAATTATTTCTCAGGTTTAGTGGAATTAATTATTCTTACATGCTCGTATCTAAGGTAGTCAGCTGTTACCACTCGTTTTTCTCCAAATAACTCATAACTTATTATAGTAGGCCTAAGTAGTATGGGTCAAGCTATGTATCCAAAATGGCGGCCAACCGACGCCGCCCCCCGACGCCGCCCCCGGTGTAGAGTCACGTATAGGTGAAACGTGACGATTCGAAAAAGCGAAAGGCGCCCGTTCGTCCTGTGCTAATGCCCACCCGCCCCCAAGCCCCCGTAAAGAGCTATGCCCCAAAACAAAACCGACGCCGCCCCCGACGCCGCCCCCCAAACCCCCGTACTAAGGTCCTATATAACATGATGGGATTCGTTTCGAACAAAGCAGACGTGGGCAATAAGCCCGTGCTACCCCAACCCCAATCTGACCCACTTCGAAAACCGACGCCTGCCCCCCAGAGGGCTGGTTACAACCCCCCACCAGATACGAGGCCTGGGGCAGAGGTTATAATGCACATGCCATCTAACACGTTCCTATGTTATTCATATCCTTTAGGTACAACCCAATGATAACATATAGGCCTAGTGTATTAATTAGAATTCATAGGGCCTTACATAAGATACTAATATCAGGTAACTCAAATACGTTGTAATAACCATGGGAATAAATCTTATAGGATGGTGTGTGTATTAGCATATTGCAGAAATAGTACTGTGCAATACCCGGACAGTGAAATTATGATAAACACAATAACAACTCTGTTGAATAACAACTTAGATGTTAATACAGATATCAATCTACAAAACTATGCTACTATCAACAAAAACATAAAAACATTCCATACTGATAACATCTAGAGAGAGAGTGAATGACTGAGGTTAAAGAATGCTGGTGTTTACAATATATCCAGGTGGTTCCACTATAAATACTCTGTTCATCAAATGATAATTAAACCATTCAGTTTGTGTGAATTGTGTTGTGAAGAAGACCGATCTGCTGATCCAAGGTAAGTAACGATTATTTCTCAACTACTTATCAATCTGTGCATAACATAACAGTTATAGAGTATTCACTGCAATTTGAAATAGGTGTTGTATTAACGTAATGAAAGAATGTAATACTATACGATGTTATTGAACGAAATCTAGACATATCAATGTAATGAGGGACTACTATTAGGCCTATATAATATGTGAAGCCTAGGTTTATATCTGTGTTTTTACTAAGAGTATGGATTTAAGGTGACTTTAATAAATAAATATAATATTCTGCAAACGTAGGAGATGACTGTTTCAGATACCATAATAATAGCAACGTCTAATAATAATAAATCATGACATTACTCATTTACTACTATGTAAGGAGGCCTACCAATAGACCTATTATTAGGGAGTTCCTAATACAATATTCCGTAAGGGTTGTGTCTTCATTCAAGGAATCAATGCATGTACCATAGAAACGAAATGACCTTAGTTTGAAACAATGCACAGTCCCGGAAAGAAAATGATTTTTACCCGGGACAATATCTGCGTGTGCGTGTGTATCAAGCCTATGTTCACTATGTAGCCATGTTTACTGAGAATAAATAGGTAATAGTTTACATCTATGTCTTAGCGAAAAGGCTGACTATGTAACTTGTTGAATGTAAGTATTTCACCCTTTGCCTTTAGGATATAGCACAGTTCTATAACGTTTAATGCCGTCTTCAGCAATTACAATATTACAGAAAGGTAACAACATAACATATCATATATATATATATATATATATATATCACAAACCTTACTTATATGGGGGTAGGAAGGGTTTATTTAGAAGTCTAATAGCTCTTAATATGCGTATGCCTGACAACATTAACAGCTTTATGTGCCGAATGTCTAGAACCTAGGAACCTCAACCTCATGGAACCGTCAATGCCTCCATGCTCTATTAGCTCATAAAATATGTGTATGGTTGACAACAACATTAACAGCTATATGTGCCGAATGTCTAGAATCTGGGAGCCTCACCCTTATGGAACCTTTCAATGCCTCCATGTCTATAATAGGGAACACTTGGTAATAGGTATATATATATATATATATATATATATATAATATAGATACCATATATATATATATATATATAACTATGATTTATCTGGAATATAGATTAATTGTCTCTTTACGTCAGTAATAATAATAAATTAAAACATTACATAACTAATATTGTGAACATAAATAATATGAGTAGGACTAAGTAAAAGGGAATACAATAAATAAATAACAATACGATACAAATTAAATCCCTTTTTTATTATTATTAATATACAGATATTTGACAATTATTCTGTTTTTAGCACAAGTGTTTCTAAAACATATCGAAACACTATCCCTTATGCATAAAAGCTAAACATGATGTCGTCCTTCATCAGCCATGTTTGTAAAGCCAATACATTCTTATATGAACACATTCCCTCTGGAAAACTATGATAGTTACAACCTATGTTAGGTTTAGGTAGATATTTTAAGTTTGGACATTCGTAGTTCATAAGATCTATGATTTGTACATCATCTGAAACTATAGTCTTTAAAAAACGCATTTTTTCAATGCCCTTTACAAATACAAACATACAGTTACCCAAATCACTTTGTATTATACTTGGCATATTATCGTATTTCTCTACACCTAACTCGTAGTGCAGTCCATGATAATATTGTTCAAGAAAATGTTTAATACCATTGTCCACAACACAGTCTGTAGGAGGTTTGAATATCAGATGAAGCACACGAGAGATAGCAGTAGTAGTAAGATCAAGTGAAGCATATTCCTTCAATATGAAGCTGTTTGTACTCTGTTCATAATATCCTTGCAAATCTACTATGCAACAGTCCCTGATGAAAGCAAAACAATATAGAATTAATTAATTACCTATAGTTATAGGTCCAGGAATCATACCTTCAATATATTCATTACAGTGTACTCCTAAATATATATATATATATATATATATAAAATAAGCAGTGTATTAGCGTATGAAATAACTGAACCTTACATCAACACATTCACTTGAGTATATTACCTAATAAACATTTGATGTAGAAACAGGTAACTATGCATTAACCAATGATAGGTTATATGTCTTAGAGTTAGGGAAAGTCCCTTTATAAATTAGATTAACGGTAGTTTCACCACTGTTTATTCCACTGATGTCTTTATCCCCAAACACATCTGTATACTTTCTGGGTAGGAATACCGATAACAGATCCATACTCTCACAGTTTCGAATATGTAACAACACACACCGTCCATATTTCGTTTCCTTTATAACTCCATATAAAAGATTGTAAGGGACGTTCTGTACAAGCTCAGAAATACCTACACACCTAGGCAAGGACGATGCCGAAGTAAACTTCTCAACTAGACTAGTCATCTGTAAAAAAACAAGAACGAGGCTGATTAACTACTTTAATAATAATAATAAAGGTACCACACAAAGCCGTAAAGATTATGAAATAAAATACATTAGATGTAGTCTTACCTTATAAGGGTTTTAAAGCAGATGAAGGTAGGCGACTGAACAACTGTTGAAACTCTTACACAATTAACATAACCCTGTAAAATACTGTCCTTTTATACATAACTCTCCGAGCAACACTATGACGTAGGTTTGGTATCTGGGTTTTTTCCATTAGGATGATGTAACAAAGACCTTGAGATATCGTTAAGTAAGTAAACAACTAAGCCTATAGCAACACTATGACATAGTTTAGGTATAGGGGTTTTTCCCATTAGGATGATGTAACAAAGACCTTGAGATATCGTTAAGTGTGTAAACAAGTAAGACGAACACAGCTAAATACAATAACAAAACTCTCTCCGAGCAAAACTATGACGTAGGTTTGGTATCTGGGTTTTTTCCATTAGGATGATGTAACAAAGACCTTGAGATATCGTTAAGTAGGTAAACAAGTAAGACAAACACAGCACAAATACGTTACATACCTTTTAAAAAATCATTTCAACATCTACTATAAATAGATCCACCTTGCTTTCTCTTCACAGTCTTGCATACCGCATTCTACAGATAAGGTGAGTGATAGTGTGTGTGTTTTTTAATTAGCATATATTACACTGTAACATACACGATTATTTCTACTTTGTTTCTTATTTTACAGATTCAATATTTGTAGTGTTGTAAAAGATTTGAAAATAGAAATGTCTGCCCCTGTGTATACTATCTCATCGGAATCAGAAAACGAGATGGACACTATTACGATAAGCGACTCCGAACCTGAGATTTACACAGTGTCAAGTTCGGAATCGGATACCATTATAGAAACTGTCACGTTGTCTGATTCTGACGTAGCCGAATCCGATGATGATGAACTAGCTTCAGCCAATGAATTAGATGTATTGGATGAAAACGAGGAGGAACATGTACCTGTAGCGTCGACGTCACGTAATACTGGCGAAAACGCTACGGGAAATGTCCCTACCTTGTTTTCAATCCTTGAAAGTAGTCGTAAAGACTATAAGCGATTTAATGCCGTTGGTCTGCAGCTAGTCATACAGCTCAAAGAACCAGGTGCTAATGCAGGACCCAACCCATTTGAACGTTCCCTTAAACAGGCAATAGACCATGCTTTGGTAGAAGCGAGAGACCATGATATGGTTGGCATTTCTATTTCCAACCAGGAAAACGAAATGGATAAGCCCATAGGTCTCTCGTACAGGCGTAAAGACCAAGTCAGTCTGGAAGTCATTAGCAGTGTCGTCCAGAAAGTATGCCAATCGAACGCCCGCTTTAATGCCACCGACCGTTTGCGTCTGGTTGTGGACATTGTCCATATGCCAAACGGAAACGGGCGAGATAGGGGTATACCCACGAAGGGGCGTACGATTGGCGTACTTGCTCATTTGAAGAGAAGCGTAGTCTTCGTGAAAGCAATCGTGAACTGTTTAGCATATGCTGTAGTAATCGCTATTGCTAGATTTGGTGAACGTAAAATTTATAGATCATATATCATTCACAACATGACAAGCAAAAAACTTAAAGCAGAAGTGGATAAGTTGATCCGAGATTCGGGTGTCGATCTCTCGCAAGGGGGAGGTATCCCTGAGCTGGAGAAGATTCAGGCCTATCTTAAGGATTCATATAGACTAATTGTGTATAGCGGTTTAAATCTTGACTCTACTATTTACGACGGTGGTAATGTAGGCAAACAAATAATTTATTTACTATACGATCCCGACACCTTACATTACCATACCATAATAAACCTGACCGGTGCAATGGCTAAGCGTTTCATTTGTCCAGGGTGTCATAATGGTTTTGTAAGAGGAGCGCAACATTCCTGTCATTACGTCTGCTTTTGCTGTAGATCGGTACCTCCTTGTGACCCTACCAAGGACTTGGTGATTTGCGATGTCTGTCATAGATATTTTCGCGGGCAGGCATGTTTCGATAATCATAAGCGCACCAAGATTCAAGGGCGCACTGTATGCATGGCTCAGCAGAAATGTTTAAACTGTGGAAAGTTTAAAACATTTCAGCGGAAACATGAATGTTTCAAAATTTATTGTAATACGTGTAAGAGTTTTCAAGCAGAGACAGGGCACGATTGTTACATGGCGCCTCTGAAAGAGACTAGGAGTTCAAACAGGGTGATGTATGTCCAGTACGATGCGGAGACAACACAAGATACACGTATTAAAGACAATACCTTTCTACACGTCCCTAATCTGATTTGTGCACAACAGTCTTGCTCTCTCTGTGAGACGTCCAAGGACGAAGAGTGTGCAAGATGCGGAAAACGCAGTCATTCCTTCTGGGGAGATCCCGTCCGGGGTTTCATGGACTATCTGAGAGTGGACAGACCTTTCGATAAGATTATCGTCATTGCACATAATGCAAGAGCGTTCGACCTACAATTCATTCTAGAGTACGCCATTAGGCAAAGGTGGGTTCCCGACTTGGTTATGTCTGGGTGCAAGATTCTTTGCATGAAGCTCGAGCATCTCGTCTTTCTAGACAGCTTGAACTTCATTCCGCTGCCTCTGCGTAGTTTCCCCAAGACCTTTGATCTCAAAGATGCCGTTAAGGGGTATTTTCCTCATCTTCATAACACGGCCGAGAACTTGGACAAGGTCTATCCCCGTCATCCCGAACGAGAGCTTTACGGGCCCGATACCATGTCTGTGAAAGACAGAGAGGCATTTATGACATGGTACGAGACCGTTAAGGATCTTCCTTTCAATACACGTGTAGAGCTCGAGAGGTATTGCCAGGCCGATGTTACGGTGTTGAGAGAAGCCTGCACTCTCTTTAAATCCCTTTTCAAACAGATTGCCAACATTGAGATTTTCCTTGAGGCAATCACTATTGCATCGGCCTGTAATAGAATCTTTAGATTGATGTTTCTTCAGCCTCAGACCATTGGCATTGCTCCCTCCTGCGGCTATAGAAAAGCAGACAGGCATTCCCGTAAATCGTTGATGTGGCTTATCCACGAAGCCCGGGAGAGGAACGTCGTCATACGTCATGCAGGTAACGGACGCGAGGTACGGCTTCCCGAACTTCCCCAATGGAAGGTGGACGGTTTCTGCGAAGAAACAGGTGAGGTTTTCGAGTTTCTCGGCTGCTATTTTCACGGCTGTCTCTGTCAGCCAAACAGAGACGTACCCGTGATGGATTCTTTAGAATCCCTTGCCGAGAGGTACGAAAACACCATGGGCCGATTGAACATGATCCGATCAAAGGGTTATACCGTCCACGTGATGTGGGAATGCAAGTTCGACGTTGTTCTCGAACGCATCCCCGCACTCAGAGACGATCCTTTGATCGGAGATGCCCCGTTGGTCCTTAGGGACTCTGTCTACGGAGGACGTACCGAAGCCATGCGTCTTTACCATAAGGCGGATGTGACGAAAAACGAAAAAATCCTGTACAGCGACATCATGTCTTTATACCCATCCGTATGTAAATATAACAAGTTTCCTGTAGGTCACCCCACTGTTCACGTTAGTGACCAGTGTACAGATACGGCTGGCATGTTGAAGAAAGAGGGCCTCGTAAAATGTACTGTCCTGCCACCGCAAGGGCTCTACCATCCCGTTTTGCCTTTCAGGTGGAATGGTAGGCTCTTGTTTCCCCTTTGCCGCACCTGTGTTATGACTATGGAACAAGGTAGCTGCAAGCATGCGAAAGAGGAAGAGAGAGTTCTCACCGGTACATGGGTTGTGGACGAAGTGAGATTAGCTGTAGCAAAAGGATATAGAGTGATTGAAATCCACGAATTTCTAGAGTACGGTGTTACGCAGTACTCGCGTGAAACCCATGATGGAGGGTTATTCGTAGATTATATCAATCTATTTTTGAAGATTAAGACGGAATCCAGCGGATACCCTGCTTGGGTGAAAACCGAGGCCCAGAAGCAGGAATATATCGATTTGTTTTATAAACACGAAGGTGTAAAGCTAGACCCCCAACAAATCGTTAAGAACGCTGGTAAAAGAACCTTAAGCAAGCTTTGTTTGAATTCTTTCTGGGGTAAGCTCATTGAAGATCCAAACAGGAGCAAAACAAAGCTTATTAAAGAACCAAAAGAGCTGTACAGGTTCCTCACGACACCGGGAATAGAAATTCAAAGACTGCTTTTTGCTAACGATGAAGTCGTGTGGGTTAATTGGATCGCTATAGATGAAGAACAGGTCTCTCTTCCTCATACTAGTGTCGTTCACGGTGCCTATGTAACAACGGGTGGTAGAATGGCCCTTTATGGCTACCTCGACAATCTGCAACATAGAGCCTTGTACTGCGACACGGACAGCGTAATATACACACAGACAGATGATGACGCTAAAAGGTACACCGTTCCCTTAGGCGATTATTTAGGCGATATGACTAGTGAATTGATAGACTATGGGGAGGACGCTTACATTTCAGAATTTGCTAGCGGGGGTCCTAAAAACTATGGGTTTAAAGTTACTGTTCCTAGTAATGACACTGCATCCACCTCTGTATGTAAAGTCAGAGGTATCACTCTTAATTATAAAACGTTGAAGGATGTCAACTTCGACGCCATTAAAACCATGGTTTTAAATGGTGATCCTACAGCGACTATCTCTGTGAGAACGGAGAAGAAAATTAAGAGAAAGCCCGGCCCACAGATCATCTCTGAACCCGAGGATAAGACATACCGACTCTGTTTTCGAAAAAGACGCAGAGTCGGCGGAGGGTATGATTCCATGCCCTTCGGGTATAAATAGGGAAGGGACGACAACACCGGCTCAGTATGGACTCGTCCTCGTCTTTGGAGTGTATAGCTATTGCTTGGATGGACCTTCACCTATGATTAAATATTGTTATGGTTGTAATTCAATTTGACCACCCTTTCTCTTTGATAGTTTCAGGGCCATCTTTTTCAGGGAAAACAACATTCTGTGTTAAGCTTATTAATAATTTGCAACAATTGTGTAACGTGACTAAGTACGAAAGTATTCTGTGGTGTTTTAGTGAAAGTAACGCTGTGCCTCCCCAGACAAAATTCAATACTAACGTGACGTACCACGAAGGTCTTCCTGACTTTAAACAAGAACAATGCACTAAACCAAGACTCGTTATTTTAGACGATTTGCTAGACAAAGCTTATTCGACAGAAGTGAGTTCGTTATTTACAAAAGGCTGCCATCATAGAAACATTTCGGTTATTCTCATAACGCAAAACCTGTTTCACCAGTCTGCTCACAGCAGAGACATCTCTTTGAACACAAAGTATATGGTGTTGTTTAGAAACCTGAGAGATAAAAATCAAATTACTTTTCTAGCAAGACAGGTGTATCCCGAAGATTGGAGGTCTTTCTATAGAGCTTTCCTAGACGCAACAAAGAAACCTCACGGGTATTTACTGATAGACTTTTGTCAACGAACCAACGATTTACTTAGATTTAGAACTAAAATATTTCCCTCGGAAGTTACAAAGGTTTACGTCCCTGTAAAGGATGAAAAGGATAAAATCCAATTACCATATGTTACAGGTTCTTAAAAAGGCAACTCCCAAGGTACGAAACGTTATTCTAAAGAGTGCAAACAAAGATCTGATACTTGCTATTATAGAATGTGTTCTTAATGTTTTGAACGGTCAGTGTAAATTATCTACGTGTTCTAAACGTAAACTGTTTAAACATAAACATTCCTTAAGACATCTTGTAGATAGGAACGTATCCTTGTCAAGGAAAAGAAAAACTTTGGTACAGAAAGGAGGATTCTTAATTCCTCTCTTGTCCTCCGTGTTATCCGTCTTGGGATCATTAACATAATGTTACAGAAAATGTTTCTGGTTAGTGCTAAAGAGTACAAGCGTTTAAAACGTTGTGTAGAAGGTTCAAACCCGGCAGTTGATGTTACGGATCCGTTCAAAGAGTTGGCTAAAATACGCGAGAGTGAGGATCCTATAGTTAAGAGGAAACAGAACAGAATACTTGAACAGGAAGTAGCTGAATCGAGGAAAAGAGTTAGAGATTTATCACCCGAGAATAAACCTATCTCCGATGACGAAGCTAAACGTAACGTTATAGGTGATGTAGCAGGTAAATATTTATCGGCTTATGTAACATCGCCAAAGATTGTAGACTCACAGTTTGGAATCTATAAAAGTAAGGAGACAGGAGAGTACATGATTGGTAATTCTAAAGTTCAATTGTTAAATAATAGTTTGATCGTTAAAGGTATAAAATACGATGCGAGTGCAGGTTTATGGGAGTTGCTTACTAGGAAGAAGGTTGATATGAAGCTTGTTACGCAGGAAGACCTCGACACGTACAAAGACATTTTAACTAGGACCGAAGGACATGATAGCATCGATAATAAAACCGCTAGAACAGTTAAATACAAACAAATCATTACTAAATTATTTCCATCGAGAGAGCTTAGGTGGAGTACCTATAAACAACGGAGATGATGAAGGAAACATTACACAAGTTGTATTACGAGCCTGAGGCATCTACGGGTTTTTCCACTATTGCTAAACTTTCACAAGCGTGTACCATTACAGATAAACATATCGAGCAATGGCTAATTGAGCAAGATGTTTACTCGTTACATAAACCCATTAGGAGAAAGTTTCCTAGGAATCCGTATTCTGTAAATAACCTTTACGACGTGTTTGAACTTGATCTAGCCGACGTGCAAAGCATTGCAAAACATAATGATAACGCAAGATATTTACTTGTTGCTATAGATGTGTTTTCCAAATACGTATGGGTTGTACCTTTAAAATCTAAAAGAGGTAACGATGTGACAGAGGGATTCAAAAAGGTGTTGGAGAAGTCCGATAGGAATCCTGTTGCTGTGCGAACCGATAGGGGTAAAGAATTTCTAAACAAATCTTTTCAAGACTTGTTAAGGAAAGAGGAAATCGAGTTTCAAGTGTGTAGGAACCCGGATGTTAAATGTTCCGTCGTGGAAAGGTTTAATAGGACTCTAAAAACTAAAATGTACAAATATTTTACTTTCAAGAACAGTTACAGGTATCTCGAGGTGTTGGATAAGTTTGTGAAGGGTTACAACGATAGCATACACAATACAACAGGAATGGCCCCAAGTATGGTTAGCGATCAAGATGTTTTGGAAATATGGCGACGTATGGCAAGGAAACAGATTCGTGTGAAACCGAGACCTGTAAAGTTTTCGGTAGGGCAAACGGTAAGAATAGGTAGAGAGAAAATGAAATTCGCTAAAGGTTTCGAGCAAAACTATTCTACAGAAATATTCAGAATCGTCAAGGTCATTAAGCATTCTCCTCAACCCGTATACGAACTGGAAGATCTCAAGAACACGCCTATTTACGGTCAGTTTTACAGTTACGAGCTCACACCTGTAACTATAAGCAAAGACACTGTTTACAAAATAGATAAAATTCTACGCACTCGTAAAGTAAAGGGCAGTAGCGAACATCTCGTTCGCTGGAGAGGTTACGGTCCAGAGTTTGATTCCTGGGTTAAAGCTAAGGATTTAGCGTAATGGATGAAGGTTTTTACGTTACTCTCTTGAGCGATGCATCGTACAAATCTTATCCTAGTAACACTCTTGCTAGTTTCCAGGTGCAGTTGGCACAGAGCATAAAGCTAGAGAGGAATCAATGGGATGTGGGCTTGTGCGAAATTAGTTACTCTCAGGGGACTGTATCGGAAACGGTATATACGGAAACCAAAGCAACAGAAACAACACCTTTGAAATCAAATACAAGTAGGAAGGAACTTGTTTTTATATACTGTAATATAATAAAACCGCAACTTGTAGGAGATGCGTACGTGAAATGTTTTAGGATTATTCAGTTTCCTTTAAGTACATCAACTCATGTCTTTCCCGTAGTTTATTATGTTCCTGTAGAATCATCCGAATTTCAGGTGATAAGTATAGAACTCACAACTAAACTAGGAAGATTAGCTAACATAACGACTAGCACTAAGCCTACTATGCTTGTTTTACATTTTAAAAAGAGAAGGTAGACGGTTTTACGGATTAGTTTGCTATGGACCACCTTACGACATACTACGTAAATCAGTCGGGTGGGCGGCTAGGCAACTTGGGTCCTTTCTACACAGGCAGCCCTTATGTTCAACACGGTGGAGGAATAGGTAGTTTCTTGGGAGGATTGTTTAGAATGATAAAACCCATTCTCTTTTCGGGTGCTAAAGCGGTAGGTCGTGAAACTCTTTCGGCAGGAGCAAATATTTTAACCGATATAGCTAGTAGAAAGGAAGGTGATAAGGTAAAAGATATTATTGCTAATAGAGTAAACGAATCAACTCAGAGACTCGTGAATAAAATGAAGGGTAGGGGTAGAAAGAGAAAGAGGCCGTCTCCTAAGATGCGAGATATATTTAACGATGTAAAGAGGAGAAAGTAGTCAGTCGAGTAAAGATGTTTGCCGTGACAAAGTCAGAGTTTGACCTTTTCGAGAGGAGCCCTATTCAGACAGCGGTGGTGGGAAATGTTACTACATTATGCAAAGCTATTACTCCCGTGGAACAGAGCGTTCTCGAATTCGTAGTTGCTGCAGACAGCGAACACTATACAGATTTAAACGTACAACTCATGGTGCAGGGAAAATTCGTTAAAAGCGACGGGGCAGATATAGGTGAAGGCGATAAGGTTACAGGAATAAACAACTTGCTTCATTCGCTTTTCAGTCATCTCAGCGTTTCCTTGAACGGGACATCAATCACCCCTTCGGAGGACTTGTACAATTACAGGTCTTACCTCGAAACATTGTTTGCATACGGTGAGGATGCTTCTAAAACTCATCTGACAAACGGTTTCTGGTATGCCGATAAAGCTATCGAAGGTTTGACAGAACCTAAAGAATTGGTGGCTTTAAACGGAACGTTAGGGGCCAATGTTAAGAATGACGGTTGGACCGAAAGATACAACAAGTCCAAGAATTCTAAAGTACTGGTAATGATAGGTAAACTACACGGTGATATTTTCAATCTGTCTAAACTTTTACTACCTGGTGTAAACATGCATATAAGACTTACCAAAGCAAAGAGAGAGTTTTATCTCTTGGGTGAAAACGACAATTCTAAAGTCTTCTTTAAATTTCTCGATGCAGGTCTGTACGTAAGGAAGATTACAGCTTCGCCTACCATTCTGCTAGCACACATTAAAACTCTGGAGAAAGGTCATAATGCTCACTACCCTATCACAAGAGTGGATTTGAAAACCTTTACGTTTAGTTCAGGCGCTAGTTCTATTTCTATAGATAACGCATACATTGGTACTCTACCTAAGCGTCTTCTATTCTCGATGGTGAAAAATTCTTCTTTCTCCGGCACAGTGGAGTCCAATCCCTACGAGTTTCGACATTTTGCTTTGAGTTCTTTTGCTTTGTATGTCAACGGTCAACAGGTTCCATCGGAGGGGTTACACATTTCCACAGATCATGAAAAGACTACTACTCTAGCTTACGATACACTTTTTAAAGGTTCGGGGATCCATCATAGCAATAGCGGGATGCTAATCACTCACGACATGTATATAAATGGGTATTTTACACTGATGTATGATCTTACGCCTGATGTTTCTGCATCGCATGGTCATAGAAGCTTGCCCTCTAGCGGGAACATTAGATTAGAAGCAAAGTTCGATAAGGCTTTAGATCAAGCCATCACTTGTATCCTCTACTCAGAATACGATAATTGTATAGCAATCACTAAAGATAGAAAGGTAATTACGGACTTTTAGAATCATGAACAGTAATCAAATAACCCATGCATTACGTCATGTACAAACATTCGATGGGGTTTACCCTAGCGATATGTTACCTAGTGTTGTAACGCATAAACCTAAGATATATATCATTAACTTTGATCCTCATTCGTCACCTGGTTCTCATTGGGTTGCCGTGTTTTTCAAAAATCAAAATTTTGCCTACTACTTTGATTCTTATGGACTACCACCCATCATTCCTGGGATATCTAAATTTATAAATCAAAACTCAATTCAATGGCTATACAACACTCGAAGATTACAAGGACTGACAACCGATGTATGTGGACATTATGTCTGCTTGTTCACATACTTTATGAATGAAGGCTGGATGATGCAAGAGTTTGTAAACATGTTTACTACATCACCTGACATAGAGATCGTCCGCATCTTCCACTATGTCCTTGGATCTCTGTGTGGGACGAGGAAAGGAGGAGGCCAGAGATGTTTTCCAGGTGATATGCAATGTAAGTATTTAACACAACAACAACAACAGGGTTTTATTTCCAGATTAGAAAGTTGTTTACACACATGTTACAACCTGTACTTATTGATTTCAGAATGAAAGCAGCCCGATTACCTTGAACTAGCTCAGTTTCGCTGCAGTGTCTGGAACGAGAGGTTCTCTTCATCCTAGATCCATTCGAGATGTCTTCGTCAGAGATGAGCAAGAGCAAGACCAAATGTAAAAAGGTATGTATTATATAATCTTTACTCTAGATTTCTTACACGTGTTGTTTGTTTCAGGTTTCATCATTAAACTCTGTATGAAAATAGATTTCTTACGAGTATTGTTTGTTTGTTGTTTCAGGTTCCATCAGGCTCTGTAAAGAAACAGAAAAAGGTCGACAAGGTGGTGGTGGTGAAGGAAGCTGTGACACCAACAACGAGAGTTGCTCCTTTGGTATTAGCACGCAGGACCTATTTCCTCAACGGCAGAAAGGACAGGTACATCAGTTTTGGATTCTACTCCTTTATGGATTATATTGGGTGTGCCGAGATTGGAACTTCAAACGGTGCTTGTGTTATTTTGTCGCCATACCTACTGTCTTCGTTCTTGTTACATTTACCTAAAATGTGTGAAAATATGTGTTATTCTAAACCTTATCTGTTTAAAGAAGACTCTTTCAAATTACAGACATGTAAAGACTTGAAAGATTGTATGATGCAATACGATAGTGCTCGCATTGTTTTACGTAATACTGACATTACGTTCCTTGTGATGAATTCTAACATAATCAATGACATTATGACTAAATATGTTCTCATGCAAAGCGAAGTGTTTAACTATATAAACAACAAACAAAGTGTTCCTGCAAGTTGTGATATTCTGTCTTTATTAGACATGGTTACCGATGAAATAAATCATCCAGCTCTATTACTGTGAAGCCATTTGTATATACACATTATTTCATAGGAACGTGACAACCTTATTATACAGAATAGGGTTGTGACGTTCTGAAATGAAACTATAACCTTAACCATTTCCTATTCCTTACATGGTCATTTTCACTTAGTTGATAGTAATAGTAACAGTGTTCATCTGGAAGAAGAAGAAAGGATGCTGAAAGGAAGAAGAATTGGTTATGTAAGTATAAACCTATTTTATCTTTCCATAACTAGGTAATGGTATTCATGTGCCCTTGCGCAATATTACACTATTTAGCCATAGGGCCTAAGGGTATAAACGAAGGACAATACATATGTTATCATTGGGTTGTAACTAAAGGATATGAATAACATGGGAACGTGTTTTTTTTTTAGAGGGCATTTGCATTATAACCTCTGCCCCAGGCCTCGTATCTGGTGGGGGGTTGTAACCAGCCCTCTGGGGGGCAGGCGTCGGTTTTCGAAGTGGGTCAGATTGGGGTTGGGGTAGCACGGGCTTATTGCCCACGTCTGCTTTGTTCGAGTCGAATCCCACTCTTAGTAAAAACACAGATATAAACCTAGGCTTCACATATTATATAGGCCTAATAGTAGTCCCTCATTACATTGATATGTCTAGATTTCGTTCAATAACATCGTATAGTATTACATTCTTTCATTACGTTAATACAACACCTATTTCAAATTGCAGTGAATACTCTATAACTGTTATGTTATGCACAGATTGATAAGTAGTTGAGAAATAATCGTTACTTACCTTGGATCAGCAGATCGGTCTTCTTCACAACACAATTCACACAAACTGAATGGTTTAATTATCATTTGATGAACAGAGTATTTATAGTGGAACCACCTGGATATATTGTAAACACCAGCATTCTTTAACCTCAGTCATTCACTCTCTCTCTAGATGTTATCAGTATGGAATGTTTTTATGTTTTTGTTGATAGTAGCATAGTTTTGTAGATTGATATCTGTATTAACATCTAAGTTGTTATTCAACAGAGTTGTTATTGTGTTTATCATAATTTCACTGTCCGGGTATTGCACAGTACTATTTCTGCAATATGCTAATACACACACCATCCTATAAGATTTATTCCCATGGTTATTACAACGTATTTGAGTTACCTGATATTAGTATCTTATGTAAGGCCCTATGAATTCTAATTAATACACTAGGCCTATATGTTATCATTGGGTTGTACCTAAAGGATATGAATAACATAGGAACGTGTTAGATGGCATGTGCATTATAACCTCTGCCCCAGGCCTCGTATCTGGTGGGGGGTTGTAACCAGCCCTCTGGGGGGCAGGCGTCGGTTTTCGAAGTGGGTCAGATTGGGGTTGGGGTAGCACGGGCTTATTGCCCACGTCTGCTTTGTTCGAAACGAATCCCATCATGTTATATAGGACCTTAGTACGGGGGTTTGGGGGGCGGCGTCGGGGGCGGCGTCGGTTTTGTTTTGGGGCATAGCTCTTTACGGGGGCTTGGGGGCGGGTGGGCATTAGCACAGGACGAACGGGTGCCTTTCGCTTTTTCGAATCGTCACGTTTCACCTATACGTGACTCTACACCGGGGGCGGCGTCGGGGGCGGCGTCGGTTGGCCGCCATTTTGGATACATAGCTTGACCCATACTACTGGCCTATATGGGAACCTAAGCCTCAGTTCATATTAGTTGCTTATAGTAATTTAGTTCACAGATTTATGTGTAAACAAATTTTCCAGAGTGGGGCAGCGGCCCTACCTTGCCCCCCCCCCCTTCCGGACGGCCATGGCCACTGGACACAAACTTGGGTACAACCGTTGCTGTAAACTTACGCTAATCAAGACACTTCTTTTCAGACAGTCATAGGCGTAACCAGGCCGACCATATGGGGGGGGGGGTTATAACATCTGGAGAGGGGGGTTCCGGGGTCCTCCCCCCGGAAAATTTAAAAAATTGAGATGCACAATAACGAGTTTTAAGCTTCCTACGCTTTAAACTCATATTAAATAATTTATAAGCAGATTTTTTTAAAAAGGTGATATATCACAATAATGAAATAAATAGTACAATTTTCCCTTTTTTAATCAATGGGGGGGGGGGTTCAAACCCCCGAAACCCCCCCTCGTTACGCCTATGCAGACAGTCACCCTTAAAATTCTTTGCTGCTTTCATAATAGTCGATTTAATTACCTAGTGAGGTGAGTGTCGTCAACTTACAATCGGAAGGCAGCCGTTCAGATCTCGCAGGGCGGTCAGTATGATTGTGAGTTTATTTCGTTTCAGTGGCGAATGCCAGATTAGAATTTACTTTCTTTCTACCCCGACTGATCTTGATCGTTATCTTGTGTGTTGTGTTGGTCCCTCACCACGTCCTGTCCGTGTCCTTATCTAGTGTTGTCCAGGTTTTCTTTCATTACAGCCATGGCATTGGTGTCTAATATCTTTGAAAGGCGAGATTAAGATGCTTAGAAAATATATTAGCACTAATTAATTTCGAGTTTCTAAATATGCTATTTCTGTGTTGCATTTCTAGAGATCCTTTATACCTACTCGCAAGATTCTGCACCTACTGAAATAAATGAGAAAATTAATGTTGACCTATCACATTAGAGTACGGTACCTTTGTTTTTATGTTTATTATATTTATTTATTTAATAGTAATGAGTTCACCGCTGTGGCGTAGGGGATGCGTTCGCTCCTCTCACGCAACGGGCCCGGGTTCAATTCATGCTCTGGACAAGTTACCTAGGTGGGGTCTTTTTTCGTGGGATTTTTCGGTACCTGTGAGACAAATGTCGGGTAACCTTAGGCCCTCGTGGTCCCCTGATATCATCTGGCCGTCATTATCATCTTCATCCCATCCTCGCCTTGTTTGGAGTGAGTGTGCGTGTGAATGGTGTTTCTCGTCCTATGTGTTCGTGTTGTCTCGGCGATGACCCCGGCATTGGGCTGATCACTCATCCGGGGAGGCTCTCCATGTCCTTGTCTCGTAAAAAAAAAGTATGTAATAATAAAGATAATCCCTCTCCCGACAGGTCGCGGCCCTGTAAGGCCCGGGTCGCTTAAATCCTTTAAAAAAAATAAAAAAAATGGAGAGATAAAACTAAGATAAAGGAAGAAAGAGAGAAAGAATAATACTGAACATTGCAGGTAGAAACCACAATTACAATGTTCATGACAAAAATACAATTCACTTATACAATGTAATAAAAGCAAAAGATAAGAATGCACAAAAGATGCATTACTGTAATTTAATCTACTAAGTATACACATAAAAAGAAAAGGAAATTCCTAGCCACTTCTGGGTTCCAGCAGTTGGCAGGTTTCTTCTCTAAACACAGTACATAATGTCTTTGTGAAAAAAAAAGAAGAAAGAAAGAAAAAAAATTAGGATAAGAAAGGAAGAGCAAGGCGAATGTTTGGCATGATACATTAAACCAATAGGCTACACTAAGTACAATTTATTGTAACTACTTTTATTAATTTCAATTCAGTGTTAAATTAACTTCGGCTAATGCGTTTTTAAAATCATTTTCGAACATGCTTAGTATATAATAATAAAAAAAATGAATTTTATTTAATTACATTAGGTTATGTGTCTGCTCAGACTTTAAAATATTTGTTGGGGGGGGGGGAGAGGCAAGAATTGGAAATTTAGTTGTTATACATAGACCTTTTATAATAAAAAGCTTAAGTTGCAGAAAATACCTTCCCCCCCCCCCCCAAGGTCGGTGCTTATGTGTCTGATTAAAGCCTACGTGTAGAGTCGCTAGCGTGTAGGAATTTTGTCCCACGTGTGTTCTTTTAGCCCGGGTTCAAATCCTGGTCGGGACAAGTTACATAGTTGGAGTTTTTTCTCACCTGTGAGACAAATGTCGGGTAACTTCAGGCCCTTGTGGTCCCCGGATACCATATGGCCCCATCATTATCATCTTCATCCCATCCTCGCCTTGTTTGGAGTGAGTGTGTGTGTGAATGGTGTGTCTCGTCCTATGTGTTCGTGTTGTCTCGGAGGTGGCCCCGGCATTGGGCTGATCACTCATCCATGGAGGCCCTCCATGTCCTTGTCTGTTCAAAAAAGTATGTATGTGATCCAAAGATAATCCCTCTCCCGGCAGGTCGCGGCCCTGTCGGAATTTCCTAAAGGCTCCTAACGGCGCTGTTCGTGAATGTGAATAAAGCTTAAGGATATTTAAGCGACCCAAGAGGTGAAACTCAGGTAAATTTAGATAGAAGATAGATAGTGTGTTCTTTTAGATTTATTAAATTATATGCGTGGGATTGTCTCATTTACACACATCAACGCCTTACCAACTCCGCTGTTTAGGAGCAAACCGATTACATTACAGGAAGTAAGGGTTAACGATATAAAGTAATTTTAAGCCCATACCAGTAGCTGTTTCTCTCCCTCCTCCGCAAAGCGATCTTTTGCGTTTATTCAAAATGCCTTGCACTGAAGTGTGCAATGCGACTAATTTCTTTCGAGCAAATTTGCTGTTACTGTTCGCCAAGCTTCTTATAACTTAAGTTACTTCCGCATGTAACTGAGTGCACGTTTTGGACACCACTGCCAACAGCAGCAGCTGTGTTGCGTAGGAGGTGGGGGAGAATAGAGAGCGCAGCGTATCACCATGTCTGGTTAGGCTATGCTGTTATTTTATATTATTATTATTTAAAGACTTTCTGTGTTAAGAGTTACTTCCTGAACACCGAAGTAGAATTACATAGTTCATACTTGTTTAAGGAAATGTTTATAAGTTATGTATGGGCAGGGCCCGGATTTTGATGACCTAAAACACTTAAAAAATGAGCTATAAAATGACTGCAAAAATACCAAAAAAATGACCTAAACACCAAGGAAAATGATCCATTTAAAAAGTGATAATACTAGTTTATTCATCAGATTTGTGCCTGTTCTACATTTGCTTGACCCAATTATAGGCTTAATTACTAATTACATACAGTTAAATTAAATGCAAACAGCAAACACCGTCTTTATGTATCCAAATTATAATTACAACACGATTATTTATTTGTGCTTGTTTAGAGTTCCGATAGTATTCAATGTATGTAAATGCACAAAAAACTATATAATGCGAGAAACAGCACAAAATAAAATAATGACTTTGTATTTTTTTTTAAATTCCTAAAAATATGAATGTGAAAAAAGACCCTAACATAACCAAAACGTGACCAAATAATGACATTACATTCTAAAAATATACCTAACAATGGAATATGGAGGAAAATGACAAAAAATGACACACAAGTTACCATTTTTATAATCTAGGAGACATTATCAGAATATCTGCACTAGTGGGCAACGTCCCTGATGTTACAGTTAAAAGATGACATGTCATCAAAATCCGGGCCTTGATTATGAGGTTGGTTGTTGTTGATAACTGATTTAGGTCCTACAGGCCACTTCAAACAGAGGGTACCGTCATGGATGGCTTGGACTGCAGACACTCCTGACAGTCGGTTGGAGAATTAAATGTCGTACCATGGTAGCTCAGTTGGTAAGAGCAGCGGCGCGAAGAGCCGTAGATCCTGGTTCTAATCCCGGCTATGGCATTGGATTTTTCAGTCTGACTTCACCTTTCCATCTTAGCCTACACACGGCCAGTGTAAAAGAATTATCACTCCACTGTGGCCTACTAATGGTTTACTATGAAGCCCAGGTCTTAAAAGTACTTACAGGTTGCTAATCTTGGTTTCACGGGCTATAAGCCGAGTAAAATGATATATTGCATCCAAGCTTTCGGTCGCTGACATCTCTGCGGCCTTCCTCAGGGAAATGGGTGTAGAATAAAGGAAGAGAGAACATATATAAGCTCTCTCTTCCCTCATTCTACACTCATTTCCCTGAGGAAGGCCGCATAGATGTCAGCGACCGAAAGCCTGGATGCAATATATCCTTTTACTCGGCTTATAGCCCTTGAAACCGTCATTAGTAATCAACGGCGAGAAAGTCTCAAGTCTTACATACTTACAGGTTGCAAGTCGCCACTGGGTTTGTATCTCATATTGAGAACACCTAGTGGTATACTGGGATATGTGAGTCAGTTGGAGAATTTAATGTTGTACCGGCATGTTGCCATGGTAGCTCAGTTGGTAAGAACAGCGGCACGGAGAGCCGAAGATCCTGGTTCAAGTCCCGGCTATGGCATTGCATTTTTCAGTCTGACTTCACGTTTCCATGCGGACACTCACGATTACGTCACTCCGTTCGTGTTAGTGGCTTATTTTCCTCACACCCTTGTGATGATTAATGAGGAGCCCGGATTTGTATACATAATAATGAAATAATAATTTATGGATGCAAGTGTACATGAATAATTTTAAAAATATGAACCATTATATGCAAAACAAATGAACAAAAATCAAATAAACCATTTCTGGGGATAATCTTACCCTATTCGTGGATATTACAGTAGATAAGGAAAGTTGCTCTGAGGTTTTCATGTGTGAAGCTCCTGTCTGTCAGTCAAGAAGGTTTTATACAGTGAAAATGTCCTTTCTACATTGCATGATGTCACAGGCGTACGTGAAAAACCCTTCTGTTACAGCTTTTTCACCATCACCAAACTACATTTTGCTGATTTGAGAGATTTTTTTGTAACCAGTTTTTAAATTTAATACCTGACTAAACTTCTTGAATGCAACTTTTGTAAAACAGTGAGTTTTACTTAAGTGTTACTTACAAAATACATCATTTGTATGCATACATCATTTACGCATACTTTTAAATGTATAAAAATCCCTTTAGGCAGGCCTACAGGCTGAGGTAGATTTCGAAGTGCTTTTGATTTAATTTATTGTCGCTGCGCATCACTCTTCTTCTTTAGCCTTGGCATGACAAACCCGCAATAATAACTGCAAAAAAGAGGAAAGACCACTTTTTGAGACATTCAAATCTCGCCTTATATGAGAGCTATCGAGAAGCTAGTTATTGATTTGTAGAGTACTCATCAAGAGATTTTCAACGATACTCCACGTGACGTGGTTTCAAAAAATTTCGAATTTCCATCCCCCACCCCCACTCGTACCCACAAAACCCCCGAATCGTTGTGTCAATGTGAACTCCATAGGGAGTACTCTAATTTATTCAAACAAAGTTCCCCTCTATACTTCATAGGGGCCGAGATATAAATTTTTCAAAATATCAACCCCCTCCCCCGACCCCCCTTTGACACAATTTTTCTCATTAACGAACTTGTCCGAACTATTAGGCCTAGAAATAACATAATGAAATTTGGTTCAAATATCTTCAAAATTACGGCCGCTAGCGTGTAAAGATATATATATATATGTATATATAATTATATGTATATATATATATATGTATATATATATATGTATATATATCTTTCAAAAAAATTTGAACGAGCGGTGGTTTTGTACTTAGGGAGGCATGAAACGTAAGGATATAAAATAATTTTTCGGAAGTCATGACATGTTATCGATCCCAATAGGTAGATTTTTTTCTTCGAAATCTACCTAAAAAAGAACATGCATTTTGCATACATATCCGGGCTCTGCTGATGATTTATGAGTTCCATTGCAGTTGTTCAATTCCATTCCTTCAAGTTTTAAGTTTAGGTCCCCTGTTAGCTCAAAGCTCAGTTTACGGTGCAAGTGGTCCCAGTCCCGGATTCAAATCCTGGAGGTGACCTCCAGATATTGTGGAGCTCGTGGCGGAAGTAGTGGTTCGTGGTTCACGGTCTGCAATCATGAGTGGTTCATGGTTCCTAACATTTCAAAAATACCTTCCAAATATTTGTTTTGCCACTAAATCGTGCAGCCTTGTAGACGTGACGATGGAGGCTGCAGGTTCGAGTCCCGCCTCGGATGTGGTGTTTATGTACGTTAAAGGTGATCAGAAAAATGTAAAACAGTTAAAAAAATTAGGAGAATCGTCGATGGCCTGCTAAGCATATTTAAATGTAACTTAGTGTAACCACAGTTTACGTATTGATACAGTAACGAGACACAGTCCGTTTTTCTGCCAGACGAACATGCGCGCGCATACACCTTGCCATCGTAGCGGCCATAAATTAACACTACAGTAACTACTGCAGGAAGTATGTAAATAAATAGCCATGCTGTATTTATTAGAACAAGCGTGTTTAAAAAAAACCTTATTGGTCTGCTGTAAATTGCAGTAATAATAAAGGATGAAATCATGAATTGCTATTCTTCACTTTCCCAAAAGATCCAGAAAGGTAAGAACAAAATAATACGTAATATTTATTGTAGGCCTACTGGCTTACTCGTGACACGTATTCTGATATGGTTATGTTTCAACTTACTTTAATGCAATATGTTTGTATTTCATTCTGTTGTAATGATTTATGGTGTAAAAAATGGGTAATTAATGGCCGGCGAGAAGAACTAATAAACATGTCAAATATTTGAGTGAAAATTGCCGTACCATTGTTTTATACACATAGAAACCAGCCAGTTTATGAATTCCTATAAGAGCTCGTTAATTAAAACTGCTGTACCGACGATGATCTCTATTCCACACGATCCAGAATTTATTGTTTTGTTTAATGGAGTTCATCCTGCAGTAGTCTAATTGAGGGTAGACAGACCTACAAATTGAAGTCGTATGTTGCCATATAACATAGAGAAACAAAATACACTCTCAACAATGAAGTTCAGGATGAACAGCGAGGCAGACCTACTACCCGCGCGCCACTTCTTGAGCGCTGGATTTACGGGGAAGTGAGGGTCGGGGGGAACAAAACATAGCTATTCCGCCACTCTTTCTGCAGTGTTGTCAACCAAAGAAATAACGTTTCAGCAGAATCGCGCGTATGGTACTTTATGTAGTGACTTTCAACTATTTTAATGCAGTCCAATAATATAACGTGGTGACGGTATTGCGTAACAATTAATTACACGTCATAAGCCTTTGGTTATCAAATAAGAATATTATGCATAATATAGGCTCAATATTTTTACACTGGATGACTAATTTTAAGCATAAAGAAGAGTCTTAGCAGAACATGCTTCACCATTTCGTGTTTTAAAACGTTAAGAGAGGTAAGGCATCTAAAAGTGGAGAAAGCTATAGGCCTAATTTTAAATGTATTTAATACAAATTGTGAAAAGTTCGCTCAACTTTCAGTCCATGAAATTGACATCAGAGTTCACGGGATCGTCAGAAATTAGCACATACGGAATTCTTAAAGAGGTGAGGAAAGTGTTGGATGTACAATGAAGTGTTTGTGAAATCAACAGTTCGAAAGATTGTATTTTTCCCCATAACTCGATGCGTCAGAAAAGATAATGTCAATAAATAAATAAGAATCCTGAGTCAGAATGAAAGCTTAGTATTGAAGCCACTAGATGTCAGGGTGTATAGCGTACTTCGTGTTTCAATGTTGTCGGCTTAACCTACGAAGTTGAACGAAACCTACCGAATAAGGACTAGGGAGCCGAGCGCTCAAGAAATCGCGCGCGGGTAGTATATTCAAAGACTACCCTTTAATATCATGATGATAATTTAAATGTTGATTTTAAAGGAAAGATACTTGGTCTATATACAGTTCTTAACAGTAGCCTATTTATGTATGATTTACCTGTTCTTAACAAGAATATAATGCCTGTTTTATTATTCCTTAAATTAAAAATTCAGATTTGCAATAAAGAGAATATTGTGCATTTTTCTCTCTTAATATAGCATATTTTGTGGTGTGTTCATGTATTTTCCCAAGTCATTTTTTTCTTCATATTCCTAAAACAAGTGACATGGCATCGAATCGTATGACCCCTGACCACACATGAAACTGTTTATTGAATCACTTGTGATTAAATCCACCACTCACAAATTCGGGGGATTTCCAAGTCATTTGATATGATGAGAATGTAGTTTTAGTTATTCGCCGCATGGAGCGCTAGTTAACATGTCATAGGACTTTTAACACACAGTTTCTCTACTGTATTAATAGCTATTCTGTGGTATAACTTGGAGATGTTTGTTGAATTTAACAATCGTTAGCATGTTCAGTAACTAATGAACGATTTGATCGGCGTAATGTAATCAAGTTATTTAATTTAATTTAATTTTTTTTTTCTTCTGAAAAGAAGCATGGATTTAAGGCTAACATGTTCGCATGCGAGAATTAAATAATAGGACACCTTCCGGACGAAGTTTTCATTTTGACTTGACAGTGGTATAAAAAACTGAGAATGGGGAGTTTTTTTTAGTCAAGTTTACACGGAAACATTTCAGAGAGAAGTGTGTTGCGTGATGGCATGCAAGGCGTAAATCTGGATTTAATATCCACAAGTTATTGACATGCGGTATAACTGTAGGCGTATGAGAAATTACACAGACTCTGATCCATTTCGATGAGAATAGTGATAATTCTGTGTTGAGTTTAGTCTTTATTTCATCATTTACAGATGAATATACGCCAATTAGGCCTATTTCTTCACAGTACCACAAACTGCATGTGAAATATTCCACGAGAATATTGCGTAACGCTGCGACATACCCCTTACCGACAGACGAAAGTTTTGGGTTTCGTTAGCATAGGGTTGCCAACTCTTGAAAGAGGAAATAAGGGATGATAGTGTGTAACAGAAAAATAATACGGGATTAATGCAAAAAAAAAAAAGTGTTCCAAAGCTTACTACTCGTACAGTTTGACGAATGGTCACATGTGTGTGGAGGTTCCACCGGGTCGCGAACGACCTCTGGTGATCTCTTAAGGGAATATCCTTAGCGGATTAGCACCAGTCCCTTAACAGTCCCGTAACACTTAGCCTAATCCTAGTCACAAACACCCAGTCCTGAAACCGGGAAAGGGATTTCTCACTGCTACTACTCGGCTGGTAATCGAACCCGGACCGCCGGGGTGGAAGGCAGACTCACCCATGGCGGCGGACATGGTCACTGTGTTATTATTCTCTATATATTACTGCCAACATTACTAACATTCCTGCCAATAAATTATAATAATAATAATTATTATTAGGATTATAGTACAAGATGAAATATCGGCGATGAGTAATGGTTAGGCCTAATAAAAATACAGTTTGGGATTTGCCCTTTATGACTCGGGAAACCATGAAAACCAGGTCAAATAAAATAAATACATCAGGACAGGCCGATATTTTGGCACTTTTTTCTATTCTTACGGCAATTTTCGCCGGCTTTTGAGGATTTTGTTAAAATGTTATGGATTTTTCTCGAAACTTTGGGATTTTTTTTTTAAATCAAGAGCTTTTGTTTAATTTGTTTTTCAAGGCTTTTTTTTGGCCGTTTGCAGGCAGGATGTGGAAGAATTTTCGAATTTCTAGTTAAATATTAGAAAATTTCCGGAATTTTATAAGTGGAGGAAATTTTATACTAGGATTTTCTCTTAAAGACTTGGGAAACCATGAAAAACCCAAAGTCAAATTGGCCAGCCAACGGGCTTAGAACCACAAAATACATATATTAGGACCACTTGAGAGATTGCAGTGATTTACAAGCTGTTATCTTTTAAATTCTTGCTGGGTTGCTGATATTTGACAAAAGATCTGTATACCTTTGTCACTTTTGACAAAATTACTACTAACAGTCATATTTACATGACCATTATGAAGGTATCATAGCAAAAAAAAAATAAAAAAGTATGAATGGCGGGGATTCTGGAAATACGGGATATATTTTTGGAAAACACGGGTCCCGGGATTTTTGTCCAAATTAAGTGAAAATACGGATTTCCGCTTTATTGACCGGAATTAGCTGCTTATTTGTTTGTTTTTTTGTTTTATGTTGTTTTTGTTTTGTTTTTTGTTCTCATGAACTTCACTTAATACTTTGATCTTTCGTAATTATATTTTCAGTTCTCCGAAATTTTATTATGTTTCGTTGAATACTTAGCATATGAATCAGTGACCAGTTCAGAGTTTATAATGCGGAAACTCCGCTTGTCGATATAAAACTGTTATAAAATGTGAAAAGATCAAATGTATTTTGACCAATTTGTGACAGTCTTCAGTGAATAATTTAGGTAAAAATTAAAATATAGCCACATCAAACCAGCCTAGAAAACAAGTTAAAAATAGTAATAGTAATACTATTTGTCATGCAGAAAGTGACATTATGATGATGTAGGCCTATGTTACATATTATGTGGTTACCAGCAATTCGTGCTAGCTAAAATTTAGCTGGATTCATGATGTTGGTATTTTTTTATTAAATTATTATCGAATGTAGTGCATCTATTCAGACACAAAACTATAACACGAATGAAATTGCATTTTGCTGGAATAAAGTATTTTATTTAAATTACATCTATAAATTTGTGTAAAAATTATATTATACTTGTATGCACCGATAAAAGAAATTTTTAAAATATGTAGGCCTGAAGATTTCACAAAATGCACTGGCGATAATATTAATGACGTAAGTGTAGACCTAAGATTCACTTACCTGTTGGTTATAGGCCTGAAGCAGCAGCATAAGTTATGAATGAATTAAATTCAATCTGATAACAATGTCAGGAATTAGATTAGATCTGTTACTTGCACAGGAGAGTTTAAACTTAAAAATACAATGCAGATGTCGGTAGCCGTATATTTCGATAGAGTGCACAATATTATATCAAAAGTAGCTGAGTTTAATTATTCAACGGCTAGATTTAAAAAAATCTTTAATTTTTATTTATTAACACGTTATAAGAAATGAATCGCACAGAACGGGTTACAATATCAAAGCGATTGACAATTTGATACTTCATTCGTTATCCTGTGGATAGAATGGGCCAATCAATATTATTATAGCACCATATGTTATGCCCATTGTAATTGGTATTAATCAATATTTATGTGCTATAAAGCGGACAAATGATAACGTTTATGTAAAATACCATCTGGATAGAGCTTCTGGAAGTGAATGCATGCTCTTAAGTAAGTAATTTCGTCTATTATTTCTTCTGACAGAAACTGATACATCTGAGCTTGCCTTGTTTACCTTAGTTACGAATAGTAATGTCTGTGACGACTCGGCCGCTGATTGACTGTTTCCGAGAGCCAATCAGAATGCTTCGGGTCCTCGGACATCACACTTTATATAATACGAGGACCGAACACAAAATATGTTTCCCTGGGGCCGTTTACATAAGCAAGGAAGTATTTATTGCGACAGACACAGCCAGTTTTCAGCTATTTTTCAACATATTCGCCACCGGATTTGAAACGTTTGTCTTACCGTGGCACCAACTTTTGGATACCTGTGTCGTAGAAGTGTGCCGCCTGGGATTTGAGCCACCTTGTGACAACCACTTTCGCCTCTCTGTCATTCCTTGTAATTTCTTGAGGTGTAGGAAAAGATGGGGATCACTAGGAGCGAGGCCCGGGCTTTAGGGTGAATGTTGAAACACCTCCCAGCCGAACTTCTGCAGGAGACTTGCTAGGAGGTGTTTAAATATCCAACCTGCTGCCCGGACTTCGCTCGCAAGTGATTTCCATCTTTTCCCATACCTAAAGAAATGGCCAAGAATGACAGAGAGGCGGAGATGTTTGTCACACAATGGTTCAAATCCCTGGCGGCAGACTTCTACGACACAGATGTTCAAAAGTAGGTTCCATAGTATGACAAATGTTTCAGTTCCGGTGGCGATATGTTGAAAAATAGCTGAACACTTGTGTATCTGTTGGAATGTATATGAAATTGTGTTTTGTTTTTGTAAACAGCCCCAGGGAAAGTTACTTTATGGACGCGGCTCGTAGATGCAGTTATCTTCGCTGGTTCTGAACTGAAGCTTAGGCTAATTAGCAGAGCACAGAACAGTATTTAATGCTACAGAATTCTTGCCAGCTTATGAAATAAAACATCTTTCTTAAAAGTTGTTTATTCAAATTCCCTTCTTTCTTATAATGGTGGTCAAGACTCAAGATAACTTATATTTATAAATTCTCGAGTATGTTCACAGTTAGGATATTATTTTTTAAATGTAAAATTACCATTTTTATAGCTGTGGATTCAAAACCATGCAGTGTGTCCCGTCCGCCACACAGTCTCATAAAGTACCATTCTGGTACTAAATAAAAAAACTGGTATTTAAAAACTAAGTTGCAAATACTGTTCCAGAGATTATGCGGGCTAGACGGGAAGGAAATTAATTAAAACTAGATTGCAAGAACATATGAAAGACCACAAAAAATGGAGAAAGAGGTATGGCAGACGTCTAATGAAAGAACCACATGATTTTGACAACAAAATAGAAAGTACAGTAGATATATTACACATATAAAACAAGGGAAGGAAATTAAATACAATAGAAAGATCGGAAATATACAAAATGAAAAGTAATGAAGAGCCAATTGCAGACAACTCCTGTTTGAATTATGCAGTAGGATGAGAAAGCAGAACAACACAAATGATAACGACCAGTGTACGTCAGGAAACACAAGGAACAACATCTAGCTTACGTCATTTCATTCCCCGCAAATAGAAGACTACACTTGAAGATGGCGAATTAGCGCCGAAAAGCGTCGTGAAGACTTCAGCTGTAATTTGAATACGGAACATACATTTTTGTGAGGATAGGTTGCACTTTAATAATTTCTAAGAACTTTTAACTCTTGTTTTTAGGACTATTATTGCTAACTCACATTTAGTTAGGCCGGTAAAATCGTAATGTAAGGGGACCCACTTTTAAAACCAACTTTATGTTTATAAAACACTTAATATCACACGTATTTTGTTATAGATAGTTCTATGGGAGAGAAGATGTTGCCTCGACGAATGATTTGGTCCAACCCCCCAAATGATATGCTTTCTTTTATAACACGCACCACCATATTTCTATCTCCATATGATGAAGAAGCTCGTGATTGGACGTTAAAGGTGTGACGTCACACCAGCAGAACACCTAGAATTCTGGGTAAACAGGTTCATAAACACAACAAACCTCGCGGGATATATAGGCCTAATATGACAAATTTACGAAACGGGAGAATTCAGAATTTTAACATGGAAACAAATGTTATGGAACCACAGTGTTATCTAGTTTTATAAAAATCACTAGTAGGTTACAATAAGACAATGTGTGAATGAAAATAATACATGGCAACATCCTCTGTGCTGGGAAAGTGTACCACTCACGCATTAGATAGTATTCCATATTCTGCTACCATGATACAGCACTCGGCAAACAAGGTACTCGTGGGGGGGATATGAATATTGGGCATCTTATCTTAGTATACCCTCAACCAATGAACTCGTTGACTGCGAATGTATTGGATGTGACTCTCTGACCGAGACAACGGACTTAAGGATCTAGTAATATATTGGGAAAGACTGCTCTTTTAGTAGGCCTAATTCATTGTATTAACTTCAACTTTTTTCGAATGTTGGATTAAAAAATAAAACGCACTTTTGGATTATCGTAATTTTATGTATGCCGGTACCACTGCAGCAATGATGACAATTCTTCAAGCAGCTTACTGAAACAGCTTAGTAACTTCTTTTATCTAACGATTTATTGATCACTTAACACTGTATTACACAGCCCAACAAAAAAGAACTTTCTGTTTGGCGTCTCAGATGTTTTACCGGTTTTTGGCTATACTTAGTGCGCTGATTCCAAATACAAGTATGTAAACAGTTTTTCTCTACCATCTCTACTTTTATATAGTTTACCATTAACTTATAGCCTCTTTCGCTTATTCTTTGTACAAAATCTTGCTTGATAATATAGATAGTGAAGGTTCTTGACCATACTTTGGACACGTAGGACGAAAACTGTACGAAGTACAGAAAAACTAAAAGCTGGATTATTTTTGGCCCTCAAATTGACAGCTAATAAGTCATAAACGACCGTACAATATGTGATAATATCAATTTTTTGAAAGACCCCCATGTTATATTGTTATTGTAATGTTAATGTAATGTTAGTGTGTTGCTTTATTCTTCACATGATTTAGAAGCTAAAAATAGGCACTGTTTTTTTATTTATATCAAACGTAAAATTGGATAATATGCATAATGGTAATACCATATCTCACAAAACTAAAGCTGATAGGGCAAAACTAATGGCACATTTGGCATCAGCGACCTAAATATACCCAAGAATAGGTATAAATTTTAAGGCACCAAAATGGCTGTTGGTCTGTGTTATCAGTCTGCATCCTACAATGAACACTGTCCGGGAGAGTTAATGGATAATTTAGACTAAAAATTTAAAGGCATGTACAATTTTATATTGTATATTTCAATAATTTTATTTATTTTAACATTTGTTCGTCATAATTTTATTATGATCATGACCGTAATTTACGTTATTATAACTTTTCATTATACTCATAATAATAGTTTTATTTTCTTGCAAAAGTTCTCTTCTCTTTGTAAGTTACAGGCAGAATGAATTCGCTTGCACTGGCATGTTTTTATCGGTGTTTAATTTGTTTTAGATTTTTGTTGTTGTTGTTGTTGTTGATCTTGTTGAATCTCCAAATATAATGAACCCTATTCCACCTTTCGGTATGCTAAGGTTTTAGTTCATTCATCGATTTAATATTCGTAGTTTATTTGATTTTGTAGTTACTGTAACTCGAGATTCTCTCAAGCTCTCAACTTCGTCGTTCGCGAGAATTTGTTATTAAATCCATACCATCCTCGAGCTGTGATGAATATCCTCAACCTTATTGTTTATTCACTGAAAAGCAATGACCTCAAGCCAACATGAAAGTTAGAACACAATAAATTTTCTAGTTTAAAGATTTATCTAATGTGTTATCCGTAGGTATTAACCTTTGTTGTACTTTTCTATAATATTATTATGTGCCCCCGGAAATAAATCTGCGAAATTCAAGACAATTACCACGTTTACATGCAGGATTGGAATCTATCTGAATCCGATCCCAACTCAATGCGTTTCCTGATTGTAATTATAGGCCATTCACTGTTTACAGAAACTGTTTTGCCTGGTGAATGACAAAACTTTGGATCAAGTTGAATCAACTGAATAAGCGCTCTTTGTAATATGACGATTTATTTTGTATTAGAATGTGAAATGAGAAAGGTGTATTATTAGTCATGCTTAGACTATAGTATATTGCGATACAAGTGCCGTAAGCGATGCATACGGATCGAGGAAAGAGTTTTTTTCAATTTCCGAGATCCGTTATGCTCTTACGGCACGTGTATTGAATGCTATTTTTTGTACGATGATTATTTATATCAATTTAGTTATATTAATTGTGATATTACCTGAAAATATTATGTATATACATTCTTGAAGATAGATGTATATTTCAGATCTGTTTGTTGTTATGCGAACCGAATATTTGTCCTGGGGGGGGCCTTGTCCATAAAGGCTTGTATTATGATGTGCCGTAAGCAAATTCATAACCGCACGGAAACACTTACCGCACATAGCAACAAAATTGCATGTGGGAATGTCAACTTACGATCCACGGCAACAACATTCGTAAGTACCACTAATTAGTTAAGTCGTACAAAAAATAAATTTACGTGAGTACTTTAATTACATTTTATTTGGGTTATGTATCCTTCGGCGATGCGATAGGGTGCGGAACGACATTCTCTTCATTTTTATAACCAAATTCAATTTACATGAGGAGAATGTCATGCATAAAAAATTACACTAAGAGGCAAAATTTATTTGGAACTTTATTTGGACAGAGGAAGTTATGTGAGTTTCACATCAGATTTTTTTATTGTTTTGAAACGCGAACTTTTTCTTTCTTCAAAATTACTATAGGTGTAAGTGTTCCACAGGATTGGAATGTTTAAATGCAGTTGCTATTTTGAACCTTACTGAGTCAGACTTCATTAGCAGACTTGGGTTAATCAGACGTACAAGATAATGGGAATGGTGTAGATTGCTTCCTCACTAAAAGCCATTTCATAACACGGTTATCTTAATTGGTTTTAAGAAGGATGCAAAGTATCATTTCTGTAGAAGTTATGAAAATGGAGGGCTATTATTATTCTTAAATCTGTGGAATTTCATTTCTGTAATTTACTTTTACATAGCTATTCACGGACATTCATTCGGATTCATCGTTCCCAAAAATAATTTTCACAATCCGAAATTCCCAAGACCTTCTTCCCAATCTATTTTTCCTACATTTTCCCAACCCGTCATCTATAAACTCCGAAATTTCAAAAAATATATTGCTTATTTATGTGGAAATATCTCGATCGGTAGTCTATATGTACAGGTAGGAGGGGGAAAAAAAGCGGACCGACTAAAATATCTGAGTTGCCGAGCGGCATTCACAGGATAGCAGGGAATGTATTGAAATTTGTTCTAGTGTCGATAAATTGCTTGAATTGAGAAATAGGCCTACTCTCACGTAATTTGCATTGCTTGTGAAAAAAAACGTTTCCGTTACATCTTTTACATTTATTTACGTATCACAAGACTCTGAAATCAGCTACAAGAGTCAGTCCGCTTTTTTCCCCCCGACCTGTACCCCTTCTGGAGTAAAAAAAATATTTTTAAATATTTGGACTCACAATTTTGTTTAAGTATATATATATATATATATACTTATATAATATATTCTACAGCTATATATTGAGACAATTCACAAGTAAATTGTATAAATTGTTTATAAAAATTGAGTTCTTGAAAATGTTGACTAAAAATCTGCAGCATGCAATCTTCAAAATTATGATAGATAAAAAATTTATGATAGATGAAATTTTAGCTTTTTTAGAGAGAATTGTTTATTGCCCGACTTTTCTTTCGGTTACTTAATATTTTAAATTGTTACGTAGTTACATAATAGTAGGCTATAATCCAATTTTTTTTTGTTCACGTCATTATAATCGAAAATCTAGAAGACAGTAGAAAATTCATATATAAGTAATTCCTGAACGCCAAGCAAACCAAGGTTCTAAATGACACAAAAATCACTTTGATATGTTAACTTGTTGAAGAATTATGATTTTTGAAACAAGTGAATACCGAGCGACTTACTACTTACGGGAAATTGAGAAGAAAACAAAACTCACATTACATGTAGGAAAACACATGTAGGGATAAACAAGAAAACATTAAGTATACCAGCGTAGGACTCCACTTAATGGTGTATTAGTGACAACTGATAGTCAGTATGGAAACTTCTAGAGGCGAGGGAAGAATTTATAAAATACTGAAGTTTGGTAAGGGGAATGGCAAAATGCAGCTACTTAGAAATAGGGCTCTATCTAAGGAATTAGCAGTCAGAATTTTTTAAAAAAAAGCTATGAAATTTAAGAAAAGGAAGTAAAAACGAGGTGAATACGATCAATTTTGAACTTTGAAGGTTGTAATTTTGGAACCACTTAATCTTTTCTCATTCTCTTTACAATGAAACATGATATTTTATTTGCAGATTAAAGCCATGAGACAGTATAAGTTTGCATAAGTTTTTATTTTACAGTTTTGCATATTGTTGTTGTAACATGCATGTTTATTCTGATCTGACGTGTTCTATATTCTTGAGCCTCGCTCAACATAGGATCTACAGAACGAGATATCTACATCTACATACAAGTATCTTCCAATTTTGAAACAGAAAGAAGTTACGTAATTTAATCATGTCTGATCTGTTACACCGCAAAGGTGGGGTGAATGGGATCACTCATTTGTTTTTCATGTTTGATCCTCTTTTTAAGCGCAATGGGGTGAAAAGAATCTAAATTGTTCAAAACGTATGTTCTCTGTTTGTTTGGAAGCAATTAGTGATGTACTATATAGTTAAAATAAAAATGAAAATGAAAAGCTGTGATCGCGTTAATTGAAAAAATTTCAGAAACTAGTCACTCAAGTGAAACAAATGGAGTAAGAAATTACTGCAGTGTGCTATTATTGCACTGGAACTTTAATTCACCTCTGCGGCACAGCTGGTTTTATTCACCCCAAAGTCTGGAAAGCAGATGATCCAAACAGAAAACAGGATGCTACAGAAAAAAAAAAGTTTTCAGCAGAAATTATGAAAAACTACAAGCAAAAGTATATCATAAAACAAATTTCGGACCATTCTGAAAAAAATATCACTTATAGACAAAATTTGCAGCTTTAATTTTCACCGAATTTTTGTAACGGTGTTGAAAAAATATCACCATGAAGTACTGCCAATATATGAACATGAAATTTATCTCAGATGTTAGTACAGTGCACTCCGCTTTTTTAAAATTGATTTAAAACAGCATGTTCCATTGCTTAAGTGTTTGCAATACTGCATGCTATACCTTCATTACAAATATTAATTATTAGGGGGTAGATTTCTATGACATGTTGTAATATTTTCCCCCTTTGCATTATTTCAAGTTTCCGACTAATTTAAACCCGATTCCAAGCATCCTGGTGAAAATGGAACGGCTTTTATTGTGCATTTAACTGCATATTTAGGAAATTTTCAACTACTGTAGCATATTTAGTATGAATATGCATATTTAGGTCATATTTTCGGCATATTTATGTGCATATTAAAGAAATTTTGAACTTTCGTATCATATTTTGTAAAATTTGCATTATACTGATATTTTTGGAGAATTTACAGGTATTTTAAATAATTAACATTGTATTTTAATAAAATGAATTGTAATGAAACTTTCAAAAAATATACATAATGTGTAAGTGGTAAAGTCATATTTTAAATTTTATTGGTCATATTTTAATGTTTTTTTAGGTCATAAAAGCATGCATATATCCTATTTTTTAGGTCATAGAAATCTGCCCCCTATTAATTATATACAGGTAGGCAACCTACAGTGTTATATACATTCAATCGTTAAGTTATAAGTTTGTTTGCTAATTCCAATAAATTACAATTTTGTTATAGCATTCTATCATTATACATCTTTGTTATCTAAACCTTTGTTATTATCTACAGTATAATGAACTGAAGTCTATTGAGTGTATAAAGCGTTTAATTGGTGTATACTGTATAATGTTTCACAATGAGTTGATCTGGAGGAACCGGCCATTGTCCATGTTTGATTGCAATTTTTTTTTAAAATTGTCTCTCTGTTGTTGGAGTTTACTGCATCTGTATACTGTGATCACTTCGGGACGCAGCTAATCTGATAATATTAACCGACTGATAACAGTAGCGAAAATAATTAATTGAAGGTTATTTATTCATATATAAAACAATACACTACAGAAACAGAATTACATGCTATTTATTCATAAGATTTTATGTAACTGTGAATCATTGAACCACTCATAATACAGATCAGACTGCAAGGATATGTTTTTGTAATCAATGCAAAACTTTTAATTTTCTATGTTTTCTCTTTGGAGTCACTCCATACTCTTTTACGAGTGTTTTTGGAAGTGAACACCGCGTAGCGAAACATCTAACGTCTGTTTGTTCAAGTCTCTTCAATTTACACTAACCATCACTGCATGTCAACACTGTCAACTTCATAAATTAAAAAAAAAGCTAAACAGAGGGGTGAAACGTGTCTTTTTGCTTAAAAAGAAAGTCAGGTAATTCTGTCCCCTGGAACTGGTCATCCTTTGAGCTGAGAACAGTACTGTTACTTCCAATACAACACCGATACAGTTGAGTTAGAAACGAAACCCTTAAAAGCAAAATTTTGAATGACGTACAGTATTTGGAAATAAAGCCACAAAAAAAGAAAATGTGATAACATAAACCGAATATTTGATCACAGTAAACAGCTTTTTTCAATGTATCAGTATTAATCCGGAAAGATTAGCTTTAATTCTACTTTCTTTTGTTTTTTTGATCGGTGGTTGTAATTTAATGTTATTTTGTGGCGAATTAATAAATATACCCCTGCCGTAACTAAAGTAGAAGAATGGCTTCTTAAAAATGATAACATTACCTGAATGATAACATTATCCGCGATTACATTAAGCGGCGTTCACTGTTCATATATTTGTGAACATCAGGTAGTTTCAACTGTTTTTTGCATAATATTAACTAAAACAACAACAAAGGCAGCAGTGTTGACTCTATTCACCCCATCATCACTGTACCTATGTCGTTTTTTAAAAAAATGAAATTTTTCATAATTATTTTGGTTTATTGGATGTACATATAGGCCTACCTAGCGATGCCTCGTCGAGATAGCCACTTCCATCTCTTTGGTCGTTTCCTTCAAGATATTGTATGATGCGAATTCAGTCTCCTATAGGCCTACCATGTCATTGAGGAAGGCTTCTCTAGAACCACCCCTAGTTTTTGCTTTCTGGTGAACCGCGACCCTACGGGCTCTCTCCGCGAACGGCCGGGGGCGTGGTGCACTTGGTTAGGTTTCAGGCACTTGTGGGGTGTTCGGTAATTTTGTGGGGGCTCGCGGTGGAATTGTTCTTCAAGAGGAGACCTTTGGGCATGTCAATCGTCCTATTATCAGGGGTTGACACATTGGGCCCGGACATGTGGCCTACGTGCTTAGGGTCGTTCCCAACCCGCCTCTACCCTACGTGAGGTTCCATACATATATACATACCACCCCTAGTTTTTTGTTACAAATTCATTATGCTGAATTACGTACCCTATCATTTCCGCTCTTCTTTGTCCATTGTTTCTATTAGTGACTTGTTTTCATTCACTTCTTCAAGAACTTGTTTCTGTCTACAGAAAATGTAAATCAATATGTAGGCTAAACTAAACTAAACTCCGTGGCGTTACATCCCTGAAGGGACTTGGCCTACCACCCGACCGCTGCGTCATCTACCATTGGAAGATAGCAGAAATGGGGGTCATGTGGTCAGCATGCCGACACCCGTGGCTTTTAATGGTGGTTTCCATGACCGGAGCCGCTACTTCTCTATCAAGTAGCTCCCCAGTTTGCATCACGAGGCTGAGTGCACCCCGTTCCAGACCTCCCTACCTCAGAAAAATCCGAGGAGGTACCGGGGATCGAACCCAGGCCTGCGGATTTGTAGTCAGTGAGGCTAAGTACGAGACCACGCAGGCAGCCTTTATAGGCTAGTACATAAATATAAATTAGAGATGTTTCCTATAGTTCTGAGGTAATCTAATATTCTGCCATCTTATTTCTATGCTGCTTGTAGCAGGACGATTGATTTTGTGCGAGTTTCAGTTTGTAACCATTTCTTTCGGTTTAGCCTTTAGGTACTGGTTTAAAGAAAATTGTTGTAATGCCGTATCTTGCCAGGGACGAACACGGTTCTTGAGAGACGAAGGAACCAAAAGAACAAATTTGCAGGCCGTGTTAAAATAAATGTCCTCGAGTGGTTGTTCCGTTTTTCTAATTGGTTATTTCGCTATGTTTCGCATAAACCTTGACATACAAGCTTGGAGTTTGCAAGGTTCTAAGTTCACGTTTACTTGTATGTTATAGGCTACCGGTAGTTGAAGTTTGCGTGATGCATTGTGAATGGTTCCATTGAGAAACATGACCACAAACTTCTAAGTTAAGTTTCAAGTGAAAGGGCTATAGTCTCGTAATATACTCGTACATTCCATCTATCAGAGGAAGAATATTTGTCTTGGCCTCTACTTCATCTGCTTCTGACATAATTCTTAGGTAAATCGGGGTTATTTTGACCCACTAAAATGCATTTTCAAACTTTTTTTTATTGGTTTCTAACGATAATTTTGTAACTCCAAACTCCATGTATAGTAGAATTTTTCATTACATACCCAGGCGGCTTCAAAGGAATAAACCATTAAGTCGGTGTTTCTATATTATGTTGATCTGACAAGTCAGTCTTGCTTCCCGCTTTCCAAAACAAAAACAACGTTGCAATATTCTCTCACTGACTTCAGTACTTCCGTCGCTTTAATCAAGTCACATGTGTTATTGTTTACTGTAACTAGATCTTGAAACTCCGCGTTTCACTCCATGCGGAATGGACGAGTAACCGTCACAGCCGTCACAGGACATTCTTAGATTTTGTTTGGCTGAGCTGATTGGTGCGATAAAAGTAACGAGCATGGGTTCAGCTGTCGGCAGATTTTTCCTCCTAACAAAAGGAAGCCGCCTGGGTATGCAAAGAATAGCTGAACTATACGAATATGATAACCTTTACAAAAAATGCTCCAACAATGATAATAGTCACAGATAATAGTTAGAGGAAAAATCTTGGTTCTAAACTGTAAGCCAAAGTTACCTGGTGCATGGTGTTACTTGGATCCACCTCCTAGTAAAATTGGCTTAGTCAATGTAACACTGAACTGGGGAATATTTACTACATATTATTAAAAAATAAGTCAGCCTGAAGAAATAAAGTGCTTATTTAGAAGCAGATTTCTAAACTTTTAGGAAGTTTTTATTAAAATTCTTGTTTAGAAGTGATCTGATCACTAAAATGTCTGAAATGGTAGCCTATAAGCTACAACGAGGTACTGAAAAGGCTGCAAAATAAAATACAGATCTGTTACCGGTATGTTCAGATGACACCTTGAACATTAAAGAAAACTCCGGCCAATGAAGCACTCCATGCAATATATTGAAAAAATCGCGATGCTCCTATTTCCAAGTTACGACAAAAAAGGTAAAGAAACCTGCAATTCCTTTGGCAATTGAAATGTATTGTCGAAAACCGATGCTTCGATAGCAGAAAAAAAAACACATTTTTTCTGCCAGTTTTTCACCCATAACTCTCGAACGAAAGCTAAAATTAAAAATACGATTTCGAGGTGCATTCGACCACCCTTCAGTCCATCTATGTTTAACATTTCAGATCTCCGCGTGCAGTAAATTTCGCTGGCATCGCGCATAGACAGACAGACAAACAGACAGACAGACATCTTATTAATATGGATGTTTTCTTCAATCAACAGTGCCAGAAATGCACAAGAAAATTTCTGCAATGTCAGTTTATTAAGTGCCAGTGTGGTACTTTATGAGATTGTGTGGGGGACGAAAAAATGTCTGTCCGTCTGTCTGTCTGTCTGTCCGTCCGTCTGTCCGTGCGTCTGTACGCACCATAACTCAAGTACGCTTTTTCGGATTTTCATGAAACTTGGTATAAACATTCATAATGTCGATGGGAAGAACCCTATTGATATTGAACCAAATCGGTTCACCGGTACCGGAGTAATGCCCAATTTAGTGCCTATTTTAATAGATTATGGCGCCTTTCTCATAGAAAGGCGCCATCACTCAAATACGCTGTAACGGATTTTCATGAAACTTGGTATACCCATTTATGACGTCCATGAGAAGTGCCCTATTGAATTTGAACCTAATCTGTTGACCGGTACCGGAGTAAAACCCAATTTAGTGTATATTTTAAAGACGCGGTAACTCAAATACGCTTTACCGGATTTTTATGAAACTTGGTATACACATTTACAATGTCCATGGGAAGACGTCTATTCATAATGGATAAAATCGGTTGATCTGTTTCGGAGTAATGCTCAATTTAGTGCCTATTTTATGGCAATATACGTATTCGAAAGAATTTATTAAAAAAATGCAAATCAGTTATCTTGACAACATAGCCTATTGTTTTACTGTGATCTTATAAGGCCTTGGAAATCAAAATACAGGTAGCTATGACAAAAACACTATTGTTTTACATGCGCTTATCCAACTAGACCGTTAAAATGACCCAGGTGCCGAGATGGTAGACCTTTCTTCTTCCGTAAGCCCTGCTTAATGAATAAATCTGGAGCTTAACTTGGAAATCAATTTAAAAAAAAAACCATATTCTGCATATCATAATTTCAGTCATAACTGATTAAACAAAAATATACTGGCACTTTTTTACATCAGTTTACCTGATTTTATTACTTTTGCAACGACAATTACCACCAACACTAGTAATACCCATTATAGTCAATGGTGGTGGGATACATTCTTAAAATACAGTAATTGTCTGCCATAAGGTGGGCTGAAGTGATTGATTCGAATTAAACTCCCGAGCTGGAAAATTATTAAACAAAAAAAAAAAAAAAAAAAAAACTGTAACTAGATCTTGCAAACCCGCGTTTCACTCCATACGGAGTTGACGAGTAGCTGTCACATCCGTCGCAGGACATTCTTAGATTTTGATTGTCTGAGGTAGCTAGCTGATTGGTGCGGTAAAAATAAAGAACATGGGTTGAGCTGAGACTTTTCCTTCTAACAAAAGGAAGCCGTCTGGCCATGCAATGAATAACTGGACAATAACAATCGCTGGGCTAATCTAACCCCGGTTTACGGTAGTCAGTAACTGGGAGTAACTGATCAGGAATTTCATCTAATAGAAGTTTTGAAACGCTGGTCGTATGTCTATAGTCCTTTCACATTCGCCAGAGGTCTCAAGGCCAAACGTAGCACGCCTATGATGCCCCCACTTACCGCACTCATATGACATCATACCCCTCCAATGCCAGTCACATGACAAGCCAGTTGGGAGTTCCCCTTGGTGTTGTATGAGTGCGTGCGACAGCGCAGCTCCTCCGCGCAGAGGGGAATACTGTTGACTGCTGATCAGTGGGGGCATATTAGACGTGAGAAGTTGTGGCCTTGAAACCTCTGGCGAATGTGAAAGCACTATAATAAAGGAACAAAACCAAACATACAGTAGCGCCCCAATTATCCGGATCGCTTTGAGGCCGTATCCAAATGGTTTTTGCAGCAGCGAGCATTGGGAAACCGTCTTTCAGGACCGATTAATTAAAAAAAAAACTTTTAGCCGACAAAATCGACAGTTTGTCAGCATTTACAACAGACTCTGAACGATTTGTTCAAGATGTGACCCTGTAAGTATAGTATTGCACAATTCAGTTTTATTTTAAAGAAATTTTATTTCCATGATTTATCAAATTATCCGAATATTTGCTTATCCGGTTCGGTTCCAATTAATCCGGTTAATTGGAGTTCTACATGAACTCTTAATGTACTGCACTTGCACCATTGTAACTTATTAGCGTTGTAGTCCCTCGCGTTGTGTATTTTGTACACCGAATGGGTAAATGAATAATAATTATAATAATAAAAAAGACAGAATTTGTTAGGGAACTCTGGAAAAGAGAAATTGTTGCATTTATTATTGCCTACACAATTCGAAGTCACACAGTATCCTTGCTGGCGTCCTGCTTCTATTAATAGCGTCTTTTACATTTTGGAATAATGCTGCATACAGGTGTTCTGATTTAGACGACATCAATCAATACGCGAACGGACAATGATAAAGTAGAACTGAGCACAGGTCAGGCTGAGGCAGATTTTCTTAGATATAAGAGACTAGATAAATTATATATTTATTCTTTTTATTCAAATAATAACAATATATACCATATTAATATCATCATTATTTTGATATCAAGAAATATAGAGACGAATATATTTAAGGATTGGCATAGTAGTAAAAGTAAGAGAAAGTCAAGATTCCAAGGTTCGGTCATATCTCCGAATGATACATAACCCAAATATATAATTTAGTTTTTATACGAATTTTCATTTTCAGCAACATTATACATATTTGAGAAAATTGGTTTTATATTCAAAGCACCTCAAAACATGTAGCAGTGCGGAAAACCAACATAGAATTTTAGGTTCGAATGTCTTACTAACACTTCTACTATAGAGGTACAGGTAAAGTAAAAGGGGAAAGTAAATATTACATTGAAAAAGAATATTTAGGCCTGGGTTGGTCCCTGAGCCTAATTCGTTGAATATTTTAAGGGGAGAGAGAGAGAGAGAGAGAGAGAGAGAGAGAGAGAGCGAGAGAGATAGATATAGAGAGATAGAGAGAGATAGAGATAGAGAGATAGAGATAGAGAGATTGAGAGATAGAGAGAGATAGAGCGAGAGAGAGAGAGAGATAGAGAGAGGTAGAGAGAGATAGAGAGAGGTAGAGAGAGATAGAGATAGAGAGAGAGAGAGAGAGATAGAGATAGAGATAGAGATAGAGATATATGCATGGTCCTTCCAAACTCATAGTCTGAGTTCGGCCTAGATGGCCTTTCATCGAGGGCTTTCCAGTCTCAAAATTCGCAGTCTAGTTACAAATCCCCCAAGGGCCGCGAGCAGACTGCATGCGGTTACTACGAGGGGTATTCCGAAAGTAAGTTTCGTCAATGTATGGCAGGAGCGGCGTGTTCACCAGGGGAACCAAACAAACGCCAGACGAATCCTCACCCGTGGCTGGTTCCACGACGGAAGTGGCGTCAGCGGAGGAGGCATGACGCAGGCGCACTGCGCCGTAGAAGAGCGAGTCGCAGCAGACTGGCGTGCCCGCGGGTATTAGTGTACCGCTCACGATGGCACGAGAGATTTGGCGCCACTGCCATGTACCGCTATCTCCCCTCTTTCAAACGAGCCATTGCTGCAGCCGCTGAACCTTTTATTGTCCGAGGTAGAGCTGTTTGAAATTGATCTCCCGATTTCCGTCCCCGCAAAGTGCGGCCTCCACGAACCCATCTCGCACAAACCTTATGGAACATCAATTTGTCACTCAAAATGGTCTGTATGGAACCTTTAGTAATGTCAGGAAGCTGAGGTGGAGCAGGCTGTGCGCCAATTCCTTGCATCCCAGGGCACCGAGTTTTACCACAGTGGGTTCTTCAAACTGATCGCACGCTACGACAAATGTCTCAATGTCGCTGGCGACTATGTCGAAAAATAGTGCACGGTGTATAGTTCATGCTGCCATGCTGTATTGCTTTTGGGTCAATAAAGTGTCCGTGTGACAAACTGACGAAACTTACTTTCGGAATACCCCTCGTACTTCACAGAGGGTTATCACTAGGGTTCGGATGTTCATGACATGTCATATTTTTATCTTGACCGCCATTCTCGCCGCAAACACAAATTAAACACGAATTGCACTGTTCTTACCCTTTTCGGACCGTTTTTATTTTGCATATAAAGTCATACTTTGGTCATTTTTATGGTATTGGTCATATTTTGGTCACATTTGAAATTTAATGTCATATTTCAATTATAAATTTGGTAAAGGGCCACATTTATAAAGTACATGCACTAAATGGTCGAGTTAAATTTGAAAGTTATTTCATTTATTTAATGTTTTGTCAAATTAATAGGTAACTTAATTTTTAAAATAATATAATTGTTCATATTTTATAGGGACACGCAAGATCTACAATATATTTGGAGCTAATGAAGCGAGCAAATCCTTTAAAATTAGAAGTTCCTTACAAGTAAAACGGTAAATCACGTGTGAAATTGTTAAAAAGCGATTATCTGATTGAATTCAGGCGATGTAGTAATTTAGTGTAATTAAAAATTTTAAATTGGAACATTTATTTTTAGAAACTATGTTTTTATTAGGTAATGTTTAGGATTTTATGGTCATATTTAGTCGTTTTTAAGGGCATATTTGCAGTCATATTTTCCACTTTTTTAGGTCATAAACATCCGAACCCTAGCTTATCACTATCAGCGAGCCCACGGGCTACCTGTGCTCTTCTCTAGAATAAGGTCTCATCCAAATTTGTCCCATTCTTGTTTCTACGCCAGTTATTATTATTAAAAAAATTGCATAATTAAGTTTGGATGTCGTCAACATACCATGTTTGAGATTTATTAAGAGATTCCAAATTCGTGTTGTACCAGTGGTTGTTAGTCCTGATGTTTCATAATTAGGCCCTATGGATGTTCTGGAATGACAGAGGGCTCTCATAACGTTCATTCGGTTGGTCCCTGAATCTAATTCGTTGAATACATTTCTTTAGATTTCTGATAGTTGTGCTCTTGAAGGAACGCGTGATAATTCCACCCTAAGAATCTATGATGCTGGGGCAGCTTTGGGTGTTTAGTGGGTACTCATTTTAATCTCGGAACTACGACCTCTCCTTCTCTCTCCTCCACAACTGATGTAACGTCACCTATCGATTTTGTTATAGCTGTTGAACTACATTCAGATTTACGCGACCACTGCCAGTATCCCTTTCCGTTTTTCAAATCTGTTTGTAATAAATCCATTATAGAGTAATTTACTGCCATCTCTATAGAAGTAATTATTTGTGAATTTTGTTCTTCCATCGTAACTGATTTATAGGAAGACTATTTAAACCTTAGTTGTATAACAGTTAAGAATTAATTATTATATTTTATAGTTGGGGTACGCCGTAGTGTAGTGGTTGAAGCTCTGCGCTACAAACCGGAAGGTCGCGGGTTCGATCCCCGATTGGAGATTTTCAATTGGCCTAATCTTTCTGGTGGCATTATGGCCCTGGGGTCGACTCAGCCCCTAACAGAAATGAGTACCGGAAGCAATCCTGCGTAAGGCTGACAACCTTACCACCTTCACGTGCTGATTGTATAAAATTCTGAGAGCCTCAACCTCATGGAACCCTCTGGGCCTCCATGGCCTGTAATAGGGAACACTTTAATTTTACTATTTTATAGTTACCGGTACATTTCATTAAAGAAACATACTTCTGAATTTTGGAAGTGAAACAATGAAAAAGCCAGAGATCACCTTTTAAAATTAAAACGAAAATTAAAAAGTTATGGCAAAACACTGGAGTTCCCTTTCAGAAAATACAATGCACCAATGTCACCCAAAGTATTCAGACTTACCTCCCATCTAAGAATGAAAGGTGGGAGAAAAAATATCACTTGAATGCAACGAAAACAGAAGCGAAGCCTGGAAATTAATCATAGCCTTTAAAAAAAAGCAGAAGTCTTTCAAAACCGACCCAAATGACCCAGATGATCTCAAATATCACCTACAAGAAAAGAGCAGAAGAGATTTAAATTGTACATTATATGAAATAGAATTCACGAGAAATTTCCTTGCCAGTAATGAACAAGAAAGTCACAAAGCGAGTTTCATAATTTTCATACGAGTCTCTTAATTACCATTATAGGCAAATTCATTGAACTGTTTTTGTTCGACCACAATTATTAGTCTAAATGTTTAAATTTTGAGATTTTAGATTCCCTCAAACAAACGCTCGCGCTGTTCTTTGCATCATCTGGTTGCTGATTGTCGTAGTTCTTGTCTTCTGCGACAGATCACAGCTCATGACGTAGGTCAAATAGAAGCTTCCTTTTGGTCTTTTTCTTGAAACCAACGGATTTTGACAACACGAAATGAATTCTTTTTAGTATGATATTAAAATTAACACGAACATAATTGGTTTTATTTTGAATACAGACTGTTAATTACGCAGTTTTCAGCTGCTACTCTCAAAGTTCCGTATTCCATAATATTCGGTACCACACAGATGTCATAATGAAAATCAGTTTCGAAATGAGTATCATTATGATACCGTTACGTCGCATAGTAGGCTATGGTCTAAAGAAAAATAATATTTGCTCTATCTTCACCAAACCATCCATTACAAAATTTACTCCCATTGGCCTACAGACTCCTAAAATGCTCATTAAAAATTCAAGAATTCTGCATCAGCCGACCATGACGGTATTGCCAACAAAATGCTTTCACACATAATACGCAAAGCGCTCATACACCTGCTTCACATACTTATTGCGTGTTTTAAGCTAAATTATTTTTCATCTGGAAAATAACCAAAACCCAACAAAAACCGTCATTCCCCCAAAATGTAAGACCCATCGTACAAACTAGGCAGTCTCTTAGAAAAAACTTTTCTAACTTACGAAAAATGCACACACTCGTGACACAAAATAAATGTGTCCCTCATTACACCCATTTTGGGTTCCGACAGCACCATAGTGCATTTCATGAATTCGGTATACTTATGATCAAATTACAGCAGCTTCAGTAACAAAGTAGTATGATTGCTGTCATACTCGATATAGAGAAGACATTTGTCAAAACATAGCACCTTTACCTACTATAAGAAATAAAATTATAATTCCTGACAATATCCTTCACATGTTAAAAAGACAAAACACATGAAGAAATGTATCCCACATCTTCAGAATGCTCTCAATTCATAATATAAAAATTAACCCAACCAAACTCATGATTAATTTAATCAGCAAAGGAAAACGGCACCTTCTGGCTTGTTTAAAAATAAAAATTGACAAATCCCATTTGAAAATTACCTTGTCCATTTAGATAGCACATTATCTTTTACAAATAACATTATATAACATGCAACAACCAAAATAAAATAATGAGAATATTATAGGATAAAAATACCTCTCACACTGGGATTTGAACCCATGACCTTTGACTATCCTTGCCACTGCTGCACCAACCGAGCTAAGCCAGAGTTCACCTCACAGCGCCAGATGGAACCTCTCTCATATGACTAGTTGCCCTTAATGGTCTACCTCACTGACAGACAAGTTATGTCATATGCAGTACTGTGAGACATACTAATTAGTGATTTTTGTGACCGGGCTTCCACAGTTATTAAAGTGCCAGTATGGTACTTTATGAGATTGTGTGTGGGGGACGAAAAATGTCTGTCCGTCTGGCTGTCTGTCTGCCTGTCTGTCCGTCCGTGTGTCTGTACGCGCCATAACTCAATAAGCTTTATCAGATTTTCATGAAACTTGGTATACGCATTTATAATGTCCATGGGAAGAACCCTATTGATATTGAACCAAATCGGTTCACCGGTACCGGCGTCAAACCCAATTTAGTGTTTTTATTTAAAAGCGCCATAACTCAAATACGCTTTATCGGATTTTCATGAAACTTGGTATACACATTTATAATGTCAATGGGAAGACGTCTGTTGATATTGGACCAAATCGGTTGGCCGGTACCGGTATAATGCCCAATTTAGTGCATTTTTATGGTATTATATAACAAAAGGCCCCATAACTCAAATATGCTTTATCGGATTTTCATGAAACTTGGTATATGCATTTATACCGTCCATGGTAAGAAGCCTATTAATTTTGGACCTAATCGGTTGACCGACTAATTAAAGGTCACATGTTTTTTAATTTTTGTCTACCGGTATAATTTGACAGTTAACACTATTCCTTCACTTATGCTTATCAAACGACACCGTCAAACCAACTGAGTTGGCCAATTGGTAACGCCTTGGACTCGTATTCTGGAGGTCCCCGGATCGAATCCCGGAGCCGGCCGATTTGACATGGATTTTTTATTTTATTTTTTATTTTTATGTGAGTTCGCGATTGTCAAGGTAGTTCTGCTGACGGTGGTCGATTTTAATCTGATTAGAAAAACTTATTTTCTGCATATCATAATTGCAATTATAATTGATTCAACAAAAATATACTGGCACTTTGTTATATCGTTTACCTGATTTTATTTACTTATTACTAATTACTTAATTTGCTTAATACTAATGCTTATAAGTGTCGCGAATGTTCAAGGCAATAAGTCAGTAACCGTGGCAATACAATGAATAGAGTAACTGAAAGACCTTTAATGACCTGTTCGTGGAGATGAAGTAACGGCGCACAAAAGTTTTACAGCAACGTTGAAGCTGACTTGCTATTGTTTTAATAATAATGGAGAATTACTATGCAGGAAACGTAGTAAGTGTGAGGGAGTCTTTACCATGACGACTGCAATGTATCGGAAATGAATAATCTCTGCCCAGCATTGAACAATGGTAAACAGAAATGACCTACTTTCTCACTGAAACTAATGATTCACCAATATTCAAAATACTTTTTCCTATAGGATTAACAATTATTACTGTTTATGCTGCATTTCGCCTTTAATTAACACAACCCAACAAAAAATAACTTTTTGTTTGGTGTCTCAGATATTTTACCGGGTTTTGGCTATATTTAGTGTGCTTATTCCAAATATGTAAACCGTTTTTCTCTACCAGGTCTACTTTCATATAGAGTGCCATTAACTTATAACTTCTTTCGCGAAATAAAATCTTGCTTGTTAATATAGCTAGTGAAGGTTCTTGAACATACTTTGGACACGTAGGACAAAAACTGTACGAAATACAGAAAAACTAAAAGCTGGATTATTTTTTGGCCCTCAAATTGACAGCTCATAAGTCATAAACGACCGTACAATATGTGATAATATCAATTTTTTGACAGACCCCATGTTATATTGTTATTGTAAATGTAATGTTAGTGTGTTGCTTATTTTCACGTGATTTAGAAGCTAAAAATAGGCATTGTTTTTATTTATATCAAACGTAAAATGGGATAATATGCATAATGGTAATACCATATCTCACAAACTAAAGCTGATAGGGCAAAACTAATGGCACATTTGGCACCAGCGACCTAAATATACCCAAGAATAGGTATAAATTCTAAGGCATCAAACTGGCTGTTGGTCTGTGTAATCGACTCAATTCTAGTAAATACTCCATAAAGGCTAAATTCATAATGTTCTCGAACTGATTTGATCCTAATAAAAGATATCACGGCACAGTACTATAATAATATAGTGTTGACCAGTCAGTAGAGTGAGAATTTTTCCTATATGGTCCTGCTCAGAGAAATAAGCAGTAGCATGGATTAGTCTATGTCGAAATATTGCCATTTAAAGGGGTGCTGATTTATTCGTTTTCATGGTAGTCACTTCGCGCTGACCAAAGTATACGGCTACTGCATGACCAGTGCGAGGGGAAGATGGATTGTCTCAACTCCCACCTCTGAATGTTCTTTCTATGACATGCGTTTCTCCATTGGCAGGAAGGGAACAAATACTGTAAGAATGTTCGTCCGTTGTTATAGAGCTATCTACAATATACAAGCAACGCTATAGATAACTGTCAAACGGAGGCCGATAGACGCTAAGGAAATGTTTTTGAAGTAAAAACTTTTACTTACGTTCATATTATACTAGCTTAACAGACCCGGCGTCGCCCGGGTTTTGTATTTTGTAATTGGAAATTAGCTTATGAAGGATTTTCAATTTTAAATTCTACGTCCTTATATAGGCATTTATAATTTGAAATAGGAAGAACGACTTATTACACTCAAACTATTCCCTCAGAAAACGCTTGATATAGTGTTTTATGGCTCATAGGGGATCTAGAATTTTGCATCCCATCGCTTGTACAGTGCACAGCAAGCCTGGTAGAGGTTTAAATAAGAAGAAACAGAAATTCCTGTAACATAAAATTGTAATATCGAGGCGGGAAATTTCCCACTCTTATGTTACCATAAAGCCTTCATATTTTTCTCTCCAAAAACCTGCGATATAATATAATAATATACACATTACCATACCCTGGACATAGAGACAAACAAAACGTTGTTTTCTCTATGTCCAGGGTAGAGAAAGTTATGTGATTCCATTATTTTAGTGGATTTCATTCTGTAATATTTATTTATAACATGAATTATTTTGATAACTTCTCTTATTTGTCAAAAGTGCATTTCATTTGTTTCTTCCAAGCCCATCTGATACCATTTGGCAACAATATATTCTGTGATTTGGAATTGATAATTCTATGTAAAAAGGGATTAAGTATTTTCAAAAACATTTAATTTTTGGCATTTAGAATCAGAATTTTTCAAAATCCTTTCCTAGTGAGCACCTACATTATAAAACGAAGGCACTGTCAAAATTCCAAGTCTCTACCTGTTATAGTTTAGGCTGTACGTTGATTCCTATCATTCAGTCAATCAGCCAGTCAGTCATTCATTCAGTCAGTCAGGACAAAGCCTTTTATATATATAGAGAAAGATCATCTCACTCTACATAAAACAGTCACTTAATCAAATGAAGGTACGAAATTCGTGTTTTTTATTAAAATCCAAAGTAGGCTATACTGCATCACAAAACCACAGATTCTTCACGTCTTATTGTATGTTAATATCTTTCTTTTGTGTAGCCTAAATTTTTCTTATTTTTTTCTGATGTCAAATCTGTTAGTATTTTCTTCACTGCGCTGGGTGTTAATATTTCTTTAAAAAGGGCCCAAGTCAGAGATAATAATTACCACTCGCTGTTCGTGGCTTGTAAACGAGAAGTATTGCATTACCATTTCATACATTCAAAATAAGGAGAAGATTTTTAGGCCTAGTTACATAACTAGTAGTTCTGCAAAATAAAGTCATTGATCGAGCTCAACGGTACTATATAATGTATTTTAACTCTCGATATTCGATAAGAGTGCCTACATTATGTACCGCCATGTATACTGTAGGCCTATACCAGCGTTTCTCAACCTTTTTGAACCCGAGGACCTCTAAAATGTCTAAAAGGTTTTACGGACCCCTAATTTTACATCCCACTTTTAAAAGAAGGCCTATATTCTTAATATTTGGGGTATTAATTATAGGTCATTATAACGAAATATGTGGAAAAATTTTACTTCTTTACTTTCCACTTGCTTTATGATATTTTTTAATTATGTCTGCGGACCATCTGCGCCATCTTCGCGGACCAACAGTGGTCCACGGTTGAGAAACAGTGCTGTATACTATCCACATCTCATATAGTGGTATGGTTCGTAGCGTAGAATTCTGACAGGTTTGAGAATACGTCAAGAAATGAATATGCATTTTATGAATCTCTAAGCTGTTTTGTTGTATTCCTCATTGTCACACATTTATTAATAAAATTAATATAAATTTCAATATACTTTTTATATTTTCAGTACGTCGTTTGTAAAATTATGGGTAGGCTAATTGCGAATACGGAGTAGTTTATTTAAACTGATATGTTATTGAATTATCCTGCCGGTTGTATTATATGGATGTGAGACATAGTCTTCGGGAAGAACATAATCTGAGAGACTTCGAAAGCAGGGTGCAAGAAAATGTCTGGGCCTAAGAGAGATGAAAATGGGGACTGGACAAAACTGCATATCGACGAGCTTCATGACCTGTACTCTTCACCGGATATAGTAAGGGTAATTAATTCACGAAGGATGAAATGGGCTGGACTTGTTGTGCGCATGGGGGAGGAAATACATATCTCATAAGTATTGACTGGGAGACCCGAAGGGAAAAGACCACGTGGAAGACCTAGACGTAGGTGGGAGGACAATATTAGGATATATTTAAGAGAAGTAGGATTTGAGAGGGATGGTTGGATGGAGTTAGCATAGAATAGGATTGAATGGCGGGTTCAGGTAAGCGCGGTAGTGAACCTTCGGGTTCCATAAAATAGATAATATTCCTTTAGCTTGCTTAGGAATTGTCTATTGCCATTGAGCAAGTAAGTAAGCATGATTATTGAATTTGTGACAATAATAATGACTAAATATGCAATTTCAAGACATGTTTATGCAATTTGCTGTAAGAACTCTACGAAACCAGACAAACATGACTGTAATACCGTATGTTAGTTATCTTAGGCCTAAATAGTTTTGTAGGGGGAAGCGGATACTAAGTAAATGAATTACTGTGTATACGAATTTTTCTTTCTGCTCATCGGAATTTTTAAACGCTTTTGCTAAGAAATCGATTTCACCATTATAAAGAAGTGGAATCCTGTCGTGAGGAGTCGGTAGGGTCATTAATAGAATTCAAGGAGTTTGCTGTCAATTGGATAAGTTTAATTAACTCTTGATGAAGAATGGGAAGTGGGATTGATTCCCAGAGTAATTATTACAATCAAGAGAACCATTTCATAAGTCAGCTAAGTCAGAAGGGAATTAAGTTCTTTTCGTTTCCGTTCACAGTAGGCTAAGTGATAACTAGGGCCCGGATTCTTAGGTTTTAAACTAGTTTGTTCCTTGCTAGCTAATTGCGATTTTTTTAACATAATTATCCGTTTCATATGTGAGACATGGTCGTTTACTCTTCGGGAAGAACATAATCTGAGCGTGTTCGAAAACAGGGTGCTTAGGAAAATATTTGGGCCTAAGAGAGATGAAAATGGGGACTGAAGAAAACTGCATAACGACGCGCTTCATAGCCTGTACTCGTTCCCGGATATATTAAGGGTAATTAAATCACGGAGGATGAAATGGGCGGGACATGTTGCGCGCATGGGGGAGGAAAGACATATCTCAAAATTATTGACTGGGAGACCCGAAGGGAAAAGACCACTTGGAAGACCTAGACGCAGGTGGGAGGATAGTATTAGGATAGATTTAAGGGAAGTAGGATTTGTGAGGGGTGATTGGATGGTGTTAGCACAGAATAGGATTGAATGGTGGACTCAGGTAAGCGAGGCAATGAACCTTCGGGTTCCATAAAATAGATAATGTTCCTTTAGCTTACTTAGGAATTGTCTATTGCCTATGTGTAAGTAAGTAAGTAAGTAAGTAAGTAAGTAAGTAAGTAAGTAAGTAAGTAAGTAAGTAAGTAAGTAAGTAAGTAAGTAAGTAATTATCCATTTCATAGCCACGGCAGTCACATAGTCCAGTATTATAAAACCTAAAAATGGCTAAATAAAACGTTAGAAACTAAAAATGACTAAAACTTCTTTCAAATAAAATGCGGTCAAATAACAATAATAATTCAATATTATAATTTATATAATAACCCATTATTCTACTAAAATGTACTTTTTAAGCCTCTGCCTACATTTTGCATCTTGCTCATTTTTGCCAGTGTATTATTTTGTTAAATAAAATATAGCGTAATTTTGTAACTCCGTTGTCTTGATAAAGGAAATCTTAAGTGAACCGAAATCCCCGGCTTGAGAGATTCTTAAGAAGCGTACACTTGCAGCTGTCTATTCACAGAGTTTCCTCCTGCAAGATACCGAAAGTAAAGTATTCTAAAAGTTGATTAATTAAAAAATATATATATATTATTTTGAAACATAAAATGTAAATATAAATACACATAAATACAAGATTTAAAAAAACATTTAGCCGTTGTATATTGAAACGCATCTGCTGTTGATATAATTTTGTGCATTCTATCGAAATGTACCGGTATCTACATCATATTTTACTGTGAGTATTTTTCAGTTTAAACGCTGCTGTGAAAGCGTTAATGTAATGCCCTAATGTAATTACTGATAGATTGATTTCAGATTGAATGTAATTCATTCATAACCTATACTGCTCCTTTAAACCTGAAACAAATATGTCAGCGAATGGTAGGCCTACACTTATTAATATTATTGCCAGTGCATTTTGTGAAATGTTGACATATTTTAAGAACTCGGAGATCTATTACACACACAACTTTTTTCTGCATAGGCCTATCATAATTGCAATTATCACTGATTCAACAAAAGCATTCTGGGACTTTGTTATATCACTTACCTGAATTTGTTATTTTCAGGGTTCCCCCACATAATATACTGTAGGTGGTTCTTTTATGCCGCAGAGAAGAGAAGACAATGCGAAACGATTGTTCTGCGCCTCTGTGAGTTATGATTCTCATTATAAATAAATGGGCTACATTGATCAAGTATTGAATTTCAAGATATAATCCCGAGCAGGAAATGTTGCACCTAATAGCCACATTACTCCCTTTGCTTGATAGGTTTTTTGTTACGATTATCTTATCATTCTCTGCTAGCATCATGGGGTAAAAGTATAAATGCTTATTTGACTATTTACCTTATAAATTAGTGTCTTATCACAAGTGTCTATTACAACACCGTTTTTTATTACATCTAAATGTAGAGGAAAGTGAAATACCTTCATAGCTCTTCTGCTTCAAAACAGTAATCACTTCTGCGTTTGGGTATCTACATCTTAGGGCTCTGTTGTTGTCATATGCTTATCAAATTAAAGAAATATAAATAAACGTAAATAACATATAAAAAAACCTCTACCGTTGAATAATTAAACGCAGCTGCTGTTGATAGGCCTATTATATTGTGCATCCTATCGAAATGTACGGCTACCGATATCTACAGTTCTGTCGATGTTCTCCCATTTGGACTACCTATTTCTGATATGACTGAAACAATAAACTTTTTTTTTTAAATTTTGCAGCTACGTCATTGTTCTAACGGAACGGCGAATTAGCCTATTATTGTTACTTCCCTGTTCAATTCAGAATGTCTTTGTCTTAAACAAAGAAATTTTAAATAATGCCTTATTAAATAAAATCGACAGTATCCACAACTCAGAGGCATACGTCATTCGACATTTCGTTCGGAGAATTGTACGGTATGGGATAATGTCTGGCTTTGCTTGCGTGGCTGTTCCAGGTATTGTTCTAACTATATCATTGTCTGTTAAGAAGCATAGTAAACATTGTCATTAGAAGTCTCGAATTTAAGAAATAAATTCCATAATAATAACTTTCTATATTCTCCATGACTAGGGGTAGACGCGAACGAACGAAGTTTGCCATCACTTAGTCCACTATACCACGACTAGAGTTGAAGGAAGCGAGTTTAAATGAGCCTCTTGTACGATTGCTTCTTTTAACAAGGTACAATAAGTTTCGTTGCAGAAAATGTGATAAAAATGACTTGTAATTTCAGTTGAAGTAATTATATTTAGTTTAATTAATCAACATTACTATCTTAACGATGTCTTTAAACTTTTTTCTTAAGAAGAAGAAACAATCCACAGCAAGCGAAGTTTATAAACATGCACTGCTGATACAATCGCCATTATCTTTGCTTACTTTACGCAGAATCATTGAAAATGACTGAAAATTTGAGCTCATTAGTAATAAAATTGCAGAACTTTTACTGAAAAATATTGTATGCTCCACGTAGCCTACGCACTCATCCGGTATTTCAACCTCGGCTTACGCCTCAGCCGCAATACTACACCTTTTCAACCTCAATTTCGGAAAAAGTAATTTCAGTTTCGGAAAAAGTAATTTAAATTTCAGAAACAGTAAATTCCATTTCGAAAAAAGTAATTTCAATTTCGGAAAAAGTAACTTCAATTTCGGAAATACGAAGGCTATTTTTTTAAAACTTCGATGGGGCATAAAATGAAAACCACAGCGAAAATCAAAACTGTTTTATTTGGAACATTTAGGTACACCTTCTAGCTACTTCTCTACATAATCTCGCTCCGATTGAGACATTTGTCGAAGCGTGGTGCAACTTTCAAGTACCCTTTTCATAGAAGCTTGCTGCCAGCCTATTGAAGAGGGTACTTGAAAGTTGCACCACGCTTCGACAAATGTCTCAATCGGAGTGCGACTAGGTAGATAAGTAGCTAGAAGGTGTACCTAAATGTTCCAAATAAAACAGTTTTGATTTTCACTGTGGTTTTCATTTTATGTCCCATCGGAGGTTTAAAAAAAATAGCCCTCGTATTTCCGAAATTGAAGTTACTTTTTCCGAAATTGAAATTACATTTTCCGAAATTGAATTTACTTTTTCCGAAAATGAAATTACTTTTTCCGAAATTGAAATTACTTTTTCCGAAATTGAAATTACTTTTTCCGAAATTGAGGTTGAAAAGGTGTAGATTTGTCCGCTAAAGCCTTATTTTGCGTACTTGATACATAAATAGCTATTCCAAGGTCTTGGATAGTATTCCAATCTAATTACTGGATTAAATATGGAGGTAATAAAAATCACAGCTTTGTGGGATAGTTTTTTTTTCGGGCACGTCCAGTTATTAAATTAAAATAAGGGACTTCTTAGGATTCAAGTTATTTTATACGGTGTTTCTGACCTCTCTTGGAGACACTGGCTGAGTCGGTCGAGACATTTGGAATGGACCTTGTAGGTATTGATCTATCTCAATGTCGTCTTGTATCATTGCTGAAGGAAATTGCTGGAATACTTGTGATGAATGGTTGACAAATCACATTGCCTCTTCGTCACTGCTTCTAGCTCAGCTGCCATCTTCTTTCTTAAATAGTGGTATGGGTTTTGTAGGTCTTTTTACCTCCCTTTTAGCTTTCCATGAACAGGTATAGGTTTTTAAGGTATTCTTAAGTGGATTCGTTTTTCAGTGTGTTTATAAGCCTTTTGAGTTCTTGGGAACTACTGGCGGGTATATATAGTTCTGACAGATTCTTCTAAATTTACAACGTTCTCCTATATCTATTGAAATAAATACACTGTACAACATAATTGAACTTTTTTCTGCCCTTTATATCACCATCTTATATGGAAGTATGCGATTCTGTATAAACAAAAGGTCCTTGATTCATATATCAAAACCAAAATGGTCCATCACGTACAGTTTTTGTAGGGTACCGGTACACATTTCTCATATTTACGTAAAAGCAAAAATGTTTATTTTTTTGAAAATGGTGCGTGGTAAACAACACTTAATTACAGATTCGTTATTTTTAGCCAAAAATATACAAGAAACACGTATTTTCATCTAAAGGACAGTGGCAACAAATTTTTAACTTGTTTCTATCCTTAATATGAAACTATGTGATTCTGTATAAACAAAAGGTTCTTGATGCATATATCAAAACCAAAATGGTCCAACACGTACCATTTTTGTGGGAGACACACTTCTTATATTTATGTAAAACGCAAATGTGAATTTTTGGAAAATGGTGCGTGGTAAACAAAAAATTATAGATTTCAGCCAAAAATATACAAGAAACACATATTTTCAAGAAAAGGACATGTTTCATGTTGAACAGTATAAATAATGGGTAATGATTTAGAGGAGGAAGTTTTCGATTATTTCTGCAGTGGCTTCCCTTGCAGCAGACTGAATCGACTTGGTTTGCGTACTGCATATTCTAATATTCTTCAGGTGCTTTCTTGCAAGATCTCTCGAAAATATTCCCATTCTGTTCGTCTAGTACAAAGTTTCTGCCTAAAAAATATTTCTGTGTTTAATGAAATCATAACTGGAGAATGATCTGTGACAAAATAAGTGATACTAAGTGCAGGTATTTGGGTGAAATACCTTTTCTTAAGACACAAATATATTAGATCTGGTGTTTGTATCAGAAGGCCAGTAGGTAGGTTTTGTTTTATTTAAACGAATTATATCCGTGTTTTACCTAAAGGTATATCACGGAATATTTGGATTGTAAATATATATTTATTGTGTGCGGAAGATGCTCTTGAGGAATTCTGCGACTGTGTTGAAGAGAAGCTTCAGAACCATTGGCAGTGGACCTGTGCATAATACAGCTGGTCGATCTCTTGAATACTTACTGCATTCTGTCATCAAGTGTCTGGCAGTCTGGAAGTTTCTCAGGGCAGCTACAGAGTGGTGAAAATCTTATGTTCATTTTGTGAAGGTAGGATTGAAAGCGGCCGTGATTTGTAAGAAACTGAGTGGGTATGTGATTAGGCCAGTAGGTAGGTTTACCAACAGATAAGCTTTGTAAATCAATATTAACTAGTATGTGCCCGCGGCTTCGCCCGCGATAATTATTTGAAAAATTAAAAATTAAGAGGATAATAGTTAAATCATTGTATTTATTAACACCTAAATCACGTGAATTGCATACCACGATTAGATAGCGTCGCCTGGTAAAAGCGACCTCAGATTCGAGGTCCTTGGCCCAGAAAACCCCTGTATAGTGAGTTTCGTCCAAATCGAACAACGTTTGACCATATTTAGGCCTATATTGATTATCCCTCTTATAATAATAATAATAATAATAATAATAATAATAATAATAATAATAATAATAATAATCGTCTTCGGTGTGTTTTTAGGTTGAAAATTTCATATGTCTGCGTGCCTTGACATTATAAACAAATGAATCGACCAGCGTGAGCTACAACATTCAAGCGATCGCGATGGTTTTATGTCCAAGGTATGACAAAAATAGCCAAAGCCTACTGTAATTGATTTGACATTGAAATGTATAACTAAAAACTGATGCTTCGAAAACTCAAAAAAATGCACGTTTTCTGCCCGCTTTTCTCTCATAACTCACGAACAAAAGCTAAATTTAAAATTCCGGCTTCGAGGTGCATTTTCCTGCCCTTCAGTCCACCTGTGTTTAAAATTTCACATCTCTGCGTTCAGTAGATTTCGCTGGGCATCGCGGACAGACAGACAGACAGACAGACAGAAGGAAGACAGACACTTCCTTTTATTAATATAGATGATTGCATGACACAGTTGTCTTCCACGGGCTGTTATCCGTAGCGAAATCTGAAAAGCGCTACACTACGTCAGTGTACAAGGGAAATGTGGGTACCGTACCTGAGAAATCCAATTCCAAATACAGGAACTTGATAGGTGATAATTAGACTTCGGATTTAGGTAAAAACCTATTTTAATCCTTAAGTGATATATGGACGAAAACTTGTATATGCATGTTTCATAATTGACTATGCCTAAAACTGATCATTTTATAGGACCTAAAACAGCCTATTTTTACGTTAGAGCCTAATATTGCCTTTTTACTTGTTTTTCTTCTAAAGTTCAAAATAAGTCATTTTTTGTTATAAATTCTAGCATTTATTTTCAGTTTGTACTAATTTTTTAGCTCGGAATGTGCAGTACATGACACATTTGTGACGTGGTTTCGTCCTTAGTAGAAAAATTCCTTGGAATTCGCAAGAAAATGCAGTGTTTTTCTCGCGACTCCCACATCTAGTCACAAAAAAAAAGTAGTTCTCTGAATCACTGAGGGATTCAAGGGGTTGAATATGCTAGTATGATATGCGTAGCTTCTGGGCGCAGGGATTAGGTTTTCACTGTTATGGTATGGTAGTAATACAGGCCCTAGTAATTGGTCTATATAATTCAGTGTACCATAAGCCTATATCTGTGTTTTATCATGATTATTGATTAATAGTGACTTCAATAATTATTATATTCTGCATTGCAATTGAGATAATTCAGAAAATTGGCAACTTAACGATTTTATAAGAGACTATTTTACGATTTTTAGAACCTATTTTCCAATTTTTAGAGCCTATTTTAGGTACCTAAAACAGCATTTTTAGCGACCTAAAAGTCCGAAGTCTAGTGATAATTGTATGTAACGTGCAAAATTTAAAATAAGCAGTAAAGTGCGAAATATGTCAAAATATATTCTACAGAGCTAAGTTATGGTATGATCATCTCAGTAGTTGACGTTTTCAGATATCAGTCTTATAAGAATAAAGAAAAATATGGCAATTGCGTAAAAGTAATAGGCTATTCGGTACAAGGGTAATGCAAATGGCGGCAATACTTGTTCAGAGGTTTGTAGAACAGCGCTGATCTGAAGATATGCTTTCATAGATAGGCAATCTCACGAGAGATTACGAGTTTATCGATGTATTTACGAGAACGAAGTTCGAGCAGATTTATCTGATGAAACTCGTAATCTCGATTAGGTTTTATTAAGACTATTCCACAAGTAAATTGTAACGGATTCTGTAAATAATAATTATTTTCTTACTTTGTTGTAAATATTCTGCCAGCATACTAGATGAATGAACTAGAATACTAGATGAAAGAACAGTCCACGAATCGATTCGATGAATCGATCAGAATTCCCAATGCTACCAATAGTGTGCATCACAAAATGGAGGGCGTCGTGGTAGTTGCTTACATCAAAACGCTATAAAAGCATACGAACTGGTTTGCACCGAATCGAAATTGTGCTTTTAATCAATTTGGACATTTATATTATTTCAATTTCCAAACAAGTGATGTTGTATAAAATAATGTATTTTTGTGCTGCTTAATGTCAGCATGTGACATATTAATCACCACACTTGATGCCTTACGTGTTCAGTAACGAGCTTACGATTTTATCAGATAAAATCTCATCCTCATATTAATAGTAAGCATTTTATAAGATAAACGATCGTGATTGGTCTATATCCGAGGAATTGCTAAATGTTATTGCTCAATATCATACACGCGGCGTATGAGCAGAATAGTCACTAGAATCTCCCTCCCTACTAGTGTTAATGCAATAATAATATTGGTGTTGCAGAATTAGCATCGGATGCTGGTGTGATGTCATACTGCAGAAACGGTGATCCAGCTCCGGACTGATTCACTCTACGACTGGTAAGTAGAACATAAATAGCATGGATAGATTCGTGAAACCTCTGTTTGTCAAAGTCCAACATGCTGCACGGAAACTGCAGTCGCAATGTATAACTGGGACTGTAACGTGAGGTCTTGGTTTCAGGTGCATAGTTATATGGTCTTTTGGTAAACCCAAATGTCCTGAATTCTCTGTGTGACATTTGTAGTTAACGCGTGTAGACATAAAAAAAATGACACTAGACTAGGATGTCCATGTAATGTTTATATAAACATTACTTTTTGTTGTAAAAACCATGGGACAATTAAAGAAAAAAGGCGACAAAAATTTAATTCATTAAATTTAGGGAATTTTTATTTATTTATTTATTTAACCTAGCGGAGTTAAGGCCATAAGGCCTTCTCTGCCACTCAGCCAGGGCAAAAACATGAAATACATAATGATAATAATAATAATAATAATAATGATTAATAATAAATTTAAAAAAGAACTGATATACATGAATACAAGAAACGTACATTAAATACAAAGAAAAAATTCGAACATAAGTACTTGAATAATATGCATATATAATACAAATGACTAAACATAAAGGAATAAAAAAGATGAAAGTCTAAACAAATACATTCTTAGTTATTACAAAATATAATGAAAATTAAAATATATATTACAAATAGCACCAATTCCTAAATGTTATTGTATACTAAATTTATTAAATGGCGCTTGAACTGTGAAGTCGTTTGGCAGCTCCTGAGATGGCTAGGCAGTGAATTCCAGTGACGAATAGCTGTTGTTGTAAACGAATTCGAATAATGTGTAGTTCTGTAAAGAGGCATGGATAGTAAGGGGTCAAGCTGAGAGCGCGTAGGAAGAAAGGTAATGAAAGCGACTGGAAAGATAGCTAGGTGTTGAGGTATGAAGGATTCTATAGAGCAGTATCTGTATCTTGTACCCTATGATCCCCAGGTGGGGCGAAGGGGCCTCCAAGTGGAGGTTTCATTACCTATACTAATTTTGATATGCTTATTTTCCGAGAGAGGGTAGAGGGACAGGTTGTAAGTCCATCGCCTCGCAACCCCCCTCTGGAAACTAAGTATTTCTTGGACGTGAAAGGGCCGAGAAATTTTGTCCAGAGGCTCTAATCTAGGCTTGGAGTTCTACGTGCCGTAAATCTACGACACGGGACCCCCAGCTTAAAGTCCCTCCCGGAGGACTCCGTGCCCAGGATTTTTACGTCCTGAAAAATCCATCGACCGCGGCCGGGTTTGATCCCGCGCCCTGCGGATCTAGTGGCGGGCACGCTACCTCTAGACCACCGCGGCCGACATAGAGCAGTATGAGACAGTGAAAATATCTTCGCTCACGCAGGCGTACCCAATGAAGTGGTTCCAGTGAGGGCGTTATGTGGTCATATTTACGAATGTTACATATATATCTGACGCACGCATTATGGACACTTGGCCTACTGTATTTACAGCACATAAATTATCCCAAATGGCTTCTTAAATTTCTTCTGTAGATAATTTATTCTACAGAAATAGATGTCTCATTGTCACTGTACACACATTCACACATTCACTGTTCACATTTCACTTTTCTGTATTCTATCAAGAAGTGTGTTTTTTTCTTACAATTAATCATATAAGTCAGCACATATTACTCCATTAAAATATTTTATGTTTTGACAATGAGCAAGACCTCCACTGTTGTAACTTTTATTAATGTAGCGTGAAACACACTGGCCAAGCCAATCACCATCGCAAAAATGAGGGACATTTGAATGTCCTCAATAAAACTTCCGGGACAGAGGAACATTTTGTCAAAAACGAGACTGTCTCGGGAAAAACGGGACATATGAACACCCTACACTAGACCCCTAGAGTCTTCGCTACAGATGGAAAACCTTCGTTTCCTACATTTATGCCCGTATAGACGACATCAATATCTTTTATGGCATTGGGTCATCTATTTTGTGCCAAAGCTCACAAGTTCAATTGCCTTTTAATTTTAATTTACGTTTTGAACTATTTACTAATTGAAGGGTATACAAGTAGAAGGGCACTGACTGTATTATCCAGTACAGCAAATGCGAATTTTAAAGTTGTCCCCCCCCTTTTAAACCATCTTTTTATCATCACCTCTCTTTTTATCCTCTTTCTCTTCTCTTCTCTTCCTTCTCTGGACAGTCGTGGAAGCTGCCAACCCAGAGGGAACCTGTGTCCTAAAGGAGGGAACAATCACAAAATACGCAAACTACAATAATTAATACTCCGCTACCTTTTTAGTTTGCTATAAAAATATATTTTACTTCAAACACAAATAATATGCTGGGCCAAACTAAGTATCCAATAACACACCAGCTCTCTGCCTTACACAAAAAATACTCTAGACATTCTAATATAATAATAAATAGGCACTCACCCTAATTTCGTCTTCCATCCATCCATCAACACACGGTGATCACCTAAATTATTGAAGGCCTAACACACAATACTCACGCTTGGGAAGCCTTCGTAACTAAATTCCCAAGCCGTGAGGAGAATCCTGTTGAGACGCAAAATAATTACTACATTAAAATATAACCCGTGGCTGCTCCAAATAAATCTAAACTGAAAGTGCTCTCATTGTAACACAATAAAATTACATAACAAAGACGGGGAAGCTAATATTAATTTCAATTACCTATTCAAATATTAAATTCCAAAGGATCAATATGGCGGCAATGGCAAGACATAGGCTATTTCTTAAGCATGCATTATCTCAAAAATATCTTACCATCCGCCCAGACAAATTACTTACTATGCTTCCATACACCCGAGAGAACACACTTTCACTAATATAACATTAAATACTTCTTAAATTCAATTAAAAGCCAAAATAGAACAGAGCACCAAAACGAACATCTGTACACAACGCCATCCCAACCGGTTCTGAAGAAACCGGAAGGATGAAGCTCGCATGCGCAAGACTTCATTTGTCTGCAGAAATGCGAATTCAATAATAAGATGACGAATACAATTTTTCATACTGGCTCAAAGTCATATAATACATTACACATAGGCACACACACACACACACACACACACACACACACACACACACACACACACACACGTATATATATTGCACGCCACTTAATGTAATCGCGGATAATGTTCTCAATCGGGTAATGTTATCACTTTTATGAAGTCCCGAACGGATTAATACTGATGCATTGAAAAAATATTGTTTATTGTGATCGAAGATTCGGTTTATGTTGTCGCATTTTCCTTTTTACGGCTTTATTTCCAAGTACTGTACGTCATTTAAAATTTCGTTTTTAAGGGTTGAATTTCTAACTCAACTGTATTGTGTTGTACTGGAGCTGGAGGTATCAATTCTGTTCCCACTCACAGGATGACCAGTTCGAGGGGATGACATTACCGGACATCATCTAACTTTCTGTTTGAGGCAATAAAATATTTCACCCCCACAGTTAAGCTGTAGCTTTTGATTTATGCAGATAACAGTATTGAAATCCAGTGATGGCTAATGTAAAATGAAAAGACTTGAAAAGACAGGCGTTATATGTTTTGCTACGCGGTGTTCATCATAGATCAGTATAGACTTCCAAAAATACTAGTCACTCGTAACTGACTATGGAGTATTGGTTAATATATTCCTAAAGGAAAGTAAAAACCAATAAAAACTTTGTTTCTGGTTAAAAAATAGTTGCTTGCAGTCTATTACTGTATTAGCCTGTATTAGCATCCTGGTTGCTTTGCTGAAGTTCTGAAACTATCCAAGTATTACTATTTATCTGTAACTTAAGAGCTGTATGTAAGAAAAACCGAAAGTGTTAGTATATTAGTAAAATTATATGCCTTGGAGTCTTGTAGGTCTGCAAAGATGAAAGACTGATTGAATTTTCTACAAGGAAATAATTGAAATGTAAAAGTTCATCTATTGTTGTACTTACGGTTCGAATCCAACATTTTGACGAGGGGGTGGAATTAAATGTGGGTCCAAATTCATCCATGTTATTAACCGGAACATACACACTCTGTAAAATACGAGGGTAGATCGAAAAGTAACGCACAATAATATTTTTTAAACAAAAAGTTTAATAGGTACAATTACAAACAAATGCACACTTGAAGGAACATTTTTTGTATATTTTTCTATATAGTCGCCAAGTTTCATAACACATTTGAACTCCCATCGTGATACCAGTTTCAAAATACCCTGTTTATAGAAGTCCGTTCGGTTCAGGAGTATAGCCATCTGCGGACTGCTGTTTTCAGTTTTGCATCTGACGGAAAGCACGGCCAGAAATTTCTTAATGGGACCAAACAAATGAAAGTCCGACCGTGCCAGGTCTGGACTGTATGGAGGATGCTGAAGCACCTCCCAACCAAAGGTTATCACAGCCATCTTCGAAGAATGCACACCACCTGGAGACATTACGGTCCATACAGTCGTCTCCATACACACCACGCATGTCCCTATGAATTTCACTCGGATTAGGCCCGCACTACACCTTGCTGCTCTTCACAAGTGGACGATAGTAACATGCGTGCCATCTTTATTTATTTATTTTTTAACAAAAGGTCCCAACGAGCCAATTGCTCACATTAAGGGACAGTGTAACAAAGGATGACAAACTTCAAAGTTATTGTAATAAAATTGTTATAACAGTTTACACAAATACAGTAATTACAATAGAAATATTGTTCACTTAATCATTTAATAGAAAAATCTTCAATTTTTGTTTAAATTATTTAAGTTTTTTTTTTACAGATCTTATTTTCTGTGGAATTTCATTAAAATGATTTGCAAGATAATTTTTCAATCCCCTTATTCCATAAGTAACCAATTGAGAATGCTTGACGAAAATATTTGATTTGTTTCTCGTGCCATCAGACTGCACATTTTCAAGAAAATTTAATACAATGTTATTGTGAACATGTCTGTTTACTACTTTATAGGCTATATAAAGATTGCAGCAAGTACTACACTTTATGACTAATTCTAATGGAAGAATTCCTGACTGCTCACATAATACTTTGACTGGTGTTAAGTAATGACAGCCTAAAAGATTTCTTACAGCCCTATTATGACGAATTTTTTATCATTATTGCATAGTTCACGCTTCTTTCGCTAGAGCAGACATGGGCAAACCCCTATCCATTGACACGCAACCCGCAAAGTTTTGTCAACTTACACATAGTTCGAAAAGAACGGATAGATGGAGACACAAGCAGACAATAAGTGCAGTGGCGGTTGCTCATTCTTAGGGAAACACTAATTTCACTTTAAAATGTACACTACAAGAAACAAATAATACAAACAATCTTGTATTTTTAATTATTCTTTTACGTGTGCAATTATTTCATTATACAAAGGCTTAGAATGTGTCATAACGCCTTTCCAATCGGAACTGTGTCGCGTCCCGTCACTGCTTGCAAAGAGAGTATGACTCATGCATGGGAATAATCTACCACGTACACCGAATGTCCTCAATGCCATCTTGTGTGTTATGCGGGAAGTTCAAGAACCTCAAGTGGTTCGCGAACCAGTAAATGCCCATGTATGCGCTAGAGCTACACATGAGAACAAAATAGCGTCCGTATCGGAAGCTTCAAACTCCATCTTGGGGAAAGTTCAACATCTCTGCCGTAATACCAACGCAGAAAAAAAGAAATTTTTGTGCGTTACTGTTCGAACCACCCTCGTACATACTCGCCACTCGACAGTCTACCACGGAACAACGGAACATCAATCACTACTGCACTCGTCATAGCAAACATTCTTTGACCATATTGTTGCCGGCAAAAAGAAACCAGCACAAACCATTAATTTAAACCTTATTTATTATTTATTTATTTATTTATTTATTTATTGTTAATTTACACTGCAATTGGGCATTTGCCCGGTGGCAGTGGTTGTCAAATACATATTAAAAACTATTTCAGATACCCATACTAATAACAAAGCCTCACCTAATAGACAGGCAAGGAAATTTCACTAAAAGTTAAAGACAAGTTAAAGAAATAGGTATGAGATAAAATACATGTCAACTTAGATAAAATGCATGTAACTAAAATTATTACATATCAATATAAATAAGTACAAATAAGTACAAGCCAAGTATTTAAAGAAATTAAAAAATACATGCACATCATAAAGACAAGAATTAAACACATTTTATCTTTCTTTTAAAGGACCCTAAGGAGGGACAGGTCATGAAAACCTCTGCAGGGAGTTTGTTCCAATCGTTTATTGTTCTATTTAGGAAGGAAAATTTGCCTACATCAGTTCTTTGTCGAATAGTCTTAATCTTGTACTCATGATCGTTTCTTCCATAGAAAGTTGGCTTTTCTAAACGTGCTGAAATATCACTCCATGCTTTTTGTCCGATATATGCCCTGTATAGTGAACATAACCTGGCTTGCTTGCGCCTAGTTTCTAATTTTTCCCATCCTAGTTCAGTAACAAGTTCTTCACCATGGTCTCGTTTTCCTGTGACAAATTTAGCTGCCCTGCGCTGAAGTCTTTCGAGCGAATTGATTTGTTGGGTTCTGTAAGGATCCCAACAACCTGCACCATATTCCATTAATGGACGTACTAGTGTCATGTAAGCAACTTGTTTGGTCTTTGGGTTAGCCTTTTTTAAGTTTCTCATCACAAAATGTAACGCCCTCCACGCTTTACCCGATACCTGGTCAATTTGGCTATCCCATGTCAAATTTGAATTAAGATATACCCCTAGATATTTACAACATTCTTCTTGTGGGACCGTTGCGTCACCTATTTTGTAGTTTAACCGGATTTCTTGTTTCCTTCTGCAGAATGCTATTGACTTACTTTTGGTGTCATTTATTTTCATACCGTTTAATGTAGCCCAACTAACAATTTTATCGAGATCACTTTGGATTATTTCAGTATCTCTAATATCACGAATTATTTTATAAATAATGCAGTCATCAGCAAATAATCTCACTTTAGATTTAATGTTTTTGCAGAGATCATTAATATATATGAGAAAAAGTAGTGGGCCAAGAACGCTTCCTTGCGGTACTCCCGATTTGACAAGTTCGGCTCTAGAAGTTTCTTTACCTACCCTTACTTTCTGTGTCCTCCCCTCTAAGAATGCCTTTATCCAGAGTACCACCCTATGGTCAATTCCTAGTCTGATTATTTTATCTAAAAGTTTTCCATGCGGCACTAAGTCAAAAGCCTTTGAAAAGTCAATAACAGTTGCATCTATTCTTCCTCCTTTATCAACTACTTCAGCTATATCTTGGAATAGTGAGATCATTTGACTATCACATGAAAATCCTTCCCTAAAGCCACTGTCGTGCTTCTGTTCATTACACCATGCACGTCAAAATGATTGTTACACAAATTTTGTTGCTACGCTTTGTGCTGGTGGTACCGTACATTAAAAAACGGTATTATGAATGAAATGTAGAAAAATACGAGGGTGAATCAAAAAGTAAGTTACACTTCCAAGTTATGGCCATTTATGAAACCACCTACACATAGGCAACACGGCTATGACTACATAAAATGTACGTTCACTTTTCCACATAGTCCCCAAGAGACTAAACATTTCTCGGAACGGTCAACCAACTTTTCGATTCCGGATGCGTAGAAATCACCTCCAGCGCTATGTAACCACCTGGAGACATCTGCTTTCACCTCATCTTTTTTTTTTATTTTATTTTTTTAATATATTTTTTATTTTATTTGACCATAGTTGACCCAGAGTCCCACAGCCGGAGGCTACACTACTGAGGAGAATGCAGATAATACATAGACTAATATTATCATACAGTTTGCTATCTTGGTTTCAAGACTTCGGTATAAATGTAGATGATGATGATGTGAGTGATGAATTAGCGAAAGGTGAATATTTACAACATGGTACAATGACAATAAATCAGAAACAATCAGTACATATGTAGAAGATGACGATGAGGTGAATGATGAGTTGATGTAGGGCGAATATTTACAACACACTAAAATTACATAAATTTGGAGGAATCAGTATAGTACATATAGAAGATGATGATGAGGTGAGTGATGAATTAGCGGAGGGTGAATATTTACAACACACTAAAATGACAAAAATCGGAAGCCGTCTGTACATACTTAGAGGATATTGAGGTGAATGATGAATTGCTGAAGGGTGAATATTTACAACACAGTAACATGGCAATCTGGAAGTCAGACAGAGTTAATATATGCAAAAGAGTGAAATTGTGAGCGAGTTAAAGAGAAGAAAACAAAATGTTTGTGTTCACTATGGAATCAAGAGTTATTCTTCTTCTGAGTTTCTTCTCTCTTCGATGACACGTCGAGCAAAAGTCTTGAAGGCCTCTTGGGTCGTTCTACCGGTCCAGTAGCTCAGCTCCGGCGCCCATTGTACTCCTTCCGCCGTGGCGATGCGTATCAGCTCGCGCCTGGCTTCCCTTTGGCGTGGGCAGGTGCACAGCGCGTGGTAGGCTGTGTCCTCCTCACAGTCTTCGCAGCAACACAGACTATCGTCGGCCAGGTTGAACCTGGCCAAGTTGGCTACCTCCTCATCGTTTCGGAATCATCGTCCACCGAGATCCTTTTTGAGCGCCGGTGTGATTTTGTTGCACGATCACGCAATAGGCCTACCTCATACGGCCCGCCAAACGTCCGAACTGCTACAGTGATTCAAGTGGGAGATATGGCAACATCCTCCATACAATCCAGAGTTAGCGCCATGCGATTGTCATGTGTTGGGTAAGCTGAAAAAGGATCTCGTTGGATGACGATTCCGAAACGATGAAAAGGTGAAAGCAGCTGTCTCCAGGTGGTTACATAGCGCTGGAGGTGATTTCTACGCATCCGGAATCGAAAAGTTGGTTGACCGTTCCGAGAAATGCTTACAGTCTCTTGGGGACTATGAGGAAAAGTGAACGTACATTGCATGTTGTTATAGCCGTGTTGCCTACGTGTAGATGGTTTCATGGCCATAACTTGGAAGTGTAACTTACTTTTTGATTCGCCGTCGTATATCCCCAGCTAGGTAGAAATTTTTATTTGACGAGAGGGGGAAATCCCCCCATCCCCCCGTTAATTCGAACCCTGGTTGTACATAGCTGCGGTCTCAATCGGAATCAAGAATATCCTCAATGAACTTTTGGTTTAACTTATGTATACACATAGACGTCTATATAAGCACTGTTAATAGTCTTAATGTGCTTTATGATTTAGTACATATTCTCTTATGGAAGTAATTTTGTTTAGAGTGAAGAAAAACGTATCTGCGACTGTTTGATGGAAGAGACCAGTTTTTCTTATGATTTCCCGGATAACCTTGGTGCTATGCCACTTAGGTCATTGTTATTATTATGGAAGTCACCACGTTTACTGCAACTTTCAACTTGTTTGTCCGGCTTGTTGTGAATTATATTTCTTTGAACACTAAGATAAAATGTATCACACTAGAAAAATAGCCCGTGGCTTTGGAACGGTTAAAATGATGCTTAAATACGAAACTTACAGGTCTAGAATCCTGAAGACACTGACAATACATTTACAAAAGTCAGCGCTTGGCTTCATCAATTTTTATTTAAAATATCTCATCATATAGCCTACTACATATCATCAATATTTAATCGTGGCCTCTTGGAAGGAACGCACGCATTATGGGCAACCATGTTTCATTGCTTCCTTGTCTGGATATATTACGCTTTTTTCTTTAGAATATTATCATTCGTTCCTACCAGTACGTAGATTTCAGAAATTAATTATATCTTAAGTTTTATGCAGTTCCAAAGCTACCTGCGAACACTGATAATGCGTATCTTTTCTCAACTGTTTGTTGCTTCGCCCGCCATAATTAATTGACTCCAGGATTTTTTAAAAAATTCCGTCAGTCCGTGTGTCTGTATGCGCGATAACTCAAGTTTTATCGGATTTTCATGAAACTTGGTATAAACATTTATAATTACCATGGCAAAAAGCCTATTTATTTTGGACCAAATCAGTTTACCGGTACCGGATTAACGACTAATTAAATGTAATATGCTTTTTAAATGGGAAATCATTACTAACTATAATGCCGCTTTGCTAATCATTGAGGGCCTTGAATACAATGCAGTCAGATGATTTCTTATTTCGTTTTTCAAGTTGAAATGAGTACTACATGAATACTGTTATATACAGAAGGTATATTACTGTGAAATAATTAGGCCTACATACATTAAGTGGAGTTCTTTGCAGTGCATTTTGTCAAATGCTTGAATAATTTCTTATATTAGTGTATACGAGTATGAATTAAGGTTAAATATCAAACTTTAGACCTTTGTTCTTCCGTAAGCCCTGCTTAATGAATCGATCTGGAGCTTAACTCTGAGATCTATTACAAAAATAACTTCTTTTCTGCTTATGATAATTGCAATTATCACTGATTAAACAAAAGCATTCTGGCACTTTGATTTTATTTTGACTAGAATTTCAAGTTTACTCATCGCAATGACGTACTTCAATGAAGGATAAGGTCTGTACCTAGAAGTGATAGCAATTTTCCGGGCGGATTGCTGGCAATCCCGTTACGTCCTCCATGTCGCTGATTTCGAGATAGAGTTCCTCTGATTATGGATGTTTGCAGAAATTAAATTAAATTGCATGAACCTGCTGCCTCGTATGATACAGAGTGGAATAAATGTATTAAACTGGTAATATCTGCAGGGTCCAAGCTGTTAGTTTTTGGAGTTCTTCTGGGGACGGAACAAATCTGTTCAATCTCTTTCTACAGTGCGTACTTGGGTAGTTAATTTTTTGCAACACCGGTACCATGGTTAATGTATTTGAAAACAGAAATACCTAATAACCAGGGCCCGGATTCTATTGACATGCCATCTTTTTATTGATGCTACACAGATATTGCCAACTTGCAGATAAATCCTAAACATGGCCTCTAGAGTGTAGAAATACATTTTTATTAGGTCATTTTTTGTCATTTTATGCAATTTTATATTTTTAGGGCATTTATTTCAATTTTAGGTCATTATTTTGTCATTTTCGTGTCATTTGCTTCCTTATTTAGTCATTTTCATGTATTTACATTGAGTGTATTAACTTTTTTCGTCGCTGAAGTGTTGTTTGTTTAATCCAAGAAGGAAAAATTCGGTGTTAAGTGTTGTCATGTCTCAGTCAGAAATGAGAATAAAAGACACGCCAATTTTTTTTATTATATTACCATTGTTATTAGATTGACTTGGCACCAGAGTCTGCCACCTGCTTTGATTTGAGAGTGCAAACTACTGTTTTCCCTCAATTAAACAACAATATAATCCGCAGACCACAAAAGGAAATGCCGAATTTTGACTCACCAGTTCCTCAGTGCCAGTATAAATTTCCATGAGAACAGAACATTCACAACATTACAGTTATTTAGAGTTTTTACAATTATATACAAACTTTGTGTGTACAATAATATTTTTTTATAAATAAAATATCAGTTTTTAGGTAATTTTTTATAATTATTAAGTAATTTTCTTTCAAATTTAGGGTCATTTTATAGGTCATTTTTCAAACAATTTTAGGTCATCAGAATCCGGGCCCTGCTAATAACATTCTGTAGTAGCCTATATAATAGCAAAATGTTTATATTAGGCCTATATTTATTGGTTTTACAGACATGTATCTTGATAACGCCAAGTACTGTAATTTCATTATTAAATATCCCGGGATGGAATCTGTTTCACCGCAGAGACATTTTAGGATCGTAGTTTAGAAACTAATTTAAATCATTAGGTCCATTTTTATGGTTCATAATTAAAATTTGTCAAGTGCCAGAATGATATCTTATGAGATTGTGTGGTGGACGGGAAAATGTCTGTCCATCCTTCTGTCTGCCCGTGTGCCTGTACGCGCGATAACTCAAATACGCTTTATCGGATTTTCATGAAACTTGGTATACCGTACGCATTTATAACGTCCATGGCAAGAAGCCTATTGATATTGGACTAAATCGGTTGACCTATACCGGAGTAATGCTCAATTTAGTGCCTATTTTATGGTAATATAATATTAGAAAAATTGTATCAAATGCAAATCAGTTCTCATGACAACATATTGTTTTACAGTGTTCATATAAGGCTTTTGGAAGTTGCAATGCAGTTAGCTTTGACAAATAACTCTACCCACATATTCCTGCACATATGCTTATAAAATTAGACCTTTGTTCTTTCGTAAGCCTGCTAAATGAATCGATCTGGAGCTCAACTCGGAAATCGATTTAAAAATAACTTATTTTCTGCATGTCGTAAATGCAATTAGGCCTATTATCACTGGTTAAACAAAAGCATTCTGGTAATTTTGTTTTTAAAGATACTTGAATAGGCTATACGAATAAAGTGCTGAATATTAAATATCGTTGTTATTAAATAACACAGAGTAAATTTGCATAATGAATTAAAACGTTATAGGTCCTTATATAATGATTGGGAAATTAAATGGATTTGTGGATTACGAACACATTTTATTAAATAATACCAAGGAAGAACGAGAAGGTAGTTTATATAATGATGAAGATTGGGAATTAGAAATTAGGAAACGGAAGAGGTAAGAATAGAAAAAGGAATTTGTCCACTCTGAAATAATAAAGATGCCGCATTTAATAAAATTATAATGTAAAATGTCCCTGTGGATAAAAAAGAGATGTAATAGAGGCTATTTTATGTATTTGGAGACTGTGAAATAAACATTAATTTTATAGATGTAAATTCAAAGTACTCTATTATGAAGAGAATAAATTGACATGTGTGTACTCCTCTGTTGTTTGGCTGTCATAAAAGCAGCGGGATTCGTTTTGACCCTTTTATTACTCTGTAGTGTTTTTTATATATACCACTGCACGTACAAAGAGCTGATTGATGGATAAAAAGAGAATTAATTGTAACAAGGGACTGTCATCATGAAGGCTACCAATGCCGTCAATTTGATATTCTTTTTCAGCCCTCTGATGTGGCTTCCGTTGAATAAAAATGTCAAATGATTTCACAAAACAACATTTTGAATGTGAAAGAAAACATCAAAAGAAATTGCCGTAGTAATGCCAAGCCATGGATCAAACATTTCAATTCTCATTCTTTATCTTCTTGCTGATTTTTCTTCCTGCTTACGAAGACATTCTACAAAGCAGATACAAGAAAAGAGGCGTGAAAATTTTTCTCTGTTAGTATGCAAAGACAATTCTAGGCTCATATCTTGTCATATATAAGCTTTATTGTAGTGCTTAGAGGTGATGTAATTTTCACTTCCTCTGCATGTGCCATAACCAGGTAGAGGAAGTACTGTTTTCGACCCCAGATTCAAAGTTTAGTTTTTAAAATAAATACAAGTATTGAGGCCCCCTGAATCCAAAAATACTATTTTCGGAAACATGTCTGTGTGGATGTCTGTAAAGAGTGTAGCTCCAGAACGAAAAATAGTTTGAAAACAAAATTTTGTATTTGGATCAGGTACCTTCTGAGGATGTGATCCGAGATTGGCGACAAATTTATCTTATTTTTAAGGGGACATTGCGTGAAGAAATTTTAGCTTGTCGCGATTTTTTCGAAAACGGCTGTAACGTTTTTCTTTAAATTTTACACATGGGTTGCTTATACTAAGCTCTAAACTTTTATTTGAAACATATTTTCGAAAAAAATTATCTGAAATATATAAGCCACCCACTCTGAATACGCGTTCTTTGCAATACAGCCTCTTGTATCGGAAAATCGTACGGTAAGAAAATTTTGTATTTGGGTTAGGTACCTTTTGGGGATGCGACACGAAGATTGGGGACGACTTCCTCTTATTTTTAAGGGTACTTTACATGAAGAAAATTTAGTTTGTCACGATTTTCTCGAAAACAGCTCCGTACTGAGGGAGTAACTTTTATTTGGGCAGAGGAAGTTATGTGAATTTTACATAAGATTCTTTGAATGTAGATTGCGCTCTGTGTTAGCTGTTGAACGAGATGTACGAAATAATAAGTGTTACATGTTCCACTTTTTAACGATACGAGTGACTGACATTTAGTAAAATCAGCCTGTGTATGCAAAAGCAGATTTTTTTTTTCAATTTCATGTCCCACTCTTCCTTTCTGTCAATATTTACATCCTCCCTCCCTCTCCCCTTTCCCTTCTTCTACTCCTCCCTCCCTCATTTTCCCCTTATTTCGGCTTCCCTGTAGTTACAAAACAGATTCCCTTTTCCTACAGTTAAAGACTATTTATAATTTGACTTTTCCCACTCTTGGCCTATCCCCAAGTAAACTATGAAACACATTTGCTCAGTTGGAAGATTTGAAGATCTAGGAATGTTTCAATACTTAATACCAATACTTAGGCTAAGCTAGGCCTATATATTAGTATTTTTCTCATTACATTTTAATGATGTTAAGTCTAATCATTTATCTGTGCGAACTTGTTCTTCGTCTGTTTAGCTTATGTGACGTCATTCAACTTTCTACCAATGAAATATACCGTATTTATCGGACCATAAGACTTGAAAACAGAGCCTTGAAAGTTGAGTGCGCCTAATGGTCTGAAGTAAACTAAAACAAAAATAGATAAATATAATGACTAGGGCAAGGCATTTATTGACCATAAAATAATGAAAAAGTGCAAAATAAAAAATGCATTTATGACCTAAAAATAGTGAAAAAATGACCCGACATTTAAAAAAATGACCAATCAATTTACCATTATTACTTATTAGTTTTTTTAAGTAATGAATTGCGGAAAACAATTTATGACATTATAAAACACACTTATTTTGTTACTAAAGAACTACTTGTTATAGGCTACTACAGAAATTCTTTCTGAACTGGCATGCCCTTCAAATTGCCCCTACCAAATATGTGCCATTTAAAATGAAAGAAAAAAGTTCTTTATTGCTACATGACCAATTGCTATGGTGTTTACAATAAACCTGAATTAAAATTAACTATGAACACTTGGCGGAGATTCCCAAATAAAAACGATCGTCTGTTGTCTGAAAGTAACGATTTGTACATGGGAAAGCTCCTCTCTACCTCAACTGAAACATGACCTAGAATGCCGAAAATGAGTAAAAATGCCGAAAATGATTAAAAATGCCGAAAATGACCTAAAAATTGCCAAAAAAATGACCTATCTCTTGAAAATGACGAAAAATGCAACATAAAGCAAAATGCAAGAACAAATTGCCCTTATTTAATCAATTATTTCATGATACATGTTTATATATACAGTGGACTCTTAGTAATTCGAACCCCAAGGGGAATTAGAAAAAAATCGAATTATCCAAATTTCGAATTAACCAAAGCTGTGACTTTTTAAACGAAAATGCCGTAAAAATGTTAAAAATAAACTCATTGCAATAAATAATAATTATTGCATAGTGAATCTCACCTTAATGACTGTCATCCTGTTGTTAGGATGTTAAATGAAACCATTTTTCCACAATAAAACTGTAACCCTAAATTTAATAAAGGAAATGGTCTATGCTCCATGTTTTGCCATTTTCAAAGACAGTCACACTTTGAGGATAGAATGAACACTAAAATTTTCACAGAAGTGTTGAATCCCTCCAAGACTGTAGCGGAGGGAGTGAACTTCACATTCCATTGAACATCTATTCAGCAAATAGAAGGTAACTGTGGTTAAAATACACTTTAGTACGGTACCTGCTGGCTGCTAGCGACTAGGGTTCTTCAGCAAAATTAGAATTCTTGTGGAATTCCTGGAAGCAATGAACTCTTGGAATCCTTACAACATTAACATGAGATAAATTTTGGCTTGGATTTATCCAAATGAAGCGTAAAAAATTCGAATTAATTGCAATTTTTTAACATACATTTATATAGGAATTTCAAGGGGAATGAGTATTTATTCGAATTATACAATATTTCGAATTATCCAACGTCGAATTAACCAAATTCGACTGTATATATATTCGAGTTATCTTTTAACCTTCATGTATAAAAGATGCAAAATCATCAAATGCCTTGCCCTAATAATAACGTTAAATAGGCCTATTGCCGTTAATACTATAATCATAAACAAGCTGCTGTACAACAATAAATGAGTTTCAAATTGTGGCACAGACTGTACATCGGTGTACAGTCGGTCAAATAAAAAACGTCGGGCGGTATTTGATTAAGTATCACGAACGAGCATATGCGCATGTACAGGAAGACTTAAGGTTAGGTTCACACACGCCTCTTGTCTATCCATGTATTTTCTTGATTATTTAGTCAGTTTTGTTCCAAAACAAACATGTATAGAAGGCTGTGGCTATATGCCTCAAATCCGCCATATTCTTGGTTGCAAATTGTTATAATATTAATAATTAATAGATTCGCGAGGAATATGTTTATTCAAGGAGCATTTTTTAAAGATTTTATTTTATAATACCGGTACTTGTAGTGCAAAATCAATAACTTACGCTCAGTATCTGCAACCAATCTTAGCATCGAAATACGCGTCCGGCCAGATCAACGTTTGCTATGAAAACTTCCGGTCGCATTATAGTAACGTTCCCACCTCTGAGCTCCTTTTCATAAATATGGAACCTTCTCGCTGCTTCAGAGACCGAAAAATGCAGGTCAATTACAGCCCTAACCACACTTTCTCTCACGTTAGCATTTGTATGTGGCGATGACACAAAGAAAAATGAATTATGACAATGCATTAAGTTGACTATCGTGTGTTGCGATTTCCGCGATGTTCATTTTTTCCCTCCTTGTTCATATTTTCCCTCCTGCCGCATGGCCTCATATGTTCCGAAAATGACCTGTATTTTGTGTTTTTTATAGGAAACTTGTGAACTAATGCGTCAAAACTTTAATTTTAACAGCATACGAGTCCCGACGTTTTTTATTTGACCGACTGTACTTGTGACAGTCATAAAATGAGAGTAGTCGGAAGTCAGGTATACAACGCGAAAATAAAGAAATGCTGGGTTCTTTTATACAAAAGGATGTCTCCGTGGGGTAGTCTAATGAAGGTAATGACCTCTAAACAGCCTTGTTCCGATACATTTACCGTATGCTGTACTGATTGTGAGAGGGTGTAAAAGTATTTTCAGTCTCTACTGATTTTTCATTTAGACTCAATTATACTTTTCCCCATAATTTTCCATGCTAAAATCAAGATGCGTCTAATGGTCCGGAGGGTTTTATAGTCCCAAAAATATGGTAATTTAAAAATGTTCACGGCCGGTGTCAACCAAACACAATTGAAGAAATCTTCCGGGCTGTTAGGCCGTGGACCTACGGTATTTCTTCTTCGAGCTATGATGTATACAGACAAACAGAAATACGTATCGGAAAATTGTACTTTTGATTTTATTGGGATCTAAAACATATATTAATAATGAAAAAAGCTTCGTCGAATTTCAGGGTTGAACCCATTATTTCTTCTACGAAAAATATCTACTTACAGATAAGTAGTTTGTATTGATTTTTCCGCCTTAATGACCATGAACTAGCTTATAGTTTGCACTCTTCCATATAAACAACAATAGAATTAGCTTGGGCTAAATAACTTATAAGTTTATTAAGTTATAAAAAGTCATAAAATGGTGTTTAAACACCTTACATTATGAAGATTGACAACATACAATTATTACCTAGTACTGACACAATATGAAATTGCAGGTCAAGTTTTATTGTTTATATTAACTCCGTGGATAGTTCTCCTTGTCTTATATAATGAAAGTTATTGTTTTTGATAGTAGATTAAGCTTATATAAATGTTTAATAGTGAGCTAGTAGGCAAATTGTAGAATAAATAGATGTAATTATGCTACTGACAATTATATAGCTGAAATAAAATTATAATTGAGTAAAAACAATTAAAATTGATCACAAAACAGTAATTTGTATGAGCAAATATGGTAATTACTAGCCTAATTTAAATGGAATTGATGTCCAAAATGGTAGCTTAGTTTCAAAGGACAATAAAGTCAAGAGATTATCATTACTTTTCATATAGGCCTTTAACATTGTAAGTAGAAAATAATGGTGCATGTATCTATATAACGACCGCCGCCGTGGTCTTGTGGTTAGCGTCGCTGACTACGGATCCGTCGGCCCGGGTTCGGATTTTTCTGAGGTAGGGAGGTCTGGTAGGGGTGCACTCAGCCTCGTGATTCAAATTGAGGAGCTACTTGATAGAGAAGTAGTGGCTCCGGTCGTGGAAACCACCATTAACGGCCGTGGGTGTCGGCATGCTGACCACATGCCCCTCAATCCTGCCATCTGCCTATAGGTAGATGACGCAGCGGTCGGGTGGTAGGCCTTGTCCCTTCGGGGATGTCGCGCCATGGAGTTTAGTTTAGTATCTATATAACAGTAGCTGATCACGATCAGGTAAAATGTAAAAGCCTACTGAGAATCTTAAGGTGATACTAACATACAGTCTTAAAATTGATAATGATTAAAGTTATCAATAACACAGCCCAGGAAAAAAGAAGTTTTTGTTTGGTGTCTCAGATGTTTCACCGGATTTTGGCTATACTTAGTGTGCTTATTCCAAATATTTAAACAGTTTTCCTCACCAAAATGGCTGTTGGTCTGTGTAATCTTTCATTGATTTATGGTTTTCTTTTACATAGTAGTAGTTCATTATTTGCTACACTCTTACACTTATTAATAATATCGTTAAATTATTGACCGCACGAAATATAAGCCCTTTCTCTAACGAGAGTTCTATCGTTGTTTGTATTGGAGAGATGTGAACTGACTATGCTTTGTGATGCATTTCGATGCTGGCTTACATCATCTTCAGACCTATATTTAAATGAAATCATTATTAGCTAACTGTGATATATAAATACACCAACTAGTTAATTTAATTTGAAAATATATGCAAACTTACTTTTATATGTAGAACAATTATCTTTTAAGTTGTATTGTATCGATGAGTGCGTTTAGGGTACTAAAGTTAGTTATGTTTTGCGGTTTGATATTAAGTTAGGGAACAGTTCGAAAAGCTTGTTGTGTTCTTTTGTGTTTTCGTTAAGCGCGTGATCTTTGTGTCTGTAAATTTCAAATTGTTCAAGTGCATTTAGTTTCGGGCCTTTGTTATGTTTATGGGGATTTATAAGGTATTTTCTAAAGGTTGTATGGGGTGTTTGTTTTGTGTAATATGTTTGGCAAATATGGATTTAGTTCTGCCTGTTTGACCAATATATATAACTCGATCGGTAAGACCTGAGCCAAACAAACGGCTGCTCAGTAGGACTTAGGGTTGCCACTTTTTGGTAAGGCTAAGGAGGGACACATCGAATATAATATGCAGATCGCCGATCTTCATACCTAAATTTGTACACGGAACAATTTATTAATAACTGAAAGACGGAATATATTACAAAGCCAAAACTGAATAGGCTATGTAACAGTAACACTAATTAGAATAGAAAAGAAAAGATTAGCAAAACAATAAAATAAAAAAAAAAAACCTGGGCAAATTCATTACTTGAAGTTGTATTTCTTGTTTGATTTGGCAGCTTCTAATAGTTGCTTGTTCTGTTTCACCCTCACTAAATAATCTTTGCAGGTATCTGTAACATTTACAGAAATGATTTCACTCTTTATGAGGTCAGCTGAGCACCTATTTCTGGATTCTGTCCATTTTAGATTCAAGAGAGAGAACACTCTTTCCACAAAGGCATTGCTACCAGGAATGCTTAGAACAAAGCATTTGAGATTGTTCTTTACCAATCTCCTGAATAATTTTCTTCCATTTCATACTCATACTTAGTCTCTCCTTCTGTATAGTTCACTTTAGTAGCATTTATCATATCTGAACTAAAGCAGAATTCCTCATATAGGCCTAACTCATCCAAATTAACACCAGATTCTACATTATGTGCCTTCACAGAGTCTTTGAGATGTTTGAAAGATAGTGAACTCTTAAGATTCAAGTTCTTCAGTGTTCCATAAGATTGTTTTCTGTGAAGTCAAATACTTTCTCTAAGGAACTTAAAGCTTTCTCATAGAATTTCAAAAATAATGTACACTCATAGACATGTTTCGAAAAAATTATGAACATTGGCAATCCAGACTCTGACTAGATAATGGCTTACCACTAGGTTTAGGAATAACAGGATAAATATTTAATTAGTTCCTACTCAACGAACGACACATAAAACACACAGAGAACGTGGATTCAAATTACAACTGATAACACTACACACGTCTTGCTGTGCTATAATTCCAGAAGGAGCTGTACTTGGCAAATCAGTGCAGAGTGTCATATGATCTGTTTTCGGTACTTCCCCGTCGGATCACCAGTTAATGGCTCGCACGCTGGTTGTACAGATCACGGACATACCCCAAGATTGCCCGCGCGACTTATACAAATAAATTGCAAAGAATAACATCATGGGCGGTGATTTCAATGCTGCCAACACTATGGTACGACATCGATATCTTGACCATGAGACGAAATTCACAAAAGACGCCACCAAGAATTTCTGTCTCATATTTTGTTTTGGAATAATTTGGCGTCCCGCAATATAATGCGTCCCTCTTAGGCATAATTCGGGACGCTGAAAATGTCCTTAAAATGCGGGATGTCCCGCCTAATTCGGGACAGGTGGCAACCCTAGACGTAATCTAGATCTGCCTGGCCTTCATAGCACGTCATGTTCTTTGCTAGTTCATACTGTACAGACCGTGTAAAAATATCCTCACAGCATTCAATAGTGAAGATACAACAGCGATATTCTGTGAGTTAAATACCATTACTTAAATAATATTTCATAAAAAAAACTTTATTCACTTTATTTTTGTTTTCAATAGTTACGGGCTATTATGAACCGCATAGTTTCGAATGAATAGTACAGTATATGCATTCTCTTCTGCCCTTACTCCATTGCTATCGGCGGACAATAAGCTATCTGCACGTGTTTGGATCAGGTCTTACCGATCGAGTTATACCTTATTACAATCTTGACATATACAGTCTTACTAATAATCCAGTTGTAACATTTATACCAGGAATATACACAGCTGAGGAGAAAAAGTGTACTAATAATCCTTGCATAAGGCTGAATGTGTGCAACCTTTACACAGCCTGGCCCCCTTGTATAAACTTGACGTAAATAATCAAGATGGCCGATATCCGTAACAGCCGGTCGTTTCGTAGATGTCTGAGATTGGATTTTGAGGCTACTCATGTTCTGAGCTGCTTTTGCGGAATTATAAACATTGTTGCTTGTTTGCGGGACATATTTCCATACTTGTACCCATGATTACAGCTTTCTGAAAACAATATAATGAAATACTGAAACTAGAATTACTGTCTGCAGACGATCCATCGTTGTTTGCCCGCTGCACCGATAGATGGCGTTCAGCAGTCCCTTCATAGCCAGGGGCTAGTAACGTCACAACTAGAGTGACGTATTTGATGACGTTGGACGTACAAACCCGGTGTAAACTCGGCAGTTACACTCCGATGACACTGGACAACAAAACTGACCTTCAAAAAATTTTTTTACACAAAACATATCATTTCTTATGTATTTTGATGTGCTGAGTTCAAATATGGCCTTAGTTTTTGTCTAGCACCCTCAGTTTTTTAGTAAATCGTATACTTACACTTCTAGTCGTTTATAAATAAATCGTAAAGTCACCGTAATATCAAAGACTAACTGGTAATATTTTTTTACACAAAACATATCATTTCTTATGTATTTTGATGTGCTGAGTTCAAATATGGCCTTAGGTTTTGTCTAGCACCCTCAGTTTTTTAGTAAATCGTATACTTACACTTCTAGTCGTTTATAAATAAAACGTAAAGTCGCCGTGATATCAAAGACTAACTGGTAATATTTTTTTACACAAAACATATCATTTCTTATGTATTTTGATGTGCTGAGTTCAAATATGGCCTTTGTTTTTGTCTAGCACCCTCAGTTTTTTAGTAAATCATGTACTTACACGTCTAGTCGTTTATAAATAAAACGTAAAGTCACCGTAATATCAAAGACTAACTGGTAATCTTCGAATGTAGAAGAATCATTCATAATAAAATTATATTTAATTTTGTAAAAGTAACCAATTAACATACCTGAAAACATTGCCAGCTCGTTTTCAAGTCCATCCCCTACTGCTGTCAGTTGAATTTCTGCCGTTTGCTGCTTCTTCTGTACTTTCCTGTGGTTTCTCTTTTGAGGCTCCAGCAGTAATCTGCAAGCATATTGGGTTTCCATCTTCCTTGATACCTTTTCTCCATTTCGGTAATATCTTGGTAGAATCTTTCTCCATGTTCATCACTAACTTGTCCTAGATTTGCAGGGAAAAAGTCCAAATGGGAATGCAGGAAGTGAATTTTGAGAGACATGTTGCAACCTAGATTTCTATTGGCTCCTAGTAATTTCTCAATTAATTGTTCGTAATTTTGTGCTCTAGTATTACCTAAGAACTGTTCGCAAATGGTCTTGAATGATATCCATGCTTCAAGTTCCACTTGATTCAGTTTACTTTCAAACAGATGATCTTTCATTAGTTCTCGAATCTGAGGCCCAACAAAAATGCCTTCCTTCAACTTAGAAGCACTGATTCTTGGAAATTTTTCTTCTAGGTATTTGAAACCTGCTCCAGATTTGTCTAATGCCTTGACAAAATTCTTCATTAGGCCTAATTTTATATGAAGTGGGGGCAATATTCATATTCATATTCATTTATTTACTTATATACATCTTACATTGATGTTTCAAGCATCGTCAAATTCTAAAACATTATAATGACATACAAAAGATTCCATTGTAATACATTTCAGTACAATTACAACGAAATAAAACTAATAAAAGGTTACACCACAGATTACACTTATAATTCATCCATTCTATACAAACATTTTTCAATTAAAAATTTCTTTAAAGCTGGCTTAAACTCTTTCATTTTCAATTTTTTTAATTGTGTTGGGAGTTTATTATATAGCATGCCACCAATTATAAAAGGATCATGGCTTTCTTTGTAGTGAATGTTCTATAGATATCATCCTGATTTCTTGTATTATAATTGTGATAATCACCATTTCGAGTTACATTGTATCTTTCGTCTAAAACCAATAAAATAACTTTAAAGACATATAATGAAATTACCGTTAATATATTTTGATTTTTAAAAGTACTTCTGCATGATACATTCCTATCTATCCTGTATATAATTCTTAAACTCATTTTTTGAAGAATGAGTATTCTATTCAAGTTAGTTATACCAGAACTACCCCAAATTTCTATTCCATAAGTGATATGGGTATGAATCAATCCATAATAAGCAAGCTTTAATACATCCGTAGTCAGATATTTAGATAATATCCTTATAGCATATATGGCTTGGCTCATTTTCTTACATATTTTATCCACTTGATTATGAAATTTTAAATTGCTATCCATTCGTAGACCCAAAAAATTTATATCCTTTACTTGCTCTGTCACTTCCTCATTAATAGTCAAATTAATAGCTTTGTCCCTATTTGTAAGTTCAAATAGCATTACTTTACTTTTTCCTATATTCACCTTAAGATTATTTGCATTGAAATATTCTGTTAAGATCTTTATCTGTTCATTAACATTATTTTGTAAACCCATTTCAAGTTTGTCCCAAAAAATCAAGGACGTGTCATCTGCATATGCTATTGCTTTGCCATTATTAAAATCGGGCATGTCATTTACATACAGTATGTACAGTAAGGGACCAAGTACCGATCCTTGTGGTATTCCCAAATTTACATGGTCATATTCAGATGAAATTTTTTTCAAGGTTTTATCCGTTTTATATATTATCTCTGTACATTGCATACGCCCCGTTAGGTAAGTTGTTAATAATTCTAACATTTTACCCCTTATTCCATATTGTTGTAACTTTTGAAGCAACGTTTTATGACACACACTGTCGAAAGCTTTAGACAAATCAAGGAATAATCCAACCACGTTATTATTTTTCCCAAGATGCGTTAATATTTCATGAAATATGTCTATCATTGCAGTCACAGTTGAGAATTTATGTCTAAATCCGTGCTGAAAAGTATTTAATATATTATGTTTATCCAGAAAACATAGTAGCTGTTTTGTTATAATTTTCTCATACAATTTGGCAAATACAGAGGTAAGCGTTATAGGTCTATAGTTATTCACATCATGTTCATCACCTTTTTTGTATACTGGTCTAACTATAGATTTCTTTAAGCATTCAGGAAATATACCCTCATTTAAAGAGTAATTTATAAGATGCTCAAGGATATCTTCTAATGCACTAGAGCATCTTTTTAGAGTTTTAGTGGATATACCATCCCATCCAACAGAAGTTTGTGTTTTAAAACTTGTTATCAGATTACGAATTTCATTTTTACTGGTTGGCTTCAAATACATTGTATTTGGTATGGTAATATGCGCAGTGTTAGTGTTATAACTTCGTTGTTTGTTACCTACACCATCAATAAAAAAAGAATTAAAAATTTTACACACTTCAAATGGATCACTTACAACTTGTGACTGACAATTAAGTTCTATATTCTTCAGTTGTTTACTAGTCCCTTTATGTTCATTTATGATTCTCCAGACTGACTTTATCTTATTAGGCGACTCCATAAAACTTTCCTCATATTTTTGTCTTTTTAACGCTAGTAATGTATGCCTAAATTGCTTTTTGAGGGCCTTATATTTTTCTTTATAATACATAAACCCTGTCCCTTTATAAAATTCATACATGTTTTTGATGTCATCCCTTAATAGTTTTACCTCTAATGGTAAATTTAATTTTTGATAAAATTTGTTAGATTTAATCAATTTTAATGGAAAGAACATATTAAAATAGTACAGAAATATTTCATAAAAGACTTCCCATTTCATATTTGTGCCCTGAGTCACATACACTGGATCCCAGTCAATATTTAAAAGTGCTGTCACAAATTGTGACATTTTATATTCGGTTATATGTCTACTTATACTACAATTAACTTCATTGATACCCATGTCACAGTCATAAAGATCAATTATTTCAGTTCTATGATCAGAAATATGAAATTCCTGTACAAAAGAGGAATATTCATCAGCATCTAGATTAGTTATTACTAGATCAATTAATGATGACGTATTCTCCGTAATTCGAGTGGGATCATTTATGACGTTTCGTAAATTAAAACTAGTTAGTATATCCTGAAATTGCTTAGAGTTGTTATTGTCAACTGCTAGATTTATATTTATATCCCCCAATATAACTAATTTAGATCTATTTACAACAGTATTTTGTAGTAACTTCACAAAGATTTTTAAAAAGTCGTCTATTTTTGCCTGAGGGGATCTGTATACACCAACAATATATATATCATCACTCTTATTTAACATTTTTATTCCAACTGTTTCACAAGTCATCTCAACAGAACTGTTTTCAACCGTATTTAATAGCGCATACTTGATATCATTTTTTGTATAAATAGCAACACCACCACCCTGATGTTCCTTCCTACAGAATTTACTTGCTAAGCAATAATTGCCTAGCTTATTTAATGGTAATTGGTTTTCATTTAGCCAATGTTCTGTTATGACAACAACATGTGGATCAATTTGTGCTAACATATCCTCAATAATTTCAATCTTGTTTTGAATACTGCGTACATTTTGGTGCATTATTCTAATCCTTCTATCAGGGGTTATGTTGCCTCTAATGTTTTTTGGTGGTGATAGTTTCCCTGATTAATATTTTCTTGATGAGGATTTAGAACTATTATCGGTTTACTTAAAATGCCTGTCACTGCAGTACACAATTCTGTCACTAGATGTTTTTTACCTACCGCATTTAAATGTAGTCCATGCCTAGTATGGTTTTCCCTAGGAAGATAACCTATATTTACTAATACAACATTAGGGTATTTGGCGCACAACAATTTTAGCCACCTATTGACCTTCCTAATTTCTTTATTTACACACGAATTGTAGGCTAAATCATATCTATGTGGGATACTTGTGACTATCGTCTGTTTCTCCTTTAGTTCATAGTCCAATAACCTATTCATTGTATGGATCATTTGGTTGGCTTCATTTCTATAAATGTTGTTTGATCCCCCTACCACTATATTCACATCACTTTCTTCACTCGTTATACCTTCAATTACATTTTCTAATTTAGCATTTGGCTTCACATGTCCAATTACACGAACTTGTCCCAAATACTCACTCAATCTCGGAGCTAAATATCTTGCATGACTGTCCCCATGTATCACTACTTTCTTGGTATTAAATGTCTTCATCTTTAATTTTTGTTTTTGTTTTTCTATATCTTTCCTTTCAACTACTGTCGCTTTTGTTTCATCTAATACAGAATACGAATTCTTAATTTCAATATTTATCCTCTCTTCAGATTTACTACTTAGGCCTACACTTACACGAGCTGGTTTCTTCGGTTGAATCCATATCTCCTCGTGGTTATCACGTAATTGAAGCTTCATCTTCTCGTTATCTTCTTTTAATAAATCAATTTGTTTTTGTGCTTCTTTTATGTCAATGCTCATTATATCAATAATTTTTTGTAGTGATGCAATTGTTTGGTCGTCGTTTCTTCCACAGGAGCACATTAACCTCAATGCGTACCCATCATTCCCAACTTCACTTTGTTTCTTAACCATTTCAGCATAGCTCATTTGTAATTTGTTTAATGTATTATTTTCTTGACTTTTACACACGCTCAACTGGTTTTCATTATCGCCACTGTTATTTAACTCAACATATACACTATTTCTTGCAGCAGCACTTCGTGTTAATACACCTCCAGTCGCCATGTTGTCGCACTTTCTGTTTGATCTATCAACCAATGGTTCAGCTGAGATATTCTTTTCTCCAGGGACAAAATTCTTCCGGGAAGGCCATATTTTAGTGTCGTAATGTTTGGATTTATCACGGCTATCCCATTCGCACAAAAAGCAGCAATATTTCGTGTATCCGCTTTGCAATCCTAACAGTATTCCAATCATTTTGAAATCGCCACAGATGGACCAGTTGTACTTGTCATACTGCACTTTTTGTAATATTAGCTGCATATTTTTGTAACTTTCTTTCATTTGAACTGCATGACCAGTTATCATAACACCACGGTCCTTACTAACTAAAGCAGTAAAATAATAATAAATAAATGTTATAATCGCTATTAGGTCTTGTTTACTATGTCAATCATTTTAACAGAAATTTAAGAATTTACAGCCAGTGCTAATTCAGAAAACAGGCTTTCTTTTTGAAACTGAGTGTGCCAGAGAAAAACTGTTTGCATAATTGAATTCAGCACTAAAATCCAAATAATAAACACCCAATTTCGTGCAAAAAATTTTTTGGCTGTTGTCCAGTGTTATTGGTAATGCGGCTTATGCAGAACTTGCACGGTGAACAACCAAACAACCGTTCAACGCAGATATAAGCAGCTTTTATTAGTAAGGCTGTCAGTTTATAGACGCAGCTTTGTTTGAATTGGTCAGTCGTAATGTCGTTTAAGATTGCTATTAGTCCTATGTGCAATTTTGATGTTATTCTTAAGCAGAAGTTTCGTGATTTTGTAAATGTTATTGTTGAAAGTAATATAGAAGGTATTCATGGGAAGTGTTTTTCGTTTCAGCGGGAGTTAATGCAGTAATCGATCTGTTGAGTTTTTACAATTTTTAAATTTTTTTTAGTAGTTTACGTACTATGTGATCTTTGAAACCATAGTTACGTGCAAGTTGAATGACTGTTTTTGGTTCTTTCTTGTAATTTTGTGGGATGAATGGAATGTTAAGTAGTCTCTTTATAACGCTGCTGTTTTATGTTGGTATTGGTGGTTGGATTTATTGTTTATTATGTTATCAGTAGGGTTCGGATGTTTATGACCTAAAAAGGTGGAAAATATGACTGCAAGTATTCCCTTCAAATTACTAAATATGACCTAATAAAATAACGTATTTTCAAAAAATAAATGTTCCAGTATAAAACGTTTGAAGACACTAAATTCTTACATCACGTGAATTCAACTAGATAACTTTTTAACAATTTTGGTGGTTTACAGTTTTACTTGTAATGGACTTTTTTTAAGAATCTTCTCATATTTGCTCACTTAATCACCTTCAGATATTCCTAATATTATGTAGATCTTGCATATCACTATTAAATATGAACAATTGCAGCAATTTTAAAATTTTAATTACCTATTCATTTGGCATAAACATTAAATTAATTTAAATTTAATTCGATCACGTAGTACATACACCGTAAAATTGCACTCCTTTACCAAAATTATAACTGAAATATGCCGATAAATTACATATATGATGAAAATATGACAAAGGTAACAAAAATGATTTTATATGCAAAATAAAAACGTTCCGATTAGGATAACAAGCGTGCAGTTCGAGATTATAATTTGTGTTTGCGGCGAGAACGGAGGTCAGGAAAAAATATGACATATCATAAACATCCGAACCATAATTATCAGTATCGGTCGGTTTTGTATAAATATAAAATTGCAATTTATTTTATTGTTTTGAGGTCTTGAGGTCTAGATAGTTGATAGTGCTGTTAATTCTCATTTCATCTGTCAATTGTAAATTTTTATGTATGTTGTTGAATTCATGCAAGACATCTTTTATTTTATGCTTATTACATATAAGATATCGTCTACGTATGTCTTGTACAGTATATTTTGAGGTTGAACTGATCAATAACATTAAAATATGTTTTTCTTCAATGTGTTGTAGAAACACTTCTGTTAATATGTTATAAGTTACATATTAACTTATTATTTTATATATTATAGTTTTATGTATAAATATACATTTATATTGATATACACATATATAATAAGTTAAATTAAGTTATAAGAAAGGGTCATATAAGCTAGTTAATGGTCATTAAGGCGAAAAAATCAATACAAATTACTTAATTAATAGCTGATGAATTGGGATGTAAGGCGTGGAAAACTTTTTCAAATAAATACTTAATTAATAGACCATTAAGGAAATTAAGTTCATCAATAATATTTACAGATAGATATAGATACAAGGGTGTCATTTATATTACTTAAGCAGGCCGCAATTCAAGACACATATCTCTGATTAACTGACTGATATGGCTTTTTATAACATTAGCCTAATCAATATTTTAATTGTAATTTACCAAATTTTATAGTTTAAATTATCTAATTTGTTTTATATACTTCTAAGGCCCTGTCACAAACATTGTTTCATGACAGTTAATAAAACAATATACAGAGTGGACCAAAAGTCGCGATCGGATAATGTTTATATTGAAATAACTCATTTTCCGAAACCGAAAACTAATTAAAAACTATTCATAGGCTGAGAGGAATATTTACCCTCTTCATATACGTTCTGTGGCATTTTATTATTGCATAAACTAACATACAAAATATCTGATCGCGACTTTTGGCCCACTCTGTACAACAATATAAAATATCTCATTTTAGCGATATTTCAGGTAAGTAAATAACAGAGATTATAATTGAAAACAAAGTAGAAAATATATTTTGCTTTCACCAATGACATTTATTAAATCATTCTTAACTTCCAGAAAAAAAACCTAATTTTCTTACGTTTAATACACCTTAGTATCCTGCATGAATACCTTTGGGTGAGGCCAAGCATTGTTTTATTTTGTAGTTATGTTTGAGTGAATGTGTGGGAAGAGAACCATAACCTCATAACCCAATTATCCTGGTGCAGTATGAAGGATTGGTTTGCAAAAGAAAGTTATACCACTTTGAATTTTGTTGTTAAAAAAAACTATTGAGATATGTATTAAGAATTTAATTTCCACCTTATACCCTCATTAATTACGTATGCAGGATATCTCGGAGATTTTGCCAATGCCATTCAAATTCAGTTTTAGATAACAATATTTAATTTCCACTTGCAAGCTTTGCTACAGTAAGTGTGTACAATCCTTTATGTTGTAAGATAATTTCTTAAAATTGGTATGTAATAAAATATACAGAATCTAAAAGCTACATGAAATGGTAAAAGATCTGTAGGCCTATGTTTATTAGAATCTAAAAACAGTTATGCCAGTCATTATTGTTGCAACTTAATTGAGTTCTATCTGAAGTATGTAATAATACTGATTAGGCTTACAAATAGTATTACAATATAAAAACGAAAGTTAAAATGTCATGAAGATTTATGTCACACACATAATATGTCATAAATGTATAACAACTGTGTATTCACAACAATCCTTTCACTATAGTTTCCTGTTAGAAGTTTTTTGTGCTTGTCGTATTTTTCTTCTTTCTTCTGGTGTACTCTTCTAGTTCCACGTGTTGTAGCCTGTGTTTTTTTCGATGTATTTTTTGTCTTTTTGTAGTGTGATGTACTAGTATGTTATTGGCAATTTCTTCAGTATCCTAACATAATCTTTGGGATGCATTTCGATTCAAAAGAATAATCTTCAGCCTACTAAATAAGAAAAACGAACAGCGAGGATTAGAATTAAATATGTATGTAAAAGTAAAGTAAAGTGATCCCTATACAGACCATGGAGGCCCAGAGGGTTCCAGGAGAATGAGGCTCCCAGATTTTGGACATTCGGCACGTGAAGGTGGTAAGGTTGTCAGCCTTACGCACCGGCCGCCTTTACCCTCACGATTGCTCCTGGTACTCATTTCTGTTAGAGGCTGAGTCGACCCCAGGGCCATAGTGCCACCAGAAGAATTAGGCCAATTGAAAAATTCCAATGACCTCATCGGGAATCGAACCCGCGACCTTTCGGTTTGTAGCGCAGCGCCTAAACCACTACGCTACGGCGTACCCCAAATATGTATGTATATATGTATATATGTATATATGTATATATGTATATATGTATGTTTAGTATGTATAGTATGTATGTATAGTAGTAACTTACCTATTTGATACACGTTGTGTGAAGTTTTTAATATACATAGACCTACAGATCTTTTACCATTTCATGTAGCTTTTAGATTCTGTATATTTTATTACATACCAATTTTAAGAAATTATCTTACAACATAATATAGCTGTACACACTTACTGTAGCAAAGCCTGCAAGTAAAAATTAAATATTGTTAGCTAAAGCTGAATGTGCATGTTACTGGCAAAACCTCCGAGATATCCTGCATACGTAATTAATGAGGGTATAAGGTGGAAATTAAATTCTTATTACATAATATCCCTTCATTGGTAAAAATGAAATTTATTAAATTATTAAGATGTTTCTAAGCTCTGAGATTTTTCGTATAATCACATCTACCTTGTAAAATGTTGTTGGCAATCGCATTAACTGATTGTTTCCTTCTCTTCTGTATTTATTTACTCAACTGTTAGATTTTTTTCCAAATCATTATTTAACAGAAACATTATTAAAACATTATACAGAGTGCTTCAAAAAAAATGTATACACACTTTGAAGTGTCATAGGACATCTATTTTCCATTATACAACGTTAAATTCTGGAAATGGAAAGCTTAAAGTCCAATTTGAAAAATAAATGACTTTCTGATGAAAACGTGATTAATATTCAAATGTTCAATGGTGGCATTCAGCATCAATACATTTCTGAGTACAAGTCATCACTGATTCCGTTCATCGTACCAAAGTGTCCAATGAGATTTCTGCACACACCGCTTGAATCTCATTCCAAATTGTGTCCAGGTTACGTGGTTTACGTTTGTACACATCTTTTACTGTGCCCCATAAGAAAAAATCCAGCCGTGTAAGGTCTGGAGAGCGTGCAGGAAACTCGATTGGACCCCTGCGTCCTATCTACTGCCTTGGCAAATTAAGATATAGGTATGCTCGTATGTCCCTATAATATAGGGGCGCCATCTTGTTGGTAATAAAACCGTATAGGCCTAGGCCTAATGCATGAATGGCAGGGAGTATGGAATCAGCAAGCATTGTTAGGTACTTTCCATTAATGAATGATTATTGGCACGATTGTTGGACAATTGTTGAAACTATTCTGATGTCATCTGTTGAAGAAATATAACATTAATTCCTCCCAGAAATTTAACCTTGTAGAACGGGAAATAAATTTTCTATGATAGTTCAAAGTGTGTATACATTTTTCTGAAGCATTCTGTATTTATTAGCATAGTTTTTACATAAATATCATGAATTACATTTTATCCTTAATTATATTGTTTTACGCCGTAAATATAAATAATTCATCGAAAAAACGAATGTTATACTGCCATAGGGGCATACAGATTCGAAATTAATGGCCGGTTTCTATAAACTCGCGAATTACCTATGGGTAAATTATCCAATGGACAGAATTTACACAAAAATAACACCACATAAACACAAATAATTTAAAGATAGCAATCACATACACTTGTGGCGAGTTTCTAGATAAATGTCCTCTGGGTAAATATGAAAATGACAGAAAAAATGTTCCTACAAACTCGGGCTAGATCTTTCCAAGGGTAAATCTTCGGGTTAATTTATCCTTTCATGGATGGCTGGATAAAATTTAACCTTTCAAAGAATCAACAGTAATATTTAAACAATGAGAATCAAAGCCTTCTGAATTAAATTAACTGTACAACTCCAAGGCCTTGCTCATTATATCATTGTAGGTTAAATGGAACTAATTTGTCCATGGATAATTTACCCATAGGTAATTCACTAGTTTGTAGAAACCGGGGATAAATGATTAAAATGACCCGCAGATTCATGAACCTTACCCAAATCATACATACGCAATCAAAACGATTGATAATTAAGCTAAAAACTCGGCTTCGAGGTGCATTTTACGATTACAGTGCGCCGCCCGTGGGGAAAAAAGATATCAGATTCGAGTTCCCTAGCCCAAAAAATCTCCGCTTCACTCCACTTCATAGCGCCAGGTAGCGTAGCTCAGTTGGTAGAGCATTTGTACGGATAACCAAAGGTCCTGGGTTCAAATCACGGCGTCAGATGAATTTTTCTCCTATAATATTCTCAATACTTACAGGGCTTTATTACAGCAGTATACTGTGATCCCTGTATGATTCGTATGGCTAAATCTACCGTATTTTATGGACTATAAGACGCTCCGGACCATAAGACGCACCTCGATTTTAGAATGGGAATTTAAAGGAAAAGAAATTTAATGCGATTCTAAACGACAAATTTTAAAGGAAATAATATACTTCATTGCATAAACAAATTATAACCTTGTACAATGGAATCAGTGTAAATCACTTCTAACTTAAAACCTGCATTTTACGAAAATCTCTTTTGTACAGGTGGCATCGCGTAATTTTTAACTACCGAACTGATTTCTCATTAAAGACTGAAAATACTTTTACACCCTCTAACCCTCAATTCACCATGGTAAGTGTAACGGAAAAAGGCTTCATTTAAACCACCCGACCGAGATAACTCCTTTTGTATAAAAGAACTTAACATTCCTTTATTTTTCGCATGGTATACCTGGCTTCCAGCTACTCTCATTTTAGGATTGTAACAAGTGCACTAATGTACAGTCTGTGCCAAAATTTGTAACTATCTTATCGTTTATAACTTCTTGTTTATAACTATGATATTGTGAGAATATTTTCTATTTTCATTTTGTGTGTGTGTGTAATTCGGACCATTAGACGCATTCAACTTTCAAGGCTCTGTTTTCAAAGTAAAAAAGTGCGTCTTATGGTCCATAAAATACGGTATATCAGATTGTGCTCGCGAACGAAATATACGTGCTTTGAACTATTTTAGTGGCATATTCGTTTTAAGATGAAGTTTCAGGAGGTTTCTGTCATCTAGCTCTGTTCAGTATCACTTACATTTACTCTCTGTTTTACAGACACGCACTCACTCGCTCAAGCCGTGTCATTAGTTGTTAGGACCCCTATTCGTATGAAGCAAAGTACATACAGTAGAAAAGATCCTATTCATCATTTATACAGTAGAAACTCTCTAGGTCCCTTAATGACTGTCACTAGAAGATAGGGATGCTCGACCCCATTGTTTTAACCCTTTTCTTTTCCATGCCAGCTGGAGTAGGGGCTGTACGTGTCACCCTATTCTTTTCTCTTTCGGTTCACGCGCGTGTGTCTGTGTCTAAGCAATGGGGGAGAAAAGTAAAGAGGAAAGTGGCTATATTTTGAAGACAGCGCCTCTTACTTTAGTGGCCTTGTTACAGTTGGCTGGATATCGATTTAGTTTGTTCTTTCTCCTTGGACAAAAAAACCGAGAAATGTCAAATAGGCCTACTCATGAGCAGGCTTTTGAGATTCGAATGATGCATTCCGTTTTCTACATGTGTTCGTTCATACTTTATATTAACTGTACCTTAGTAGATTGGCATGGTTGTAGTGGAAACACTTGCCGGAAAATCACTTTTATTATTAGTGCTTGTGTATGGGGATTCTACACCAAAATACTAGAAAGTGATTTACAGTTACAGTAATAATTTGTGTGTGTGTATATATATATATACATATATATTTGTTTGTCTTTTATGTATTACTACACCATTCATCCGATCGCCATGAAACTTTTGGAAGTTGTTGAGTACACTCCCACGAAGGTTTCTGGCATTGTACATTTTTAATTTTAGCTTTCATTCGCGAGCTATGAGTGAAAAACGGGAAGAAAACTTGCATTTTTCGCGCTTTCGAAGCATCAGTTTTCAGTAGTACATTTCAATTGTCAAATCAATTGCAGGTGGCTTTGCCTACTTTTGTCATACTTTGGAAATAAAAGCACCGCGATCGCTTGAATGTTGTAAGCCCACGCTGGTCAATTCATTTTTTTTTATATAATGTCAAGGCACGTAGACATCTGAACTTTTCACCCTAGACGGAAGAAAGGATAATGAATATAGGCCTTAATGGGCAAACATTGTTATATTTGGACGAAACTCACTATGCAGGGGTTTTCTGGGCCAGGGAACACGAATCTGAGGTTTTTTCCCCATGCTGCGCTTTCTAATCGTGGAATTCACTTCATACCCGGGTTGATAGCTGTTTCATTAATTAGGCCTATCAATCGTTTAGTTTAGACCTATGAATGTTTCGCGTGTAAAATGTTAATAAATATAATATTTTAATTATTTTGCTCTTAATTTTTAATCTTCCGATTAATTATCGTGGGCGAAGCCACGGGGACCTGCTATAGGCTAAGCTATAAAAAGCTATATCTATCATTTTCTGAGGGAATAGTTTGAGTGTGATAAGTCGTTCTTCCTCATTTCAAATTCTAAGTGCCTATGTAAAGGCCTAGAGTTTGAAAATCGAAAGTCCTTCGTAAATTATTTTCGAATTTGCAAAATACAAACCCGAGCGACGCCGGGCCTTTTAAGCTAGTATAGCCTAGTATATTTTTGTGTACAATTGAAAGATTAATATTATTCAGTCATTCGTACCACAAGAAACTTGCATATCCCTTTTCATCATCATCCCCACGGTTTTTTTTATGTATGTCTACATCTTCAGTATTCTCAATCTCCAAGCCTCTCTATCCTCTCATAGATTCTCAGGAATATTTTTCTCCTTCATGTCTTCTCGTATCCAATTAAACCATGTCTTCTTTGGTCTGCCTCTCTTCTTTCTGCCCGGAGGATTCCTTTTTAGATCTTCTTTCTTAATCTCTCCTCCATCCTACTCACGTGTCCATACAACACGAGTTGCTTTCCTTTAATTTAATATATTATAGTGTGTTGTACTTCCATTTGTTCCCGAATTTCTTAATTTCTAATTCTTTCCATCCTAGAAATTCTATTTGCTCTTCTCAAAAAATCCATTTCTGTTGCTAATAATTTTCTTTTCTCTCTTTTTAACTGGCCAATTTTCTTAACTATTGAATCATGAATATACTGTTTTTTGCCTTCTCGTGATATGTCTGTCCCACAATACTCCATTTAATAGGGATATCGCTTTTCTGCCCAGAGTGTTTCCATTCTGAATATCCCTTATATACAGGGTGTTAAAAAATTACGTTTACAACGTTTCATGGAAGATAGAGGAGGTAAAAACAAACATTTGATTTATGTGACAAAACTTTGGCATATGTGCCGTTTATTGTGTAGGCCTACATAAGTGTTAATTGCACATTCGAATTTTCTTCGTATTATCCAGAAGGAACGAGGTCAATTGTCGTTTTAGAGATGGTGTCCAAACTGCCGTTCATTGAAGGCATTGCACAACTGGTATCTTCATACTATGGACTGTCTGCAACGCTCAAAAAGGCCAACATTGTCTCAAATAACATGTGCAGCTTCAACAATGCGAGCAACTAATTTTTCTGCCGTATCGATCGGTGTCTCATATACAAGACGTTTCATGTCTCCCCACAAAAAGAAATCCAGTGGAGATATGTCCGGCGGTCGAGGTGGCCACCACGGTACCGCCCCACCCCTGCCGATCCAACGATTGGGGAATGTAGCATTTAGATGGTTCCTGACACGACGACCCAAGCAGTACACGTAATTTTTAACACCCTGTAGATTTATGAAAAATATCACTTTTCATGCCGTTCATAAATCCATTATCCCTATTGGGAAGAACAAGATAGTTCATGACATCTTATTTATAAATCTAAAGCCAAAATATTCCATATAATTTATTGTAGAAATATGTAAATAAAGAACAGATACATAGCTGATAGTAAAATTAAACTATCCTCTGTGCAAAGAAGTCATAATGTAGGCAATAAGCCTTATATTGTAATAGTGAGAAAAACAGTGAATTTAAAGATTTCCCTTTTTTTCTTTCATTTTCCGGTCCAAATGGTCTATTTAATTCCCTGGCGAATCTAAAAGAAGCTTGCAACTATCATCTTCATTGTACAGGTAGGGGGGAAAAAAGCGTACCGACCAAAATATCTAAGTTGCCGATATGAGCCACTGCGCATGCATAGCAGCATTCACAGGATAGCAGGGAATGTATTGAAATGAACATTGCTTGAATTGAGAAATACTTTCACGTAATTTGCATTGCTTGTGAAAACAAACGTTTCCGTTACATCTCTTACATTTGTTTACGTATCACAAGGCTGTGAAATCAGCTACAAGAGTAGGTCCGCTTTTTTCCCCCTACCTGTACATGTTTTGATACAGCATTTCCACGAGATATGGTAAATTACAGTCCGTGCAATAGAGGGTTGTCTCCGCCGAACTCTTCACGCCAATGCTTAAAACTGTATCTTGAAATTCAGAGACCGAAGAAGCCAGAAAGAAAAGAGAATTCCACAGCAATTTGAAATATAAATTGTTTGAAAATCTAAAATGAATTTGAATTTTTCTCTTCTTAAAGAGATTTTTTCTAACCTTGTATAGGGTTATCAATTATCTTTTGTAACCGTACTTTGTACTCAGTTCAGACGACAATATCATATATAGCCCCTGTACGACTGACCATAGGCACCCTACAGTTTAGACTTCCACACATAACACCTGACTTTAAACATTAATTACTCCATAAAGGAAATAATGACAACGAAACCAATTACACCAATCAATAGCCAACGACATCCCCTACAGTTTCATATGTTACACATAACTTTTTATTAACTCTTTCCATCATTTTAATATAAAAACATTAATAACTCTTTTCATTTTTATCACACCAATTACAAATTAATACCGTTAGAAGCAGAATAAATTAGCCCATCAGGATTAAATGACCAGAACTATGATAACTTTCAGTTATCAGCGTTATTGATAAAAACATAAACACGGCCCGTCCCATTTCCGCTTTCGTAGACTCCATGACTCCAGGGAGATTTTGACATTTCCAGTAATTAATGACCCAAGCCTCTTGACTGTCCTAACGAAGAAAAACGGAATATATTTTAAACTGTATAGCAGAACAAACTATTTTACACCAATAAGGAAGAACTCAAACATTGACACAACCAATCGGAACTACTAACCCCCTCCACCACCTACAAAGATATTAGCACACGGCCCGCACAACTCGGCATCTTTCGATCATACAACTTCACCGACTACAGACCTTCAAGACACACACCAGACATACGACGACATTAAATATTATTAGTCTAAAGATTAAGTAACTTCGCAATGTATTAATATTTGGGAAAAAGATCCGCGTGATATAAATAGAATTTCTTAGTAGCGTCGAAGCGCGTAATTGATATAATTTGATAGAGACATTGATTATCATTATAACGAAACATTAATTGTGAAAGTAAGATTGAACATTATTACCCGCGCGATATAAATAGAAGCAACGTGATATTACCTGTGAAAGTAAATAGAAGTTTTTCAACAGCGCGTAAAAGTGAAGTAATTATTATCATATTTTAGCAAGTTACAGAGTGTTACTTACGAACTACAAACGACGTACTACATACTTATAATTCTCAGAACTTACATCATCTAACAGAAACATATCGATTAATTCCGCATTTCAGAAAAGACTAAATTTTGGAGAATATATATCTATTTTGAAAGAGCATATAAACTTTTAGTTCCCGCAATTCCTGACACCGCCCCCTGACTGATTATCTTGATCTTCTCTAGCCACTTCTCTGGATAAGAGTTCTCAAGCTTATAACTACCCCTGAGTACTACGCCGGCATCCCTTGTTCCTATTTATTAAGTAAACTACCCACACCACAAACCATTAACAGTCATAAATAGCTACCCAACGTCAAGCACGGCGATAAATGACTTCCCAACCCGAAGCTAAATTCACTCCAAACTAAGATCGGCGATAAATGGCATCCCAACGGTTAGCTCGGCTATACTTTCTAAAGCAATTTTGTTGTTAATACACTCTTTCACATTTTATGAGAACCTTCTTTCCCGCCTTTATCACCAAGAGAGACAAAAATATGTTTAATACTCGTAGGTTTCTTCCTTGATGGATGTACAATCGGCACAGTGCACATTGATCCCATCTAAAAAGTGGATCCCATAACTTCAGCATTAAACAAATAACTGAATAGTTCAAATCGTATTATGAAACTAAACTAAACTCCGTGGCGCTACATCCCTGAAGGAACTTGGCCTACCACCCGACCGCTTCGTCATATACCATAGGCAGATGGCAGGATTGGGGGCATTTGGTCAGCATGCCGCTACCCACGGCCGTTAATGGTTGTTTCCATGACCCGATCCGCTACTTCTCTTTCAAGTAGCTCCTGATTTTGAATCACGAGGCTGAGTGCACCCCGTTGCAGATCTCCCTACCTCAGAAAAATCCGAGGAAGTACCGGGGATCAAACCCGGGTCGACGGATCTGTAGTCAGCGACGCAAACCACAAGACCACACCGGCGGTCTATCGTATTATAAGCTCCTGTTAAAAAGTTCAATTGGTTGTTATATCTTAACCTGACAATGAATGATTCCGTGATATAAAGACATAACTGTAGGGGTTAACGCCAAGGGGGAGTTTAACGCCACTTCGAACAGTGGTTTCAGTTTATGCATAGTCAGTAGCTGGGGACACTGTTACAAGACGGAAACGAGTTTCCTCCCCCAAAAATCAGAGTTATTCGTATTCGCCCTTGATCTCCCCAATGTGAATGTGATACCCTTTTGAGCTACAAGTGTTATGAAAATTTGTGAGCTAGGATGGATGTGAGACATGGCCGCTTACTGATCGGGAAGAACATAGTCTAACATGTAAGAGTGTTCGAAAACAGGGTGCTTAGGAAAATATTTGGCCCTAAGAGAGATGAAAGTGGGGACTGGAGAAAACTGCATAACGACAAGCTTCAAGACCTGTACTCTTCACCGGATATAGTAAGGGTAATTAAATTACGGAGGATGAAATGGGCTGGACATGTTGCACGGATGGGGAGGAAAGATATCTAAAAAATATTGAATGGGAGTCCCGAAGGGAAAAGACCATGCGGAAGACCTAGACGTAGGTGGGAGGACAATCTTAGAATAGATTTAAGGGAAGTAAGATTTGCTAGGGATGAATGGATGGAGTTAGCACAGAATAGGGTTGAATGGCGGGCTCAGGTAAGCGCGGCAATGAACCTTCGGGTTCCATAAAATAGATAATATTCCTTTAGCTTGCCGAGGAATTGTCTATTGCCATTGAGTAAGTAAGTAAGTAAGTAAGTATGTAAGAACTTTGTAAATCTGTGTAAAATGACTAGTAAAATCAATATTGAATACAGTAACACATAGCCTACTGAAAAATGCTGGAAAATATAAATAACAGATATTTCTTCTTGCTTTAATATTCAATATCGCACATACAAACAATCCGTTTGTAGAGTCTGCAATAATGCCATCTCAAGGTTAGAGTTGAGTAGCTGCTTTGTGCACTGCAAATTTATTTCTAAAATTAGAACCGTATCAGAGCACAGCTACGAGAGGGTCATCAACAAAAGGCAACAAGGGGAAAGTTTTTAAAATCATCCACCGGTGGAAAGTACGATGAAAGTCTGATGAATGTACGATTAACGTCATCCGCCTTCCGCCCCCCCCCCCACGCCGCTAAGCCTGATGAGCCGCTTACTTTACGAACAGGTTGATGGATTTCAGAGGGAGTATTCGATTTGTGTAATAATTATTGTGTAATGGATTTGCAAGATGTGGAGATTATAATATATGCTGGGCAGGGAACTAACAACTGAGTGCTACAATTCTCATAAATCATGTTTTGAGCATATTAAAATCCATAGTAAATTTTGTATCCACCGCTGTGGCTCAGGGGATGCGTTCGATCCTCTTACGCAGTGGGCCCGGGTTCGATTCCTGGTCGGGACAAGTTACCTAGGTGGGGTTTTTTCTGGGGTTTTTCCTCACCGGTGAGACAAATGTCGAGTAACTTTAGGCCCTTGTGGTCCCCAGATATCACCGCGGCGTCATTATCATCATCATCCCATCCCATAATTAATAGCTTTTTATGTAGAGTATTTTTTCTTTCTTTTCTTGTCTTCAAACAATATCAACTCATCACTTTCATTTCCGGAGGACTCACACTCTGATGAGTTTCGCCAGTTCGTTAGCTTTGGCACAAAAATAAACTCAATTTATTTATGCTAGTGGCAACTGTCGTCTGCATCTCTGCTCCGCCATGTTTGTCATCTGAGAAGCATTATGCATAAAGTTCGATGAGTCTGATTGCAATCGATGACTTTCTTCACACAAACACCAGTGAGTTTACAAACAGCCTGATGCTTTCTTGGTGGTTTGTGTGGTGACTTTACAAACACCCTGATGATGGCATCGATGGAATTAATCGATGGCTTTAAAAACGGGCCCAAACACCATACAGCGGAGGCTCGGAAGATTGGGCTGAAAGCGAAAGTGAAGAAGACAATGGTTATTACTGTAAACAGGCAGACAACCCAAGAACACAGTTAACGAAGAGTCTGTTGAATTGGGTGACGAATTGAAACCAACACCTCGGTATTTATGATGGGGCTCTCAGTGATGTCAAGTCTAAGACTAACAAGGCCAGACAAGCGCTTCAGACTCTCCTGAAGATAGCAACATCTCCACATTGAAATCGAAAATTTTCAACTCAAATGTTGTCATTCCTGCTGTATGGAGCTGAGACATGGAAGATGAATAAAAAGATCACCAGCAAATTGCAGACATGATCTTCAGGCCTCGGAGAAACTCCAACCAAGATCTTCTTAGAAAGACAGGTCAACAGCCCATGGAGATAACCATTACTCGGAGAGCATGGCGATGGATCGGGAACGCTCTAAGGAAGCTGGATCCAGACATAATAAAGCAGACGTGCGACTGGAACCCTGCAGGAGTGAGGAAGAGGTGACGGCCAAAGGACATCTGTCCACCGAGACATTAAAAGATGGGAAGAACATGGTTGGAGTTAAAGGCATGAATCCAAGAACCGGAAAAGATGTCGGAGTATTACTGTTCCTCTGGAACCGTGGGACTTAAATTAGTGAACATGGCACAAATAAAAATGTGACGTGTATTCATTTTATTTGTAGAATGAAAAATTATCCCAGAATTTTCTAGCACAGGGTCAACACAAGAAAAAATGGTTCCGTGGGCAGTAAGAATGTTTCTGCTATTGCAAAAATACAATTTTCCGCGAATAACTTGGGGGAATTGGGTAAAAGGGGAACAACATTGTTTGATTGTTGCATTGTTCTTCGTATAAAACATTCTTATGAAACAAAAGAATGCCTATATATAAGTGGCATTACTTTCCGTCTTACTTACTTGCTTACTCAATGGCTGTGGACAATTCCTAAGCAAGCTAAAGGAATATTATCTATTTTATGGAACCCAGAAGTTCACTTACCTGAGCCAGCCATTCAACTATTTTCTGTGCCAACTACATCCAACCATCCATCACAAATCCTACTTCCCTTAAATCTATTGTCCCCACCTAGTGGTATCTTCCAAGTGGTATCTTCCCTTCGGGTCTCCCAGTCAATATTTTTTAGGTATATCTTTCTTCCCCTATGCGCGCAACATGTCCAGCCCATTTCATCCTCCATGATTTAATTACCCTTACTAAATCCGGTGAAGATTACAAGTTATGAAGCTAGTCGTTATGCAGTTTTCTCCAGTCCCTATTTCCATCTGTCTTAGGTCCAAATATTTTCCTAAGCTCCCTGTTTTCGAACACTCTCAGATTATGTTCATCCCGAAGAGTAAGCGCCCGTGTCTCACATCGATATAATATAAGAGGCAGGGTAATTGTCTTATAAATTTTTATTTTTAGATTTCTGGACAGGAGACGAGAAATTAAAAGTTTTTGAACTGAATAAAAACAAGCATTTCTGATTTCAATCGACACTTAACTTCTACCATAACATTATTTGTATGTGTAATTATTGCTCCCACTTGTTCTCCACTTGTTCGAACGATTTACCGGTTATTCTAATATTTTGTAGTCCATTATTTTGATGTTTCATGACCATACACTTGGATTTTTCTGTATTAATTTCCAATCCGATATTCCTGCAGGCATCGAAAAGACTTTCTGCATTTCTCTCGATTATGATTATGTCATCGCCCAAAAGACAAATATAATTTGCCTAAGCTAAAATCGGGTGATTGCCATGTAATTCTAGGCCTACCTTGTTTTCCTGAACTTTCCCAATGGCATATTCCCAAGCGAAATTCAAAAGTAAAGACAGTAGTGCATCTCCTTGCTTCAAGCCTTTTTATGGCAAACCTACGAGCTAAAAGATTCTCTGCTGTGACTCTGCTCCTGGTTTTATTTAGACAAATTTTGATCAGCCTAACTGCTTTGGTATCCCAAACTCAATGAGAATATTATACAATTTGTCTCAAACAGAATCATGTGTGTTTTTTTTTTAAATCTATGTAGGCCTATAGCTGGTGAATAGACTTGTTTTGTTCTCACTTTTTCTTCAAGATTTGGCGAATACATAACACTTGAACAAGGGTTGATCTATTTCACCTAAATGCACTTTGGTGATCTCTAATGATTTCGTCTGCATATGGGGTTAATTTTGACAGAAGTACAGTATATTAAGCAAAAATGTACATATTTATAACAGAGGAATTCCTTGATGATTACTATATTCGGCCGTTTCTCCTTTTTTTATGGATCGGTATAATAATAGATTCTTTCCATTCTTTTGGCAATTCTTCCTTCCTCTATATCATAAGAACCAGTTTATGGATCTCTGAGTTGAATCTCTCCCCATGTGCCTTAATTAATTCTGCTGGAATTTGGTCAACACTTAGAGATTTGTGGTTTTTTATTTATTTATTTTTATTTTACTTATAGACGTTTCTACTTCTTTCAGGATCGGTTCGACAACCAGCGTCTCTGCTGTGAAAGTTACTCTTTCTACACTTTGTTCATCTCGATATACATTTAATAATCTATTAAATAATTTTGCCCCTATTGAAAATATTATTCGGAGCCGCGAGTATAGTGCCATCATTGTCCTTAATCTTGTTTGTTCTGGGTTGAAAACCTTTCTTGAACTCTTCTATTTCCTTGGAGACACCCCTAACTTTTTTGTCTTTACAATTTTCCTCTAATCCATTTACTTTTTCTTGGAGAAAGTTTCTTTTCTTTGTTCTAATGGTTCTAGAGATTTCTCGTTTAGCATTGTTGAGTTTTTAGACAGTAGTTTCATTGGGATTCTGCAACCATTGTAGTTTTGCCTGTTTTCTTTAATTTACTAATTTCATGCACTCATCATGAGCCATGGTTTATCTGGTTTCAGTTCAAGCGGACCTAATTTTTCTGGTCGTTAATGCTTTCTCAGGTTTTATCGATATTCATTTCATCCCTAGCATCTGGTTCTGCTAAGTTTTCTAGAACTGCACATATAGGCCTATTAGAAATCTCGAGTTGGTAAGCGATTTTAATTTGGCCTCCATCTAGTGTTGCCTAGTCCTTTGTTTAATGAAAGTTTCTCCCGAACAACCGCAACTACCAGATCGTGATCCGAATCGCAATCAGCACCCCTAAAAGTTTGAACATCAATTATACTAGCCTGCCTCCTTGCATTTATTAGCACGTGGTCCATTTGATTATGCGTCTTTTTACCTGTCGAAGTTCGTGTGTATTTATGAATATCACGATGTGAGAATTTTGTACTCTTTACGATTCAATTTTCAGCAGTTGCAAAATTCATTAATCTAACCCCATTGTCGTTGCTGTGCAAGTGGAGACTTTCGTTCCCAATTGTAGGCTTGAAAATAGTTAAATTTTCTTGTGATATATCGTATAGTGATCAAATGCTCGTTCTATTTCCTCATAAAAACTGTCTTTGTCATCATTGTTTTTGTTCTCTGTTGGTGGATGGATATCATAACTATCATGTCACACCACCGTTCTCTTAAAACAAAATAAGAAAGCCTATCATTAATAAGCTCTACTTTCTTAATGGCTGGATTGATTCTCGTATGTATGAAGAACCCAGTCCTTAATTGGCGGTTATCATTCCCTTTCCCAAGGAAAAAAAAAGCATATACGTCAGTCTGTATTGAACCTTCATGCTTCATTTAACTTCCTGTCTGCTACTACATCTAACCTGTATTTATCTGGTTCTCTAATTACTGATTTAAGCGCCCCAGACCTATACAAGCTCCTAATATTCCGCGTTCCAAATATATAGTTCCTACGATTTTTGGCCTCCCTCAATATAGTCCCTACCCGGAGATCCGAACGAGGGACTTCCGGAACATTTTGAACTGACAGAATCCATAACTGAAGTAAGCGTTTCTTAATAATATATATTTTTTTTTAACTGTGAGAGGTTATTAACATTATGCCAAACCCCCCTCATGTCGTCTGTCCGCGATTGCGTGTTCAATATATTCCCAGCTACTCTCGATGTCTGGAGGCCGTATCCTCTATCTGCAACCTGAGGACCCGCCATGCTGTGGTGAGATATACAGGGTGTTTCAAAAATATTTTTACAAACTTCGACCATGGGTTCCTTACGCCAAAAGAAGGAAAAAAGTTCATATGAACATAGGTCCCTTAATCCTTTTTCTCGTTAGGAACTGTTCAACACATTGGTACACTCATAACACATCAACACACAAAACTCATAACAAATGCTCGAAATATTCTCCTCTTGCTTCTAGACATGCATCCACTCGTCGAATCATGGACTATCGCATCCCGGATGAAGAAACTTTTCATTCATCGACGTGTCAAGGAAGCCAGCGAAACCATTCGACACCATCCGAAGTATTTGAAAGGGTGCGACAGTCCATGATTCGACGAGTGCATGCATGTCTAGAAGCATGTTTATATGAACTTATTTCCTTTTTTTTGGTGTAAGGAACCCATGACCAAAGTTTGTAAAAGTATTTTTGAAACACCCTATATAAATATATATATATATATATATATATATATATATATATATATATATATATATATAGAGTGTTTCAAAAATACTATATATATATATATATATATATATATATATATATATATATATATATATATACTGTATAACATGGATTACTGTCCGTCTAGGAAGATAATACGCCTTTTGCATTGCTGTGAATTTTGTTCGTTGATATTAAACCTTTCAAGATAAGAATACAAATTGCACTATCTTTTTTTGTGGGACGTATCCATTTAAATCTATATCCCCAAATATTGTAAAAAAGCAATATCTGTTAAATAAATATTGTCAATGACACTCGAGGAAAACTGAATTGATGGCGCTACTACCTACGGTTACCCTAAACTTCGTAGCATGCCTGTGACATCATAATGTGGAATTGTCGTAGGTAATCCCACGAGAGTTTACGAGGTTATCGATAGAATTTACTTCTGGAACTCGTAAACTCGAGTTGGATTTATTAAGACTATTCCATGAATAAAAATGTAACGGGTTATACGAATAATAATTACTTTCGTGCTTTGTTATATAAAAACAAAACTAACAGCTGCGAGTTCTCGGCACACTATGAATCAACCATCCGTTAATAGATTCGAGTTACGTGTTGTGACCAGTGCTACCAATGGTTCATATAAGACATAGTTAACTTCATCCAGATAAGCTGACAGCAGAACAGAATAAAAGCACACCAACTGGCTTGCACAGAATCGAAATTGTGTTTTCGATCAATGTACATTTATATTATTCCAGTTTCCAAACAAGATATGTTGCATAAAATAATGTGTTTTCATTTTGGTCATTGGCAGCATGTGACATATTAATCACCGCACGTTGATGTCGTACGTGTCCAGTAACGAGCTGACTTTTTTTCCTTCAGATAAAATTGCATCCCTGTGATCCGAGAAAGGATATTATAGAACAAACGATCGTGATTGGTCTGTATCCGAGGAGTTGCTAAACGTTATTGGTCAATATCAAATACACAGCGTATGAGTTGAATAGTCACCGAAAACTGGTTGGAAAGTCACGGTGACCACCTTCCTCACCTCACCATCATCACACTGACACTACACAAACACCACTACACACTCATCTGTCCACACCTTACATTTCTGCCAGTTACACATCACCATGTAGCCTAATGTGGCCCACCCAGTGGTGCATAACTCGAAAATAGGCCACGCTATCGCCATCTATTCCCCTCAAGGCGGACTCAAATGTGTCAGAGCAACGGGGTTGGCATTAGTTAGATACACACACACAGACTCAATAAAGGAGCTAGCCTCGACTGAACACTACATTTACTGTAATCCTCAACTTGCGGAGTGATCGTGTTACGACTTACCCTGTTACATGATTATTATGGCCTAAAATACTAAAAAATGACACAATATTTAAAAAAAATGACCAATAACTTTACCATTATTAAGTGCCAGAATGGTACTTTATGAGATTGTGTGGGAGCGGAAAATGTCTGTCCGTCTCTCTGTCTGTCTGTCTGTCTGTCCGTGTGTCTGTATGCGCCATAACTCAAATAAGCTTTATCGGATTTCTATGAAACTTGATATACGCATTTATAACGTCCATGGGAAGAACCCTATTGATCTTGGACTAAAGCGGTTGACCGGTATCGGAGTAATGCCCAATTTAGTGCCTATTTTAATGGAAATATATAAAAAAGGTGCAATAACTCAAATACGATTTATCGGAGTTACATGAAACTTAATATATGCATTTATGACTTACATGGAAAGAAGCCTACTGAATTTGGACGCAATCGGTTGACCGGTACCGAAATAACGGGTAGGCTAATTAACAGTCACATCTATTATAATGTAATCTTCGTTCTCCGACAATTCGAAGCATTTTGATTGGCTCGAGGCCTACCAATCAGCGAAACTTTCACGAATAGTACAAAATTAGGAAAACAGTTTCTTTACTATATAAGGCCTAAGTGAAATGAACACAATGAACAAATATTCTAATTTTATTTTTACTTACAATTTTCATAGCTCTGAACCACAAACATTTTCAATAATCTGCCTGTGTAAATTTCTTAAAAATTCTGGAGTCAATTAATAATGGCGGGCGAAGGCGCGGACACCAGTTGTAAAATATTGATAATTTAACCCTGAAAATATCGCGAACAATAAAAATCCAAACAAACCATTCCTTCCCTTGAAAAATTATATAATTTCTGAAAATTACTTGAATTTATCAAATCAAATTCATATCATATTAAATAAATTTTATCTGTCAACAAACAGTTGAGATACAATGCCGCATTTTTATTTTATTTTTTTATTTTATTTATTATCATTGAGGGCTTTGATGCAGTGCAGTCAGATGTTTGTTTACTTCGTTGATCTACATAGTTGAAATTGAGTACCGCACTACATGAATACTGTTATATACAGAAGGTACATTACTGTGAAATAATTAGCGGAGTTTTTTTCCAATGAATTTTGTTAATTGTTGACATAGGCCTATTTTAAGAATTTCAAGTTGAAATACATTTTAGATTTGACAAATAACACTATTCTTTCACATAAGCTTATCAAACTAGACCGTCAAACTGACTGAGTTGGCCAAATGGTAACGTGTTCGACTCGTATTTTGGAGGTCCCTGGATCAAATCCCGGAGCCGCCCGATTTGACATTTTTTATTTTTTTATTTTTATGTGAGTGCGCGATTGTCAAGATATCACAAATCTGTAGTTCTGCTGACACTGGTCGATTTTTATCTGATAAAAAGAACTTATTTTCTGTATATCATAATTGCAATTATAATTGATTCAACAAAAACATTCTGTCTGTTATGTCAGTTTTTTCTGATTTTATTACTTATAACTTTTTTTAAGTAATGGTTTGCTAAATGCAATTTAATGGATGGCAGAGGGTTATATGTCTATTTACAATATAAAACCCTCTTAGTTTATTACCATAGAAGTAGGCCTAAGTAAAGTTTTACTAATTGGGCACCTTAGCGAAAAAGATTTTTTTCTTCTGAACTGGCATACCCATCAAATAGCCCCTAGCAAATATGTGCCATTTAAAACGAAAGAAAAAAAATCTTTATTGCTACAAGACAAACTGCTACGGTGTTTACAGTGAACCTGAATTAAAATGAACTATGAACACTTGGCGGAGATTCTCAAACAAAAGCGATTGTCTGTTGTCTGAAAGTAACGAATTGTACAGGGAAAAGCTCCTCTCTACATCCACTTAAACATGGCCTAAGAATTGCCAAAAATGACATATCTCCTGAAAATGACGATAAATGCAAATAAAGCAAAAAAAAAAAAAATGCAAAAACAAATACCTTTAGTTAGAGGAATTGCTCATGCAGGAGCATCTATTTATTTAGCTATCTTCTCATTACTTCTCAAACTAATTTAATCAATTAGTTCATTACACACACACACACACACATATATACATACATATATATATATATATATATATATATATATATATCTGTATCTGTATCTGGTACCCTATGATCCCCAGGTGGGGCGAAGGGGCCTCCAAGCGGATGTTTAATTACCTATACTAATTTTGACAGAGGGTAGAGGGACAGGTGGTAAGCCCATCGCCTCGCAACCCCCCTCTGGAAACTAAGTATTTCTTGGACGTGAAAGGGCCGAGAAATTTTGTCCAGAGGCTCTAATTTAGGCTTGGAGTTCTTTTATGTGCCGTAAATCTACGACACGGGACCCCCAGCTTAAAGTCCCTCCCGGAGCACTCCGTGCCCAGGATTTTTACGTCCTGAAAAATCCATCGACCGCGGCCGGGTTTGATCCCGCGCCCTGCGGATCTAGAGGCGGGCACGCTACCTCTAGACCACCGCGGCCGAATATATATATATATATATATCCTCACATCACATAAATAAGATGCAAAAGTCATCAAATGACTTGCTCTAGTTATCATTAATGTTGGATTCTTGTGCTTTCATCCTAACCATACTGCTGCATCTCTGTAACACATCACTCCTACATAGAGTTTTACAACCGTTTAACTTATTAATCCTTCTCGTTTTGTAACTTCCGCTTTTGTGTACCACTTAAATCTTATAAAACTGACGTGTTCCATATACAGGCCATGGAGGCCCTAAGGGTTCCAGGAACTTAAGGCACTCAGATTTGAGACATTCGGTAGTGAAGGTAGTCAAGTTTGTCAACCTTACGCACCGGCCACCTTTACACCAAGGTTTGCTCCTGGTACTTTTTTCTGTTAGAGGCTGAGTCGACCCCAGAATCATTAGGATTAGGCAAAGTGAAAAATTCCGAATATCTCATCGAGGATCGAACCCGAGATCTTCCGGTTTGTAGCGCAGTGCCTCTACCACTAAACTTATGATTGATTAAAATTAGTTTTCAGTTAAATTGCTAATCATTGATGTAGAACCCGTATACACTACACTGCCAACTTAACCAATACTAAAGTGAAGCTAAACATTTAGCGATAATTCTACATAATTATTTTTTGTGGGTATAGTTTTACTGTCGACGACACTTGAGATGAAAACAATTGTCACGTATTATGCGAGGGCCGTCCATAAAGTAAGTTTCCCTGGGCCCGTTTACAGAAACACACAATATCGTGGAAATATTTATTGCAACAGATACAGCAAGTTTTCAGCTATTTTTCAACATATTCGCCACCGGAATTGTGACATTTGTCTTACCGCGGGAGCAACTTTTGCACACTTGTGTCGTAGAAGTATGCCGCCTGGGATTTGAACCATTGTCTGATAACTTCCGTTTCTCTGTCAATCTCTGTCCCTTATTGAGGTATAGGAAAAGATGGAAATCACTGGGAGCAAGGTCCGGGCTATAGGATGGATGTTGAAACGTCTCCTAGCCGAACTTTTGCAGGAGACTTGCAGGGAGGTGAGAAGCCTCCACCCTACAGATCGAACAGCGCACCCAGAGATTTTCATCTTTTCCTACTCCTCAAGAAATGACAGTGAATGTCAGAGAATGGTAGAGATTTACATAGAAACGGAAGTTATCAGACAATGGTTCAAATCCCAGGCATACTCCTACGACACGAGTGTTCAAAAGTTGGTCCCACAGTATGACAGATGTCTCCATTCCGGTGGCGAAAATGTTGAAAGATAGCTGAACACTTGCAATAAATAGACTATTTCCAAGAAAAGCGTTTTCTTTCTGTAAACGGCCCCAGAGAAACTTACTTTGTGGACGGCCCTCGTAGATTATAGACCGTTAATCAGTCCCTGAATTTAACCCATTACAGTGTAAAATATTGTGCTTGAATAAATTTATCACGTATTTTGATTTGAAAGTAGAACTGGATCTCTATTCCCATCGGCTTATCCATTCCTTATATCACTATTGTATAAGTTGGTGTTCCTATTACCAGAGAATCCACAAGCTATCACATTCATTTAGGTCCTACTACACACACACATTTTTTGGCAGCAGTGCCAGACCACAAACGAAGAGAATGAATGGCTGCAGATAGATGCGTTGTAGCTCATTTGGATCGTTCCGGTTTTCTCATGTTTACAGCACCAGCTTGCTCCAGATTTTAAAGTAAATTGCTTTTATATTAAAAACATAATTGAGTTTGCACGGCCTCTGCATAATGCCTGTTTCCATAGTAACACTGCTATCATATCTGTAACATCGAATTGTTTCCTAACTTTGTCGGGACGGCATTTTATTGAGTGCTGAGGCATTGGCGAGTTTCAGTAATAAAATCAGAATTTCTGCGGGAATGCAAACTTTAATTAAATAAAAGTTTCAAATGGTAAGAAAAGCAAAATGTGAACTTTCTCATTTAGATATTGTAACTTTTAGTTAACTAAAAATTAGAGATGAAATGAAATGAGGTAGGCCTAATGACTTTGCGAACGAGGTAGCCAAGGGAATACTTAACATGGAACTAAGGGGTGGTTAGCTTCTTATTTATTAACTAGATCGTGTTGGCAAAGGGCACCTATCATTCGAGGGACATTTCAGAAGTCATGGCAATTATTTTATATATTCAGAATAACCGCACATGCGGTTATTGCACTATATACATTTGAAAACATGGTGTACACAGTACGGGATGCGACCACCGGATGTCGTCTGAGTGCATTGGTGTCCAGTAGACAACACATTCAAACGTTTGTATCCTAGAGACTGTGTTCCGAAATAGATGTCACTAAAATTGAACAGCGAGCGTATGTAAAAATTGCATTGCAATGCTCGTGAGTCTCATGCCGAACTACGAGAAGCATTGGGTGTTAGGGCGTTGCCCTATCGAACTGTTGCACGTTGGGTGGAGGCCTGCATAGACGCATCACACACAGCTGATGGTATTCAGCGCCTTCCTCATCGTTGGCAAAGATGTGTGGACGCCTTGGGGGATTATTTTGAAGGTTGTTAGCTCGTAAGAGTACGAGTATTACGCGTACTGTTTTGTGCATATGTAATACGAATAAAATCAGGTAAACTGATATAACAAAGTGCCAATATGTTTTTGTTGAATCAATTATAATTGCAATTATGATATGCAGAAAATAAGTTTTTCTAGTCAGATTAAAATCGACCAGCGTCAGCAGAACTACAGATTTGTGATACCTTGACAATCGCGCACGCACATAAAAAAAAAAAAAATAATAATAAATTTAAAAAAAGAATCCATGTCAAATCGGCCGGCTCCGGGATTTGATCCGGGGACCTCCAGAATACGAGTCCAAGGCGTTACCCTTTGGCCAACTCAGTCAGTTTGACGGTGTCGTTTGATAAGCATAAGTGAAGGAATAGTGTTAACTGTCAAATTATACCGGTAGACAAAAATAAAAAAACATGTGACCTTTAATTAGTGGTTACTCTGGTACCGGTCAACTGATTAGGTCAAAAATTAATAGGCTTCTTGCCATGTACGTTATAAATGCGTACCTATACCAAGTTTCATGAAAATCCGATAAAGCATATTTGAGTTATGGGGCCTTTTGTTATGTAATACCATAAAAATGAACTAAATTGGGCATTATTCCGGTACCGGCCAACCGATTTGGTCCAATATCAACAGACGTCTTCCCATGGACATTATAAATGTGTATACAAAGTTTCATGAAAATCCGATAAAGCATATTTGAGTTATGGCGCTTTTAAATAAAAACACTAAATTTGGTTTGACGCCGGTACCGGTGAACCGATTTGGTTCAATAACAATAGGGTTCTTCCCATGGACATTATAAATGCGTATACCAAGTTTCATGAAAATCCGATAAAGTGTATTTGAGTCATGGCGCCTACAGACACACGGACAGACAGACAGACAGACGGACGGACAGACGGACAGGCATTTTTCGTCCCCCACACACAATCTCATAAAGTACCACACTGGCACTTAATAAAACAATTATCTCTATTAAGTATCTTTCAATGTCCCTTACCCATAGCGCCTTGTATCCAGATCCCAATTTAGTACCAGCATTGCGAAGATCATTCCAACGACTTTCAATCGTATATCCTGATATGTGTTTCCTGCAGCTTTATTGACTGATAAATAATAGTTGCCATGACTTCTGAAATAACCCTCGTATATGTAAATGTGTCCACCTTTCACCCCAATATATTCATTATAAATATCTCGTCTTGAAGATAACTCTCCTAGCCATAATGGCTGAAGATGATTCCTGCTGGGATCGAAATGCATTCTTGTTAATAGGACTTCGAGGGATTTGCCAATAACATATATAACATACTGCAAATACTACGAGAGCAGTACGGAGTGGAGAGGTCACCAGCCTGTATGAAGAGAACACGAGGAACAAACAACACAAGTGCAATTCACGTTGTGAATAGGCCTACATTCTCCTACATATTTAGTGAAGGTGTGATAAGATTCAACTATATTTTGGTTTTACATTTAAGACTAACGCTATGGCATTAGCGGAATTATTTATACACATATTTTATACATACTTCATTTTAATGTTGAACCTACGAACAGTTTTATAATTGATTATTAATGATTTGAAGAGATTTTACATGATTGGTAACGTGTTGTTTTATATAAGTTTTTAAAAATATGATAGGATAATTCATGTGAATGGGCTTTAAAAAAATAAACCAATCTGTACGGGTCAGGACCGTGAGGAACAAATGTTGGGGTCGGCCGGAAAATATATCCGGTCCGAAAGGGCAAATGATAGGATAAGGTACTTCTCAAATAGGAATAACATAAGATAGGAAAGATTAGCCACCTCTGAATAGCTAGTGAGGACCAGATTCAAACGAATCAAAATGAGAGCAAATAGACTGTAACCTCAGGACACTGGTATCAGGAATCCACGGACTACTTAAGGAAAACAATTTAAATATGAAATAATCACAACTTACTAGATTCACACACAATAATTATTGAAACTAATTGAAATAGAAACACTGATACATAAGATGCAAGAGTACGTTATCACACGTGGTTGTAAATATTAATTTCTTGGAAAACTTGATAAATAATATCTTAAAATGCGTAGATTAACTTGCACTTGACGTTAACACTAAACTTTTGTATGTAGTTTAGTCGTAAAAGCTGATATAAGCACTGGAACATGTAGCGTTGGTTACACAACTGTTGCGTAATATCAAACTTCTGTAATTCGGAGAATTCACTCGCGAATTTGATGAATTATATGTAATTATGTATGAATAATTACTGAGAGCCACAATTGCGCACAATTGTGACTATTCGCCGCTTTCTAGAGCAAGTTTAATGGATCTTGGTAGAAAAAGCGGGAATTCCTCGAGCCTACTAGATACACTGTTATCTGTGTGAGGTCTCGTTCAATACTAACTGGCGTGATGCTACACCACCACATATAACAAAAGAAATTAGCAAGTCATGCATGATCCCACAATGCCTTGAGGCGGGAATAAAAGGACAATCAAAGCGGGACAATGCAAGCGGATAATTTGAAACATTCTAAAGTAAAAACATGTTGCTTGCGCGAACATACCGACCCCTTTGAACTATTTAGTTCAACAAAATAGATAGAGAGCAAGCTATGAAAAATACATTCAAATGGACAAATAACATAAAGGAAAACACTTATTATATACATCACAATAACACAGTTTATCTCCGAAAAGTAAAACCTTATTGTGTAAGGAGGAAAACAAAAAAACACTTATTACAATGTAACGGTTTGTCTACACTATAATTGCTTGTAAAACAATAAAGAGATATGAAATATTAATTGCACTGTATTACACTTATTATTGATCTGGCAATGGACATAATTTCACTACCGGGCGCTTATATTCGCCACTAGGAGTGCGAACTGTCGCCACACGAATTAGACCGTCTTCTCCCGGATGCACCTTGGTGATGACGCCTATCTTCCATTGAAGTGGGGCTAAGTTGTCTTCCTTCAGAATGACTAAGATACCTTCTCGCAGATTCTCACTGGAAGATGACCATTTTTGTCGCTGCTGAAGTGTATGCAAATACTCGGAAGACCATCTTTTCCATATATAATGCAGATGATTTTGTAGAATTTGCCATTTTTCAAGATATTTCATATCATCTGTGGGAGGATGAGATGGCAGGGAGGTGAGAGGCTCACCGATGAGGAAATGCCCAGGTGAAAGATATGAACAGTCGTTTGGGTCGTCACTAAGACGAACGAGTGGTCTGGAATTCAAACAAGCCTCGATCTGAGTGAGCAGCGTACAAAGCTGTTCAAATGTGAGGATTTGTGCACCCATCGTTCTCCTTAGGTGAAACTTCATAGATTTCACAGCGGCTTCATGTAACCCACCGAAATGCGGAGACGACGGGGGAAGAAAATGCCAGTTATAATCATTGGTTGCAGCAAAATCTTGAACTGACTTCTGAAATTCTTCGGATTGTAGTAGAATACGAAGATCTTTCAATTTGTGATTCGTGCCTATGAAATTAGTACCGTTATCGCTGAAGATATCCTTGCATAGGCCACGACGGGAAGTAAATCTTCTTAGCGCGGCTAAGAAAGCTTCTGATGTGAGGTCTGATACCAATTCAATATGAATGGCTTTAGTTACAAGACATACAAAGATTGCAGCGTATGCCTTGGCAATGATTTTACTTCTAGGCGATCCGTATCTTATGCTGAAGGGACCAGCATAGTCTACTGCTGTGCGTAGAAAGGGCCTAACAGGAGTTACTCTGTAGTTAGGAAGATTGCCCATCAGCTGTTGAGCAGATTGTGCCTTTAGTTTATAGCAAGTCAGACACTTGTGTAGAACAGATTTCACTAGTCTGCGCACGCAAGGGATCCAATATGCTTGTCTTAAAGAGGCTATCGTAAGCTGATGTGACGCATGTAAAAGTTTAAAATGTTCATGCTTTACAATTAAAGCAGTTAGATGGTGCTTGCTTGGCAATATGATCTGATGTTTAGCATCATATGCAAGATGAGATTTATCTATGCGACCACCAACTCGAAGAAGACCATTTTCGTCCAGAAATGGTGTTAATGTATGAATAGAACTTTTAGCAGAAGTTTCTTTCAGATTTTTAAGATCTGCAATTTCACTCTTAAAAGATGAATGCTGAGCACTTTTAACACAAGTTTGTAAAGCTTGTTGAAGCTCTTCAGCTGTAATAGGTCCATGAAATTTTGTTTCATGGCGACATGCAGCAATAAATCTATTCATGTAGCATGTTACTCTTTGCAGGCGTCTGAGATCTGAGAATGTTGTAAGAAAATGTTCTCTCTCCTTTGTTGACACCAGACAGACATTTGCAAGTTGTTCTGATGAATCAGGAACACTTAATTGTTGTGGTTGTTTTGGCCAGGATGTCTCTGGTGAAGATAACCAGTTAGGACCGTGCCACCACAAATCGATTTCAGATAACTGCTCACAAGAAATTCCCCTTGAGACGAGATCTGCTGGATTTTCATGTGTGGCGATGTGTCGCCATGTAGCAGTCTCCGAAAGTTCTTGTATCTGTGACACACGATTTGAAACAAAGGTTTTCCACTTTCGTGCATCAGTTTTGAGCCAGGACAGTACCACAGTAGAATCTGACCACAAATAATTTTGTGAAGGTTGTACCTTGAGGTCACTTAGCACTTTGTTGTATAATTTAGCAAGCAGAAGTGCACCACAGAGTTCAAGGCGTGGAATGGTTTGCTTCTTTAGAGGAGAAACCTTAGATTTTGAACATAACAGTTGAACAGTAGTTTCACCTTCACTATTTACAGAACGAATATATATACAAGCTCCATACGCCTTCTCGGAGGCGTCACAGAAACCATGTAATTGAATGTCCTGCACTGTACCAGATGTAAGCACATATCTGGGAATACGCAAGGTGTGAATAGTAGCTAATGTTTCACAGATTTCCAGCCATTTCTCCACCAGATGCACAGGTACGGTTTCATCCCAGTCTAATTTCTCAATCCAGAGAGATTGCATAAAGATTTTAGCATTTATGACAATAGGACTAGCCAATCCTAGCGGATCAAAGATAGATGAAATAAGTGAAAGGATATTTCGTTTGGTTAGTTTACCTTGCACATGGGTTTGGAGTGAAGGATGTGATTGGATCTGAAATTTATCATTAACTGGATGCCAAAGTAAGCCTAGGGCATGTATGTTTTCATTGTTATCAAGTGCCAGGGGCAATTGAGTTTCTCGATGTGAAGGAGGTACTGATTCCAATAAAGCTTCATGATTGGAACACCATTTTCGCAGAGGAAATCCACCACAATTGAGCATATCTGTAAGCTCCCTTTGCAGTTTCAGGGCTTCTTGGATGTCATTGTGGCCTGCTAAACAGTCATCAACATAAAATGATTCCCGTACTGCCTGAGCAGCAAGCGGATACTTCTCTTCTTCTTCTAGCGCAAGCTGATGTAAAGATCTTATGGCCAAAAATGATGCAGATTTGGTACCATAAGTGACAGTAGTTAGAGCGTAGTCTTGTATGGGTTCATTAGGACTTGAACGCCACACAATTCTTTGAAGATTCTGATCTTCTTTATGCATCCTTACTTGCCTGTACATTTTAGAAATGTCTGCTGAAAATGCATACTTGTAGGTGCGGAACCGAAGTACAATAGATGAAAGATCGTCTTGTATAGTTGGCCCTAGTTTCAAGATGTCGTTCAATGACTTGCCTGAAGACGACTTTGCTGAGGCATCGAATACAACTCGGGTTTTCGTGCTAGTTGAACTAGGTTTTATAACAGCATGATGCGGCAAGTAGTAACATTTTTCTCCAGGCTGAGGAAGTGAAACCTTCTTCATGTGGCCTAGATTTTCATACTCTTCCAGAAATTTGGAATAGTCTTCTTTTAAGCTAGGGTTAGCTTCAAGTTTGCGTTCCAGGTGTCCTAAGCGTTTTATAGCTTGTTGCCTAGATTCGCCCAGAGAATCTACAGGTTGATTCTTGGGGAGTTGCACTACGAATGCACCATCAGTTGCACGAGTGGTGTTTTCTACGTAGTGTTCTTCACATTCACGTTCTTCTTTGGTGTGTACTGCGCTGGGGAAGTCTTCCAGCTCCCAAAATTGCCTTAGTTGCTTGTCCACGTTGTCGACAGTTACAAACAAGTTATGCTGTGAGAACGTCACCTTCTTGTTTTTAATGGCAGACTTAGGAACTGTACCACTGATTATCCAACCAAGCTCGCTGTTGGTCAGAACAGGCTGATTTGGTTTAACTATTCTTTCGTTTGTGATTAATTGAAAGAATAAGTTAGCGCCAATTAGCAATTGTACATCACCAGGTACATGGAATTTAGGGTCAGCTAATGGAAGTTCACTGGGAATATTGAATTTGTAGGGGTCAATTTGGACAGCAGGAAGCTTATTTACAATGTGAGGTAGAACTAGGCAGTTTAGGTTAGCTTGGAAAGCATGGATCCTGGATCTCATATTAATAGTGATGCTGTGACCACAAGCTGAGGTGCCATTAATACCTCTTATGTGAGTGTCCACTGCGCTAGTTGGTAATTGTAATTTCCTTGCCAAATCTTCCGTGATGAAATTAATCTGACTACCAGAATCAAGTAAAGCTCTGCATTTTACCAGTTTTCCATTTTTGTCTTCTATTTCGACCACTGCAGTTGCAAGAAGAATTTCACATTGGCTAGCCTTTTCTTTTATAGAACAGTAACTAGCTGGAATGTTTGTTGCCGTGCTGGCTGTAGAACTTTCTGAAGAAGGACTCTGTCGAGAAACCTTTTCACTTGAATGTGTGTCATTGTGTAACCATTTACTATGAAAACCTTTCCCACATTTGCAAAACGATTTTAGCTTGCACTGATCTCTTCTGTGGTTAGGAGAGAAGCAGTTAAAACACAAGCGTTTAGATTTAATGACATTCCATCGTTGTGATACACTTAATTCTTGGAAGTTCTTGCAATTTAATAAATTATGATTATCATCGCAGCATGGGCACGTGTCTTCTTTTGTCGCAACATAAGAATGACGAGTGTGTTTTTCTGACTTCTTCTTCGTACTTTGCTCACCTTTGTGCTTAGATGGGCTGGACGTGTTGTTTACATCTGCCAATACTTCAAGGGAATTTGCCTTAGCTTCTAAAAACTTGATGAGGTCTTGAAGCGGTGTGAAGTTCTGAGAATCAATTCTTCCTTCCCATTCTTTTCGTACACTCTCACAAAGGCTGTCCAAGATTAACTGCATGAGCATAATATCTTGTAATGGTATCTCTACATGTAAAGCTTCCACAGCATATATGTTGCTTTGGAATTTGTTAAGAATATTACGAAGATCATTCACATTTTCACTCTTCATCGTTGGTAAAGAGAGTAGATTACGTACGTGAGCTGTGGCAATAATTCTTGTATTATCGTACCTGGAACATATTAGATTCCATGCTACACTGAAATTTTCACTAGTCACTGGTAGATTTTTTATCAGTGCGTGTGCCTGGCCCTTTAATGATGACAGAAGGTAATGCAATTTCTGTATCGGTTCTAAGGCTGCATTATTGGCTACAAGACTGCCGAACGTGTCTTGGAAATGTTTGAACGTTGTGATGTCCCCAGAGAAGGTTGGAAGCTGTATAGCAGGAAGTTGTATTGGCCTATTGTTGCACTGAGAAACAGCTGACTGACAAGTATGATGTGAATTGGCACTGTTATGAGATCGCTCACTGCCTACTGGACTTATGCAACGAAGTGGCTGTTCATGCTGAACAATGAGCGCACTAAGTTTAGATTTCAACAGATCATAACTACTTCTTATCTCTTCGTCATACTGCATGTGAACTTCGATGTCTTCTTCTTCTACTATTAGCGATTCAATTTCAGCTTGTACAGTTTCATATTTATCAAAAAGATTATTGAGGCTGTCAATTTTAACTTTAAGATGAAACACATCAACTTCCTCCTGGAGGCTATCGTAGAATTTCTGAATAAAGGCGATTTTTCTCTTGATGAAACCCCTTTTCTTGATCAGATCCTTGATTTGACTCTCCATGATGATATTATTTGTATTATTTGTAACACTTTGAGAACTTTGTAGAGTTGTCACTGCACATGTGATGTTCTGGTGTGATGATCACTGCCTTCTTGCAGTCTTTTGAGCTGTTGTGTTTTCTGTAGTACTGAAGCACTGCCGAATAGATGATACAGAGTTTATGTACTAGAAATCGTAGCTCTTGAATACGCGGATGCCGTCGCGGTTGAGTCTGCATACAATGAACGAGATCGATAAGACGAGACAAACCATATATATGTGTGTGAATAATGAAATTGTTTCTTTAGTAATCCGGTCCGTTGAGGAACCAAATGTACGGGTCAGGACCGTGAGGAACAAATGTTGGGGTCGGCCGGAAAATATATCCGGTCCGAAAGGGCAAATGATAGGATAAGGTACTTCTCAAATAGGAATAACATAAGATAGGAAAGATTAGCCACCTCTGAATAGCTAGTGAGGACCAGATTCAAACGAATCAAAATGAGAGCAAATAGACTGTAACCTCAGGACACTGGTATCAGGAATCCACGGACTACTTAAGGAAAACAATTTAAATATGAAATAATCACAACTTACTAGATTCACACACAATAATTATTGAAACTAATTGAAATAGAAACACTGATACATAAGATGCAAGAGTACGTTATCACACGTGGTTGTAAATATTAATTTCTTGGAAAACTTGATAAATAATATCTTAAAATGCGTAGATTAACTTGCACTTGACGTTAACACTAAACTTTTGTATGTAGTTTAGTCGTAAAAGCTGATATAAGCACTGGAACATGTAGCGTTGGTTACACAACTGTTGCGTAATATCAAACTTCTGTAATTCGGAGAATTCACTCGCGAATTTGATGAATTATATGTAATTATGTATGAATAATTACTGAGAGCCACAATTGCGCACAATTGTGACTATTCGCCGCTTTCTAGAGCAAGTTTAATGGATCTTGGTAGAAAAAGCGGGAATTCCTCGAGCCTACTAGATACACTGTTATCTGTGTGAGGTCTCGTTCAATACTAACTGGCGTGATGCTACACCACCACATATAACAAAAGAAATTAGCAAGTCATGCATGATCCCACAATGCCTTGAGGCGGGAATAAAAGGACAATCAAAGCGGGACAATGCAAGCGGATAATTTGAAACATTCTAAAGTAAAAACATGTTGCTTGCGCGAACACAATCTATTAAGTCATATACTGTAAATGTTATTGGCAACATTCCCTGGATATCCTCCATAGCTGAGCACAGGGGCGTATTCAGAGGGGGGCTGAGGGGGCTGCAGCCCCCCCCCCCGAAACGCTAAGTCATGCTAATATGTTGCACATGAGGGCACTTTAATTTCTTAAATTGTAGAAAGTTTAATTGCAATTGTAGAAAATTCAGCCTGGCTCGAAAGTTCAAGAAATGTCATCATTTTCTCTGAGACATCATAGGCAATGCAGGGTGTAGTATAAATTCGTCTCACCTCAAAATGAATAAAAGTAGTGTACTTTTATTTTGCATTTTTCGGCACTTTATTCTTTACTAGTCCATTTTAGGAAATTTTCATTCTTTCGTTGCATTTTCTTTATTTTGTCTTCAGAATGAAGTTTTCAAACATTACAGACAAAGCGATCTCATTTATGGGACATTCTGGCATAAATATAGTAAACGTAAAAATAATAATAGAAAACGTGGTAATAAAGTAGTAATATAAAATACTTAAATCTTGTCCATTGTTTATTTTTTACACTACTTTTTAAAAATATGTATTTAGAAATATTGAGTCATTTTTTCAATTCTTCTTGTCATATTTTAATAAATTTAAGGTCATTTTATAGGTCATTTTCAGGCATTTTTAGGCCATCCACTTCTGAGCCCTATGGTACTATTGTCAGGCTTATCACAGCCCCTCCCGAAAAAAAAAATCTTGGATACGCTGCTGGCTGAGCAACTGAGGGGAAACGTTTCGGTACCCCACCCATGCTGTGGCGTACGAAACCTGCTCTTCATGTTCAGTGCCACATCGAAACTGCTTTATTCTGACGTCAAGGGCAATGTAGTGGGAGGCATTACCCCGCCGCACAGTGACACAATGGGCACCAGTTGCGCACCCATAGGCTATATTGAGGGTATAAGGTGAACAAATCTACATTTATCAACTACACCCTCATTGGACAAAATGAAGTTTATTAAAGGGAACGTATCTATCTGAGATAAAATCCATCTTGGTCAGACAGGGAACCGAAATAGCTTCCACGTACGACGGAGGAGGCAGTATGGACCCAGCAGGAGTTTATGTGCAAGTAAACTTTTCAGGAGCTTATTTGAGAGGAGGCCTGAGTCGGCCCTAGCCGGTATTGGTCACGCTGCCCGGGACTGAACCTGGGCCAGTATTAATGTGCATGTATCAAATGATTTTTAGGTAGCAGAATAACCGCCAGAACCTCTTTACTCTAGTCTTTGTTTGGAACAGAGATAAAATAATAACATAATACCTTTCTTCGCAATATTTTATTTTCCTACCCTACGTTCAATTCTCTTCTGGGAATCTGTAATTTATAAACACTTGTTTCTATGATTTACCTTCCCATTTTACCTATATTTAGTAATAGCAGGTGCCCGCAGCTTTTAATTAAAAATTAAAAATTAAGAGCATAATAGTTAAATCATTATATTTATTAACACTTAAATCACGTGGAGTACATTCCACGATTAATAAGCGTCGCCAGGGAAAAACTACCTCAGATTCGAGTTCCCTGGCCTAGAAAACCGCCCAAATCGATCAATGTTTGCCCATTTAGGCCTTTTTCATTAACCCTCTTCCGTCTATGTTGAAAATTTCAGATAAGTTATTTGCGTGCCTTGACATTATAAACAAATGAATCGACCAGGGCGGGCTTACAAAATTGAAGCGATCGCGATGTTTTTATTTTCAAAGTACGAAAAAAATAGGCAAAGCCACCTGCAATTGGTTTGACAATATTACTGAAAACTGATGCTTCCAAAGCGCAAAAAATGCACGTTTTCTGCCCGTTTTTCACTCATAACTCGCGAACGAAAGCGAAAATAAAAAATCCGGCTTCGAGGTGCATTCGCCCACCCTTCAGTCCATATAAGTTAAAATTTCAGATCTCTGCGTTCAGTAGATTTCGCTGGGCATCGCGCACAGACAGACAGATAGACAGAAAGACAAACACTTCCTTTTATTATTATAGATTTTTAAAAATATTATTGGAAAAAAGAATTATAGATTTAATTTAAGATAGGCCTAGGTAAAATGGCCAGGCAGATAATAGAAACCAATATTTATAAATTACAGATTCCCTAAAGATAGTTGAAGGGCCTAGGAAAATAAAAGAAGTTGAGAAGTGTATGTTATTATTTTATTGATCGAGCTCAACAGTACCAGACAGTATTGTTTTAAATACTTGAGAACAGGGTAGGTTAAACGAAATAAAAAATCATCTCATTACATAGAAAGTACAGAAGTGCGGCAGCAATTTGTGCATACTCATTATGCCGTCTAGCTCGCTGGAGCTTCATTATTAATGCAATTCATTGCGTGCCCATCTGGTTCGCAATTAAAATTTCAAAGAGGAATAAAATAAGAAAAAGAAGGATAAGAGGAAGAAGATGAAAACCCGGGCACCGCAGACTTTTAAATTGTGACAATTTAGAGAGTGAATCTTAAAGGATAGTTCATACTCTAGCAAGATCATTATGCCAGTAGAGAGAGAATCTTGGTATGAGGAACTCCCGGCTCACTTGATTATCCTGCTGCTTCAGATGATCAACAATGATGGATGAGCGGTGGAACAAACCACAATTTTGACGATTCAGGAAGCTCTCATCAGTGTTGTTTCATCTTACTCAGATTAAATTCCTGTCGGAATTAGTTTCTTTTCCTTATGTATAGTCCTGGTAATTAGTATAATTATCGGTTGGTTATTTTGATATTTTTTCTTTCTTTCTTTCATTCATTCTTTCTTTCTTTATCTTAGTTTTACCTCTCCCTTTTAGGATTTAAACGACCCAAGCCGCCCGGGCCTTTCAGGTTCGTGTCCTGTCGGGAGAGGGATTATCTTTGGATCACATACATACTTTTTTTGACCAGACAAGGACATGGAGGGCCTCCCCGGATGAGTGATCAGCCCAATGCCGGGACCACCTCCGAGACAACACGAACACATAGGACGAGACACACCATTCACACACACATTCCAAACAAAGGATGAAGATGATAATGACGGCCAGATGATATCCGGGCACCACAAGGGCCTAAAGTTACCTGACATTTGTCTCACAGGTGAGGAAAAATCCCGGAAAACCCCACCTAGGTAACCGGCCAGGAATCGAACACGGGCCCGCTGCATGGGAGGAGCGAACGCATCCCCTGAGCCACAGCGGTGGACTATTTTGATCTTGATTACGTAATATTTATTCAATGTGTGTTTATAATATTTATTCAATCTGTGTTTATTTTTGGTCTCAGTTTCCAGGGAAGTTCATTTTCTTTCTGATCGATTGTCACACTGCCTAGGAAAACAAAGGCAACCTTTACAATATCGTCGCTACCGGAAGGAACCATCCTATGTGTAATATCTAGGGCAAGGCATGTAATGACTATAAAATAGTGAAAAAATGCAAAATAAAAATGCATTTATGGCCTAAAAATAGTGAAGTAAATCCCTTTAGGCAAGCCTAAAGGCTGAGGTAGATTTCGAAGTGCTTTTGGTTTAATTTATTGTCGCTGCGCAGCACTCTTCTTCTTTAGCCTTGGCATGACAAACCCGCAATAATAACTGCAAAAAAGAGGAAAGAGCACTTTTTCAAACATTCTCACCTTATATGAGAGCTATCGAGAATCTAGTTATTGATTTGTAGAGTACTCATCAAGATATATATATATAAGTATCACAACACTTTTTTTTTTTTGAACGGGCGGTGGTTTCGTACTTAGAAAGGCATGAAACGTAAAGATGTGAAAGAATTTTTCGAAAGTTATGTCATGGTAGATTTTTCTTGGCAATCTACCTAAAAATGACAGGAAATTAAAAAAAAAATGACCAGTAAATTTACCATTATTACTTGTAATTAATTTTTTAAGTAATGATTTGCTAAAAGCAATTTAATGGATGACAGTGCGTTATACATGAATTTATAATACAAAACACACTTATTTTGTTACTAAGAAGTTAGTAAATTTATACTACTTGGACACCCTTAAAACTGGGATACCCATCAAATTTCCCATGGAAAATATGTGTCACTTAAAAGAAAGAAAAATAATGAATCTTTATTGCTACAAGGCAAACCGCTATGGAGTTTACAATAAACCTGAATTAAAATGAACTTGGCGGAGATTCTCAAATAAAAATGGTCTGTTGTCTGAAAGTAACGATTTGTACATGGAAAAGCTCCTCTCTTCCTTCACTGAAAGGTGACCTAAAGTGCCGAAAATAACCTAAAAATTGCCAAAAAATTACCCATCACTTGAAAATGACGAAAAATGTAAAATAAACCAAAAAAATTGCCCTTATTAGATCAATTATTTCACGGTACACATTTATATATATTCGAGCTATTTTTTTAAATTCATATAAAAAATATGCAAAATCATCAAATGTCTTGCCCAAGTAATATCCAAAACTTCACAGGAGAGACGAAAAAAGATTCATTCTTAACGACGGTAGTTTTTAAGACGTGTATGCTTACGCTAAATATTGCTTAGGATTGCATTTACACGTTTTTGAATGTTTAATAAATTGTTTACAGAATTATCACTATTGCAAAAACACTATTTATTATGTAAAGCTACATGTAGGATATTATGTTTATTGCCAATTGAAACATAAAAGAGTTCTGATTAGATGAAATGCACTACGGCATTCTTTGTTATTTTGAAAAATTTTCACAGTAGATATTTTTATCATAGGTAATCTTGGGTATGATTTATTAAGACCATTCCACGAATAAACTATAACGGATTAAAAAAAAAATATTTATTTTCATACTCTGTCGTCGATATTCGTTAGCCGTAATAAATGAATGAACAGTTCACGAATCGATCCGAGTTCCCAATGCTACCAATAGTGCGCATCACAAGATGGAGGGCTCCGTTGTAGTTGCTTACATCAAAACGCTATAAAAACACACTAACTGGCTTGCACCGAATCGAAATTAGGTTTTTAAAAAATTGACATTTATATTGTTTCAATTTCCAAACAAGTCATGTTGTATAAAATAATGTTTTCGTGCTGCTTAATGGCAGCATGTGACGTATTAATCACCGCAAGTTGGTGCCTTACGTGCCCAGTAATCTATCTGACGAGTTTATCAGATAAAATATCATCCTCATATTAATTACAAGCATTTTATAAGTTAAACGATCGTGATTGGTCTCTATCCGAGGAATTGCTAAACGTTATTTTTCAAATGAGCGGGATAGTCTCAGTATAGTACCGGTATAATAAAAAAGCCTGCATAAAACAAAATATATAACTCATTCACACCAATGTCAATTAACGTTTTTATCTTGTCAGTTTTTATAGGCAAACTGTTAGCCCTATAAAATACTTGATGATATATTTTAATGGAATGTTTCTGCTTGGTGTTGGATGTACGAGGGAGAATCAAATGAAAACAGCAATTATTTTTTTCCCCACTATTTTACTGCTGGAAGAATGCTTGCTTGTACATTATTTTTTCACATAGTCCCCTACCAGTTCAATGCACTTGCGCCATCTGATAGGAAGTACTTCGATGCCGAGTGAGAAAATAGTATATTGCGATACTAGTTCCGTAAGCGGTGCTTACGGATCGAGGAAAGAGTTTTTCCAGTTTCCGAGATCCGTTATGAGCTTACGGAACGAGTATTGCATGCTATTTTTAACACGATTATTTATATCAATTTAATTATATTAATTGAGATATTGGCTGAAAATACAGGATGTCCACGCTAGAGGGATCGAGAGTAGTAAAGAACCTGTTTCTCGGAGTGTTCTGTCCCATTGGAGAATCGCTTTATGACCAGGTGGATCCACATTCCACGTACGACGAAAACGGTGTTGCACCCGAGTAACAGATTTCTCTTCTGCTAGCCATAACACGCACTGAACTTTCTGTTGCGGTGTCCACATTTCGAGACAAAAGATCTTGACGCGCATGCGCATGCGCGTGGAGCTGTCTGAAAACAGTGTTGCTCAATCTCGGAGAGTTTCCCTTTCCTGTCATATGCAGAATGTAGCAATATCCTTATCTCGTTTTATCTGGCGAGCATTTATTTCTCGATCCCTCTAGCGTGGAAACACTGTATTACGTACGGTATATACATTATTGAACATAGATGTTATATTTCAGAAAGTGATTCGCATGTGTTGATTGTTATGGGGACTGTATATTTGTCCTGTTAAAGTCGCCACAAACTGGGGGGCCTTGGTTCCTGTCTTCGATAAAGGCTTGTATTGTGTGGCACGTGTGCTTTTTGTAATTTTTACAGCACTGAGATTTCTTTTGTTTTCATAGCAACCAGATTGCGTGTGGGAATGTCTAGTTACGATCCACGGCAACAATATTAGTTACCACTAATTAGTCACGTCGTGCAAAAATTATTTTGTTTGACGCTGTAGCCACTCTTGTACCTCCCATTGGACGTCTTCATCAGACTTGAGCTTATGCCCTCCAAGGTGCTCCTTTAATGAATCAAATATGTGGTAGTCTGATGGTGCCAAAGCAAAGGGGATTGCTTAGTGCAGGTGTTTTGCTTCTACATGATAATGCCCGTCCTCATGCTGCTCGTGCAACCATGAAAACCATCAATGACATTCGCTTCAAGTGCCTCCCACATCCGCCTTACTCGCCAGATTTGTCACCATCAGACTTCCACATCTTTGGTCCATTAAAGAGGCACCTTGGAGGGCAGAAGTTTAAGTCTGATGAAGACGTCCAATAGGCGGTGCACGAGTGGCTACAGTGTCAACCAAAGAATTTTTCCCACGCGATATCAAAGCACTTCCTATCCGATGGCGCAAGTGCATTGAACTGGAGGGGGGGGGGCTATAGGGAAAAATAATGTACAAGCAAGCATTCTTCCTGCAGTAAAATCGTGGAAAAAAGTTAATTGCGGTTTTCATTTGATACTCCCTCGTATATTAAGCCGCAATACTGTAATTATACAGTTCTATAAAACTTTTAACTGTACTCACGATAAGCTTAAAGGAAGAGTAAAACTCGGAAAGTATAATTAGGATAGGGTACTAATACATTAATACTAGGGATGGGTCGATACCAGATTTTCTCGATACTCGATACCGATACATGATTTTTTCCTCGATACTCGATACTTCGATACTCGATACCTTCAACATTTCCAGTTTCAATAAATAGGTACATTAAAAATTAAAATTTGAGAGAACTGTGTAATACCAACTAAATTAATTAAGTCTGCATATTTAATGAGACAAAATTTAATATCATCAGTAGCCTATAATTATTTTTAAAGTCTACATTAAAACTAAAATTAGTTTTTTAAACAGTCCACTTACAAGATTTTATTAAAAATACTAGCATTCTCACTTAATTGCAGAATTGGAGAGTTACAAAAGTATCGAAAAAGTATCGAGCGAGTTTTCTGTAGTATCGTTCGATGCCGATACCATGCTAGTATCGAGAGTATCGAGGACCCATCCCTAATTAATATTAATATGAGGATTTATTATTGAATAAGCAGTAGGACGATACTGCACAAGTTAAGCTATTATAATGAAGGAATATTTGGTGAAGGTACAAACAGACCAGTTCCCAAACAGCCACGTCATTTATAATATTGTAACTCTTGGAATGTAGGCTATGTCAATGAATGATCCCTGAATAAAGCGGAAGTGTTGTTGTTATAGGGCGAGACAGAATGTATCCCACCATTGTGTAGTTGAACTATTTTCCTAACAGGCCATATGTAAAGCAGAAGATATAGCCTAAACTTGTGCAATGAAGATGAAGGAAAATAAGCTATAACTTAACCAATAGTTTCTAATAATTTTTGTATATCTGAATTGTACGGGTTAAAGGCATATTATTAACAAATTGCATATTTCGAATTGCACACTTCAAAGAGCTTCAAGATAAATAACCCTGTCAGGTGAATGAAATGAAGTTCTTCGATTTTATAGATTTGAAGAAGTTGCCAAAAGCGATGATCGAAAATAGAACCAAGAATACTGATGGTGAACCTATTTACTGACTGCTCGACGAAAGCTTTAAGTAGCTACTGTAAAACAAATTATGATGTAATATTTTACCCATAAAATCACGAATCACTGTTTGTGTTAGAAGTGATCTTAAAATGGTAATTTTTTCCTAAAATGTACCATAATAATCTATCAATCAGCCCTAGAAGAATTGAGACCTACTTAATTGTACCGATTTGGAGTTTAGAGGAGTTTGAAGCTACAAGCTTTAGTCTACCTAGGTATATGAAACGAAAGCCAAGGTTTCAGAACCCACAGAAGATGGTACTGATATTAAATAACTCAGATGAATTACTTATGTTTTTGTCTTACAGCTTTCAAATGACTTTTCTGGTGTTGAAATGATATAAGGCCATCTACTATTTGAATGTGATCCTATTTTATGAATATTTTAGTCATCGAGAAACAAATACAATTTTTACACACAGATGCATTTCTAAAACATTTTCTGACTTTTTATGAAAACACCAATATATTGGAATCTTCACTTCAAGGAATACGTCATTACGATAATACAACGAAAACAGTTTTCCATTGGTTGTTTTCATAAAAAGTCAGGTACCCAAACTTTAAACTCAAATATATCAGAACTAAATTTCAAGCGGTTGTAGCGTGTTCCTTATGAGATCATGATGCAATATGCGAGGGATTATCATAGTCTCGCTTTACATTAATTCCTTTCGTTATATACATAAAATTAAAAGAGATTAATCTTTTTTAGGTTCGTGGTCTTAGTGTTTGTAATTGCATTAATTAGATATTTCTTACTTCGTTTGCCCGTACCATAGGTATAGTCCAGTTATTCATTGCATGGCCAGGCAGCTTCTTTTGTTAGGAGGAAAAGTTTGCCGACAGCTCAACCCATGCTCTTCATTTTTACTGCACCAATCAGCTAGTTACCTCAGCCAACAAAAATCAAACAATATGTCCTGTGACGGCTGTGACAGCTACTCGTCCACTCCGCTTTGAGTGAAACGCGGGTTTGCAAGATCTAGTTACAGTAAACAATGACACGTGTGAATTCATTAAAGCGAGGGAAGAACTGAGATCAGTGATAACAATGAGAGAATATTGCAACGTTGCTTTTGTTTTGCAAAGCCGACTTGTTCACATCAATTAACATAAAGGAACACCGACTTCATGGTTTATTCCTTTGAAGACGCCTGGGTATGTTATGATTAGGGGCCGGATTTTTAGGTTTTCGAAAACACTGATTTAGGTTTTCCATTAGGTGAAATAGTTTTTTTTTTAGGTTTTTTGTCCAAAATATTGTTTTCGGGTAGAATAATTGGTTTAATGAATTTGCATGTGCTACATAGGATTCAATACATAATACTTTTGAAGTTTAAAATTTGTGTAAACTTGCTGTAGGACAATATTATACAATTGAAGAAAGAAAGCATAAACAATCAAAAGAAGCAGTGAAAATAAGATTGCCTCACATTTCCTGGTTACAGTAGGCCTATATCTTTCAAGATTCTCACTGTGAAGTTCGTCCTGTTATCTCTTAGTTAATAGTTAATAGGCTACTGTATCTAGGCTACCCTTCTCAGGATTCAAATCCGATGCTTCTAATTTAGTGAGTAAAATACTTTAGGGTTGATGTGGGTAATGTGAAACTGATTATTTTCATTTCTTCGGTTGTTATGCATGCTAACCGCACAACAGACCAACTAGGGACGAAAACTTCCCCCTTTTCTAGAAAGGTAAATAATACTTATTTGTTTCTGGCAGGTTTGACAAAATATTACTGTCGTGAAATTCAGGTCGTCGCCAATCCATTGCCGTAATAAATCGATTTCATTTGTTTCGGCATAATTAACACGTCTTCTTAAAACTCACAGTGGACCTCTCAGTATGAATAACATGGCAGTAATAAATGCAAACAAGCGCTTTAAAACACAGAAGTCTATATCCTTGTTCAGACACCATAGGCGTAACCAGGCCGACCATATGGGGGGGTTATAACATCCAGGGAGAGGGGGGTCCGGGGGTCCTCCCCCGGAAAATTTTAAATATTAAGATGGAAAATAACGAGTTTTAAGCTTCCGGGGACCCCCCCCCCGGAAATTTTTAAAAATTAAGACTCAAAATAACGAATTTTTAGCTTCCGGGGTCTTCCCCCGGAAAATTTTAAAAATCAAGACTCAAAATAACGAGTTTTAAGCTTCCCACGCTTTATACTTGTATTAAGTAATTTATGGGCACACTTTAAAAAATTATACAATTTTCATTTTTTTAATCAATGGGGGGGGTTCAAACCCCCAAAACCCCCCCTCGCTACGCCTATGTCAGACACAGCAACAATGGTTGTTCGTACGAATATTTTAAACGAATACGCCGGTACTCTTACACTTCCTCTCTTGATACTGTCCATCCTGGACGACAATGGGTTGAACGAAACGCTGGTGGTATTAATTTCAACCCGACAAAAATTATTGTCTCTCCGCAAAATGTCGATTTCCCAACTGACAAACAAAAAAAGACAAAAAAAGTAGCCTAAATTAGATATTTTAGGTTTTATGTCCCGTTTAGGTATATTTAGGTTTTTATACCCGATTTAGATATTTTTAGGTGCCACGGAATTAATGTGGGTGAATCCTATGGACATGATTCGAAAAAGTATATGAGCGCTTTTTGTTTTGGAAGTAAGGGAAAAAATAGGTAAAAACCTAAGAATCTGGTCCCTAGTTATGATCTTACGAAAAACTCTACTATACTATGGTTAGAGGAAGTATTGTTTTCGACCCCCAAATTCGAAGTTGAGTTTTTGACATAACATGTCTGTGTGCGCGTGTGTATGTGAACAGCCTAGCTCTAGAAAGGAAAATCTTGTGAAAACAACATGTTGTATTTGGTTTAGGTACCTTCTGAGACTGTGACACGAAGGTTGGCGACGACTTTTTCTTATTTTTAAGGGGACTTGACGTGAAATAAATTTCGTTTTTCGCGATTTTCTCGAAGACTTCTTTCACGATTTTGTTCAAATTTTGTACATGGGGTGCTTAAAGTAAGAGCTAAAACTTTTATTTGAAACATTTTTACGAACTAATTGTCTGAAGGGTAGTTATAAGCCACCCACTGTTTGTAGAAAGTCTCGCCTGGTGAACAATAAAGCTTTGCATCAGGTTGAAACAACTGAATACGTACTCTTTGCAATATGACGTCTTATTCTGTATCAGAAAGTGAAGTGATAAAGTTGTATTGGCCACGCTTAGAATAAAGAAAGTCAGTGAGTGTAGCCTATTAATCAGTTTTTATTTGGGTTCTGCATCCTTGGGAGGTGCGATACAGTGTGGTAACGGGATTCTCTTCAAATTTACAACCAAGTTACATGAAGAGTATGGCATACATAATTCATTATACTAAGGTGCAAGCTTTTATTTGAGCAGAGGAAGTTATGTGAATTTCACATGAGATTTTCTTCTTACAGTCATTGTCAGTATACCGTACTTTTAAATACAGCCCCACTCTTATGACTTTACGGTGTTTTTTTACAACTCCTTAGCACATTATACCAAGTGGTTCATAAGATGTGCCAATAGTATGGTGTCGAGCAAAGTATATTATTTATTGCCAATTCATACTTCAGCGCATGCGTTGTAGAGATTTTGCGTATCTCCTCGACTTTACAGTTTTAATTTTTAAGAAACGAAACAACGGTAAAAATGTGTCCCTAGGTGCAGGGATTATAATTAGGTGCGAGATTTGTTAATATAACTTATAACAATACATCCTGTAATTCTCATACCTTAAAATACGTAATTCCTGATAATAAGATAGAACTGACTGCCATGTTATCGACTTGACTTAGAATTCTGGGTAACAGGTTAACCAACATGACAAACCTCGCAGTAGATATAATATGGCACATTTTCGAAACGCGTGAATTCGGTAAGCCCTACTAAACTAATACCACTGTTCATAACCTAACCTAACCTAACCTAAACAAACCAACCTAACCTAATCGCCACTAAAATCGAATCTACCTGCCACTACTTGCAAGAAGGACAGTTGCAAGGAGGACAGAACCATAATATGGCCTGCGTGTTTTATGCGTAATAAAAATGAATTGAAAGTAAGTAAAAATACCTGAAAAAGTTTAAAATACGATAGTTTCGCCTTTTGAATCAATTCTTTTAACAAAAGTAAGTACATTTAATGACGTGTTGATTTCCAAAAAAAGGAAAATTGTAATGTCGAGGAGATAGGGCTGACGCCTGTATCTTGTTCAACTTTTTGTTTGTTAAAACTCGGCTTTGTGTCGTCTTGTTTCAACATTGAGGCCATCTCACGTATCGGGTTCTGTACGTAGGTTAAATCAGAGTAAGCCATGTAACAGTTGAAGTGCACCTGTTTGCTAATGTGTTATGGTATTAAGTTTTAACGGATATGATAAAGGATGGGACCGCCAGCGTGGTTTTGTGGTTAGTTTTGCTGACCACAGATCCGTCGGCCCGGGTTCGATCCCCGGTACCTCCTCGGATTTTTCTGAGGTAGGGAGGTCTGGAACGGGGTGCACTCAGGCCCGTGATTCAAATTGAGGAGCTACTTGATAGAGAAGTAGCGACTCCGGTCATGGAAACCACCATTATCGGCCCTGGGTGTTGGCATGCTGACCACATTCCCCCAATCCTGCCATCTGACTATGGTAGATGATGCAGCGGTCGGGTGGTAGGCCTAGTCCCTTCGAGGATATAGCGCCACGGAGTTAGGTTTAGTTTTGTGATAAAGGATGGAATATTGGCAATGAGTCATGGTAAGTAGGCCTAATTTCCAATCCGGCATTTGCGTTTACGACTGGGGAAACAATAAAAGTAAAGGTAAACTGATCCCTATACAGGGCATGGAGGCCCAGAGGGTTCCAGGAGGTTGAGACTCCCAGATTTTGGACAGTCGGCACATGAAGGTGGTAAGGTTGTCAGCCTTACGCACCGGCCGCCTTTACCCCCAGGATTGCTCCTGGTACTCATTTCTGTTAGAGGCTGAGTCGACCCCAGGACCATAGTGCCACCAGAAGGATAAGGCCAATTGAAATATCTCAACGACCTCATCGGGAATCGAACCCGCGACCTTCCGGTTTGTAGCGCAGCGCCTCAATCACTACGCTACGGCGTACCCCAAACCACAAAAGTAAAAGTAAAGTAAAGTGTTCCCTATTACAGGCCGTGGAGGCCCAGAGGGTTCCGAGAGGTTGAGGCTCCCAGATTTTTAGACATCGGCACATGAAGGTGGTAAGGTTGTCAGCCTTACGCACCGGCCGTCTTTACCCCCAGGATTGCTCCTGGTACTCATTTCTGTTAGTGGCTGAGTCGACCCCAGGGCCATAGTGCCACCAGAAGGATTAGGCCAATTGAAAAATTCCAATGACCTAATCGGTTATCGAACCCGCGACCTTCCGGTTTGTAGCGCAGCGCCTCAACCACTACGCTACGGCGTACCCCTAAACCATAAAAGTACCCAAGCCAAATTGACTGGCTACGGGGTTTTAACCCGGGGCCCCGGAATGCGAATCCAAGACGCTACTAAATCGGTCACCTCGCTTATTTTATTGAACTTATTATGCTTAGGCCTAAAATAGTCTCAATATTATAAGCTGACAGTTTCATAATTTTTTATAATTCCTATCATGCTAGCAAGACATTATGGAAAATATTAATCTCAATCGCTGTATTAACATGATGAATTCTAATTCCTCCAAAGAACGGCAACAGTATTGAGATGATGATGATGGTAATAATAAAATCAGATAAACTGATGTAACAACGTGCCAGAATGCTTTCGTTTAATCGATGATAATTATAATTATGATATGCAAAAAATAAGTTATTTTTGTTATCGATTTCCGAGTTAAGCTCCAGGTCGATTCATTAAGCAGGGCTTAAGGAAGAACAAAGGTCTGGTTTGATAAGTAGGAATATGTGGGTAATGTTATTTTTCTTTACTCATAATATCAATAATGGTACAATCATTTTAATTATTAAAACAATAATACAGATTAATCTTCTTTTATCAAATTTAAAGTCATAGCTAACTGTATTGCTACTTCCACAGCCTTCTGTGAACTCTATAAAACAATATGTTGTCATGAGAACTGATTTTCATTTGCATTTGCATTTGATAAATTCTAATATATTCCCATAAAATAGGCACTAAATTGGGCATTACTCCGGTACCGGTACCGGTCAACTGATTTGGTCCAAAATCAATAGGTTTCTTCCCATGGACGTTATAAATGCGTATACGAAGTTTCATGAAAATCCGATAAAGCGTATTTGAGTTATCGCGCGTACAGGCACACATACAGACAGACAGACGGACAGACATTTTCCTGTTCACCAACCCTTCTCATAAAGTACCATTCTGGCACTTAATAATAATATTAACAACAACAACAATAATAAATTATAATAACGTGCACGTTGTGGAGCAGTTCCGTTTGAAGTTCGTCGTACTCTGGGTTACTGAGTTACAGTCTTGGCATTGTAATGCAGTAGTATTGTGAGAATTCTTACATAATGAGTGAGGTCAATGACCTAGGTTGTAAGTTGGCAGCTGTCATCTCCAGATGTAGGGCAAGTCTGGAACATGAGACGTAAAAGTGCAGGTGTGAGATTGTAAAGTCACGAATTGATTTAAGGGTGATTTACACGGTGCAGCTTCTGACGTTTACTAGCTACCGCAACGCTTTCCCGGAGCGAATATCTGGCTAACAAATTCGCGAGCTGGTAAACGTTTTCAGTTTACATGTTCCTGGTGAAAAGTAGGAAGCATCCCGCGTTTATTCAGAGTCTGGAATGTCATGACGTCAGAGGAGAATGTAAACTAGAGGCATTATTGTACTTTGTGCACGAAACTTCAAGCCAAATTTAATAAATACAGAATATGTTTTCAGAAATTCCCTTGTGAGGTCGTCTTGCATCTGCCTTATTTGAACGCCACGCAGAGGTTTCTTTTCCAATGCTTCGAGATAGGGTTGAGCATCGATGTTTTCATATCGATGATCGATGTTTTCTACATCTATGGAAAACAACTGATGTCTTTGCTACATCGATGTTTTTAATACTTAGAGATTTATGCATTAATTTTGATAAATTAATAATGAATTGACAGACTGAATCGGACATTGAGAACGTATTGACAGAAAATTTTCCAAAACATCGATTTTTTTCATCTATAGTTTTCATGGAAGTATTTCAGTTTATTTATGAATTTTGCCTAATTTTCTGAAACCATCACCTTTAAAAAAATATACATAGATTATTTTGTCTAAATACAGGTCGATATTATCGTCACATCGATGGTTACTGCCGATTTTAACATCGATGGTCAACATCGATGTTTTAACTATCGATGCTCATCCCTAAGAAGAACCCATATAACATTTTGGTTCGACGTTTCTCTCGAGAGTATTCTTCGAAAAGGAAGTTCTCACCTCGCACATGAGTCGCAACAATAGTTAATGTATTTTGTAGGCCTATAAATTTGCCCAACTGGCCATCTCACACAGCGAAGAAGGCAAATCTAATATATATATATATATATATATATATATTTTAAATCAGCTGTGTTTATACACACATATCAGGAGTTCGGGATTTGTGTCTGTACAGTAGGGTAGGCCATGTAACTATTAATTGTCAGTTGTTTCTATTGTTGGTGTATTTTATGGAGTAAATTACAACTGCTGTTAATTTAAATGGATATGATACAGAATGAAATGGTGAGGATGATTCATGGTATGTCAATATCTAATACGACTCGGGAAACTATAAAAAAAAAACCCATGCCAAATTGGCCGGCCATGGGATTTGAATCTGGGACGTCCCGAATTCGAGTCCGAGACTCGTATTACCGCCGTATATATATGTAATAAACATGGTAGCGTGAACCTTCAGGCAAACCGTAGCTTGAGTGGCCGAGACCCATGGCCCTTTCTTTCCCACACATTCGTGTTAATTGAAAATGGCCTCTTGATTTCACATCTTTAGAATGATGTAATGTGATTTCAGTTGTTATTGAATCCAAGGCTATTTTATGATCCTGAGCACTAATATATACACGTCTTGATTTCTTAACTGAATTCCCTTTCGAAAGAAGCTCCTCAACGGTAAGGGTTTGCTTGAAATCTAACCTAGATAGCTCATAAAATTGACCAGCATTTGTTAAAATGGATATTTGATTCTGTGTGTATGTGAAATGTTGAGAAGCCGGTAAATCGTTCGAACTAGTGGAGAAATTCAAATTCTGGGAGCAGTAATTACAGACACAAATAATATTAAGGCAGAAGTTAAGTCTAGGCTCAAATCAGGAAAAGCCTGCTATTATGCAGTTCAGAAACTCTTATCTTCACGTCTTCTATCCAGAAATCTAAAAATAAAATATTATAAGACAATTATCCTGCCGGTGGTATTGTATGAATGTGAGACATGGTTGCTTACTCTTCTGGAAGAACACAGTCTGAGAGTATTCGAAAACAGGGTGCCTAGGAAAATATTTGGGCCCAAGAGGGATGAAAATGGGGACTGGAGAAAACTGCATAACGACGAACTACATAACCTGTGCTCATCACCGGATATAATAACGGTAATTAAATCATGGAGGATGAAATGGGCTGAACATGTTCTGTGCAAAGGGGAGGAAAGACATATCTAAAAAATATTGACTGGGAGACCCGAAGGGAAAAAATCACTTGGAAGACCTAGACCGTAGGAGAGAGGACAATATTAGGATAGATTTAAGAGAAGTAGGATTTGCGAGGTATGGTTGGATGGCGTTAGCACAGAATAGGGTTGAATGGCAGGCTCAGGTAAGCGTGGCAATGAACCTTCGGGTTACATAAAATGGATAATATTCCTTTAACTTGCTTAGGAATTGTCTATTGCCATTGAGTATGTAAGTGAAATGTTGAGAATTTAGCGAATTAGCGCTAGTAGGTCTAGGTGTGCGATACATTAGAGTTATTGTTCAATAGAACTGATGCCACGGTCTTAAGAGATTCAGTATCGGCAACACGTTAACTTCAACACAAAGTCCACTTTTCTTAAAATATTGCTGTCTTACAGATATTTTTCTACACGCGGTATAGTTCTCTTCTCAGCCTCTAACAGAAATCCTATGGTGTAAAGACGATCGGTATGTAATGCTGACAAAGTGTCACCTTCAGTTGCCGAGTGATCTAACATTCTGGGGGCCTAAACCTTCTGGATCCCCAAGGGCCTCCACGGCTTGTATACGAATCACTTTATATTTACCATGAAGGTGATAGTACTTCAACCAAACCCAAGTTTAGTGTTGCTCAACCCACTCAGCTTTGAAATTTCAACTTCGTTTGATGATGATTCTATGACAATAGATTTATACCCGCCACAAAACAACTTCTCTTTCTCGTTCATTTTTCTTTTACTTTACTTTTTATATTTTCTGCTTTTCTTTCCGTGTTGAAACTTCTGCAGAATAAGACAATATCGTTTGCTCCTCCCATTCACCTTCAGACAATCCCTTTTCATTCAGCCCATTTCCTTCTTTTTTTTCCCAGACTCCTTTTATTCTCAGATAGAACAAGAAGAAGAAGTGGTAACAATGTCACTTGGTATTTTCAGCATGGTGTGTGCACAATGTAGGCTTTAATTTATTGTTATTGTTTCATTATCCATAAATTTCACTTCCAAATGGCATGAAATACAGAGTGTCTACACAGAAATGCCCAAATTTTGAGCCCTTCTTAATAATACTAAATACATTTCTTTCAGATCTGATTTTTCCGTTGGAATTGAAATTGCAGCCTAAAGTTTCTCACAGCCACACTTGACGCATTTGGCACTGTGTCAGTCAATACGAAAATTCCCTGCTGCACCCAGCTGACAAGTCAGACCTAAAAAAATAATTCCCTGTTATTGAAATGGTCCCATAATTCGGGAATTTAGGTGTAGATGTCCGTGAATTGGCTCTCATTCTCCTGACATAACATTCCACAACCTAACGCTTCTGTTATGCTTGTTTTTATGCAGTTCAGAAACTCTTATGTTTTCGTCTTCTATCCAGAAATCTAAATATTAAGATTTATAAGACTATTATCCTGCCGGTTGTATTATATGGATGCGAGACATGGCCACTTATTGATTTGGAAGAACATAATCTGAGGGTGTCCGAAAATAGCGTGCTTAGGAAAATATTTGGGAACTAAGAGAGATGAAAATGGGGACAGAAGAAAACTGCATAACAACGAGCTTCATGACCTGTAAATTACTCTATACCGGATATAGTAAGGGTAATTAAATCACGGAGGATGAAATGGGCTGGACATGTTGCGAGCATGGGGGAGGAAAGACATTTCTCAAAAGTATTGAGAATATTATAGGAGAAAAATGCCTCCTATTCCTGGGACTTGAACCCAGGACCTTTGGCTTTTCGCGTCAATGCTCCACCAACTGAGCTAAGCCGGAGTTCAATTCACAGCGCCAGATGGAACCTCTCTCCTATGAGTGCCTCATAGTACTGCATATGACATAACTTGTCTGTCTGTGAGGTAGACCATTAGGGCAATCAGTTATAGGAGGGAGGTTCCATCTGGCGCTGTGAATTGAACTCCGGCTTAGCTCAGTTGGTAGAGCATTGGCGCGAATAGCCAAAGGTCCTGGGTTCAAGTCTCAGTGTCGGAGGAATTTTTCTCCTATAATATTATCATGTAATGTCCAACAGAGACAATAATATGTGGTTCATGAATGCTTATATATCTATCAAAAGTATTGACTGGGAGACCCGAAGGGAAAAGACCACCTGGAAGACCTAGACGTAGGTGGGAGGACAATATTAGGATAGATTTAAGGGAAGTAGGATTGGCAAGGGATGATTGGATAGACCTAGCACAGAATAGGGTTGAATGGCGGGCTCAGGTAAGCGTGGGAATGAACCTTCGGGTTCCATAAAATAGATATTCCTTTAGCTTGCTCAGACGGGCCCCGTCAAAACTTTACCCAATTTTCCTTCGTATACCGTAAGCCGTATAGTGAAAATAGTATCCACTACATTTTGAAAGTTATCTTTGTGCTATTATCATAATATAGAAAAGTTTTATGTTCTTATTTGATGTATCTTCAATATTCCCAGCATAAAACTGTGATAATCTTCACTAACAAAGTATTGTTCCATTCTTAGAACACTTATTTATGCTGTCAGTTTTATGGAACTAAAGGTTATAATCGATTTTGTCTATAATCGTATTTAATATCATGGACAAGAATAATATTAAACCATGCATAACACTTCTTCTCTACTAACCTGTCATTAATATTTTAATGGTAAACGCAAGTACAATCCACCGGTAAAACAATTCGCCACTGTGTCAAGTCAAGTACCTCGCCTGCACAGATTAGTAACCTTGAATTCAGTGCGAGTTGGTTCTCAGTGAAGCACTGGATAAAAACAAAGAAATAAAAAGATCAGTACCAGCCAACATTAAGGATAAAGTAATTCTAGATGATGTGCGATGCTACGACTATATGAAAAACGGTACTCTTAAAGAATGGCTTGTGTATTATATAGCAGGCGACAGTGTTATAAAACTGATTACGCCAACTGTTCTCTCATGTTAAGGAACTAGCAGGTGTCCGCGGCTTCGCTGTTAGAAATTTTATTTAGATAATTTATTTAACATAAAAATAATTTAAACATATTTATTAACACTGATATACCGGTAGTTTTTTACATAAATTACGTGAATTACATAATTTTATTCTTAATTATGTTGTTTTACGCAGTAGATATAGCCTATATGCAATTAAACGAATAAAACGAATACTAGGCCTATGCCTAAAAATGTCTAAATTTAATTAAATGAATAAAGCGAACCACACATTCATGAACCTTACCCAAATCATGTATAAACAATTAAATGTACTAAAGATAAACTAAACCAACTTGAAATTCTACAAAAGAGAGCAATAAAATTCATGTACAATTATCCATACCTGAAACCCTCCAAAGAATTATTTTTAGAAACTAACATTCTGCCTCTTAGAATGCAAATCAAGCTTTCTGCATCCCTATCCCTATAATATAAAGCCACATGGCTGACTGACTGACTGACTGACTCACTCACTCACTCACTCACTGACATTAATGTTTGCCCACTTCCAGATGAGCTAGAAACTTGAAATTTGGTACACATATAGCTTTTAGGCTGTAAACCACAGGAAAATTCCAAAAAGTTTATGCTTTTAATTATTAGCCCTAAAAACCCCCCGAAAAAGGGCTCGGCTCGGATCACCGACAAAAATGTTTGCCCACTTCCAGATGAGCTAGAAACTTGAAATTTTGTACAGATATAGGTTATAGGCTGCAAACCACAGGAAAATTCCAAAAAGTTAATTTTTTTAATTTTTAGCCCTAAAAACCTCCGAAAAAGGGCTCAGCTCCGCTCACCGACATTAATGTTTGCCCACTTCCAGATGAGCTAGAAACTTGAAATTTGGTACACATATAGATTTTAGGCTGTAAACCATAGGAAAATTTCAAAAAGTTAATTTTTTTAAATTTTTAGCCCTAAACACTCCCAAAAAGGGCTCGGCACGGCTCACTGACATTAATGTTTGCCCACTTCCAGATGAGCTAGAAACTTGAAATTTGGTACACATATAGCTTTTAGGCTGTAAACCACAGGAAAATTCCAAAAAGTATTTTTTTTTTAAATTTTTAGCCCTAAAAACTTCCTAAAAAGGGCTTGGTTTCCATGACAACGGTATTATGAAACAATGTTCATGTATGGCTCTGAAAGTTTAAGAATAATTATTTCCGTAAACCTAACGGGGTAGTTGAGATAGTAACCTCTTGAACTTTCATTCTGAAGTCTCAGGTTCATCATAATTAAATCCAATTAACATATTTTTGTCTAGAACTAACAAAATTTTCTTCTATATGTTAAAGAAAATTCATAATTTATGTTCTTTAATAATATCTCGGAGATGAAGTCACGCATTGTTTACAACATATTACAACCAATTTAACTTGTATCTTTTTATGATTTCCGTGGTCGTAAAGGCAAAAGCCAAATTGAATACTTACATACCATGAAACTTAGTCGCTATTTCATCTTGTATCATGTCCATTTCAGTTGAAATTTACTCCATAAAATACACCATAAATGTACGTACACTTCCAGTTGATCTAGAAAACTTAGACTTGGCAAACTGATACCTATTAGCTTGTAACCGACGGGAAAACTCCGAAAAAAACCCAAAGTCTTCCCACACTTATTTTTCATGTTTATTGTGGCCAAAAAGGTAATAGCCAATACAGCAGACTAAATACACGCACTCTATCTCTCATAGATCTTTTAAAAAACCTTTCCTGAGAACCTCAGCAGGGGTTTGGGGGCGCAGCCCCCAATGAGCGAAGCGAGTTTATCTATAAAATGGAAAAAGAACAAATCATATCAAATCTAATTCTAAACTTAGTTCATATAAATGAAGTGCATAATTATAACACAAGAAATTCTGACAAAATATTCTTGAAGCACAGTAACTCTAGTAGATATGGACTAAATAGTATAATTTTGTCTTCTATTAAAGATTTTTATACATTACCGTGTCATATACGATAATGTAAAACTCTGACTAAATTCAAAAGAGATGCCGGGTCTTAGTTAATATACCAATTTGCAGATAACTCCTTGCAATAATATTTATGTTAACTTCTTTTGTCATTTTGTCAATATATAAAATTAATAGGTATAAATCTCTGTAGTTCCTGTATGTGTTTATGTTGTATTTATTAATTGTTTTATATTGCCTCATTGATCTACAGTATTATAATTTATGTTCAAAAAATGTAAAATTTGACTGTCCCTGTTAACGAGCGTGAGCTCATTGGGACCTTTGTAAAATAAAATAAATAAAAAATAAAAACGATTGATAATCATAACTAAAAAGCTAAAACTCCGGCTTTGAGGTGCATTTCAAGATTAAAGTGCTCCTCCCGGGGGAAAAAAAGACTTCAGATTCGAGCTCTCTAGCACAAAAATCCCCGAATAGCGAATTTCGTTCAAATCATTGAATGTTTTACCTTTTAGGCGATTATTCATGATCTCGTTCTGTCCACCTATGAAAAAAAATCAGATCTCTGCATGTCGTAGTGTTATAAACAAATGCATCAAATAGAGCTGTTCAACAAAATCGAAACGATCGACAAATCGATGTGCTATATTGCAAAAAATAGATTTCAGTGATGCTCTTTTTTCCCCGGTTGCTATGACAACCAAGCAAGGGCATCTTCAATTAATTTCACGATAATAGGTGGCGTTGGGTTTATACGTAAACACCAGCTCAAATATTATATTAGATAATAATGTCTCCACTTTATTTGCCGCCCTGTGGACACACATACAGAGTTATGTACGAGGGCCGTCCACAAAGTAAGTTTCCCTGGGCCCGTTTACAGAAACAAATCACAATTTCGTGGAAATATTTTTTGCAACAGATACAACAAAAAGCTGAACACTTGTTCAGCTTTTTTCAACACATTCGCCACCGGAATTGAGACATTTGTCGTACCCTGGGACCAACTTTTGAACACTTGTGTCGTAGAAGTCTGCTGCCTGGGATTTGAACCACTGTGTGATAATCATCTCCGCTTTTCTCTTATTCTCTGTCATTTATTGAGGTGCAGGAAAAGATGGAAATCACTGGGAGCGAGATCTGGGCTGTAGGATGGCTGTTGAAACACCTCCTAGCCGGACTTTTGCAGGAGACTTGCAGGGAGGTGTTAAAGTCTCTACCCTACAGCTCGGACCGCGCACCCAGAGATTTTAATCTTTTCCTACCCCTCAAGAAATGACAGTGGATGACAGAGAATGGTAGAGACTGACAGAGAAACGGGGGTTATAACACAATGGTTCAAATCCCAGGCGGCATCCTTCTACGACACAAGTGTTCAAAAGTTGGTCTCACGGTGTGACAAATGTCTCAATTCTGGTGGAGAATATGTTGAAAAATAGCTGAAACTTGCTGTATATGTTGCAATAAATATTTCCACGAAATTGTGTTTTGTTTCTGTAAACGGCTCTAGGGAAACTTACTTTGTGGACGGCTTACCAGACCGACCCTTCGGAACTAGGAGAAGAATCTCGGCTATTTTGAAATTTGGACAAACCACTCCCCATTTGCATCCCCTTTTAATCTGAGAAATAGTTAATTATACAGATCTGCATGCATTTATAGTTAGACAACTTTGCACACTGAACCATGGAATCTGGGAGATAACCTAAAGTACCGGTACTTCAGTTCTTAGCGAATTACATTCATCCTGTGGACATGAAATATCACTACAAGTGAACATTTTGAAACAGTAATTTACAATTCAATCATGTTAACTAAATGTTGGAGACTGCAGTTAATGTTTTATTTATGTGTTTCATTATTTTAAGTCATGGAGATTTTTTATCATTTATATGACACGTTTAAAATCTTAGGATGAGACGGATTTTAAATAAAATGTGAAGAAAACACAGAGAATTGTAGAAAGTAATTGTATCACGCAAATCCATCAACTGCTCAACAAAAATAAGTTATGTAGGCCTATTATTTATGAAGCGGTAATGATAGGCTTATACGGTAATTAAAAAGCAAGTAAGAAATAAAGGTCTAAGACGACATTTCTTTTAACATATTTTTTCCAGAATACACGTGCCTTATCCCTTCTAATTACTGCAGTAACTTCAGCTGTAAGTTTACCACCTGATCCCAGTGTAATGTTGAAATTTAATAACATTAATTTGTCAAGCTAAAATCATCTATAAAGATATTCTTCTATTCCTAAAATAATACCACTTAGATGACTTAATTTTTTTCCTCAATCATATTTCTACTACTCAATTTCACAAATTATTATTCGGTAATAACTAGGGAGCGATTCTTAGTTTTTCCCCCCTTACTGCCAAAACGAGATACGCTTATGTAGTTTGTCGAGGCATTCCCATAGGGTTCACACACTTTAATTCTGTTGAACCAAAAACACATAATACGCAATTTGCTTTTAACAAGTTTTTTTTTTTTTGTTTTTTAATATCCCTGTGGTATTTTGCGGAAAGCGACAAAAATCCTTTTGTCGGGTTGAAAAGTAATATTACCTGCATATTCCTTTCAAATTGTCGAACCCGGTGGCGTACCAATAGTGATGGGGCCTGAGGCACTATTCAGTATGGGGTCCTACCCAATATTTACAAATATTACCATTTACTCAGTCTACATAAATATACGATAGTAAGCTACCTAATTCATTTTACGGTTCGCCTGTGTACCCTGAATACACTATTTAATAATGGATTACTTTTTTTTCATTTGAGATTCACAAGTTAATTATGCATTAGGCAACTCTACGTTTTTACCAAAGGGCGTAGGTGAATTACCAGAAAATCCGAACGGGTAAAGTATTTTAAAATATCAAGATATTTTAATTGCCACAAAATTACCAGCGGTCAATTTTAGGACTGGTTTTTGCGGTATGTTTATTGCCACAAAACCACAAGCGGTAAATTTCGTGGTTGGCACCTGTTTCAATAAGGTTGTTTGTGTCCTTCAATTTGTTTCAATTTGTTCTATCCTGCAGAACATTGGCCTATGTTACTCAAGTTGTTTGGTATCAGTAACTGTTGTACCCTGCCTCGCAGTCACAGTGCATTTGAGGGGTTTATTAGCAAACCCGGCAATCTCCATCCTGATAAAAGATAGGGATGCTAACTTCTAATGCAAGTTTAATGCATTTCCTACTATACTTAGTGTATATTTAGTGTTTATGTTACAAATCCCACTTCCCATATAAGGGAGGAGCTGAGATTTACAACATATTCACTAAATATGTAATAGGAAATGCAATAAACTTTCATTAGAAGTTAGCATCCCTATCTTTTATCAGGATGGAGATTGCCGGGTTTGCTAATAAACCCCTCATTTGAAGTCCTAAAGTCATACACAACAAATTATTACATCCTGGGAAAATACATAATTTATTTGCTGAAATTGCCCCCCCCCCCCTTGGATACGGTCTTGCATGAATATTCCTGTGGGAAAATCACGCAATTTGAATTTGTAAAGAAAGTTGCATATAAAAACAAGACATTGAAACGCAGAAAGTGATAGTAAGACTTTCTAATTTTAATATTTTTCACAAAGAGAACAACATTTTTAATCACATCATCCATGCTTGGTTGCCCAGTCCCTAGTCTGCAAAAACTGAGAGGGAAATTGTTGTACCTTTGTGGCAATTCTCATATCTCGCACTGATCCAACCGCAATTTTGTGGCAATTCACCGATCCGGTTACAATAAGTTCGCTTAGTACCAGTACTGACTTAAGGGACCGGGGGAAATCCACGTTAGTATAAAATTCCTTAGGCCGTGGTTTGAAAAAGTAGGCCAACTAAATAGTTGTGATTTCACGATATTAATATAGACCTATATACAAAATAAAGAAAGTCCAAACTGCGAACAACAAGGATTTAAAAAGTAGATTAATAATAAACTAAACAGTACATCAATTAAAAACCTTTCTTGTGTGCTTTACCCACTGAAATTTTGTTATTACATAATCAAAATTGACTCATTTTTTAACAGAGATCTGAATTGGTGTTAGCGCTAGGCTTGACAAATGAGATTGCTCCCTCTCCTCTTGCTTGTCGGGGCTATTATTACAGTGGGCCTACGGTACTTACGATGTGGTTGTTTCTAACCTTTTTTATTTAATTAATTGTTTAAAAAATGTATAATGTTATTTAATATACAACTTTTTCACTCAAACCGAGATTCTTCTCTCGTCTGGTAAAAATAAACAAATAACATTTTGCGGCCTATGTTCAAAGCGGGGCCTGGGCCGGACCTCATTGGGTTTGAATCCCGAAAAGGCATTTTAACACTTTCCTTGTTTACTGTCTTGCGGTTTATTTTTATGATAGGCTGCGAGCAGAAGTCTTATTTTCGACAGCAAAAAAATAAACCGTAACTTACTGCTTCTTTTGTTTGTTAGGCTTTCTTTCTAACAAGTTTCAGGGAGTTGAACTTAATTTTTCAATACATTTTTATCTTATTATATGTTGAATTCTATTTAGCACATTTAAAATTCATTAAACCCCTTTACTTACTTATTCCTCAGGTTCGCGAGCGACCCCTGGTGATCCCGTAAAGGGATATTCTCAGCGTATTTGTTACCGTGGTGCGCCAGTCCCCTACCTACTTAAACCTAAGGACACACACACCCAATCCTGAACCCGGGAAAGGAATTTTTCACTACTGAAAAATTTCCGACCCGGCCGGGAATCGAACCCGGTCTGCCTGAGTGGAAGACAGGCGCGCTACCGACTCACCCACGGAGGCGGACATTAAACCCCTTATTGCAGCCTAAAGATTTATTTTGGACAAAAACAAAACCTAAAGCAGTGTTCTTTTACTTAATAATATGATGTGAAAAAGAGTAGTTTGAACGCCCATATTTGAGGAATTCGCTTCAATTCCTACTTTGGAGCCAATATTGAACTGTTACTAATATGTCTCCTTTTTTTACAGGTAAGTTCATGACATTTTCCATAAATCCCAAGAAGTGTTCCCGGTAGGTAAGTGTGAATTTTGTTGATATGTTCATCAATACATTATTCATTAAAGAAGAAAATATGAGTGCATATGGAAATCTTATTTAAATATGAATTGCACTAGCCATATTGTCCTCTAACAGAAATGAGTTCCAGGAACAATCCTGGGGTAAAAATAGCCGGTGCGTAAGGCTGACAACCTTACCACCTTCATGTGCCGAAATTGTCTAAAAATGTGGGAGCCTCAGACTCCTGGAACCCTCTGGGCCATCATGGCCTGTAATAGGGAACACATTACTTTTTTTACTAGCCCTATTGTGGGATAGCCCCCACAATAATTGAATAGTTTATTCTAGAAAGGGCACAGATCACATTTTTTCCGCAATTGATGTTTTGTTAAAAATATACTCCTTTGAGGCAGTTTAGAATTTAGTTTAGAAAGAGTACAGTCCTATCCCGACTACATTCATGGCTATGGCGCTTAGAAAAACATGCTTATTTTAGAAGAGGCACATATCTGGGATTAAGAAACCGCTATATCACTTTTCCTTTTGAACAAGTTTTTAAAGAAAAGTCATCTTAATGAAAAATTACTGAAGATAAAATATCTGGCACATTTCCACGTTTATCAACATTTTAAAACTTATCATTGAATAATCATTCATTGAATCTAATTTGCATAAAAATTATTACATTTCCAATGTTTTATCTCTATAATTTTTTCTGGGAATAGTGTAGAAAGGGAACATGTACACAACAAACGGAAGTCCATAAAAACCACCTTTTGATGTAAAAATGCTGAAACTCGTGTGTCAAGTACATTTTAGTATCCTTCCCAAGTTGTCATAGAAAGATTTCCAACCAGCCTAATTGTCTTCAGGCGCGTATCGCTCGGATACAGTATACAGTTTGGGAGTTTGACCTATACGAATTTAAAGACAGTATCACAACATAAATTAACTCTATCTCGGAAGCTGAAATTATGCTCGTGAAAGAAAGTATACTAAAAAGGTGCCAGTGTTGTGTGGATGCAATTTCACCGGATCGCTTGGGAGTTAGAGCTGTGGTCGCCGCGACGCAGAAACCCGCATGATTGGCCAACTCGTACGTGAAAAACACTGTATAACACTTTAATCATTTGCCGATAGATAATATTTATCAGGCTTCTCATTTGCACTGGTGGCACTTATCTAAAAAGGAGAAAATTAAAGGACTAAAAATAGCTTACAAATTACGGTATTTATGAAGTGATATACACAAAATGAAATACAGTCAACTCTCGATATAATGCCCCTCTTTACAGTGCCACCCTCGCACTATGCCAATAAATGCAAGTGAACAGATCTTCTCCCATATAAAATACATAAGAAACTTCTTTACTTTGCCAATTCATTTAGTGCCAGTGAATGTAAGACAAAATTTTTTACAAAATATGGCTTGCAGTTTTTTTTTCTTTGGCAGAATTCTTTTATAACTGGCGTGAATGTTAGGAAAATTATTGAAGAAATATACTGTACTGAATTTCCAAGAAATGTGTGTTCCCCTTCTACTAATTGTAAATGTAGTGCGGTGGAATGAGGAAGCTATGTTAAGAAGTCGGACAGACAGCCTGCGTGAGGGTTGAGCAGGTAGAAAGAGCCCTTTATACAATGGTACATTTCAAACTTTCACTTATTTTACTCCAGTGTTCATTCAGCTGTTAAAACACTACAGTACAGTGACTCAGTTATAGTTAATTACTTACATGGACCCACATGATCTTCAACTTCTTTGTGTACTGTAGCACTTTAGCACTGGCCATATACTGTAATAAATTGAGTTACTGTACAGTATTTTATTTTGTGCTAAAGTTCTCTATTTGCCTTTTATTTAATTTTTCTTTCATAATACAGAACGGTAAATTAATACAGCACTATATTATGTCATTTCGTTTTGGTGCCACACTTTGTGCCATTAAATGTTAGAGAACAGATGGTGGCATTATATCGAGGGTCGACTGTAGTTACACATATGACGTAATTTTATGTGAGGAACTTGTTGCTGTGACAGATATACTGGAGCTTCCTGTTTCCGCTTAGCATTTCATATCACTCAGTGCAAAAGGAGTTACCATAATTTCGGAAAAGAATTATATCAATGGATAGCAACTGAAAACAAAGATATCATGTGTTTCGTCTCATTCACTCTGTTTGTTGCGAGAAATGTGTCTTCGTATGTATCAAAGTGAAAGGTGTTACAGGCCATGGAAGCATTTCCGTGTTTTTAGGCAATCAACTCAGGAGAAAAATATATCCCTACCGTACTTCAGGAAAACCGTAAGTTATATAACAAGAAATATGTTATAATTAGGGCCCGGATTTTTAGGTTTTCATAATCCCTGTAATAGTTTTTTAAACATATTAAAATAGTTTTATTTTAGCTTTTACCATTTTAAAACAAGTATTTTTTAAAGTTTCAGTTTAATCAATACAGTAAACACATTGAAAAAATATGTTTATTTTAATTATAATTAGTTATTAGTAATTAATTATAATTATTAGTAATTAATTATAATTATAATTAGTCGTAATTATAATTAGTCGTAGATTTACGGCACGTAAAAGAACTCCAAGCCTAAATTAGAGCCTCTGGACAAAATTTATCGGCCCTTTCACGTCCAAGAAATACTTAGTTTCCAGAGGGGGGTTGCGAGGCGGTGGGCTTACCACCTGTCCCTCTACCCTCTCTCGGAAAATAAGCATATCCAAATTAGTATAGGTAATGAAACCTCCATTGGAGGCCCCTTCGCCCCACCTGGGGATCATAGGGTACCAGATAGATACAGAATTTTAATTAGGATTCCATGACTCTGAACCATGGAACTATAAGGAACACTTTTGCTTCATATTATGTTGTTTATAGAACACAATTATTCTAGAATTGCTCCTGTCATAACTCCACTACATAAACTCAACAAGAACGATTTTCAATTAATCAACCAACTTTTAGAATAGTTTGCTTTACTTTTGGTGAAAACACTGTGAATAAAATTAAAGTGTAAGCTTTTTAAGAATGCCTCTAATTTGCTTCTAAAGAATACGGAAATTTCGGTTCATTAACGATTTCCTTTACCGGGACAATGAGGTACAAAATGGGGAAATCACAAAATGGAATGCTATATTTTCTCTTACAACTTTACTGTACTGGCAACAGTGAGCAACACAAAGTGGAAATATTTAAAAAGTACTTTTTAGTAGAACAATAATAATTAGAATAAGTAGGATTACATATTATTAGTATTTTAACGTATTTTAATTATAAAACAGATTTAGCCATTTTTAGTTTCTAACGTCTTATTTAGCCATTTTTAGATTTTGTAAGATTGGACTATATGAGGGCCATGACTATGAAATAAATAATCATGTTAAAATATCACAGTTAGCTAGCAAGGAACAAAATAGTTTAAAACATAAAAATCCGGGCCCTAGTTATAATCTAATGACATGTTTCCCTGATTGTAATGCAGCACATTTAGCCTAGGCCTACATGAGTTTGTAAAAGGTGAAAAGTAAGATCTTGCACCTGCATTTCTGGGAAGTTTTGGAATTCCAGACAATGCATTTTGTCTTATTAGGCTTAAATGCAGACGTGTGCCAACTGTGCGTGAACTGAACATGTGCATGTAGGAGCAACGTCATGGAGTTTGTGATTCATGAGCACTTAATCTCAGAAGTTAATGCTCTACCAGAAGACGAAATATGCATGCAAATGCTCTAAATATTCTAAAATATTGTCCGGAACCAATTAAGTATAATCTATCACCTATTAGTTTAATTCTTTCCCTTCTCTTGTTACTTTTAGTTATAGTTAGTATTGTTCTTGTTAGTTTCTTAGCTTAAATACACAAAGTAGCAGAAGTTTCATAAATTGCATTACCCCCCCCCCTCCCAAAAAAAGGCCAATACAACAAATGTTAGTAAGTTGAAAACTAATAAAGTGAAACGTCATTTTAGTATTAAACTGTCAATTCCGAAAACATTATTCTATGTACTATCAGTAATTGTATAGTCGTCTCTCAAAACATTATTTATCCAAATGCGTTGTAAAAAATTGAGTTATCAGAGAATTGCAAAGTTTTTTAAAATCTGTCAGAAATATGCAGTTAAAGATATGACAATAAAATATGACATATTTGTCGCAATACTAGCAAAATAGGCAACAACATGCAAAATTAAACCACCAATTTTCTTTTATGTCTTTCATGTCTCGTACACATTTTACACTGGCATGTTAAAGAGCGTATTATTATAAATATGATTTTTCACAAACTTTCGAGCCCAAATGATCACAAACGGAATAAATCTGAAGAGAGCTATGACGCTGGTCAGGAGGAAGCAGGGCACCAAACCGGTGATAAATCTGCCCCTGGAGAGTGAATGTTGTTGGAAAGCCATGTGAAACCACTTCACCAGACGCTCCGCAAGATGTCATTTGCAAGCACAATCATATTATATTTTCAGATGCTCTTAAGAATATCTCTAGATTGGCCCGATTCCCCGCTCAACAAATTCTAACCTTACCGTTACTTACTTATTCAATGGCAATAGACAATTCCTAAGCAAGCTAAAGGAATAGGCCTATTATCTATTTTATGGAACCCGAAGGTTCATTACGGTGCTAACCTGAGCCCGCCATTCAACCCTATTCTGTGCTAACTCCATCGTACTTCCTTTAAATCTATCCTAATATTATGAGAATATTATAGGAGAAAAATTCCTCCGACACTGGGACTTGAACCCAGGACCTTTGGCTATTCGCACCAATGCTCTACCAACTCACGTAATGTCCAACAAAGACAATAATCTGTGGTTCATGAAAGCTTATATATCTATCTTGAATGTTAACTGTACAATAACAGTGGGAGCCCGGTCACAAAAATCACTAATTAGTGTGCCTCATAGTACTGCATATGACATAACTTGTTTGTCTGTGAGGTAGACCATTAGGGCAATCAGTCATAGGAGTGAGGTTCCATCTGGCGCTGTGAATTGAACTCCGGCTTAGCTCAGTTGGTAGAGCATTGGCGCGAATAGCCAAAGGTCCTGGGTTCAAGTCCCAGTGTCGGAGGAATTTTTCTCCTATAATATTCTCATGTAATGTCCAACAGAGACAATAATCTGTGGTTCATGAAAGTTTATATATCTATCCTAATATTGTCCTCCAACCTATCTCTAGGTCTTCCAAGTGGTCTTTTCCTTTCGGGTCTCCCAGTCAATATTTTTGAGATACGTCTTTCCTCTCCCATGTCCGGCCCATTTCATCCTCCGCGATTTAATTACCCTTGCTATATCCGGTGACGAGTACATATTATGAAGCTCGTCGTTATGCAGTTTTCTCCAGTTCCCATTTTCATTTCTCTTATAACATCTCTATCTAATCCAACCGTTAGAACAACAAATGCCCTCATATCTACTTTTAAGTGCTCCACAAAATGAACAATTTCGGTCCATGTTATCAATTCACAGGGCTTGTGACTGTTGTAGTCTAACATAAGATCGTTTCTAAAGTCAGTATGTTTAAAGGTATCCCAGGTCATCCTCATAAAGTTGTCCTTACTGACCCTCCTAGCTTGTCTGTAGACAGTTTGTGATAGAGGCTGTAGGATACATCTGTATGCATCCAATTCCATCCGTGCTTGAAGCTTTTTCTGTGTCTCACACGATCGCTGGGTGACACATCTGGAAGTATCTAAGTCAGACGTGTGAAACTCAACTTTTAGTAAGGGCCAACTCGACTTGATCAATAGAAGTCAAAGAGTTGCATGCCGAAATGAAAATATATTCTTATAACATTTACGTATGTTTTTATATTTTGTAAAAAGCCACCACCCAACTTCTAAATTTTAACACACCATACAATATTACACCACAGATCATTCGTGTCATGTTAAATATGTTAAATACACAACAAATAAAATGTTTGGTCAACCAAAAAACAGAACTTTAAAACAAAATTACTTTATTCATTAATTAACTTTATGAATAATAATGACTGAAATCAGAAGCAATGTGGAAATCTTGTAAATCCTGATAGATAGGAAAATGAAATAACCTGCCGGTTACCAGTTACTCTTCCCGAGGCCTGAGATTTAATTTTATCATACAACGAAATTACCAACTGATTTTTCCCTTGTAATTTTAATTTTAAGCCCTTTAAATACCGTGAAATATCTACCATGAATGTCAAATCTTCAAGCCAAGTACAATAATGGCACAGCTTAACGGGCGATACCCTTTTCATTTCTAAGAACTCTTTAATTTCTTCTCGAAGGGGCCAAAAGGATTTTAAAACTAGATGGCAAGATAGCCAGCGAACTTCTTAATAGCATGGCAAGCCCTCAAATTCAATACTTATATCACTAATCAAAATAGAAAACTGATGATGATTCAGTCCTCTAGAACGAATGAAATTCACTGATTTTTTTAAATGAATTTCGAAATATGGTATTTTTTAAGCACAGCGCTTCTTGGTGAACAATGCTTTGCACAGGCACTGCAAATATAGACTTACCAGTAATTTCTAAGACCCTTGTCTTCTGTGGAGACCTACCAGTGAAGTTATACAAAACAAAATACAAGAATTGTAAACCACCAAGTGATAATAATGACGAAAATATTATATATATATGGATCATCAGATTCGAAAAAAAATTATTTTAACTTATATTATATTGTTTGGCGTGCATATTTTAACTAAAAGTTTAGTGGGTCGCATTTCATAACCTAGGAGGCCTCTTGTTTGACACACCTAATCTCTGTAGCCGGGCTTGATACGACTCATTTTGTCGTACAAATACGCCGCCCCAATGGCTGAGTGATTAGACCGCTCGCCTTCCACTGCTGGGACTCGGGATCGAATCTCTGTGGATCTATGTGGAATATGTGGTGGACAAAGTAGGAGCGGGGCAAGGCTAGCAGGTTTTCTCGGGTGCTTCCGTTTCCCCTGGCATTCCACCGTTTCTCCATTCTTCATAATATGGACATTGGTTGCAACAAAAGAATTACATGTCGTCCAGATGAGTGCTTTCTGCCTTGTCCATTTGAGAACGGGTTGCAATAGTAACGTAAATATCTGCAAGAAGACACCGATCGTTAACACGAACCACTAAAACGGACACCAACACTTACGGTAGAATATTTTTAACACATCCTGTGTTCTTTCCGGATATAAAAACTATGTTTATGCAACATTTCAGTCCACTAGCTCTGTGTCAAATCGGAAAGACACGAACAATTACATTTTTATATAACTCTGTGATGTGTACGTAAAACAATAAAATACACTAAAACTCCGATAATACACGCCCGTTTGTTACGCTGTCCCGCGATATACGCTCTTTTCATCCGGTCCCTTGACATCACTATGTAAATCTAAATAAAATCCACCTCTTAACGCCTGTCATCCCGTTTAATACACTCTTTCGTTTGCTAAAAATTCTAAAATATCGTTCTTTTAAGGATACTGAGAAATTATTTTCCAGACTTCTACATTTACCGTTAGCGCCCGCACGTTCAATGGAATGGAATGCAACTCCTGAATACCTGCAAGAGTATTCATAGCTCGGATACAGTCCTCCACGGCCCTCCTTACTATCCGTTTTAAATCGCATTGTGACTCGATCTTGTGTAGAAGTCGAAGTGATTTGTTAGTGCCAACATGAGTAAAGGAGTGAAACGGAAAGCTTTGTCGATATCGGAGAAATTAGAAATTCTCCTTAAACATGATGAAAACACCAATGAATCAGAAAGTTGGCGGAATCATTACGAATCCCTTCTTCGACGCTTAGAACAATATTGAAAAATCGTGAAGTGGTTTACGAATTGTACTACAGTCGGGCCTACTGTAGTGTATTTGTTCTTAGTTTTTTCTGAAGGGAAAGAATATAAAATACCCCTAAGCGTAATTAATGTATTTAATCCTTAATTTGATTCAACAAATGTTTTTTTTTTTTTTGTTAACCCTTGGTGTTAAAATCTTTAAAATCTAAAAATGAGCCACTCTCGCTAATACGCGGTCCCGTGTAGTACGCTATTTTTATTCGGCCCCTTGAAGAGCGCCGTGCCGAGGTTTCACTGTTTTTTATACTGTAGGACTAAGTGGTAGTTGAGTTGTTTACAAGTGAACGTAATGGAATAACAAACAGTTTGGAATGCTCTGTTTCTAGCCAGAATTGACAGTTCAAGTCAGAACAGTTAGAACACATCAATTAAGTTAATTCCCTGGTGATACATCTTGAGGGAATAGGCCACCATGAGATTGCTGCGGCGTCTATCATAGATAGATTGGCAGGGCGGGGGGCATGTGATTAGCCTGTTATCTGCATCTTGCATAATGTATTTTATTAATTACATCCTCTTTAGGTTTTACAATTTATATATTTAGTATTGGTTAACATTCGTGGTGTTTTATTTTCTTCTATTTCCCCTTCCTATTTTCTCTCGACTTTGGAAAAAAATTGCCTACCTTCTTCTATCTTTACCTGAGTTTCACTTCTCCCTTTTAGGGACATTTAAGCAACCCAAGCCGTCCGGGCCTTATAGGGCCGTGACCTGTCGGGAGAGGGATTATCTTTGGATCACATACATACTTTTTTGACCAGATAAGGACATGGAGGGCCTCCCCGGATGAGTGATCAGCCCAATGCCGGGGCCACCTCCGAGACAACACGAACATAGGACTAGACACACCATTCGCACACACACTCACAACATGGCGAGGATGGGATGGAGGTGATAATGACGCCAGATGATATCTGGGGACCACAAAGGCATAAAGTTACCCGACATTTGTATCACAGGTGAGGAAAAAAACCCCACGTAGGTAACTAGTCCCGACCAGGATTTGAACCCGGGTCCGGTACCTGAGAGGAGCGAACGCATCCCCTACGCTACAGCGGTGGAAAAGAAGTCTACTCTTTAAAAAAAATGTTATATTTTTTGAATTGCACATTTTCTTATTATGATATTCTTTCATTTAATTTGATTTTTTTTTACTGTGAATTAATATTTATTTCTAATCCTTCATTATTGTCCATTCCATTCCAATATGCAAGGCCCTCTTTATTATTGCAGAGCGGGAGAATTCTTTCCTTCCTTCCTTACTTACTCAACGGCAATAGACAATTCCTAAGTAAGATGAGGAATATTATCTATTTTATGGAACCCGAAGGTTCATTGCCACGCTTACCTGAGGCCGCCATTCAATCCTATTCTGTGCTAACTCCATCCATATATCCCTCTCAAATCATACTTCCCTCAAATCTAGCCTAATATTGCCATCCCACCTACGTCTAGGTCTTCCAAGTGGTCTTTTCCCTTCGGATCTCCCAGTCAATATTTTTTAGATATGTCTTTCCTCCCCCATGCGCACAACAAGTCCAGCCCATTTCATCATCCGTGATTTAATTACCCTTACTATATCCGGTAACGAGTACAGGTTATGAAGCTCATCGTTATGCAGTTTTCTCCAGTCTCCACTTTCATCTCTCTTAGGCCCAAAATTTTACTAAGCACCCTGTTTCGAACAGTCTCAGATTGTTTTTCCCCGAAGAGTAAGCGGCCATGTCTCACATCCATACGATACAACCGGCAGGATAATTGTCTTATAAATTTTTATTTTTAGATTTCTGGAAAGAAGACGAGAAGATAAGAGTTTCTGAACTGCATAAAAGCAGACATTTCCTGATTTCAGTCTACAGTTAACTGTTAGCTTAATATTATTTGTACCTGTAAATTATTGCTCCCAGATATTTGAATTTTTCCACTTGTTCGAACGATTTACCGGCTATTCTAATATTTTGTAGCGCATTATTTTGATGTTTCATGACCATATAAGCTTACTTCCTTTATAATATTATATTTTCTGTTCCTTAGTTTTCAGATTTATTTAATATTATTTTGCACAAAATTATATATTCATCATCTTCCCATAACCAATTTAAATAATCTTGTTAACATTCATTTCTATTTTTTTCCAAATTTTTTTTTTAAATTGGTCGTTTGTGAAACCTTTACACAATCATTTTCTATAATAAATTTGTAACGTCTGTAATATTTCTGATATATTTAATTTTCATATTTAAAATTTCTCTCTGGCTACTATCCATACTCATTTTGTGTCTAGCGGCCAAATTTGACGAATTTCTTGGAATTCCAAAAGTGTTTTTGCTGCACCTTGCTCCTATTTAGCGATAATGTTGGATTTCCGCACACATACACTACCTAATTCACTGTAAATAATAATTTCGGCATGCCTTCTTTCCCCATATATTTTACTGTATGTTATATTTTTTATTCAGATTTTTGATTCAGTATTTATTTAACAACTAATGTACTATTAGTCCCTGGTGAAATGGTCTTAACTCTCTCCAGGTTAAATAAACTACTACTACTGTTATTATTATTATTATTATTATTAAGTTATTATTATTATTTATAAATAGTATTTATTAAAACAATGCAAATAATTTTATATAAACGAGGTATCAAATAGTCTATAAGTATGCAGAAGATACGACAGTCAAGTTGCGTATACTTCTCAATTAAAATCTGTATTTACAATAGAAGGCAAACAATTTGAGCGGGTCGCTTAGCAGTTTATTTGCAACCCCCTGCGTTCCAGAACCATTTTACTTGCTTGACATGTATTTATTTAACGGTTCACTTCTGTCTACACGCACATAGTACCCTATTTCCATCCACAAGATTTCTCTAGCAAACAAGTTGATGTCCCAAATCTCCTTGTAATTCCAGGCATTCGTCTCATGGAGAAAACTTTGTTAGTTGTTCTGTCTTCATAGTTTTCCCTTCCCGAGACATTCATCATGGTGACTGCCGACATTCTCTGATTAAATCTTGTTTTGCAGTTCGGAAGTAAATACTTTCCTGAAACGAGTTGATTTCTCACTAACTGATGATGAAATTCTGGTTGGGGCCTATACAGTCATATCTAGATAGCATTTACTTAGACAGTCACATCTAGATAGCATTTGCTTATACAGTCATATTTAGATAACATTTGCTTTTACAATCATATCTAGATAGCATTTGCTTATACAGTCATATTTAGATAACATTTGCTTATACAGTCATATCTAGATAACATTTACTTAGACAGTCACATCTAGATAGCATTTGCTTATACAGGCATAGCCTATCTAGATAGCATTTGCTCATACAGTCATATCTAGATAACATTTGCGTATACAGTCATATCTAGATAACATTTGAATGACCAAACCTGTCATTTATTCGAACGTAAGTATCCGCACTTTTTGTTTCAACTTTTGTATGTTGGCTATACCGCTTTGTGCTCGCACACATCGACATGTTGTTCATTTATCTCTGCTCGTGGAAAGTTTGACCGTTATGACTCCACTAATGTTGCGCGGTTGCACATTTAACATGGCTGCACCGCTCAGCTTTTGGACCAAAGAAGAATACCACAGACCAAGAACTAAAGGAAGCGGTGCGTACGTGGCTTACTACTCAGCCGTAAAACTTTTTTTTTTTCTGAGAGCATCAGGAAGCCTGTGCAACGATGGATCCAACTGCATTGAGAAGCAAAGGGACTATGTTGAACAATTAGGTAATTGAAAGTTTTATATTGTTGATGCTATAAATTTTAAAAAGAGAGTGCGGATACTTATTGAGCTACCCTCGTACAATTGTCTTACTCCTTTGCCCATAGAGAAAGAGACAAATATTTCATCTTTGTATCATGGACACACACACACACACGCATCTTCTTCACTACACGGTTTAGGCGAAACGCCTGTTCCGTATTCACAGCTACTCTTCCCATCTTTTCTTGGGTCGTCCTATATCTCGATGTCCTGATGGTCTGTATTGGTATAAAATTTTATAAATCGATGGCTGTTCATTACTTCTCTATGATAGTGAATCATAGATACCAAATAAGGAAATTAATAGTAGAATAGGCCTACAGAGTGCAGAAATGACTTTCTTGAGAAGGACTAAAGGTTGCACAAGACTAGATCAAAAAAGAAATGAAGATATCAGAAATGAATTACAGATATATTCCCTACGTGATAAAATACAACAATATAGATATAAATGGAAACAAGACTTATATCGTATGGAACAAACACACACACACACACACACACACACACACATATATATATATATATATATTACAGGATATTCAGGCATGATATAGAAGGACTTGACTGGGATCAGTACAACGCAAGTCCTCCTCTAAGACCACGGAATCATATACAGACAACGATCGTGGAATGTTCGGGGTAGATGTTAAGTTCCCGAATGTGGAAACACCCTTAAAACGCACACACAGAAAGGTCGGCCACTGGATTTACACTAGCGACTTCCCTCACTCGCTATAGATAGGCCTATTATATTGATACAAACATATTAAAACATTTGATGTTGGACATTACTTGAAATATGATTAATATGTTTCTGAAAAATAGTTCTTTCGGCAAACGAGTTAAAACTCATCAATAGCATGGGCCTAAATATGGCGTCATGAAGGGGTGCAATAAAAGAAAATTTGTCACCTAGATCCTTGTTGAAGTATTCGCAAGATATCAGCTCAATATGTCTCTTTGTAATTAATGGTGCACGATGGGAGCAATTGAATGGCGTTCTAACATCCGTCAGAAGAACTACACTTAGATACCATAAAAAAAATGAATCCAAATTGGGATAATCCTGACAAAACAGGTTAAAGGTGTGGGGCCCCATATGGGTAGAGAATATCTTAGGAATATAACAGTTTCTTTGACGTCAGGTTTCGAGCTCCTGACCTTCGGCTTTTCGTGGCATCCAACCGAGCTAGTTTTATAGGCCATTGTTATTTAAAAAATTAACATTCTTCTAAGGATTTTATTATTATTATTATTCTATTCATTTACCGGTACATGGAATACTTTATTTGAGATACATAATGAGCAAGAGGCTTGCATTCGGGTACAGTTCAGTTTATTCTAATTATAAATAACACAGCACAAACATATTACTAAACTATTAAAATATACAACCTAGAATAATGAAGAGTAAAGTGGAAGAGGTTGTAATAACCTGTGGTATAGATAACATTTTAAACCTCATAATAATAAAATGAATTAAATTATAACTTTCAATACGACAGTTTCGTCTGTAAAATGGTATAATTGAGATATATTTTTATATTTATTTTTTAACTCTCTCACCGAGCAATGCAAATTAATAAATATTCGAGGATCGATCCTCGATAAAAATCAGGCTATTCTGAAAAATCTGATGTAAAAGTCACATAACTTCCTCTGCCCAAATAAAAGTTAGCATTATTCACATATCCTTGTACAGAATCGCAAGACACAATTTTACGCTAATTATCCTATAAATACCTCTTCTTTCAATGATGTGACTAAAAGCGCAGGCTATATATTTAACAAACATAAAAAAAAAAGAACAAGTTACTGCAGACGTTTATTGAACTTTCCGCCGTAAAGAATAATTTCCGAAATTTATCGAATGTTTCCCTCAGATACTTATTTACTCTATGCATGGCCAACAATACATCTTTCTTACTTCACATTCTTATATAGAATAAGAGGCCGTGAAAGAGCGCGTATTCAATTGTTCATCACGCTAGGTGGCTTGTAACTACCCTTCAGAGAATTGTTTCGAAAAAAGTTTCAAATAAAAGTTTTAGCTCTCAGTGAAAGGAACACATATGCAAATTTTAAAAAATCGTTAGAGCCGTTTTCGACAAAATCGCGAAAAACGAAAATTTCTTCATGTAAAGTCCCCTTAAAAATAAGAGAAAATAGTCGCCAATCTTATCCTCACATCTTCAGAAGGTACCTGCCCCAAATACGAAATTTTGTTTTCATACGATTTTCCGTTTTGGAGCTAGAGTGTTCACAGACAGACAGACAGACAGACACACAGACATGTTTCCAAAAATAGCATTTTTGGATTCAGGGGGCCTTGAAACGTGTATATAGCCTATGCTAAAAACTGAACTTCGAATTTTGGGGTCGAAAACAATACTTCCTCTACCTATAGTACCTACGGTACGGGCAGAGGAAGTAAAAATGTTACAATACGTGTTAAAAAGAAATTTTTGGAAAATATTGCTCTTAAATTGTTAGCCATGTCTCCCTGAAGATAGTAGGGCATCTCTCTCATTTGCAATGGCGAAGTGGCCATTGAGAAATAAAAATGGAAGACATTTTAAACAGAATACGCAGTATAGGCATAAATGAAATAAATGAGGTTCTCTCGCCTCACACAATAAATATCGTTAGACTGCCCAGCCATAATGTTGCACTTCACTTAACACACACAAATTAACTGACTGGAAAATAATAATTTCCAAGCAATCGCGGATTTGTAAATACTGTATAAACAGCGTAGCTTTCAACCGATCGATTACCACAGAAAGGTTCCTGCCTGTCGAGTTACATTCAAATATGTATGCATAACTTATCTATAGCCTACAGAAATCAGAGGTCTTGGCCATCTTCCCTCGCATACCCTGGAACTATTCTCCTATGATATGGACTTAAGTAATAATTGATTATCAGTGATTATCAGGAACATGGATATGAGATGTTAAAAAATAAAGTAAAATATTTACTGAAACTGGACCCTCTTTATGTATGTAATGAACATAACAACTCCGTTTTTAGATTTTTGTAAACATAGTAATATCTCTGTGACGATGCGACTGTAAGATATTTACTTTGTAGTAAGTAAATGTTAATAATAATAATTTAATAATAATAATAATAGTAAAAAAATCCGGTAAACTGATATAACAAAGTGCCAGTATGTTTTTGTTGAATCAATTATAATATGCAGAAAATAATTTTTTCTAATCAGATTAAAATCGATCAGCGACAGCAGAACTACAGATTTGTGATACCTTGATAGTCGCGCACTTACATACAAATAAAAAATAAAAAAATAAAAATCCATGTCAAATCGGCCGGCTCCAGGATTTGAACCGGGGACCTCCAGAATACGAGTCCAAGGCGTTACCCTTTGGCCAACTCAGTCAGTTTGACGGTGTCGTTTGATAAGCATAAGTGAAGGAATAGTGTTAACTGTCAAATTATACCGGTAGACAAAAATTAAAAACATGTGATTTTTAATTAGTCGTTACTCTGGTACCGGTCAACCGATTAGGTCCAAAATCAATAGGCTTCTTGTCATGGACGTTATAAATGCGTATACCAAGTTTCATGAAAATCCGATAAAGCATATTTGAGTTATGGGGCCTTTTGTTATATAACACCATAAAAATGCGCTAAATTGGGCATTATTCCGGTACCGGCCAACCGATTTGGTCCAATATGAACAGACTTCTTCCCATGGACATTATAAATGTGTATACCAAGTTTCATGAAAATCCGATAAAGTGTATTTGAGTTATGGAGCTTTTAAATAAAAACACTAAATTGGGTTTGACGACGGTACCGGTGAACCGATTTGGCTCAATAACAATAGGGTTCTACCCATGGATATTATAAATGCGTATACCAAGTTTCATGAAAATCCGATAAAGCATATTTGAGTTATGGCGCGTACAGACGCACGGACAGACGGACGGACGGACAAACGGACAGACGGACGGACGGACAAACGGACAGACATTTTTCGTCCTCCAAACACAATCTCATAAAGTATCATACTGGCATTTAATAATAATAATAATAATCTACAAACAACAATAGCTACAAAGATATCCAAATACAAAGAACTAGCGATAGAAATACAACGCATGTGGAAGCTAGAATCAGTTACCACAGTCCCAATAGTTATATCACAGAATAAGGTTATATCATGCACAGGAGTCATTCCAAAAAGCTTACACAGCTCCCTGGCAGCACTGAACCTGCACCACCACACGTTCGTTGAATTGCAGAAAGCTACTCTTCTCAGCACATGCCCCAGTGTCAGAAAGTTTCTAGGAGCGACTTTCATACTATATCAAACTGTACTACATGAAGATCCAAGCCTCAGTTCTGGTGGTATTGAAGGACAGAACCCGAAAGAAGTAGATGAAGAAACAATGACATAACTTGTGTAAATGTATAAATTTATTGTGTGTGTTCTGTAATTCATAACGTTGTAAATATTTGTAGATGTTGGCAATCTTATAGTTAAGAGGGGGACTCCTTGCTTAAGCCGAGTCTGCCCAATATGTTACCGGCGTAAGCCGAGCCTACCTAAATATCAATAATAATAATAATAATAATAATAATAATAATAATAATAATAATAATAATCTTTTAGTTACTCGGTATTAGAATATTCTTCCAACTACTACTGTGTTTAATTAATTATATATTTATTTATTTAATAATTATAATGAACATTACAGGTAGAAAACCAACTTACAATGCCCTTGACAAAAATGCAATTCATACATGCAAAATAATAAAACAAAAGATAAGAATACACAAAAGATACATTACTGCAATTAAATAAAACAGAAAAAGAAATTCCTAGCCACTTCTGGGTTCCAGCAGTTGCCTGGTTTCTTCTCTAAACACAGTACAAATAAAAAAACATTTAGGATAAGAAAGAAGGAGTGAGGAGAATGTTTGGCATTTGTGCGGCTAGTCGTGAGAAAATTAACAAATTTGATTGGGAGGTGCTCCAGCATCCTCCATCCGTCCAAACCTGGCACCGGCGAACAAATTCCTGGCCGGTAAACGCTTTGCGTCAGATACAGAAGTGAAAACAGCAGTCCGCAGATGACTATGCTCCAACCGAACAGGGTATTTTGAAACTGGTATCACGATAGGAGAAATGTGTTGAGAAACTTGGGGGCTATATAGAAAAATAGACAAAATATGCCCCTTCATCTGTGCATTTGTTTGTAATTGTACCTATTAAACTTGTTGTAAAAAATTATTGTGCGTTACTTTTCGATCCACCCTCGTATAATGGATAGAACTGATAAAAAGGTAATAAAGGAATGAAGTAAAATCAAGTACCAGGTGATTGCATTTGAACTTTATTAAGTGCCAGTATGGTACTTTATGAGATTGTGTGGGGGACGAAAAAATGTCTGTCCGTCTGTCTGTCTGTCCGTCCGTCTGTCCGTGCGTCTGTACGCACCATAACTCAAGTACGCTTTTTCGGATTTTCATAAAACTTGGTATAAACATTCATAATGTCGATGGGAAGAACCCTATTGATATTGAACCAAATCGGTTCACCGGTACCGGAGTAATGCCCAATTTAGTGCCTATTTTAATAGATTATGGCCATCACTCAAATACGCTGTAACGGATTTCCATGAAACTTGGTATACCCATTTATGACGTCCATGAGAAGTGTCCTATTGAATTTGAACCTAATCTGTTGACCGGTACCGGAGTAAAACCCAATTTAGTGTATATTTTAAAGACGCGGTAACTCAAATACGCTTTACCGGATTTTTATGAAACTTGGTATACACATTTACAATGTCCATGGGAAGACGTCTATTCATAATGGATAAAATCGGTTGATCTATTTCGGAGTAATGCTCAATTTAGTGCCTATTTTATGGCAATATACGTATTCGAAAGAATTTATAAAAAAAATGAAAATCAGTTATCTTGACAACATAGCCTATTGTTTTACTGTGATCTTATAAGGCCTTGGAAATTAAAATACAGGTAGCTATGACAAAAAACATATTGATTTACATGCGCTTATCCAACTAGACCGTTAAAATGACCCAGGTGGCCGAGATGGTAGACCTTTCTTCTTCCGTAAGCCCTGCTTAATGAATAAATCTGGAGTTTAACTTGGAAATCAATTTAAAAAAAAACATATTCTGCATATCATAATTGCAGTCATAACTGATTAAACAAAAACATACTGGAACTTTTTTACATCAGTTTACCTGATTTTATTTTAATCTCAAAATGATGGGAAGTTTGGCGTCTAACTTGTCTTAATGCTTTACACTTGACAAATCTTGACAAAGAGATTTCTTAAGGGCATTATATATATCCTAATTAACTTTTCTAAATCATGACAACTCCTGGCATTGTCAATTGAGCACAGCCTTAAAATATGCCGATCTACTTGAGTGTTGATAATAATTAATATCACTGGGATGTGGTTTCCTTCTAGACTGAGTTTAGCACAAGTTCTCTGGGTCTCTAGAGGAGGTCGTTAAATTATGCAGGAGTTCTCAGAGAGGATCATGCGGAATGCTGAGGTATTCGCATTTCAGAGTGCTACTCGACAGGGCGGTGACAACGCTTAACATTATACAGCGTGCCCTTTTATCCTCCTGCAAGATAGCAGACAATCTAGATTCTAGATGTTAATGAAAACCCCAAACATTATAAATTGTAGTAATATATGTAATGTACATTATTTTTTTCGGCATCACAAAATTTAAATAATTTAGATACTTCCTATACATTACTTCGCTATATTAATTTAAGATTTGAATACTGTATAGTCTAAACCTACACTTTAAAGGAAAGGTATTACAGGGACTTTGGGTCTTAGTGAAAAATCTATAGAGCCAGAATTTCCCATATAATAAAGGGCTGAACACCACTGGAATATCGAAATAACATAAATCCTAGACATTTAAACCGATTTCTACTATTCCCTTGGTTCTATATATTTTTTTAATGTGACATCTCTAAAATTTCAAAATGTGAACATCGACATTTAATGACTCTTTAATATTGGTTTAATATATTTTCAGGTAATCCTGTATTTGGACGTTACTTATTTTCCATGGAAGTTTGGTGTAACCTATTATTCAAGGGGCAGTGATATAATGCCAACCTAAAGGGTAAATGCACATGCACATAAATAAAAAGTAATAATTATAACTAGTAATAACACAAGACTGTTGCTCTGTTAAAAATTAGGGAACATACAAATAAAAGTCGCACCTTGGGATGAATCCCACCCTCAGCGATGCAGTTTCTTTTATACCACGAACTAGCGAATTCTTATGTCCTCGTATTATGAAGAAACTCGTGATTGGGGGTTGGAGGTGTGACGCCATACCGCTAGACGAGAGGTGACAGACTGACGAACCTCGCGGGAGATATAATATGCCACATTTTCGAATCCTACAAACAGTGTATCGTACATTATTAGAAAATGCAAGGGTGCTTCGCTACGGCTGCCGCCTCCGCTTCGCGCACTTAACTATGTAGTTAGTGTTATGCATTATTTAGCTGTATGTAGAGGTGGATACAAGGACAATTGGTCATTCTGCTTCGCTCAGAAGCAAAATACATCACACAGTCCGTGCAAATGTGAATATCAAAGGGGTGGAGCTTAAGGGGCGACTTATATTTGAATTTCGCCAGCGGTCGGGTGGTAGGCCTTGTCCCTTCGGAGATGTCGCGCCACGGAGTTTAGTTTTAGTTTTAGTTTATTAATTTTATTACATCGATTTTTAGGGTAATTCTCGCCTTGTACCCACTGTCCTTGTATATTGTCGCAAGTGCCTTGTACCCACCTCTGCATATAGTCTAAATAATGCATAACACTAATTACGTAGTTAAGTGCGGAGATATCACTGAAAACCTGACTGGGGATAGGGCTCGACTTAAGACGGAGACCCTGACTTACCTAGGAAAGGCTTAACCCTTGGTTGAAATATAGTAGACCGAGCCAATATAATAATAAACCACCTACCTATTTCTACAGAAATGTCTCACAATACGTGTATGAAAATACTTTGGTTGGATTGTATAGCCGTTGAAAAGTATCGTACGTAGTGCAACATGTACTTGTTGTTTGTTGAAGAAAGAAAATAAAAGGCTGAAATAATATAATTCAATGGAAACCTCACATAGTTCAAACGGTTATCTTTAGGTTTACTTATCATAGTAGGCTATGCACGATACTGTTATTTGTTTATGTTGTAATAAAACCAGTAAACTGATATAACAAAGTGTCAGAATGATTTTATTTAATCAGTGATAATTGCAATTATGATATGCAGAAAATAAGTTATTTTTTAATCGATTTCCCACTCAAGCTCCAGATCGATTCATTAAGCAGGGCTAATGGAAGAACAAAGGTCTAGTTTGTTATGCATATATGAATGAATATGTGGGTAGTGTTATTTGTCAAAGCTAACTGTATTGGAACTTCCAAAGCTGTATATGAACACTGTAAAACAATATTTTGTCATGAGAACTAATTTGCATTTGATAATTTTTTTCTAATATGTTACCATAAAATAGGCACTAAATTGGGCATTACTCAAATACCGGTCAATTGATTTGGACCAAACTCAACAGGCTTTTTCCCATGGACGTTATAAATGCGTAGGGGAACGGGGGGTGGTATCGGACACCTTAGGTTTTTGCGACGTAACTCTTTTTTGAAACTGGAAACAAATGTTTAATCTACATTACAGATAACTTTATTCTTATAACTAAATGTTTATATGAATATATTTAATTAAAACTAAAACATGTAATTAGCACAAGAAAATTAAAAAGTAGTTACATTTTTGTACTTTTGAAAAATGGAGGGTGGTATCGGACAGTCACTGTTTTCCACAAAAGACTTATTTCCATGTTCAAAGTATAAAGTTTTACTGTTTTACTTTTTTATACAAATGTCACATTTATAAAATAAAGAGTTCTCCTCCAAATTTGCACATTTTTCGTGTGCCCAGCCGTTGCAAACTCAGCTAATGTATTTTTCGGTACTGAAAAACAATCACTTGCCTCTCGAATATCATTTTTTGTCCCTGACATTGTTACGGAAAATATCATGTCACCTTCTTCCCACTTTCCTCTTATCTTCCCCATATTTACCTAAAACCAAAGGAAAGAACCATCAGTAACCTCGTTGGATGAGTAGCTATATTGTCCGATACCACCCGCTAGCTTCCTGTCCGATACCACCCGCTAGCTTCCTGTCCGATACCACCCGATTCACTGTCCTAAGAGAAAAAAATCTCAACCAAGAACCTTTGAAGAGAATTAAATTCTAAACCTACAGCTTATAGCCTTAAGTACAGTGCTTCTGTTAGTGATGTTAGAATGTAACACAACTCACCCTTCTTCCTGTTACTGCTTTGTGAAGTTATCTTCGTGCAAGCCGATTTACACAGAAAAGAACAAAAAGCACTATCACTCACAAACGAAACTAGCTGTCAACTGAATAAGATGTTCACCCTCTTCAAACATTTAGCCAAGGCTGTCAATCACAAAACCGGTCGTCCAAGCACCTGCTAGCAAGAGATATTGGGCTTGTCCGATACCAGGCTCTGTCCGGTACCAGCCCCCGCTCCCCTATACCAAGTTTCATGAAAATCCGATAAAGCGTATTTGAGTTATAGTTCGTACAGACACACAGATAGGTAGACTTTAGCTCTGGCTCATGGATAATTATATCGCTATGGATCCTGACTTGTAAGCTTCTGAAAAGTAATCAAAATAGTTTATTTGAGCTTAGATATATAAGCTTTCATGAACCACAGATTATTGTCTCTGTTGGACATTATGAGCCAATATTAAAAATAATATCAATTTTTAAAGGGCATGACATTGGCTCAAGTAGGATAAAACAGATTTAAATTGGAAGGGAATTTTAATTAGTAGTATGGGAATGAAGTATCTGTTTTACTCAGGAATATAGCAATAAAGAATCACGTGATCTTTGTTGCGTATGAAGTCTGGTATCTTGAATGGTATTTAACTTCGTTTTGCTTCGGAAGCGCTCGCTCTGTAGGGGAGGTCGCCTCGTGTTGAGGGGAACGGGTTCCCAGTTCATCTGCAGTGCTGATGTGCAGCTCAGATGCGCGTCAGCGCTAGTGAGGGGAGCAACTTCGCGCTCTTCTGTCTCTTATTTGTCATTCGTCGAACAGTTCATTTGTTTTATTATTCACAATCCGATTGGTACGAGCTTATTACCAATTATGAGAAGAGAGGGGGGCTTGACTATAAAAGCCGAGGCAACATAGGCCTCGTTCTCTCCATTCTCTACTTCCTTTGTGAACGGGCTGCAAGCCTGGTGTGTGGCCATGGGACTGGGTAAACAAGAACACAATATGGTGGCCGCGAGGCCAACCATGTCAGGATTTGAGCAGGTACGTGTATCTGAATTTATTTAATTAATCTTCCAGTGTTACTAGAAACTTATTAGTGATTACTAAGGATGGGTTCTTTTACTTTAATTTCATGTAAGTTTAGTGCTGTAGTTTCAGCATACATGCAAGTTTCAGGGGAATTATTTATATAGGGCTTCTCCCTCGTGTTTCTTTTCATTTATTATTGTTTTGCTGAGTGGAAATAAGGCATTGTGCAGCATCAAATATTTATTGCACTTATATGGGGAGTCTTTTAGAATCTGGTGTACTTATTTCTTTCATTTGGTTGTATTTTATTTAAGTAGGGTTTGATACACGTTATCCTGATAGCATATAGGCCACACCAGCTTGCAATCCGGAACCAATGTATTTTCTGTCCAGGAATGTCTGGCAGTTTTGCTTATAAGATAAAAGGTATGTAAGAATATTTTATTTTAGGACCTATGGACTCCGCATGATTGTATTTGTGAAAAGCATCCTAAATAAGTAATTATATGTTTGTCCGGCCATTTGCATGTATCATTGATATTAACCAATAATGAATTTAATTACTCGGCCGAGACAAGTTTGAAGTGTTAAAATTATAAAATAACATGCATGTATTTTAACCCATGTTCTGGGAAAGTATTTAAAGAACAACTCTTGTATTGAAACAGGCCCATCAGGCCCGATGTGTATATAAAATAATCTTATTATTTTAATTTGTATGTTCTTCATATTTGGTCATCAGGCCTAAAATCTGTAAATATAAAGTGTTTTACTAAATGACATTTATTATAACTTGCCCATCAGGCAGAAAAGAATTTTAATTTTTAAATAATAAAATTCTTTTAGCTTTCACATGCTAAGTTTCTATTCTCAGCTGCGAAGGACATGTAAATAATTTTACATGCTCTTCGTTACGTAACGCCTTTCCCTCCCCGTAGTTACCTAGTATTTTATTTAAGGGTCGGCCGAGCTGAGAGCAGCATTCTTCCACGTTTGATCTTCAAGGCAGAAGAAGAGGAATTAGTGGGGTTGGTTGGGAGGGGGCGTTGCAATTGGTAGCAGAGCGTGGTTAAATTCCACAGTTGCTGTTGCCTTTTTTCAGCTTAAATCTTAACTTGTTTTTAATTTCTGAACTTTAAAGTTTAAAAATTTCCCATGTGAAAGCTAAGATTTATTATTGTGTATCTTGTTTATTTATGAGTGTATTATTTTGTAAATATCTTGTTTTTATTGTGTACATATTCTAATATTGCTGGAAATCTGTGTTTCATGTAAAATGGCATCTCCTGTGACTCGTTATGTCCCTGACCCGGACCAATTACTGAAATCTGACATAATCTATGAGCTGCAAATAAGAGGTCTGTCTCCTGATGAGAAAAATCTGGTAGCCGACCTTAAGAAGCAACTAATAGATAACCAGGACAAGGATGTTGACATAAAAAATTGCGGTGAGTCCCTTATTCCTATTTTGCTTGCAGTAGCTAAAGACAGAGTAGAATCGATCAGTGAAAAACTTTCTAAAAGTGTTCCGGTGTCAGAAAAGGTAAAAAATCGTGCACTTCATGCTTGCCAGAGAGTAGCAGATCTTGAGAAGGTAATTGCAGGAACCGACTTCCTAGCAGAGTTTCAAGATCTTCAAGACCAAGTCAGTGTAATTCTAATCCGAGTGAAATCAACTGATAGGGAGAATGTACATGCTCCAGTGAGCGAGGAGCTTGATAATGAAAAGAAGTCACATAATAGGGAAGTTATGGATTCTTTTGTTAACCCAAATAGACAATCGAGATTTGAAATGAGCGCGACAGGTCAAACTTTCTTCTCACATTGTGATAGTGATTCTGGCAGAGAAAATGTTAGGGCATTTCCTGAAACTCATACTTTTCCTCTTGCCTTCGCTAATCTTCCCCATCCGCTTGCCTCCACTTTGGAAAACTGTTCACTTTTCTCAGATGAAAGTGTAGAGAAAGTTTTAGACTTTCTGGACTTTATCTGTGATTTGAAAAGTCAAGCCGCAGTGTTTCACCTTGATGAACGCAATCTGCTGGCCTACTTATTTTCTAAACTTGGTGGTTCTTTGCGTGACGTTGCCTTAGAAGCCGTCAACAGTGGGTTAGGGCTAGAAGATTTTCACATTAGGCTGTTGGACACCTATGTGCCAGTGCGAGCTAGATCGGCTTTGATTACTAAGCATTTCTACCGCACGCAAGCATTCAATGAGACACTTGCCGAATACTCTCGTAGCATCAAGAAATGTGCTCAGGTGTTTCGACTAGCCATGCCAGAGAGAGAAATAGTAGATGCTGTCATTGAGGGAATGTCGCCTGAAACGCGTTCTAAAGTAGTCTTTGAGAGCAGACCGTCTTCCTTCAGGCAACTAGAGTCGTTATGTGCTAGAGTAAATGCTATCAGTTTTTCCGACTCCTTAAGAGTGGATAAACAAGGCCAGTTAAGTAGTAGTCGTGTCAAACTAAGTGATAGTAATGATAGAGCAAAACTAGTTGCAGGTGGCAACGATAGAAAGCCTATCAAGTGTTACAATTGTGGGAAATTAGGGCATATTGCGAAATACTGCCGTAGTGGGAAAAATCAAACGATGCAAAATGGTAATGTTCAGAAACGCTCTTCGCAATGATGTAGGTCTTACCCAAGGGCCCTGGGTAAACCGAAGATGTCTAGTAGCGCTATATGTGATAGAAAGATGACTGACGAAGTGGTGATGACAAACTCTACTCACTGTAAAGACGTTGACACGCCGGCTAGGGAACTGATCAGCTCTAGGTTGGTGACTGCGACTACGGTTTTTGACAAAACTCACGGTACGGACAGTAGAAGCCAGACAGACCGTTTTTATGCCACGAGGACTTTTGTTAATAGCATATTTCAAAAAAAGCGCTCAGACAAAGACATTAGGCCTAGGTTGAAAGACAATAGTGATGATAGTGCAGCGTTTCTAAATAAAAAGGTGCTTAGTAAGAAGATTTTGCCTGTAAATATGGACGATCCGGATCGTACTATGAAAACACCATGTAAAAGAAAGAAGAGAAGTAATCGTAGAAAAAAGAAAGTCCCGAATTTGACTCCTGATAGTGACATTAATGGATTTGACAAGAATAAAGTTTTCCCACGCCAGTTAGAAGCAATTGTAGATGCCAAGTTGCCTATGATAGAAGTAGAAATTTGCAAATATAGAATGTCGGCATTGCTAGACAGCGGTGCGGCTGTATCTCTGCTCTCAAAAGACGAATATAGTAGAATGTGTTTGGTAAACAAACACGTTCCGAAAATGGTTAGTAGTGAGCTGAAGTTACGCACGGCTGGTGACCAGAATCTTGCCATAGTAGGTCAAGTAAGCCTGAAATTGAGAATTGCTAACTTCACTTGGGTCTGTCCCTTTGTTGTTGCTGAGAATTTACTTATGCCTGTGATTTTAGGCTATCCTTTTATGAGGAAGGTAGGATTGATCCTAGATTTTGATAGTAAACAGTGTAAGTTTAAATTCTTTGAATCTTGTAAGATCGATTTCTTCTATGGACCCCCTTTTTCTAAATTTATTTCTTCTAAGGGCAATTCAGAGACAAATATGTTACCGCCTTTTGATTTTCTCCCTGATACTGTAAATAATGTATGTGTGGACTTGTCACACTTGCCTTCCGTTGAGAAAAGTCAAGTTAGTAAGATTCTGCAAGATTTCCCTGATGTTTTGACTCCGAAACTGGGTCTTACTAATGTCTTAGAGTATGACATTGAGCTACTTGATGATCAACCGGTCCGTAGAGCACCATATCGCCTCAATCCACCAAAGTTGAAGATCTTGAAAGAACATATTGACGCAATGGTTGAACAAGGAGTCCTTCAGGTCTCCAAGTCCAACTATTCTAGTCCTATCTTTTTGGTGCCTAAGGGTGATGGGCGCTTCAGGCCAGTGGTTGATTTCAGGCACCTCAATGCCAAAATAAAGATAGATTCGGTGCCTATACCAGACATTAACACTGCTTTCAGTTTCTTTTCGGGTGCTAAAGTTTTCTCGTCCCTTGACCTCAATCAGGCTTACTATCAGATACCCCTTACTGAACGTTCAAGGCGTTTGACAGCTATTTCGACTCCGTACAACTCGTTCGAATTTTTAAGAGTCCCATTTGGATTAGCGACAGGAGCCCAGGTCCTTACTAGACTGCTAGATCAAATTTTTTCAGACGTAAAGTTTAAATTTGTGTATCATTATTTGGATGATTTGGTTCTCTATTCTAATTCCTTTGAAGAGCATTTGCAGCATCTTCAAGAAGTGTTCTCGCGCCTACGAGCCGCAGGACTTACAGTTAATCCTGATAAGGTTACTATAGCCGCTAGGAGACTGTCATTTCTGGGTCATCTGGTTTCAGCTGACGGCGTTGCCATCGACCCAGAACGCACCGAGGCAATTAGAAAATTTCCCCCTCCCAAGAATGCCAATTGCGTAGCCAGGTTTATAGGGATGGTCAACTTCTTCAGGAAGTTTGTACCAAATATGGCTGAACTTTCCTCCCCTTTGAATGATCTAAGAAAGAAAAGTTCTAAATTTGTCTGGTCTCCTGCTTGCCAAGAAAGTTTTGAAAAATTGAAGTCCGCCATTATGAATCCCCCCGTGCTTGCCATGCCAGACTTCTCTAAGAAATTTGTAATTCAGTGCGACGCCTCACCGGTGGCCATAGCTTCTGTTCTCTTGCAAGAATTCGAGGAAGGAAGAAGGCCTGTAGCTTATGCTTCCAGGACTTTGACCGCTCCTGAACGCATGTACTCAATGTATGAGCTTGAAGCTCTCGCTGTCTTGTTTGCAGTAGAGAAATTCAGGGTCTATGTTGAACATGTGGAATTTGAGCTTGAGACAGACTGTCAGGCCTTAAGCTGGGTCTTAGCGAAGCCACGGACAACCGGCAGGATCGCTAGGTGGGCAGTGCGTCTCTCTGCATTCAAATTTAAGGCTAGGCATATCCGAGCTACTGAGAATCAGGTGTCCGATGCTCTAACGCGGATGTTCAGTCCGGAGGAGATCTTGGGCAGTCCTGATTGCAGTATCGAGGAGCCTAAAGAGTTGTCAGGGATGGTGGGTAACATTCTGGGTGAGTTTCCCTTAGCTTTTACGGCATTAAAGGATCACCAAGCCAGTGATGAAGAACTTGCTCCTCTAATCGCCCGCTTGCAAAGTGGAGAAGATGTACCGCAGTACATCTTTAGAAATAGTGTTTTATATAGTGCTCCTGCGCATAGATCTCAATCTAGAATTGTGCTGCCCTCTGCCTTAAGGGACATGGTTTTCAAGTATTACCATGAATCTCCGGTGGGTGGCCATCTAGGATTTTATAAGACGCGAGCCAAAATACGAGAAACTTTCACTTGGAAGGGCATAGATGGGTTTATTAGAGCCCAGGTTAGAGCATGCCAGAAGTGCAGCTCGGCAAAACCTGCTCAGTGCACTAAGCTCGGATTCTTGTCATCCGAAGTGCCCAAGGCTCCTTTGGACAGGCTCTTTATAGATTTCGTGGGGAAATTTCCTAGATCTAGATCCGGTAATTCTTACATTTTGGTAGCTGTAGATTCTTTTTCTAAATTTGTCTGGATGTTTCCTGTTCGAGTAGCCACTTCTAATTCAACTATAGAGTGCCTCAAAAGAATCTTTTCTACAGTAGGCTTTCCGCGTAGTATAGCATCTGATAACGCCTCGTATTTCATTTCGAGAAAGTTCAAACAGTTTTGCTTTTCCCTGGGAATTCAACACGTAAAGACTGCCCCTTTTCATCCGTCGCCCAATCACAGTGAACGTTTTAATAGGAACCTGAGGGCCGCTCTGATAGCGTACCACTCAGAGGATCATGCTGCATGGGACAGAGAGCTGTTCTGGTTGCAATTTGCCTTCAATTCAGCCCAGCATGAATCGCATAAACAGACTCCTTTTCAGTTGATGTTTTCATTTAAACCTAACAGTCCTCTTACTAATGCCTGGTCAATCAGTGATCTCTTACCAGAAGTCAAGGATGCTGCTACTGTCAGACAGATCTGGAAAAAGGCTGCTGACAATCTGAAATTAGCGCATCAGAAAACAGAGAAGAGATATAATGCTGATCGGATTCCAGTGAATTTTAATGTTGGAGATAGGGTTTATGTTAAAAACTTCCCTAAAAGTAAAGCAATAGATAGATTTGCCGCTAAACTCGCGGTCAAGTTTCGTGGTCCTTTCAACGTGGTGAAGTTTCTTACTCCAGTGACTGTTTTACTTAAAGACTCGGATTCAAATAAGACTATAAAAGCTCATGTTAGTCATTGCAAAAAGACATAGTAATTCCCTGACTGCTTAGCTGACTTTCCCTTTGTAAGACATAAATTTCAGCATGATTATAAGAAGAGATGGTCTTCGGCTTCTCCTGTCATCCGACATCATGTCTAGGCGAGTCGGTGATGAATACTGGGGAGTACGACAGAAGAACCTCGATGTCTGAAGTTCCGGGGAGTCCCTCCTTGCAGATGACGGGATGGGGAGATATGGTCTGGTCTCAACAAGGAGATCCACACCATAGGAGAAGAGGAATTTCATCTCGCCTTATTAAAGTATCTTTCTACTAATTATGTCTTATATTTATCAGGATTTTGATTTCCTGACTCAATTAGGTCATCTATATTAAAATCTTTATTTGAATTATAGAAGATTGACTTTTCCCAAACTAGACTTATTGTATATAGCTTGTTATTATCTTATGTAAAATTTGAATCAGTTTCTTAAATTTGTAGGTTAGGATTAATCCAATCATTTACCAATATTTCTATTTTCTCATGAATTTATCCTGTCTAATATTTTGTAATTTATGGATTTTAATCAATTTTAATTATAATATTTAGTCTAGTCTCTTTCTCTTCTTAGGACGTCTTATTTCTCTAGAGTAAAGTTTTGTTTTGGATAATCTCAAACTTAATTTTCTTAAATAGTAATTTTGAATTATCATCTTAAATGTAACTTCGAGATCGATAAGCGTAGGAGGGTCTGATTTATGTTATGTATCTTGTCTTGCCATAGTCTGCCGCTTGCCTTGTACTTTCAGAAGCAGTAATGGGAGGTGGAGTAGACTCACTAGATGTCATACTGTTGGGCGTCTTCCTCAACGAGCTACCTGACCAGCTGCTCAGTCGCTGTGAGGGTTTGTGGACGCTGACTCGCAATTTCGTCTACTCTCTCCTCGGAAGGCAACAGTGAACTGGCAGTGAGCACCAAAACAAGGACGTATACCAAGTATGGACTATAAAGCCATGTGAGAGTGTGAAATCTCCGAATGAAGGTATGATTCGTCCATTTTAATGTCGGTGCATGTGTGAGTCAGGGGCCGTTGTGGAAAGGCCATAACTCTATGAACAGTTTTAGTGATGTCTTTCTTACTAATTTGGAATATATTAAGCAAGATATTCCAAGTCATGGACAGGGAGAATTGAGCCAATATTAAAAATAATATCAATTTTTAAAGGGCATGACATTGGCTCAAGTAGGATAAAACAGATTTAAATTGGAAGGGAATTTTAATTAGTAGTATGGGAATGAAGTATCTGTTTTACTCAGGAATATAGCAATAAAGAATCACGTGATCTTTGTTGCGTATGAAGTCTGGTATCTTGAATGGTATTTAACTTCGTTTTGCTTCGGAAGCGCTCGCTCTGTAGGGGAGGTCGCCTCGTGTTGAGGGGAACGGGTTCCCAGTTCATCTGCAGTGCTGATGTGCAGCTCAGATGCGCGTCAGCGCTAGTGAGGGGAGCAACTTCGCGCTCTTCTGTCTCTTATTTGTCATTCGTCGAACAGTTCATTTGTTTTATTATTCACAATCCGATTGGTACGAGCTTATTACCAATTATGAGAAGAGAGGGGGGCTTGACTATAAAAGCCGAGGCAACATAGGCCTCGTTCTCTCCATTCTCTACTTCCTTTGTGAACGGGCTGCAAGCCTGGTGTGTGGCCATGGGACTGGGTAAACAAGAACACAATATGGTGGCCGCGAGGCCAACCATGTCAGGATTTGAGCAGGTACGTGTATCTGAATTTATTTAATTAATCTTCCAGTGTTACTAGAAACTTATTAGTGATTACTAAGGATGGGTTCTTTTACTTTAATTTCATGTAAGTTTAGTGCTGTAGTTTCAGCATACATGCAAGTTTCAGGGGAATTATTTATATAGGGCTTCTCCCTCGTGTTTCTTTTCATTTATTATTGTTTTGCTGAGTGGAAATAAGGCATTGTGCAGCATCAAATATTTATTGCACTTATATGGGGAGTCTTTTAGAATCTGGTGTACTTATTTCTTTCATTTGGTTGTATTTTATTTAAGTAGGGTTTGATACACGTTATCCTGATAGCATATAGGCCACACCAGCTTGCAATCCGGAACCAATGTATTTTCTGTCCAGGAATGTCTGGCAGTTTTGCTTATAAGATAAAAGGTATGTAAGAATATTTTATTTTAGGACCTATGGACTCCGCATGATTGTATTTGTGAAAAGCATCCTAAATAAGTAATTATATGTTTGTCCGGCCATTTGCATGTATCATTGATATTAACCAATAATGAATTTAATTACTCGGCCGAGACAAGTTTGAAGTGTTAAAATTATAAAATAACATGCATGTATTTTAACCCATGTTCTGGGAAAGTATTTAAAGAACAACTCTTGTATTGAAACAGGCCCATCAGGCCCGATGTGTATATAAAATAATCTTATTATTTTAATTTGTATGTTCTTCATATTTGGTCATCAGGCCTAAAATCTGTAAATATAAAGTGTTTTACTAAATGACATTTATTATAACTTGCCCATCAGGCAGAAAAGAATTTTAATTTTTAAATAATAAAATTCTTTTAGCTTTCACATGCTAAGTTTCTATTCTCAGCTGCGAAGGACATGTAAATAATTTTACATGCTCTTCGTTACGTAACGCCTTTCCCTCCCCGTAGTTACCTAGTATTTTATTTAAGGGTCGGCCGAGCTGAGAGCAGCATTCTTCCACGTTTGATCTTCAAGGCAGAAGAAGAGGAATTAGTGGGGTTGGTTGGGAGGGGGCGTTGCAATTACATGAGAATATTATAGGAGAAAAATTCCTCCGACACTGGGACTTGAACCCAGGACCATTTGGCTATTCGCGCCAATGCTCTACCAATTGAGCTAAGTCGGAGTTCAATTCACAGCGCCAGATGGAACCTCCTGGGTTCAAGTCCCAGTGTCGGAGGAATTTTTCTCCTATAATATTCTCATTATTTGAGCTTGTTTGTAGATTTGTTTTGGGTAAATTGGACATAAGTTGATTTTCTGTGAGGATGTTCTTTAGCACTCAATTTCATGGAATTCATAAAGCGAAGTTGTCATAAGTATTATGTATTTGTTTCAGTTAATTGATTAAGGAGATAACGTAAAAGATCAAAATGGTAATATTAAGTTATAAGTAGTAGAGGTACATTCCTAATTTTAAAAAAATGAAATTTATTCATCATATTGTATCAAACCCAGAGGACAGTTTTGAGAAAGACTGTTTAAAATTTTTACAAAGTACAAAAGTTAAGAATAATTGGTGGAAATGTTTAGAAGAGAATATCAACAGTATCGTATTAAAATGGATATGGAATAGAATGGGTTCATGGAATATACAGATTATATGCAAATTAATTTAAAAAGGTGTAACGATATTGTTATGCAGGAAATGTTTTCTGAGATGAGAAATTTTAAATCGCTAAAATGTTATGCAGAGATGAAATCGGAATGGGGTATGGAAGCATATTTATTTTCATGTAATCTGGAAGAAAGATCCAGTTAGGCCTGGTGGAGACTAGGAATCTGGAGACTGAAAAACTTCAGAGGATCGGTGCCTAGGGGATTATGCCCATTATGTAACGAGGAAGAGGATACAAAACATATAATTTTAGAGTGTAAGGAAACTGAGAGGTGGAGGGTAAATTTAATTGATAGTAAATTACTAAACATTAATAAAGGGGTAGCATATAAGAAGCTATGCATAACAAAAAATACGGATTTATTAAAAAGGATGAGGAAATTTATTTGTAGTTAAAAGGAAAGGGTTGAATAAAATAGAAGAAAGTAGCAGTAGAAATTCATATGAAGTAGGAAATAATATATAAACGTACTTGGTTGTTGTTTGAAGTAATAGGTAGAAATAGTTATATAATGTTTCTTTTAGTAAGCGAGGGATTGAATGGTAAAACAGAAATGTAACCAAAAGTCCCTGTTTGTAATGAAGATGAAATAAACCTATTTGTTTGTTTATATTAAGTTAGACAAGATGTGTTTTAAATTTAGATTCTTAAAGTAAAAAAAGAACAGGAATCTTGGAATCTGTTATGATAAAATATGTTTGAAAATATGAATAAACTATAACTTGGCGAGAAACATTATTTGTTTTTATCTCGTCCTAATGTAACTCTCCGGTGAGTTTCTATTCCTATAATTTTCACCTCTGAAGGGCCTAGTATTCTAGTTTTGCTTCCAAAAAAGGAATAGGATGTAACAAATGAAGAATGGCAGGGTAGGGTACAGCACCGCTGCTCTTGTCCAGCCGTACGCCTGTCAGTTTTCACAGAAATGCAAACAATAAATATAGGAAAGTACTGTGGAGTACCACTTGCCCAGGCGCGCGTCTGCCATGTCATTTCGTCTTCAGTTTCCTCGCAAACAATAACTAATTTATATAATTATGTGGTCTGCTTTTGGCATGCTAGAGTTTTAAAATAGGTTTCAACAGGTCAATGATGTCAGACACTTTAGAGCAGGGGCTCTCAAAGGGTGTGCCGGGCACACTAGTGTGCCCTTGAAATGTTTGGACTGTGCCGCGAAAAAATTGCTTGTGTAGTCGATATTTTAGTAATACTGTTTATTAATATTATAAAACGGTGTAACACTACATGCAGTAAGAACTAAAAAATTAGCTGCTCTATCAATAATATTAGGGGAGAATGTGAAGGGATGGGACACAGGAGGGATGGGATATTCAATATAATACAAAAACTACATTTGAAATTCTTACCAAATTGGTCTCAGAAGTTTGCAATAGCAATAGTCTGCTATATTGGAAAGTATGGTGGATGTTATGATGTAACTTCTAAGAGAAAACGAACTTCCTTCATTTTTGTCAATAAATTAGAAATTGTCCGACTTTCTAAATAGCCTTGTAATTTTTAAAATTTGAAAATTACCATAACTATTTTTTAACTGATGAAAACATCTCACTTTTCAGTAATGTAAAACAATTGAAAGTAAGGCATATGTCTTATATTTTGGGAGTTATAAGCTAAATCATGTGTTAACTACAATGCAGGAAGGATGGGACATTTTTACGCAGGAGGGAAGGGACACCATTTTAATGAGAAACGTAGCCTCCCATATTTCCTGCAAAATTTAAAATGTATTTTAAGGTGTTTTTCTTCTATTTTGTAGTGATGTGGGTTAATTTTTGGATATGAGAGGTAGGTTTAAAGGTAGTATTTGGAAGTCGAACTTGCTTGCTTAAATTTTTTTATGAGAGACTTATTGTTCCAAGTCACCTATTATAACTCTCTTGTTGTTATGTTCTGTTTAATTGCATCGAGGATTTCCAACGTTATTTACATGAACATTGAGGCTCAAAAAGCTCTGTCCCATACCTCCTTGAACAGTGTCCCATGCCACCTACCCAGGTAGGAGGGATGGGACATTTGATAACGTTATAAAAAATGTTATTTATCTACAAGGTAAATAACATTTTTAATTATATTTATATTCTCAAGCCAAGCAGTTTTCAGAAATGCAATCAGTTTTTGCCTACATTAAACCAAAAAATTATAAAAAAAATCAATAAAGTAAACACGTCCCATCCCTCCACGCTTTCCCCATCACTATTGTTGCAGTTTAGTGGGAAATGTGGGCTTGTTTACTTTTGCAAAATTGTTCGATGCGGGGAGGAATCGCAGACAAACACGCCCGTAATTCTTGGTCTACATAAAGAAATCGCTCACGTTTCTTATTTTTAATGCAGGTCAGTCCCGAAAATCCCTGTTTGCACAGATATGTTTTTGTCAACTGCATTAATATAGATGTGGCGTGCTCTGATAACACTAAGAACTCTCTTTTCACTGAAATCCAGAACTGAAGTAGTATTTCTTCCCTGAATTTCAGCTTCGAAATTCGATCGGCTTGAAGTTCAACCAATTCTTCTGAATAAGCATAATTAAATAGATTAAATAGATCTTGTTATAATTTTAATTTGGATACAGAAAGGCGGTGTTTGCCGTTTCCATTTATCCGTATGTAAGTAATTACAAGCCTACAATTCAACAATATAAATGTATAATAGACCCAAATCAGACGAAAAACGAGTGTTTTCATACAAATTTTTGGGTATCTTTTTTTTTTTTTTTATTAATTTTTGGGTAATTTTTTATTAATTTTTGGGTCATTTTTTGTATTCTTCCAGTCATTTTATAGCTCATTTTTCTTAAAGTGTTTTAGATAATCAAAATCCGGGCTCTGGTAATTATTAATTATTAATTTGTGTATTGATATGGGTATTGGTGTGTAAATAATCTTTTGTGTTTTTTATATGTATATAATGTGTCTATGTATAGCTGATATTTATTTATAACACTGCCACTGGGTAATTGGCCCACTTACAGTGTAACAAAAAAAAAAATAATAAAAGTAAGCATCTGTGTGTATTTATGTGTGCAAAATCTTGGAAAACTTTTCGGAGAATGGTAACTACAAGTATAATTCGATCGGTAAGACTGAGCCAAACAAACGGCTGCGCAGTAGTCTACGATGACGTAATGTAGACCTGCCTGACCTTCATAGCACATGATGTTCGTTGCTAGTTCATACTGTACGGACCGTGTAAAAACATCTTAGTTAGCCTCACAGCATTCAATAGTGAAGACCCAACAGCGATATTCTGTGGGCTACATACCATTACTTAAGGAATATTTCATAACTAAAAAAACAAATACTTTATTCACTTTATTTTTTTTCAATACTTACGGGCTATCATGAACCGCATAGTTTGGAATGAATAGTACAGTATATGCATTCTCTTCTGCCCTTACTCCATTGCTACCGGCATACGATAAGCTATCTGCGCGTGTTTGGCTCAGGTCTTACGGATCGAGTAATAACTTCCTAAAATGTAATTTACTAGGAGGTGCCCGTGGCTTCACCACGATAATTCTTTTAAAAATTAAAAATTAAGAGTATAATAATTATTAAAGCATTATATTTATTAACACTTGCACGCGAATCATTCATAAACTAAGCCATTAATAATTAATGAAACAGCTAAAATTCCTGCTTTAGAGTACATTCCACGACATGAAAGCGCCCCCTGGGAAAACTATATCAGAATCGATTATGCAGTTCCAAAGAACCTGTGAACACATAATACATATTGTTTCTCAGCTGTTTATTGACATGAATATGATGTGAATTTTATTTTATCAATTCAGTGTAATTTTCAGAAATTATATAATGTTTCAAGGGAAGGAATGGTTTGTTTGGATTATTATTATCAGCGATATTTCAAGAGATAAAACCATCAATATTTTACAGCTGTTGCCCCCGGCTTCGCCCGCCATTATTCATTGACTCCAGGATTTTTAAGAAAATTACACTGGTAGACTATTAAAAATGTTTGTGGTTCAGAGCTATGAAAATTGTAAGTAAAAATAAAATTAGAATATTTGTTCATTGTGTTCATTTCACTTAAGCCTTACATAATAAAGAAACGGTTTTCCTTCCTAATGTTGTAGTCGTCATGAAAGTTTACACTGCGAGAGACGAACATCGCCGAGTATACCCGATGTCTCACGAAGCGGGCGAGCAAGCACGCTATTTAGGGCCGTTGAATTGTATAAGAGTAGATTAGGGTTTGAAATATGTAATATTGATATTTATACATTGTTGTTAACTTTTTTTTAAGCTCTTTTCTTTAAATTGTTCAGCCATTGCTGTTCACTTATATTATGTCTGAATTTTATTGGAATCTCTAGTTTCCTTAGCTTGTCGATAGAATGATATTGCTTCCCGAAAGAGAAGCAGGAAGCACTTTTCCAATACCGCAAGTTTGCCATGCACGTACGCCTGCAAACTCTGTGACACACACAGCAACGCAGTAATTACGGGTTGCTTACAAACCAGGCGATGCGTGCATTTTGATGGAACGCCTCTCATACTTCACTGTTGCTGCCTTTCTTCTTCGTTACTGTTTTCATTACAACTTTTTCTAATAGCATTTAGCATGTGAAAGTTCTACCAAGTTCAAAAGGTTCAGCAGTTATATTCCTGTATCTTGACAAAAAAAAAAAAAAACAAAAAAAACAAAAAAAAAAAAAAAAAAACAAACAAACAAACAAACAAACAAACAAACAAACAAAAAACATTATATATATTTTTTCTAAGACTGGTAACAAACATTATCAGATTTAACAACTACCAGCTATTACTAATCTCCTTCTTTACTATATTCTCATAAGCCGGATGAAATACGAGGGTGGATCGAAAAGAAACGCACATTTTTTATTTATTTTTTAACAAAAAGTTCAATGTACTTACTTTTTACTTTTGAAGGCGATTCCACTATATTCCCGTTCTCCATCTACGCCTATCATTCCAATCTCATTCCACCAGTTCCCTCTCATCCATCACCCGTGATATTCCAGACTTCTAAGGTGTTCTAGGTCATCCCCCTGGAGACTACAATACATTAGGTACAATACAAACTAATGCACACTTGAAGGGACATCTTTTGTCTATTTTTCTATATAGTCTCCAAGTTTCTCAACACATTTCTGCCATCGTGATACCAGTTTCAAAATACCTTGTTCCTAGAAGTCCGTTCTGTTGGAGTATAGCCATCTGCGGACTGCTGTTTTCACTTCTGCATCTGACGTAAATCGTTTACCGGCCAGGAATTTCTTCATGGGACCAAACAAATGAAAGTCCTACGGTTTAACCAAATTTGTTGATTCTCTCAAAAACAGCTGCTGTTGCCGGCCGTGCGGAACGTGGCACATCACAAAGGTTATCACAGCCATCTTCGAAGAATGCACACCATCTGGAGACATTGCTACGGTCCATACAGTCGTCCCCATACACGGCCACGCATGTCCCTGTGAATTTCACTCGGGTTATGCCCTTTAGCCCATACATATCTCACTACACCTCGCTGCTCTTCACAAGTGGGCGATAGTAACATGCGCGCCATCTTTGTGGCATAGTTCACGCTTCTCTCACTAGAGCTACACATGAGAAAAAATAGCGTCCGTAGTGGAAGCTTCAAACTCCATCTTGGTGAAAGTTCAACATCCCAGCCCCAATACCAACGCAGAAAAAATTGTGCGTTACTTTTCGATCCACCCTGGTATTTAAAAGTGTAATGAACAAAGCTTACAATAATATTCTAATTAGCATTGTTACGTGTTCAGATGACACTTGCTGATTGTTTCAACAGAAAACCGGGGAGCTACAGTAGTTAAGCCTGTAATCTGTGAATACTAAAAATTTGTATTAACTGTCGATTACATCTAGCTATCGGGTAACCAGTTGCATCATAGAAAGTTGTTATTGTTATTATTGTTATTATTATTATTATTATTATTCGCAGAAGAAGGAATAGTAGTAGTGGTGGTGGTAATGGTGGTGGTAGTAACTCGACCGTTCGGTATTTCGACTGTATGTCTATCTGAATGTTGGATTGTAACACAGTTACGACCAAAGGCAGGATTCGATTTTCTTCCAGTTTGGCATGAATGTTTTCTAAGTTATTAAACATGCTGTAAGTGCAAGAATTTTGTGTTGTAATTCCATTTCAAGATAGTGGCCATTTTTCTGGTTAGGTTTAATCATTCAGTCACGATCATACGAGTTCGATTTTCTTTTAATCTGGCATGATTGTTCCTTGCAGTCGTTAAAAATGACGCATGTGCAAGGATTTTTATATTTTGATTCCGTTGCAAGATTGTTTTAATGATGTGACCTTATCATCAGGCAGGACAAAACGCGTTGTTGGATTTACTTTTTTGGCATGATTGTTCAGCATTACCATTATTAGTTTAATTTTCCGTAGCCTTATTATTTTATAATCTCTATATAACTTATATAAAAGGTTTTGTCCTGACTGAATGACTGACTGACTGACAGAGAATCAACGTAGAGCCTAAACTATAATAGGTAGAGACTTGGAATTTTGACAGTACCTTCGTTTCATGGTGTACGTGCTCACTAAGGAAGGATTTTGAAAAAAAATTGATTTTAAATGCCAAAAATAAAATGTTTTTGAGAATACTTAATACCTTTTTACACAGAATTGTCAAACTCAAATCACAGTTCACATGACAACAGTGTATTGTTGGCATTGGTATCTGGTAGGTTTGGAAATAAATTAAATGGGACTTTGACGAAATGCATTGCTGTTATTAAATATTGAAGATGAAATCTATATTAATTTATCGCAGGTTTTTGGGGAGGGAAGTATAAAAGTGAAATTGATTTACTTTTTAATTTCATCCCCGAAACGGTTGTATGGTAACATGTGAGTGAGAAATGAAATATTCCGCAAAGACAATACTATTTTATGTTACCGGAATTTCTATTTCTTCTTATTTTAACCCCTACCAGGCTTGGTGTGTAGAAGCGATGGGATACAAAATTCTACATCCTCTATGAGCCATAAAAAGCTATATCAAGCTTTTTCAGCGGGAATAGTTTAGTGAGATAAGTCTTTTCTTCATTTCAAATTTTTAATACGTATATAAGGACCTAGAATTTGAAAGTCGGAAGTCCTTCATAAGTTAATTTTGAATCACAGAATACAAAACCCGGGCGACGCCGGGCCTTCTAAGCTAGTTATTTTATAAATTGATTTTATAAATGCATTTTTTATGATTCACTAAAGAATTCCGCGTTTTTAAAAGTGATTTATTGAACATCCTATGCTTCCGGTGTATTTTCTCATGTGTCCCATTGTTTGGTCTAAACTTAACTATTATATATTTATTACTTATTTTGTTGAGAATTTAACAGGTTCATTGACCAATTACGACATTCTCTTATACTAATTACACCAGTTATACAACACTAATATTATATGTTTAATGTAATACTAAAAATATTTTAACTAATACTACAACTAAAAATACAGAAATAGAAACAAGAAACACATATACAATATGAAAATTACACCATGAAGGGAACAGATCAAAAGGTAACACAATAGTTTTGTTGGAAACAGAAGTTTAAAATAAAGAAAATGACATGGGGCATATTTTAACTATCACTTTTTAATTACTACTAATTTAAATTTTTCAAATTTTTATCACAGATATTTTTAAACCGCGTATTAAATATAACCATATTGCCCAATTTGTGCAATTGATTGTTTAGACGGAGCACATTAAAAGAAGAGAATTATTATGGGAGTTAGTGTTTGCATTTGGAAGGAAAAAAATATTATGCAATTTATAACGTCTATAACGTGGAACATAAAAATAGATTTCTTTGGAAATAGCAATATAATCTTTTATTGTTTCTCGGGCTTCCAACCGATTGAGCTAGAGGTTTGGTTCCAAGCTTTCGGCAGCAATCTCTGCTGCCATCTTCTGGAAGATTGCTGCCGAAAGCTTGGAACCAAACCCCCAACTCACCCGGTTGGAAGCCCGAGAAACAATAATATATTCTCAACACCGGGAAAGCCTCATGTGACACACATCAATATAATCTATTTTGTTATTCAGTAATTTATATAAAACAACAATACATGCCAATTTTGTCTGTGTAATAATTCAGGGATATTGAAATACTGTAACGTAGTTGAATATGATTCAAATAAAGATTAATGGTTAATCTGTTTGCACTACGTATATTTTAGAAATTTATTTTGAATGGACTCTGTTACTGTAATTAATGGTAGCAGGATTCCAAATTATTGAGCAATATCCTATATCACTATGCTAGCATCGTACAGCATCGTATTATTGTCAATTTAACTGAACTCATTTCTTTTACTTTCTCGCATATACAGGTACGTAATATAGAGAAAGTACGGTACTGTGATCGTAACAAAAAATCGAAATCGAGATAACACCGGGAAAGCATGTTTCACGATGCCTAGAAACCGAAAAAAGTGTTTTTGGAATGACGTCTGTCCGTCCGTTTGTCTGTCCGTCTGTCAAGCATAGCGAGTAAACGGTCCATTGTATTTACTTCATTTTTTGAATCAAGGTCTTTATCGAACCGCCAAGAATTTGGGTTTTATAACTGAAATATTAAGGGAAATTTGGTTAGTTTTATGAAAATGTAATAAACAAAATTAAATTGTCTCTATAATTTACTTTTATCTGTGCTAACCTTTAACACGTATATGCAAGAAAGTTTGTGCAACATATTTTGCACCATTTATTGTACTTAGTCCTTGTAACATCCAGTTCCGTTCTCGTATAGGACAGCGCTTGTAGAAGTATTACGCGTTGATAGTAGATTTACATATACACCACGTTCTGCTCTTTATGGCAAGGAAGATGTAATAAGAGACCAAGGCTATGGAATCAGCAGAAGCTGAGGTCCCAGATGTAGAGTATGTAACGTTTTCCCTTGGCTCCCATAAACCTTTTGATGCTATTAAAGATAAATGAGATTCCAAACCTCACGGGGAGCTAGTTGGTATCACGACAGAACAGATTTAGAGGATTTCTGAGGTCAGCGTCAGCTTTTTGATCTTGAATAACATGCAACAAAGTATGTTATTTTAAGGGGAGACATACAGCTTTCGGTGAAATTCATAGGTGAGAAGTAGGTGAATTTAATTATTTTTTCCCTCAGCAATGAATTGCTCTACAATCTTGCAATCTGACATACTCTTTATTCACTACTATACTTCTACAATTGCATACTATTTTCAAAATTAATCAAACTGTTACAGTTACGGGTAATTATCGTTACAAAATGACAGCCACGTTTCGTGTACTACAATGCCTTTTCCCTAATAAGTCCCACAAATGGCAATATTTTTTAGTGATTCTTTTTTCTGTCTATTTGCAAACGTCATATGAACAACATCATCTACAATATCTATAGTATAAGTATTTTTAAAATCTATTTTTAAAATTTTATTTTTTATTAAAATATAATATATTTTAAAATTAAATACTAATGTTAAATGAATGATTGTAAGTAGTGTTGTTTATATGATATTAACAAATACACAGAAAAATAATAATTAGTCAGAAATATTGATATTTGTGGAAGTTAATAAGGGAACGGCATTTCAGTGTATGAAACGTGACTGCCATTTTGAAACGATAATTACCCGTAACTGTAAAAATTTGATTAATTTTGAAAATAGTTTGTAACTACAGAAGTAGCCAATAAAGAGTTTGTCTGATTGCAAGATTATAAATCGATTCATTGCTGAGGAAAAAAGTAATGAAATTCACCTATGAAATTCACCGAAAGCTGTATTAGTAATATTAGTATTAGCCCATAATGTCCCCGAGGGGCACGGGCCTCTCTCCTGGGAGAGGTGGCTTGTGTCCGCAATCCCGGTTAGCCATTCCGGGAAGGATCTTCCTATTATTACTTATGCCTATAGTCTATCATTTGTGGTGCGATATGTAGTCTATCATTTTTTTTGTCCTATATATAATTCTAGCACTATACACTGTGGCTTTAGGTCTTCGCTTTTCGGTCGTGCACTGCTTTCCTGCTCCTTGCTATTTACTGTCCTCATCCTGTGTTGTTGTTTTGGATTGCTGTCTTGACTAGAAGTTGCCATTTTCCTCTGTCTTTAGCTGTGGTGGTCCATGTGTTGCCGAAAGTTATCTCCCCTCAAAACCCGAAGTTCTTTGTCTGCCTAAATTAACAGCTTCAGCACATTATATACAATAAATTATAGGCTATACGATTATATAAATAAATAAAAAACCCATTAAAATAGTCAAATACTGAGTCCGATATAGTATGCTATTATGTAATGAATAATTATACATACGTAACTATGCTTAACTCAAACTGAAAAGTTATATTATCAGTTCCAGGCCTTGCACTGAATAAACTTCTAATTTACAAAATATGTTTCCTTAAGCCAATCTTAAGTATGGAATTCCACTTTGGGGCACATCAAACAACTACAACATAGAAAATCTATATCGTTTCCAATAAAAACGGTAAAATCCCCTTGTATATCTATAACAAATATATAGTTCAATATATGTGCATTCATGAACCACAGATTATTGTCTCTGTTGGACATTACATGAGAATATTATATTAGAAAAATTCCTCTGACACTGGGATTTGAACCCAGGACCTTTGGCTATTCGTGCCACTGCAATACCAACTGAGCTAAGCCAGAATTCACTTCACAGCGCCAGATGGAACCTTGAGGTAGTGAGGATTGACCATTAAGGACAATCAGGAGAGAGGTTCCATCTGGTGCTGTGAAGTGAATTCTGGCTTAGCTCAGTTGATATTGCAGTGGCACGAACAGCCAAAGGCCCTGGGTTCAAATCCCAGTGTCAGAGGAATTTTTCTCCTATAGGCCTAATATTCTCAAATATATAGTTGTCGGTGCACTAGTGAGGAAATCTGCAGTGCAGAGTACATACAACATAAAACCATGAACAATTGTTTGTGGAATTCCAGAGTTGATGGGACAGGGATCCGATAGGCTGTCTTAAATAAAATTTAACTTGAAAGAATCTCTTATCTAGGAAGGATTGCAATATAATATAATAATATCTAATTGATATTTGCCTCATATAATCTTTAACTTTAGCGTATACGTTCTGTATGAGGGAAGACGAACATAAATTTGGCGTTTAGTTTACTTTGGCAACCCCGTGCTGAACAATGAGAAGTTCGTAGAAATTAGTAATATTTAATATTTTAATATTTAATATATAATACAACCCCAAAGAGCAAAGCTCATGCGAGGGGTGACATACATACATTGGTTCAAAGGAAAAAATTATAATACGAGTACATGCTAAAAATTATCTTAAGGCTATAACAAATTCACTAGTGACAAACATACTACAAACCACAAAAAACTTGAAATAGGCTATACTAATCAATTTTGAAATATGCATTTTTTTGTACGACTTCACAGAAATATATTATAACTATCCTACTGACTAAAGTACACATCTAAAAAATATGATAATACTTTTGGTTTAAAATTTCTAATGGAACTGGACACACTTTCAGGTAACATGTTATACAATTTTATAGCATGAGGTAATATTCCATTTAGGCCATACGTAGTGGATTCGCTATGAGTTACAAAAAGATAAGTGATTTGTCTTGTGTTATGGAGATGAACATCTCGGGTGTAATTAAGGTGGTGTTATCTCTATATATATATAAAAGGCTTTGTCCTGACTGACTGAATGAATGACTGACTGACTGATTGACTGAATGACAGGAATCAACGTACAGCCTAAACTATAACAGGTAGAGACTTGGAATTTTGACAGTACCTTCGTTTCATAATGTAGGTGCTCACTAAGAAAGGATTTTGAAAAATTCTGATTCTAAATGCCAAAAATTAAATGTTTTTGAAAATACTTAATCCCTTTTTACATAGAATTATCAATTCCAAATCACAGAATATATTGTTGCCAAATGGTATCAGGTGGGCTTGGAAAAAACAAATGAAATGCACTTTTGACAAATAAGAGCAGTTTTCAAAATAATTCATGTTATAAATAAATATTACCGAATGAAATCCACTAAAATAATGGAATCACATAACTTTCTCTACCCTGGACATAGAGAAAACAAAACGAGGTATGGTAATGTGTATATTATTATATTATATCGCAGGTTTTTGGAGAGAAAAATATGAAAGTGATAATGCTTTCTGTTTAATTTCATCCCCAAAACGGCTTTATGGTAACATAAGCGTGGGAAATTTCCCGCCTCGATATTACAATTTTATGTTACAGGAATTTCTGTTTCTTCTTATTTAAACCTCTACCAGGCTTGCTGTGCACTGTACAAGCGATGGGATGCAAAATTCTAGATCCTCTATGAGCCATAAAAAACTATATCAAGCGTTTTATGAGGGAATAGTTTGAGTGTAATAAGTCGTTCTTCCTATTTCAAATTATAAATGCCTATATAAGGACCTAGAATTTAAAATTGAAAATCCTTCATAAGCTAATTTCCAATTACAAAATACAAAACCCGGGCGACGCCGGGTCTTTTAAGCTAGTAACGTTATATAACGCCACAAATTTGGTCCCGTTCTTCAGACTGAAGGAGTCCATTGCAAAAACTGGGTTTTCATGGTGATTCTAAGGCGCGATTTTCAAGCCGTGGCCGAGGCCCGAATCTCCATGTGATTTCTGAAGCGAAGACCAGGCACGATCAGGAGAGAAACTAAAGTCTCTTGTTTTACAACTGGCAACATAGAAAATAATCTACATTTCGTAGTGTTACGTCAATATTGCAGCAGAAACAAACGACTGTGAAGATTCGTTTGGTTGGACATTAGCTGTTGAGATAAATGTTACTTCTGGCACTTTCTGATATTATGTGGTGCCCGTTTATCTTTCTGACAGTGTCTACATCCGCGATAACTCGTAAGCTTTATCGGATTTTCATGAAACTTGGTATATGCATTTATAACGTCCATGGGAAGAAGCCAATTTATATTGGACCAAATCGTTTGACAGGTACCGGTTTAATACGCAACTTAGTGCCTACTTTATGGTAATATATTAGAAAGAATTTATCAAATGCAAATCAGAACTCATGGCAATATAATACTGTGTTCATGTACGGCTTTGGAAGTTGCATTACAATTAGCTTCGACAAATAACACTACCCACATATTCTTTCACATATGCTTATCAAACTAGACCTTTGCTCTTCCGTAAACCCTGCTTAATGAATCGGTCTGGAGTTTAATTCGGAAATCGATTACAAAAAATAACTTATTTTCTGCATATCATAATTGCAGTTACCACTGATTTAAAAAATGAATTCTGACACTTTGTTACAACAGATTACTTGATTTCATTTTAAAATTGGGGTTTAGTTGTTTCTGGTTTAAGTAAGTTTTATTCAATGAGTTGCTTTGTAGCACAAAGATGCTGAAGAAGTGTGAAAGTAAATACCGATGTATAGGCCATTAGAGCTTACAAGTTGGGTGTGATGCTTCCATTACGTCTGAGAGGAATTTAGGAAAATTGAAGATGTCTTGCAAGAGACAGATGATGTTAAGTGGTCTTGGCACATTGATGGAATCCGCTGCGTACTTTACATTTTATATATCCAATCCATTCCTGATTGATCAAATATGAAATTCTGTCAAATAAATAATCTCTTATAAGATTATAACATGTAATTACATATTCTTAGTAAGAACATAGAGGTGTTAATGGAAGCAAAGCAAAACCCCCCTATGCAGGACTAGTATATGTCGAAGTTTTAAATTACATTACAAATCCATAACTTTTTTAAAAATGCAAATCTGATTTATAATTGCAATGATTATTGTGCAGATTCACTTATTGAACTTCGATAGTGTCAAATTTATGCTCCAGATCGATTCATTAAGCAGGGCTTACGGAAGGCTTACGGAAGGCTCGTATACAATGATATAAGAAATTCTTAAAATATGTCAACATTTCACAATATGCACTGTTAATAATATTAATGATGTAAGTGTAGGCCTACGGTTCGCTGACATTTTTGTTTCGGGTTTAAAGCACCCGTGTAGGTTATGAATGAATTAAATTCAATCTAAAAAAAATCTGTCAGGAACTACATTAGGTCATTTCCTTGCACAGAAGTGTATAAACTGAAAAATACTAAAATTAAAATATAATTAAGTTATCGACAGCCGTACATTTCGGTAGAATGCACAATATTATATCAACAGCACCTACGTTTAATTATTCAACGGCTAGATGTGTTTTAAATCTTTTATTTTTATTTAGTTATTTTGATAAGCATGTGGGAAAGAATAGGGGATAACAACAGAGTGAAATTACAACAAGTGACTCACAACTGAAGCAAGGGTGATACGTCTATCACAGATTTACTTACATCTTACTGCATTGCACTCTCCGTCAGTGATTAGCAACGCGGCTTTGTAGTATAGTCATGATTTGCCATTTAAAAAGCATGTGACCTTTAATTAGTCGTTACTACGGTACCGGTGAACCGATTTGGTCCGAAATAGGCTTTTTCCCATGGATGTTATAAATGCGTATTCCACATTTCATGAAAATACGACGAAGCGTATTTGAGTTATTGCGAGTACAGACATACGGACAGAGGGACAGACATTTTCCCGTTCCCTGCACAATCTCATAAAGTACCATTCTGGCACTTAGTCTAACAAGTTAATTGCAAGTAAATAAGGTATCCAGTGTAGTAAAGTGAGCATGCCAGTGCGCCAATTTTAACTTGACTCACAAATTTTATTGATACCTAAAAACTTTCGATAATATACCGGTAATATTATTGTTTACCCAGCAGTCTTCACTATATTTCATGTCGAGACATGTGAACTGTTACCGTCACACGGTCTATGGATGAAGTTCCACAAGAAGCCAAAGCGAAAGTCAAGTCATTAGAAAGAAGAGTATTGATGAACTGGTAGGCCTATAAACCTGTTCATCCATACTACTGTAGACTGAAGTTCAAAGCGATATCCGTGCTATGTTTTCTAATTATCTTGTCGGTTGCTTCAATCCCTACAGTCATTCTGTTGTAAACTTCCTACAAATTCAAGGTAAATAGTCATAGCTTTTTCTTTATAAATAGATAGTATTTATGAGTGGTATGATCTTATAATTACTATAACATGTACGGAAAAGGATACTTTTTATATTGACCATTCCGTTCATACGCCGCGTGTTTGATACTGACCAATAACGTTTAGCAATTCCTCGGATGTAGACCAATCACGATCGTCTATCTTATAAAATGCTATTAATACTAGGGTGCAATTTTATCTGATAAACGTCAGATCGTTACTGGAAATGTGTCAACGTGCAGTTACTAATACGTCACATGCTGTCAGTGAACATGATAAAACATATTTTTATTCATGGAATCGTCTTAATAAATCCAACTCCAGTTTACGAATTTCGTTAGTCGCAGTCGCGAATCTATCGATAAACTCGTAAACTTTCGTGGGATTGGCAAAGATAATGCATAAATATTTTGCCTAAAATTAGTTTTTTTTTTTTTAATGAGAACTCAATATCTCTATGGTGCAAAATTTACACGTAACGACCGATGTAAACAGAGCATTTGTCAAATATTTTGAAGATTTGTTTGTAAAATGATCATGATAGTCCACTTTCATTACTTTCGTGAAAAGAGATTTTACTTACTTCCTTACTCAATGACAATAGACAATTCCTAAGCAAGCTAAAGGAATATTATCTATTTTATGAAACCCGAAGGTTCATTGCCGCGCTTACATGAGCCCGCCATTCAACCCTATCCTGTGCTAATTCCATCCAACCATCCATTGAAAATCTTACTTCCCTTTAATCTATCGTAATATAGTCCTGCCATCTACGTCTAGGACTCCAAATCAATATTTTTTATATATGTCTTTCCTCCCCCATGCCTGCAACATGTCCAGCCCATTTCATCCTCCGTGATTTAATTTCCCTTACTATATCCGGTAACGAGCACAGGTCATGAAGCTTGTCGTTATGCAGTTGTCTCCAGTCCCCATTTTCATCTCTCTTAGGCCCAAATATTTTCCTAAGCACACAAACATATATACGAAGCTTGGGACAAGAGATTTTACAAGCTAAAATTTGCTACATCAGGTAGAAAAGAACAAAGGAATCAGTTAATGTTGTTTAAAACGTGGAAGGTAAAACGGACCAAGCTGATAGTCTCGGTGGATTTTCAGTTTGCTATGTAGGCCTAAATTCCATAAAAACACAATAAATTTAAGTAAGAAATATGGTTTGCGTTGAGTCAGCTCTTGGTCAAGTCCGACAGGGTTTGGTACTCATTCAGTTGTGTAATCGTCATTCAAAGACGTACTAATTGCGAGGTAAGACTTGAAACCGGAGTTTGTATATTACGGATGAGTGGATTGTAAAATTATCCTATCCTTGAGAGAATTTACTGATAGAGAATTGTTTAAATGGATATTTTAACTCACTACTGTATTCCCGATAAAAAAAAGTTAAATAAAACCTTTTAGGCCGTTTTCGAGAAAAATTAAATTATGGTCATTTAAAGAGGTAGAAAAAACGCAAGAGAGATCAATTTCCATGTTTCCTGTAGCAACCCTGAAGGAAAAAAGAAAATCAATTAAATATTTATGTAATTCACTCTTCGTCCTCTTTTTGTCCTAAGTATAGACGTACAATTTCTGTTTTCAAATTATGAAGTAGAATTCAATTTGTCTTAATCTCACGGAGAGGTAATTTTTCGTCTCAAGAGATATAGAGCCTGAGATTGTACAAACGATGCTTGGCTTATAACAACCCTCCAGGGAATTTTTGCGAAAAAATGTTTCAGATAAAAGTTTTAGTACTGTATAAGCCTACTAGTGTACAAATTTAAAACAAAATCTTTAGAGTAGTTTGTAAGGAAACTGCTAAAAAAAGCCTGAGTGTAAAATGACATTAAAATTAAGAGAGATAGTCTCAATATTCTTATCACATCCCAGAACATAGTAGTAGTAGTAGTAGTAAGTATTCTGCCTTCCGGCAGGTTTTCAAACTTGGTACGCGAATTTTGTTTTCCAAAACTGTCTATCCTCTGCTTCCTCCTTCAGCATCCAATATTTCCGCTTTTCCCTTAAATCGTCCAACAGCTGAATTCTTCTTCCAAGTCTAGTTGTACCCTCCAATCTTCCTTCTACGACATCATGTAATAAGCAGTTCCTTCTGAGAATGTTCCCAACCCAGTTTGCTTTCCTCTGACGAATTGTGTGTATGATTGACTTCTTCTCACCCACTCTACTCAGAACCTCTTCGTTTGTCACCATGTCCATCCACTTTATATTTTCTATCTGTCTCCAGCACCACATTTCAAAACTTTCTAAATATTTCTTCTCTAATTTCCTCAAAGTCCATGTCTCTGATCCATACAAAGCAATACTCCAAATATAACACTTCACCAGGTTTTTACGTAGCTCTAGGTTCAGACTACTAGTTAGCAGAGTTCTCTTCTTCATAAATGCTTTCTTGGCCATGGCAATTCTTGATCTTATCTCCTTGGTGCAATAGGCATCTTTCGTCAATACACTTCCTAAGTATTTGAACTGGTTCACGTTCTCTAATTCTTGATTTCCCATGATAATTTGAAGCGGCTCTTCTCTCTTCGATATCCTCATCACCTTCGATTTACCTATGTTTACCAGAACATATCCAACCAAAATGTAAAGTTTTGTTTTTATATGATTTTTTTGTGCTTGAGCTATCATGTTCACAGACATGCAGACCGACAGATCGACAGACAGGCAGGTCGACAGACAGACAGATACACACACATATGTGTCTGGTCATTGTAGTTTTGGATTCAAGGGACCTCAAAACGTGCATTCAGCTGAAAAATGGACATGGAATTTCACTGTCGAACACAAAATTTCCGTAAAAATGGAGAGCAAAACAGCTTCTCGCAAACAACCTAAAGTGATATCAAATGATACTTGCAACTGAATAACACTGTACTGAATCATTTGGCCCATGAATGAAGTGTGAGGTAAAGGACAAACATATAATTATGACATACTGACTATAGTATTGTTAAAAATTTATGTGATATACAGATATACAATATCCTTATGATCAAACAATCCCCAAATGAAAAGAATGTCTTAGCTCGTTCATTATTTGACAAATTTATCGATTTGTTCATTTATTTTCTTAGAAGATTCAGTGTAACTGGGATGTTTCGAGTGTTTGATGAAATGATACTTTGCTAACTTTATGGCCCAGTATCATCCCACATGACATGAAACGTTGCATAGGAGGTCATAAAATAATGACTACGCACCGGAAGTTCATCAGCTATTAAATAATTGATCGTTACGACTGGAGTATATAACACGTGATTAATTTATCACTACGTTCTGACGTCACTGACTTGTTCATTATTTGAATATTGCTGATCTGTCGCAAGCAATACGATTGATTTCTAGGACCAAGCATCTTCTTGCAGTATTCCGAGTTTATATCGAAGTAGTGGTTAGTTTAGATCCTATGCTTTTTAATGTTACAAAACCTGCCACCAGGTTATAGCCTCACAGTTATTTTTGTCCCGGGAGGTTAAAACCTCATACTAAACAGTTACCTCCATTTGTCCAGCGAGGTTTTAACAACATTGCATTTACGTGTATTTTGTCCCATGAAGTTATAACCTCGTACTTAACAGTTACCTCCGTTTGTCCAGCGAGGCTTTAACATTTACCTGTATTTTGTCCGACGAGGTTATGTCCTGGTTCTAAAAAGTTACCTCTGTTTTTCCAGCGAAGCTTTAACATCAATACAGTTACCTGTATTATATCCCACGAGGTCACAACCTCGTGCTAAACAATCACCTCTTACTAATCCTCTTACTCGCTGTTTGTCCAGCGAGGCTTTGACATCATTACACTTACTTGTGTTTTGTCTCATGAGGTTATGTCTTGGTCCTAAAAAGTTACCTCTGTTTGTCCAGCGAGGCTTTGACATCATTACACTTACTTGTGTTTTGTCCCACGAGGTTATGTCTTGGTACTAAAAAGTTACCTCTGTTTCTCCAGCGAAGCTTTAACATCATTACAGTTAGGTGTATTCTGTCCCACGAGGTCATAACCTCGTGCTAAACTGTCACCTCTGTTTGTACGGCGAGGCTTTAACATCAATACAGTTACCTGTATTTTATCCTACGAGGTTATAACCTCGTCACTCTAGGTTGCAACTTGAAACTTAATTTTTTGACTTATCTCTGTCTAGTGACCATATAACCCCAGTATAGTTTGTCTTGCGATATTATAAATTCAGATATTAGTTAACTTACATATTTTTTCAATGAAGTTATGACTTAAAAAATATTGCTGTTACATATATCTGTCCGCGAGGCTATTTCCTCATACAGTACAACCGGCATAGTCTCAGGTGGGGCTAGCCGTCATACGAAAGTTTCAGTATGAGACCTCGATGTCAAGTGTTCCAAGTAGTGTATTGCAAGAATAACGTCAATTAATTTTGAATAACGCAACTCGTATGCTATTATCTTCAGATTTCTAATATTTTTTTCCTAGCGACCCAGGGCTTGCCCGGAATTGACATTTCTGGTCTTATGTGTGGTATTGTCTAATCATGGGTTTCAGTATGTTATACAACAAGAGGCTAACTATTTTAGTCTATACCAAAATAATGTGGACTGGTCTAATGTGGCATAACTCTACTAGTTATTGTTCCAATTGACATATGTTCTAATGATATCAGTAATCATTGGTTGTTCAGGATTTAGCTAGTCCTATTGCGCCATAGCGTAGTGGTTGAGGCGCTGCGGTACAAATAGGAAGGTCGCGGGTTCGATCCCGATGAAGTCGGAGTTTTTCAATTGACCTAATCCTTCTGGTAGCACTATGGCCCTGGGGTCGACTCAGCCTCTAACAAAAATGAGTACCAGGAGCAATCCTGGGGGTAAAGGCGGCCGGTGCGTAAGGCTGACAACCTTACCACCTTCATGTGCCGATGTCTAAAAATCTGGGAGCTTCAACCTCCTGGAACCCTCTGGGCCTCCATGGCCTGTATAGGGAACACTTTACTTTACTTTATTGTGCGTAAGTCATAACTTTCTACCATTTATAGGTGGTTGCTATAAACAATTTCTGCACGTTTTATATTCCTGAAAGCACGTACTAGTTATTTTCAACAAAATACAAACTTTAAATCAAATGTTCTAATAAACAGAAGAAATGAGCTTGAAATGGTGATGACACAGATATTCATATATAGTTCACGCCGCTTATTGTGATCACTTCGGGATGCAATTAATCTGATAATATTAACCGATTGATAACAGTAGCCGAAAGAATTAATTGAAATTTATTTATTCATATGAGATAATACACTACAAAACAGAAATAAAATAATACGTAACGGTATTCATTGAACCACTCATAATACAGTAATAGATTGCAAGCAACTATTTTTCAACCAGTAACAGTTTTTAATTGTTTTTACTTTCCTTTAAGAGTCCAGTAACCAATACCGTACTCAGTTACGAGTTATGATTGTTTTTGTAAGTGTATACTGATCTGTGGTGAACACCGCGTAGCAAAACATCAGACCTATGTCTGTTCAGGTCTTTTCATTTTACACTAGCCATCACTGCATGTCAACACTGGTATCTTCATAAATCCAAAAGCTGCAGCTTAACTATGGGGTGAAACATATTTTATTGCTTAAAAGAGAAAATTAGGGAATACCACTCCCTCGAACAGGTCGTCCTATGAGCTGGGAACAATACCCTTATTTCTAATACAACATAATACAATAATTGTATTAGAAACGAAAACCTTAAATACGAAATTCTGAATGACGTACAGTACTTGGAAATAAAACCGCAAAAAGGAAAATGTGATAACATAAACAGAATCTTTGATCACAATAAACAGCATTTTTTCAATGTATCAGTATTAATCCGTACTGGACTTCATAAAAATGATAACATTACCCGATTGATAACATTATCCCTGATTACATTAAGCAGTGTTCACTGTAAATAAAAGTAATATCATACTTTAGGAACTTGCCATTTCTTCAACATTTACTCTTTATAGATTTGCAATAAAAGTGAACGAACCTGGGGATCAGCAAGTCGCACATAAATGTTAATGAATTAGTAAGACATTGCAATTATTGGTTGACGAATATTTTTTACTGGAATAAAATATTGAATGATTCATACCTTACGGGATCCAAATTTATTTACCCCAGAGAAAAATATGAAGGCATAATTTCTCGTTTGTGGTTATTATTGCCCGCCACCGTTTGTTTATATCACCAGATATTTAATGAATCTAGGCCACTCTCATATATTGCACCTCATGCACCAACAACAAGTTTTATGTATTCAGATGTTATAGCTACTGCTTCATTAAAGAAGAGGGCGTGATGCTGTTTGAAGAAGTTTAAACCAAGCTTAAAAACTTTATTTGAAAATTGCAGACAGTTTTAATCCCTTGCGAAGTTCTGAATGTATATTTCACCGGTACTTTTGTATATGGGACTTGATATTAATACAAAATGTATGAAAAATATAATGGAAGGGATGCAAAATGAGAAAAGTTAAAATGCAGAATAGCCGACTTGCTGCTGTGACTGGGTGGAACAACTTTTCCATATTTAGTGCGAATGTGGAAATTTATTTTACGCAAGCATTCTGGTTGAAATTGCTGTGGAATTCATTTTGTGTTCTGTGAAATATGCTAATCACCACATTGTAATATAGAAATATACATATGCATCCAGAATAAAGAAATTAACAATTTTACATAAACGGCGATTCTCGATCAACAGCTTTCCTAACAGAGAATTAATATTGCTATTGAAAGGGGAAAGGACGTCTACTTTATGGGTACTTTCCCTAAAAATCTTGCGCTAGATGAAATTGTTTACTTTGTTTAAAACATGATATGTATATATAATGATGTATTTTTCTTCACAGTCCTTTATAATAAAGTTTTTTTTTTTACTTAAATACTGTATTTATAGAAATCTATATTTTTCCTATTCTATTACCACCTTCTAGTCCGGAGAAATAGTTAAATGGCACGGTGATGATTTTGCTTCGAAACAGAAAGAAGGGGTTGTCTGCTGGAATTTGTCTTCCCTTTAAAGAAAAATCAAGTATACCTCAATAAGCCCTTCATTCTGCCCTGACAATCATGTGATTTTTACTGTACTAACAGTCGGACAAGATGATGCAGTTCCTATCTGTAAAGTAAATTAACAATATTTGTTCTTTGACAGATAACCGTGATTTGTATTAGATATTCATTTCTTTGTAAGGAAAATATTTCAATATTAACAGCTATCTGAACGGAGTAAACTGTTGATCGAACAAGCGGAAACATTTAAATAGGCCTATGTGGGAACAGTGATTACAGACACAAATAATATTAAGGCAGAAGTTAAGTGTAGACTGAAGTCAGGAAATGTTTGTTTTTATGCAGTTCAGAAACTCTTATCTTCTCGTCTTCTGTCCAGAAAACTAAAATAAAAGATTTATAAGAGAATTATTCTGCCGGTAGGTTTATATGGATGTGAGACATGGCCGCTTACATTTCGGGAAGAACATAATCTGAGAGTGTTCGAAAACAGGGTGCTTAGGTAAATATTTGGGCCTAAGAGAGTTGAAAATTGGGACTGGAGAAAACTGCATAACGACGAGCTTCATGACGTGTAGGCCTACTCTTCACCAGATATAGTAAGGGTAATTAAATCATGGAGGATGAAATGGGCTGAGCATGTTGCGCGCATAGGGGAGGAAAGACATACTAGTATCTCAAAAGTATTGACTGGGAGACCCGAAAACCTAGACGTAGGTGGGAGGACAATATTAGGATATGTTTAAGGGAAGTAGGATTTGCGAGGGATGATTGGATGGAGTTAGCACAGAGAAGGGTTGAATGGCGGGCTCAGGTAAGCGTGGCAATGAACCTTCGGGTTCCATAAAATAGATAATATTCCTTTAGGTCTTGAGGAAATGTCTATTGCCATTGAGTAAGTAAGTAAGTAATCCCACGAGATTACGATTTATTAAGGCTATTCCATGAATAAAATGTAACGGATTTTATCTCGTAATGATGATTTTCTTACTTTGTTGTAAATTTTCTGTTAGCCGTAAGATCACGGCATACTAGATGAATGAACAGTCCACGAATCAATTCGATGAACTTGTCTAGCTAGAGTCTCGAAACAATCATCTGCGGAGGCTCGAAGAAATTACGGAATAATTCCCAATCTCCATGTCTAATGTCATATAATTATTATAATACTCTTTTGTCTAGTCAACATCCTTGATAGTGATTCCGTTAGCCCTTCCCTTACTTATTTATTTAACTTTGAAAAATTTGCTAAAGTTATAGACTACTTATGTTGGTAACATTTTGGGCAGTGCATCCTAAGTATGTTGAGTGGGTTTTTAAGCTAGTTAATAATGAATAAATTTGCTTCACTTCCCAGTTTTTCCGGTGACAGACCTCTGTCAAACAAGAGTTTTGAAATGAGCATTTGCATGACTTGATGCATGATTGGTATTTTCGTATCGTGCACTTTTGTCCGAATAGAAACATATTTTACCCGAGACTTTGAAATATACGTTTGCCAATACAAGTGTTTCTTGTGCTGTGTGCAGTTTTAAACACGCAGTGTGTTGATCAATAAACTGCGCCAGTTTTGTCACTGTAACGTCTTTGTTGAAGATTAATATTGCCGACATGGGGGCAATTCCTGCAGACATGATTCTTGCACTCACTGGCACGATGGAATTCTACCACAGTATAAGAATTAATATTGTAAGGAAACTGTGTGTTGAAAGTCCTTTGACAAGATGTTAGCTGGGCAACACTACCGCTCCATGCGGGGAGTAACTAAAACTACATTCCGACATATCAAATGACATGGGAAAATACATAAACACATCACATACGTTACATTAAGAGAGAAAATTGCACAGTATTCTACTTTCTTACAAATCTGAATTAAATTTAAGAAATAATAACACAGGTATTATATTCTTGTTAAGAACAGGTAAATCATACCTAAATAGGTTACTGTTAAGTGTCGTATGTAGGCCTAGTAGGCCTATTTTTTCCTTTAAAATCAACATTTAAATTATAAATAAAATTAAAGGATAGTCTTTGAATATAGGGCTATCATGATGTTCATCCAGCAATCCATTGTTGAGCGTGTATTTTATTTCCCTATCTTATATGGCAACATACGACTCCAATATTGTGCGTCCATCTCCCCTCAATTACTGCAGGATGAACTCCATTAAACAAAACTTCCATCAGCTTCTTGTGGTACTGTCTGGCATTTCTCTTTTCTCCCGCAGATAGTGACTATTTGACTTAAGAATGTTGTTCACTTCTTGTCATATCCATTCTGCATGACGGCTGTCTCACAACTAAATTACAGTCACCTCTATTGGTATAAACTTACATCATAATGCTACCAAATTATGTATTCATACACTGGAGATGCCACACTGTCCTGTGACATACAACACCTTACGGTACCTTTTATTTATAGCCAAATAACGTCAATGGTCGGCAATTACGCAATAGACCAAAGAGCTATAGGGCATTCTTGTATACTTCATATGAAGTAAACACATTACCTTGAAAGTGACCTGGGTGACCAGTTGTAATTGGGTATTGTTAATAAATATAGAAAATATGCTATTTATATCCTTTCGTGTTAAACAGAACATTTTAATACTTGTTTTCACAACAAAAACTTCCATGACACTTTGAATCGCATAGAAAGTTGAGTAATGCACAGTAAGGTTCTTGCTGCAAGTGGCACAGGCAGGTAAAAGAGTATGTTTTCAATTCTTATAATCCGATTATTTGCCCAACAATAACTCGTACCTAAACCTTTATTTCGTAAATTTATCAAACAAATACATGTAGGCTATTAGGATGTTTATGTCTACCCTCTACTAGGCTTACTAAAAGTGTTTTTGTTTTATATTTTCCTCCTTTATTATACTTTTTCTTAACGTTGATAAAATATATTGAGCTTTGTAGGTAGGCAATACCTAAATTGGAAAAACTGTAGGCTTCAAGCTAGAATATATATAGAAAAAGTTATTTGTATTTTGTATAATAAATATACCGACTAAATTTATCGTGTAATAAAATCAGGCAAACTGATATAAAAATGCCATAATGCTTTTGTTTATCAGTGATTATTGCAATTATGATATGCAGAAAATAAGTTATTTTTGTAATCACTTTTCGAGTTAAGCTCCAGATCGATTCATTAAGAGGGCTTACGGAAAAACAAAGGTCTAAAGTTTGATAAGTTTATGTGAAGGAAGGTGTTGGTAGTGTTATTTATCATAGCGAACTGTATTGCAACTTCCAAAGCCGTATATGAACAGTGTAAAACAATATGTTACAATATTCTTTCTAATATATTACTATAAAACAGGCACTAAATTGGGTTTTACTCCGGTACCGGTCAACCGATTTGGTCCAGAAGCAGTAGGCTTCTTACCATGGACGTTATAAATGCGTATACTAAGTTTCATGAAAATCCGGTTAAGCGTATTTGAGTTATCGCACATACAGAGACACGGACAGACAGACAGATGGACAGACATTTTCCCGTCCACCACACAATCTCAGAAAGTGCCATTCTGGCACTTAATAAAAAGAAATGTTTAGTGCTTTACTTCATGCTCTCGTTTCATATTTAACTAACTGAGCGGTCAGGACTCACTGCTTCTCTGCAGTTGGAGTAGAGCGCATTGACTCAACTAGAGGACACAATAAATAATTGTGTGAGTTGTGGGAGCGGCGAAGTGCAGAGTTCTGTTTTTGGATGTTGCCAATGTCAGGGTCTGACAGTCACTCTGCATGTCTTTACATTCGGTAAATGCGTGGGCTACCAATAAATAGAACCGAAGCTTACAGTATGGATGTACTTAGGCCTAGGTCGTACAGCGTAGGACTATAATAAAGAAATTAATAAACAATTCCTAGCCTCATATCTACCTATGAATGTGTATAGTAATGGCAAGAGAGAGAGGGATAGAGAGAGAGAGAGAGAGAGAGAGAGAGAGATAGAGAGAGAGAGAGATTTTATTGAATTGATTTTATTTTAAAGATTGTAAGCGTAGAACTTGAAGTTCCTTTCAGGCACACAGTCCGCTAAAAAATTACATGTACAGTACATGAATAATTACAGACACATTGTTAATACAAATATTGAAAATAAAACATAAACCTTAACCTAATGTCATGAAGTAGTAGCCAGTATATATGATAAAAGTAAACACTTGTAGAAGATAATGGTTTCATAAATTTGATCATAGGCGTACCGAGGGGGGGGGTTTGGGGGTTTGAACCCCCCCCCATTGATTAAAAAAAGGAAAATTATATAATTTTTTTTAAGTCTGCCCATAAATTACTTAATACAGCGTGGAAAGCTTAAAACTCGTTATTTTGCGTCTTAATTTTTAAAATTTTCCGGGGAAATCCCCGGAAGCTTAAAATTCGTTATTTTGCATCTTAATTTTTAAAATTTTCCGGGGAGGACCCCCGGACCCCCCTCTCCCTGGGGGGTATTCTATACCCCCCAGACCCCGCGGATGTTATAACCCCCCAATATGGTCGGCCTGGTTACGCCTATGAATTAGATTCATAATTAGGATTCATAGGCCTTAAGAGACATAGAGAGAGAGAAAGAGAGAGAGAGACTGATAAAAATAAACAGGGTCGGATTTTGAGAGTATATTCGAAATTCTCGTCTTTTGTTAAGATGAAGCATAGAATTAACGTACCTTTAATTAAATTATTTTCAAAGATATTAAAAAAATTAGGTAACACCACTAAACTCGTAAAACTCCGCCCTGTGGGAGAGAGGATTTGTTTATGTGGAGAATTTTACAGCAAAAATAGTATTCATATGCCCGCGGCTTCGCCCGCAAAAATTATTTAAAAATTAAAAATTAAGGGCATAATAGTTAAATAATTGTATTTATTAACACCTAAATCACGTGGACTACATACCACGATTAGATAGCGTCGCGTGGTAAAAACGGCCTCAGATTCGAGTTCCTTGGCCTAGAAAACCCCTGTATAGTGAGTTTCGTCCAAATCGAACAATGTTTCACCATATTTAGGCCTATATTGATCATCCCTCTTCCGTGTAGGTTGAAAATTTCATATGTCTACGGGCCTTGACACTATAAACAAATGAATCGACCAGCGTGAGCTTACAACATTCAAGCGATCGCGATGCTGTTATTTCAAAGGTATGACGAAAATAGCCAAAGCCAACTGCAATTGATTTGACGTTGAAATGTATTACTCATAGATGATGCTTCGAAAAAGCAAAAAAAAAAATGCACGTTTTCTGCCCGTTTTTCACTCATAACTCACGAACGAAAGCAAAAATTAAAATTCCGGCTTCGAGGTGCATTTTCCGACCATTCAATCCACCTATGTTTAAAATTTCAGATCTCTGAGTTGAGTAGATTTCGCTGGGCATCGCGGACAGACAGACAGACACTTCCTTTTATTAAGATAGATTTTATTTCAGCTGTGTTTATACTTCTTTTAGCTTCGAGGATATATCAGAGGTTCGGGGGATCTGTGTCTGTACAGTAGGGTAGGCCATGGAACTATTGCTTGTCAGTTATTTCTACTGTCGGTGTATTTAATGGAGTAAATTTCAGCTGATATTAATCTAAATGGCTGTGATACAGGATGTATTGGTGAGGATAATTCATGGTATGTAAATATCCAATTCGGCATTGGCCTTTAAGACTAGGGAAACCATGAAAAAAACCCAAGTCAAATTGGCCGGCCACGGGATTTGAACCTGGGACTTCCCGAATGCGAGTTCAAGACGTTATTATCTCGGCCACCTAGCTCGGTTAGTATTCATATTAATAAAAAAATAAAAAAAATAATAATAAAAAAAATCATTCATATAGACATTGCTCATTTGTTTTGTTTTCCACGTAAGTGCTATCCGAAATAGCTAAAGAGACAAGAGTAGCACAACGATGCCCATGTAAGAGACCTCGTGTGTAACCAGAATAATATTGAGAAATGGCAGCAGTGGCGAACCAATCAATATGGGGGCCTACCCATGTTATGCTATTCACATAGTCTACACAAATATACGATAATAAGCTGCCTAGTTCATTGCATTTCATGTTCCCTGAAAAAACTATTTAATAATGGATTTTTTTCATTTAGCAATCACATGTTTATTATGCATTAGGCAACTTTACGTTTTTACCGTAAGTCTGCGTAGAGTACCAGTACCAGGACTGACTTGTGGCCGGAGAAAATCGACGTTAGTACGCAATTCCTTTAGCCATGATATTGAAAAGGTATTTCAACTAAATAGGCCTAGTTGTGATTCCACAATCTTACTTTATTTACAAATCAAATAAAACTCAGACAGGAAAGATTTAAAAAGCGGATTAATGATAACGTAAACAGTACATAAATTAAAAATCGTTCTTGCGTGATTTTGCCTCTGGAAATGTTATTACGTCATGAAAATTAACTCGTTTTGCAACAGAGTACCCAGGATTAAGCTTGACAAACGAGACTTCCCTCTATTTTCTTGCTCGTCGGGGCTATTATTAAGTGCCAGAATGGTACTTTATAATATTGTGTGGGGGACCGGAAAATATCTCCGTCTGTCTGTTCGTGTGTCTGTACGCGCCATAACTCAAATACGCTTTTTCGGATTTTCATGAAACTTGGTATACGAATTTATAAGTCCACGGGAAGAAGCCTATTGATATTGGACAAAATCGGTTCACCGGTACCGGAATAAATGTAATGGTAATGGTAATATATTAAAAAGAATTTATCAATTGCAAATCAGTTCTCATGACAACATATTGTTTTACCGTGTTTATATACGGCTTTAGAAGTTACAATACAGTTAGCCATGACTTATTCCTTCACATATGATTATCAAACTAGTCAGATGTTTGTTTATTTCGTAGATCAAGTTGAAATGAGTACTACATGAATACTGTTAGGCTATATGCAGAAGGTATATTACTGTGAAATAATTAGGCCTACGTATATTAAGCGGAGTTCCTTGCCAGTGTATTTTGTGAAATGTTGACATATTTTAAGAATTTCTTACATCAGTGTATACGAGTTTGAATTAAGGTTAAGTATCAAACTTTAGACCTTTGTTCTTCCATAAGCCCTGATAAATGAATCGATCTTGAGCTAAACTCGGAGATAGATTACAATAATAACTTATTTTCTGCGTATCATAATTGCAATTATGATTAAACAAAAGCATTCTGGCACTTTGTCACTTCAGTTTACATAATTTTATTGTTTTATTACTTAGGCCTACGGTTATTCCGAAATGCTTGTTTCAAATCTGTATGTTTAATTAAGTCATTGTTCACATAAATTATAATGTTATTTAATAGAGAGCTGTGTATTCACTCAAACCACTGGTGTAGTAAAAATAAATAAAATGTTCCGGCCTATGTTCAAAGCAGGGCCTGAGGCGGACCGCCCCTCCCGCCCCCGCGTTGGTACGTCACAGAATGGCAGTTACTGCATAGTCTGCTCATATTAATATTAATACCCTCCCGTTTTAGTACAGTTCATAAAAGAAGTGTTTTTATTAACGACTGGGGAAACTCATAATTCCCCGGTGTAGTGTATGCCTATACGTGTTGATTGCTTCTTCACACGCCTGTCGAGCGTTAGGCTACATCCAGTTTTAGTAGTAAGTTCGTATTAGAGACGCACAAGCGTCTGGGTCTATTTTAGCTTCATAGCGTGATATAACTATGTTCATGTCCCTATAAAGTAGCAAAAATAGAACTTTTTTTCTTGAATGTTTCTCCAGGAAATGAATCTCCCAGAATCAGTGAAAGTACCGTGTGTTCGTAAAGTTATGGTGCACTTTTGACCGGTCACAGGAAAGCAACAAAAGATGATAGAAATGTGAAATCTGCACCAAGTAAAAGAAAAACTCTCCAAGTTTCCGTAGTATGATGTGCAAGCGTGTGCGCATACAAGTCATGACTAGGGTTCGGATGTTTAAGACCTTAAAAAGTGGAAAATATGACTGCAAATATGCCCTTAAAAATGACTAAATATGGCACAAAAATCATAAATATGACCTAATAAAATAACGTATTTTCACAAAATAAATGTTCCAATTTAAAACGTTTAAAGACACTAAATTCTTACATCAATCGGATATTCACCTTTCAACAGTTTTGGTGATTTACAGTTTTACGTGTAATGAACTTCTATTTTAAAAGAATTTTCTCCTGTTTGCTGTGAGTCACTATAAAATATGAACAGTTGCATTATTTTAAAATTTAAGTTACCAATTAAGTAACATGAACATTAAATTAATTAATTAAATTTCAAATTTAACTCGACCATGTAATATATACACTTTATAAGTGCTCCTTTACCGAATTTATAAATGAAATATGATGTTAAATTACAAATATGGCCAAAATATGACCAAGACCACAAAAATGACCAAAATATGACTTTATATGCAAAATAAAAACGGTCCAATTAGGATAAAAAGCGTGCAATTCGTATTTAATTTGTATTTGCGGCAAGAACGGAGATCTGGATCAAGTATGACATGTCATAAACATGTCATAAACCCTAGTGATGACGCAACAACACGAACATTCACAATGTAGCGTTCACAATACCTCCAATCATGATCGCCAAGCAAGATACCGAATAGAGTATCACATGCGAAACAGTTTTATAATGAAAATTAAGCTACATTAAATGTATTTTGAATCCCTGGATGTTTACTTTGGTACAAGTTATAGGACTGTGAAACAAGTAATCTACCTTTGTTGTTTCATTTACAAAGGCTACAGTGCATTAAACAATGTATAAATAAATCTTGATAAAATGCACTGATTAGGCAATACGAAACTTGGAAAGTTTTCCTTTCATTTGGTGAAGATTTCACATTTCTATCTTGTTTCGTTGATTTCCTGTGACCAGTCAAAAGCGCACCATGACTTTACATAGCCTACACACGGTACCTAGATCACCATAGGCCTAAGTGGTCACACTAATCTACAAGGTTCCTGAAACTTCTTAAATCTGTTTGATCAATTAATAACTGGGCGAAATCCAAATATAAGTCGCCCCTTAAGCTCCGCCCATTCGATATTCACATTTGCACGGACTGTGTGACGTATTTTGTTTCTGAGCGAAGCGGAATGACCAACTGTCCTTATATATTGTCGCAAGTGCCTTGTACGCACTGTCCTTGTATAATGTCGCAAGTGCCTTGTATTCAGCTCTACATACATAGCTAAATAATGCATAACACAAACCACATAGTTAAGTGCGCGAAACGGAGGCGGTAGCCGTAGCGAAGCACCCTTGTATTTTCGAATAATGTACGATACACTGTTTGTAGGTCTCGAAAATGTAACATATTATATCTCCCGGAGGTTTGTCAGCCTGTCACTTCCGTCTAGCGATATGACGTCACACATCCAACGTTCAATCACGAGTTTCTTCATAATACGAGGACAGAAGAATTCGCTAGATCATGGTATGAAAGAAACTGCATCGCTGACGGTGGGTCGAGTGGGACACATTCATCCCAAGGTGCGACTTATATTTGGATTTTCCCATTATAGTCCAGTAGAATTAAAATCCAAATCGGAAATAATTGCTACAAAAGGTTTTATTGTTTTAATGGCTTCATTTGTTACCCAATATGACTATCCTAGGTTTTCCCCCTCGGCGGAGTTGTGCGTAAGTGGTGGGGGGTAAAAATGTGGCCCCCGAAGGGGTAGTTTTGCGGTTTTACGGTTATATCTCGTAAAGGACTCACGATATCGAAAACATGGTGGTATTAAAAGTTGTAGGGCATTAAATTCTGCATTGAATGACTCTAAACACATATTTTTTGGACACCCCATTCCCATACTACTGCTCATCACATTTGGACAATTTTACATATTTATGAAAAATTTCCGTTTTAAGTTCTGCTTTTTGGTAATATCATCTAACTTAACCCATCTATCAATAAAGTGGTTCATACAAAAGTAATAAAGGAATAAATTCTGCGTTCGATGAGATTAAAAGTGAATTTGTTGGACCACCCGTTTCCGTAAAGTTCTACATTTATTCCAGTAGTGTAAAACAAAAAAATTAGACGAATCGGAAATAATTGCTACAAAAGGTTTTATTGTTTTAATGGCTTCATTTGTTGCCCAATATGACTATCCTAGGTTCCCCCCGGAGGAGTTGTGCTTAAGTGGTGGGGGTAAAAATGTGACCCCAAACGGGGTAGTTTTGTGGTTTTACTTTATATCTCGTAAACGACTCACAATATCGAAAACATGGCGGATTTAAACGTTGTAGGGCATTAAATTCTGCATTGAATGATACTAAACACACATTTTTTGGACACCCCATTCCCAAACTACTGCTCATCAAATTTGGAAAATTTCACATATTTATGAAAAACTAGTGGACCCGTGCTTCTCTGCAGCACTCTGAAAGAAGAAGAAGAAGAAGAAGAAGAAGAAGAAGAAAATGTCTAGCCCCCATCACTTTTTTTTGTTAACTAAAAATATCTCTAAAAAAATTAAGAAAAGAAGAAGAAATTCTTGCACCCCAACACAATTTTTTTTTAAATTAAAAATCTCTCTTTTTATTCCTCTTCAGTTTCATAAAAATTGATTGTCCACGCATAACGTTCCTCTCACTCAACTGATTTTAGTAATCAATTCGGCATGTTAAAGAGCTGTTTCTGGCGAGTGTTCTTAGCCAATCACCGGCTGCGTACGTTAGTTAGAGCCTGAGATATCGTCTCTCAAAGTTACAGAATTTCTGTATCTCGAAGATGGTGGTAGTTGGGTGATTTCCAATGCCCGATAACATATCTGTGCTTGAATACCATTCGTTTAAAAAATGAAGCAAATTGGCCAAGAATTTTCTAATTCTTTTAATACGGTAATAGAGATGTGTAAACATAGTACTATAGCACTCCATTGTACTAGTCTTGTGCTTAGTAAATATATAAAATATGAAAATTGTAGAAAAGAAACACAATTCTTCAAATCAATTAGTGATGATTTTATTTCATAACAAAAATTGTAGTTAAAGTATGAAGATGAAAAGGGGGAAAATGGTAGATACACAAATTTTACCGACGTCGACGTTTCATTGTCGTTGGGCCACTCGGCTCCTCAAAGTCTGTAATTTCCGATAAGGAGTTCGTCACCCTATCACTCGACTCGTAAAAGTCTGTGATTGTCGTCGCACCATATATGCGGTCCAGGTCTTCGTCAACATCTGGTTCGTCTGTTGCATCTGGTTGAGTGAGTTAGTGCAGGAGTTCCCCTTGGAGTTGGCACAAATCGATGAGCAATTGATTCCAGCCTTCCGACACCCACAACCGCGTGCACACCCCTTGTTGCACTTGCAAAAAATTGTGGAGAGAAGAGATTGTGAAACAGGTTCCTGGAGGTAGGAACGGGATCAAGTTCAAACTTTGAAGCCTGCCATCCCCAGAGGAGCGGATCCATCTGGTGTCCTAACCACATTTGTACTTGTAGGTAAGTTCTCAAGCAATGTTGGCGGGCTGCTTCGGATGTTGGTGGTAGGGATGCCAGGTTAAATTTGGATTTCACGAGGGCTTTGGAAAATAGGTCAAATCGCAATTTATCTAAAGTATCTTCTGCCCTACCTCCGTAGAGGGTTGTTAAAAATTGTAGGCCAGCTTCGGCAATAGCTTCAGGAGTGTCATGTTCGAAGAAAGGTTTGATTTCTTCGAGAAGACATATTTTCGACTAACAGCTTGACCACCTTCTTCTTGCCCTGCCTGAAGAGTGCCGAAGTTGTGTCAAATCCACTTATGGCGTGGAGAAATATGAGTGGCCTTCTGATGTTGTCTGCCAGTTCGAAGCTGTTGGGACCAAATACTTTTGATGGGGTCGTTCCTCTTCCAGGTTTTGAGAAATATATGTTTGCTGATGGTGTGGCTAGGGCATTTAGCATGATTATGAGGTCTGTATCTTCACCAGCTACCACAACCTTCTCATGCTCCTGTGATACCTCAAGAGCCGTGGCAACAATCAGGTGGTCTTCAAGCACAGATACGTTATCGGGCATTGGAAATCACCCAACTACCACCATCTTCGAGATACAGAAATTCTGTAACTTTGAGAGACGATATCTCAGGCTCTAATTAACGTACGCAGCCGGTGATAGGCTAAGAACACTCACCAGAAACAGCTCTTTAACATGCCGAATTGTTCACTCAAATCAGTTGAGTGAGAGGAAAGTTATGCGCGAACAATCAATTTTTATAAAACTGAAGAGGAAGAAAAAGAGAGATTTTTAATAAAAAAAAAAATTGTGTTTGGGATCAGAGGCGCTGACTTGGAAATATTTCTGGGGGGGGGGCAAGAACGGGATTTTCAGTAGCTATACATAGGCCTTACATGATAAAATCTTAAGTCTTGGGGGGGCAGAAAGTACCTTGCCCCCCCTAAGTCGGCGCCTATGTTTGGGGTGCAAGAATTTCTTCTTCTTTTCTTCATTTTTTTAGAGATATTTTTAGTTAACAAAAAAAATTGATGGGGGCTAGACATTTTCTTCTTCTTCTTCTTCTTCTTTCAGAAGTGCTGCAGAGAAGCACGGGTCCACTAGTTTTTCATAAATATGTGAAATTTTCCAAATTTGATGAGCAGTAGTATGGGAATGGGGTGTCCAAAAAATATGAGTTTAGTATCATTCAATGGAGAATTTAATTATTATACATTCGTCTTCTTTTGTCGTTGAGTATCGTTATATATAAATGGTTTATGTCTAATGACTTGATTCCACACCCATACACCACAAATATAGCGACACACACCATCCCCCTCCCCTCTCTCTCTCTCTCTCTCTCTCTCTCTCTCTCTCTCTCTCTCTCTTTCTCTCACTAACCGACATTATGCCCATTCCATTATACTGCATTACATTGCATCACGTAGATTATATTACATTGTGAGCATTACATTTACATTACATTACATTACGTACAAACAGACCCTCAGATTGATCGTCTTCTCATATTAGGAGGAACAGATCATGCATGTCAATTATAGTCTGAATTTATTTTATTTATTTTATTTTATTTATTACAAGAGATATTACAAGAGGTATTACATTTAGTAATACACCCGAATGAGCAAGACTGCTCGTGCTCGGGTGCCGTTTCAAAAATATCAAAGTGAAGAAAGAGGAGAGACAAAGAAATAGAGTGTATAATGTGCTTAACTAAAAAAGAAAGTAAAACAAAAACATTAAACATAAAAACATAAATACATAAAAGGAGTGAAACAAAAATTACTTAAAAGCTAAAAAATTACAAATAATTCTTTACATATCTATTAAATTTAACAGTGGAGTATGCTGAGAGATCAGGATTTTTTCTGATAATTGAGTTATAGAAGCGCGGTCCAAAATTAATGCTATGCTTTAATCCTGCCGATGTGAGACATTTGGGTTCTAATAGGAGTAAATTAGTATTTCGTCTAGTTTTGTAGATATGATCACTGGAAGAGTATTTTATACGATGTTTGTGAAAATATTTTAATATAGAAAATTTGTAAATTTGGTCCAAGCTTAAAACATTAAATTCCGAAAATATTAGGCTAGTTGGGTAATCAATGTGTTTTCTTAGACAGATTTTTATTATTCTTTTATTAATGCCCTACAACTTTTAATACCGCCATGTTATCGATATCGTGAGTCGTTTACGAGACATAACCGTAAAACCGCAAAACTACCCCTTTTGAGGTCACATTTTTACCCCCCACCACTTAAGCACAACTCCGCCGGGGGGAACCTAGGATAGTCATATTGGGCAACAAATGAAGCCATTAAAACAATAAAACCTTTTGTAGCAATTATTTCCAATTTGTATAATTTTTTGGTTTTACACTACTGGAATAAATGTAGAACTTTACGGAAACGGGTGGTGAAGCAAATTCACTTTTAATCTCATCGAACGCAGAATTTATTCCTTTATTACTTTTGTATGGGCCACTTTATTGATAGATGGGTTAAGTTACATGATATTACCAGAAGCAGAACTTAAAATGAAAATTTTTCATAAATATGTAAAATTGTCCAAATTTGATGAGTAGTAGTATGGGAATGGGGTGTCCAAAAAATATGTGTTTAATGTCATTCAATGCAGAATTTAATGCCCTACAACTTTTAATACCACCATGTTTTCGATATCGTGAGTCCTTTACGAGATATAACCGTAAAACCACAAAACTACCCCTTCGGGGGCCACATTTTTACCCCCCACCACTTATGCACAACTCCGCCGAGGGGGAAAACCTAGGATAGTCATATTGGGAAACAAATGTAGCCATTAAAACAATAAAACCTTTTATAGCAATTATTTCCGATTCGTCTAATTTTTTGGTTTTACGCTACTGGACTATTAATTGTACATTAAAATATTAAATCAATGCGTAGAGGTTAAATATTACAATTTATCGGGAACCAATTAACAAGTTGCAAAATAATTATCTTAACCTGAAAGCTTAGTTTTTCATTCATGTAGGGCTTACTTAATTATAATTAAATTTGCCATTTTCTCGTTTCATGGAAAATGGAACACTCAACTTTCTTTACCATAAGAAAGATTTTGCTACTTTCTCACCTCTAACTTCAGCTCTTAGAACACTCAAACAACTTTTTCTATTTTAAGAATGATTTTGCTGTTTTCTCGCTTCTGATTCAAGCTCTTGGTACATTGACGTGACATTCTCTTCCTTAAGCATTAAATTTACTATTTTCTCCCTCCATTCCAGCTCATGGGAAGCACACACCCAACTTTCTTTACCCTCAGAATATTTTGCTATTTTCTTGTTGTTGGGGACGGGACCGTAAGGAGCAAATGTTAGGTTAAGGTACTTCTCAAATAGGAAATAAAACGTTGCTTTTAGGTTTGGAAGGGACTTCAATTGGAAGTGCATAAGATAGGAAAGATTAGCCACCTCTGAATAGCTAGTGAGGACCAGATTCGAAAGAATCAAAATGAGAGCAATAGACTGTAACCTCAGGACACTGGTATCAGGAATCCACGGACTACTTAAGGAAAACAATCGAAACGTGAAATAATCACAACTTACTAGATTCACACACAATAATTATTTAAACTAATTGAAATAGAAACACTGATACATAAGATGCAAGAGTACGTTATCACACGTGGTTGAAAATATTAATTTCTTGAAAACCTTGACAAATAATATCTTAAAATGCGTAGATTAACTTGCTCTTGAAGTTAATACTAAACTTTTGCATGTAGTTTAGTCGTAAAAGCTGATATAAGCACTGGAACATGTAGCGTTGGTTGCACAACTGTTGCGTAATATCAAACTTCTGTAATTCGGAGAATTCACTCGCGAATTTGATGAATTATATGTAATTATGTATGAATAATTACTGAGAGCCACAATTGCGCACAATTGTGTCTAATTCACCGCTTCCAGAGCAAGTTTAATGAAACTTGGTAGAAAAAGCGGGAATTCCTCGAGCCTACTAGATACACTGTTATCTGCGTGAGGTCTCGTTCAATACTAACTGGCGTGACGCTACACCACCACATATAACAAAAGAAATTAGCAAGTCATGCATGATCCCACAATGCTTTGAGGCGGGAATAAGATGACAATCAAAGCGGGACATTGCAAGCGGACAGTTTGAAACATTCTAAAGTAGAAACATGTTGCTTGCGCGAACATACCGACCCCTTTGAACTATTTAGTTCAACAAAATAGATAAAGAGCAAGCTATAAAAAATACATTCAAATGGACAAATAACATAAAGGAAAACACTTATTATATACATCACAATAACACAGTTTATCTCCGAAAAGTAAAACCTTATTGTGTAAGGAGGAAAACCAAATAACACTTATTACAATGTAACGGTTTGTCTACACTATAATTGCTTGTAAAACAATAAAGAGATATGAAATATTAATTGCACTGTATTACACTTATTATTGATCTGGCAATGGACATAATTTCACTACCGGGCGCTTGTATTCACCACTAGGAGTGCGAACTGTCGCCACACGAATTAGACCATCTTCTCCATATCTGATGCAGATGATTTTGTAGACTTTGCCATTTTTCAAGACATTTCATATCGTAGAAAGGGCCTAACAGGATTTACTCTGTAGTTAGGAAGATTGCACATTAGCTGTTGAGCAGATTGTGCCTTTAGTTTATAGCAAGTCAGACACTTGTGTAGAACAGATTTCACTAGTCTGCGCACGCAAGGGATCCAATATGCTTGTCTTAACGAGGCTATCGTAAGCTGATGTGACGCATGTAAAAGCTTAAAATGTTCATGCTTTACAATTAAAGCAGTTAGATGGTGCTTGCTTGGCAATATGATCTGATGTTTAGCATCATATGCAAGATGAGATTTATCTACGCGACCACCAACTCGTAAAAGACCATTTTCGTCCAGAAATGGTGTTAATGTATGAATAGAACTTTTCGCAGAAGTTTCTTTCAGAATTTTAAGATCTGCAATTTCACTCTTAAAAGATGCATGCTGAGCACTTTTAACACAAGTTTGTAAAGCTTGTTGAAGCTCTTCAGCTGTAATAGGTCCATGAAATTTTGTTTCATGGCGACATGCAGCAATAAATCTATTCATGTAGCATGTTACTCTTTGCAGGCGTCGGAGATCTGAGAATGTTGTAAGAAAATGTTCTCTCTCCTTTGTTGACACCAGACAGACATTTGCAAGTTGTTCTGATGAATCAGGAACACTTAATTGTTGTGGTTGTTTTGGCCAGGCTGTCTCTGGTGAAGATAACCAGTTAGGACCGTGCCACCACAAATCGATTTCAGATAACTGCTCACAAGAAATTCCTCTTGAGACAAGATCTGCTGGATTTTCATGTGTGGCAATGTGTCGCCATGTAGCAGTCTCCGAAAGTTCTTGTATCTGCGACACACGATTTGAAACAAAGGTTTTCCACTTTCGTGCATCAGTTTTGAGCCAAGAAAGTACCACTGTAGAATCTGACCACAAACGATTTTGTAAAGGTTGTACCTTGAGGTCACTTAGCACTTTGTTGTATAATTTAGCTAGCAGAAGTGCACCACAGAGTTCAAGGCGTGGAATGGTTTGCTTCTTTAGAGGAGAAACCTTAGATTTTGAACATAACAGTTGAACAGTAGTTTCACCTTCACTATTTACAGAACGAATATATATACAAGCTCCATACGCCTTCTCGGAGGCGTCACAGAAACCATGTAATTGAATGTCCTGCACTGTACCAGATGTAAGCACATATCTGGGAATACGCAAGGTGTGAATAGTAGCTAATGTTTTACAGATTTCCAGCCATTTCTCCACCAGATGCACAGGTACGGTTTCATCCCAGTCTAATTTCTCAATCCAGAGAGATTGCATAAAGATTTTAGCATTTATGACAATAGGACTAGCCAATCCTAGCGGATCAAAGATAGATGAAATAAGTGAAAGGATATTTCGTTTGGTTAGTTTACCTTGCACATGGGTTTGGAGTGAAGGATGTGATTGGATCTGAAATTTATCATTAACTGGGTGCCAAAGTAAGCCTAGGGCATGTATGTTTTCATTGTTATCAAGTGCCAGGGGCAATTGAGTTTCTCGATGTGAAGGAGGTACTGATTCCAATAAAGCTTCATGGTTGGAACACCATTTTCGCAGAGGAAATCCACCACAATTGAGCATATCTGTAAGCTCACTTTGCAGTTTCAGGGCTTCTTGGATGTCATTGTGGCCTGCTAAACAGTCATCAACATAAAATGATTCCCGTACTGCCTGAGCAGCAAGCGGATACTTCTCTTCTTCTTCTAGCGCAAGCTGATGTAAAGATCTTATGGCCAAAAATGATGCAGATTTGGTACCATAAGTGACAGTAGTTAGAGCGTAGTCTTGTATGGGTTCATTAGGACTTGAACGCCACACAATTCTTTGAAGATTCTGATCTTCTTTATGCATCCTTACTTGCCTGTACATTTTAGAAATGTCTGCTGAAAATGCATACTTGTAGGTGCGGAACCGAAGTACAATAGATGAAAGATCGTCTTGTATAGTTGGCCCTAGTTTCAAGATGTCGTTCAATGACTTGCCTGAAGACGACTTTGCTGAGGCATCGAATACAACTCGGGTTTTCGTGCTAGTTGAACTAGGCTTTATAACAGCATGATGCGGCAAGTAGTAACATTTTTCTCCAGGCTGAGAAAGTGAAACCTTCTTCATGTGGCCTAGATTTTCATACTCTTCCAGAAATTTGGAATAGTCTTCTTTTAAGCTAGGGTTAGCTTCAAGTTTGCGTTCCAGGTGTCCTAAGCGTTTTATAGCTTGTTGCCTAGATTCGCCCAGAGAATCTACAGGTTGATTCTTGGGGAGCTGCACTACGAATGCACCATCAGTTGCACGAGTGGTGTTTTCTACGTAGTGTTCTTCACATTCACGTTCTTCTTTGGTGTGTACTGCGCTGGGGAAGTCTTCCAGCTCCCAAAATTGCCTTAGTTGCCTGTCCACGTTGTCGACAGTTACAAACAAGTTATGCTGTGAGAACGTCACCTTCTTGTTTTTAATGGCAGACTTAGGAACTATACCACTGATTATCCAACCAAGCTCGGTGTTGGTCAGAACAGGCTGATTTGGTTTAACTATTCTTTCGTTTGTGATTAATTGAAAGAATAAGTTAGCGCCAATTAGCAATTGTACATCACCAGGTACATGGAATTTAGGGTCAGCTAATGGAAGTTCACTGGGAATATTGAATTTGTAGGGGTCAATTTGGACAGCAGGAAGCTTATTTACAATGTGAGGTAGAACTAGGCAGTTTAGGTTAGCTTGGAAAGCGTGAATCCTGGATCTCATATTAATAGTGATGCTGTGACCACAAGCTGAGGTGCCATTGATACCTCTTATGTGAGTCTCCACTGCGCTAGTTGGTAATTGTAATTTCCTTGCCAAATCTTCCGTGATGAAATTAATCTGACTACCAGAATCAAGCAAAGCTCTGCATTTTACAAGTTTTCCATTTTTGTCTTCTATTTCGACCACTGCAGTTGCAAGAAGAATTTCACATTGGCTAGCCTTTTCTTTTATAGAACAGTAACTAGCTGGAATGTTTGTTGCCGTGCTGGCTGTAGAACTTTCTGAAGAGGGATTCTGTCGAGAAACCTTTTCACTTGACTGTGTGTCATTGTGTAACCATTTACTATGAAAGCCTTTTCCACATTTGCAAAATGATTTTAGCTTGCACTGATCTCTTCTGTGGTTAGGAGAGAAGCAGTTAGCACACAAGCGTTTAGATTTAATGACATTCCATCGTTGTGATACACTTAGTTCTTGGAAGTTCTTGCAATTTAATAAGTTATGATTATCATCGCAGCATGGGCACTTGTCTTCTTTTGTCGCAACATAAGAATGACGAGTGTGTTTCTCTGACTTCTTCTTCGTACTTTGCTTACCTTTGTGCTTAGATGGGCTGGACGTGTTGTTTACATCTGCCAATACTTCAAGGGAATTTGCCTTAGCTTCTAAAAACTTGATGAGGTCTTGAAGTGGTGTGAAGTTCTGAGAATCAATTCTTCCTTCCCACTCTTTTCGTACGCTCTCACAAAGGCTGTCCAAGATTAACTGCATGAGTATAATATCTTGTAATGGTATCTCTACATGTAAAGCTTCCACAGCATATATGTTGCTTTGGAATTTGTTAAGAATATTACGAAGATCATTCACATTTTCACTCTTCATCGTTGGTAAAGAGAGTAGATTACGTACGTGAGCTGTGGCAATAATTCTTGTATTATCGTATCTGGAACATATTAGATTCCATGCTACACTGAAATTTTCACTAGTCACTGGTAGATTTTTTATCAGTGCGTGTGCCTGGCCCTTTAATGATGACAGAAGGTAATGCAATTTCTGTATCGGTTCTAAGGCTGCATTATTGGCTACAAGACTGCCAAACGTGTCTTGGAAATGTTTGAACGTTGTTATGTCCCCAGAGAAGGTTGGAAGCTGTATGGCAGGAAGTTGTATTGGCCTATTGTTGCACTGAGAAACAGCTGAATGACAAGTATGATGTGAATTGGCACTGTTATGAGATCGCTGACTGTTCACAGAGTTTGCACTATGCACTTGCTGCTCGTGATGACATAGGATTGCACTGAGTTTAGCTTTTAACTCGAAGTAACCATTCATCATACCTTCCTTGTATTCTGCATGTTCATCCAAATCTTCTTCTGCTTCCACAAGAGATTCTATTTGTGTTTGAACAATATCAAATTTGTCCCATATTTCATTTATCTTGTCAAATTTAACTTTTAATAAGAACACATCGGTGTCTTGATTTGCAGTTTCACAAGACTTTTGTAGAAAAGTAAGCTCTCGCTTAATAACGCCTCTACGTCTAATTAAGGCTCGTAAATCACCTTCCATGTTGTGTGTGAAATGTGGAAATTACTTGAAATTGACAGTTGAATTCTACCACTGCTGCACGATAATATGTGAGTCAGCTGTTCACTGCTTTCTTGATGTCTTTTGAGCTGTTGTGTTTTCTGTAGTACTGAAGCACTGCCGAATAGATGATACAGAGTTTATGTACTAGAAATCGTAGCTCTTGAATACGCGGATGCCGTCGCGGTTGAGTCTGCATACAATGAACGAGATCGATAAGACGAGACAAACCATATATATGTGTGTGAATAATGAAATTGTTTCTTAGTAGTCCGGCCCGTTGAGGAACCAATGTAAGGGACGGCCGGAAAATATATCCGGTCCGAGAGGGCAATGTAAGTCTTTAGGACCAATGTTGGGGACGGGACCGTAAGGAGCAAATGTTAGGTTAAGGTACTTCTCAAATAGGAAATAAAACGTTGCTTTTAGGTTTGGAAGGGACTTCAATTGGAAGTGCATAAGATAGGAAAGATTAGCCACCTCTGAATAGCTAGTGAGGACCAGATTCGAAAGAATCAAAATGAGAGCAATAGACTGTAACCTCAGGACACTGGTATCAGGAATCCACGGACTACTTAAGGAAAACAATCGAAACGTGAAATAATCACAACTTACTAGATTCACACACAATAATTATTTAAACTAATTGAAATAGAAACACTGATACATAAGATGCAAGAGTACGTTATCACACGTGGTTGAAAATATTAATTTCTTGAAAACCTTGACAAATAATATCTTAAAATGCGTAGATTAACTTGCTCTTGAAGTTAATACTAAACTTTTGCATGTAGTTTAGTCGTAAAAGCTGATATAAGCACTGGAACATGTAGCGTTGGTTGCACAACTGTTGCGTAATATCAAACTTCTGTAATTCGGAGAATTCACTCGCGAATTTGATGAATTATATGTAATTATGTATGAATAATTACTGAGAGCCACAATTGCGCACAATTGTGTCTAATTCACCGCTTCCAGAGCAAGTTTAATGAAACTTGGTAGAAAAAGCGGGAATTCCTCGAGCCTACTAGATACACTGTTATCTGCGTGAGGTCTCGTTCAATACTAACTGGCGTGACGCTACACCACCACATATAACAAAAGAAATTAGCAAGTCATGCATGATCCCACAATGCTTTGAGGCGGGAATAAGATGACAATCAAAGCGGGACATTGCAAGCGGACAGTTTGAAACATTCTAAAGTAGAAACATGTTGCTTGCGCGAACACTTGTCGCTAATTCCACTTGTAAACAATCCCGTTAATTTATTCTTCTACAAATTTATTGAGTATATTTTAACATACTCATATAGCTTTCGCTACCCTAAGCACATACTCGGATGGGTGAATTGATGGATGGACGGACGGATGATTGTCTGAGTGAGTGGGTGGGTGAATGGTTCGATGGATGCATGCATAGGTGGGTGGATGGAATGATAGATGGTTAGATGAAATAATGGATAGAGTGTGGATGGATTAAAGAATCGATGGATGTTTTCAAGCTTTCAATCCCGTTACCCCTAATTACTTACTTAAAGGTTGATCTTCATGGAATGAGATGGGAAAGGGATAAGAGGAGGAAAAATAAAAAAGGAGTGAGAGATGGGTTTCGAGAGTTCGTCTCTCTGTCCTCGTTCTCTGCCTTTCACTCTCTATTTCACTTCCTTTCTATCTTTCCCCCTTCCTCTCATCTTCCTCTCTCCCTCCCTTTCTTTCTGACGTTCTCTTTTTATGACTTTGGTTTGGGAAGGTTGCTCTGGTATGTGAGAGAGATAGAGATTGAGGAAGGGGGGCACAGAGAGAGAGAGAGAGAGAGAGAGAGAGAGAGAGAGAGAACGAATGAGAAGTAGAAGAAAAAAGTCTCTCTCTGTCGCTTTCTCTTTCTTACTATGAAATTGAAAAGAAAAGTATGCATAAAATATAAAGAGATTAAATTCTTTTTCTATATCCCGTCTCTATTTCTTTCGTCTGCCTTTCTTTCTCTGTCTCAGAAGCATTATAGGTAAAAACAATAATGTAGAACTATTTCTTATTCAATTGCATTGAACTTTATTCCTGTAGGCATATACTACCTGACAATGAGTATTCTTGCATTCTTATTAAGTTGCCTGCCAGTGCAACACGAATCTCAATGAAATCAATTGTTTCCGGTAAAAATTACAGAACTCAAAGAAGAAAGTATACTGTTTTACCTTTTAAGTTTTATAACACTTGCTATTACAGAATCTAGTATTATTAATAGTGTAGGGCTGCATACAGTGGCGTAGCAAGCTTAGGTGGTACCCGGTGCGGAAAATTTCTTGTCACCCCCCCCCCCCATTTAAATTATGAAAAGATGGAACAGCTCCAAGTGATATTTTTTGGATAGTCAAAGGTAATCCCACGAGAGTTTAAGAGTTTATCGATAGATGCAGCTGCAACGAATTTATCTGTTGTAACTCGTAAACTCAACGGATTATACAAAATTAGTAATAATTACTTTGTTACATAAAAACAAAACTAAGCTCCAAAATCATGCATACGTAGGATTTGCGAGGGATGATTGGATGGAGTTGGCACAGAATAGAGATGAATGACGGGCTCAGGTAAGCGCGGCAATGAATCTTCGGGTTCCATAAAATGGATAGTATTTCTGTAGCTTACATAGAAATTGTCTATTGCCCTGGAGTAAGTAAGTAAATGTGCATTTTTCTTAAATAAAAGAGTATTTTCCATGCGAAGCAATCAAGGTTGATCACCCTGTAGTGTCATAATTTTATACCACTCAGTGGCATAATTTTCTCCTTTTAATTAATATTGTCTTACATTGATGTTTCAAGCATCGTCAAATTCTAAAACATTATACTAATATCCAAAACATTCATATGTTGTACATTTCAGTACAATTACAACGAAATAAAACTAATGAAAGGTTACACTACAGATTACACTTATAATTCATCCATTTTATACAAACATTTTTCAATTTAAAATTTCTTTAAAGCAGGCTTAAACTCTTTTATTTTCAATTTTTAAAATTGTGTTGGGAGTTTATTATATAGCATGCCACCAATTATAAAAGGATCCTTATCAATAGCTTTCTTTATAGTAAATGTTCTATAGATATTATCCTGATTTCTTGTATTATAGGCTAATTGTGGTAATCACCATTTCGAGTTACATTGTGTCTTTCGTCTAAAACCAATAAAATAACTTCAAAAGCATATAATGAAATTACTGTTAGTATATTTTGAGTTTTAAAAATACTTCTGAATGATACATTCCTATCTATCCTGTGTATAATTCTTAAACTCATTTTTTGAAGAATGAGTATTCTATTCAGGTTAGTTATACCAGAAATTCCCCAAATTTCTATTCAATAAGTGATATGGGTATGAATCAACCCATAATAAGCAAGCTTTAGTACATCCGTAGTAAGATATTTAGATAATATCCTTATAGCATTTAAAGCTTGGCTCATTTTTTTACAGTTTTATCCACTTGATTATGAAATTTTAAATTATTATCCATTTGTAGTCCCAAAAAGTGTATATCCATTAGGCCTACTTGCTCTGTCACTTTCTCATTAATAGTCAAATTAATAACTTTGTCCCTATTTGTAAATTCAAATAGCATTATTTTACTTTTTCCTATATTCACCTTCAGATTATTTACATTGAAATATTCTTTTAAAATATTTATCTGTTCATTAAGATTATTTTGTAAACCCATTTCAAGTTTATCCCAAAAAATCAAGGACGTGTCATTTGCCATTATTAAAATCGGGCATATCATTTGCATACAGTATATACAGTAAGGGACCAAGTACCGATCCTTGTGGTATTCCCAAATTGACATGGTCATATTCAGATGATTTCTTTAATGGTTTTATCCACTTTATATATTATCTCTGTACATTGCATAGGCCTACGCCCCATTAGATAAGTTGTTAATAATTCTAACATTGCTGTTGCATTCTCTTTTGTTCTGTTAGCTGTTTTTTATTCTCGTCTTGTTGGTTTCGCTTATCGTGTCCATCTTTCAATTTAGACTGAATGTGTTTAGAAAATCAGGCTTGCTTGTGAGAAATGGACGACCTCTGGTAAGTGCGTTTATAACACTAGCTATAAAAAGCCCCACATAGGAGAAGGGGGATATATTATTTAGAATTCGACTGCTGGGATCGATATTAGAAGCTGATCTCGATTCCACGCACGTGCTCTCGTCTTTATAAAATAATTTCGTTCCCTGCGCTCCACACGCACCGTGCAAACACAGATTGTACTCATCTTAATGGAAATTACTCCCTGGACTACAAAGTACTCCAGCCAGTTCTTTCTCTGCATACTTACCTACCTAGAGTTTCAGATTTTTCAGACCCATTTTGTTTGTTTTTGCTTTCAATAATCTCTTGTAGAAACCGTTGGTGGTTGTTGCTTTTTGTGTAATTTTACTTATTTTAATTCCTACTGTTATCTGGTCTGTTACTTAGTGAGTATAGTCGAGTTATTCATTGCATGGCCAGGCGGCTTCCTTTTGTTAGGAGGAAAAGTTTGCCGACAGCTCAACCCATGTTCTTTATTTTTACAGTACCAACCAGCTAGTTACCCCAGCCAACCAAAAATCTAAGAATTTCCTGTGACGGTTGTGACAGCTACTAGTCTACTCCGCGTGGAGTGAAACGCGGGGTGCAAGATCAAGTTACAGTAAACAATAAAATCAGGTAAACTGATGTAACAAAGTGCCAGTATGTTTTTGTTTAATCAGTTATGACTGCAATTATGATATGCAGAATATGTTTTTTTTTTAATTGATTTCCAAGTTAAGCTCCAGATTTATTCATTAAGCAGGGCTTACGGAAGAAGAAAGGTCTACCATCTCGGCCACCTGGGTCATTTTAACGGTCTAGTTGGATAAGCGAATGTAAATCAATATGTTTTTTGTCATAGCTACCTGTATTTTAATTTCCAAGGCCTTATAAGATCACAGTAAAACAATAGGCTATGTTGTCAAGATAACTGATTTTCATTCTTTTATAAATTCTTTCGAATACGTATATTACCATAAAATAGGCACTAAATTGAGCATTACTCCGAAACAGGTCAACCGATTTTATCCATTATGAACAGACGTCTTCCCATGGACATTATAAATGTGTATACCAAATTTCATAAAAATCCGGTAAAGCGTATTTGAGTTACCGCGTCTTTAAAATATACACTAAATTGGGTTTTACTCAGGTACCGGTCTACCGATTTGGTCCAATATCAGTAGACGTCTTTCCACGTACATTATAAATGGGTATACAAAATTTCAGGAAAATCCAATAAAGCATATTTGAGTTATCGCGACTTCTTATATATTAACATAAAAACACTAAATTGGGCATTATTCCGGTACTGGCCAACCGATTTGGTCCAATATCAATAAACGTCTTCCCATGGACATTATAAATGCGTATACGAAGTTTCATAAATATCCGATAAAGCGTATTTGAGTTATTGCGCCTTTAAAGTAGACACTAAATTGGGTTTTACTCCGGTACCGGTCAACAGATTAGGTTCAAATTCAATAGGGCACTTCTCATGGACGTCATAAATGGGTATACCAAGTGTCATGGAAATCCGATACAGCGTATTTGAGTGATGGCGCCTTTCTATTAGAAAGGCCCCTAGAAAGGCGCCATAATCTATTAAAATAGGCACTAAATTGGGCATTACTCCGGTACCGGTGAACCGATTTGGTTCAATATCAATAGGGTTCTTCCCATGGACATTATAAATGTGTTTTCCAAGTTTCATGAAAATCCGAAAAAGCGTATTTGAGTTAGGGTGCGTACAGACACACGGACAGACGGACAGACATTTTTTCGTCCACCACACAATCTCATAAAGTACCATACTGGCACTTAATAACCACGTACCTCATCACAAGAGATGTTAGAAATGTTCTCCTCTTTCATCCCCACAATACTGGCACCTTTTTAGGAAATTTTCTTTCACGCGCGTAAGTTCAGCTTCCGAGACAGAGGTACTTTCTCTTCTAACAGTATGTAAATATTATTTATAAAGAAACTTGAAAAATAAAGTGTATAGGTCAATTTCCCATACATAAGAAGAACTTAAAGACAATATCACAAAATAAATTAACTCTATCTCGGAAGCTGAACTTATACGCGTGAAAGAAAATTCCCTAAAAAGGTGCCAGTATTGTGTGTATGCAAGAGGAAAACATTTCCAACATCTCTTGTGATGAGGTACGTGGTTACTTTCATTGTAATTTTAACTGTAAATGTGAGAACCTGAATCATTACACCGACCGCGGCATTATTTGCGTGGATATTTCACCCGATCGCTCGGGAGTTGGAGCTGTGCCAGCCGCGACGCAGAAACCCGCGTCATTGGCCAACTCTTGCGTGGGACTCACTGTATATACAAGACTTTTATTGTATGGACTTTAAGCACATTTTTAACAGTTTTAAAAGTTTTTAGTAATATTTATCACTAGGATTAGGATGTTTATGAAATGTCATATTTTTATTCTGACTTCTGGTCATTTTGTGGTGTTGGTCATATTTTAACCACATTTGTAATTTAATGTCATATTTCAGTTATAATTTCGGTAAAGGAGCACAATTGTGTAGGGTATGTACTACATGGTCGATTTAAATTTGAAATTTATTTCAATTATTTAATGTTTATGCCAAAATAATAGGCAAGTTAGATTTTTAAATTAATGCAATTGTTCATATTTTATTGAAACACGCAAGATCTACAAAATATTACGAGTATTTGGAGTTGATGAAGCCAGCAAAGAAGAGAAAATTCTTTAAAAATAGAAGTTCATTAGAAGTAAAACTGTAAATCACCTGTAAAATTGTTATAAAGTGATGATCTGATTGAATTAATGTGAGGTAAGAATTATGTCTTTTAAAGTTTTAAACGGGAACATTTATTTTTTGAAAATATGTTATTTTATTAGGTCATATTTAGGATTTTTGGTCATATTTAGTCATTTGAAGGCCATATTTGCAGTCATATTTTCCGCTCTTTTAGGTCATATACATCCGAACCCTATTTATCACTAATTCATTGTTTGTACAAGGTTTTATATTTCTAGACTAGTAGCGTATGCTACTTGTATATGTTAACCATAATAAGATAAGTTATGTTTAATAAAGTAGGTTAAGTGTCTACTCTTTTTAAACACTGAGCATAGGTGGAAATTATAAATGAAAAAGAACAAAAATATCAGTTCGCCAGTCTTCGGCGATTCATTGTCTTATGCGCGAAAATGGTTGATTATCGTCGTTGCCGCGCAACATCTAACATCTTTCGAGAATCCTTCGAAATTTTCAGTCAAGTATTTACCAAACAAAATAATGGATCGGCCCACTTCGAATCCACGTCTAGTGGTTTTACAAAAAACACCAAGGACTCCTGGATATCTAAATTTAGAAAGAAAATTAGGTCAATTTATATTTTCAAACCGAGCGACTCCGACCACAGTAAAGATTCAGCATCGGCATCACCTGAACCACCCCACCTCACCTTAGTGCCGAAGACAGAAAGGCGGAGAATGAAGGATCGCCCTGTATCTAGACACCTCACCAAGTCCAAGTCCGCCTCACCGGCCAGTCTTAGAACCGTGAAGCTACGGCCAACACACACCAGGTCTGTGATGGACATACCCCGGCAGAAGAATCCTGCATCAGAAAAGTCCTGTATCAGAAAAGAGGCAGCTGTCCCATATTCCCAACAAGCCACTTCCTGCCCATGCCCTCAGGTTTCAAAAGTCCGGCAAGATTCCCGAATATATGCCTGAGTCCATCCCTAAGGTAATTAAATAGTATAACATGGAATCCGCCTATACCATAATAGTTAGACCTGGGATTTTAGGCTCTAAAAAATTAGTTTTAGGCTTTTAACACAAGTAACTTAAATCGACTTTTAAAAGAGAAAATATGCACTTAAAATAAGCTTTAAAAATGAGTAAATAGACAGAAAATAGACTTTAAAATACTACAATATGCTCTTAAACTGTAACGTGACATTTTTTTACTGTAAAAAGCGTGGTATACCTATTCTGAACAGAAATAATTGTAGTATTGCGATGCAAGCAATGGAGCATGCTGATTATTGAAAAAAAAAGAGACAGAATTAAAAATACTTTTATCAAAAACAGTTTTGTATTATATGAAAAATTCACACGGTATGTCCCTTCTTACTGTATATAGGCCTATATATATATACCTGCTATTTGTTGTTTTGAGCGAATCCTCCCCGTCAGTCAGCATTCCTTTTGCGACAAGTGTTTGGGAAAATCAAGTTTCTGTGAAAAACCCACCCTCTGCTGTTCTGCTCTTTATTCAGGGATGTCCATTAAATGATTGTTAAAGTTACAGAAGTTTGATTTTATTTTAAATTTACAAAATAGGCATTTTAGGCACTAAAAGAGCAAAAATAGGCTCCAAAGGTCCAAATAGGCATTTTAGGGCACTATAAAACTCTATAAATGTAAGTGAAATGTCAACAAATTTACAGAACTTCATGCTATTTCATAAGGAACAAAATAGGCATTTGCCTTAAAATCCCAGGTCTAATAATAGTACACAAGCCCATAAAGACATTTATCAAAACAGGAGTATGTGGCTATGCTCGTTTTCCAAGATTTTCATACGAGTGTCTTAATGGCCAATATGGGCACTATTAAAACACTTTTTTATTTCAGCTGTACTCTCACTCATTCACTATAGCCACAGCCCGTTCTTGGAATTCCTTCTCACAAGATATCAGGGGTAGTCGGAGAGTACATTCTTTCAAAACTGGGCTTATTAAACAATTATTGTCCAGTGAACAGAACTAGCTCTTTGTAGTCACTCCATCTCTCATTGTACATATTAGCATTACTTCATCTTCTTATAACTTAAATAACTACCCAGGCCTATAACTTTATTTCACAAACTTAAAAGTTCCATTATAACTTAATTTGACATTTTCCTTGTTTTGCTTGTAATATTATTTTTTCTTCGATGAAACTTACTCTTTTTATGAAACATATGCTTTTTACTTAATTAATTATTATGTTTAGCCTTAACCTTAGTTTTAGTATTAGTCATTAGTATCTTATCCATTACTTTGTTATTAATGTAAAACTACATTGTATTTTTAACCTGCTTGAGTGGAAGAGAAGGTCTTATGGCCTTAACTCTGCCAGGCAAAATAAATAATTTATACTCCTTTTAGATGCGAGGCCATACCAGGGGTTCGGGATATGTGTCTATACAGTAGGGCAGGCCATGGAACAATTGATTATCAATTGTTTCTATTACTGGAGTATTTTTATGGAGTAAATTCAACTGATATTAATTTAAATGGATATGATACAGGATGAAATAGTGAGGATGATTCATGATATGTAAATATCCAATTCGGCATTTGCCTTTACGACTGGGGAAACAAAAAAAAAACATGTCAAATAGGCCGGCCACGAGATTTAAAAACATTATTCAGGTCTAGTTGATATTGTGGTGCCAACGGCGGGACTATAAGGTATACGTCACGGGAAACCGGGGCACCCGGCTGCCCTGATCCCATTTTGTACATCCCAAATTCAACATGCATCCACAGAGATTTGATCCCGGGTCCCAGCAGTGGAAGGGGAGCAGTCTAACTGCTCAGCCATGGATGAACTATTAAAAAAATACTTGCATTAGCAATTATTGCTTTAAGTCTCTATAGTTTCATAATTTATAGTTAGTATGCTATATAATATACGAGGGTGGATCGAAAAGTAAAGCATAATAATTTCTTTTACAAAAAGTTTAATAGTTACAATTACAAATAAAGCCACACGTGAAGGGACATCTTTTGTCTACTTTTCTATATAGTCGCCAAGTTTCTTAACACATTTCTCCCATCGTGATACCAGTTTAAAAATATCATGTTCATAGAAGTTCGTTCGGTTGGCGTATAGCCATCTGCGGAATGCTGTTTTCACTTCTGCGTCTGACGCAAAGCGTTTACCGGCCAGAAATTTCTTCATGGGACCAACGCTTTGCGTCAGATGCAGAAGTGAAAACAGCAGTCCGCAGATAGGTATACGGCAACCGAACGGACTTCTATGAACAGGGTATTTTGAAACTGGTATCACGATAGGAGAAATGTGTTGAGAAACGTGACGACTATATAGAAAAATAGACAAAAGATGTCCCTTCATGTGTGCATTTGTTTGTTATTGTACCTATTCAATTTTGTAAAAAAATTGAGTTACTTTTCGATCCACCGTCGTATATTTTTAGCACTGCCTTTTAGACTGTATTACTCGTGTATACACTGCCTGTCCTATACGGCTAATTTTGCGTACGCGGCGACATTACAGATGGCAGTACCATTCACACCCAGCTGCAATACCCTTTAACATTACCGTATGCTGTGTTGCCCTCTGAAGTATAAACTCGGAAACTGAAATATGCTGGAATTTCATGCTATCTGGGTATGAACTGTGTCGCCTCTACTGGAGATATTAGGCGATTTAACAATACTCTGATCTCCATGTTAAAATTAAGCATGGACAGGCAGTGTAATTCTCGAGACGGCGGTAATTTTTAGTTGGCACTCAATATAATGAAGGGTCCTTTATCTTTTTAATTCATCCCAAAGGTGTACATGGCTTACAAGATGCCGACAGGAGCTGTTGAGAGATTCAGATCCCCACCTGAAGCGACTGCTACCTACGCGGGGGAGCCACAAGACTCAGCAGCCACAGTGAAGGAGAACGTAGAGATTAAACCACAGGGTCTTCGTAAAACTTTGATTAGAAGAAACAAACAAATGGCTAGCAGAAATGAACCGAAATTCCCGCCTCCAGTTCAAGTGAAGACTTTAGAATCAACCCTAGACTTCCTAGCAATTCCGTCTACGATTTACCCAGAAATTAAAAAGAATCACGCATACAAACCAGAGGTATTCAGTTTCTCCAAACACTCATCCACATCTGAACCCTGGCCTTCCTACGAGACAATGGCGCAATCCAAAAAGCTGAAGGAACAAAAGAGAGCATTTGAGGCTTTAAAGTCCCAAGTCGTCATGGCAAAGTACAAACCATACACCGATAACCCAGTGAAAAGGGATGACGACAAAATTCGTGGCATGTACAGTCTAACCAAACCCATATCCAAATCAGAACCCTGGCCTTCCTACGAGACATTGAACCAATCCACGAAACCTGGGGAACAAAAGAGTGAAATTGAGGTTTTCAAGTCCCAAGACGCCGCAGGGAAGTACAATCCATATCACAATAATCTAGTGAAAAGGGATGATAACAAAATTCGTCTCTCCAAACGCTCATCCAGAACAGAACCCTGGCCTTCCTACGAGACACTGGACCAATCCACAAATCCAAGAGAACAAAAGAGTGAAATTGAGGTTTTCAAGTCCCAAGACGCCGCAGGGAAGTACAATCCATATCACAATAATCTTGTGAAAAGGGATGATGACAAAATTTGTGGCATGTACAGTCTATCCAAAAGCTTATCCGAATCAGAACCTTGGCCTTCCTACGAGACATTGAACCAATCCAAGAAACCTGGGGAACAAAAGAGTGAAATTGAGGTTTTCAAGTCCCAAGACGCCGCAGAAAAGTACAATCCATATCATAATAATCTTGTGAAAAGGGATGGTGAGAAAATTCGCATCGTATACAGAATCCCCAAACGCTTATCCAGATCAGAGTCCAGGCATTCATATGAGACACTGGAGCAATCCACGAAATCAGGGGAACAAAAGAGAGCAATTCAGGTTTTAAACTCCCAAGATGCAATGGCAAAGTACAGTCCAAATCACGATAACCCAGTGAAAAGGGATGGTGACAAAATTCGTGGCATGTACAGTCTATCCAAAAGCTTATCCGAATCAGAACCCTGGCCTTCCAACGAGACATTGGACCAATCCACAAAACCAAGGGAACAAAAGAGATTTATTCAGGTTTCAAACTCCCAAGATGCAATGGCAAAGTACAGTCCAAATCATGATAACTCAGTGAAAACTGATAGTGACAAAATTCGCATCGTGTACACTCCCTCCAAACGCTTATCCAAATCAGAACCCAGGCATTCGAATGAGACACTGGAGGAATCCAAGAAGCCTGAGGAACAAAAGACTGCAACTGAGGTTTTCGAGTCCCAAGACGTCATGAAGAAGTACGATCCACATCATAGTGACCCAGTGAAAATGGATGGTGATAAAGTTAGCAGAGCGTACAGTCCCCAAGAACCCATACTCGACGGAATCCTCACGAGACTCCAATTCTTCAAGCCTCAACCCAATATGGGCGCCCAGCCTCTAAGTTATCCACCGCCTAACCTCATGAAATACGACGACTCTAAGGTGCTTCGTCGCCCAAGTTTTCATCAGTTACAGCAGATGAAAAAAGTGGAGGAACAGAAAACAGCCTACAAGGAGCAAATACAAGCGTCCCACACATTGCTTGCAATGTATCAGAAAAATAAGCAAAGTGACATGAAAGGCACAAATAACGTCTTTGACCTCACGGATACGACACTCAACACGCATAGTACGCATGCGCAAAACAATCCTGCAACCGCCGATCAGCCGGAAGAAGAGAAACCAGAAGTAAAGGAAGTAGGAAACAGATATGAGAAACTAATGAAACCAACAAAGAACCTTCCAGTTCCTGTAGAAGCGCACTCTGAGAAGAGTGTAGCATTGACTAGACACAGCTTCAGACTGTTTGAGAAGAGACCCACACTGCGAGAACACGTCGCTAAACTAATCAGTGAGAGGATCGCCAGAAGTAGAACGTACTTCCCGGAAACCTTCCTCTACGTCAGCAAGTTGATCAGAGAGCTCAGGGAATTCGCTTATGATGCAAGGGATCCTCCCGCACAAACCCTCCGCTTGCTATCTCCTCCGTCAGAAGAACCGAAACCGGAAAAGAGTGCAAGGGACGACTTGCATCGATCATCTCAGTCCATCGACTTGACCCCCAATCTGCATCAGAGAATGCCTGACAAACCACCGACACCACTTGAGGAACACAGACCTCCATCAGCAAAACTGACACCGCCTCCTGAAGAGGCACCAAAATCAACTGGAGAGTACAGCTCTCAAGTAGAAGAAACGCTTGGCATCAAGCTACCACAAGCAAACGTACGTCGACTGTCCTCGTCCGAGATAAACTTGGCCAAACTGAAAGACTTGTCCCTAGAAGATCGCCTGGTAGTATTCGCTACAGAATTCCCTGTTAAACTCCGCTACTACGAGGTTAATCCTTCCGGAATCCCCAACCAGCCCAAAATAGTGCAATTCAAGTACAGAGCTGAAAATATAGACTTCATGGACAGCACTCCAGAACTGTCTCAGAATGTGGTGCAAACCACGCGAAACTTCGAACAACTAAATGAGGCTAGCAGTACAGCTAGCAGGCTTCGCCAAACAAACCGGTGAAGCGTCAAACAAACACAGGCTGCATTAAGTGCCAAACAAACGCTGGCACCTGAAGGCTTGCACAAGCCCAAGTATACGCAGCAGCAATAAAATAGTGGCAGCAGAAAGCTCGTAAGCCGCAGGGCTTTCATTGATTTCAATGACAGTAAAGAGCACAATTTCATTCATTGCAAAAGTATTGTGGCAATTTAAATTGATCAAACTTTTCAAAATCTATATAACATCAACAGAAAATAGCGGACTTATAAATTTGGACATGTTCTTATGCTATAAAATTGTGGATTGTTCATGAAATCCGCAGGGCTTTCATTGATTTCAATGACAGTAAAGAGCACAATTTCATTCATTGCAAAAGTATTGTGGCAATTTAAATTGATCAAACTTTTCAAAATCTATATAACATCAACAGAAAATAGCGGACTTATCAGTTTGTACATGTTCTTATACTAATAAAATTTCGGATTGTTCATGAAATCTATGACATAAATGGCAACTCAAGATTATAATGTTACCTTGAAACCTGTGAAATACCGCGCTTATGATCAAAACATAGAGAGAGTAATAAATCAAGCAGAGTGCAGAAGAATACATTAAAATTTCTTGGATCTGGCATTACAATTTATTTGCAACGAGGGTGGACCAAATATAAACGAGACTATTTTAGGGCATAATTTTCAGCTAAGGAAGCTGCTACTTTATGGCATGTTGAAGGGGGGGGGGGAGAGAGCGATCAGACGCCCTTGTGAGATTGCAATACAGCAAGGATATATCAGAAAAAAATGCAACCTTCCGTTGCGCAATGCATTATCTCGCTAAATGAAAGCGCAACATTTTGCGCAAACTGTTGGCACAGTTTAGGGAACAAACTCTGTCAACGTCGCGTGTTTTCACTTGGCACAAGGCGTTTGTGAGAAGCCGTGGAGTTCCCTATGAAAGCCAAGTCTGGGCATTCAGAAGGCTTTTGACTGTTTTTTTTGGGGGGGAGGGAGAGCATTTTATACGTTGATTTTGTACAATATCGTTGCGCAATCAATGCGGCGTACTACTGCGAGGCTTTCAATGAGGCTAAAAGACGTGACTAACCGGTAGAAGAAGAGATCCTTCTTCATGACAATGCAAGAGCTGTCACACGTACCAAAATGGAGAAAATAGTTTAACAACCTTCTTAGTGTCCTGATTTATTAGCTTGCGATTTTCATCCTTTTTGGTCCAGTCCAAGAAGCTGAGGATGGCCAGCAATTCGACAACGTTGATGGGATGGAGCAATTCGTACGCAATTGGCTAATGACACAACCAACTCTTTTTTTTTTTTAATGAGAAAGCTACAGATTTGCTCGGAAAAAATGCATTTCCAAAGCAGGAAATTCTATACAAAAATGAAAAACACTTAATTTTGTGTTTATTGCAAACAAAAATAAATGAAAAATAGTCTCGTTTATATTTCATCTACCCTCGTATCATGGAAGACAGAGGTTATCTGCCTCTCTACCCATAGTATTTGATCTAATACAATATAAGACAATGAGATAAATTTAAAAGGGCATAAGTTAAGAGCAACAACAATGCCAGAGTCAATGCATAGGTTGTCTTTCTCAGAATTGAGTGCTATAACGGAAGAACAGTTACACACTCTGCCCAAATAAAAGTTTTGCCTCTTAGTATAATATATTTTTAATGACATTCTCTTCATGTAAATTGGTTTTAAAAATGAAGAGAATGTCGTTACCACATCACATCCCCGAAGGATACACAACCCAAATAAAATTTGATTAATGCACTCACGTAACTTTCTTTACTCTAAGCATAGGCAATACAGCTTTCTCACTTCACACTCTGATATAGAAGAAGAGGCCGTATTGCAAAGAGCACGGATACAGTTATTTCAACCTGATGCCAAACTTTATTCTTCACGAGGTAAGACTGAGTTTCTATAAACAATGGGTGGCTTATAACTACCCTTCAGAGAATTTATGCAAAAAAAGTTTTAAAAAAAGTATTAGCTCTTAGAATAAGCACCCCAAGAATAAAACTTAAAGATTATCGTAAGAGACGTTTTCGAAAAATGGCGAAAAATGAAATTTTCTTTATAAAAAGTGGCATTAGGGGTAAGAGTGTCACATCCCCTAAAGATACCTGAGTCAAATACAAAATGTTGTTTTCATATGATTTTTCGTTCTAGAGCTTGGCTGTTCACAGATACACACAGACATATTTCTGAAAAATAGCATTTTTGGATTCAGGTAACATCAAAACGTGTATTTATATTAAAAACGTGATTCAAAATTTGGGCTAGAAATCTTCCTCTCCTATGTTACGGTAAATATGTTACGGGTAGAGGAAGTAAAAAAGTACTTCTAGAGCCTATTAAAGGCGAGCAGGACGCTGATAATCTAAGGCGAGCGACAGACGTTCAAATTTCAAAAAAATCCCTTTAGGGAAGCCTACAGGCTGAGGTAGATTTCGAAGTGCTTTTGGTTTAATTTACTGTCAATGCGTAGCACTCTTCTTCTTTAGCCTTTGCATGACAAACCCGCAATAATAACTCCAAAAAAGAGGAAAGAGCACTTTTTCAAACATTCAAATCTCGCCTTATATGAGAACTATCAGGAAACTAGTTATTGATTTGTAGAGTACTCATCAAGAGCTTTTCAACGATACTCCACAAGACGTAGTTTCAAAAATTTCGAATTTCCATACCCCCTCCGCCATCCCCACTCGTACCCCCAAAACCCCGAATCGTTGGTATCACTGCAAATTCCATAGGGAGTACTCTAATTTATTCAAACAAAGTTTCCCTCTATACTTCATAGGGGCCGAGATATAAATGTTTTAAAATTTCAACCCCCTCCCCCGACCACCCCCTTGGGCCAATTTTGCTCATTAACGAACTTGTCCGAACTATTGGGCCGTGTTGTGCTTGGAAGCAACGAAATTAGTGCTCCAATATTTGTTTTATTTTGTGAGGATAAAGGCAGATATTTTAGTTTATGTAGTATAAAACATTTTCTGTCTTTCTTATTCAGTAATCTATTTGATGTGTTATCTTCAAAATTTATTATAATGCCATCAAAGAAGAGGAATAATGATGCTGCTATGAATCCAGGTAAAGGCGACCATGATGGCGACAACATAACCATAAATGATCTATATAACCTGATGCAAACTATCAAAGTTGATCTGGAAAAGCAAATACATCAGATGAATTGTGAGTTAGAAACCGAGTTGAATAGATCCTTCGATAATGTTCATCAGCTGCTTGCTGAAAATAAGAAATTGATTTCTGATCAATCTGACAAGGTTTCGCAATGTATTTTGAAGATGGAAAGTCTCCAATCTGAAAACAGTGCTCTTCGGAAGGAACTAGGTGAAACAAAGCAACAATTAGAAGAGTTACAGCAATATACAAGGAGGAATATGATAGACATTGTAGGTATTCCTGAATCGCCTCTAGAAGATGTATCGCATCTGGTCATGAAGGTAGGAGAAGCTCTGGGTACTGAAATCACATTGACTGATATTGAAGCTTGTCATCGACTTAAGCGGCATCCTCATCAACCAAGTGCTCCAATTGTGGTGAAATTTGTTCGCCGGGTTGTGAAGGATAACTTGATGCGAAAAAGGAAAATTGTGCATCAGCTATGCTCCAGTAGCATAGGTTTCAGTTCTAGCGAGCCTATATTTATTAATCACAGTCTCACTCCGTACAGGCGAGGTCTTCTATCTCAAGCTAGAAAACTAAAGAGAGAAAAAGATTTTGCTTTTGTATGGGTAGATCCCACAGGAGAAATTAAATTAAAAAAGAAGGCAGATGATAAATTTACATATCGTATCCGATCAATTACTGATCTGGAAAGTTTGATTTAATTCTGATACATATTTAGGTTTAGGAAGTTTCTCATTCGAATTTCGATGTCTTGTTTTCATGACAAAATTTCAATTTACTATCAAAATGTTCGAGGTCTAAATACTAAAACTCATGACTTTTACACTAGTATGCTATTAGTAAATTATGATGTCATCCTGTTGACTGAGACATGGTTAACACGTAGTGTTAAGAACAGTGAATTATTTCCTAATGATTTTAACGTTTTTAGGAAAGATAGAATACTGAAAAGAGGGGGAGGAGTATTAATTGCTATGCATAATTCAATTCCAGCTGTTATAATAGAGTTTCCTAATGATACTTTTGAAAGCGTATGTGTTAAATGTAAATTCCCAGATAGTGTATATTATACAGTGCCTTTTTTTTTACTCGTGGCCGGGCGGTCGGCTGGAAGTAGCTGCGAGCGCACAGTGCTTCTCACCGTTCCTGGCTCCCGCCTTTCTCCCCGTCAGTGCACACACACAGCACACCAAACACCAATTTTCTGGTCATGCAATGGCATTTCGTGTACAATATCGGGGTTTTCTGCACTCCAGTATCTGTTGTTTTGTGTCGATGCATGACCATGTAAATGAATCCATACTTCGTCTGTGAAAAAAATTAACTTTGGGTCCATAGAGCCATCATTAACTTTACCCAACACCCAATTGCAGAAATTTACTCTACTCACAGTATCACGTGGTTGCAGTTCCTGAACTATGGTTATCTTATATGGTTTTAATTTCATAAGTTTAGTGGCTTTCCAAGCCGAGAATTGTGAAAACCCCGTTTCCTGTGATAACCTACTCAGAGATTTTCTTGGGCTACGTTCTAACTTCTGTCCTGTCTCATCGAGTTTTCTCTCTGTAAGCACACGGCGAATTTTTATTATTTTTATTTCTTATCAAGAACAGAACCCGTTTCTCTGAATCTGTCTACAAGTTTACGAACTGTCTCTCTGTGAGGCACAGGAATACCAGGGAATCTGTCTACAAATAGCCGTGTCACTTCTCTACAGAACTCTGTTTGCACATAGGAATCATACATGAATATGCGGTGTGCTAAAGTATACACACTTCTTGGCATTATAACAGAACTATCACAATTTAACCACAAAGAAGAAAAAAGAACCTCCGCTAGCAACAACCGCACATGCACTGATGGGGAGAAAGGCGGGAGCCAGGAACGGTGAGAAGCACTGTGCGCTCGCAGCTACTTCCAGCCGACCGCCCGGCCACGAGTCAAAAAAAAGGCACTGTATTATCTCTGTGTATTTTCCACCAAATAGCTCATTGGATTCATACTTGAGATTTTTTTCTTTAGTACATGACATTCCAGATATTCATTATAGTCAATTGATCATTGTTGGAGATTTCAATTTTTCTGTTGTCACTGGTAAAGATTATGATTTTCTTCATGGAGGGCCGTGCTTAAGGGCATTATCTAATTTCCTTTCTCTGTATAATATGAAATCTGAAAATAACATTTTGAATTGTAATAATTGCACTCTTGACCTAATTTTAACAAATATTCTTTACGTTGAAGTCTTTAAGGACGTTGATCCTATTCTTACTGAAGATCGATACCATCCTGCACTCAATATAAAAATTCGAGGACTTAAACAGAAATATTGTAGTGGATCTCATATTACATTATACAACTTCCAACATGCAAATTTTGATAAGTTTTATTCATTACTTCGGGAAGTAGATTGGAGTTATCTTGATTCTTTCAATAATCCGAATGTAATGCTCTCTAGTTTTTATGATCGATTAAACACTATTATTGAAGCGTCGGTGCCTCAAAAAGTTATAAATAACAATTCAAAATATCCTATTTGGTTTACCAAGGAGATAATTCGAACTCTGAAACAAAAGGAATATTTTAGGAAAAGAAAAAACTATTCCTCATATTATATGGAGAAATTTAAAGAACTTCGGAAACTAGCTAAAACGCTTGTAAAAAAGACGTACAATGAATACATGTTTACTTGTGAACAAAATATTAAACTTAATCCGAAATATTTTTGGAATTTTGTGAAAAATAAAAGAACTGAAAATAATAGTTCTAGCATCTTTCTGTCTTCAGATGGTGCAATAATGAATAATTCAAAGTCCATATCTGATGAGTTTGCTACTTATTTTCAAAGTGTATATCTTCAAACGCAGTCATCTTATAAAATAGTAGATACGGTTAATATGCGCACATCACATTCCTTATCTCTATACCCAGTAGACAGTGTGGAATATCGGAATGCTATTAACAAGCTTAAGCCAAAGAAATCAGCAGGTTATGATGGAATTCCTCCTTACGTATTAAAAGGTTGCGCAACGATATTAGAATCCCCTTTTCTATTAATCTTTAACCGAATACTTAGTTCTCAAATATTTCCAGATGTATGGAAAATCACTCAAATAACTCCTGTATTCAAAAGTGGTGAGAAAATAAAAGTAACGAATTACAGACCTATTGCTCTAATAAGTGCGCCAGCAAAAATTTTAGAACGGATTCTGTATGATAGAATATTTTATCATGTCAAACAATATATATCTGTTTTTCAACATGGTTTTTTTCCTCAAAGGTCGACTTTGACAAACTTAATGAACTTTATTCAAGACATATCAGAATCTCTAGATAAGAAGTGTAGGGTTGATGTTATCTACACTGATTTTGCAAAGGCATTTGATAAGTTAGATCATGATATTCTGTTGGCTAAAATGTCTATGTTAGGTATTAATACGATGTTTTTGAAGCTGATAGCTTCTTACTTAAAAGACCGTAAACAATATGTTGTTTTTAATCATTGTCCTTCCTTTGTTTATGATGTAAATTCTGGTGTACCACAGGGCTCTAATTTAGGGCCACTTCTTTTCCTAATCTTTATAAATGATTTACCAGATATTGTTAAAAATTCTAAATGCTTATTGTTTGCAGATGACTTAAAAATATATAAAGAGATACGTTTATTATCAGATGAATTGGAATTACAATTAACAATAGACAAGCTTTTTGAATGGAGTATCCAAAACAATTTGGCGTTTAATGTTAGAAAATGCTATTTCATGAGTTTTCACAGATTTTCACTTCACCCGATTATTCAATACAGTATGAATTCGGAAACGTTAACGAGAATATTTACCATTAAAGATTTAGGATTAATTATTACGCATAATTTAAATTTTAGAAAGCATATTGATAAAATAATAGATGAAGCTTATGGACAGTTAGGATTTATTTTTCGTAATTCCAAAAATATTAAAGACGAACGTGTCTTACAATTACTTTATAATAGTTTTGTACGCAGTAAGTTAGAATATGCATCAGTTATATGGTCACCATTGTATAAAACTCATATTAATGACATAGAAAAAATTCAGAAGAGTTTTCTTCGATATATGTATTTTAAAAAATATGATAGATCTGCTTTAATTGATAGAATTTCTTATAATACTTTATTAAATGAATTTAAATTTGTTACTTTAATTGGTAGAAGGTTGGTAGCGCAACAGTTATTCTTATATAAAATTATCAATGGTAAAATTGATAGTAATGAACTTTTAAAACGTATTAAATTTAATGTAGTGCAATTAAATTTAAGGAATAGGGAATTGTTATATATTCCTGTCATTAAATCAAAAATATTAGAATGTTCATCTTTCATCCAAATGTGTAAACGATATAATTCTCTATCACTTCAAAATGCTCTTCTGGATTTTGACTTGTCATTGAATCAGTACGTAGGACTTCTTCATAAACTGTTATATGTTCCATATGATTTGGCTTAATTTTTAGATTGTCTTGTTAAATTAATTGTAGTTATTGTAAATCATTTATGTATTTTTTTTCTTTATCCTCGCACATTCGTTCATTTATTGTATTGTATCTTTTTATAGTGTAAAACATGTATTGGCGAAACTACGCCAACTGTAATTGGGATTTATTCCTGTAGTTGGCACAATAAATTAAATAAATTAAATAACATAATAAAATTTGGTTCAAATATCTTCAAAATTACGGCCGCTAGCGTGTAAAAGTATAAATATATATATATAAATATCACAATTTTTTTTTTGAACGGGCGGTGGTTTCGTACTTAAGGAAGCATGAAACGTAAAGATATGAAATAATTTTTCGAAAATCATGACATGGTATCCATTGCAATAGGTAGATTTTTCTTCGAAAACTACTTAATTATGTAAAATCTTATTTACACATGGCCTGGGACTTTCCAGAATTTGGAAACGGATTAGAGCCTTCCAGTCGGGTGGATGGATGTAGTAATTCTGTGCTTTCGTGAGCTACTAGCACTGCGTCCATCTTTAGGGCGGAAATGAGCTGGTCGGAAATGAAGGGTTAGTTATTATTAGAGTTCGGATGTTTCTGACATGCCATATTTTTATCCGACCTCCATTCTCGCCAAAAAACACAAATTAAACATGAATCGCACATTTACTACCCAAATCGGACCGTTTTTATTTTTCATATAAAGTCATATTTTGGTAATTTTCTTTGTCCTTGGGAAATTGACCTACACACTTTATTTTTCAAGTTCCCCCATAAATAATAGTCACATACTGTCTGTTAGAAGAACTTATATACAATATCACAACAGAAAATAACTCTGACTCGGAAGCTGAACTAATGCGCGTGAAAGAAAATTTCTTAAAAAGGTACCAGAGTTCTGTGGATGCAAGAGGAGTACATTTCAAACATCTCTTATGATGAGGTACGTGGTTATTTTCATTGTAATTCCAACTGTAAACGTGAGAACCTGAATCATAACGCCATTAGCGGCTTTATTAGCGTAGATATTTCACGCGCTCGCTCGGGAGTTAGAGCTGTAGTCGGCGCGACGCAGAAACCCGCATGATTGGCCAACTCTTGCGTGGGACTCACTGTATAAACAGTATTTGTAAAAACACCAATAAATAAATAAAATCAGGTAAACTGATGTAAAAAAGTGCCAGTATGTTTTTTTAATCAGTTATGACTGCAATTATGATATGCAGAATATGTTTTTTTAATTGATTTACAAGTTAAGCTCCAGATTTATTCATTAAGCAGGGCTTAGGGAAGAACAAAGGTCTAGTTTTCTTTTTAATCAGATTAAAATCTTCCAGCATCAGCTGAACTGTACAGATTTTTGATATCTTGACAATCGCACACTCACATAAAAATACGAAAAAGAAAGTGAAATTGGCTGGTTTCGGGATTTGAACCATGGAACTCCATAACGTGAGGCCAAAACGTTACCATCTCGGTCACCTGGGTCAGTTTAACGGTCTAGTTGTAAGTTATAAGCGCATGTAAAACAATAGTGTTTTTGGTCATAGCTACCTCTATTTTATATAATGGTCTCTCGGGCTTCCAACCGGGTTAAAATATGGTTTGCTTCCAAGCTTTCGGCTGCTGTCAGCTCTGCAGCCATCTTCTGGGAGAGAAGTGCGCTAGTTCTGTGTCTGGCTCCTTTTTATAGCTGGTGGAGTTTGCAGAGAGCGACCAATCGGAGCACAGGAAATCCCGGGGTGAAAAGCAGGAATGCTATTGGTTGGTGTTAAAGTTGGTCCTGATTTGGCCCGTTCCTGTAGAATTCTGATTGCTGGGTTCCAGGCTTGGCTGAGTTCTAACCCGTTGTCCCTGTTGTAATTATTACGGTGTATCAGGACCAACTTTAACACCAACCAATAGCATTCCTGCTTTTCACCCCGGGATTTCCTGTGCTCCGATTGGTCGCTCTCTGCAAACTCCACCAGCTATAAAAAGGAGCCAGACACAGAACTAGCGCACTTCTCTCCCAGAAGATGGCTGCAGAGCTGACAGCAGCCGAAAGCTTGGAAGCAAACCATATTTTAACCCGGTTGGAAGCCCGAGAGACCATTATATATAACCAACGCCGGGAAAGTCTCAAGTCTTTTATTTTTACCTCTATTTTAATTTCCAAAGCCGTAAAATATCACAGTAAAACAATTGATTATGTTGTCATGATAAATGATTTGCTTTTTTTTATATAAATTCTTTCGAATATGTATATTATCATAAAATAGGCACCAAATTGAGCATTACTCCGAAACAGGTGAACCGATTTCATCCAGTATCAGTAGACCTCTTCCCATGAACACTATAAATGTGTATACAAAATTCCATAAAAATCCGGTAAAGCGTATTTGAGTTACCGTGTTTTTAAAATAGACACTAAATTGGGTTTTACTCCGGTACCGGACAACCGATTTGGTCCAATATCGGTAGACGTCTTCCCATGTACATTATAAATGGGTATACAAAGTTTCAGGAAAATCCAATAAAGCATATTTGAGTTATCGCGACTTCTCATATATTAACATAAAAGGCAATAAATTGGGCATTATTCCGGTACTGGCCAACCGATTTGGTTGAACATCAACAGACGTCTTTCCATGGATAGTATAAATGCGTATACGAAGTTTCATAAATATCCGATAAGGCGTATTTGAGCTATTGCGCCTTTAAAATATACACTAAATTGGGTTTTACTCCGGTACCGGTCAACAGATTAGGTTCAAATTTAACAGAGTACTTTTCATGGATGTCATAAATGCGTATACCAAGTTTAATGGAAATCCGATACAGCGTATTTGAATTATGGCGCCTTTCTATTAGAAAGGCGCCATAATCTATTAAAATAGGCACTAAATTGGGCATTACTCCGGTACCGGTGAACCGATTTGGTTCAATATCAATAGGGTTCTTCCCATTGACATTATAAATGTGTTGTCCAAGTTTCATGAAAATCCGAAAAAGCGTATTTGAGTTAGAGCGCGTACAGACACACGGACGGACAGACAGACAGACGGACAGACATTTTTCGTCCCCCACACAATCTCATAAAGTACCATACTGGCACTTAATAACACGTGTGAATTTATTAAAGCGAGGGAAGAACTGAGTTCAGTGATAACAATGAGAGAATATTGCAACGTTGCTGTTGTTTTGGAAAGCGTAAACCAAGACCGACTTGGTCAGATGAATTAACATAAAGAAACACCGACTTAATGGTTTATTACTTTGAAGCCGCCTGGGTATGTAATGAAAAACTTTACTATACATGCAAATACTTTTCTCTCAGGCTCGTTTCCGGATTTGTAATTTAATATATTTAATTGCTGACAGTAATTATCACATTTCTAACTTATCCGTTTATCGTTTACTAGGAGTTAAAGAACTCTCCATTCTGTTCTGTAACACCGGACTTAGGTACTTGATTAATTTTCCATTTCGGAGCTATTGAAATTCTCAGGAAGTTGAAGCAAAGTGATCCGCAAAACTACGTAATGAGATTAGGTTTTTTTTATAACATTTCTTTTGAATATTTTTGTAAACCACAAATACATTCTTTGGCTGGTTTAATTCAATATATCAAGTTTCAAGAGACGGCTGGATATTGCTTTTAACTCTAGGGTCTTCTAATAAAAGTTCATTAATCAGGTGGATTTTACGAGGGCAAGAAATTTAAGTATTGTTCTTCAGTTCAGTTAGAATTTCTGTTATATCACGAAAGGCTGTATCATTCCTAACAAATTGCCAGAACTCCTAAACCAATCAGAGCTAGCGATTAGACACTCAGTCGTGCCGAAAACGTTTCCTTAGAAAATACTGTGTTGTATTTCCCCACAGTGTAAGGCTTCCTAATCGATTTCTTTATGCGATAGTATTCCTCATGCAACGTTTCCCTTTGGCTTGACCATTGATGCGGGAACTTTTAACACATGAAATATAGTTTTCCAGTTTTCAATACATTCTGTTTCTATCTAACTTTTCTTGTTAAAAAAACAATTATCTGCCAACAGAGAAAAATCTTAAAATAGAAGCGGTATCCTTTAAGTTCTTGTTTTGCGAACATTTTTATTGCTTGGTGAAAAGTCAGTACGATACGGAAGTAAGTCTATATTTCTTTCTCTTTCTTTCTTTATTTTAGTTTTACCTCTCTCTTTTAGGATTTAAGCGACCCAAGCCACCCGGGCCTTGCAGGGCCGCGACCTGTCGGGAGAGGGATTATCTTTGAACCACATACATACTTTCTTGACGAGACAAGGACATGAAGGGCCTCCCCGGATGAGTGATCAGCCCGATTCCGGGGCCACCTCCGAGACAACACAAACACATAGGACGAGACATACCATACACACACACACACACACACTCACACTCACACTCACACTCACACTCACTCCGAACAAGGCGAGGATGGGATGAAGATGATAATGTCGGCCAGATGATATCAGGGACCACAAGGGCCTAAGGTTACCAGACATTTGTCTCACAGGTGAGGAAAAACCCCAGAGAAAACTGGGTAACTTGTCCCGACCAGGATTGGAACCCGGACCCGCTGCGTGAGAGGAGCGAACACATCTCCTACGCCACAGCGGTGGACATATCTATATTTCAATTATTTTTATTTTCCTACTGAGCTTTATTTGTTATTACTTTATCATTTCCACCTATGCTCAGTGTTAAAAAGAGTAGACACCTAACCTACTTCATAAAACATTACTTATCTTATTATAGTTAACATATATAAGTAGTCTAGAAATATAAAACCTTGTACAAACAATGAATTAGTTATAAATATTACTAAACAAATTTTTTAAACTCTTAAAAAATGTGCTTAAAATCCATACAATAAAAGTCTTGTACTAAAATGCAGATGTTTTCTTCTATGCTTTTCGACGTTAATACTTCATCTTCAGGTCTTAATGCTACAAAATCTGGAAATAATTTAAATATCCAATATGTACCACACGAAAATCAATTTACACCATTTCACTTCTCTAACTCCAACTGTTAGTAGATAAATGCATAATTCGTAGGGATGGTTGATTTTAGCAACTAAAAAGTAAAGATTTTGCATTTTAAAAATAAAATTCACCACTCTAGAGCAAATTTAACGTTAAAATCTAGTTGAATTAAAATACTTTCCGTAACGCACTTTATTTACCTTGATAAACTTCTGGACGGCCGTTTCGTAGGTGGTGTTCCTGCATCATCAGCAGAATGCCAGAGTTGCTGATGATGCAGAGCACCTGTGATGCTCCTGTGAGCACCTGTGATGAACACCACCTGTGAGAAGGCCGTCCAGAAGTTTACCTGGGGAAGTAAAGTGCGTTACGGAAAGTATTTTAATTCAACTATTTTAATAAACAACGCTAAAGTTGGACACAAGAATGAAGTTAAAATCTAGTTATTTTTTAGCGGTTTGGGATGAAACAATTTTACTATTGGAAAATTAGGTTTTACAAATTCAGTGCTTTATCAAGTGGATTTTATTCATTTTCATTGTTACAATAATTTCAAGCATATAAGTAGGCATAAAGAAACATAAACTTATCGTGAAATAGTGAACACTAAAATAAACGTCAAAATATATGCACTGCTAACATGTATTTGCTTACAGGCATTTAAAATAAATGTTCAGCACACACATTAAAAATTAGCATTGAAGAAATTTCATTAATACTCTCCTTTAACCTGTTTCGGGGATTCATGGTACTCATCTGATCAGTCACTGTTGGATTAAAGAGGTCATTAACAGCTTGGAAAAATTGATTTGTTTCATTTCCTGTCATATTATTTACATAAATGACCCTTACAATGTAATTTATCACTTAGCCTATTTCGCATTTTATACTAATATCGCATTTTATCGCGGATTGAGAAAACACAATAATAAACTTCATATGTTTCAAAACAGACCTCGATCCGTATGCACCGCTTACGGAACTAGTATAGCAATATACTATAAAAACATGTCTATTGGAAGTTGTTAACAACAAGGAGGAAGAGGTAATTGTGCTGTTACTTGTTATTGTCCCTTCACATTTCAGTTACAGCAAAACCAAAATATTCGTTTCTCTTTTTGAAAAAACAATTTAAGTCGACAATTTAGTGCATATACTGCATAACTGTGCTATTTTTGAATTTATAACTGAAATACGGCTTTAAATTACAAATATGACCGAAATATCACCATGACCATGAAAATGACATGTGCAAATTAAAACTGTCCGATTAGGATAAAAAAATATGCAATTCATGTTTAATTTGTGTTTGCGGCGAGAATGGAGGTCAGGATAAAAATCTGACATGTCATAAACATCCCAACTCTATTCATTACTATGTACAATATAAATGCAATTAATTATGCATTAAAAGGCTAATTATAGAAGTGCATATTTATTGTTGTTACTTCATACATTAAGCCGTTTAAGTTTTGTTGTTGGAAGCAACAGTTTCCATTTTCCAATAGAGGAAGTAAGCAATTTCCAATGTAGCAACGTTACAAATGTGAATGTGATCTCTGCCGTCATTTTAAAAGTATCAGCTTCCACTTTTCTTGGTGAAAACCAGATATATACAATTCCATATTTGTTATTGAATGTTGGATGCCGTAGAAACTTTTTGCCGGTATAAGAAAGAATTTCCATCTCTTATAGAATAAAGAATGATCGTCTGCCTCCAAGAAGCTGTTTACAGACAACTTTTTGTTTTCTTTATGATTCAAACAACTTCAATGCAGAACGCATGGAGTTCTTCCTTCTGGAATCTTTCTGTAAAATCTGAAAGCATGTCTGGTTAAAACTTATCTTTAACTTGTTTCAAAGTATATTATACGTTCTTCTACTTTCCTTGGCTTGCAAGCGTATCATGGCCATGTTTCATAGAACTTGCTAATAATATTAGTTAATAATGTTAGAACTCATAATATTATATATTACTTATCAAAAACTTGTTTCATGGGGATATGTACACTACTCATAAAATCTCTTCACTAATATTATTAGTTCATTAATGAGCTGATTGATTTGGAGGTTATGTCTGGATTATTGTTTGTGTTTTTCCCTTCTTAGTCTTTCTGTCAATACTATTTCAAAGCAGCATGGCCTACATATATCTTTATAAATTTAACAAATAATAACTAGCTCTAAGAAATTAATAAATCTGCCAGGCAGTTATTCAAGATAGCAGCAGGCATATGTACTAAAATCTAACCTCAAATCCTAAAAACTTGTTATGACAAAATTTCATTTGATAGCATGTGTAAACTTTTTCTAAATTGGCAGTTACATCAGAGAGATTCATTTTCCACAATTTTAAGATCACGAAATCTGAATTACATTGGTTTGAGAATAACTTATTAGCCCAAATAGGCTATACTTATAGAAAAACACATAAAATTATCAGTAAATTTTATTAGGTCTGCAGTCTATGAAACAGTTTGCTAATAATGTTAGCAATATTTAGATAATAGTTTAGAGCCATGAACTCATAACTAATATTATTAGAAAATATTCTTATGAAACAGAAGACTAATAATAACTAATATTGTTATGTATTTGCTAATAATAAGAGTGTAAATGTTCTATGAAATAGGGCCCAGATCTAAATAAATGATTATTGTCTGTCTGCTTAGAATTTAAGAACTAGTAGGCCTACTATCGTTATTAATGGGGATATACTGATTCAGTCTCCTAATTGAACTGTATTCTTCTTCCAGTCTTAAAATTGCGCCGATGCAAAAATTATCGTCAAGTTATAAATGTAAGTAGAAATACTGTATAATAACATCCTCTACCAGATAGACGACATGTACCTATATATGGGTATATACATATGCATTCATGAACCACAGATTATTGTCTCTGTTGGATATTACAAGATAATATCATAGGAGAGGGGTTCCATCTGGCACTGTTAGGTGAACTCTGGCTTAGCTCAGTTGGTGGAGCAGTGGCACGGATAGTGAAAGGTCCTGGGTTCAAATCCCAGTGTCAGAAGAATTTTTCTCCTATAATGTCATCATGTAATGTCCAACAGAGACAATAATATGTGGTTCATGAATGCATATGTATATATCTATCTTGAATGTTACTGTACAATAACAGTGGACGCCAGGTCACAAAAATCACTAATTAGTGTGCTTCACGGTACTTCATATGACATAACTTGTCTGTCAGTGAGGTAGACCATTAAGGGCAATCAATCGTAGGAGATAGGTTTCATCAGTTGGTAGAGCATTGGCACGGATAGCCAAAGGTCCTGGGTTCAAATCCCAGTGTCACAGGAATTTTTCTCCTATAGGCCTAATATTCTCATCCTTTACCACTTTTCTCTATCGGGTTTACCTCCCATTTATCTTGTTTATACACCAACTCCTGCAGGACGGGATGTTGCTCCAGGTCACTTTATCTTATCGATATGCGTTTCTGAAAAATTTGATGGTAGTTATTCGTTCAATAATACACTGGAATAATTATTTTTATAAGGAGATGGATCATGAAAAGTTAGATAAACATTCAATATGATAGAAATGAGATCATGCATATTGTCGCTGAAGCATGTTTCTTTTTATGTAAACAGCTCATTTTACGTGATGTGACTAGGTGCATTACAGTATTATACTTTACGATGAGGCGAATAATGTTGTTGGCATTGGTTATTATTTTGGATATGAAATAGGTTCTTAAAAGAGATAGGGTTGGTAGATGAACTTTGTTATAGTCTATTTAATGTAGCCTACGTAATTAATTTCGTTTATTTTGCAGCACTTTTGTGCACAAAATATTACGTTTTCTAGAAGATATTACTTTCATCATCTTCTTCCTCGTCATCTTTGTCATATGATAAGTACGCCTATAGAGATGAAAATAATTAAAAAGTAGACCTATATTAAAGAAGAGTATGAAATGTACGACGATATTGAGTTCCGGACAAGATTCGGGCTATGAAAGCAGTTAGTGATCACATAGGCCATATGGATCCTTAGTCATGTCAAATTCGTGAACAGGTACTAATGGGACGGGAAGTTCAACATTTATGATTACCGAGCGTGGTGGCAGAGATGGCAGCGTCTTGTACTCGGATTCGGGAGGTCCAGGGTACAAATACCATTGCCGGCTAGAGTAAACACAGAACAACTCTGAACCTGAGGCGGGGCAGGCAGAGTCACGTGACGAAGTGACAAGCGAATTAGGTTGCTGCGGTGTTGTACAGTTAACGAAACGTGCTGCCTCGCTAAGGAGATGTACTTCACTTATTTCTTTGCGCGCTCAAAATCTATTACATATAGGTATTTTCTGCTGTCACCATTAGAAAGCTGTATTTTTTTGGAAGCCGACTGTCCAAACATCATGTCTGTAGGACGATCCGTTCGGAAGATAGTTCTTATCCTGCAAATGTTAATACAAACAAAGAGATCCTTTCTTATTTCTACCCTAAAATAATAACACCATCGATGGATTACATTAAGTTTCTGTCTATCTGTTAACATAAACAACAACAAGACCCCTCTCACTTCCACAATAATATACTTCCACCCAGCCACAGATAAAACACAGACGCAGTTTCAGTTTATATCAAGAGCGTTTCGTGTGTGTTCTATTGTGAGAATTCAGTGTCCGTAATGTCACCTTAGCAAGCCTAGTACGAGTGGTGAAACAATTTATACCAACAAAGTTTTGCGTAAGCAGGCGAGGGCTATGGTTTTCAGTGTTTATAGTTTTTTAAGACTATTTCGGACGACGAAGTGCATAATAATACGAATTTTGTAAGGAATTGACTGCTAAAAAAACTAAACTCCGTGGCGCTACATCCCTGAAGAGACTTGGCCTCCCACCCGACCGCTGCGTCATCTACCACAGGTAGATGGCAGGATTGGGGGCATGTGGTCAGCATGCCGACACTCACGGCCGTTAATGGTGGTTTTCATGACCGGAATTAACTGCTAAAGCTTGCCAAATTAGTGAACAATCTGTGACTAATATTATTAAGGAGGGAAAACAATCAACTGAAGTAGGGGGTGGGCTCAGTTTTAGATCTCCTGGAAACCATCGCACAGTTAAAAAGCGCAAAGCAAATCTTGACGGTTTGCAAAAGTGTATTTTACGCCGGACAATATTTGAATTGTACGATACGGGGGAATATCCCACAGGTAAAAAATTAGTTTCTTTAATGCGAAAGAAAATAAAATATAAAGGTTCTGTCTCCTCCATGTATATGACTTTGAAATCCCTAGAATTTAAGTACAGGAGAACCAATGATGGCCGGAAATTTCTACTGGAAAGGGACGACATTGTTGCAGCCAGACAAAAATTTCTGCGTACAATTCACAATCTTAGGGGGATGGGAGATACGAGGCCCATATTTTATCTTGATGAAACATGGGTCAACCAGAATCACTCCAGGAGGGACATATGGCAAGATCCGACTGGAAGAGGCGGCCTTAAAGTACCAATAGGAAAAGGTAGCAGGCTTATAATATGCCATGCAGGCTCAGCTAAAACAGGGTTTATACCAGAAAGTAAATGGGTATTTCGTTCCAATCCTAAAAGTAAAAACACCGATTATCATACAGAAATGACTTCGGACAGGTTTAAAGATTGGTTCACGAACATATTTCTTTTTTTTATCTGGACGCGAGTTGGATAATAATTATGGATAACGCCAGATATCATTCTAGGCTATTAAATAAGTTACCCAGAGAGAGAGAGAGAGAGAGAGAGAGAGAGAGAGAGAGAGAGAGAGAGAGAGAGAGAGAGAGAGAGAGATATTCAGGAATGGCTTCAAGAACACAACATAACATACAGTCCCACAGAAACTATATCAGAATTGCTAGCCCGTGTTGCCCCTTATAAAACTCGCGAAAAAAATATGAAATGGATCAGATAGCGATAGAAATGGGCCACGAAGTAATACACAGGGATGACACTGCTGAAAATATAATTATAAATCTTAGGGACAGTGAAACAGATAGTGACACGAGTGGTGAAGGAAGTGAAGAGGACGAAGACGAAGGAGTTTTATTTATCCCTTTGTAGGCCTATTTCTAAAGCTCAATAAGGTAAGCCTTTCTTCACTTTCTTTTAAGATAATTCATGTTATATCTTGCGTGTAATAGGTTTCAACATTTCAAGCTACTTTTGTTCGCGATTTTTCAAAGACGAAATACTTTAAAATAATGTGTGAATGTTTGACGCAGAGCAGCAGTGAGTAAGCACGCGTGTTCTCTCTCTCACTCTTTGTTAGACAGAGAACGTTTGCAGAGTCGCGAGTCGTGAACTTGCAACAGTGCAAGTTGCGTAGCATTCTATTGGTTTATCGTATGTTCAGAGTTGATTTGTGTTTAGTCTAGTGAGTAGGGTTTTTTCATGGTTTCCTCAGTCGAATGCCGAATTGGAAATTTACTTTCCATCATTCATCGCCGTTGTTTCATTCTGTATCATGTCCATTAACATCGAATATCGGTTGAATTGACAAACACACGAGAAATAGCAAACAGATGCACATCACTAATTACATGGCCCTGGCTACTCTAAACTCCTGATGTGACCTCAGTGTTCAAAGGAGTATAAAATAGGTGAAAAAATATGTCGTCTCGTCATGAGCCACTATCAAGCGGTAATTCACTTTGAATACTGTAATTAGGGTATAGGCCTATATGTAACTTACTATAGCTATTTATGTATAAAGTACGCAAAATAACGCTTTAGCAGACGAATCTAGTATTGCAAACGTTACCAATTCATGAAATTTGTAGGTTATACATGTTGGCCTACATCAGCTACAAGCCAGATATGGGGGAAGGTTGCCTATGTTGGACCGATTTTACATTTTGTTACCCAAGCCTTTATTATGTATTTAATTGATACGAAATATATCGTACAATAATCTACATTTTATACACTTCCATCTGGTAGTATTATATTTTGTATAGATGTATATCTCCAAGGCCTACAATTTAAAATTTAGAAGTCTGTAAATGGTCCGAATTAGGAAACCGGTTGCTTAAATTGGACCGATGGTAAAACTGAATAAAAAAAATAAATTGTAATATTTTAAAGAGCCTGTATTTTAACAAATTTATTAGGCACACATGTCATTTAAAGTAAGTTAGTTAGGGCCCATTATACAAAACCATTAATTATAATTTGTAAATTAGAAGCAAACTTTTTTTTTTACTGATAAAGTGATTCAAATAAGAAACAAAGAATAACCTAGGAAACAAATTGCATATAAAATGTAAGATATACCAAATATACCAAATCTGCCTTTACGCTGAGATGAACAATGGAAGTTATGGTGGTCCATATTAGGAAACACGCAGTGGTCCAACTTCGGCAACTGGACGCCATGTAAAGAAATATGATGCTACAAGGACCCACAAAATGTAAAACTGGTTTTACGATATTTAGTTATTAACTAATGAAAGGCAGTTGTAAAATATAATGTAGGCAATTCTTTTGCTTACTCTTTCTCTGCACAATAGCTTAAGCCGATGTCCCACGATCCAATTTTTGGTCCAAATGTCTACAAACCGTCAGATTGGATCATGTGACATGGCCGATTACCATTGCACACAATTTCATCCTATATTTTCCATACAATTATTTTGCATGCAACAGAATAGAAACGTTTCTATTTTTCCATCCAAAAATATGAAATGAACCAATGAGCGTCAGTCTATCCCCGCGTGACGTGCATGACGTAGAAACATGGCTTCTTCCTCCGTACAGCTGATTCTCGCCGCTGCCAGCGCTCGCTCGACCAGCGAACATAACCAAAAAGATAAAATGTTATAACATTAAAGTCAAGAAGATTAACGGATGCTAAGACTTTGAATTTAACAATATTAACAATAATTATTATTACAACCGGCATAAAAGCTGAGGGGCTCTGGAAATTATGAAAAAGATTCCGTAAAAAATGTTACTTGTGTCAGGTGCGTATATATCGACCGCCATGTCGATTGTAGTAGCCATTGATTTTCGTTTCGGGAGAACAGCTGGCGCTGGATATTGGACCAAAACGCACTCTCGTGTGCACAGCCAGAAATAATTGTATAGAAATGCTACTTGATACAAAATTTTCAACCAACAAATTGGATCGTGGGACATCGGCTTTATAATTTGTAGCGCGACTCTTGTTACACAAACGATGAAAACACAATAATTGCAGTTATTCTTTCTTCAAAGGCTGCAGCCAACTGACCGTTGGATCATGCGCCCTTGACGACATTTCTCACCAGTAGAGCCAACTTGAAGGTTTAAGTTACTAACACATAGCGAAATATGAAGGAGGTACAACTTAGGCAACGTTCCAACTTCGGCGACTCTCCCCTGTATTATGGACTTACTGTTGACCCGTAAATAATGTACTTAAGATATGGTTTCTGATTTTATAGAATGTAGATAGGCCTATTTATATTGATTGAGTGCTGAATCTATAACATTTTGTCCCCCCCCCCCCCAAAGTACTTTATTATGGGTCTCCTACATAGGTGAGCAGGTGCTGAAAATAATGTGGAGGACAGAATGAATGAACCGTTGTCGCATTTATCGTTCACAATGTGCATTATTGTTATTCTACTGTGTTCCAAAGATGACAACATAAAAGTACAACGGGGAGACACTTAAATCGATAATAGTTTAACCGAGACATCAAGACAAGAAAACATGTTGACCAGTGATTTAAGTGTTGGTTTCCTATTAATAATAATAGTAGAAGAAACATTAAACGGCTCTGATAATGGCAATAATCATAACAAACAGTAAACAGCATTGATCCAAAATGTCGGATATTTTGGGAATTTCTTTTAATGCCTGGAGGACGGGAGGACTCTGTTAAAAAAAAGGGGGGATATGTCCTCCAAATTCCGAATGCCTGGTCACCGTGCTCCTACACTTCATTTCTATAGGCAGAAGTTTTAATTTTGCACAGTCCAAGCCTAGCTAAGTTCTCCAAATCGTCTCTGACTCACGTTACATATGACAGTTCCAACTCCGCCGCAGCATAGGCTACGTGAATTAGAATACATTTCCGGAAAATGTTTCCTTTAAGTACACAGCCATAGCACTTCATGTAAGCCTGAATCTATACAATTATGATAAATGAAGGACGATACTTACATGACTTTCTCTTACTTTTTTCAAAAGCCTTTATTCTTATATGTAAATCTTACATAACAAAAGATGATCCGAATGAGCAAGTGTCGTGTTAGGTTACAGTTCAGTTATTTTTGTTACAAAATTAATACACAATTGAATACATAATTAAATACAAATATATAAAACAAAATTTAACTCTAACTTGAAATCAATACATAGAAAAAAATAAAAAATAAAGCTCAGAAAAAATACAAAGAACAAATTGAAATCCTGAGTTATAATAACTAATAAAACGGTTCCTTAAATATCTACTAATTACACAGTATGCTTCACAGTCCCACCTGCATTTAACTGTCTTAACATTACTCAGTGCTGAAGCGAAGCAGGACTTTATAGCTCCAGCTTAATATAACTAGCCTTCACATTATTTATTCGAAAACATGTTGTTTAAACTAAAGGTTTTAGTTCTCTGTATATGCCAAATTCAAACAAAAAAGTTTCGGCGACTGTCGAGCAAGTCGCTCAAAACGAAGTCCTCTTGATATAAAGTGGCGGTAAGATAAGAGAAAGTCGTCCAAGTTTTAGGTGTTATGTCCTCAGGAGAAAATTACAATTTGGTTAAATTGAAAATCACACTGTTGAACACAAGGAATATAAGCACTCAGTGACACAATATTAAGTATGTTCACGTGGTCAATTTGAAGCTAGAAATCAGACTTGTTGAGGACTTGGATTGTTTCATTGCTTAGGCTACATCTGTATTGAGTAATTCTTGCAAGTTCACTTATTAATAACTAAAACTAAACTCCGTGGCGCTACATCCCTGAAGGGACTTTTCCTACCACCCGACCGCTGCGTCATCTGATGGCAGCATTAGGGGCATGTGGTCAGCATGCCGACAGCCACGGCCGTTAATGGTGGTTTTCATGACCGGAGCCGCTAATTCTCTATCAAATAGCTCCTCAATTTGAATCACGAGGCTGAGTGCACCCCTACCAGATCTCCCTACCTCAGAAAAATCCGAGGAGGTACCGGGGATCGAGCCCGGGCCGACGGATCTGTATACAGCGACTTATTAATAACTATTAACCATAATTTTGTAGCTTGGTTCTATAAGGGCCAGTGTCATAAAACTTGCTTTTGAGATAACTGACTTTGAAGCCTTTATAGAAGTAGCATTTTTAGCTGAGAACTTCCGATATTGGCCTCTAAGGTTTCTGTATTATGTTTATTAAGAGCAACAGACTTTGGCACTTTTAGTATACGAAAGATAAAGACTAGCCGAGCCCTATAATGCATACATCTCATTTTTGCAAGAAATTGACAGTGGCCCTTTTAGAACCAAGTCACAGAATTATGCTGTTCACAGAGAAAAAGTGCTAAAAGTTAGTAATAGCTTAAAGATAAATATAAACTAACCAAAAACTATTTGTATTATTCCTGTAGATTTTCTAACCGTTTGGGACCCCCTGAGCGTCTGGTTTTGCGGAGCATAGATTCGGGCCTGTATTGATTTGTAAGGACTAAGGAGAGCTAGATTCCGGATCTGTGTGTAGGCCTATGTGTGTGTGTGTGTGTGTGAACTGTGCACCGATAGTCTAATGCTTAGAAACTCAAAAAACCAATACAAACCATTATTTATTTTAATTGACTTCAGAATTGTTCTAAATATGTACAGCCGCGATGCAAGTGCTTTGTTTAATTTGGAATTTGAGAGAGGCATCCGGGGCTCTTTATCAAGAGGTTTCCACATCTGTGAACCAAGTCATCAACTCGGAGGAAGCGAGAGATTCCAACTCAGAGCAACAGTTCTCTAACTTCTCAGCTTCCTAGTTACTTATAGGTTACTAGTAGAGATCATCTAAGTTCGGTTTGTTTATTATTCAAACTGGAATGTCAACTTCGCCTATTGTATGTAATTCATGTTTTTACCTCTACAATCACACGATGTTTCTATTTTATGATTATGATGAAAAGTACTTTATATTCTTGGCGTCCAGAATTGAGTGAACCCATATTTCCAAAAGAATTATTTGGAACCATTTATTTGTATTTATTAGAGCATAAAGGAAATTATTTGCTGACCTCGAAATATTTTTTAGTTCACGCTCTCTAAAATAGCTGCTTGCCGAAAAATTGCATTTTAGCAACCAAGGCCGATGCAATTTTATCGGCCTAGTACGCTAAAGTCGTCATGGCTATCTATAAACAAAATCCAGATAGCATTTGCCAGTCACACCAACTTGAACAGGATTTAAGCATATAATTGGTAATAAAACAACAAATTTAAGCCAACACGTTTCTTTATGATAATCAGAAACTTTACCAGGGTTTTTCGCAAAACACGGTAGCCTACTTCATCATATAACTACAAATGTAAGCCAACAACTTTCCACATCTTTGTTCACAAGAGAAACATTGCTTACCATGGATGCACCAGCATTTAATTGCAATATATTCCTTCTTATAGGCCTAGTCTACTGCTGTCGTGAAGTTGTTGGCACTAGCTCAATTCAACGTTTCTGGCTTGGATAGCAATTTCCTCGGGATTATCATTCATATTTTCACAAGCTTTTCATAAATACTAGTCCGTAAGCATTATTGTTTACAAAAAGCGATTCATATATATATATATATATAACGCATCTATACCGCATTTCATATTGGTACGTACGGTTCTTTGTTCTTCCGCGATTTAGGTGGCTGTGAGACTGAGAATATTACGTTAACAAATGGCTGAACCTTTCATTATAATCAATTATACGGTATTTTTTATTCATTCCATATAATTTAGAGAGCTTTTACTAAAACATTTTGTATGCACCACGTACACAAATACTTTATCGGACTCACCCAGTGTTTATCCCTCGGCTTACGCCTTGGCCGCTATACCAGATTCGTCCGCTAGAGCGATGTTTTGTGTACTTGATACATAAATATCTGTTTTTGTATTATATCTAAATACACTAGAATACACAGATTTCAATACTAACTTATTTGAATTGTATGACGGGAAAGTGAGTTCGATAGGAGATAGATGGGTCAAAGCCTGTCAGTCATGTTTTTCACTCAATCATTCATCACAATGAGTAACATTTTTAACCAATCTTGTAACAGTTCATTATGTTACTGCATATAATTGTGGATAAAGAATAATTTTAAGATATTGAATTATTTTTAATCATCCAAAATTCATTTTAGACCATTGATAGAGCCAGCTCAGTTGCTTCTGGTTATTGTGAAGGCATTCGTAGTGATGGAAGGCTCCTATTTGTTCTGGAGTATGCTGAATATCCAACCAACATCCTACAAAAGCGATTTGAACTTCCTATAATTCACCTTGATTTTATAGATGTGTTGTCACTATTAAACTTTCAAACCTCGTATAATAAAATTGAATAGGCCATTCCTCAGCAAAATGTGAGCTGCGGCACACGGGTTGTCGCCACAAGGTGAAAGGTATGGCGCGAACCTTATCAATTATGTTAGGAATTGTAACAAATTAACTGTCGTATTTTCCATGTTATCCGAGTTAACGTGCGTTTCTATTCTTGCATTTCATTCTTTGTAGTTGCACAAATTAAATAGCATTATGCTTGTTCATTCTTTCCTACATTCCGGGAATTTTTATGAATCCTAAGAAACTAAATATAACCTACTTATTGTGAGTGCCACCTCTTAAAGACTTTTTTTCCCCCAAGAACCGCCTCTACCTGCTGTCACCCTAATCCTCTTCGGCCTGTCAATCAGTGAATACAGTGATAATTAGGCTATTCACACTTGTCTGCAGTCCAGTACAATGTTGCCAAATACGTACCAGAGCACGATTACTTCACTTGAAGTGGTGAATGACAGCGGCAACACTGGGGAAATCCACGCGTCTGCAAGAGCACCTGTTCTTTGGTCGGTGTTGGTGTTGGTGCAGATTTTCGGATTAGGAAACAATGCTATTATCTTTTGTAGATAGATAGAAGTCTTCTTAAAATGGCACCAACAGTAGGCCTACAGCTGTATCGTTATCCTTCGCACACCAACATTTCAGAAGTAAATAACATTTCCTTGTTACCCAAATATAAGTTCATGCTACATAATGTAACTTATTTATGCCCGGTTTCTACAAACTAGTGAATTACCTATGGGTAAATTATCCATGGATAAATTAGTCCCATTTCAACCACAATGATATAATGAGCAAGGCCTTGGAGTTGTACAGCTAATTTAATTCAGAAGGCTTTGATTCTCATTGTTTAAATATTACTATTGATCCTATGAAAGGTTAAATTTTATCCAGCCATCCATGAAAGGATAAATTAACCCGAAGATTTACCCTTGGAAAGATCTAGCCCGAGTTTGTAGGAACATTTTTTCTGTCATTTTCATATTTACCCAGAGGGCATTTATCTAGAAACTCGCCACAAGTGTATGTGATTGCTATCTTTAAATTATTTGTGTTGGTGTGGTGTTATTTTTGTGTAAATTCTGTCCATTGGATAATTTATCCATAGGTAATTCGCGAGTTTATAGAAACCGGCCATTAGTCAAGTAATTTAACCTTTGATATTATATTTTTGAAATTAAGAATGTAACGATCAAGAAAGTGCGTTACATTAACTAAATAGTTTCCTTGCTCGAAGTGATCTGACGAAGTAACATTAATACCATATGATCATTTACAGTTAAGCAAGAGAGAGGGGAAATAATTTTCCCTGGCAGGGAAAAATATTGCTGTCATCTGCTAGGGAAACAGTTTTACGGCCCGGGAAATTCTCCTTCCCCCCATTAATTCGCACATTGGTTATATCGTAGATTAGCTTTTTGACAGTATTTATTTCTCGCCTCTACCGCTGTTTCTATGTGGCTTCTTTGTTCCGTGTGTTTCTTCCGAGATCTGAAGAGATAAGCAAAAATTGATTGTTTTATACTAATACGAGAGGCATTATTATCATCAGGGCCCGGATTCTGATGACCTAAAATTGTTTGAAAAATGACCTATAAAATGACCCAAAATTTTAAAGAAAATGACTTAATAATTATTAAAAATGACGTAAAAACTGATATTTTATTTTTAAAAAATTATTATTGTACACATAAAGTTATAGACTAGTTTGTACATAATTGTAAAAACTGCAAATAACTGTAATGTTGTGAATGATCTTTTCTCACGGAAATTTGTACTGGCACTGAGGCACTGGCGAGTCAAAATTCGGCATTTCCTTTTGTGGTCTGCCGGATTATATTGCTGTTTATTGAGGGTAAACATTAGTTTGCACTCTCAAATCCAAGCAGGTGGCAGATTCTGGTGCCAAGTCAATCTAATAAAAATAGTAATATAATACAAAATTTTTGGCGTTTCTTTGATTCTCATTTCCGACTGATACATGACAATACTTTAACACCGAATTTTTCCTTCATGCATTCAACAAACAACACCTCAAAGACAGCACCGCTAGCGACGAAAAAAGTTAATACACTCAATGTAAATACATAAAAATGACTTAATAAGGTAGCAAATGACACGAAAATGACAAAATAATGACCTAAAATTGAAATAAATGCCCAAAAAATATAAAATTGCATAAAATGACAAATAATGACCTAATAAAAATGTATTTTTATAATGTAGAGGTCATGATTATGATTAATCTACATGTTGGTAATGTCTATTCAGCATCAATAAAAAGATGACATGTCATTAGAATCCGGGCCCTGATTATCATTATGTATTTCATGTTTTCCCCCTGGCTGAGTGGTAGAGAAGGCCTTATGGCCTTAACTCCGCCAGGTTAAATAAATAATTAAATTAAATTAAATTAAATTAAGAATACTGGAAGTCGCGAGCAACATTTTTTCACAGCCTTAATCTTTATTTGTAAGTGAAATCAGGTAAACTGGTGTAGCAAAGTGCCAGAATGCTTTTGTTTAATCAGTGATAATTGCAATTATGATATGCAGAAATAAAGTTATTTTTGAATCGATTTACAAGTTAAGCTCCAGATCAATTCATTAAACAGGACTTAAGGAAGAACAAAGCATTTGTATAGTGTTATTTATGAACGCTACTTGTATTGCAACGTCCAAAGCCGTATATGAACACTATAAAACAATATGTTGCCATGAGAACTGATTTGCATTTGATAAATTCTTTCTAATATATCCATAAAATAGGCACTAAATTGGACGTTACTGCGGTACCGGTCAACCGATTTCGTCCAATATGAATAGGAATCTCCCCATGGGCATTATAAATGCATACACCAAGTTTCATGAAAATCCGATTAAGTATATTTGAGTTATCACGCGTACAGACACTCGAACAGATAGACAGATGGACAGACATTTTCCCGTCCTCCACACAATCTCATAAAGTACCATTCTGGCATTTAATAATTATAATAATAATAATAATAAAAGACCTAATGGTTTTCAATAATTATAATTATTTTTGTTGTTGTTATTTTAGTATGTTTTTATATTTGGCTCTGGTTCTCCAGTGACAATGCTACCACACATTTTTACACTTAATTATAATTCTTTATAATTATGTGTAGGCCTAGATTTTCAGCTCACTCATCTATCTATCACTCATCAGCTCAAGCTATCTCCGAGATGGCAGTAAATGTGCTGTATCCATTTTCGTTTACATTTGTGAAATTAAAACTTCAAAGAGGGAGAGACTCAAGTCCGTTAACGAAGCCGCCTGCGTCGAGCCAAGTATTCACTGAAGGTATGAGTCGCAGGGGCGGTGGCTCGGGGGAACCAAAGAAAGCCCTACTAGGGTAACTTTCTTTTCATATTAGATATTAGCATTCATTTATCGTGTTCAAGGATGAAGGAAATATTTACTTCTCAACAAGGCTTGAGCAAGGTAGAATTTCTATGGTTTTTCTCATCTTTTACTGTTGAAGCAAAATAGCGAATGAAGTTTAGCATCATGTTAGTGGTTTGGTTAGGGTTGCTCTGTAGGCCTATGGTTCGTAAACAACAGTGCAGGGTGGCTTCCGGGTGTCTTCGTGTAACGCGGTTTAGCTAGGCCCTGCTAGCGTCTTGCTTTTTCGTATATAATTAGTAGGGCAAGGGATTTAGTGCCCATAAAATAATGAAAAAGTGCAAAATTTAAAATGAATTTATGACCTAAATATAGTGAAAAAATGACACAAAATTTAAAAAAGACCAATAAATTTACCATTGTTACTTATTATTAATATTCTTTGTAAAGTAGGACAGTGCGTTATATATTTAAATCTACAATATAAAACGTACGTATATTCTTACTAAAAAAGTAAGTAAATTTATACTACTCGGACACCCTTAGAGGGAAAAGATTTTTTTTTCTGATCTGGCATGCCCATCAAAATGCCCCTAGAAAAATATTGCCATTTTAAAAGACAGAAAACAATTATTTATTGCTACAAGGCAAACCGCTATGGAGTTTACAATAAACATAAATTAAAATGAACTATGAACACTTGGCAGAGATTTTCAAATAAAAACGATTGTCTGTTGTCTGAAAGTAACGATTTGTACATGGAAAAGCTTCTCTCTACCTCCATAGAAACATGACCTAAAAATGTCGAAAATTACCTAAACATTGCCAACAAATGACCTATCTCTTGAAAATGACGAAAAATGCATAATAAAGCAAAAAATAAAACAAGCAAAAACAAATTGTCCTTATACATGTGTGTAATGAAATAATTGATTAAATAAGGGTAATTTGCTTTTGCATGAAATATTCGAGCTATCTTTTAACCTTCAAATAAAAAAGATGCAAAATTATCAAATGCCTTGCCCTAATAATTAACATTCCATCCTATTATGTTATAATAGTATTTTTTTTAAGTCCCTCCCTCACCCTCGATATTATCGAAGAGCAATATTAATATAAGATATCGATATTCGATAATAATGATATCGATATCCCATCTCTATATATAAAAAAGGCTTTGTCCTGACTGACTGAATGAATGACTGACTGACTGATTGACTGATTGACTGACTGACTGATTGACTGAATGACAGGAATCAACGTACAGCCTAAACTATAACAGGTAGAGACTTGGAATTTTGACAGTACCTTCGTTTCATAATGTAGGTGCTCACTAAGAAAGGATTTTGAAAAATTCTGATTCTAAATGCCAACAATTAAATGTTTTTGAAAATACTTAATCCCTTTTTACATAGAATTATCAATTCCAAATCACAGAATATATTGTTGCCAAATGGTATCAGGTGGGCTTGGAAAAAACAATTGAAATGCACTTTTGACAAATAAGAGAAGTTATCAAAATAATTCATGTTATAAATAAATATTACAGAATGAAATCCACTAAAATAATGGAATCACATAACTTTCTCTACCCTGGACATAGAGAAAACAAAACGAGGTATGGTAATGTGTATATTATTATATTATATCGCAGGTTTTTGGAGAGAAAAGTATGAAAGTGATAATGCTTTATGGTAACATAAGAGTGGGAAATTTCCCGCCTCGATATTACAATTTTATGTTACAGGAATTTCTGTTTCTTCTTATTTAAACCTCTACCAGGCTTGCTGTGCACTGTACAAGCGATGGGATGCAACATTCTAGATCCTCTATGAGCCATAAAAAACTATATCAAGCGTTTTCTGAGGGAATAGTTTGAGTGTAATAAGTCGTTCTTCCTATTTCAAATTATAAATGCCTATATAAGGACCTAGAATTTAAAATTGAAAATCCTTCATAAGCTAATTTCCAATTACAAAATACAAAACCCGGGCGACGCCGGGTCTTTTAATCTAGTCTCTTTATCTAACGGTAAACCTCAAGTTCAGAAGGGGTGCTTTCCCTCTCTGTAGAATTTCTTTCTCTGGCTTCTTTGCAGTCTAAAGTGTCATTGAGGTGGTTTCCTCATGGGGGTAATTTAAATACGTACTTGTGCCCGATAATGAAGTTACATTTAGTGATGAAGCGATGTTTCAGTGACGTTTTACTAAGTTCTGTGGAAAATTGTATAATGCATTTAGTTAATTGAGCGTTTTTTAAAGAATTAATACTACTGTCTTAGCGGGAGACTAATGCCAAAAGTATCTGGGGCAAATATTTTACTGTACTCGCCGAAAGCTTAATCAAGAATTTAAAATGCAGTGTGAATAAGTTCACAATCATAGGTGTAATTAATGTGAACAATTATTATATTTCATGTTATGTATTCACTGGTGTATTTTCAATGAAGTTTCATATTTGTCAAGGAATACTATGTTTGGATTCCAGTTGCACAAAACCAGTACAGGATACTCATAGAATTTTCATGAATACATGAAACCTGTGCAGCCCCAATTCAATGGTCCATATGAGTTAGGTAATTCAAAAGAGTGGGAATAATAATGGAGACTGACTAGTTGGTTAGGTCCTCCCTTTTTGATACCAAGTTCAGGCACGATCCCGGCTGAGGATTTACGTGAACTTGAAAGCGGTAGTCCCATTTGTGCATATATGCAGTGTGTTTCACGTAAGAGTTGGCCAATCGTTGCGGGTTTCTGCGTCGCGACGACCATAGCTCTAACTCCCGAGCGATCGGGAAATATCTACGCAAATAAAGCCTCTCGTGCACCGCCTATTGGACGTTTTCATCAGACTTGAACTTTTTCCCTCCAAGGAGTTCCTTTAATGGACCAAAGGTGTAGAAATCTGATAGTGACAAATCTGGCGAGTATGGCGGATGTGGGAGGCACTTGAAGCGAATGTCATCGATGGTTTTCATGGTTGCACGAGCAGCATGAGGACGAGCATTATCACGTTGAAGCAAAACACCTGCACTCAGCAATCTCCTTCGCTTTGGCACCATCAAACTTTCATATCTTTGGTCCATTAAAGGAGCACCTTGGAGGGCAGTAGTTCAAGTCTGATTGAGACGTCGAATCGGAGGTACACGAGTGTCTACAGCCTTAAAAAAAAAAAAATAATAATAATAATAATAATAATAATATTAATAATAATAACAATAATTCTCACTCGGTATCGAAGCATTTCCTATCCGATGGCGTAAATGCGTGAACTGGGAGGTGACTATGAGGAAGAATAATGTACAAGCAATCTTTCTTCCTGCAGTAAAATAGTGGAAAAAAGTTAATTGCAGTTTTCATTAATTGATACTCCCTCGTATATTGCAATGTATGTAATGTTATGTTAAATAACTTACAGTATTGTAGTAGAACAAGTATTATTATCTTTGCTATGACCGATGTTTAATTGGTAGAGTGTAAATCTCTCTGTTTTCAGTCAGGAACATAACTTACTATTAATAAAATGTTTTGTCACTAATGCTAATCCTCCCTTTTTGAAAATATTTTGTTTGTGATCGTGCCACTTTAAAGTTTAGGAACTGCTACTATAATATTTACCGGCCAACTTGAAACATTTCAAGGAATAATTTATTTCTGCATTTTGAAATGAAATCATGACGCACGCAAACGGCAGAGCCCGTACACTAATTACTCTCTGCGTAAATTAATTATGGACAAATTGCAGAGCATATCCGTCACGTGGAACCTTTTTTTTTTACCCTCCCCGTCTGTCAACCCCTGTTTGTAGCTCGGGGCTGCATCAAAGTGGATTAGCACTTAATTTTCCGTCACTGGAGGAAAAACGTCACCTCTTCGTGTTTGTATCTTTCCAATAAATTTGTCTCTGGAGTGAGGGCGCAATGTGGGTACATTGTAGACTCTTCGATGGTTATGGCTGATTGATTGAAATGGACACCTAGTTGGTTATGCTCTGGGAATACATCGAAGAAAAAAAAAGTGAATCAACGATATAATCTAATACACTGTCATGTGACTCCTTCTTTACATAGGTTAACCCACGAGGGATTATAAGTTTGTCGATAGATTTGTGACTGCGAACCAGGAGAGAATTTATCGGACGAAACTCGTAATCTTGAGTGGAATTTATTAAGACTACTCCATTAATAAAATATAATGGATTATATAAATAATAAAATCAGGTAAAATTATGTAACGAAGTGCCAGAATGCTTTTGTTTAATCAGTTATAATTACAATTATAATATACAAAAAATAAGTTTTTTTTTAAGATTTCAGAGTTAAGCTCCAGATTGAATTATTAAAAAGGGCTTACGGAAGAACAAGGGTCTTATTTTTATTTTTATTTTAAATCATATTAAAATCATCCAGCATCAGCAGAACTATACAGATTTGTGATATCTTGACAATGGCACACTCATATAAAAATACAATATATATATATATATATATATATATATACATACACAATATATGCAATATATATATATACAATACATACAATGTATACAATATATACAATATATATATATATATATATATATATGGCCGGCTACGGGCCTTGAACCTTGGACCGCCAGAATGCGAGTCCAAGACATTACCATCTCGGCCACCTCGCTCGGTTTAACGGTCTAGTTTGATAAGCATATGTAAAGGAATAGGGTTATTTGTCAAAGCTAATCAATTCTAAAGCCGTATATGAACACTGTGGAACAATATATTGTCATGAAAACTGATTTGCATTTGATAAATTATTTCTAATACATTGACATAAAGTAGGCACTAAATTGGGTTTTACTCCGGTACCGGTCAATCGAATTGGTCCAATATCAATAAGCTTCTTCCCATGGACGTTATAAATGCGTATCCCAAGTTTCCTGAAAATCCGATAAAGCGTATTCGAGTTATCGCGCGTACAGACACACGGACAGACGAACAGACATTTTCCCGTCCACCAAACATTCTCAAAAGTACCATTCTGGCACTTAATAATTATTTTCTTGCTTTGCTGTTTAAAGTGAAATCAGTATTCTATTAGCTGTGAGAACATTGCATATTAAATGAATAAAAAAAAGTCAATCAATCGATTCGAATAACCAGATTCTAACCAATGCCACCAATAGTGTATGTGATAAATAGTTAGCCTAATTAAGGTAAACTAACATCGGATCAGAATGAAAGCACACGAACTGGCTTGCACCGAATCGAAATTGTTTCTTTTTCGACCATACTAAATACGCTTAGGCCTATAACGTGTGACGTAACGGTATCATAACAAGGATACTCATTTCAAAACTGATTTTCATTATGCCATCGGTGTGGCATCGATTATTATCGAACACGGAACGATCTTGAAACTTTGAAAGAAGCAGCTGAAATCTGCATAATAAATAGCCGGTTTTTTAAATAAAATAAATTCTGTTAGTGTTAATTTTAATATCATACCAAAATGAATCCATTACGTGTTGTCAAAACCCGTTGGTTAAAAAAAAAAGACCAAAAGGAAGCTTCGATTCGACCCACGCCATGAGCTGTTATCTGTCGTAGAATACAAGAACTATGACAACCAGCAACCAGCTGATGCAAAAGACAGAGTGAGCGTTTGTTTGAATGAATCTAATATCTCAAATTTTAAACATTTACCTAGGTAGACTTTGTTATGGTCGAACGACAACAGTCGTATGCAGCTTGTCTATAATGGTACCGGTAATTAAGATACTGGTATGGAAATTATGAAATTCGCTTTGCTAGTACAACAAAATAGTCACTTCATTGAGACGTGCGTGTATTCCTTGAAGTGATCAAGACAACAGAAACCTCCCACTCATCTTCTACATTTGCATATCGCTGTGAGCTCCACATTTTTTGGTTGAAATATTGTAAACTGTCCATCGCTCTGGCGTAGGGGATGCGTTCGCTCCTCTCACGCAGCGGCCCCGGGTTCAAATCCTGACAAGTTACCTAGGTGGGGTTTTTTCTCACCTGTGAGACAAATGTCGGGGAACTTTAGGACCTTGTGGTCCTCGGATATCATCTGGCCGTCATTATCATCTTCACCCCATCCTCGCCTTGTTTGGAGTGTGTGTGTGTGTGAATGGTGTGTCTCGTCCTGTGTATTCGTGTTGTCTCGGAGGTGGCTCCGGCATTGGGCTGATCACTCGTCCGGGGAGTCCCTCCATGTCCTTGTCTGGTCAAAAAAGTATGTATGTTTTCCATAGATAATCCCTCTCCCGACAGGTCACGGCCCTGTAAGGCCTGGGCGGCTAGAGTCGGTTAAATGTCCCTAAAAGGGAGAGATAAAACTAAGGTGGAGAGAGAGAGAGAGAGAGAGAGAGAGAGAGAGAGAGAGAGAGAGAGAGAGAGAGAGAGAGAGAGAGTATTTTAAACCGTTTAATAACATACATGATATTAAGTGAGTTATAATTGGCTGTATTGTATTCTGTATTTTTATAGTTAGTGCGGATATAGGTGAACTGTGCAATTACTGGTGTGGCAGAATTGAAGTTTGCAGCCATCATAACATCCCAATTAGAAGTTGCGCAGCACTTGACCCTTGTCAGGACTCGAAGTTGAATGCAGTGCTTTATTTAAACTTCTCTTTCGTAACCTCATTAATTTTCTGAATCACTTTTATTTTGCTCTTCATTCATAAGATTTAACTCGAGATCAATTATATTTATTTTAGAACATTCTTTTGCTTGTCTCTACAAGACTGTGAGATGAAAATGTGTGTTATCAGCTTTCGGGACCAGAGAACCAGAAGTTATTTTCACACCAGACTTTTTGCATAAGGTAAATGTCATTCAATAATTGTTTTTGTCGACCAGACTATAATACGCTTAATTCATGCGACGTAACGATATCATAATGATACTCATTTTGACACTGATTTCCATTTCGAAACTGGTGTGATATCGATTATTATCGAACACGGAACGATCTTGAGACTTTGAGCGTATCAGCTGAAATCTGCCTAATAGGTAGCCAGTATTTAAAATAAAATCAGTTCTGTTCACGTTAATTTTAATATCATACTAAAATGAATTCATTACATACTGTAAAAATCCGTTGGTTTGAAGAAAAGAGCAAAAGGAAGCTTTTTCTCTTCACATACTTCATTTTATTGATTAAAGTTTCAAAACACAAGTGTTTTATGCCCTCACATAAATGTGGATAAAATATGAGTGTCTATTTAGGATGTGCAATTCTGCTGTAAAAAAAAAAGGAAGCTTCTATTTGACTGATGCCGTAAGCTGCCATCTCTCGTAGAAGCCATATACTACGTCAACCTTCTTGATGCGTCACGGCGAGCTCGTTGCCATGTGTTTGGGCTAAGCTAAAAGCTCAAAATTTAAACATCAGACTAATTTATTGATGTATTTGATGTATTTCTCTTATGTTTCGTATAATAAATAAAATTAATTCAACAAATATTTTACATACTAAGTTATGTTAATAGAGGACAATATTTAAAATAGATTTTCGTACACTACTTAACATTATTAAGTTTACAAATTCCAGAAAATAAATACAGAGGCCAATATGACAATATTAAGGTAAATAATCTTCGCCTTATTATTATTGTTTAGGACAAAATAATAATAGTAATAATAATAATAATAATAATAATAAACGGTTGAATTTTATCTGACAGAGTTAAGGCCTTGCCGAAAATAGAATATCGCTTCAAGTAATAGGGTACTTAGGCCTACATAGCATTACATTATATTATATAATAATTATGTAATATCTTTATATAATTTTTGTTGTTGCATACGTTATAAAGGACGTGGTTGGGTTTCAGTGGTAAATTTAATATTTGATGGGGGCTCGGAAAAAATGTCCCTGGGACCCTTGCTTTCTCTTCACGGCCCTGCTGTAATACCAGTATGATTTCCAACGAATCTGATACCATTCATATAAAAAAGAAGAAAAGAAAAATACATAAATAAGTGGAAAATATGACTACAAATATGCCCTTAAAATTACTAAATATTACCCAAAAATCCTATATATGACCTAATACAAGTAACGAATTTTCCAAAGAAATAAGTTAAGTATTAGAATTTAAACTTTTAAATACACTAAATTCTTACATCACATGAATTCAATCAGATAATCACTTTTTAACAAGTTTGATGATTTACAGTTTTACTTGTAACGAACTTCTATTTTTAAAGAATTCTCTCCTGTTTGCTCGCATCATCAGCTCCAGATACTCGTAATATTTTGTAGAGCTATTAAATATGAACAATTCCATTAATTTTAAAACTTAAGTTACTATTAATTTCGCATAAACATTAAATTCATGAAATAAGTTTCAAATTTAACTCGACCATGCAGTACTTACACTGTATAATTGTGCTCTTTTACCGAATTTATATCTGAAATATGACGTTAAATTACAGGTATGGCCAAACTATGACCAAGGCCACAAACAGACCAAAATATGACTTTACATTCAAAATAAATCGGTCCTATTAGGATAACAAATGTGCAATTCGTTTAAAATTTGTTTTTGCGGCGAGAACAAAGTTCGGGATAAAAATATGACATGTCATAAACATCCGAACCCTAGTCATTTCATTATCTGGCCATTTAACGTTTTGATGAAAAAACAGTGCTATTTATTCCATCGACCACCTTTTCAATTAGGCGAGACACGGATCCGTGGAAACTCCATACATACCTTCAATTAAGTGGTTCTGGGCTCCAGCCCCAAACAAGTGAAGGCAATTTGAACCTGTACTTTCGGTGAGAGTGAATGATTTTTTTCTAGTACTCATAGGTGTTCTCCATACAACCAAATACTGATCTTGGTCTGAAAATTCTCGGATTTCTGTAATGAACAAGAAGCATTTCTTCGTTTCCATGAACTTGAAAACATAGTGTAGTGTTCTTATTTACATAGATTTATGTTTGCCTAACCTAACTTTTTTTTTTTTTTGCCCACCCTTACCCCCGGAGTGCCAAGCAATTAAGCCTAAACCTCCGGTCAAACCAAATTTTGGTAACCATAATGTGATGTGTGTATACCTATTCTGCCCTTATGTACATCCGTAGGGGATGTTGATGGTGTGACGTGTTTGGGCTGTGTACTTGTGTCTTTGTATTTTGGCGCAGGATAGACCTGAGTGCGGATAGGTCTGCTATATTTTCGGAGTGTATTTTTTTTAGTGACTTGTAGTTATGTGTTCTAGAGATTTGTAGTGCGTGTATCTGTTTGAGGGGATTATTGACCAGTCCAGCATTCGCCTTAGAACGAGGGAAACCCTCAAAAACCTCGCTCGGACTGGAGTAGTGGCCAAATGATAACCTAACCTAACCTAATCTATCCAGGTAGAGAGACGGGTAGAAATATCCGCCGATCTACCGCGGTAGAATGGTGAACAGTATTATTATGAAACAGTGATGAGTTTTACTGTGATTACAGCTGTATAAGTGGGTTTACTGGGGTAGATATTTTACTACCGCAGTAATTTTATGGAACAGACAACAGTAACATACAGCTGTAATTACTGGCCCTCACTACCACCGTGTTTTTTTTATGAAATAGGCCACAGATGTCTATATATCATATCTTTTTGGATACATATTTAAGACATCCAATTTTGATACTGTTTTATGCCTTGATGAAAATGAAATCAACTCCCCATATCCTTACAATATGCAATTTAGTCCTTGGCAGGATAATGATAAATGGCGCCATTAGCTGAATATTTTAAAAACCACAGCTGCTATTTCAAAATCCTTTTCTGTGCAGACTTTTGATATATCTTTAGGAATTCCTCGTTTTTTCAAGGTAGGGTCCAACTTTTTCGTAACAGAATGTTAGTTCCTTACCCTCATTGCTATTTACCCAGATAACTCTGAATAAAAATTGTTTTGATTTTAATACTTTTCTTATATTATTTTTCATTTATAGTGTAAAACTTCTTAAAGTGATTTTTATTACTTACTTTTGTGTGCATTTGAAGAACTGGGTTATTTATATGTAGGAACTCGGCCCTATGTACCTCCGTTACAAATGCGATTTACAATATATGCGGTTTATATGAAGCAAGTGTTTGTAACACTAAAATAGGAGCACTAATAATGCACAAAATATAATGAACTGGAAAAAATGCTAAGAAACACTCCAATGCTTCAAGTGTAAGATTTCTTACGATGAATAACAGAACATTTCAAGTGTAACCCTAAATCAAATTTCTTGTTGTTGCCTTTGCGTGGCATTGCCTACAGAGTATTTGTTTATTTTGAATCACCACAAAATGATCCATCACTAAAATCACCAAAAACGGGAGTCTTGATGATAGGATTTTGAGGATCTTCCCTTCGATTTTGAAGTTCCGGCATTGGATTCCATTCGGTTTAACCCTATACAGGGTGTTAAAGAATAACATTGAAATAGTTTACCTGTGTATAGAGGGAACATAGACAAGCAACTTTTATTAGGAGATTTTTGCTCTTTGACGTAAAATGAGTATGCTACACGGCATTAAAGACATTACAGTTTGGTGCTCATAAGTCAACAATAAAGCGAAATTGACTTCGCTCCTTCTTATTGATCGATAAAAACCTGATTCTTAATCATTCATAAACACCTATATCATACGTTAGAGTTTTCATAACCTGCAAAATTTACAGACTGGTCGCCACTTCAGTAGTTTATTTAATCATTACTACAGAGTTAAAAACGAAGTTCCTTTGTTTTGCATTTTTCCAAATGTTAGAAGTCAGTGGTGGCCATACCCTGGGAGATTTTATGCTGCAACAAGAGCAAAAATCTCCTAACAAAAGTTACTTGTCTATATCCCCTGTATGCACAGGTAACACATTTTGGTGTTATTCATTAACACTCTGTATATGCGTCACCGCAAAATTGCATAAAAGCACAGATATAAGATAAATAAAGTAGCCTAATGCTTAGTGTTACAATATGAGAAATTTTATCCACCCATTAGCGTTGCCATTCACAAAATTAGCGATTCCATTAAAATTTACTACATAACTTGGCGAATGATTATCTCTTATATATATATATATATATATATATATATGAGGCTTTGTCCTGACTGACTGACTGACAGACTGACAGGAATCAACGTAGAGCCTAAACTATAATAGGTAGAGACTTGGAATTTTGACAGTACCTTCGTTTCATAATGTAGGTGCTCACTAAGAAAGGATTTTGAAAATTTTGATTTTAAATGCCAAAAATCAAATGTTTTTGAGAATACTTAATCCCTTTTTACACAGAATTATCAAATCCAAATCACAACACTGTATTGTTGCCACTGGTCTCAGATGGGTTTGGAAAAAAATGAAATGTGACTTTGACAATTTAGAAAAGCTATCAATATATTAATGTTATATTAAAGAATTAAATACACGAAAATAATGCAGTCACATAACTTTCTCTAGCCTGGAAGTAGAGAAAACAATATGAGGTAAGGTAATATGTTTTGGGAAGAGAAGTATGAAAGTGATACTGCATTTCTGCTTAATTTCATCCCCAAAACGGTTTTATGGTAACATGGGAATGATGATGATGATTATGAGTGTTCTGCCCGAAGGCAGGTCCAGACCCTGGACGAAGCCATGGGGTGATGACCACGACTCGTCAAGAAGTAAAAATTCTTTGCCACGATAATACAATTTTATGTTACCGGAATTTCTGTTTCTTCTTATTTGAACCCCTACCAGGCTTGCTGTGTACTGTACAAGCGATGGGATGCAAAATTCTACATCCTCTAGCCATAAAAAGCTATATCAAGAGTTTTCTTAGGGAATAGTTTGAGTATGATAAGTCGTTCTTCCTATTTCAAATTATAAATACCTATATTAGGACCTAGAATTTAAAAATCTAAAGTCCTTCATTAGTTAATTCCCAATTACAAAATAAAAAACCCGGGCGAAGCCGGGCCTTTTAAGCTAGTATTAATATAAATTCAGCTCTGAAAGGGTTAAAATAAGCTAATCTCGTTATTCCACACTCGACTAGATTAGATTAGATTAGATAGCGGGGGGCTTAAAAAGAGTTTAGAGACCTCCCGCACGTCAGCCTAAAAGGCTTATTGTGCTGCCCCTTTTGGTAGAGAAGCTCTTTGGCTTCCTTCCCCAAAGTCTTCCCTGGATATTTGCCAGGGTAGTGCAGTCAGGCAGGGTATTGGATAACTCCTTCCTCCTGCTTGCTTATGCTTTGTACCTTGTCCCATTGGGCGAGAAGATCTCATTGTTTCCCAAAATCTGTTCCTTGGACAAGGTGTAGTATTTTGGTTCCAATGTCCTTTTCATTCCCTAGGTCTTCCCTGGATATAGAGAGAGTGAACCTCTTTCTTGCCAGGGCTGGGCAGTCAAACAGGATGTGTGAGGCCGTCTCTTCATCCTGTTTGCATAGTCTGCAGATGGGATCATCCTCATAGAGTCCCACTTTGCGTAAATGTTTTCTGAAGTGACCATGCTCAGATATTAACGCAACCACTTTCCTTATTCCTCTTCTGTCCAATTTTAGGATAGATGAGGAGATAGTGTTGCTTGGACCCAGGACCAGTTTCCTGGCCTGTCTTTGTCCTGGATAGGTTTGCCACCTAAGTTGGTGTCTTTCCCTGGTCCATGTTTTAACCGAGGTTTTAGCAGTATTTGTACTGATTCCTACCACGGGTTCAGGGCCGACAAAGGGTATCTGTGCACCCTTTTTTGCCAGTTGATCTGCTTTTTCATTTCCTAAAATTCCCTGATGCCCAGGCACCCACCTTAGTTCAAGACTATTGTGGGATGAAAGGGCAGTGAGGGAATTCAAACATTCCCATACCAGTTTTGATTTTACCTGGTCTGAGGAGAGCGCCTTTAAAGCACTCTGGCTATCTGTGAGGATGAGAATTCGCTTGCCACGGTAGCCTCTCTCAATTCCTCTGAGTGCACAGCTCAAGATAGCAATTATTTCTGCTTGAAAAACTGTGCAGTATTTTCCAAGGCTTATACTGACGTTTGTCCTTGGAGATAGGCTAAATATGCCTGCACCTGATTGATCCCCTATGCGGGATCCATCCGTGAACCACACAAGTTGGTCCCGTCCTCTATCAGGTGTAATTCCTCCACTCCAGTCATTTCGAGAACCAAGAGTGGTCTTGAAAGGAGGAAAGGAACAGTGTTGAGTATTCATGAGATCTGACCTCATATTCAACTCTGTAATGTCCAGGAAGCTTAATATGGAGGTATGGGCAGTTGCTGAGCTGCTGTTCCTCCAGTTCCCTGTTTGCACTAAGCGATGGGCAGTGAGCCTGGCCTCCGCTTGTAAGTAAATGTCCATGGGTGGGAGGTTCAACAGAGTCTCCAATGCAATGGAAGGAGTACTTCTGAAAGCCCCCGTGATACACAGACATGCTAGTCTCTGTAGCTTGGTAAATTTCCCTGCTACAGTTATTTGTAATGTTTTGCGCCACCAAACGATGGCACCATAAGATATCTGGCACCTGACCATTGCAACATATAGCCAATGGCTTATGCAAGGTTTTAGGCCCCAGGTTGTTCCAATAGTGCGTTTGATGGTCACAAGTGACCATCTAGCTCTACGAATGGTATTTTCGATATGGTTATTCCAAGTCAGTTTCTTATCTAGTACAAGGCCTAGGTATTTAACTGATTCGGAGTATTCCAGGATTGAATTGCCTAGTTTAAGTTTACCCAGGTCCTTCAAGTTCCTCCTGTTTGAAAAAGGGACTACAACTGTTTTGCTAGGATTAATAGACAGGCCTTCCTGCTTGCACCAGTTGTGAATTTTCCTCAGACCACGATTCATCATGTCTGAGACTGTATTGGAAAATTTCCCAAAGACAACAAGTGCTATGTCATCTGCATAGCTTTGTATGTAATATCCTTCCTGGGTCATTTCTTTGAGAAGATCATCCACCACGAGACTCCACAATAGGGGAGAGAGAACCCCCCCCTGTGGGCATCCCCTCGTGGCGACAATTCCCATTGTAGCCCCAAGAAGGTTGGCTGTAATTTTCCTGCTCCTGAGCATGGAGTTTATCCAACTACAAAGAGTGTCATTGACTCCATACTTTTGAGCAGCCATGATCATAGAGTCATAGGAGGTGTTATCGAAGGCTCCCTCTATGTCTAGGAATGCCCCTAGGGCTATTTCCTTCCATGCCATGGAATCCTCTAGTCTGCTAACTAGGCTGTGTAACGCCGTTAAGCAAGACTTGGATGGCTGGTAGGCATGTTGGTTTCTATGAAGAGGAGTATCTGATAGTACTCTTCTTCGAATGTATCTTTCGACCAGTCTTTCCAAAGCCTTCAGAAGGAATGATGAAAGACTGATTGGTCGAAAAGCCTTAGCCTCTGTGTATTTATTTCGCCCGGGCTTAGGAATAAATACTACTCTGGTAACTCTCCAGGCCTGAGGAATATAGCTAAAAGCTATACTGGCTCTAAAGAGGTTACACAGAAGAATGTAAAGTGAGTCAGGTCCTTTCTGCAGTAATGCAGGAAAGATGCCGTCTCCACCTGGCGACTTGAATGGGCTGAATTTATTTATTGCCCATTTGACGCTGTGTGTTGTGACCACTTGACGTGCCAGTTCCCATTCTTCCTGTGATGCTCTTGGTCTAGAGTTTTCACAGTGTCCTAGGAATTCACATGTCTTGTCATCATCATGTATGCACTCGGGGAAGTGTGCCTCAAAGAGTACTTTGAGTGTTTCTTCGGCCGAGCATGTGAAACCACCTGTAGGCTTACATATTGTTCCTACGGGATTGACTATACCGTGGGCCAGTGCTCTTTGTAATCTGGCTGCCTCTGACAGGCTAGATATGTCCTGACAGTAGGCTTGCCAAGAAGATCTTTTGGCCTTACGTATGCTTTTATTGTATTCAGTGAGGGCTATATGATATTCCCTCCAGTCTCTAGTTCTTTTAGCCTTGTTAAGGAGATGTCTTACTCTGCGCCTCCTATATTCAAGGTCCTGAGTCCACCATGACACTTTCGTGGATTTAATCCTCGTTTGCATGGGGCAGTTATCATGATAACAGTCAAGTATAGCCTCTTGAATCAAGTAGGCGACCTTGTCAATATCACCAAAAGATCTAATCCCTTCTATCTGCCCAATCCTACCTGAGAGATCCTCTTTATAGGGATCCCACCAGGTTCTCCTGGGATTCCTGTAGGGATTGGTTCTTTTTACTACATTAATATTAAAGGAAATGTAGTTATGGTCCGAAAGTGATGGTTCATCCAAGACCCTCCAATCGGTAATCTGTGTGGAAATATACCCAGTACAGAAAGTAATGTCGATAACTTCCTGCCTTATGCGGTTAGCAAAGGTAGGCTTGTTACCGACATTGAGTATGTTTAGGTTGTTGGAGAGCAGAAAATCTAAAAGATAATCACCCCTTTTATTGATATCCTTGCTTCCCCAAATTTCATGATGAGAGTTGGCGTCACACCCAAAGATGGTCTGTTCGCCACTCCTTGTACAGTGTGCGACCAACTGCTCTAGTTCCCTTGTGGGAGGATTGCTACCGTCATAGGGGAGATAAACAGAGCTCAGTATAAGGCCTTTGTTCCCTCCTCCTACTTGGCAGTCAATCTTCACTGTGGTGATGTCATTAGAACAAAATTCCAAAAGAGGTAAACATTGAATACCGTTACGAACAAGGATACAACTCCTAATATGAGTGCCCTTGTTGCAGTATATCAACTTCCCTTGGCATTCTCCTAGCCCTGCAATACGACCCCTGTTAATCCAGGGCTCTTGAATCAGAGCTAGATCTATTTCTTCAGTATTGAAGATTCTACAGAAGGCAGCCGAGGCCGCCTTCTTGTGCTGAAGATTGATCTGGAGGACCTTTAGTACCATCCTTGGTTTGAAGAACAATTCTCCCAAGGTCTAGAAAAGGCTTTACTACCCAGATCTTGGTGGCTTATACTCCATATCTCTGTCTGAGGCTTGCTGTAAGACAGCTTCCTTTTCGAGGGAAATGGTTGTATATGCTGAGGGTTCATACATGTGGTCCTCAGAAGTTGTTTATTTGTTTTCACCTTGAGCTTGTCCATTTTCTCCGTGGCTTCGTCTAGGCCCAGAGTAGGTCTCTTAGGTTCTTTTTCCCCAGCCAAGGTTGACATGACCACCTCTGATGAGTTTACATCGATGCCCATCTCCATATCAGAAGCTTGCTCTAGAAGAGCTTCCTCATCAAATAAAGTGGGCACCAGTGCTGAGGGCTCACTTACGTGGTCCTCAGAAGTTGTTTTGGAAACTTCCTTCCGTGTATCCATTTTGGTACCACGAGAAGCTAGGGAATTATACAGTCCGCCCAGGTAGAGCCCCGCATGCCTGGGTAAGGCTTATACTCTGGAGGTCGCCTGGTTTCCAGAGGCCCCGTTAAAGACACATTAGCCCTGTGCCATTCACCCCTTCAGCACGGATTGCACTACACCTTAGGGTTGGGCTTGATTAGCCGCTTCTTCGTCTGGTATCTCCCCTGTGGCCACCCTGGCATGAGTAACTCTGCCAGTACAGCCCACAGGTTCGCAGATACACGCAAGCCCCCCCACCTACGTCAAGGTCTTGCGGCTACTAGGGGGGGACACTCGACTAACATTCGATATGTCTTGTGTTCCCTTATAATTAGCTCGTGGCTCATCAATATCGATTATGAGGAAAAGTAACTCGGGTTTTCTAGCTTCCAGATAAAGCATTCCTGTCATCCCTGTGACCTACTTTCCTCTAATTCCTTATCGATACGTTTCCCCTTCACGTGGAAAGTCGTCCAGAAAAGAATCCAAACCAATTAACTTCGTTGCAGAACAGTTGGGGATGAGTAGGGCATAGCTAACGGCACTCAGCCTGCATCTGGTTACCACATCCTTTTATTTCGTATTATTCACTTTAAAGGAAATTTGTCTTGAAGTAAGTATGTTGTCTTTTTGAAGTGAAACTTCTTTAGCGGCTATAGGGGTAAATCGGGAACTTGTGTAACGCTAAAACCGTCACGAAATTAATGTCACACTCAAAACCGTCACGAAATTACTAGGGTGTTTCGGAGCGGACTGCACAGAAAACAATCAACTCAATGATTAGGAGTAATCAAGGAAATTTTTCAGACCTAGTACGAGGACCTGCAAATGGGAATAGTAGTAGTAGTAATAATAATAATAATAATAATAATAATAATAATAATAATAATAATAATAATAATAATAATAATAATAATAATAATAATAATAATACTTACTTGTTCAATGACAATAGACAATTCCTAAGCAATCTAAAGGTATATTATCTATTTTATGGAACCCGGAGATTCATTACCGCGCTTAAAAAATCCAAAGAATAAAAAAATCCAAGATCCAAAATTTAAAAAATCCAAAATTCCAAAATTTAAAAAATCCAAAATTCCAAAATTTAAAAAATCAAAAATTCCAAAATTAAAAAAATCAAAGATCCAAAAATAAAAAGTCCAGAAATCCAAAATTTGAAAAATAAAAAATCCAAATATCCAAAATTTAAAAAATAAAAATCCAAAATTTAAAAAATAAAAATCCAAATAAAAAAATAAAAACCAAAATTAAAAATTAAAAAAATCCAAAATTTAATAATCCAAAAATCCAAAATTATAAAAATAAAAATTCAAAGATCGAAAATTTAACAAATCAAGTCCAAAAACCCAATATTAAAAAGTCCAATAATGCAAAATTGAAAAAATTCAATAATCAAAAATTGAAAAAACAAAAAAAATCAAAATTAAAACAAGTTTTACTTCTGTCGCACAATTTTTTTTTAAAGAAAATTCAACTACAATATTAAGAATGTGAACATTTCTAAACATGAAAGTAATGTCTTGTCAGATGATGTACGAGGCGCGTCCATAAAGTAAGTTTGTCTAGGGCCGTTTACACAAACAAAATGAAATTTCATGGAAATATTTGTTGCAACAGATGTAGCAAGTGTTTAGCTATTTTTCAACATACTCGCCACACGAATTGAGATATTGTCATACAGTGGGACCAACCTTTCTACACTTGTGTCGTAAAAGTCTGCCGCCTGTAATTTGAACCATTGTGCGATAACCTTCTCCTCTGTCATTCTGTACCATTTACTGTCATTTCTTGAGGGGTTACAAAAAGATGAAAATCCCTGGGTGCGTGATCCGAGCTGTAGGGTGGAGACTTCAACACCTCCCTGCAAGTCTCCTGCAAAAGTTCGGCTACAAGATGTTTCAACATCCACCCTACAGCCCAGCCTTCGCTCCCAGTGAATTCCATCTTTTCCTACACCTCAATAAATGACAGATAATGACAGAAGCGAAGATGGTTGTCTCACAGTGGTTGAAATCCCAGGCGGCAGACTTCTACGACACAAGTGTTCAAAAGTTGGTCCCACGGTATGAAATATGCCTCAATTCCTGTGGCGAATATGTTTAAAAATAGCTGAACACTTGCTATATCTGTTGCAATAAATATTTCCAGTAATTTTTTGTTCGTTTGTGTAAACGGCCCTAGGGAACTTACGCGCTTCGTATCTGCATATTTCGTAGTAGTAAATCCAGTCCAGTAAATTGTTATTCTGAATGCCTATTTTAAGATTAAATGACATGTTCTTGATTGTGTTGTTTCTTCTATTCCAGGTGAGTCCATAATGCTCTCTACTCTGGAAACAGATTCATAAGAAAAGGTAGGATGTGGCTACAATACATTTGTGGGAGGGAGAGAGAGAGAGAGGGGGGGGAATGAGAGGCGAGAAGAGCGGGAGGAGAGAGATAGGCCTACTGAAGAGCTATATTTAAAGCTTAGGCTACAAAAAGGAAACGGAAGCAATAAACATAAACAAATTAAGCCATTACAAAAACATTACACCTTAGCCTTAACACCATTTCAAATAATATTTATTTCGGGTTAGAATTTTATTACACAGACCAACAGCCATTTTGGTGCCTTAAAATGTATGTATACCTATTCTTGGGTATATTTAGGTCGCTGATGCCAAATGTGCCATTAGTTTTGCCCTGTCAGCTTTAGTTTCTGAGATATGGTATTACCATTATTCATATTATCCCATTTTACGTTTGATATAAATAAAAAACAGTGCCTATTTTTAGCTTTTAAATCACGTGAAGAAAAAAGCAACATACTAACATTACATTAACATTACAATAACAATATAACATGGGGTCTGTGAAAAAATTGATATTATCACATATTGTACGGTCGTTTATGACTTATGAGCTGTAAATTTGAGGGCCAAAAAATAATCCAGCTTTTAGTTTTTCTGTACTTCGTACAGTTTTCGTTCTACGGGTCCAAAGTGTGGTCAAGAACCTTCAAGCAAGATTTTGTTTTGCGAAAGAGGTTATAAGTTAATGGCACTCTATATAAAAGTAGAGCTGGTAGAGAAAAACTGTTTACATATTTGGAATAATCACACTAAGTATAGCCAAAGTCCGGTAAAACATTGGAGACACCAAACAAAAAGTTATTTTTTGTTGGGCTGTGTTATAGTTCCATTAAACACTATCTACTATGTGCAGTCGGCAGTTGCTAGAATTTAGTTGGTAGACGGAAGTTGGCAATTGCAGTCGGCCACTTGGGAGCGACACTCGAGCTGCCCACAATATGCACTGAGGTTAGGGAAGCATTTAGTACAAAAATGTGGAGGAATCTATTTATAACACATAATATATGTAATAAACACATCTTGCTTTTTCATGGTAAGCTAATCTATTTATTTGCACGAGTAATAATTTTTATTCTCGTATTACCTAACGTCCCATCCTTACCTTCACGTGGTGCAGCTGTTAGTAGTCATGCTCAGCATGATGAACGACGAACTAAAAAGAGGGGCTACTTACCTATTAATTACTTACAGCCTTACTAATAAAAGCTGCTTATATCTGCGTTGAACGGTTGTTTGGTTGTTCACCGTGTAAGTTCTGCATAAGCCACATTACCAATAACGGGTGTGTAACTGCCGAGTTTACATCGGGTTTGTACGTCCAACGTCATCAAATACGTCACTCTATTTGTGACGTTACTAGCTCCTGGCTATGAAGGGACTGCTGAACGCCATCTATCGGTGCAGCGGCAAACAACGATGGATCGTCTGCAGAGTTTCAGTATTTCATTATATTGTTTTCAGAAAGCTGTAATCATGGGTACAAGTATGGAAATATGTCCCGCAAACAAGGAACAATGTTTATAATTCCGCAAAAGCAGCTCAGAATATGCGTAGCCTCAAAATTCAATCTCAGACATCTACGAAACGACCAACTGTTACGGATATCGGCCATCTTGATTATTTACGTCAAGTTTATACAAGGGTGCCAGGCTGTGTAAAGGTTGCACACATTCAGCCTTATGCAACGATTATTAGTACAGTTCTTCTCCTCAGCTGTGTATATTCCTGGTATAAATGTTACAACTGGATTATTAGTAAGACTGTTAAAGCGCTGGTCAGCTTGGTGAGTTTATGACCGAATCTAGTATCATTCCCATCCCGCGAGAGGCAATGGCAAATCTCCGCGGTATCATCCTTGCCTGAATCACCTCAGACGAGTCGTGGTCATCACCCCATGGCTTCGTCCAGGGTCTGGACCTGCCTTCGGGCAGAACACTCATCATCATCAATATGTAACTTGTAGTCGTGCAGTCGGCATCCGAAGATGAAATTCCCAACTGCTGACTGCAACTGCACTTTGTGCACATGTCTCTGCAGGTAACCTTATAATTTGGGTTCAGATGTTTATGACTTAAAAAAGTCGAAAATATGACTGCAAATATGCCCTTAAAATTGAATAAATATGACCCAAATTTCCTTAACATGACCTAATAAAATAACGTATTTTCAAAAAATAATTGTTCTAATTTGAAACCTTTAAAGACATTAAATTCTTACATCACATAAATTCAATCGGTTAATCACTTTTTAACAATTTTGGTGATTTACAGTTACTTCTATTTTTAAACAATTTGCTTCTGTTTGCTCGCTTTTTCAGCTCCAAATACTCATATTATTTTGTAGATCTTACGCGTCCCCGTAAAATATGAACAATTTCATTAATTTTAAAATTTAAGTTACCTATTAATTTGGCATAAAGATTAAATTAATTAAATAAATTTCAAACTTAACTCGACCATGTAGTACTGTACATGCACTGTATAGTTGTGGTCCTTTGCCGAGTTTATAACTGAAATATGACGTTAAATTAAAAATATGACCAAGACCACAAAATGACCAAAATATGACTTTATATGCAAAATAAAAACGGTTCCAATTAGGATAACAAGCGTGCAATTCGTTTTTAATTTGTGTTTGCGGCGAGAACGGAGGTCAGGATGAAAATATGACATGTCATTAACATGTGAACCCTACTTATAATTAACATGTTGCCCCCAGTACAACGTAATCAGTATCTCATTCGCATGTCTTCTTCTTCTTTACCTTAGTTTAGTCTCTCCCTTTTAGGGACATTTAAGCGACCCACGCCGCCCGGGCCTTACAGCGCCGCGACCTGTCGGGAGAGGATTACCTATAGATCACATACATACGTTTTTCACCACACAAGGACATGGAGGGCCTCCCCGGATGAGTGATCAAACCAATGCCGGGTCCACCTCCGAGACAACACGAACACATAGGACGAGACACACCATTCACATACTCACTTCAAACAAGGCGAGGATGGGATGAAGATGATAATGATGGGGCCATATGGTATCCGAGGAACACAAGGGCCTCAAGTTACCCGACATTTGTCTCAAAGGTGAGGAAAAACTCCGGAAAACCCCCCACCTAGGTAACTTGTCCCGACCTTGAACCCGGGCCCGCTGCGTCAGAGGAGCGAACGCATCCCCTACGCCACAGCGGTGGACTCGTACAATACGTCTCCCTTTGGTAATATATCATCCCTTCTTTAAATGACACTGAGGAACTCCTGATGCCCACATAACTTGTTATGACGAGTGAAGAAAATTATACTTTCAGTTTTTATGGATTTCTTTCATTCTTTCTTTATCTTAGTTTTACCTCTCCCTTTTAGGATTTAAGCGACCCAAGCCGCCCGGGCCGTTTTTATGGATTTACGAAAAATTAATAGTTAGAAACTATTACGAAAAACATTTTTCACTCTGTCGTTACCGGCAAACAGCATGAAATGAAGTTGAACATGTGTTTCAGCCATCCTTGCTCTATTTCTCATAGTAAGTGGACGTTCTGAGCAAATTTAATCTTGTCTCAGAAAAAAAAAAAAAAAAAAAGATGACCCGACCTCAATCGTATGTTATTGACTGCATGAGTCTTCTTCTGAATTTCCATTTCACTTTATTTCATTGAATACTGCAGGGACAGTTCCTGGCTATAAAAAAGAAGGGAAAGTAAATTGGATGTCGGAAGTTTATACAGTATTAGAGCAGTCAAGGCGCGTGTCAGATATGTTTGTGAAGTCATATTGGAGTCAAGCTGGAAAATGCATCAAGCAAATAACTTACCAGAACATCCATTTCATAAAATATGAGAATTTTTCCCTCAAAGAGAGGAAATAAAACTATTGTAATTGGGTGGTCAAATATAAGTTTAAAACCTCAAGTTCACTGAATATTCAGGTATTAATGTGTATTTGAAGTTGTTTCGTGTGTAAAATCTGTCGATTTACTTATTTCTTGCGTTGTAGTAACTTTTTTTTGTCATTTTTAGCATGATTTTAACACTCTTTAGTACCATGTAGTCAAGAGTAATCAGCTATGTCCATTTTGATTTAAGAAAATATACATCTTAAGGTACAATTTGGTATAAGATTAACTTCAAAAAGTATGTGTGGTTAATTACTATGTAAAATAACAAACAGTGACTTTTTGTCCCACCCGTAATGCTGATAGTTTTACTGAATTATTATCGGTGAGTTAAATACATGTTCTGACAATCTGGAAACAGTTTATAATCTTTTTTTAATCCCTAATATCTTCATTATTAACAAAATTAAGACTCTAACAACAATAGGAAAACAGCAAATGAACTGTTTTTGTGCACCATTAAAATCATTGTCGAAATTACGTCCCACCCGTATTATATTTTTAAAAAAATGTTTTAAATATTTAAAATACACTTTAAATAATGCTTTGCATGTAGTGTGGAGGAGAAGGCATAGTAAATTTTACAGAATGTGAAGAACAAATTCTAGTTTACTATTTGCGATATATAATAAACAAAAATAGTTTTCACAATATGCTAGAATGTCCCACCAGTAATTATGAAATGGCTGAGAAGTAAGTGGAAATTCCTTCCTAGCGGATAATATTTTGTTCTGCACTTTGTAATAGACTGAACGCATAAGTATTGAGTAATAATATAATAATAATAATAATAATAATAATAATAATAATAATAATAATAAAATCAGGTAAACTGATGTAACAAAGTGTCAGAATGCCTTTTTTTAATCAGTGATACTGCAATTATGATAGGCCTAGGCAGAAAAGAAGTTATTTTTGTAATACCTTAAATCTCCGAGTTACGCTCCAGATCGATTCATTAAGCAGGGCTTGCGAAAGAACAAAGGTCTAAAGTTTGATTCTTAACATTAGTTCATACTCGTTTGATTCTTAACATTAGTTCATACTCGTATACACTGGTATAAGAAATTCTTAAAATATGTCAACATTTCACAAAATACTCTGGCAATAATATTAATGATGTAAGAGTAGGCCTACGATTTACTGACATGTTCGTTTCAAGGTTAAAGCAACCGTATAGGTTATGAATGAATTAATATCAATCTGAAATCAATCTGCCAGGAATAAGGCCTACACTAGGGCTATTGCTTGTACAGGAGCGTTATAACTGAAAAATACTCATATTAAAATATAATGTAGACCGAACTCTAGTTACATCGGATGGGAGAGCATCGGCACGGAAAGCCGAAGATCACGGATTCGAATCCCGGTGTCAGAAGAATTTTTCTCCTACAATGTTATCATTATTCTTGATTTCTCTTTCGTGAAAATCATAATGGTATTCTAAATAATTTAAGTTCAGCTTTAAAAGCATAATGGTTGTACGCTGCTTTAATACTGTTTCAACTATCAATATTTTTTTAATAGACAACACAGACCAACAGCCATTTTAGTGTCATAGAATTTATACCTATTCTTGGGTATATTTAGGTCGCTGATGCCAAATGTGCCATTAGTTTTGCCCTATCAGCTTTAGTTTGTGAGATATGTATTACTGTTATGCATATTATCCCATTTTTCGTTTGATATAAATAAACAACAGTGTCCATTTTTAGCTTCTAAATCATGTGAAGAATATAGCAACACACTAACACACTAACATAACATTAACATTACAATATAACATGGGGTTTTTCAAAACTTTCAAAAAGTTGATATTATCACTTAATGTACGGTCGTTTATGACGTATGAGCTGTCAATTTGAAGGCCAAAAAATAATCCAGCTTTTAATTTTTCTGTACTTCGTACAGTTTTCGTCCTACGTGTCCAAAGTATGGTCAAGAACCTTCACTAGCTATATTATCAAGCAAGATTTTGTTTCGCTAGACTAAGGGTGGCGTGCACCATCCAGGAGTAAATCTTACTAAAGTAGTAAATTTAAGACGGAGACCTGGAGTATACAAGAACCAGTACATCTGTCTCACTCTTAAGTCATACTAATGTATGTGCTAGAGTGAGACAGACAAACCGGTTTTTGTTACGTAAGGTTCCCTTCCTAAATTTACTACTTTAGTGCTACTCTTTTAGTAACTTACTCTTTTAGTTGGTGTTGGAGAGCTCAATTGATAGTTACTTCTTTAGTTGTTACTAAAGTAGTAAGCGATTTTTACTAAAGAAGTAGTCGAATTCTGCGCAGAACAGAGCAGAAACGTTAGTGCAGAGCAGCAGAACACGTGCATTTCAATTGCCAGTATTATTCAAGTGCCAGATAATGAAAAGGAAAGGTTCGCTGAAACAATGAATATGAATTTGGGTTGTTCCAAATATTACTAATGACAATCTTCATGTTTTAAAATAGGTCTAATAGTAATGTTTTATTCATTACTAATTTTAATTCCTTCAATTGAGTATTTTCAGTTTAGTAGCCTACGTATGGGTACGTATTTTTGTGCAAACTATTTCTGTATTATAATGCAAACAATTGGAATTTCCAGTTGATTTTCATAATTGATTCACTGTCAATATTATAATTATTTCTCTCATAATAATAATAATAAAGTTCTAAAATATATTAAAATATTTATACTTCCTAAAGTTACATATTCTTCCCCAAAAAGATAAATCAATTATTCTATAGTTGTTTATCATAAATCTCACTATAATGAATTATTAATACTTATTGACTGTTTAACAATATTAATAAGAAGTATTACACAAAATCATGAAAAAGGGGGGATAAAAAGGATAACAAAACTAATAAGGGGCATTATGTTTCTGTCCTTTTTCAAATGCACAGAACATTTACTTAAAAAATATTACCTTATAAAAATAATAATATTACAACTGAGAAATGTAATATTTAAACAAAAAATGGCGGTACAATATTTCGGAAGCTATGAACTCCAATAATAATTATGTTGATGGTTGTGTGTTTAAAAATAATTTCAGTGACTACTTCTCTAGATCCTGTGCAGCTTCAACCTCCGGGCCCCTCCTTAAAATTTTCTTTCGGCACTCATGTTGGCATTTTTTTTCTATATAGTTTATAATGCTTCTCACTTTCCTGTCCACAGGGTTAATTAAATAGTTAGCAGCATACTATAGACCTGCAGCATCTGTTATAGTTTATTCCCAAACATGCAAGTCTCGTCTCACTCCACCATTCGAGACTTGGGGAGTCTTTAAGGAATGGTTTTACAATGTGTCCCCTTCTCAATGTACGCTAATCCCAGAGTCAGTCAAATTTTCTTCCGATGTGGCCTGTTTGGACATTTTTACACCTGGGTTAGAAAAAAGGACATGTTATTCATTCGGGTGCAACTATTGAACTTTTAGCTCTTATAATTATTATTATAATCTGGCAATCGCAATGTTGTGCTTTAAGTTAAGCTATAGAAGTGTAATGTAATAAAATTAATTTACAATAATTACATTAAATCGTTTAACAATGAGAATCACCTATTGTTCAGTAATTCTATGGTTATGTAGCAGGGGGAAGTGTTTTCTGGGTAGCTCCAAGAACGGAGGCTTTCATTTATTGGAATTTACTATACCTCGCCGATATCTGTATCCATATGATTAGCTTGAAATACATCGTCGTTTTCTGACCCAAAGTTAGGGAGAACTGCAACATCTAAAGGCCGATCCAGCTAGGAAGATATTTGAGAGCACATGCGCTGCTTGTACCGTGCAATGCAAACGTCCCTTCTACTCACTCTCCCCCTCACCTTTGGTGGACGTCTTCCTAGTTGGACCGATCTCCGCAATGATATTTCCACATTTGACTGGCTGAAATCACATGGATGTAGTGAGAATCTGACATCGTTTCTTCCAAACGCAAAAATTTCATGTAAGGATTTATGAGCTTAATTATTTACGTTATTAAATGCCCTACTAGGTATGGTTTGCTTAATATTTATTAAATCACCTGCCACAACTCTCATTTTTGGTATACAACCTTCTTCATCTCAATAACTTATCCTCAGTTTGAACTATGTAATCCATTTAATGTGATATGTAACTCATAACTCACGCAAATGCCACAGAGCACATTTACTCCACAACTTACTCCACCCCCTGAGTAGGAGTAAATATTGGCCTTATTTACTCCACAACTTACTACGTTAGTAACGTACTCCGTGTTGGTGCTCTCCACCACTTGTGGAGTAAGTTCATTTACTCTGGGAGTAAATAAAATTTTTACTTCTTTAGTACATTACTCTATGTTGAAAGCCGCCGAGTTTAGTTTTCTCCTGGTTGGTGCACGCCGTCCTTACTAAAAGAGTACGGTTACTAAAAGTGTAGCTTACTAAAGTAGTTAGAACTAAAGAAGTAAGGCTTACTAAAAGAGTAAATGGCATGAGTTTGGTGCACGCCACCCTTAGAGTTCACGAATAAACCCCTCCACCCCTCGACAAAAGTAGAGCTGGTAGAGAAAAACTGTGAATAAGCACACTAAGTATAGCCAAAATCCTGTAAAACATCTGAGACACCAAACAAAAAGTTCTTTTTTTGTTGGGCTGTGTAATCTAACGGAAGGCATTTTAGTGTTCAATATTCGAAAATATATAGAACTAGCAGGTGCCCGCGGCTTCGCCCGCGATAATTATTTCAAAAATTAAAAATTAAGAGCATAATAGTTAAATCATATTTATTTACACCTAAATCACGTGGACAACATACCACGATTAGATAGCGTTAAAGCGACCTCAGATTCTATTTCCTTGGCCCAGAAAATCCCCGGTATAGTGAGTTCCGTCGAAATCGAACAATGTATGACCTATATTGATTATCCCTCTTCCGTGTAGGTTGAAAATTCCACATGTCTACGGGCCTTGACATTCTAAACAAATGAATCATCCAAGGCAGGCTTACAGAATGAAGCGATTCTTTTATTTCCAAATCATGACATAAGTAGACAAAGCCTTCTGCAATTGAAATGTATAACTGAAAACCAATGCTTCGAAAACGCAAAAAAATGCACGTTTTCTGCCCGTTTTTCAGTCATAACTCACGACCGAAAGCTAAAATTAAAATTCCGGCTTCGAGGTGCATTTTCCGACCCTTCAGTTGACCTATGTTTAAAATTTCAGATCTCTGCGTTGAGTAGATTTCTCTGGCATCGTGGACAGACAGACAGAAAGACAGACACTTCCTTTTATTAAGTGCCAGTATGGTACTTTATGAGATTGTGCGGGGGACGAAAAAATGTCTGTCCGTCTGTCTGTCTGTCCGTCTGTCTGTCTGTCTGTCTGTCTGTCTGTCCGTCTGTCCGTGCGTCTGTACGCACCATAACTCAAGTACGCTTTTTCTGATTTTCATGAAACTTGGTATAAATATTCATAATGTCGATGGGAAGAACCCTATCGTTATTGAACGAAATCGGTTCACCGGTACCGGAGTAATGCCCAATTTAGTGCCTATTTTAATAGTATTATATTAGAAAGGCACCATAACTGAAATACGCAGTATCGGATTTTCATGAAACTTCGTATACGCATTTATGACGTTCAAGAGAAGTATCCTATTGAATTTGAACCTAAACTGTTGACCGGTACCGGAGTAAAACACAACTTAGTGTCTATTTTAAAGGCGCAATAACTCAAATACGCTTTATCGGATTTTTATGAAACTTGGTATACCCATTTATAATGTCCATGGAAAGACTTCTATTCATATTCGACCAAATCGGTAGGCCGGTAGTGGAATTATGCCCAATTTAGTCCCTTTTATGTTAATATATAAGAAGTCGCGACAACTCAAATATGCTTTATTGAATTTTCATGAAACTTTGTATAACCATTTATAATGTACATGAGAAGATGTCTACTGATATTGGACCAAATCGGTAGACCGGCACCCGAGTAAAACCCAATTTAGTGTCTATTTTAAAGATGCGGTATCTCAAACATGCTTTACCGGATTTTCATGAAATTTGGTGTACACATTTATAATGTTCATGGGGACATGTCTATTGATATTGGATAAAATCGGTTGAACGGTTTCGGAGTAATTCCCTATTTAGTGCCTATTTTATGTAAATATACGTATTCGAAAGAATTTATGAAAGTCAAATCAGTTATCATGACAACATAGTCAATTGTTTTACTGTGATCTTATAAGGATTTGGAGATTAAAATGCAGTTGGCTATGACAAATAACATTATTGCTTTACATACGCTTATCCAACTAGACTGTTAATCTGACCCTAGTGGACAAGATGGTAACGTCTTGGACTCACATTCTGCAGTTCTATGGTTCATATCCCGAGCCGACAAATTTGACTTTATTTTTTTATTTTTATGTGAGTGTGCGATTCTCAAGATATCACAAATCTGTACAGTACAGCTGATGCTGGACGATTTTAATCTGATTTGTAAAAAAACTAGACCTTTATTCTTCCGTAAGCCCTGCTTAATGAATAAATCTGGAGCTTAACTGGGAAATCAATAAAAAATACATATTGTGCATATCACAATTGCAATGATAAGTGATTATACAATAACATACTGGCACTTTGTTACATCAGTTTACCTGATTTTATTAATATAGAAAACTGAAGTGAAATTTCTAAAAGCAGTATCTGATTTATTTTGAAAATTAAATTTTTTTCTGCATTAGATTTATCTCTAGTCAAAAGCATAACTGAGAGACAATCACGCTTTGCAGCGTAGTGTGGGGAAAGTTAACCAATTCCAGGTTTTCTTCTGTGTCATTGGAGTTTCATTACTTCCCAGTCCCTTTCCAAGTCTTGCTTTTGCTTAATATTTCTGGAGCCATTCCTCTCTATTTTATGGCCCCATCCAATTCCTTGTCATGTTTTATCCTCTTCGTCAATCTCGTGTCTTGTTTCTTCCTCATTCCCATGATGCCCGACGTCGTTCACAATCTCAACTCTTACATTTTTATTAATAATTCCCGTACGTTCTTTAGGAAGAAAGAAACTACCCTTTTCTTAATCCTCTGTTCTTTCAGTTCATCTGAATACATTTTCCTCTCCCTTTCTCAATTCACTCTACTTCCCTCTTCTCTAGAATCTTTTTTAATGTTGCGAGGGGGTGCAAGTTCGAAATGTCAAAACAGCGGAGTGTTAACAAAGGAATAGGAATGAAACTTACTGGGTGCGTTCTCACAAGAGCTAATAGGAAAACTAATTAAATAGCTTTATTAAGCTTATCTTATTTAAAATTGATGTTAGCATGAAAAGATTAGTTTCTTTTAAGAACCATTTGTGCTGCCGCTTTCTCTTAATTCCAGTTAATTTAGAAATGAAGTGGGTTGTACACTATGTACGAAAGTAGGCTGCCCTTTATTGCAAAGCAATTTGCTAATAAACGACTGCGATTGCATAGTATAATGTATTATGTATAACATTCTTTTCATGTAAATTGGTTGTAAAAATTAAGCGAATATCGTTAACTCATCGCTCTGCATCCCTGAAGGATACACAACCCCATAAATCTGATTAATGCACTCAGTAACTTTCTTCACCATAAGAATGGGCAATACACATTTCTCATTTCACATTCTGATATAGAGTAACAGGTCGTATTCAGTTCTTTCAACTTTAGTCCTACTTTCCTTGCTGAACTGGGCATGGGTGCAAAAGTTTGTGCAAATTACTGAAACCTTTGTATCCCATTTGGAATTATTTGCTTGGGGTTCCTTTGTACCCTATTTCGAATTATTTGCTTGGGATACCTTTGTATCCCATTGGGAATATTTTCTTTTGTAGACTATAAAGCTGAAATGATCTAGATTTTTATCGTCTTTTAAAATTAATTTATATGAAGCATAGCCTACTTAATAAAAAATTCTTCACCCTAAGCATGGGCAGTACAAATTTCTTGCTTCACATTCTGATATAGAATAAGAGGCCGTATTCAGTTCTTTCAACCTTACTTTACTTGCTGAACTGTATAAAGTATTTTCATCTTTAAATAAACAGATTTATGATGTTGGGTGGTCCAAGATAAGCTATGTCATTATCTTTTTTTTTTTTTTAATCCTTTTGTGTAAATCTTCTTATTTCTTCCTTTCACAAGGAAGGAAATTTCCGTGATCCAATGTTACAATATGTTTATAGTATAACTACAGTGAAACTTCGACAAGACTGTCTTCAAGGGGCCTCGTAAAAACAGCCTATTACACAGGACCGCGTATTAGGGAGAGTGGGCCATTTTTAGATGTCAAAAATGTTAACACAATGATATTAATCAGAACAAACATTTGTTGAAGCAAATTAAGGATCAAATACTGTAAAATTCCGAGGGGTGTTTTATTCTCTTTCCTTTCAGAAAAAAGTAAAAAAACTAATACAGTACATACTGTAGTACAATTAAAGTGTCTGTTTTCTAAAAAGTCAAACATTGTTTTTTATTTCTGTTTTTTGTTTCTGTTTCGTACTGGTGTTTTCATCATGTTTACGGAGAATTTATAATTTCTCCGAAATCGACAGAGCTTTCCGTTTCGCTCCTTTACTCATGTTGGTACCGACAAATCACTTTGCACTTCCATACAAGATCAAGTCTTCCCTGACAATGCGATTTAAAACTGGCAGCAAGGAGAACCCTGGAAGAGTGAATGCGTGCTCTGAGGTACTCAAGAGTTTTCTTCCATTCTATTGTATCCACCAATCAAAGACAAGTGCTTGAACATGCGGGCGCTAACGGTAAATGTAGAAGTCCAGAAAATATTTTCTCAGTATCCTTAAAAGCACGATATTTTAGATTTTTCGGCAGAAGAACGAGTGTACTTAACGGGATGACGAGTGTATTAAGAGGTAGCTTTTACCGTATTTTACGGACTGTAAGACGCTCCGGACCATAAGACGCACCTTGATTTTAGGATGGAACTTTAAAGGAAAAGAAATTTAATGTAATTCTAAACGAACGCTTTTAAAGGGAATAAGATACATCTTTGCATAAATAAATTATATCCTTGTACAATGGAGTCAGCTTACGGTAAGTGTAACGGGACAACGCTGTTTAGAGGTCATGCCCTTCATTTAAACCACCCGGCGGAGACAACACCTTTCGTATAAAAGAACTCAACATTACTTTGTTTTCGAATTGTATACCTGCCTTCCAGCTACTCTCATTTTACGATTGTAACAAGTGCATTGATGTATAGTCTGTGCCACCTTATTTATAATTATGGCATTCCGGCAATATTACCATTATTTGAATTTTTTTAGTGTACTTCGGAGCATTATACGCACCCAACTTTCAAGGCTCTGTTTTGAAGGTAAAAAAGTGCATCATACGGTCCGTAAAAAAGGTAGGCTACATAGCGTAGTTTTATATAGTGACTAGCTTAAAAGACCCGGCGTTGCCCGGGTTTTGTATTTTGTAATTGGAAATTAGCTTATGAAGGATTTTCAATTTTAAATTCTAGGTCCTTATATAGGCATTTATAATTTGAAATAGGAAGAACGACTTATTACACTCAAACTATTCCCTCAGAAAACGCTTGATATACTTTTTTATGGCTCATAGAGGATCTAGAATGTTGCATCCCATCGCTTGTACAGTGCACAGCAAGCCTGGTAGAGGTTTAAATAAGAAGAAACAGAAATTCCTGTAACATAAAATTGTAATATCGAGGCGGGAAATTTCCCACTCTTATGTTACCATAAAGCCGTTTTGGAGATGAAATTAAACAGAAAGCATTATCACTTTCATACTTTTCTCTCCAAAAACCTGCGATATAATATAATAATATACACATTACCATACCTCGTTTTGTTTTCTCTATGTCCAGGGTAGAGAAAGCTATGTGATTACATTATTTTCGTGGATTTCATTCTGTAATATTTATTTATAACATGAATTATTTTGATAACTTCACTTATTTGTCAAAAGTGCATTTCATGTGTCTTTTCCAAGCCCACCTGATACCATTTGGCAACAATATATTCTGTGATTTGGAATGGATAATTCTATGTAAAAAGGGATTAAGTATTTTCAAAAACATTTAATTTTTGGCATTTAGAATCAGAATTTTTCAAAATCCTTTCTTAGTGAGCACCTACATTACGAAACGAAGGTACTGTAAAAATTCCAAGTCTCTACCTGTTATAGTTTAGGCTGTACGTTGATTCCTGTCATTCAGTCAATCAGTCAGTCAGTCATTCATTCAGTCAGTCAGGACAAAGCCTTATATATATATAGAGAAGAGAAGAGAAGAGATGTCAAGTGACCGGATTAAAAAGGGCATATAATGGGGTAGTATAACAAAGGGACGTGTATTATCGGTGTTTCACTGTATTATGTTTCAATTTCAATATTTTTCTGTTTGATTTAATTGTAGGAATCATTATATCTGGATGAGAATAGTTAACTCTCTCAGTGCTCTCATCTTTGGGGGGGGGGATCGAGACGCCAAAAAAGTAATACATGTTCTTTCCTATTCATTTTACAAAGCCTACCAATTTATAGGATAAAAAAAATTAAATCTAGCTTGCCTGTGAAAGAGAAAACTTGTATTCATGGAGCAATCCGCGTTCTAGTTAAATATAGGCTTTTGACAAAGAGACATGGGATTAATAATAAATGTTTATTTCCAAATCCATATCAACTTAACAGTATGGAGCAATTTTACATACTATATAATATATAAAGAAAATCTCCCAGCCAAACTTCTGCAGGAGACTTGCTAGAAGGAGTAACATCCACCCTACAGCCCGGACCTCTCTCTCAGTGATTTCCATATTTTTCTACGCCTCAAGAAATGATAGGGAATGGGAGAGAATGACAGAGAGGAGGAGATATTTTCCACACAGTGGTTCAATCTTGTACGATTCAAAAGTTGGTTCCACGGTATGACAAATGTTTCAATTCCGTTGGCGAATGTGTTGAATAATAGTTGAATACTATCTGTATCTGTTGGAATATATATGTCCAAGAAATTGTTTTTTGTTTCTGTAAAGGGCTCCAGGGAAGCTTACTATATGGACGCTCCTCGTAGTACCAGTGGACTGAATATTGACTCTAAATTACAACATAAAAATGTATGCTTATTTTGTTAGAAATGGAACTTTGTCATTCGTTAAAAAAAATAGAGTAACGGAAGAACGTAAGAGGCAGAAAGAAATTAATAATGAAATAAATTTCTAGCTGATGACCCAAAAACTGGTGGGGAAAAAGTGCAATGGAGATAATGACAGCTGATGAAATACCTAGATCCTAATCGAACAAATCCAAATTTTTAAAATCAGTTATTCAGTTAATTTTATCATAATATAAATTTACAGTAACAGCCGTTGTTTGTGGGATATTAGATGGGCCTACATTCCATTTGTAATATTATTTCCATTTCCACGTTAACAGTAAGCGATAATTTAATAGAGTTTGCCCATGTGCAGCATGCCAGAAAATTACGTTTAAAACAGCCAGAGAAAATAAAATTGAGAGTATAGCCACTAAGTTTACAATTTACAGAAATAGGAACTCTCTGGCTGCGTCATCCGCTAAGCTCTCTCTAAAAGTAAGATATGCATATTGAAAGTGCCTACTGTATTTGCATTAGTTGTGGTAGGCCTATATTTATTTATTTTGTATATTAGTGGGTCAACGACCCGTTGTTGCAATTAATACCAGCCATACATATTTACATATGATGACACAATATACATACAATTAAAAAGTGTTCCCTATTACAGGCCATGGAAGCCCAGAGGGTTCCAGGAGGTTGAGGCTTCCAGATTTTTAGACATCGGCACATGAAGGTGGTAAGGTTGTCAGCCTTACGCACCGGCCGCCTTTACCCCAAGGATTGCTCCTGGTACTCATTTATGTTAGAGGCTGAGTCGACCCCAGGGCCATTTTGCCTCCAGAAGTATTAGGCCATTTGAAAATCTCCAATGACCTCATCGGGAGTCGAACCCGCGACCTTCTGGTTTGTAGCGCAGCGCCGCAACCACTACGCTATGGCATACTCCCATACATAGGCCTACAATTACATACATTAAATATCACAACAAGCTATCTACATACCGCTACCCTATCAATACAAGTATTAATCATTAAAAAAAACTAGCAGGTAAAGATATTTACAAACATAACCACATAATGTTCTACATTCTTATCAAATACCCTATTCAATATATTTTTAAAAATTTTGGCATTAGTAGGAAACGTTTCAAAAGTTTCTGCAGGTAAGTCATTCCAATCCTGAATCCCTCTATTTAAAAAAGACAATTTGGCAGTATTTGTTCTCTGAGGTCTGCCCCTGAAATTGTGTTTGTGATCCTTCCTATTTTTGTAATCTGGTTCTTTAATTTTGCTGTGAAGCTTTTTCCTTGCCGGTCGTTATACAGATTTCCACCCTAGTGTGAGCATACCACATTATTGCAAACGAAACGAATCTGGGGCAAAGCAGATTGTGAAGATCAATAGCTAGTGACCTCTCGTCCAAAACAAAAATAAAAGAAATCCATGATCTGCTCTTCATCACAGTTTTTGAAGGTTTAACCAATATGTCATTCATTGTGAAAATAACATTGTTTCCAGGGGAAAAGAACATCATAATTTTTATCTCCTGGGGGAACCTATTTCATCTCCACATTACAATACCATATAAAACTATACTTCCTATCTTAATCCAATCAGTGTACAAATACACCACCTTTTTTTATTACTCTATAAACACTGAAACAAATAAAACTTTATCACAGGTAATCCCACGAGCAGTAGGAGGGAATTTTTCATAGGTAATCCCACGAGAGTTGACGAATTTATCTGATGTAACTCGTCAACTCGAGTTGGATTTATTAAGACTATTCCATGAATAAAAATGTAACGGATTATACAAATAATAATTACTTTCGTGCTTTCTTGTATAAAAATAAAACTAAAAGTTACGAGGTCACGGCATACTATGAATCAACCATCCATGAATGTTGACAGTGCTACCAATAGTGATTATAAGACATAGGCCTAGTTAACTTCTTTCAGGTAAGCTAACAGCAGAACAGAATAAAAGCACACAAACTGGCTTGCACCGAATCGAAATTGTGTTTTAATCAATGTACATTTCTATTATTTTAATTTCCAAACAAGTTGTGTTGTATAAAATAATCTGTTTTCGTGCCGCTTAGTGGCAGCAATCACTGCACACTGATACTTACATGCCCAGTAACGAGCACATGATTTTACTCCGATAAAACGGCCTCCTCGCGATTCCCACAAGAATGTTGTAAGATAAACGGCCGTCTGTATCCAAGGAATTGCTAAACGTTATTGGTCAATATCAAACATGCGGCATATGAGTGAGACGTTCTTCTTAAACTCCTAAACTCGAGTTGGTTTTAGTAAGACTATTACTTGAATAAAAATGTAACGGATTGAAAAAATAATAATTACTTTCTTACTTTGTTATAAAAAAACAAAACTAACAGCTGCGAGATCACGGCATGAATCAACCAATCATGAATCGATTCGAGTTACCATGTTTTAACCAATGCTACCAGTGGTGCATTTAAGTCATAGTTAACCTAATTCAGGTAAGCTAACAGCAGAACAGAATAAAAGCACACGAATTGGCTTGAACGAATTGACATTGTGTTTTTAATCAATGCACATTTTTAGTATTTCAATTTCTAAACAAGTTATGTTGTATATGATAATGTGTTTCTATTGTGTTCACTGGCAGCATGTGACGTATTAATCACAGCCCGTTGATGCCTTACGTGTCTAGTAATGAGCTGAAATTTTGTCAGATAAAATCGCGTCCTCATATTAACAGCAAGCATTTTATAAGATAAACTATCGTGATTGGTCTATATCCGAGGAATTGCCAAACGTTATTGGTCATTATTCAAACATGCGGCGAATGAGTGGAATAGTCACTGAAATTAAACACTTAAACCAATCAATTATATTGCACACTCATGTTAAGTACAAATTTTACTTCTGTATTTACAAAACAAACACTAACTTATGAGAATATTATAGGAGAAAAATTCCTCCGGCACTGGGACTTGAACCCAGGACCTTTGGCTATTCGCGCCAATGCTCTGAGCTAAGCCGGAGCTATGGAAATTTAAGTAAAAATAAAATTAGTCAATATGTTTTTCATTGCAATTATAATATACATAAAAGAAGTAATAGATCTCAGAGTTAAGCTCCAGATCGATTCTGTGTAAAAAGGGATTAAGTATATCGATTCATTAAGCAGGGCTTGCGGAAGAACAAAGGTCTAAAGTTTGATTCTTAACCTTAATTCATATTCTTATATACTGATATAAGAAATTCTTAAAATATGTCAATATTTTCACAAAATGGACTGGCAATAATATTATGATGTAGGCCTAAGTGTAGGTCTACGATTAGCTGACATGTTTGTTTCAGGTTTAAAGCAGCCGTATAGGGCAAGAATGAATTAAAGCCAATCTGAAATCAATCTGTCAGGAATTAGGCCTACAACTAGGGCTATTGCTTGCACAGGAGCGTTATAACCAGTGCTTTAGTTGGGCCGGTACGCACCGGTACTGCGTACCGGTATAAAATTATTTTCCTTCTACCATACCGGGAAAAAGATGTGCTCCGGTACGTCGTACTGGCAGTACAAGAACGATATTGTCCTAAAATACTTATTAAATGTCCAATTCAATAAGAGAGTGTATTTGTTAATAATGACAAACACTATTAAATTCGCAGTAGATATGCGTTCTAATGTTCACCTTCGTGCGCATTTCTACAATAATTACTTTCTCCTTAGATTACATGTTGGCTATCCTGATAAGGTGCTCGGTTTTTTAAAACTCTTTTGTATGAGGCGATATGGAAAATTTTGAAGTAAGGTGAGTACCCCCATAAAATATTTTCCAACTAAAGCACTGGTTATAACTGAAAAATACTCACATTAAAATATAATTCAGATATTGGCAACCATATAGTTCGATAGGATGCACAATATTATTTCAACATCAACTGCGTATAATTACCCAATCCTAGATAAGCGAGCGATAATATGATACTTGTTTAGTATACTGTATTGTGGACCATACAATGTTATTGTAAAAAAATTAATATTGTGTTTGTATGCTGTCAAATGGAAAAATAACAAGATTTACGTTAAATGCCAGCTGGATAGAACTTCTGGAAATGAAAGCATGATCTTTAATAAGTAATTTTGCCTATTATTTTCACTTACAGAAACTGTTACATCTGAATGTGTCTTGTTTACATTAGTTACGGGAGCTTGGCCGCTGATTAGCCGTCCGCGAGGTAATCAAAATGCTTCGGGTGTTCACATAACTCAGATTATATTATAATGGATGCGGCCGTTAATTAGTCGTTATTTCAGTACCGGTTAACTGATTAAATGAATAGGCTTCTTCCCATGGACGTTATAAATGCGTATACTAAGTTTCATGAAAACCCGATAAAACATATTTGAGTTATAGCGCGTACAGACACGTGGACAGACGGTCAGACATTTTCCCGTCCACCACATAATCTCAGAAATTACCATTCTGGCACTTAATCCACTTCATCCACCACGCTAGGAGCAATACACAGGTCATTACAGGGTAGTGGCGAGTTTAGTAAAAAGAAAAATAAAGAAAGGCTCATCGGAACACTGAACACTTGTGTTGGTTTATTCTGGGATAAAGTTCCTACGATTCCAGCTTCTGATGTAGGTGCTTTTTTCGTGACTGGATATCACAAAACATAAGAAATAATTTCGTACGCTTTCTACTGCTCAGCTTGGAAAAAAGAAAAGAGAATGATGTGGGCAGGGTGTGGGAACATTAAGCTCTTGCGAGCTCCGCCTCTTCCTAATGGCACTATAATCCAATCTCTTTATGAGTGAAACTCAGCTTAGGAAAAACAAATCCTATATAATATAAAACTAAACATTTAAGTTGAGTACGCAGTTGCAAACAGAAGGACGAAGAACTCTTTAACTTCCAAACTTAGGAAACTAATGTCATATTAACCAGAGGTACAGTTGACATAAGAAAGAAGTTCGGTTTTGTAGCATTTAAAAAAATGAAAAATTTTAGTTAGCTGCAACGGTGGAATGAGAGTAGGCCTAATTGAAGTAAGGTGGAATACTTGAATTTAACTGGGGACATTGATTCTGATAGAGCAGTGGTTCTCAAAGTGGGGTCCGCGGACTCCTGGGGGTCCGCGGACTCCTGGGGGTCCGCGATGGTGTTTCAGGCGGTTTAAGAAGAAATTGGATATCCCGTAATTTTGAAGTGCTTAACTGTGTTCCCCACTACTTATCTATGTGAAACAGCACTATCCCACCTCACGTACTTGAAATCAAAGTTGAGAAATAAACATGAAGTTGAAAGTGACTTAATATTGAAATTATCAGACATTAAACCTAACGTTGGAGAGATAATTAATCAAAAGCAGTTTCACTGTTCACATTAAGGAGTAAACTCTATTTATTACCATTTATATTTTTATTTTGTCTATTGAATTTAATAAATTTGATTCAAAGTATTTATTTAGTTTTTTTGTTTCAAAACCCAGAGGGGGTCCGCAAATTTTAATTTTTTTTTCTTGGGGTCCGCGGACTGAAAAGTTTGGGAACCACTGTGATAGAGGGAACAGAAATGGGAGCCCAAAAAGAAATAATTGTGAATGGTTTTCTGCTTGATTATTGTTGAAGCCTCGGGGATAGGAGAAATGTGAAAGGTTATCATTTTTGTAATAGCAAGAACTACGTTTCTGATCGAGTTGGATGCCTGTATAGAACGAGATTAGTGGCTCATACCGGTCGCCTATAACTTCTTTTACAGAATGCTCGAAAGTACGTTATCTGGGAAGGTTTTATTTTCCCTAATATAATATAACGTTACTTCTTTTCTTCTGTAACTTGCATTATTTAGAATAAAAATAAAATGTTCCGCAGAAATAAAATTATACCCTAAAATACTTCATTATTTCCAACCCTGATTCAAAAACTTAATTAAAATAAGATTTATAATGATAAAGTTTGAAGTTATTGCTCCCTCCTAAGCCTAAACTTTTCTTTAAAGAATTCCATGTTTACAGCTGGAACTATTGTATCGCATTCTTTTTATTTTACAGATGGAGACACAATTAAAAAAAAACTTAATTAGGTTATTATGGCTTACTTTTTTACATAAATTGCTGAAATGAATGAAACACTTTGAAGACCATGTTATAGTGTTGTAAGTTATTTGTGATATAGTTAAAATAAACAACAGATGAATTTGTGTATTATCTTATCTTAAAATAATAATAATAATAATAATAGTAATAATAATAATAATAATAATAATAATCAGCTAAATATCCTCGAGAAAAAGGCAATAGAATCTAGAAGAAATAAAATTGAACTGGTCTTCCAACTAACCAAAAACACATATAACAAAAAGTCCTTCTTATGCAGTGCAAAGATAAGATACCATAACACGGTAATCAAACTACAGTGAGTCCCACGAAAGAGTTGGCCAATGACGCGGGTTTCTGCGTCGCGGCTGGCACAGCTCCAACTCCCGAGCGATCGGGTGAAATATCTACGCAAATAATGCCGCGGTTGTTGTAATGTTTCAGGTTCTCACATTACAGTTAAAATTACAATGAAAATAAACACGTACCTCATCACAAGAGATGTTGGAAATGTTCTCCTCTTGCATCCAGACAATACTGGCACCTTTTTAGGAAATTTTCTTTCACGCGCATAAGTTCAGCTTCCGAGACAGAGTTCATTTCTCTTTTGATAGGCCTATATATCTAACAGTATGTAAATATTATTTATGGGGAAACTTGAAAAATAAAGTGTATAGGTCAATTTCCCATACAAAAGAAGAACTCAAAGACAATATCACTAGAGAAATTAATTCTATCTCGGAAGCTGAACTTACGCGCGTGAAAGAAAATTCCATAAAAAAGGTGCCAATGTTGCGCGTATGAAAGAGAAGAACATTTCCAACATCTCTTGTGATTCGGTACGTGGTAATTTTCATTGTAATTTTAACTGTAAATGTGATAACCTGAATCATTACAACGACCGCGGCATTATTTGCGTAGATATTTCACCCGATCGCTCGGGAGTTGGAGCTGTGCCCGCCGCGCCGCAGGAACCCGCGTCATTGGCCAACTCTTGCGTGGGACTCACTGTAGAAGCCCTATACGCAGCCGAAACACTGTCTATCACCAATCATGGCCCAATTGAAAGACTGAAGATCAAAGAAAGAAAGATATTAAGGAAAATCCTAGGCCCTAAGTTCCATAACAACAAACTAATCCACATCAGACCCTATACCAAAAGACTGAAAAACTCTCAGACACAATGAGGAAAAGAAGAGTTGATTTTTATGGACACACCCTCAGAATGAACCAAAATAGGCTGACCAAAAAAGTCTTTGAATATTTCCACAACAAAAAGACCAAACCAAATTGGTTTAAGGGAACGGAGAAGAGCTTAAAAGAACTCAAAATCACAAAAAAAATGCTCAAAGATAAAACTGAAAAAAAAATGAATAATCCAGATCAGTGAAGACGAAAGAAAAGCAAGATCAGAAAGAATGAAGCAATACTGGACTAAAATTAAAACAAAACACTAAGAAGTGATTGATTCAACGAACCCCAAATTTCAGTGAAACGGATGATGGTGATGATGATGATGATGATAATAATAATAATAATAATAATAATAATAATAATAATAATAATATTACTGGTGAATGTTAGGATTATAAGGTATTTTCTTCCACAACTTAATTAAACAATCATTATCAATATGACGTTCTAATCAAAAGCAATAAGCAGTAAGGCAGTAACTCGCTTGTGAATCCTAACATGAAAAACATATCCCTCCACATCCCTGATCTCTATTATCATGAAACTGTATAATGTGCGTTATGTTTAAGATTTGATCTTTACGTTGACAGAATATTACCAAACAATACGTGTTTCAATTGTTTTAAATTTTCTAAAATTTTATTTTGAGGTTTGAACAAAACTGCTATTAAAACTTTAGTCACCAGCAGTTTAATTGCGTATTGTCTTAAAAGCCTGTTTACTTTTTCTTAAAAGATAATAGTCAAATCAACAAGCTGTAGTAGATTTGTTACAGCATCAGCTCTTGAAGAGGAGGAACAAAACATTTTAGACATCTTAATTGAAAAATAATAAAATGAGGTAAAATGATGTAACAAAGTGCCAGTATGTTTTTGTTTAATCAGTTATGATTGCAGTTATGATATGCAGAATACAACAAAAAAAAGTCAAATAGGCCGGTTTTGGGATTTGAACCATGGAAGTCCAGAATGTGAGGCCAAGACGTTACCAAATCGGTCACCTGGGTCAGTTTAACGGTCTAACTGGATAAGCGCATGTAAAGCAATAGTGTTATTTGTCATAGCTAACTGTATTTTAATTGCCAAAGCCTTATAAGATCACAGTAAAACCATAGGCTATGTTGTCATGATAAATGATGTGCATTTCATAAATTCTTTCGAATACGTATATTACACTGGACAACAAAACTGACCTTCAAAAATTTTTTTTACACAAAACATATCATTTCTTATGTATTTTGATGTGCTGAGTTCAAATATGGCCTTTGTTTTTGTCTAGCACCCTCAGTTTTTTAGTAAATCGTGTACTTACACGTCTAGTCGTTTATAAATAAAATGTAAGTCACCGTAATATCAAAGACTAACTGGTAATATTCGTATGTAGAAGAATCCTTCATAATAAAATTATATTTAATTTTGTAAAAGTAACCAATTAACATACCTGAAAACATTGCCAGCTCGTTTTCAAGTCCATCCTCTACTGCTGTCAGTTGAATTTCTGCCGTTTGCTGCTTCTTCTGTACTTTCCTGTGGTTTCTCTTTTGAGGCTCCAGCAGTAATCTGAAAGCATATTGGGTTTCCATCTTCCTTGATACCTTTTCTCCATTTCGGAAATATCTTGCTGGAATCTTTCTCCATGTTCATCACTAACTTGTCCTAGATTTCCAGGGAAAAAGTCCAAATGGGAATGCAGGAAGTGAATTTTGAGAGAAATGTTGCAACCTAGATTTCTATAGGCTCCTAGTAATTTCTCAAATAATTGTTCGTAATTTTGTGCTCTAGTATTACCTAAGAACTGTTCGCAAATGGTCTTGAATGATATCCATGCTTCAAGTTCCACATGATTCAGTTTACTTTCAAACAGCTGATCTTTCATTAGTTCTCGAATCTGAGGCCCAACAAAAATGCCTTCCTTCAACTTAGAAGCACTGATTCTTGGAAATTTTTCTTCTAGGTATTTGAAACCTGCTCCAGATTTGTCTAATGCCTTGACAAAATTCTTCATTAGGCCTAATTTTATATGTAGTGGAGGCAATAAAATTTTTGATCTATCAACCAATGGTTCAGCTGAGATATTCTTTTCTCCAGGGACAAAATTCTTCCGGGGAGGCCATATTTTAGTGTCGTAATGTTTGGATTTATCATGGCTATCCCATTCACACAAAAAACAGCAATATTTCGTGTATCCGCTTTGCAATCCTAACAGTATTCCAATCATTTTGAAATCGCCACAGATGGACCAGTTGTACTTGTCATACTGCACTTTTTGTAATATTAGCTGCATATTTTTGTAACTTTCTTTCATTTGAACTGCATGACCAATTATCATAACACCACGGTCCTTACTAACTAAAGCAGTAAAATAATAATAAATAAATGTTATAATCGCTATTAGGTCTTGTTTACTATGTCAATCACTTTAACAGAAATTTATGCATTTACAGCCAGTGCTAATTCAGAAAACAGGCTTTCTTTTTTAAACTGAGGGTGCCAGAGAAAAACTGTTTGCATAATTGAATTCAGCACTAAAATCCACATAATAAACCCCCAATTTCATGCAAAACATTTTTTGGCTGTTGTCCAGTGTTATCATAAAATAGGCACTAAATTGAGCATTACTCCGAAACAGGTCAACCGATTTTATCCAATATCAATAGACGTCTTTTCAGGGACATTATAAATGTGTATACCAAGTTCCATAAAAATCCGGTAATGCGTATTTGTGTTACCGCGTCTTTAAAATATACACTAAATTGGGTTTTAATCCGGTACCGGTAAATCGATTTGGTCCAATATCAGTACACGTCTTCCCATATACATTATAAATGGGTATACAAAGTTTCAGGAAAATCCAATAAAGCATATTTGAGTTATCGCGACTTCTTATATATTAACATAAAAGGCACTAAATTGGGCATTATTCCGGTACAGGACAACCGATTTGGTCGAATATCAATAGACGTCTTCCCATGGACATTATAAATGCGTATACGAAGTTTCATAAAAATCCGATAAAGCGTATTAGAGTTATTGCTCCTTTAAAATACACTAAATTGGGTTTTACTCCGGTACCGGTCAACAGATTAGGTTCAAATTCAATAGGATACTTCTCACGGACGTCATAAATGCGTATACCAAGTTTCATGGAAATCCGATACAGCGTATTTGAGCTATGGCGCCTTTCTAATATAATCTATTAAAATAGGCACTAAATTGGGCATTACTCCGGTACCGGTGGACCGATTTGGTTCAATATCAATAGGGTTCTTCCCATGGGCATTATAAATGTGTTTTCCAAGTTTCATGAAAATCCGAAAAAGCATAGGCCTATTTGAGTTACGGTGCGTACAGACACACGGACAGACAGACAGACGGACAGACAGACAGACAGACAGACAGACGGACAGACAGACGGACAGACGGACAGACATTTTTTCGTCCCCAACACAATCTCATAAAGTACTACTTAATCATTTCAGGTAAACTGATGTAACAGTGACAGAATACTTTTGTTTAATCAGTGATAATTGCAATTATGATATGCAGAAAATAAGTTATTTTTGTAATCGATTTCCGATTTAAACTCCAGATTGATTCATTGAGCCGGGCTTACGGAAAAAGGTCTGGTTTGATAAGCATATATGAAGGAATACGTGGGTAGTGTTATTTGTCTAAGCTAACTGTATTGTAACTTCCAAAGGCGTATATGAACACTGTAAAACAGTATGTTGCAATGTGAATTGATTTGCATTTAATAAATTCTTTCTAATATATTAGCATAAAACATGTACTAAATTGGGCATTATTCCTTTACTGGTCAACCGATTTGGTCCAATATCAATAGGCTTCTTCCCATGGACGTTATAAATGCGTATCCCAAGTTCCATGAAAATCCGATAAAAGTATTTGAGTTATCGCGCGTACAGACACACGGACAGATAGACAGACGGACATTTTCCCGTCCCCCACACAATTTCATAAAGTACCATTCTGGCACTTAATAATTTCAGGATAATTATTTTTGTTTGTTTCTGTTAGTGATAGAATAAAAATGGTGGTATAGTACGCAAGAGCTATGCATAATATCGTCTGATTATGTTTTAAATTATGAAAATTGTTAGTTGAACATTTTTGAAAAATACTCTACTGTTTTGTGATAATGAACTTCGAGAAACGCGAAATTGTAGTTCAACCTTATAATGAACTAGCATGTGCCCGCGGCTTCGCCCGCGATAATTATTTCAAAAATTAAAAATTAAGAGCATAATAGTTAAATCATTATATTTATTAACAGCTAAATCACGTGAATTACATACCACGATTAGATAGCGTCGCCTGGTAAAAGCTATCTCAGATTCGAGTTCCTTGGCCCAGAAAATCCCTGTATAGTGAGTTTCGTCCAAATCGAACGATGTTTAACCATATTTAGGTCTATGTTGATTATCCCTCTTCCGTGTAGGTTGAAAATTTCATATGTCTACGGGCCTTGACATTCTAAACAAATGAATCGACCAGCGTGGGCTTACAACATTCAAGCGATCGCGATGCTTTTATTTCCACGGTATGACAAAAATAGCCAAAGCCAACTGCAATTGATTTGACATTGAAATGTATTACTGAAATCTGATGCTTCGACAGCGCTAAAATCACGTTTTCTGCCAGTTTTTCACTCATAACTCGCGAACGAAACCTAAAATTAAAAATTCGGCTTCGAGGTGCATTCGCCCACATTTCAGTCCATCTATGTTTAAAATTTCAGATCTCTGCGTTCAGTAGATTTCGATGGGCATCGTGGACAGACAGACAAACAGCATGTGCCCGCATGTGCCCGCGGCTTCCCCGCGATAATTATCTCAAAAATTAAAAACTAAAAATTAAGAGCGTAGTAAAATCATTATAATTATTAACACCTAAATCACGTGGAGTGCATTCCACGATTAGATAGCTTCCCCTGGTAAAAGCGACCTCAGATTCGAGTTTCTTGGCCCAGAAAACCCCTGTATAGTGAGTTTCGTTCAAATCGAACAATGTTTGACCATATTTAGGGTTGATTATCCTTCTTCCGTGTATGTTGAAAATTAAATATGTCTGTGGGCCTTGACACTCAAAACAAATGAATCGTCTAGGATGGACTAACAAAATCAAGCGATCGTGTTGCTTTTATTTCCAAGGTATGAGGTATGATGACAAAAATAGCCAAAGCCATCTGTAAGTGATTTGATATTGAAATTTATTACTGAAACTGATGCTTCGAAAACTCATAAAATGCACGTTTTTTGCTCATTTTTCACTCATAACTCACGAACGAAAGCGAAAATTAAAATTCCGGCTTCGAGGTGCACATTCCGACCCTTTAGTCCGCCTATGTATGAAATTTCAGATCTCTGCGTTGAGTAGATTTCGCTGGGCATCGCGGACAGACAGACAGACAGACAGACGGACAGACAGACGGAGGACAGACACTTCCTTTTATTAATATAGATTGTATTTCGTCACTTAATAAGCTTCGTAAAGATAATAAAAATTATTTTGTGAAGCCAGAAGTGCAGGCAAAAGTTTCATAACACTTTAAAATTATACCTTTTCATCCTTGTATACCTACCGTTTAGTAGATATTATTATGTTGGCAGCATTGTAGCTCGCATGTGAATCCTCGTAGATTATAATATGATGGATGAAGAAATTAGCTTGCTTATGACCCTTAGTAGGGCACAAGTTATGTTGGCCGCATGGTAGCTCGGAAAGGTGAAGTCGGAACGAAAAATTCAATGTCATAGCCGGGATTTGAACTAATATCTTCGGATCTCCGCTGCTCTTACCAACTGAGCTACCATGGCAATGTGCCGGTACAACATTAAATTCTCCAACTGACTCATATATCCCAGTATACCAGCTCAATATGAGATACCAACCCAGTGGCGACTTACAATCCGTAAGTACTTTAATACCTGGGTTTCATAGTAAACCACTATTAGGTCACAGTGGAATGATAATTCTTTCACACTGGCCGTGTGTAGGCTAAGAGTTGAAACCTCATATTGAAGACGGGTGAGTCAGTTGGAGAATTTAATGTTGTACCGGCATGTTGCAATGGTAGCTCAGTTGGTAAGAGCAGCGGCACGGAGTGCCGAAGATCCTGGTTCAGATCCCGGCTATGGCATTGAATTTTTCATTCTGACTTCACCTTTCCAACTTAGTCTACACACGGCCGGTGTGAGAGAATTATCACTCTAGCATGGTAGCTCCTAGTAGAACACATGATGAGACAGCTCAGTATCTCATTTGTAAATTCCTGATTAAATAGATTAGGTTCAAGGTTATTAACAACACGATTTTTTTTTATTTCTCGTGCTCCCTATGTGCGAATAATATTGTGTGATGAATGAGACTGAACACTAAGTAAGACAGTATGTTCCTTTTTTAACCTGTTCCCATACTACTATGCAGCTGCAAGAAGGTCAAAAACATCCAACCGTAAAAGGAATGGCATGTCTTGATTGATCTAGTAGGAAATTAAATTTGGTGCAAGACGTTGTGTGTTATACCTTTAATAGCAACAAGAAATGCACTTTATTTTTCTTCCCTCTAGCCATGTTTGGCGTTCTCGAAATTTTTCTTGTAAACTTCTTTCCTGTCGTTACAAAAGGAGTTTCTTTCTTGCTTCAGAAAAAGACGAAAGGAAGAAAGATTGCATCTGGAACGTCGTAACAAGATTTTTTCCCTGTAAGTGTGAGAAAGGAAGACACTGCAAAATAAATAACTCTTGTTTCAGCAGGACTATCATTTAGAAAGTTTGAAACACAAGTATTAGTAACACTTTCTCAAGTAAGAACTTGGGTCTGGGGGGATTAGGAAGGAGTGATGCCACAATATCACATTAGTGTATAAGAGAGAACACAACAGAGCATAGAACAATATAAAATTCCCCAATGAAGTGAAATATCTACCCATTGACATTGGGAAGTCAAATGTAAAGAGTTCAACCACAGTTACATTGCATTCTTCATGTTTACTTCTCCAGACTGTGCTTTTGACCGCCTGTGTGGTCTCGTGGTTAGCGTCGCTGGATATAGATTCACAGACCCGGGTTCGATCCTCGGTACCTCCTTGGATTTTTCTGAGGTAGAGAATGCATTAAGGGCGTTTTCACACTTGGTCACTTGTGACGGTCACCGGCGAAGAAGCATTAGTTTAAATGGGAGCATTCACACTGGGTCACCGCGGTGACCACCCAAACACAAGTGACGCTGCAGTGTCTACTCCGAACACTTGTGACGGTCACTTTTGACCGGTCAGAAGAAGCAGAATGGGAAGCGTTCACACTGGGTCACTTGTGACGGTCACCGCACGGTCACTTTGATCATGACTGCCAACAATGCAAGCTGTACATACATAATTCAGTTGTATAATCGAGCTAAGCGAAACTAGTTATCCAGCCATGAGTTTAGATTTGATTAATACTGAAGATTTTATAAGTGAAGTGGAATATCGACCTGCCTTTTGGGATGTCAAAAGCGATTACAAATTGTTTTATCGTGTAGCTACTATTGGCAATACTAGCGGTGACCGTCACAAGTGACCCAGTGTGAAAGGGTCCTTACTTGATAGAGAAGTAGCGGCTCCGGTCACAGAAATCCCCATTAACGGCCGTGGGTGACCCCATGCCCCCGAATCCTGCCTTCTGCTTATGGTAGATTACGCAGCTGTCGAGTGGTAGGATAGTCCCTGCAGGGTTGTAGTGCCACGTAGCCTAGTTTTTTAGATAGTTCTTTTTCTGCCTGTAGCAACAATTCCCTACGTGTCTTCTTAAGGGGTTTTCCCATTAGCCTAATGTACATTACTTTGACTTCACTTTCCCGTTCCTTGAGTCTAAGGGCCGATTGTATAAACATCACTGACTGGAGATCAATTATGATCTAAGTTCAGAAAATGATCTGAGTTCAGGCTCGAGTCGTATTGTATAACACTGATCTAAGATCAACTAATTGAAGTTCAATTTTGATCCTAGTTCATACATGAGCGCTTGGCAACATCGCAGAAACAGATGATTACCGCGAGACGAGAGCATTGTTATTCTGTTTTCCTCCGTATTTAGACTGTTTTATGCGAAATGTGTTATCAAAATTAAGCAGAAAAAGGATCGTTCTTAATTGAAATTGTCTTGGCAAAATATAAAGATATTGTAGAATCCAAAAAGACGTATGCGAATATCCGTGCAAGAGCAAAATGCGATGAAAAATGTTCTGGTAATTTCATTCCTGGCGTTATAAATCGGCTTAACATTTGCACGGCTAAGGACGTATAAATGCTTCGTCTCATGAATTGTATAAGAGCGGAGACGTAAAACTTAAGGAATTTTTGTTCATCTGTTATGTTTGTCATTCGTGGAAACCAGGTAGCCTATTCCACTGAACTTTTCTCTATCGATTTTAAGCTTAATAGCCCACTGAAGTTTTTACCTCATGACTGCCTTATTACAATGTAAAATATCAGTTCTGAAAGAGTTAATAGGTCACATAAAGAAAGATAACGAAAAAAGCATTTGGGGAAAATCCAAAAAAGGTCACCCCTTAAGATCCTCCCACTCGAGATTTCCTAGTAGTTCCACCATAATCTCCTGACTGTCTCTCGTTTAGCAGCGTTGAACATTTGGAAATTTTTTATTTTGCCCCCTTTCTACTATTCAATCTCTTTTCTCCTTTACCCTACCTACCTATTCCTACAATAAAAAAATTGAACCCAAGGAGATTCGAGCACGGGACCGCTAGCATGACAGCCACTCGTTTTACCACTACGCCATCAAGTGAACATTGACGTGATTAGCGAGAATTCCTGTGTTTAAGTTTAGGGAGCTGCATGAAATGGCGAAGATTGATAATTTCGTATTGGTTGCAATTGTGGTGCAAGGGTTATTTTCGTATTATAGTAAATAGTGCAACATAATAATAACGTACAGGTTATGCTGTAGAGTTATGTTACACTGCATTATAAGGAGCCTAAAACATAGCCTATATACGCACAACTACGTTATAGCTAGAAATGTATGAAGTTGTCTTTTGTGTATTTTCTTTATATTTATCGTAACCACACAGGTAGGCCTAATATTATGTTTATAATGAGCTAATCTTGTCTCAAATACGAAAACAGCCCCTTGAAATGAGATCAACTCGTTTGATCGGAGAAATTTCTCCAGTCAAAATTGATCCTAGTTCAGTGCGAATTAATCTCAGATTAGCGTTTATACAACAAAAATTTCCGAGTTCAGCGTGAACTGAGATCAATTTAGTCTCTGATCCAAGATCAAACTGTTTATACAATCGGCCCTTAGTGTTCTTCATTTCACTGTGTGGAAGTTTAATTTTGTCATTATGAAATTTGCATTATCCATTAGCTTATCCCTCTTGAAAGTATTTCGTAACACTTTGTTTTCAGATGTCCTAAATGTTCATCCGTAGAGGATTACTGGGAGTATGATGGTGTTATGAATATTCTGAATATCGTAATGTTATTTCGATAGGGATACCATACGTTCTCGATTGCCCAGGACAGTTACACGGTTTTACTTCGCGTACAGAGGCAAGTTTAAGAAAATCCACGATTTTCCTCGATTTTCAAAAAAGTATTTCGTGGAAATAATCACTGAATTGAAAATTCGTTTATCCCAGAACTGGGTGAAGTTATTCAGTTATCTAAAACTAGTGACATGAGCTTACCAAATCTCCTGAAGATTGTTGAGTAGGCTACATCTTGTGTCTGCCTGGTACATATGCAGGTCTAGCTGAGTCCAGATAGAGGAAGGCTGTCAACACAAACTGGGAAGTCCTTTCTAACAAATAAATTATTGTGAATACAATTGCAGTGACTTTTATGAATTGGTATTAAAAAAAAAAAAAAAAAAAAAAAAAACCACACAAGAAAATCACATGGAAAGCTTCCTAAAATTATTCATCTTGCCTTTCAAATTAGTAATAAGTATGATATTTTGCAACAAATCTGTGGACAAAGTGTATGTTATATTTTATAACTCACACCGATTTTAACAACACAAGATTTTAGTTTTTACCAATCAGGAAAACAATAAACAGATAGGTCATAAAGATTTTTCGTATTTTTTAGAAGACTACTCACTCACATTAAGTAGGCTAGTCATAATAAAAGCATATAGACAGACAATAAAACCTTTTGCAAATAATGTGATGTTTTACCAAATATATTGAGAGAATGTACATATTTTAAATTCAGAATAGTTTCTGTAGTACTTGTTATATTATTTGATCAAGATAAATAAAATCAGGTAAACTGATATAACAAAGTGCCAGAATGCTTTTACTTAATCAGTGATATATGCAATTATGATAGGCACATGCAGAAAAAAGTTATTTTTGTAATAGATCTCCGCGTTAAACTCCAAAAACAAAATGCGCTGGCAATAATATTAATGATGCAATAGGCCTACGATTCGCTGACATGTTTGTTTCATGTTTAAACAGCCTTATAGGTTATGATTTATGAATGAATAAAAACTCAATCTGAAATCTATCTGTCAGGAATTACATTAGGTATATTGCTACACAGCAACGAATAAGAAAAATACAGCGTTTCTCAACCTTTTTGAACCCGAGGACCTCTAAAATGCGTAAAAAAAATTACGGACCCCTAACTTTGTATCCCATTTTCAGAAGTAGGCTATATGTAGGCCTATATTCTTAATATTTGGGGTATTAATTATAGGTCATTACAACGGAATAAATCTAAATACATTTTTTTTAATTCGACGGAAACATAGTTATTGAATTGGAAGTAAACTATTGACAGTAAAATTATATTTTGAACAGACTTTAATATTTATTACCAATTTGATAAAATAATTAGGAATTATAATAAAGGTTTACCGGTATCAGACACTCCAACAATAAAACCCTTGTTAAGAGAACGCCTCTAATAACAAATTCCGACAAAGTCTTATTTTTCAGGGTTTTGAATGAAAGAGGAAACCATAGACGTCAGTGCATCAGGGGTTTCAAACTGTGGTTCGTAACTGCAAAAGTAAGGAAACATGTATTTTCGAAGATTTTAAAAACTTTGACATCTAATGTCCATTTTATGTGAAAAATGTGTAAGGCCTACTTCTTTACTTAAACTGAACTAAACTAAACTAAACTCCGTGGCCGTACATCCCTGGAGGGATTTGGCCTACCACCCGAATGCTGAAAATCCGATGGGCATTACTCCGGTACCGGTCAACCGATTTGGTTCAATATCAATAGGCTTCTTTCCGTGGACGTTACAAATGCTTATACCAAGATTCAAGAAAATCCGATAAAGCGCATTTGAGTTATCACGCGTACAGACACACGGACGGACGGACAGACAGTCGGACAGACATTTTCCCGTCCCCACACACAACCTCATAAAGTATCATACTGGCACTTAATAAATGTAAGGTATAGGCAAATCTACAAAGGCATTATCATTAATTGGCGTTTTATATAATAACTAGACTGTACGCATCAGTTGCCATCTATCACAGAAGTAAGAACTACGAGAATTTAGAAACACCTGATCGCAGCATTCAGCCATTTTGTTTGTCTTTTTATGAATCTATAATCTTAAAACTTAAATATTGCATAAATTATGGTCGAACAAAAATAGTCGTATGCTAGCACTTATAATTCTTTAATTCACTTTGTTTTCTCGGCATATTATTGGACGCATTTTGTCTTATGTTTTAATATAAGCAGAACAATATTGTATTATTATTATTATTCTATTTTTAGCATTTTGTATTATTATGTATGATATTTATTGTATTTGTTTTTATTAGATTCCTTTTAATGTATTTTGTATTTATCCTGGTTGAGTGGAAGATAAGGCCCTATGGCCTTAACTCTGCCAGGCAAAATAAAACATTATTATTATTATTATTATTATTATTATTATTATTATTATTATTATTATGGTAATAAGATACTGGTAACTTAACAAAATGTCATTATAGGCTCATTGCATAATGTGCTATTTTACTATGATAATGAAAATTCCATTTTTGGTTCCCGTGCGTAAAACTTTTTCCATTCATTGTAATTTTTTGTTAATTATATTATAGTTATGTAACAGTTTATACATTTCATTATTGTTTAACGTTCTATGGTGAAACTTACTGTACTGTGTTTGGATAATCGATTAATTTTTCAAACTTTTAATTGATAAATTAGCTGGAGAACTTAAAACTCGGCAATGGAATTTTCCGAAATAACATACAAGATACACTAACGCGAGACTATTACTCAAAGAAATACTTATACGCTTTCTCTCATTTTTGCTTGGACTGGTTCTATTTTTTCTCGCACATAGGCTACGCAATGTAAAGATAAATGGTGCAAAAATATTTTGCAGAAACTTTCTCGCATATACATTTTAAAAGGCTAGCACAGAAAAAAGTAAATTATAGAGACAATTAAATTTTATTTATTACATTTTCATAAAACTAACAAATATCTAGAAAAGATAGCATCAGGGTCGATCCATATGTTCAGTGCTTTTACGGTGAAATAATAATAGTAATAATAATAATAATAATAATAATAATAATAATAATAATAATAATAATAATAATAATAACAATAACAAATAAAATATCTTGGGGTGGGGGGGTACGCCTTAGCTGCGATACAAACCGGAAGGTCGTGGGTTCGATCCCCGATGAGGTCGTTGGAGTTTTTCAACTGGCCTAATCCTTCTGGTGGCACTATGGCCGTGGGGTCGACTCAGCTTCTAACAGAAATTAGTACCAGGAGCAATCCTGGGGGTAAAAGCGGCCCGTGCGTAAGGCTGACAACCTTACACCTTCATGTGCCGAATGTCTCAAATCTGGGAGCCGCAACCTCCTGGAACCCTCAACGCCTCCATGGTCTGTATAGGGAACACTTTACTTAATAATAACTTGGGGTTTGCATGCTTTCCTCATTCTCAAAGGCAAAAATGCAGGATACATTAAGATATAGCCGAACAATAGAAGCAAATGCTGCATGAATGTGTTATTACAAGAGCCTACTGGTCAATTTGGGTGGCCACGAAATTTGATTAGCCTGTGGTAAACTGACTACATTCCACAACAATAACTAGATTATAGTATTATTGTTTCTATGGGCAACAGAAGAATAACTTATCATTCATATTTTAATCAAAAAGTATGTTCTGAAATTCGCATTTAAGTCATGTTATTTCGTTTTATCTTGATACCTATTAATTTTATAAAGAAATGTATTTAACAAAAAATGTTCTTTTTAATTTTCTCTACAACTTGACTGTGCTAAGTTTCCACGTAGGACTATCGCCCAATGTAATGGAGAAAAATTAAAAATTTCGCAGAAAAACGGATACAGCCATTTTGTTAGTCACAGATAAGAGTTTCCAATTTAAAATTTTTATTAAAATTGTTAGAGTCAATTATTCAAAAATCAAAATTTTTCAAAAATTTTTCATGAAAAGTACTCTTATTAAAATTGTTAGAGCCAATTATTCAAAAATCAAAATTGTTCTAAAATTTTTCATGAAAAGTACTCTTATTAAAATTGTTAGAGCCAATTATTCAAAAATCAAAATTTTTCAAAAATTTTTCATGAAAAGTACTTTTAATATTTCAGTTTAAAAAACTCAAATTCTGGGCGGTCGATAAAATTCCGAAAAAAAGTCCTTAATTAAAAAAATGAAGTAAATACAACGAATGTTTATCCGCTGTACTTGTCCACAGGCAGACGGTCAGACGTCATTCCAAAAACACTTTTTTCGGTTGTTAGACATCGTGAAACACGTATTTCTGCTGTTTTCTCGATTTCGATTTTTTTTTCATGATCACAATACTTTCTCTATACTACGTACAGTATATGCTAGAAAGTAAAATAGTTTAAAAGGCCGGCATCGCCCGATTTTTTAATTTTTCAATTAGAAGTTAACTTATGAAGGACTTGCGATTTTCAAACTCTAGGTCCTTATATAGGTAGGCCTACTAGCTTGAAAGGCCCGGGTTTTTGATTTTGTAATTGGTAATTATCTTATGAAGGACTTTCGATTTTTAAATTATAGGTCATTATATAGATATTTAGAATTTGAAATAGGAAGAACGATTTATGATACTCAAACTATTCCCTCAGAAAACGCTTGGTATAGCTTTTTATGGCTCATAGAGGATGTAGAATTTTACATCCCATCGCTTGTACACAGCAAGCCTGGTAGGGGTTCAAATAAGAAGAAACATAAATTCCGGTAACATAAAATTGTATTGTCTTTGCGGAATATTTTATTTCTCACTCTCATATTACCATAAAACCGTTTTGGGGATGAAATTAAACAGAAATGTAATATCACTTTCACACTTCTCTCTCCAAAAACCTGCGATATAATAATATACACATTACCAAACCTCGTATTGCTTTCTCTATGTCCAGGGTAGAGAAAGTTATGTTACTGCATTATTTTCGTGGATTTCATTCTTTAATATTTATTTATAACATGGATTATATTGATAGTTCTCTAATTTGTCAAGTCTCGTTTCATTTATTTCTAAAGCCTTACGTGAAGACTGCCAACAATACTGTTTTCAAGTGAACTGTGATTTGGATTTGATAATCCTGTGTGGAAAGGGATTAAGTATTCTCAAAAACATATAATTTTTGGCATTTAAAATGAAAATTTTTCAAAATCCTTTCTTAGTGAGCACCTACATTATGAAACGAAGCTACTTTCAAAATTCCAAGTCTCTACCTGTTATAGTTTAGGCTCTACGTTGATTCTCTGTCAATCAGTCAGTCAGGACAAATCCTTTTATATATATTGAGATTAATTAAATATAATATAAGATATATATTAAATGGATAATTAAATATAATATAAGAACCCGGAGCTGGAGCAACTTGTGAATAATTTTTTCTTGTATGGTATGCCTAAATTTTCCAACATAAAATAGGCCTATTAGAAATGAAGTGTTCTTGATTTTAATTTGAAAAATATGGCAACCCTACTTAGACTTAAGGATGGTTGGTAGCGTAAAGCGAGGGTTTCCTGATTTCAGTCCATTGATTTGTGACGCAAGGATCTCAACTCTAATTTCTATTACATTAATTTGATAGTTCTGGTTGAACATGAGCTAGCGATTCCTTAAAAACAACGGATATTGCACATGCTGTATGAACCCAGCTCAAGCGTGAGATTGAAACAGTTGTCAAATAATAAATCAATACGCCTCGGCAGAGGTGGCGTGCCCACCTGTGAGTTCGAGGTTCGCGGTTTCCGACCCGGCCGAAGTCGGAGGATTTTTAAGGACAAAAACTTGTGAGGGACTAGTTGTGAAATGTGTCATGTCTATGTGTGTGTGTCTGTCCTTCTGTCAGTCTGTCTGTGTGTGTGTAACTGTAACGGCATATACAGAGTGTTTCAAAAATACTTTTACGAACTTCGGCCAAGATTCCTTACACCAAAAGAAGGGAAAAAGTTAATATGAACATATGTCCCATATTCCTTGTTTTCTCGTTGGAAACTGTTCAACACGTTGGTACACTCATAACACGTCAATACACAAAACTCATAACAATTGCTCGAAATGTCCTCCTTTCGTCGAATCATGGACTGTAGCATCCCGGATGAAGAAACTTTTCATCGACGTGTCATGGAAGCCTGCGAAACCATTCGACACCATCCCGGAGTATTTGAAAGGGTACCACGCGACAGTCCTTGATTCGACGAGTGCAGGCATGTCTAGAAGCAAGAGGAGGACATTCCGAGCATTTGTTATGAGTTTTGTGTGTTGACGTGTTATGAGTGTACCAATGTGTTGAACAGTTCCTAACGAGAAAACAAAGGATTATGGGAACTATGTTCATATGAACTTTTTTCCTTCTTTTGGTGTAAGGAACCCATGGCCGAAGTTTGTAAAAGTATTTTTGAAACACCCTATATAATTATTAAAATATTAACATAATCACTAAACACAATATTCCTTATTAAATATGAGGAAAGTTGGAAATTAACTCTTTGAGAACTTACAATGTGGAACTCACACCCACAACAATATCTTATAGTTGAACTCCAAAGAGTACATTCTAGCTCATTTATGGCTTAAAACCCACTATACCTTAATCTGCCCTGAATGAAGCGAAGTGAATACAATGACGTACTTATGTAACGTGAACGTATGAGTGATCAAAGCCATTCAGGGGAAGTTTACAAGACGAAAACCTCTATAGCGTTGTAAATGTATTCATGAAACCACAGAAAATTGTTTCTGTTGAACATGTTAAATGGCACTGAACAATAACAGCTGAAACCCAGTTACAAAATCATTATAGATTATTAGTCTACCTCACAGTTCTGCATATGACATAAATGTCTTTCATTGAGGTCGACATTTAAAGGTAATCGTAGAACAGAGTTTATATTTGACACAGTGGCTCGAATCTTGGCTGGCTCAGTTAAGGGAAGGTTGTAAGTTGTATCTCCGCTATGTTAAATTATTGATGCTCATGTTCCTTTTTCTCAAAAAGTATTTGATCGATTGAAACAAAATTTGGTAGACTTTTAGATCTGTATCTTTTCTTTAATTGTTTAAAGAATATGTTTGCAAACAAATATTTTATAACTTTCTTTGCAAAATCCATTTTTTTCACTCTTTTTTTCATTAAAAATAAAATAACTTTCTTACTATTGAAGATAATTGCATATAAAAATCACCGTTTCTTTATTAGTGTAGTTTTAGTAAGTGAAACAAAAATCAGATCTCTACTCTTAATACTTGCCGAGAACAAATCTGTAGGGAAAACAAAATAAGAAAGAAGTACGTTAAAGATAAGATTTACCATAGCTCAGTTAACAACGCACCGGCACGTAAAGCCGAAGGTCAAGGGTTCGAATCCCGGTGTCGAGAGCATTTCTCTCCTAAGGGATGCTGTGAAGAGAACGTCTTAACCACGTCTTGGGATCGTGTCCCTATGACGAAAACTTGCGCAAGTCGAATCACTCATGAAATTAGTTATTTAATCACTAGAGAGCTCTGCTGTACTTGATCCAAGATGTGTACGGAACCAAAGTAAACAGCCGAGTGTGAAAGTACAAAGCACAGTTCACAAGAGTTCGTTTTTGAGACTGCTTAGTCGATTACGAACAGATTAAGAATTTTCTTTTTTTGTATCAAGCACCAAGGGTTGATTCCCATTTCTGCCGAGTGATTTTTCCCCCCATTGATTTTGGTTTAATTTTGACCGGTGACCTGACACCTCCTGTACATATATATTCTTTTAGGACTTTGGAAACCGTACTTGAAACTATTCCCACGGATGACGCCACTTTCACTCCTACATCTTCCACACATACTTCAGGGTTTTCTGTTAACGTTTTGTACGCATTTACAATCTGTATCTTCTCGCCTCTGGACAAACCTTTTCTTCGCACGTTCTCTATTGGTGACGTAAGTTCTGAAGGCCCTGGATCGCAATTTTCTTCTATAATGAAAATTATTAGAGGTTATGCCTATTACTTTTACTTACAAGATGTGGTGTACTTCATCACGTATTATGTAAATGAAAAATGCCATTTAATTAGTTATGTTATAAAATACGTCTTGTATTTAGTAACTTATGTCTTTGTTTTTTTTTCCGAATCAACCAATTTTCCAAAGCAACGATAAAAACAAATGAAATCTTGTTTGCTAGATATACAGGGTCCGCCAGAAAAATGTATACACACTTTAAGGAACGAAACTATTTATTGGGTTTGTTTTTTTAATATAAATACTAATCAAACATCTACCGGTAGTACTTTCTTAGTTCAGTGGTTACATTAGATGTTCAAAATGTTGGCCGTTGGCGGCCAGACACATTACTGAACGATGAGCGGTCCCCGCAGCTACGTCGGTCAATGTTTCAATGGAGATCGCAGCACATGCCGCTGTAATCTCCTTGCGAAGTTCCCCCAACGTGCGTGGCTTACGTCGAAAGACTTGATCTTTCACGGTTCCCCATAAGTAAAAGTCCATAGGGGTTAATTCTGGCGACCATGGAGGGAACTCAATGGGCCCTCTTCGTCCAATCAGGATCGTCATCATTAATCACATGCAGTAATCGTGGAATGTAAGGTTTCCACTTAGCACCTTTCAGAATTCGTCGTACACTTGTACTGCTAATCCCCACTTCACGCGCACATTGCGTAGCAGACTTTTGTGGAGAAGTAACAAACTTTTCCAACGCGAGATCCGACGAAGCAGGACTTGTAGCTGTACGCGGTCTTCCTGATCTTCCTTTATGATTATCACAAATCGTTCCATGTGCCTCAAACTTGCCAATAATGCGTTTAATTGCTAGGCGGGTTGGGGGGTCTGTTTCAAACTCCCGCCTTCACTGACGCTGCACTTCAACGGCATTATCAAACCTGATAAACCACTTGAATGCATTTCCGCTGCTCGAACGTTAAGCGTTCTCCAGCCATTTTGTTTTTTCACTATCGTGTTGAAAGTAACGACATGTGTTGAGCGTAAGACCATACTACAACATACTGGTAATATACTAGTAATATCCCGATACAGTCTGACAAAGAGTGTATACATTTTTCTGGCGGACTCTGTATGTTGTAAAACATGTAAGCTTATGATATAAATATGAAAGCAAGCAGCTTTCTTAACACATCTTATGTTTTCACAATTACATAAGATATAAATAATTTTACGATGTGAGTGGAATGGAAGTAAACGTCTGACTAAGCTTGTCCCACTATCGTGAAGTATTCGATGGTGCGATTAACCAATGAAACGACAGGACACAGTTAGTCAAGGCTAGTCAGTTGTTTACGTTTGCTCCGTAAACTTCTCGGATCAAGTATAATACCATTCCTAACGAAAAAGTTTACGGTATTTCGGCAATTCAAGTAGAATTGAAACAATAACAACTTTCAAGGTGTACACTATGAAATTCTTACAGGAGAGATCCATTTGTCAGGTTTGTAACATCGCAGAACCAGCTTTAGAAAATGAACATTGAAAAGCAAGCCGTATTACACCAACAATATCATAAAGGAAATCACCTCGAGGATATTGAATATATTAAGTTAGATTAATGGGGGTGGTCGTGGCGCAAACTTTATTTGCAAACTTCACCCGAAAAAGTTTCATGACTTCGTGATAAGCACTTTATCTGGGTCTGAATGTCCAAACGTCATCTTTGTAACAGTATGTGGTTAACGTCCGTTTTGTTACAAAGTATTTTGTACTTTGCTGCTAAGACTGTTCTTGCATGTTAAGTTTTGTTTTGTTTTGTTTTTGTTTTTTTTGTTTTTTGTTTTGTTTTGTTTTTTTTTTTTTTTTGTTTTTTGTTTTTTCCCCTGTGGCAAACACTACAGTGAAAAATTGTATTATTCTGTAATACGTTCCAGTAAAACATTGAATCTAATAATTACGATTAATGTAGGTAAATAATCACATTCTTCAGTATGGCTTATCTTTGTTTATCTTGTTTATCTTTCTTTATCTAACACACTTATGTACGAAACGATATATCTGAATTGTGGAAATGACGAAGGAAGGTGGATAAAATGCTATATAAAATTCACGACCGGTGTTCATTTGATTAAACTTTTCCGGGCTTTGTGACCGTGGTCCTCTGGGTTAGTTACCGGACGTTTCGCCTGCGTCTACGGCAAGCATCTTCAGCGGCGTGGTCTCAAACGAAGTCGTCTCGGAGAGGTCTCATTGAGACCGTCAAACGAAGTCTCCTCGGAGAGGTCTCATTGAGACCGTCAAAGAGACCTCTCCGAGGAGACTTCGTTTGAGACCACGCCGCCGAGGATGCTTGCCGTAGACGCAGGCGAAACGTACGGTAACTTAACCGATGGACCACGGTCACAAAGCCCGGAAAAGTTTAATAAAAAGAATGCTATATGATAGGATGCTATTGTTAAGTCAAGCTGTGTACTGGTGTAGAAATTATGGTGGGAGGCAAGCGAGTTAATAGCATCATGATCAGGACCCGGGTTTCGATAATCTAAAAAATACTTAAAAAGTGAACTATAAAATAACTGGAAAAATACCCCCAAAAAAAGAACTAGAAAAAAATACCCAAAAATTTGTATGAAAATGCTAGTTTATTCGTCAGATTTGTGTCTATTCTACATTTATGTTGCTGACCCAATAATATAGGCTTGTAATTAGTTAATTCGTATATACGGTGCAAACAGCAAACATCATCTTTCTTTATCCAAATTAAAATTATAACAAGATACATTGATTTATGCGTATTTAGAGATCTGGTAATATTAAATGTAAGTAAGTGCACAGGACTCGGTATAGTCTAATGTAAGAAACAACACAAAATGAAAAATAATGAATTTAAGTTTCAAATAGTACGGTACCCAAAAATATGAAATGTGGAAAAAGACCGTAATATTTCCAAAAAGTTACCAAATAATGACACTTTATTTTCTAAAAATGACTTAAAATAAAAAATGGAGGAAAATAACCAAAAATGACCCTAAAAGTACTATTTTTATAATCTAGGAGTCATGATCAGAATAGCTGCGCTAGTGGGCAATGTCCACAATGTACCAGTTAAAAGATGACATGTCATCAAAATCCAGACCCTGGTGATGATAAATCGGATAAATGTTGAAGAATGAAGTGAGGTAGTCAGTGGTTAAGGCACTGCGCTACAAACCGAAAGGTCACGGGTTCGATTCCCGATGAGGTAAGTGGGATTTTTCCATTGGCCTAATCCTTCTGGTGGCACTATGGCCCTGGGGTCGACTCAGCCTATAACAGAAATGAGTACAGTGGTATTAATCAGAGGCAGCAGCAAGATGCGCATGAGGGGAAGTAACGTATGTGGGAGGAATCATGGGGAGGGGTAAGAATGTTAAACTGCACTAGCGAGAAGAGAAGCGATTGTAACAAGATCTCTTGTTTCTTAACTGCATTATACGGTCTTACCGCACTGAAGGCAACGACACAACTGACCCATACACCCCTCCATGCATTACGAATATTTATGGACTCGTTTGCATCTGCTGCGCATCCATGCTTGGACTGCCACGTCTGATTAATATCGCTGTACCAGTGGTATTCCTGGGAGTAAAATGCGGCGGTGAGTATGGCAACCTTACCACCTACCTATGTCGATGTTTCAAGGTGGGAGCCTCTAAATAAAGCTAATGAAAACTTAATCCAAATAAAATGGTAGACCTAAATTTGGATTTTAAGATTTTAATTAAGATGTAGTTGAATCGCCAGAATTCCATTCGAAACCTTGAATATTCAAATCACCAAGTAATATGGTCCCATAATTGTTGTAGTCTAGATTGTTTTCTAGAAAAAGGAAACATTGTTGAAATGCAGCAATACTGGTATTAGGTGAGAAATAATGACAACCTATAAGAACTGGCTGGTCGTTTTTACATGAAATTTCAATCCAGACACATCTTCTCTATCCTGTATTAACTTTCTTGAATTTCTACTGTCTTGTAGGTTTTCTTTTATTGACCTCGTAAATTTACGCGGAGAGCCTGACCAATCAGCCTATTTATTCAGTTAATATGGGTGTGATGCTGTAGGGATAGTTAATAGTATATGCATAATTCGGCAAGTTCTCCAAATCTACTTCAACCTGAAGATGTATTATTAAATTTTAGAATGTACGTATCTTTCATTCCACAGAACAAATCTTAGTAATGCAAATCGTACTACTCATAAAGTGTGCGAATGTTTGAACAACATATTTGCACAATTATTCATTACTTTTTACTGCTCTACAACAGTGTAAATGTAAAAAAAAATTAATTACCGAGCGAGGTGGCCGAGATGGTAACGTCTTGGACTCGCATTTGGGAGGTCCCAGATTCAAATCCCATGGCCGGCCAATTTGACATGGGGTTTTTCATGCTTCTCCCAGTCGTAAAGGCAAATGCCGAACTGGATATCTACATACCATGAATCATCCTCACAATTTCATTCTGTATCATATCCATTTAAATTAATATTAATTTATTAAAATTTACTCCATTAAATACACAAGCAATAGAAACATTTGATAAGCAATAGTTCCTTGCCCTACCCTACTGTACGCACACAGATCTCGAACTCCTGATATAGCCTCGAAGCTAAAATGAGTATAAACACAGCTGAAATTAAAAAAGAAGTGTGCGTGGAACGCCACGCGACAAAAGTGAAACTTGTTTCAATTTTTTTATTTTTCAATTTTGGATTATTGGATTTTTTGAATTTTGGATTGTTGGACTTTTTAATATTGGATTTTTGGATTTTTGAATTTTTTATTTTCGATCTTTTAATTTGGATTTTTGTTATTATTATTAAATTTTGGACTTTTTATTTTTGAATTTTTATTTATTTTTTATTTTTAAATTTTCGTAATTTGGATTTTTTATGTTTTAAATTTTGGATTTTTGGACTTTTGAATTTTGGATCTTTGAATTTTTTAATTTTGGAATTTTATATCTTTTAATTTTGGATTTTTTAAATTTTGTATCTTTGAACTTTTTAACTTTTTAATTTTTTAATTTTGGATTTTAGATTTTTTAATTTTGGATCTTTTAATTTTAAATTTTTGAATTTTTTAAAGTTTGGATAAGCCTAAACATGGAGTTGATTGTTTTCTGTGCAATCCGTTCCGTTACACCTCACTAATTTCGTGACGATTTTGAGCGTTACATTAATTTCGTGACGATTTTTAAGCGTTACACAAGCTCTCAATTTACCCCTACCGCGGCTAAAGAAGTTTCATTAAAAAAAAATAATAAAAAATTTAATTGGACAACTAAAAAAACTAAACTAAACTCCGTGGCGCTACATCCCTGGAGGGACTTGGCCTACCACCCGACCGCTGCGTCATCTCCCGTAGGCAGATGGCAGGATTGGGGGGCATGTGGTCAGCATGCCGACACCCACGGCCGTTAATGATGGTTTTCTTGACCGGAGCCGCTACTTCTCTATCAAGTAGCTCCTCAATTTTGAATCACGAGGCTGAGTGCACCCCTACCAGACCTCCCTACCTCAGAAAAATCCTAGGAGATACCGGGAATCGAACCAGGGCCGACGGATCTGTAGTCAGCGACGCTAACCACAAGACCACGCCGGCGGACAATTGGACAACTGGTGCATGTAAAATGTCACTTAAATATAACGAAACAATTAATTTTAAAAGTAGATGGGGAGATGTGTTGCTGTATTCAAGCAGCATTGTAATATAGAAGTTTATACGTGGTGAAATGCTAGATGTAGGCCTATACAACAACTCGTTTACAAATGTAATGGTTGTATTTACGACGTTTCCATTGTAATATCATACGTTACTGTGCTTTGTATTCATGGAATCTGTTCGGATGCACTGTACGCATCCAGAACTCTTCATAATCAGCAAGTGGGATAAGAGTTGTTCCGTCTAATTCCAGAAGGGTGTGCTGAATACTCCATTTCGTATAGAAATAGAACTTTTCCGTGTTATTGTTCTTGAACTAAGTTGCTACAGACAATGAAAGAGTTGCACTGAAATTCATAATGTTTGCATATTCATTCCAGAAGAGAATTAAATTACGCGTGGCATTTCATACCATACACGCAGCTATGCCAGTAAAAAAGGTTAATGGAATAAAGTTTTACAATAAAGGCTCTTGCAGATTCGTTGATATTATTGGCGACAACTGTATAATCTTTCTTTCTTCTCTAAATGCTTTTTATTCTCAAAGGTATTATGTACTGTGTTAGAGAAGAAACCTGGCAACTGCTGGAACCCAGAAGTGGATTTTTTCCTTTTTTATGTATAAGCTTAGTACAGCGGTTCCCAACCGGTGGGTCGCGACCCACTAGTGGGTTACAGGTGGGTCGCGACTCGATCCTAAAACTATCAGAAACCATTGAATAAACCATCAGAAAATATAAGAAAAATTCTAAACAAATCAAATTGTGTTTTGATTGTTTTCTTGGTTCTTTGTGTACTTTTATAATTATTGCACTTTTCATCTTCACCTAGGGACACTTCTTAGTGAGTATGAAACCACTTGTTGCGTATATTGCAAACATATATCTATTGTTAAAATATATGTGTTTTGCCACAAAGTGCTTACATTTTGTCAACCATTTTCAAATCAGAACACAAATTGTTTATCAATAATCAATCTGTATCTTCAAAAAAGCATATATAAGCTTATATATATTTGCAATATTTCATGGTAAATTATATATACATAAGGAAGGAATACGATACAAATAAGGTTTTTTACTCTACCATGGCCCGATGGCCCGTGGAGGTATTCCGATAAGGAAAGATGGGTCGCCGGCTGAAAAAGGTTGGGAACCACTGACTTAGTAGATTAAACAAAACAAAGTCGGCCTGGGTGGCGCAGTTAGTATCGCGCTGGCTTTCTGTGCTAAGAGTTGTGGGTTTGATCCCGGCCCAGGTCGATGGCATCTATGTGTGCATAAATGTGATAGGCCCATGTCAATAGATTTACTGGCACGTAAAAGGACAAAATTCCGGCACACCGGCAACGGTAACAGGCCTAAGTAGCAGTACATCCCTTTCGTTAAATAACCATATACCAATCAACCAAATGAAATAAATGTACCTTTTCTGTATTCTTATCTTTTGTTTTTATTGTATTGATTAATGATTTGTATTTTTGTCATGAACATTGTAATTTGGTTTTCTACCCGTAGTATTCATTATTATTATTATTATTATTATTATTATTATTATTATTAAAGGAAATATATAAATAAACTAAATAAGCATTAGGAGTGCTAATAGTTTTTTTTAAAGATTCTCTTGTGTTGATACCCATGTGTATTTGTAACGAGATTTTGGTATCTCAGTGTTTTCCTCGAGTCTCATACTGATAACATGGCTGTAGAAAGTCTGTGACTGCATTACATTTCGCATTATTAAGATTATAGGCCAGGCCTTTGAAGGAAATTTTATCATAGAAAGTTGTCGAACCCTGGTTCTTATGTCCCTACACCTATAAGAATCGTCCAGATCTCACTTCTTTAACAACACCTCGCTTAAAATCTTAACTTGCTCATTAGAGGTTTAAGTTATACATGACTTGGCCGTTTTCAGGATTTTGAGAACCATCTGTTTGCTAAATAAGTTTTGTTTTAGTAAAGAAACTGCAATAAGTTTGTTTTGTTGTAGGCCTATTGCGCATGTGCATTGTATTAAGATAAAGCTAATGGATTATGATGCTTGCAGGAACGTTAACGGCTGAATCGATAGTTATGTCGATAGCCTATGTATTGGGACTGATATCAAATCATATAGACCAGCGTTTCTCAACCTATGGTCCGCGGACCACCAGCCGCAGACATAATTAAAAAATATCACAAAGCAAGTGGAAAGTAAAGAAGTAAAATTTTTTCACATATTTCGTTATAATGACCTATAATTAATACCCAAAATGTTAAGAATATAGGCCTTCTTTTAAAAATGAGATGTAAAATTAGAAGTCCGTAAAATTTTTAGATATTTTAAAGGTCCTCGGGTTCAAAAAGGTTGAGAAACGCTGATATAGACGAACATGAATTGTACATTTAATTAATAGGTTATTATTTTTGCTAATCAAACAAAATAATCCTAATAATATTATTAATATATAGTACAGAAACATATCGATCTTAATTTAATGTCACAAAACACTGTTTGTGGGTTATAAAAAATCACTAGCTCAATTGGGAATGGCGTCGCGCAAGTAATTTCCACCATTGCGGTTACTGCACATTTCTCTGCTAACTGATAAGTATGGTTCGGATGTTTATGGCATAAAAAAGTGGAAAATATAACTTAAAAATGGCCTTAAAATGACTAAATATAATCCAAAAATCCTAAATATAATCTCATAAAAGACCGTATATTCTAAAAATAAATGTTCCAATTTAGAACTTTTAATGACCTAAATTATTACGTCACATTGATTCAATCAGATAATAACTTTTTAGCAATTTTACAGGCTATTTACAATTTTACTTGTGAAGAATTTCTAACCTGTTTATAATTCCAGATACCAATGTAGGCTAAATGTGAACTGAAAATATTTTTAAAACATGTCTATTGGAAATTGTTAGCAACAAGGAGGAGGAGGAGGAGGAGGTAATTGTGCTATTATTCGTTACTGTCCCTTCACATTTCAGTTACAGTAAAATAAAAATATAAACATTCTGAAGGATAAAAAAAATCGACAATTTAGTGAACGTACTGCATAATTGTGCTCTTTTACCAAACTTATAACTGAAATATGACGTTAAATTACAAGTGTGGCCGAAGTGTGACCAAGACCATGAAAATGACCAAATTATGACTTGATATGCAAAATAAGAAACGGTCCGATTAGGATAACAAATGTGCAATTCATGTTTAATTTGTGTTCGCGGCGAGAATGGAGGCCAGGATAAAAATATAACATGTCATAATCATCCGAACCCTACTGATAAGTAATTCGTGTTTCAGCGTGCTGACCTTTTTGGCAGTGCACAACTGCGGGGAAATGTCTCTGACACGTTCAACACACACAATTCATAATCTGTGCATGCGTCCGTTTCTGAATTTTACTGGAACAAACTTAACAGAATCCCGGCACAGGAGAAATTACGGTCTACAGACGATCATTGACGCCTGGATTTTCATGTGTTTCGTCTAAGTCAAAATGTCAACTGAATATTTGTCAAATGCAATTAAAACCAGTCAAGTTTGCAAATTGGCACAAGTATTTGGCTAATTATTTTCTCCACTTTCTGTGCTTATTTAATGTTCTTATTTCATATTCTTTATCTTTCGACACGCTTCAATATCTGTTTATTTGTTTTAATTTCTGAAGTTTCTTTAAGATTCACGTTTGAGACAAATAAAGGCAAATATGCGAGAGGAGTTAATTTAGTCTTCTACCCGAGCACGTGGCTTATAACTAAAGCCCGAATTCTTAGGTTTTAAACTATTTTATTCCATATTAGCTAACTGTGATATTTTTACATGATTATCCATTTCATAGTCATGGCAGTCACATATAATAGTCAAATCTTATAAAACCTGAAAAAGGCTAAATATGATGTTGGAAACTAAAAATGGCTAAAACTTCTTTTCAATTAAAATACGATAAAATAACAATAATAATTATAATAATTAATCTAATTATTACTGTTCTACTAAAAATTATTTTTTAAATATCTGTCTATATTTTGCATTTTGCTCATTGCTGCCAGTATAGGCTATTATTTTGTAAGATAAATATAGCATTGCATTTTGTAATTTTGTTTTTTTGTACCCCACTGTCCAGGTAAAGGAAATCTTAAATGGATCGAAATCCCCGGTTTCTTTAGAAAAAAATTAAGCCATTCTTAAGAAGCTTACACTTGCAGTTAATTCACAGAGTTTGGTCCAGCAATATGCCGAAAGTGAAGTATTGTAAACGTTGATTAATTGAAAACGTTCTTGTTGAGTTTGTAGTGGAAATGGAAATGACAGGGTTGGTTCTAAAACTAAGCAAAAAGCATTCCTAAAGTTTTGTGGTTCAGAGCCGTGGAAATTTAAGTGAAAATAAATGTGTTTATTGTACTTATTAAAGTGAAGCTTAAAAAAATCGTCTGAAAATGGTAACAAAATAAATACTATTTTAATATTTTTAAAAACTAAAACAGGGTTTATAAAAACCTAAAAATCCGGGCCCTAGTTATAAGTCTACATTTGGCTTATTACTTATTACCATAAAATCCGACAAAAATTTATTTCTTTCGAATATTATCAAAATACAACAAGAAACGTCGTACTTCGTTTTGCAGAAATAAAATACAGGGCCACTTCAGGCCAATTACGCGGTCAAAATGATGGTATGAAACTTTATAATGTTCTTATTGCTGAGCATTCTGATTTCATTTTAAAGTGTCCACCAATTTAAGACACAAATTAAATAAGTATTTAATATCAATGATTAAATATTATAATTGTTTTGTATTTTATTTGTTTCATCTTAATAATTCCACTATTTCTAGTTCTAAATATAAACGTATTAGTAGAATTGATTTTTAAATTACAATTACCACCTTTCTTTCTTTCTTTCTTTCTTTCTTTCTTTCTTTCTTTCTGTCTTTATCTTAGTTTTACCTCTTGCTTTTAGGATTTAAGTGACCCAAGCCGCCCGGTCCACTTAAATATTTAAAACCTTTGAGATTTAACCTATTTTGAAAAAACATAACTTATTTTAACACATTCAACATATATAAGTAGCATAAGCTACTAGTCTAGAGATATAAAAACTTGTGATACATACATTAAATTAGTCATAAGTATTACTAAAAATTCTTAAAACTGTTAAAAATTTATTTAAAGTCCATAAAATAGAATTCTTGTATTGAAATGCAGATACTGTCCTCTTCTTTTTTAATGCTGTTTAGTAATACTTAAGACTATTTTAATGTATGTATCACAAGGTTTTATATATCTAGACTAGTAACTTATGCTACTTATATACGGTATGTTGAATGTGTTAAAATAATTTATGTTTTTCAAAATAGGTTGAATTTCTAAGGTTTTAAATACTAAGGTGGTAATTGTAATTTAAAAGCAAATTGTATAGCTCAGTAGGAAAATGAAAATAATTGAAATAATGTAGAATTGAGTTGTGTTCTTGTAATTTTGAATTTCTTACTTTAAAAATTTGTAAAAACTGTTTAACTGATTTAAGATTGTATTTAATTTGTGTGTACGAGTATATTTGTAAATTTTTCTAATCTCTTATTAATATATGTACGATATGATAATTACAGCCCATAGACCGGGTTTTGCTCATCTGGTACTTTCAAGGACATACGTATGATTTTGTATGTATTTTGTTTGCATATTTGTTTTAAAATTTGATTTCAATAGAAAAATAAAAAAAGTCCGAGCGAGATATTAGAGGTAAGAGGTCCTGGATTCAATTATCAAACCCTGTGGACAGCCAATTTAACTTGGATTTTTCATGGTTTCCTCATTCGCAAAGGCAAAGGCAGGACTTGTAGGATTTGTTTACTTTCCATATATCATCGCCCCTTTGTCACACAATATCAGAATCGTTTAAAATGAACATCAGCCAAAAAAGGCACCACCGAAAATAAAGAAACAAATGCACACGAATGAATCATTACAAGAGCCCGTTGGTAAACCTAAACCATAGGTGAGCAACTGAGGGGAAACGTTTTAGTCCCCATCCCTTGCAGTGACGTAAGAAACCTGTTCTTCATGTTCAGTGTCACGTCGAAACTGATTTATGCTGACGTCAAGGGCGACTGTAGTGGGAGAAATTCCCCTACCGCACAGTGACACGATGTGCCACAGATGAGCACCCATGACCTAAACATTCTAAACACGTGGTATGACTTACATGCAGTTAAAGGATGCAAAATAAGCCAAGTATTACGATAGTAATTATATTAATAATAAAGAAAAATTGCTTGAATATACAGCTGTATATTTTCGTGAACAAATCTGAATTTAAAAAAAATAAAAAGTATCCATGGATTGTATTATGTTAAAGTTAAAGTGTTCCTTATACAGTACATAGAGGCCCAGAGGGTTCCAGGGGGTTGAGGCTCCCAGATTTTGGACATTCGACACACGAAGGTGGTAAGGTTGTCAGCCTTACGCACCGGCCGCCTTTACCCCCAGGATTCCTCCTGGTACTCATTTCTGTTAGGGGCTGAGTCGATCCCAGGTCCATAGTGCCACCAGAAGGATTAGGCCAATTGAAAACCTCCAACAACCTCATCGGGGATCGAATCCGCGACCTTCCGGTTTGTAGTGCAGCGCCTCAACCACTACGCTATGGCGTACCTCCATTGTATTATGTAGGTTCCTTAAATTTTCCCACTTAAATAGCAGGAATACAATTGGGCCTAAGTCATATAATATAGGGTCAGGATGTTTATGACATGTCATATTTTTATCCTGACCTCCGTTCTTGCGCAAACACAAATTAAACACGAATTGCACGATTGGTTTCCTAATCGGACTGTTTTTATTTTGCATATAAAGTCATATTTTGGTCATTCTTATGGTCTTGGTGATATTTTGTTCATATTTGAACTTTAATGTCATATGTCAGTTATAAATTCAGTAAAGGAGCACAATTTTAAAGTAAATGCACTAAATGGTTGAGTTAAATTTGAAAGTTATATTATTAATTTAATAACCAATTAATAGGTACCATAATTACTATAAATGAATACAAATGTTCATAGTTTATAGGGACACGCTTGATATACAAAGTATTTGGAGAATATTAAAGGAGAAAAATTCCTCCGGCACTGGGACTTGAACCCAGGACCTTTGGCTATTCGCGCCAATGCTCTACCAACTGAGCTAAGCCGGAGCTCAATTCACAACGCCAGATGGAACCTCTCTCCTATGACTGATTGCCCTAATGGTCTACCTCACAGACAGACAAGTCATGTCATATGCAGTAGACCATTAGGGACCATTAGGGCAATCAGTCATAGGAAAGAGGTTCCATCTGGCGCTGTGAATTGAGCTCCGGCTTAGCTCAGTTGGTAGAGCATTGGCGCGAATAGCCAAAGGTCCTGGGTTCAAGTCCCAGTGCCGGAGGAATTTTTCTCCTATAATATTCTCATGTAATGTCCAACAGAGACAATAATCTGTGGTTCATGAATGCTTACATTACCAAAATATTTGGAGCTGATAAAAAGAGTAAACAGGAGTAAATTCTTTAAAATTAGAAATTCATTACAAGTATAACTGTAAATCACCTGTAATATTGTTAAAAAGTGTTTATCTGATTGAATTAATGTGATGTAATAATTTAGTGTAATTAAACATTTTAAATTAGAATATTATTTTTTTGAAAATATGTTATTTCGTTGGGTCATATTTAGGATTTTTGGGTCAAATTTAGTCATTTTTAAGGACATATTTACAGTCATATTTTCCACTTTTTTAGGTCATAAACATCCGGACCCTAGTCATATATTATATTGACTATCTGTAACTTTCACTCTCTTACATGATGCATTTCGTTGACCTAGTAATCTATTGAATAGCAATTAAGTTATTTACTCACAAGTCAGTTAAAATCATGGAGGTTGCATATTTTGAATAGTAGGCCTACATACCGGCTTTGTTCATCAACCTAAAGTAACAAAGTTTGTACAACATATTTTGCACTGTTACAACGAAAACTCACTCTGAGGGTATATTGCCTTTGGCAATTGTGTTCGCTCTGCCACGTTTTATTCGTATTCCGGAGAATCCCGTCAACGAGTTTTCTATTAAAATACTTTTGCAGATAATTTCTAGTGCAAATATTTGAAAAGTGATATTATTTTTCTAATACAACATATTATTTAAAATAAAATAATATTAAAAAATATGTTATACATATGATAGGCAACTCGATGAAAGATCATGGTTACTCGGTATATGAGGAGGTTTCCGGTTTGGCCACCGATGGAAGTAATCGGCGTATAGACATGATTGCTTTCTTAACATCTAATAACACAGGATATAGGCCTATCCTGGATCCGACTATACGTTTCGAGACACATAACGGCCAACCCGAAGAAGTTGATGCCGAGAAGAAATCAATATATGAACCAACCATTGATTTCTATAAGACTAAATACAAATTAGAACGTATATCTGTCCATGGGCTGATGATCGGTGCACGAGGTACAATTCCACAACACCTCGTCCAGATCTGGGATTCCTTTGGCCTTAAAAGGAGATATATATATAATGATATTATTCTGTTTATGCATCGAATGTGTGTGTCCATTATTTTGTGTTATATGAATTTTTATTTTGTCATGTATTATAATGTTTTTATTAATCCTTGTTATACTTTGTCATCATGGCAGTCTCCTAATGCGGGAAGTTCCTCAAAATAAAATAAATGAAACAAATCTCCCAATAACTTCATTATGAAAATACTAAGGTAGTTCTTCCCCAGCATTAAAAAGTGTATTAGTGTTACTACATGTAACTCGTTCCAATAAGAAAAAACAGTATAATGTAATACAGTGCTTTTCACGTATGAGTTGGCCCAATCATGCGGGTTTTTGCGTCGCAGCGGCCACAGCTCTAACTCCCGAGCGATCGGGTGAAATATCTACGCAAATAAAGGTCAATTCCCCACACATTAGAAGAACTTAAAGACAGTATCGCAAGAGAAATTAACTCTAGGCCTATCTCGGAAACTGAACTTATGCACGTGAAAGAAAATATCCTAAACACATGATAGTGTTGTGTGGATGCAAGAGGAGGACATTTCCAACATCTCTTGTGATGAGGTACGTGGTTATTTTCATTGTAATTCCAACTGTAACTGTGAGAACCTGAATCGTTACACCGTTAGCGGCTTTATTTGCGTAGATATTTCACCCGATCGCTCGGGAGTTAGAGCTGTGGCCGCCGAGACGCAGAAATCCGCACGATTGGCCAACTCTTACGTGAACGTACAGTATATATACAGTATATATTATAGACAGTATATATTATATAGGCCTAAACATATACTAATTAGGGCCCGGATTCTTAGGTTAAACTATTTTGTTCCTTGTTAGCCGACTGTGATATTTTAATATAAATATCCGTTTCGTTAATAATGGTTTCACGGGCTTACGTATTCGTTTCGTTGTCATAGCAGCCACATGGCCCATTCTTATGAGACCTAAAAATGGCTAAAACCATGTTTTAATTAAAAATATATAAAATACTTTAAAAAAATGAATGGGATGTAACTAAACGAATTATTTTTCTTATACTAAAAATTGCTTTTTAAATACCTGCCTACATTTTGCATATTGTTATCAGTGCATTAGTACGAGAAAATATAGCATTGCAGTTTGCAATTTTGTCATTTTGTACCTCATTTTCCCGGTAAAGGAAATTGTTAGTGAACCGAAATCCACAGTTTATTTAGCAACAAGTTAACGACATTCTTAAGAAGCTTAAGCTTGCAGTTTGTTCACAGTGTTTGCCAGGCCCGACGAGAGGGAGGGGCAGCCGGGGCTGCAGCCCCGGGGCCCGGGTCCCAAAAGGGTTTTATTTTTTACTTTCTAAATTGACTCTAAAATAAAATTGGTTATAAGTCAATAAACAGCTTAAGTTATGTTTTATGTGTTTACTTTTTCTGCATTGTCCTGTCGTATAACGGTGACATGGAATTAATCAGTTAATCAGAAACGGATTATTCTTGAAGAAAAATTGTTATTTTTGAAAAGCAGAAGCAGAAATCCCTTTGGGCTCATCAGTGGGCCTCACTAACGTTCGGCATTTAAAACGATAATTTTCAGCTGATTAAACTGGTACAACTGGTACTTGTCAGATAAAATTGTTCCTAATTAGAACATTTTAATGTATTTCCCGTTTCGTACCCGGCATCAGTTAACCAATTTGGTCCAAAATCAATAGGCTTCGTCCCATGGGCGTTATAAATGGTATACCAAGTTTTATGAAAATCCGATAAAGCATATTTGAGTTATCGCGCTTACAGACACACGGACAGACAAACAGTCAGACGGACAGATATTTTCCTGTCTACCAAACAATCTCATAAAGTACCGGTACCATTCTGGCACCACTTAATAATTATGTAATATCATTACATAAATCTTTTTATTGCATACTTTATAAAGGGCGAGTTGGATAGAGAATTTAATATTTGACGAGGGCCCGGGAAAATTTGTCCCTGGGGCCCTTGCTTTCTTGCTTCAGCAAGACGCCGAAAGTAAAGTATTCTAAAAGTTGATTAATTGAGAAACGTTCTTGTTGAATTTGTGGTGGAGTTGGAAGTGACGTGGTAATTATAAAATCAAGCAAAAAAGTATTCTTAAAGTTTTGTGGTTCATAATATAGTATTGTATTAATTTATTTATTTTTATTTATATATTTATTTATTTAGCCTGACGGATTTAAGGCCATAAGGCCTTCTCTACCACTCAGCCAGGGCGAAAACATGAACTACATAATAAAAATAAAAATAAATGAAAAACAAGAAATGATATAAGCTTAGCTGAATACAAGAAACGTACATTTAAATACAAAGACAAAAATTCAAACATAAAGTACTTGAATAATATAAAATACAAATGATTAGAATAAAGAAGTGAAAAAAGAAGTTGAAACACTAAACGAATACGTTCTTAGTTATTACAAATAATGAAAATTAAAAAAAAAAAAATTACAAATTATCATCAATTCCTAAATGTTATTGCATACTAAATTTATTAAATGACGCTTGAACTGTGAAGTCGTTTGGCAGCTCCTGAGATAGCTAGACAATGAATTCCAGTGACGAATAGTTGTTGTAAACGAATTCAAATAATGTGTGGTTCTGTAAAGAGGCATGGATAGTAAGGTGTCAAGCTGAGAGCGCGTGCCCAAGTTATGGTAGGAAGAAAGGTAATGAAAGCTAGGTGTTGAGGTATGCAGGATTCTATAGAGCAGAATGAGACAGTGAAAATATCTTTTGCATGCGTACCCATCGAAGTGGTTCCAGTGACGGTGTTCTGTGCTCGTATTTACAAATAATAAATAAAAATGAGGCATAATGAGTGTTTGTGTAAGTGTTTTTCTTAACTGAAACGGGAGACCGTCTTTAATACCGTACAGAATATGGAGCGTTGCAAATGTTGTTTTGCTGTACTGTACACAACTTTCGGCAACAACTGGACCACTACAGCTGAGGACAGAGGAAAATGGCAACTACTAATCGAGACGGCAATCCAGAGCAACAACACAGGACGACGACAGCACAACTAGCAGGACATAAGGAACCAGTGCGCCACGGAATAATGTGGGACTAAAATCGCAGTACAGAGTAAAATAATTGGACCTTAGGTGATAGACTATATACAGAAACATGCGATAGTATACAGACATAAGTACCAACAGGAGGATCCCTCCCGGAATGGCTAACCGGGATCGCTAAAACCAAGCCACCTCTCTCAGGAGAGAGGCCCGTGCCCCACGGGGACCCTATGGGCTAACACTAACACTAACACTAACTATATTACGAAAGAAAAATTAAATAAAAGGCAAATAGAGAACTTTATCACAAAATAAAATACTGTACAGTAACTCAATTTATTACAGTGTGTGTCCTGTGCTACAGTTCACAAAGGGGGTTGAAAATTATGTAAATGAGTAACTGTAGTGTAGTGTTCAACAGCTGAACAGACACTGGACTAAAAGAAGTGAAAGTTTGGAATGTCTCATATTATGAAGGGTTCTTTCTACCTGCTCCACCCTCACGCAGGCTGTCTGTCTGACTTCTTAACATAGCCACCGCACTACATTTACAGTTAGTGGCAGGGTAACACTCACTTCTAGGAAGTACAGTTCAGTGTGCTTCTTAAATAATCTAACATTCACGCCAGTTATAAAATAATTCTGCAACTGAACAAAAAATCACTGCAAGTTATAGTTTGTAAAAATATTTTCTTATGTTCACTGACACTAAATAAATTGGCACAGTAACGAGGTTTTGTGTATTTTATATGGGAGAAGATCCGTTCACTTGCATTTATTGGCACAGTGCGAGGGTGGCACTGTAAAGAGGGGCATTATGTTGAGGGTTGACTGTATTACATTTTTTAAATGTGTTTATTGTACTTATGAAACCCCCCCCCCCCCAAAAAGTCTGAAAATGGTAATCAAAAACTTAAATAAAACAATTTTAATATGTTTAAAAAACTAAACCAGGGTTTATAAAAAACCTAAAAATCCGAGCCCTGCTTGTAACATTGACGTTATGACCATATTTTAGTTGTGGATTGTGCCGAGTGTTTGTTATATTTTTCTTGTGCACACAACAGTATTTCTAAGTGCCCTCGTCTGTGAGGCAATTTCTTGACTAAATTATTTACGTACGTTAACTCAATTCGAGGCAGACGTTGGCATCCACGAAGGAAGGAAACGACTTCTCAGGTGAACAGGTTGTGAAATGAAATAAGGAAATTGCACTTTTTTTATATAGAACTGCATATTCTGGTTCGACAAGATGGCACTCCTTTAACCCAAGAAATAAGGCGATAAAATAACGTACTAGAAAATAATGATTATATTTGTGTGTGTGTTGCGTGGGTATTTGTCATATTAAAATGCAAATAGGATTCCAGTAGGGGGTGTAGGCCTATTTGTTTTCTGTCACAGTTTGTTGTGCTATCATTTCGTATGAATTGTAGTAAATTTGGAATGAGCTATGATTTGTCATAGTTAGTCTCGAGTAGGATTTATTGAGACTATTCCACGAATAAAATGTAACGGATTTTGTAAATAATAATTAGGGACCGGATTTTTAGGTTTTTAAAAACACTGTTTTAGGTTTTCCATTAGGTGAAATAGTTTTTTTTAGGTTTTTTTTGTCCAAAATATCATTTTCGGGAAGAATAATTGGTTTAATGAATTTTAATGGGTTACATAGGGTTCACTACATAATACTTGTAAAGTTTAGCTTAACAAAATTGGCTTAAATTTGTCTAAACTTGATTTAGGACAATATTACACAATTGAAGAAAGAAAGCATAAACAATCAATAGAAGCAGTGAAAATAAGATTGCCTCACATTTCCAGGTTACAGTAGCCTATATCACTAAATATCTTTCAAGATTTTCAACTGTGAGTTGTATTGAATGACGTCTGTCTTATACAGCAGGAGTAACTTGGAAAACAACAGAGCAGACGTAGAAACACGCGGGGTGCAACGTCATAAAATAACCTAAGAAGAAGAAGAAGAAGAAGAAATTCATGTCATCGCCAATCCACTGCCGTAATAAACTTGATTTCATTTGTTTCGGCATAATTAACATGTCTTCTTAAAACTCACAGTGTGACCACTCAGTATGAAAAACAGGGTAGTACTAAAGGCAAACAAGCGCTTTAAAACACAGAAATCTATATCCTTGTTCATACACAGCAACAATGGTTGTTCGTACTAATATTTTAAAAGGAATACGCCGGTACCGGTACTCTTACACTTCCTCTCTTGATACTGTCCATCCTAGACGACAATGGGTTGAACGAAACGCTGGTGGTATTAATTTCAACCCGACAAAAATTTTCTCTCCGCAAAATATTGATTTCTCAACTGACAAGCAAAAAAAGACAAAAAGTATCCTAAATTATATATTTTAGGTTTGATATCCCGTTTAGTTATATTTAGGTTTTTATACCCCATTTAGGTATTTTAAGGTGCCACAGAATTAATGTGGGTGAATCCTATGGACATGATTCGAAGAAGTATATGAGTGCTTTTTGTTTTGGAAGTAAGGAAAAAAATAGGTAAAAACCTAAGAATCCGGTCCCTAATAATAATTATTATTCGATGAATCAATCCGAGTTCCCAATGCTACTAATAACGCGCAACACAAGTTTGAGGGCGTCGTGGTAGTTGCTTACATGAAAACAATAATAAAATCAGGTAAACTGATATAACAAAGTGCCAGTATGTTTTTGTTGCATAAATTATAATTGCAATTATGATATGCAGAAAATAAGTTTTTCTAATCAGATTAAAATCGACCAGCGTCGGCAGGACTACATATTTGTGTTACCTTGACAATCGCGCACTCACATAAAAATAAAAAATAAAAAAATCCATGTCAAATCGGCCGGCTCCGGGATTTGATCCGGGGACCTCCAGGATACGAGTCCAAGACGTTACCATTTGGCCAACTCAGTCAGTTTGACGATGTTGTTTGATAAGCATATGTGAAGAAAAAGTGTTAATTATACCGGTAGACAAAAATTTAAAAAAATATGTGACCTTTAATTAGTTGTTACTCTGGTACCGGTCAACCGATTAGATCCAAAATTAACAGGCTTCTTGCCATGGACGTTATAAATGCTCATACCAAGTTTCATGAAAATCCGATAAAGCATATTTGAGTTATGGAGCCTTTTGTTATATAATGCCATAAAAATGCACAAAATTGGACATTATTCCGGTACCGGCCAACAAATTTGGACCAATATCAACAGAAGTCTTTCCATGAACATTATAAATGTGTATACCAAGTTTCATGAAAATCCGATAAAGCGTATTTGAGTTATGGCGCTTTTAAATAAAAACACTAAATTGGGTTTGACGTCGGTACCGTTGGACTGATTTGGTACAATATCAATGGGGTTCTTCCCATGGAATTGTAAATTCGTATACCAAGTTTCATGAAAATCCGATAAAGCGTACTTGAGTTATGGCGCGTACAGACACACGGACCGACAGTCAGACAGTCAGACAGACGGACAGACATTTTTCCGTCCCCCACACACAATCTCAAAGTACCATACTGGCACTTAATAAATTTATACATTTTTGATGTCTTGTCATTAGTAAAAAAACAACATAGAAAGCTATCAAATACGAAGTCAAGTACATACATATTAGACCAGAAATCATAATAAACTTGATCTGATTAGGTGTAGGCTAAACAAAACAAAAGGATACCATAACAATATTGGGATAACATTATATAACAAATTACCATAGAAACTTAAAGAAATGTCCCCAAGTTTATTTACAGAAAAACTATATTCCTGGCTTCAAGAAAATCCTGTTTATAATATTCAAGAATACTTAGAATCAGACATACAAATAGAATAGAACAACTTAGTGCTAATAATTACATGATGTAAAAATATAGGGTAATTAGTGTAATCTGTAAATATATTTTGTTCATTTAGTGTCATTTAGATTATAGCATTAGTATAACTTAGTATAACAATTGACTCATGTAATTATGTTTGTAAGATTGTAAATAATTATAGGTTGAATTAGCGTAGCTTAGGTTGTTGTTGATAGGTATTGATGTAAATAGCTGATGTGACCGATTGCAGTTTGTACTGCTTAAAGGTCTTATAAATAAATATGAAATATAAAAGCACACGAACTGGCTTGCACTGAATCGAAATTGTGTTTTTAATCAATGTACATTTATATTATTTCAATTTCCAAACAAGTTATGTTGAATAAAATAATGTGTTTTCATTCTGCTCAAGGGCAGCATGTGACATATTAATGACCGCACGTTGATGACTCACGTGTTCAGTAATGAGCTGACGGTTTATCAGATAAAATTGCATCCTTGCGATCCAAGGAAGGATATTATAAGATAAACGATCGTGATTGGTCTATATCCGAAGGATTGCTAAGCGTTATTGGTCAATATTAAACACGCGGCGTGTGAGTGAAATAGTCATATAAATGTAATGGCTGATCTCTGTCTATTCCGATTTGTCACCTGCTAACCTGATAGAGCTGAAATTCTGCGTGAACATATTTTTTTGTACCCGCAAAGGTTACAGGACTATAGTCGTTTAATGACCACCGCTATTTTACTTAATATCACAATCATCGATATTCAGTATCAGTTAAAATGAACACTAGCCATAACACACACAATAAATAGATGCATATCAATATTTCACAACCTACTGGTAAAGCCAAAACTCCTCTGACTGCGTGGCGCTACATCCCTGAAGGGACAAGACTACCACCGACCGCTGCGTCATCTACTATAGGCAGATGGCAGGATTGGAGGCATGTGGTCAGCATCCACGGCCGTTAATGGTGGTTTCCATGACCGGAGCCGCTACTTCTCTATCAAGTAGCTCTTCAATTTGAATCACGAGGCTGAGTGCACCCCATTCCAGACCTCCCTACCTCCCGAGGAGGTACCGGAGATCGAACCCGGGCCGACAGATCTGTAGTCAGTGACGCTAACCACAAAACTACGTTGGCGGTCGGTAAAGCCAAAGATCATATATTTTCTCTCTCTAGGTTCGGTTTCATAAAAGATCAGTTGTAGTGTTGTATGAACAACAAAGGTCAGGAAAGAACAGAAAATCATAAAAAAAATTTTATTGGAGCTTTTCCGCTTTTATTACGAAAAATTTGAAGACGAAAACATGGGAGAAATTAGTGATTATGCTGTAGCAATTGGTATCGTTACTTTTATTATGAAGGTTACAGTTGTATATTTGGGGAGTCGAGGGGGCTACAGCCCCCCTGGAAACATTGAGTAATGCCAATACGTTGCACAGAAGGACATTTCAATTTCTCAGATAGTAGACAGTTTAATTGCACATCCTGACTCATGGAATGCGAAAGACGAATCTATTTCATGATTACTGCTTTGTCTATGTTAAAAATTCAGCCTAACTTTGAACTTTTAAGTACCCGTGGCTCAAGCTGGCATGAAAGCATAGATATAACAGCTGGTGAAGCTGGCAGTAGGCTACTGCCCTTAGGGTAGAGCGAGCGAGCAGTGCTTGAAATTGCGTTTGATCAATTTTCCAGTAGCATGAAAGCAAGAAAACTTAATGTTCTACGACTCAACAACTTTAATGCCTTTGCCTTAGATTAAGGTGTGACTGTGATGTACAGATAAAAAAAAAGTGCGTGGAACGCCACGCGACAGAAGTGAAACTTGGCCACGTCGAGAGTGAAATAGAGGAATACATATACCTGTAATTATATCAAACGGAAGAAGGAAATAATCTAAATAAAAAATAAAACAATAACACAGTTGTGATGAACTAATTCCCGAACTGTCACTGATCGTAGCCACTATGTTTGTTTACATGAACGGAACGCTTTGGTTAAGTTTCCGAGAACGTTAGTGACGTGTAAACAACGCTCACGCAACGAGTAGAGCCATCTATAATGGTGAAGGGCCCACCACGTCACTAGCTCGAAGCGTAATAGCCCCCCACTCAATGCATGATACCTTTCCCCCGCGCGCTCCCGTGGCCCCACTCTTTCGATAACAACTCTGTGCTTGCTACTTACCCCCACTACTTTCGTGACGATTTTGTTCGTAACGCTAGAGCGTAACGGAACTTTGGGTTAGCTCTCGATTTACTCCTAGTGCGCCTAAAGAAGTTGCACTTCAAAAACTACATTCTTTATTTGAGTATCATTATAGGCCTACAGTTATGATAGCCTATTCTAACGTGTGAAGATTCAATACAATTGCATTTGATAGGCTAATAGTGTGTGCTAACTTATCATAGCCCCTCCTGGAAAAAAAGCGCGCCTAAAAGTAGTTTCACTAAAAAAATGCATACGCCCCTATGTATGGGATACTACGAGGGTGGATCGAAAGGTAACGCACAATATTTTTTTTTTTACAAAAAAATTAATAGGTACAGTTACATACAAGTGCACATATGAAGGGGCATCTTTTGTCTATTTTTCTATCTAGTAGCCAAGTTTCTCAACACATTTGTCCCATCGTGATACCAGTTTCAAAATACCATGTTCATAGAAATCCGTTCGGTTGGAGTATAACCACTGCAGACTGCTGTTTTCACTTCTGCATCTGACGCAAAGCGTTTATCGGCCAGGAATTCCTTCATGGAACCAAACAAATGAAAATCCGACGGTGCCAGGTCTGGACTGTATGGACTTAAATATAACCTCGTAAAGGAACGTATTTTCTAAAAATAAATGTTCCAATTTAAAACGTTTAATGTCACTAAATTGTTACATCAGATTAATTAATTTTAGAAGTGAATTACAGTTTTACTTCTAAAGAACTTCTAATCAGTTAATTTTTCCAGATCCTACTGCAAATGTGAACTGAAGATATTTTTAAAACATGTCTATTGGAAGTTGTTAACAACAAGGAGGTAGAGGTAATGGCACTATTACTTGTTATTGTCCCTTCACATTTCAGTTACAGTATAAAGAAAATATTAGTGACTCTTTTTCGTAAAAAAATTTAAGTTGACAATTTAGGGCACATGCTGCATAATTGTGCTCTTGTACCGAATTTATAATTGAAATTACAAATATGACCAAGAGTATGAAAATGACGAAAATATGACTTTATATGCAAAATAAAAACGGTTTGATTATGATAACAAATGTGTAATTCAAGTTTAATTTGTGTTTGTGACGAGAATGCAGATCAGGATAAAAATATGACAAGTCATAAACATCCGAACCCTATTCATAAGTTTCCTCCATGAAACTACGTTGTCTTCTGGTTCTGAATATCCTTGGATATTCTTCATTAATTGAAATTCAATATTATATTTAAAGAAATATGCACTTTATAGAAACTACACCTAAAGTATGAAATCCCACTACATATTTCAGCGAAGCTAGAGTGCTGTACAACGTTTCTTCCAGCATCTAACACTAATCTCTGTTGCCAGGCTTGATCAGACTCATTTTCTACCACAAACGACATTTCTCTGACTTTTGATCAAATATTTGATAATAGCAATGTCAAACATTGAAATAATACTGTAAAAATAAACAAATTATCTGATTAATACTTTGAAAGAAAGTCAGGCACACTAAGAAAACGAAGTACGGTTCCTTCCTCTTGATGTTTCTCGGGTGAGGCTAAATACCGTGCAATATACTTTTAAACCCGCACGAAGGACGGGTAACCGGCTAATAAGATAAAGCTGTCAATTTCGTCTGTCTGCATAACAAGGTTTTCAAGGTGTCTAAACAGTTCATACAGGCGAAATCGATTTTAGTTTTTAAATTCCACCTCGCCTGTCTGCTCTGCCTGCAACGAAGTTTTGCAAGTAGTCTAAACAGTTCAGAAAGGCGAAATGTAGCTTTTGCGTCATTCTGTAGCACAGCGTTTCTCAACCTTTTTGAACCCAAGGGCCTCTAAAATGTCTAAAAAAATTTACGGTCTCCTAATTTTACATTCCATTTTTAAAAGAAGGCCTATATTCTTAATATTTGGGGTGAAAAAATGTGAACAAATTTTACTTCTTTACTTTCCACTTGCTTTATGACATTTTTAAAATTATGTCTGAGGACCATCTGCACCATCTTCGGACCATAGGTGAGAAACGCTGCTGTAGCACTTATGGTTCTGATACATAACTGATAAACTTGACTCTTGAGGTAAGGTGGTATAATCTTCTTCTGTGAAATAAATATAAATGGCAAGCAAAGCTAATGAATTCCAGAAATGTTAAAGAATTGAACTACATGTGAAAATTCAGCTAAAGAGAAACCATTCTGCTCATTTGATGTACAGTATATAACAGCGTGTCAAAAACATAAGTCCATAAGCCGCATTTCTGTGCTGGAACTGAAGGTAACCCATTCAGGGCTCAGCGTGGGGGAGAGAAAAGACCGTCAAGATGGATTTCTGACAATGCAGTGTTGGTGTGAGTCTGAGTCTTAAATCGCCAACATTTTTATATTAAACGATACATTAATGTGAATGCTGACCCTGAGTTCTGCCTTCTGCCTTCTGCCTTCTGCCAGTGTAATCTAAAGACGGAGTAGGGGTTGCAGCGTCGGAGTGTGAACTCTGTCCATTAACATGACAACAGCACAAAGATTAGTTCTTTATGTGTAACAATTTGAGGAAAAAAACTGTGAGTGAAGATTAAGAAACGAGCATGGCTGAACAATCCAGATTTCAAGTTTGATTACTGTTCCCAAACCACCCTCTATTTACAAAAGAATATAATAGCCTTGTTCCCTAATCCGAAAGTCTGCACCGATGCCGACACCGACAAAGAACAGGTGCTCTTGTAATTGCGTGGATTTCCCCAGTGTTGCCGCTGTCATTCACCACTTCTCAAGCGAAGTAAACTTGCTGTGGTATGTATTTGGCAACATAGTACTGGACTGTAGACAAGTGTGAATACGCCTAATTACCTTTCTATTCACTGATTGACAGGTCAAAGAGGATTAAAGTGCAGCAGGTAGACAGCTCTAGGAAAAAAGTATTTAAGAAGTGGCACCCACAATACGTTGACTAACGACTGGTTAGCCAATCTAGACCTAACCATTATAAAATCTTAGTTTTTTAAGGATAGACAGGAATAAAATTCAGAAGTAGAAACTGACTTAAATCCTTCACTATGCTAACATTTACCCATCGTGCTATGATAGGAACTTTCAGTTTTGGTAGATTTAACTTGAAATTACTCACAGCACAAGTTTTAGATATATATATATATATATATATATATATATATATATACAGAACTAGCAGGTGCCCGCGGCTTCGTCCGTGATTATTTACTCAAATGCTAGATGTTTTGTTTAAATGATTTATTTAACAGAAAAATAATTGAAACATTATATTTATTAACATTGACATCGTTTTTACATAAATGTTCTATCCTATTTTATCTCCTTTTACATACTTAGGCCTATGACAAACATCCATATTTCTCAACTAAAAATACAAAGCCTACAGCTATGAATAACGTATAGAATTTTTTTACCGACTTCTGATATGGCATATTCGTTGGCACACTCTCAAGACTTGAAACAACTGAAAATGCTGTCCCTGCAATACGAACTCTTATTCCACATGAAAATGTGAAGTGAGAAAATGGTATTTTCTATGTCCAGGGCAGAGAAATTTATGTGTCTGCATCACATTGTGCATTATTTTTGTGGATTTCGTTATTTATTTACACCAATGAATTTTATTGATAGCTTATCTAATTTATCAAAGACCCGTTTCGTTCACTTCCAATGCTACCTGTGACCACTACCAACAATACACTGTCCTCATGAGAACTGTTCATGGAATTTGATTTGGATTTGATAATTCTGTGTAAAACGGTATTATGTCTCCTCTGAAACATTTGATATTTGGCATTTAAATTTTTTTCCTCCAAAATGCCTTCTGAGTAAGCACTTACGTTATGTAACGAAGATACTGTCAAAATTTCAAGTCTCTAACTTATTTTAGTTTAGGCCCTACGTTGATTCTTTGTCAGTCATTAAATCAATCAGTCAAGACAAAGCCTCTTATATACAGTGAGTCCCACGCAAGAGTTGGCCAATGACGCGGGTTTCTGCGTCGCGGCAGGCACAGCTCCAACTCCCGAGCGATCGGGTGAAATATCTACGCAAATAAAGCCGCGATCGGTGGAATTATTCAGGTTCTCACAGTTACAGTTGGAATTTCCACGTACCCCATCACAAGAGATGTTGGACATGTCCTCCTCTTTCATCCACACAACACTGGAACCTGTTTATGAAATTTTCTTTCCCGCTTATAAGTTCAGCTTCTGAGACAGAGTTAATATATCTCTTGAGATATTGACTTTTAAGTGACTATTATTTATGGGGAAACTTGAAAAATAAAGTGTATAGGTCAATTTCCCATACATTAGAAGCACTTAAAGACAATATCACAAGAGAAATTAACTCTATCTCGGAAGCTGAACTTATGAGTCTGAAAGAAAATTTCCTAAAAAGGTGGCAGTGTCGTGTGGATGAAGAGGAAGACTTTTGCAACATCTCTTATGATGAGGTGCGTAGTTATTTTCGTTTTAATCCCAAGTGTAAATTGAGAACCTGAATCATTACACCGATCGCGGCTTTATTTGCATAGATATTTCACCCGATCGCTCGGGAGTTGGAGCTGTGCCCACCGCGGCGCAGAAACCCGCGTCATTGACCAACTCTTGCGTGGGACTCACTGTATAGGCCTATAGAGAGAAGAGATTTAGTATTGACACGTGCAGACAGGAGAAAGCAGAATGAAACTAGTTTGCATATTATTATTATTATTATTATTATTATTATTATTATTATTATTATTATTATTATTATTATTATTATTATTATTATTATTATTTATGATGACACTATTTATCATAGAATATAACATATGAGGCAAACATTGGGATTGTTGCGCATTCTTAGGCTATTGAAGCAAAACAAAATTGTGGAGCAACCGGTAGAAAGCGTAGGCTACCTATGTTGTTTTGGAGCTGGCAGAGACAAATTCAATCACAAGAGAACAACGGCATTACCGCTCACGTATTGATAAAGATCCATCAACACGGAACAACGTTCATCTACTGTTGGTATATCAGTTTGAACGGACTAGTTCTGTGATCAGTGGTGTAATGGAAATTTTCCAGTGTGGGAACGCTAAAAATTCTAGTAAGCTTATTATATGTTTTGTATACTATTTTATTAAGTGCCAGTATAGTACTTTATGAGACTGTGTGTAGGGACGGGAAAATAACTGTCCGTCTGTCTGTCCGTCCGTGTGCCTGTACGCACGATAACTCAAATACCCTTTATCGGATTTTCATGAAACTTGATATATGCATTTATAACGTCCTTGGGAAGAAGCCTATTGATGTTTGACCTAATCGGTTGACCGGTACCGGAGTAATGCCCAATTTAGTGCCTATTTTTATGGTAATATATTAGAAAAGAGCGATAACTCAAATACGCTTTATTACATTTTCATGAAACTTGGCATACGCATTTATGACATCCATGGGTACAAGGCTATTGAATTTCGTAATAGATATAAAACCCTACAATATTATTTACTGCATGGCCCACAATATAATATTAAACATAACGTAACAAATTGCCAATCGTTTATTGATATTGTTAGCCCGTCTTGATTGATTGATTTTTTCATAATGATGTCTTTGTAAATAATAATGTAAATAAAAGATTTAAAACCCAACTAGCCGTTGAATATCGATATTATATTGTGCATTCTGTAGATACCAATATCTAGATTATGTTTTAATGTGAGTATTTTTCTTATTCTTTCCTGTGCAGCATTATACCTAATGTAATTCCTGACAGATTTCAGATTGACCTATAACCTATAACCTATAAGGCTGCTTTAAACTTCAAACATACATGTCAGCGAATCATAGGCCTATTGCATCATTAATATTATTGCCAGCGCATTTTTTTTTTTTATAGTTTAACTGGGAGATCAATTACAAAAATAACTTATTTCCTGCATGGGCCTATCATAATTGCAATCATCACTGACAAAAAAAAAAAACACTCTGACACTTTGTTTTATCAGTTTACCTAATTTTATGTAAACTTAACTTGTAAACGTGCTATAAAAACATTTCAAACCAAATTATAGCTGGTTTAAAATTCTCTAATAACTATAAACACTTTTGAATAAGTTTGTTTTTAATGAATTTTATTACATAACATCATTTTATGCTATGCATTTTTTAAAGAAAAATTCTGTTTTAGATACAAATTTTTGAGCTCACTTTCTTTTCAACGATATTTACAAGAATTCAGCAAAAATGTGTTCATCCACGCCAATGTTTTCAGCAGGTTTGCTCATAGTTACAAAAAAAAAAAAAAAAAAACGCACATTTCAATAAATGCCTTTTTATTTTTTACCCCTTGACGAGCCGAATTTATGTTTTGATATAAGCATACCTCAACTAAAGTCACTAGTGAGTTACTCACTTACTCAATGGCAATTGACAATTCCTAAGCAAGCTAAAGGAATATTACCTATTTTATGGAACCCGAAGGTTCATTGCCGCGCTTACTTGAGCCCACAATTCAACCCTATTCTGAGCTAACTCCATCCAACCATCCTTTGCAAATCCGACTTCTCTTAAATCTATCCTAATACTGTCCTCCCACCTTCGTCTAGGTCTTCCAAGTGGTCTCTTCCCTTCGGGACTCCCAGTCAATATTTGAGATTTGTCTTTCCTCTCCCATGTCCGGCCCATTTCATCCTCCGCGATTCTTATTATATTCGATGAGAAGTTGTAAGTTTGAAATCAACTAGGAACATTTTAGTGAAGTAGGCCTACTTGGTTTCCTTTGATGACAATTTAAATATGAATATAAATATATTAAAATTTTAAGATAAAGTATTAAGTCCACCGCTGTGGCATAGGGGCTGCGTTCGCTCCTCTCACGCAGGGTTCGATTCCTGGTTGGGACAAGTTACCTAGGTGAGATTTTTTCTGGGGTTTTTCCTCACCTGTGAGACAATGTCGGGTAACTTTAGGCCCTTGTGGTCCCCAGATATCTGGCCGTCATTATCATCTTCATCCCATCCTCGCCTTGTTTGGAGTGATGTGTGTGTGAATAGTGTGTCTCGTCCTATGTGTTCGTGTTGTCTCGGAGGTGGCCCCGGCATGGGCTGATCACTCATCCGTAGAGGCCCTCCATATCCTTGTCTGGTCAAAAAAGTATGTATGTGATCCCAAGATAATCCCTCTCCCGATGGGTCGCGGCCCTGTAAGGCCCGGGCGGCTTGGGTCGCTTAATTCCTAAAAGGGAGAGGTAAAACTAAGATAAAGAAAGAAAGAAAACTTAAAGTATTAATCTATTATGCTTATTTCTTGGTCTGTATGCTATTTTTGCGATGCGTATATATACTTCAGTTGTAGTTTACTGCCAGAACTAGTAAATATATTCTATTAAAAACTTTAAAAAATCAAAATTACAAATTATTTAAATAGGCTATTCATTTAAATTTACCACGAAAAACAGCGGGGGAACTACTACACCCCTGTCTATGATAAAAAAAAAAAAAAGATCTGGTCGGCCACGTGTATTAAATGCGAATGTCGACAGAATCAGAAAAAGCTTCAAACAAAGCCGCAGAAGTCCCCGCTTCGAGCTAGTGAAAGCTGCAGTTGTGCCAGAAAACCATATGGAATTTCCTTCGTAAACGGCTGTCCATGAAACCATACAGATTGTAGTTGATACAAGCCTTGAAACTAAATGACAAGATCCTACATCATCAGTTCTGTGTAGAAATGCAAGCAGACATGGAGGATGATTTTGTAGGATGCCTGGTTTTCTCTGATGACGCTGCTTTCCATTTAAGCCGGAAGGGTAAGCGCCATAACCTGTGAAAATGGGGCACAGAGCACCCTGAGTATTTCCGGGATTCAGAGATGATCAATGTCTTTTGCGCCATATCACAATATTAATAATCTATAGCCAATTTTTCTTCAGAGAACGGACTGTAAGTGGAATGAGGTATCTTGACACGCTGCAGCGGCTCCAATTCCCTCAATTAGACGAACACTCCAACAGCTTCTCGCTCCAACAAGATGGGACCCCATCCCATTATCACAGTGAAGTCAGACTATATTAGAATCAAGATCTGCCTCACCGCTAGATTGGCCGTGCTACTGTTAATGGCATACCATTTCGAACCCACATACCATTGGCCACCAGGTCACCCGTGACTTTTTTCTGTGGGGCTATGTGAAGGATGCTGTTTATTGCCACCTCTGCCATAAAATCTCCCAGAGTTATGACAGCGTATTGTTATTGCCATCGAAGCTATAGATGAGAAAATGGTATCCTGTGAATGACAAGAACTTGACTATCGCCCAGACATATACCATTTGTCACTCTGTCCTCTCACGGAAAATAAGCCAAACAAAATTAATCTAGATACTGAAACCTCCCACCATAGGTGTAACAAGAAATAGGATCATATTGATTATATGGTTCCGGTATGGCAGTAGAATATGTGACATCGCAATGCAGAGTCAAGAAGATCTACAATGTATCAAACAATAGCCTGTGAGGAGGACATTGCAACTACTATCGACGCCGTACAGACTTCCCATTGAGGGTCAAACGCTTTGTATCTGAGCAGGAATTCAGAAAAGGAGGGGATTACATAGGTAAGAATTATTTTTCCTTGCAAGACACAGCTTCCCCTCTTGTGATTTACAACATCCCATCTCCTTAGAAGGAAGAGGAACAAGTTGGAGTTGGTCCAATTAATTAGTGCAGTGTCCACAACAATCTACTGAGGTCTTTTCCTGATTTGTGAGGCGCAAAATAATAGGCCTATGTAGATCACAGGAAAGTTAGAGAAAGCCATTTACTACCCGGGTTTTATGCAGTTCGAGAAATGAGCTGAGAACCGCAAGTTCTTTATTAATTCCTCTCCCGAAACGTTGCAATCCGTAACTCTGCAGAAAACCAGTTTCATTCCTGCCACAATACTTTTAACAGAATTTCTTTTGCTTGAGTTCCATTTGTGACTGCTCAGGGTAGGCCTACATTACTTTGAACTGAGCAACTAGATATTAAAATTTAATGTCATCCTTAAAACAAACTATTTTCATTAACTTTATTAATTAATTTCATGTTGTCCTTGAGGGAATTTATTATATTGGTATGATGTGTTTCGCTTTTTATTCCCAATTAAATAAGTAGACATAAAACTCAGGGTATTTCATAATAGTTTGCAATTTTTACTTCCTCTGGCAATACCATAAGACTATAGGTAGAGGAAGTATTGTTTTTGACCCCCAAAGTTGAAGTTTAGTTTTTAAGGCCTCCTGGATCCTTAATTATTATTTTCGGAAACATGTTTGTGTGTGTGTGTGTGTGTGCGTCTGTGATCAGCCTGGCTCCAGAACGAATAATCATATGATAACAAAATTTTGTATTTGGGTTAGATACCTATTGAGGGTGTGATACAAAGATTGGCGACAATCTTCTCTTATTTTTAAGGGGACTTTACATGAACAAAATTTCGTGTTTCGCTATTTTCTCGAAAATGGCTATAACGATTTTCTTTAAATTTTGTACTTGAAGGGCTTATACTAAGAGCTTTAACTTTTATTTTAAATATTTTTTTGGGAAAAAATTCTCTGAAGGGTAGTTAAAAGCCACCCACTATTCGTAGAAACTTAGTCTTGCCTCGTGAACAATAAAGCCATGCATCAGGTTCAAGCAACTGAATACGCGCTCTTTGCAATATGACATCTTATTCTACATCAGCATGTTTAGCGAGAAAAATGTATTGACCCTGCTTAGAGTAAATAAAGTTACGTTAGTGGATTAATCAGATTTTATTTGAGTTATGTATCCTTCGGGGATGCGATACAATGTGGTAACGACATTCTCTTAATGTTTACAACCAATTTGCATGAAGAGAATTTCATAGCACAAGAGGCAAATTTTATTTATGGGAGTTTCGCATCACATTTTAGTACAATGTCAACTGAATGATCAGTATAGCCTATAAATCTTGTTAACTACATTTTTGAAAGAATATTTTCATCAGGTCTAAGAATCTGAACACTTACAGTACTAAATGAATAAATTGATTCTTTTGAATCGAAATGCATCCCAATAAGATTATGTTAGGATACTGAAGAAATTGTCATTAAAATACTAGTACATCATACTACAAAAAAGACAAGAAGACATCGAAAAAAACCCACAGGCTACAACACGTGGAACTACAAGAACACCAAAAGAAAAAAGAAGGAAAATACGACAAACACAAAAAACTTCTAACAGGAAACTATAGTGAAAAGATTGTTGTGAGTACACATTTGTTATACATTTATGACATTGTGTGTGTGACATAAATCCGCATGACATTTTAACTTAGATTTTAAATTATAAGACTATTTATATTCAATATCGTAACATACACAAGACAGAACTCAATTAAGTTGCAACATTAATGACTGGCATAACTGTTTATAGATTTTAATAAACACAGGTCTATAGATCTTTTAACATCTCATGTAGCTTTTAGATTCTGTATATTTTAGTACATTTTAAGAAATTATTTTACAACACAATATAGATGTACACACCTACTATAACAAAGCTTGCAAGTGAAATTAAATACTGTTAGCTAAAACTGAATGTGAATGTTACTGGCAAAATCTCCGAGATATCCTACATACGTAATTAATGAGGGTATAAGGTGGAAATTAAATTCTTATTATATCATAAATTGAATCTTTAATCTTATCTACATGTTATTAAAATAAGGCCAAAGTGTCTTAAACCCAGGAGAAAACCTTAAACTATTAAAATGAAATCCTATTGCATAGGCTATGTATCTGTTAAAATAGCATGTTCACTTTAATATTTTTACACAGAATTTATCATAATTGCTTTAGTCATTACCAGCAGCAGGTTGTAGCCTATGTAAATTAGAAGACTCCGTTCGAGTATATTTATTCGTACATAGAAAATCACCAGGTGTAAGGGTAATGATCTCTACTATTCTTAAATAATTTCGCACTTAGCCTAACATATCATTTATCGTATGTATTAAAAGTGTTGTACGGTACGTGAAACATTGGATGGTAACTTATGTATAAAATGGTTGTAGATACTTTTACTACATTTTTCCAAGGCAATACTAAGATTTGTGGTATAAAAACCTTAGAAAAAGATTTTCCTCTTATCAATAAATAAATAGTATTGCCATGATTAGATTTTCCTTCAAGCCTTAGAATAAACATACGAAAAATCGAAGCATGCATAGTTTGTGGCTTAGATTGCTTAGTGAATAGTTGGTATTTGCATGGCTGCTATTTTACAAATAAGAGATATAAAGAAATATAAAGAGAGAAGAGCGCCGTCAGTTATTATTTATAAGAAACTTTATAGATTTGAGAATGGTTGAGTGATTATTTTATAGGTTATAGCGGCGAAAGACGAGGAGCAGCCCTAACCTCCAAACAAAAAATGAGGATTTCGTTGAGATAGTGGCAGACTTAGGATTTCAGATTTCAATAGGTGAAGAAATGGGTTAACCAGTGCATTTTTTCAAGGGAAGTCGCTTTTGTACTGTTAAAAATTACGGAAAAAGCCCATGTAAGTTATGACTAAAATTTCTTTCCATGAACGATGGTTTGTAGACTTTCCTTTTTCGGATATTCATAAACTCGTCCATTTGTATGTACGAGAAACCTTTTGCTTAGCTAGCGAAGGCACGACTTAGGCAGGCTTTGTAATGGAGAATTTAGAAACTAGATGAAAAAATAATGATACTTATGGTTAATGCTTTCTCGTCACAGTCAAAATCATGCTCAGCATTCGTGTAGACGCGAATAGTAACGGAAATGCACGAAGAGCGCAAAATCGATTATTATCGAAAAGTAAAACCTACGGTATGCCAGCATTCACTTCTTAGCAGAAGAATCGTGTTTATTCATACGATATGAAGTTTATGCTTTTCCTTTTACCTTTTTCTATAGGTGGCTTTCATTTAGCTTGTGTTTTGTAATCCTATGTGTGCTCATTAAATCACAATGTTGCTTGTAGATCTTAAAATGCTGAAGCGAAAACTGAATATTATAGCAATACGTTGTGTAGAGTAGGAACGAATTCTTGAAGACATGATGTTGTGATGAGATCGTGGCAACTACAAAATTGTACATATTACATAGAGGGTACTTACAGCAAAGAATGCACTTAATATGGAGTTGTAGGCATGTGTTACTCAAAAAGTTATACAATGGTTGCTCATGAAGCGAATTCGTAACACACAGCGCTGCCAACTTCTGCCTTAAAGAACAACAAAACAGAGAGATTCTAAGCTAATTTAAGCTAGAGAAATACATCGCAAAAAGCACGAAACTAGCAGAGTTCCTGTCACTGGATACAGACAGATAGTCTGCTTCTCACACAAAGTTTCGAACCTCCTTCATTTTTCTATCCATCTACTCCTTTACTCGGAAATCTCATCTTGATTTCCTTAAAACTGTGGCTTGGTTCTAAAAGGGCCAATGTAATAAAACTTGCTATGAGATAACTGATTTTGAAGCCTTTATATAGAAGTAACATTTTTTGCTGAGATCTTCCGACATTGGCCTCTAAGGTTGAATGAATGAATGAAGTGCGTTTATTGTTTTAGTATACGAAATATAAAGACTAGGCGAGCACAATAACGCATAAATCTCATTTTTGCAAGAAATTAACATTGGCCCTTTTAGAACCAAGCCACAGTGACATTACACTAACCTTTAAGCTTTCATTTCTAATTTAACTACTTGAGATTTATTGGAGCATCCTTAGGCCTAATTGTGAATCTTGGAGATTTGAAGATCTCTGGTTACCTTACTAGCTATATTCTCATATTAAAAAAAAAATACATTGTGTCCCTTTCGCAACCAAAATTAATTTACTTCCTAACTCATACAAATAGGATTCTACCCATAAACTTAGAAGTTAGGTATTATGGAGTTATTATAGATGGATATCGGTTATAATATAAGTGACTCTTACAATCAAGCTCATATAAAAGTGTGTCATAACGTTCTTTATAACTCCATACTGGGTTTTATTTCTTAATTTCTCTTCTTAGGTCCACGTCAGATGTACATATTGCTGGTTATAAATTAAAGTTATGTTATAGTCTACAATATTACAGTGTTTTGCATATGACAAACAGTTTGGACTTCTCCTGCTTAGATACGAGCTCCAATCAGAGACGGCGAGACGGAAGGAAGACTCTTACTGCTAGCGGCACTTCGTTAGCTCGTACACATGATTGGCGGTGAAGGAAATCGCTTCTCATTTGAAAAATACTGTAGCTTCGTTATCAGCAGCTTAACCCATCGTCATTCATTTATACCATGTCGGCTGTAATATTGTATTCTAAGAAAGAAAGAGAGTATTAAGCAATGTGATTTTTGTAAGTTCCATCAATTCTTCTGGGGTCACATGAAGAGCCTAGTGTATAACTCGATCGGTAAGACCTTAGCCAAACAAACGGCTGCGCAGTAGTCTACGATGACATAATCTAGACCTGCCTGACCTTCATAGCACGTGATGGTCTTTGCTAGTTCTTACTGTACAGACGGTGTAAAAACATCTTAGCCCCACAGCATTCAATAGTGAAGACCCAGTGAGTTACATACAATTAATCAAATAATATTTCATAACTAAAAAACAATTATACTTTATTCACTTTATTTTTGTTTTCAATAGTTACAGGCTATTAAGAACGGCATAGTTTGGAATGAATAATACAGTATATGCATTCTCTTCTGCTCTTACTCCATTGCTACCGGCGGACGATAAGCTATCTGCGCTTATTTGGCTCAGGTCTTACCGATCGAGTTATACGTGACTCCTGTCGAAACTAATATGGACCTGGTTGCTAGGATTCTAACAGCCTCTGACGATATGCGCCAATCTCCTGGGATGCTAGAGCTCGTGCGACAGTCCATGAGGCGTCGCTATGAAGTTTGTCGTGATCATGGGGGGAAGGTGTCGTCATATTGAATAATTACTTTAAACCGCATCTAATTCGGGTTGTACAAAGGTAGTTAGGTTAGAAACCGCGTGTAATTTGGTTTGTACAAAGGTAGTTAGGATAGAAATGAAAGTAATGCAATTACTCGGTACTGAGCCACCAGAGGCCATGGGTTCCTTATATGAAAAGCACTCATAAAACATCCCTGAATAACTAGTGCAAGTTTGTCGGTAGAGTTCTGATACACCCTGTACATAAGGGGTGGATCTCTGTCACCACAGCATGGGCGCGTCCTCAGGTTGCGGATAGAGGTTAAGGCCTCCAGATATGGAGGATAACTGCTAATATATTTAATAAGCAGTCGCGAACAGACGACATGATGTGAACTCCAGGTTGGGGGTTTGGCGTGAGGTGAACAACCTCTCACAGCAAATAATAATAATAATAATAATAATAATAATAATAATAATAATAATAAATGCTTGCAGAGGTTGAAATGGGCTGAACATGTTGCGCGCATTGGGGAGGAAAGACGTATCTAAAAAACATTGACTGGGACACCCGAAGGGAAGGGACCACTTGGGAGACCTAGACGAAGGTGGGAGGACAATATTAGAGGAGATTTAAGGGAAGTAGGATTTGCGAGCTATAGTTGGAGTTGGCATAGAATAGGGTTGAATGCCAGGCTCAGTTAAGCGCGTCAATAAACGACCGGGTTCCATAAAATAGATAACATTCCTTTAGCTTGCTTAGGAATTGCCTATTGCCATTGAGTAAATAAATGAAAACTATTACATTGTGTTTTAAAACTTTACTTGTTATATTACTTTTCACATACTAACCTTTAAACTAAACTCCATGGCGCTACACCCCTTGTGGGACTTGGCCTACAATCCGACCGCTGCGTCGTCTGCCATAGGCAGATGGCAGGATTGGGGGCGTGTGGTCAGCTTCGGCCGTCAATGATGGTTTCCATGACCGGAGCCAAAGAAGTAGATCCTCAATTTGTATCACGAAGCTGAGTGTACCCCATTTAGACCTCCCCACCCCAGAAAACCCGAGGAGGTGTCGGGGAACGAACCCGGTCCAGCGAATCCATAGCCTGAGACGCTAACCACGAGACCACGCAGTCGGTCACTTTTGACAAAACAAAACTAATATAATATTAACAATTAATAATAATACTATAATTAACTTTCTATTGCACACTTGGATTACTGCATAACTGTACATTTAATAGAAAAAACTAAGGCTGTCGGAGAAAGTAGGTCAGTAGCATTTTAAGTATTTCATTCACTTAAATTAGTATGGAGATAAAAATACGACCCCAGTGTAAACTCAGTTGAGAGACAAAAAAGAGAACAAACAAAAAAGGTTATTGCAAACACGCGCTGCCAGAGGGAACTAAAAGTGTAGCGACGCTCTTGCGCAAAATTCTTACAGTCTATTGATACTTTTTTATAATGGACGCAACACTTCATAAGTTATAGAAGCCCATGTCATTCTATCTTAATAGCCATTATAGTAATGACAATGGGAGATTCAGAAAAAATAGTAGCAGCAATAATTTTTACGCTGGCTGTAATGTGTGATGTTTATGAAGTACGTAACCTTAAAGTTTGCACATCTGTTACTGAAGTTACGAGCTTACGAAGTCGTTTACAACTTTAAAACCTTGGAAGACTCGTAACTTGGAATATTCCCTGTGGAAATTTTTTTTCCAGGAAAAGAAAATAAGCTTAATATCCGCCTTAGAAGTTCAACTCTCTTTATACACGTCGAAGAACAATCTAAATCAATATGCCATTCCTATAGAAATACTCTTAGTAGAATTAAAACACGCGATAGTCTGCAATAATATTCAGAGTTAAAGTAAACCAAGTTCACGTTTTGCCCGTTTTCAACTAACATTGCCATCACTGTTAAAGTATTGTTATATGTTTGTGATGCACTTTTTTTTACGTAGGCCTACATATTTTATTGACATAGCCTAGTATAAGATTCGTATAAATCCCTGACTACGCAATGTAGATACTAAAATCTGACATATAAGTGTGAACTTGCCCCTCTAACAAATTAAGGGAATATATATATATATATACGAGGGGTATTCCGAAAGTAAGTTTCGTCAATGTATGGCAGGAGCGCCGTGTTCACCAGGGGAACCAAACAAACGCCAGACGAATCCCCATCCGTGGCTGGTTCCACGACGAAAGTGGCGTCAGCGGAGGAGGCATGACGCAGGCGCACTGCGCCGTAGAAGAGCGAGTCGCAGCAGACTGGCGTGCCCGCGGGTATTAGTGTACCGCTCACGATGGCAGACAGACGTGTACTGACAACGTGGTCGCCCACGGAGGTGCGTGCTGTTATCCGGTATGAATGGGCACGTGGGACTAGTGTGTCCGTCATCCATGAACGCCTACAGACCGTGTATGGTGAGGAGGTCATGTCGCGTCAAATGGTTGGTCGCTGGTGTCGCATGTTCAGTGAAGGACGGCAGAGTGTCGAGGATGACGGTCGAAGTGGGCGTCCGTCCACATCCACGAATGAAAGCAACATTGCTCGAGTACAGGACATGGTGTGCGCCAATTCCTTGCATCGCAGGGCACGGAGTTTTACCGCAGTGGGTTCTTCAAACTGATCGCACGCTACGACAAATGTCTCAATGTCGCTGGCGACTATGTCGAAAAATAGTGCACGGTGTATAGCTCATGCTGCCATGCTGTATTGCTTTTGGGTCAATAAAGTGTCCGTGTGACAAACTGACGAAACTTACTTTCGGAATACCCCTCGTATATATACAGGGTGGAAGTGGTATAAGAACAACAATTTTGACAGTGTGTTCCTTGGGTAGAATGCAACACAAAATGCAAATAACATTTTGGTGGGAAGTGAATACTTTTAGAGATAAAAATGTTTTTGCCTGAAATTTTTACTCTTGCTTTACTCGATAAGTATCATTCGTACTATCCCAGTTTTTAATGATTTAATTAAATAAATATATTAGGAAGGTTTTTTCCTTTGCACTTTTGCTATACAATTGATGGTTTTCATGTAAATGAAATACAAATATTGACACTTTTCATAATTCAGATAGCGACGTATGGCAACGCCGCTATAGCAGGTATAGTCCAGTTATTCATTACATGGCCAGGCGGCTTCCTTTCATTGGGAGGAAAAGTTTGCCGAGACCTCAACCCATATTCTTTAATTAGACCGCACCAATCAGCTAGTTACCCCAGTCAATCAAAATCTAAGAATGTCCTGTGACGATTTTGACAGCTACCCCTCAACTCCGCGCGGAGTGAAATGCGCGGTTGCAAGATCAAGTTACAATGAACAATAACACGTGTGAATTGATTAAAGCGAAGGAAGAACTGAGGTCAGTGATAACAATGAGAGAATATTGCAACGCTGCTTTTGTTTTGGGAAGCGGAAGCCAAGACATATTTAGTCAGATCAATTAACATAAAGAAACACCGACACCTTTGAAGCCGCCTGGCCATGCAATGAATAACTGCACTATACTTTGCTTTCCCTGGCTTCAAGTAGGCAGGCCTATGCTTCGTCCGTTTGTCTATGCACAGTTGCCACATTGCAGAGGTTTTAGGGCTCATTATCTCAGTAACCGTGCACTTAATCACAAAATGTTATTAGCATTTTGTGTTGTATTCTACCCAAGGACCACACTGTCAAATTTTTTGTACTTAAACCACTTCCACCCTGTGTGTATGTGTATATAATATAAATCAAACAATATAAAATGTAAGACACTCTCATCCAGTCAAGAATGCATTATGTAGCATCAAATAAAGTTTTCAGAAAGCTGTCTCTGTAGTGGATGTGGTATAGCAACTTGTTCTGATGGATGGGTTGTAAATTCATGTACGATATACAGTTGCGATCTCTCACTAATGCTGTCAAAACTTGCGTCTCCCTTTGCTGGTGTTTTCAAGTTACAAGTTCAATAATCCAAACGTCAGGCACCCGAACCGTCAATAATCCGATCGACCTCCTTCATTCATAAAATTTAATTTCGTACCAGAATGGTACTTCATGAGATTGTGTGGTGGACGGGAAATGTCTGTCCGTCTGTCCTTGTGTCTGTACGCGCGATAACTCGAATGTGCTTTATCGGATTTTCATAAAACTTGGTATACGCATTTATAACGTCCGTGGACCAAATCGGTTGACTGGTACCGGAGTAATGCCCAATTTGGTGCCTATTTTATGGTAAGAAGGAAGACAGAATTTCTCAAATGCAAATCAGTTCTCATTGCAACATATTGTTTTACAGCATTCATATATGGTTTTGGAAGTTGCAATACAGTTAGCTTTGACAAATAACACTACCCACATATTCCTTCATGTATACTCATCAAACTTTAGACCTCTGTTCTTCCGTAAGCCCTGCTTAATGGATCGATCTAGAGTTTAACTCGGAAATCGATTAAAAAAGAAAGAAGAAAAAAAGAAACAAAGAAACAAAAAAAAACTTATTTTCTGCATATCATAATTGCAATTACCACTGATTAAATAAAAATAAAAACATTCTGACACTTTTTTATATCAGTTTTATCAGTTTATTTACTTTCTAATGTTTTCTGAATCCTTGTGATGACAATAAAAAGCTTGATCATACAGCATTTCCATGTTTACAGAGAAGCTACCATGGTAACGCAGATCGAACAGTTGAGAGTCAGCAAAAGTTACGACAATTAACTACTTCATACTTATATTTCCTCTATCGGTACTATATCCTGCATGTCCTGGACTTCGGCATAATATTGAAGGTTTTAACGCGATATTGTAGGAAGAGATGAGCTGGAACGGCCTGGGGATTGCTGTGTAGTGAACCAGGATGCTGGTGGTAGCAACTTGTTCTGATGGATGGATTGCAAATTCCTATAGGCCCTTCCGTGTTATAAACTCTCTCGCATTCGTTTTTGGTGTGGATTTCAACAGTTTGTTGTTTGAGGAAATGACGAATATACTCTATTTGAGTTCGGTTTAGGAAAGAAATGAAGTTTGGTTATAGTAGGCCTATAGGAAAGAATCAGTGATTGTGCTAATATTAATTCCACTGCTTTATTAAGTGCCAGAATGGTACTGTCTGAGTTTGTGTGGTGGACGGAAAAATGACTGTCTGTCTGTACGCGCGGTAATTCAAATGCGTTCTATCGGATTTTCATGAAACTTGGTATACATAGTCTATTTATAACGTCCGTTGGAATAGGCCTATTGATAATGGACAAAATCGGTTGACCGGTACCGGAGTAAAGCCCAAGTTAGAGCATATGTTATGGTAATATATTAGAAAGAATTTATCAAATGCAAAATAGTTCTTATGGCAACATATTGTTTTACAGTGTTCATATACGGCTTTTGAAGTTGCAGTGCAAAATAGCTTTGACAAATAACACTACCCACATATTTCTTTACAAGTGCTTATCAAACTAGACCTTTGTCCATCCGTAAGCCCTGCTTAATGAATCGAGAGCTTAACTCGGAAATCGATAACTGAAATAACTTATTTTCTGCATATCATACTTGCAATTATCACTGATTAAACAAAAGCATTCTGGCACTTTGTTACATCAATTTACCTGATATTATTATCTCTATTATTATACTCCTTTTTAAATTCAGCTTTATTTATACTCGTTTTGAGCATCGAGGCCATATCAGGAGTTCAGGTTCTCTGTGTATTCCAGTAGGCCCTACAACTATTGATGCTAAACTATTTTCCCTTGTTGGTGTGTTTTATGGCGTCAGTAAATTTCAATTGATATAAATTTGATACAGGATAAAATAGCGAGGATGAGTCATGGAAAGTAAGTATGCAATTCGGCATTTGCCTTTACGACTGTGGAAACCATGGAAAAAAACCCTTGTCACATTGGTCGGCCACGGGATTTGAACCTGGGACCTTCCGAATGCGAGTCCAAGACGTATTATACTTTTCTCCAAGTTTTTATATGTTATTTTGCACATAATAATCCCAAGCACCCTAAGAATCAATTAGTTCGGATAACTGATGTTCCAATATATATATATATATATTGCTGTGGAACTCGCTGTCTTCTCACGTGTCTATCCGCATGTACGGGTAATAGAGGTGGCCACACTTAGTAAATTTAGCTGATTTTTCTAAGTTGTTATTGTAGCACATGTGGTAGAAGTTAGTGTTAATCAAGTTCTTATTTTTTCTATTAACTAATTGATTTACTTAAACACCTAGGGGTTGCAATTAACAAACGCGCGCGAAGCCCTAAGCACCTGGTACTCTTATAATAGTAAGAGGAAGTGTTTGTCTTTGCGGGATGCCCAGCGAAATCTACTGCACGCAAAGATCTGGATTTATTCTATTTATTTTATAATGTGTCCTTATATAAATACCCAGAACCCGTGGCGCAATTGGTTGATGCACAGCGCTATAAACAGGATGATCGCGGGTTCGATCAGTGGAATTTTTCCATTGACCTAATCTTTCTGCTGGCACTATAGCTCTAGGGTCGACTCAGCATCTAACAGAAGTGAGTAGAAACTATAGGAGCAATCCTGGGGGTAAAAGCGGTCGGAAAAACTTCCTTACAGCCTTTACGTGCCGAATGCCTCACTATCTGAGAGCCTCCACCTCTTGGAACCCTGAGGCCTTCCATGGCATAGAAATCTTAATTGGAGCTCTTTTTGATACTTGAAACCCTTAGCTTAACTTATTGTAACTTTTAAGTTTTCCTTTATTCCATAATATAATTTTAAATATCTTATGCTATAACCTTAATTATTTTCTTCAGTATTTTTATTTTTTGTAATTGAATGTTTTTATAGTACTCTAAAAATTGTAATAATTTATAAATTAATCTTAAATTTACATTAGGCATATAACAAACTTGTAGAGTGTTTAGGCTTACATGTGTTTAATAGCAATGTTAGTGCTTTGTATTTAAGTATTAAGTATTAAGTACTTTATGTATAATATGTATTTATGTTAAGTAATTTTAATGTAGTTTTTCGACTGGTAGAGCTGAAGAGAAGGCCAAATGGCCTTAGCTATGCCAGAATAAATAAAAAGAATAAATAAATAAATAAATAAATGGCCTGTACAGGGATCACTTTACCTTTTTACCGGTTTGCATATGCTTAGCTGAGCATCAATTACTTAGCTTGGCATTGGTTAGCATGGGGTAGCATAGCATAGCTTGCTGCCTTCATGACATCACTGCCTGCTGCTGCGTTGCCAGTGTCACGTGATCACCCATTTCCAAGTCGTGGCAAAGCATGTTATGGCGGGTGTAAGCTTGTCTGCTTTTCTTGTTTTAAATCCGGAGTTTATAAGTTGTGTGGTGGTGTTAGTGATACAAATTATATCTCCATATACAAATTACCTTATTCTAGTATTCGTGTTAATGCAATATAGTGATTCGCAAAGCCGTTCTGTGTGTTTTAAGTGCCTCGTTCCCGACAAGGTTGTTTGCATCAGTTCTGTGTTCTTCATAACGAAGTATTGTCCTCATTAACAACGATTTTCAAAGGTATTGTATCCTAATATTACTAAATACAGTATACTATGTAATTTGTTAGGAGCAAACAGCAATTGCTCGACGTGTATTGCACTAGCTAACCTTAAACTTTGATGTGCACTGCCCCTTACTATAACCATGTTGGTTGCTACCCAGTAATAGCAAGGAATGCAGGGTGTGCTCTCATGCAGTGATTCCCAACAGGTGGTACGCGTACCAACCACTCTTCTCTGCCAAGTCCTATCTCTCATAAGTATATTTCGGATTTTAGGTAAAATCCTATTTTAATCCTTAAAAGATAAGGACACAAACAGTTGCACATAGGCAAAGCGTTTCATAGGTGACTATGCCTGAAACTGAGCTTTTATAGGACCTAATACTGCCATTTTGAGTGTTTTTTATTTATTTATTTATTTATTATCACTATTACATAGAATTGCAAATACAAATACAAATACAAATACAAATACAAATACATATTTATACAAGTAAAATAAAACCATTTTCAAAATTAACTACAGCTACTAATTAAAAAGAGTAAAAGAGATATAGGCTATATCTTCACAAGAAGTATTAAATTTAGTAATACACCCGAATGAGCAAGACTGCTCGTGCTCGGGTGCCGTTTCAGAAATATCAAAGTGAAGAAAGAGGAGAGACAAAGAAATAGAGTGTATAATGTGCTTAACTAAAAAAGAAAGTAAAAAATATATAAACATAAATGGAGTGAAACAAAAATTACTTAAAAGCTAAAAAATTATAAAAAATTTTTTACATATCTATTAAATTTAACAGTGTAGTATGCTGAGAGATCAGGATATTTTCTGATAATTGAGTTATAGAAGCGCGGTCCAAAATTAATGCTATGCTTTAATCCTGCCGATGTGAGACATTTGGGTTCTAATAGGAGTAAATTAGTATTTCGTCTAGTTTTGTAGATATGATCACCGGAAGAGTATTTTATACGATGTTTGTGAAAATATTTTAATATAGAAAATTTGTAAATTTGGTCCAAACTTAAAACATTAAATTCCGAAAATATTAGGCTAGTTGGGTAATCAATGTGTTTTCTTAGACAGATTTTTATTATTCTTTTTTGTAAAAGGCATAGGGGCTTAGTGGTAGTTTTCGCTAATCCTCCCCAGGCGAGAATGCCATATTGAATAATGGACTGGAAAAGTGCTAGATAAACGGAACGTAAAACAGTAATGGGCATACAGTGGCGTAAAATGACAAATTTATGAATTGTTCTGCGTAGTCTATTACAGATGTAGTTAACATGGTGAGACCATTTAAGGTGTTGATCAATAAAAATACCCAAATATTTCACAACCGCTGTTTCTTTCAGTGGTAAGCATTTGCAATTCACATCAAAATTACAATTATGTATTATTAAATTTAAATTTGTACATTTTTTCCGCGCTATCTGACCAGTAGATGTTAATGAGAAAGGAACTAATGTTGATTTATCCACGTTTAGTGACAGAAGGTTAGAATCGAACCATTTTTTTACAATTTTCATGCCTGTATTAGCGTATTTATATGCTACTTCCCATAAATGACCACTGAAAATCACAACAGTGTCATCTGCGTATGAAAATATGGAGCCATTTATTTGATCTAGGTTTAAATTTAGCAAATCATTTACATATATTAAGTATAAGATTGGTCCTAATATCGTTCCTTGTGGCACACCAATATCAATGTTTGATATTTCACTTATATGGCTGTCTACTTTTGTCATTATACATCTATTGCTCAGATATGATTCAAATAATTTGTAAACTGTTCCTCTAATTCCTATCTTATTCAGTTTATCTAATAGTTTCGAGTGAATAACAGTATCAAAAGCTTTGCGTAAATCCAAGAAAATTCCTAAACAATTATTACCTTTATCTAATTCTTTAATAATGTTACCTGTAACGTTAATAAAAGCATCGTCAGTAGATATGTTGCTCTGGAAACCAAATTGATTTTTTTATATAATTTCATGTTTTTGTAAATAGTTTAGTAGCCTAACTTTTATGCATTTCTCTAGTATCTTGGAAAAGGCCGGAAGTAGTGATATTGGTCTGTAATTGTTTAAATCATTTATTTTCCCGGATTTATGTATAGGTATTATCACAGCATTTTTTAGAGTATCGGGGAAAACACCTTCTGTGAAACAAAGATTGAAAATATAGACCAGAGGTTTTACAATATATTTAATGATAGATTTCAATGTAATGTTTTTTATTCCATCAATGCCTGGAGCTACATTATTATTTAAGGTCTTCACAATGTTAATAATTTCGCATTCATTAACAGGACTGAGAAACATAGATGAGATTTGATTCATGGCTGTTTTATTGTACTCCGAAGAGTCTGACGATGTCTTATTAACGTTTGAGGTTACACTGTGCCCTATTTTTGAGAAGTATTTATTAAATTCATTATTGTTTTTTATCTTAAAGTTCTAAATAAGTTTTTGAAGTGAAACTTTTTAGCCGCGGTAGAAGCTAACCCAAACTCGGACTGCACAGAAAACAATCAACTCAGTGATTAGGCTTATCCAAAATTTAAAAAAATACAAAAATACAAAATTTAAAAATCTAAAAATACAAAAATCCTAAATTTAAAAAATTAAAAATTCGAAAATCATAAATTTAAAAAATCTAAAAATTCAAATTTAAAAATGACAAAATCCAAAATAAAAAAATAAAAAATTCATAGATCCAAAATTTAAAAAGTCCAAAATTAATTAATCAAAGATCCAAAATTAAAAATTCCAAAAATCCAAAATTTAAAAAATAAAATATCCAAAATTTAAAAAAATAAAAAAATCCAAAATTTAGAAATAAAAAATCCAAAAATCCAAAATTTAGAAATAAAAAAAACCAAAATTAATAAATCCAAAATTAAAAAATAAAAATACAAAATTAAAAAACCCAAAAAATAAAAATTCAAAGATCCAAAATTTGAACAATTAAAAATTTAAAATATCCTAATTTCTAAAAATAAAAAATTAAAAGATCAAAAATTTAAAAAATCCAAAATTAAAAAGTCCAAAAATCCAATATTAAAAAGTCCAACAATCCAAAATTTAAAAAAAATCCAAAAATTAAAACAAGTTTCACTTCTGTCGCGTGGCGTTCCACGCACATTTTTTATATCTTTTTCGAAGTACAAAACATTTTACAAATTGAACCCTTTTAAAATTAGATTACACTATTCTATTTTGACACAAAACTACTAAATTGGCTTCAGTTAGTTTTCTTTCTGCATTTGTAGGTATCCAGTGAGGAAAAGATCACATTTATTTAACTCAACACGTGCTTTACAAGGTGCTACAAGCCAGGGAAACTTGCCATGAAAAACAAAATCGAAAAAGGTCCCTTCCAACTCAACCAAAATTGAAATTTATGCTGACCTTTGCTTAGCCATCGCTGCAGCAAATATCCCATTTAACTTCTTGGAGAATCCCCATTTTAAAGGTTTCATACACAAATATTTCCACAGGAATGTTCCATCAGAATCTACCATAAGGGAAAGTTCTTCAATAGATATGCAGAGTTCAGTTTTATCAAAAGTGTTAATAATTTATTCTGAATCCGATTATGGAAAGAATTAGAAGAAATTAATTAATGTGTTTTATATGCCTACTATATAAAATATGCCTACATATTTATTAAAACTTACACGCGAACCATTAATAAACTAAACGATGAATAATTATATGGACACAGCTAAAAGTCTGGCTTTGGAGTGCATTGATAATTAGCAGGGCCCGGATTCTGATGACCTAAAATTGTTTGAAAAATGACCTATAAAATGACCCTAAATTTTAAAGAAAATGACTTAATAATTATAAAAAAATGACCTAAAAACTTATATTTTATTTATAAAAAATTATTATTGTACACACAAATTTATAGACTAGTTTGTACATAAATGTAAAAACTGTAAATAACTGTAATGTTGTGAATGTTTTTTTCTCACGGAAATTTAGCCTATACTGGCACTGAGGCACTGGCGAGTCAAAATTCGGCACATCCTTTTGTGGTCTGCCGGATTATATTGTTGCTTATTGAGGGTAAACAGTAGTTTGCACTCTCAAATCCAAGCAGGTGGCAGACTCTGGTATCAAGTCAATCTAATAACAATAATAATATAATACAAAATGTTGGCGTTTCTTTGATTCTCACTTCCTATTGAGACATGTCAACACTTTAACGCCGAATTTTTCCTTCTTGCATTAAACAAACAACACTTCAAAAACAGCACCGCTAGCGACGAGAAAAAGTTAATACACTCAATGTAAATATATGAAAATGACTTAATAAGGAATGAAATGACACGAAAATGACAAAATAATGACCTAAAATTGAAATAAATGCCCTAAAAATTTAAAATTGCATAAAATGACATTAAATGACCTAATAAAAATGCATTTCTATAATCTAGAGGCCATGATTAGGATTTATCCACAAGTTGGCAATGTCTATGCAGCATCAATAAAAAGATGACATGTCAATAGAATCCGGGCCCTGATAATTAGAAAGCGCCTCTATTGCATTTGGCATTATAAACAAGCGAATCGCCCAAGGTGAGCTCACAGAATTGAAACGATCGATAATTCCATGCGATATAACTTATTGTAAAAACCGCGATGCTTTTATTTCCAAGTTATGACAAAGAAAAGCAAAGCCAACTGCAATTGATTTGACAGTTGAAATGCATCACGGAAAACCAATGCGACAGCGCAAAAAATTAACGTCGTTTTCTGCCAGTTTTTCATTCATAACTCGTGAACGAAAGCGGAAAATAAAAATCCGGCTTCGAGGTGCATTCGCCCACCATTCAGTCCATTTATGTTTAAAATTTCAGATCTCTGCATTCAGTAGATTTTGCTGGGCATCGCGGAAAGACAGACAAACACTTCCTTTTACTATTATAAATAAATATATAGATAGATTATTTGGAAACATTTACATAGAATCACGTAAAACAATGTATATATATATATATATATATATATATATATATATATATATATATATATTTATATATATATTTATATATATATATATATATATATATATATATTTATATATATATGTATATGTGTGTGTATGTGTATACAAGGAGGACAGAAAAAAACACACGCATATACAGGTGAGTCAGTCATGAATTTATTTCGACCTTTCTTTGAATATTTGACCAGCTGTTTCCGATCTTCAAAAAATTGTATTTTTCGGCGCTGTTCTTCCTAAATGGTTTCGATTAGAATATATGACTCTTTTCCATTAAAGTAGACTTCATATTATAATATTCTCTAAAGTAAAATAAGCAATGACTTATATGAATTTCTTATTCAGTAATGAAACTTATAAATTAATTTAGATGTCATATCTTTTGTTGTCGTGGCCCTGTAAGGCCCGGGCGGCTTGGGTCGCTTAAATCCTAAAAGGGAGAGGTAAAACTAAGATAAAGAAAAAACATATGCTTTGTTATCATGCCCAAGGATCAGTAACTAGGCACTTCATACATGTTTCTAGGCTTGCAATAATAACGATGTCCTTACTATCGCAGCCTTGCGCAAAGCTGAAATCAATCATGGTAAAACGTACAACTAATGAATCTGAAGTTTTTAAAGCATTCTAAAATGTGTTAAATGGCTTCTATAATATGGTTTCCGTGATAGGTCTTGCTTGTCTGCAGTACGTAATACGCAAGCCGGTATGGCGTGTTCTATAAATACTTTCGGATGTTGTGTAAATGTTGTCATCTGTCTGCACTCAGTAACCCAAAGCTAGTTACTATGTTTATAATGGATAGAAATGTTACTTGAATGGTTAAGACACACATACATTTTCCACACGTGTTTATTGTGGTGAAACAAGTTTCATTATGAATGTTATATTTAAAATAGATTTATTGTCAGGCTATGTTAAGACATTTCTTTTACACGTTCGCAACAAAAGAAAAAGATCACTATCCCTATGCTTAACCCTATCGTAGCTCATTACTGAGTAGTTCCTACATTCTTCTAAATTATAATCTACCTGCTAATTAAATATTTAATAACTTGTTTTTAAATGTTTTCACTCGTAGAGGACTGTCTTGAAAAACTTCTGCAGGTAGGTTATTCCAATCTGTAATTGTGCGATTAATAAAGGTTAATAAAGGTTACTAAATTAAAGTTAAATTCTAAACTATTACACAGAATAAACCAGAGTAAAGTAGTAAAATAATTAATTAAAAACCCAAAGAAGTAAGTTGTGGATGTATACCATTGTTAAAATCATCAGTCAGTGTTTACCATTAACTGAATAACACACATCCACTACGGAAGATACGTAAATTCCATATTAGCGCTACATGTTCATTAGCATTGAACATAAGAAACAAAGAGTGCCATATATACCAAGTAAGAATAATGTCAATTAAAGTGGCTAGTTTAAAGTGAAGTTCCTGCTGAATTATTGTCAATTGGTTAATTTTGTCACTGCAACAGTTGCAACAGCAGTGCAACTATGATGAAGTTTGTTAAGTTCTATGAACATCGTAAAGTGAAACGGAGAAACGCCAGTTATAATTGTATCGTCTTACACTTTTCGATACTGAAACACAATGAATTGTCAATTGACCACTTCAAATGCAAATCTTCCTGTAACATTTAACAACACTATTACGGTTTTTGATTGGTAGGTTTATTTTGACGTCACCTTCTTACTTTACAAATTTAAGTGGTAAATATTAATTAATCATGAAAATAATAAAGGTCCGAGAATGTATCCTTGAGGGATGTTAGATGTAGCCAAATATATATCTCATACAAATAAGTACGATTGAATACGAATTAAGTACGATTTTGGTACAGAGAATAATGTCATATACTATCATATAGAACGATCAACTGTGTCATTTATTTAATCTCTATAATTATATATGCCGGAATATTTTCTGGATCACTAATAATGACATTTAGTGCTGCCTGCAAGAACTCTAGGGAATCTACTGTTCGTGCCATTTTAAAAAGACCTCGTTTCAAACCATCGTCTATCTATAAAATAATATAATAACATTGTTCCCTAGTTCGAAAATCTGCACTGACATCGACACCGACAAAGAACATTTGCTCTTGTAGTCGCGTGGGTTTCCCCAGTGTTGCCGCTGTCATTCACCACTTCTCAAGCGAAGCAACGTGCTGTGGTACGTATTTGGCAACATTGTACTGGACTGCAGACTAGTGTGATACGCCTAATTACCTTTCTATTCACTGATAGGCAGATCGAAGAGGATTAAGTTGGCAGCACTTCATGGAAAAGAAGTCTTTAAGAAGTAGCACCCACTATATTTGTATACCTGTGTACTTCGACTTATTCAAATAGTCTACTTGCTATCCAAATAGTCCCGCTGAATTTTAGATTACTTGTATGGCCGGGGTAAGCTAAAAAGAAATGCATAATGCAAACAGCTTTAAATACAATATACAGGGTGTTTCACGAAGTGTTACCGCCACTCTCTGAGTGCATTCTTGAGGATATTTGGAACAAAAAGTGTAGATACAAAAATGTGATCTGACTTGTAGTTACGTTGTTATAAGCGTTTGAAATTTCAACATTCGTGATAAAATAGCAATAAATTCGGCAATAAATGCGCACAGAATTTGAAAGTAACAAACAAAATGGGTTTATTCCACATACTTAACATACACTTCACTCTTTATCTCAGTTTGCGATCAGATTTTCAAAGATGCCTCCCTCTACCTCCAAGCACTTTGACGCGCGGGTATGAACGGCGCGTGTCGCGTACCGTAATTTACCAGGACTGTTCTTTATTATTGTTGCAACGTACGTACGTGAGCTCTGTTCACACCGAGACGTTCATAAATATCTACATTACTCCGTAATTATTTGAGATAGGTAAAACTTTTATTAGGAAAAGTTGTTCCAAATAACGTCAGGAACATGCTCTGTTACTGCCGGTAAAACTTCGTGAAACACCCTGTATAATAGAGGCCTGTTACACGCATTACTTGAACTCCATCCTTGAATGGAAAATATTGCAAGATTATCTGCAAAAGATAGGTGAGTTTTGAAACTACTGACATTTACACTGAACATCAGAAATGAAATACTCTTTCAGGAAATTAATAACTCGCAATGTTGTACAGTAAAATGGAGAACATGACAGGCAGGGTTGCAAAATGACCATGTTGGAAATATCCATTTGAGCAAATTGGCATGTTCAGTGCTGAACATAATACCCAGGTTTTGCTGTATGCGGGGGCCTGTAATAACGCCCCCTTTCCACCTGCCAGGATATTGCTCTTCTCTCAATATACGCTACTCCTGGGAGGAAGAACCTCATTTCCACCAGAAATCATTGAGCAGCAACACTATTTCCACCGAACCTTCATCAAGCCTTCATGCCTCTTCGTGCAGTGTCAGCTGCTTATCACCCTGTTTAGTTGTTGTTCTTTACTGTATATAGAGATATTACTGAGCAACAACACTATTCCCAACAAGTCTGCTTCAGGTCCTTGTCCTTTAAGCCTTCTGGTTACCTCAAGCGGTGAGAGCACTATCTCCTTAACCATTGCAATTTTCCTTTCTGGAACTAAACACTTGATAAATTAATCATACTTATTTTTGTTAAAGGATTTGATTAAGGGCTGAAATTAGTAGTTTTTAGAACTTGATCTTGTATTTTTACCCATTTCAATCAGTTCATTTTTAGTACGCATAAAACACGTCAGCCATATTATGGTTCTGAGCGAAGCAGGATGCCAACTGCAAAGCAGGATACGAACTGTCCTTCTTGAATGAACGTGGTTAGTGGCAGGTAGATTCTATTTTAGTGGCAGTTAGGTTTGGTTGGTTAGGTTATGAACAATGGTATTAGTTTTTAGGTATTGATTTAATATTATATTTTCTTTATGTATTTGCAATTTGTATTTTGTAATGTAAATGGCTGAACTGTGCCCGAGCACGAGCGCATGCTCATTCGGGTGGTCTTGTTTTGTTTTGTTTTGTATAAATATAAATAAAATAAGTTTAGTAGGGCATACCGAATTCACGCGTTTCGAAAATGTGCCATGTTATATCTCCTGCGAGGTTTGTCGTGTTGGCCAACCTGTTTACCAACACAAGATGGCCGTCAGTCGTATATTTTGATAACGAATTACGTGTTTTAAGGTATGAGAATTACACGATGTATTCTTATATATATATATATATATATACATATATATATAATTTCGCACCTAATTATAATCCTTGCACCTAGGGACACATTTTTAACATTGTTTCGTTTAGTAAAAATTAAATCTGTAATGGTTAAGGAGACACCCTCAAGCGAGAAGACGGATCTAAAAGCAATCGGCGATGCTTAAATAAAGCGTTAAAGGTGTCACGGTGGCTCATTTATAGCACGAACCTATGGGCTCTAAGGAGGTACCGAGGATGTGGCACACACGTGGAATGGTAAAGGCTTTACTGGATGTAGGGGAGTTCTTGGGGGCTCGCTGAGGAGTCTGTTTACCTGGGGGCTATGGGCACGCACCTCTTGCAACTCCGGTGGTTGCTACAATGGCCTATAAGGAAGAAATGTTTATGGTCGTCTCCAACCTCAATCCTATTCTGGGGCCGCTACGTAGTCTGTATTTACTGTGCAGATGCGAAATACCTCTCTCAAATCTAACAAACCTATTGAAAGTTGTACGTAGTGGTGATTTTCTATGTGTACACAAAACAAAGTCCGTTTTCTGTCTCCGAAACTTTTTTTTAAGGTGTAGAAGCCCGGGCTATTTCCTCCACCATGGAGCTTTGCCACTGTAGTAAAATGGACATTGCCATACTATTATTCAGTTCTTAATATTAGAATTGCTTTTTAGTTAATGTATAACTGAGATATCATATTACACATAACATAACATATTATGTTTCTTTCTTGTTTCAGGTATGTCCTACACTCTGTGATTAATTCAGCATAAAATTTCTACAGTTAAGTAGATGAAGCTATGCGTAGCGCAGGTGATTTTCATCCTCTGTAAAGATGCAGGTAAAAAAATATTTTATGTATTGGAGTTTGATGCATGTTTTAAAAATTGATAGATTAATATTACTCTATATAACTTGTAACACTTCAAATGCATTTTTACAGAAAATGTTTTCGTATGCGTCTATTGTTCAGCTAAGTTATTACACTTTTACCACTTTATATTATGACAGTGATCCTCAAGGATGGGTATTTACTTTAGAGTTTGTACTGTTATAGTAAGAGTATACCTACATAAGTTCCTGAAGAGTAGTTATAAGCTTTCAATTTTTCCACAACTTGCTGCACAAAATGCAAGGCTTACAGAAGGCAGCAATATTTACTGAAACATACATAATACTTTTTTTGCTAAGTACAAATTAGGTTGGTGATCAAACGGAAGTTATTAAATATTCGGTAAAGTTTAAGGAAACAAGTCTGCTATATATATATATGTGTGTGTGTGTGTGTGTGTGTGTATGTTTATTTTTGCTTCTACAAAGGCATCGACAAATCAGTCAGAAGCATTTAGTGCTGGTTTAGTTGGTGAAGTGACAAAAGATTGCATGTATCGTTTGTTTTATCTTTGTCGCTTGTGAAACTGAAGTAATAACTTACGTTAGTCGATTTGAATTTTTTTACACTTAATCTGCAAACAGAATTTAGCCTAATTCATAATTGACAATTTTTATAAATTTCAGACATATTTATTTGTACTTTGGTAAATAATGTTTCTCATCTAGAACGGATGATAATCAGATAAACTGCCCTGTTTAGCAAGCACTCTGTCCAAATAGATTAAATTCAATATATTCAACATGGATGTTTGCTTTCTAAAATGTATTATTCTATATTAAATTTGTAGTAAAATACGAGTAAAGTTGGTTGCAACAATCACCGTAAATCACCTCACCATCAGTTCTGAGATTCCTTTCTCCTGATTCAATGATTTTTTTCTTGAAAATGTAATGCAATATGTTACACTGGTAGTTCAACAAAAAACACGCCAGTTCACAAAAGAACTGTGTACTGTACATGTACTATAGACCTAAGACATAAAGGTTACATAAGTTAGCCATTTACTGCATTCTTCTGATAGCAATTTCAATCTCAGGATAGGCACAGGGATTTGGAAAAGGCCATGTGACATTATATTGAATTCTACTAGTGTTACAGTGTTCTTCTAAGAAATTTGGCCTCCGGACGTACATAAAAGTCGGGAGTTTGTAATTACAGAGTGATAGTGCAAGGAATTCTCTGGTAGAAACGTTGGGTCTTTTACTGGGTTCACTTGGGATATTGTAAGTTCAGGAAAACCAAACTCTTAAGAGGTGCATTTATAAAATACAATATTATGCGATTTAATATAAAATGTGCAGTAAAACTATAAAAATGGACGTAATGTGCAACATAAACTTCAAAATGTGCTTTGTGGAACTTATAACTAGGGTTCGGATGTTTATGACCTAAAAAGTGGAAAATATGACTGCTTATATGACCTTAAAAATGACTAAATATGCCCCAAAAATCCTAAATATGACCTCATAAGGCAACATATTTTCTAAAATAATAGTTCCAATTAAAACTTTTAATGACACTAAATTATTACATCACATTAATTCAATCAGACAATCACTTTTTAAAAATTTTGCAGGTGTTTTACAGTTTTACTTGTAAAATACTTCTAATGTGTTAATGTTTCCAGATACCATGGCAAATGTGAACTGAAAATATTTTTAAAACATGTCTATTGGAAATTGTTAACAACAAGGAGGAAGAGGTAATTGTGCTATTATTTGTTATTGTCCCTTCACATTTGAGTTACTGTAAAACCAAAATATTCGTCACTCTTTTTCGGAAAAAAATTTAAGTTGGCAATTTAGTGCACTTACTGCATAATTGTGCTCTTTTTCCGAATTTATAACTGAAAATAATATAAGGGTCATTCCATATGAGGAGCATCGTTTCAAAACGTATTAAGTGCACAAGTTAACATTTTTCAGGAAAGACGAAAAACGATTTAATCCCTAACCAGGAAGTATATCTGCAAAACTAAGACGTGAAATTTTTAGATATTAAGGTAATGTTTCACAATCCTCAAAAACTGAAATTGGTTTTCAATTAACGAGCAGTATATTTTAGTTTTAATTTTACACATAATACGTTTTGAACCGATTTACTGGACATAATACGTTCTGAACCGATTAGACAGTAAAAAGTAGAGAGGAGGTCAAACATGAGCTGGATTCGAAAGAAAATATGTTTTTAAATCATTGCCGTTAATTGCATATACTGCAGAAAAATTAGTATTAATAACACTGCTAACATTAATCACTTGTTAACACAATAAGTGCACACATTTTGAAGATAAAATTTACACACTTTAAATGCGCATAGAGGTGCTGCATCAAAATTTAGAGCTACGTTATACATTTGCAAACTGTCAACCTCTCTTCAGTTATCACCAAATTTTGCTTTCAGAAATTCATCTATGTCTTTTTTTCTGCATCTGACAAAGCTCTCATTTTGTCAACTACAGGAGGTTCAGACACCTTCTCCATACTTGTCCCTCGTTTCAGTAATGTTGTGAATTGTTTTGAAGGGTAATCACAACTATACGTTGGCTCCATCTTTAATGTGACGATTCATAGTTCTTTCTTCAAAATTACTCTCTTCATGTCCATTATTCCATCCAATTTCTTGAACTATTTGTGGAGTATTTTATAATCTCTTAAGACCCAATCATCACCAGGTGATCTTACTTTTCCCACAAACTTTTAATGTTCTCTATATTTTTCAGGAGTCAAAATGTAGGAGCATTTTCGGAGGTATTTTACTACCCCAAAAACGTGATCTGTGGCTACCCGCGCGCGACAGGTCGCGACCTTGTAAGGCCCGGGTGGTTTGGGTCGCTTAAATCCTAAAAGGGAGAGGTAAAACTCGGATAAAGAAAGAAAGAAAGAAAGAAAGAGAAAGAAATGCCTTGCCCTAGTAATCAGCATGTGCAGAAGTAATTAGCATCCGAACAAGAGATCACAATTAGTTTTACTGTGAACACGAATTGCAACTAGTATAATGATTGCACATCAATCACAGCCAGTATGATTATCATTATCACATCACGGAGGTGCTCTTTCGCGATCGTATTAATATTCCAATCAAATATAACTACTCCTTTGTTACGCCGTGCAGTAGGCAGCTATACTCAGCCTAATTAACGCTTAATGTAAATGTGGAACGCCTAGCGCTTGTCTGAGCGAGCCATCAATTCACAACTAGCATGATAAATGTGTTAATGCCAACACGCTGCATGTTAATAGTCAATGTGTCAAATGCAACTTCCATCATACCAAACATTCAAGTACTATAGCATGATTCAGATCGAAACAGTATCACTACAGTGAACACCGCTTAATGTGATCAATCGAGTAATGTTATCACTAGGGCAAGGCATTTAATGGCCATAAAACAGTGAAAAAATGCAAATTAACAAATGCATTTATGACCTAAAAATAGCGAAAAAATGACACATTTTAAAAAAAGACCAGTAAATGTCTCATTATTAGTACTTGTAGGCCTATTTAGTTTTTTAAAGTAATGATTTGCTAAAAGCAAATTAACGGATGACAGTGCATTATATAAGTTATATGTATATATATATATATATATATACACACCTATTTTGTTACTAAAGAAGTAAGTAAATTTTTACTACTTGGACACCCTTTCTTTCTGAAGTGGCATGCCCATCAATTGACCCTAACAAATGTGTGCCATTTGAAAAGAAAGAAAATATCTGGATTGCTACATGACGAACTGGTTTGGTGTTTACAATAAACCTGAATTAAAATTAACTGTTGGCAGAGATTCTCAAATAAAAATGATTGTCTGTTGTCTGAAAATAATGATTTGTGCATGGAAAAGTTCCTCTCTACCTCCACTGAAACATGACCTAAAATTCCGAAAAGACCTAAAATGCATAAATGACCTAAAAATGCAGAAAAGACCTAAAAATTGCCAAAAAATGACCTATCTCTTGAAATTGACGAAAAATGCAAAATAAAGCAAAAAAATGCAAAAACAAATTGCCCTTATATTTGATCAGTTATTCCATTATTTACATTTATATATTTTCCAGCTATATTTTAACCTTCGTATAAAGAAGATGCAAAATCATCAAATGCCTTGCCCTAGTTTTCAGTTTTCTGAACTCCCGTACGGATTAAAACTGATATATTGAAAAAATGCTGTTTATTGTGATCAAAGATTCGGTTTATGTTATCACATTTTCCACATTAGGAGATTGACTTCACACCTTCGGAGTACCCTACTGTTTAACAGGCCTGGTATAGCCCATCTTCCCCAGAGGTGATATAACCATTCATGCTTCGCTTGGTAGGTTTCGCTGACATCGGTATTCTGCTTATCGTTTAGTTGTTCGGTTAGCGGTGCAGAACTGAAGTAGAGGTTCTTGTAGAAGTCTGCAGCATTTTCCAGTTTATCTCCTTTTGAGGTGATTTTTTTTTTCCTGTGCTGTCTTTAACGCCGAGCATTCAGTATTTCCTATCGGTTATTTATTTTTTAACTCTCTTCACTTATTTATACGAGTAATCTTCTGCGTTGTCTTTAACCAGGTTTGTCCTGTGTTTCTGTATATCTCTTCTTATTTCCCTCTTCGTAAGTTTATTAAATTCGACGAATTCCATTTTGTTTAATGAAGACTGACCTTTCAGGTCTTCTCTCTCGTCTATCACTCTTAAGGTGTTCTTTCTAAGCTTGCTCTTTTTCGCATTACTCTTCTCGGTGTCCGTAGAATGTTTTGTAGCTTGCATAATGGAGTTATTTAGATTGGAGTAGCACTGTTGGAACTGCAGTCGTACATTTCTATTAATCTTTTCCAGTTCCAACTTCCTTATATTAGATTTGGTTAATGCGACTTTGCTTTGGTATCTGAGGTGTTTTGAACCATTTTCTTATTCTATTTAATTCCATTTCCAGACATATCATCCTGTGGTCTGTGTCGAATCTAAATCCATTTATTACTTGTATATCCTCTACGCCCTCCACGTTATCGGTTATGGTTACCCTTTTAAATAAAAAGTGATGGGTGTATGGGTGATGAACCCCCAGGGGTCCGCGGAGGAACCTCTAAATTCAAATTCTAATTACTCACTGTAGATTCTATGTTAGCTTCGTCTGTATATAACAATTTGGAATAGGAATAATACAATTATTTTTATAGTTGTCATTACAGTAGTACTACGGAGTTAATTAAACCAAAAAATATCACTCATTTAGAGTAAATTAATAATTTTAAAGATTGTTAAGATCATATATACATTTCAGCAAAAGGAATTTTTTCAGTTTACATCTAAATTTATTGCTAGAGAGTGATTTGCTGCTGGCGAATTATTGTATAATCAAATTCCCATTACATTTTCATCTTTATCTAATATATTTTTGTATGTGCTGATATATGATAGTCGGTTTTGCTTCTAATGTTGTAGGAATAAATCTTAACCAGCAGAATCTGAAGAAATGTATTGTAGTGAGTAAAGAGTTAATATTCGGTTATTAATTAATGTTTCCCCTAGATGATGTTCGCATTGATAAATTACCTTAAACACCTTCTTTGTAAAATAAATACACTTTTTATGTTCTTTTGCTCCACCCGTAATTAGGCCTACATACGACCAGCTGACCCAGGAATGCTTCGCTATTGCTAGATTTGAAAGATGAAAACTGGCCATCAATATGTCATATAGTTTTTTTAATCACTATTTAGTTTGGACTCGCTTTCGTGGACTAACTCTGATAATTCGACTACGTCATAGGAAACCTCCCTCAATAGCTCACGGTTGGCTGAATTAGTACTTTGGGTACGCGAAGGAGTAGGATGGTCGTATTGCTGCAGTGGTGGCTAGACATAGTAAAAAGACCAAATTCTCCAACAAAATCAAAGTTTTGCTGTACAAAATAGCGATATTGGGCAGCACTCCTTCTTGACACTCCTTCTGAAGGTTTCTTTTTACATCTTGCGATATGGTGTCCTTGTAGTTTTTCCGTATTTATTGGTTTTTGAGACAAATAAATATAACAATGGAAATAATGTATCAAAATCTTTTGTAAAACGAAAGAAAATTAATTTCAAAGTGAACACAACAAATTCACTCTATTTTTAAAGAGATCATCGATTAGTAAACTAAACAAAACTTGGTTTTTGAGAAAAATAAATCACGTTTTTCTTGTAGTGATCTACTTTTCAAGGAATATTGCATTATTTTAGTTTTGTTTATATTACATTTGAGATTTTTAGTTTAAAGAAATCTAGCACGTAGTCTATTGAACTGCACGCTGAATGTTTGTTTTTAAACATAGAGTAAAAGCTAACGGTAAAGTGATCCCTATACAGACCATGGAGGCCCAGAGGGTTCCAGGAGGTTGAGGCTCCCAGATTTTTTACATTCGGCACACGAAGATGGTAACATTGTCAGCCTTACGCACCGACCGCCTTTACCCCGAGGATTGCCCCTGGTACTCATTTCTGTTAAAGGCTGAGTCGATCCCAGGGCCATAGTGCCACCAGAAGGATTAGGCCAATTGAAAAATCTCAACGACCTCATCGGGATTCGAACCCGCGACTTTCCGGTTTGTAGCGCAGCGCATCAATCACCATGCTACAGTATACCCCAGAACATAGAGTATATTCTTGAAAAATACACGAAAATTCCCGTTTTCATAACATTAATTCTCTCAGTCGTAAAGAAAAACTGGATTTTCATAGATTTTATGCTTTACCGACGTTAATAACCCGGTTTTTCTGGCTTTTCGTGGATTTTATGCTTTACCGACGTTAATAACCCGGACCATTTGGCAACCCTAAATGAATAACGAATTATTTTGATGAATCAGTTCAATTGAATCGATTCTTGAAAGTGGATCAGATTTCCCATCTCTATTCTGAGGACTGAGAAGCGAAAGCCGTTGGCTTCCGCAACGCAATCGACAGCTTGCAAAAGAGGGGAAGACCAGTCTATTTTCAAAAGGGAGGTCCACCAGAAGAAGGAAATTTTCCTGCGAAAGTCCCGTTGCATCCTCGACTCCTAGTTTGTAGTGCACTACCTCAACGAACTGTACTAGTCGTAATCTTATGATATGATATACATATTTGCGATATATGCAATCTCAAATAATTTAAAAAATCAAATAATGAGGTAGCCTAATTAATAATTTTTGCAAATAATTTCTGATCAATAGTGCTTAAAATGTGCATTTTTACAAGGTGTTTTCGGTTAATTTGAATATATCGCGACAATTATGCACCTGCTTGTGAATCCGTAATGTATTATCAAGACTACTTTTTTACTATGTACTATATCACATTATGCAGTGGATTAAAATATCTTGAACAAAATTAAATTTTATCATCATCATCTTTACTCCACGGTTTGGGCATTTTGCCCATTTCGGCTTCATAGGTTTCTCCAGCGTCTCCTGGGTCGTCCTCTTTCTCTCCTTCCTTTTGGGCTGTAGTTTAATAATGCGTTTGGGTATCTACTATCTTCCATTCTTAAAATATGTTAATGCCATTGTTGCCTAGGTTCTGATATTTTATGTATTATTGGCTCAATTTCTAATTCTATCCTGATATCTTCATTTTTTAATTTGTCTAATATTGTGCAGCCTTTAACACCTCTTAAAATTTTCATTTCTGATGTCTGTATGTTATTTAGATCCTTTTGTGTTGGTTACCCATGTCTCACTTCCATATAACAGTGTTGGTATTGCCATTACTTTATACATTTTCATTTTTGTATAACATACATTAAACATATCCGGACGGATATATTGGAAAATTAAATTTAAATAATTTAAATGGTTTGTGCATCATGAAAGCATTATATGTTCAATAAACTTAGAGGACGCCAACCTTTATAATCGAAATACACAGTTATATTTTATATTACGCCTAAGCTCCATTGTGTAATGTCGGCCTCGTGTTATAGAAATATATGCCCGAATCTGGATAAGAAGGTTGCAGATTCAAAACAAGTGGAAGTCGATGTACTTTTCAGGACGTAAAGATCCTGGATACGGAGTCCTCTGGGAGGGACTAGCCTTGGATTCTTGTCGCATATGTTCGGTACGTTAAAGAACTTAAGGCCTAAATAAGAGCCTGTGGAGAAGGCCTGTTGAACAGTACTCCCAAGGTGTGAAGCCATTCCCATATTTACCCCTCCTTCGTAATCTCCAAAGCGTAGCGATTGGTTCAGGTGCGCAACTGAACCGATCGCTACGCTTTGGTGGTGAAGAAGAGAGGAGAAGCAGGGAAATGAATCACAGATGCGCTACTAAACCAATCGCTCGCTTTGGAGGTCACGAAGGGAGGGAAGGACTTCACACCTTGAGAGTACTGTTCGCCTCTGGAGTGTGGACAAATTCACCAGCTTTTTCACATTCAAGTAATAGCTTAGTTTCCTCTCGACATTCGACGAAACGATGGACTTACCACCTGCCATTTTGACCTCGCTTTGTGCTATATATACTGTAATCTGTAATTAATGTGTTCCTATACACCAGGGATTCCCAACCTGGGGAGGGGCGTGAGGCCCTTCTTAGGGGGGCGTGCATCAATTTAAAATTCATACAGTAGAGTCCCGCTATTCCGAACTAATTACAATTACAATTACAATTTATTGTTCCAAATTACACGAAAAATACATACAAAAGTTGATATACCACCCGAAGAAGCAGAGCTTGTGTTCGGGGGTGGTTCAGTTCAATATATTAGAAAAACTTATACTAAATAACTACTTAAAACAATACATAATTTGGAGAAGTATGACAAAATATTATGTATAAAAGGTTAGAACATGTTCTATTTACAATACAAAGGTACGAGGTAATACAATAATAATAACAAAGAAATTAAGTTCTATCCAAATTTTAAAGTTTAATATGAAAAATGTTATAACAGTAATAGTAGAAAACAAAAGTAATAATTATATAAATTTTCTAATTTTAGACCTAAATTGTTTGTTGTTTAAGCTATTTAGATCAGGATGGTTGGTAATAAATGAATTGAATAGTATTGGGCCGAAACTTGAACAGTGCTTAGCTCCAGCAGTTGTAACATTTTTTGGTTCAAGTAATAAATTAAATTGATTCCTTCGCGTGTTATATACGTGAGATTCTGACTTGTAATTGTCACGATGTTTATGAAAATAATTTAGTATGACGTACTTGTAAATTTGGTCTATGGTGAAAACGTTAAATTCAGAAAATAATAATTTGGAAGAATAGTCAGGAGGCTTAGATAAACAAATCTTTATGATGTGTTTTTGAAGACAAAGCAAAGGGCTGAGTATCGTTTTTGCAACTCCTCCCCACCCAATTATGCCATATTGAATAATAGAAAAAATGAATTTGAACCGAACACCGTTCGCTTTAGCGGGAATTCGGAACAGGCGGATTTCATGAATAATATCAACGTATTGACTTGTTAAGGCGTAAATTAAGTGCGGGGATTTGTATAAATGGAGCCGACATGTGCTGTAAGTAACCAGCTTCCATTTCAATTTGGTTTCAGGCGTTTTCATCAAGCTTAGGCTCTATGTATGTCTCTATTTAACTTCTTTGTATAACAAAGAACGTCTTTTTAATTTCACCTGTTATTTAGTTTAAAAGCTGTATTTTTCTGAACTTTTCGGAAAAGGCGGATTTTTTAAATAGCGGGGTTCGGATTAGCGGGACTGTACTGTATTTTTAATTAGTGTTGTTGCCTTGTTGTCATATTAAATAGTCATATCTTGTCCTCAGCTCGTTTATAACAATTTGGAAATCCAAGTACAAGATACGAGTGATCTGTGTTGTGCTCTGTCAAACATAAAATCTAATATCTCACAGCTGGTGAAAGCAAAACAGTGCCAATCATCTCACTAATATTCAGTTTTAACTCTACGTTGGACATTTGTGTTTCTACATTTAACATTTTTTTATGAACTGTACTGAGACCCAAATAAGATGAACAATAATTAGAAATGCATTTTCGTGTTATATATGTGTGTGACAGCAAAAGCATCAAAGGATAAATAAGAATAATAAAATATGTGAGCAATATTAATTTTTTTTTACAATTATTATAGGGATCTTTAGAAGTACAAAAGTACTGACCATCACGTTTTTAGGGCTCCTTCTCCCCATCACTATCAAAGAGGGCGTGAGGATTTCATGATATTCAAAGGGGGGCATCAGCTGAAAAAGGTTGGGAACCACTGCTATAGACTATTTATATAAATCGGGTGTAAGGCAGCTATGATAGTCTTGGAAAAAACAGCACATAAATGGACCTTCTCCCTTGTCACCGTGCAGTGATATGAACGTATAGCTCGATCGGTAAGACCTGAGCCAAACGGCTGCGCAGTAGGCTACGATGACGTAATCTAGACGTGCCTGACCTTCATAGCAGTTCATACCGTACAGACCGTGTAAAAACATCTTAGCCTCACAGGGGTCGTACCCAAAGCGAGCGGTCGCTTCATCAAAACAACCCTCGTGCGTCCGGTGCAATTTGACGTAAACAACCCTCGTGCGTCCCGTCTTGAACAAGATCGATACATCTATCTGACGATTGTGGGAAATATTACTATTGCGGCCTTCTTGATAGAACAAACGGTTGAATATAGAACTGAAGCACTCAGCAGACTGGAATATGTGCGAACAGTATAATTTAAGTTCCTACCAACCTCAAGAAAGTAAACTGGAAGCCAAAAGACAAAGAGTAACTTCATTCTCCGCTTCATTTTTTATTAATATTGACAGTAATGCAAGGATTAAAATTTTTGGGGTGTGAAACAGTTCGCCTCCTCGCGGTCCACCCTGGGTCTGTATGGTACCGATTATTAATTTTACTTGTATTTCATGGGATGCATTTTGGTCATTGCTCTAAAGAGACCCGGGACGCAAACGGGTCATTGGATCTGAGGATCTATGGACGCAAAAGCCCTAGTTTAGTAGTTTTGGGACGCAAAAGTCCAGACCCCCCTCACAGCATTCAATAGTGAAGACCCAACACCGATATTCTGTGAGTTACATACCATTACTTAAATAATATTTCATAACTAAAAGAACAAATACTTTGTTCACTTTATTTTTGTTTTCTATAGTTACGGGCTATTATGAACCGCATAGTTTGGAATGAATAGAACAGGATATACATTCTCTTCTGTGCTTACTCCATTGCTACCGGCGGACGATAAGCTATCTGCTCGTGTTTGGCTCAAGTTTTACCGATCGAGTTATAATTAAGTTACTTGAGGAGTACCGTACCCATAACATTATCTAAACATATAGTGCTTCTGGTATCCATGTTAATAAAGTAAGTGCTATTGTAGAGATCTGGCTGAACATGATGTCTGTTTAGTACCGAAGAGCTCTGCTTCATCATCCCGGGGGCCGATTTGCGGGAATGAGGTGAAATTCAGTGTGTAATACTCAATTCCAGTCCACTTAGGGACGGCATCAACTTGTTAAATTTACCGTGACTCGCTCCCCACAGGGCTCGCTCGCTCTTCTGTATCCCACCGAGATACCAGCCTGTACAACTCATATTGAACGTGTTATTTTAAATAAATACAGCGAATGCTACTACTTCCATATTTGGAGAAACTTGTTAAAACAAAATCACTTTCTAGGACTGTGTCAGATATTTGTTCAAGTTTACCAGGTAACATAGTAATGATATAAATTATATTTTACATTCCATATTATATTTTCAATTGTATAAGAAAATATATGTCTATCGGTTACGAGAAAATTCAAACATAAATATTAGCCAAAGTAGTCTATCTCCTTCAACTAAATTTGATTTACACACATACGGAAGCACACACACACATATATAAAATTAGTGGCTTGCTTTAAGCAAGTTGCCATAGACACAGCATACTAGTCAATCACATCTGACAATGGTTCATATGATGGTAGATATTATGGGGAACATAAACAATAGTTTGAACAAAATATCTTAAACTATTTTTACTGTATATTCTTAGTTAGCCTCACAGCATTCAATAGTAGGCTTCATGCGATCCTTTCTTAAAAGCCACGATGTCGGCAAAGCGATTGGATCCTGTCCCATAATAAAATATAGGCCTAATTCCTCGTTTAAAGAGAGAATATCTTAGTTAATTGTAGAGAGAGAAAATGATTATAGCTGTCCTGTCAGAGGTTACCAGAAGATAGAGCCTACCAAGATCAGTCCGTTCAGGAAAATTTTATGTATTTATTATCTTACAATTTTTGAAGAAAAAAAAATACATGGCTGCATAAGGAGGAATAAATCAAATTATTTTAAAATTAAAAAGACAATTAAAAGAAAGAAAACAAATCTTTTGGGAAGAGACAGCAATAACCATTATTGAAAGGTTTATTGAAATTTTATTATTGAGTACAGATCATTGTGGACTATCAGTAAAGAATCGCGCAAGATTTGTAAAGAAATATCCACTAGAATATCTGCGTGGCACCCAAAGCGCCTAAAGATGCCCACTGAAAATTGCGTAGCTGCAACTCGATCACCAAAAAGTAGCCCAGTGACTTCCTATTGCTGGATGTTATATTGTAAGCAAAATGGATATTTAACGACAGAGTGAACTACAACTTAGGCTTGAGGCCGTCGACTGCGCGCAGGAATTACATCCCGCAGGAGTTCCGTTATATGTCTGTTGATCTTTAAACATGGGACTGCCACATTTATGCTCATATAAACGCCAATGACCAGGGATGGGCTCAAACCTGCGCGCCCTTGAGCAAAGAAAGCCATACTGACTTCGCCAGTTAATTGCATGTTGCATAGTTATAAATAGTATCTCCATAAAGATCGCTTAGTAATGCATTTTAAGTATCGCAATGACAATTCTCTGTAGGTAAACTAAAAACACACAAATCTCCAGGCATTGACCAAATTCCCGCAGAATTAAATAAGGCAGGTGGGGATGCATTAAACTCAGAGATCCATAAACTCATTCTCATGATTTGGAGAAAGGTAGAATTGCCAAAGGAATGGAAAGAATCTATCATCATAACGATAAATAAAAAATCAGGTAAACTGATGTAACAAAGTGCCAGTATGTTTTTGTTTAATCAGTTATGACTGCAATTATGATATGCAGAATATGTTTTTTTTTTTAAATTGATTTCCAAGTTAAGCTCCAGATTTATTCATTAAGCAGGGCTTACGGAAGAAGAAAGGTCTACCATCTCGGCCACCTGGGTCATTTTAACGGTCTAGTTGGATAAGCGCATGTAAATCAATATGTTTTTCGTCATAGCTACCTGTATTTTAATTTCCAAGGCCTTATAAGATCACAGTAAAACAATAGGCTATGTTGTCAAGATAACTGATTTTCATTTTTTTTTATAAATTCTTTCGAATACGTATATTACCATACAATAGGCACTAAATTGAGCATTACTCCGAAACAGGTCAACCGATTTTATCCATTATGAATAGACGTCTTCCCATGGACAATATAAATGTGTATACCAAGTTTCATAAAAATCCGGTGAAGCGTATTTGAGATACCGCGTCTTTAAAATATACACTAAATTGGGTTTTACCCCGGTACCGGTCTACCGATTTGGTCCAATATCAGTAGACGTCTTTCCACGTACATTATAAATGGGTATACAAAATTTCAGGAAAATCCAATAAAGCATATTTGAGTTATCGCGACTTCTTATATATTAACATAAAAACACTAAATTGGGCATTATTCCGGTACTGGCCAACCGATTTGGTCCAATATCAATAAACGTCTTCCAATGGACATTATAAATGCGTATACGAAGTTTCATAAATATCCGATAAAGCGTATTTGAGTTATTGCGCCTTTAAAGTAGACACTAAATTGGGTTTTACTCCGGTACCGGTCGACAGATTAGGTTCAAATTCAATAGGGCACTTCTCATGGACATCATAAATGGGTATTCCAAGTTTCATGGAAATCCGATACAGCGTGCCTATTTTAATAGATTATGGCGCCTTTCTAATAGAAAGGCGCCATAATCTATTAAAATAGGCACTAAATTGGGCATTACTCCGGTACCGGTGAACCGATTAGGTTCAATATCAATAGGGTTCTTCCCATGAACATTATAAATGTGTTTTCCAAGTTTCATGAAAATCCGAAAAAGCGTATTTGAGTTATGGTGCGTACAGACACACGGACAGACGGACAGACGGACAGACAGACGGACAGACATTTTTTCGTCCACCACACAATCTCATAAAGTACCATACTGGCACTTAAAAAGGGAGATAGGGCCGAATATAGTAACTATCGAGGAATTTCTCTCTTATCAACATCATTCAAAATTCTGTCTAATGTACTTCTGTCAAGATTAACCCCAGCATAGCGCGTCCTCAGGTTGCGGATAGAGGATACGGCCTCCACGACATGGAGGGTAGCTGCGAATATACAGAGTGTCCCAATAAAATGTATACACTCTTTGACAGTTCATAACAACCACACTTTTTGTTCTTTTATGAGTTGTGACTGCTTAAAATAATGGCTGGAGTCAGACTAAACTTTGAGGGAATAAAATTCGTTCTAAAGTGCTACTGGAAGACTGAGAACATAAGTGAAGTGCAAAGACGGTGTAGAATGGACTTTCAACGAGATGCACCACAATAATTGCGAGTCTCGTTTGCGAGGTAAGTTTGAGGAAGAAGAAACTGTTAAGGATGTCCATAAGAACCACCATAAAATCAGCTACAATCAATGAGTTGAGAGCAGCCATTGAAAGAGAATGTGTCGAAATACCAATTGAAATGATTATAGTAGGGCTGTTTTAAGTTGGCACAGAATACAGCAGGTAGCTGAAAGTTACTCACTCCACTACCCCCCACTGGCAGAGTGGTAGAGAAAGTTGTGGGGTAATACAGAAATTTGTAGTCCAAGTATTTCCAGATGTCATTCAGTTGTCGTTTTAAAAGCAGACGTGGCGGCTTGTTATTGTGAAGAGTGTTGTACTAAATATTTATTTATTTTATACTAGCTGAAAAGGCCCGACGTCGCCCGGGCTTTGTATTTTTTAATTTGAAATTAACTTATGGAGAACTTTCTATTTTGAAACTCTAGGTCCTTATATAATATGTATGTAGAACTTGAAATGAAGAAAAAGATTTATCACACTCAAACTATTCCATCAGAAAACGCTAGATATAGCTTTTTATGGTTCATAGAGGATGTCGAATGCTGCATTCCGTTGCTTCTACACATCATGCTTGGGAGGGGTTGAAATAAGAAGAAACATAAATTACAAAAGATTGTACTGACTTGACGGAAAATTTTACTTCTCATTCTCATGTTACCATACAATCGTTTCGGGGCTGAAATAAAAGAGAAATGAGAAACTTTCATACTTTCCTCCCCTAAAACCCGGGACATAATATACTGCGAGCATAGGACTCAAAATGTTCCATCCCATGCTTAGGGCCTATGATAAACATCCCTATTTCTCAACTAATACAAAGCCTACAGCTATGGATAACGTATCAGCGGAAAGGATTATTTACAGACTTCTGATATAGCATACTCACACACTTAAGTTGTCCCTGCAATACGACCTCTTATTCTACATCAAAATGTGAAGTGAGAAAATATTTCTTATGTCCAGGGTAGAGAAAGTTATGTGACTGCATCACAATGCGCTTTATTTTCGTGGATTTTATACTTCAAGAATTATTTTTACAAATGTATTACATCGATAGCATCAAAATTCGTTAAAGTCCAATATTATGTAGTGTCCAAAGCCCCATATGAACTGTGTAAACAATAAACTTTTGTCTTGACAACTAAATGGGATTTCATTTTTTTAGTATAATATTCTCACAAATTATATAATTTTCAAGGGAAGGAGTGATTTTCTTCAATTTTAATGTTGACCGCGTTACTTCCCGGGCTTAACTGGGTATGTGTGCAAAATTTCGTGTAATTTGGTAAAGAAATGTAGATTTGTATAGGGAACAAACATAAACATACACACTTTCGATTTTATATATTAGATTTCCAAAATGTATTATAATATTCATCTTTATTCGATTTAGCTTTTATTGCGTTTTTTATTTCATTGACATTCGTAATAATCGTGTTTGGTGTTGGTAAACGAGGAAAACCCTTACAATCAGATGTATGCAATATACATAAATTCTTTGAAGAAGAGTTGGACGCTCTTAAAAACGGAAGGCCGACCATATCAGTGACAAATGTTATTGACAGAACTTCTGCTGCTACTGGTGTTTCTTGGAGAACAGTGTACCGAATATTAGACGAGAAAATAAAATCGGTGGAAAATGGAAATGTTCTACGCACACCTGGAAAAAAGCGACCTGATAGGACTCCTGTGAAGTCTACAATTGATCCATTCAATGCTGCTGCCATACGCCGTGCGATATAAGATTAAAACTCATCACGCTTTCTACCGGCATTGGAAAAAATACGCGTAGCACTAACACAAGGAAATCTGTTTAATGGAAGTAAATGGGCGCTGCATAAGATATTAGAACAATTAAAATTCCGATATGTAAGAAATGGCCAGGGACAAAAAATGTTAATGGAAAGATCTGATGTCGTTGTCAAACGGTTCAAATACTTACGGGAACTGAAAGTCTTACGCAATTCTAACCGTCCGATTATTTATTTAGACGAAACGTAGGTTATTAAACCACACCAAAGGCAAGGTTTGGATGTGTGAAAACTAGGGCTGAAAATCGATTAAAATTTCTAATCGAGTTAACGCTTGACTTTAATCGATTAATCGACTGATTAATCGACAAATAGGTCGGTATTTTAGACGAAACCAAAGTGTACATTTAATATTGTTTTACACGTTTAATAACTACTACACTACAGATAATCAGAAGAAATCCTGAATTAATGAATACCATTATAAGTTAACTAGTGAAAAAATATATACAAAACTTACATATCCGGTTACTTTTTCAGTCAAGACTTGAGACATACGAGTTTGTTGATATTTGAATGTTCAAGAGACGATCTTAGCTTGTTTACAATAATACCGGTAGCACTGAAAACTCTCTCACTCGGCACTGAGACAAGAGTTTGGTCATTTGACCCATTTCTCGAAACACGTTTTTCAGAATTCGACTAAACCGATTAATAGGAAAATGTAATTGATCGACGATTAAATATTTAATCGATTAATCAGCTCAATTAATCGATTAATCGGTACAGCCCTAGTGAAAACCCTGATGGCGAACTTGAACCACCTCTGCGAGTGCCCTTAGGAAAAGGACAAAGACTTATAGTGGTGCATGCGGGATCTGAATCTGGTTTTATCCCCAATGCTCTATTATGTTTCAAGTCTAAATCCACCAAGGATTTCCATGAAAAGATGGATGCAACCGTTTTTAAGAACTGGTTTGTTCAAAATTTAATTCCTAATATTCCTCCAAATTCTGTAATACTGTAGTAATGGATAACGCTAGCTACCATTCGAAAGAACTAAACAAACCTCCAACATCCTCCACGTTAAAGGCAGACATGCAAAAATGGTTAAGTGAACGAGATATCAATTTTGATCCCATGTCAACAAAACCAGTACTATACAGGGGCGGATCCAGCGAGACATTTTTGGGGGGGGGGGGAACCAAAGTAGAGAGGGAAGTTTTTACTCATAAAAATCAATTATTCCCAGTACACAATTGAAAACAAAATGAACATTTCAGCATTTTCTTACAAAGGTATTTCAAAATAATGAATGTCGTTGCTTTAATTTAAGTATTTGGGTTATGTTCTAATCAATTTTGAATAATTATTGCTTAATGTTACAAATTTTTGGGGGGGGGAATTTCCCCCAATCCCCCCCCCCCCCGTAGATCCGCCCCTGGTACTGTATGACATAATTAAATCAGTAAAAGATAAGCACAGGCATTACGAGATAGATACGATAGAGCAACAACATGGGCACACTGTTGTACGTCTACGCCATACCATTGTGACTTAAACCCTATTGAACTAATATGGGCACAGGTTAAGGGTCACGTGGCAAAAACGAATATTAATTTTAGAATTAGTGACGTAGAAAAACTGTTCAGGGATGCAGTGGAAAAAGTTAATTCAGTGCAGTGGAAAAATGCGTGTGATCACGTAAAAACAATTGAGGAATTTTATTGGGTCAAAGACGGTCTTGTGGACGAGGTGTTGGACAAATTCGTTATAAATTTAGACGATTCAGATTCTGATGAAAGTGACGTAGGATCAGAAGATGAAAATAATCTAGACTCCTCAACTTCACTGACCACCACTGCTTCTTGTAGTTATAAAATTCGCCCCTTCCACCCTCGCCATAGTGGCAGCAGCACATTTTTGGAGCGAGTAACCTTTTACAGTAGTATCTGTTTCTATCTCTTTCTTTCCAATACCTGACATCTGCCAAACATTTTCTGTCTCTTTATTCAGAACTGTGCCATCTTAAGACAGACCTACTATAGGAACGTTTTGGATTCAATCAGTCAGCGTTATCAGCTGTGCATGGACCACAATGGCCAACAATTTGAACACTTTCGATAATTGGCTGGTTTCTACATTTGTTCACATTATTTTGATTTTTGAAACTTTTCTGTATTATAATAATTGTCAGTGTTATAAGTTAGTCCATTAAAGAGTGTATACATTTTATTGGTACACTCTGTATTGAATAATCAGTCACGGACAGACGACATGAGGTGGTCCTCCAGCTTGGGGGTTTGGCGTGAGATTAACAACCTCTCACAGTAAAAAATATTGTTAAGTAACACTGCCTGATTTATGGATCCTATCAGTGTAAAATTTTCCGGAGGTGACAACACTGAGGGAGTTTAAAAATAGGAACTATAGGTTTATTTATTAAGTGCCAGTATGGTACTTTATGAGAATGTGTGTGGAGGACGAAAAATGTCTGTCCGTCTGTCTGCCCGTGTGTCTGTATGCGCCATAACTCAAATACGCTTTATCGGATTTTCATGAAACTTGGTATACACATTTATAATGTCTATGGAAAGAACCCTATTGTTATTGAACCAAATCGGTTCACCGGTACCGGCGTCAAACCCAATTTAGTGTTTTTATTTAAAAGCGTATGGCGCTTTATCGGATTTAAATTAAACTTGGTATACACATTTATAATGTCCATGGGAAGACGTCTGTTGATATTGGACCAAATCGGTTGGCCGGTACCGGAATAATGTCAATTTAGTGCATTTTTATGGTATTATATAACAAAAGGCCCCATAACTCAAATATACTTTATCGGATTTTCATGAAACTTGGTATACGCATTTATAATGTCCATGGCAAGAAGCCTATTAATTTTGGACCTAATCGGTTGACCGGTAACACAGTAACGACTAATTAAAGGTCACATGTTTTTTAATTTTTGTCTACCGGTATAATTTGACAGTTAACACTATTCCTTCACTTATGCTTATTAAACGACACCGTCAAACTGACTGAGTTGGCCAAATGGTAGAGCCTTGGACTCGTATTCTGGAGGTCGCCGGATCAAATCCCGGAGCCGGAGGATTTGACATGGGTTTTTATTTTATTTTATTTTTATGTGAGTGCGCGATTGTCAAGGTATCACAAATCTGTAGTTCTGCTGACGCTGGTCGATTTTAATCTGATTAGAAAAACTTATTTTCGGCATATCATAATTGCAATTATAATTGATTCAACAAAAACATACTGGCACTTTGTTATATCAGTTTACCTGATTTTATTTATTCTGTAAAAACTTTATAAACAACAAAAATGGCTGAATCCTATAAACGGGATGAATAACAAAGCCTTTCGAAGCATAGACCTATGCCTATGTTAATTGAATCCATCTGAGAGGCCTCCAAGATGTATAGTGTAAACAAACCATTCTTATAAATTGTCAGTTGTGTACGTCTTCTTTGCTAAGAAGTTTTTTTATATTATACCATAAGCTTATTCCCAATCCAAATCTGCGAGACAAATAAAATCAAGTACAGTCTGTATATTATAAAATATTTGTTCCAGCCCTTGATTTGGAAGCTGAAGATGGCGTCGATATACAGCGTCTTTCAAAAAATTCTTTTTCAAACTTCGGCCATGGGGTCTTTACACCAAAAGAACGAAAAAGTTCATATGAGCATATGTCCCATAATCCTTGTTTTCTCGTTATTCAATTATTAATGAAAGTTTGCGTTCAACGACCCTTGAGGTCCGACCTCGCAACTTCATTTCTCTATGCACTCATTCATAGAAGGCTTTAACTCCCGACCTCAATCCTTTGGATTTTTATCTCTGGGGGGCACCTTAAAGTGGTTTATGGAGCAGACATCCTGGATGAAGAAACTTTTCATCGACGTGTCATGGAAGCCTGCGAAACCATTCGACACCATTCCGGAGTATTTGAAAGGGTGCGACAGTCCAAGATTCGACGAGTGAATTCAAGTCTAGAAGCAAGAGGAGGACATTTCGAGCATTTATGAGTTTTGAGTGTTGATGTGTTATGAGTATACCAGTGTGTTGAACAGTTCCTAACGAGAAAACAAGGATTATGGGACATATGTTCATATGCATTTTTTTTGCCTTCTTTTGATATAAGGAACCCATGACCAAAGTTTGTAAAAGTATTTTTGAGACACACTGTATAGTCAGAAATTTTATAACAAACTATACCTAGTGGCTAAAATAAAATAAATGTTTAAAGTGGCAATAGGCATATAAGTTACGTTAACAAGACACCCGCTGCAGATGAATTTCCAGCAGGATTATTACATGAATACACCACCTATCTAATTCGTCTTCGGTGAAATGAAATTAAACTTACAGGTGTTTAAAGTGATTAATGGTTTAGGGCGCCAATAACACCTTGTTTTCAAGATTATTTCTGATTAACTTGTACCCTAAGATTTCCATTTTAAAATTATTTCTATGATATGGTATGAAACACTGTTTGCACAATGATATTTGACACATGTTACAAACAGTCCTGGTTTTCTTCTCAACTTTGTTTTGTGCGCTTCTTGAGGCACACTCAACCGGTGAAAGTTCACCATCATATACTCGTAGTATGCTGTAAATTTGTTATTAGACTGAAGATAGCTTATGTTGAAGCTGAAATGTATCCCTCCCAGACACGATCAATATCTTCAAGATTTGCCTACCACAGAACATTAAAGAAGCCGGAAGTAAAGTGAAACATCAAGCTCACATCAAGATTAGTGAATAGTAGATAAGACTATGTTGAAATTATTCAACATCAAACAATTATGGACTTAACAAACCTGTGGACAAAGTGTATTTTATATTTTATAACTCACAATGATTTTAACAAAAGATTTTAGTTTTTACCAATCACATAAGCAATAAATAGATAGGCTCACACTCGCATTAAACTACTTACTACTAGAAAACTACTAGAAACCTACTCACATTAAGCAGTCATAATAAAAGCATATAGACAGATAATACATATAATATGTTTTGCAAAATATATTGAGAGTATGTAAATATTTTAAATTCAAAATAGCTTCTATAGTACTTGTTACATTATTTCATCAAAATAATTAAAAGTATAGTGTAGGCAACTCTACAAAGCAGCCATTTCATAAAATATGAGAATTTTTCCCTCGAAGAGAGATGTTATAAAACTAGTGTAATTGGGAAGTCAAATAAAAGTCTAGAACCTAGAGTTCACTGAATATTCAGGAATTAGGCCTATGTGTATTTGAAGTTGTTTCATGGGTAAAATTGGTCGATTTCTTATTTATTGCATTTTAGTTAATTTTTTGGCATTTATAGCATGATTTTAACACTCATTAAAACTAAGTAGTCAAGAGTGATCAGCTATGTCCTGTTTGATTTGAGAAAATATACATCTTAAGGTACAATTTGGTATAAGATTGACTTCAAAAACTATGTATGGTTAATTGCTATGTAAATTAGCAAAAAGTGACTTTTCGTCCCACCCGTAATGGTGATAGTTTTGTTAAATATTATTGTAAGAGTTAAATAAATGTTCTGACAATCTCGAAACAGTTTATAATTTTTATTTAATCCCTCATACCTTCATTAATAATAACATTAAGACTCTAACATTAATAGCAGAACAGCAAATTAACTTCTGTTTTGTATCATTAAAATCAATGTCCAAATTATGTCTCACCCGTAATACATTTTGAAAAACAAAATTTAAATATTTAAACTAAATGTTAAATAATGCTTTCCATGTAGTATGAAGGAGAAGGCATGGTAAATTTTACAGAATGTGCAGAACCGGTTCTAATTCATTATTTATGACATGTAATAAACCAAAATAGTTGTAGTATGCTAGAATGTCCCGCCCGTAATTATGAAATGACAGAAAGGCATTATTATTAATTGAGGTAAAGGTGAATATTTAAATATAATATATAATATGCTACTTTTCACGGTCTACCTCTGTATTTCTTGTGCCATTCTCTTTTACAGTTGCCGACATTTTTGCAGCAAGGAATTGTAGCAACTTCACTTTCTTCTTCTTGACTTCCAAGCTCTCAGGACAGACACGCGAGCACTTTCTGTAGAACATTTCTTTCCATTATTAACTAGAACGTCTGTCAAAGTCGAATGTAGGCCTACCGATCAGATCTACCTCTTCCATAAACTGTATTTCTTATAGAAGCAAGTTAGACCTAAGAAATCCATTTCCAATTTGCTCCCAACTTTTTGCTTCCTGAGGGTAGTTGTATAGAAAAATAATATTCTACGTTTAATTTCTCTTAAAGCCTTCCCCGTTGATCATCTAAGGGTTAATTTGGTGTCTTTCAGTGCACTTCAAGTTGCTACCATTAAATTGCGTTGCTATAATTTATGCCCAAGTACAAATACCAATTTGAGGATTCCGTTCAACACTATTTTTTCTTTGATTATCTTATACTTATATAAAAATCTAATGGTTCATCCCTGTTTGAACTGATTTGTCGCAAAATGATAAAGCTGAAATTTTGCATGAACATTGTTATTATAACCGGAAAGGTTATTTATTATTTATTTTGTTAAGAATATAACAGGCTCATTGCCCAATCACAGGATTCTCTTATACTAAGTTACAACACTAATATTATACAGTGAGTCTCACGTAAGAGTTGGCCAATCCTGCGGGTTTCTGTGTCGCGGCGGTCACAGCTCTAACTCCCGAGCGATCGGGTGAAATATCTACGCAAATAAAGCCGCTAATGGTGTAACGATTCAGGTTCTCACAGTTACAATGAAAATAGTCACGTACCTCATCACAAGATATGTTGGAAGTGTCCTCCTCTTGCATCCACACAACGCTGGGACCTTTTTATGGAATTTTCTTTCACGCGCGTACGTTCAGCTTCCGAGTTCCGAGATAGAGTTGATTTCTCTTGTAATACTGTCTTTAAGTTCTTCCAATGTGTGGGGAATTGACCTGTACACTTTATTTTCAAGTTCCCCCATAAGTAATAGTCACATAGGCTACTGGTAGAAGAAAGATAGAACAGTCCAGACACCCGAATTCGAAGTTGAGCTTTGAATATAAAAACACGTTTTGAGGTTCCTGAATCCAAAAATGCTATTTTCCGAAACAGTCTATTTGTCTGTGTGTATATGAACAGCCTAAATCCAGAACGGAGAAGCGTATGAAAACAAAATTTTGTATTTAGGTTAGGTACCTTCTGGGGATGTGACACGAAAATTGGTGACTACTTTCTTTTATTTTTAAGGGGACTTTACAAGAAGTCACGATTTTCTCGGAAACGGCTGTAACGATTTTGTTTAAATTTTGTACATGAGGTCATTTTATTTGAAACATTTGTTTCAAAAAAATTCTTCGAAGGGTAGTTATAAGCCACCCACTGTTTGTAGAAACTAAGTCTTGCCTGGTGAACAATAAAGATTTGCATCAGGCTGTGTAAAATTACACTTTAAAACTTCACTGTGTTACAATTTCAGGACATTGCCTGATCTTATTTCACTTGTTATTATACATACTTTATTTCAGTTCAAACGTGTTTAGTATTTTCAGGTGAAACCTACATTAAATGTTCATACTGCCATATCGTCTTTTGGGTTTGGTTACGCATTGGAATTTCCATACCTCCAACTTAACAATCTCAGGTTACGCACACAATTTTAGTTATATTTTATAATAAGTCGTTGTAGGCTCAACAGCCTCTCCCATTAAATGCCTATTTTATCAAGCAACCTCAGTTAATTTTGGCACCAAGGGCTATAAACTCTTGTAGAAGTTATAGCACTCCATTGGTTCTTCCCATCTCACTTATGTTACCTTTTTATTATGCGTTCGATCAAAATATTTGTATGCATGGTTAATTCCTAGTAACAGACTCATGTCTTCATGTTATTAGAAAGTTCCCAATTAAGTATTCACTTGCATAATACAACTATAATGTCTCATTATTAAAGCATAAAGACGCTTAACCTAAGGTATATTTTCTCGTGTTGTTGTGGCTATATTTGCGGAAGACACGCTCCCTTTTCCCTGTTGCGAGTTCCGGTTTCGTAGACACGTGGTAACTTACAGACTCAGCCTAGCATCTTAGGAAATAATTTAATGTATTAAGCATGTTATAAATTCAGATCCACATCTTAGCTGATTTTTATGTATTTTTTTAAGACACTGGGCTTTTAAACATATCTATTACGGTTTCTTTTATGACTGGCTTCATTTCCGATTCGGGCGGACGTATCAGTGTGCCATTAATGATCGTCCTGTGTAGGAAGCATCGTGGCAAGCTCCTCTGACTCCGAAGTTTATCATTGGTTTACTAGAGATTATGAGTTTATCGACATATTTGCGAGAACGAAGCTCGAGAAAATTTATCTGATAAAACTCGTATCCTTGCGATCGTAAAATTGCATCCTTGCAATCCGAGAAAGGACTTTAGCCTGGTGGTCCGCGAAGATGGTGCAGATGGTCCGCAGACATAATTTAAAAATATCATGAAGCAAGTAAAGAAGTAAAAATTTTTCACATAAAATGGACACTAGATGTCAAAGTTTTTAAAATCTAAGAAAATACAGGTCCTATTGCAAGTTTCCTTACTTTTGCAGTTACGAACCACAGTTTGAAATCTCTGATGCACTGACGTCTATGGTTCCCTCTTTCATTCAATACCCTAAAAATAAGACTTTGTCGGAATTTGTTATTAGAGGCGCTCTCTTAACAAGGGTTTTATTGTTGGAGGTGCCCGAGTCTCTGATACCGGTAAACCTGTGTTAGGCCTATAATTCCTAATTATATTATCAAACTGGTAATAAATATTAAAGTAGATTCAAAATATAATTTTACTCTCAATAGTTTACTTCCAATTCAATAACTGTGTTTCCGTAGAATTTAAAAAAAAAATGTACTTAGGTTTATTTCGTTATAATGACCTATAATTAATACCACAGATATTAAGAATATAGGCCTACATATAGCCTACTTTTAAAAATTAGGATGTAAAATTAGACATTTTAGAGGTCCTCGGGTTCAAAACGCCTGAGAAACGCTGGCCTATAGGATAAACAATCGTGATTGATTTATATCCGAGGAATTGCTAAACGTTATTTGTCAATATCAAACACGCGGCGTATAAATGGAATAGTCCGAGTAATAAGTCTGTCAAATCACATCACAGGAACGGCAATAGCAACCAAATGCAACATATCATATTTTTCGATATAGGTTTGAGAAATTTACCTTTTCATCATCAGACGTTTGAGTACATTCTACTGTCAATCACTTTCACCTCGTGGTCAATGTTACATCACTCTAACGTAGGTGCGATTATATTACTACAATCTTCAAATATTGAAGGTAAAGTGTACAACGCATCAACTACATGTAAATTGGATTTGCTTTACATTACAAATTGAACTTTACCCGCATCATCAGCGCTTTGGTTTAGACTGCCTTGAATTCTACATGTATGCAAATATATAATGACTAGGGCACGGATTCGTAGGTTTTAAACTATTTTGTTCCTTGTTAGCTAACTGTGATATTTCAACGTAATTATCCGTTTCGTTGTAATGGTAGTCGCGTAGTTCAATCTTTTAAAACTTAAAATGGCTAAATAAGACGTTAAAAACTAAAAGTGGCTAAAACTGCTTTTAATTATAATATAAAATTATAATTAAAAAAATTATAAGAAAAAATAATAAGATAAAAATACTTATCAAACGAAAAATACTGTTTAAATATTTGCCTACAGTTTGCATCTTGTTCATTGTTACCAATACATTTGTAAGAGAAAATATAGCATCACATTTTGTTATTTTCTAACCAAATTGTCCCGGTAAAGGAAATTGTCAGTGAACCAAAATCTCTGGTTTCTTTACAATGATATTAAGGACATTAAAAAGCTTACACTTGCAGTTTATTCACAGTATTTTCTAAAGAATGTTCGTGTAGTATTGTGGTTCAGAGTCATGGAAATTGTAAGTAAAAATAACATTAATTAATATATCTGTTTTAAAAAAGTTATGTTTATTGTAGGTATTAAAGTCAAACTTTAAAAAACACTTACCTGAAAATTGTAAGAAACTAAAATATAACTATTTTAATATGTTAAAAAATCTAATACAGGGTTTATAAAAACCTAAAAATCCGGGCCCTAATAAATATCCTTTTCTAACCATTTCCAATGAGAGAGGAAGAAGTCTTCATCGCCGAATGCATCTCAATGCAACAGTGCAATTCAGAATTCCATAAACTGCTATGATTGCATCTGATCTAACTTCAAATGCTTCTTAAGTACATTGAATTCGCACATAGCTTCAGGGGCGTTATTATGGAAACGCATATCACTTTATCAGTGGCGTACTGCACTCATATGTGCAGCCAGAAACAGCTGTTGGAAGTTTATGGTGTATCTACCATTTACATGCAAATAAAGTCACTCATCCTGCGGTGTTGAGTACAGTGTCATTGCACTCCTTCACAACAACTTCATTGTAAATTGGTTATAAAAATGAAGAAAATATCGTTACCACATCGTATGGCATCCCTGTAGGATACATAGCCCAAATAAAATGTGTAACTATTTATTCTAAGCATGGTTAATAAGTTACATCTTTCTTACTTCACATTCTGTTGTAGAATAATAGGCCATATTGCAAAGAGCGCGTATTCAGTTGTTTCCATCTGTAGCCTTAAGGACACTAAAGTTTGGGTTAAATGCCTTAAAGCCATAGGAAGTAAGAACTGTATGTAGGTAGGATGCCTTCCTCTAACTAACCTCTGGATGATAAATGTCGAAGAACTACTCAGATATAAATATGAGAAATAATATAAGTTATGCAATTAGGCCTAGGTTCGTTAGCGAAAATTGCGATAGTATAATATTATTATTTAGTATTCTGCCTAGTGGCAGGTCCATGTCTTCGTACGGAGAATTTCTGACGCCAGTGTTCCCTATCTCCAGCTTCGTCCTTCAATCTGCTGTATCTCCTCCCATCTTTCATGTCATCCAGATGTTGTATTCTTCTCCTTCCTCTTCCAGCAGTTCCTTTGGTCTTCCCTTCGATGACATCATGTATGAGTCCCTCGTGTCTAAGTATGTGTCCGATCCAATTGGCTTTCCTCTGAATAATTGTATTCAGAATAATTTTCCTCTCTCCTACCCTTCTCAGTACTTCGTCATTTGTCACCCGTTCTGTCCACTTGACCTTCTCTATTCTCCTCCAGCACCACATTTCGAAGCTTTCTAGGTATTTCTTCTCCCTCTTTCTCATGGTCCATGTCTCTGCTCCGTACAGTGCAATACTCCAGATGTAGCACTTCACCAGTTTCTTCCTTAGTTCCAAGCTCAACTTGCTGGTCAGTAGAGTCCTCTTTTTGTTGAATGCTGCTTTGGCCATGGCGATTCTTGTTCGAATTTCATTCGTGCAGTGGGCATCCTTTGTCAGCAAGCTTCCCAAGTACTTGAACTGCTTCACATTCTCCAGTTCTTGATTGTCGACAGTTATCCTCAAGGGTTTCTTTCGTTTTGATATTCTCATTACTTTTGATTTTTCAATGTTAATTTCCATGCCATATTTCCTTCCTGTTTCCACTAATCTGTTCATCATGTATTGCAGTTGTCTTTGATTCTTGGCGAACACTACCAAGTCATCTGCATACTTGATGGTGTTGATGAGGCGTCCTCCTATCCTAAAGTTTCCGCATCCTTTCAAAGCTTCTCTTGCCAGCCAGTCTCCATACAGGTTGAAGAGACTCGGTGATAGACAACACCCTTGTCTGACTCCTCTTCCTATTTCCACTCTGCTTGTTTCTCCGTGTTTTAGTCGTACTTTTATTCTTTGTCCCAAGTACAGGTTGCGAATTAGTCTCTTGTCTCTCCAATTGATTCCTATCTCCTTAAGGATGCTGCCCGGTACCAGCCTACATCCGTAGGGGGGCCTCTTCCGCCAGTTCTGCCGTACCGATGCTCTTCATCTCCGCCATCACTGTCGTTGAGGTCTTCACCGTATCCCTGGCAAGGGTCCCTCACAAGGTACTATCACCCGGGACAGGTGAACCAAGGTTTTTTAACGAGGTGTTACTCCTCCCCCTCCCCCTTTCTCAACCGGGCTTGGGACCGGCTATGGCGGAGTTAGTATAATATACTATATACTATACTATGTATATAATATAATATGGATTTTATGATGTCCCTGTGTAACACTAAGTTGTGTGAGTGTCACATAATTTTTTCAGTTAAAAATGGTTTCGCTATACTCCATACCTAATCTATACTAGCTCTCTAAAGCCTTAGTGAATCATACACAATTATATCATTAATTTCCAGTGCATTCTATGAAATCTGCATATATTTTTAAGTATTTCTTATGCGACTCCATAAGAGAAATTTAATTGCTTCGACGAATTTCCTGTTTTTCTGGGCATCTGCTAAAAGGGGAAGTGTGAATGATTCGTTATCTTCTGAAATAATTTTTCCACAGCCAAAAGTTAAACTCTCGATACTTTTAAGAACAGGTAACCCATTGAGTTAGAGTATGGCTGACAGACAGGAAACAGCGTTGTGGATACTGTTTTTCTCGTTGTTTATAAAGAGTGCATGTTGTATCACATGTAGCAAAATGTATCCATTTTATGAATCTCATGTGGCGTAGTGGAAATGACATGATCGATCATGGACCGTTGACAGCAGATCGGCAAAATAACCCTTCATCATGTGACATCTTGGTTATGTTCTGCAAGCATCGATCCAATATTCCACAACTTGTAACCTAATAACTGAACTTTTCAGCACTTTGTGATGTGTGGTGTCACATCCCCATGTGTACAAAACATATTAAGTATTGAGGGGGGTTTTATAATCGATAATAAAAGTGTATTATATGATTCATTTGTTATAGTGCATATTAAAGTATGTATTAGTGTATTTGTGTGAGTAATTTAAAATATTTTTGTCCTATATGTAATTACCATGACCCGTATTTTGATGACCTAAAAATACTAAAAAATGAACTATAAAGTGACTACAAAAATACAAACACAACAGAAAAAGACCTGAAAATTAAAAAATGATCCAAAAAGATATATGAAAATACTAGTTTATTCATCGGATTTGTGTCCGCTCTACATTTATGTTGTTGACCCAATTATAGGCTTGTAATTAATTAATTACATTCTGTTAGATGCAAACAGCAAACAGCGTCTTTCAGTATCCAAGTTAAAATTATTAAAAGATTGAGTTATTTATGTTTATTTTGAGTTTCGTTAATATTCAATGGAAGTACATGCACAAAGCTCTATAGAATTAAGAATCAACCCAAAATGAGAAAGTAATAGCTTTACATTTAAAAAAATAACCTAAAAATATTAAATGAAGAGAAAAGACCATAAAATGGTCTTAAAATGACAAATGATGACGTTTCATTTTTAAACATTACCTAAAATAAAAGGTGTGGAAAAAGACCCTAAAAATTAACATTTTTATAATTTAGGAGTCACTATCAGAATATCTGCACTAGTGGACAACAATACTAGGACCAGTTAAAAGATATGTCATCAAAATCCGGGCCCTGATAATTACAGATACCTCATCTAGTCTTTTGTAGTTCTTTTAATACAATATAACCACTTCGTGATTTCTATAAAGTGAAAGTTTTGTTTGAACCCCGATAATAAACCTTGCCTCGATACAGTTGTTACAAGATTTTAGAATATCAAAGCAATTATCAAATGGAGAAGTAATAATTTTCAATGTTATTAACAACTGTTTGACGGTAATCTAACAAACTACACCCTTTCCGCCATGAGACTTCCCTATTGTAAACGCAGGGCTTTAGTTGGGGTGGTTCTAAGCCGGTAGTGAATGTTAAGAGGGAGCAGCTCTATCTTTTCTTTTCATTACACAAATAATTTCTTCAATTTGCAGACTTGGCTATTCGAATTTGAACAAATATTCTAAGTATTGGATGCTTCGTACAAGTCATCGTACTTTATAGTTTGTAGAACAATTCCACCTAGTTCCTCGAATTTGGTTTTATAAGTGTTCTTGTTATAGAATCTTCTTTTATAGCTTTATCAATACTAAAATTATCAATATTATAAAACACTAACATTTCTTTTCAATTGTTAATATTGTAAAAACATTAAAATGCTATATTCTGTGGACGATATATTTCGGCTATTCCGACATCTTCATGTCCTAAAAAGTTATAAATATATTAGCTGACTATTACTAATTATGAGTATATAATCTTATGCATAAAGTCTCTGACATACTTTTTTTTCTTTTCACTGATGTTCTTATTCTATTCGTTGAATAATTTCAACGAATTATGAGTACATGCAAGAACAGAATCGCATTTTTGAACTCTCTCCCTACTGGCAAAACACCATTTAATGCACACACCACATAATCAGTTAAATGGATCAACGAATAGAATAAGATCATCTGGGAAAAGGATTATGTTCTTCCTTGAGAGTAAGGGACTATGTTTCACATCCATATAATACCACCGGCAGGATAATAGTCTTATAAATGTTTATTTTTAGATTTCTGAACAGAAGACCAGAAGATAAAAGTATCTGAATTGCATAAAAACAAGCGTTTCCTGAATTTTGTAGATATTTAACTTCTACGTTAATATCATTTGTATCTGTAATACAGTATTTTGTCCCAGATATTTGAATTTCTCCAAATGTTCGAATCTTTGTCTGCTATTCTAATTCGTATTATCTTGACGTTTCATGACTATGTAGGCCTACTTTGTTCTTTTTTTCCTGTATTAATTTCCAATCGAACATTCCTGGGCAAGCATCGGGCAGATTTTGTGAATTTGTCCTGATTGTGTTTATATCATCGCCCAACAGACAATTTATCATCTGCATAAGCTAAAATCACGTGACGCCTATTTAATTTTAGGCCTACAGGATGCACTCTGATCCCTATTTTATTGTAAGTCTGTAAGTTAACAAAGACCTTTATTGGTGTTAGATAATGATAGGATTTCAATGTAACCTCTACTGTATAACATTGTATCTCTTGTATACAATATAGTTATTTAGATCTACCCTGATGTAAGACTGAAAGCCTGTTGTAATTGAAATCCTGAAATCCAACACCCTGCAGTCGACTCGTATTATTAAGATACGAAGAAACTTGTGTTGTACGAGGGGGAGTCCGAAAATAAGTTTCCTCTCTATTTTTCCCCAGGAAATCTAATAGCAATGGGGGAAACACGACATCGGTTGAACGCGAAAGACACCCATACACCATCGTAATGGCAATGACTTTCTGTTTCGGATTGTGACTGAGAATGAAACGTGGGTCCACCATTTCACGCCCGAATCGAAGGCCGCATCTATAGAGAGGAAACATCCATCATCGACTGTCCGAAAGAAGTTCAAAACAACGCTTTCTGCAGGTAAAGAGTTCCTCAAAGTGTTCTGGGACGCCCAAAGGGTTTTGTTGCTGACCCTGTCGAAATTGAAGGGGGCGATTGAGAAAAAGCGGCCTGGCTTTCTCCAATCTGGCGTTCTGTTGTTGGATGACAATGCGAGACCACACTCGGCGACGGCAACGCAAAACCATATTGCAACTCTTGGTTGGGAGCGCAGATTTTCTTTTTTTTTTTCCCTGGGGGGCTTTTTGAAGGTTATAAAGCGGTATGACAAATATCTCAATGTACGTGGTAATTATGTGGAAAAATAAAGGTACGTATTATCTTTAATGCCTCATTATATTTTGTGTATTTCATCCACACCTCTGTATACAGTCGCCAAGGGAAACTTATTTTCGGACTCACCCTCGTATATTACACGAGGGTTTAGAATCATGTTAATATGTGCGGGGAAGTTTCATTAGAATATTTCACAGGAAAAAAAGTGTATTTAATGCGAAGAACACATTTTTAATTTGGGGAAGTAGCGGGCCTGTGCAGCATTTCCTCTTTTTAATTACTGCAGACAGAAATTCCCTTGATTTAAGTGATACCAACACCTTCCCCCACTTACGCCTCCATGCTGCAGTCGAGACTTATGTTTTAATCCTCAAGTTCTTTCTTCCCTGAACATATTATCTACTCCAAGAACTTTACTGCACAGTGTATCGATTCGTATGTGCTTTCTTTCTTCCTCTGCTTCCTTTGTTATTCTCTACCTTATCTTTCTTATTTTTTCTTCGTTTTCTTGTACTCATAGCTAAAATATCTTAAATCTGTAGGTACAAAACACTTCATACTCAAAGTTCAGTAAGACAGACCGATCATTATTTACATAAGTAGGCCTACTCTGTTTTCTATTTTTCAAATAAAAGACGAAAACTTCTGAAGTAAAACCACGAACACCATAGTGATGAAGTTGCTTCTGGCCAGCATTAGATGATTCGAGAGGATATCAAACTTTTTTTACTGAGTTTTTTTTTAGTTATGCTACTACAAGAAAAGCTTTCATCATGTGACAACCTAGTCCGATTCCATAGTCTGCCGCAAGTAATAGTTCTCGTTCTTGTAAGGTCACAAAACGGAAATTTCTAGGTTATAGGCTTTCGTCATACGTTTCTTTCCTGTAACTCTTAGAGATTCCTTTGATTCCTCATGTCATAAAAAAAAATATATTCAATGATGTCACTCCTTATTGCACTTATTTACCGTTATAAGTATAGGCGTAAGCTAAGCGCTTTATTTTGACATTCTATAACATAGTTTTCATGCAAGATTCCGTTTACCTTACTATAAAATTATAATATACTGTCAACCCTCGGTATAATGCCCCTCTTTACAGTGCCACTTTTGCACTGTGCCAATAAATGCATACGAACGGATTTTCTCCCATACGAAATACATAAGAAACCTCGTTACTGTGCCAATTCATTTAGTGTCAGTGAATATAACACAAGATTTTTACGAAATATAATTTACAGTGTTTTTTTTAGATGCAGAATTATTTTAAAACTGGCGTGAATGTTAGGAAGATTATTTAAGAGACCTACCGTATCGCATTTCCAAGAAGTGAGTGTTCCCCTGCCACTAATTGTAAATGTAGTGCGGTGGATTGAGGAGGCTATGTTAAGAAGTCGGACAGACAGTTTGCATGAGGGTGGACCAGGTAGAAAGAGCCCTTCATACAATGAGACATTCCAGACTTTCACTTTTCAGTCCAGTATCCATTCAGCTGTTAAACACTATACTACAGTTCAGTTACTTTTTTTACAAAAACTAAAGGTACTATAATGTAATTACAGGGTGCGGCATTTAAAGTTTCCCATTTTCAATACCATGTAACATATTTATTCAACAAAGAAAAAAAGATACATTGAACATTTTTAAATGTCCTACCGTCTTGGATTTACAATGCTGGTCTTACTTTTTGAATATGATTTCCTTGAGGTGCCCTCTATTAACTTTAACACATTGCTGCAATCTCCCTCGTACACTGGCCATTACGCGGTGTGTGGTTTCTTGCGTAACATTTGCAATTTCCTGCTGAATTGCATTTTTAAGACTGTTAACGTGAGGGAGGGCATGAGCGAAAACGTTAGACTTCAGATAGTCCCACAGAAACAAAAAATCTGGTGCAGTAAGGTCGCGAGATTTGGAGGGCCATTGGATATCACCAAACTGGAAAGAATTCGGCCGAAGAAAGCAGCATGAAGGGTATCCATTGAAAGATGTGCAGCACCATCCTGTTGAAACCACAATCTCTCAATATCCAGGTTACGATGTGTAAATTCTGGTAGGAAGAAAGTTTTCAGCATGTGATTGTAACGTTCAGAGTTGACAGTTAGCGATGCACCATTATCGCTCTCAAAGAAATAAGGGCCAATAATACCCTATGCTGCAATGGCACACCACACCACGACCTTAGGACTGTGAAGTGGGCGCTTGTGGATTATGCGTGGATTTGCAAGAAATTGCAAATGTTACGCAAAACACCACCCAATGTGTAATGGCCAGTGTACGAGGGAGATTGCAGCAATGTGTTGAAGTTAATGGAGGGCATCCAAGGACATCATATTAAAAAAAGCATGGCCAGAATTGCAAATCCAAGACTGTAAGACATTTAAAAATGTTCAATTAAGCTTATTTCTTTGTTACATAAATGTGTTACACGGTTTTGAAAATGGGAAACGATAAATGCCGCACCCTGTATAATCACTTACATGGACCTACATGATTTTCTACACCTTTGTGTTCTGTAGCACTGGACATATAGGCTACTGTAATAAATTTGAATTACTATACAGTATATTTTATTTTGTGCAAAAGTTCTCTATTTGCTTTTTATTTAATTTTTCTTTCATAATACAGTACAGTAATTTAATACAGCACTATATTATGAGATTTCGTTTTAGTGCCACCCTCGCTTTGTGCCACTAAATGTTAGAGAACGGATGGTGGCATTATATCGAGGGTTGACTGTACCTTTCTGTATTCCCGTTACGCGTCAATGACGTCACTTCCCAGCATATGTTGTAAATAGCCGGCTATATTATGATAGATAGCTCAAACAGTCTACTTGCTATTTCTACAAGTAAATCTTTGATCCTAGGAGCAAATCAGTATTTTTCATCATTTTGTGTGCGGTCGTTTATATGCATTGTCTGAAATTGTTAATCTATACATCACATTAATATCTGCAATTGCAGTCAACTACATAGAATCATAGAATGTACATTATTTAAAAGAATACTCTTGGGTCCATGTAGAGAATAAGAAAAAGCACTTATTAATTAAGCTTCCAACTTTCTATTGGTATAAAACAACTTTCTTGAAGTATGTTTACATAGTGTTTAGAAAGTAAATACTCTTTTTGCTTATTTAAGAAATTAATTGTCAGTTAGATGTAAGTAATAAAGAGAATAACCCTATTTTTTTCTGGTATCGTGGATTCGAGGTGCTGTTTGTACCCTGAAGTAATATTTGTGGAACGCACCCCACTATTACTGTTAAGGATATTGTTGGTTAGGGTTACCAAACGTCCGTATTTTGCAGGGAAAGTCCGTATTTTTACGTCTTGTCCGGCCGTCCGTACTTATTCCTAAAATTCTGAGGAATGTCCGGCTTTTTATGGAGTTAAAAATAATTTCTTACTTTTCTTGTACGGTATATTTTGTACGTCTTATCACTTAGGGACAATGATTGACGCTTACATACAACGGTTTGCAGACCTACTTTCGGATTTCGCGACGGTCAGTGTTGTGTTGTGCTTGATGCCTTGGGGTTCTGTTTTTGCTCTTGTGGTTTGCAATTTACGAATTAACAATGGGAGGGAAAGAGAAATGTAAATATTCTTTACAGGTGGAGAGTAAATTGAACTGCTTTAAAAGAGATCAGTTGAAGAAGCCGGGTATATAATCAGCTTGGGACGTAAGTTACATTTCAATACCGTAGCTCGTTAGATCTTCAGGAAAACATTGATACTCAAAAGCAAAGAGACAGTGTCAGGTCATCTAAATTGACCAATCATTTTGCTGTAAAAGACAGAGAACTTCAAATAAAGTTCAGGATGCTGAGGCAACTTATAAAACAATGGACTGTGTTTTAAAATTGAACTCCAATTTGTTTTCCCATTCAGATGTAGACAAAGTAGTTTCTTGTGCACGAATAGAGGCACGAACCACACGCTGATAATAGTGCAGGTGAAGCTATTCGTGATGTAATAACTATCGCAAATAGAATTTGATATTTTTCACTGGATGGTTTTGATATCAATATCAGAGTGGCCGGAAATTAAAAAAGCAGTTACGTTACCATTGATGGAATCTCCATCAATGAAATAAATAAGAGGGCTTTCAGTTAAAATAATGTGCCAAGTATAGCTTTAAAATCTCTTAATATAGGCCTACAAAGTATAACTTTAAATGTCGTGATCTCTTAATTAAGGAATATGTGGCTTGAATAATTTTCCCTTCCCATAAAAGTTGTCCTGCTTTTGTCAGTGTTTTTTAGGTTTTAGTCTGCTTTTTTCTAATTTTAGATCTAGTAACCCTATTGTTGGTTATTTCAAAGATAAGAAATGTTAGTATATTCCAGTTATTCTTTGCATACCCAGGCGGCTTCCTTTTGTTAGGAGGAAAAGTTTGCCGACAGCTCAACCCATGCTCTTAACTTTTATGCACCAATGAGCTAGAAACCTCAGCAAATCAAAATCTGTAGGCGACATAGCCAGCATAAATGTCGGTGCCAATGAGTTCTGCTATTAACGATTTTCAAAGGAAGTGCAAAAAATGCACAGGAATTCACTCCAATTAATATATTTTAACAGGAAATAATACAAAATGGCCATATTATTTACGAATAAATGTGCAAAGTTATATTTCATGATTTAACCCACGGATGAAGTGCCACATTGTTTTCTTATAACAGCGTGAGTCGTTCAGACAGTGGTTTCTGTTCTGATTTTGTTGGAACAAATTTATTATTTTTGTAATCGATCTCAGAGTTTCACTCCAGATCGTTTTTTTTTTCTTTTTTTTTCCCCCAAGTGAAGCCTTTTCAGCCGCGGTAGGAGTAAATCGAGAGCTAACCGAAACTTGCGTTATAGCTGTGAAAGCGACTCGTCTCCTCCGCGGGGTTGCAAGATCTAGTTACTACATTAAACAATTGTGAATTGATTAAAGCTAGGAAATAACTGAAGTCAGTGATAACAATGAGGGAATATTGCAAAGTTGCTTTTGTTTTGGAAACCGGAAACCAAGACCGACTTAGTCACATCAATTAACATAAAGAAACACAGACTTAATGGTTTATTTTTTTGAAGCCACCTGGGTATGTAATAAAAACTCTGCTACACTAGTAGTGTTGCATTTAATGTTATATTGACTTATTATATATATATATATATATATATATATATATATATATATATATATATATGCAGGTTGCTTCAAAAAATACTTATACTAACTTCGGGAATGGGTTCCTTCCACCAAAAGAAGGAAAAAAAGTTCATATGATCATACGTCCCATAATCACTTTTCATCGACGTGTCATGGAAGCCTGCGAAACCATTCGACACCATCCCGGAGTGTTTGAAAGGGTACGACAGTCCATGATTCGACGAGTGCCTGCATGTCTAGAAGCAAGAGGAGGACATTTCGAGCGTTTGTTATGAGTTTTGTGTGTTGACGTGTTATGAGTGTACCAATGTGTTGAACAGTTCCTAACGAGAAAACAAGGATAATGGGACATATGTTCATATGAACTTTTTTTCCTTCTTTTGGTGTAAGGAATCCATGCCCGAAGTTTGTAAAAGTATTTTTGAAACACTCTGTATATACGTACATATTGAATGATTTTGTTTTCGGACTACAACTTTATACAAGTTATTTGCTTGGTGCTATATCTCCTTCTATCTCCCGTCCTCTTTGCAGGTTCCAATATCCATAGGCGCCGACTTTGCGGGCGAGCTACTTTCTGCTCTCCAAACTTTTAAGTTTTTATCACATAAGGCCTATATAAAACTACTAAAAATCCAATTTTTGCCCCCCCCCCCTCTGCCAATATCACTCCTCGGGTTTAATGAGTCCTCGCGCTCCTCCATATTATAGTTAAAGTTTCCTCTTCATGCGATTCTAGCTAAAGTAAAAACACGACATAACCAATAACAACCCTGTTACAGAATTATATAGTAATTTCAGTTAAAAGAAGCTGTGAACATTCTTCGGTGTGTTATCATGATGAACTGTCTTAAAAAAGAAGCATACTTCCACATAAATATGTTAAAATGAAGTTTATACAGTGCACTCCACTTCACTTTGGGATGCAGCTAATCTGATAATATTAACCGATTGATAACAGTAGCCGAAGAAATTAAATAAAGGTTATTTATTCATATATAAGATAATATACAAAAAAGTATAATTAAAAACTATTTATTCAGAAAATCATACGTAACTGTGAATCATCGAACCACTCATAGGCTAATACAGTAACAGACTGCAAGCAACATTTTTTCAACGAGTAACAAAGTTTTAATTATTTTTACTTTTTTAGGAGTCCATTAACCAATACTCCATATTCAGTTACGAGTTATGAGTGTTTTTGGAAGTCTATACTGATCTGTGGTGAACACCGCGTAGCAAAACATCTAACGCCTGTCTGTTCAAGTATTTTCATTTTACATTTTTTTTTTTTTTTTGCCCACCCTTACCCCCGGAGTGCCAAGCAATTAAGCCTAAACCTCCGGTCAGACCAAATTTTGGTAACCATATGTGATGTGTGTATACCTATTGTGCCCTTATGTACATCCGTAGGGGATGTTGATGGTGTGACGTGTTTGGGCTGTGTACTTTTGTCTTTGTACTTTGGCGCAGGATAGACCTAAGTGCGGATAGGTCTTATGTGCAATATTTCCCCCGAGTGTTTTTTTTTTCATTTTACACTAGCCATCACTGCATGTCAACACTGTAATCTTCATAAATCAAAAGCAGCAGCTTAACTGTGGGGTGAAACATGTTTTATTGCTTAAAAGAGAAAGTTAGGTAATGCCGCCCCCTCGAATGGGTCATTCTGTGAGCTGGGAACAGTATTTCCAGTACAGCACAGTACAGTTGAGTTAGAAATGAAGCCCTTAAAAACGTAATTTTGAAAAGTACTTGGGAATAAAGCAGCAAAAAGGAAAATGTGATGACATAAATCGAATTTTTGATCACAATAAACAGAATTTTGTCAATGTATCATTATTAATCCATACGAGACTTCATAAAAGTAATAACAATAATAACCGACTGATAACATTATCCGCGATTACATTAAGCGGTGTTCACCGTATAAAGAAAAAAGTGTGATTTAAAAACGTGTAATTGGTTGAAATCCCACTTATTCTTAAACTGTATTGGCAATTATTGCTCATCTTCTATATATAAAAACGAATGTATGTCTGTTTGTCCTTTATGCATTACTATACCATTCATCCGATCGCCATGAAACTTGGGGAAGTTGTTGGTTTAGCTTTCGTTCGCGAGTTATGAGTAAAAAACGGAAAGAAAACAATCATTTTTTGCGCTTTCGAAGCGCATTTCCATTGTCAAGTCAATTGAAGATGGCTTTGCCTAATTTTGTCATACCTTGGAAATAAAAGCACCGCGATCGCTTGAATTTTTAAGCCCATCCTGGTCGACTCATTTATTTATAATGTCAAGGCACGCAGGCATCTAAAATTTTCAACGTAGACGGAAGAGGGGTAATGAATATAGGCCTAAATGGGCAAACATTGTTCGATTTGGAAGAAACTCACTGTGCAGGGGGTTTCTGGGCCAGGGAACTCGATTCTGAGGTTATTTTTCCCATGCTGCGCTTTCTAATCGTGGAATTCATTTCAAAGCCGGATTTATAGCTGTTTCTTTAATTAGGCCTATCAATAGTTTAGTTTAGACATATGAATGTTTCGTGTGCAAAGTGTTAATAAATATAACATTTTAATTATTTTGCTCTTAATTTTTAATTATCGTGTGCGAAGCCGCGGGGAACTGCTATAAACTATAAAAAACTATATATTTTGCGTTTTCTGAGGGAATAGTTTGAATGTGATAAGTCGTTCTTCCTCATTTCAAATTCTAAATACCTATATAAAGACCTAGAGTTTGAAAATCAGAAGTCCTTCATAAGTTATTTTCGAATTTACTAAATACAAAACCCGAGCGACGCCGGGCCTTTTAAGCTAGTATTATTCATATATTCCTATCTCAGTTTGGCTGTGTGTATATGCTATTTGTGAGCATGGCTGTATCTTCAGCAAATGGAATAGGCGGGTGGGTAAACTTGATTATACACGTGGGTTGCAAATTTCTCCCTCCAACAAGTCTCCCCCATCATTCGAAAACTCCAACTACCCTCTCCTAAAGTATATTTTCCTTATGATTATCTTCCCAAGTTGAGGCATAATTCCTTAAAACAGTTATTTTCATTTCATACGATTATGTGTGAATTTTAATTAAATAAATTCTCAACGCCATCTCGCTAGATGTATTGGAAGGTTTCTCTTATCTTTCAACACAAACGATTTAAAGGGAAAGCTTCAGAAATGTATTCTATCAATTACTAGCTTAAAAGGCCCGGCGTCGCCCGGGTTTTGTATTTTGTAATATGAAATTAACTTATGGAGGACTTTCGATGTTGAAACTCTAGGTCCTTATATAATATGTATGTAGAATTCGAAATGAGGAAGAACGACATATGGCACTCAGACTATTCCCTCAGAAAACGCTAGATATAGCTTTTTATGGCTCATAGAGGATGTCGAATGTTGCATTCCATTGCTTCTACACACCATGCCTGGGAGGAGTGCAAATAATAAGAAAAAGAAATTCCTGTTACATAAGATTGTATTGTCTTGACAGAAAATTGTATTTCTCACTCTCATATTACCATACAAAAATAAATTCAATATCACTTTCATACTTTCCTTCCCAAAAACCTGGGACATAATATAGGCTACTGCGTGCATAGGACTGAAAAAGTTCCATCCCATTTTGTCTTCTTTTAGATGCTTCGGGCCTCTGATAAACATCCCTAGGTCTATTTCTCAAGTAATACAAAGCCTACAGCTATGAGTGACGTATTAGTGGATAGGATTTCCTGGCGGTTCATGTCGTAACCTCAAAGCATTGCAATGTTGACAAACGGTGCTCATGGTTCCGAAATCCACCGTTACATCCGTGGCGTAATCGATTGATGAATCGTATCTGAACGCCAACGTTCATGACGAATTGTTACATTTGGCCGTCTGTTTTGTCTACGTTCCAAATTATTGTAAAACTGAGCGAGTCGAACTCCACTCTATCCGTGGTTCCGGAGTCATAATTGATCGCGCTTGAGAAAGTCTTATTCGTTTTGCCTCCAAACGCTGTCTATGTTCTTCATTAGTCTCCTGACTCGACTATCATGCATTTCTCTTGCTTTGCGCGTACGCCGACCGATATTAAGACGTCTTATTGGCGGCATTTTTCCAAGACACCAAAATAATCTTTTTAACACACCACTATTAACACAATATTCCTAATGTCGCACTTATATTTCTTTTTACACATTTCAATGGTTTGGTTGCAAGACTCGCACTTCCTTTTTTTGTTGTTGTTATGTAAACAAAACTCTCAACCTATGTCACTTCTTTTGTCACACTTTTATTCTGTTATATAAACAATTGACAGCAGAAATCTCTAACTTTGTCTAACTTTGCCTCATTTCATCACATTTCCGACTTTTCCCGTGGATTTTCCAAAAATTTTCTTTCATACAAACCTTCTCCAGACAATTACGATCACAACAAAACAAAAATCAGTCAAATTGGTCCAGCCGTTCTCAAGTGATGCGGCAACAACCCTCTTGTAAATTCATTTTTATTAATATAGAAGATTAACTTCTGCATGCAATTCGTAACTACATTAATTTGATGCATGTAAATTAACCGACTAATACATTTCCTTGGGAAGAAAACTATTTAATTCCTTAGAATAGTCTGTAAATCGTTCGAACAAGTGGATAAATTCAAATATCTGGGAGCAGTAATTACAGAGAAAAATTATATTAAGGCCGAAGTTAAGTGTAGACTCAAATCAGGAAATGCCTGCTTTTATGAAGTTCAGAAACTCTTGTCTTCTTGTCTTCTGTCTAGAAATCTAAAAAGAAAAATTTATAAGACAATTATCCTGCCGGTTGTATTATATGGATGTGAGAAATGATCGTTTACTCTTCGGGAAGAACATAAGCTGAGAGTGTTCGAAAACAGGGTGCTTAGGAAAATATTTGGGTCTAAGAGAGATGAAAATGGGGACTAGAGAAAACTGCATAACGATGAGCTTCATAACCTGTACTCTTCACCGGATATAGTAAGGGCAATTACATCACGGAGGATGAAGTGGGCTGGACATGTTGCGCGCTTGGGGGAAGAAAGACATCTAAAAAATATTGACTAGGAAACTCGAAGGGAAAAGATCACTTGGAAGACCTAGACGTAGGTGGGAGGACAATATTAGGAAATATTTAAGAGAATTAGGATTTTCGAGGGATGGTTGGATGGAGTTAGCACAGAATAGGGTTGAATGGCGGACTCAGGTAAGTGCGGCAATGAACCTCCGGATTCCATAAAATAATCTTATTCTTTTTAGCTTACTTCGGAATTGCCTATTGCTGTTGCGTAAGTAAGAGTCGTAAATAGAGCGAGGCATAGTTCTTGAATGTACACAGTCAAATGTTTTCTTTCTATGTTAGATTGGAAATGACTAAGTAAAACAAATTCTATATAGTATGTATGGAACTATTAATTTTGGTAGTGAGACTAAGGTAGATTGATTTCTTAGAGGTGTGTCTTTTAGTACTTGGCATGACTTACATAATACCGATATACATGATAACGCTTCCTGACTAGCCACTCCGATCTCTTTTAAGTTGATATTAAAGGAGTACCTTAATGAACCTTTTTTTTTTTTATCAAGTATTGAATCTGTTTGTGATTCTGTTTTTTTTTTTTATCAAGTATTAAATCTGTTTGTGATTCTGTATTCCTTGTGCTCAGAGTGGAATGTTACATTCTGCTGGGAATTTTCTTTAGACCGGAAAACATCAATTGCTTATAAACAGGGCCCGGTTTGTGATGACATGTTATCTTTTACTGGAACATCATGGATGTTGCCCACTAGTGCAGATATTCTGACCATGAATTTTAGAATACAGAAATGGTCATTTTTGGGGTCTTTTTTGTCATTTCCCCCATTTTTTATTTTTATGCTATTTTTAGAATTCATTGTCATTATTTGGTCATTTTTGGCCATTTTACGGTCTTTTTTTTTACACATTTTACAGTTTTAAGTCATTTTTAAAATATAAAGTCTTTTTTTATTTTGTGCTTTTTCTCGCATTGTATGGAGTTTTTGTGCATTTACTTCATTGAATATAATCGGAACTCTAAATAATCATAAATATATATATATATATATATCTTCTTATGACTTTATTTTGGATTCAGAGAGCTGGTGTTTGCTGTTTGCATTTAACCGTATGAGGCCTATAATTGTTAACAACATGGATGTAGTATAGACACAAATGTGATTAACACTAGTATTTTCATTAATTTTTTGTTGTTGTATTTTTGCAGTCATTATTGCTCATTTTTTAAGCACTTCTAGGTCATCAAAATCCGGGCCCTGCTTATAAACTATTCCGTTTTCGTCACTATTTGAACTAAGAAATCTATTAAACTGACATTTACATTTCGTACAAAAAAAAATGTAGTTGCATAGTCGGGGAATTGTACACTTCGAGTCACTTCGTATTTAAATGTTTTTTTTAGAAAGCACTGAAATTATTGTATACTTTTGCATTGCCTGAGCTAAAATTTCTGATGTTTCTGACGTTTGTTATATTCACTTTACGTTTCTAGATTTCTCTCATATCTCCGCACTTTTCCTTTTCCCGTCTGCGTAAATGTGTTTTCCGGTCCAAGAATGGAAAATGTTTACACAACAATTCGTCAAGGAACGCTGGAGGAAGCTATTTATTGTTTCCGTCAGAGAAAAATGAAATAAAAAGCGGAATAAGGAAAAGGAGCAAATCTGGCGATTTCCGGCTGTTGGTGGAAAGGTTCGACTTATGCATACGGCCCTTAACATGTCATTTGACAATGTGAACATTTTACAAAAGGGTCTTCAGCTCTTTATAGCTAACTTCTCCTTATTCAACGCTGATCTCAATCATTTTATATTTTAGTGTTAACCAATCTCGTTTCAATTCAGTGACGAGTGAGAAGCGATATCCACATTGTTGAATGTTAGAACTTGGAATATAATACTTTGTGATCTGCAGGGACTTATCTACATTTTATATGAAGTACAGTGAAACCTCTGTATAACGAAGATCGATATAACGATAAACCCTCATATCAAGGGCGCCCATATGATATTTTCTAGGGGGGGGGGGCAAATTTTTAGTTAATTTATTTTTTGTCCCTTTAACTTCTTGGGTTAGTTTGTAACATTACATTAATAATATAATAATGTAAGTGCAACAATGAAGTAGCCAGAAAATAATTTCGGGGAGGATTGGAAGTGGCAGGGGATTTGGAATACCCCCAAGCAAGGGGGTCGTGGGTCCATCCCCAGAAAATTTTAAAATATTCGACTAACTAAAATCACTTTTTACGCCATTTTAGCACTGAAAAACTAGTTAGGAAATTTGTTTACGTGCCAATGTAAACAAGAAATCGTTACCTAAGTCAGGGGTCCACCCCTGGAAAATTTTTAAATAATGAACTAGTTGAAATCACATTTTACGCTATTTTAGCTCTAAAAAACAAGTTATTAAATTTGTTTACCATACTTGAAGATATGCCAACTTAAACAAGAAATGGTTACCTAAGTCGGGGGTTACCCCTGGAAAATTTTTAGATACTGAAGTAATGAAAATCACATTTCACTCTATTTTAGCTCTGAAAAACTAGGTAGGAAATTTGTTTACCATACTCTAAGATATGCCAACTTAAACGAGAAATTGTTACCTAAGTCGGAGGTTCACCCCCGGAAGATTTTTAAATACTGAACTAATGAAAATCACATTTTATGCTATTTTAGCCCTGAAAGCTAGTTAGGAAATTTATTTACCCTACTCTAAGACATACCAACGTAAACAAGAAATCATTACCTAAGTCGGGGGTCCACCCCGGAAAATTTTTAAATATTGAACTAATTAAAATAACATTTTACGCTATTTTAGCTCTTTACTTAGGAAATTTGTTTACCATACTCTAAGACATGCGAACTTAAACAAACCTAAGTTATAATATTCATAACTATTTATAAGAAAAGTTAAATAACACAAGGAACAATGGAAATAACAGGCCTACTTATTATGTTATGGAAACAAAATAACTGCTACATCATATTTGACACACCCACAAAATTTGTTTAATTTATTAATTTTTTTTAAATACAAAAATAGAATTTTAGGTTTTGATTTTTGGGGGTTCAAACCCCCAGGATCCCCTTTTCTAATCCAGTGTGGATTCTGCTTCCATGGTGTCGATATGGTAAAACTTCTGCAAACTTATGTCTCTACTGTCTTTCAAATAATTGTCTTAAAAGAAAAAAAACAGACTATAATTATTAATATAGAATTTTTTCCTTTCCCTGAGAGCTAGGGGGGGCCGCGGCCCCCCCCCCTGCCCCCGGGTATGGGCGCCCTTGCCTCATATAGCAAACATTTTATTTGTCTCGGCGAATTTCCTATCTTATATTGATAATGTTAACTGTATCTCACTATAACGATGAAGCTATCTTAGAAATACCTTTTTATAACGATATTTCGAGGTTGACTTGTTACTGCAAACAAGTATAGATGGTAGCTGGTGTCAGATCAGTATCATTCCCAGCCACCAATGTTGTTTTCTGGGTGCCTGATATCTGTTTCATTTCTTAGAAATGACAGAAAAGAAAGGTTCATGATGGGTGGAATATAGGATCACTGTGGCTAAAATCATCTCTTATGTGTGCAAAAAGATACTTTGACTTAGGATTAAACTCCGTTGCGTTACATTCCTGGAGGAACTTGGACTACCACCCGACCTCTGCGTCATCTATCGCAGGCAGATGGCAGGATTGGGGGTCATGTGGTCAGCATGCCGACACTCACGGCCGTTAATGGTGATTTTCATGACCAGAGCCACTACTTCTCTATCAAGTAGCTCCTGAATTTGAATCACGAGGCTGAGTGCACCCCTGCCAGACGAAGAAAAATCCGAGTAGGTACCGGGGGATCGAACCCGAGTCGATGGATCTGTAGTCAGCGACGCTTACCACAAGACCACGGCGGCGGTCCTTTAGTATGTACATAATGCGCAATTACGAGTAAAACACTGTTTTTTTGTGAATTTTCTCGCCTTTTTCTTCCCTCTTCCAACCATCTATGAGTTTGAAATTTCTGACATATGGCTAGGTTCGAAGCGTGCCATGATCCGTTATGTTAAGCCAATCTGAATAGTAATTTTTTTTATTGTGCGGGTGTAAAGTAGCTATGGTTACAATTCAACCTAAGTCAGTAAGTTGAGTAACAAAATTTGCTCTTTTTTTTTTTTTAAGATTTGGATTTGTGATTCATTATTTTCCACTTCTTTGCATGTCCATTCCATGAATTATCCTGTAGATTACACAGTTTCCTGCATGCAGGCTTCCTAATAACTGGTGAATTACCTCCCTCAATATAACAATAACGCTCATATAACAATACAATCTGCAGCTTAAAATATAGCTCGAATATTTATAATTGTTTATAATGAAATAATTGTAATTTTGCAAATAAGGGCAATTTGTGTTTCAATTCTTTTGCTTTATTTTCCTTTTCTCGTCATTTTCAAGAGATAGGTCATTTTTGGGCAGGTTTTAGGTAATTTTAGGCATTTAGGTCATGTTTCAGCGGAGGTAAACAGGAGCTTTTCCATGTGCAAATCGTTACTTTCAGACAACTGGCAATCTTCCGGCAAGTATTCATAGTTCATTTTATTCAGGTTTATTGTAAACACCATGGAAGATTGTCTTGTAGCAATAAAGATTTTTTATTTCTTTTCTTTTCTTTTAAAATATGAAGTAATCGTACTTTAGTTACAATTAATAGTGAACTGACTGATCTGAAATATATAAATAGCATTCATCATAGCCTAAGTACATATTTTACATATGAAGTGACTCAAACTGTGAATAGATAACATACTTCACAGCATTCAGTGTATATGTTTTCAGGACAACATTTCAATATATATGTAACTCAATAGATTTTATTTGTCAAAAATAGTTTAGAATATTATTGACAAACCAAGTTTTAACATACCATATTTTATATATCATTTGGTGAAGTTTTTGATGTTAATACTAGTGTATTTAACTTAATGGATTTTTAATGTTGTGTACTATAATAGGCCTAGATCTATTTTTTAGAATAATATTGACAAGCCAAAGTTTTAATCTACTACATTTATACATATCACTTTGGTGAATTTTATTTTTTTTTAAATATAAACAGCTATATAATTTCAAATTTCATTTTTATAACTTATTGACATGGCTTTTATATACCGTCATATAGAGATACAGAATTAATAAAATAGATTAATTACTGAAATATCTTATTATTATTCTCAAGTAATCCTAAGTTTGATTTTTTGAGGGAATAAGGTGGGGATATTGAACGTGTTTTATATTGTGAATTCATATATAACGCACTGCCATCCATTAAATTGCTTTTAGCAATACATTACTTTAAAAACTAATATAAGTAATAATGGTAAATTTATTTGTTTTTTTTTTTTTATTTCGGATCATTTTTTCACTATTTTTTGGTCATAAGTGCATTTTTTATTTTGCATTTTTTTACTATTTTATGGTCATTAAACGCCTTTCCTTAGTAATGAGCTTTTAATTTTTTGTGTAATTATTTGCACTGTGTTCTATACAGCTGTGAATAACAATTACAACTATGATAGGAAACAACCTGGGGCTGTGAATTGGAGTTAGGGTAGCACAGAGCAGTGTGGGTAAAAAGCAAACCCATGTTCACGTAGCCCGTGTTTAATAGGGAGTAATAGAGTTATAGCGAGTTTTTGCTCCCAGAGTGTTGTTTCGTGTCTCGAAGCAATCTTGTAATTAACAGGCGCTAAATGCCCAAGCTCCGTCTCGTGTGTCACAAGGCCAGATTACATTTATCTGGTGTGCTACTAGTTTTCATTCCATGATTTTATACAGAAAGGAACGTTAAATCATACTGGATCTGGCATCAGTGGTAACTTCCTGTCACACCTGAAAGAGACAGGTCTGCCTCCCCTATGAATATGTTATCCACTACAATACAAGCTATGAAGTAACCCAACTTACTTGCTTACTTACTCAATGGTAATAGACAATTCCTAAGCAAGCTAAAGGAATATTATCCATTTTATGGAACCCGAAGGTTTATTGCCGCGCATATCTGAGCTCGCCATTCAATCCTATTCGGTGCTAACTCCAACCATCCCTCGCAAATCCTACTTCTCTTAAATCTATCCTAATATTGTCTTCCCACGTTATAGCCGATACATTTCTCGGAAAATGATATAAAATAGGCTACGTCGTTTCATGTGATATGTCATAATAAGCGAGATCGTACTTAGCGATTTTTAAATACAGAATTGATATAGAATTTAGACGGGACCGTTTAGATTTCGCCGTTATACTCAATATGTCGTTACAAGCGATGTCGTTATAAACGGTTTCGGCTGTATATGGTAGGCCTACAATAGGAAATTTTATATTTAATTAAGGTGTTTAACCGAATATTTGTCCACCGCTGTGGCGTGGATGCGTTCGCTCCTTTCACGCAGCGGCCCGGATTCGATTCCTTGTCGGGACAAGTTACCTAGGTGGGGTTTTTCCTCACCTGTGAGACAAATGTCGGTTACCTTTAGGCCCTTGTGGTCCCTAGATATCATTTGGCCATCATTATCATCTTCGTCCCATCCTCGCCTTGTTTGGAGTGACTGTGTGAATGGTGTGTCTCGTCCTGTGTGTTCGTGTTGTCTCAGAGGTGGCCCCGGGATTGGGCTGATCACTCATCCGGGAGGCCCTTCATGTTCTTGTCTGGTCAAAAAGTATGTATGTGATCCAAAGACAATCCCTCTCCCGACAGGTCGCGGCCCTGTAAGGCCCGGGCGGCTTGGGTCGTTTAAATCCTAAAAGGGAGAGGTAAAACTAAGATAAAGAAAGACAGAAAGAAAAAAGAACCAAATATTTATCAAGATATACAAATAGTATGCAAATAAGTTATTTTAAACAGCAATTTAAAAATATTTTGATTGATAGGCCTACCTTATTCATGTTTATTTTTACAGTTTTCGCTTACAGAAAACGGATGACAGAAAAAAACATTATGTTTTTAAATGTACGATTTGACATCCGTTTGTGTAGGACAGATTTATTTACTGCATGAAATATATGCGGAACGAGAAAGTATTTTTGAGGAAAAGTGTGAAGTGAGCAGTACGGGTTGCTGAAATGCGTTTTATATCATACATGATACATTTTAATCTTCTGTGAGGAATCAGAGACATGAAGTTTAGAAATGAGAATGGAAACTTCACATTAACAGTAAGCTTCCTGTTCACGGAAGAATTTAGATGCTTGTCCATACGTTCGGTTCCACAGGCATATGCTATGGATTTATAGCTCTCGAAACAATAAACCGAGCTTTGAGGATATAAATAGACACTGCGCAGATTCGCAATAATTACAGCTGAAACTCAAAACAATGGAGTGGCATCAAGTAGAGGATTGTCATGGGGGTTCCAATGAGCTGTGGCTGCAACTATTAGCCGTTGTCTTGTGCTTAACAAAACAATAACCACCAAAATACCGTAAACAGATAATATTATTACAATGTTATTTCTGTCCTTTGAATTTCCTGCATACAATGATAGTAATTACCATTTGAAATAATAATCCTCAACCCTATCATTTGAAAACAGTATATTGTATCACGCTTTGTGTGATAACACTGTACAACAAATTTGAACTTCTTTCTGTCCTTTCTGTGAAACTATGTGATTCTATATATATATATATATATATATATATATATATATATATATATATATATATATATATACCAAAATGGCTCATCACGTACCGTTTTTGTAGGAGGCATACTTCTCACATTTATGTCCTTTATATGAAATTATGTGATTCGGTATATATATATATATATATATATATATATATATATATCAAAACCAAAATTGTCCATCACGTACCGTTTTTATAGGAGACACACTTCTCATATTTGCATAAAAAGCAAAAATGTGGATTTTTGATGAAATGGTGCATGGTAAACAAATAATAATTGAGGATCGTTTTGACAAAATTCAACATATCTATTTTTTGGCAAATCGTTTTTTAATGGTTTTAGGTGATTTGAAATTACATCTTTAAGATGGTGAAAGAAAAAAAACATAAGAAAAGTCAACATAACCAATTCATTTTGAAGCCTCAATATGCAAGGTTTCTATCTTCTATATGTTAATAAAAACTAAATAAATCTTCTCCTGAACAGTTTATGTTTTGGCACATGTTGAGTTTTGTCAAAACTGTCCTCAATTGCAGATTCGTTATTTTGAGCCAAAAATATACAAGAAACACATATTTTAATCTAAAGGAACTTCTTCATGTTGTACAATGACAACAAATTTTAACTTTTTCTGTCCTTTATATGAAACTATGTGATTCTGTATAAACAAAAGGTTCTTGATTCATATATCAAAACAAAAATTGTCCATCACGTACCGTTTTCGTAGGCGACACACTTCTCATATTTACGTAAAAAACAAAAATTAGGATTTTTTGGGAAAATGGTACGTGGTAAACAAAACATAATTACAGATTCGTTAATTTCAGTCAAATTATACAAGAAACACATATTTTCATCTAAAGGACATTTTTTATGTTGTACAGTGTAATAATTGCTGTCCCAAGTGCATTTATATTCCACAAAAAATTGAACGGGATACTTACTGTATATTTCCGCAAATAAGACGACCTTCAGATAAGACGAGATATAAATTTTCGTAAAAGTTTTATATTTTTAACGTATGTCTATCCTATAAGACGGCCCCCAAACTATCAACGGCCTATGAACTTATGTTTACGAAACAACTTCAAAAAGTTTTGTTTTTGTTTCAGTTTTCTGGCTGATCGCAAAAATGTTTCCAACCATTGCACTATAATAGTCCATAAGGTCGGTAGTAGAAGATAGGGCAAAATTACAAGTGGTTAAAAATATTGTTGGCTGCCCTTACCTGAACACAGCTTCCTCGATCTTTCCCCCCCCCCCCCATAAAAAACAGAACGACACGCGCATTTTGCGTGAGCCATGTACACGTACCGGTATATAGGGAAGATACCAGAAATAGGTTTTATTTCGCGGATTATGGCGTTTGTGGTTTTATTTACGAAATTCGCGTTATTTCGCGGCTTACATTTGTCCGCAAATGGTACCAAATGGTACCCAACATATTAATATATTAAAATCATATAATCTTGACATCAGAATACATCATTTTACAATATTCAGGCTTTCTTTTTGTATCTATCCTATAAGACGACCCCTGATTTTGGGGATCTTTTTTATGATTCAACTGTCATCTTATGAGCGGAAGTATACGGTAGTAACATGCTTAAGATTCTACAGTATTTCCCAATGTGTTAACTAACAGTTGTAGTTTATTGTTAATTTTTCTCTATGCGGTTGATTCGGTCTCAAGTATTTTGGGATAGTTGCATGTTAAAGGGGCACAATATTTGATAATACCTCTCGAGATGTTTTAATTAATGTGACTACTCCACTTATGCGCCCCATGTTTGATATTGACCAAAAACGTTTAGCAGTTCCACGGCCGTTTATCTTACAATATCTTGTAGGAATCGCGAGGATGGCATTTTATCGGGTAAAATGGTCTGCTCGTTACTGGACACGAAAGCATCAATGTGCAGAGATTAATACGTTACATGTTGCCATTAAACAGCACGAAAACAAATTATTTTATACAACATAACTTCTTTCGAAATTGAAATAATAGAAATGTACATTGATTAAAAACACAATTTCGATTCGGTGCAAGCCAGCTCGTGTACTTTCATTCTGTTCTGCTGTTAGCTTACCTGAATTCAGTTAGCTACGTCTTGTATGAACCATTAGTAGCACTGGTCATAACATGATGACTCGAATCGATTCTTGGTTGGTTGATTCATAGTAGGTCATGATCTCGCAGCTGTTAGTTTTGTTTTTATAAAACAAAGTAAGAAAGTAATTATTATTTGTACAATCCATTACATTTTTAATCATGAAATAGTCTTAATAAATTCAACCATCGTGGGATTACCTATGACAATAACAGTAATAATAGTGGCAGTAATAATAAATAATAATCACAATAATAATATACTATAAACATGGTAGTGAAATAACAGCACAAACTTGTACAGTGCTGTACTAGCCGTGATTTCTGATCCAGCTTTAAAACTGAAAAAGAAGCACCGTGTAATGTGGAGGAAGCACTGAAAACTAAAATTTCCCTGCTGTTTCGCTCCAGTTAGAAATTATCCGCCTCCACTCGCCTGTGTCTGTTTCCAGTCATGACGTCACGTGACCTTATCGAGTTGTAGCGAGCAGATTAAACCACCCTTCACATTTCCACGATATGTTAACGCATTTTAAAAATTCGCTAGTATAGCTTCTACTTTAAATTGAGCAAATAACGACTGGTTTAGAAGTTCTAAGTTGCCACTTTGTTTATGCTGTATGTTGGATCTAGTACAGTATAAAATAAATCTCACTTCCTGTATCCCGAACTTTTACATGGAGTAACAGTGGCGTGGGGTTCAAGCCAACCCAATAATTTGCCGTGCTTTATAATCAGAGGTAATCCCACGGCAGTTTACGAATTTATCTGATGAAACTCGTCAACTCGAGTAGGATTTATTAAGACTATATTATGAATAAAAATGTAAAGGATTATACAAATAATAATTACTTTCGTGCTTTGTTATATAAAAACAAAATTAACAGCAGCGAGATCACGGCAACCATCCATGAATCGATTAGAGTTACCATGTTGTGACCAGTGCTACCAATTGTGCATATAAGACATAGTTAACTTAATTCAGGTAAGCTGGCAGGAGAACAGAATACAAGCACAAGAACTGTCTTGCACCGAATTGAAATTGTGTTTTTAATCAATGTACATCTATATTTTTTCAATTTCGAAACAAGTTGTGTTGTATAAAATAATCGTTTTTTTTATGATGCTTAAATGACAGCGTGTGACACTGATGCTTACATGTCCAGTAACGAGCAGACGATTTTATTGATAAAACATCATCCTCATATTAATAGCAAACATTTTATAAGATAAACGATCGTGATTGGTCTATATCCGAGGAATTGCTATACGTTAATGGTCAATATCAAACACGCGGCGTATGAGTGGAATAGTCACAATAATTTTGTTTCTGAATTGCTATACAGCGAAAATCAGGCTATTGTTGACATACGTAGTAGGATCTCCCCTTATTCCAGTTCCCTCACGATGGTTTGAAATCACTCTTCAATTCGTTAAATTTTTACTTCTTACTCTGTCAATGCAGTTTCCACAGCCACCGCCGAAAGATCTTGTTACGCCTTGAAAAGACATTTTTGCGTTCAGCAAAAATAAAAATAAGTAAATAAAAAACGTAATAACATTGCTGTACGTTAATTGGACATCTAAATCTGTAGGCATTGGCGTGTATACCCTTAACACATTTTAAGCTATTGCGTTGTATTTTAAACCCCTAGACCATAAGTTCCTTGTATCAAAATGTTTATCTGAGCCCACTCTAAAATCTCCCCCCAAAATTTTCGGTTGAATTCTGGGACAACCTGTGTAAGTCCATTTCATGAGCCAAATAAGGGGCGGGAGTATGAAAATTTTAAAATTTTTGAGCCCATCTAATGATTTTGAAACGTTAGGGCCACTGTGGATTAGATAGCTGCATCTCGAGATGCGCATTCACAAAATATGAACTCTGGCTCAGCTTGGTTGTTAGAGCAGCGGCATGGAAAGCAGATGGCCATGGGTTCGAGTTCCAGTGCCAGAGGAACTATTCTCCTATAATATTCTCATGTAACGTTCATTTGAGACAATATCTTGTGGTTCATGAATTCATTTTTCCAAAATAAAATGTACCCTTGAGGTTTGGCCACTTGGTCTAAAGCATCACTCACTTCTGGCCAGAGTGGGTGACAGCTCAGAAGAAGGTATTGGGTTCGAGTTCCGCCTTGGGCATGAGTGTTTGTGTGTAACTAACAGAAGACAAGGTAAACAAGATATATACCGGTAGTCCTTAATCCGCGGAGGATAATTGGCCGGCTAAAATAAAAAAAAATCACATTGTCGTTTTCGTCTTATTTTGTACAATCCTGTAACCATTTTTAATATAATTTATACACAAAAAAAAAGGTTCCACATACCGTAATAGACTTAGGTCTACTGTATATGCAGTTAATATAAAAAATAAGCAAAAACGTCGGAACTGTTTTCGAGGAAGTCGCAAAAACTGAATTTGTAGAGTGGCAGCAAGAGTAGGATAAAGTCGACTCTTGCTCTATGTCGTATCCCCAAGGTACTTAACACAGACATAACATTTCTGTTTCATACGTTTTGTATTTTCGAGCTAGGCGGTTCACATACAAACAGAACAGACATGCTTATGAAAATTTTACTTTTGGACTGTGGGATGTCAGAACATGTTTTAGTGATGAAAACTAGACATGGAATTTCAAGGGTAGGGCTCTTTACTTTCTCTATCTGAGTAGTCTACCTACGATACGGATAGAGAAAATGAAATTATTACTTTATATGTAACAAAAATCTGTACACAATCCATCTATATTAATATCAATCCCAGGCGAATATGTATAAAGTGCGATTAATTAATACTCGTGTGAAATTGTTAATATTTTTAAAAAAAGATAATGGGTTATCTGTATAGTGACTTCGAACAGCGTCAAGTTCAAAACCGGGACCGGTAATGTTGAATGTATCATGTCAACTTAGACGATATACTGCAAACTCTTTCCAATGGCTCAAACATGTAGGCTACTGAATGGTAAAAAGTCATTCAGTATTTTAGAGGTAGTATTTTTTTAGAGGTAGCATTTTTTCCGCAATGATAGTACTGTAATAAGGGCTTGTCGGGGTTCGAAATCAGAACACCGAGTTTCTAATTGAAGGATGGAGGTTCCTTTATTTCCTATAACAGTGGTCAATACAGCCAGAAAACTCCTGAAGGTTCTCCAGTTCACCCTTCTGTTCGGCGCTCACTTCCACGTCACAGCAGTGTCCCAGTCCAGTCCAGATCAGCTCACCAGCTCTTCCGTTCACTAGTCCCTCCGTTCATCAGTCCCTCCGGTCACTAGTTCCCCGTTGACTAGGTCTTCCGTTCGCTGGTCCCTCCGTTGACTAGTCCCTCCGTTGACTAGTCCCTCCAGTCACTGGCGCCTCAGCTTCCCAAGTCACAGTTACTTGAGGCCGCGCTGATCGGTTCACTCCGTCCAGGTCCTCAGCTCCTCAAGTCACACTTACTTGAGGTCGCGCTGATCAGTCCTCTCCGTCCAGTTCACACTCTGACGCTGACTCTCTCTCGCTGTTACTGTCTGTTACTGACTGACTCTCTGCTACTAACTGACTGACGCTCGCTGTCCGCTGACGAGCTTATATAGTCCCGACGAATATTCTGGAGCCGATGTCTCGAAAGTTCTGCCCGCGGCCCCGCCTCCGGCCACTCCAACGAGCGCGCACAGTCCACTCATTGTGACTCACCCGCAGTAGGCCGAGCCCATCGGCACGCTGCAATCAGCAATAAGAGACCCACCCCTCTTCTAGACGTGTCGAATTCTGGCACTTTTTGGGTGAATCCTGGCTTTGTGACAGTACATATTTTTCATTGTCATAGCAGACGATTAACACGATCCATTTATGGTAAAAAAAATAGCATTCAGGCCTTACAGAACAGAAGATTTTATAAATATAAATACTAAAAATAATGTTTTGTATGAAACAAGGGTTTTGAAACTGTGGTAGGAAGAAAAGTGTCAACTTCCAATACCGTGGAAGATATTGATTTCAAACCCACTGATAAATTTCGTTCCGTGCCTTACATCAAGGAACTGATAGTAAATGAAGTCTGGGGTAATGGTTGCTAATATCACGTGATAAGTTAAGTTAAAGAAACATGGTAAATTTTAAACTCTTAACAATTTTATTAGTGAATTACAAAATCTGCCTACACAACAGCGTAGATGTCTAATTATTTTTCACAAACATGAGCTGAATTCACTACTTAAATTAAAAATAGTTGCTATGTAATAGTAACATATATGTACAGTTTGAATTTAACCACTTTCATCATATCTTGGAAGCGAAAGGGTTAAAGTTTCAACATTCACAGGTTTCATTTTTGCTTATAACTACCTGTAGTAGCTTTAAAGCGGTAAAAGGTTCTAATAAATAGGATTCAGACATTTAGCTCTACTTTCTGTTTCATAATATACACAAGTTAAGTTACTTGAGCTTCAAATGTTTTAAAAACCCTATATTTTAATCATAGTAGGCCTATTAACATTTTCGTATACGACTCTCCAAGCCAATACATTAAGGCAATACATCAAGGTGGAACACTAAGACAATACACAAACTGATAAATCAAGGCATACATCAAGCCAGTACGTTCAGGCAACACAGTACATCAAGGTAAAATATAATTAAAGTACTATGTATACAAAATGTAGCCTATACAATGTATACATCAATGCAATACACATGAAATTAACGAAGATGAAGGCAATACATCAATGCAATACACATTAAAGCAGCACACAACAAGGCAATAGGCCTATAGATCAAGGCAATAAATCGAAGTAATGTATATCAAGGTGTGCATCAAATAACTTTTTTAATGAAAGTATCCATTCCTCTATTTTTCCAGTAAAGTGTTTCCAGTATTCATTCAAAGAATTTTTTTTTTTTGGCATTTTATTCCCTACTGGTCATTTTTTTTTTTTTAAGGAAATATTCAATCTTCCGTTGGATTTTCCCCTATACTATATTTTACCTACATTTTATACTTTTATGCAATAATATTTTTATGTTATGTTGTGTTCTCCCCTCGGGAGAGAATCCTCGACCGGTAGCTGATTGGTCTGCTTTGTTTTAGGTACCACGGCTGTTACTTTGGAAGGCGCGAGGCGCCGTCGTAGCAGCAGTTGTAGCCCTCCGATGTCCAGGGCGGGGATGGCTAGATGGCGTGGTAGAAATCCTGCTGAGTAAGTTTTAAATATTTGTGGCATGATCAGACATGTTAAGTAATATATTGTATTAGTCAAATTAATTTTATCGAATGTATTTAGTAGATTATGCGAACAACAAGTGTTGGAAATGGTGATATTTCGATGTCCCATTCAGGACCATGTTTTCCATGAAAGTTTACTCACAATGTTTATAAAAGAAGATTATTGCAAAAGTGGTATGCATTTAGGCTTTCCCTGGTCCAGTATTATAACGGGCTTGCTTTAATATTTCTAAAGCAAAAATAAATTATTGTTAGTATATTCTTTTAAACTTCTGAAGTTAAAAAGACATGTATGAGGATTTAATCAGACTGGATTGCAGGAAATATAATAAGAAATTATCCTCATCTTCAGAAGTTCTATCGATTAATATTAATAATGATTTGCATCTTCATATTCCATTGCAAATAATGATAAAAGATAGCAAACTTTTAAGTATAAAAAAATGTACAACAACGTTACACATCTGGGTTTGTATCTTCATTCAGAATCGCCTTTTTTCTTTATCGATAAGAGCCAGGGGTCGGAAGTTGATGAAATGTCATCTTTTTCTGAGACTTCACACACAGTGCAATAGTATAAATTCGTCTCGCCTCAAAACGAACAAAAATAGCTTACTTTTATTTTGAATTTTCGGTATTTCATTCCCTACTGGTCATTTTTAGGGAAATGTTCAATTTTCCGTTGAATTTTCCCTACTTTGTCTTCATAGTGGTCTTTTCCAACAATACGGAAAAAGGGGTCTCATAATTCCTTACCTCCAGACAGATAAATGCATAATGATTTGGTAATCTTAACGTCAGACAAAAGTACAACATTCAGTAATAAGTATAGTAAAGATAAGAATATTAATAGAAAACATAATAAAACTAGTATAAAAAAAAAGAAACGTTTTCCCTATACAGGCCATGGAGGCTCCCAGATTTTGGACATTCGGCACATTCGGTCGCCTTTACCCCCAGGATTGCTCCTGGTACTCATTTCTGTTAGAGGTTGAGTCGATCCCAGGGACTTAATGCCACCAGAAGGATTAGACCAATTCAAAAACTCCAACGACCTCATCGGGGATCGAACCCGCGACCTTCCGGTTTGCAGCGCAGCGCCTCAACCACTACGCTACGGCGTAGCCTACCCCAATAAAAGTAGTATACCTAATATAAAATATTTAAACCTTGACCTTTGATTATTATTATATCTTAATATATTGCTATATTATATTATCGGGCATAGCCTGTCTCGTCCCAGAATCGACCGACTCGTCCCAATGTAAATTTCGATGCGTTAATCTATAGCCCAGCTCGTCCCCACCTAATCTCGGCGCGTTAATCATAAAGCCCAGTCCGACTCGAGTGTTTTAAGAGGAGGTGAAATCAGGTCGAGACAAAATCAGATGGAGACTTTGTGCAGATTTGGGGTTACAGGTTGGTGTAATTAGAAACGAATTTTGTAAATAGAATAATATCCATTCTATGAATTAAAAATACATAAAAATTACATGTTTATAAGTAAACAAAGTATAATTTTAACTATAGCTTTGCGACATTATACTACAAATTTCCGGCGTGAGTAATCCCCTTCCTTAAACATGACAAGGTGCTTTTCTGATAAATGCAACTTTTTGCGGACATGAAGTGGATGTTTAAAAGGATCATTAATGCTGTTGCACTTAAAACAGGAGACTGATTGAAAGTACAGCTTTTATGACGGTACTTATGGAAGGGTGGGGAGAGTAGAAAACATTGGCAAGGTGTGAGTGAAAGGATTTGCACAAGCATTTTTAGTTTTGGTCGGTGCTGAAGAAATCTCAGCCTGTATTGTCGGTTGGAATGAAGAAAACAAGAACAAATAAGTCATATACTTTTCAAATTTCGCCATTCGATCAGCCAGGTCCGAATTTTATTCTTTTCTTTATAGTCGTGTGAAATACCAAGATTCTGAATTTTCACCCACCAAGTCTTCCCAAATTAAACCTACAGTCACTACTTTTGCATTAGGCCATAGTTTGTGAACAGCATTGTGAATAACCTTTTCATAATTTACCAATTCGCCTTTAATCTGTGCATGTGAATTGGTTTAGCCCGTGATGATTAGTGGATGCATGAGAATACCTGGGACGAGACGGGTTCCTAGATTAACGAAACATATTTGAGCTGAAGACGAAAAGGGTTCCTGGATTATCGAAACATACTTGAGCAGGGGACGAGACGGGTTCCTGGATTAACGAAACATATTTAGTTGGAGACGAGAAGGGTTCCGGGATTATCGAAACATATTTGAGCCGGGAACGAGTTGTTTATTTACAGATTGAAGACGCGCTTCGCCCATATTCCTCTTTTGAAATATGTAATTAGAAATATCAGCATTTTTTTTACATTTTTTGTGTCATATTTTCATAAATTTATGGTCATTTTTAAGTTTCCGAGCCCTAATAAGAGCATTGGATTTTGAACTTGTAAATTAGCTAAAATTGCTTATCATTCGAATTTGGTGAAGTAAGCATAATAATAATAATAATAATAATAATAATAATAATAATAATAATAATGCTTTATGGAAAGAGGGAGGTAACATTGTATAACGTAACGTAATAATGTAACGCAGGTAGAATAATTTAACGAACTTAGTTTATGTAGACTTAAAATGCTTTTAGCTTAGACTCTCCTGCTATTTTCCATGCTCAAGGAAGGAATGCGTATTGTTACAATAATAAGCGGTGAATTGATTTACATGTTTCCGAGTGGTTGTAGTTTATTTCCATGGAGTGACATATAACATGCCTTGAACTTCTACGCACAATAGCAGCAGCATTCCCCAAGCAATAATTCAGTTGGGTATGGCGATTATGAGTTACTTTAGAGCCTCAATATTGCCATTAAGCGAATAAAACTGTATGTCCACCTAAGAGTGTGTGAGTGCTAAACAATATTTTACTAAATAGTAACATAAATGATTTATACTGTAAGTTTCAATTCAAAGAAAGCTAAGAAATGCGAAGTTCCAGTGAAATCTAGATGCAAATTAACAGTTTAATAGAAAATGGCAGGCTTTTGGACACTGACTGTTTGATGACTAATTCCCACAAAACGTACGACAAATATTATTTAATTTTTCAATCACAATGATCGACCTAAAACAAGGTTTATACCGTGGAAGGACGAAGTGACTTTCAAGCCATGTGGCCGAGGTAGGAAACGAAGACTGGACAATACCTGATCGTAAGCCAAGGCCTCATCCATCTACTCTTATATAATTCAACGGCCCTCAATAGCGTGCTCACTCGCTCCCTCACTTCGTGAGACATCGGGTATATTCGGCAATGTTCGTCTCTCGCAGTGTAGGCCTAAACTTTCACGAAGAGTACAAAATTAGGAAAACCGTTTCTTTATTATATAAGGCCTAAGTGAAATGAACACAATGAACAACTATTCTAATTTTATTTTTACTTAGAATTTTCATAACTCTGAACCACAAACATTTTTAACAAACTGCCAGTGTAAATTTCTTAAAACTCCTGGAGTCAATTAATAATGGCGAGCGAAGCCGCGGGCACCAGCTACAATATATTCATAGTTTAACCCTGGAAGTATCGCGGACAATACAAATCCAAAAAAAAAACCACTCCTTCCCTTGAAAAAATTATATAATTTCTGAAAATTACACTGAATTTATCAAATCAAATTCACATCATATTTATCTGTCAAAAGACAGTTGAGAAACGATACGTTATCAGTGTTCACAGGTAACTTTGGAACTGCATAAAACTTACGATGTAATTAATTTCTGAAATCTATACACTGGTAGGAACGAATTATATTCTAAAGGAAAAAGCGTAATATATCCAGATAAGGAATCATTGAAACAAGCATCATTTTAAACGTGGCAAAGCCATGGGCTATTTTCTAGAGCTTTAAAACTGGCAACTTTAAAATAATCATTGTTTTCACTATACGTCAGTTTATTACTGAATTCATTTACTACGAATCAAGAGGTTTTAAAAGATTCAGTTATTTTATTTATGTCATAATAAATAAATAGGAATATCACTTATATAGCTTTCATATGCATATTCATTTTTAATTTACTGATGTCTCTTCAAACCGACCATAGCCAAGATTACTGTAGAATAAACGTACGGTATTTGGTTACGTGCAATGGCTCTGAAAAGTGAGAGAAACTTAGCCTTAGGCATTCGCGACGTGGCTAGACTTTGATTTAGCCATCATTTTAGCAGTTGACCCATAAAGTCCCACTTGGCTGGATGAATGACTACAAGAGTACAAGGGAAAAAGGGGGGAATGTTCACGATTAAATAATCCTCGCTAGCTGATTTTTAAAATTTAAAACTTTTTAATACTGAAACTAAATGTAACTGATGCCCCACATTGACTTTACATCTATTTATAATTTAGGAATCGCGCACAATGTGCATTATCTTAACCTAAGACTTAACCTAACACCCAGTCCTGAACCCGGGGAGGGGATCTTTCACTACTGAAAAATCCCCGACCCGGCCGGGAATCGAACCCGGGCCGCCGGAGTGGAAGGCAGGTGTGCTACCGACTCACCCACGGCGGCGGCGGTTTACATCTTAATTAATTTAGTTGGTACTACACAGTTCTCTCAACTTAATTTTTAATGTACGTATTCATTGAAACTGGAAATATTGACGGTATCGAGGGAAAAATCATGTATCGGTATCGAGTATCGAGAAAATCTGATATCGATCCATCCCTAATGTAAACAATACTACTCAACTGAATTAAAAAAAAAAATGCTTACTAGAAAATGTAAAGGGCCTCTGCTTTCCCTGTTAGATGTGAAGATGTCCCTTTCTTCCGCTGTCCAAGGATTCTTTAACTGGCTGTAAGTGGGTACGTAACACATTTTCTCACTTTATGACACTTTGGATGAAAGTAATTATCTTGTATCTGCTGGTGTGAACATTTTAATTTTGCCTGAAAGTGGACATCCCCTTCTTAGCCTGAACTCGTTACTTAATGCTCCCTGTTTTTATTTTTGGCATTTACTCCCTTTGTTCTGATAGCTCAAAGACAGTAGTAAGCCCCCGTCAGAGAGGGACTCTTAAAAGTATTTTTGACTAACTTATCGTTTATGCTTACCCAGAAGCAAGTTCCGTAAATAATAAAGTAAAGACATTTGTTTCAAAGGCTAATTTTTCTCTCAAATTTATTTTTTTATTTTTTTATTTCAATTTCAATTTATTGAGCATTCAGGCTACTGATACAGTTCAATTTCAATTTCTATTTCTATTTCTACATACCTATATAAAACACTCCTAGTATATGAGAATATTATTGGAGAAAAATTCCTCAGTCTTAGGAGAGAGGTTCCATCTGGCGCTTTGAAGTGAACTCTGACTTAGCTCAATTGGTAGAGCATGGCACGGATAGCCAAACGACCTGGGTTCAAATCCCACTGTCAGAGGAATTTTTCTCCTCTAATATTCTCATGTAATGTCCAACAGGTACAATAATCTGTGGTTCATGAATGCATATATATATATATATATCCATCTCCTAATATACTTAAATACAATCGAATACAACAATTAGAGAAAGTATACAGAAAATCAATAATAGTTAATGTAGCTATTCCTAAGTTACAACAAACACAACAATAATTAAATACAACAATTAAAGAAAATACATACAATGTTCGTTAATGAAGCTATTCCTAAGTCAAACAAATACGACAATAATCAAAGAAAGAATTAAAGAAAATACATACAAACTCAATGTACACGCATTCAGTATCCTCCTGCCAACAGATGGATAGTAAAGCATTCTGGCCTGTCTTCATCCGAATGGAAGGAGGCTCTGAAAATGTTAGCCAACACAGCAGCAGTGCGTGCTGTTCCGGGTAGAAGTCGGGACGGAAACCGTTGCAGAAGATGCAACGAGATTGAAACTTTGCCTCACGTCCTTGGCTTTTGCCCGTTTAGCGAAGCACTGCGCAATACTAGACACCACACCATAAGATCGACTATTGCCAGTGCCCTCCGAAGTAATGGCTTCAATGTTTTTGAAGAGGTTCACGGTCTTGCCACTAATGGCAGCTGTAGGAGAATCGACATTATCGCCATGAAACCAGGCGATAGTAAAGGATACATCTTGGATCCTACTATAAGATTTGAGACTCATATCGACCAACCTCATTAAGTGCACTTAGAGAAACAGGAAATATATGAACCAACAGTGCCCTTTTATAAGGAAAAGTATAATTTAGAAAACATTGAAGTACGAGGCATAATGGTGGGTGCAGGGTCGGGAACGAAGGCACTGAAGGCGCGAAGTTACCCTCCCTCTCGTCCCCAGTACTCTATTTCAGCAGCGAGGTAATGACAACTAAACCGGTTGACTCAGGGACTAGTCGCGTGGCAATAATCCTGTTCAGTGCTGGCTTGTGTGCATCATGAGCAGGCTTTAAAACTTAGTGCCCGAACCCACAGAGGGAGTTGATTCCGGTTACCAACAACCTGAGTATAGGGGGTGGAGGGTGATTGCGTAGGCTGATAAGACAGTCATTGATAGAAGTACCGAGAAGGGAATGCGCTCGTAGTATGGTGCCTCTCAAATTGGTCAACAGTGTACCTTGTCATTGTGCGTGTTTAATTTTATAATACGTGTTCGGCATGCCCAAAGTAAAATGTTCTAAAACGCAAACATATTATTGAAACATTTGGGAGGGACAAACAGGAGAAAGTATCGTTTTGCGTGCTTGTAATGTGAGTTTAGATAATGAGAAGTTATTTTGTGGTCTTCCTATATCTGTATTCAAGGTTTGTTTACTATCACGTGAACTAGCATATGGTAGCTAGGGCATACGCCGAGCAAAGTCTGTACAGTTCGGTTGCTGTTAACATATTCGATCGGGCACTAAGTTTTAAAGCCTGATCATGAGTGAACGACGAGTATTTAATCGGGACTGGGAGAACAAGTATTTTTTTCCCTTGAAGATGATAAAGCACAGGTTTTGATATGTCCTACTATTATTGACTTCATTACAAGCTTTACCATCAGGAGGAATTTCAATTCGGCTCATGTTGGAACCTAAGGCGAGGTTCTATTACCAACAGAATTGTTGATCTGGGCAAAAGTTTGGAAAACGGTTGATAGACATTGTTAATTTTCCCGTGCAATGGACAAATTTACTGAAAATAAAAACACTGCTCAACTTGCTGTGTTTATAAGACGTGTAGATACAGAATTAGCTGTGATCGAGGAACTGCTGGATATTTATTCAATGAAAGATCACGCACGCGGTGAAGATTTTTTGAGGCAGTGATGATGATAGCGTGAAAGTTTAAGCTTGAATGGGACAAGTTGATCTGCGTAGCTACAGATAGGGCTCCAGCAATGGTGGGAACAGAAATGGCTCTAATAGTGAGACTGCGAAAATTCCTTTGTAAAAATGGATCTCTCTCTCTAATAGCTTTGTAGCCATTCACTGCATTATTCACTGCATTATTGCACTGTGTGCAAAATCAACTACTTTGAATAACGTAATGGATGTCTGTGTTAAGATTGTGAATATAATCAGAGCGCATGCTCTGCGGCATAGAAAATTTCAGGAAATTTTGATACTCTCAGATTCCGAATACTTGGATTTGCCATGCTTCTGCCAGATAAGATGGCTAACCAGAGGCAAAATGTTGCAAAGAATGTTTGATCTACGGAAATACATAGCACACATGCATAATTTCGCAGTATCTTTTTATTTTATTTACTGCAAAATCAGGAACAGTAATGGAAAAAAAAATGTATAAAATAGAAGAGAATATGAATAAGATGAAATATTTCCACTACTGTTCCCAATTTTGCAATAAATAAAATAAAAAGATACTGCGAAATTAGGGGTACTGCGAAATTAGGCATGTTTGCTATACTTTCCTAGAATTGCAGTTCCAGAACTTAAAGATGATATTCTTGTTTGTGATTTAGCGTTCTTAAGCGATTTAACGGTTCACGTAAATGAAGTTAAACACAACACGATTGTACATTTAAGTTTTAACAGACTGTGTGAAAGCATTCAATCAGAAATTAAATATGTGGAAGAGCCAAATAGAAGAGAATAAATTGCACCATTTCCCATCCTTAAAATCGGTTATGAAAGATGAATTGCTTGATAAGAAAGAAAAATATATGGCTCTATTACAGGAGTTATCAGGAGCATTCTCAGATCAATTTGTAATCGTGCAAGCGTTAGACAACAACTGCAGGCTTTTCGAAAATCCATTTACACATGATCCTTTGGTGGGCCATGACGAACTGCAATTGGAATCAATTAACCTTCAAAACAGCACACCATTGTGCAGTTCAGGATAACTTGGTTTGGATTTATACACTTCACTACCGAAAACATTTCCCAAGCTGCGCCTTTTTGCAAGTAAATTATTGGCCATGTTTGGTACTACTTATCAATTTGAACAACTTTTCAGCCTATTGACCTTGAACAAGAGCTTGCTGAGCAGTCACATTGCTTATGAATATCTACGATGTGTTCTATGTTTAAGTTCGAGTTTGGAGTCGGATATTTAAAAGATAATATCTGCAAAGAGACTAAAAAGATGCCAACTGTCTAAATTAACACAGTGCCATTAAGAATACGCCAATATGTAATAATGTACGTTTAAATAATTTCACTACACTATTCAGCTAAATTGTGACGTTTATTTTGAGAATTACGGTGTAGAAACCACTTAAATGCCACTAGTAACATAAGGGAAATAAGTAGAACTAGCTAATAAATAATGTTAATTGTATAGACCTGCTTCTCTGAGCTGAAGGCTTGGCTAGAATATTATAACTGTGTTTCGACGTTGTGCCTTCCTTGCGAACTCTTCAGCGGTTCAAGAAATATTCATTTCATTACTTAAAAGATCTCTCCTCCAATATCTGAGGTACCGCCACTGTGGCATGCGTCACGAGTCTGCCTACCTCTCAGGTGGAAGGAATAGGGATGGGGCGAGTGTAGGGGTAGAGAACTTCGCACTCTCAGTGCATTGCTTGCCAAGCCTGCTCTAAAGTGTGTCACTCTACTTCAAGATCTGGGAGTTCCAACATCACTCTATAAAGAAATTGCCTTACAGGCTTTAAAGTTTTCTGTAAGAATACTCAGATACCATTTGTATTCGAAACAATAGATTTCTTATTTCTTCTTCTTCTTTACAGATAACCCAATAACACATTTACAGTGTATACTAAATACTTCTTTGTTGTAATTATTAATTTGTTATGCTATTCTTTGTCATTTGGCAGCCTCTGATGTAGAGGAAGATTGTTAAAATTAAAAAAAAAATAAAGCTACTCCTAAGTTACAACCAATAGAACAATAATCAAATACAACAATTAGAGAAAATACACCCAAAATCAATGCTAGTTAACGAATCTATTCCTAAGTTACAACAATTACAACAATTAGAGAAATACATTCATAGTTTATATTGTTAATTAAGTATTCCTGAGTCACACCAAACACAACAATAATTAAATACAACAATTAAAGAAAATACATACAAACTCAATGTTAGTTAATGAAGCTATTCCTAAGTTACAATTACAATTTATTAAATTGGAAATTGTATTGATGAATATTATTATAATTATTGCCTCCGAATGAGCATTACTCATGATCGGAAGTGGATGTTAATATGATTATCGTTGTGTTGTTGTATTTCATTATCAGCAACTTATTTTCAAACTACCTAGTAAGATTGTGGTTTGTGTTGGGTTGTCGGAAATAGTTGAATGTCCAACCTCAGGACTGAATAATACGACTTCGTGAGAACTTCCGGGAGGCTGTGGTTTAGCTTAGGGGAGAGTTTTTAGCTTCTAAATGCAATTAGGTGGCAGCACGTGCATACATTTGTGTCAGCGAAGCGCTCATCAGCTGGACAACAGCTGGGATGAGCAATTAAACGGAATGTTTCATGAAATCAAAATGAAATGGTTTTTGAACACATGATTGATACGCTCCAGAAAAGGAGTAATTAAGTCAATCGTGAACGTGTTATGCAATGACTACTGTCAGTTCATTTTGATTCAGGTAATTCTTTGTGTGTGTGTGGTTTTTTTTTCAAAGGCAGCAAATTTTGGTATGTAAACCTTATGTTTTATGAACCTTCAGACTTGGAATTAGGCTTTAATTATCGAAATCCTGTTATGGATTTACACGACTTGACAACTCGAAACTCTGTGAATAATTTACTCAGACTTTTAACATTCATGTGTGTGGGGAACATTACGTTTTCACGAACTTTCTGTGGCAAACAAACAAACAAAATAAAAACCGTTAATAATATTAGGGCCTACCTGATTTTTATTTGAAGGAACGGGAAAGATGATTAGAATAACCATTTCGCCTAATTGTTCTGCAAGTGATATGAGTGTTATGGCTCTGGAGCATTCACACCGAAGTAGCATGCCACTTGCGACGTGCTACCTGGATGCACGCTGCACGTTACTAATTTTAAATCCCAAATAAACAAGTTCAAGTCTTCACACCAAAGTAGCGTGGCAATAGTGCAGCTCGCAGAGTGCGACATTCATTTCTTCAGATAGATCTGGACTTATTTCATGCGACGCTACTTGGGACGACGCATGTGTACAGTTGCCTTTTCAGCTGTTTTCTAATTGTTAAGAAAATTCAACACATATTCGCTTGTGTAGCGGTAGATTATGGCAAAGACGTCATGAAAACTGCTAGAAAGAGAGCTATTTAACTTACAATTTGTACATGCGTAGACTATACGATATGGCAATCGAAACTAGTAGGAAAAAAGCCTGGATTAAAATTGCTGAAACTATATCCTCTTTAGGTAAATTACATTACTTTAAATGGGTTTCTCAATTGTTCAAGTGAAAATATATAATGTACGTTAAACTGCAGATCGCATTCGCTACTTCGGTATGAATGCAAAACTGTGAACCATGCAACTCGATGTGCAGCCTGCATCCAGGTAGTGCGATTCACATGCTACGCTACTTCGGTGAGAATGCTCACTATAGCATACTAAGCCTCAGCAGAAATTTTGATTTAATTTAATGTTTTATTCATTGACGAAGTAGACGAAATATAATACCAGCGACCCCTATTACAACGATCCCAGAACAGGAACAGGAGCAGAAATTGAAATAGAATACATTCTTAGTTAGATTTATTCAAAACGGTGGCGCTTTAGATCTTTTAGATGTTCTATAACAGGAAGTTTTGAATTGTAAGTCATTCATAAAATAAAATATATATAGGCCTATATCTTGCAAATGAGTTCATTGTAAAGATGGAACATTCTATAGAGAGGATATTAAATTATGTTTCTGTGTTTGCTTCCGGATTATAGAAAGTACACTATTAAATTTATAAGCAGCAATATAGTAATAGTAATATTTATTGTCAAGCATAAATTTACATGCATTGGTACTCGCATACCTCTTGTAGCGTAGGCTATTTACAGGGATGTTTGCACGTCTCAAAACAAACTTGGTCGCTCTAGAGTGCTATAATTTTATAACACCCAGTGGCATAATTATCTCCTTTTAATAATCATCATCAAGCATTAAAAGTTTTATTTTTTACTTTGACTGTGTACAAATTGTTTATTGCGATAGTGCCGTAAGCTGTGCATACGGATCGAGGAAAGAGTTTGAAAAAACGAGGCGCTTGTGCCGAGTTTTTTCAATTTCCGAGATCCGTTATGCGCTTACGGCACGAGTGCAATACTCGATGCACGATGATTATTTATATCAATTTATTTATATTAATTGAGATATTAGCTGAAAATATTATGTAAATACTCTATTGAAGATGGATGTTATATTTCAGAAAGTGATTCGCATGTGTTTGTTGTTATGAGAACCGTATATTTGTCCTGTTAAAGACGTTACAAACTAGGGGGCCCTGGTCCATAAAGGTTTGTATTATGATGATTTTACTTACGGCACTTGTGCTTTTTATAATTTTTACAGCACGGAAATTTATTTTGTTTCCATAGCAACAAGATTGCATGCAGGAATGTCATGTTACGATCCACGGCAACAATATTCTAAGTACCACTAATTAGTTACGTCGTGCAAAAAATATTTTTCAGGTCCAGTTTCTAAAAGGCTGCTACAATAATTGTTTACAAATAGGATATAAAGTGTTGGATGAATTACATCACTCTTACACCTTCCTTTCTTAGTTATGGGTAGTTATTCAAAGCAAAACGCATATTTACTTTTGGCTGTTATAAAAATAATAATAAAACTTGCTCAATACAGTACAGGCAATGCGTTCAGAATCGAACGTTTCTCAGAGGCTTTGGAAATAATCTCTCACGTAGATCTGTTCTGATTTCTCGTCACGTCCACAACGTTCATTCTTGGAAATAATACGTAATTTCTGTTCCTAAAATTGCAAGCTTGTACCCTTCTATCAGTGTAACTGCAAAGGTTCTTGACATAGAAATGTCAGGAAACATAACATTCTTATTTCCCACTTGTATGTTAATTTGTTATTTTGTTGTAAAGCTCGATCTTCAAAATGATTTTGAAAGTGATGCTCATTTAAATGATTTATTTTAGAAATAAACACCCGTGGCTTCACTAAGAGGAGGCCTACCAAAGTTCTTGAAATGTTCAGTGGTTTATATTGATCTATTAAATTTATTATCGATCTGGATTATAAATTTATGTCCACCCCTATAGTATAACCATAATGTGTTTTGTGTAAAATTAAATTTTCATCAATACATGGACGATAGACGAATCGATAGAGCTTAGTGGTTATGAACTTAATGAAAAAAGGTTAATTATTATCTTCAAATTCCTTGAAATTAAATCTGAATGTTCAGACCAATCTGACCTTAAACATGCAAAGCGATTCATAGAAAAAACTAAATAATTATAATAATTTCAGAATAAGGATAGTTAGAATAATCAGGTCCACCGCTGTGGCTCAGGGGATGCGTTCAATCCTCTCACGCAGCGGGCCCGGGTTCGATTCCTGGTCGGGACAAGTTACCTAGGTGGGGTTTTTTCTGTGGTTTTCCCTCACCTTTGAGACAAATGTCGGGTAACTTTAGGCCCTTGTGGTCCCCAGATATCATCTGGCCGTCATTCTCATCTTCATCCCATCCTCGCCTTGTTTGGAATGAGTGTGAGTGTGCATGTTGTGTCTCGTCCTGTGTTCGTGTTGTCTCGGAGGTGGCCCCGGCATTGGGCTGATCACTCATCCGGGGAGGCCCTCCATGTCCGTGTCTGGTCAAAAAAGTATGTATGTGATCCAAAGATAATCCCTCTCCCGACAGGTCGCGGCCCTGTAAGGCCCGGGCGGCTTGGGTCGCTTAAATCCTAAAAAGGGAGAGGTGAAACTACGATAAAAGAAAGAAAGAAAGAAAGAAAGAAAGAAAGAAAGAAAGAAAGAAAGAAAGAAAGAAAGAAAGAAAGAAAGAAAGAAAGAAAGAAAGAAAGAAAGAAAGAAAGAAAGAAAGAAAGAAAGAATAATCAGACTAGTACAGATTGACAGAGCACTTTTGGCTTATCTTTCACTTTTATAACTCATCTTTACTTGATGTATTTTCTTCAACTTGTCGTGAGAGCAGGTGGGACTCCACCCAGACTTCGATTTCACGAAGAGCTGGAATGTAAAATTCCAGAGTAAGAGACATTTCATAAAAGTGAACCCTCCCTGTAAAGGTTACACATTAAAAATAGCTTTAGCTTTTCTCCTTTTATTTATTTATTTTTTTTATATATATATATATTTTTTTTTTTTACATAAGGCTTAAGAGTATTTTCCAGATATACAGATAAATAGATAATGTATTTAGTTGCACCTTTTTCTTTTAAAACAGACAAGCAAAGAATTTTTATACCAAATCCCAACACATAGTGTACGTAGTTTCAGTTTTCTAAAGTTCATAGCAAGTGTTTTGAAAATAACTTGCTGGAATTTAAATATTAAATCTTTCGTTTTGCTTTGTGACAAATAAACTTAAGAACTTAAGTGGTTTATAATAATTTCCCTCTGGAATATAGAATAAATGGTATTGGGTTTTACGATTTTATTGGCTTTGGAAAAAATTATATTGGTTTTGATACATTGGTACCCCTTGCAACAATTCTTGTCTTAGGCTGTTGTTGCTTGTTGGTATGTTTTCAGTTAGTGGTTTTGCTGTCATAAAAGAACGTTCAGTTCTCTTTGGCAGTGTGTGTTTTATTGTAAAAAATATTGGCAAATACGTTGACATGGATACATAACGGGCATATAAAAAAAACAATGCAAATGAGCACAAAATTCCGATTTTGTCAGTGGCAAGAAAAGTCGGATACACTTTTCTCAGCGAGACTGAAAAAAATTACCTGCTATAAATCAAGATTGTGTTGATGGTAAACGTTTTCAAAATCACCAAAGAAAAAGTGCCGATTGAGCCAGGAGACAAGCTATTCGTATGGCAGATATCAGAGAACTGCTACTAGAATTGTTGGTACCATTTTCCACGACAATAAGGGAGGAACTGCGGTTTATGGGCACATTCTTAGTAAGGAACATATTTTGTGGAGCAACTGGATGGATTGACGGTTGATAATGTTTTGCCTTAATTATATCTCGTATGTTTGGTTTCAAAAACAGAAAAAACTAAACATACTGTATGGTCAGGAAACGTCAAAATAATGCGCTACAAAATATTACAATAGCCGATAAATCGTTCGAACAAGTGGATAAATTCAAATATCTGGGAACAATAATTATTACATATACAAATAATGTTAAGGCAGAAGTTAGGTGTAGACTCAAATCAGGAAATGCCTGCTTTTATGCAGTTCAGAAACTCTTATCTTCTCGTCTTCTGTCCAGAAATCTAAAAATAAAAATTTGTAAGACAATTATCTTACCGGTTGTATTAAATGGATGTGAGACATGGTCTCTTACTTTTTTTTTCTTTCTTTCTTTTCTTAATCTCTTTGTATAGCAGTAGGCCTACTACATTATAAGTGTTACATTTTTGTGCATAGAAAAAGCACGAACGGCCGTCTAGGCCCGTGCGTTGGATTTATTCTATGGATAATGTATGTAATATGTATATAAGAATAAATATGCACCTTACCATACCACCATACGTTTCGGGAAGAACATAATCTGAGAGTATTCGAAAATGGGGATTGGAGAAAACTGCATAACGACCAGGTTTCATAACCTGTAGGCCTAGTCGTCACCGGATATAGTATGGGTAATTAAATAACGAAGAATGAACTGGGCTGGACATGTTGCGCGCATGGGGCAGGAAAGACATATTTTTACGGGAGACCCGTAGGGAAAAGATCTCTTGGAAGACCTGGATGTAGGTGGGAGGAGAGTATAGGGTAAATTTAAGGGAAGTAGGATTTGCGAGGGATGGTTGGATGGAATTAGCACAGAATAGGGTTGAATGGTGGGCACAGATAAGCGCGGCAATGAACCTCAGGGTTCCATAAAATCTCTCTACATGTATATATAAGAGGCTTTGTCCTGACTGACTGACTGACTGACTGACTTAATGACAGAGTATCAATGTAGAGCCTAAACTATAATAGGTAGAGACTTGGAATTTTGACAGTACCTTCGTTTCATAATATAAGTGCTCACTAAGAAAGGATTTTGCAAAATTTTGATTTTAAATGCCTAAAATCACATGTTTTTGTGAATACTTAACACCTTTTTACACAGAATTAACAAATTCAAATCACAGTTCACATGACAACATATTGTTGCCAGTGGTCTCAGATGGGTTTGGAAATAAATGAAACGGGACTTGGACAAATTAGAGAAGCTATCAATATAATTCATGTTATAAATAAATATTAAAGAATGAAATTCACGAAAATAATGCAGTCACATAACTTTCTCTACCCTGGACATAGAGAAAACAATACGAGGTATGGTAATATGTATATTATTATATCTCAGGATTTTGGGGAGGAAAGAATGAAAGAGAAAACAATATTCCGCAAAGACAATACAATTTTATGTTATCAGAATTTCTGTTTCTTCTTATTTGAACCCCTACCAGGCTTACTGTATACAAGCGATGGGATGCAAAATTCTACATCCTCTATGAGCCATAAAAAGCTATATCAAGCGTTTTCTGAGGGAATAGTTTGAGTGTGATAAGTTGTTCTTCCTATTTCAAATTCTAAATACCTATATAAGGACCTATAATTTAAAAATCGAAAGTCCTTCATAAGTTAATTTCCAATTACAAAATAAAAAACCCGTCGACGCCGGGCCTTTTAAGCTACTAAAATATCTGTGGCTTGATTCTAAAAGGGTCAATGCCAATTTCTTGCAAAAATGAGATGTATGCATTATTGAGCTCGACTAGTATATAATATTCCTTTAGCTTGCTTAGGAATTGTCTATTGCCATCGACTGAATAAGTAAGTAATGTTTTTTTTTTCAAATTTGACAATGCACAATGGTGATCACCCGCGACATCTGGCCGACAACATTGTTTTGTTTTCATTACAGTCAAAATTGAGAATCCTGACTCACATAAATATGTGAACGAAAATGACACAATTGACGGTAATCGAAACTCTGGCTATTTGAGGATAAAATGCAAGATGATTTACGTGATGATTTACGTGATGATGTACGTGAACAACCACAAAAAGATAAAAAAAAAAAAATTGCAGGTTCTAAAATATTAAAATTTTACAAGAAAATGAACTCAGAATTGGACAAATATTACAGGATCCTATAACAAGGCTTACTAGAACATAACTAGCAGATAAAAGTATAAAAAATTGACCAAGTTAATTTTAAATTACACGTTTTATACGAGCATGAAAAAAATTAATTCAGATGCACTTATCACTTCCTATAGGCATAACATTTTTCTGGTATCTCTGACACCTTTTATTTTTTTAATGCATATACTGAATATATTTTTCTACAAAGTAGACTACTTTTATACATCTAAATTTATTATTTTTAATGCAATTAATTTTTATATAGCGCATATAAAATATCTTGAAATTTGATCAATATTTCATGACACATTTTCTTTAATTTTATACTTATGGGCATCATTGTAGTCTACTTTATGTATATATGCATTTAAAATTAGTGTAAAAAATTTCAGCCTTCTATCTCTAATGGTTGTGGAGCTACCTAACAATATGTGTGTAAAATAAGAGTTACCGGGAAATTCAATTTTAAGGTAATAGTGAATTTCTCATCTGACCTTTCTAAGGGCGTGGCTCAGAGCGTGTAAACTTATTTAAATGTCCATTTAAATGGCACAAATAATTTCTAAACCTATATAAACTATATATCAATGGATGTAGAAAATTCAGCACAATTTTCTAGTGCTACAAACAAACAAACATAAATTTCTAAATAATTCTCGTACATATACCCTTATAATTATATTTTGCTTTTGAATCACACTTCATTTTAGGGTCTGTAACCGAAAAGTTGTTCAAAATTTTAGTTTTCTTTTAAGGGTCTATCTTAATTCCTGCCATTTTACTGGCATAACGGGAAAACGTAAATTACGACAATAATTACAAAGGGTGAAAGTTAGTAAAGCCAGGAGTCATAAACGAGTAATAAAGCTATAGGCGTCACACTCCAGCTTTATGACGCCTGTGTCTGCATTAACTTAGCTAAAATCAACACACGTTGTTAGCTAGTTTAGCAATTACGCTGGCTGCTACGAGTATATTTTAATAGGCCTACTTCATTTCTTTATTCCGAACTTTTACTTCTCGTATATACGCTGTATAGAGAAAGTAATGTGATCGTAAAAAATTCGAAATCGAAATAAAACCGGGAAAACACGTTTCACGATGCGTAGAAACCGAAGAAAGGTTTTAGGCTTGAGGTCTGTCCGTCTGTCTGTGGACAAGCACAGCGGGTAAACAGTTAATTGTATTTACTTCCTTTGTTAAATTAAGAATTCTTTTTTAAATTTTATTTAACCACCCAGAATTTGGTTTTTTTAACTGAAATTTTATTTTATTTTTCCAATCAAATGGCATCAGTTCATTCCAACATGACTGACCACGGGGATCCTGAATATGGGTACTGTATGGCTCAGTATTTACAGTATTAACAATATACAATATAAACAATATAAGTAAACAATTAGGACACTGATTTACTTCAGCTGGAGGAGTATTAATAAAATTCTTTTTAAGTAGAATACAGGTGTCTGTGTAGGATACAAAGCGAATCCTTTATTATCCTTACAAGTATGGTACGCACAAGTTCTGTAGGTATTTATAATGAAAGAAGATAATGAGACTAAGTTCCTAATGAGATTTTTCATAAAAACATTTTTTCTAAATTTTGATTTTTGAAAAAAATGGCTCAAACGATTGTAGTAAAAATTTAAAATCCGAAACATCTATCTGCGACTAATGAAATGGCTATTAGTCTATGTATTATCTGTATTCTCCCCAGTAGTGTAGCCTCCGGCTGTGGGACTCTGGGTCAACTATGGTCAAATAAAAAAAGAGTGCATGGAACGCCACGCGACAGAAGTAAAACTTTATTTTATTTTTTATTTTTTCAATTTTTGATTATTGGATTTTTTCAATTTTGCATTATTGGACTATTAAATATTGGGTTTTTGGACTTTTTTTATTTTGGATTTTGGACTTTTTAATTTTAGATCTTTGAATTTTTAATTTTGGATTTTTTTTTAATTTTCGATCTTTGAATTGTTTATTTTTGTATTTTTTAAATTTTTTGTTGTTAAATTTTTTATTTTTGGATTTTTAAATTTTTTATTTTATTATTTATTAAATTTTGGATTTTTAATTTTGGATTTGCGCGGTAATGAACCTCCGGGTTCCATAAAATAGATAATATACCATTAGATTGCTTAGGAATTGTCTATTGCCATTGAGGAAGTTAAGGTCTGAAAAATTTCCTTTGATTACTCCTAATCATTGAGTTGATTGTTTTCTGTGCAGTCCGCACCGAATCAAGTAAGTAATTTCGTTCGGTTTTGAGTGTGACTGATTTCGTGACGGCTTTAGTGTGACTGATTGTGACTGATTTCGTGACGGTTTTAGTGTGACTGATTTTCCCGATTTACCCTCTACCACCACTAAAGAAGTTTTACTTAAAAAAAAAAATACATATAAGCGAACATTACAAGTCATGATGTTTTATTATTGTATATGTATTTTATTTAAACTAATTTAAAGTATGTCGAACAATACACTTGGAACATCTGAAGTTTTGAGCAGTGTTTCAGTTTCTATTGCGATAAGTTGAACCTGTCCTTTGAGTTCGTTATTTCTAAAATGTTAGGTTTCGATATTTGACACTTACTCTAAAATCAGATCGCATGTCAAGCTGATTTCTATACTTGTTCTTCATGAAACACATGGTTGAGAATGCTTATTCACACCGATGTGTGGTTGCGAAAAGAAGTTGTTTTATTGCCTTTTCACCAAGTTCTCTGTAGTCCTTACGAGCTGTTAACCAAAAGTCAACAATTTTTCATAGCTAAAAACACTATTGCTTGATAAGTCCACAAGTTGATCTTGTTCCTTTTCTGCGAGGTTACGATTCCAAGAGTCATCGAGCTCGGGAGAATATTCCCTAAACATGGTTGCTAAGCTTCGAAGATGGTCGGCCATTTTCTCCTTTTTATTTCAGCTGTGTTTATACTCCTTTTAGCTTCGAGGCCATATTAGGAGTTCGGGATCTGTGCCTGTACAGTAAGATAGGCCATGGAACTATTGCTTGTTAATTGTTTCTATTGTCGGTGTATTTAATGGAGTAAATTTCAGCTGATATTATTCTATACAGAATGAAATGGTGAGGATGATTCATGGTATGTAAATATCCAATTCTGCGTTTAGCTTTACGACTGAGGAAACCATGAAAAAACCCATGTTAAATTGGCCGCCCACGGGATTTGAACCAGGGACCTCCCGACTCCAAGTCCAAGACGTTTCGGTGAGGCAAACTCGCATCAGATGATTCCAAGAGTTGTCTTAAAGTGGGGAAGTTCTTAGGCAGGGTTCACACTCAGGCGATAAGCGATAAGCGATATACGATACGCGACACGCACGGACAGATACTTGAAATCTAAAGGGAGGCGATAAAAAAGGTTCACACTCACGCGATAGCGCAACATATCGCAAGTGCTATATCGCTCGAAGTGCAGCATGCTGGTCGCCTGAGCGATTTGTTGCTTACGATATTCTAACTTTTGTAGTGAAGATTGTGTTCCCACCACATTTTAGGTAGACTTCGAAGAAAAATCTACCTATTTAAATCGATACCATGTCATGACTTTCTTTCATATCTTTACGTTTCATGCCTCCAAGTACGAAACCACCGCCCGTTCAAAAAAAAAAAGTGATATATATATATATATATCTTTACACGCTAGCAGCCATAATTTTGAAGATATTTGAACCAAATTTTATTATGTTATTTCTAGGCCCAATAGTTCGGACAAGTTCGTTAATGACCAAATTTGGCCCCAGGGAAGGGTCGGGGAGGGGTAGAAATTTTGAAATATGTATATCTCGGCTCCTATGAAGTATAGAGGGAAACTTTGTTTGAATAAATTAGAGAACTCCCTATGGAGTTCACAGTGACACCAACGATTCGGGAGTTTTCGTGGTACGAGTTGGGGTGGTTGGTTGGGGGATGGAAGTTCAAAATTTTTGAAACCACGTCTTATGGGGTATCGTTGAAAAGCGCTTGATGAGTACTCTACAAATCAGTAACTGGTTTCTCGATAGCTCTCATATAAGGCGATATTTAGCACATCGAAATCTACCTCAGCCTGTAGGCCTGCCTAAAGGGAATTTTTATCGCCCAGGTCGCGCCGATTTATCGCTCGCTGTGTGAACCTTCCTAGCAATATATCGTCGCAACAAATTCCTTCCGATAAATCGCTTATCGCTTATCGCCTCAGTGTGAACGCTGCCTTAAAAGATCCTTGCTGCCCAGATCTGACACTTTTTTACCATTGCACTCACCTTCGGAACGTGTCTATGTATTTTCCTTGTAAACTTGTATTTAAAACATTTAATAGTTGTTCAAACACATCAGCTAGGTAGGCGGTCATGCAAAGCCAAGAAAAGTCCTTGAGAAAGTTCACGTACTTGGTGTCAACAAGGAGGATTCGGACCTCATCTCTAAGCTCAAAAAACTTCGTCAAGATTCTACCTCGAGAGAGCCATTGCACTTCGGCATGAATAAGAAGCTGCTCAAGTTCACAACAAGGAAAACAATCTGGACTGGAGAGGTAGAGTTTTTATGTAGTTTATAACTTATACCAGGGGCGAATTCAGAGGGGGCTGCAGCCCCACCCGAAATACTGAGACATGCTAATACGTTGCGCATTTTAATTCGATAGATAATAGAAATAAGTTATATAGTTTAATTGCACGTCCAGACTCATGAAATGCGAAAGATCCCATAATAATGCAGCTTATTTCTTTATTGACTTTGATGGCTTAGGCAAGAGTAATAAGAATATAAAATGGTTACAAGATGTGAACAGAAAAAAGACATACGAACTTAGCTTTAAGGATAGCACACACGTAACTTACGCCGTTATTTTATTTGATTTTTTATTTTAAAAAGAATTTCTAAAGTTTCCTTCTGGAATCCAGTTTATATTGTTTAGTAGTTTATATTGTTTAGTTGTTTAGTTGTTTAGTGTTGTTTTGTTTAGTGATTGTTTACACACACACTTCCATGAAAAATGTATAACTGTGTTTTGAGATGTCTACCGGTAGAACGACAAACGTCGAATCCGGTAGACTCTTTTGTAATTTTTCTTAGTACAATAAATATCATATCAGACTCGTGAAATGCGAAAGGCGAATCGTGAAATAGAAAAGCCGTTACTGCTTTGTCTAAGTACATACAAAATTCAGCCTAACATTGAAGTAATGCCTATGCGGCTTAAGCTTAGCTCGTTTAGCTACTATAAACCTGTTCCAAGATGAGTATGGAGCAGAACTAAACAACGGACTTGCCTTGACTAACTGTGTCCTGTCGTTTCATTGGTTAATCGCACGATAGTGTGACAAGCTCAGTCAGATGTTTACATCCATCCCCCACACATCGCATAATTGTTTATATCTTATGCAATTGTGAAAACATAAGTTCTCGTAAGTGAGTTGCTTGCTTTCGTATTTATATAATAGGCTTGCATGTTTTACAACATATATTTCTTTTGTTTTTATCATTGCCTTGGCAAACTTGTTGATTCTGAAAAAAAAAGTGACATAAGTTATTAAATACAAGACGTATTTTATAACATGATTAATTAATTCGTTGTACTTTTCATTTACATAATGCATGATGAAGTTCACCGCATATTTTAAGTAAACGTAATAGCCATAACCTATAATAATTTATATCATAGGTGAAATTTGCGAGCGAGGGCTTTCAGAACTTACGTCGCCAATAAAGAAACGTGCGAGGAAAAAGTTTGTCCAGCGGCGAGAAGATGCAGACTGTAAATGTATACAAAATATTGGGAATCGACCCCGGGACACTTGGCGCTTAATCTAAAAAATAATGTTCAGTTAACTTTATTGCATGTAGCCTAATCGACTAAACAGTCTCAAAAACGAACTGTTATGAACTGAGCTTTATACTTTTACATTAGGTTGTTTACTTTTGCTCCGTACACATCTTGGATCAAGTTATAACAATTGATCAAGCTGGCAGTTCTGCAACAAAGCGAGCAGTGACTGCATTTTTGCTTCATGCATTTTCGAATAGCGGGAAAGGAAGAAAATTTAATTTAATTTATGACTCAGCAGATTTAATGCCTTTACCTTAGTTAGATTAAGGCGTGACTAAAGTATGACCGTTCTAAGAAGGGAGCCTGATGTAAACAAAAACCATTACATCTGTCTCACTCTAGCACATAACTCGTATGACTTAAGAGTGAGATAGACATACCGGTTTTTGTTTACTTCAAGTTTCTTTCTTAGCTTGTCTCTGGTATAGGACGTACACATCAACAAACAAACAAACAAACCTGCATACTTTGTTTCAGTATCGTTGTATAGTAATGATTGAAGGTTCAATAGTTGTGTGGTAATAGTATACCAGACTTATAGCCCCTCCCGAAAAAGATCCTTGGATACGCCCCTGACTTGTACACTTCATTGAGAGTTTTTTGCAAAATGTCAGGCAATCTTTTGGCTACTGAAGCCTCTCGGTGAAATGCACGTTAGGAGCTACTGTTTGAATACGTGCGTTGTACCCATAAATGGATTTTGCTCCATCTGCACATTTTCTCCAGGTAATGTCATGTTTATTTAAAAATAATAATTCAATGCAATGAGAATATCATCCGCTGTTTTGTGAAGTAATTCACAAGAAGAAAGAAAGTCTTCAAGTAACTGTGATCATTATAGCAATATTTTCATGCCTTGCCGCGAATGTTAGTATCTCCAGCAAGAGACACCGGGTCTGAGGAGGAAAAAGACAAGGCAAGGGACTCTGAGCTTGTGCAAGATAGGCTTCTTTATAACCACATTCAGAAAATTCATTTCAAAAAAGTTTCAAATATAATGCTTAGATCGGAATTGAAGCAGACAACCTACAAAATTTTATCAGAAATGTTACAGCTGTTTTTAATAATATTAATAAAAACGAAAAGTGAAATATTTAAAACAGTAACTGGCTAAAGTTACAGAGGTCGCCCTCAAACTGAAAGCATGGACGACGTCATAGACAGAGGCGGCGGGAATTTGAATGCATGCGAAACGTGCTGAGTTGAAAACATTGACGGTATCACGCTAGTATCCACTTGGTTAACTAAAGCGCGTGGAGCCGTGGATTATTTTTTCACTGTGGACTTTAGCACTCCACGCACTACACGCATTGCCAATGGCATATTCGAATTTTAACGGTCGCGAAGCTTTCAGATTTTAGGCGATCTCTATACACATGTGATTTGCGTTACATCGTTTGAAAATACTTCAGTCAACGTTAAATTTTAGTTTTTGATGCGATGTTCCGTTTTGAAGCTGTGGTTTACACGGACACACAGACATGTTTCCCAAAGTAATATGTGCATACGACTCTTTTATATCACAAGTTAAACAAACAAAAAAACTTCTGTCGATCGATTGAAAAATTTGACCGGTCAACCGAGTGCTTTTAACTGATTAATCTGTCGATTAATCTAAATTTTCTTGGGTTTAAGTGGTGATTATAAGTTTCAGATGAACACCTACTCTCAGTTTCTTTTATAATTCGATATTCTATAGAAGAAGACATATTTTTACCAAAGTTTTAGTCGTGCCAAACAAACTGTCCCACCTAGTCCGATCCATCTCTCTCTTTCTATCTCCCGTTTCTCTCTCTCTCTCTCTCTCTCTCTCTCTCTCTCTCTCTCTCTCTCTCTCTCTCTCTCTCTCTCTCACTCACTCTTTGTGAAAGATTATGCCAACTTTCAGTCTACCAGAAAAAGTAAATTATTCTACAAAGTAGTATGAGTAGATAATTGAAAGGATAACCAAATAACTGCAGAACAGCCAAAGGATAAAATATATTAAAATGTATTCCATTTTTAATCAAGAGGGGAACAAACCCGAATAGCTCCAGCAATATGTCACGTCTTGGAATACAGTGTTTTCTGCTATCCTTTATTATGTTACATTTGCATACAGATGTCTTAAACACAAGCCATATTCTATCTTTATGGTCTACAAAGCAGGATTGGTAAAATTGCCTCCGGAAATGATGATATGGATCTTGGGCCTTACGTATTTTTCCAACCAGAGGAGCTTGAAGCAGGCTATTTGTCAAACTGCTCAATGCTGCACTGAATGAAGTGGAAAATAAGATACGCCTTTTCTATAAGAAACAGAGCTACAAGCTGTCTGGTAGAAGCAGCTATATTTAACACGTAAAGCAACAGGTTCCACCTCTCTATCTTTGTCAAACTGTTACCAGAAAACTGAAGACTACAGGGCCCTATTTCATAAAAGTTAAAATTTTCCAGGTGACAGGTATCAGTAAATTGTTTTGCAGGTTTTAACAAATATGTCAAATCTTAGGATACCTACCTTTTATAAAACATTAATTTTTGTTGAAAGTTTTACAAATTTACAAAAAATTTAGAATTGTCGTTACAGAAGAGACAGACAATCTTTCATGTGTAGGCCAAGTCAGTAGGTTATGTAAATGTGTAACTTGGCAAACTTTTTTTTGTGATTTAAACTTGCTTGTTAATAAACTTACTATATTGTCTTGTTAATAATGAACACTAGTATTTGTAATATTGGTAGTAGTGAAAGCGATGAAATAGACATGAGGCCACGCAGGGTTTTTAGGTAATGGATTATCCTAACTTTCAATTTCAGTGACTTAGTATTCAAAGAGAAATATAATTCAATTCTTTTCGATAGTAATAATCATTTGCTTAGGTATCACATGGTTGCCACACAATGGTTCAAATTCCAGACAGCAGACTTCTACGACACAGGTATTCCTACGGTATGACAAATGTCTCAATTCCGGTGGCGAATATGTTGAAAATCAGCTGAACACTTGCTTTATCTGTTGCAATAAACATTTCCACGAAATTGTGTTTTGTTTCTGTAAACTGTCCTAGGGAAACATACTTTATAGACGGCCCTCGTATTCGAGTTTGTATCATAATAATTCAAAGTGCTTCAAAAAAATGTGTCGTAGAAGTGTCATAGAAAATCTATTTTCCGTTCTACAAGGTTAAATTTCTGGAAATGGAAAGCTTAAAGTCCAGTTTGAAAAATAAATGACCTTCTGATGAAAATGTGATTAATATTCAAGTGTTCAAATTGTCAAAATAGTAGCCTTCAGCATCAATACATTTCTGAGTACGAGTCACCACTGATTCTGTACATCGTACCAAAGTCTCCAATGAGATTTCTGCGCACATTGCTTGAATCTCATTCCAAAGTGTGTCTAGGTGGGTCTATGACTGATTGACCATAAGAAGAAATCCAGCGACGTAAGGTCTGGAGAGCGTGCAAAGAAACTCGATTGGCCCCCTTCGTCCTATCCACGGGCCTGGCAAATTTTGATCCAGGTATGCTCGTACGTCCCTATGATAGTGCAGCGGGGCGCCATCTTGTTGGAAATAAAACTTCTCATTACTGTATATTGTACTAATGGCAGGGAATATGGAATCAGCAAGCATTGTTAGATACTTTTCTCCAGTTACTTTACCTTCAAAGCGGAACGGCCCAATGAGTCATTCAGTCATAGACACACCTAGACACACTTTGGAATGAGATTCAAGCGGAGTGCGCAGAAATCTCATTGGAGACTTGGTACGATGTACGGAATCAGTGGTGACTCGTACTCAGAAATGTAGGCTATTGATGCTGAAGGCCACCATTTTGAACATTAATCACATATTTATTAGAAAGTCATTCATTTTTCAAATTGAATTTTAAGCTTTCCATTTCCAGAAATTTAACCTTGTAGAACGGTAAAAAAAATTTCTTTGACAGTTCACAGTGTGTATACATTTTTTTAAAACACTCTGTATATTGTGGCGGGCAAGTATATGGCAGGAGAGTTATAATGTATATAACATTTCTTCCGGGACTATATAACTACAGCCAGACTTGCGAGCGCTAACATGCACACTAGATATTACAGCATTCCAACATGCCAGGATCACTGATGGTATAGTGGAGGCAACTTCTACATATACATCTTTCTTCAAGGGCATGCCGACAGACCCTTATAATCCGCAGTAAATAACTTGAAATGAGGGTGTCTTGGACAATAGAGTTGTATATTCTGGATTTTCAGCGTGTTTTCTTGGGCGTTGAACTTGCCTGACAGCCAATAGAATTTCGTGTGCAACCAATCAGTGCTAATTTCTGAATTTTTGACATGACTCCACGTGGACACCAGACGAGTGCCGTTCAGTCAGTACCATACCACTCCTTAAGTGCCAGACAATGGCTTAATCCTCAAAGCATCCCGACTGTCTACATAGATCTAGCCTCCACTATAACTGTAGGTTTAACGCTTTCTATTTCGCGTCTCTCAGCGGTCTCACAGTGTAGCATTCACAGAGAATAATGCGTGGCTTGTGAAAGTAGTCCGCCATTATCAGAGTTGTTGACAAATGAGAGTGGTTGTTACACCTGTAAGATGCAGGCACCGTTGTAGTGGTGGTTAGCTCCCAGGTTCTCAGACAATTGCTTCCTCCTCTCCGCAACGCAACAGGAGAGAGAATGCCTTCATTATTAATGTCGGCTCCAACTCGACCTTCCTATAATACCTGGAATTACATTCCACTGGGATATGGCAAAAACACTTGCTTACATAGTGAGCATGTCCTACTTTGATGCTGTAAGTTTGATTTCTGCTCCAATCACGACAAACACATAATGTTAGAATGTGGGATACAATGGTGAATGCAACACAAACCAGGTTTATTATTATTATTATAGAAAAACAAAAAGAAGTGTGCGTGGAACGCCACGCGACAGAAGTGAAAATTGTTTTAATTTTTGGATTATTGATATTTTAATTTTGGATTGGAATTTTTAATGTTGGGTTTTGGGACTTTTGTAATTTTGGATTTTAGATTTTTTTAAATTTCTTATCTTTTAATTTTTTAATTTTGGAATTTTGTTATTTTTAAATTTTAGATCGTTGAATTTTTTATTTTTTGTACTTTTAAATTTTGGATTTTGGATTTTTTAATTTTGTATTTTTATATTTTTATATTTTGGATTTTTTTATTTTTAATTTTTGGATTTTTTAAATTTTGGATAAGCCTAATCATTGAGTTGATTGTTTTCTGTGCAGTCCGTTTCGTCACACCTCACTAATTTCGTGACGATTTTTAGTGTGACACTAATTTTGTGACGATTTTTGAGCGTGACACAAGCTCTGGATTTACCCCTACCGCGGCTAAAGAAATATCACTTCAAAAATTCCTGACACTTGGATTTGAACCCAGGACTTTTGGCTATCCATGCCACTGCTCTACCAACTGAGCTAAGCCAGAGTTTACTTGACAGCGCCAGATATAACCTCTCTCCTATGACATGCTGGTGTTTAGTAGACGTGAACTACTCTGATTCAGTTTTTGCACTGACCAGAAAATCGTATATTTTACGCACAAAATGTTCGTTGTTGCTGGAAGTGTTTTAAAAATGTTTATTTTGACTCTTTTGTTAGGTTTTTAATAGACAGTTTTCCAAGAATTATGCTTTATATTGCATATTGTGCTTTTATGTTTTTTTTTTTTTTAATTTGCCTCTAAAATTTTTTTTATCCAGACCCTTAGACCCCCTTATTATGCTTTTGGGTTGCTCTGCTGATCTGTGTTATCGTTAAGGTTCGGATGTTTATGACCTAAAAATAAATGTTCAAATTTAAAAATTTTAAAGACACTAAATTATTACAGCACATTAATTGAAACAGATAATCACTTTTTAAGAATTTTACAGGTGATTATAGTGTTACTTGTAATGAACTTCTAATCTGTTAATGTTTACAGATGTGAACAGAAAATATTTTTAAAACATGTATATTGGAAATTGTTAACAACAAGGGGAAAGAGGTAATTGTGCTATTACTTGTTATTGTCCTTTCACATTTCATATTCAGTAAAACCAAAACATTTCTACTCTTTTTTTCGGAAAAAATTAAGTCTACAATCTAGTGCACAAACTGCACCTAATTTATAACTGAAATATGACGTTAAATTACCAAATATGACCAAAATATGACCTAGACCATGAAAATTACCAAAATATGACTTTATATGCAAAATAAAAACGGTCCGATTAGGATAACAAATGTGCAATTCATGTTTAAAGTGTTTTCAGCGTTAATATAGGTCAGGATAAAAATATGACATGTCATATGCTGTGTAGCGATGTCTTCCAGTTGATCAGGCTGTCAGAAGATCGATATTTTCCAAGATACCCAGATAGTAGTGGTGCCTTTTTATATTTAAATGTAGGATCGTAGTCACCCTTGGGTAGACTATACAATCACGACGGAGAAAAGAAGTCTGAGTAGAGAAAAGTTTTAATAGTAGAAAGATGTGATAAATACAATGGTGAGGACCGACAAGAGGTCCACACAATACAGATTTAACATAATGTTCATTACATCTACGTTATCACACACTTATATACATCTTGGCTTAGAAGGAAGATCACAGGTCTGGAACATTCCTTAAGATTGTATAATTCCATACGGAAAATGATTACGTTTTACAATAGAGTCACACAAACCGAAGGTTTGGACTTTCTACTTAATTGATAGAGAGTATTCCTATTTTTCAGGAAGAACAGGCGACATGTCTGGGAGAAGAAAAGCAGGTTGCACATTAAGAGAATAATATTTTAGAGTATTATAGGTAACAATAGGTAATATGATACTCTACAACACATAAACATCCGATCCCTAGTTATCATACGATGCCCTAAGACGAGTTTGTGACATCATCGTATTCTATTCGATATCCCCTTCTAGGCCTAATCTTTTTCCTTCGAAGTTCTAAAAACATATATGTTTAACTAGCTAGGGGTAACTTAGACACTGGGTTATCACAACATTGCAGAGATCGCCCTATAGGGTTCTAATTCGCACATTCCGCCTCTTTTGTTGTCCTGTTTCACCAGAAGCGGCGCTGCTATCGATTTTACTGTCTCATCCTTACTCCCAGCTTCCCCTTACCATTATGCGGACTTTTGTGAGAGGTGGTGGGCTTGACTTTGCCTCTTCTTCCACCCCCGGCTCCTCACTCCCATTTCACGCTTTCAAGAAGAATCTTCGTCTTTTTATGTATCAATAATACAAGACGAACTCTGGTTTTAGTGTCGGCAGGGAACCGTTACATTTCTTAGAAAATGCAAATTGCCTAAGGAATTGTGATCATTGTCTGTAGAGGAAGCCTCTGATTTCAAAACAAGATAAGTAAGCATTTCCCGGAAAGCATCTCCACGCGACTTATCTTATTTCAGTTATTCATCCCAATGAGCTTAATGTTCTTGCCATTTTAAGAAGACCTTGTCCCAAACCATCGTCTATCTACAAAAGAATATAATAGCACTAGCTTAAAAGTTCCGGCGACACCCGGGTTTTGTATTTTGTAATTGGAAATTAACTTATGAAGGACTTTCGATGTTCAAATTATAGGTCCTTATAATAGGTATTTAAAATTTGAAATGAAGAAGAACGACTTACCACATTCAAAGTATTCCCTCAGAAAACGCTTGATATAGCTTTTTATGGCTCTAGAGAATGTAGAATTTTGCATCCCATCACTTCTACACACCAAGCCTGATAGGAGTTGAAATAAGAAGAAACATAAATTTCGCAACATAAAGTTGCATTGTTTATGCGGAATATTTTATTTCTCACTCCCATGTTACCATAAAATCGTTTCGGAGATGAAATTAAAAAGAAATTCAATATCATTTTCATTCCCCCCCCCCAAAACCTGGGATGTAATAATATACATATTACCATACGTGGTATGATATGTGTCGAAGGTAGAGATAGTTATGTGACTGCATCAAATTGTGCATTATTTTTGTGAATTTCATCTTCAATACTTATTTACAGCAATGAATTATATCGATAGCTTCTCTAATTTGTCAAAGTCCCGTACCATTTATTTCCAAACCTACCTGAGACCAAAGCCAACAATACACTGTTGTCATGTGAACTGTGATTTGGATTTGATAATTCTGTGTAAAAAGTGATTATGTATTCTCAGAAACATTTGATTTTTGGCATTTAAAATAAAAGAATTTCAAAATCCTTTCTTAGTGAGCACTTAACATTATGAAACGAAGGTACTGTCAAAATTCCAAGTTTCTACCTATTATAGTTTAGGCTCTACGTTGATTATCTGTCAGTCATTCATTAAGTTAGTCAGGACAAAGCCTTTTATATATAGAGAGATTGTTCCCTAATCCGAAAATCTGCACCGACGCCGACACCGACAAAGAACAGGTGCTCTTGTAGTCACGTGGGTTTTCCCAGTGTTGCCGCTGTCGTTCACCACTTCCCAAGTGAATTAAACGTGCTGTTGTAGGCCTGCGTATTTGGCAACATTGCACTAGACTGCAGACAAGTGTGAATACGCCTGATTACCTTTCTATTCACTGTTTGATAGGTCGAAGAAGATTAGGGTAGCAGCGGATAGAGTTCTTGGGGGAAAAATAGTTAAGTGTCGCCCACAATATTCTTGTTAATCCATGAAGGATTTTAGGAATTCTCAAAGTTTATTTTTGCTAATAATGAATGTTTGCTATTTATGTTTAAAATTGGTTTTTTTTTTTTTTTTTTTTTTAGAATTCGTCATGCTGTTAAGTACGTTATAGCAGGAAATTATTTTAATTATTTTGATGTAACTTTATTTTGGATATTTTACTACTCATTCTAAGTTACAGCAGACAAAGCTTTCCTCTCACAAGAAGGGAGTCATTTCGGAGAGCGGATGATTGTGGAACTCAAGCTGAAATACTTACTATTTCCTGTGATCAGAAAAGACTAATCAGCAACTTTATTTAAATTCTTTCTTAACTCTAAAGTAGTGATGGGACGAACTGGCTCTTACGGTCCCGCTCTTGAAGGAGATTCGTTTAATAGAGTCCACTCACAAATAGAGGAGGAGGAAATTCCTCAGACAACCGCTCGTGAACGAACTGATTCTTCCTAACTCTGAAAGGTTTTCATATTCATCAATAGATGGCATGGCAACATCGTTCCGCTTAAAGTCTGAAGAATGAGAAAGAGAGACGAGGACGAAAGATATTTGAAGCCTTTGTATCGTCCATTCCTGTCGAACAGTACTCCGAAGGTGTGAAGCCTTTCTCCTACTTCCCCTCCAAAGCGTAGCGATTGGTTCAGTTGAGCTGTCGAACAGTAGGCCTACTCCGAAGGTGTGAAGTGATTCGTTACCTCCAAAGCTTGACTGAACCAATCGCTACGCTTTGGAGGTCACGAAGGGATGGGAAGTATGAGAAAGACTTCACACCTTCGGAGGGGTGTATGTAATCTGCGCCACGGTTGACACCGAATTTGAAATGGAATAAAAATGAGATATGTAAACTGCGCCACGGAGATATGTAGATGCACTTCTCCAGTTCCAAACAAGTGCCTACATAAAACTGAGAAGTATTGAACAAGGAATACCTGTAAGAAGAACAGTTAAAATAAATGACAAGTATTCTCGTCTACTCAAGTGGAGAGAACAATATATAAACAATGAAATATTCCATTTTGATTTTATTAAGAAGACGTCATATGAGAACAAAGTGCTCATGCAAAAAAAAATCTGGGTAGTGTTTTTAACAATTTTATAAGTGACGAAGCGTTCATGCAGAAGAAATTAGAGTATTGTTTTTAACCTTTTTTAAAATGACAAAGCTACCAGACCTATGCAATTTCATAGCCAGTCCTAAGTCTGGAGAAGTGGGAAGGAACATGTTAGTGCGTTAGTATGACGGTGACGCCATTTAATTGTCGGTGGCGCAGTTTACATCTTGTAGGTTGGGGGAAAAGGTAGAAGTGGCGCAGATTACCTTTTCCCTTTCGGAGTACCGTTCGGCAGGAATGTGTACTGTAGTCACTGCATACAGGAAGAATGGACAGTCGTGAGGTCGTGTTGAGCTGAGATGACATTGACACTTAACAGGCCGTGGGTGAGTCGGTAGCGCGCCTGCCTTCCACTCCGGCGGCCCGGGTTCGATTCCCGGCCGGGTCGGGGAGTTTTCAGTAGTGAAAAATCCCTTTCCCGGGTTTAGGACTGGGTGTTTGTCAGTAGGTTAAGTCTTAGGTTAAGATAATGCACATTGTGCGCGATTCCTTAATTACAATGGAGAGAAGAGAAGAAGCTGCCTGCGCAAGCCCCGCCAAGTGGATGTGTAGGTTTTGGCACGTGACTGAACCTGCCCCTCTTGTCGGTCCTTCGGGAGTGCGAGTCGTATTGAAAGGATTTATATTTTCGTTCTCGAGCGGAAAATTGTGCTGCTGTCAATTTGACTCTCCACAACTCCAAAACATCACGACTAGGGTTCGGATGTTTATAGAGAGTTTTTGCCATTGCGTGTTGTCGGATACGGTACACACTATTGTCACGTGATCGAATACGGCAAATGGAATAACGTCTTGTGCTACGACGGAGTGTTTGCCAGCGTAAATTGATACGCTACGGTAAAGGTAACAGAGAAAATGGAGGAACTGGTTCAGGTTGCTGCACTTGGAAGTTTTAACAAATACTTATTGGAGGATACGATACCAAATTGTTCCCCGAATGTGATAGGCCTATGAATAAATTTCATTGTCCATTGTTTCTGTTATAAGCTTACAGATATATGAATTCCATAGCACCTCATAACAGGATATAAACATTAACATAACCTCAAAATGGGATTTTAATCAGAAAAATATGTTACCATGTATAAAGAAAATTCCAAAGCCGTGTATGAACAGTGTAAAACATATCTTGTCAGGATAACCTATTTGCATTTGTTAAATTCTTTATAATACAGTATATTACCATAAAATATGCACTAAATTAGGCATTAGTCCGATACCGGTCAACCGATTTGGTCCAATATCATTAGGCTTGTTCCCATGGACGTTATAAATTCATATACCAAGTTTCATGAAATCCGATAAAGCGTATTTGAGTCATCCGCGCCTTGGTGATATATTACCATAAAAGACACTAAATTGGGCATTATTCCGGTACCGGCCAACCGATTTGGTCCAATATCAACAGACTTCATCCCTTGGTCATTATAAATGCGTATACCAAGTTTCATGAAAATCCGATAAAGTGTATTTGAGTTATCATGCCTTTAAAATAGACACTAAATTGGGTTTTACTCAGTTACCGGTCAACCGATTGGTCCAATATCAATAGGCTTCTTTCCATGGACTTTATAAATGCGTATACCAAGTTTCATTAAAATCCGATTAAGTGTATTTGAGTTATCGCGCGTACAGACACACGGACAGACGGACAGACATTTTTCCGTCCTTCATACAATCTCATAAAGTACCATTCTGGCACTTAATAACATTTTGGTAATATTTAGACATTGCAGTGAAGTATACGAACCATTTCAATAATGGTATTGTAGAGAGAGAGAGAGGGTTGGGAGGGAAGAGAGGGGCGAAATTGAGACTATTTCAAAGATTATCAAAGAAGTAAAACATTTGCTAGTTTACTTTTGTAATTAAAATCAAGTATTTATGTTAACAAAAGTTAAGTGAATTTCTGCCTATTTACCGATAACTTTTTAAGTAAAATTAAAAAAGAGATTTTTTTCTATATGCGTATTGTTTACATGTGTTATCATAGGTAAACCCACGAGAGATTATGAGTTTATTGATATATTTGCGAGAACGAAGTTCGAGCAAATTTATATTATTATTATTATTATTTTCTTACTCTCCTGTCAATATTCTGTCGACCGTAAGATCATGGCATACTAGATGAATGAACAGTTCACAAATCGATACAATGAATCGATCCGAGTTCCTAGTGCTACCAACAGTGCACATCACAAGATTCAGGGCGTCGTGCTTACATTAAAATGCTATAAATGCACACGAACTGGCTTGCACCGAATCGAAATTGTGTTTTTAATCAATGGACAATTATATTATTTCAATTTCCAAACAAGTTATATTGTATTAAATAATGTATTTTCATTCTGATCAGTAGCATCATGTGACGTAATAATCACGGCACGATGTTGCCTTTCGTGTCCAGTAATGATCTGACGTTTTACCAGATAAAGTTGCATCCTTATGTTCACAGCAGGCATATAATAAGATAAACGATCGTGATTGGGCTATATCCGAGGAATTGCTAAACGAAATTAATGAATAAATCAAGGAATGTTTGGCGTAGCCTGGAATATAGAAGAACATACTTTTTTATATTATTTATTAATAATTTCTCAGTTAAAGGATAGTGACATTTTATGGACTATTCCATTCATTCTCCGCGTGTTTGACGTTGACCAATAACCTCTTGCAATTCCTCGGATATAGACCAATCACGATCGTTTATCTTAAAATATCCTTCCTTGGATCGCAAGGATGCAGTTTTATGTGATAAAACGTCACCTCGTTACTGGACACGTAAGTCAACAACGTGCGGTCATTAATACGTCACATGCTGCCAGTGAACATAATGAAAACACATTATATTATACAACATACCTTGCTTGCAAAAATAAATAATATAAAAGCCCATTGGTTACAACCACAATTTCGATTCGGTGCAAGCCAGTTAGTGTGTTTTTATAGCGTTTTGATGTAAGCAACTACAACGGCATTCTTCATCTTTTGGTACGCACTATTGGTAGCATTGAAAACTCGGATCGTTTCATGGCATGCCGTGATCTTGCGGTTGAAATAATATTGGCAATAAAGTAATAAAATAATTATTATTTACAAAAACCGTTACATTTTATTCATGTAGTACTCTTAATAGTCTTACATATGATGATTGTTCATTTTCCTCTCTTCCACAATATTTTTGTAAGAAAAATCCGTCAACTCCGGATGCTTTTAGCTAGTGTGTAATAAATTTAACTGTAATCAACCTTATAATTGCGAAATCGCGTTTGTGCTTTAATTACCGAAACATCCCCTTTAGTGCCACAGACATGTTTCATCCCCGTGAATGCGAAGACCCTCTCTCCTTGGGGAATGTTTCGCAGGACAGTAGGTCCCCTCCCTTCCTCTTGTAATTACCAAACTGCTTTTTTTCTATGACTACCTAAATATTCACAGTTTCAGAGAAAACCAATAGAGATGGTTCGCTTAGGTGAGTTTGAAACCCGAGAAGCGTTTCACTTGCCTGGATAGGCTCTGGTGCACTGCTTCCCCTTCAGGATTTCATTTTCATTCCTAAGTTCTCCACTTACTCATAAATTAAATACCTGCATCCAAGTAGCCTGAAAGGAATTGGAAAGTGAAACTTCAGGATGTCTCTTGTTCCTGAGCTAAAGCAATTCAACTTTCTGTTGTATTACTAGGGTAAATCAAAAAGTAACACACATTTTTTTTTACAAAAAGTTAAATAGTAATAATAATAATAATGTTTGATTTTTCCTGGCAGAGTTAAGGCCACAGGGCCTTATCTTCCACTCAACCAGGATAAATACAAAATACATTAAAAGAAATCTACAAAAAAAAAAAAACAAATACAATAGATATCATACATAATAATACAAAATACCAAAAATAGAATAATAATATAATATTGATCTGCCTATATTAAAACATAAGACAAAAATGCGTCCAATAATATGCCGAGAAAACAAAGTGAATTAAAGAATTATAATATAATTGGATGTGTGTATAATTATAATATTATACTATAATACACACTAAAATTGAAACTTAAAACTAAGATATTAACAAATAGAAGCAATATAAGCTAAGTGCTATGAAAATAGTGTACAATATAAATTGATCTAGGCTAGATAACGAGACATTCATTCTAGTTATCAATGAGATACTTCAGTGACTTGGACCTAAAAACCTGCAAGGTTCGACTGTAATAGGTACAATTACAAACAAATGCACACATGTATATTGTATATGTATATTGTATATTTTGTCTATATAGTCGCCAAGTTTCTCAACACATTTGTCCCATCGTGATACCAGTTTCAAAATACCCTGTTCATAGAAATCCGTTCGGTTGGAGTATAACCACTGCGGAATGCTGTTTTCACTTCTGCATCTGACGCAAAGCGTTTACCGGCCAGGATTTTTTTCACGGGACCAAACAAATAAATGTCCAACGGTGCTCCCATGTTGCTGCAGCTGTTCGTGAGAAAATTAATAAATTTGGTTGGGAGGTGCTCCAGCAACCTTCATACAGTCCAGACCGTCATACCGTCCGCAGATGACTTACTCCAACCGAACGGATTTCTATGAACAGGGTATTTTGTATCTGGTATCAGGATGAAAAAAATGTACAGTATTGAGAAACTTGGCAACTATATAGAAAAATAGACAAAAGATGTCCCTTCATATGTGCATTTGTTTGTAATTGTATCTATTAAATTTTTTGTAAAAAAAATTATTGTGCGTTACTTTTTAATCCACCCTCGTATTTAATATTGTACTATATATTTTATATCCTATATTTAAAATATTACTTCCCTGTAATTTTCACATCTGTTTCTGCCACTTTTATTTTATTTTTTTAATATACATATATTCTGAGCATGTGACCAAGATCATTCTGGCATCCATTCCATCACATATGAATTAAAGTCAGAAGTATCTGATTTAATAGCGTTCCACCAAATTTCTATAGTTCTGCATTTATTCCCCTTCACCCGTAGCCTTCCTGATTCTTCATTTCTTTTTATGCTAATTCTAATTCCTCTGAGGTAATGGGATCTACATTTCCATAAATAAGTTCATTGCTAACCACTTCTTTCTTGAAATGTTGTACCCATTGTTCTTCTCTAATTATGTTTAGATTTGCCAAATTTTCTTCATTATCCAGATGCTTCAACCCTTTTTAGGCCATAATTTGTCTCCCTTGTACATCATCCTTGACAGTATTAATGAATCTGTCCCAGGATTCTTGATGGGCTTTTCTTAATATAATTTTCATAATTTTCGCTTCTTTTTGTTTCTTCCTATATATTTACCTTGCTTCATCCGTTGTCGTTGTAACAATTTTAGGTGGGCTAATTTTGCCTAGCACTTCATTAGTTGTATTTGTTATTATCCCGTGCTTCATATGCATCTTGGCTTATTCCTTGATTTTGTAAGTAAGCGGTTATAGCTTTCTTTTTGTAATAAATATTCCTTGAATACTTCATTTCTTCTTTGTAGACAATTAATAATTATTTTATTTTCTTACACAGTACAGTGTTTTTCATTATCCTATACTTATAAGTTTACATATACAGTAGAACCCCGATAATTCGAGCTAATTGGGGCTGAGGCTACCTCGAATTACAAAAATCTCGGATTATACGGAAATATCACTAAATCAATGGGTAAATCATAAATAAATGTTTAATGAGCACAATAATGGTTTTAAAAAATAAATAAAAATATAGTAGGCCTACATACCTGTGTTACGCCTGTATGTATATTGGCAAACATTTTCAATTTTCTACATCGGCACCGTTTGAGGATTAAGTCATTGTCTGATCCTTAATGGAGTGGAACGGGAAAGCGGCGCTACTAGGAAAACACTTTTAATTACCATTATAGCTGAGTAGGGATTACTGAAACAATAAAGTATTCTTTTCTGATGGTGGTATGCACTGTACAATTGATTGACACGAGGTCCCGACAAAGAAAGATCGAACCTCGGTTTCTGTCAATCTGTAATAGAAATGCATTAGCAGTCTGAAGCCAAGGTTATTTCTGTGTTTTATGAACCAAACCCCTAAGTGGGACAGTTTTACCTGCATTTTTGTACATGGAAAAATTGAAAGAAAGCGTAAAATGTAACACATTCGGAAGTGCGTAAAACTTAGATGTGGACACCGTATAAAAATGGGATTTTTCTCTTGTTTTATGGGAAATTTTAATATTCTTAAGACCAGCACGAATTACACGCACCTCGAAATACCGGGGCTCGAATTACCGAGGCTCTACTGTACTTATAAACTACATTTCTTAAACACACATACATTTACAAATTTATCATTTACATACAAATATTCAATACATAATATGAATAATATGAATATTACATTATTTTATACATGCAACATTTTACTTATCTTTCATTAGCACTATATTATACATTTTAATATTTTTTTTCTAACTCTATGTTTACAGTACATGGAAATTGAATTATACAAATTGAATGATAAATTTAAGAATATAGTATATACACACTTACAAAGAATAAAGATCACTTATATTATAAAAAACAGTTTTTGATAAAGGAAAGTATTTGAGCATTTTCTTAAATGAAATTTCAGGTTTTTTGTGATGTTATAAAAGGAGGGAGTGAATTAAATACCCTAGAACATAAGTAGTATGGATAAGATTCGAAAAGATGGGTAGAGTATTTCGTCAGTGATAAGCTGTTTTTATGTCGCGTGTTGTAAGAGTGGTAATCAGAATTAACTTTGAAAAGGAGTCTATAAGGGTGGCTTCAAAAATAATGATACATGGTAGTGGGAGGACCTTGTGGCTTTTAAATAAAGGTTTGCAGGAATCGAGAGGCTTCGCATTATAAATGGTAGGCCTACGTATTATGCGTTTTTGCAGGACAAAGATTCTATTTATGTGGAATTGATCCGCTGATCCCCAAGCGATAATGTTGTGTAATGTAATACTAAAAAGTAAAACAATGACAAATCGAATTTAAAAAAAAATATATTTGCCTTGAAAATTTAAAAATAAATTATTCAGCGACTTTTGGGGTCGGGAATACACTTTTTGTTGTTAAATATTCTCTGAAATCTGCTCTTTAAGTGACATGAGTGTCAATATTGTGTTTTGACTCTAAGTATGTTAAATAATTCCTTTTTATAACCCTTACGTGTGTTTCGATGTTGGAAGGAACCTTGTTCAGTCAATGATAGCGATGGACAAAGAGAGAATTAAGGCATCGGATAGGTCTGCAAAAGTTGTAGAAAGGATGGCTAAACAGAGGAGTGCCCCCCCCCAAAAAATATATATACTGGAGGATGACATGCAGGATGACCCAGACAATCCTTCATATGGAGCTGGGATGCACTAAAATGTAAACTTAAACTTTGTCGCACAATTCTCGAAAACTACATTTTTTCATAAAAAGTGTACCTTTTCTCAGCATCCACTGCATGTATATGTTTCAAATTTTTATAAGTTGTTTGTTGGATTTGTCTCTTCATTTTACCGGAGGGATTTGAAGAAATTCTTTTCAGAAAGCATCGCATACCATAAACTATGCTAAAATTATTTTTTTTTAAATGTTCCTCGAGAAAATAATTCATAATTCTTAAACTAATATATTTATCCAAATATCCCTCCTTTAAAATGAGGTCACTTATGCTAATAACATGCTGTAAAAATTTCAATATTTAACTATTGGTAGTTCCTGAGGAAAAGTACACTTTGTTGGAGGTATTTTAACATTGTAGAGGTAAAGCGTTCTGGCTCCCCTTATGCAGCATTCTCAACTTTTCCACTATCTCTCCTTTGTCTGTATAGTGTAGACGAGCGTTTCTCAACCTATGGTCCGCGGACCACTGCGGACCACTGGTGGTCCGCGAAGATGGTGCAGATGGTCCGTAGACATAATTAAGACTAATATTGTGCCAGATATCCAGGAACTCTGCAAGAGGCGACAAGCTCAACCGTCTCATTAAAAGTAATAACATAATTCCTAATTATACTATCAAATTGGTAATAAATATTTAACTGTCCATATTTTACTTCCAATTCAATTACTGTGTTTCCGTTGAATTAAAAAATGTATTTAGATTTATTTTGTTATAATGTCCTATAATTAATACCCCAAATATTAATAATATAGGCTTACATATAGCCTACTTTTAAAAATGGTATGTTTAATTAGGGGTCCGTAATTTTTTTTAGACATTTTAGAGGTCCTCGGGTTCAAAAAGGTTGAGAAACGCTGGTGTAGACTATGTATTTTTAGACGTATTCCTACACTGTCTCAACAGCAAATATTTCCAGAATTATGGGAAAATTACTAAGTAGATAACCGCAGATTATATTGTTTCTACTGTAAAGACTTCATGCAAGTTTAGTTAAATCTAACAAAAAAGTACTCTCTGTCAGAGTAATGTGAAGATACTGCATCACCACTACAACACACATGCAACTTTGTTTCACATTTCTCGGCTCCAGATCTAGAAACAAGCATGCCATTAAAACTGATTTAATTAAAACACATATGAATATAAGCCTAGATACTCATCACACGCACAGAGAAGGTCTTGTGCTGCCAGCTGAGATAATGAGAGCATTCTGGGCTGGGAAAAATATTTTCATTTGTCTGCAGATGTGTCTGATGTTATGTTTGCTCAATAATTGAACTAATTAAAAAATATATACAATAAAATTAGGTAAACTCATATAAGAAAGTGCCAAAATGCTTTTGTTTAATCAGTGATAAGTACAATTATGATATGCACAAAATAAGTAATTTTTTGTAATTGATTCCAGAGTTAAGCTCCAGATCGATTCATTAAGCAGGGCTTACGGAAGAACAAAGGTCTAGTTAAAAAAAACTGATTAACACCGTCCAGCAGCCGAACTATACAGATTTGTGATATCTTGACAATCGCACACTCACATAAAAAAGTCAAATTCGCCGACTATGGGATTTGAACCAAGGACCTCCAGGATGCGAGTCGAAGACGTTACTATCTCGACCACCTCACTCAGTTTAACGGTCTAGTTGATAAGCGTATGTGAAAGAATAGTGTTATTTGTCATAGCTAACTATGTTGCAACTTCCAAAGCCGTATATGATCAGTAAAACAATATATTGTCAGGATAACTGATTTCCATTTGATAAATTCTTTCTAATATATTTCCATAAAATAGGCACTAAAATGGGCTTTACTCCGATACCGGTCAACCAGTTTGGTCAAATATTAATAGGCTTTTCCCATGGACATTATAAATGCGTACACCAAGTTTCATGGAAATCCGTTAAAGCATATTCGAGTTATAGCGCGAAAATACAGACGGACAGACATTTTCCCGTCCCCCACATTAGTTAATCTTATAAAGTGACATTATGGTACCTAATAAAAATAGCATGCAAATTGATAATTTTAAAAAATATATATATATCAGCTCAGTGATCTTAGTGGTTTGACAATCGATGATTATTATTGTCAAAGACCTCTTAGTTTTCTCTTGTTTGAGATTGCATTCTTTCAATTGTTTTCATTCTATTAATTCCATGCTTGATAAAAATATGTTTAGATACGGTTGACACAAACTAGAGATATGGCATGCAGCCGTCAGATGGCAGTCACATAGTTGAACTCATCCACAGGAACTGTATGACATGTGAACCTGACATTGATATAATTTACGTCTGAAACCTTCACATACAGTCCGGTTTGGAACTGTTCTGTTGACTGTTGTGGAAGAAAAAGAATTAAGATAAGTCATGCAAGTGTTTAAGTTTCTTTGTCCAATGAAACCAATTATGGCTGACATTCCCTTTTGTATATTAAATAAAATCAGGTAAACTAATATAACAAAGTGCCAGAATGCTTTTGTTTAATCAGTGATAATTGAAATTATGATATGCAGAAAATAAGTTATTTTTGTAATCGATTTCCGAGTTAAGCTCCAGATCGATTCATTAAGCAGGGCTCACGGAAGAACAAAGGTGTAAACAATAAGCATATGTGAAGGAATATGTGGGCAAAAGCTAACTGTATTGCAACTTCCAAAGCCTTATATGAACCCTGTAAAACAATATGTTGTAATGAGAACTGATTTGCATTTGATGAATTCTGTCTATTATGTTATTTATATTACCATAAAGTAGGCTATAAATTGGTCATTACTCAAGTACTAGTCAACCGATGTGGTTCAGAATCAGTAGGCTTCGTCCCATGGACGTTATAAATGCGTATACCAAGTTTGGTGAATATCCGTTAGAGCGTATTTGAGTTATCGCGCGTTCAGGTACACGGACAGACGGACAGACATTTCCCATCCACCGCACATTCTCATAAAGTACCATTCTCGCACTTAATAAAATCAGGTAAGCTGATATAACAAATCAAATCAGGTAAACATATATAAAAAAGTGCCAGAATGCTTTTGTTTAATCACTTATAATTGCAATTATGATATGCAAAAAATAACATATTTATAAAAAAAATTGATTTCCAAGTTAAGCTCCAGATTAATTAATTAAGCAGGGCTTGCGGAAGAACAAAGGTCTAGTTTTTTTATCAGATTAAAATCGTCCAGCACACTCACACATAACATACAAAAAAAAAGTCAAAATAGTCGGCTTCGGGATTTGAACCAAGGACCTCCAGAATGCGAGTCCAAAACACCTCGGGCACCTTTCTCAGTTTAACGGTCTAGTTTGATAAGCGTATGTAAAGGAATAGTGTTATTTGTCATAGCTAACTGTATTGCAACTTCCAAAGCCGTAGCCTATATGGAAATTATAAAACAATATGTTGTCATGATAACTGATTTGCATTTGATAAATTCTTTCTAATATTACCATCAAATAGGCACAAAATTGGGCATTACTCCGATACCGGCTAACCGATTTGGTCCAGTATCAATAGGCGTCTTCCCATGGACATTATAAATGCGTATAGCGAGATTCATGAAAATCCGATGAAGCCTTTTTGAGTTATCGCGCCTTTAAAATATACACTAAATTGGGGTTTACTCCGGTACCGGTCAACCAATTTGGTCCAATATCAATAGGCGTCTTCCCATGGACGTTATAAATGCTTATACGAAGTTTCATGAAAATCCGATAAAGCGTATTTTAGTTATCGGGCGTACAGACACACGGATGGACGGACAGACGGACGGACATACAGACATTTCCCCGTCCCCACAGATATTCGCATAAAGTACCATACTGGCACTTAATAAAACACAAGCCCCTAATGGGTGTGAAGTTATACAATTATAGATTTTCAAAACACAGTTAAATGTAGCCTATGCCTGAAATCATGCTCATTAGAGAACAAGATGATTGATTGCATTGAATATATTTTGGCTTTTGTAATATTTCCTTTTCATTTTATTTGTGCTTGTCCATTGTCAATGTTCACATGTATGTCTGTACCAGTGGCGAATACAGAGTGTTCGGAAATTCATTTTACAAACTTCCAGGGCTAGTAGAGGGGACTTAGTAGACATTATTTCGTATTGGAACCCATGTCCGGAAACGTACCGTTTCCGTGCTACAGCCATTACAATGTGTCGGATTTGCCGGTGTTGTTTTGCAACCGGAGAGGCACTACATGACGTCAGAAGAACACCATGTGAAATGAGGTTTGACGTAAGGTACAGAAGTAAGTGACGTTTGACTCATTACACACGAAAGTCAAATTTGTTGGTAACAATATCAAAGTAACAAAAAAAAATTCTTTCATCACAATAACACTTGTGTGAACAGTAGAAAAAACAAATTTGTTTCTGTGTTCTGCACTGGATGTGTCCCATACGAAATTGCTCACTACAACAGAGGCTCGATACACCAAAATCATATCCGTGTATTCTGCAAACGTGTATTCCCCTTTACTAACCCTAGAAGTTTGTAATATGAATTTCCGAACACTCTGTATAAAGTACGGAATGCTTGTCGTGAGTAAATACTCAAGCGCATTTTAGTTGTATTTCATTCCCTCCCCAGTGTTTAATTTCTGCTTCTGAATTGGTGCAAGAAAGTCTGTAGATTAGATACTGCACAGGCAAGCTAGAATGCTGGAACCCCGGACTAGGAATAAGTTTTCGATATTATCAAATTATCGATATTTTGACTTCAGTTGCCTATATTGTGACTCGATATTACATTTCCGATAATATCGTGATATCGATATTGCTCTTCGATAATATCGATTTTCTTAGTCCAAGAGAGGGACTTCAACAAAAACACATTGTTAAAAGATGTCTGTTTATAAAATTGGGAAATTCAACGTTTTATATGGTTAAAAATAATTATTAAAATCTATATTAATAAAAGGTAGTGTTTTTCTTTCCGTCTGTCCGCGATGCCGAGCGAAATCTACTGAACGCATAAATTTTAAACATAAGTGGACTGAAGGGTCGGAAAATGCACCTCGAAGCCGGAATTTTAATTTTCGCTTTCTTTCGTGAGTTATGAGTAAAAAACGGGCAGAAAACGTGCATTTTTTTAGTTTTTGAAGCTCAGTTTTCAGAAATACATTTCAATGTCAAATCAGTTACAGTTAGCTTGAGCTATTTTTGTCATACCTTGGAAATAAAAGCACAGCGATCGCTTGAATATTGTAAGCCCACCCTGGTCGATTCATTTGTTTATAATGCCAAGGCCCGTAGACATATGAAATTTTCAACCTACACGGAAGAGAGATAATCAATGTAGGCCTAAATATGGTCAAACATTGTTCGATTTGGACGAAACTCACTATACAGGGGTTTTCTGGGCCAAGGAATCTAATCTGAGTTTGCTTTTACCAGTACAACATAGGCCTATTTAATTGACGGCTTTAAATATTTAGTTATATTTATTTTCAGTATTTTTGGTCGTCAATTTGAGTTTCTGTGCCTTATTTATATATTACCAAAGTAATCCCAGGTAGTTGCGTTTTTTAATCCTCAGTATAAAAATGTAAGGTATAAGGAGAATATTTATTAATTATCATAATTTGCCCTCAAAGGTGAACATGAAATTCATCAACTACATTCTTAACATGAAATTGTTATTTTTATTAATATTCCTGATATAATAGGGGGGTATTAACCCCCCAGTAATGCCCCTGGTTCTGAATCATATTTTACAGATTTTAGAACATTTTTGCATGCATATTTAAACTTTTGACACAGCAATAACTTCCGGTAATCAGTTAATAGCAAGCGCCGGCAACAGTGGGAATATAATGGTTCACACTATTGTGTTTCCATTCACGGACAGAATCTGTCATTCAAGCGCTTGTTGAATGTGCCGACTGGCAAACAAGATTGAATGAAACATTTCCAGCGCTTGTCGGCTGGTGGATAGCACTACGTATATTTTCCGGTATTTTATTGTCGTTGAAAACTGTGAATGTTAATAAATAATTACACTGACCAACAGCCATTCTGGTGCCTTAGAATTTTATTATTTTATTATTGTTCAGTTATTCCCTTATAAACTTACAACATTTTTCATGATGACCATATGACATTAAACGATATTATAATCCATTATCATTGAGTATTATTCGATTTAGATTCCGTTTTTAGAAAAATAATTGAAGACAAATTAAACAAATGAATATTTAGGGCCTATGTATAATCAATTTTGAAAATTAGTTAATATTTTATAAATACTGTATAAATATATAAAATTTTACAGCTATATTATATTATGCATAGGGCATAAAATCGACAATTATGATATTTCTTTATATCAGTTTTATCATATGGCTTGGTGGGCATAATATACACATTATCCACTCTCAGAGAACTCTCAGCTATACGAAACACATTCGTATAGTGCGAGCTGCTCTCGGAGATTGATTGCAAAGGCGTGTCCACGCGAGTTGACTCTCTGAATGCCACTCTCCACTCCCTCTCAGACAGTGCTCTCAGACGCGTGTCCACATACCGAAATGAAACTCTCGAGAGTTTCTCGCACTCTCAGCTCTCATGTGAACACTAGCCATTATACTTATTCTTGGGTATATTTAGGTCGCTGATGCCAAATGTGCCATTAGTTTTTCCCTATCAGCTTTTGTTTTGTGAGATATGGTATTACCATTATGCATATTATCCCATTTTACATTTGATATAAATAAAAAGTAGTGCCTATTTTTAGCTTCTAAATCACGTGAAGAATAAAGCAACACACTAACATAACATTAACATTATAATAACAACATAACATGGGGTCTTTCAAAAAATTGATATTATCACATATTGTACGGTCGTTTATGACTTATGAGCTGTCAATTTGAGGGCCAAAAACTAATCCAGCTTTTAGTTTTTCTGTACTTCGTACAGTTTTCGTTCTTTGTGTCCAAAGTATGGTCAAGAACCTTCACTAGCTATATTATCAAGCAAGATTTTGTTTCGCTAGACTAAGAGTTGACGAATAACATCTATATAAAAGTAGAGCTGGTAGAGAAAAACGGTTTGCATATTTGGAATAAGCACACTAAGTATAGCCAAAATCCGGCAAAACATGTGAGACACCAAACAAAAAGTTATTTTCTGTTGGGCTGTGTTATCTCATATATTGGTAAGAGTAGTAACTTGTATAAATGACTAGCACTATATGCCATCAAGATTTAAAAAAAAAATCAGCTTTATTTATACTCCTTTGAGTATCGAGGCCATATCAGGAGTTCAGGTTCTGTGTATGTCACTAGGCTATGCCACTATTTATTGGCAACTATTTTCTCTTGTTTGTGTATTTTATGTCAGTAAATTTCAACTGATATTGCCTTAAATGCGAATATGGTACAGGATGAAGTAGCGAGAATGAGTCATCGTAATTAACACAGCCCAACAAAAAGAACTTTTTGTTTGGTGTCTCAGATTTTTACCGGATTTTGGCTATACTTAGTGTGCTTATTCCAAATATGTAAAAAGCTTTTCTCTACTAGCTCTACTTTTATATAGATTTTATTCATGAACTCTTAGTCTAGCGAAACATAATCTTGCTTGATAATATAGCTAGTGAAGGTTCTTGACCATACTTTGGACACGTAGGACGAAAACTGTACGAAGTACAGACAAACTAAAAGCTGGATTATTTTTTGGCACTCAAATTGACAGCTTATAAGTCATAAATGACCGTACAGTATGTGATATCATTTTTTGGCAGACCCCATGCTATATTGTCACTGTAATGTTAATGTAATGTTAGTGTGCTGCTGTTTTCTTCACATGATTTTGTGCAACAGAAAGGTGGGAAGTGGCCTATTAACAAACAAGGACTCATGGAAAAGCACCTAAAACCATTTCAAAAATATATAAATAATATACCATTAACTCTTGCAAATAATTGGCAGAACGTAATTGAATAAGATCCAATAATCATTATACAGTAATTTTATAATTATAATTTTGTAGTACAAAAGCATGTAATATTACGAAATGTAATGGAGCATGCTGTAATAAAATGTTACTTCAAAAAACCCAAGAATAGGTATAAATTCTAAGGCACCAAAATGGCTGTTGGTCTGTGTATTTATCCAATTCAGCATTTGCCTTTACGACTGACGAAACCATGAAAAACCCCATGTCAAATTGACCGGCTATGGGATTTGATCCTGGGACCTTCCGAATACGAGTTTAAGACGTTACCGTCTCGGCCACCTCGCTCGGTGCTAACAGGAATTATGTTACAATTAGTGTTGGAAGGAAATAATATATTCTTAAATGAAAATCTATTGTAATTAATTTTGATTGTTATTATTGTAATCATTAAGCTTTTTATTGTAATTAAACAACATCACGTAAGTCAACAGGAGCTTGTATTAGAACACTCCAGCGCTTGTACCAAGCCATTGGTCACAGGTCGCTAGCTGCCAGTTTACGTGATCTGGGTTCAGCCAGTAATCAGTCTGATTTGAACACCTGTAGAATTAATGTATTCGAGCAGTCATGAGGGATTCTACTTAACTAGTAGCTTTCGCTGGTGATAGAAGCAGATTCAGGATGATAGCTGAATCTCTAGTTCAAATCGGATTATAATAATATCAGGTAACTGGGGTACAGACATGAAATTAAAACAGGCCCTATAAAAAGAAACCATCTTTTACTCAAAAGAACATTTGAACGTAACCCACAGCTCAAGCTAGACGGTAAAAACATAGATAAGGAGAATGGCAAGGAATTGAGCTATAGTAGTGGAAAAGTTCACTTGTATGCCCCATCTTAGGCTAAGTTCAAATTCACTTCGGCTATTCCTTTGGATAGGCAGATTTCTTCTTCCACCATGGATGATAAAATAAAATTGTTTCATGAATGGGGTTCGGATTTTTTTTTACCTAAAAAAGTGGAAAATATGACTGCAAATATGACCTTAAAAATGACTAAATATGACCCAAAAACCCTAAATATGACCTAATAAGACTACCTATTTTCAAAAAATAAATGTTCCAATTTAAAACGTTTAAACATACTAAAGTCTTCCATCACATTGATTCAATCAGATAATCACTTTTTAAGAAAGTTACAGGTGATTTACAGTTTTATTTTAATGAACTTCTATTTTTAATGAATTTGCGCCTGTTTGCTCGCTTCATCAGCTCCAAATAACATTTTATAGACTTTGCGTTTCTCTATAGAATATGAACAATTGAATTAATTTTAAAATTCAAGTTACTATTAATTTGGCATAAACATTAAATTAATGAAATAAATTTCAAATTTAACTCGACCGTGTAGTACAATTAGCACTGCATAAGTGTGCTCTTTTACCGAATTTATAACTGAAATATGCCGTTAAATTACATATAGGCCTATGATATTATTTGACAAAGGCCACAAAAATGACTAAAATATGATTTTATATGCAAAATAAAATCGGTCCAATTAGGACAACAAGCATGCAATTCGTGTTTAATTTGTGTTTGCGGCGAGAACGGAGGTCAGGATAAAAATATGACATGTCATAAACATCCGAACCCTATTCATTAAGTATTAGTGGGTACGGAGCAAGAACGTCAAGTCAGCTGCAGAGCTTCATAGTGGAACCCGACAACAGTTGTCTAACAGTTAGTTACTAATAGCGCTGATAGACTCACCAGTGACTGCAGTTCTTAGGATCATATCACCGGACCTGGTTGTAAAGTTCTAAGACAAAGATGAGAGATATACTAGGCTAAAAAAACAGTTGGAACCTCGAGAAGAATACATATTTGACACTCCAGTGGAGACAGGGAGACGAAGACAAAAGTGTTTTATTCTGAACAAGTGGAAAACCAGATTACACGATTTTTTAAAACGACAAATATAAATTCCAACTTCTACAGCCATTTACTATGTGACAGAACAAGGACCCTATATTGTAATATGGTCACGTTCAAAAGAAGTAAATTATTTATGCATCAAATATTATTAAACACATAAACGATATGTAATGTAATGTAATGTAATGTAAGTGTTTATTACAGTAATTAACTTTTAACAAATTCCAATGCAAAAAATCGCATGAGTCCGCATGGACCGTACATGCTTACGCAAATACACACACAAAATAAAGAAAGAACAAATAATATAAATACAAAATAACTAGGGATGTACCGATTAATCGGCCCGATTAATCGATTAAATATTTAATCGTCGATCAATTACATTGTCTGATTAATCGGTTTAGTCGAATTCTGGAAAAGTTTTTCGAGAAATGGGTCAAATGACCAAACTCCTTTCTCAGTGCCGAGTGAGAGATTTTTAGTGCTGCCGGTATTATTGTAAACAAGCTACGATCGTGTCTTGAACATTCAAATGTCAACAAACTCGTGTGTCTCAAGCCTTGGCTGAAAAAGTAACCGGAAATGTAAGTTTTGTATATATTTTTTTCAGTAGTTAACTAATAATGGTATTCATTAATTCAGGATTTCTTCTGATTATCTATAGTGCAGTAGTTATTAAACGTGTAAAACATTATTAAATGTACATTTTGGTTTTGTTTAAAATACCGACCTGTTTGTCGATTAATCAGTCGATTAATCGATTAAAGTCAAGCGTTAACACGATTAAAAATTTTAATCGATTTTCAGCCCTAAAAATAACACAAACAAACTAAATCTATTCCTCACTCTCCACACCCGCTCTCCAATTTGTCGCTTTTTCGAACCTGAGGTGTCTCGCCGTCATTAAAAACTTCCCAGTGCTTTCCTCAACGTTTTTGCCCGTCAGTAACGCCAAACATTTTCGTTGCTCCCTATTAGATTCCATAAAAGATACTGGTAACTATTTTTCCCTTAAATTTTCCAAACCTTCACAATTCGCCAAAATATGAAACCGTGATTATTCCCCCTTACATAACGGACAAACTCTCATTCCGTTTCATCTGTGATCTTAATCATTCGCCACGCACCGAGTCTAATCCAAGCGAGCCCCAGTTTACTGACTTTGGATCCTTTTCCTATGTATTGCTCCTTCTCCCAATCCAATTTTAACCGCGATTGTAATTCAAGTGAAACCATAGTCTGACATTGCCCATTTGTCTGTTGTCTATCAATGTCCTTCAAACGGTTCTTAACCTTCCTCCACACACACTTCTCCAATTCCCTGCCCATCCATCCAAACATATCCTATCCCAATTGTTTCTAATCCTTTTCTTAATTTGGAAGCCCACGTATGTATTCATAACTAAATTTAATTTCCTATTAGATGGAATCATAAAGAAAAAATTAAATTGTTCAATAAATCCGGTTGATATAAATTAGGTTTTAATAAACAATTTCATCTGGAATTTTTCACTGTTAAAATATAATTGAATAACTATTTAAATATCTATTTTGCGTGTTACAGTAATAGTAATAAAGGCTTAGATTTAAATAGTTCACCTTATTTTACTTATCATTATTTGGAAAAATGAATTTCTTCTGTTGGGCATTTAGATGTCAGTTATAGTCTGAAACATTATATAAGAGTAATTCCTACAGCAATGTATTCTTTTATTAAACACATTCAGCTAAAACTTGAAACAAGTTTAATGTAAGAAAAGTTGTTATCGTATCATAAATTTTAGAATATGACCCGCTGTCAAGGTTTATGATTCATCAGGGGGAACAGACTCAGCAAAAGGAAATCACAGAGATAAAAGACGGAGATTTTAAATTGGAATTTTCTCAATAGTTCATAACAGACATATCCGATGTTCTATGTATCTCGTTTCCTAAGAATTCTCATAAAATGTGTTTCCATAGTTCGCAATTTAATGTTTTCTTGGCAAGTAAGCATCCTTAGAAACAAATGCACATATATCTTGGTAGCCTATATCTTAGCAAGTTAAGTTAAGTTTTAAAATAGTCGGCGGGCCTGGAAAAAAATGTCTAATGTCTAGGCCTTTCTCTGTAGTCATAAGCAGTCACTTAAACCACATATTCTGTTTTAGCCTCATAAAGGACAAAAATATAAGTTAGTATATAAAACATAAATTCAAATCATTTCATTACAATTACAATTTTAATTTTTTACTTGACACTCACTACTGTGATTATGAAATTTTAATTGCCTCGTTGGAGCGCTTTCATCTGCATTAAGCAGCTATCTTCAGCAACTGACTCCCATAGTGCCAACGTTAGGCCAGGAAGATGTTTGTGTATGATTTTGTTGTATAGTGCTGATTTGAATTGCACTATACGACAAAATCATTCATAAACATCTTCCTGGCCGTAATGTTGGCACTATGGGAGTCAGTTGCTGAAGATGGGTGTTTAATGCAGTTGAAAGCGCTCCAGCGAGGTAATTAAAATTTCATAATCACAGTAGTGAGTGTCAAGTAAAAAAGTTAAATATTTTAACTAAGTTCACGAGTTATTGGCATCACTGCAAAACGGACAACATTCAAGAATAAAATTACAAATTAGACTAATACTTATGTTTAACTTATACTTCACAGTCTCATAAAATTCCCGCTCTTTTCTTCTGTATGAAGAAACATGAAAGCTGTCTGCAGTAAGCATTTGAGCTACAGGATCTGCAGCTTGTGGTTACCTCAGTGAGACAGGAAACATACTCATGGCGGACGAAAGAAAATTTTCTGTATTTTATTTACTCTACCCATACCAAAGGTGCTACAAGTAGATAAAGTTTGGTGTTCGACTCTTAAAGTTCCATATCGCGTTTTCAGAATAAATACACGTTTTGAGGTCCTCTGAATCTAAAATAGTTATTTACGAAACAAGTGTTAAAAGCGTGGATGTGGATGGGCGTCCTATTCTTTTCTCGTCTTTCACACTTGTCCGATCATTTTTGGAACTTTTCAATCCATTCACACACGCTTCACCATGGTAAAGCATTGCCCCCATACCGTCAGGCAAGTCTTCGATGGATTTCGGCTCCTGGTACACCTCCAGAAGACAAAAAACGGTTCACTGCACGCTGTTCTTCTTTAGTACTGTATTTAGCTGTAGAATTAGATATTGATTAATAAGTAGTATTGTAAAATTGAATAACTGTGTAGAAGAGAATTGTTAAATATTTTTAATCTGTAGTTGCTGTATTTAGAAAAGGAAAATAAACTTATCAAAATGAAATCATAGCAGATTACGTTCTAGTTTAGTAACCTAGACACCAGGATAGAATATGCAGATTTTATTTTATTAAGTGCCAGTATGGTACTTTATGAGATTGAGTGGGGGACGGGAAAATATCTGTCCGTCCGTCGGTCTGTCCGTGTGTACGCACGATAACTCAAATACGCTAAATCGAATTTTCATGAAACTAGGTATACGCATTTATAATGTCCATGGGAAGACGTCTGTTGATATTAGACTAAATCGGTTGGCCGGTACCGGAATAATGCCCAATTTAGTGCCTTTTTATGGTAATATATAACAAAAGGCGCGATAACTCAAATACGCTTTATCGGATTTTAATGAAACTTGGCATACGCGTTTATAAAGTCCATGGGAAGAAACCTATTGATATTTTACGAAATCGGTTGACCGGTATCGGAGTAGTGCCCAATTTAGTGCCTATTTTATGGTAATATATTATAAAGAATTGAACAAATCCAAATCGGTTATCCTGACAACATATTGTTTTACACTGATCAAATACGGCTTTGGATTTTGCAATACAGTTAGCCATGACATATTCCTTTGCATTTGATTATCAAACTAGTCAGATGTTTATTTCGTTGATCAAGTGGAATACTGTTTATATACAGAAGGTATATTACTGTGAAATAATTATACCTACGTAAATTAAGTGGAGTTCTTCGCCAGTGTATTTTGTGAAATGTTGACATATTTTAAGAATTTCTTATATCAGTGTATATAAGTTTGAATTAAGGTTAAGTATGTTCTTCCACAAGCCCTGCTTAATGAATCGATCTAGAGCTTAACTCGGAGATAGATTACAAAAATAACTTATTTTGTTGATATCATAAATGCAATTAACTTATCACTGATTAAATAATATCATTCTAACACTTTGTTATATGAGTTTACCTGATTCCATTTTATTTATTTGTTCTTCTTCTTTGGTGCAAACGCTGAGCAGTGCAGCCATGTTTAATGTACAACAGCGCAACACTCAGTCAAACGTTTTACAAGCGGAGACATATGAAAAACATGTCGACGTGCGCAAGCACAAAGCGGTACAGCCAACCTACAAAAGATTAAACAAAATGTGCGGATACTTATTGATTTACCCTCGTACATCCATATTAAAATAGAACTCACTACAGAGTCTGTGAACCATATTTAAACTGGATTTGAATCACTATCATGTCATCACTGTACTATAAGAAAAGATTAACGGACCTGTCATATGGGCGGAACTAAAGATGTCAATTGCAGCATCAGTAACAGCGATTTGATTTAGACACATGGCGATGGAAATCATGTTCCCACGCGAGGTTTTGAAAGCAAGCCATTGTCTCTTTGTGAACGGCGAGGGTGCGAACCGCTCATACTGCTATAAATTATGTGATTCTTTCAAACACACTCGCGGCACAATGGTTCCCAAACTAACTTTTTCTCTACATTTTTATCAAGGGATTTGGGAAGATAAAGCTTTTCATTTAATTAGTAGGCATTTTTCTTTTGTACCGTGCGTTCTTAACATGATCCAAAGGGAAGCCCTGACCTTCCCTCCATATAGTACATTGCCCCACGCTCGTTCAACCCCTCACATGGGATTACCCTCTTCGTGCAAGGGACAATAGTTTTTTTATAAGTACTTAAAAAAGAGTCTAAATGGGGAAAGGGTCTACGACTGTTGTTTTCGTAATGACCACGACCTCAGAAGTTGGGGAGATAGCATAGCGAATGAGATGAAGATAGGGTTGTATAAATAGAACAATGAAGACTGTGCGAGCTCACATTACTGTAACCATATTGTGGCCACAGTAATTCCTGTCGGAATAATTTCCAAGCAAGAGAGATACAATTAATGCTTCTGTGCACAAATCCATAGACCATAGATACATTGCATTACAAGGTGAAAATGAAATCAAAAGCCATAGAGGTGATAAACCTTTCTCTCTCTCTCTCTCTCTCTCTCTCTCTCTCTCTCTCTCTCTCTCTCTCTCTCTCTCTCTCTCTCTCTCTCTCTCTCATCCTATGCCCCCATGTTGGGGCGAAGGGCCTCCAACTGGAGGTTTCTGTTTACCTATGTAAATTTTGTTACGCTTATTTTCCTAGAGACGGCAGAGGGACAGGTGGTAAGCCCATCGTCTCACAACCCCCGTCCGGAAACTAAGGTACGGTATTATTTCGACGTGAAAGGGCCGGGAAATTTTGTCCAGAGGCTCTAACGTAGGTTTGGAGTCGTTTACGTGCAGTGAATCTACGACACGGGCCCCCCAGCTTAAAGTCCCTCCCGGAGAACTCCGTGCCCGGATTTTTAGATACACCTTTGTAAACAGAATAAAGAAGATACCGTCTTTACTCAGCTGCTGAGATTATTGGTTATTAAATGTCTCGAGGAAATTCTTGTAGTTGGATAATAATTTTTATCATAAATTATGTAGGCTACTATAGTCTCATTGACATAGTTTTCTTCGTGGGTTGGATATTATGCATATACGAAACTACAAGATACAGTTAAATGAAATGTTTGGGTTTGTGTCGATCAAAGTGATCGCTGAGGTGTTCGCGTTATTCGTTGCCTTGCTTTCCTCCAAGCTCTCTTAATCCCAGGCTGTTGACTCGCTGTGTTATCGGGGACAGTAACATTCATGAAAACTATTCAATTGGAATATTTCCATGTTTTTCTTGTGGCTGCTCCCACCTGAATGGTGGAGACATATTTGGGAGATCATTGATGCTTGCCTGCAAAATTGTGCTTATGAGTGGATACGATGGAGGTGCAGGTTGTGTGGAGTCATCAAGATGGGTAAACCCGAGAAAATCTGCTCCAAACGCATCTTTTGTTCACCACTGTGTCTCATGTCTTGTATTCCCATCGGGAGAAAACATTGTTACTGAAAATATTTTATAAGAAAATTTCCCCTAACACCAGAGTTGGAACCGTGACCTTTCCGTACCGATGCTCTCGCAACTGAGCTAGCCAGAGTTAGATTCACGACGCCTACATTAGAAAGATTTCACCTGTTTCGGATTTTCTGTCTTCGTACAAGATTCTCGATTCAACGGAAATATCATAATACAAATTAGTTATCTGAATTGTAATTGATAGAACCGTATTATCTTTCCATAGACTAATTATTCATATGGGTAGTGGGTAACATGATCTATCAAAGGGGATTGCATACAATTGCTATCTCTTTGCCTTTATAAGTTCCCTTTGTTTTTCTTATGTACACTAGAGAGAAACCTGAAACCCTTTACCTTTTATATCAAACGGAGCTAGCAATTTACACTTCAAATTGACAAAAACATCCATTAGATGCTACAGTTCTTTTAAGACTGTTGTTCTGTGTGTTACGTTTTACCCCTCAAATATATCAGAGTTTAAACTTTGCTTATGTGCACTATAGTGTTATAGATTCTACGAGTTACATGCAATTACGATTTTATGTTATATGAATTCGAAGCTTGAATTTGAATTTTAACTTTACATCATTAGAACTATTAGACCTCAGACTTTTAAATAAAGTTCATTGATGAATTTAATTTTTCCTCAAGTGCTGATAATATGAAGTCTACATTATGAAATTTTCTTAGCCTTGAAGCACTAGTAACTTATTAGATACTGATAAGATAGGATACTTACAAAGAGTGTACTAAAACATTTTATAGTAACCTGTTTTATTTTTTTTATATCATGGCTATTAAAAAAAAATCATAATTATCTTAATGCCTTCCTATGTAACAGAGCAAGTGTTTTTCTACTTATTATCTTCAAGTAATCAAAACCATAAAATATGATATAAATCAATATCTCTTAGTATCTTTACCTTGTTAACAAAACTTGGAAGAAAGAGTTACAAATTACTTTTTAAAATGGCATATGTGGCTGTAGAAGAGTAGTCAAATATTAAAATACCATATGTACAAAAATATTTTTTCTTCTATCAACATTGAATTGCTCAGTCAACAAGTTGTACAGTAAATTATCTTGAAGAACGTATTCTAAAATCTAAAAGCATCGTCTGTTTCTTATAAAAGTTGTTCTTTGAATCCACAGGATAGCGTATTGATAGTCAGCCTGTAATTGGAATTACGTAGTTGTAGAATCTTCTGTTTGCAATCAATCAAACAGTATCTGTGCATTTTACGGAAATGCATTTCGATGGTGGTTTTTCATCATCTTCAGCCCATTAAGAAACACTAGAAATAAGATAATTGATATCTAGTGTAGTATTATGGAATATGCCTGCATTAATTTATAACTTGTTATAATTTTTGTAGTTATTGTAACAAAGTTTGTATATTATTGGAAAAGTGTCTGGATAATATATAATATTAAATTAAGCAATCAAGTTTTATGAGCAATCTTATATGTATATAAGGAATTGTAATTACAGTTATTTATGAACTAAGTCATTGTGAGCGATGTAGATGAAAAGGTTCATTCTGATATTGAAATAATTATTTATTTTATTGTATGAAACACTAGAGATACATCAAAAGATTACCCGAATGAGCAAGTGCTCAATGTACGGGTTCAGTTAAGTTGTTTATATTACACAGTAGCAATTGTGTACAAATACATAAAACAAAATATAACTAACTTAAAATCCAATACCTAGAATAAAAGCAATAAAAGATGAAAAACATGCAAAGTTGGAAGAACAAATTTGAAATTCTGTGGCATAACTAATAAAATGGTTCTTTTAAATATCTACTAATTACAGAGTTAAATACATTATTAGCTATGAAAGAAGATTTATTTACTTATCGAATTTTTTGCTGTTCATATTTACCTTTTCTGGATGTGACCTAATTGTGGAGTTTTACGTCTTGGACCATAATAATTGCTATGTTTAGAGCCAGAAGAAATGGAGTATTTTTGTTCTATTCAAGGCAAGGTTTTATTTCTATTTGTACTCTATCTATGTGGATCAGATAACCGCAAATTTACTAATATTGTATTTAATGTCTACAGTAACAAGTCAATGTGGACTGATTTCATGTTATTTTTTAATAATATATTTTGTTCATACAAAATTCACTTCAAAAGGCGGTGAAAGAGGTCATAAACACATTAATTTTGATTTAAAACCTTTGACATTACGCAATCAAAATTGATAAGGGTAGATAGTAAACCCACACATGTTTTTGTTCAATTTTTTAAAAAGATTTTTAAGATTATAGCTATAATTTATAAATAACTTTATTAATTGGCTTTACAAATATTAGGTAGAATACTAAATGAAAGGAAACATTTCCTTTTAATTGGTTAATGTAAATCGATGGCATTTATAAGTGCATAAATGAAACAAGCCCATGTCTCTAGATTTACAGGCCTACTACTGAGGGAGAAAATTCCGGACCACTAGCGATGGTTACGAGCCTAAATTGCGATACACCCCTGTCGTTAAATAATCATAAAAACGAACGAGTTCGTGTGTTGTATAAAAATACTTCCATTGCCCGGTAAAAGTGTTCATACTAGATACATTGGAATGAAATGATTACCTAAAGGCAATTCAGGAACTAATATAGGCCTGCGTAATACTCTATATATTAGTTCTGCCATTTGTTCCTGCAAGTAGTGTAGGCCATAACTTATAGTTTTTTAATAGTGAAGTATTAAAATTAATTAACAATGTGAATGACATTGCCCTGTATATAGTCTCATGAAACTCAAAATTACCTCGACATCATCTGCGGACTTGATTTCAGTCTCTTACAACAGTTTCAATAACCATCATTTTAAGAGAATATTGTAGGAGAAAAATTCCTCCGACACTGGGACTTGAACCCAGGACCTTTGGCTATTCGCGCCAATGCTCTACCAACTGAGCTAAGCCGGAGTTCAATTCACAGCTCCAGAAGGAACCTCTCTCCTATGACTGATTGCCCTAATGGTCTACCTCACAGACAGACAAGTTATGTCATATGCAGTACTGTAAGGCACACTAATTAGTTATTTTTGTGACCGGGCTCCCACTGTTATTGTACAGTTAACATTTAAGATAGGTATATAAGCATTAATGAACCACAGAATTATTGTCTCTGTTGGACATTAGGCAATCAGTCATAGGAGAGAGGTTCCATCTGGCGCTGTGAATTGAACTCCGGCTTAGCTCAGTTGGTAGAGCATTGCCGCGAATAGCCAAAGGTCCTGGGTTCAAGTCCCAGTGTCGGAGGAATTTTTCTCCTACAATATTCTCATGCAATGTCCAACAGAGATGATAATTCTGTGGTTCATTAATGCTTATATACCTACTATGATTTTAAACCAAACCCTATCAAATTTTACGAATTCTCCCACAAAGCCTAGCAGAATAATTATTATACTTGGGGTTGACATGCTAGGACACTTGATAGTTGCTGCCTGAAGGCAACAGATGACTGCTCAGAATGACTAGTGGCGCAACCTTTAGTATTTAAGAACCTTGTGTTCCCCCCATTCTTATCGTATGTTCCATGAGTTAGTTATTTCTTATGAAAAACATTAGTAGAAAGTAAACGTAACGTCAGATCACTGTGTTTTCTACATACCGATGTCGTTTCTTTGGTAGAACATGACGTCATTAGAGTGTTTCAAGACGTACAGTGAGTCCCACGCAAGAGTTGGCCAATGACGCGGGTTTCTGCGTCGCGGCTGGCACAGCTCCAACTCCCGAGCGATCGGGTGAAATATCTACGCAAATAATGCCGCGGTCGTTGTAATGATTCAGGTTCTCACATTTACAGTTAAAATTACAATGAAAATAACCACGTACCTCATCACAAAAGATGTTGGAAATGTTCTCCTCTTGCATACGCTCAACATTGGCACCTTTTTTAGGGAATTTTCTTTCACGCGCGTAAGTTCAGCTTCCGAGACAGAGTTACTTTCTCTTTTGATAGGCCTATGTGATATTGTCATTAAGTTCTTCTAACAGTATGTAAATATTATTTATGGGGAAACTTGAAAAATAAAGTGTATATGTCAATTTCCCATACATAAGAAGAACTTAAAGACAATATCACAAGAGAAATTAACTCTATCTCGGAAGCTGAGCTTACGCGCGTGAAAGAACATTCCCTAAAAAAGGTGGCAATGTTGCGCGTATGCAAGAGGAGAACATTCCCAACATATTTTGTGATGAGGTACGTGGTCATTTTCATTGTAATTTTAACTGTAAATGTGAGAACCTGAATCATTACAACGACCGCGGCATTATTTGCGTAGATATTTCACCCGATCGCTCGGGAGTTGGAGCTGTGCCAGCCGCGATGCAGAAACCCGCGTCATTGGCCAACTCTTGCGTGGGACTCATTGTAGAAACAGTTTCGAGAAAAGAGCTAATGTAGCCACAGTCGAGTCAGGATGGTGTCCTGTATGCATACGTTCTGGATGAGGAATATGTAGGCTACTTTAATTCCAGCAATACTCATCGCTGTGCTACTCCCCCCTTTCTTTTACCTAATTTATGTCATTTCATTTCACGACAAGCTGCTGGCAGTAAAGTCAGAGTCTTTGTTAGGATCTGTAATATTATAATAGAAATACAGTGCGTTTCATGCGGGTTTCTGCGTCGCGGCGGCCACAGCTCTAACTCCCGAGCGATCGGGTGAAATATCTACGCAAATAAAGTCGCTAACGGAGTAATGATTCAGGTTCTCAGAATTACAGTTAAAATTACAATGAAAATACCACGTACCTCATCACAAGAGATGTTTGAAATGTCCTCCTCTTGCATCCACAGAACACTGGCATCATTCTAGGAAATTTTCTTTCACGCGTAACTTGTAAGTTCAGCTTCCGAGATAGAATTAATTTATTTTGTGATATTGTCTGTAAGTTCTTCTAACAGTATGTGCCTATTGGAGAAACTTGAAAAATAAAGTGTATAGGTCAATTTTCCATACATTAGGATAACTTAAAGACAATATCACAAGAGAAATTAACTCTCTCTCGGAAACTGAACTTATGTGCGTGAAAGAAAAAATTCCTAAAAAGGTGCCAGTGTTGTGTGGATGCAAGAGGTGGACATTTAGGCTACAACATTATCTTGTGATGAGGTACGTGGTTATTTTCATTGTAATTTTAAGTGTAACTGTGATAACCTGAATCATTTCACCGTTAGCGGCTTTATTTGCTTGGATATTTCACCCGATCGGTCGGGAGTTAGAGCTGTAGCCGCCATGACGCAGAAACCCGCATGATTGGCCAACTCGTACGTGAAACGCACTGTGTGTAGGGTTCTTTGACGGAATGGTACATGTGCTTCGGCTTCGTAGGGAGTTAGCTCCGTTTCCGAGACTTATGGTAATATCCACTTGGTAAACTCGGCAATAAGCAAAACTTAAGGATGTCTACATGACAACACTGATTTCCTAACCGGATTCTGGCTTCATAGTGCCATATGCGAACATTGAGCAAGTGCGTATCCTGATTCACACAAACCGAACAGTGACTGTCGAGGAAGTGGCAAACCATATGAAGGAAGTGGTGCATACCTGGCTTGTTACTCAGCCGAAAAACATTTTATTAGGTCATCAGGAAGCTTGTGCAACGATTGATCAAGTCCATTGAGAAGCAAGGGGACTATGTTGAAAAAATGAGGTAACTGAAAGTGTTCTATTGCTGTTGCATTAAATTTAAGAAACAGAGAGCAGATACTTATAGACTTACCATCGTACACAATTCTCGTCCTTCACACTTGTCCGACCATGTTTGAACTTCTCAATCCATTCGTACACGCTTCGCCGTGGTAAAACATTGCCCCCATATTGTGCGGAAAGTCTTACGATGGATTTCGGCTCCTGGTACACCTTCAGACGACAAAAAACGGATTTCTGCACGCTGTTCTTCTTTGGTTCAAACGCTGAGCGGTGCAACCATGTTTAGTGTGCAACAGCGCAACACCAGTGGAGTCATAACGGTCAGACCACCGCCGTCTCGAGAATTACACTGCCTGTCCTATGCTTTATTTTAACATGGAGTTCAGAGTATGTTAAATTGCCTAATTTATCCAGTAGAGGCGACACAGTTCACACCCAGATTGCAGCAATCACTAATCAAAATAAGCATTAAACAGACACAGATACTTGTGTTATTTGTTTAGAACGTAATATTATTCCAGTATATGACACTTACCTTGAAATGGAATTTTGGAGCAGTAATTAAAATAAATGTAAATTAATTAGACGCATTGATAGACTATATTATGAGCACCGCCGTCTCGAGGAGTAATACAGTTTAGAAGGCAGTGATTATGAGACGGGGTGACAGCACTACATAATCAACAATGTCGTAGCAAAAAACAAGAAGCAGTCTGGGTGTGAAAGGTGCTGCCATCTGTAATGTCGCCGAGTACGCAAAATTAGCCGTATAGGACAGGCAGTGTATACACGATTAATACAGTTTAGAAGGCAGTGGGTCAGACATTCCACATGCGGAGACAAATGAACAACATGTCGACGTGCACGAGCACAAAGCGGTACAGCCAACCTACAAGTGATTAAACAAAATGTGCGGATACTTATTGACTCACCCTCGAATATGACAGTAACGAAACTGGAGGCTGTCATCCAGTTAACTTGATGACATGCTTCTACTGCCCAATACAAAACTGTTCAAGAGGGGTCTTTTGTTCGAAAAGTATTATAATTCAGGGAAAAATGTAGAATCGCGCTCACCCGAGTTTTCACTCCCACTCCTATAATTGTGAAATATGATTTTTGGTGCAAGGGTATTTTATTTTATTATGAAATATTATTTTGTTATTTATAGTTGTGACAAATTATGTTTGGTGCAAGGGTCTTTTATTATTCAGTGGAAGGAAAACTCGGGTGAGCGCGATTCTACTCTTATTCCATAATTCATTCATTAAACACCCTGTGAAGATAATAGGAAGATTCAAACTAAATCAACTCATATATTCTTTATGTTGCACTTAAGTGGGGACATACAGCTTTGGATGAAATTCATAGGTGAGAAATAGGCGAATTTCATTATTTTTTTCCTCAGCAATGAATTGCTCTACAGCCTTGCAATCTGACATACTCTTTATTGACTACTTCTACAATTACATACTGTTTTCAAAATAAATCAAACTGTTACAGTTATGGGCAATTATCGTTACAAAATGGCAGCCACGTTTCGTGCACTAAAATACTGTTTCCCTGATAATTTCCACAAATGGCAATATTTTTTAGTGATTCTTTTCTCTATGTATTTCTAAACATCATATGAACATCTTCTACAGTCTTTGGAATATCTATAATATAGGTATTTTTAAAAAAAAATCAATTTTTCTACTTTTCTTTTTCATTAAATAAATAAATAAAAATATATATATTTATTTATTTATTTAATATATGTATATATATTTATTTATTTAATGAAAAAGAAAAGAAGAAAAGAAGAAAAATTATATATATATTTATTTAATGAAAAAGAAAAGAAAAATTAAAATAAATATATATATAATTTTTGTTCTTTTCTTTTCTATTCTTTTTCATTAAATAAATATATATAAATATATATATATTTATATATATTATATATTTATTTATTTAACGAAAAAGAAAAGAAGAAAAATTAATTTTTTTAAAATACATATACTTTTGGTACTCCAAAGATTGTAGAATATGTTCATATGATGTTTATATATATAAACTATTAATGTTAAGTGAATGATTGTAGATAGTGTTGTTCATATGATATTAACAAATACAAAGAAAAATAATCACTCAGAAAGATTGACTTTTGTGGAAGTTATCAAGGAAACGGCATTTCAGTGCATGAAACATGACTGTCACGTTGAAACGATAATTACCCGTAACCGTAACTGTTTGATTTATTTTGAAAATAGTATGTAATCGTAGAAGTAGTCAATAAAGAGTGTGTGAGATTGCAAGAATTTAGAGCAATTCATTGCTGATGGAAAAAATAATGAAATTCACCTATTTCTCACCAATGAATTTCACCGGCTGTACATCGCCCCTTGACATACGGAATACCAGTTCATAAAAGAACCATTGTTACACTTGCTGGGATCACTCGATTACAAAAAGCAAAGTATATCCATTCATTTGCCTCCTAATCCAAGTAATGTATTCTACTACCAATGTTTATATCCCTACACATGTTATGTGAGTCATTGTGACCTTGACACCCTTATTGATCCCTCGCACATTGAAATCCACTTTGACACACACACACACATGAGTATGACGTCATTCATCCCCCTCTCTATTGCGTCACCATAGCAAAAGCTCAACCCACTGTACCTAATTCATTGAATAATATTATGTTAGATCCAACATTTTACATGTTTATCTCTTTATACTCTATCATTGTCTACAATGTCACAGTGCCATGTAAAATACAATATTTATATGTAAGCGTACGCATATAATTTGTATCTACGTGTGAATGGGTGAATATAGTATTCTCTACACAAGCTGTAGGCTATACCTTGACCAATGTGTGCAAAATTATTCTTATCCACACCTCACTGCTAGGAAAGGTGTTAGGCCATTTTCAAATCATGAATAAACAGCACCCTTGCCAATGTAAACACATCAAAAAGTAAAGTAATGTATTTTTTTAGTACACGCTCTGTAAAACAGCAGCTTGTCGAACTGTTAACACGCCGAAAAGTAGCGCTTTACCAGCCTAGACGGGTAAAGTAATTTTTACCGGCCTAGTCTGGTAAAGTCGTCATGGCAAGTGAAATATCCAGATGGCCAGTGACCAGTCATACCAACCGTAACAGGGTTTGAAGCAAAATACTTGATCATAAAACAACAAAATAAGGCATCCTTGTTTCTTTACGTTAATCAGAATCTTTATCAGGTTTATCTACAAAACACTTAATAATATAACAACAATTATAGGCCTAAGCCAACATAACTATATTATTCATAAGAAATCCGCCCTGCCATCTATAGCCGCATTTCGTATTGGTTCATAGTAGGGATGGGTCCTCGATACTTTCTATACCTCGATACTCTCGATACTTGCATGGTATCGGCATCGAACGATACTTCAGAAAACTCGCTCGATACTTTTTCGATACTTTTGTAATTCAGCAATTCTGCAATTAAGTGAGAATGGTAGTATTTTTAAACAAAAACTTGTAAGTGGACTGTTTAAAAAACTAATTTTAGTTTTAATGTAGAGTTTAAAAATAATTATAGGCTACTGATGATATTAAATTTTGTCTCATTAAATATGCAGACTTAATTAATTTAGTTGGCATTACACAGTTCTCTCAAATTTTAATTTTTAATGTACCTATTTATTGCAACTGGAAATTTTGAAGGTATCGAGTATCGAGGAAAAATCATGTATCGGTATCGAGTATCGAGAAAATCTGGTATCGACCCGTCCCTAGTTCATAGCATAGGATTCAGTCGGCTGTGAGAATATGGCGTCAACAGATGGCTGACTATGCCTTTTATAATTAATTATACGGTGTTTTTATTTCATTTCATATAAATTACAGAGCGTTTGCTATAAAAATATTGTATGCACCACGTACGGAAAATCTTTAGCGGACTCATCCAATATTTCGAAGTGTTATTTTGCCTACTTGCGTAGCTATTGTATCTGATTGATTTGTTAATAGTGGCAACATCTCATAAAGAAAGTTTTTGTCACCTTCACTTGATATTGACTGGATACCCAGCATACCTAACGTTCTATATCACGACACATGTCTCAGTAATAATAACTAATTTAGCAGCCTCAACCGTCTAAAACGGTGTTTTAAAATTTCGAACAAGGGTGAAGGGATAAAAATTCAGATTGTTAAAGAGGGCAGTTGATCTATAATTACTTCTAAGAAATCTGGATTTCCATACAGGGAGATGATAATTCTTGTAAAAATCTTTCAACGGAAGCTCATCTTATATTTAACATTCATTTTAAATATTCTCGTTTATTAAGTGCCAGTATGGTACTTTATGAGATTGTGTGGGGGACGAAAAATGTCTGTCCGTCTGTCTGTCTGTCTGTCCGTCCGTGTGTCTGTACGCGCTCTAACTCAAATACGCTTTTTCGGATTTTCATGAAACTTGTAAAACACATTTATAATGTCAATGGGAAGAACCCTATTGATATTGAACCAAATCGGTTCACCGGTACCGGAGTAATGCCCAATTTAGTGCCTATTTTAATAGATTATGGCGCCTTTCTAATAGAAAGGCGCCATAATTCAAATACGCTGTATCGGATTTCCATTAAACTTGGTATACGCATTTATGACATCCATGAAAAGTATTCTGTTAAATTTGAACCTAATCTGTTGACCGGTACGGGAGTAAAACCCAATTTAGTCTATATTTTAAAGGCGCAATAGCTCAAATACGCCTTATCGGATATTTATGAAACTTCGTATACGCATTTATACTAGGCTATCCATGGAAAGACGTCTGTTGATGTTCAACCAAATCGGTTGGCCAGTACCGGAATAATGCCCAATTTATTGCCTTTTATGTTAATATATGAGAAGTCGCGATAACTCAAATATGCTTTATTGGATTTTCCTGAAACTTTGTATACCCATTTATAATGTACATGGGAAGACGTCTACCGATATTGGACCAAATCGGTAGACCGGTACCGGAGTAAAACCCAATTTAGTGTCTATTTTAAAAACGCGGTAACTCAAATACGCTTTACCGGATTTTTATGGAATTTGGTATACACATTTATAGTGTTCATGGGAAGAGGTCTACTGATACTGGATGAAATCGGTTCACCTGTTTCGGAGTAATGCTCAATTCGGTGCCTATTTTATGATAATATACGTATTCGAAAGAATTTATATAAAAAAAAGCAAATCATTTATCATGACAACATAGTCAATTGTTTTACTGTGATATTTTACGGCTTTGGAAATTAAAATAGAGATAGCTATGACCAAAAACACTATTGTTTTACATGCGCTTATAACTTACAACTAGACCGTTAAACTGACCCAGGTGACCGAGATGGTAACGTTTGGCCTCACGTTATGGAGTTCCATGGTTCAAATCCCGAAACCAGCCAATTTCACTTTCTTTTTCGTATTTTTATGTGAGTGTGCGATTGTCAAGATATCAAAAATCTGTACAGTTCAGCTGATGCTGGAAGATTTTAATCTGATTAAAAAGAAAACTAGACCTTTGTTCTTCCCTAAGCCCTGCTTAATGAATAAATCTGGAGCTTAACTTGTAAATCAATTAAAAAAACATATTCTGCATATCATAATTGCAGTCATAACTGATTAAAAAAACATACTGGCACTGTTTTACATCAGTTTACCTGATTTTATTTTTCTAGGATATGGCATGCCGATTCCTTAGAAATCTCTGTATGTACATCAAATTGGGCAATTGGAATCTTTATTCACTTTATCCGATATGTAGGCTATGCAGAGGCGTAACGAGGGGGGGGGGTTTGGGGGTTTGAATTGATTAAAAAAAAGGAAAACTGTATAATTTTTTTAAGTCTGTTTATAAATTACTTAATAGGCCTACGAGTATAAAGCGTGGGAAGCTTAAAACTCGTTACTGTGCTTCTTAATTTTTAAAATTTTCCGGGGGAGGACCCCCGAAAGCTTAAAACTTGTTATTGTGCATCTTAATTTTTAAAATTTTCCGGGGGAAGACCCCCGGAAGCTTAAAACTGGTTATTGTGCATCTTAATTTTTAAAATTCTCCGGGTGAGGACCCCCGAAAGCTTAAAACTTGTTATTGTGCATCTTAATTTTTAAAATTTTCCAGGGGAGGACCCCCGGACCCCCCTCTCCCAGGGGGGTATTCCGTACTCTCAGACCCTGCGGTTGTTATAACCCCCCCCCCATATGGTCGGCCTGGTTACGCCTATGTATGTATGTAAAGAGAATTAAAGCACCATTTTAGATTGCTCATTGAATTCTAGTTATTGTTGAATCATAATTGTGCATTAAAAGAGAAAATACATTTTCCCTGATATCCGACCAATAGGATCATATTAACGTGATATCATTGACCTTGGAACGAGGAAGCGAGATCTTTTGTGGCGCGCGGTATGTAGGCCTAATAGTTTTTAACGATGTAAGACCATTATAAAGAACTCTTGTTAAGTTCTTGTAACGGTCGATGATTGTACGACTTTTTATGTTATTTTGAATCGTGAATTTTAAAAGCAAAATAATTTAAGTACGTTTGTGCTTAGCATAGTAATCCAAAAACTTTTTGGTAATTTCGTATGTAGCGGATGTCAGGCTCTTTTGATTGACAATTGCAACAAATGACATATGGAAACAGATGAACATAGCTTTTACATTTGCTGAGAATATAAATTTATTAAGTGCCAGTATGGTACTTTATGAGATTGTGTGTGGGGACGAAAAATGTCTGTCCGTCTGTCTGTCCGTCCGTGTGTCTGTACGCGCCATAACTCAAATACGCTTTTTCGGATTTTCATGAAACTTGGAAAACACATTTATAATGTCAATGGGAAGAACCCTATTGATATTGAACCAAATCGGTTCACCGGTGCCGGAGTAATGCCCAATTTAGTGCCTATTTTAATAGATAGTATCGGATTTCCATGAATCTTGGTATACCCATTTATGACGTCCATGAAAAGTGCCCTATTGAATTTGAACCTAATCTGTTGACCGGTACCGGAGTAAAACCCAATTTAGTGTCTACTTTAAAAGCGCAATAACTCAAATACGCTTTATCGGATATTTATGAAACTTCGTATACGCATTTATAATGCCCATGGGAAGACGTTTATTGATATTGGACCAAATCGGTTGGCCAGTACCGGAATAATGCCCAATTTAGTGTTTTTATGTTAATATATAAGAAGTCGCGATAACTCAAATTTGCTGTATTGGATTTTCCTGAAATTTTGTATACCCATTTATAATGTACGTGGAAAGACGTCTACTGATATTGGACCAAATCGGCAGACCGGTACTGGAGTAAAACCCAATTTAGTGTATATTTTAAAGACGCGGTAACTCAAATACGCTTTACCGGATTTTTATGAAACTTGGTATACACATTTATAATGTCCATGGGAAGACGTCTATTCATAATGGATAAAATCGGTTGACCTGTTTCGGAGTAATGCTCAATTTAGTGCCTATTTTATGGTAATATACGTATTCGAAAGAATTTATAAAAAAAAATGAAAATCAGTTATCTTGACAACATAGCCTATTGTTTTACTGTGATCTTATAAGGCCTTGGAAATTAAAATACAGGTAGCTTTGACAAAAAACACTATTGATTTACATGCGCTTATCCAACTAGACCGTTAAAAGGACCCAGGTGGCCGAGATGGTAGACCTTTCTTCTTCGGTAAGCCCTGCTTAATGAATAAATCTGGAGCTTAACTTGGAAATCAATTTAAAAAAAAATATTCCTCGTATCATAATTGCAGTCATAACTGATTAAACAAAAACATACTGGCACTTTGTTACATCAGTTTACCTGATTTTATTCATAATATGTCTGTTAAAGTTATATTGTTATAGAATAGGCAAATATAGAATAGTGTATGGTATTTTAGGGTAAGAATAATAAAGAAAAACAAGGAGGTCAAATTATTGTCGTTTGTTACTACTTATAACAGCTACAATGTATTCAAGTAATGATCCAAATGAAACAGAACTGGTTCAAACAAACAGTGAAAGATAAATAGGAGCCTAAACAGTAAATTTTAAGACAAAAACTTGGTCTAACTAGAAATCATTGCTGAACAAAATTTGGGGCATTTAAAAAGTAAATTTAATTAATACAATGTTTTTGTTATTTTATTTTCTCGGTGTACTCTTAGTAATTCCAGTCTTCATTTTCGTTTGTGTTGTTTTGTATCATCTCTGCGGTGTTGCCGTGATTAGCCCTACTTTATTCTTTACTGGTTTCACTTTACTGTGTGACTTTTCTTAGTATTAACAGTGTTGCCACAACAGACAGATTTTTTTTTTTTTTTGGTAAATACTATGATAATTAATTTTTAATTTAATTAATATATTATTTAAAAATCTATTACAATTCTAAAATTGTTAAATAATTACTATAATTAGTGTTTTCAAACGGTGAAAAACTGTTTCGCCCTTTTTTACACACCAGATTCGCCCTTTTACCAAAACAAATTGAATAGTGATAGGCACCAAAAGATGTGTAAGAAGGGCAAATGATACACTCTCCCGATCTTAAAAGGCACTTTGTAAAGGGATGTTGTTTCCTCCATTGTTACATCGCCCAATTCATACGCAGTGAATCTCCTGAACAATGGGACAAACACGTGTAGGCTCAATAGAAATAGAGTTTTGGACTTGATCTACACATTTAATAAAATGTCAAACAGATTATTTATGTTATACAAATATTAGCCACTGGGCCATATTTGTAACATGTTCATTCTTGTATCATTATTACTTATTGTTCATTGTAGAACAGATTCTAATGTTGAAGAAAGATTATAAAAATATAAAAAAATTGTAACATCGGGGAATATCAGTACTAACATTAAACTTACAGATTCACCGTTTGTACACATCGGTAGCTATTGATGTTATGAATCTGAAAAGGCAAAAATCCGAAAATACCCAATTGATAGGAATCGCCCTTTATACAGATACTATATATATATGGCTTTGTCCTGACTGACAGGAATCAACGCAGAGCCTAAACTATAACAAGTAGAGACTTGGAATTTTGACAGTACCTTCGTTTCATAATGTAGGTGCTCACTAAGAAAGGATTTTGAAAAATTCTTATTTTAAATGCCAAAAATCAAATGTTTTTGAGAATACTTAATCCCTTCTTACACAGAATTATCGAATCCGAATCACATTTGACATTAAAACATATTGTTACCAGTGGGTTTCAGATGGGTTTGGAATTAAATTAAATAGAAGTTTGACAATTACAGTTGGCTTTGTCTATTTTTGTCATATCTTGGAAATTAAACTTTCGCGATCGCTTGAATGTTGTAAGCCCTAATATGGTCAAATATTGTTTTATTTGGACGAAACTCACTATACAGGGGTTTTCTGGACCAAGGAACTCGAATCTGAGGTCGCTTTTACCAGGCGATGCTATCTAATCCTGGTATGTAGTCCACGTGATTTAGGTGTTAATAAATATAATGATTTAACTATTATGCACTTAATTTTTAATTTTTGAAATAATTATCGCGGGCGAAGCCGCGGGCACATGCTAGTATATATATATATACACACACACACACATATAATATATAATGCGTTTCTGAACTGCACAAAAACAGGTATTTTCTTATTTGAGTCTACACTTGACTTCTACCTTAACATTATTTGTATCTGTAATAATTATTCCTCCCAGATATTTGAATTTCTCCAGTTGCTCGAACGATTTACCGGCTATTCTAATGTTTTGTAACCCATTACTTATATATATATACACACATATATATGTACACACATTCATTAAGTACATACAGGCTTTGTCTAATTTAGTATAGAAATATCCGTATACCTCGTAGATGCAGACACCTGTATTCATATCATATAATGTACATTTCAGTTTGTAAAATACCCCATCATATCTTGTAGGTTTAGAAGCTTCAGGAGCCAGGTCAGTCCTAATACCGTAAATATTATTGCCAACATCATATTTCATCCCTTATGGGCTCTTTTCTTCTCTTTCACACACTCTCAATCTCTCTCTCTCTCTCTCTCTCTCTCTCTCTCTCTCTCTCTCTCTCTCTCTCTCTCTCTCTCTCTCTCTCTCATTTTTAGATGAATTCGCTATGTCTCTACAAACATCTGAACATCAAACTAGCTAATGATACAAGAACACACAAATATGCAAAATACAAGATACGAACAGATTTAAAAATAATGGCTACACTCGTATGTTAGACTGACAAAAATTACATGTTAAGATTTAGATGCAATTTGTTATTACTTTCCCAATATTATAAGTATAAGGAATATGTAGCCTACTAATAGTTATAAGTTTATGAACTATTATCTAATAATATTTTATTAAATGGGGTATAATATTACTAGATAATGTCATTGTGTACTATGAAGTATTATAAGTAGGGCAAGGCATTTGATGATTTTGCATCTTTTAGGTAGATTTTCGAAGAAAAATCTACCTATTGCAATGGATACCACTTTATGATTTTCGAAAAATTCTTTCATATCTTTACGTTTCATGCTCCCCTAAGTACGAAACCACCGCCCGTTCAAAAAAAAATTTTGTGATATTTATATATATATATATATCTTTACACGATAGCGGCCGTAATTTTGAAGATATTTGAACCAAATTTTATTATGTTATTTCTAGGCCCAATAGTTCGGACAAGTTCGTTAATGGGCAAAATTGGCCCAAGGGGGTGGTCGGGGGAGGGGGTTGAAATTTTTAAAAATGTATATCTCGGCCCCTATGAAGTATAGAGGGAAACTTTGTTTGAATAAATTAGAGTACTCCCTATGGAGTTCACAGTGACACCAACGATTCGGGGGTTCGAGTGAGGGTGGGGGTGGAGGTGGGAGTGGGGGATGAAAATTCGAAACTTTTGAAACCACGTCTTGTGGGGTATCGTTGAAAAGCTCTTGATGAGTACTCTACAAATCAATAAATAATTTCTTGATAGCTCTCATATTACACGAGATTTTAATGTTTGAAAATAATAACACTTAAAATAATTATTATAATATCATAATTTTGTCTTGTTTAGCGGCTTTGCTAATTTTATTCATTGCTGATCTTGCGCACGGCCTCCCAGAATATTATATCCTATTCTTGTTGTCAAAACAAATGATTGTAGGCTCTTCCTCTTTACCGAATTCAGTTCTTATTACTGCAGGTTTACCATGCCAAGGCTAAACAAGAAGAGTGCTATGCAGCGACAATAAATTAAACCAAAAGCACTTCGAAATCTACCTCCGCCTGTAGGCCTGCCTAAAGGGATTTTTTTATATGAAGGTTAAAAGATAGCTCGAATTTATAAATGTTAACAATTGATTAAATAAGGGCAAATTGTATTTTTTTTTTGCTGTATTTTGCATTTTTCGTCATTTTCAAGAGCTAGGTCATTTTTTGGTACTTTTTAGGTTATTTTCTGCATTTTTAGGTCATGTTTCAGTGGAGGTAGAGGATCTTTCGTTACTTTCAGACAACAGACAATCGCTTTTATTTGAGAATCTCCGCCAAGTGTTCATAGTTCATTTTAATTTAGGTCTATTGTAAGCACCATAGCAGTTTTTCTGTAGGAATAAAGAATTATTGTATTTTTCTTTCTTCTAAATGACACATATTTTCTTGGGGCAATTTGATGGGCATGCCAGTTCAGAAAGAATTTCTTTTTCGCTAAGAGTGACCAAGTTGTATAAATCTATTTACATCTTTAGTAACAAAATTAATGTGTTTTATATTTTAAACTCATATATAGCCTAACGCACTCTTCAAACCGGAAGGTCGCTGGTTCGATTCCAGATGAGGTCGTTGAAGATTTTCAGTTGGCCTAATCTTTCTGGTGGCACTATGTCCCTGGGGTCGACTCAGCCTCCAACAGAAATGAGTACCAGGAGCAATCCTGGGGGAAAAGGCGGTCGTTGCGTAAGGCTGACAACCTTACCACCTTCACGTGCTGAATGTCCAAAATCTGGGATCCTCAACTCCTGGAACCTTCTGGGCCTCCGTGGCCTGTATAGGGATCACTTTACTTTTACTATATAACGCACCGTCATCCATTGTTTTTAGCAATTCATTACTTAAAAACCTAATTATAAGTAATAAGGGTAAATTTATTGGTCTTTTTTTAATTTTCTAAGTACTTTCTCACTATTTTAGGTCATAATTGCATTTTTTTATTTAACATGTTTTCACTATTTTATGGTCATTAAATACCTTGCCCTAATTATAAGATATCAGCTTCATTAAAAGATCTCATCTATTCCGTCGCACTTAAGATTTCTTCATTTGAGGAATTCTTGGTGGAGATTCCATCAGAATATTCCTTCTTCTTTTGATACACACATGAGCCTTGCTTGGTAACACAAAGAACCTGGCCTCTGCTCGCGTTGTCGACACAAGAGCCCCCCCCCGTGATTAATGGCCTCGCACTGACAGAGGTCCCAGAAGGGCGATAGAGGTGGCACTGCTGCAGTGGAGAGGGCACAATAAGCTGCAATACACCATTTCTTTTCCAGACGCCAAACCTCTGTTTTACTTGTTCAAGGAACGTTCCTGGGGGCTTTTCAGATCACGGGTCGGGAGTGAGAGATTGCTAGGGGTTGAGCAGAATTATTATTAAACGTTAACCCCTGGTGGCTCAACCCACGCATCACTGCGATAGCTTATTAGCAGAATTTAAAAAGAAACCCCCAGCATGTGCGACGTTGTTGCCAAGTTGCACTGGAATGAAAATATTTACACATTATAATATAATATAATATGACTCATTGTGCGCATGGCTATGCTATTCCAGGACTGTGTTTGTGTGCTCTTTAATATTTTTGCACGATGTAACTAATTAGTGGTAATTAAGAATATTGTTGCCGTGGATCGTAACTTGACATTCCCACACACAATCTGGTTGCTATGAAAACAAAAGAAATCTCAACGCTGAAAAATTACAAAAAGCACTAGTGCCGTAAGTAAAACCATCATAATACAAGCCTTTGTTTTGATATATTCAGCGGAACCAACTTTTGAAAAACATTGGGTGGGCTCAAAGATTTAAAAATTGTCATACTCCCGTCCCTTGGTTCATGAAATACATATATATGTCCTGACTGACTGACAGAGAATCAACGTAGATTCTGAACTATAATAACTGAATAGCTTGGAATTTTGACAGTACCGGTACCTTCATTTCATAATGTAAGTGCACACTAAGAGAGGATTTTGCAAAATTTTGGTTTCAAATGCCAGAAATCAAATGTTTTCAAGGATACTAAATACCTTATTACAAAAATTGAATCAAATACAAATCACACTGCATGTACAGTTCTCTTGACAACAGTGTATTGTTGGCAGTGTTCACAGGTAGCTTTAGACGTACATGATACGTGAATTTGACAAATTAGAGAAGCTATCGATATAATTCATTCATGTAAATAAATAATGAAAAGTGAAATCCCCAAAAATAATGCACAATGTGATGCATTCACATAACTTTCTCTGCCCCGGACATAGAGAATACCATTTTGTAACTTCATATTTGGATTAGGCTAGAATAAGAGTTCGTATTGCAGGGACAGCATTTTCAATGGTCTCATCACGGGTGAGCCAACGAGTACGCCATATCACAAGACTGTAAAAAATTATATCCACTGATACGTTATTCATAGCTGTAGGATTTGTATTTTTAGTTGAGAAATGTGGATGTTTATCATAGGCCCTAAGCATATAAAAGGAGACAAAATAGGATGGAACAATTTTAGTCCTAAGCGCGCAGTATATTATTACGTCCCAGGTTTTGGGGGAGGAAAGTATGAAAGTGATATCGAATTTATTTTTGATTTCAGCCCCGAAACGGCTGTATGGTAACACGAGAGTGAAAAATAAAATATTTCGTAAAGACAAAACAATTTTATGCTACCGGAATTTCTGTTTCTTATTTCAAACCCTACCAGGCTTTGTGTGTAGAATCAATGGGGTGCAATAATCTACATCCTCTGCGAGCCATGAAAAAGCTATATCAAGCGTTTTCTGAGGGAAATTCTAAACACCTATGTAAGGACCTACAGTTTGAAAAACGAAAGTCCTTCAGAAGTTAATTTCGAATTACAAAATATAAAACCCGAGCGAAACCGGGCCTTTTAAGTTAGTGAAATATAAGACACATAAAATACAGAATAAGTTATGGATCGCAAGGAACCCACGAATTCAACCAGTTCAAAATGTCTCATTTCACAACAACACAGTCATTGGAATTAAGTTATGTGTTAATTACAGGCTTATTAATACGGGTCCAGATATTTAAGTATTATGCTATGTGGTGATAATTATTGCATTATGTTTGGTAATCGTAGTACTTTCTTTGCTTTAACAATAAATTACTTACATAAAATAATACTAAAAAACTCGCGAACGAAGTTCTGCGAAATAATGTATAAATCAACCAGTCATTATATTATTGCTAAAATAATTAGAGATGGGAATCTGTTACTTTTTTTGGAACAGTTACGTTACTGTTACAGTTACACGAAAGTAACAGTTATTTATAACCGTTACCTGTTACTTTTCTTGTATATTACGTAGTTAATCGCCAGATCACTTCCCACTTGTAGGGGAATGCCCTTTATCTCCCCCCCCTATAACGGTTATGGACGTAGCCAAGGCTGGGGCTCTAGGGAGGGACCCCCCGAAATAAAAAACAGTTGTAAAATTTAGCTTTCAATTAGGGATGATAATCGATAGTTAAAATATCGAGGTTAAAATCGGAGATAACCATCGATATGACGATAATATCGGCCTGAAAACATCGATGTATTTAGACAAAAAACATCGATGTATATTTAAAAAAGGTCATGGTATCAGAAAATTAGGCAAAATTCATAAATAAACAGAAGTATTTCCATGAAAACAATCGATGTAAAAAATCAATGTTTTGGGAAATTAAGCTCCTGTAAATAAAATTATATCGTAGAACCAAGGTAGCCTATTAATCTTCTTTTTATTACAAAAACATCCATGTCGGGGAGAAATATCGATGTAGCAAATACATCAGTTGTTTTCCATCGATGTAAAAAACATCGATTATCATCATGAAAATAAACTTTTTGGGATTTTCCTGTGGTTTACAGCCTAAAAGATATAAGTATACCAAATTTCTAGCTTCTAGCTCATCTGGAAGTGGGCAAGCATTCATGTCAGTGAGCGAGCCCTTTTTTCGGGGGTTTTTAGGGCTAAAAATTTTAAAAACTACTTTTTGGAATTTTCCTGTGGTTTACAGCCTAAATTTAAAGTTTCTAGCTGTAATGTCAGTGAGCGAGCCCTTTTTCGGGGGTTATAGTGCTAAAAATTAAAAAAAATACTTTTTTTGGAATTTTCCTATGGTTTACAGCCTAAAAGCTATATGTTTACCAAATTTAAAGTTTCTAGCTCATCTGGAAGTGGGCAAACAGTAATGTCAGTGAGCGAGCCTTTTTTCGGGGGTTATAGGGCTAAACATTTTTAAAAATTACTTTTTTGGAATTTTCCTATGGTTTACAGCCTAAAAGCTACATGTGTACCAAATTTCAAGTTTCTAGCTCTTCTGGAAGTGAGCAAACAGTAATGTCAGTGAGCGAGCCCTTTTTCGGGAGTTTTTAGAGCCAAAAATAAAAATAAAACACTTTTTGGAATTTTCCTGTGGTTTACAGCCTAATAACTATATGTGTACCAAATTTCAAGTTTCTAGCTCATCTCGAAGTGAGCGAGCCCTTTTTCGGAGGTTTTTAGGGCTAAAAATTAAAAAAATTACTTTTTGAAATTTTCCTGTGGTTTAGAGCCAAAAAGCTATATGTGTACCAAATTTAAAGTTTCTAGCTCATCTGGAAGTGGGCAAACGTTAATGTGAGTGAGCGAGCCCTTACTCGGGGGTTTTAGGGCTAAAAATTAAAAAAAAAAACTTTTTGGAATTTTCCTGTGGTTTACAGCCTAAAAGCTATATGTGTACCAAATTTAAAGTTTCTAGCTCATCTGGAAGTGGGCAAACAGTAATGTCAGTGAGCGAGCCTTTTTTCGGGGATTATAGGGCTAAACATTTTTAAAAATTACTTTTTTGGAATTTTCCTATGGTTTACAGCCTAAAAGCTACATGTGTACCAAATTTCAAGTTTCTAGCTCTTCTGGAAGTGAGCAAACAGTAATGTCAGTGAGCGAGCCCTTTTTCGGGAGTTTTTAGAGCCAAAAATAAAAATAAAACACTTTTTGGAATTTTCCTGTGGTTTACAGCCTAATAACTATATGTGTACCAAATTTCAAGTATCTAGCTCATCTCGAAGTGAGCGAGCCCTTTTTCGGAGGTTTTTAGGGCTAAAAATTAAAAAAATTACTTTTTGAAATTTTCCTGTGGTTTAGAGCCAAAAAGTTATATGTGTACCAAATTTAAAGTTTCTAGCTCATCTGGAAGTGGGCAAACGTTAATGTGAGTGAGCGAGCCCTTACTCGGGGGTTTTAGGGCTAAAAATTAAAAAAAAAACTTTTTGGAATATTCCTATGGTTTACAGCCTAAAAGCTATATGTGTACCAAATTTCAAGTTTCTAGCTCATCTGGAAGTGGGCAAACATTAATGTCAGTCAGTCAGTCAGTCAGTCAGTCAGCCGTGTGGCTTTATATTATAGGGATTTTATTATTATTAGTAAAATTATCAATATTATTTCGAATAACTTACTACAGTTATTGAATTCATATTTCATGCTATATACCCACATTCTAAGTTTAAATTATCCAGTAAAGGCAATATCGTATTTTGATAAATTTTTAAGTGGTATGTAAAGCAGGAAATATATATGAGATCAGACAGCATGAATTCTATGCATGAACTCTTTACGCCCATTAATAATTAAGAAAATAACTTTTTTAAATTTATTTATTTTATTATTTTTATTTTTTGTTATTTTTTATTCTTATTTTTTTTTGTTTTTTTTATTTTTTATATTTTTTTTTGTTTTTTATTATTTTAATTTTTAAATTTTTTATTATTTTTATTTTTTAAATTATTTTTGTTTTTCAAATATTGGAAGTAACAGATGTAACGAAAGGCGAAAGTCACGGATAAAACACTTGTAACAGAAATATTAGAATTAACTGTAACAGGTCAGAGTAACTGGAGCAGGAGGAAATAACAGTAACAGGTCAGAGTAACTGGAGCAGGTGGAAATAACAGTAACAGGTCCGAGTAACTGGAGCAGGCGAGAGTAACAGTAACAGGTCAGAATAACTGGAGCAGGTGGAAATAACAGTAACGGGTCCGTGTAACTGGAGCAGGTGGAAATAACAGTAACGGGTCCGTGTAACTGGAGCAGGTGAAAATAATGTAACGGGTGTAACTCTCGACACGTTACTTTGTTCCAGACCAGTTACATTCGCTCGACACCGACAAATTTCTCAACGCAACTAATAATAACAATAATAATAAGTAAATAAATAAAATAAAAAAAATAAAAATAAAAGTATTAAAAAAACCTAAGAAAAAGGAGAGCTGCTGAGAAATTTGGAGAAACTATACAGAATTCTTATACATTTATATATCTTTACACGCTAGCGGCCGTAATTTTGAAGATATTTGAACCAAATTTTATTATGTTATTTCTAGGCCCAATAGCTAATGAGCAAAATTGGCCCAAGTGGGGGGGGGGTCGTGGGAGGGGGTTGAAATTTTGAAAAAATTATATCTCGGCCCCTATGAAGTATAGAGAGAAACTTTGTTGGAATAAATTAGAGTACTCCCTATGGAGTTCACAGTGACAGTAACGATTCGGGGGTTTTAGGGGTACGAGTAGGGGTGGGGGATGGAAATTCGAAATTTTTGAAACCACGTCTTGTGGGGTATCGTTGAAAAGCTCTTGATGAGTACTCTACAAATCAATACCTAGTTTCTCGATAGCTCTCATATAAGGCGAGATTTGAATGTTTTAAAAAAGTGCTCTTTCCTCTTTTTTTGCAGTTATTATTGCGGGTTTATCATGCCAAGGCTAAAGAAGAAGAGAACTGCGCAGTGACAATAAATTAACCCAAAAGCACTTCGAAGTCTACCTCAGCCTGTAGGCCTGCCTAAAGGGATTTTATTTCACTTCACACAAATGCAATTAATAGGAAATGATCAATCTCCGCCATTTCATGCAGATGTCTAAACTTAAATAGATGAATTTTCGCTTCTCATTGTAATGATTGCTCGATGGCGTAGTGGGTAAGATGAAGGGCTAATATGCTAGCGGTCCCGTGTTCGGATCTCCTTGGGTCGAACATTTAAAGGATAGGAATAGATAGGTAGGGTAAAGGAGAAAACGGATTGAATAGTAGGAAAGGGTAAAGAAGTGGTGAAAGGGGGGGAGTCAGAATTTCCAATACTGCTAGTAGTTCTACCATTCACATCTAGATGTCTCGAGTGGGAAGAGCTAAAGGGACGACCTGTTTTTCCCTCGTTTTTTAATAAAAAATCCCGGGGGAGGACCCCCATTTTTTGGATTTTCAAATAATAGCAAACTTTCGTCTGTGTCGGTCCCTCCTTTCAGTATTTTCTGGTTCCGCCTTTTGTTGAGACGAAAATAAGATATCCTAGGAGGAGCTTTGGTAACCGTTACTTTTGATTTTTTGTAACAGGTCGTTACCGTTACATACATGTAACAGTTACAAAGTAACAGTTACAAGAAATATTCCCCATCTCTAAAAATAATACTAAAAATCGCCTCCAATGTAATTATATGTTTTCTTGTTGTTACTTTTCCGAAATGCGTAATACTAAGGAAGAATACTGATTATAAACGTCTAAATCAAGAGAACACTGGAAAAATGTTTCATATGCCTAGAAGTAATATACATATTTCTTCGAATTGTCTCTGTATATCTGTTCATCTGGTGTCCCTCGCCTGTTTAAACAACCTATTGCGGATAAACCGTGTATTGCATTCTAATTACTTTATTCGAATATCTCCGTTCTCTCTTGGTCGTAGTTTTACCTCTCCCTTTTAGGATTTAAGCGACCCAAGCCGCCCGGGTCATACAGGACCGCGACCTGTCGGGAGAGGGATTATCTTTGGATCACATACATACATTTTTGACCAGACAAGGACATGGAGGGCCTCCCCGGATGAAATATCAGCCCAACGCGGGGCCACCTCCGAGACAACACGAACACATAGGACGATACACACCATTCACACACACTCACTCAGAACAAGGCGAGGATGGGGATGAAGATGATAATGACGGGCAGATGATATCCAGGGACCACAAGGGCCTAAAGTTACCTGACATTTGTCTCACAGGTGAGGGAAAACCCCGGAAAAAACCTCTCCTATGTAACTTGTCCCGACCAGGAATCGAACCCAGCCCGCTGCGTGAGTGGATTGAACTCATCTCATGAGCCACAGCGGTGGACTTATTCGAATATACGATACACAAAATATAGAATTTAAGTTTAACATCCATATCGTCAGCTCATCACTGAACACGTAAAACATCAACGTACAGTGATTGATACGTCACATGCTGCCATTAAACAGCACGAAAACACATTATTTAATATAACTCAACTTATTTGGGAATTGAAATAATAAGCCTATAAATGTACATTGATTAAAAAACATAATTTCGACTAGGTGCAAGTCTATTCATGTCCTTTTATAGTGTTTTGATGTAAGCAACTACCACGACGCCCTCAATCTTGTGATGCGCACTATTGGTAGCATTGGGAAATCGGATCGATTCATGGAATCCATTTGTGAACTGTTCCCTATGCCGTTATCTTACGGTTGATAGAATATTAACAAAGTAAGAAAATAATAATTATTTACAAAATCCGTTAGAGTTTATTCGTGGAATAGTCTTAATAAATTCTACCCGAGAGTACAAGTTTCATCAGATAAATTTGCTCCAACTTCGTTCTCGCAAATATATTGATAATCTCGTAGGTTTACTTATGACAAACCTTGACAAGCAATTTGAACTTTATTTGATAGTGCTTCTTTTGCTTATTCTGATAGAAAAATGATTTTGTTTGCATAACAATTTATGATTTTGAATTAAAACAGCATCTTTTATAAAAACTGTCACAATAAGAAGTGTTTATTTCACTCCTTTTCGTCATTACCAGTGGTTTCCTTTCTTTTGTCGGCTAATGGAATCACGGAAAAGTCCGGGTTATAAAACATTCGGTCGGATTTCTAAGAATAGATATTCCAATGAAGAAAGGGACATTGTAGAGGAATTATCGAAGAAGAACTGTGTTGGTTTTCACATGCGCCTGTACGGTCTGTAAAGCTATATTAACTTTTAACCGGAGTGACTGGAAATTATGGCACTCAATGCGAAGAGCTTGGGACTTCAAAATAAAAAGATCTGTGTTTTACGTCGTTACACAAAACTTATTTATTTTCGATTGCATAACTGATTGAAAACATGTAAAGAAACATTTTTTTAAAATCTAAAACCAACTGAATTACAAACCAAAGCGAGAAAAGTTCTGAAACAAAAATACAATTTTTTAAACAAAAAATGAACAGTGTTGCTTTGATTCTTATTTTACGCAAAACAGACTAATAAATAAGTACTTGTATTATTGCAAACACGTTTGGTAATGTCTAAACCACAAATAGTGAAAACAGTTTACTTCTAAAGTAAAACAAAAGAAAGCTGACAATGGTTGAAGAACCATGTTAAATTTATGACTCTTCTACATTTTCAATGCATTGAAGACACACTTTTAGAACATTGCATTCAAATTTGTGTTTTTCATTTAACAGATAAATTAGCAACTTTGCTTTTTAATTTTGAGCCACAAGTAGGACATTAGGCCTATTTCCTCTGATTTCTAGGAAGTTCGTCTTGAGCATCAGCTGTGAAAATACGATCCTTAGAAATTTGTATTCTGAGATATTTTATTGATACTGTAATGAACCGTACCCAATTGCCAAACTACAAGAATTGTATATAAGTATTCATAACTTCGTAACATATTGCATGTCGGGAACTCACTTACTCAATGGCAATAGACAATTCCTCAGTAAGCTAAAGGAATATTATCTATTTTATGGAACCCGAAGGTTCATTGCCGCGCTTACCTGAGCCCACCATTCTACCCTATTCTATGCTAACTCTATCCACCATCCTTCGCAAATTCTACTTCCCTTAAATGTATCCGTAATATTGTCCTCCCACTCTCATCTAGGTCTTCCAAGTGGTATTTTCCCTTCTGATCTCCCAGTCATTTTTGAGATACCGTATATCTTTCCTCCCTCATGCGCGCAACATGTCCAGCCCATTTCAACTTCCGTAATTTAATTACCCTTACTATATTATATCAAGAGTATAGGTTATGAGTTCGTCATTATGCAGTTTTTTCCACTCCCCGTTTTCATCTCTCTTAGGCCCAAATATTTTTCTAAGCACCCTGTTCTCGAACGCTATCAGATTTTGGTCTTCCCGAAGAGTAAGCGACCATGTCTCACATCCATGTAAGCCAGTGATCTTCAACCTTTTTTAACTAAAGTGTCATTTTCATTTTGGTGGAAGACTAGCTGGCCGCGTTGATGTATTTATTATATTAACATGGCCCGGATTCTGATGACCTAAAATTGTTTGAAAAATGACCTATAAAATGACCCTAAATTTTAAAGAAAATAACTTAATAATTATAAAAAATGACCTAAAAACTGATATTTTGTTTATAAAAAATTATTATTGTACACACAAAGTTATAGACTAGTTTGTACACAACAAGGTCTTTCTTGCCCATCAAAAAACCACCTAGCTGCCTACAAAGACAATTCCAATAGTGAATTTTAACGCAGTGTATTTTAGTTAAATGTATGCTAACTAGGGAATAGCCCGTGACTTTGCCACGGTTAAAATGATGCTTAAATACGAAAATTACAGGTCTACAATCCTGAAGGCACTGACAATACATTTACAAAAGTCAGCGCTGGCTTCATCAATTTTTATTTAAAATATATCATCGTATACTACATTTTTTGTGAAAAGTTCATCAGAATAGTCGAGTAACTTCCCCTGTTCTGATGTGTTTTCCACCTTAACTCTTACATCCTCTGAACGCCCCACTCTCGAAAATGCTACATATAGTTGTCCGTGCATAAACACTGATTCAGGCAAATAAATCCCGACCTTATCTAAAGTCTGTCCTTGGGACTTATTAATTGTCATTGCTAAGGCTACCCTTATAGGAAACTGCCTTCTTGTAAGTTTAAATGGCAGGCCAGTATCTGCAGATCTTTTTCATTCTGTTCTATAATCGATTCCCCAATTGGCCTATTTAATCTTGGCCTCTTGGAAGGAACGCAGGCATTATGGTCAACCATTTTTTAATGCTTCCTTATCTGGATATCTTACGCTTTTTCCTTCAAAATACGTTCCTATCAGTATGTAGATTACAGAAATTAATTATATCGTAAGTTTTATGCAGTCCCAAGGCCACCTAAACATTGATAATACCTATTGTTTCTCAGCTGTTTGTTGACAGATGAATATGATGAGAATTTTATTTAATTAATTCTGTGCAATTTTAGGAAATTATGTAATGTTTCAAGGGAAGGAATGGTTTGTTTTTTTATCTTTATTATCAGCGATATTTCAAGCGTTAAACCATCAATATTTTACAGTATGTCCCCGCGGTTTCGCCCGCCATTATTAATTGACTCCAGGATTTTTAAGAAATTTATACTGACAGCGTATTAAAAATGTTTGTGGTTCAGAGCTATGAAAATTGTAAGTAAAAATAAAATCAGAATATTTGTTCATTGTGTTCATTTCACGTAGGCCTTATAAAATAAAGAAATGGTTTTCCTAATTTTGTTCTCTTGTGAAAGTTTACATTGCGAGAGACGAACATCGCCGAGTATACCCGATGTCTCACGAAGCGGGCGAGCAAGCACGCTATTTAGGGCCGTTGAATTGTATAAGAGTAGATTGTAAAAACTGTAGATAACTGTAATGTTGTGAATGTTCTTTTCTCACGGAAATTTATACTGGCACTGAGGCACTGGTGAGTCAAAATTCGGCACATCCTTTTGTGGTCTGCCGGATTATATTGTTGTTTATTGAGGGTAAACAGTAGTTTACCGCTAGCGACGAACAGAAAGTTAATACACTCAATGTAAATACATGAAAATGACTAAATAAGGAAGCAAATGACACGAAAATGACAAAATAATGACTTAAAACTGAAATAAATGCCCTAAAAATATAAAATTGCATAAAATGAAAAATCCCTTTAGGTAGGCCTACAGGCGGAGGTAGATTTCGAAGTGCTTTTGGTTTAATTTATTGTCGCTGCATAGCACTCTTCTTCTTTAGCCTTGGCATGGCAAACCTGCAGTAAAGAGGAAGAGCCTACAATCAATTGTTTTGACAACAATAATAGGATATAATATTCTGGGAGGCCGTGCGCAAGATCAGCAATGAATAAAATTAGCAAAGCCGCTAAACAAGACAAAATTATGATATTATAATAATTCTTTCAAGTGTTATTATTTTCAAACATTAAAATCTCGCGTCATATGAGAGCTATCAAGAAACTATTTATTGATTTTTAGAGTACTCATCAAGAGCTTTTCAACGATACTCCACAAGACGTGGTTTCAAAAGTTTCGAATTTTCATCCCCCACCCCCACCCCCACCCTCACTCGAACCCCCGAATCGTTGGTGTCACTGTGAACTCCATAGGGAGTACTCTAATTTATTCAAACAAAGTTTCCCTCTACACTTCATAGGGGCCGAGATATACATTTTTAAAAATTTCAACCCCCTCCCCCGACCACCCCCTTGGGCCAATTTTGCCCATTAACGAACTTGTCCGAACTATTGGGCCTAGAAATAACATAATAAAATTTGGTTCAAATATCTTCAAAATTACGGCCGCTATCGTGTAAAGATATAAATATCACAAATTTATTTTTTTTTTTTGAACGGGCGGTGGTTTCGTAGTTAGGGGAGCATGAAACGTAAAGATATGAAAGAATTTTTCGAAAATCATAAAGTGGTATCCATTGCAATAGGTAGATTTTTCTTCGAAAATCTACCTAAAAAAAAATGACCTAATAAAAATGCATTTCTATAATCTAGAGGCCATGATTAGGACTTATCCACAAGTTGGCAATGTCTATGCAGCATCAATAAAAAGATGACATGTCATTAGAATCCGGGCCCTGTTAATAACATAAAACGTAAAACAAATACGCTACAATAATTGTACGGATTGCTGAGTTTTATACATGTGAGTGTTTTATATTTTATCTTTTACTTTGCAATGTTAATGATTAACACAGAGCACAATAACATTCTTGAATTTAACGTTTCTTAGTCACTAAATTGTCAATTGAAATGTGGTAGAAAATTCAAGACGCAGATTCCAGTCATTGGCGTGCATTCTGCTTGCCCTTATCGTTGATTTTCGCGGGCTGCGCTCATCTTTCCCTTATCTTTCCCTTATCCGGTCAACAGTTTTTTCTGGGACTGTCGGGTGGCCTCACACAAACATCAAGTTCACGTAAACTGATAGTACCGATTACGATTTGTCTTGCTTCTCCTCCAGAACGAATGAGAAAATGTTTCTGAATTGTCATTAGTTATTGCATATTCATGACATGTCATATTTTTATCGTGACCTCCATTTTCGCCGCAAACACAAATTAAACACAAATTGCACGCGTAAAATCCTAATCGGACCGTTCTTATTTTTCAAACAAAGTCATGTTTTGGTCATTTTTATGGTCTTGGTCATATTTTGGTATTACTTATCATTTAACGTCATATTTCAGTTATAACTTCGGTAAAGGAGCGCAATTATAACTTAAAGTATATGCACTAAATGGTCGAGTTAAATTTGAAATTTATTTGATAGGAGGACGCAAGGTCTACACAGCATTATTTTGAGCTGATGAAACGAGCAAAGAGGAGCAAATTCTTTAAACCTAGAAGTTAGTTACTAGTAAAACTGTAAATCACCTGTAAAATTTTAAAAATGTGATTATGTGATGTAATAATTTAGTGTCATTAAACGTATTAAATAGGAACATTTACTTTTAGAAAGTACGTTCTATTATTAGGTCATATTTAGGACTTTTTAGTAATATTTGGAAATTTTAATGGTATATTTTCCACTTTTTAGGTCATAAACATCCGAACCCTAGTTATTACAGATGAGTTGTGTGGAATTCTATGACGCAATATGCACGCCCTTCTCCTGTATTCCCCATTTCCTACATTTTTCATTGGTGTGTTCTGGTCGGCCATTCGCTACTCCTGTCACAATTTAAGCAGGAACTTGGCAATTTTTCTTTCTACAGTTTTGTGTTTTATAATTCTAGGTCTCATAACACGGATAGTAAGAAAGTGGATTCGGGGAAACCATTTGTAGCAGCCCTTTGTAGTTGTGAAATTGGAAACACAGAACGAAAGCGCTGCAAGAATTCAAAGACACTGTTCGCGAATGAGCACCTTAGGCCACAGCCTTGATAAGACTGAATTCTGTATCCTTGTTGCTAGCCTTTTTCTGTTGCCTAGCAACGACCTAGCATCCTACTTTGCCTTTGCTTTCTAAACGGACCACTTACCCTTTAGCAAGACCTACTTCCTTCAAAGTGGTTTATTAGGCACATTATTTTCATGTTAGTGGTAACAAGCTGGTATGGTAGAAATAAATATTGAGCACATGAATAATTCATTAACACAAATACATTGAGAATTCAATAATAATTCATATATCAGAAAATGTTATTTATTTTCCGTTGGGATATTCATTCATCTTGCAGATTGAAGTAAGTCTCGTACCTGGGGAGAGACTTTATCATAGGCAATCCCACGAGAGTTGACGAATTTATCTGATGAAACTCGTCAACTCGAGTTGGATTTATTAAGACTTCCATGAATAAAAAGTAACGGATTATACAAATAGTAATTACTTTCGTGCTTTGTTGTATAAAAACAAAACTAACAGCTCCGATATCACGGTATACTATGAATCAACCATTCATGAATCGATTCGAGTTACCATGTCCATGCTGTGACCAGTGCTACCAATGGTGCATATAAGACATAGATAACTTAATTCAAGTAAGCTAAGAGCAGAACAATAAAAACACACGAACTGCCTTGCACCGAATTGAAATTGTGTTTCTAATCAATGTACATTTATATTATTTCAACTTCCAAACAAGTTGCGTTGTATAAAATAATCTGTTTTCGTGCTGTTTAATGGCAACACATGACGTATTAAACACTGCACACTGATGCTTTCGTGTCCAGTAACGAGCAGACGGTTTTACCCGATAAAATGCCATCCTTACGATTCCTACAAGAATATTGTAAGATAAACGGCCGTGATTGGTCTATATCTGAGGAATTGCTAAACCTTTTTGGTCAATATAAAACACGGGGCGTATGAGTGAAATAGTCTAAGAAAACAGCAAACACTATCTGCTGTGTGAGAATGTGATCATGCCTAGACCAATTATTAAATGCCAGAATGGTACTTTCTGAGATTTTGTGGTGGATGGAAAAATGTCTGTCCGTGTGACTGCACGTGCGATAACTCCAATACCCTTTATCGGATTTTAATTATACTTGGTATACGCATTTATAACGTTAATGGGAAGAATCCTATTTATATTGAACCAATCGCTTGACCGGTATCGGAGTAATGCCCAATTTAGTGCTTATTTTATTCTTAGAAAGAATTTATCAAATGCAAATCAGTTCTCATGACAACATTTTCTTGTTCATATCCGGCTTTGGAAGTTGCAATACAGTCAGCTTTGACAAATAACATTGCCCACATATTCCTTCACATATGCTTATCAAACTTTAGAGTTTTGTTCTTCCGTAAGCTCTGCTTAATGAATCGATCTGGAGCTTAACTCGGAAATCGATAACAAAAATAACTTATTTTTTGCATATCATAATTTGCAATTATCACTGATTAAACAAAAGCATTCTGGCACTTTGTTACATCATTTTACCTGATTATTCAGGTTATGATGAGCACGAAAGCGTGATGATAGATAGTGACGACAGGAAGTGTGAATAATTCGACAATAAAGGCAGAGAGAATGATGTTTTCTTCTGTCGTTCATTTCAAGTCATGCCAGTGTTCCAAATGTTGACGTGATATCTTCTGTTTTACAAATATCGCAAATGTAGCGAACGCAAGCATTATGGACACGTTGCGGTCTATGTCCTAGTTTTGAGCTCAGGTCGCTTAACAAATATCACAGTAGTCGAAATTAGGTTTTATGAGTGTTGAGACGAGTGTTTTATTTAATGAAGTAGAAAGTTTTTTAATTGTTGAAGTGCGTGAATTGTGGAATATATTTTTTGCCAATTTCTGTTATATGGATTTTCCAGTCTAGGTTCCTGTCAAAATCAAAGACGAGATTTTACATAAGGACTACATAGGACAATGCTTTCGTTTAATTTAATGGTTGTAAAATTTTATTCATCAACATTTTCTGCAGATTATGATTCCCTATTACGATTCCCTGAATTGATTGTAAGGTTAGAATAATGTCTTGCCCATTTAGTTATCGCTTCAAGATCATTAATTTCGTTTATAGCAATGTTAATTCTATCCGGTCGTGAATTGTTATACAGCTGTAAATCGTCAGCGTAAATATGGTAGTTACTGTAATATTAGTAATGGTGTTACAAACGTCATTTATGGTGGTCCCGGTACTGAACCTTGTGGCACTACACGCTTTACTGGCTTCCATGAAAAAGATTGGTTTCCCGCAATAACACGCTATTGGCTGCCATAAAGGTATAAATGAAACCACTGGACAGTGTCTTCTGACATGTGTAATGCTGTAAATGTTGTGATGAGTAAATCAATATTTAATGAGTCGAAAGCTTTACAAAAATCAATCTGTCATAATCGTCAATTTGGTGTCATCCATAGCTTTGCGCCGTTGCAGTGCTGTATCCAGAACGAAAACCTGACTGATATGGGTTGAGGTAGTCGTGTTCATTTAGATAGCTCGTCGGTTTTTCGTGTCTGATTCGTTCCAGTGCTTTAGCCAGAGTGGGCCGGATATTAATAATTAGGGGGCGGATTTCTATGACATGTCATATTTTTCCCCTTTTCATTATTTCAGGTTTCCGACTAATTTAAACCCGATTCCAAGCATCCTGGTGAAAATGGAAAGGGTTTTATTTTGCATAAACTGCATATTTAGGAAATTTTGAACTATTGTAGCATATTTAGGTCATATTTTCTGCATATTTGTGTGCATATTAAAGAAATTTTGAAGTTCCATATCATATTTTGTAAATGTTGCATTATACTGATACTTTTTGAGAATTTACAGATATTTTAAATAGTTAACACTCTATTTTAATAAAATTAATTTTAATGAAACTTAAAAAATGTATACATAATGTGTAAGTGGTAAAGTCATATTTTAAATTTTATTGGTCATATTTTAATGTCTTTTAGGTCATAAATGCATGCATATATACTATTTTTTAGGTAATAGAAATCCGCCCCCTATTAATAATTGACCTATTGTGAGGATGAATTTTTCACATTTGTTAAGGGAAGTACTAAGGCTTTATTCCACAATATAGGAAAGGCTACAGTCATTATTGACGCGTTAAATACATGTGATAAAGTCTGAATAACTACATGTATGAGTTTGTGAATTAGTGTGTTGCTGATATTGTCTTTGGCTATTGATTTTATCTTTATTACTTTTATGGCTCTCTTTACTTCGTCTGGTGTAACGTGCTTAAAGTAAAAAGTTTCATGGTCTGTTTCACATGCCGGTATTTCGTCTCTGTTGCTGAGTTCGTCTATGTCTGTGTCACTTGATTTATTGGGCGTAAAATGCTCATTCATTTGTTTTAATGGGACACTAATCATCTCGCCTTGATCTCACCTACTCCCATTGATTTCTCCATATTTCTGCAGACGAGACATTAGGGCCTATGTGCTTATTTTAATCTGGCATTTCTAATTGATTGATTAGGCCTAGTCGTATTTCGCAATTGTTTGTAATGATGAGGGTGCTCGTCTGATTTGATGCGTATGTAGGCCTATTTTCAATATGCGACTTCTCTCTCTGTGATTAAGTTGCGTATGTCAGTTGTCATCCAAGGTATCGGTGGTCGACGTATTCTCTTAGGATTTAATGGCGCATGTAGGCCTACCGTAGAGCTGCAGAATTCTATCTCTAAGCATTGCAATTTTTTAGTCAATAGTTCTTATGTGCCGTATATAGAATGTTAATGAATAACGCCGAAATATTTTACCTGTGTATAGAGGGGACATATACAAGCAACTTTTATTAGTAGAGTTTTGTTCTGAGGATTCAATCTTCCATATAATCTTCCAGAGCATGGCCGCCACTGACTTCTAACATTTGACAAAATGCAAAACAAAAGAACCTCGTTGTTAACATTGTAGTTATGAAGAAAGAAAAAAAAAAAAGAAGAAAAAAAAAAGAACTAATGCAGTGGCGGCCAGTCATGTGATCAATCGGTAAATTTTGCAGAATATGAAAACTGTAAATTATGATATAGCTGTTGATGAATGATTAAGAATCAGTTTCATCGATCACTAAGATGGCATGAAGTGAAATTAATGAAAATTTCAACCCAATTTCGATTCGTTATTGACTTACGAGCACCAAATTGTAATTACTTTAATGCCCTGTAAAATACACGTTTACGTTATAGAGCAAAAATTTCCCAATAAAACTTGCTTGTCTGTGTTCCCTCTATACACAGGTAAAATATTTCGGTGTTATTCATTAACACCCTGTATTATTCCATTCTATATTTACAGCGTCTTCAAGAAGTGCCGTCCATCAATTTGTTTCAAATCTCTGTATGTGGTCGTCTTAGTAGTTACTTCAAAATGTAAAGTGTTCCCTATTACGGGCCATGGAGGCCCAAAGGGTTCCAGGAGGTTGAGGCTCCCAGATTTTTAGACATTGGCACATGAAGTCTTACTCACCGGCCGCCTTTACCCCCAGGATTGCTCCTGGTATTCATATCTGTTAGAGGCTGAGTCGACCCCAGGGCCATAGTGCCAACAGAATGATTACACAAATTGAAAAACTCCAACGACCTCATCGGGGATCGAACCCGCGACCTTCCGGTTTGTAGCGCAGCGCCTCAACCACTATTCTACGGCGTACCCCCAGTAGTTTCTTTTGGCGTAATTCATGAGCTGGTGTGTCCGGCACTAAGATCTGTCCATGAGTTATAGCTCTATAATGATTATTTGTTACTATTAGGTCTAGTAGGTCTAGTAATGCCAGTAGTGGGTTTGTGATGAGTAGGATTTAATGGAAAGATAGTTATGCCGCAGCACTGAAATAAAGTTTGTAGTTCAGTGGCTTGTGTCGAATTAGTCGCTATGAGGTTCGTGTTCACATTCCCCACGAGAAGAACATATCGTTCATAATGATGTAAATTCGTAATTTAACAGAGGAGTCTCCAATAGAGAGGAAATTTATCCTCATAGGGTTATAAATAGCCCAACGTAAATTTCTTGTGGTATGAGACAGAAATATCAGTGAACAATACTTCCGGTTTAGATGAATATTCTGAAAGAGAATGGTATATTACGCAGCCCAACAAGAAAGAACTTTTTGTTTGGTGTCTCAGATATTTTACCGGATTTTTGCTATACTTAATGTGTTTATTCCAAATATGTAAACAGTTTTTCTCTACTAGCTCTACTTTTATATAGAGTGCCATTAACTTATAACCTCTTTGATTTTTTCTTCACGTGATTTAGGCACTGTTTTTTGTTTATATCAAACGTAGAATGGGATAATATGCATAATGGTAATACCATATCTCACAAAATTAAAGCTGATAGGGCAAAACTAATGGCACATTTGGCATCAGCGACCTAAATATACCCAAGAATAGGTATAAATTCTAAGGCGCCAAAATGGCTGTTAGTCTGTGTTGAGTGTTTAAATCTGACCTGATATAAGCAGCAACTTCTCCGTCGCCCTTAGAGCCTTTTCACACTGGGTCACTTGTGACCGCACGGGCACTTTCATTATGATTGCCAACAATCCAAGTTGTATGTACATAATTCAGTTGTATAATCGAGCTCAGCGAAATTAGTCATCCAACCATGAGTTTACATCTGATTAATACTGAAGATTTTAAAAGTGAAGTGGAATGTCGACCTGCCATTTGGGATGTCAAAAGCGATTACAAATTGTTTTATCATGTAGTTATTATTGGCAATACTAGCGGTGACCGTCACAAGTGACCCAGTGTGAAAAGGCCCTATCACATTTGCATACTAAAAGATCCCAGGAAACCCTTTCTTGTACATTTGACAGGGGACTATTTACTATTGTAATCATCGTCAACATCATCATCATAATTCTAGACTGATAGGGAAAAGGTGAATAAGTCAAAATACCAGGGTTTTAGGAGAGACAAAATACAATTGATTTCCACAGCATTGTTACAATATTCAGTTCAGTCCACTAGATATTTTTGTACATTATCTTATGCTAAGTAAAATATCTGTGTGGGCTGATCTAAATATTGTAACAATGCTGTGAAAATCAATTGTTTTTTTGTCTTTCCTGAAACTCTGGTATTTTGACTTATTCGCTTTTTCCCTATCCCTCTAAAATATTGTAATAATAATCTTCACCACTGCGCTGGGACAGGTTGTGTGCATATTAGGCCTGTCCCTAATGATGCGCGCAGAGTGTACTCACGCACCCTCAGTGGTTCGACCGCCTGCCACCGTACGCAATGCGTCCCACCCCCTCGCACCCGCTAACCTACAGCATTGACGGACAAATATCTTGATATTCAGAATGTATACCAAACTCAGAACTAAGCTTATGGAGACCCTAACCCGGAATTCTCTAAAGCTAAACGCTGAATAGAGCAGAAAAGCGCAGTCACAAACATACACAAGTTTCCCATTAGCTATAGAAATCCGAGACCAAAGCAGACTCTAAAATAGCTAACGTGAAGACATTCTGCTAATGATTGTAGCTCAAATTACGCATCATAAGTTTCTTCTTTACATTGGATTTTCCTGTTAATCTTTTCTAACGTGTAATACAGTAACACATTTTTACTTTGTTCTACGTTTGAAGAAAAAATCGACTGTAACATAGAGTTTATTTAAAATTAGCCACCCATACGTCAGCACTTCTGTAACATAATTACGCAATTAACCTTAATTAATATTACCTACGACACACAAATCACCATTATTCGCATTATCAAAAATGCTCAACTAAAGTGATACAAAAATTTCGCAATAGATTGTGCAACATTATTGCAAAAAAGGCAGACAATGGGGTGTGTAATGCATTGCAGACAGATATCGTGCAACAATTGTCAAAAACTAATACAATTACTGGTAACTATGTACAATTCATAACTTATAAAAGCATTACTATAATGACCAAACAAGTTAACACAGAACTCATATTTCTTCATAACGCGATCCGATTTATACTCAGTTCTTTAGATCGCCGCGACCGCTAGGCAACACTTCATTCTGCTTTGCTTAGCGGGTCAGTATTCATTAGGAGATTTTCGTAACATTTCATTTTTGTCTTTAAGCGTTGGTTTTCTCCTCTGAAAAATCGTTTTGTTCTTTAATAAAAGCTTATTGAAGAATGCTAGGAGCAATTAGCTCTAACAATCAGGACTATTCTTAAATAGTATATTGCGATACTAGTGCCGTAAGCGCTGGATACGGATCGAGGAAAGAGTTTGAAAAAACGAGGCGCTTGCGCCGAGTTTTTTCGATTTCCGAGATCCTTTATGCGCATACGGCACGAGTATTGCATGCTATTTTTTGCACGATGATTATTTATATCAATTTATTTATAAGTTATTAATTGAGATATTAGCTGAAAATATTATGTATATACACTATTGAAGATGTTATATTTCAGAAAGTGATTCGCATGTGTTGGTTGCTATGGGGACTGAATATTTGTCCTGTTAAAGTCGCCACAAACTAGGGGGCCTTGGTTCCGGTCTTCCATAAAGGCTTGTATTATGATGGATTTACTTACGGCACTTCTGCTTTTTGTAATTTTTACCGCACGGAGATTTATTTTGTTTTCACAGCTACCAAATTGCGTGCGGGAATGTCAAGTTACGATCCATGGCAACAATATTCGTAAGTACAACTAATTAGTTACGTCGTGCAAAAAGCTGTTGGTTTGTTTGTTGTGCGTTGTAAGTGTATTTTTCAATAAACACCTGGTTTTTACAGAAAAAATTGGGACAATAAAACGTTATAGTGTACAGTATAAATATTTTGAATAATTTTATTTTGAATGGTCCATCCCAACTGATGAGGGAATTAGGAAACCAAGGAATAATTTTAGAACACGCAAATTCATAAAGAAAGTAAATATAGTCATAAGCCGGGGATATGTGAGTCATTTGGAGAATTCAATGTTGTACCGGCCGGTTGCTTCAGAGGGCCCTCAGCTGGTATTGCCAGGATTAACACACACTCCTGTATGGTCTTGTATTTTAAATAAAGATTTATAATTTATTGTGCCTTGGTCTGTCTTACTTAAGATTTCATGTATTAATGTAAATAATGTAAGCAGAGCGCATGCGCGCGTTTCATATAGGCCTATAGTTATGATTGCACTGATTTCTATGTTAAGAGTTTCAGACTTTTACTTCATATTCAGCAGTAACATTGAACGAAACTGGTGTAGTAGCCACCAAGTAATCAGCAACATAATATAGTGCAGGCCGCTTATTGTGCTAATATTAACCGATTGATAACAATAGCTGGCATTTTTCCTTGATAGCTTCGTCCGTGAAATGGAACTTTACATAGACCAAGAGAGTTCTGTTAAATATTGTTTACGATTCAAAATAACCTAAGTATTTTGAAATTCATTAACTTATTTGCATTCCTACATTTTAATCAGTAGGTTTTAGACGAAGGTAGTCATCAGGCCCATTATACAATATATATACATACAGGGTATTAATGAATAACACCGAAATATTTTACCTGTGTATAGAGGGGGCACAGATAAGCAATTTTTATTAGGAGATTTTTGCTCTATGGATTAATTTTTTCCTGTTACAGCATAAAATCTCCCAGGGCATGGCCGCCACTGACTTCTAACATTAGAAAAAATGCAAAACAAAGGAACTTTCTTGTTAACACTGCAGTCAGTAGTTATGAATAAAAAAAGAATAATTCAGTGACGGCCAGTCATGTGATTAGTCTGTAATTTTTGCAGATTATGAAAACTTTAAATTATGTAATAGCTGTGGATAAATTATTAAGAATCAGGTTTTTGTAGATCATTAGGAAGGCATGAAGTCAACTTAATGAAAATTTTAACCCTATTTCGCATAATTATTGACTTATGAGCATTATAATGACTTTAATGCCCTGTAGCACACACATTTTACGTCATAAAGCAAAAAACTCCTAATAAAAGTTGCTTGTCTATGCCACCTCTATATACAGGTAAAATATTTCGGTGTTATTCATCAACACCCTATATATATATATATATATATATATATATATATATATATATATATATATATATATATATATATATATTGTTCCACTATATTATAAATAAAGGATACGCCGTAGTGTAGTGGTTGAGGTGCTGCACTATAAACCGGAAGGTCGCGGGTTCGATCCCCGATGAGGTCGTTGGAGTTTTTCAATTGGCCTAATCCTTCTGGTGGCACTATGGCCAGGAGCAATTCTGGGGCTAAAGGCAGCCGGTGCGTAAGGCCCATAACCTTCCCACCTTCACATCCCGAATGGCTAAAATCTGGGAGTCCCAACCTCCTGGAACCCTCTGGGCCTCCATGGCCTGTATAGGCAACACTAGTTTTTTTATACTATTAATAATCTATATGTAACGTAACAATACCTTAATGACATTCATAATAGTACAGAATGGGTTTAAAATGAAATCAGTTCCGTTCGTGATCACTTTACTATTTCGCTAAATTGAGTTCATTTCGTGTTTTTAACGTGCTTTACTTTGAGTTGAAGACGTCAAGAGAAGCCACTTGCCAATTACCGCAAAAGTCGAAGAACTTACAAACAGCTGATTGCCGATATACACAAAGTCGTTTTGTTTTATCAATTAGAAGGTATTCTAAAAACTCAAAACATAGTCTCGCTATGCTCGTTTCATAAACATACTCGCGTTTTAATGAATGTCATTACCAGGGCTAGGATTTATATGTACTAAAAAATGTCAAAATATGTACATATATATGTACTTAAAAATGTCAAAATATGTACATATATGTACTTAAAAATGTCAAAATATGTACATATATATGTACTTAAAAATGTCAAAATATGTACATATATATGTACTTAAAAATGTCAAAATATGTACATACATATATATATATATATATATGAGTTATATATATATATATGCAAATATATTTTGTAAAATATGGACATCAAAACAAATTTAACCACTAGACACTACATTTTGTTACTATTAGAACCTATAAAAATGCATTACAAATACTGGATTCATAAATTAAATTATTCAATTTTTTTCAGATCACTTACTTTATTTGTATTCATTCATTGATTATTTCTGCTACCATAACAGTATGCCACAAAATGTTGTTTTAAATTTTCAAAAGTGATTTGTATTGGCTGAAGCTTCGTTCTACTGCACATGAAGTGATTGGCACGTGTTTAAAAATCACTGATTCTAGTTTTACATTTGACGAGCTACTTAAGATTGCACCGATTTTACACATTTCTTCAAAGCCTGGATTTCTTGAAAACCCATTGTCCATTTTACATTTGATAAGATCGGCTAAATGTCCACGTAAGCTTATACATTTGAGTTCATGAATCATGTTTTTCACAATGTCAATATTTCCAGATAATGTCATTTTGTATTATTATTTTGTAGTTTCTGAATTATTTTAGTTATATTACAAAAATTTGATTCAATGTAACACAAATCATTTTTCACACATTCATTTCTGTACATAACTGTAAACTTATCTTGTGCTGCCATATTTTCTGTCACTGAAAACGACAATTTTATGTAAATGTAGTTTTATTCTTACGAATGAAATATGTAAGAATATTGCATTAAAATCACTAAATATGGACAAATATTTATTTTACATATAAATATGTACTAATGTCAGAAATATGGAAAAATATGTAAAATAAATTTGTTTAATTTGAATAGAGGACAACATAATAGATGGAGATAAGTGAAAATAATGTGTCTATATGTGAAATTAAGAAATATGTAATTACATATAAATCCTAGTCCTGGTCATTACAGGCTCTTAGCATAATATACTATTACATCAACGAAGTTAGCATTTTACCAATGTAATGTACTCTCGACCAGGAGTTTTGCCGTAGTTTGTTCGAAACAGTTGCCCATGTTTTTGAGTTTCTGTTCATTCAATACCACGTTGCGAAATTCATTGACACAATTCGATTTATGGTGGCGAAAGCCCTTGCGAGAAAATGAATGAATTATCGAAATATAGTAAGTGCCATAGGACCGACATGTCAGCCGTCCCATCCATCCCGTCCTAGGCATCAACAACACAAGCAGATGATGTTCACAAGGAAGAATGTGACATCTATGTACCCACAATTTTTTGTTCTACTCATGCAGTTTAACGGATTTTAATTTACTTTCCTTAAATGTTGAGAAAACTACGCTAGTTCCTTTCGCTTTAACAGCTACCGGTATGCAACAATTAAAAGTAAGTAAAAATTTAAGCTTAAAAATACACAATTCAGGTTGCTGTATTAATAGCTGCACTTGTCCCTCCTTAAGTGAATCAAAACAAGTGAAATATCTAGGCATCATAATTGATCGACATTTAAGATGGGACAAGTACATTGAATATTTATGCAATAGGCTACGTAAAGTCATTTATAAATTCGTTATTCTCCGTTCATGTTTACCATCTCATGTTTTACGTACGATTTATTTAACCCTAATTCATTCTATTATTCAAAATGGCACGATTGGGTGGGGAGGAGTTGCAAAAACGATCCTCAGCCCTTTGCTTTGTCTTCAAAAACGCATCATAAAGATTTGTTTATCTAAGCCTCCTGACTATTATTCCAAATTTTTATTTTCTGAATTTAACGTTTTCACCATAGACCAATTTACAAGTATGTCATACTGGATTGTTTTCATAAACATCGTGACAATTACAAGTCAGAATCTCACGTATATAACACGCGAAGGAATCAATTTAATTTATTACTTGAACCAAACAATGTTACAACTGCTGGAGCTAAGCACTGTTCAAGTTTTGGCCCAAGACTATTCAATTCATTTATTACCAACCATCCTGATCTAAATAGCTTAAACAACAAACAATTTAGGTCTAAAATTAGAACATTTATATAATTATTACTTCTGTTTTCTACTATTACTGTTATAACATTTTTCATATTAAACTTTAAAATTTGGATAGAACTTAATTTCTTTATTTTTTACTAAAATTTGAACAAATAAATTGTTATGTATTATTATTGTATTACCTCGTACCTTTGTATTGTAAATAGAACATGTTCTAACCTTTTATACATAATATTTTGTCAACTTCTCCAAATTATGTATTGTTTTAAGTAATTATTTAGTATAAGTTTTTCTAATATATTGAACTGAACCACCCCCGAACACAAGCTCTGCTTCTTCGGGTGGTGTATCAACTTTTTTGTGTATTTTTCGTGTAATTTGGAACAATAAATTGTAATTGTAAATTGTAATATATGTGCAGTATTCAAATAGAGGAAGCAGAAATAAAATATCCCTCCCAAAATCGTGGTGCATAATTTATTACCTTTCTTTCAGAATAGCCTAGTTGATTTTCGCAATCACAGTTTAACGTGACATAAAATAAATAAGCAATAAATCTTTCCTAGAAGGATTTTTAATAAGGACATGAGTAATATTTATGCGGTTCAAGATGCAGGGCAGTGGGCTCCAGCTTCTCCACTCTGCTCTTGACAAGAAGCGCTTCATAAATCATTTCAACCAGCAGCGGCTCGTACTGAAAATTTGATTATTGTTGTCAAGTACAGTACAAATACAGTGTATGATTTTCTGTGGCATTGCTGTTATCAATCTGATACATTCACTTTCTATAACACGTTTTGATTTTTGCTTAAGTAGCGGCGTGCTTATAAATTTTCGACTTTGATATGATATTTTAGTCCATTTGACTTCGTAATAAATCTTTTGATATTATAATAAATATTAAAATAGTTCTACTTCATTATATAGAGGTTCAAATTGCAGAATGTGCATTCGGAAATGTGAATTGTATTCTATCCGAAAATATTAACAATAATCCCATTTTCAGCTTAGATATTGTAGCCTATAAAAGGCTAGTTTTATATATTTGCAATATAAATATTCCATACAGCCGACTTTCTAAACAATTTCGATTTAAATTTCTTTATAGATAAACATTTTACCATTAAAGAGATGGCGTATATCGATGTAAGATTCTCTAGTTTTCAGAATTATCACAATTTGGATACTTACTTCCGGTCATAAAAACCACCATTAATGGCCTTGGGTGTCGGTATGCTGACCACATGCCCCCAATCCTGCCATTTGCCTATGGTAGATGTCGCAGTGGTCGGGTGGAAGGCCAAGTCCATCTAGGGATGTAGCGCCACGGAGTTTAGTTTTAGGATACTTACTTACTTACCCAAGGCAATAGACAATTCCTCAGCAAGCTAAAGGAATATACCTGGGTAATCTATTTTATGGAACCCGAAGGTTCATTGCCGCGCTTACCTGAACCCGCCATTCAACCCTATTCTGTGCTAACTGCATGCAAACATCCCTCTCAAATCCTACTTCTCTTAAATCTATCCTAATATTGACCTCCCACCTACGTCTAGGACTTCCAAGTGTTATTTTCCCTTCGGGTCTCCCAGTCAATATGTTTTTAGATATGTCTTTCCTTCCCCCATGCGCGCAACATGCCCAGCCCATTTCTTCCTCCGTGATTTAATTACCTTTACTATATCCGGTGACGGGTACAAGTTATGTAGCTCGTCGTTATGCAGTTTTCTCCAGTCCGCATTTTCATCTCTCTTCCCTATTACAGGCCATGGAGACCCAGAGGGCTCCAGGAGGTTGAAGCTCCAAGATTTTTAGACATCGGCATATGAAGGTAGTAAAGTTGTCTGCCCTACGCACCGGCCGACTTTACCCCCAGGATTGTTCCTGGTACTCATTTCTATTAGAGGCAGAGTCGACCCCAGGGCCATAGTGCCACCAGAAGGATTGGGCCAATTGAAAAACTCCAACGACCTCATCGGGGATCGAACCCGCGAACTTCCGGTTTGTAGCGCAGCGCCTCAACTACTACGCTACGTCCACTACACTACGGCGTACCCCCTTTCATCTCTCTTAGGCCCAAATATTTTCCTAAGTACTCTGTTTTCGAACACTCTCAGATTATGTTCTTCCCGAAGAGTAAGCGACCATGTCTCACATGCAGGATAATTGTCTTATATATGTTTATTTTTATATTTCTGAAAAAAGATAAGAAGTTAAGAATCATGAAATATAGCAGAATCCCGCTAGTTCGAACTAATTGCGTCCGGAGCCTGTTCGGAGTGACAAAAATTCGGATTAACGGGTGTAATTCATAATTACATACTTAGGCGCACATAATTATGGAGTTTACAAGTTAGTTCTACTCAATTCTTGTAACGTGTAGTACAATTTTTGTGATCGAATTGTTGAATTCAGTGTCGGAAAAGCAATGATAAGTGACTGGAAGAAAAATAGACTCAAGATAGAAAAAAATTGCGGAATTGTGACGGAGAAGGTAATCGAGGAGCGCCTTACATAAAAATTATGGGTTGTTTTTTTAGTAGTGGCAATTATTTTATTTCTACACACACAGCATACATACTTGGTTCTAACTTTGGTGTAATCACCACCATTACGTACAACATGTTCCCAGCGATGCATAAGTCTTTGGATCCCGTTGGCACTGCCTAATCTGTAGATGGTGCCAAGAGAGCGGTTGGTCGCCTGTAAAACATCTTCAACCATACGAAAACGAATCCTCCAAGTGGCTCCTTCATCTTCAGGATTAGATCAAAGTCGCAGAGACTCAAATCTAGAGAGTACGGAGGGTAATAGAGCACCTCCCAGCCCCAGCGATTGAAAAATTCAGACACAACTCCTGCTGTATGCGCCCTAGCGTTGTCATGCAGAAAGATGGGTGGATTATTCGTAAAGTTGTCGCCGTTTTCTTTTTAGAGCTTCTTGCAGATTGTTTTGCAAAAACGAACAGTAGCACTCCGCAATAATGTTTTGCCTTGGGGGAGAAGTATGTTTTAAGATCACATCAACCCAATCATGTTTTACAGGCAACCGACCGCTCTCTTCACACCGTCAACATATTAGTCAGTGCCAACGGGATCCAAAGACTTACACATCGCTGGGAACATGTTGTATGCAATGGTGGTGACTACATCGAAGGCCTATAAAAGTTAGAACTTTCTATGTATGCTATATGTGGAGAAATAAAATAGTTGCCACTACTAAAAAAACAACCCATGTAGTTATGTAGATCGTAAACAAACTAATTAGTTTATAGCTTTAATAAATCATCTAAGTTACATGGAGCAATGCAATAAAATATAGAAATTTCACTTATGCTTACCTTTATAGAATTGAAAACTTTTATAATAAAGTACAGGAAACATGAACTATGTAAATTAATGTGACATGTGAAAACTCCTCGATTGCTGTTATAATATGCCCACATTTGTAGCTTTCATATATCAGACTATTTTATCGTGATCTTACGAGAGTTTTTAAGTGGCATCTTGCATACTTCCGCCAAAAAAAAAACAGTACAAAAGCGATTAATTATATAGAAGAACTCTATTAAAATGTAGACGAGGAACCCTCTTCAGGACATGTACAGTACAGGGTAGCCTATGTAAACTAGGCCCACATGTAGGAAGTGATATGAGAGGTGGCTCTAACTTATAACCTCATTTATTTATTTATTTATTTATTTATGTACAAGGCGCATCCATAAAGTAAGTTTCCCTGGGACGTTTACAGAAACAAAACACAATTTCATGGAAATATTTATTGCAACAGATCTTGCAAGTGATCAGCTATTTTTCAAAATATTCGCTACCGGAACTGATACATTTTTCATACCGTGAGACCAACTTTTGAATACCTGTGTCGTAGAATTCTACCGGGGGTTTGAACCACTGTGTGACAAACAACTCTTCCTCTCTATCATTTCTTGAGATGGAAATCACTGGGATCCGTGTCCGGGCTGTAGGTGAATGTTTAAACACCTCCCAGTCGAACCTCCCCAGGAAACTTGATGGACGGTGTTTAAAAATCCACCTAACAATCCGGATCTCGCTTCCAGTGATTTCCATCTTTTCCTAGACCTCAAGAAATGACGAAAAATGACAAAGAGGCGGAAATGGTTGTCACACAGTGGTTCAAACCCCAGACGGCATTGTTCTACTACACAGGTATTCAAAAGTCGGTCCAACGGTAGGAAAAATGTCTCAATTCCGGTACCGAATATTTTTAAAAATAGCCGAACACTTGCAGTATCTGTTGCAATAAACATTTCCATGAAATTGTGTTTTGTTTCTATAAACGGTCTCAGGGAAACTTACTTTATGGATGCGCCTCGTATTTACGTATGTGAAATAAAACACCCAATTAGATCCACTTGGTTTTGACAAGGGGAACAATATTTATGTGATTTTGTCACAGAATATAGGCTAAATAGGCTAAAAGTTTTCTATAATAGATTAAAGATGGCACTTGAAAGTTTACAAAGTCGTTGGCTCAATTTCTGGCCGCCACTGCTGGTCCCACCCCCCATTCGCAAGAAGCTTCCGCGGAAAAAGCGACAGTGATGGAAGAAGTATATCCGCTTATGTTGGATTTAATGACACTGGTTGCTTAGAGAGGTTTACAATCTTTTTAAGCTTTCATGGACTTAGCAGAAGGTAAGACGTCATATTAGAAAGCCAAGATCATGGCTAGAAACAGCGACATCTTCATCTTCTCAATGCAATGGCTCAAACGCCATTTCTTCATTTCAGTTCCAAGAACAATTTAAAATGAAATTCAAACGTGTATCAGCAACTCCATTTCCTGTAAATAAAATCTGTTTTGAAACTTGAAATTCATACAGAATTATTTTATGGAACTTTTTCTCGTATGAAAGAGAAATTTATACCAGATATTCTCTGAATTTCCATTTCTACACTTAGTTATTTTAGTCAGGGAATTTTCTGAGATTTCCCCGTTGCCGGTCAGGCCTCGTTACCGGTCAACAAGTAGCAGCAGAAAACAGTTATGAAGTAGTAGGCTGGAACACACTAGCGTCTTACAGTCTTACTAATAATCCAGTTGTAACATTTATACCAGGAATATACACAGCTGAGGAAAGAAAGTGTACTAATAATCGTTGCATAAGGCTGAATGTGTGCAACCTTTACACAGCCTGGCCCCCTTGTTTAAACTTGACGTAAATAATCAAGATGGCCGATATGCGTAACAGCCAGTCGCTTCGTAGATGTCTGAGATTGAATTTTGAGGTTATGCATCCATTCTTAAGGTAATTTGTTATGAAACATTCTGGGCTACTTTAGCGGAATTATAAACATTGTTCCTTGTTTGCGGGACATATTTCCATACTTGTACCCATGATTACAGCTTTCTGAAAACAATATAATGAAATACTGAAACTACAATTAGTCTGCAGACGATCCATCGTTGTTTGCCCGCTACACCGATAGATGGCGTTCAGCAGTCCCTTCATAGCCTGAGGCTAGTAACGTCATGAAAAGCGTGACGTATTTGATGACGTTGGACTTACAAACCTCGGCAGTTACACACCTATTATTGGTAATGCGGCTTATGCAGAACTTGCACGGTGAACAACCAAACAACCGTTCAACGCAGGTATAAGCAGCTTTTATTAGTAAGGCTGTTAATGTGTAACTACTTGTTGACCGGTAACGAGGCTTGACCGGCAACGGGGCAAACTCCACTGCGGCAGCCTCTACTGTACTCTACGGTTTAATACGATTTGAAATGCTTTCCCTTCAGTACTACTGTTTATTTATCTATATAATAAGAGGAAGTGTTTGTCTGTCTGACTGATTATCTGTCTGTCTATGCGCGATGTCTAGCCAAATTTACTGCATAAAGAGGTCTGACATTTTTAACGTAGATGGACTACAGGGTGGTCAAATTACCTCAAAGCAGGATTATTTATTTTCGCTTTCGTTCGTGAGCTATGAGTGACAAAAAAACTGGCAGAAAACGCGTTTTTCCGCTATCGAATCACCAGTTTTCACTCAATTATTTCAGTTATAAAATAAACTGGAAAGGTGAAGTCAGACTGATAAATCCAATGCCATAGCCGGGATTTGAACCAGGATCTTCGGCTCTCCGTGCCGATGCTCTTACCAACTGAGCTACCATGGCAACATGCCTGAACAGCATTAAATTCTCCAAAATACTCACATATAAAATGAATTTCAGGCAGATTTGCTTTGCAGCCATAACAACCGAAAAAGAAGAGCGTCGGTGAAATGGATATTTGTCAACATAAAGTACTAAATTGTCGATCGCTTCGATTTTGTTAGCCCGCTTTTATAGATTTATTAAGTGCCAGTATGGTACTTTATGAGATTTTGTGGGGACGGTGAAATGTCTGTCCGTTTGTCTGTCTGTCTGTGTGTCTGTACGCGCGATAACTCAAGTACGCTTTATCAGATGTTCATGAAACTTGGTACATACATTTATAATGTCAATGTGAAGAACCCTATTGATATTGGACCAAATCGATTAACCGGTACCGAAATGAAACAGTCACCTCTGTTATAATATAATCTTCATTCTCCGACAATTCGAAGCATTTTGATTGGCTCGCGGCCAACCAATCAGCGGCCGAGCTCCCGTAACCAATGTCCTAATGTAAGCAATTCTGTAAATATAAATAATATTCGAAATTACTTATTAAAGACCGTGCTTTCATTTCCAATTTATTATAAGTATTAATTTTGTAATGGATATTAGACGTTCCAATATTATAGCATGGCCCACAATAAACATAACGTAACAAATTGCCAATCGCTGTTGATATTGTTGTTTGATTTATTCATTTCTTCATGACGATGTCAGTGTAAATAATACATTTAAAACACAACTAGCCATTTAATATTGATATAATATTGTGTTTCTATCGATTTGAATGGCTACCGATGTCTGCATTTGGTTTTAAAGTATTTTTCTTATTTCCTCCTGTGGAGCAATATACCTAATGTAGTTCCTGACAGATTGATTTCAGATCGACTTTAATTCATTCATAACCTATACGGCTGGTTTAAATTTGAAACAAACATGTCAGCAAATCGTAGGCCTATTACATCATTAATATTATTATCATTGCATTTTTTTAAATGTTGACATATTTTAAGAATTTGTTATATCAGTGTATACCATTATGAATTCAGGTTAAGAATCAAACTTTAGACCTCGGTTCTACCGTAAGCCCTGCTTAACGAATCGATCAGGAGTTTAACTCGGAGATCTATTACAAAAATAACTTATTTTCTGCATGGGGCTCTCATAATTGCAATTTTCACGGATTAAAAAAGCATTCTGGCACTTTGTTATATCAGTTTACCTGATCTTTTTACAGTATATGCATTTCGATGCCTAAGAGCATTATCTTTAGTCAAAACCGATTATGGAGATATTTGTGTTAACATGTTATGACTGCTGAGAGCTTAAGCGCTACTTAATTATAAAGTCAATTATAAAGTACTTTAATTTTCAGTACAATAATTCACTTCTTGAAAATACCATATTGAATATAATATGCCGTGTTCAATATGGTTTGAATAGAGATAATTTTTGTTAAGTTGTGGAGAAATTTTATGGTTGCTATGGGAATGTTTATCACATGTTGGCTACACTGCGCGTTCTCTGCCTGTCGACTAGTATCTAGTTGCCCCTCTGCGTGCGGGAAGCAGTTTTTTTTTTCAGCATAGGTTTTGCCATATTCTCAAAAATCGCCGCAAGATGGAATCTAATCTAATCTAATCTAACCTAACCTAACCTAACCTAACTTAACCTAATTTAACCTAAAATGGCAAAACCTATGCTGAAAAAAAATAATTGCGTGTAGGAATGGAGGGCTTGTTTCTTGTGTGCGTAGTGAAAAGACGTGTTATTTCTAGTGTTTTAAAGAAAATGTGTGTTTAAAATATAGTTCAAGACTCGTAAACAACTTCTTGTGGAATGTGACATTTTGATATGCTCTGTGAAGTGATCTGTTCTGTTGAATACCTGGCTGTTACGTCTCCGTTTTCATCGTCCAACATAGCAAGGTAAAATAGCTTCTGTATCTGTGCAACAATAATGATATTAGTAAAGCGCAAAATGTGTATCGAGTAGTATGTGTACATTATAAATATGTAAACGAATATTGCTGTTGATAAAATAGCATGTCAGAACCTGCTCACAGCATAGCAACACACCCCTTGAATTCCTAACCTAGCAAGAGGACGTCGTTCCTTGGCCATGTTGCTGTCCCACTGACAAGAGTGCAGGTGTATGAGTCATAGCATTGTCGAAATACGCAGTGATCGCTTCTTCAATTCGGCTAAAACTCAGCAACTTTTTTGATCAGAGAATGAATGGGAAAAAGACAATATTAGGTCGCGCACTAGGCTCCTCCCACCAACTTAAACGGAAGCTACTAGGTGTCTCTGTATTTGTACTACTACCAACGCCATCTACTGTGAGAAAGGTGAAAGTTTGAAAAAATTAAATACTTTATTTCTCCTCTATCCTCTTTTGGGAAAAAATAGTTTTATGCTGCACCCTAGGCTCCTCTCGAATGAGGCCCGCCTGGGAAGGTGGGGTTTAGGGTTTCGTCACAGAAGAAATTAAATGTGAGACATTATAAACCTCGTGCTATTCAGTATATTGCTCCTAAACTAACATAAACGTTCCTAACCTAACAAAACGGTGAAGCTTGGCTGGGGTGCAGCATAAATCTATCTTTTGCCCCTCTTTTTCTCCTCTCTCATTCTTTTTTATCTACCTTTCCCACCCTCTCCCTCCATTTCTCTCACCTCCTTCTCGCCCTTCCTACCTATTTGGGACCTATTCCTAACAGTAATTTTCGGGTCGACCGGGATTCGAAGTCGTGACCACTAGCACCGTAATTGGTAGCCTTACAACACGAGCGATTGCTGAGCGTTGAAGGGAAAATTCATCTATTTAAGATCAGAGAGAATTATAGTACATGAGAAATAATCGTTTTGGTGCAAGGCACATTTTCGGAATTTTTATTTTTTATTTTGTGTATTTTTGATATGGTGCAAGGGTCATTTTCGTAAAGCTGTGATTTTGTATATTTTTATCCGTATATGACAAAGGGTACAATAGTGAGGTGCGCGCGCAAGACTCGGAAGCATGGGAAAGTAGCCGGCGAGCGGAACTCGGCTGTTGCGCGACCTAAAGTTGTCTTTTGCCGAATGGCTACAGGGTCGAACTGGGAATAAAATTGGTTTCTGGCATCCACCCTCCCCCCCCCCCCCGCCAATAATTCTTCACTCATTCCATTTTAACACTACTTCTGGCCTACTACTTTTGTAACAAAAATGATAAAGTAATGTTCTTAAATGATAGTTCATTTGTATTTTTAACCATATTAACAGATAACTGCAAGAAAAAAATACAGTGACGATTTTGTACTTATTTCCGTATAACTTTTTAAGGCCCTTTTACTTTTTCTAATTTTGTTTAGTCTACGCTGAACAATTAACAATATAGCTAAGAATATTTTTAATGCCAGAACATCTATAGTCAAACCTTGTAGTGTAAAGATTAAAATTCCAGGTTAATTACTAGGGCAAGGCCATAAAATAGTGAAAATGCTAAATAAAAATGCATTTATGCCCTAAAAATAGTTAAAAATGACCTAACATTTAAAAAAAGACCAATAAATTCTCCATTATTACTTATAATTAGTTTTTTAGAAGTGATGATTTGAGTTTAGAGGAAAATTTAATGGATGACAGTGTGTTACATTTAAATTTACAATATAAAACATTCTTATTGTATACTAACGAAGTAAGAAAATTAATATTTCTTCGACATCCTTTGCGCAAAAGGTTATTTCCTAACTGGCATGTTCATCAAATTGCACGTAGCAAATACCTCACTCAATTCTTATACACAAATCAATATGACACAGCGAAAGTCCTTCTGATAGATCAGAAAGTGAGTAACAGTGGACATGCTTCGATGAGTTCATTATCCACATTCCTTTAAAATAGGGGAAGCAGGTATTGCTTATACTATATTTTCTTGGAAATGTAGAAGGGTTCAACATGCAAATTCCTTTCACTTATGCTGCAAGTCTGATTGTTTCCTGCAGTTGTTATTTGCTTATAGAATGACTAGCTTAAAAGGCCCAGCGTCGCTCGGGTTTTGTATTTTGTAATTAGAAATTAACCTATGAAGGCCTTTCGATTTTCAAATTCTAGGTCCTAATATACACGCAGCGGGCCCGGGTTCGATTCCTGGTCGGGACAAGTTACCTAGGTGAGGTTTTGTTCTGGGTTTTCCCTCACCTTTGAGATAAATGTCGGGTAACTTTAGGCCCTTGTGGTCCCCGGATATCATCTGGCCGTCATTATCACCTTCATCCCCATCCTCGCCTTGTTCTGATTGAGTGTGTGTGAATGGTGTGTATCGTCCTATGTGTTCGTGTTGTCTCGGAGGTGGCCCCGGCATTGGGCTGATCACTCATCCGGGGAGGCCCTCCATGTCCTTGTCTGGTCAAAAAAGTATGTATGTGATCCAAAGATAATCCCTCTTCCGACAGGTCGCGGCCCTGTAAGGCCCGGGCGGCTTGGGTCGCTTAAATCCTCAAAGGGAGAGGTAAAACTACGAGAAAGACAGAAGAAGAAGACAGGTCCTAATATAGGTATGTAGAATTTTAAATGAGGAAGGTAGACTTATCACACTCAAACTATTCCCTAAACTGATGAATTGTTATATTTATTAAGCGCCAGTATGGTACTTCATGAGATTGTGTGTGGGGACGGGAAAATGTCTGTCCGTCCGTCCGTCTGTCCGTGTGTCTGTACGTGCGATAACTCAAATACGCATTATTGGATTTTCATGAAACTTGGTGTACACATTTATAACGTCCATGGAAAAAAAGCCTATTTATTTTGGACCAAATCGGTTGACCAGTTCCGGAGTAACGACTAATGAAAGGCCACGTGCTTTTTAAATGGGAAATCATGACTATACCACAAAGCTGCGTTGCTTATCACTCAAGGCCTTGACTCCAATGCAGTCAGATGTTTGTAAATTTATTACATCATGCCTTGCTTTAGATGTGAGGCATTTGTTGTAATTTCGCTCTGTTGTTATCCCACTTATTCCTTAACATATGCTTATCAAAAGAAATAAAAGGTTTAATACACATCTAGCTGTTAAATAATTGAACGCAGCTGCTGTTGATATAATATTGTGCATTCTATCGATATGTTCGACTACCGATATCTACATTATATTTTAATGTGAGTATTTTTCAGTTTAAACGTTGCTGTGTAGGCAAATAGACCTAACGTAATTCCTGACAGATTGAATTTAATTCATTCTTAACATATACGGCTGCTTTAAACCTGAAACAAACGTGTCAGCGAATCATAAGCCTACACTTACATCATTAATATTATTGCAAGTGCATTTTGTGAAATATTGACATATTTTAAGAATTTCTCATATGAGTGTAGAAGAGTATGAATTAAGGTTAAAAATCAAACTGCAGACCTTTGTTCTTCCGTAGGTCCTGCTTAATGAATCAATCTGGAGCTTAACTCTGAGATCTCTTACAAAAATAACTTCTTTTCTGCATAGGCCTATCAAAATTGCAATTATCACTGACTGAAGAAAAACATTCTAGCACTTTATTATGTAATTTTACCTGATTATATTATTATTGTATTTATTGTAATTTTTGAAGGTGTACATATGATGCATTTTGTATTAATCCTGGATGAGTGGAAGATAAGGTATTTTGGCCTTAACTCTGTTAGTCAAAATAAAATATCATTGCTATTGTTGTTATTATTATTATTATTATTATTATTATGCCTATTATGTTTTATAGAGCAGATAACAGCTTGCGTAACCACTCCCTTAACATCTATAAGTACCGTGCGTTATCCGTTACATTCAACTGTAATGGAGTAGCCTGTTCTAGCGATGTAATTATATTTCTAAGCTCATGAGGCAAAGGAGAATGTTATAATGTATTTATAATATATGCGGGTGATCAATATAATAAAGACTTTACTTATGTCTTCAGTACGAAGGAAGCGTAAAGTTATCCTGGGGTAAGTTCAGCCTCTAACAGGTTGGTAGGAGGGAGGTCTGGTATGGGGTGCATTAAGCATCTTGAGGACAACTGAGCAGCTTGTTGAATAATTTTATAGCACTTGCTGTGAAGGAAACTGTCTCGAGGGTCTTGGGAGTTCTATCTGTCAATAAATTGACAAGTGACGTAGCGGTAGGGTAGGACAATCGGTCTTGTCCCTGACAGGAGTCCCAAGGAACAGAGGAGAGACTCTAGATAAAATAATAATACACATTTAAATTCCAATGGCACCCGAGAAAGCAAACTTGTGCTCGGAAGCAGTTCAGTACAATACACTGAAATACACTAAAATAATATTATATAAGTTACAGTAATATAAAAATTTAATTACAAACACAGAAAAGTATGAGTTAATACTATTTACAAATACAAAACGTGTTATAATTATAATATTGGAAATGTGCGAATTAATAATAATATAATGATTATGATGATGATGCTAATAATAATAATAGTAATAATAATAATACAATAGAATGCCTGGCGGATTACGTTAATTTGCCGGTTTAAGGGGTCACAACGTTCGTATACTTTCTGAGCCTATCAGATTCTCGTTTTTGTTTTCTTGGCCCTTACAGCGCCAACCTGTTGGCCAGAAAACGGTATCTAAAATATCGCCCGCCGTTTCGCTCGGTTTCTGCTTAGGATCACGACGCAGGAAGCCAGCACCTAGCAGAGTAGAGTTCAGTTTTACGAAATTAAATTATTTGAGGCAGTGAGTACCTTTAAATATACGTCAACGGGAATAGTATTCTCCCCTTTTTCCAATGACGTTGGTACGTTATGAGGGCTTTGACCTACAGAAGGGGAAATTTTTATGCGTGAAATGTATTGTCAGACGAGGTTTCATTACAATTTCTATGTTTAGTAATAATCATGACACAGTGTTTGTAAGACATATTTGTTGGCGGAAAGGTGATGACGAATCGTTATTACAGTGCAATTTTTATCCAGATAATATACCCTGTGACAGTCACAGTGATAGTGATTTATCTGATAGCAGAAGTGACGAAGACTTCATGATCATTTATATCTAGCGATAAATATAACAGAAACATAACATATTATTACCATACCTAAATCATGTGTATCTCTGTTATTAAGTGCCAAAATGGTACTTTCTGAGATTCTGTGATGGACAGGAAAATGTCTGTCCGTCAGTCTCTCCGTCTGTCGTCTGTCCGTGTGTTTGTACGCGCGATAACTCAAATATGCTTTATCGGATTTTCATGAAACTTGGTATACGCATTTATAACGTCCATGGCAAGAAGCCTATTGGTATTTGACGAAATCGGTCGACCGGTACCGGAGTAATACCCAATTTAGTGCCTATTTTATGGTAATAAGCTATGTTAGAAAGAATTTATCAAATGTAAGTCAATTCTCATGACAACATATTGTTTTATAGTGTTCATATACGGCTTTGGAAGTTGTAATAGAGGCAGCTTTGAAAAATAACACTACCCAGTTATTCCTTCACATAATTATTCTTAACAAACTAGAACTTTGTTCTTCCGTAAGCTCTGCTTAATGAATCGATTACAAAAATAACTTGTTTTCTGGATATCATAACTGCAATTTTCACTGATTAACCAAAAGCATTCTGGCACTTGGTTACATCAGTTTACCCGATTTTATTATAATTAGACAAATAAAATTATTCCCCTGGGTGCAGAACTGCGTCCATTATGAATATTTCCAACAACTGTGCATAGGAGCATAGCTTATGATACAGGCTATTGAGAGCGATTGGAGGCATTGTGTTGTAGAGAGAACACAGGCAGGACACAGCTGTTGCCGCAACATGTGGCGTAAGTTGCGAATCTTAACAAAACCAATCGATCGGCCTGTTGGAGTGGCGCTGGTAGAAAGCCTTGGATCGGCATTAATCAGGTGAATGAAGATGGACGAACCCAGCACTGAATAGAAACAAACCAGCTGCAGTACACACGCAGAACACAAAACCTTCTTTGTTTCCAGTTGGGAATCGTTTTTCCTTTAAATTTGTATTAACAACCACAACATTTTAAATTGTTTTTCTTAACCGCGTATAACCGACATTTAGCAGAATAAAATTGGTAACTTTGTCTCATTTTTATTTTATTTATTTAATAATAATATTGAACATTACAGGCATAAAACCCAATTACAATGTCCATGACAAAAATACAATTCATTCATACAATATAATAAACACAAAAGATAAGATTACACAAAAGATACATAACTAATTTAATCTAGTAAGTACATACCGTACATAAAAAGAAAAAGACATTCCTAGCCACTTCTGGGTTCCAGCAGTTGCCAGGTTTCTTCTCTAAACACAGTACATAATGCCTTTGAGAATCAAGATAAGATAAGAAAGAAAGAGTGAGTAGAATGTTCGACATGATACATTAAACCAATACACGGATTACAATTTATTATAAGTACGTTTAATAATTTCAGTTCAGTATTAAATTAACTTTGGCTAATTCATTTTTAAATTCATTTTCGGACATGCTAAGTACATCAAAATTTAAAAAAAAAGTTATTGCAGAGTTATTAGTTCATTTAGAGGTCATAAAATAAAACAGAAATAGGCCTAAGTAAACGAGGGGGATATAATGAAGGTAAGATTGTGATACTTGAGGGATACTTCCTCGAGTAATTACACTAACATTGATGTCTTTTTTAGAGTATTGCACAGTCGTTCCTCGTTCAGGTCGATGACGTTGAGACTCAAAATATATTCTTTGATTTGTAAATTGTATTCACCTTGCAACAAATGTTCTTTTTTATATAATAAGGATAATCGCATTTTTCATTTATCGTAGTCATTTTATCACAATACAACGTATGCATATGTGCTCTAGCACAAAAATGTACTTTGGGCCCCAAATATTACACGTTCCCATGGGAAGAGCAGGATCGTATAGCTAGGTGTATTTTCTAGACAAATTGCAAAATAAAAGCTATTAAATGCTTTATGAACTAGACACAGCATAGTGTGAGCAGTTCTAAACAATAACACTGAAACTACAGTGTTTTCACACACAATTGGCCAATCGTGCGGCTTTCTGCGTCGCGGCGGCCACAGCTCTGACTCCCGGGCGATCGGGTGAAATATGTAAGCGAATAAAGGCGCTAACGGTGTAATGATTCAGGATCTTACAACTACAGTTAAAATTACAATGAAAATAACCACGCATCTCATCCCAAGAGACGTTGGAAATGTCCTCCTCTTTCATCCACACAACACTCGCACCTTTTCAGGAAATTTTCTTTTATGCGCATAAGTTCAGCTTCCGACATAGAGTTAATTTCTCTTGTGATATTGTCTTTAAGTTCTCCTAATATATGGGGGTTTGACCTGTAAACTTTATTTTCCAACTTCGGGTGAAATATCTACATTACTGAAAGAGAAACAGATTTTAATGTGATCGCGAATTGCCTACTAACGTGATGAAAGTATGTTGAGCTACATATAAAGCTCAAGTCACCTTTTAGGGTTATTTTTTCGGTAAAATCCCATAGGCGCGGGCCAGTTTTTTAGAACCGAGATTCTCTTCATAAAACACTTATATCACACGAATTTTGTTATAGAGAGATGTGTGGAGAGGAGATGTTGTCTTGCCGAATGATTTGGTCCGACCCACCCGGCCTAAATGATAAGTTACAATTTATTTTATATGACGATCTAGCGAAAACTTCCTTCTTCTCCGCCATTTTTCTGTCCTCGTTCCTCGTGATTGGACGTTGGAGGTGTGACGTCATATCGCTAAACGAGATATGATTGTGGGTGAACAGTCTGACAAACCTACAAAGGTACAAGCCATTAGCTGCTCGTAAGAAATGGTGGTTGTGAGAGAAATCTCGTACTATTCTATATATTGCTCCTTAACTGAAATAAACGTTCCTAACCTATCGCGTGAACGGGTCCGCGTCATTGGGATTATGCCTTTTTTTCGTTCTGAAATTTTGCTATGTTTCTACCTAGGTTCATGGATTACACTGATAGAAAACGCTTTATTGCAAACTTGTCTGCTTCAAATGTAAAATTATTCCTGGAACACAAGCCCAACTCAGATGCATTCAACCTATAACATTCAAATTTACCTTCCCGCTGCGTCTCTCCTTTCACGTTGAGAATTGCTACAGACGTCTCAATTCCAGGCATCCACTTCTATGAACAGACCATTGATCCCTTTGTGAGGCACTCGGGGAATGAAAGTAATGTCCAGATAATCTACTGACCCAAGCACTTTTCGCTACGTTAACCAGATCCCTAGAAACACTTATTGACTCTGCTGTGAGCCACAAAAATTTGTTGATCATTATGATTATTGTACAGAATCGTTTCTTCTGCTTTACCTCTCCTCTATTGAACAGTCCAAAGCACGTAGGGTAGGGAACTAAACTAAGATCACTTATATCGCCAAAGGCCAGCCCCGTTGCATCATATGTGATGTAGTAGATTTTTCAGTGCAGGTAGCTTCAAAGGAGGAAACCATTAAGTCAGTGTCTCTTTATGGTAATTGTTCTAACCAAGTCGGTCTTGGTTTCCGCTTTCCAAAACAAAAGCAACGTTGCAATATTCTCTCATTGTTTTCACTGACCTCAGTTCTTCCCTCGCTTTAATCAATTCACACGTGTTATTGTTTACTGTAACTAGATCTTGCAACCCCGCGTTTCACTCCACGCGTAGACGAGTAGCTGGTTGGTTGGTGCGGTAAAAATAAATAGCATGGGTTCAGACGTCGGCAAACTTTTCCTCCTAACAAAAGGAAGTCGCCTGGGTCTGCAAAGAATAACTGGACTATACCTCAGGTTTCGTTATTTGTTCGCGATCTATTGAATGCTATGACGTACATTTTTAACTAGGCCAGATCAATAATCTATATGGAGATCGATAGCTTAATTAATCACTGACGCAACATAATATCGTAAGATCTAATATTCGTCATTAAGTATTACAAGATCATAGATCTTGAGAAGAATCAGGAGATTTCTCAAGATTTGAAAATCTGTGGAAACTAAAGTCCTTTTCCTTGGAAACTATTGTGTTTATTGAATGATAACAACCATATGCAACACAATGTGGCATTATTGTACTGTTAACACGACTCGAATGAAAAGCAATCATTCTAATACACTAAACTCTTGCCAATCCGGCGGTCAGGAGTCCGGGCTCTCATTTATCCGGCACACATCCGGTCCCTAGTCGCTCAAACAGAAATGACTCGCCGCAACAATGTTAGTGTGAATGAAGAACTGGACACAGCTATTTATAGATGGTTCATACAATATTATGCACGAGAATATTATAGGAGAAAAATTCCTCCGACACTGGGACTTGAACCCAGGACCTTTGGCTATTCGCGCCAATGCTCTACCAACTGAGCTAAGCCGGAGTTCAATTCACAGCGCCGGATGGAACCTCTCTCCTATGACTAATTGCCCTAATGGTCCACCTCACAGACAGACAAGTTATGTCATATGCAGTACTGTGAGGCACACTAATTAGTGATTTTTGTTACCGGGCTCCCACTGTTATTGTACAGTTGACATTCAAGATAGATATATAAGCTTTCATGAACCACAGATTATTGTCTCTGTTGGACAGTACATGAGAATATATTATTTTTCTCCTATAATATTCTCATGTACTGTCCAACAGAGACAATAATCTGTGGTTCATGAAAGCTTATATATCTATATTATGCACTCTCAATAATCCAGCACCCATATATTTACAAGGAATGACCGGATTAGCGAGAGTTTAGAGTTTACATCTTTCAATTTTGTATCTTCTTACCGATTGACATATTAATTTTCTGTGTTTGAAAGGTCTGTCAGAAAGACGTTGGTGGCGAACCCACTGTTTACTGTGCATTCCAGATGTCTTGAGAGAAAAAGATGCGGATCGATAACGTAGGTATGCGAGCGACCCTATTGGGCAGCGGCCAACCTTGTTCAAGCACACTCCCTTCAACCCTAAGCCCAGTTCACATTCTTTCGCTTCACAGGTCGACAGTTCCCTTGTGATTTGTGAAAAATGTGAATGTCTAAGATCGAAGACAAGTGAACGTAAGTTTGAAAGTATTATGTGCATTTGATGTTCAGAAAGGTACGTTGAGTACAACCACAATTAATTTCCAAACTAGCACTTTAGTGTAATTTATTTCTATAAATTTCAATGTGAGTTTTCCTATCTGGTGAACTGGGGTTTTCTCCCGTTAGAACCAGGGTTTACTTCTTTTCTCAGTACATCTAGAATGGACAATAGTGTAGACGACTTTTAAAATATTAAACTTTCGTTTCATTTATTGTTCAATTGATATTATGTTTTAAATTAATTCTACAGCACTCAATTGCAAACCCAGAAATCTCAATCATTGCTGTACAACACGTGCGGCAATAAATATTATTATTGTTGTTATTATTAATATATTCACTTATATCCCTACTAGTTAAAATAAAATGAAGATTATTGAAGTAAATGTTAGTTTCCTTCCCGCTATCTGAAAAGCACTTATATTTATTCTCAAATTTGTCCAGTTTGTAGTGATTTCATGACATCTTGTTAATTGCTTGTTAGTCCTGTCTTACAGACAACATTCACTGCTAGTTTGGTCGTTTGAATTTGCCTTGAAGGAGCGCTATACACATTTACGCGGAAATTATCTTCCAGTCTGGTGGTATTGTAGTAGTTAAGGCACTAATTGGCAGGTAGGCATGTCCAATAATGAAAACAAATGTCAAAGCTCCATGACCTCCTGAATCCCAACTTTAATGTTTGAACTGTAGGGAATTACTAAAGTTGATTAATGTTCTGGAAATTATGTGTTCTAATGTAACTTTGAAACTGATGTGTTCTAATGTAACTTTTTAAAAAAAAATATCTACAACCGAGTAGTGACACGAGTTAAACTCTGAGTCATCTAACGTTGGTACAAGAGAAATAATAATCATCTGGATTGGGTGTCTGGAAGATACCTATCTAGAAGTTTAGCATCGAGACCATATCAAGAGTTCAGGATCTGTGATTATACTGTAGGCCATAGGCGTAGCGAGGGGGGGGGGGGTTTGGGGGTTTGAACCCCCCCCCCCATTGATTAAAAAAAGGAAAATTGTATAATTTTTTTAAGTCTGCCCATAAATTGCTTAATACAAGTGTAAAGCGTGGGAAGCTTAAAACTCGTTATTTTGCGTCTTAATTTTTAAAATTTTCCGGGGAAGGATCCCCGGAAGCTTAAAACTTGTTATTTTGCATCTTAATTTTTAAAATTTTCCGTGGGAGAACCCCCGGAAGCTTAAAACTCGTTATTTTGCATCTTAATTTTTTAAATTTTCCGGGGGAGGGCCCCCGGACCTCCCTCTCCTTCCATACTCACCAGACCCCGCGGATGTTATAACCCCCCCCCATATGGTCGGCCTGATTACGCCTATGCTGTAGGCCATACCTGAGCAACTGAGGGGAAACGTTTTAGTACCCCACCCATGCTGTGACGTATGAAACCTGCTCTTCATGTTCAGTGTCACGTCGAAACTGCTTTATTCTTACGTCAAGGGCGACTGTAGTGGGAGACGTTACCCCACCGCACAGTGGCACAATGTGAACCAGTTGCGCACCCGTGCTGTAGGCCATGCAACTATAGATTGTCAACTATTTTCTATTATTGGTGTATTTTATGTCAGTAAATGTCCACTAGTTCACCGCTGTGGCGTAGGAGATGCGTTCGCTCCTTTCACGCAGCGGGCCCGGTTCGAATACGGGTCGGGACAAGTTACATGGGTTACCTGGCGGTAGACTTAAGGTTTTTTTCTGGGATTTTTCATCAGGTGTGAGGCAAAGTCGGGTAACTTTAGGTCCTTGTGGCCGTCATTATCGTCGTCATCCCTCGCATATCAAATTGGCCGGCCACGGGATTTGAACCCGGGACCTCCCGAAGGAGAGTCCAAGACGTTACCATCTCGGCCACCTCGCTCGGTAATTTTTCTTTGTAAGATAATTTCCAAGTTTTCTGGTGGTATCATTGCCAACTCTCAGCTTTCACTTGTCATGTTGCAGAATGCTCAGTTTTACATTTTTCATATTCTGGTACACTTTATCTTTTTTTTTTTAAACTATTTGTCCAAAATGGATGGAATATTGTGTGTGCATTTAACAGACACATATCATTAAAAATAACGGATTTTGCATTGGGGTGCCTACAACTTAAAAAAATTAACAATTTTGATCAATTTTTTAAAATTAAAACAAAATTTAAAAAATAGGTATTATTACAGAAAAAGGTTTTAAAAATGAGCCTTACAATTTTCAAATAATATCTAGATTTTTTTTTTTTAACTTGCGCCCGAAGATCATGAATTTAACATTGTCGAGGTAGGTAGTACCTTCCAACCATCATTCGGATAGATTTTAAATGTAGACCAGTGTTATTAGAAGCAGAGTAAGCTCTCTTGTATCAAGAAAGTCTAAGTTAATCTGCTCATTACAATGTATTTGATCTTTTATCAGTGTTGCTAGAAAACAAGGAAAGTCTAAATAAGTCATCCGGTAAAATGCTAGTGATTCGCGCGTCTAACAGATTGCACATACCATTTGAGAACGTTTGCATTTAATTCTATTAAGTTATGTCATTTAGTTATTTTTTTCACAATACGGCATGCACGGTGGGATTTCGAACCTGATTTCCTCGGCTCATGTCACAGAACGTTAATTGTTCCTGTGAGAAGAGAGAGTGAAAGGAAAACTGAGCAGGGTTGCCAGTTTTCTATGTCTTGCTTTACAATGATTGTGTCAAATAAGTATTTTTGCACGACGTAACTAATTAGTGGTACTTACGAATATTGTTACCGTGGATCATAACTTGACATTCCCGCACGCAATCTGGTTGCTATGAAAACAAAAGAAATCTCCGTGCGGTAAAAATTACAAAAAGCACTAGTGCCGTAAATAAAACCATCATAATTATGGAAGACCGGAACCAAGGCCCCCACAGTTTGTGGCGACTTTAACAGGACAAATATTCGGTCCCCATAACAACCAACATACGCGAATCATTTTCTGAAATATAACATCCATCTTCAATAGTGTATAAACATAATATTTCAGCTAATATCTCAATTAATATAAATAAATTGATATAAATAATCATCTTGCCAAAAATAGCATGCAATACTCGTGCCGTAAGCGCATAACGGATCCCGGAAATTGATCCGTATGCACCGCTTACGGCACTTGTATCGCAATATACTATTGTTTCCTCAATTGTCAATAAGAAGACTCCCAACTGTTATGATTATGATATTGTTGCTTTTAAGCTTCGGATGTTTATGACCTAAAAAGGTGGAAAATATGACTGAAAATGTGCCCTTAAAAATGACTAAATATCACCCAAAAATCCTAAACATGAGGTAATAAAAGTAACGTATTAAAAAAAATAAACGTTCCAATTTAAAACTTTTAAAGACACTAAATTCTTATATCACACGAATTCAATCAGATAACTTTTTATCAATTTTGGTGATTTATAGTTTTACTTTTAATGACCTTCTATTCTTTAAAGATTTTTCTCGCTTTATCAGCTCCAAATACTCGTAATATTTTGTAGACCTTGCGTGTCCCTATAAAGTATGAACAATTGCATTAATTTTAAAATTTAAGTTACTATTAATTTGGCATAAACATTGAATTAATTAAATAAATTTTAAATTTAACTCGACCATGTAAATTAGTAAATACACTGTATAATTGTGCTCTTTTGCCGAGCATATAACTGAAATATGACGTTAAATTACAAATATGGCCAAAGTATTACTAAAGCAACAAAAATGACCAAAATATGACTTTATTTACAAAATAAAAACGGTCCGATTAGGATAACAAGCGTCCAATTCGTGTTTAATTTGTGTTTGCGGCGAGAATTGAGTTCAGGATAAAATATGACAAGTCATAAACATCCGTACTCTAGATATGATATTAAGTGTAGATGCCCATTCGAAAAATGTCAAAGTTAGGCCAGCATTACACTATACAATTTATTCTCAGTTACTGAAATAAATATGTTTCAATAAAGCTTGTTTTATTACTTTCTTACTTATCATTACAGGATTTCTGTTTCTCTGTTTCATTTCCTGATTATCTTTTATGTATTTTATTTTTTACTAGCTGAAAAGGCCCGGCGTCGCCCGGGCGTTGTATTTTTTAATTTGAAATTAACTTTTGAAGTACTTTATGTACAGTATGTAGAACTTGAAATGAAGGAAAAGATTTATCACACTCAAACTGTTCCATCAGAAAATGCTAGATATAGCTTTTTATGGCTCATAGAGGATGTCGAAAGCTGCATTCCGTTGCTTCTACACATCATGCTTGGGAAGGGCTGAAATAAAAGAGAAATGCAGTACCACTTTCATACGTTCCTCCCCTAAAACCCGGGACATAATATACTGCGAGCGTAGGACTCAAAATGTTCCACCCCATGCTTAGGGCCTATAATAAACATCCCTATTTCTCAACTAATACAAAGCCTACAGCTATGGATAAGGTATAAGGGGAAAGGATTATTTACAGACTTCTGATATAGAATACTCACACACTTAAGTTGTCCCTTGCAATACGACCTATTCTTCGACATAAAAATGCGAAGTGAGAAAATATTTCTTATGTCGAGGGTAGAGAAAGTTATGTGACTACATCACACTGTGTTTTATTTTCGTGGATTTCATTTCCAGTCATTATTTTCGCCAATATATTACATCGATGGAATCATAATTCGTTAAAGCATTAGGCTATATACTTGCCAAGGCCCTATGTAATCATAGTAAACAATTTACTGTTGCCATGTGAACTAAACAGCAATTCATTTTTTCAGTATAAAATTCTCAGAAATTATATAATTTTCAAGGGAAGGAGTATTTTGTTTGAATTTTAATGTCGACAGCTATACTTCCCGGGCTTAACTGGGTATGTGTGCAAAATGTCGTGTAAATTGGTAAAGAAATGTAGATTTGTATAAGGAACAAACATACATACATACATACATACACACTTTCGATTTTATATATTAGATAGATACTACTACTAATACCGTCTGGGCTATGCCGTGGTGTAGTGGTTAGGCACTGCGCTACAAACCGGAAGGTCACGGGTTCGATCCCCCATGAGGTCATTGGGGTTTTTCAGTTGGCCTTTTCCCTCTGGTGGCATTATGGCCTGGGATTGACTCATCCTCTAACAAAAATGAGTACCAGGAGCAATCTAGGGGGTAAATGCGGCCGGTGCATAAGGCTGAGAACCTTACCTCCTTCATGTGCCGATTGACTAAAAATCTGGAAGCTTCGACCTCCTAGAAACCTAAGGGCCTCCACGGCCTGTATAGGGATCACTTTACTTTTTTACTTTACTTACTTTACTAACACCATCTGCCGACTATGACACAAATTTGATATTTCGAATAGCCCTAATGTCTCACATAATATTTTGGGTTCAGATGAACTAAATAAATAAGATCATGTAGGCTGTTCACAGACACACAGATACATGTTTATGAAAATAGTACTTTTGGATTGAGGGGACCTTGAAACGTGTAATTATGTTAAAAATTCTACTTCGAATTTGGGAGTTGAACACGATACTTCCTATACCTACTGAACGTATGGTATGGGCAGAGGAAGTAACAAGCTAATATAATAACGAAAGTCATAAATGAAAGTCATAAAGGTGGAACAGTCTACCTAATTTAACTGTGTTTAATGAGAGTTTATCGCCTATATATTAATGTCCTGTATGTATAAGCCGTATAAATCGTACTTCTTCGTGATACCGATAGATTAACGGGGGGAAAACGGCCCGAGAATTGTTTTAAAAAGCGGCCCTCAATAATAATAATAATAATAATAATAATAATAATAATAATAATAATAATAATAATAATAATAATAATAGTAATATTAATAATAATAATAATAATAGTAATATTAATAATACTAACAATAATAACAAATAAATAATATGATATGATATGATAATAAAAATAATAATAATAATAATAATTATTATTATTATTATTATTATTATTATTATTATTATTATTATTATTATTATGAAAGTGTATTCATATACTGTACATTCAGTAGTGTCGACTGGCATGGTATTGTGGTTAGCGTGTCTGAATACAGATCCGTCGGCCCGTGTACGATTCCCAGTACCTCCTCGGATTTTTCTGAGGTAGGGGTGCAGTCAGCCTCGTGATTTCAGATTGAGGAGCTACTTGATAGAGAAGTAGCGGCTCCGGTCATGGAAATCACCATTAACGGCCGTGGGTGTCTGCATGCTGACCACATGCCCCCAACCCTGCCATCTGCCTATGGTAGATGACGCAGCGGTCGGGTGATAGGCCTTGTCACTTCAGGGATGTAACGCCACGGAGTTTAGTTTAGTTTTAGTTACTTTTAAAACTAAAATGCTGTAAAATGTAAAAAAATAAATTCATTGCAATAAATCATAATAATCTTTATTATAATAATTGTGTAGTGGATCTTACTTTAATGGCTGCTACATTGTTATTAGGATGTTAAATCAAACCCCCTTTGTTTTTTACACGAGAGATTACGAGCTTATCGATACATTTGCGAGAACGAAATTCGAGCAAATTTATCTGATGAAACTCGTAATCTCGTGTAGGATTTAGTAAGACTATTCCACGAATAAACTGTAACGGATTTTGTAAATAATAATTTTATTTTCTTACTTTGTTGTCAATTTCTGTCAGCCGTAAGATCAGGCATACTAGATCAGGAATCAATTCGATTAATCGGTCCGAGTTCCCAGTGCTACCAGTAGTGCGCATCACAATATGGAGGGCGTCGTGTAGTTGCTTACATCAAAACGCCATAAAAGCACACGAACTGACTTGCACCGAATCAAAATTATTTTTTTAATAAATGGACATGTAGGCCTATATTATTTCAATTTCCAAACAATTTACTTTGTATAAAATAATGTGTTTTCATTTTGCTTAGTGGCATCTTATGACACATTAGTCACCGCATGTTGATGTCTTACGTGTCCTGTTACGATCTGACGTTTTATCGTATAAAATAGAATCCTCATATTAGTAGCAAGCATTTTATAAGATAAATGATGATGATTGGTCTATGTCCAAGGAATTCCTAACGTTATTGGTCAATATCAAACACGCGGAGTATGAGTGGAATAATCACAGTAAAATGCACTTGTCAACGTTGGAAATTCGCCACCCCTCTTACCTTCTCTATTTCCCCCGTTTTCTGCAATCCAGCTCTCCATGATTCTGTCTTTATTTTAAACGCACGTTGATAAAATGTTAGGTAAGATACCATTTTCTTTTGCGATGTCACACTTTTTTCTTACCTCTCTTTTTGCCTCTCTAAAGACTTCCACTTTTTTCGCAAGCGTTAAACTAGTGTACGCGCCACGCTTCGACACTTTCAACGCATTAACACTTTGACGATGGAATGGTCACTAACATTTTCACAAAAGTGTTGAATCCCTCGAAAGCTATTAACCTTGTACCGGAGAGGATGAACGTCACATCCCAGTGAACGAAAGTGGTCAACTATTCACCAGAGATACATTTATTTATAGGGCTTTCAAGTAGAATGAATATTTACTAGAATAATAGAATAAAGTTCGTGCCATTTTAAGAAGACCTCGTCCCAAACCATCGGCTCTGTATAAAAGAATATGATAGCATTATTCGCTAATCCGAAAATCTGCGCTTACGCCGACGCCGACAAAGAACAGGTGTTCTTGTAGTCGCGTGGATTTCCCCAGTATTGCCGTTGTCATTCACAATCCCTAAACGTGGTACGTATTTGGCAACATTGCACTGGACTGCAGACAAGTGTGAATACGCCTAATTACCTTTCTATTCACTGATTGGCAGACAGGTCGAAGAAGATTAGGGTGGCAACAGGTAGAGGCAGTTCTTGGAAAATAAGTCTTCAAAAAGTGACACCCACAATATTTCGAATTATCCTACGTCGAATTAATCAAACTCTACTGTATTCTGGGTGCCACTTCTTAAAGACTTTTTTTTTCTTCCAAAAACTGCTTCTACCTGCTGCCAACCTAATCCTCTTCGATCTGTCAATCAGTGAGTAGAAAGGTAATTAGGCGTATTCGTACTTGTCTGCAGTTCAGTGCAATGTTGCCAAATACGTATGAAAGGATATTTACTTCATTTGAGAAGTGGTGAATGACAGCGGCAACACAGGGGATACCACGCGATTACAAGAGCATCTGTTCTTTGTCGGAGCATATTTTCTGATTAGGGAAATATGCTATTATATTCTTTTGTAGATAGACGATGGTTTGGGACGAGGTCTTCTTAAAATGTCACCATCAGTAAAGTTTTACTTGAATAGTATTTTTTAAATAAGCCTCTTATAGCATAGGCTCGCCGGGAAAATTCCTGCAACTCCCGAAGGGCCAGTCCGCCGAGAACTTCAGTATTTTGTTTATTACAATAAACTTAACCATAACATTAGGAATGAAGTTATTCACCATACATTGCAATTCAATGAAATCATGTATAAGTGTCTATTCTAGTTGTCTAATCTGTTATTTTCTTCTTTTCCAGGTAAGTGGAGTTTGCTGTCAACCCTTAATATTGTATCCACTTCTATTCTCAGTGAGTAAATTAAACGTAATGTCATAATTAGGGCAAGACATTTGATGATTTTGCATCTTTTATACAGTGCCATATTTTTGACTGGTGGCCGGCCGGCGGGAGGTACTGCTTGCGCACAGTGCTTCTCACCGTTCCTGTATATGAAGGTTAAAAAGATCTAATATATATAAACGTGTGTAATGAAATAATTGATTAAATAAGGGCAGTTTGTTTTTGCATTTTGTACTTTATTTTGTGATTTTCGTCATTTTTAATAGATATACCATCTTTCGGCAATTCTTAGGTCATTTTCTGCATTTTTAGGTCATGTTTCAATGGAGGTATGGAGGAGCTTTTCCCTGTACAAATCGTTACTTTCAGACAACAGACAATCGTTTTTATTTGAGAATCATCGCCAAGTGTTCACAGTTCATTTTCATTCAGGTTTATTGTAAACACCACAGCAGTTGTCTTGTAGCAATAATTTTTTTTTTTTAATGGCACATATTTGCTAGGGCCAATTTGATGGACATGCCAGTTAAGAAAGAATTTCTTTTTCTCTAAGGATGGCCAAGTAGTATAAATTTATTTACTCTTTTAGTAACAAAGTAACTGTGTTTCATACAGTAAATTTATAGCCTATATAACGCACTGTGTTCCATTAAATTTATTTTGTCAATTCATTACTTAAAAAGCTAATTATAAGTAATGATGGTAAATTTATTGGTCATGTTTTCAATTTTGTGTCATTTTTTCACTATTTTTAGGTCATAAATAAATACAATACAATACAATTTATTGTTCCAAAGTACATGAAAAATATATACAAAAGTTGATACACCCCCCGGGGGTGGTTCAGTTATATATTAGAAATACTTATACTAAACAATTACTTTAAAAAAAATGCATAATTTGGAGAAGTATGACAAAATGTTATGTATGAAAGGTTAGAACATGTTCTATTTACAAAGGTACGAAGTAATACAACAATAATACATAACAATTTATTTGTTCAAATTTTATTAAAAACAAAGAAATTAAGTTCTATCCAAATTTTAAAGTTTAATATGAAAAATGTTATAACAGTAATAGTCGATAACAGAAGTAATAATTATATAAATTTTTTAATTTTAGACCTAAATTAGACCTACATTTAGACCTAAATTGCATTTTTATTTTGCATTTTTTCACTTTTTTATGGTCATTAAATGCCTTGCCCTAGTCACAAGTCAACCTTTTAAGTGTCATGGCCTCTTGAAGTAATGCTTCTTTAGTATTTAGGTACCCCACAAAATATCTGCAAATTTAGGATAGTTAGACCATTGAAGTTTGTCTTGACAAAACACAAGCAGTTTTATGTGAATGGACTTTATATTATGAAAAAGTGCACTGGAGATGTATGAAGTCGCAAATGACTGGTATTCTGGGAAGAAGTGACAACTTCTGATCCATATTACTTCGATTGTGTACATAATTTTAGGCAAATATCTCTGAAATATTTTTCTTGTCTTCCATTTTTTATTTTACAATTTTCTTTTTCACTGTCTTTAACGTAAACAAACACCCTTCCCCGGGACTCGAACTCGAAGCCTCCTTCAGGCTATGCCTTAAGGCTAGTTTACATGATGATACTAGGTTTCGTAACTACTTTCATGAAACCTAGTGTCATCATGATGTAAACTAGCCTTAAACTAGTGTTCTAGTATTCATTAAAGTGATTTCGTGATATTGATTTCAGCCATTTCCTTCAAAACAAATTCCAGTGCAGAGCACGGTTTACTTTATTTTTGAAATTCAATTCGTTGTAAATTCATAAGCATGTTTGAACTGCACATAAATCTCACTATAGTTGAAAATGTATGCGTTCGCTATATTTTTTATTCGTAAATCAGATCTTATTACCCCAGCATTTGAAACATTGGCATGGCTTCAGTTGTACGACAGAAGAAAACTACACTTTCTCTGCCTTCGCTACCGAATTCTTCACACTTCCTGTCCTCATCCATCATTCACGCTTTCGTGCTTTTTCGTTTCACCATAACCTGAACATCCGGTATAGGCTCGATCATATTATCATCATACCAAAGCATCATACATATCTCCATTCATCATCTTTCACTTCATCGTATGATTCAGACTGAGAATTTAATTACAGTGAAATCTCTCTTAACGGACACCTCTTCATGGCGGACACCCTTTCTTTACGGACGATTTTTCTGGTCCCTAAGTCACTATAATGAAACTTCATAATAAATAACCCCTCTAAGATGGACACCCTATATTACGGACAAGGACACAAAAAATCCACTTAAAAAGCCTCTTCAAACCTCTCTTAACGGACACTTGACGAGAAAATCATATATCTACAGTATACTGTAATGTACTGAACTTCTTTTCTTCTTCTGTTGACTTAGTTTTGACGCGAAACCAAAGTGTACAAAACAAACAAACATTAAAGATTTTTTCACATGTTAATAGTGTGCCCGAGCAGGCCTAATACACGCAGAACTGCAGTTGTGTAGGCCTATTCCATTGTAAAAAGTGTTGTTTTAATTTTGATGGTAGGCCTAAAGTGTACTACAGTGGCCTATAGTGTTCGGGACTTTCGCAATATGTAGGCCTACAGTATAACATATCTGTATAATGGATTAGTGTAAACTAAAGAGATTTTCATCTACTGTATAACAATCTCATGTAAGTACTGTACTGTAGATTATTTTACGCCAGAATATTTTAACCACTCTAGAGCGGACACCCCTCTATAGCGGACGATTTTTAGGGGCCCGTACGTGTCCGTTATACAGAGGTTTCACTGTATTCTATTATGACGGTTACACCACAATAATGATAGACAATAGACAATCGTTTCTATTTGAGAATATAATTTTAACTAGCTGACCCATCAATGCTTCGCATTGTTAGATTGATGTATATATAGGTTAAGTGAACACAATTTAAAGTCGATTCGATGTACTTCTATAAATCATCAGCCGTCCAGCCAACACGGTGGACGTATTTATATTCCACATAACTTACTCCTTCACCCGTAGTTTACTCTGATTATGTCTTAAAAAATTTAATCTTTCTATTTCAATTTTGGCAAACATACAGTAAATAGTTGGGCGTAGGGGATGCGTTCGCTCGTCTCACGCAGCGGGCTCCGATTCGAATACTGGTCGGGACAAGTTACCTAGGTAGAGCTTTTCCCGGGATTTTTCCTCACCTGTGAGACAAATGTCTGGTAACTTTAGGCTCTGGTAACTTTAGGCCCTAGTGGTCTCCGGATATCATCTGGCAGCCATTATCATCCTCATCACATCCTCGCTTTGTTCAGAGTGAGTGTGTGAATGATGTATCTCGTCCTATATGTTTGTGTTGTCTCAGAGGTGGCCCCGGCATTTGGCTGATCACTCATCCGGGAGGCCCTCCATGTCCTTGTCTGGTCAAGAAAGTATGTATGTGAGCCATAGATAATCCCTCTCCCGACAGGTCGCGGCCCTGTAAGGCCCGGGCAACATGGGTCGCTTAAATGACCCCAAAAGTTTGGATAAAAACTAAGGTAAAAGATAGATAGATGATATGGTAAATAGAAATTAATCAGGAAATTATATCTATTGATATTGTATGAACTACCTGGTGGTAAAGGCGGCCGGTGCGTACCGCTGACAACCTTACCAACTTCACGTCCTATTGTCTAAAAATCCGGGAGCCTCAACTTCTTGGTACCCTCTGGGCCCGCATGGCCTGTAATAGGGAACACTTTACTTACTATCTTTTGCAATGCAGTCCTAGGCTGGCTATAAGAAAAGAGTTCAACTCTTAAGAATAGAACCCAGGACCTTCTAAATTTACTTCGTGCCAAAAAATAGTTAATAATAATTTATAGGATAGCCTTTCTCATAATTTTATATCCATTAGGTCTACATGAAATCCCAGTGTCATGCCAAGCCCCCTGTGTAGTTTAAAAAAATTATGTTGTCATGGGGATTGTATGCATGCAGTATGAATTCCTTTTGGTGAATTTCATAACTTTACAACCCTATTTTGGCCCTTATAGGCCCTTAGAGGCCAAAGATTTTGAAATCCTTTCTTAGTGCGCATCTAGAGCCTAGTAGCAATATGTGTACCAAGTTTCACGTTCCTAGGCTGTATAGTTTTTGAGAAACCGTGATCAGTCAGTGAGTGAGTGAGTGAGTGGGTTTTGGCTTTTATATATAGAGATTAGGCCTGGTTCATTTTAATTAATTTAATAGTTCAATTTAATTAAATGTAAACACCATAGTAGTTTGTCTTGTAGCAATAAAGATTTATTTTTTATTTATTTTTAAATGTCACGTATTTGATAGGGGCAATTTGATGGGCATGCCAGCTCAAAAAGAATTTCTTTTTTCATTAAGGGTGTCTTTCTTTCTTTCTTTCTTTCTTTCTTTCTATGTCTCAGATTTACCTTTCCCTCTTAGGGTTTAAGTGACCCAAGCCGCCCGGGCCATTAAGGGTGTCTAAGTAGTATAAATTTACATTATTTATTTAGTAACAAAATAAGTGTGTTTTATATTGTAAATTGCTCTTAGCAATTCATTACTTAAAAAGCTAATTATAAGTAATAATGGTAAATTTATTGATCATCTTTCTTAAATTTCGTGTTATATTTCCCTATTTTAGGTCATATTTACATTTTTTATTTGCATTTTTTCACTGTTTCGTGGTCATTAAATGCCTTGCCCTTTAAATGAGTATAGCCTTCAACAATATTCCTTTACTCTTTTACATTTCTTATTCTGAACAAGCTATATTATTCTAATGCAGGTGCTGAGACCAAATGCCACTTAATTAAAGCGCTTCCAATTATATTTTATGAACGGGGTCTTAAGCTAACGCTATCCTTATAATCCTCTCTCGAGATCTCTTCAACCAGCTCTTCAAATCCCTCAACACCAATCCTAATAATAGCAGAGGGAGAAACAGTTTGCATGCAAGATGGCAAGCTATTTGCTCAGGAGTCTTCCTTTAACATAGCGTAAATCTAGAACATGGAAATAACGAAGAAAATCACAATTAAACACCTTACATCAGCCGCTAACTCTGCATCTATCCCTTAGCAAACAGGGATGGCGTGTGGAGCCAGGTAGGTTCCTTCACCCGCAAGCACCCTTACATTTACAAGCGCAGGGATTAGGACCGACCGTAATTTCCGCCCCATGAGTCACCTAGTCTACTTCAATCAATCAATCTTAGGTTTTTTTAATATGTCATTTTATCTTAAAATGTTTGTTATATATCAATTCTACACATAATTACAAGAAAAATGACACCAAACAACGTATAATTTAAAATAATATGAACATTTACGAATCGTCTTAGTGACTTACTTCATTTGTTAGAAATGTTCCTAATAAAGTAAATTATAGATTGTTTGGTGTCATTTTTCATGTAATTATGTGTAGAATTGATATATAACAAATATTTTAAGATAAAAAGACATATTAAAAAATCTAAGATTGATTGAAGTAGACTAGGTGACTCATGGGGCGGAAATTACGGTCGGTCCTAATCCCCTGCCCTGGTAAATGTGAGGGTGCTTGCGGGTGAAGGAACCTACCTGGTCCCACACGCCATCCCTGTTTGCTAAGGGTATAATAGCAAACCACTCGATCTTCAGGGTACCACCTTGTGACGCTACAACCTTCTGATTGAACTGTCATATTCCATCTATCGACCAAAGACTGGAGTTTAAAGATTTCAAAACCGGCATTTGTTCAGCATGCCGATCCCAAAGACTCTTAATTGAGGTTTTCAGCGATATCTAAGGCTGGAAATTACATAACTTCCAGGTAGTCGTAACAATTACGGCAAAAAGTAAAATTTGGTAAATTGTGAAATGCAATGATTTCTACCCTACTGAGTATTGTTTCACCACATTATTTTATCGTTAAATAGCACCTGTTTTATGTGGATCGTTTTCGCTTTTTAAAGATACATTAACTTAAAAAGAGCATGGTATATTAAATTGTTTATCATAGGTAATCCCATGTGAGTTTACGCATTTATCTGATGAAACTCGTAAACTCGAGTTGTATTTATTCAGACTATTCCATGAATAAGAATGTAACCGATTATAGAAATAATAATTGCTTTCTTACTTTGGTATATAAAAACAAAACTAACAGCTGCGAGATCACGGCATACAATGAATCAATCATCAATAAATCTATTCGAATTACCATATTGTAACCAACGCTACCAATGTTGCTTATAAGACACAGTTAACCCAATTCCAAACAAGCTAACAGCCGAATAGAATAAAAGCACACGAAGTAATTGTGCCTAATTGAAATAGTGTTTTAATCAATTTATATTATTTCAATTTCCAAACAAGTTATGTTGTATAAATTAATGTTGTGTTTGTTAGTTTCACTGGCAATATGTGACTGCATATTGATACTTACATATCCAGTAACGAACTGAAGTTTTATCAGATAAAATCGCATCTTCGTATTAATAGCAAGCATTTTATAAGATAAACGATCATGATTGGTCTATATCCGAGGAATTCCTAAACGTTATTGGCCAATATCAAACTCGCGGCGTATGAATGGAATTGTCTTAATAAAACTGTTTTCCAGTTGTAATTTAGCTAAAGGATTTAAAAAAATTAATTGTGGATAGACTGCAAAAGTCTTGACTGTCCAGTGTTTACTTAAACATGTTTTACTCTAGTTTGCCATATTTCTGAAACCATTCTACCACTAGGTGAAATGGAAGTGTGAATATTTCAGGAGCAATCTGTATGTGAACTGAGTATACAGACTCAGGGTTTGAAGCGTTTAAGACGGGGAAGTAGTTAGAGGAAGTCTGTTGGGAAATATTGGCATCTCCGTACCAGGAAAACTTGGCACAACTAAATTAGCAACACCATCTCGCTAAGCATGAACTACGGCAACATTGCAGAGAATATGATACACAGAAAACTGCTTTCAGTCTTATAAGAAGATGAAATTGAAATACTTAAAAAATTGTCTGGTTTTCACTATTAGGTTTTAGGATTCTGAGTTTAAGGCATCATTTTCAGGTGTGGGTGCATGTATGAGTGTACATGCGCGGGTGTGCATGCTTGCTGGAGATGGAGAGCCGGGATAGGTCGTCTTTGCTAAATATGGACCTGAACAAGGAATCATTCCAAACAAAATTTAAAATGTTATGACAGCCGGTATAGCCGGTAAATCGTTTGAACAAGTGTAAAATTCAAATATCTGGGAACAGTAATTACAGATACAAATAGTATTAAGGCAGAAGTTAAGTGTAGACTCAAATCAGGAAATGCCTGTTTTTATGCAGTTCAGAAACTCTTTATCTTCTCGTCTTCTGTCCAGAAATCTAAAAATTAAGATTTATAAGACTATTATCCTGCCTATTGTATTATATGGATGGGAGACATGGCCGCTAACTGATCAGGAAGAACGTAGTCTGAGAGTGTTTGAAAATAGGGTGCTTCGAAAAATATTTGGGCCCAAGAGGGATGACAATGGGGACAGGAGAAAATTGCATAACGATGAGCTTCAGGATCTGTACGCTTCACCAGATATAGGCCCTAGTAAGGGTAATTAAATCGTGAAGGATGAAATGGGCTGGACATGCTGCACGCATGGGAGAGGAAAGACATATCTCAAAAGTATTGACTGGGTGATCCGAAGGGAAAAGACCACGTGGAAGACCTAGACGTAGGTGGGAGGACAATCTTAGAACGGATTTATGGGAAGTAGGATTTGGGGGGATGATTGGATGGAGTTAGCACCTAATAGGGTTGAATGGCGGACTCAGGTAAGCGTGGCAATGAACCTTCGGGTTCCATAAAATAGATAATATTCCTTTAAGATAGGTTGCTTAGGAATTGTCTAATTTAAAGTTATGGGAAGTGATACTACGTCTGGCTTTATTTAGTAATTTATACATTTTAAGAAATAAGTTGTCCACCGCTGTGGCGTAGGGGATGCGTTCGCTCCTCTCACGCAGCGGGCCCGGGTTCGATTCCTGGTGGGGACATTTTTTTTTTTTTTTTTTTTTTTTTTTTTTTTTTTTTTTTTTTTTTTTTTTTGTTTTTTGTGTGCCCACCCTTTCCCCCGGAGTGCCTAGCAATGAAGCCAAAAACTCCGGTCAAACCAAATTTTGGTGACCATTTGTGCTGTGTGTTCCTATAGTGCCCTTGTGTGCATCCATGTGGGATGATTGAGGTTATGTCGTTTTGGGCTGTGTGCTTGTACAAGTGTCTTTATTTTGAGTTAGTGTTTGCCTTGCGCTGATCGGCTTTTAGTGCTGTGTTGGGTAGTGTGCTGCGTGTGTTTATGTTAGGATCTAAGTTGTTGTGCTGTGTTATTGTGGGGACAGGTTACCTAGGTGGGGTTTTTCCTCACCTGTGACAAAAATTTCGGGTACCTTTAGGCCGTCACTGTCATCTTCATTCCATTCCTCGCCTTGTTTGGAATGAGTGTGTGTGTGTGTGAATGGTGTGTCTCGTGCTATGTGTTCGTGTCATCTCGGAGGTGGCCCCGGCATTGGGCTGATCATCCGGGGAGGCCCTCCATGTCCTTGTCTGGTCAGAAAGGTATATATGCGATCCAGAGATAATCCCTCTTCCGACAGATCGCGGCCCTGTAAGGCCCGGGCGGCTTGGGTCGATGAAATCATAAAAGGGAGAGGTAAAACTAAGATAAAGAAAGAAAGAAAAAAGTTATCATTAAATTGGGTGGAAAAAGTTGACTGAATGTAGATATATGTTTATAATTTAATACATATAATATATAATGTGTATTAAATTTTTTCTGAAGTTGTAAGCTTGTGTTTATATGTTGTTTTCAAACTTGTGTTTATAAACTTGTGTGTGCGTAAATTGCTTAATTGACAATGACAAAGGATTATTGCTAGCAAAATATAATTACATAGTAGGCTACTGTAATACCATAATAGGCCTACTTAAATTCTAGCAACAACCCCGTAGTGAGTAATTCTCGTGTTCAGGGGCTGATTACTCAGTGTTTGTAAAGCTTAGTCATATATACAAGTTAAAATAACTAGGCCTAATATACTCACCAACTAACTATAATAAAAATAAAATGAAACTAATACTAATGTTGCAAATAACTGTAATATTCAATTTTATTTAATGTAATGAGAGTTACAGGAATTCCTTCATTATGATGTTTTTAAATATATTTTTTATTTATAAATATTGAAAGATGTAATTCTGGGAACTCTTTAATAAACCTGTTATATAACCTATGACCTAAATGCCGTTATAATTGGAGGCGGAAGTTGTTAAAATTTTAGGTTCAGTTAAGCACATTAGATCAAAGCGTGTAGTTTTATTAATATATAAGAAAAGGGGGAAATTTATTGCGATTTTTGTTAATGTAATTTAATAAAACATTGAAGTATATTGGTAATTTTTTAATACATTGAATTCAGAATGCAAAAGATTTGATGGTCTATTCCACTCGTACGCCGCGTGTTTGATACTTACCAATAAAGTTTAGCAATTTCTCGGATATAGACCAATCACGATCGTTTATCTTATAAAATGCTTGCTAATAATATGAGGATGCTATTTTATCTGAGAAAATCGTCAGCTCGTTACTGGACACGTAAGGCGTCAAGGAGCGGTGATTAATACGTCACATGCTGCCATTAAGCAGAATGAAAACACATAATTTTTATACAACATAACTTGTTTAGACATTGAAATAATATAAATGTACATTGATTAAAAACACAATATCAATTCGGTGCAAGCCAGTTCGTGTGCTTTTATTCTGTTCTGCTGTTAGCTTACCTGAATTAGGTTAAGTACGTCTTGTATGCACCATTGGTCACAACATGGTAACTTGGTAACTCGAATCGATTCATGAATGGTTTATTCATAGTATGCCGTGACCTCGCAGCTGTTAGTTTTGTTTTTATATAACAAAGCACGAAAGTAATTATTATTTGTATAATCCGTTACATTTTTATTCGTGGAATAGTCATAATAAATCCAACTCGAGTTGACGAGTTTCATCAGATAAATTCTAATTCAGAGTCTATGAATAAACTCGTAAACTTTCGAATTTATAGTATAATTAGCGTAAAGTTGTGTCTTGCATTTCTGTACAAGGATAATATGTGAATACTGGCAAAACAAAATCCTTTTACCATTTTATCATTATATATTACATTTATTTTATCCTAGTGGTGACAGTATTAAGAGGTCATAATTAGGGGGCGGATTTCTATGACATATCATATTTTTCCCCTTTGCATTATTTCAGGTTTCCGACTAATTTAAACCCGATTCCAAGCATCCTGGTGAAAATAGAACTGATTTTATTGTGCATATAACTGCATATTTAGGAAATTTTCAACTATTGTAGCATATTTAGGTCATATTTTCGGCATATTTGTGTGCATATTAAGGACATTTTGAAGTTTCATATCATATTTTGTAAATTTTGCTTTATACTGATACTTTTTGAGAATTTACAGATTTTTAAATAATTAACATTATATTTTAATAAAATTAATTGTAATGAAACTTAACAAAATATATACATAATGTGCAAGTGGTAAAGTCATATTTTAAATTTTATTGGTCATATTTTAATGTTTTTTAGGTCATAAATGCATGCATAAATCCTATTTTTTCGGTCATAGAAATCCGCTACTAGTCATAATATATGGATCGAGTTCCTTTTAATAACATTATTCTGCAATGTTTCGCGTGCTTAACTATGTGGATACTATTATGCATTATTTAGACTATCTGTCAGGTTTTATTTGGTTTATCCATCGGGGATGCGATGTGACGTGGTAATGACATTATCTTCATTTTTACAACCAATTTACATGAATAGAATGTCATACATAATATATTGTACTCAGATGCTAATTTTTATTTGGGCAGAGGAAGTTACGTGACTTTCACATAAGATTTTTTGTAATAATATTAAATATGTAAATAGTACTATTACAAGAACTTCCCCACCCTGTAATACTGTATTGAAGAATATATATATTCTTAATTTCTTCATATGCATTTCTTCATTTCTAGCGGAACCTCGTCATAACAAGGCTCAAGTGAATTATTTATGCTTTATATTTTCATAATATGTAAACTATTCTATCTCCAATGCAATAAACGCCAGAAGCTTTTTTTTCTCTTTACTTCAATAGCCTAATTATGGGAACCTGGATGATGTCTAACTTTCTGTGAAACTCGTTCTATTCTCTTAGCGAACCTGTTAATCCACTCTTGTACAAATCATGTCTTGGGATTGGACAGTGATAATTCACGTTCCCTAGCAACACTCCCTGGGAAAGGACTTTTATCTGAAAGCGTAGAATCAAGTTCTTGGAACCTCAAATTACCTCCTATAGGCCTGCAAATGTAATCAACTTTTATCCCTCCAAACTCTCTCTCATGGCAGAGAATTAACGTCCGCAATAGCCATTTTCTCCTGACCAGATCACATGATAGGTCGTAATATCTACACACAACCAGAGACCAAGAAGTGAATCACTTTCTAGAAATATTAATGCACCAAATTTATTAGCTGAAATATTTATCAGCGGATTTTAATAAAATCGTAAAATATTCTTATTATGCTCACACTTTATCTTGAGCCGAAAAAATGCTAGGGTGAGGGGAGCTGATATTGCATGCAGTATAAGCAAATACAATCTAGACCAATACAGGACACTTTGCGATATATCGGGGGACAATATTTTGAGCACCATCTAGCGGCCCAACCTGCTACTACTGAATACAATTGCAGTATCTAGATACATAATATGTTAAACAGTTTTTAATAGAAGAGCCGAAATAGCCAGACTCGGCATGTTATGTATAAGGGGTATCTACCTAATGGCTCAGAATAGCATATTACAGTTTATATATGTTTTGAATATATTAATTTTGCCCCAAGTTTCTAGGTTGTGCCACCAGGAGTGCTGCAAAATCTGTCCCCCATTTCTCTACCAGTAAGTGTCCGGTATTGTCTCTATAGTATTTGGTATAAGAGACTGACTATTGCAGAAGGCGGTGAGTTTAAATTTACGTCATTTCTGAAGGGTTGCCAACTACTAGAAAATATAATATTAGTTTTATGCTGGTAAACAATGGAACTAACTAACAGTAAACTCTCGCTGCCAAACTAAAGAATTTTTATCGATGCAGATATTATAGTATAATCTATCGCTGGAGAAAGGAATTAAATAATATATTTCTTTAGACAAACTCTCTCCCAGTCTTCAGAATATAAAAAATCGGTTTAAAAGTTGTAGCATTGTACATGTAGGCCTATTTGAATACGCACTTTCGTATGCCTGAATTAATAAATATAACTAAATATCTTCCACGAGAGTTTATAGGTAATTAATACAACTTTCTAGCAAAATAATCAAGACTGACTTGTTCTATTCTCTAACGATAGATTCAACTTAAAACGCATTTAATTGCTTTTCCTTCCAATTCATTTATTTGGTTTATTGTTTATTCGCTGATGTCCGACACTTCTTGGTTTAAAGAATTTTCATTTTTAACTTCTTTGTTACTTATATCGACCATTTCCACAACACCTTTATTCTAATGTCCTTGGATTTAATTATGTCATTTGCAGAATAATATGTTGTAAACAAATAAAAAAATAGACGGTAGTTCAAGAATGCCGCTACGGGACATTTTTTCGGTATGGCAACACTGGGAACGGGCCGCAATCTTCATTTTTTCGAGCGAGGCCTTCTTGATATGGACTGTTTTCAGCATTATGGAGTGTTTAGCTCAAGAAAAAGTATTTACACGACTTCCGAAAACCTAACAAAATGCATATGAAGTGATAAACTGGAAAGGTTACCAATTGCATACTGAAAAAAAAAAACTTGCGTATCAAATAAAAACCAGATTGAGTTATACGCATGAGGTGAAATATTTTTAATGTTAAATAAAATCAGGTAAACTGATATAACAAAGTGCCAGTATGCTTTTTCTAATCAGTGATAATTGCAATTATGATAGGCACATGCAGAAAAGAAGTTAATTTAGTAATAGATCTCCGAGTTAAACTCCAAAAACAAAATGCGCTGGCTATAATATTAATGATGCAATAGGCCTACGATTTGCTGACATATTTGTTTCAAGTTTAAAGCAGTCTTATAGGTTATGAATGAATAAAAAGTCAATGTGAAATCTATCTATCAGGAATTACATTAGGTAGGCCTATATTGCTGCACAGGAACGAATAAAAAAAAAATACATTAAAGTATAATGTAGATATCGGTAGTCATACTTATCCATAGAATGCACAATATAATATCAATATCCAACGGCTAGTTGTGTTTTAAATCTTTTATTTACATTATTATTTATACTGACATCGTTCTGAAGAAACTAATCAGTAACAGTAACAGTATCAATGAACGATTGGCAATTTGTTACGATATGTTTAATATATTGTGGGCCATGCTAAATTCTCTAGCGTGTTATATCTATTACAAAATTAATACTTATATTAAATTGGAAATGAAGCCATGCTCTTTAATAAGTAATTTCGCCTATTATTTATGTTTACAGAGTTGTTTACATTAGGACATTAGTTACAGGATCTCGGCCGCTGATCTATTGGCCGCGAAACAATATGCCTTGATTGGACTTGGTTTGGCTGCCATAAGTGAAGGTGATTTTCTTTGAGTTATCTATTCTCTAGTTATTGAAAGTCATATTTTAGCATCGGCCATCTGATGTTCTTGCTATTTGGTCTTCACACAAGTGTTTGAGAGCTTCTTGCTTCCGGAATTATCGAAATATTTTAATATTTACATCTTGAATTTAAGTTGTTGATTTTGCATAGTAACGGATATCTATTATGTAATATCCAGATGCCAAGTAATTTTGTGACTTCTACTACATTGTCCAACAACACAAGTAATCCTTCAACATCATCAGGTGATGTAAAATCATCTGTACTATGTCAGTTATGTGGGAAGACTTTCACCATTCGTGGCATCAACATTCATCTTGCCAGAAGTCATGGAGCTTCTCAGGATACAACAGTAATGACATTACTAGTGAAATAGTGTTATCGCAAGCTGATAACGATGACGTTCATAATCTTGGTCCTGCTTCACTACTTCCTCAATGTGATAATCTACCAATGTAGTGCATCCCATCTCTCTTAATACCAACACAGATCTGAAGATAATTGGAGATGTAGATATTCCTAATAACATCTCTGAAAGCTCACAAGCAACAAACACCTGTCCACATTGTGGAAAATTATATAAATCAATTAACATCATTTAAGCAGGGCACATCCTTCAGAATACAGAGATAAACTTGCCAACAAACTATCGTTGCCATCCCCAGAAAATGAATCAGAAAATGTTCTCTCTAAAACGAACAGCACAAATAATATCAAAGAAAGCATTGCAATTACATATAGTAAAAATAAACATTATGACGACAGTCTAGCAAAATGGGCTTCTCACTTTTCCACGCATATGGATACTGATCAATTTGACAAATCAGTAGAAGACTTCTCAATTTTTCTTTCTAAGTCGATAAATTACCTTCCTGGACCAAAACATCCAGCTGTTAAATTTTATGAAGCTCGTCAGCGCAGGAAGGAAATGTCATTAGGGAGAAATTACAAACAGTCTTCAAACCCCACTCGATCTGCAAAAAGAATTAGGCAAAGGAGACAGGAAAAGTTTGCTTATGAAAAAACACAGTTTGAATATTATAATCAACGGCGCAAAGCTATTCGATCAATTCTTCAAGGAAACAGTATACGTTGCAAAGCTGAGCCTAAACTTATATTTGAGCATTTTAATAATAGATTTTCTACAGATAATAATTGTACTCGTCATGATTACTCATCTCACCTGACAGAAAACGAGATGTCTACCATAAATGAAACTTATGATGCCACTATTACATCGAATGAGGTTATGAATGCTATTAAGAACATTAAAATAGATACAGCTCCTGGTCCTGACAGAATACTAATGCGTAGTGTGAAAAATGATAAAGTTTCCAGCATTCTAGCACATATTTTCACTGAAATCTCACAAACAGGACACGTCCCTCCTTGTTTAAAGAAAGCAAGAACAATTTTAATACACAAAGGAGGAGATGAGACTGATCCATCAAATTTTAGACCAATTACTATTTGCTCAGTCATACGTCGAATTTTAGAACGAGTCCTTGATGCTAGGTTACGTGACTACATAACATTCAACCCGAACCAAAGAGGATTTACCTCTTGTCCTGGCACCTTGACAAATGTGTCAATTCTTGATAGTATCCTCCGTAAAGTTAAGAGTAACAAAGAAAGTATGACTGCAATATTCTTGGACATCAGCAAAGCGTTTGACAATATTGGGCATGATCATATCCAAAAGACATTGGTCCATTCTACACTACCTCACCAATTACAGCATACAATAATGGCTCTTCAGACAGGAAATGAAACTGTCATAGAATCAAATGGACAAAGGACATCACCCATAAACATTAAACGCGGAGTGTTACAAGGTTCGCCTCTGTCCCCTGCCCTCTATAACATGGCAACAGATTACATATTAAACGATCTTTCAGAAATCACAATTGCAGACAAATATGGGTACGAACTAGTGAAAGGGCTGCCGAAACTCACTGTCCTTGGTTTTGCTGATGACACAGTTATATTAGCAAAAAGTAAGGAGGATGCTGTTACACTCACAAATATGGCTTTTCAACGATTCCAAGAAATTGGTTTATCGTTTAATTCTAAAAAATGCGAGGCGATACATATTGTTAAGGGAAAGCTCGAAAGTAAATCAATAACCATTAATCAGAACTTTGTTATTCATTCCATAGATAAATCTGAGAGCATTCGGTACTTGGGCATCACATTTTCTGACAGATTAATTTTGGATGAAAAAAGAATGGCTCATGACCTAAAAGAAAACTTAAACCTACTCTCAGGAACTCCTCTTCTGAAAACAGAACAAAAATTTTCTGTTATTAATCAGTTTATCTTACCATCTCTAGTGTATCGATTTCAGAATCTGAATAAATTGAAACTCCGCAAGGGATTTCTGGAAACTTTGGATAAAATGATTAAGAGTACAGTTAAGGAGATTTTACAACTACCAATTGATACACCAGATTCGATGTTGTATTCCTCTAGAAGAGTTAAAGGTTTAGGCGTTTTCAAAACTGAATGGGAAGCAATTATACAGCAGTTCAACTGTTGTAAATCTTTAGAGAAATCCCAAAATGAGTACATTAACATAACTAGGGATCTAAAGACTGATATGTTACAATGTATTAATGAACTTGGAATAACCCAGAATGCGGAAGCCTTAACCTCAAAAAAAGCTGCTGATCTAAGAGGTATTTTAAGGGGTCAAGAATTTAAGAAATGGTGCTCGCTTCATACACATGGCAAAGGTGTGAAGTTATATGAAGATTGCCCTCCAGCCAGCAAATGGTTAGTAAATCAAAAAGGGCTAACTAGTTCCGAGTGGCGAGATGCTATTAAGTTACAAGCAAATGTTGCTCCAGTACGTGCCCTCCATGGACGAAGTCAGAACGGCAACCACTGTAGGCACTGCAGTGAGGTAGAAACTTTGGCACACGTTCTAGGCTTTTGTCATCATGGGGAGCTTCTACGGAACACTCGCCATCATCAAATAAGGAGCAAGATAGCGGCTGCCTTGAAACTGCAGAATTATGACGTTTATGAGGAGGTGCACTGCATTGCCATGGATGGAGGAACACGAAGAGCAGACATCATTGCAATAGACAAAAACCGAACAGCTGGTTTAATAGTAGACCCTACAGTCCGCTTTGAGACTGAAGAAGATCAACCTGCAGCTGTTGATAATGAGAAAAAGAAGATATATGAACCAACCATTGAGTACTTCATGAACAAATACGATTTGAAAAATGTTGAAGTCATTGGACTAATGGTTGGTAGTAGGGGAACAATAACAAAGTTCTTTATTAATTTCTGTAAACGTTTCTCATTGTCACAAAATCTGTACACTGAAGTGGCGTTATTATCACTTAAGGGATCCATCCAAATCTTAAGAAACCACCTGTACAATAACAGCAATTAAGCTGGACAGGTTTCCTTTCTCCAAGTTTAATGGTTTTATTACTGATTATTTTAATTTTAATTTTCCTGTCATTATGTTTATGATATAACTTGTAATGAAAGCTTGTAATTTTTTTTTGTTTGTGTAAGTGTATACTTTGTTGAAAGTTATTCTTTGTCTGCAAGGCAATCTGCGTTGTGCAGAAAGATAATGTAAATAAAAAAAAATATATATTATATTTATATTATGTATTATAATAGATTATCTATATTAATAAAAGGAAGTGTCTGTCTGTCTGTCTGTCCGCGATGCCCAGCGAAATCTACTGAACGCAGAGATCTGAAATTTTATACATAGGCGGACTAAAGGGTCGGAATGTGCACCTCGAAGCCGGAATTTTAATTTTCGCTTTAGTTCGTGAGTTATGACTTATGAGTGAAAAACGGGCAGAAAACGTGTATTTATTCCGTTTTCGAAGCATGAGTTTTCAGTAATACAAATCAATTACACTAGGCTTTGGCTATTTTTGTCAAACCTTCGACATAAAAGCATCGCGATCTCTTGAATGTTGTAGCTCACGCTGGTCGATTCATTTGTTTTTAATGTCAAGGCACGCAAACATAATATGAAATTTTCAACCTACACCGAAGAGGATTATTATTATTATTATTATTATTATTATTATTATTATTATTATTATTATTATTATTATTATTATTATTATTATTATTATAGGGATAATCAATATTAGCCTAAATATGGCCAAACGTTGTTCGATTTGGACGAAACTCACTATACAGGGGTTTTCTGGGCCAAGGAACTCGAATCTGAGGTCGCTTTTACCAGGTGACGCTATCTAATCGTGATATATAGTCCACATGATTTAGATGTTAATATAATGATTTAACTATTATGCTCTTAATTTTTAATTTTTGAAATAATTATCGCGGGCGAAACCGCGGGCACATGCTATCTTAAAATAATAAAAGGACGTGTTTGTCTGTCTGTCCACGATGCCCAGCGAAATCTACTGAACGCAGAGATCTGAAATTTTAAACATAGATGGGCTGAAAGGTGGGTGAATGCGCATCGAAGCCGGATTTTTAATTTTAGCTTTCGTTCGCGAGTTGTGAGTGAAAAACTGGCAGAAAACGTGATTTTAGCGCTGTCGAAGCATCAGATTTCAGTAATACATTTCAATGTCAAATCAATTGCAGTTGGCTTTGGCTATTTTTGTCATACCGTGGTAATAAAAGCATCGCGATCGCTATATTGTTGTAAGCCCACGCTGGTCGATTCATTTGTTTAGAATGTCAAGGCCCGTAGACATATGAAATTTTCAACCTACACGGAAGACGGATAGGCCTAAATATGGTCAAACATTGTTCGATTTGGACGAAACTCACTGTACAGGGGTATTCTGGGCCAAGGAAATCGAATCTGAGGTCGCTTTTACCAGGCGACGCTATCTAATCGTGGTATGTAGCCCACGTGATTTAGGTGTTAATAAATATAATGATTTAACTATTATGCTCTTAATTTTTAATTTTTGAAATAATTATCGCGGGCGAAGCCGCGGGCACATGCTAGTATTATAATAGATGTGACTGTTAATTACTCGTTATTTCGGTACCGATCAACCGAATTGGTCCAAATTCAAGAAACTTCTTTCCATGGACTTCATAAATATGTAAACCAAGTTTCATGAAAGCCGATATAGCGTATTTGAGTTATCGTGCCTTTGTGATAAATTACATTTAAAATAGGCACTAAATTGGGCATTACTCCGATACCGGTCAACCGATTTGGTCCAATATCAATAGGGTTCTTCCTATGGACGTAAAAATGCGTATACCAAGTTTCATGAAAATCCGATAAAGCGTATTTCAGTTATCGCGCGTACAGGCGGCCGGACGGACAGACAGACAGACAGACATTTTCCCGTCCCCACACAGTCTCATAAAGTACCATACTCACAGTTCAATTCAATATTTTACCTATCTGTCCTAGTTACAAGAAGTTACCTGGGCAACAGGCATGGCCGTTTATATACGAGGTTATTCATAAAGTAATTTCCGTTTATTTAGAAACTGAAGTTACAGAATTTGTTTTACAATACTTGGAAACAACACACTCTAATTTATTTTTCATATAGTTTAGAGCTACATTAAGGCACTTGTCTCCGAGCTACGTGCATTCGAAATGTGTGCTGCAATCGCAAGTCCCGTCAGTTGTGAGATGCGTTCTGTGATAAGATTTCTTGTGTCAAAAAACTGTAAAGCAAGTGAAAATACGGCCCAAACGTAACGAGTTAAGGTGGTGCCATGTGTTCAAAAATGGGCTAATCAAAGTCCATGATGAAAGGAGAAGTGATCGGCCAAGTATTGTGAATGCAGATCTGATTCGGATGGTTAACGAAAGGGTTAGAGAAAACCGCAAATTCAACATCTTGGAACTTTCTGATCATTTTTCACAAATTTGTCGCACTTTTCTGTACAGTAATAACCGAAGATTTTGGTTACCGGAAGCCCTTTGACGATGACGAAAAGTTGAAAACTAGCGTTGTAAGTTCTCCTCAGTCGCAGGCAGCCGAATTCTACGACTGGAATTTCAAAGCTCGTCAAACGCTTTGAAAAGTATCTCAATATGGTTGGAAACTATGTGGAGAAATAAATTACAGTGTGTAGTTTCAAAATATTGTAAAATAAATTCTATAACGTGTTTAAAAAATGATGTGAAATTCACAAAACTTCCTCTGCCCAAATAAGTTTTCCTGTTAGTATAATGTATTATGCAACCTATGATATTCTCTTCGTGTAAATGGTTGAAAAAAATAAAGAGAATGTTGTTACCGTATTGTATCGCTTCCCCGAAGGATACATAACTCAAATCAAATCTGGTTAACGCACTCATGTCACTTTCTATACTCTAAGTAGGGCCAGTCCATTTTCTCACTTCACATTCTAATGTATAATACGAGGCTACCGAGCGAGGTGCCCGAGATGGTTACGTCTTCGCCTCGCATTCGGAAGGTCTCAGGTTAAAATCCCGTGGCCGGCCAATTTGACATCGTTTCCCCAGTCGTAAAGGCAAATTCCAAATTGTATATTTACATACTTATGAATCATCCTCACCATTTCATCCTGTATCATATCCATTTAAATTAATATCATTTGAAATTTACTCCATAAAATACATTAAAGGAAATAACTTACAGTCAAATGTCCCATGGCTTACTGTACTATAAAGACACAGATCCAGAACTCCTGACATCGCCTTGTAGCTAAAAGGAGTGTAAGTACAGCTGAAAAAAGAGGCCATGTTGCAAAGAGCGCGTATTCAGTTGTTTGAACTTAATGCAAAGCTTGAGTGTACACTAGGCAAAACTGAGTTTCTACAGACAGTAGGTGGATTATAACTACCCTTCAAATAATTTTTAGTAAAAGTTGCAAAATAAAGTTTTAGTTTTTAGTATAAGCACCCCATGTAGGCCTACAACATTTAAACTAGATCGTTACATCCGTTTTCGAGAAAATCGCGATAAACATAATTTTCTTCGTGTAAAGTCCCCTTAAAATAACTATCCTTGAGAGGATTTTGATAGAAAATAATTTTTCAAATAAAAATTTTAGTTCTTAGTATAATGTAAGCATAATCGTTACAGCCGTTTCCGAGAAAATCGTGATAAACGAATTTTTATTCATGTAAAGTCCACTTAAAAATAAATGAAAGTCGTCGCCAAACTTCATTTCACATCCTTACAAGGTACTTAACCCAAATAAAGATTTTATTTCCATACTATTTTCCGTTTTTGAGCTAGGCTGTTAACAGACACACACACACCAATGCAAACGTTTGAAAATAGTATGTTTGGATTCAGGGGACCGCAGAACATGTAGCCTATTTATGTTAAAAACTAAACTTCGAATTTGGGGTCGAAAACAATTACTTACTTCCTCTGCCTATAGTACCTATGGTAGGGGAAGAGGAAGTAAAAATAAACGGAACTTACTTTATGAATAACCCTTGTAATACTGATTCCTACACTGCTCTTCTCCGAGCAACCAAGTTGTCGCGAGTCGCGTGTCGTTTTGGTCCAGGATAAAAACGCAATGCTAAATCTCAGTTAAGTCCAGTCCGTGATGGAGTCGGACCACAGGATCAGCAAGAACGAAGGCCCGCCTCAGTCTTCCTGTTGATTCCTTAACAATGTCGTTTTCAATATGATCTGCAAAAACTCTGGATTAATACACAATCTTATGTGGACCTTAGGGTGGTTCAAGAAGGCAGCATCATTTCTTATGAAGCCATGAGAGCATGTATTGGACAAACCTGCTACTCTTTTTGCCAAGAGCAATTATTATGGGTCGACTTGTGCCTTTGGAATTTTTCCGCAATCGTCTGTGGTTGTTCCAGGTCAAGATTATGAAACCTAAGGATGTAGGCCTATATTCGAAAGAGTATTCGAAAATAGGGTGCTTAGGAAAATATTTGGTCCTAAGAGAGTTGAAAATGGAGACTGGAGAAAACTGCATAACGTCGAGCTTCATAACCTGTCCTCGTCACCGGATATAGTAATGATAATTAAATCATGGAGGATGAAATGGACTGGACATGTTGCGCGCATGGGGGAGGAAAGACATATCTAATAAATATTGACTGGGAGACCCGAAGGGAACAGACCTCTTGGAAGACCTAGACGTAAGTGGGAGGACAATATTGAGATAGATTTAAGAGAAGTAGGATTTGAGAGGGATAGTTGGCTGGAGTTAGCACAGAGTAAGGTTGAATGGCGGGCTCAGGTAAGCGCGGCAATGAACCTTCGGGTTTCATAAAATAGATAATATTCCTTTAGCTTCCTTTATTGCCATTGAGTAAGTAAATAATTAAGGGCATAAAAAATTGCTCCACATGCTAGTTCATCCGTAGAACAGTTTAAAAATTCTCTCAACATATTTAGTAAACCAAAAAAGAATTACTGTATATATGTTGGTCCAGTTGTTATTGCCAAGGCAAGTTAAGGCTGATTTCAAAGATCTGTGAAATCTGTCGAGTAAAGGTACAAAGTTGAACTTGTTTGACAGAAACCAATAAGGGATGTAAGGGCACCGAAAATTTGTGATTCAAATTGAGAGCCTTTGATCAGTTGTGACGGTCTCCGAGCAGCCGAATTGACAAACTCAGTGCTTATAAAATGTCATGGCTTTGTTCTGAGTCTTGTCCTGCCTTCGGGCAGAACACTCATCAACAACTTGCTAACACCTGTATTTACAGTTAATGCACTTGTGATCTGCTTTTTCGACATTTTCTTTCCGAATTTCCGTACACTTAGGACTGTCTACATGCTGTGTTACGGCTTTGTATTATAACACAAACGTGCAATTATTGTCCAGTTAAAATAAAAAGAAACTTCTTGGCAGATAAATTGATGCAAATATTTTGTAATAATATACAACATGAAGGTCTAATAATGCAATTATAATTTTTTTAATCTCTTTGGTGCTTATTTCGGTGTTTTTTTTTTTTCTCTTATCGCTTCTTAGTTTACCTAGGTTTCGATAGAATTCTTTATCAAGTGCCAGAATGGTGCTTTATGAGATTGTGTGGTGGACGGGAAAATGTCTGTCCGTCTGTCTGTACGCGCAATAATTCAAACACGCTTTATTGGATTTTTGTGAAACTTGGTATACCCATTTATAACGTCCATAGAAAGAAACATATCGATTTTGGACCAAATCAGTTGACCAGTACCGGAATCATGCCCAATTTAGTGCATATCCTATGGTATATTAGAAAGATTTATCGAATGCAAACCAGTTCTCATGGCAAAATATTGCTTTACAGTGTTCTTATACGACTTTGGAAGTTGCATTACAGTTAGCTATGACAAATAACACTACCCACATATTTATTCACATATGCTTATGAAACTAGACCTTTGTTCTTCCTTAAGCCCTGCTTAATGAATCGATCTGGAGCTTAACTCGGAAATCGATTACAAAAATAACTTATTTCCTGCATATCATAATTTGCAATTATCGCTGATTAAACAAAAGCATTCTGGCACTTTGTTACATCAGTTTGCCTGATTTTATTATTATTGTTGTTTTATTATTATTACTAATATTATTATTATTTATTCACTATAATATCAACATTTATTTTAATAAAGGTTAACTCAAACACATTGCCTCCATGGTAAACCATTATTCCGTAAGGAAATCATCTCGGAAACAACGTTGCCGACTCCCGATTCTTTATGTGAATATTCATGTCATTTTAACAATGCCATAAAGTGGGGTGTGCTATTTTCAGTCTGTCTTCATCAACATTGGAAAGATTTGGATGTTGACTTCAGTGGAAAATTAATTTAGCATCATTCCTCCCACTGACTTCGCACATATGTGAAAGTTCGCAAATCAGAGGCAGAATCTAAAGATGTTATAGTGTTTTTTCATTACTTTAATTGAACTCATGACTTTTATTGGTGGAAATAAAATGGTCTGTCAGATGATATGGACTCAAGTAGTGATTTTCGTTTTAACTTGAAGTCGTGTTGCTGAGGATTCACCGTTAATAATTACAAGGAAGTTTCTATGGAGATAAATCCTGGCTAATGCCTTCCGCATTGTGACTGTCGCTAGGACACGAAAACCAATAAGCTCGGGTGCCAGATCATTAAGTGTGCTTATAATTACGTGGCAGAGACAGTTTCAGCTTGGCTGTTATTGTGTGAAATCACAGAATTATATTAATCACTAACTGAAAAAGGCCCGGTATTGTATTTTCTTGTAATTCGAAATCAATCCTATGGAGGACTTTCGATTTTGAAAATTCAGGTCCTTATATAGATATTTAGAGTTTTTTTTAAGAAGAACGACCTATTTTCACTCAAAATATGCCTATTAATTCAGAAAGCGCTAGATATAGCTTGTTCTCGCTCATATACGAGGGCTATTTTTTTCAACATCCGATGGGGCATAAAATGAAAACCACAGTGAAAATCAGAACTGTTTTTACTTGGAACATTTAGGTACACCTTCCAGCTACTTCTGTACCTAGTCGCGCTCCGAATGAGACATTTGTTGAAGCGTGGTGCAACTTTCAAGTACCCTCTTCACAGAAGCTTGCCGCCAGCTTATTGAGAAGGATCTTCACGATATTTTTAAGTGTTTTGAAATTCTTCGTTGGTGTGGAAGCTCTGTCCTCCCAGATTTTTCTTCAGCTGCCGAAAAAGATGAAAGTCACTCGGCACGGGAACGAGTTTTTGAAATCCATCGTGACAGGGGATGAAACGTGGTTTCGTTACGACAATCCAGAATCAAAAGAACAATCCGAACAATGGATGAAGTGAATTCTCCGGACAAACCCAAGATCTGGCTTCCACACACGCAGATAGCTTATCGTCCGCCGGTAGCAATGGAGTAGAGACAGAAGAGAATGCATATACTGTACTATTCATTCCAAACTACGCTGTTCATAATAGCCCGTAGGACATCGTAAATACTTCAGACGTAAATTATGGATGTCCATTTTCTCAATTAATATCTTCTGGTTATTCACTGTTTTCCTCCACCTGAAATGTAAATCTTTGAACACTTGCCTTGAAGCCCATTTACCTCCATAATTTTTTTTTTCTTTAGGACAGGTAATAGTGTTTTTAAAGTTGGCCTTTCCTCATTTGATTTGTGAAATTCATTCATCGTCCTTCTAATTACACACTTATCAAAATCATCTAAGTCTGTTTTCACTTTTTTCTTGGTCGTTTTTTGTGTGGAGTCCTAAATCTCGTTCCATCTTGAACACATTTCTCACCTTCTTTTACAATTCTCGTAATGCTGCTGAATTGCATATTTAGGGTCATCTTGGTGCACCTGTTTGAAATACCTATATAGGCTACATTCCACACTATTTCCCTACTCTGACTGTGAATCACTTTACTACCACCAACCTCTTGGCTAGAATAACTACGTTCGCCTTCCATTGCTCTTATTAACGTATCACACTTCACTATTGAATGCTGTGAGGCTAACTAAGATGTTTTTACACGGTCTGTACAGTAAGAACTGGCAGGAACATCACGTGCTATGAAGGTCAGGCAGGTCTAGATTACATCGTCGTAGACGACTGCGGATCCGTTTGTTTGGCTGAGGTCTTACCGATCGAGTTATACTGTTTTTTGTTTATAAAAAAAAGTGGAGGCACAACCTATGTAGACAGTCGGCATGCTTTGAGGATTAAGCCATTGTCTGGCACTTAAGGAGTGGTACGGGGGGAGCAATAACTGACTGAACAGCACTCGTCTGGTGTCCACGTGGAGTCATAGCTTAAATGTCAAAAATTCAGAAATGAGCATTGATTGGTTGCACACGGAATTCTATTGGCTGCCAGGCAAGTTCAACGCCCAAGAAACTCGCTGAAAATCCAGAATATACAACTTTATTGTCCAAGACACCCTCATTTCAAGTTATTTACTGCGGATTATGAGGGTCTGTCGGCATGCCTTGAACCAAGTTGTATACGTAGAAGTTGCCTCCACTATACTTCAGGTTTCCTTCTTAGAACGGCCAGATTTTAGACAATCGCTTGACGACAGAAGAGCATAAGGAAACAAAACAAACCTAAAAATGTTGAAGTCTCGCTGGCTCAGTTGCTGTCACTCCCGTCGACTAAAAATCTAACTGTATTAAACTTAGGGCTTGTACGACGAACCCCTGATATCATATTTATCTGCCAGATAGAAAACCTATCTGGAAGTTGGCCGAGAATTGCGTATTGTGATCTCCTGACAAAATCTGTCTGGGAAGACAACTTCCAGATAAGCTAGCAGGAGGATGGACTGGCTGACAAATTTCCAACTGCTAGTTAGGAAAGCTTGGTTGAAGCAAGATGGCAGCACCGCGAAGCGTCCTTGGCCATCTGAATTTTAGAACTGATGCCGGAAGATTTAATTTACACAAAAATGTCATTTTATGCTCACTTATGATTGAAATAGAATTGCACAAATCGATTAATGCACTTAAAACGATATGTTCTTGTGTAATTCAATTGTAGAAATACAAATCCGAGCTGCCACACCTAGCGGACGCCTACCGAACTACAACAAACACACCTCTTGGCTCAATCAGCTAAGGACCATTTTACAAAATTTTACTGCGTTCTTCCCGGTAGCAGTTCAGCGGTGGTATTACACGACATCTTCTAGTTAAGCTATCTGGAAGTCACGTATCAGGAGGAATTGTCGGCAGGTGGTAATACGGGCCCATAGTGACTGTCACCTTATTCTTTACTGGCTTATGTCATTTGACGTCATTAGTCAGACCGGGTTGAATCCTGCTTCTGAAGCCGAGGGTAGAAGTATTCAAGTTTCCAATGCCAGGAGCGGAGCGGAGAACCTACTATTGACCCCTGTTTAATTAACGACTTTGTTATTAATTAGTGCAATGCACCTGTGATCAGGAGCTGATACTTTCTTATAGAAACTACTTTCACTTAACAATCTATCAAAATATTACCACCGAGGGAATTGGTTCAACCGCTGATGTATTCGAGAGGTCCTTGTAGCCGAATCTGTCGTTTGACTGAGATAAGTTATTTTATTATTTAACTTCTTAACAAATGAGACAAACGCACGTATTGTAGATTTCTTTGTGTGTGTTATGTGTAATACAGTTTACATTAACTTAGTAACTGGTGAAACAAAGAGGTATAAGGGATGTTCATTTAGGCCCGTTCATGACCGCTGGAGTAAGTTATGATATAAAGTACTAGCAGGTGCCCGCGGCTTCGCCCACGATAATTAATTTGAATATTAAAAACTAAGAGCGAAATAATTAAAACATCATATTTATTAACCCTTACACGCGAATCATTCATAATCTAAACGATTAGTAATTATAATAAAACGGCTAAAAATACGGCTTTGGAGTGCATTCCACGATTAGCGCCGCTTGGGAAAACTACCTCAGATTTCTGTTCCATGGCCCAGAAGACCCCTGCATAGTGAGTTCCATCCAAATCAATCAAAGTTTTCCCATTTAGGCCTACCTTCATTCTCCCTCTTCCGTCTACGTTGAAAATTTCGGATGTCTGCGTGCCTTGACATTATAAACAAACGAATCGACCAGGGTCGAAGCGATCGATAATTCCGTGCAATATATTGAAATAATCGCGATGCTTTTATTCCCGAGTTATGACAACAACAATAAAGGCCATCTGTAAATGATTTAACAATTGAAATGTATTACCGAAAACTTATGCTTCGATAGCGCAAAAATTCACGTTTTCTGCCAGTTTTTTTTTTTCCGAGGTGCATTCGGCCACCCTTTATTCCATCTATGTTTAAAATTTCAGATCTCTCCGTGCAGTAGATTTCGCTGGACATCGTGCACAGACAAACAAACACTTTTCTTGTTATATAAGAATCTTATTATAATAAGTGATGTGTTTACACAATTATCACACCTTTGCTCTCGAAACTAACATTATATTTTATATAATAGGCCTAATTTATTATGTGAATTATGTAAAATATGCAATAAATGTCGTTGTTTCGAAAACGCAATGTAAGCTATAGGAAACCAACCATGTTGGTCAGGCTGAGCAACTTTCAATTCTCTAAGTTCTCTGCGATAAAAAGACAACTCTGAAACCAGATTCTCCTCCGAATTCCATAAAGTCTCAAATAAATTGGATATTTTCCCGTACTTGGTGACATGTGTTTTTTGCTTAGAGGAAGTATCAGGAATCTTCATCTTTTAAGTTGAAATTGAATGGATCTCTTCGTGCGGGCATGCGGAGTCAAACTGGACTCTTCCTTTATAGATTATCCTCTAATCCTTGTATCTCGTTCTTGACATATGGCCGATATGTGTGACAATAACACTGGACTGAAATCCAATTCCCTTTCACTCTCGGGAAGGGAGTGAGAGAGAAGCCGATGCTACAGTGTGCACATTGACCACACAACACGGCATAATTTTCATCGTTTCTTATTCCTGCTAAATAAATAAAATAAAAAAAACTCAGCGTGGTGACCAAGATGGTAACCAATTCCAATTCCAATCTTTATTGCCATTGATCTACATTAATACATAGAAATAAGCATAGTCAGTGTTACAATAAAACTTAAAATACAGGGTGTTAATGAATAACGCCGAAATATTTTACCTGTGTATAGAGGGGACATAGACAAGCAACTTTTATTAGGAGATTTTTGCTCTGTGGATTCAATTCTTCCTGTTATAACATAAAATATCCCAAGGATATGCACGCCACTGTCTTCTAATACTTGAAATGATGGAGAAACAAAGGAACAGTGAATATTGTGTAGTGGTCGGGAAAATTGTAAAAAATGACGATCGATATCTTACAACTCTGAGGGAAAAAAAGACAAACGAAACATTTTTGTTAGGTTTGGAATTGGGAATAAAACCATAATGCAGTGGTGGGCAATCATGTCATTAATCAGTAAATTTTGGAGATTATGAAAATTCTAAATTATGGTATAGCTGTTGATGAATTGTTAAGAATCAGGTTTTTATCGATCGCTAAGAAGGCTTGAAGTCAATTAATGAAAATTTTAACCCTATTTCGCTCAATTATTGAGTTATGAGCACCAAATTTTAAGGACTTTAATGCCCTGTAGCATACACATTTTACGTCATAGAGCAAAAATGTCCTAATTAAAGATGCTTGTCTATGTCCCCTCTATACACAGGTAAAATATTTCGGTGTTATTCATTAACACCCTGTATATTTACATCTAGATACGATCCTGTTTACACTTAAATATAAAAGTGTTATAATAATATAGCCTACATTACAATGTCAAATAACTTATAGTTAACAGTATTTTAAAACTCTAAATCCATTTCATTGTCAAGAAACTCTTGTATAGAGTAAAAAGGATGGTTAATGAGCCAGGTACTGACAGTTAATTTGAATTTCTTAAAATTTCTATCTTGAACTCGCATTCGAGAGGTCCCAGGTTCAAATCCCGGCGCCGGCCAATTTGACGTTCCTTTTTTTTTCATTGTTCCCCCAGTCGTAAAGGCTAATGCCGAATTGGATATTTACATACCATGTATCATCCTCACCATTTCATTCTGTATCATATCCGTTTCAATTAATATTAGTTGAAATTTACTCCATTAAATACACCGACAATAGAAATAATTGACAAGCAATAGTTCCATGGCCAACCCTACTGCACAGACACAGATCCCGAACTCCTAATATGGCCTCGAAGCTAAAAGGAATACGCTATAAACACAGCTGAAATTTAAAAAATAAAAAAAATCAGGTAAACTGATGTAACAAAGTGCCAGAACGCTTTTGTTTAATCAGTGATTATTTCAGTTATGATATGCAGAAAATAACTTATTTCTGTAATCGATTTCCGAGTTAAGCTCCAGATCGATTCATTAATCAGGGCTTATGGAAGAACAAAGGTCTAGTTTGATAAGGATATGTGAAGGAATATGTAGGTAGTGTTATTTATCAAAGTTAAGTGTATTACAACTTCCAAAGCCGCGTACGGACATTGTAAAACAATATGTTGTCATGAGAACCGATTTGCATTTGATGAATTCTTTCTAATATAATACCATTAAATAGGCACTAAATTGGGCATTACTCCGGTACCGGTCAACCAATTTAGTCCAAAATCAATAAGCTTCTTCCCGTGGGCGTTATAAATGCGTAGGCCTATACCAAGTTTCATGAAAATCCGATAAAACGTGTTGGAGTTATCGCGCGTACAGACACACGGACAGACAGACAGACAGACGGACGGACGGATAGACATTTTCCCGTCCACTACACAACCTCATAAAGTACTAGCGGTACTTAATAACCATGACTCAATTACCAATTCAGAATAAGGATATGTAAAATTTCAGCCAATGACAAGTGTCCTAGGCCGCCTGCGTGGTTGCGTCGCTGGCTACAGATCTGCAGACCCGGGTTCGATCCCCGGTACCTCCTCGGATTTTTCCGAGGCAGGGAGGTCTGGAACGGGGTGCATTCAGCCACGTGATGCAAACTGAGGAGTTATTTGATAGAGAAGTAGCGGCTCCGGTCACGGAAACCATTAACGGCCGTGGGTGTTGCCATGCTGACCACATGCTCCCCAATCCTGCCATCTGCCTATGGTAGATGATGCAGCGGTCGGGTGGTAGGCCTTGAAACTTAAGGGATGTAGCGCCACGAAGTTTAGTTTTTATATGGTTCAATCACGTATTCCCACTAATATGTATCCTTCCGTATTAATTTGACTCCTGCATATTTAGAAGAAATTTTGTTCCAAAACTGCAGAATTAGTTAGTTAAAATCCCATTTTACATTTTTGTTTCGAAAGTAAATTCTCCTGGTGTATTGCAGAAAAGTTTCGAGTGAAATAAAGTGTACTCTAGCAAAGAAAATTAAATATGAACTGGGTGGGTTTTTAATTAAAACTAGAATAATCTGTCGTTTCTGAATTGTAATTACTACGAAAGTGTTGGCGCTCCAATGTCGGAGTTTCCCCTGTCAGTTAGATTACACTGACAGCAAGGGAGAGTTGTGCCTCACTACAACACCAGCAATATGAATACTGTCGTCATCTGTACATCAGCATCAGCCAAAACATACCGAGTGTAACATAATTAGGCCTATACAATTTTTCAAGAATTTTAGAGAAACATGACCTTCTTATACAACTCCCTACCATTCATTATTAAGACTATTGAACTCATACGCCGCGTGTTTGATATTTACCAATAACATTTAGCAATTCCTCGGATATAGACCAATCACGGCCGTTTATCTTGCAATATTCTTGTAGGAATCGCGAGGATGGTGTTTTATCGTGGTAAAATCGTCTGATCGTTACTGGAGACGCGAGTATCAGTGTGCAGTGATTAATAGTCAGATGCTGCCACTAAGCGGCACGAAAACAGATTGTTTTATACAACATAACTTGTTTGGAAATTGAAATAATAGAAATGTACATTGATTAAAAACACAATTTCGATTCTGTGCAAGCCAGTTCGTGTGCGTTTATTGTTCTGCTGTTAGCTTACCTGAATGAAGTTAACTATGTCATATGCACCATTGGTAGCTCTGATTACACTATGGTAGCTCGAATCGATTCATGGATTGTTGATTCATAGTATGCTGTGATCTCAGAACTGTTAGTTTCGTTTTTATACAACAAAGCACGAAAGTAATTACTATTTATATAATCCGTTACATATTATTCATGGAATAGTCTTAATAAATCCAACTCGAGTTGACGAGTTTTATCAGATAAATTCGCTCCTGCTGCGTAGTCACGAATCTGTCGATAAACTCGTCAACTGTCGTGGGATTACCTATGATAATTCAATTCAAGTATTCTCGGGTACTCATTCGGGTAGACTAAGCACAGTCTAAACATTCAATAGCGATCTTCAATGAGTTGAGTTAAGTCAATGTCCCACGATCCAATTTTTGGTGCAAATGTCTACAAACCGTCACATTGGATCGTGTGACATGACTGACCGCCATTGCGCACAATTTCATCCTGTATTTTCCATACAATTGTTTTGCATGCAACGGAATAGAAACGTTTCTATTTTTCCATCCAAAAATATGAAATCAACCAATCCGCGTGACCTGCATGACGTAGAAACATGGCACGGTCACAGGAAATCAACGAAACAAGATAGAAATGTGAAATATTCACCAAATGAAATGAAAATTCTCCAAGTTTCGTAACTATTTAGTGGAGTTCGTTGTGGCTTCCATTTTTTGCCCTACACATATCTAAACGATATTCAAGTTTTTCCCACACACGGTTAAGGACATCTGGTGTAACAGAGTCAATAACGTCTGTGATTCTCTGTTTTAAATGGTTAATGTCGTTGATACGTTCACTGTACACATGTTGCTTCATATAACCCCACAAGTAAAAGTCTAAGGGCGTCAGATCCGGGGATCGTGGTGGCCATGGCTTGACAGAACCTCTGCCTATCCACCGGTGGGGGAATGTTTTATCCAGAAACTCACGTGTGGAGGAGCGCCGTCATATTGAAAGATGACACTTCTGGAAATTATGGGACTGCATACAATTTCTACATGTCAAGGTACTTATTTGTCGTCCCAGTCTGCTCCGCAAACAAACAAACAAACAAAAAAACAAAAACAAAAAAATAGCCTATCACTTTATCATGCATCAGGGCACACCACACTTTCACTTTATGGGTGTTACGTTCGTACTCAACGTAGGCATGAGGATTTTCAGCAGCCCATATTCGGCTGATGAACATGTCCACAGAAGTGGAAGGTCGCCTCATCGCTAACACAATATTCAGAAGAAATCGTTCATCATCGTCGATCTCATTAAGCATATCTGTAGCAAACGCGAATCGTTTGGGTCTATCCGCCGGTTTGATAGCGTGCAACAGCTGCAATTTGTAACCCGAAAAACGTAGACGTTTCTTTAACACCTTATGAAATGTAGTCTTGCATAGGTGTAATTGTCGAGCACATGCACGCACAGATTTTTTAGGGATCCTTAGGTAGCTCTCCCGTAGGCCTATAGCCTCTACAGACCTGTCACTTACCGATGGCCTACCAGAACGGGGTTTGTCCAACAAACTGCCGGTATCCAACTGTTTATCCTACCGAGTAATGTTATTCCTATGTGGTGGCTTGTTGCACTTTGGTCACGGATTCGAATTTAGCAAACCACAGAACACACTGAACTTTCCTCTGTACCGTCCACATCTCGACTGGCGTGGGTGTGGGCTGATCCGCTGCTGCGCAGTCCGTGGTGTTGCGTCATCATCTGTGTGCGCACACGCTTGCACATCATACTACGGAAACTTGGAGAGTTTTCCTTTTATTTGGTGCAGATTTCAGATTTCTGTCTTCTTTTTTTGCTGTCCTGTGACCGGTCAAAAGTGCACCATGACTTTACGGAAACACTGTATTAGTTGGAGCAAAGGGTTTATTCTAAAAATAAGGCAGCTGATTTCCGTAACAAAGAGTGATTATTAGCCACTCGCTGTAATATATCTATTGGCTTGCTATCGGCTATCAATACACTGTAATACAATGATGGTCTCGCTTACAAAAAATCACAAATTACGATGGAAGCCAATGTATTTTATTCATTTTTGTTGTTTTATTATTCATTATGTGCTTTATTCTGTAAGTATTATCTAAATATAGGTCGATATCCGGAATCTCCGTATAAATTTGTTAGCAACGACCTCTTGTTACATAATCGATGTAATATTCATAAAAAAAGCCATATTGACTTATTTCAATTAAAAATGCAGTAATTCCGCCTGGTCAATATTAAAGTTTTTTATTCAAATATATTTCGACTAACTTGTCGTCATCTTCAGTTATACATAATATGATGTAAGCTTAGGCCTATGTTATTTACATGGCCAGCTCTGAACTGAAACTTCAATATATGAGCCTACATCTTATTATGTAACAAACATCATATTATGTATCAGGATGACCACAAGTTGCTCGAAATATATTTGATTAAAAAACTTATCGCAGATAAGACGATAGTTCGATCGTTGTCGTCTTATAGGACAGATACAAAAAAAAATTAAACTGAAATTTATAAAAATTAAACCATTATAAAATGATAGCGTACATTCTTATGTCAAGATTACAATATCTTGATCTATTACGATGTTAGGTACCATTTGCTGGCAAATGTATGCCCCGAATTAGCGCGAATTTCGTGAATAAAACCTTCGTGTACATAGGCGTAACCAGGCAGACCATATGGGGGGGGGTTATAACATCCGCGGGGTCTGGGGGGTATAGAATAGCCCCCAGGGAGAGGGGGGTCCGGGGGTCCTCCCCCGGAAAATTTTAAAGATTAAGATGCAAAATAACGTATTAAGTAATTTATGGGCAGACTTTAAAAAATTATACAATTTTCCTTTTTTTAATCAATGGGGGGGGGACGCCATTTTGAAAAAATAAGATCGAGGAAGCTTTGTTTCCGGTAAGGGTAGCCAACAATCTTTTTAACTAACTGTAGTTATTTTGCCCTATCTTATACTACGCATCCTATGGACTATAGTAGTGCGATGGTTGGCAACATTTTTGCGATCAATCAGAAAGCTGAAACAAAAACGAAACTTTTTGAAGTTGTTTCGTAAACATAAATTCATAGGCAGTTGATTGTTTGGGTGTCGCCTTATAGGAGAGATATATGCTAAAACTATAAAAGTTTGACGAAAATTTATACCTCGTCTTATCTGAATGTCGTCTTATCTGCAGAAATATACGGTAGCTGCGCACAAGCCTTCTAAAATTGATCGCTATGCGTGTAAAAATGCTGGTGGGGGGCTAAATATACAGGGTGCGTCTACCACACTTCCTGTCTTGAATTTATCTATCTGTTCACAATGGTTTTGCTACATTGGCTGTCGTTCAGGATGCAACTGATTCAATTGTGCTACAACTTCTCCCTGGGACTATTCCCCTCTCGTACAGACCAGAATAAATCTCCACGCGCTCTTCAATAGTCATCATTTCTTACCTACAACAACTAATGTGCTCAATATAGTGTTTTCCTGTGACTTTCGGGCCATCTTGTAGGAAAAAATGTTACCCATATGTGTAAGTAATTATTTATGTGGATAAATATATTTTTATTGTTTTGGCTAAACCAGAGTAATTTATATGGAGAAATGTGTTTTTTATAGGGCTGAAAATCGATTAAAATTTCTAATCGGGTTAACGCTTGACTTTAATCGATTAATCGACTGATTAATCGACAAACACGTCGGTATTTTAAACAAAACCAAAGTGTACATTTAATATTGTTTTACACGTATAATAACTACTACACTACAGACAATCAGAAGAAATCCTGAATTAATGAATACCATTATTAGTTAACCAGTGAAAAAATCTGATGTGAAAGTCACATAACTTCCTCTGCCCGAATAAAAGTTAGCAGTATTCACATATCCTTGTACAGAATCGCAAGACACAATTTTACGCTAATTATCCTATAAATACCTCTTCTTTCAATGATGCGACTAAAAGCGCAGTCTATATAACAAACTTTAAAAAAAAAAAAATGACTGCAGACGTTTATTGAACTTTCTGCCGTAAAATATTATTTCCGAAATTTATCGAATATTTCCCTCAGATACATCTTTACTCTATGCATGGCCAACAATACATCTTTCTCACTTCACATTCTTATATAAAATAAGAGGCCGTGAAAGAGCGCGAATTCAGTTGTTCATCACGTAAGACAAACTTTCTACAAACAGTGGGTGAACAGTGGGTGGCTTGTAACTACCCTCAGAGAATTTTCTCGAAAAAATGTTTCAAATAAAAGTTTTAGCTCTTAGTATAAGCAACCAATGTGCAAAATTTAAAGAAAATCGTTAGAGCCGTTTTCGAGAAAATCGCGAAAAACGAAAATTTCTTCATGTAAAGTCCCCTTAAAAATAAGAGAAAATAGTCGCCAATCTTATCCTCACATCTTCAGAAGGTACCTGACCCAAATACGAAATTTTGTTTTCATACGATTTTCCGTTTTGGAGCTAGCTTGTTCACAGATATTTTCCACACAGACACACACACACACAGACACACAGACACACAGATATGTTTCCAAAAATAGTATTTTTGGATTCAGGGGGCCTTGAAACGTGTATATATGCTAAAAACTCAACTTCGAATTTTGGGGTCGAAAACAATACTTCCTCTACCTATAGTACCTATGGTACGGGCAGAGGAAGTAAAAATACGTATATATATAAAACCTACATTTCCGGTTACTTTTTCAGCCAAGACTTGAGACACACGAGTTTGTTGACATTTGGATGTTCAAGAGTCGATCGTAGCTTGTTTACAAAACCGGCAGCACTAAAAACTCTCACTCGGCGCTGAGAAAGGAGTTTGGTCATTTGACCCATTTCTCGAAAAACGTTTTTCAGAATTCGACTAAACCGATTAATCGGAAAATGTAATTGATCGACGATTAAATGTTTAATCGATTATTCGGTACAGCCCTAGTTTTTTATTGTTTTAACTAAACCGGCGCTATATTGTAGGCCTACTCTAGATCTGTAGTTTAAAAAGTTGGGTAAATTAAGTGTATAATTATAGAGACTAAAAACTTATTCGCAGTTTTCGTTTTATTCGTTTTATGCCGGTTGACCATTGAATGCTCAGGAAGTATAGGAGGAAATGTTGGTTAAACCGAACTCAAAGTTCTTCTTATTCTTCTTCTTCTTCTTCTTCCAAGGATTTGGCCTTTACCTGTTCTGGTCTCATATCTGTTCAGTCCATCTTTTAATTGGTCGTCCAATCGATCTTCGTCCTTTAGGTCTGTACTTGAATGCCTGTCTAGGTATTCTATCCTCTGGCATGCGATCTAAATGTTTCCTCCATTCTTCTCTGTATTTTTCGATCTGATTTAGAAGTGGTTGTACTTGTAATTTTTCTCTTATTTTCTCGTTTCTTATGTGCTCTTATTTTGTACATCCCTTGACTAAACGTAAAAACATCATTTCCGCTGCTTGTATTTTACTTTTATCTTTTTTTCTTAACGGTCCATGCTTCACTTGCATAATGTATCACTGGTACTGCCACAGCTGAGTGGAATCGTAGTTGTGTTTCTTGCCTTACTTTGTTTTTAAAAGTTCTTTTAATTTTTTCACAAACTGCCTGAAAATTTTGTACTTTGATGTTTATATCTCGGTCTTGTTCATAAGATAGCCTACAACACAGCCTAGATACTGGAAGTGAGACACTTGTTCCGAGATGTAATCATCTAGTTTAATTTTACTTGTTATTGGAGATCTTCCCTGGAATGCCATTACTTTTGTTTTGTTTTTAGATATTTTCATGTTGTAACTCTCGCATGTTTTGTTTAAGTGGAATACTGCTTTCTTTAGCCTATCTTCCAGTCTCATAGTAACTCAAAGTTATATACTGTAAAACCTGTCAAATTGAACACCTCTTTACCCTGGGCATATCTCCATATTGGAGATTCTTCATTGGAACTAGTTAATATCCTACATTATTACTTTGTATGTTGAACACCCCTCTTTGGAGCTTGGACAGCCCTGTAGTAATAAATTGGACATGTTCTGCTGCCTTTTTTAATATTTGGATACCTGCTAACAGATTAGTCTCACAAATGAAAGTTGAGGATTAAGTGAACAGAGATCAATTGAATGTTCTAAGTTCATACACAAATAGTCAACTGGAGGGTGGACATTGTAGTGAAAGGGTGAGTTTTTAAAGCCTGTAAACTGAAGTGAAAAATTATCAATTGAAGAATGTAGGGTTTTGAATAGAAAGTGGTTTTGCCAAGAAAAAAATCGACTGCGATTTTAAGCTTTTCACATTTAACTGTGCAATGCTCCTTCTCCCTCACCATTCTAACAACTGTACTGTACTGTAGGCCTATTGTATTGTAAACACCTTCGTTTACTTTTTGCAATGCTTTTAAACTGTTAGTTTAAAAGCTGTATTTTATTGTCATTACGAAGAAGCGTAATTTCTCAAATTGGCAGTTTAAAATCGATCGCTTTTCCCAATGACTAGCCAGAAATAATTGAAACTCTGTTAAAAGAGACTGGGACATAAAAGAGAAAGTGAATGTACATTTTCAAATAGTAAAAAATCAAAACAATCTTTCGTGAATACTCTTGCGAATGACTTTCCCAATAGACAATGACACCAAGGCGTGTTTTAAAGGGATGATAAATGTTTATTGTAAGCCTTATCAATCTTAGTACTCTAATTTAAAATATAATGTACCACTTCATTTTCATTAAACTTGCATCGTGTGAACATAATTTTATAATACTGTAATTCATAATCCACTGTGCTGTACGTTAAATTAAAGTTCCTATACAAAAAAATTTCCATCCCCTATATATTGGACATCCTATTAATTTGGACATTTTTCATGGAACCATAGATGTCCAACTTGGAGAGGTTTAACTGTAATAGTAATATTTATTGTCAAGCATAAATTTACATGCATTGGTACTCGCATCCCTGATGTAGCGTAGGCTATTTACAGAGATGTTTGTACGTGTCAAATAAAAACCAAAACCAAGCATAAAACAAACAAAAAAAGTACACACAACAAAACAAAATAAAGAACAAAATTCCACGAATACCTAGTAGCAAGTGACCGTGTTTAGGCATTCTTTATGGATCCCTCCCATATTGTTTTGACTCTAAAATAGCTATTTCTGTATCAAGTATGCAAAATAAGGCCTTAGCGGACGAATCTAGTATTGCGGGCGAGGCTGAAATACTGGATGTATCCGCTAAGTTTTTGCGTACGTGGTGCTTATAATATTTTTTAGTAAAAGCTCTGTAATTTTAGCTCATTAGTGAGCTCAGTTTTCTTTTTTCAATGATTCTGCGAAAAGAAAGCAAAGATAATGGCGATTGTATCAGTAGTGCATGTTTACAAACTTCGCTAGCTGTGGATTTTTTTCCTTAAAAACTTTTAAAGACATCGTTTAGATAATAATGTTGATTAATTAAACTAATTATATTTACCTCAATTGAAATTACACATCATTTTTATCATATTTTCTGCAACGAAACTTATTATGCCTTGTTAAACGAAGCAATCGTACAACAGGCTCATCTGAAGCCATACGTCTAGAGAACTAAAGCTATAGTGCTGTAATGCAAACTTCGTGCGTTGTAGTCCACACCTAGTCATAAAAATTATAAAAAGTATTATTGTCGAATTTATTTCTTAAATTCAAGATTTCTAAATGACAAGGTTTGCTATGCTTGTTAATAACACTGTACAGGCATCTAGGATCCCCAGTTGGAACTACGTCCACTACGGGTTATCATGGCAACTTTCCCGTACTAGTACGTTGAAGTGCTACTGTCGGCCAAGCATGAGTAAATCTCTGCTAGCGGAGTGCCGTGAGAGGGGTTGGTTCACAAGCAGGTGGATACTAGCGTTTTGATTGGGCAGAGAAAAGACGAGCCCCTCTGTTGTAAGCGAGTTGTAAACATTAGCCTCCAGTGTGCAGTGTGTTCCATGCTGGAAGTTGACAGTGCTTTCTTAGTGAGTAGTACCGCTCCTCGTGCTGCTCAGAGTTTTTCTCGTGCTTGGCCGATAGTACTTTCCTGCGTGTTAGCAGTCCGAGGAACAGCCACTTTGCGGAGCGTGTACTAAAAAATTAGTTTTCTATTTGTCTGAGGATTTCAGCATTATCTGTATTAATTATTTTGTTGTAAGCAATATCTTCATTAATATTACTAAAATAAGATTCAGGTAACTGTTTTATAAGCTTACTAGTTCTGTTGCATTCAATCAAAATACTACCAGCGCGCCAATTCTTGGGCGCTGGATTTACGGGGAAGTGAGGGTCGGGGGGAACAAAACATAGCTATTCCGCCAGTCTTTCTGCAGTGTTGTCAACAAAAGAAATAACGTTTCAGTAGAATCGCGCGTATGGTATTTTATGTAGTGACTTTAATATACAACGATTTGAATGCAGTCCAATAATATAACATGGTGACAGTATTGCGTAACAATTAATTACACGTCATAAGCCTTTGGTTATCAAATAAGTCATCAAATAAGAATATTATGCATAATATAGGCTCAATATTTTTACACTGGATGACTAATTTTAAGCATAAAGAAGAGTCTTAGCAGAACATGCTTCACCATTTCGTGTTTTAAAACGTAAGAGAGGTAAGGCATCTAAAAGTAGAGAAAGCTATAGGCCTAATTTTAAACGTATTTAATACAAATTGTGAAAAGTTCGCTCAACTTTCAGACCATGAAAATGACATCAGAGTTCACGGGATCGTCAGAAATTAGCACATACGGAATTCTTAAAGAGGTGAGGAAAGTGTTGGATGTACAATGAAGTGTTTGTGAAATCAGCAGTTCGAAAGATTGTATTTTTCCCCATAACTCGATGCGTCAGAAAAGATGTCAATAAATAAATAAGAATCCTGAGACAGAATGAAAGCTTAGTATTGAAGCCACTAGATGTCAGGGTGTATAGCGTACTTCGTGTTTCAATGTTGTCAGCTTAACCTACGAAGTTGAACGAAACCTACCGAATGAGGACTAGGGAGCCGAGCGCTCAAGAAATCGCGCGCGGGTAGTATGTTTGGCATCCTCCCTCAGATTACACAAGGGGCAAATGTCTTTTTCAACGATTCCTCTTCTACCTTTTAGTTTCCATATCCCCTACCTCCACCAATCAATGCCTACCCTTTCTTTATAGTTGCATACTCACACATATTTGTCCTTACCCCATCTGGTTTTCATGTTTTATAAAATAGAAAGGATCTATTTTCTTCTAAGCTCTGTGCTAATATTTGTCTCTCTACATCATTGCATTTTCTCTTCGCAATTGTCTACAGTGGGTTCGATTCCTGGTCGGGACAAGTTACCTAGGTGAGGTTTTTTCCGGGGTTTTCCCTCACCTATGAGACAAATGTCAGGTAACTTTAGGCCCTTGTGGTCCCCGGATATCATCTGGCCATCATTATCATCTTCATCCCCATCCTCGCCTTGTTCTGAGTGAGTGTGTGTGTGTGTGTGAATGGTGTGTATCGTCCTATGTGTTCGTGTTGTCTCGGAGGTGGCCCCGGCATTGGGCTGATCACTCATCCGGGGAGGCCCTCTATGTCCTGGTCTGGTCAAAAAAGTATGTATGTGATCCAAAGACAATCCCTCTCCCGACAGGTCGCGGCCCTGTAAGGCCCGGGCGGCTTGGGTCGCTTAAATCCTAAAAGGGAGAGGTAAAACTACGGAAAAGAAAGAAGGAAAGAAAAATGTCTACAGTGAATTTTCATACGCATGTTGATTAAACCATAATGACATGAGACCTAGTCGAAAGAATTCCTCCTTAATTTTATTTAACCAATTGTTCTGAAAGCTGTTGTTTCTTCTTCTTCTTTTTCGTAGTTTTACCTCTCCCTTTTAGGATTTAAGCGACCCAAGCCGCCCGGGCCTTACAGGGCCGTGACCTGTCGGGAGAGGGATTACCTTTGGATCACATACATACTTTTTTGACCAGACAAGGACATAGAGGGCCTCCCCGGATGAGTGATCAGCCCAATGCCGGGGCCACCTCCGAGACAACACGAACACATAGGACGACACACACTCACTCACTCAGAACAAGGCGAGGATGGGGATGAAGATAATAATGACGGCCAGATGATATCCGGGGACCACAAGGGCCTAAAGTTACCTGACACTTGTCTCATAGGTGAGGGAAAACCCCGGAAAAAAACCCACCTAGGTAACTTGTCCCGACCAGGAATCGAACCCGGGCCCGCTGCGTGAGAGGATTGGACGCATCCCCTGAGCCACAGCGGTGGACCTGTTGTTGTTTAAAAAGCTAAAACATTCTATAGAATACTGTCAAAGTTTTGATGTCTAATACTGTTTATATATTTCATTTTTCAGCACTTGTACATTACATGTTTTTCACATTTTTATAAATTACTGTTATATCTAAATGATGCTACACAATATTTGTTCACCAGCATCAACTTGTACAAATTAACAAAGTATATATGCAAGCAAGAGTAGTTTTCATTAATTGATAAACTTCATACCGTTTGTGGTGGTGGAATATACCTGTAACATGGTAAAACAGTATCCAGCTTATACCATAAAGTATATTAAATTGCAGAAATGTCTGATGCAAGGTTAACTACTAACGTAAATATAAAAGAGAGAAAAACATCCAGATTTAAATTAGCATGTATTATAAAATGTATCAACAATTCAAAATGCAATAATTATTACATTAAAAAACTTCACCTTGGGTATTAGGGCCCGGTTATTCATGACTAATCGGCTCCTAATGCGTAAGGCGAAGTTTTTTTACAATAATTATTGCGCTTTGAATTGTAGATACGTTTTATAATATAAGCTAATTCGAATTTGGATGGTTTTCTCTCTTTTATATTTACGTTAGTAGTTAACCTTGCATCAAACATTTCCGCAATTTAATATACTTTATGGTATAAGGTGGATACTGTCTTACCATATTACTAGTTTTCAGTAGTTTTCACTATACAGTACTACAATAGACCTTCCTACTGGGCATTCAAGAGTTAGTGGAATACAGTATCTCAGAGAGTTTATTGAATAGTATTTATCAGCACCTGGTTTCCTTGTTCAATAGCCAGAAAGACGGTATTGCTAAACATGAAGCTAAAATTCCTTACTATTTCAATCCCTGCAACACCGCAATTGTGAGCAACAATCCAAGAGGATTGGTATGAGAATTATTCTCTAGACAGATTGTATCAAGTTTTAGGAGGCATTGACATCGTTTTATTTATTTATGTAGTGAAATCTCGATAAATCGATTTTGCATGGTCCAAGAAAAAATACTATCGTGGAAAGTGTTATTGTTATATCGATAATTTACAAAGTGTTCTAAATGCTATGGTATAGCCCAGCGTTTCTCAATCTATGGTCCGCGGACCACCCGGACCACTGGTGGTCCGCTAAGATGGTGCAGATGGTCCGCAGACATAATTAAAAAATATCATAAAGCAAGTGGAAAGTAAAGAAGTAATTTTTTCACATATTTCGTTATAATGACCTATAATTAATACCCCAAATATTAAGAATATAGGCCTTCTTTTAAAAATGGATGTAAAATTAGGGGTCCGTAAAATTTTTTTGACATTTTAGAGGTCCTCGGGTTCAAAAAGGTTGAGAAACGCTGGAACCACTCTCGTAATTAATTTTTTTCAAGTGAATTAATTAATTTAATCTTGTATACGAGGGAAGATTATATAAAATTACTTATTAGCCATATGCCCTCAGTAATTAAGGAACAACAAAGATGCGACGACCAAATATAAGTGTGGAATACCTAATGGATAGAAAAATAGTATAAAATAAAATCTTATTATACAGTAGACCTTTTTTTATTGGTTAGCGTAATAATATTATTTAAAGGACAATATATTGCACTGTGCAGCAATAAGTATCTGTAGGTTAGGTTAGAACTACAAATCCGTTAAAAATATAATACATGGTAAGCCTTAGTATTATTATCTAGGCAATATTGTTATATTACTGTGTTTTTATAGTTAGGGGAGATTTTAAGATTACTATCCCGTCAAAATTCAACTTCAACAGTAACAAATCAGGGCCTAATTTAGTTTATTCGTTGCCAGGCAACCAAGTGTTTTGGAATGTTCCAGGCTTCAGAATTTCTTCATTAAGGAAGAAAATAAATTGGTTCTTATATCTAATTACATCCCTGACAATTTAGTTTCAGTGTATAAAGTTTTTAGATTATTTTTATCCTGACAGTTCAAGAAATAATTCCAACAGGAACCGAGCGAAGTGGACTCGCATTCGGGAGGTACTATGTTCAAATCCCGTGGCCGGCCAATTTGACATGGGCTTTTTCATGGTTTGCCCAGTCGTAAAGGCAAATGCCGAATTGGATATTTACATACTATGAATCATCCTGACCATTTCATCCTGTATCCTATCCATTTAAATTAATATCAATTGAAGTTTACTCCATTAAATACACAGACAATAGAAACAATTGACAAGCAATAGTTCCGTGGCCTACCCTACCGTACAGACACAGATCCAGAATTCCTGATATAGTCTGGAAGCTAAAAGGAGTATAAACACAGCTGAAATATATATAAAAAATCCAACAAGAGTATTCAGTTCCTTTTTATTTTCGAAATCGTTTTGTAAATATATTAATACAAGAGAAGTAACACAGTTCTTTGTGTTAATGAATGTTATAAATTCCATAAGAGCACACGTCGAATAAAACACGTCTAGATAGAGAACATATTAAAATAGAATGTTGCAATGCATACGGCCTAAAACAAGCATCTACCCTTCTAGCCGCAGAATATTATGACATCTATAACCAGACATAATAGGAGACTGAACCCCTGTCATGTCTACTTTATACCTCACCCCCTTGCATTAACACTTCAGTCACCACAAAGGACAGCCACAGATTTTCCAGTTTCAAAACAAAGGTAAGAGAAGGAGCGGTATCCTTCCTACTACAATTTTCATACATTTAATACATCTGATATTTCGAGATGAGCGACGGTCCAGAATACAGATGCACTGCAGGAAGCTGAGCCGAATACGAATTGCTTTTCATCTCCTGCCTGACAGCACCTTCTCAGGCCGTGCTTCAGTTCTCTGACCATATCCCAGAGCTTGCAAAACAAACTTTATTTTTAGTATTACCGCTGTAGCAAACTCTTTGTTTATGATTTAACTGTGACCAGTTAGAGCTTCATTACTTATCAAATAAATGTTAAATAGTAACCCGCTGTGTATGTTTAGTTACTGTAATCTATCTATCTACCGGTACATATTACTCACCCTTGTGATCCCGGATTTAGAAGGGGATTTAGTACTGCACTGCACTACTTATCATCACTGAAGTCATACGAGAAGCCATCGACAAAAGTGAAATACAGTGATGCTCTTCAAGGGGACGCGTAATAATAGAGTATTACACGGGACAGCGTATTAGCGAGAATGGGTCATTATTGTTAGATTTCAAAAATGTTAACACAAAGATATGCATCAGAATAAACATTTTTTTGAAGCAAATTAAGGTCTTAAATACTGTAATATGCCAAGGGTTTTTTTTCTTTCTTCCAGAAAAAAAGTAAGAATAAATACAGTAAAATGCTGTACTACAATTAAACTGCCCCTTTTCTAAAACGTCAAACATTGTTTTAGTTTCTGATTCATACTGGTATTTTCATCATGTTTACGGAAAATTTATAATTTCTCCGATATCGACAAAGCTTTCCGTTTCACTCCTTTACTCATGTTGGCACTAACAAATCACTTCGCACTTCTACACAACTTCAGCTCTTCACTGACAATGCGATTTAAAACTGGGAGCAAGGAGGACCGTGGAGGACTGAATTTACGCTCTTTGCACACTACACGATTTCGCCCGCACGACCAAAAGTCGCACGGTTTTAATCGTAGGACATGCTTTTGACGCTCATTGCACTCTACACGATTTACCCGCACGAGTTTAAATCTTGTCGGGTTACTTTTCACTTTACGATTTTATTTTTACCAGTTGTGTTGAAAGTCCAGCCTGGTAAGGTTGTTATTAAGGATCGTGAACAAATCATTGCATTATGGATGTTTTATCGTCGTCGGAAAAGACAAAGGCGCAATCGCCTTTACTGGGTTCATCCAATTAATCAGAGACGTGAGGAAGTTGGGATGTTCTACACATTATTTGAAAACCTGAGAAATGATGATCGAAAGTTTTTTTTAACTACTTTCGTATGTCACTTGGCTCCTTTGATGATTTGCACGGGAAACTGAAGAATGTTCTTCAAAACACGCAATTCAGAAATTGTATAAAACCTTTTGAAATTCTGGCTATGACTTTAAGGTAAATGTTTGAACACTGCTTTGTTATTGCTGGTGTTCAATGGCGCAACTTTTGAAAAACTTTGAGTGGGCTCTAAGATTTTAAAATTTTCATAATCCCACCCCTAATATTGGAGCTTGCACGAACAATATATCATATTGACATGGCTTCGGATAAATATAGAAAACTGTAGGCCTACAAGAAACAATTACGTTGTTTGTAATGACTAGGGCTCGGACTTTTAGGTGCTTATAAAAACGAAAATATTTATTTTTTATGTGTTTAAAAAGGCGAAAATATGTTTAAAAATATGAAAATATTTTAATTAACTTATTTAACCAATATTTACAAAAGTAGCCCTACTCATCTAGTCATTCTAGTCAGCAAGTGTAGAACTGTTGCAGTGAACGACAAAAGTAGATCTTACGTTGTGCATCTTAAAGCTGTGACGATTTTCACGGAACAGAGACTTGTATCTTGAAAATGTACGTTCAACATCTTGCATATTTGACACTCAGATGTTCCATCTGCTCCAAGTTCTCTATACTGTTACCCATTAAAATTTCTGAAATCTTGCGCAACACTTGTAACCCTTCATTCTAATTTAGGCATGACAGGAATTTTTCTCTGATTTTGTTTGCTTTTGAACCACTGATTTTGTTAAGTTTGTTTTCAATGTGTTTGATTTCTTTTTATTGATTCTGTCAACAATTGTTTTGTTGTTTCCAACTTAGTAATGCGGTGTGAGAGGAAACAGAAATTTGCACTAATGAAGGCCAAATCCGCCCTGATTTATTCTCTGACTGAACATAACAACGCAACACATTGAAAATATGGCGCAATTTTACAAAAAACTGTCAAAATATTCATTTCTAAACATGATATGGGGTAAAATATGTAAAAATAATTAAGTTACCAAAAATATTTATTCAAATAAGAAATATCGAAAATATATTTTTTTTATGTGATATGCAACTCAGTATTTTGAATCCAAAGGTCCCAACCGAAACTTTGACAAAGTCCAGAAATCATAAGTAATAGCAAACAAAATATGTATTTACCTAAAAGTCCTAGCCCTAGTAATGACAATCAACAAACTGTAAATCAACCGCCAAGTGTTATGTAGTCAAGTTAACAGAAATCATTTGAAAATTATACGATTTTTTAAAATTGGATTTTAGGTAACGGTTAAAATAAAACTAAATAAAAAACAGTGTGCGTGGAACGCTACGCGACAGAAGTGAAACTTGTTTTTTTTAAATTTATTTCCTTTTTCAATTTATGATTATTGGATTTCAATTTTATATTATTGATTTTGATTATTTCAATTTTGGATTATTGGACTTTTTAATATTGGGTTTTTGGACTTTTTTAATTTTGGATTTTGGGTTTTTTAAATTTCGGATCTTTGAATTTCTTAATTTTGGATTTTTTAAATATTGGATCTTTGAATTTTTTATTTTTTGTATTTTTGGATTTTTAAATTTTAGATTTTATTATTTTTCAAATTTTGGATTTTTTATTTTAAATTTTTATTTTTTTATTTTGTATATGTGGATTTTTTATTTTTTAAATTTTGGATTTCATGATTTTTTAATTTTTTATCTTTGAATTTTTTAATTTTGAAATTTGGGATTTTTTAAATTTCGTATCTTTGAATTTTTTTATTTTTTTATTTTGGATTATCGATTTTTTAAATTTTGGATGTTTAGATTTTTTCAGTTTTGAATTTTTTATTTTTAAATTTTTAATTTTTTATTCCCCTTTGAGTATTTTATTTTGTCCTTTAAATCGTATAGCAGCTGATTACTCCCAATCATTGAGTTGATTGTTTTCTGTGCAGTCCGTTCCGTCACACCTCATTAGTTTCGTGACGATTTTTGACGCTTTTCTCAATTTCCCCCCTACCGCGGCTAAAGAAGTTTCACTTCAATAACCTAAAAAGATGCATGGTCTCACCAATATGTAGCACGGCGTGTTACAAAATACGTTTCTCCTGACTGGAGTTTTCCCAATAAATTCGTCATAACCATTGTCTTCTTCGTATTTCCTTAGAACAGAAGCCTAATCAAACCATCTTTTTCATGGACGACCTGAGCTCCCTTTTCGCTCTGGTTTATTGTTCCTTGCTGATTTAACCAATCTTTCTTGCAGTTAATATGTTCTTTCTATATTTTCGTTCCACCGACTTCTTTCTTTTTAACCAGTCACCAACGATTCCAAACGATCATGAGAGAATTGCAATAAAAAAATATCGTACTAGGCCTACGTAGGACAATCAACAATAGCTTCATATTAGCTGTATACAGATTCAACAATGAAACACGAGTTGTAGTAATACCAATAAGTAATTAAGATAATTATTGGGTGCGGGCCCATAAAAGTTGGCGCCACTGGCTGCCCATCTATCGCAGAAGTAAAGAACTACGAGAACTTAGTAGCAGCTGATCGCCGCGTTCAGCCATTTTGTTTTTCTTTCTATCAATTTAAAATCTCAAAACTTAAACATTGAATAAATTATGGTAAAACAAACCGTAGCATTATATTAGGTTCATTGCATAATGTACTATTTTAGTGTGATAATGAACATTCCGTTTTTCGTCCACGTGTTCAATTAAAACTTTTTTCATTCAATGTAATTTTATGTTAATTGTATTATAGTTACCTAGTAGTTTATACATATCAGTGTTGTTTAACGTTATATGGTGAAAATTATTATAATATGTTTGGATAATTGATTAGTTGTTCATAGTTTTAACTGATCAATTACCTGCACAACTTAAAACCCTAAAACTCGGCGACGTAATTCTCCGAAATAACTAACGCAAGACTATTGCTAAAAGCAGTTCCTAAGCATTGTTCTTCTATTGTTGGATGCATTAGTCCTACGCAATGTAAAGAAATAGCTTAAAATGCCCGAGTTTTGCATTTTATTAATTCGAAATTAACTTATGAAGGACTTGCGATATTCGAACTCTAGGTCCTTACATAGGTACGTAGAATTTGAAATAAGGAAGAACGACTTCTCACACTAAAACTATTCCCTCAGAAAACATTAGAAAGCCTATGGCTCATAGAGGATGTCGAAATTTGCAATTCATTGCTTCTACACACCATGCCTGGGAAGGGTTGAAATAAGAAAAAACAGAATTCCGGTAACATAAAATTGTATTGTCTTTATGGAATGTTTTATTTCTTACTCTCATGTTACCATACAACCGTTTCGGGGCTAAAATAAAAAAAGAAATTAAATTTCATGTTCATACTTTCCTCTTTAAACACCCGGTAAATAATATGCTGCGCGCATAGGAGTAAAAATGATCCATAATTCGGATAAATATAGAATTTTGTAAGAAACGAGGTCTTTGTTTGTAATAATAAATAACATTCAACGTAATCCAACCGCTAGAAAAATAATTGTTTAGCCAGCTTAACGGAAATCCTTTGAAATTAATAATGTTATATTATAAACTTTATTGTTTTAGGTACCTACTAAAATAAATTAAGTATGTAGCACGGCGTGTTCCAAACTGTGTTTTTCCTGATTAGAGTAAATTATCTTCTTCGTCTTTCTTAGACCAGGAGCCTATTCTCCCCAATCACACTATCTTTTTCGTGGTTTATTGTCCCTTGTTGACCTTTATAATTTATTCATTCTTTCTACATGTTCCATCCACTCTTTCAATGTCCACACTTTTGTATTATATCATAATTTTTTGGCTTGTCCATTAATGGCCTTCCTGTGATTTTTTTCTCACAAGCATCGTCTACATTCTAAATCTAGCTTTTCTGTGCTCTCCTTAAATATACAGTATTTAGAACAGCGGTGGCTGTGGAAACTGCACTGACAGATGTAAAAATGCAATGAATTGTAGAACGATTTCAAATTATCGTGAGGGGATTGGAACAAGAGAAGATCGTACTATATATGTCCACATTAGCCTGGTTTTCTTTTTACAAATTCAACAAATAAACACAATTTTGAGTAGGCCTAATAGCAATAAATAATTATAATAGTACACGGCAAATTATTGGGTGGGCTTGAGCCCCACGGGCCCATATAAATTGGCGCCACTGTTGGTGTTTTAATTAATATGCCATTGAAGCGTAATAATAAATTTGTAAGGTTTTACTGCTGAATTTCTATTAAATTTTAAACACACTAATTTTTTCACGATTTGTTTTACTAAAGCACCCTACATAAACAAACATGAGAGATAAAATGCGAAGTATATTTACGAAGAACTACTTAAAAATTAAACTCAGTATATTCTCGTGTTACAAAAGAAAGTTGATAGGATTATTACAGATTCAGACAAACTAGAACACTGTAAGTCATTATTTATTAGGTTTGGGTTCATAACAGTAATTAACATATAAATGTTTCATGTTCTTGTCTACAATAAAACAGATTACAGGATTATTATTGCAGGAAGAATGTACACACTAGGAATAGTGCTTTTATTGGCAGAATGTTTAAGGTTCTGATTGTACTGCATATGACATAACTTGCCTGTCTGTGAGGTAGACCATTAGGGCAATGAGTCTAGGAGAGAGGTTCCATCTGGTGCTGTGAATTGAACTCCGGCTTAGCTCAGTTGGTAGAGCATTGGCGCGAATAGCCAAAGGTCCTGGGTTCAAGTCCCAGTGTCGGAGGAATTTTTCTCCTATAATATTCTCATGTAATGTCCAACAGAGACAATAATCTGTGGTTCAAGAAAGCTTATATATTTATTAAAAGTATGCTATGATGCAGCTATACCCACCTGTCAATCTTTATCTTAGTTTAGTCTCTCCCTTTTAGGGACTTTTATGCGACCCACGCAGGGCCGCGATTATCTATAGATCACATACATTCTTTTTTGACCAGACAGGGACATGGAGGGCCTCATCGGATGAGTGAGCAGTTCAATGCCGCGACCACCTCCGAGACAACACAAACACATGGGACAACACACAACATTCATACACACACACACACACACACACACTCCGAACAAGGCGAGGATGGGATGAAGACGATAATGAAGGCCAGATGATATCCGGGGGCCATAGCGGTGGGTAAAATCTCCTTCTTAATTTCTTGTAAATATTTTCGCATTGATTACTTTCTGTAGCCTATCTATCGGTATATACTATTATGTAACTGTGTCCTTCTGTTCTAAAATGGGTTCTTTAGTTTATTATATTTAATTTCACATTGATTACGTACTGTAGACTATATTCTATAACATATAATTCTATTTTTCTGGTAGACATTTTCATATTAATTATCTATTGTAGACTATCTAAATTTATTATTAATTTTATTAGTTTATTATTAATTTAATTAATTTTATCGTTTTATTATAAATCGCTCTTTTCACATCAATTACTTAGAATATTTATATGATATGATGCACCTGTAGACAATACGCTATAATGTGAAATTTTACATTTTATATGTTCACCGTAAACCACGAAGCAAACGAAAGATCCCAACTATCGAGGCTCTTCATGTTACCAGCAGTTATAATTCTTTCCTTTATAGAGCACTAACTCGTCTGTATCTTTCTTTTTTCTGAAAATTGTGGAACATGAAGGGTTTACCTTTTACATCTCATCGATTTATTGAATAATTTGCATATTCAGCCTTCTGTGATAATTGAAAGAGGGAGGATTATTCCAGCATTATTAACGTTAAAGCAAACAGTCCATTCTAAAGAATATGCAGGCTACGTGGTTATTTTTATTCCTTTTGACGTAGCGTTTTTCTGTCACATTAGGTCAGCATTTTATATTTCAACTTTCTTGGTAATTTTCCAGAACACTATTGGCAGTAAGTTAGTAATAGGAAGAAATAGGATGCCAGGCATGCCAGTGGTGTAATATAAGTGTAAAGAACTATAAAAAAATACATATTTCAATGCATAATTAAAATAGTCTTATCGAAACGTATTTACTGCTATACGGTAGCGAATATTTAGCTTTAAACCCCATTTATACTGAATGTATAATAGACTCGTTCAGGCAGGTTGACATTTTTACTTCCTTTGCCCATACCGTAGGTACTGTAGGTAGTGGAAGTATTGTTTTCGACTCCCAAATTCGAAGTTGACTTTTCTACATAAAAACACGTTTTTGAGTTACCCTGAATCTAAATATACTATTTTCGGAAACATGTCTGTGTGTGTGTCTGTGTGGATGTCTGCGAACAGCCTAGCTGCGAAACGAAAAATCGTGTGAAAACAAAATTTTGTATTTGGGTCAGAACCATCTGAAGATGTGACACGAAGATTGCTGACAAGTTTATCTTATTTTTAAGGGGACTTTACATAGAGAAATTTTTGTTTTTAGCAGTTTTCTAGAAAATGGCTCTAACGATTTTCTTTAAATTTGTCTTTCAATTTTAAGTTTTGCTTATACTAAGAGCTAAAACTTTAATTTGAAGCATTTTTTCGAACAAATTCTTTGAAGGGCAGTTATAAACCATCCATTGTGAATATTCGCTCTTTGCAGTAGGCCTACAATCTCTCATAATGCAAAATGGTACGAAAACAAAATTTTGTATTTGGTTAGGTACCTGTGAACATGCAATATAACACTTCCCCAAGTGACATAAATGCTGCAAAATAAATTGCACAAACTTTCTCGCATACAGTATAAGAGTTAAAAGTTAGCACAGAAAAACGTAGGCTTAAATGCGAGAAAGTAAAAATTACGAAATAGACAAAAGCATAAACGGCATATAGGACACACAAATCTCAGCGCATAGCCTATTATGCGTTCTAATCGCAGGCCCAATCGCTTTAAAATGAAAAAAAAAGGTATACAGGAATTCAATCCAATTAACATATTTTGTCTACAAATAACAACATTTTCTTCTATCTTTAGTAAAGAAATCTGAAAATTCATATTCTTTATTCATAACTTGTAGATGAAGTCTCGCATTATTTAAATGATAATGGCTTGCTTTCGTTTAATCCGGTATAAAGTGCTAACCATGTCATTTTGATGTGTTTATTTTTGTAATCGATCTCTGAGCTAAGCTCCAGATCGTTTCATATTATAGCGTAAGTCCGCTGCCGTAGGTGGGTCATCGGTAGCTCGCCTGCCTTCTGCCCCGGTGGTCCCGGTTGAGGAATTTTATATATACATATAACATTTATTTTGTCTTAGTGGTGATAGAATTAAGAGGTAATATTATATGAATCGAGTTCCTATTATAACAACATTATTCTACAACGTTTCGCGTACTTAACTATATGGATACTATTATGCATTAGTTAGACTATCTGTTAGATTTTATTTGGGTTATGTATCCTTCGGGGTGCGATGTGATGTGGTAACGACATTATCTTCATTTTTACAACCAATTTATATGAAGAGAATGTCATACATAATATATTGTACTAAGATGCTAACTTTTATTTGGGCGGAGGAAGTTATGTGAATTTCACATCAGATTTTTTTTTTTTTTTCAAAACCCAGATGGGGTCCGCGAAATGTTATTTTTTTTCAAGGGGTCCGCGGACTGAAAAGTTTGGGAACCACTGTATCGTCCTATGAACGATGGCTGTAATATGCTGCCTACTTTTTGTTTTGCCTTCTTCATGAGCATAAGAATTATAACCCTGAAAACAAGATGAAGGCTTCTTGTGTTCTCCAGGTACCTGGAAATCCATTCAATCCGAACTGTTATAATAATTAGGTCAATTACAGTAAAGCCTCTATTTAACGAATATCGATATAACGATAAGCCCGCATAATATTTCTGTTTGATCACGGCGAATTTCCTATCTTATTAATGTTAAATGTAACTAACTATAACGATGAACCTATTTTAGAAACACCCTCTTGTAACGTTATTTGGAGGTTGAATTGTTACGCAAAACAATAGAGAAAGAGAGAGAGAGTGTGATATAGAGAGAGTGTGAGATAGAGAGAATGTGAGAGAGAGATGGATAGAGAGAGAGATGGATGGAGAGAGAGAGTGTGAGAGTGAGAGAGAGAGTGTGTGTGAGAGTGTGAGAGAGAGATGGATAGAGAGAGAGAGATGGATAGAGAAAGAGTGTGTGAGAGAGAGAGTGTGAGAAAGAGAGAGTCTGAGAGTGTGAGAGTGTGAGAGAGAGTGTGTGAGACTGTGAGAGAGAGATATGGATAGAGAGAGAGAGAGAGAGAGAGAGAGAGAGAGAGAGAGAGAGATGGATGGATGGATGGATGGATAGAGAGAGAGATGGATGGATGGATAGAGAGAGAGATGGATGGATAGAGAGAGAGAGAGAGAGCTGGATGGATAGAGAGAGATAGAGGGAGATGGATGGATAGAGAGAGATAGAGAGAGATGGAGAGAGAGTTAGATAGAGAGAGAGATAGAGATAGAGAGATAGAGATAGAGAGAGAAATATATATATATATATATATATATATATATATATATATATATATATATATATATAGAGAGAGAGAGAGAGAGAGAGAGAGAGAGAGAGGGCTAAAATTGCTTTTTAAGTAAATTACGATAAAATAACAATAATGATGATAATAATTAATTAAATTATTATTATGCTACTAAAAATTACTTTTTAAATGTTTGCGTACATTTTTCATTTTTGTAAGATATAATATAGCATAGAATTTTGTAGTTTTGTTATTTTGTGCCCTATTGTCTCGGTAAAGGAAATCGTTAGTGAAACGAAATCGTTCTTGTTGAGTTTATGTGGTGGAGTTGAAAATGACAAGGGCAATTATAAAGTGATCGTGTTCTATAAATCATAAACTGTTGAAAATAAGCAAAAGGTGTTTCTGTAGTTCAGAGCCGTGGAAATTATAAGTAACAAATAAAATGAATTAATATATTTGTTTCAATTTGTTTATTGTACTTATTAAATTGTCTGAAATGGTAAAAATATCAAATAAAACTATTTTAATATGTTTAAAAGCTAATACAGGGTTTATAAAAACCTAAAAATCCGGGTCCTGGTGATAACATTATAACACGAGTATTAAGTCACTGTCCCGAATTAAGGGCATAGAGAAATATCACTTCTTTTTGTCGTGATCAGTGCATTATTTATAAGTGAGATGTTAAGTGATATGTGGCAGACAGCAGTATCGCGAGATAATGTAAACTTTACTTTATTATTGTATTGTTAATTTGTAAAACATAAATAATAAATAGGTAAATTCAATTTTGGATGACTGAGTTAAGAAATCTTAACCTTAAAATGCAACAATCAAATCACTTACTAATAAAAATACTGAAAATCTTTCAGTATTCCGGTGATATAGGCTGTGAAAGAAGAAAAATGAGGGACTACTTCGCAATGACAAGTGAACACGAGATTGCGAAGCAGCACGTGGGGTGAATAATGCACTTTTAACTCTGAGCCATCAGAACCCATTGAGACGGATTAGATTGAGGGCGATATTTTCTCATATCAGAAGTCAGATTGTACTAGACCCCCACACCCACCCAGGGTGGAGACAGGAAAATCCAAGTGTAAGAAGTAAGCATTCTCATGATTTACCTATTGGTCATCAGTAGACCTGGGATTTTAGGCTCTAAAAAAATTCGTTTTAGGCACCTAAGATAGGCTTTTAAAACAAGTAAAGAGGCTTTTAAAAGAGAAAATAGGCACTTAAAATATGCTTTAAAAATGTGTAAGTAGATAGAAAATTGACTTTAAAATACTGCAATATACACTTAAACTGTAACATATTATTTTTTTACTGCAAGAAACGTGGAATATCTATTCTTAACAGAATTAACTACAAAATTAGGCATAGCGAACTATATTCACCTAAACAGATGTTCTTTCACTGGTGACTTAACACAGCAGTCCTTCCCCCTCCCCCCGTCAGTCAGCATTCCTTTAGCGTCAGTTGTTTGGAATAATCAAGTTTCTGTGAAAAACCCACCTCTGCTGTTCTGCTTTTCATTGAGGGATGTCCATTATAAGACTGTAAAAATTACGGAAGTTGAATTTTATTTTAAATGTACAAAATAGGCATTGTAGGCACTAAAATAGTAAAATAGGCTCTAAAGGTCCAAATAGGCATTTTAGGGCACTATAAAACTCTATAAATGTAAGTGATTTATCATGAAACGTCCACACATTTAAAAATTTTCATGTTATTTCATAAGGAACAAAATAGGCATTTGCCTTAAAATCCCAGGTCTAGTCATCAGATGACAGATTCGTATAAATTATGTTCATGTAAAACCTCTCGCATAATTTTTACTTCCTCTCCCGTACCATAGGTAGAGGAAGTACTTGCCGTGCCATTTTAAGAAGACATCTTCCCAAACCATCATCTATATACAAATGAATATAAAGCATTGTTCCCTAATCTGATAATCTGCACCGACAAAGAAGAGGTGCTCTTGTAGTCGCGTGGATTTCCCCAGTGTTGCCGCTGTCATTCACCACTTCAAGAGAAGTAATCTTGCTGTGGTACGTATTTGGCAACATTGTACTGAACTACAGACAAGTGTGAATACGCCTTTTTACCTTCTATTCACTGGTTGACAGGTCAAAGAGAATTAGGGTGGGAGCAGGTAGAGGCAGTTCTTGGGGGAAGAAGTCATTTAACAGAGGCTATTTTTATATTCTACTCGACCCCGAAAACCTTAGTTGAGATTTTAACATAAATACACATTTTGTGATCCCCTGAATCCAAAAATACTATTTTCAGAAACATGTCTGTGTGTGTGTGTGTGTCTGTGAACACCCTAGCTCGCATCAACACAAAATTTTGTATTTGGGTTAGGCATCTTCTGAAGATGTGACACGAAGATTGGCGACGAATTTCTCATACTTTTAATGCCACTTTAGATTGAGAAAATGTTTTTCGCGATTTTCTCAAAAACGTCTCTAACTATTTTGTTTAAGTTTTGCACACGAGGTGGTTACATTAAGAGCTAAAACTTTCATTTGAAGATTCTTTTCGAAAACGTTCTTTGAAGGGCAGTAATAAGCCATCCACTGTTAGTTTTGCCTGGTGAACAATACAACTTTGCATCAGGTTGAAATAAAACTGAATATCCAACTGCTTGCAATGTGGCCTCCTATTTTATATCAGAATGCGAAATGAGAATGGCGTATTGCCCTTGCTTAGGGTAAAGAAAGTTACGTTAGTGCATTAATCAGATTTTATTTGGGTTTGTATCCTTCGGGGATGCGATGCGGTAACGACATTCCTATAATTTTTACAACCAATTTCCATGAGGAGAATGTCATACATAATATTTATATAATAAGAGGAAGTGTTTATCTGTCTATCTGTCTGTACGCGATGCCTAGCGAAATGTACGGAATCAGAGATCTGAAATTTTAAACATAGATGGACTGAAGGGTGGGGGAATGCACCTCGAAGCAGGATTTTTTTATTTTCGCTTTCGTTTGCTAGTTATGAGTAGACCTGGGATTTTAAGGCAAATGTTTATTTTGTTCCTTATGAAATAACATGAAAATTTTTAAATATGTGGACGTTTTACGTTAAATCACATACGTTTATAGAGTTTTATAGTGCCCTAAAATGCCTATTTGGACCTTTAGAGACTATTTTAATAATTTAGTGCCTAAAATGGCTATTTTGTACATTTAAAGTAAAATTCAACTTCTGTAATTTTTACATTCTTATAATGGTCATCCTTCAATGAAAAGCAGAACAGCAGAGGTGGGTTTTTCACAGAAACATGATTATTCCAAACAATTGTCGCTAAAGGAATGCTGACTGATGGGGGAGGGGGAGGATTAAGGGGAAAGGACTACTGTGTCAAGTCACCAGTGAAAGAACATCTGTTTAAGTGAATATAGTGCATGATGCCTAATTTTGCAGTTAAGTCTGTTAAGTATACGTATACCATGTTTCAGTTTAAGTGTATGTTGTAATATTTTAAAGTCTATTTTGTGTCAATCTATACATTTTTAAAGCATATTTTAAGTGCCTATTTTCTCTTTTAAAAGCCTATTTACTTGTTTTAAAAAGCCTACTTTAGGTGCCTAAAACTAATTTTTTAGAGCCTAAAATCCCAGGTCTACTTATGAGTTAAAACGGGCAGAAAACGTGCATTTTTTGCGCTTTCGAAACATCAGTTTTCAATAATACATTTCAATCGTAAAATCAATTGCAGGTGGCTTTGCCAATTTTTGTCATACCTTGGAAATAAAAGCATCGCGATCGCTTGAATTTTGTAAGCCCACCCGGGTCGATTCATTTGTTTATAACGTCAAGGCACCCAGACATCTGAAATTTTCAACATAGACGGAAGAGAGGTAATGAATATAGGCCTAAATGAGTAAACATTGATCGATTTGGACGGAACTCACTATGCAGGGGTTTTCTAGGCCAGGGAGCTCGAATCTGAGGTCGTTTTTCCCAGGCGACGCTTTCTAATCGTGGAATGTACTGAACGTGATTTAGGTGTTAATAAAAATAATGATTTAACTATTATGCTCTTAATTTTTAATTTTCTAATTTTCGCGGGCGAAGCTGCGGGCACCTGCTGGTATTTTACTAAGAGGAAAAACTTTCATTTGGGCAGAGGAAGTTATTTATTTACATCAGTAACTTAGTCTTATATTTCCATACAATTTCACAGACTGGTAGTATTGTTAAGAATATATTGTAACAAGTCCACGTCTAAAGTCAAATTGCTTCTAGTTTTCTAAACATCTTTCTTGTGGAATCGTTCTGCCTAATTAATATTACGTAGCCTTTCTTACAGCTCCAGGATCTACAGCACTGGTTATTGTCATAGCAGCAAGATAATTAAAGCTCAGATTGTCAGAATGAATGGTGAACAAAAGACATGAGTATCTGTTACAGAAATAACAAGTAGCGAAAATTCAAATTAACAGCTTCCCCACACCGATAATTGGATGTCGCTACATTGTAATCCTCCAGTAGAGACGACAATACTCAGTATTCTGACAGTCATCTCTGTCTGAGACTTTTGTAAGACGTCGTTCCTTGTTAAGGAATTATTAGAAGAAAATGTTTAATTATGAATATAGAAAGGCTCTTCTTTGGAATTGTTAACAAAAGTCGTCTGAATTCAGTTCAAATTATATTAAAAATCAGCTTCAAATACGTGATGTAACTAACAGTCTTGAAAATTTAAGCTGTTTATATTATAAGTGGCTTAAATTGACTATTATTAAGCCTAATTGTTAAGTGAGTTGTTTAGACAAAGCAATAAGCCACTTGTAAAATACAACTTTTTTTCTTGTCCTAGTAAATAATAATAATGATCAGAAAGTATCCTGATCTCTCAGCATATTCCACTGTTAAAGCATTTTCTATAATTTTTCATTCCTTTTGTGTATTTATGTTTAACATCTTTTTACTTTCTCTATTAGTCAGTCACATTTTTATACACTCTGTTTCTTTGTCTCTCCTCTTTCTTCACTTTGATATTTTTGAAACTGCACCCGAGCACGAGCAGTCTTGCTCATTCGGGTGTATTTCTAAATGTTAATATTTCTCTAGAATAATTATTAATTATGTAAGATTAGCCTATCTTTCTTTTCCTTTTTTAAATAGCAGTTGTAGTTATTTTTTAAATTTGTACTCGTATTTGTTCTGGTTTACTTTACTTGTATAAATATATATTTGTATTTGAATTAGTTAATTAATTAATTATATTATTTTTTTTAATTCTACAAATTACAATGTATAAAATATTTACAAATGTGAATTCTAACGTCACCCAAAGAAGCAAAGCTTGTGCTCGGGGGCGGTTCAGTTCAATACAATAAAATAACTTACACTGAAATAATTATTATTTACAGTAATACAAAAAATTGTTTACAACAGTAAAAGTATGTAAAAGTATGAGTTAATACTAATTACAGTAATACTAATTACAGTAAGGAAAGAACATGTTATATTTACAACAGTGGAAATGTACGAGTTAATAATATACAAGGTGTTAATGAATAACAACGAAATATTTTACCTGTGTATAGAGGGGACACGGACAAGCAACTTTTATTAGGAGATTTTTGCTCTATGGGTTCATTTATTCCTGTTACATCATAAGATCTCCCAGGGCATTTCTGTATTCATTTATTTTTAAAATTTGAAAAACATTCAAAACGAAGAAACTTGTTGTTAACACTGGAATTGTATAAAAAAAAACGAATGCAGTGGCGGCCAGTCATGTGTTTAGTCTGTAAATTTTGCAGATTATGGAAACACTAAATTATGATATAGCTGTTGATGAATGATTAAGAATCAGGTTTTTGTGGATCACTAAGAAGGCATGACGTCAATCTGATGAAAATTTTAACCCTATTTCGCTTCATTATTGACTTATGACCACCAAAATACAATGAATTTAATGCAATGTAGGATACACATTTTACGTCATAGAGCAAAAGTCTTCAAATAAAAGTTGCTTGTCTATGCCCCCTCTATACACAGGTAAAATATTTCGGTGTTATTCATTAACACCCTGTATAAAAATATTTAGTCAAAAAGATGTTAAGATAAGACAAAGCTGTTATATCTATATTTTAAAACTTAATATTAAAATGTTGTAATAACAACACAAGTAGCTAAATAAAAGTAATTGTATAAATTCTGTAATTTTAGAATTAAATTGTTTGTCGCTTAAGCTAGTTAATTCAGGATGGTTGCTAATAAATCAATTTGATTGTCTTGGGCCGAAACTTGAACAGTGCTTACCTCCAGCAGTTTAAAAAAATTTGGGTATAGTTAATAAATAGAATTTATTCCTTCGCGTGTTATATTCGTGCCCTTCTGACCTATAATTGTCACGATGTTTATGATAATAAAGTTTAAATTTTAACTTGCCGGTATTTGTTTAGCCATACTAGTTAAGTCCGTTACAATGTACTCAGATTTTTTGTTTTCGTTTACAGCTACAAAATTTTCATTTTCCTAGGCTAATTTTTCACTTTCTCTATCCTAAGGGCAGACAACACGTATTTTTTGGCTTAACATTCCGTTACTCTAAGTGTCTGTCTTGCGAGAGTGGCATTTAGGCGTTTTTTAAGGAGATTTTTTACCTTTAACGAGGATCGAGGTGCGAATTAAATTTTATTTTAGTTTCATTCCTTCACGACATCATATTTGGGTCAGGTGAGTCATAATTTGTTTGGTTTCTTATATATTTTTCTTCTGATGGCCAGGAACCCCACCAGCCAGGTCATATTGGTCTTGTATATATGCAACAATCACGTGATCCCAAGAATCAATCAGAATATACTGATATGACGTTACCATGAGCCAATCAGAGAGCACCTTGTTCTGACGTTAAATGATTAAGAATGGCAATGAATCAAAGTTAGTATAACACTGACCATACAGGTTAAACGTGCTGGGTTCCACCTGGGAATACATAGGCCAAACAGGAAGGCAATTCAATCGGAGATTCAAAGAACACAAATCAGATTTCAAACATGAAAGATTCAAATCAGCTTTTGCAAAACATACTATAGAAAATTCGCATGCATGCAGTGAAATAGAAAACACAATATAAATAGGCCTATTGCATGGAAATAAATAAATAAAATAAATACTACACTTTCAAAATAAAAGAAGCAAACTCAATACTTTAGAGGCATACGAAATTTGCATTAATAGAGGAAACGTAGTAAATGAGAACTCTGTTGATAACACGCACCTAGGAACCAGACCACCGCTATACAACACGAACATTCAATCGCGTGCCACACGGTGCCAACGAGGACTGAAGATGGCTTAAATAAGCCGAAATGCACTTCCTGATGGTATAGTAGGAGATAGGCTAATTTATATTATAAGTAAGGGGCGGATTTCTATGACCTAAAAATAGAATATATGCATGCATTTAGGACCTAAAAAATATTAAAATATGACCAATAAAATTTAAAATATGACTTTACCACTTACACATTGTGTATATTTTTTTAAGTTTCATTACAATTCATTTTATTATAATATAATGTTAACTATTTAAAAATCTGTAAATTATAAAAAAGTATCATTATAATGCAAAATTTACAAAATATGATACGAAACTTAAAATTTCTTTAATATGCACACAGCTATGCCAAAAATATGACCAAAATATGCATATTCATACTAAATATGCTGCAATAGTTGAAAATTTCCTAAATATGCATTTAAATGCACAATAAAAGCCGTTCCATTTTCACCAGGATGCTTGGAATCGGGTTTAATTCAGTCGGAAACCTGAATTAATGCAAAGGGGAAAAATATGACATGTCATAGAAATCCGCCCCCTAATTATAAGACACCGGCAAGAATACATAGTAACTTTAAACAAGTTTTACTTCTATTATATATACTTTTATGTGTGCTCAAGTGTAATAGTGTTTTATTACTAACATTAGCAAACATAACCTTCATATTAATATAGGCCTACTAGTGTCGTGTGCCTATAATATACTCCTACACATCTTATTGAGGGTATGAGGTGGTAAAGGAACTCAACATATTAATATGACTCTCATTGGACTAAAATTCATTAACCACATTCCATATGGGAGTTTTAGATTTTTTCCCTTCCTACTATCATGCTGGGATATGTTCAACCGACTTAGTACTTGTGAGTGCAATTATATTTATAGCAAAATTGTTTTGGCAAATGATGAGAATATTGTAGGAAATTAAACATTCATCTGACACCAGGTTTTGAACTCCTGACCTTCGGATTTCCGTGCCTTCCAACTGATTTACGGCAACATATGAAACAGACTTTCTCGAATGATAAATGGTCGACCGCACTAAAAGACATTTACCGTACATTCACTGTTGTGAGGCACACTAATTTAGAGAATTTATTATCTAGGAATATATAGAAGGGATTGGAAAAATGTGTTTTTGTTGTACAGGAAACCCATTGTACAGGCTCCAAACATTTTTAAATTTCCTTCCATATACGCAATTTTTTCAGTCATAACTTTTTGACAATAAGAGAGGCAGTTAAGTGATGTAGAAGTTGGATAAAATGCCTGCATTTATAGTGATTCGCAGTTAAAATATCTGCTGTCGGTGATAAATACAATTGCCATCCCATAGCTTTAGGAGTTAAAACCAAATACAGATTAGTACTGCTGAATTCATATTTGTATCTCTCGGTTCAGAGGACATGTGGGATCACTCGTAAGGAGAGAGTTGAACTGGCAAAGATGCCTGCCTATTCTGGTTTTCTATCAACCTATCTGGTTATTCGAAAACTCATCACAGAGCTTATAGCTGGAAAGTGAAATAAAATCAGGTAAACTGATGTAAAAAAGTGCCAGTATGTTTTTGTTTAATCAGTTATGACTGCAATTATGATATGCAGAATATGTTTTTTTTTTAATTGATTTCCAAGTTAAACTCCAGATTTATTCATTAAGCAGGGCTTACGGAAGAAGAAAGGTCTACCATCTCGGCCACCTGGGTCATTTTAACGGTCTAGTTGGATAAGTGCATGTAAAACAATACTGTTTTTTGTCATAGCTACCTGTATTTTAATTTCCAAGGCCTTATAAGATCACAGTAAAACAATAGGCTATGTTGTCAAGATGACTGATTTTCATTTTTTTAATAAATTCTTCCGAATACGTATATTGTCAGAAAAAAGGCACTAAATTGAGCATTACTCCGAAACAGATCAACCGATTTTATCCATTATGAATAGACGTCTTCCCACGGACATTGTAAATGTGTATTAAAATAGGCACTAAATTGGGCATTACTCCGGTACCGGTGAACCGATTTGGTTCAATATCAATAGGGTTCTTCCCATCGACATTATGAATGTTTATACCAAGTTTCATGAAAATTCGAAAAAGCGTACTTGAGTTATGGTGCGTACAGACACACGGACAGACGGACAGACAGACGGACAGACATTTTTTCGTCCCCCACACAATCTCATAAAGTACCATACTGGCACTTAATAAACTGTGGGTGACTCCGACAAAGGATTGACAAAACTGTTACACTTCCAAACGATTTATGACAGAGATAGCCTAAGTGCTAAATAGGCTAATTAAGTCAAATCTTATTCTTAATCAATATCATTCAGGACAGGGCAAGTTTCCCAAATATTTGAGTAGATTTCTAATTTTAAAAAGTCCACAGTGCATCTATTCAAAGGACTGTTCATATTATACTGTTTCAGCGTCCATTATGTTTCCAGAAGACGTACGACCCCTAACTGTTGTTAAATTCAGTAGATGTACATTCACTAAACCTTTAACAAGCATTCTGACAAAACTTCAGACAGTAGGTTTTTTTTTTTCTCTCATCATCATTTATTGGTACAAAAAATGTCCTGAAAATGCGACCACTGAAAACAGTAGGATCCATGGTGTATTCCACTTCATGAATTAAAAATATGCCTTTTTCATGCAATAATAACTAGTTGAACCGGTGATGTTTTTAATGGTTAAGTTACGTAGCTTTAACCCTATTATAGCTCAGGGTAAAATAAATAATACGTTATATGCATATGCATTCATGAACCACAGATTGTTGCTTCTGTTGGACATTGTACGAAAATATTATAGAAGAAAATTCTTCTTACACTGGAACCCATGACCTTTAGCTCAGTTGGTAGAGCATTGACACGGATGGCCAAAGGTTCTGGTTCAAATCCCAGTGTCAGAGGAATTTTTATCCTATAATATTATCAAGTAATACGGTTTCATGTTGAGTAATAAATACGTCAAATAATAATAATAATAATAATAATAATAATAATAATAATAATAATAATAATAATAATAATAGTTGTGCAATAGTCTTCCCCATGAATTTAAAAGCGTTGACTGAACACAAATCACATAACAAGCATCTTAAATTGTAATGGTTATTCGTAGAAAATGCTTCATTCAGCGTAAAATGTGAAAAATGATAATTAACTCCTTTGATTTTATCAGTTTTCCTTCGTAGCAGCAGGAACTATTATGTGATTACTCCTACTGTTATTACGGTATTATTCTGCTATTGGTCTGAGAAACTGCTGTCACAGTTGTCAAGTATAACACAGACCAATAACCATTTTGGGACTTAGAATTTATATTTATTCTTGGGTATATTTAGGTCTCTGATGCCAAATGTGCCATTAGTTTTGCCCTATCAGCTTTTGTTTTGTGAGATATGGTATTATCATTATGCATATTATCCCATTTTACGTTTGATATAAATAAAAAAACAGTGCCTATTTTTAGCTCCTAAATCACGTGAGGAAAAAAGCAATACACTAACATTACATTAACATTACAATAACAATATAACATGGGATCTTTCAAAAAATTGATATTATCACTTATTGTACGGTCGTTTATAAGCTGTCAATTTGAGGGCCAAAAAATAATCCAGCTTTTAGTTTTTCTGTACTTCGTACAGTTTTCGTCCTACGTGTCCAAAGTATGGTCAAGAACCTTTGCTAGCTATATTATCAAGCAAGATTTTGTTTCGCTAGTCTAAGAGTTCACGAATAAAATCTAGGCCTATATAAAAGTAGAGCTGGTAGAGAAAAACTGTTTACATATTTGGAGTAAACACACTAAGTATAGCCAAAATCAGGTAAAACATCTCAGATACAAAACAAAAAGTTATTTTTGTTGGGCTGTGTAATCCATCACACATACACAAATAGGACAGTGCAGAAAGTAAAGTTTATAGGATAATATTGAACGCTCCAAACTTCTTGGTCGTGTTGCATGAAGCTCGAGTCAAACTGGTTAAGCGACAGAATTCATTAACTAGTTTCATTTGACTTGCTATCGTGAGGAATCTCGCGCCGTGGCGTCTTGTGTCGTACAAATATTTCACGGTATGTTTCTACCTATTTCAAGTGTAAATCACATTCCACATTTCAGTAGAGTAAATATACGATACGCGTCCTCAAAGTAAGTTTCCCTGGGCCCGTTTATGGAAACAAAACACAATTTCAAGGAAATATTTATTGCAACAGACACAGCCAGTGTTCAGCTATTTTTCAACATATTCGCCACTGGAATGGATACATTTGTCTTACCATGGCACCAACTTTTTAATATCTGTGTCATAGAAGTCTGCCGCTAGGTATTTGGACCACTGTGTGACAAACAGCTCCGCCCCTCTATCATTCTTTGTCTTTTCTTTAGGTAAGGCTCTTTTCACACTGGGTCACTTGTGACGGTCATCGGTGACCGTCACCGGCGAAGAAGCATTGGTTTAAATACGAGTATTCACACTGGGTCTCCGCGGTGACCCACCCAAACACAAGTGACGCGCAATGTCTCCACCGAACACTTGTGACGGTCACCGGTGACCGTCACCGGCGAAGAAGCATTGGAGAATTCACACTGGGTCACTTTTGACGGTCACCGCATTTAATGATTACCAACCATGCAAGTTGTATATACATAATTCAGTTGTATAATCGAGCTCAGCGAAACAAGTTATCCAGTCTTGAGCTTAGATTTGATTAATACTGAAGATTTTATAAATGAAGTGAAATGTCGACCTGCCATTTGGGTTGTCAAAAGCGATTACAAATTGCGTTTCATGTAGCTACTATTGGCAATACTAGGGGTGACCGTCACAAGTGACCGACGTGTGTTCACTGCAATCACCGGTGACCGTCACAAGTAGCCCAGTGTGAAAAGAGCCTAAGAAATGAAGGAAATCACTGGGAGCGAATTCCGGGCTTTAGGGTGGATGTTTAAAGACCTCCTAGCAAGTCTCCTGCAGAAGTTCGTATTAAAGTAGCTATTTTTAGTGTTACATTCGTTTTCTATACCATGATTTTGGAGAGTTGAGGCCTGACATTAGCTCTGCAATCGGGAAAACAAGTGAGCGCTATATCACCGTTGCAATGGTAACCATGGCTACGTTGCCCATGTTACTGATTCAGCATTAGCACGTGCTCAGTACTTTCTTGTATCCCTTTCTCTTGGATTGAAATTTCATTTATTTGCATTAATCTTGCTGCACTTGTCAATTTGTCTATGGCTATTCTGCAGTTGAATTTCATGTGTTAAATTATACGTGCCCTTGTTAAAATGACTCCGTCAGATGATCAGCAGTAATATCGTGTACCCTTATACGAGGGGTATTCCGAAAGTAAGTTTCGTCAATGTATGGCAGGAGCGGCGTGTTCACCAGGGAAACCAAACAAACGCCAGACGAATCCCCACCCGTGGCTGGTTCCACGACGAAAGTGGTGTCAGCGGAGGAGGCATGACGCAGGCGCACTGCGCCGTAGAAGAGCGAGTCGCAGCAGACTGGTGTGTCCGCGGGTATTAGTGTACCGCTCACGATGGCACGAGAGATTTGGCGCCACTGCCATGTACCGCTATCTCCCCTCTTTCAAACGAGCCATTGCTGCAGCCGCTGAACCTTTTATTGTCCGAGATAGAGCTGTTTGAAATTGATCTCCCGATTTCCGTCCCCGCAAAGTGCGGCCTCCACGAACCCATCTCGCACAAACCTTATGGAACATCAATTTGTCCCTCAAAATGGTCTGTATGGAACCTTTAGTAATGTCAGGAAGCTGAGGTGGAGCAGGCTGTGCGCCAATTCCTTGCATCGTAGGGCACCGAGTTTTACCACAGTGGGTTCTTCAAACTGATCGCACGCTACGACAAATGTCTCAATGTCGCTGGCGACTATGTCGAAAAATAGTGCACGGTGTATAGGTCATGCTGCCATGCTGTATTGCTTTTGGGTCAATAAAGTGTCCGTGTGACAAACTGACGAAACTTACTTTCGGAATACCCCTCGTATGTTGTACGAACTGACTCCAAATATAAAGGATTATAAGTTGCATTCTCATATGTTTGTGAAAGGTTAAAAAAACCCTATAGTTTATCATGGACTAATTGCAGCTTACAGGTAGAATTGATGTGTACGAACTGAGTCCACCCCAGAGTTCTTAAAGTCATATAAGCTTAAGCATATTGTGTGCTGTTCCACTTTCATTTTAAATATATGGATAAGTTTAACAATGTTCTGCCAACTCAAAAGTGAGAGTACCCCTTAATTGTTTTGGAAAAAAAGCACTGGATATACGTATATCATACACGTCTGTGCAACGTTGTGTATAGCAGAAAGTTAACTTTAAAGTGGTCAAGTCAAGACACCTAGACATGGCTATGATAAGAGTGTTTGTGTTTTTTTTTCTGTATTTTTTTCTCTTGGTATATTTCCCACCGGTCCTTTACACTGGCTATACTGCCTACAGTAAAGGACTCTAGGAAGACGGTAAAAATCTGAATAAGTGCTAGACGCTAGTAGTTTATATCATTACTTTTTTCATACAGATTCTGGGGAGCTGTTAATATACGTTACAAGAGAAGATGGAAAAGAGGCCATCCTACGTAAGGAAAGGAAGCTGTTACAACAAAATCAACTGTCTCAATGAGTTTCCAACTCACGTACTTTGCATGTAATGATGATTATGTTAACTCTTCAATCACAATTAAATAAATAAAATCAGGTAAACTGATGTAACAAAGTGCCAGTATGTTTTTGTTTAATCAGTTATGATTGCAATGATGATATGCAGAATACAAAAAAAAAAAGTCAAATTGGCCGGTTTCGGGATTACAACCATGGAACTCCAGAATGTGAGGTCAAGACGTTACCATCTCAGCCACCTGGGTCAGTTTAACGGTCTAGTTGGATAAGCGCATGTAAAGCAGTAGTGTTATTTGTCATAGCTAACTGTATTTTATTTCCAAAGCCTTATAAGATCACAGTAAAACAATAAGCTATGTTGTCATGATAATTGATTTACATTTCATAAATTATTTCGAATACGTATATTACCATAAAATAGGCACTGAATTGAGCATTACACCGAAACAGGTCAACCAATTTTATCCAATATCAATAGACGTCTTCCCATGGACATTATAAATGCGTATACGAAGTTTCATAAAAATTTTATAAATCCTATTCGAGTTATTGCGCCTTTAAAATAGACACTAAATTGGGTTTTACTCCGGTACCGGTCAACCGATTTGGTCCAATATCAATAGGGTTCTTCCCATGGACATTGTAAACGTATATACCAAGTTTCATTAATATTCGATAAAGCCTATTTGAGTTATTGCGCCTTTAAAATAGACACTAAATTGGGTTTTACTCCGGTACCGGTCAACCGATTTGGTCCAATATCAATAGGGTTCTTCCCATGGACATTGTAAACGTATATACCAAGTTTCATTAATATTCGATAAAGCGTATTTGAGTTATCGCGCGTACAGACACATGGACGGACGGACGAACGGACAGACGGACGGACATTTTCTCGTCCCCCACACAATCTCATAAAGTACCATAGTGTCACTTAATAACCTATTTATTCAAACCTTCGTACTCTGATAGAAAAGGGATTAATATGCTTGTTAAATATTTTACGGAAAATGAGGAGCATAATATAATATAATTTTATCTTTACACATCAGTGCTTGTGTTTCTTTTCAACAACTTTTTTTTTTACTTTAAATTACTGTGTATTTGAAAGAGAAATCTATGTTTCATCACGGCATGAAATAATATAATTAGTCTATCCTTATACATAGGAAAGGAAGTGGTGGTGGCCTATACAAGCCAATGATAGGCACGTTTAAACGTAAGATGCAATTAATTATCCAATTAGAGCAGTCCCTACGCTACTGTAATTGCTCTTGTCCTGCTTGACATGTGAGGATTGTAGCTCGGGCTCAACCATGCTGGGCGCGTGGTGTAATAGACAGATGTACTAGGCCTATAAGTACAGTAACATCTGTACTACAGCTGTCTGCCACTGTGGGTGAGCGCGCCTGCCTTCCACTCCAACGGCCCGGGTTTGGTTCCCGGCCGGGTTGGGGATATTTTAGTAGTGAAAAATCCCTTTCCCGGTTCAGGACTGGGTGTTTGGGTCTTAGGTTTAAGTGTTAGGTAGGGGACTGGCAACAAATCTGCTAAGAAAATCCCCTTAAGGGGTCCCAAGTGTCGAAAACGACCCGATGGACTAGTAACTATTAACAATACTTTGTAAATAAGATAAATTTTTCCACCTTATGCACTAGTATTAGGAGAGAGAGGGAAAGATGAATGTTGAAAAGGGATGTGTAATATACCGTAATATATAATATTTGATATATATAATATATTTGATATATATAATATTTGATATTCAATATTTAATTGTTATTATATAAATATATACATATGTACAGAAATTTTATTGTGAAAGTTTATAGAAGAATTACCTTCTAATGTTGACATCAAATATAAGCTGTAATAGTAAAAAATTAAAAATATTATAAACACACAGTATGATTTAATTTGAAAGCTATTTATCAATATTATATAGGGTCCCTGGTATTATATCGACATGTAAGAATGGTAAAACTTATAATATAGGCGTACTTTTAAAAGTTGCAGTCATCTTAATAGCTAAAATTAAAATTAAAATCATATATAGCCTACACTTTTGCTAATAATCAACTTGGAATTATTAGAGACAAGTCACAATAAAACAAATATACAGGTTGGTCTTCTATTATTAGTACATGAGAAGTTGGTATATTAGTTGTATGTTTTGAAGATTGGTTAAAGACCTTTTAGTTATTTATAATTAGTGTTTCAGTTCATAATGTTTACTAAGCGGCGTTCTACGGAGTGATGTTCATCTTATGTTCATTCCCTTATCTGCAATCATGCATTCGATCTCTGTAATATTAACTATAGATACAGTGTACAGTAATATTTACACTAGAAAAAAACAAGTGGAAGGAACAATGTTTGCTATATGAGGACTTTGTGGCAGGAAAAAATTGTTTGGGTTTGTATACTACAATATTTGAGTACTTTCCTCGCATAACTGCAGTTTTTGGTGGACAGATGCAAAGAAATAAAATTTTAAAATTGTATCTTACATATTTTACTGTGCCATATTCAGATAATCGTGTATGCAATTAAAATAATCCACCCTCAGTGTGATAACTTCATGAAAGCGAGGTTTAGAATATCGAACGAAATCGTTCAGTTTTATTCCTACATCTCGCTTGAGCAGTTTCCTCTTCTACATGAGAAAATGCTTAGCTCCAAATGCCTAAGAAGTTCTTCTGGGCTCTAGAAATCTATAATTAACCCCTAAATTTATATAAGATACAGTGGTTTGTATTAAATTTATATTAAAGGGGCATAAAATAAATCGGAAGTAAAATTAAAATGTCATAAATTATAAAATAACATAACGGGGGAAGACTGTGGGTCTGGTCGTTTTTTTAACTGTTTTCTTTGCAGTCCGGCATGGGGTTATATATTGTGTGAGAAATTCAGTCTCGTCAAATAAAGGGTTTATAAATTTATCCCAAACGAGTCATCTGAAAGCATTTATGTTTGCATGTCGCTGAAACAGTATTGATCCATATATTTTTCTGCTGGTTGGAAAAAAATATACCACAAAATAAAATATACAGTACATTATTGAATGTTATTAGACCCGGATCGATGCACCGAGAAACTCCGAAGTGTGGGGGGAAGCTAGACGCTTAGGGGGCCAAACTCATTGATTTTTTTTTAGTTTTCATATATTAATCCCCACGACCATTATCATTTGGAGACTTTTTTTATTGCTATGGTTCATACGTGGAAATTCTGCTCACCTGAGTATCTCTGCTCAGAACTCAATCTGGAGGTAAATAATAACAAATCTGTTACATTGTCAAGACACCGCTGTGGGAGTTGGCGTTCCGACCACATGATCTCAATTGGTCGGCAAAATAAAGTTGAAAAGCAGAGATTAATGATCTCAAGCTGTTGAGCTAGGCGCTTGACGAAGACTGGTTGATAGTTTCCAGCCGGTAGTCTGATTTCGCACGAAACGGATGGTATTACGGTTGGCAGTAGCCTTGATAAAGATCACGGCAAAATAGTCGAAACGTCGGCAGAGAGTTTACACATGACGCGGCAGATACTATACCCAGAAGCCAAGAAGATGTTATGGTCAACTCGGGCCGCGGAAGCCTACGATTACTTATGGCATTACAAATGTTTACAGTCGGTTATTGCGGAAAGAAATGACTTTGGAGAGTAACGCCACCTGTCCAAAGCCTTCAGAAATTTCCCAGAAAACATTTCTAATACTACGGGATGGATATAAAAATGTTCTAGATAAAGGTCTAAGATGCGTAAAAAGAGGGGAAAATGGTAATGGTAATCTTATATTGCAAGAACATCTTGCTAGAACGTAAAAGCAAATTGAAGTACAGTAGAACTCCAATTATCCGACCCCCAGCTATCCGGATCGCCAATTTATTATCCGTATCACTTTGAAGCCGTATTAAAGTGGTTTATGTAGCAGAGAGCGTTGAGAAAACCTCTTTCAGGGCCGATTATTTGCGAAAATGCAAAACTTTTAGCCGACAAAATAGACAGTTCGTCAGCAAACCAACCTACTCTGATTTGTTCAAGATTTATGTAAGTACAGCAGTGTACAATTTAGTTTTTTTTTTATTATATGATTTCATTTTTATTATTTATTCAATTATCCTGATATTTGATTATCCGGATCGGGTCCAAAATCAATTAATCCGGATAATTGGAATTATTAATTTGTAATAAGGTATCATGCAAAGATTGCGTTCAGTTCTCTCTAGCAGCGGTCGCTCGTTCGGTTCCTGGTCGCGACAAGTTACCTAGATGGACTTTTCCCAAAATTTTCCCTCACCTATGAGACGAATGTCAGTAACATTAGGCCTTTGTAGTCCCCAGATGTCATCTGGTTGTCATCTCATCCCATCCTAGCCTTGTTAGGCACGAGTGTGTGCGACTGGTGTGTCTCGTCCTGTTTATTCTTGTTGTCTTGGAGGAGCCCCGGCATTGGATTGATCACCCATCCATGTAAACCCTCAATGTCCTTGTCCGGTTATTAAGTATGTATGTGATCCAAAGTAATCTCTCTCCCGACAGGTCGTTGTCCTGTAAGGCCCAGGGGGCTCGGCGTGAGCCGCATAAACGTCCCTGCAATGGGAGAGGTTAAACAAGGAGAGAGGTAATATAACATTTAAATGCTTTTATAAGAATAAAAACGTTTGCAGTACTCACCGGATGCGTTAAGCCCTGCTAACTGTCGAATAATAAATTGCAATACTCACTATCAATCCCCATGAGAAATGAATCAAACCAAAGATGCTGTTGTCGTAATATCAGAGTGTTATTAAGAAGTACTTTTCCACTAAATCCATTAATGATAATGACTTTGTTGGCGTGATTTCCTACCTAAACACCGACTGAGATTTTGTTTTTAATACGAAATTATTTATTGTAACCATTCTGATAGCAAGCTTCAAGTTGAGTTTCGATAATAATTGGAAAACCACAAAAGGACAAATCCTTAATCCTTGCTCTGCTGATGCGAAAAGAAATTAGAACAGTACGGGTAATACTTATCAAGTAAAGCACGGTTAAATATTAGGGACTCAGATTTTTTCTGAGAATGATACTCACTTGTGGCAAATATGATATTCGAATATTTTGTTTGTTTCTGCCGAAAGAATAGACTGTTATACTTCTTCCATATCGTCTGTACAAGGGGAATGTTGTCCTTTGTGCTGAAGACCAAGGTTGTCACTATTTGTAAAAATACAGTAAACATTTCGGCACCAGTTGTGCCATCTTCAGTTCTTGTAAATGGTGAAGATTTTCCTCCAGCCATCCTCACGTTTCCAAGTATCATTACTGATTACCATAACCTGAATACAATGAAGTTCATTAAAAATTCTCAACGTGTTTGAGTTAGCCAGGAAAAAAAAGGGCAAAACGCTTCTTCATAATATTGAATTAATTGTTTTCACATGCCATAGATTCATTGTTAATCTTTATTTAGATTCCCATGTTCGAGATTTCACTATATTTCTACAGTATTTATTTTAGGTTTGGTTATATCAAAGAGATAATGATCTTTCCTTTAAAATATTAAATAAATATAATATAATATTAAATATTAATATTAAATAAACATATCTTTACTCATCATCGTTTACTACTTCAGTCATCCGAATGTGGAATTCTTTACCATCTCACATCAAGGACTGCCGGTCACTGTCAACCTTCAGATCGCATTTAACAGCACATATACGTAGTACTTAATAATCTTTTTCATGTCCTATGTTAATTTCAGTTTCTATCACTTAATGCTTTTATATAACTCAATCATATTTGTAACAATTAATTTCTTTTTATCTTTTAATGTATCTTAATGTATCTTAATTATTCAAGTATATATGTTCTAATTTTTTCTTTGTATTTAATGTTCGTTTCTTGTATTCATGTATATCAGTTCTTTTTTAATTTATTTTTAATCATTATTATTGTTAACATTATGTATTTCATGTTTTTGCCCTGGCTGAGTGGTAGAGAAGGCCTTATGGCCTTAACTCCGCCAGGTTAAATAAATAAATAAATATAATTATAAAACTGGTTAATATTGCGACGAAATATCTTCAATCTTGATTTACCTCAAATGCCTCTATTAATATCAGTTGTGATTAAAGAGAGACATGCTTTTTGTTTGTTCTAACTGCATAATAATTTATTTTTTACTACATTTTTATTTTACTCACTCTAAGCACACAAAAAGCCTTTATTCAGTCGAATATTGTCTCTCGTTTGAATTTTGCATTTCTCTAGTTTCAACTTCACCATGTCCTATTACGCTCGTGACTCTACAGGACTTCAGGTCATAAAGTATTAAATTTACCAGATTCATCCCTGCTATTTCCAGGATCTGCCCTTTTCTCTCCCCTTCCTCACACTCATAGCTGCCATAGTTTCCTCCCCATCATTAAGTTCATGTAACAGTTCTTCATCGTTTTTAGTACCGGTTTCCTGAAAATTCAGTTCAATTAATGCCTCAGAAAATGTTTCGTAAACATAAACTTGTCAAGTAAAGAAAATGTATGCCACAATACATGTAATATCACATAACAATGTGTTGTTTTATCTTGTGCCATTATGTGATGACTAGACCTGGGATTTTAGGCTCTAAAGAAATTAGTTTTAGGCACCTAAAATAGGCTTTTAAAGGAAGTAAATAGGCTTTTAAAAGAGAAAATAGGCACTTAAAATATGCTTTAAAAATGTGTAAATAGATAGAAAATTGACTTTAAAATATTACAATATACACTTAAACTATCTGTATCTGTATCTGGTACCCTATGATCCCCAGGTGGGGCGAAGGGGCCTCCAATGGAGGTTTCATTACCTATACTAATTTTTTATATGCTTATTTTCCGAGAGAGGGTAGAGGGACAGGTGGTAAGCCCATCGCCTCGACTTAAACTATAACATGGTCTCTTTTTTTTTACTGCAAGAAACGTGGTGTACCTATTAACTGCAAAATTAGGCATCACGAACTATATTCACTTAAACAGATGTTCTTTCACCGGTGACTCGACACAGTAGTCCTTTCCCCTTAATCCTCCCCCTCCCCCGTCAGTCAGCATTCTTTTACAGACAATTGTTTGAAATAATCAAGTTTCTGAGAAAAACCCACCTCTGCTGTTCTGCTTTTCATTGAGGGATGTTCATTATAAAATTGTAAAAATTACAGAAGTTGAATTTTATTTTAAATATACAAAATAGGCATTTTAGGCACTAAAATACTAAAATAGGCTCTAAAGGTCCAAATAGGGATTTAAGGGCACTATAAAACTCTATAAATGTAAGTGATTCATCATTAAGCGTCCACATATTAAAAAATTTTCATGTTATTTCATAAGGAACAAAATAGGCATTTGCCTTAAAATCCCAGGTTTAGACGTGATGACATGCATTAACGCATGTTGCTGAAGATTAATTATTAAAACAAAGTTTGTAGCTAATTTCAGAGAATAAACAGCCCAATTATATTTACAGGTGATTATGCGATTATAATGTTGATTCTGTATATTTAATAATCATTGTGTTTCACGTACGAGTTGGCCCAATCATGCGGGTTTCTGCGTCGCGGCGGCCACAGCTCTAACTCCCGAGCGATCGGGTGAAATATCTACGCAAATAAAGCCGCTAACAGAGTAATGATTCAGGTTATCAGAATTACAGTTAAAATTACAATGAAAATAACCACGTACCTCATCACAAGAGATGTTTGAAATGTCCTCCTCTTGCATCCACACAACACTGGCATCATTCTAGGAAATTTTCTTTCACGCGTAACTTATAAGTTCAGCTCCGAGATAGAATTAATTTCTTTTGTGATATTGTCTTTAAGATCTTTTAAAGTATGGGGGTTTGAATTTGACGCTTTATTTTTCAGTTTCCTGCATAAATAATTGCCATATACTGTTAGAACTTAAAGACAATATCACACGAGAAATTAACTCTATCTCGGAAGCTGAACTTATGTGCGTGAAAGAAAAATTCCTAAAAAGGTGCCAGTGTTGTGTGGATGCAAGAGGAGGACATTTAGGCTACAACATATCTTGTGATGAGGTACGTGGTTATTTTCATTGTAATTTTAACAGCTTTATTTGCGTAGATATTTCATTCGATCCCTCGGGAGTTAGAGCTGTGGCCGCCACGACGCAGAAACCCGTATGATTGGTCAACTTGTACGTTCAACACCCTGTACAAAAAAGAAACACACACACACACACTAAGGGTGGCGTGCACCATCCAGGAGTAAATCTTACTAAAGTAGTAAATTTAAGACGGAGACCTGGAGTATACAAGAACCAGTACATCTCTCTCACTCTTTAAGTCATACGAGTAATGTGCTAGAGTGAGACAGACAAACCGGTTTTTGTTACGCAAGGTTCCCTTCCTAAATTTACTACTTTAGTGCTACTCTTTTAGTAACTTACTCTTTTAGTTGGTGTTGGAGAGCTCAATTGATAGTTACTTCTTTAGTTGTTACTAAAGTAGTAAGCGATTTTTACTAAAGAAGTAGTCGAATTCTGCGCAGAACAGAGCAGAAACGTTAGTGCAGCGCAGCAGAACACGTGCATTTCAATTGCCAGTATTATTCAAGTGCCAGATAATGAAAAGGAAAGGTTCGCTGAAACAATGAATATGAATTTGGGTTGTTCCAAATATTGCTAATGACAATCTTCATGTTTTAAAATAGGTCTCATAGTAATGTTTTATTCATTACTAATTTTAATTCCTTCAATTGAGTATTTTCAGTTTAGTAGCCTACGTATGGGTACTGTGATTACAATTTTTGTGCAAACTATTTCTGTATTATAATGCAAACAATTGGAATTTCCAGTTGATTTTCATAATTGATTCACTGTCAATATTATAATTATTTCTCTCATAATAATTATAAAGTTCTAAAATATATTAAAATATTTATACTTCCTAAAGTTACATATTCTTCCCCAAAAACGATAAATCAATTATTCTATAGTTGTTTATCATAAATCTCACTATAATGAATTATTAATACTTATTGACTGTTTAACAATATTAATAAGAAGTATTACACAAAATCATGAAAAAGGGGGGATAAAAAGGATAACAAAACTAATAAGGGGCATTATGTTTCTGTCCTTTCTCAAATGCACAGAACATTTACTTAAAAAATATTACCTTATAAAAATAATAATATTACAACTGAGAAATGTAATATTTAAACAAAAAATGGCGGTACAATATTTCGGAAGCTATGAACTCCAATAATAATTATGTAGATGGTTGTGTGTTTAAAAATAATTTCAGTGACTACTTCTCTAGATCCTGTGCAGCTTCAACCTCCGGGCCCCTCCTTAAAATTTTCTTTCGGCACTCATGTTGGCATTTTTTTCTATATAGTTTATAATGGTTCTCACTTTCCTGTCCACAGGGTTAATTAATACTTAGCAGCATACTATAGACCTGCAGCATCTGTTATAGTTTATTCCCAAACATGAAAGTCTCGTCTCACTCCACCATTCGAGACTTGGGGAGTCTTTAAGGAATGGTTTTACAATGTGTCCCCTTCTCAATGTACGCTAATCCCAGAGTCAGTCAAATTTTCTTCCGATGTGGCCTGTTTGGACATTTTTACACCTGGGTTAGAAAAAAGGACACTTTATTCAATAACACTGCGGGTGCAACTATTGAACTTTTAGCTCTTATAATTATTATTATAATCTGGCATTCGCAATGTTGTGCTTTAAGTTAAGCTATAGAAGTGTAATGTAATAAAATTAATTTACAATAATTACATTAAATCGTTTAACAATGAGAATCACCTATTGTTCAGTAATTCTATGGTTAAGTAGCAGGGGGAAGTGTTTTCTGGGTAGCTCCAAGAACGGAGGCTTTCATTTATTGGAATGTACTATACCTCGCCGATATCTGTATCCATATGATTAGCTTGACATACATCGTCGTTTTCTGACCCAAAGTTAGGGAGAACTGCAACATCTAAAGGCCGATCCAGCTAGGAAGATATTTAAGAGCACATGAGCTCCTTGTACCGTGCAATGCAAACGTCCCTTCCACTCACTCTTCCCCTCACCTTTGGTGGACGTCTTCCTAGTTGGATCGCTCTCCGCAATGATATTTCCACATTTGACTGGCTGAAATCACATGGATGTAGTGAGAATCTGACATCGTTTCTTCCAAACGCCAAAATTTCATGTAAGGATTTATGAGCTTAATTATTTACGTTATTAAATGCCCTACTAGGTATGGTTCGCTTAATATTTATTAAATCACCTGCCACAACTCTCATTTTTGGTATACAACCTTCTTCATCTCAATAACTTATCCTCAGTTTGAACTATGTAATCCATTTAATGTGATATGTAACTCATAACTCACGCAAATGCCACAGAAGACACTTACTCCACAACTTTACTCCACCCCCTGAGTAGGAGTAAATATTGGCCTTATTTACTCCACAACTTACTACGTTAGTAACGTACTCCGTGTTGGTGCTCTCCACCACTTGTGGAGTAAGTTCATTTACTCTGGGAGTAAATAAAAGTTTTACTTCTTTAGTACATTCCTCTATGTTGAAAGCCGCCGAGTTTAGTTTACTCCTGGTTGGTGCACGCCGTCCTTACTAAAAGAGTACGGTTACTAAAAGAGTAGCTTACTAAAGTAGTTAGAACTAAAGAAGTAAGGCTTACTAAAAGAGTAAATGGCATGAGTTTGGTGCACGCCACCCTAAGGGTGTTGGTAAATCAGCGTTAACAACTTGACCGCTGAGAATCTGTATTCCATTCACACAAGTCACATTTTTCTTCCGGGACTGTGCAGAATTAATTAGAACAAAACCAGATCCTTAACAACATAAGTAAACACCCCAACGCTTAAGTGATAATACAAACAGTTGTAAATCCCCAAACACTTCTTCAGAAAATATGTATTGTATGCATGGTTACATTTAAGCACAATTTATCAGTTTAGCCCTATGCTTATGGCTGCTTAGTACCAAACCTAGCAATCTTAGCTACGAAATATCTGCCCAAAAGTCATTATCATTGTTTCCCTCCTTAGTACCTCAATTCTAAAAGAAGTTTTCCGCATGTCCTCTTTCTGCTTTCTCTTTTTACTCACAATAAGACGTAAAACAAAAGCAGAGCATAGGCTAAATGAAAATAAACTAATAACGTAGGCTGTCGTTTTCGTAGAGAGCATAGGCCTATTGCTCATTTTAATTCCTTTTAATTTGTCTCAACTTTCAGTCTTGGCGAAAGATAAGATTAAGTCGCCCCTTACGCTCCGAACAATGCGTTGCTATTCGCTTGTTATCTCGGCACTCCGATCGTTCCTTCTCTCCAAACTCCCGATCGTACCAAATACAAGCTACCAACCCATACACCAAAATGACAACCCTCTAGCTTACTCGGCAATCCCGACCAGACCACAATCACCTCTTCACATAGTCTAAATAATGCATAACACTATCCACTTAGTTAAGTGCGTGAGCGGAGGCGGCAGCCGAAGCGAAGAGCCCTTGCATTTTCGAATAATGTACGATACACTGTTTGTAGGTTTCGAAAATGTGGCATATTATATCTTCCAGACGTTAGTAAGCCTGTCAACTTTTGTTCAACTTTTGTTTACCGGTATGACGTCACACTACCAACGTCCAATCACGAGTTTCTACGTAATATGAGGACAGAAGAAGTGGTATAAAAGAAAGTGCATCGCGAGGGAGTGGCGGGCGGGAACATTCATCCAAGGTGCGACTTAAATTTATTTTTTCCCTCAGTCTTTATTAAACTGTATATGCGTTAATATTAGATAGGCCCATGTATGAGTCCTAACCTATAATAGAAAGTAAAATAAAGTAAAATGATGTAACAAAGTGACAGAATGCTTTTGTTTAATCAGAAAAGTTAATTGCAATTATGATATGCAGAGAATAAGTTATTTTTGTTACCGATTTCCGAGTTAAGCTGCAGATCGATTCATTAAGCAGGACTTACGGAAGAACAGAGGTCTAAAGTATGATCTGAATCTGGTACCCTATGATCCCCAGGTGGGGCGAAGGGGCCTCCAATGGAGGTTTCATTACCTATACTAATTTTGATATGCTTATTTTCCGAGAGAGGGTAGAGGGACAGGCTAAAGTATGATACTTAACCTTAATTCAATCTCGTATACACTCATATAAGACATTCTTAAAATATGTCAACATTTTACAAAATACACTGGCGAAGAACTCCACTTAATGTATGTAGGCCTAATTATTTCAGAGTAATATATCTTCTGTATATAACAGTATTCAACTTGATGAACGAAATAAACATCTGACTAGTTTGGTAACCAATGTGTCATGGCTAACCATTGCAAATTTCAAAGCCGTATATCGATATGTTGTCAGGATAACAGATTTGCATTTGTTAAATTCTTTATAATATATTACCATAAAATAGGCACTAATTTGGGCATTACTCCGATACCGGTCAACCGATTTTATCCAATATCAATAGATGTCTTTCCATGGACATTATATATGCTTAAACCAAGTTTCATGAAAATCTGATAAAGCGTATTTGAATTACCGCGTCTTAAAATAGAGACTAAATTTTACTCCGGTACCGGTCAACCGATTAGGTCCAAATTCAATAGGTTACTTCTCATGGACGTCAAAAATGCGTATACCAAATATCATGAAAATCCGATAAAGCTTATTTGTGTTATCGCGCGTACAGACACTTTCCCGTCCCCACACACAATCTCATAACAAACCACTTAATAAACCACTGCCGGTACTTTTGTTAAAGGTTTCGTACCTTTTACCATGGACAATCCTTGTTTTTCGTCTGTGTATCAAAACTTAGGCCTAGTGTTTTAATTAAGTTGTGCATTTCATGATTTTCCCAATTCTATCACTCCCAATTGGAAAATAGCCCAAAATTCCACTAAATGTTAGGTCTGTCCCTGTTTTTATAATTTTGATATATTCCTTGTTCTCCGCTGATGTATTTTTTATAAATTTACTACAGTATTTGCAACATACGCTTTACAGATAGTTGTTAGAGAAGTTTGAAGCCATCCAACGAACAAATTTGACGTATTCCTTTCAGTATATTTCCCATCAAATTTTTAAGGATTTCATAATAACTCCCTAAATACCTGACCATGGGAGCCTAGCGGCCTAAGAAGTTTCTTGTTGTCTGACAATCATTCACTAGCTTTTGTAAAGGTTTTCTAATATATTAATGGCAAACTTCATGACAATTTTGAAGTTCAAAGGTCAAAGCTTGTAATTGTATGTATAATTTATTTCTCATTCCTCCACTTTGACAGCTTGTCCAGGTTTTTGTCTTAACCGAGTCTGACCCTGATCAAATTGCAAAGCACTCGCTGACAAGGCACTCCATGTCACATAGTGTCAGTCAGTCACCCTTCCAGACACCACATGTCGCCCACGCTGACACCTTATTATAAGCTACTCACTCAATGCAAATGTCATACCAAGCTGGGATTTATATGTAAATATAGTGCACGCCGCTTATTGTGATCACTTCGGGACGCTGCTAATCTGATAATATTAACCGACTGATAACAGTAGCCAAAGGAATTAAATGAAGGATATTTATTCATATATAAGATAATTCACAACAAATCAGAATTATAAATATTTATTCATAAAATAATACGTAACTATGAATCATTGAACCACTCATACGCTAATACAGAAATAGATTGCAAGCAACTATTTTTAACCAGTAACAAAGTTATTAAATGTGTTTACTTTCCTTTAGGAGTCCATGAATCAATGCTCCATACTCAGTTAAGAATTACAAGTGTTTTTAGAAGTCTTTTCTGATCTGTGTATAGACCGCGTAGCAAAACATCTAACGCCTGTCTGTTCAGGTCTTTTCATTTTACTCTAGCCATCACTGCATGTCAACACTGTTTCCTTCATAAATAAAAAACTGCAGCTTAAGTGTGGGGTGAAACGTGTTTTATTGCTTAAAAGAGAAAGTTATGTAAGGCCACCCCCTCGAACAGGTCATCCTGTGAGCTGGGAACAGAATTGCTACCTCCAGTGCAACACAATACAGTTGAGTTAGAAACGAAACTCTTAAAAACCAAATTGTCAATGACGTACAGTACTTGAAAATAATGCCGCAAAAAGGAAAGTGTGATAATATAAATCGAATCTTTAATCACAATAAACAGCATTTTTTAAATGTATCAGTATTAATCCGTTCCGGACTTCATAAAAGTGATAACCAGGGCCCGGATTCTAATGACATGTCATCTTTTTTATTGATGTTGCTTAGACATTGCCAACTTGTAGATAAATCCCAATCATGGCCTCTATATTGTAGAAATACATTTGTATTAGGTCATTTTTTGTCATTTTTTGCAATTTTATATTTTTAGGGCATTTATTTCGATTTTATGTCATTATTTTGTAATTTTCATGTCATTTGTTTCCTTATTTAGTCATTTTCATGCATTTACATTGAGTGTATTAACCTTTTTCATCGCTAGTGGTGCTATCTTTGAAGTGTTCTTTGTTTAATGGAAGAAGGAAAACTCGTTGTTGAAGTGTCGTCATGTCTCAGTCGGAAACGAGAATAAAAGCAACGCCAAAATTTTGTATTATATTACTGTTGTTATTAGATTGACTTGGCATCAGAGTCTGCCACCAGCTTGGATTTGAGAGTGCAAACTACTGTTTACCCTCAATAAACAATAATATAATCCGGCAGACCACAAAAGAAAATGCCGAAGTTTGACTCGCCAGTGCCTCAGTGCCAGTATAAATTTCCGTGAGAAAAGAACATTCACAATATTACAGTTATTTACAGTTTTTACAATTATGTGCAAATTAGTCTATAACTTTGTGTGTACATTAATATTTTGTTATAAATAAAATATCAGTTTTAGGTCATTTTTTATAATTATTAAGTCATTTTCTTTAAAATTCAGGGTTATTTTTAGGCCATTTTTCAAATAATTTTAGGTCATCAGAATCCGGGTCCTGGTGATAACAGTACCCGATTGATAACATTACCCAGGATTACATTAAGCTGGGTTCACTGTATGTATATATATATCACGAATTGGTTGTACTTTAAAACGAAAAAATTGTATATTTTTAACTTGAACATCATGGATTCGAATCCTTCCAAATACAGTTCGACGTCTTTCTAGGTAGGGTAGGGGGAAGTCGTTGAATTAACTTAACATTGAAGCAATTTTGATGAAATTTTGTATACATTTTTGTCAACCAATATGTGAACTAAGTAAATACAGATGGCCATGGATTCTTTACTACTGTCAGCTGTACTCTTCTTCTAGTCTATAAAATAATTAAGGCTTCGCCGTTTCAGAGCTTTCGGGTACTGATCGAAGGAGCCAGGTGGCAAGGTCGTTAATGTTGTTCCCTAAAAAGCAACACGGAAAAGAATGGAATTTTACAGGGAAGTATCAAAGTACTGTACAAGTAAAAGCCTAACAATAGGCTGAAACTTATTTTATATACAAGATTCTTCTTCTATAGTCTTGAATCCTTGGATTGGTTTGCAGCGATTCTCCATTCTGATCTTCTTTCTGCCTTCCTTTTTAATTCCTCGTACGTTTTACAGTTCATGGCATCCTTAATTTGTTCCAAATACTGTACTCTGGCTCTTCCTTTGCTATTCTTGCCTTCAATTGTGCCTTCGATAATGATTTTTAAAAGACTTTGGTGCCTTAGTAGATGCCCTGTGAGTTTTATTCTTCTTTTTCTTATTGGGTTCCAAATTTCAACAAGATTATGACAATAAAAAAAACTATACTCTTTTTCTATTTGTCTATAAAATAATTAAGGCTTCGCCGTTTCAGAGTTTCCGGGTATTGACCGAAGGAGCCAGGTGTCAAGGTCGTTAATGTTGTTCCTTAAAAAAAAAGCAACGTTAATGTTGACAGTGATATTGAAAACGTGGTATTGGAATGAACCAGACAACTTATCGCATTAGGAAGCCCTTGGCCTAGTTGGAAGCATTCCCATGCTTGGTAGGATCCCACAGCAGCGGCGTGTATTGATCCAAGCCAGTAAATGGACTTTGCCGAGGCGAGGACCCAACTTGTCGCTAAATGTAGGAAAAGAGCCCGTCTTATCATCACGGCTGTAGTTATGTGCCAGGTGTTAACGTCAACGCCGCTCCTCGTTAGCGCCGCAGTTCACAGAGCTAGTGTGCACTTCCCGCCTTGTTGCCAAGTCGCTGTCATTCTGAGAGAACTTGTCACATTAATTCATTTATTAATTAGCATTGAACTTCATGCCTGTGCTAAGGTCAATTACCATGACTACTACATTTACGAAATTTTCTGTGTTTTAAGTATGCCTTTAAGTACTGTTGGAATTAAAGTTTTTGAGAATGTGATATACCGGTAGATGATGAAGTAAATTATCATAGGTAATCCCACGAGAGATTAAGAGTTGATCAATATACCGGGTGATCCGTTTGGGTAAGGATAAAATTAAATATTGTTATCAAAACCATGGGGTACGCCGTAGCATAGGGGTTGAGGCGCTGCGTTACAAACCGGAATGTCGCGGGTTCGATTCCCGATGAGGTCGTTGGAGTTTTTCAATTGGTCTAATCCTTCTGGTGGCACTATGACCCTGGGGTCGACTCAGCCTCTAACAGAAATGAGTACCAGGAGCAATCCTGGGGGTAAAGGCGGCCGGTGCGTAAGGCTGACAACCTTACCACCTTCATGTGCCAAATGTATAAAAATCTGGGAGCCTCAACCTCCTGGAACCCTCTAGGTCTCCATGGCCTGTAATATGGAACACTTTACTTTTTATAAAAGCCAATATGATTGTAAGACAAATTTCTTGCTGGTTATATTGTAGTTAAAAGATGGGAGATTCCTTATATCACAATGAACAGTGCATAACCCGAAATGGCAAATGAAAATCATAGATGATTAAAATGGATACTACAAATCAACAATGTTCTTTGGTAAGCTAATTTTAAGACTGTGAAACTAGTTAAAAGGGAATTTCGACGTGAGTATGGTGTCGTTATTCCAACAAGATGGTGCACCCCTCTCACTGGGCATGGGAAGTTCTTAATTATCTCAATGCCATTTCCAACGGTATGTGATGTGGTCGTGGTGGACCCATTGCTTGGCCCCTAAACTCCTCAGATCTAGCCCATCCTGACTTCTTCTGTGGGATTTTGTTAAAGGCAAAGAAATCCAGGGGCATTGATGATCTGAGAGTAAAAATAACCCAAGCTTTTCAACAAATCACCCCTCTTATGCTACAATGGACATGGGCTGAATTCCATCACCGTTATGAGTTATGCAGTGTTGTATACACAAAATTTCAACAAATAAAGTTTAATAGTAAATGTTTTACAGTGTTTTTATTTTATCCATACCCAAACGGATCACTCTGTATTTGCGATAACGAAGTTCAAGCAAATTTGTCTAATGAAAATCGTAATCTCAGGTAGGATTTATTAAGACTATTCCATGAATAAACTGTAATGGATTTAATAATTATTTTCTTACTTTGTTGTCAATATTTTGTCAGCCGTAAGATCACGGCTTACTAGATGAATGAACAGTCCACGAATCGATTCGATGGATCGATCCGAATTCCCAATGCTACACACCAGTGCACATCACAAGATTGAGGGCGTCGTGGGAGTTGCTTACATAAAAAAAACTATAAAAGCACATGAACTGGCTTGCACCGAATCGAAATTATGTTTTTAATCAATGGACATTTATATTATTTTAATTTCCAAACAAATTAAGTTGTAAAAAAATTAATGTGTTTTCATTCTGCTGAATGACATCATATGACATATTAATCACCGCACGTTGATGCCTTACGTGTCCAGTAACGAGCTGATGTTTTGTCAGATAAAACTGCAACCTTGTGATCCGAGGAAGGATATTATAAGATAAAAATATATATTTGCCTATGTCCGAGGAATTGCTAACGTTGTTGGTCAATATTAAACCCGCGGCGAATGAATGGTATAATCTATATAATGTAGTAGTGCAAACACATGTAGGCCTATATATTTTTAGAACAAGTTATATCATTGATTATAAATTAAATAATCATTTAAAAATTAGTTCTCGTGGTAGTTTTAATGTATTATTCAAGTTTAAATTGGGGTTTTATAAAATGTCAGTTACTTATAATCCTTGTCATTGTTTATGTAATTATTGGTATAGTGCTTTTATTTCTATCGTCTCCACTTGGCGGGTCAGACATCGGCATTTCCTTTTGCGGTCTGCCGGATTATAATATTGTTTATTGAGGGTAAACAGTAGTTTGCACTCTCAAATCCAAACAGGTGGCAAACTCTGTTGCCAAGTCAATCTAATAACAAAAGGAGACATGACTACACTTCAAGACGCGGCTATTAACGAGTGTGTCCTTCTTGCATTAAAAAACAACACTTCAAAGACAGCACCGCAGTGGACGATTATAGTGAGGCGACTTTATAAGCTACTTATAAATAGGGCCCGGATTTGAAGGTTTTAACCTTTTTTGGCCAAGCTTCCTAATTAGAACATTTTAACAAATTTTTCCGTTTCACGTCCCTTGCTTCCGAATATATGAATCTTATAGAATCTAAAAAGGGCTAAGTCGGATTGAAAGGCCTAAAAGGGACTAAAGAGGACTTGAAAACTAGAGGCTAAAAAGGATTTTTGCAGAAAAATACGATTTTTAAATACATTTTCCAGTTAATGCTAAGGAAAATAAATATGTAAAATTTGTGCATTTTAAGAAAAGACATAATAAAAATTAATAAACTTATACAACGCACTGAAATTAACAATGCATTTGTCGCTTGTCTTTTCTAACTTGAAATGTGCCGCCTCGCCGTCGCAGGAAATGAAACTTGGGCCGTCTGCAGTACTTTGAAATCTGCAACTAATCAATTGTCGTTTCAACTTTCAGATAATAAGTTGCCGGCAAACGACAGACATGTATATTAAAGGAACAAATTCGTGACACTCGAGTCTACTTATTTGTGTAGATCGAAAGTGAATTGAGTGGTGTATTGAATAATTATATCATTGAACGGTAATGCTATTTATTTTGTTTAAAAAAACCTAGAATAACTGTGTCAAAATTATACTATTTGGTGTTATTATTAGTGTTTTATTTTGACGGCTAAAATCGTTTGTTTAAAGCCTAAAAAGGGCCCTAAAAATCCGGGCCCTAGTCATAAGTGTTCCTGCTTGCTATTCACTTCTCAAGACGAAATAGAATTTTGCACGATGCTTCTCCGGAATCAGCGTGTTGAAGAAGGAAATTCGATGAGACCCGCATGGTTTTATTGGCACAGCATTATTTGAATTAAAATGACGGAGCTGGTGGATCTCGTCTTCGTATCCAGGTCATCCGCATCACAATAAGCCTCACCTTCACAGGCTTTTCAATATTAGACGCTCTTTTACATTTTAATTTTCACTTCAAAAAGAGAATGAAAGATTCATGTCTTTCTGCAGTCTATGCCGTTATCTGTGCTGGAATTTCAAAGTATTCTATAAATCTAAAGTAGTAAGTGAGGGAAATGTTATTAATGTGTTCAAAGCGTCCACATGGATAAAGTGAAGGGTTAGATTCAACACCAAGTAGCTCCACTTGACTAAGTTAAAGGAAACGAAAAGAAAATTTTAATAATCATGGTGATTTTAATAATCAATAATAATCATGATAATCTACTGTATATATGATAAAATCATCGGCGAGCAGAAACTGTTGAAGCTGTAAATATGAAATTTGACAGTAGTTCTATTTCATGATATAAACTCACTGAGAAGGGATTTTTCATGATGCAACCCCTAAAGGGGCCACAAGGAGCAGTGGCGGATATATCCCCCCCCCCGAAATTTGAAAAAAGGCCAGTTATATAAACTCCCATATATGGTCTCCCATCAGGCGCCTCCCCAGGTGGCGGATAGGGGAATGCCCACCAGATATGGAGGGTACCGGGGAAATAAAATACCCGGGGCGGACCAAAACCACCCCCTTGTCAGGGTTATGATGAATAATGCCGGGCAGCAGCGACATTATTATCGACTGGAGGCATAGAACAAATTATGTTCTTGATGGCTACTGATCGAAAATCTTCGGGCGCAACCTGATGGATGGGTGTGGCGGCCGTGGTACTGCGATGTGGAAAGGAAATGGGAAGACTACCACATTATTTTTTCCCTGAAGACACTTGGGATTAGCGAATATGATGGCTGCTCCTGAAGCAAAATATTCCGGAGGTAAAATACTTCCCCAGTCGGATCTCCGGACGGGAAGTGTTTCAGGGGGAGTGATCGATATTGAAAGAACAAACAATAGAAGCCAGCAGCTTAAAATAGGAACATGGAATGTTAGGACACTTAGACATGCAGAAAAACTGGAGAACTTAACACTGGAATTAAATAAATGTGGTGTGAATATAGTAGGTTTAAGTGAAGTGAGATGGACTGGACAAGGTGAAGTGGCTTGTGGTAATTATACGATGTTCTATTCGGGTGGAAATTGTAACGAAAGAGGCGTAGCTGTAGTGGTGGAAAATAAACTAGTGAATAGTATTACAAAAGTGGAGTGTGTTAGTGATCGTATAATGTATGTAAAAATAAATGCAGATCCAGTGGATGTTTTGATAGTGCAAGTGTATATGCCAACTTCAGATCACAACGATGCAGAGGTTGATAAAATGTATGAAGACATAGGCGAAATATTGTACCAAGAAGGAAGAGGTAAAGTGAATGCCATAATTATGGGAGATTTCAACAGTGTCATAGGAGAAGGACAAGAGAAAAAAATTGTGGGTCCTTATGGATTAGGGAAGCGCAATGACAGAGGTAATAGGCTTGTTGACTTCTCCCAACAATATGATATGGTGATAACCAATACCTGGTTCAAGAAGAGGAAAACAAAGTTGCACACCTGGAAAAGCCCTGGGGATATTAATAGGTACCAGATTGACTACATTCTCATCAAGCAGAGATTCCGGGGCAGTGTGAAAGATGTGAAGACTCTTCCAAATGCTGACATCAACACAGACCACAATCTTCTTGTAGCAGACATAGCGACTAGGCTGAAAAGGATTAGGCGGACATGTAAAAGAAATTCAAGATGGAACTTAGAAAAACTGCGAAATGACAAGGACTCGATTAAAGAGTCATTGGAAACACAGTTACATGAAATAAAAAGTGTTGGTGAATCTGTAGAAAGTGAGTGGGAAAGTGTAAAAAATGTTTTGTTGGACACGTTGAAGAACAAAGTTGGAAAAATAGACAGAATAAATAGGAAACCGTGGTTAACACAAGAGATGTTAAAGAAGATGGAAGAAAGAAGGAAATATAAAAATACTAATGCTGTGGAATATAAGAGATTGAATAATGAACTAAGAAGAGAGACAGACAGAGCAAAAGAAAATTACCTTAAAGAAAGCTGTGATGAAATTATGGAGCTTCGACGAAAAGGAAGATATGATTTCATGTATCAGAAAGCGATGGAGTTAGAATCTAAAGAAAATAAAGGAATACGGACTTTTGGAATAGAAGACATTCATAGAAATTTAATTACAAACCCTGGAAAAGTTCTTACAATATGGGAAAATTACATAGAAAAGCTTTACGACAAGCAAAATCGACCACAAGACATCGAGATGGAAACAGAAGAACTAGTGGATAAAGATAATATAGGACCTAGCATATTGAAGAATGAAGTAGAAAAGGCCATAAAAGAAATGAAGAATAGAAAGGCCACAGGAGACGATGACATACCAGTGGACCTACTGAAGGAATTGGGAGAAAATGGGATGAGGAAACTTACCAAACTTATCAACCGAATTTATGACACTGGAGAATGGCCTCAAGATTTCCTAGAGGTAACTATGATTGCACTAAAGAAGAAGAAATGTGCCAAGATGTGTAGTGATCACAGAACTATCAGCTTGCTATCCCACGTAGGAAAAATTGTGGCACGGATACTAACTAGAAGACTGGAAAGAAGAATAGAAGACGTAATTGGAGAAGACCAATTTGGTTTCCGGAAAGGAAAAGGAACTAGAGATGCAATTGGAATGCTAAGGATTATATCAGAGAGAGTTTTAGCGGTCAACGAAGAAGTGTGTGTCTGCTTTATTGATTGGCAAAAAGCTTTTGACCGAGTGAACTGGGAAAAGTTAATGGACATACTCAAAAAAAATAGGCATTGACTGGAAGGACAGGAGACTAATCCGCAATTTGTACCTGGGACAAAAAGTGAAAGTGCGTCTAGAACATGGAGTGACCAACAGTGTAGAAATAGGAAGAGGTGTGCGTCAAGGATGTTGTATGTCACCCATCTTGTTCAACCTTTATGGAGACTGGCTAGCAAAAGAAGCCTTAGAAGGAGTTAGGGATTTTGTGATAGGAGGATACGCTATTAACACCATCAAATATGCGGACGACCTGGTGATTCTGGCAAAGAAACAAGAAATATTGCAAGGAATGATTGACAGGCTGGTGGAAACAGGAAGAAAGTATGGAATGGAAATCAACATAGATAAATCGAAGGTGATGAGGATATCGAAGAGAGAAGAGCCGCTTCAAATTATCATGGGAAATCAAGAATTAGAGAACGTGAACCAGTTCAAATACTTAGGAAGTGTACTGACGAAAGATGCCTATTGCACCAAGGAGATAAGATCAAGAATTGCCATGGCCAAGAAAGCATTTATGAAGAAGAGAACTCTGCTAACTAGTAGTCTGAACCTAGAGCTACGTAAAAACCTGGTGAAGTGTTATATTTGGAGTATTGCTTTGTATGGATCAGAGACATGGGCATTGAGGAAATTAGAGAAGAAATATTTAGAAAGTTTTGAAATGTGGTGCTGGAGACGGATAGAAAATATAAAGTGGATGGACATGGTGACAAACGAAGAGGTTCTGAGTAGAGTGGGTGAGAAGAAGTCAATCATACACACAAGTCGTCAGAAGAAAGCAAACTGGGTTGGGAACATTCTCAGAAGGAACTGCTTATTACATGATGTCGTAGAAGGAAGACTGGAGGGTACAACTGGACTTGGAAGAAGAAGAATTCAGCTGTTGGACGATTTAAGGGAAAAGCGGAAATATTGGATGCTGAAGGAGGAAGCAGAGGATAGACAGTTTTGGAAAACAAAATTCGCGTACCAAGTTTGAAAACCTGCCGGAAGGCAGAATACTTACTACTACTACATTCTTTCTACCTATTCAAGTCCCCCCCCTCCGAAAAAGAATTCTGCGTCCGCCACTGACAAGGGGGTTAAAATGTATATAGCGAAATATTATTTAACAGTCCTGTTAATTTAAAATTAACTAATGTACTCCAAAATATATAGACTAACATGTATTTCTTACCTTTTGGAAATCTGTCCCTGGAGGAGTGAAAAAGGGTATTAAAATTTGTATTTGAAAAAACATTTTTTGCGAGATTTTCTCTAAACTTAGCATAAATACTCGACGATACAAAAACGAAAGACGTCTTCCAGTATTACCCATAATTCAACAACTAGAGGTTTTAAACGACGAAAAGTCCAATGAATCTTCTTAATAGATTACAGGATCGTTAAAATAAATTTAACAAATGAAGCAAATTTGATGAAATTGGTACGCATGATTGTCATACTTACTTATTTAATCAATGGCACTAGACAATTCCTCAGCAAGCTAAAGGAATATCATCTATTTTATGGAACCCGTAGGTTCATTGCCGCGCTTACCTGAGCCCGCCATTCAACCCTATTCTGTGCTAACTCCATCCAATCATCCCTCGCAAATCCTACTTCCCTTAATTCTACCTAATATTGTCCTCCCATCTATGTCTAGGTCTTCCAGATGGTCGTTTCCCTTCGGGTTTCCCAGTCAGTACTTGTGAGACATATCTTTCCTCCCACATTCCCAGCCCATTTTATCCTCCGTAATTTAATTACTCTTACTATATCCGGTGACGAGTACAGGTTATGAAGCTCGTCGAATTGTAGTTTCCTCCAGTCCCCATTTTCATCATCTCAAATATTTTCCTAAGCACTCTGTTTTCGAACACTCTCAGGTTATGTTCTTCCTGAAGAGTAAATGTCCGGGGCTCATATCCATATAATACAGTGAGTCCCACGCAAGAGTTGGCCAATGACGCGGGTTTCTGCGTCGCGGATGGCACAGCTCCAACTCCCGAGCGATCGGGTGAAATATCTACGCAAATAATGCCGCGGTCGTTGTAATGATTCAGGTTCTCACATTTACAGTTAAAATTACAATAAAAATAACCACGTACCTCATCACAAGAGATGTTGGAAATGTTCTCCTCTTGCATCCAGACAATACTGGCACCTTTTTAGGAAATTTTCTTTCACGCGCATAAGTTCAGCTTCCGAGACAGAGTTACTTTCTCTTTTGATAGGCCTATGTGATATTGTCATTAATTTCTTCTAACAGTATGTAAATATTATTTATGGGGGAACTTGAAAAATAAAGTGTATAGGCCAATTTCCCATACATAAGAAGAACTTAAAGACAATATCACAAGAGAAATTAATTCTATCTCGGAAGCTGAACTTACGCGCGTGAAAGAAAATTCCCTAAAAAAAAGGTGCCAATGTTGCGCGTATGCAAGAGGAGAACATTTCCAACATAGATATATAAGCTTTCATGAACCACAGATTATTGTCTCTGTTGGACATTACATGAGAATATTATAGGAGAAAAATTCCTCCGACACTGGGACTTGAACCCAGGACCTTTGGCTATTCGCGCCAATGCTCTACCAACTGAGCTAAGCCGGAGCTCAATTCACAGCGCCGGATGGAACCTCTCTCCTATGACTGATTGCCCTAATGGTCATATGCATATGCATATGACATAACTTGTCTGTCTGTGAGGTAGACCATTAGGGTAATCAGTCATAGGAGAGAGGTCCCATCCGGCGCTGTGAATTGAGCTCCGGCTTAGCTCAGTTGGTAGAGCATTGGCGCGAATAGCCAAAGGTCCTGGGTTCAAGTCCCAGTGTCGAGGAATTTTTCTCCTATAATATTCTCATTTCCCACATCTCTTGTGATTAGGTACGTGGTTACTTTCATTGTAATTTTAACTGTAAATGTGAGAACCTGAATCATTACAACGACCGCGGCATTATTTGCGTAGATATTTCACCCGATCGCTCGGGAGTTGGAGCTGTGCCAGCCGCGCCGCAGAAACCCGCGTCATTGGTCAACTCTTGCGTGGAACTCACTGTACAACTGCAGGATAAATTGTCTTATACATTTTTATTTTTAGATTTCTGGACAGAAGACGAGAAGATAAGAGTTTCTGAACTGCATAAAAAAACCATTTCCTGATTTTAGTTGACACTTAACTTCTGCCTTTATATTATTTGTTTCTGTAATTATTGCTCCCAGGTATTTGATTTTCTCCACTTGTTCGAACGATTTACCGGCTATTCTGGTATTTTGTAAGGCATTACTTTGACGTTTCATGATCATATACTTAGTTTTTCTGCATTAATTTCCAATCCAACACTCGAAAAGACTAAATATACAGAGTAAATAAATCCTAACGCATCCCTATTCCACCCCCTTGCGGGTAGGGTAGGAATGGGCCCTTGAATTGCATTTAACGAATAGAGGATTTTTTTATAGAACTTGGTATTTACGTTTGTCAGTGGTCGACTAAAAATACTGAAGTTAAATCAACCCTAACCAATCCCACCCATCCTTTCTGGTAGGATAGGACTGGATCGTTGAAATATATTTAACAAATGAACTATAATTATGATGCAACTTTATTCACACTTAAAAAATACTACAGGGTTAAATTAACCCCAACACGCCCCCTTCTGGGTAGATTCGGCTTGGGTCGTTGACATACCGTAACGAATGTAAAGTAAAGTTTTTCGTTGCATACCCAGGCGGCTTCAAAGGAATAAACCATTAAGTCGGTGTTTCTTTATTTTAATTGATCTGACCAAGTCGGTCTTGGTTTCCGCTTTCTAAAACAAAAGCAACGTTGCAATATTCTCTCATTGTTATCACTGGCCTCAGTTCTTCCCTCTATCTAATCAATTCACACGTGTTATAGTTTACTGTAACTAGATCTCGCAAACCCGCTTTTGACTCCACGCGGACTAGATGAGTAGCTGTCACAGCCGTCAGAGGACATTCTTAGATTTCGATTGGCTGAGGTAGCTAGCTGATTGGTGCGGTAAAAATAAAGAGCATGGGTTGATTTGGCGTCAGATTTCTCCTTCTAATAAAATAGGCCACCTGGGTATGCAATGAATAACTGTACTATAGCAGTTATGATACGGTACCACACGTTTCATACAGTTCGACTAAAAATACTGTACTGTTAAATGAATTTCAAACCGCAGTATAGGTATTAATACAGTACAGTGTTAAAAGTCATATGACAACACGTTAACTGGACGACACTAGCTCTCCATGCGGCGAGTAACTAAAACTACATTTTCGTCTTATCAAATGACTAGGGAAAATACATGAACACGATCACAAAATATGTTATATTAGGAGAGAAGTGAACAATATTTTTCTTTATTGCAAATCTTAATTTTAGATTTTAAAAATACCAAAACAGGTATTCTATTCTAGTTGAGAACAGGTAAGCAATACCTAAATAGGCTACTGTTTTAAGAGTCTGGTATTTTTCCTTTAAAATCGTCGTTTAAATTATAAATGATATTAAAGGGTAACTTAGTCTTCGAATATAGGTCTGTCACGCTGTTCATCCTGCACTTCATTGTTGAGAGTGTGTTTTGTTTCTCTATGTTGTTCGGCAACATACGACTTCAGTTGTAGGTCTATCTACCCTCAATTACTGTAGGATGAACTCCATTAAATAAAACGAAAAATCCTGGATCATGTGAAATTGAGAACACCGTCGGTGCGGCAGTTTTAATTAACTCATAAACTGGCTATTTTCCATGTGTTCAAAGCATGGATGGCAATTTTCACTCAAATATTTTATATATTTTATTAGTAGGGACCGGATTTTTATGTTTTTAAAACACTGTTTTAGGTTTTCCATTAAGTGAAATAGTTTTTTTTTAGGTTTTTTGTCCAAAATATCGATTTCGGGTAGAATAATTGGTTTAATGAATTTGAATGTGCTACATAGGATTTAATACATAATAGGCTACTTGTAAAGTTTAACTTAACAAAATTGACTTAAATTTGTGTAAACTTGCTTTAGGACAATATTACACAATTGAAGAAAGAAAGCATAAACAACCAAAGATGCTGTGAAAGTAAGATTCCCTCACATTTCCTGGTTACAGTTTATCACTAAATATCTTTCAAGATTCTCAACTGTGAGTTGTATTGAATGACGTCTGTCATATACAGCATATACAGAGCAGACGTAGAAACCCGCGGAGTGCAACGTCATAAAATAACCTCAGAAGAAGAAAAAGAAGAAGAAGAAATTCACGTCGTCGCCAATCCACTGCCGTAATAAACTCGATTTCATTTGTTTTGGTATAATTAACACGTATTCTTAAAACTCACAGTGTGACCACTCAGTATGAATAACGGCAGTACTAAAGGCTAACAAGCGCTTTAAAACACAGAAATCTATATCCTTCTTCATACACGGCAACGATGGTTGTTATTACGAATATTCTAAAAGTAATACGCCGGTACTCTTACACTTCCTCTCTTGATACTGTTCATCCTAGACGATAATGTGTTGAACGAAACGCTGGTGGTATTAATTTCAACCCGACAAACATTATTGTCTCTCCGCAAATTATCGATTTCTCGACTGCCAAACAAACAAAAACAAACAAACAAAAAACAAAACAAAAACAAAAAACAAACAAACAAACAAAAACAAAAAAGTAGCCTAAATTAGATATTTTAGGTTTTATATCCCGTTTAGGTATATTTAGGTGTTTATACCCTATTTAGGTATTTTTAGGTACCACAGAATTAATGTGGGTGAATCCTATGGACATGATTCGAAGAAGTGTATTAGCGCTTTTTGTTTTGGAAGTAAGGAAAAAAATAGGTAAAAACCTAAGAATCCGGTCCCTATTTATTAGTAGGTCTTCTCATCGACCAATAATGACCCATTAACCATTACAACAGAATGAAATATAAACATATTACATTAAAGTAAGTTGAAACATAATCACACCAGAATATGTGTCACGAGTAAGCCAGTAGGCCTACATTAAACATTACGTATTTTTTTGTTCTCACCTTTCTGGATTTTTTGGGAAAGTGAAGAAATGCAATTCAGGATTTCTTCCTTTATCGTTACTGCAGTTTACAACAGAACAATAACATCCTTTCGAAACACGCGTGTTCTAATAAATATAACACTCCTATTTATTTACATACTTCCCGTAGAACTTACTGTAATGTTAGTTTATGGCCACTACGATCGCTAGGTGTATGCGCGCGCAGTTCGTCTGGCAGAAAAACGGACTGAGTTTCGTTACTGTATTAATACGTATACTATGCTAAAACCCTTAACCCATCCCTTCCTTCGTAGGGTGGCAAAGCTCTGAGCACGTCAGTGAGGACACCGGGGTTAAGAAATGCGAACTCCTTTGTGCTTTTTTTAGGGGGGGGGGCGGGTGAGCAAAATTTGAATATGGTAATTTCCCTCTTGATTCCTGCCATTAAACCGTCGTATAAAGATTGAAGGTTCAACTTTTTATTTCGATAAACATTATTTAACGCTTCTATTGACTTAAAACTTCGTAAAAAATACTGCAGAACTTAAACACGTATTGTTTGGAAATCAGTCTTTAGGGGAAAATTAATGGTATAAATTAGTGCTTGTAACATTTTTGTCGAGTTTTCTTGAAACATAGCATAAATACTCTAGAGCACAATAATGAAACTCGTATTTCAGCACTTCCGGAAATTCAACCCCTAACGGGTTTATAAACGACGAAAAATCCATGGAATATTCGCGTACCGTTGAAATACATTTAACAATTGGATAAATTAACTTTAAACTTTGTACAGAAGTTGCTCATTGGCCAATTAAAAATACTTTGGGATTAAATCAATCCTAACCGAACCCTTCTGAGTAGTTTATGGGGCGGGTCATTGAAATACAGAGTGTCTCAAAAAATGTATTAACACTTTGAATTAGTATAAAAACATTATTTATGAACATAGAGACAAGTTTAAAGGCTTGAATTACAGATGTACAGATTACAGATTACACTAACATCGAGATGTAAGAGCTCACCTCCATGCAGCTTATCCAAACACATGGATTGGACGAAGGGGTAGCATTGAATACCCTGCGCGTTCCCCAGACCTCACGCCAATGGACTTCTTTTTATGGGGATACCTCAAGGACAGAGTTTATCGTACAAAACCAAGAACAATTGATGCATTGAACTTAGAATTTGAAAGACAATGTCACAAAATTCCAAATCAACTGTGTCGTGACGTTTGCATTATCAGCTTTGTCTGGACAATGACGGTCATCAATTTGAACATTTCCGAACATGATTCTTTAATTACATGCTTCTTTTGTAATTCAAGCCTTTAAACTTGTCTCTATGTTCATAAATAATGTTTTTATACTCATTCAAAGTGTTAGTACATTTTTTTGAGACACCCTGTACATTTACTTATCTAGTGTATTGTAATGTAATTTATTCTGGTGCCGTACATTTATACACCCTCGGTGTTACAAAAAGTTTCTACCATAGGATGTACTTCCTACAAATTACATATGTTAACATAAAAACTTGTTAGCTTTAAAGTTTAATCTTTCTTACTTATCTTGTATACCTTGTCTTTCTGTAAGCGTCTTATGGCCGGTTTCTATAAACTCGCGAATTACCTATGGGTAAATTATCCCATGAACAGAATTTACACAAGGAAAACTCTTACGAACAGAAATAATTTAAAGACAACGATCACACACAGTTTTGGCGAGTTTCTAGATAAAAGTCCACTGAGTAAATATGAAAATGAGAGAAAAAATGTTTCTATAAACTAGGGCTAGATCTTTCCAAGGGTAAATCTTTGGGTTAATTTATCCTTTCATGGATGGCTGGATAAAATTTAACCTCTCGTAGGATAAATATGGCGGATGTGCACGGATTGCAGTACCTGTAAAATACAGTTTTAGAAGTGCTGAGATGATTTGTAATGTTGACTTTGTTTCTCCGTAATAGGATGGGCTTATCAGAATTTATATACATATTTCTTATTGAAATTTTCATGTACCGTACATTGTCGCTAATGACTGTATTTGCCGGTATTTGGTAGCACTGAGTGTGCAAACATTGCAAACTAGAGTCGTACTTCTCATTTTTCCTTCCTCTTACGCATTAGATCTCGACAGTAGTAGTATTTATATGAAGATAATGTTCTTCCGAACTAATTAGTATGATATATATTGCAAAACCATGTCTTGACTTGCAGTAGTGGAATCATAGGCTGAAACAATTACATCTCCGTTATTCAAGATGTGTTCCCAGTGTTCACCGTAGCTCAAGAGATCCACTGTTCGATCCCCGGCATGGTAGTATATATTATTTTTTATTTCCTCATTATACCATTAGTGCTCTGGTGGGTGATTCTGGAACTAAGTTGTCCATTGGATAATTTACCCATAGGTATTTCGCGAGTTTATAGAAACCGGGCATTAATTATGTATACAAAGGTACAAACAACAAAGTTATTATGATTTTCTTCTAATTCTTTTATTCGTTTTTCTCCATTCCATTTTAGTAATATGTAAGAACTTCCCAATTTTTTCAGTGTATTATTTTTTTTTTTACTAAAACTAAACTAAACTCCGTGAATTTACATCCCTGAAGGGACAAAGCCTACCACCCGACCGCTGAGTCATCTGCCATAGGCAGATGGCAGGATTGAGGGGCATGTGGTCAGCATGCCGACACCTACGGCGGTTAATGGTGGTTTCCATGACCGGAGCCGTTACTTCTCTATCAAGTAGTTCCTCAATTTAAATCACGAGGCTGAGTGCACCTTGTTCCAGGCGAACCTAAATCAGAAAAATCCGAGGAGGTGCCGGGGAACGAACCCGGGCCGAAGGATCTGTATAGTCAGCGACCACAAGTCCACGCCGGCGGTCCTTAATGTTTTTAGTCGTTGTTAATTTCTTATAAGCTACTTCTACATTTATTTCTAGGATTTTCTTATTAAAAATTTAATGCCTGATCGATCTGTTTCTGGACATTTTAGAATTACGTGTTCAGCGTCTTTTTTATTTAGACATGAAAGACATCCTCCTTTCTAAAAAATTCCTTCTTCCGCCCCTAAGGGTCCATATCCCTACCCGCCATCATGCCAAACCAATTCTCTATTTCTTAGAACAACCTGTGACGTACTTTTCCATTCCCCACATTTCTTTCGTTTTAATGTAGTTTCTTTTTCCCTCGTTATAACCGATTCTGCCTTTCAATATAATTGCACCTTTTGCGAACGATCTTCGTGATCGTTATTATGTTTTTCTCCTGGTTCAGTACAGAGTTCCATGACCATTTTCATCCCATCTCATTTAACATTTTCCTGTTGTCGTGTACTCTGGTTTCTATTAGGCCTAATATTATCCATTAACAGAAACTGGAAACATTTTTTTACTATACAGGGTGTTTCAAAAATACTTTTACAAACTTCAGGCATGGGTTCCTTATACCAAAAGAAGGAAAAAGTTCATATGAACATAGATCCCATAATCCTTTGTTTTCTCGTTAGGAACTATTCAACACATTGGTACACTCACAACACGTCAACACACAAAACTCATAACAAATGCTCGAAATGTCCTCCTCTTGCTTCTAGACATGGATGCACTCGTATGAGTGCATAGAGAAATGAAGTTGCGAGGTCGGACCTCGAGGGTCATTGAACGCAATCTTTCATTAATAAATTAATAACGAGAAAACAAGGATTATGGGACGTGTTTATATGAACTTTTTTCCTTCTTTTGGTGTAAGGAACCCATGCCCGAAGTTTGTAAAAATATTTTTGAAACACTCTGTATATTCGATATCATTCTCACAGATTTATTTAAAAGCACTTTAAAATTCGACATAAAATAATAGGCCTGCCCATGCTGATGTATCCTAATTCATAACTAGCTGTTTCATTTTATGAGTATCTGTGGATACCAGGTACAGTGAGTCCCACGCAAGAGTTGGCCAATGACGCGGGTTTCTGCGTCGCGGCTGGCACAGCTCCAACTCCCGAGCGATCGGGTGAAATATCTACGCAAATAATGCCGCGGTTGGTGTAATGATTCAGGTTCTCACATTTACAGTTGAAATTATAACGAAAATCATCACGTACCTCAACACAAGAGATGTTGGAAATGTTCTCCTCTTGCATAAGCACAACACTGACACCTTTTTTAGGGAATTTTCTTTCACGCGCGTAAGTTCAGCTTCCGAGATAGAGTTAATTTCTCTTGTAATATTGTCTTTAAGTTCTTCTTGTGTATGGGAAATTGACCTACACACTTTATTTTTCAAATTTCCCCATAAATAATATTTACATACTGTTAGAAAAACTTGATGACAATATCACATAGGCCTATCACAAGAGAAAGTAATTCTGTCTCGGAAGCTGAAGTTATGCGCGTGAATGAAAATTTCCTAAAAAGGTGTCAGTATTGTCTGGATGCAAGAGGAGCACATTTCCAACATCTCCTGTGATGAAGTGCGTGGTTATTTCCATTGTAATTTTAACTGTAAATGTGATAACCTGAATCATTACTACGACCGCGGCATTATTTGCGTAGATATTTCACCCGATCGCTCGGGAGTTGGAGCTGTGCCCGCCGCGCCAAAGTAACCCGCGTCATTGGCCAACTCTTGCGTGGGACTCACTGTATTTGTTTGCAGAACCCGGTCCTTAACATGTCCAAATATTTCCAGGATTTCCTTCCCCCCACCCTTATATTCCATAAAGGATTTGTTATTCTACTAACGCTTTATAAATCCTATGTAACACTTTAACTCACATTCGGATAATTTCATTAAGCGGTTATTTATCGCTCCCAAGGCAAATTTGCCACTGCTCCGTGCTCCCTCAGTCTGTGAATCCCATGATCCTTTATCATTGAGGGTTAATAATAGATATTTTGTAGTATTCACACTACTTATGACCTTCTTATCGAACCTTTAAATTTCCCCTTTGCTAAGTTTGTTACCAATTTTACATATCAAAATGTTTGTTTTCCGAATGTTAATTTTTAAACTCCGCGCATTACAGAATTGGCTTACTGCGTCGATACTTTTTTGCAATCCTATCGGGGTAATCCCAGTTATTATTAAGTCATCAGCGAATATTAGTCTCTGAATTTAAATATTCATAGTGGTCGGTTGATGCTGGTTAACTGTTTCTACTTCATCATCGTAAATAAATACACTGAATAAATGGAGCTTCCCTTACTCCTATTTCGTGTTTAATAATTTTAGTGGTGTTGGTATTTGAATGAATTTTTATGGAACATTCTATGTTGTAGATCGCTGTTATATTATTTGTGAACAGGTTACTTAGCTCTATTTTTTCAACTCATACCATAATTCATTTCTGTTAACTATGCCGAAAGCTCTTCTAGATGAATAATACACCATTAAATGTTTCCTCTTTTCCTACTCAGGTATTTGTCTATCACTGTATTCAGTACATAAATAGTATCTGTTTTTCAATTAAGTAGCTTTAAAAGTGTAGAATGTAGAAGTTTCACCCACTACCCCATAACACTATGGTGTGGTATGACTAATAACTTTTCCCTTCTTTTGTTGCAGAGGTGACGAGGTGCAGCGGTCGCTGGAACTGCTGGACAGAGTGTTATCAGAGTTTGACGACCTGGAGAACGGCAACCTCGGGGCAGGCGGGAGTGAGGGGGCGGAAAGGTCACGGGGACCTGCAGAAGTTGTGGTTGTAGGGCCGGCGGAGGCCCCAGGTCATGTTTCCAGCACTCCGGAGGACGAGAGTCCTTCTCTAGGACACCAGTCAGAAGATGACGGCTACATGAGTATGAATGGCCGCCGTGCCAAGTTCGTGCTGAGTTTCCGCCCTGTGCCTGACGAGGGGCAAGCACTAGAATTGCCCCCTGCACCAGACCCTCCTCCAGATCCGCCACCCACAGAGATGGCTGACTTCCCACCACCTCCAGAAGAAGCTGAACGTATCATTTCCACCTTGCTGCCACGGTATGTAACACAACGTAGTTCGATAGTGTTCCACTTTGCTTTCGCGGTACATAACATAACCTATTTCAGATTCTGTAGTGTTCCATCTTGCTGTCCCAGTATATAAAATAACACCTCTCAAGTTCTTTAGTCTTCCACCTACCTGTGTCACAGTGTGTAACATAACTTCTCTCAAGTTCTGTAGTGTTCCATGTTGCTGTCCCGGTAGGTAACATAACACCTCTCAAGTTCTGTAGTCTTCCACCTAGCTGTATCACAGTATGTAACATAACCTCTCTCAGGTTCTGTAGTGTTCCATCTTGCTGTCCCAGTACATAAAATAACACCTCTCAAGTTCTTTAGTCTTCCACCTAGCTGTATCACAGTATGTAACATAACCTCTCTCAGGTTCTGTAGTGTTCCATCTTGCTGTCCCAGTATATAAAATTACACCTCTCAAGTTCTTTAGTCTTCCACCTAGCTGTGTCACAGTATGTAACATAACCACTCTACATTAAGTTCCGTAGCATTTCACCTTGCTGTCACTGCATGTAACCTAACCTGCCTCAGTTAAGTTCAATAGCCGTCGCTCTTTCTTTCACGGTATGTAATATAGACTAACCTCTCTCACTTAAGTTCTGTAGTCTTCCACCTGCCCACACGATATGTAATATAATCTCTCTTATTTATGTCATACATGGCCATGCTCTGATTTATTGCCTTAGGCCTATTTTTTGTCAGAGAAGTATGAAATTATCCCTACTTCAAAACGATAGCCTACTGTTTCTTATTGCTTGTTTTATAAATTTGTCTTCTATTTTCTGTGAGTATCTGGGTATGTGGTTATGTTCCTTTATTCCAGCATTGCACTGCTATGTAGGTTGTTTTGAAATTTGTTATGTATCATCGGATATTCCGCTCATACATGACGGACGCTGCAAATACCTTTTAAATTATGAAAAAGTTATATCGGGCAGCAAAAACAGCAAATGTCCTACTAATCATTACGAAATGTAATATACAGAGTGTTAATGAACATCACCGAAATGATTCACCTGTATATAGAAGGAACATAGACAAACAACTTTTATTAGAAGATTTTTGCTCTATGACGTTCAGTTCACGACTGAATGGTTTTTGTTACTGCCCGTCAAGCTGCTTTAACCTCGAAATCAGTATCAGTTTCCTCCCTCTTCCCCCATGTGTCATGGCGACATAGTCAGTAGCCCCTGAGCAGGCAAAAATCAAGTTCTGCTTTCGACACCGAACTCGCCAGCTCTGGTTACATTATAGCGAGCCATTCATTAGCCATTATGTATCGCTACGAAGCAGTTGAAACGAGCTCTAGCATACTGATACTGATAGTGAGTTCGAGAAGCAGTATTAATTTACGTTATTCATTTATGTTAATTTTGTGCGTTAAGTTATATGTTCACCCAAGAAACCCCAACAATTCTGAAAAATTACATTTTTTTAAAAATAGCATATTTAGATAGAGAGTTTTCTCTTTCATTTCATATATATTTTTAAATTCTGGCTGCTAGTTCCTTACATAGATCCCGAATTCTTCACACTTCCTGTCCTCACTATCTGTCATCACGCTTTCAAACTCTTTCATCTCATCATAACCTAAACACTCGGTCCAGGCAATATCATATTCTCGCAATACCTAAACATCATACATCTCTTTACTCATCATCGTTTACTACTTCAGTCATCCGAATGTGGAATTCTTTACCATCTCACATCAAGGACTGCCGGTCACTGTCAACCTTCAGATCGCAGTTAACAGCACATATACGTAGTACTTAATAATCTTTTTCATGTCCAATGTTAATTTCAGTTTCTATCACTTAATGCTTTTATATAACTAAATCATATTTGTAACAATAAATTTCTTTTTTATCATTTAATGTATCTTAATGTATCTTAATTATTCAAGCATATATGTTCTAATTTTTTCTTTGTATTTAATGTTCGTTTCTTGTATTCATGTATATCAGTTCTTTTTAATTTATTTTTAATCATTATGTATTTCATGTTTTTGCCCTGGCTGAGTGGTAGAGAAGGCCTTATGGCCTTAACTCCGCCAGGTTAAATAAATAAATAAATACATTTTTTCTAAAAAGCTTCGTTTTGCCATGTCCCTTGCTCAGGTATCAATTTCAGTATTTTTAATTTTCCTTCTCTGCTAAAACTTCTAATATTAGCTATTAATAACTGTCACTGGTATACTAGTAAGTAAGTGGAGTCCTGGTGCTGAAAAAGTATGAACTGTTTGAATTTCCTCTTTTCTCGTTTGTTTCCATGCATTTCGATACAAGGGTTGCTTTCCTCTCAATTTCCCGTAAGTAGTAAATCGCTTGGTATTCAATTATTTCAAACATTATAATTCTTCTATGAATTAACATATCAAAGTGATTTTGATGTCATTTTGAAGCTTGAAATGTTCTCTAGTGATAGACGTGGAAAAATTTCTAATATATGAATTGTCTACTGTGTTCTATGTTTTTGGTTAAAATGATGTGAACAAAAAGATATTTTCAGTTTATATAAATCTATGTAACAATTTAAAATCTTAAGTACCCAAAAAACTAAATGTTAGTCACTTGAGAATTTTTCTGTGTACAAAATATTGAATTTTTGGTATTTTTAACTTTCATGGTTTTGAAGTAATCGTGTTTCAAGTTTATAGTCAAAATGCTCAAGAAAACAGTTTTTATAAACGAAGTATAAACAATTAGAAAACATTTTTCTTGTGAAATGTCTCAATATACAGCTGTATAATATATATAAAAAAATAAGACTCCTAGTGCTTAAAAATAAAATTTTCATACCTAAAGATGTACATAGGCTCTATACCTTAAGATTACTGAGAAGAATAAAGTTTATTTTCAAAAGAAATCTTTTACTGAGAAAGTGGAAAGCGGAGTCAACCAATTTTCCCCCATTGCAGTGACCCCCCCCCCGGAAGTAATCCGGAACGCAGTGAAGTTGCAGGGTCTTCATCATCTGTGTTGCGGTCATAATCATACTTCACGGGAGTGCAGAGTGATTCAACAATCCTTTAGGAGGTCCGACTCCTAACAGACGTAATGTGTATGCTGCAGGGCATTAAAGTCATTACAATTTGGTGCTCATAAGTCAATAATGAAGCGAAATAGGGTTAAAATGTTCATTAAAATGATTTCATGCCTTCTTAATGATTAATAGAAACCTGATTCTTAATCATTCATCAACAGCTATATCATAATTTTAATAAATAAATTGCAGCCAAATAGCCATACTTCAAAGATAGTTTACAATGGTAGTTTACATGTTTGCATATTCACATATTGTCTTTGTTCTTTCTGTACAGAGTTCGATATGGTACCGATCGCACGGTTTCTCACATAGTAAGCATTCACAATCGACACTGGGTTCATGGAAGTGTGTGTTTTTGCACATTAGGTGATGAAACCCGTGGACTGCCAATCTTGTAATGACGTGTCTCATTTCGAAGTTTGCCTTTGACCATGATCTATATCATAATTTTGTGTTTCCATAATCTGCAAAATTTACAGACTTATCACAGGACTGTCCGCCACTGCATTAGTTTTTTTTATTCATAACGCCAGGGTTAATAATGAACTTCCTTTGTTTTGCATTTTTTTAAAAATGTTAGAAGTCAGTGGCGGCCATGCCCTGAGAGATTTTCTGGTATAACGGGAAAAATTGAATCCATAGAGCAAAAATCTCCTAATAAAAGTTCCCTGTGTATGCACAGGCAAAATATTTCAGTGTTGTTCATTAACACTCTGTATAAGCTAACTCAGCTCTCATTTACGTTGTAATATATAGGCCTAGTGTCATTCTATCAACAAACAACAATTTAAACATAAAATAATATTTTAAAGTACACTTGACAGAAAAGTTGAAACATCGGGAGTATTGTTCCATAGATTTATTTAAAATTCGCTATTATAATATAAATACGAGGCGCGTTCATAAAGTAAGTTTCCATGGGGCCGTTTACAGAAACAAAACACAATTTCAAATAAATAGTTATTGCAACAGGCACAGCAAGTGTTCAACTATTATTCAACATATTTGCCACCGGAATTGAAACATTTGCCATCCCGTAGAACCAACTTTTGAATACCTGTGTCGTAGAATTCTGCCGCCAGGGATTTGATCCACTGTGTGACAAACATCTCCTCTTCTCTGTCGTTTTCTGTCATTTCTTGAGGTGTAGGAAAAGATGGAAATCACTGGCAGCGAAGTCCGGACTGTAGGCTGGATGTTGAAACACCTCCTACCCGAACTTCTGCAGGAGACTTGCTAGGAGGTGTTTAAAAATCCACTCTACAGCCCGAATCTCGTTCCCAGTGATTTTCATCTTTTCCTACACCTCAAGAAATGACAGAATGAAAGAGGCAGAGATGGTTGTCACACAGTGGTTCAAATCCCTGGCGGCAGGCTTCTACGACACAGGTATTCAAAAGTTGGTTCCACGGTATGACAGATGTTTCAGTTCAGGTGGAAAATATGTTGAATAATAGCTGGATATTTGCTGCGGCAATAACTATTTATTTGAAATAGTGTTTTGTTTCTGTAAACGAACCCAGGGAAACTGACTTTATGGACGCGCCTCGTATTTCTTACCTTAAATTCGTGGAGTTACCAAAACAATGCCTTGATTAAAAACTCCTCCCCTAATTTTTAAAACTGTCTCAGAAAGCATGTGCTCTTATGAGATCCATAGTATTTACCTATTTCAGAAGTAGTGTATTATTAGCGTGAAGTGTAATTTCCCCGTGACTCTGTTATATTAATCATGAATAACTCTGGACCAGAATAGCCATGGCTATAATAGTATCAGCACATTTCCAGATCAACTTATCTGCACACACGCAACGAACAGATTATCGAGTTCTGCACTCGCTAGGGCCTGCAATTTCCCCAACCCTTCACATTAATAAGAAAAAACACCTGGTAATATCTGCAACAAAAAAAATAGATAAAAGAAATTTCCCATTAATTACTTATTTCAGTAATGAAAATCCTTTCCAATTACATTCAAGCCAAGGAAGAAAAGACGGAAATATAGGCCTACCCAAGAAAATGTAATTTTGATGTAAAAACTTCATTTTCCTAATGAACCTCATTCCTTAATCTGATTTAGCAGAGCCCTAGGATTTGTACATTTAATCATTTAGGGGAATTGTAATATCTTCTGTTTCAAACTTCACTGGAAACTTATAATATCATTCGTAATCTGTCAGAGATAATCTAAGAAGATGTCGTTCAATAATTTATTGGAATGTGATCCCGAATGTCCTGAATCTTGGAAAAAATAACACTAGATTTCGTGCATTCAGAGGCAGAGAGCCTTAATTACGAAGCGATTCCATAAAGTAAGTTTCCCGGGGCCGTTTACAGAAGCAAAACACAATTTCATGGGCATATACATTCCAACAGATACGGCAAGTGTTCAGCTATTCTTCAACATGTCGCCACCGGAACTGAAACATTTGTCATACCGGGGAACCAACTTTTGAATGTCTGTATCGTACATGTCTGCCGCCATGGATTTGAACTTCTGTGTAGCAAACATCTCCGCTTCTCTGTCATTCTCTGTCATTCCCTATCATTCTCTGTCATTTATTTGTCACTGGGAGCGAAGTCCGGGCTGTAGGGTGAATGTTTAAACACCTCCAAGCAAGTCTCCTGCAGAAGTTCGACTGGGAGGTGTTTAAACATTCACCCTAAAGCCCGGACCTCACTCCCAGTGATTTCCACCTTTTCCTACACGTCAAGAAATTACAATGAATGACAGAGAATGACAGAGAATGATAGAGAGACGAAGGTGGTTGTCACATGGTGGTTCAAATCCCTGGCGGCAGACTTCTACGACACAGGTGTTCAAAAGTTGGTGCCTCGGTAAGAAAAATGTTTCAATTCCGGTGGCGAATATGTTGAAAAACAGCTGAACACTGGTTGTGTCTGTTGCAATAAATATTTCCTTGAATTTGTGTTTTGTTTCTGTAAACGGCCTCAGGGAAACTTACTTTATGGACGCGCCTCGAGGAAAGCTCCAAGATAGTCTCGAATGAAAAAACAGTACATAATCTGTATACTGTATGTAATGAAATGTAAGGTGTAATATTTTATACTATTTTTTCAGGGAAGTCACAAGCCAAACAAACTCTTTAGAGAATTCGCTCAGTTGCTAACATTGAACTTCTCAGGCTAGGCAACTTCTCCAGCACAAAAGTGTTGCGGTAAGCCGAATATGTTGATTGCAGGAGTGCTGTTATTAAAAGAAAAACAGAGACAGCAAACTGTTAGTGCCGTATATTTCAGTTTATTCCTATCGAAAACAGTTTTGAAGAGTTGGTTTTTTATGTCGGCCCAAAAATAATAATTATTTATAACGATTACGGTTCTTCATTAATCATAACTAGGGACCGGATTCTTAGGTTTTTACCTATTTTTTTCCTTACTTCCAAAACAAAAAGCGATCACACACTTTTTCGAATCATGCCCATAGGATTCACCCACATTAATTCTGTGGCACCTAAAAATACCTAAATGGGGTATAAAAACCTAAATGTACCTAAACGGGATAAAAAACCTAAAATATCTAATTTAGGCTACTTTTTTGCCTTTTTTGTTTGTCAGTTGAGAAATTTTGCGGAGAGACAATTTTTGTCGGGTTGAAATTAATACCAACAGCGTTTCGTTCAACTCAATGTCGTCTAGGATGACAGTATCAAGAGAGGGAGTGTAGAGTACCTGCGTATTCCTTTTAAAATATTCGTACGAAGAACCATTGTTGATGTCATGTGAGGTTGGAAGGACATTTTCTGCCTTCAAATGTATTCTAAGAGATAACAGGAAGAACTTCACAGTTGAGAATCTTGAAAGATATTTAGTGATATACTGTAACCAGGAAATGTGAGGCAATCTTATTTTCACTGCTTCTTTTGATTGTTTATGCTTTCTTTCTTCAATTCTTTAATATTGCCCTAAGGCAAGTTTACACAAATTTAATTCAATTTTGTTAAGTTAAATTTTACAAGTATTATGTATTGAATCCTATGTAGCACATTCAAATTCATTAAACCAATTATTCTACCCAAAAACGATATTTTGGACAAAAAACCTAAAAAAAAAACTATTTCACCTAATGGAAAATCTAAAACAGTGTTTTTAAAAACCTAAAAATCCGGTCCCTAATCATAACTGTTTTGAAGGGAGGTAAAATGAAATAGCCTATTGTATTCAGATCCGAAAAAAGAATAACTATTTAATCTATGGTAAAAAAAAATATATATTGTATTGAGGATCGAAAAGATTAAAGACTTTTCTTTCAATAGCAAAACATATCGATTGTTATGTTTTCATAAAGAATTAAAGTCTATCTGAATACACTGTTGTGAATACGATCCCTATTTTCATGCAATTTCGATACGGTAATGCAACAGTGTTTCCGAGAGCATAGAACGTGCTTATTAGCACATTGAAGGCGATTTGAATACGGTAGATGTTTTCGTGGAATTGAGTATGGACTCTAATCCGATCCCACTCTTTAGGGATTCAAATCGAATCTGAATCCCGTTTTCATGATGATTTCTATAGGATAAGCGTATTCTAATGGATTTGAATTGTCCGTAAATACGTAGGTAGTAATAGTGTCATAGCAATATAATATTATACAACACGTCTTATAACTAGGGCCCGGATTCTTAGGTTCTAAACTATTTTGTTCCCTGCTGGCTAACTGTGATATTTTAACATAATTATCCGTTTAATTTTCAAGGCAGTCACATAGTCCAATCTTATAAAAACCTAAAAATGGCTAATAAGACGTTAAAAACTAAAAATGGCTAAAATTGCTTTTCAAGTAAAATACTATAAAATAACAACAATTATAATGAATAATCTAATTATTATTGTTCTAGTAAAATTACTTTTAAATATCTGCCTACATTTAGCATTTTGCTTATTGTTGAAAGTATATTATTTTGTAAGATAAAGTGTAGCATTGCGTTTTGTCATTTTGTCATTTTGTACCCTATTATCCCGGTAAAGAAAATATTAAGTGAACCAAAATCCCCGGTTTCTTTAGGAACAAATTAAATACATTCTTAAGAAGCTTGCACTTGCAGTTTATTCACAGTGTTTGCTCTAGCAAGACGGCGAAAGTAAATTATTCTAAAATTAATTGAAAAACGTTCTTGTTGAGTTTTTGGTGCAGTTGGAAATGGCAGGGGTAGTTCTGAAACTAAGAAAAAAGTATTTCTAAAGTTTTGTGGTTCAGAGCTATGGAAATTTAAGTAAAAATAATATGAATGAAAAATGTTTTCGTGGAATTGAATATGGAGTCTAAACTAATTCCACTGTTTAGGGATTCAAATCGAATCTGAATTCCGTTTTCATTATAATTTCCATAGGATAAGCGTATTCTAATCAATTTGAATTGCATATAAACACATTGTAATAGTGTCGTAGCAATTTATATTATACAACATGTGTTATAACTAGACTTCGGACTTTTAGGTCGCTAAAAATGCTGTTTTAGGTACCTAAAATAGGCTCTAAAAATTGGAAAATAGGTTCTAAAAATCGTAAAATAGTCTCTTATAAAATCGTTAAGTTGCCAATTTTCTGAAATATCTCAATTGCAGTGCAGAATATTATATTTCTTGAAGTCACCATTAATCAATAATCATGATAAAACACAGATATAAGCCTATAGGCCTAGTACACAGAACTATATAGACCTATTACTGGGGCCTGTATTACTACCATAACAGTGAAAACCTAATCCTTGCGCCCAAAAGCTATGCACGCTAGCATATTCAACCCCATGTATACCTCAGTGATTCAGAAAAGTTTTTTTTTTTTTTCTGGATGAGGGAGTCGGGAGAAAAACACTACATTTTCTTGGGAATTTCAAGGAATTTTTCAACTGAAGACGAAACATTCCTTACTATTTAACCACGTCATAAATGTGTCATGTACTGCACATTCCGAGCTAAAAAATTAGTACGAACTGAAAATAAATGCTAGAATTTATAACAAAAAATAACTTATTTTGAACTTTAGTGGAAAAACAAGCAAAAAAGGCAATATTAGGCTCTAACGTAAAAATAGGCTGTTTTTGGTCCTATAAACTTATCAGTTTTATGCATAGTCACTTATGAAACATGCATATATAAGTTTTCGTCCATATATCACTTAAGGATTAAAATAGGTTTTTACCTAAAATCCGAAGTCTAGTTATAACATTAATTCCTTACATGGATAGAATTGCCTAAAAATGTAAGGATTATGAGATTATTATTAAAATATTAATAACTTCCCCCTTAAAATCAACGTATGTCGAAGAAATTAATGCATTTTCAATCTCTTTCCTAATATTAAATAACTATTTAATAAGAGTGAAACATGTGCTTCGCAAACCTCAACTGCTGTTCCGCGTGAGAAAGAAACAGAAAAGTAGTCTCTACTGCGCGACAATTATGAGAGTAGCACTGTTTCAAATATTCTTTGCGTCATTTTCTTTCAGATGGCAACATTTTACCAATGTATTTCTCCAGAAACTGTTTGAAATACTAATTTTCGACTTTCCAGAAGGGACTGTCAGCGCCCACCATCATGTTGAACATATCACTAAAAAAGGCTGTGTCTCTTTGAACTAAAATTTGACGTTGAAGGCATATTTATAGCCTCTGTTTCTCTCTGTTTATAAATTGAAGGGCCTAGTTCCATAAAGGCGTAAGGCACAAGGACATAGTTTCGAGAAATCTTGATGTATTTAAACAATGTTACCACTCACAAGTAGGTGCTTTAAAGTTTAATTTTATAACATATATTTTTGAAGGACAGGCTAAATTAGTGTTCTGCAAATTTACAAGGTATTGAATGTATTGGGATTTTTTACAACTAGAGGTACCTAAACATGTCAAACAAAAATTTATGTACTTTTACAGTAGCAAAATCTTTCCAATGAATCCAGTTGAGTCATTAATACAATTGATGATAGATGATGATTTTGAATGAAGTTACACTTCAGAAAAACAAGTTCAGTTTTTATAAACATTTGCTTGGATGGTAGCACTGCGGAAAATAAAAACAGTTGGTAAACACACCTCAATAACAGATAGGAAGTGTGCCTTACGCCTGTATGGAACTGTTATGAAGTAGAATGAATTTGCAGTCTCACAGGCTTTTCTTATAACTGAGCAGAGGTCTAAGGTACAAGTACAAATAGTTCACTGAGTTCTTAAGAGATATGAGGAGAAAGCATAAATGTTAAAAACTCAAAATTAAATATTTTTGCCTTACGCCCTTATGTAACTAGGCCCTTCAATTCAACGTGTTTTGTATGCTTCTTACTTGCTAAAGGCCTATCTATGTTGTTTTATATATTTATGGTAGCCACCTCTTGTGTTTGTTGCACATAATTTACAAGCAATATTCCGATCATCAGATGGAAAATACTCACTGCCATATTCAGCCACAATTGCATATGTTGTGTTTTCGGACGCCCTCATTTCATTCATGGTTTGACTTCACTCATAGCAATATTCCGCACCTAATGCCGCGTGACCTGTCACAGGCAGTTAAAGTTGTTTACTAACTCAGAAAGCTTGCTATGCCTTGTGCACCACTAAACCCCCGGGCCCTAATTATGAGATATATCTTTGTCGTCATCCATACTCAGACCAACTAACCTGCATCGCATGTAAACACACATTACTCTGGGCTTTACACAACGAATGATAATTAAAAAAACCATGAAAATGAATAAAACTAAGCTTTTTGTGCATTTTAAGCAAGATAGACTATGGCGAAACAATCGATATATTAAAAAAATTTCTAGCGACTTTTCATCAGCTGTGAACTGTTGTATTTTTACATTATCCTCACTGCTAATATGACATCTTCTTATTAATATTGCATTTATTACTATACGAGTTTTAAAATGATTCACCACAAATATAAATAATTATACATTATTTATAAAGTGCACGCCGCTTATTGTGATCACTTCGGGACGCAGCTAATCTGATAATATTAACCGATTGATAACAATAGCCGAAGGAATTAAATGAAGGATATTTATTCATATATAAGATAATACACTACAAATCAGAATTGTAAATATTTACCCATAAAATAATACGTAACTGTGAATCATTGAACCAATCATAGGTCAATACAGTAATAGACTGCAAGCAACTATTTTTTAACCAGTAACAAAGTTTATAATTGTTTTTACTTCCCTTTATGAGTTCATTAATCAATACTCCATACTCAGGTACGAGTATTTTTGGAAGTCTATACTGATCATTGTTGAACACCGCGTAGCAAAACATCTAACGTCTGTCTGTTCAAGTCTTTTCATTTTACACTAGTCATCACTGCATGTCAACACTGTTATCTTCATAAATCAAAAGCTGCAGCTAACTGTGGGGTGAAACATGTTAGGTAATGCCCGGTAATGCCACCCCCTCGAACTGGTCATTCTGTGAGCTAGGAACAGTACCGCTACTTCCAGTACAATACGATACAGTTGATTTATAAATGAAACCCTTAAAAACGAAAATTTGAATGGCGTACAGTACTGGGAAATAAAGCCGCAATAAGGAAAATGTGATAAAATAAACCGATTTTTTTATCTAATGAACAGCATTTTTTCAATGTATGAGTTTTATTGGGTCCTTTTCTTTTCATTGTGGCAGTCAATGATTTGCCACTTGCAATTCCAGGGAAAGTCATTTCTTATGCAGACGACACAACCGTGCTTAGAAGTTTCTTTGAAAATACTTTTGACTGGTCTAATACTTTAAATCTATTGTCAGATTGGTTTAGTGCAAATGGGTTATGTATGAATAAGGAAAAAACACAAACAATTGTATTTACTCTGAGAAACAACGAAAACTCAGATGCAGCCATCAAACTCCTTGGAATCTGGTTAGACAGTAAGCTTTCCTGGAAACAGCACACTGCAGCAATTTGTAAGAAACTGTCTGGAGTTTTGTTTCTGTTGAGAAAATTAAAACACTGCGTGTCTATTGACACTTTATTAAATGCTTATTACAGCTTTTTCCACTGCCACTTGAACTATGGTATATTGTTATGGGGAAACAGTGCAGGAGCCAAAAGTGTTTTTCTATTACAAAAAAAAGCTGTCAGAATAATAAAAAATTATGATTCTCCTCAACACTGTCAACCCATTTTTAATGAACTTGGAATTTTAACCGTGTCATCTTTGTTTGTTTTAGCAAGTTTACTTTTTGTACATGTGAATCATAGAAACGAGGTTTTCTCTGATATACACTCACACTATACACGGCGAAGAAATGATTTTATGCCTCCAAAATTCCGCTTGCAGAAATCTCTGGATTCCTACTTATATGTTGGTGTGAAACTTTATAATAAATTGCCTTTAGATTTAAGACGAATTGACAACTTGAAAAATTTTAAGTACAGAGTTAAGAATGTTATCAATGAACTAAACTTTTATACTGTACAGGAATATTTGGAGACAGATTTTATTTAATGACTTGCTGACGTAACCTATTGCATTGTATGCTTAATGGTTAAAATAAATATTATTATTATTATTATTATTATTATTATTATTATTATTATTATTATTATTATTATTATTATTATTATTATTATTATTATTAATCCATACGGGACTTCATAAATGTGATATAGTGCAGTTACTCATTGGATGGCCAGCCGGCTTCAAAGGTTTCGGTGTTTCTTTCTGTTAATTGATCTGACTAAATCGGTCTTGGGCTTCCGCTATCCAAAACAAAAGCAACGTTGCAATATTCTCTCATTGTTTTCACTGACCTCAGTTCTTCCTTCGCTTTATTCAATTCACACGTGTTATTGTTTACTGTAACTAGATCTTGCAACTGGGCATTTCACTCCACGCGGAGTAGACGACTAGCTGTCAAAATCGCCACAGGACATTCTTAGATTTTGATTGGCTGGGGTAACTCTCTGATTGGTGCGGTAAAACAAAGAACATGGGTTGAGCTGTCAGTAAACTTTTCCTCCTAACGAAAGGAAGCCGCCTGGGTATGCAATGAATAACTGGACTATAACATTACCCGATTGTAACATTACCCGATTGTAACATTATCCGAAATTACATTAAGCGGCGTAAATTGCGTTTTATCAAAGAAGCTACTGATATGAAGTTATTTCACTTTTCGGTGTTTGTGAATATATATAAAACAAGTGAACGTAGGTCCGATAAAATGAAAATAAAATAAAACGATAAGATTATGACGATAGACACCTGCGATTGATTGAAATTCTACATATTCTTGTGCTAGTTTGGGCACCGATTCATGAACTAAATAGATATTTTAAGAAAAATAAATTACCGGCATGTTTATATTGAAAGCTGATAATTTAGATTAGGCCTGTCCAGCCCAGCGGCCACATTGGGCACCCGAGAGAAAGTTGTGCGTCCCGCGATGTATAAAATAATAAAAGAAATTAAGGCCATCTAACACTTAACTAAACATCATCAAACTTCATTTGTCTAAAATTATTATATGCACCTACTACTGTTATGTGTATATATATATAATTATATAAATTATTTATATTTTTTGTGATAAATAAATATAAAAACTGAACCCATACACTAACATCTCAATCGAGTAATTAATAGATCGTCAACATTGTATACTTTGTAAAGAAATTTAACTGAATTAAGTTACAGAAAAAAAGTTCAATGGAATTTGCCTTGTTGCCGTATGCTAAAAACTAAAAAAAATTCTGTGCCCGAATTTTTTGGACTTAACTCTAACCGTGGTTTCTTTTTAAATATAATGCCAAATATATTGTTATGTAAGTTTTCTAATAATGCTCATTAAGAACTTTTCAAAAAATACCCACACTGAAAGTTTATTGTTGCTAAATTAAGGAAATAAGAAAGTGTAGACTTAACGAATAGTAACAGTAAAACGCTTCTTTTATTTACAGTGATTTGACTGGCATTTGTTTAACTATGGAAACGTTTCCTGGACTTGTTTCTATGATCGATTGGTACATTGTCAAGCATCTGAGGGTTACCAGTTTAAATTGAGCTAGATTTGTTTTGTTCTTGTTATGGATGAAGCATTTTATTACGTTATTGTTGGGTAAACTTTTCTGATTTAGGCCTAGCAAGAATGAATTGTACAGAATATCTATTGTTGATACTCTTTGAAAAGCTGTTAATGAACATTATTCGAAAATATAAAAATATTCTAGGTATTCCATTTAAAATAAGAGCTGGAGTTACTTCCATTTGAGCTAGAATACCAAAAATTCTGTTTTATGTATATATAGTTCTCAGTATACGGTTACCCCAACACACAGAGTTTCATGTCACTGAACCATTATTTAGGTGTATATATATATATATATATATACATACAGGGTGTTAATGAATAACACCGAAATATTTGACCTATGTATAGAGGGAACATAGACAAGCAACTTTTATTAGAAGATTTTTGCTCTATGACGTAAAATGTGTGTACTACAGGACATTAAAGTCATTACAATTTGATGCTCGTAAGTCAATAATGAAGCAAAGTAGGGTTGAAATTTCTATTACATCTACTTCACGCCTTCTTAGTGATCGATAAAAACCTTATTCTTAACCATTCTATAACAGCTATACCATAATTTAGAATTTTCATTATCTGCAAAATTTACTGACTAATCACACACAGGTTGGAAGGGGTATAACTCTGTAGATTTTCTCAGCTTATTCCTTCGGTAGAAACAAATTAAAAGAAATCCATTCCCTTATCTGCCCCAAATAAGTATTTTTCTCAGGAGAAAAGTTCTATCCCTAAACTTGAATCGATCATTACTCGATAAGGTTGTATGAGAACGTATTTCATTTCTTAACTAACTTCCAGTTACTATTAAAATGTTGGATATTGAAACCTTGATATATGTAAGTGAACAGTGGCGGACGCAGAATTTTTTTCGGGAGGGGGGATTTGAATAGGTAGAAAGAATATTTTAAAAAAATAATTAACTTACATACATAATTAGTTTATAAAACTGTGCATATATAGCCTTTTTCTAAAATTTCGGGGGGGGGGATATCCCCCCTGCGTCCGCCACTGTAAGTGAACGTGTGTATTCCCTAGCTCCGTTGCCTGTATAAGGAAGGTAGAAATAACAAAAAGCTGTGTAATATTCTCTTAAGCTTCCTTTCTCTAACAAAATCCATAGGCAACTGAAAAACAGAAATACAGGAACCAATATCCTTGAGTAGCTGCAAGCTATCCTGCCATAACCTCACTTGTGTCAACAAACACGGTCCAGAAATAAGACATCGCCAGTGTGTACACAAGCTAGTGTCACAAGCCTAGGGATTTGTATGCTTATTACGGATGCCTTGTTCCAGTGTTTCGCCAGGGAATTCAGCCAAGAGAAACAGCGTGCGGCGAGGGAGAGCCTTCCTAAGCGCCATGACAATTGAAGATGAGCAGCTAGGTGGCAGCAGGGTCACCACCGCCACGCAAACCACTCTGGTGAGTTTAAATTACAGTAGCAACAGTTAACACGCTCCTGAGAAATGTATTGTGACTACTGGGGCAAGGCATTTAATGACCATAAAATAGTGAAAAAATGCATCTATGACCTAAAAATAGTGAAAAATGACACAATACTGTTTTTAAAAACTATAAATTTTTCATTATTACTTATATTTAGTTTTGAAAAAAAAAATGAATTACTAAAAGCAATTTAATGGATGACAGTGCGTTATGTATGAATTTACTATATAAAAAACTCATTTTATTACTGAAAAAGTAAGTAATTTTATACGGGTGTATATCAATTGAGCACGAACTGATTAAAAATGCATCAATTGAGCGCGGGGTCAGTTTTGGTATGCATCAAGCGATTATAAAGTAATTCTTCTATATGTAATGTTTCCTCTTTTTATATGCTTTTTATATGTAGGATTGGCTCTAACAATATTTCCTAGGCGTGAGAAATGTTGTGCACAACGTGTTGCAAATCTGAACCTAGAGAATTTTTTTTAAAAAATGTAATCAGTGTATAGTAACACTGGGTACTAGTCACTTGTCTTTGTTTCACATCTCCTCTTGTATCGGTTACCATTACTTGTAATTCGAACAGTGCAATAATGGATAGTGACTGTGGACTACAGCATATTGTAAGCGCTCAATTGATGCATTCAGTTCTGGTAAAATTTTCTCTTGCGCTCAATTGATGAACTCCGATTTTATACTACTTGGACACCCTTAGCGAAAAAAAAAAAAATTCCGAACTGGCATGCCTATCAAATTGCCCCTAGTAAATAATTTTATGTGCCATTTAGAAAGAAAGAAAAACAAAAATATTTATTGGTACAAGATAAACTGCTGTGGTGTTTGCAATAAACCTGAATTGAAATTAACTATGAATACTTGGCGGAGATTCTCAAATAAAAACGATTGCCTGTTGTCTGAAAGTAACGAATTGTACACGGAAAAGCTCCTCTCTATCTCAACTGAAACATTGCCGAAAATGCCCCAAAAAAACCTAAGAGTGCCGAAAATTACCTAAAAATGCAGAAAATTACCTAAAAATAGCCAAAAAATGACCTATCTCTTGAAAATAACGAAAAATGCAAAATGTAAAAAACTTAAAAAAGAAATTGCCCTCATTTAATCAATTAATTAATGATACACATTTATATATATTCGAGCTACCTTTTAACCTTCATATAAAAAAGATGCAAAATCATCAAATGCTTTGCTCTACTGACTACAGTGCACGCCGCTTATTGTGATCGCTTCGGGACGCACCTAATCCGATAATATTAACCGGCTGAAGGAATTAAATGAAGGTTATTTATTCATACATAAGATAATACACTACAAAACAGAATTAAAATCATTTATTCATAAAATAATACGTAACTGCAAATCATTGAATCACTCATATGCTAATACAGTAATAGACTGAAAGCAACTATTTTTTCAACCAATAACAAAGTTTTTAATGGTTTTTACTTTCCTTTAGGAGTCTATTAACCATTCCTCCATATCTCAGGTACGAATTACGAGTATTTTGGAAGTCTATACTGATCTGTGGTGAACACCGCGTAGCAAAACATCTAACGCCTGTCTGTTCAAGTCTTTTCATTTTACAATAGCAAACACTGCATGTAAACACTGTTATCTTCATAAATCAAAAGCTGCAGCTTAACTGTGGGGTGAAACATATTTTAATGCTTAAAAGAGAAAGTTAGGTAAACCCCCTCAAACTGGTCATCCTGTGAGCTGTGAACAGAATTGCTACCTCCAATACAACACAATACAGTTGAGTTAGACACTAAACCATTATAAACGAAATTTTGAATGACGTACAGTACTTGGAAATAAAGCCACAAAGAGGAAAATGTGATAACATAAACCGAAACTCTGGTCACAATAAACAGCATTTTTTTCAATGCATCAGTATTAATCCGTAAGGGATTTCATAAAAGAGATAACATTACCCGGTTGATAACATTATCCACGATTACATGGATAAGTTCACTGTACCAACATTCATAGCTCTTTCAGTTTTTGCTGACATTAGGCCCTATAGTAGACGTTCCCGTTGATGGACATTTGAAATGGCCATTTTGGAATAAAAATTAATCACACAGATATATGAAGCCAGACGTATTCATCAGCTTCCTATTAATAGATAAACATGACTTTATGTGTCACGTTCGTAAAAACAAACCTCGTAAACTAGTTACTCTTCAATTCAAAGTGCTAGTTACCAGATAATCTGGATCATAAACAAAAATCCAGTATAACAATAATCCAATACATTTCAACCAATCGCATCTATCGTCGTACTTACATTGTTTATTTGTTATCACTAGGGTTCGGATGTTTATGACCTAAAAAAGTTGAAAATATGACTGCAAATGTGACCTTAAAATGCTTAAATATGACCCAAAAATGTATTTAATTTACCTTCATCTTATCATTATATTTCTTAGTTTAATCTTTCTCATTGTAGGGACGTTTATGCGGTCCATGCCGCCTGGGTTTTACAGGACATCGACCTTTTCCAGTGTTTAATTTCAGCCGAAACGCGACGGAACAGCGTTCCGGCAACTCCCAGGGATTTTCTATTTTGCACAGTGTTTTTAATACAACTGTAGGCCCTCTCCATGGCTGAGTGGTTAGACCACTCGCCTTCAAATCTCGGTGGATCCATGTGAGATTTGTGGTGGTCAAAATGGAGCCGGGTCAGGTTCTCTCGGGGTGCTCCTGTTTCCCTCGCCATATATCATTCCACCGTAGCTCCGTTCATCATAATATGACCGTTGGTTGCAATAAATAAGTATTAATTTAATGAAACTGTGCCTAATAGAGATTTGGTTACCGGAACTCACTGGAACAGTCCGCACCGGAGATTTAAAATAGTAGGCTACACGTATATTAAATCATAACGTAATAACGTAACTGTATTGTGTGTGCCACTTTTTAAAGACTTGTTTCCCCAAGAACTTCCCCTACCTGCTGCCACCCTAATCGTCTTCGACCTTTCAATCAATGCATAGAATGGTAATTAGGTGTATTCACACTTGTCTGCAGTCCAGTACAGTGTTGCCAAATACGTACCACAGCACCCTTACTTCACTTAAGAAGTGGTGAATGACAGCGGCAGCACTGGGGAAGCCCAGAGCACAAGACTACAAGAGCACCCGTTCTTTGTCGGTATGGGTGTTGGTGCTGATTTTCGGATTAGGGAACAATGCGATTATATTCTTTTGTAGATAAACAATGGTTTCGGATGAGGTCGTCTTAAAATGGCACGAACAATAACTATAATTTGCCTCTGCGCTGGCACCGGTAAACGTGACAACGGGTGAACAGTGGGGATGTTTTTAGTCATCGCTGACACACACACACACACACACACACACACACACACATACAACACAACACAACACAACACAACACAACACAACACAATAGACAACAATTACTTACGCACGCTACGCCAGTCGCCTTTTCTGCTCTGAACCGACAGCTTTGTTTTAATTTGTTCGTATTGCTTATTTACACATTGTGACTGAGTGGATACGAGTACTTATGAGATTGTGTGTGGGGACGAGAAAATGTCTGTCCGTCCGTGTGTGTGTACGCGCGATAACTCAAAGACGCTTTATCGGATTTTCATGAAACTTGGTATAGGCATTTATAACGTCCATGGGAAAAAATATATTGATATTGGACCTAATCGGTTGACCGATACCGGAGTAATGCCCAATTTAGTGTCTATTTTTATGGTAATATATTACGAAAGCGCGACCGCCGGCGTGGTATTGTGGTTAGCGTCGCTGACTACGGATCCGTCGGCCCGAGTTCGATCCCCGGTACCTCCTCGGATTTTTATGAGGTAGGGAGGTCTGGTAGGGGTGGACTCAGCCTCGTGATTCAAATTGAGGAGCTACTTGATAGAGAAGTAGCGGCTCCGGTCATGGAAACCACCATTAACGGCCGTGAGTGTCTGCATGCTGACCACATGCCCCCAATCTGCCTAAAGGTAGATGACGCAGCGGTCGGATGGTAGGCCTTGTCCCTTCGGGGATGTCGCGCCACGGAGTTTATTAGGAAAGCGCGATAACTCAAAGACGCTTTATCAGATTTTCATTAAACTTGGCATACGCATTTATGACGTCCGTGGGTTCAAGCCTATTGAATTTGGACCTAATCGGTTGACCGGTACCGAAATAACCATAATAATCTGTGAAGGGTTTTAGGAAGTTCGAGCAGGGTCTGCAACCAGTAGGCTACTATGCGGAGAAACACCTACAGTTCTTGATTCAGTATGTTTTAAAATGTACTGAATTCTCATTAATATCAATAAATATACATTATAAGAATATTACATAGCACCTGTTTTATGTATTAAATCTTGTGGTTTTATTGTTTTGATTATAAGAAATTATGTTTTAAAAACCTGAATTTCAGAAAAGTATTTAGTAAAAAATGATTTCTCATTGTTTTATCACAAGTTTTCAAAAACCGAAACTTGTTAATTTTATGGGTGGGGGCGTGTGGTTGAAAAAGGGAGGGAATGTATGGGTATGCGTTCCGGCACCTAATATTTTAGAAATCAAACACTGTCGTATTGGGAGAGGAATTACCTTTGGATCATGTCAAACTCGGGCTGCCGTGAGCCTAATTTCCGTAAAACTGAAACATGTTAGTGAACAGTCAAGGATCTTCGTGACAACAGTTCGACACTGATACCTCGAAAAGTTATTAGGGGGAAACTTTTACCTATGTTGTTATAGATTGACTCGTTCCTGTATAGCAGAAGTCATTCATTGAAGATTGTGAACCAAATGTGGCCTACCAATTCTCTGAGCTCTAAGGGATTCGAGGAAATTAAGAAATCGTAGAATTGATCGGTTTGAAAGTAGCATATATAATAGGCCTAAAGAAAACGGAAATCATCTGTAAGTTCTTGTCCAGTGACGTAATCTTTTACATTACTTCCCAGTATCCGCGACATTCTTATAGAGTGAGATAAGGTAATGTGGTGATATATTTACATAAAACTAATTTCTTTTAGTGAAAATACAGAAATATTTTTTCAGTCTGTACTCATATTTTAAAACCATTTTTCCAGGCAATGTTTTTCACTATGTTACTAAATTCGAACACACCCACTTTGATTTACAAATATTTAAAGAAAACATCTGAAAGGGAAGGTAATTTGATGATGATACTTCGTTATTTGGTGATAGTCAATTTGCGCAATTATGACGTCGTGTAGGCGAAAATTTAAAATTGTAATTAGATTTTATTATTATACTTCGAGTTTTCGCGCGTGCAGACGGACATACATGTTTCCGTCCACCATGTAATCTTAGAAAGTACCACTTAATAAGAATAATGTTTTATTTTGCCTGGCAAAGTTAAGGCCAAATGACCTTTTCTTCCACTCAACCAGGATGAATACAAAATACATCAAGACAAAAATGTATCATTATCAAGTTAAAATTAGGAGATAATGTGGAAAACAAGAAAAGTGAACTAAAAATTATATATTGTGTGCGTTTGTCTGTGTGTCTGTGCACAGGATACACAATTATTATAAACAAGTGGAAAACAAACTATTACAAAGAAATGTGCTAAATGCTTAATGTATACAGCCTTAAGTGTGAGATGACGAATATCATAGCTAAATATGTTAGAAATAAAATCAGGTAAACTGGTGTAACAAAATGCCAGATGGAGTTAAATAGGCCGATATCTGAAAACTTGTATTTTAAATTCATAAGTCCTAGATGAAGTATTGTGCACTTTAAGCCTATTTGTTGAAGATTTTTATAACGTTTGTTAAGCATTGTATTGCGGATGTTCTCTAACATAAATCTCCTTCTTCGTCCGAAAGAATCCGATCCTACTACCCTTCAGTTCCCTTCCTAGTTTCATTGTTTGGTTACATACAAATCCGATAAAGCGTATTCGAGTTATCGCGCGTACAGACACACGGACGGATAGACAATTTCCCGTCCACCATACAATCTCAGAATAAATATGAGTATTGAATCATCTATTTGTCGATTTCAGAGCCCCCCCCCCGGGCTTAGATACTCTTTAGTGTATTCTTCCGGCAGTTACAATCAGCTTCTACAAGAACATTACTATTTATTTCAATGTTGTATAAATTATAAGGTGATTTATTTTAATATTAACATATTTTATGGTGTTATTTGATCTTAAATATTACATTAAGTCAAAAAACTGTTACTACTTTTCAAATATTTGGATGAAAAATTATCTGCAGGAGAATATATCAGAAAACTCGTAGACGGGATTCTCCAAAATAACATTAAAACATGGCAGAGCGAACATAACTGCCAAAGGCAATATACTCTTCTACAATCTGGGCCCTATTTCATAAAACTCTACAGGTGTGACAAATACGACAATTATGTCAAGTCTGACAAATTTGTCAATATGTCACGACAATTGTATTTTTCATAAATATTACAACTTTTCCTTACATTACAGGCAAATTAATGTAAATTATCAGACTAAAAAAACCATTTCATAAACGCGACAATTTTATGTCAAACCTAAAGATTACTTTAGTACACTGTAGATGGCTCTCACATACGTGTCTCAACATCGAATATGATACCTAAGCAATCGATTATTACTATCGAAAATAATTGAATTATATTTCTCTTTTAATACAAAGTCACTGAAATTGAAAGTTAGGTTAATCCATTGCCTAAAACACAGATATATAGAATTAGATCGGCAATGGCGTATGCTGTGCTATTGGCGGCAGTGAAGCCACGTTGAACAGCTGTTACAGTGTAGTAATATGGCGGTCCGCGCATCAATGTCGGACACTTGTTTTGAAATATACCGACAAATAACATTTCAAATATGCTTTGATGGACTGAAAACAATTTAAATCAAAATAAAAGACAGAAGAAGTTATATTTTGCAGTTAAGCAGTAACCTATGAAACCAGTATGAGTTATTCTTATTGCACTCTTTTTCCTGCCCTCTTTCCAATTACAGTGTTCTTAATGTTAATGAAAATAAATAGAAAATGTGTTGCACAAACTTTTTCGCATATATGTGCTAAAAAGCAGTATAAAAAAGGAGATTATAGAGGAAATTACATTTTTTAATACATTTTACAACACTAACAGGTAATCTAGAACGGAAGGCATCAGGGCCGATCTTTATGCACAATGCTTTTACCGTGAAATAATAATAATAATAATAATAATAATAATAATAATAATAATAATAATAATAATAATCTATGACGGAGGATAGATATTGGACATCAGTCCATAAACTTTCTTTGTCTAAGTAAATCATGCATTTGACAAAATTTATTACATGTCCATAACGAAAGAACTCTATTTCAACATAGAATGTAGGCCTACACAAATATTAAATATTGTTAGACTGTTAATATTCCACAATAAATATCTCTGAAAGAGGTAGGCTACTGTGAATTCGTCTGACATGACCAAGATTGCCATTTTTCTTATAGGCTAGTAGGGAAACTTCTATTTTACCGGTATATTTTATTTTATATTGTATATCCAGTGGTGATAGAGTTATGTGGTCATATTTATATGACTCGAGTTCGTATTGATATCAACATTATTCTAAAGCGTCAAATTTTATGCCAATGAAACCTAATTTTAAGCATGTAATTGAAACAAATATTTAAGAATAACAGCAAGAGGACATACTTTTCACTGCGGTTTCAGTATGTTTCACCAGTGAACGCGAAATTTCCAATAGAAAATTGTAAAATATACTTTAATCTAAGTTCTCGTAGCATTTTGTTACTGAATTACGTAGGCCTATAGTTTAATGGGTTTCTTACAGTGAGCCAAGATGGCGGCGGAGCGCAAGGCTAGGCTTCACCACCCAGACCCAGATTGCCGGGCTGTGGCCTAAAAACACTGGGTGGTTTCATGTCTATTTCTTCACCACTTTCACTACTACCAATATCACTACTACTAGTGTTCATTATTAACAAAACAATTTAGCAAGTTTATTAACAAAGTTTAAATCACAAGAAAGTTTGCCAAGTTATGCCACACATTTACATAACCTAATCTGTTGGCCTACATATGAAAGATTGCCTGTCACTTCTGTAATGACAATTCTACATTTTTTGTAAATTTGTAAATATGTCAGCAAAAATTAATGTTTCATAAATGATAGGTATCCTAAGATTTGACATATTTGTCAGACTTTTACCTGTAAACTCAAAAGTTTTGAGAAACAACAATATGTAAAATTGTCATACAAATCTACAAAATTGTCATGACATTTATGTAAAGTTGTCAGCTTTTATGACAAACCCAATTGTCAAAATGTAAACCTGTAAGACAATTTTATGTCACTTGTCACCTGTAAAATTGTAACTTTTATGAAATAGGGCCCTGGAAGCACGAGTTATTGTATATTAATTTAAATAACCTTTTAAAATAAACAGTGCAAAATATATTGCACAAACTTTATTATTGACTTTTAGATTGATGAAAGTACAAACCTCTACGTTATTATCTGAGTAAATAATTGCTCCGACTGTTCAAGAGACTAAGATTTCCTAGATAAAGATAGCGTCCAAATTAAACGAAGTCGTTATAATATTATGGCTAAGGCCCACTTTAATTACTGTTGTTTTCAGTGAGGATATTTAGATGGAACTACGTAGTTCAGTACCTGAATATTTTTCTGTGTTCAGATTTCTTCAAGGAAATATAATAATGTATAGTTAAGCAAATGTTTTCTTTACTATTAATATCAGTACTATAATTATTAAGTGCCAGAATGGTACTCTATGAGATTGTGTAGTACAGTGACCGGCATGTTCCGTGCTCTGTGACGTCATACTACAGAGCATCCGCGCTCTTTGCTCGGCAATATCTCCGTACTGAGCGTGGAGGAAGGGTTCAACTGGCCAGTGGCGGAACGACGCCTATGCATTGACAGAGTGCGCTCCGATCTTCGTAGATAGTATGGGAATAGCACAATTACAATGCATTTGTACGTAAACAAAATAGTACAACTGTGATAAATCAATGTAACAGAACAGTTTTGTTTGTAATGAAATTTAATATAGGCCCTACTTACACTAATCTGAAATGCATCCAGGTGCGGAAGCGTCAGGTTATTTAAATGAGGCTCCGAAACTACTATAAACATACAAATACATAAAACATAAGAATACTTTAAGGAGTACTGCAAAACTTTGTCTACTCGGAAACTGAAAAATGTTAAAGTATAAAAATATACAAAATACACAAAATATACAAATTAAACTATACACCTTTGTGAGCACTATGCCAAGTATAGGCCTATTCAGACTTTTGATACACACCCTTACTTTGTGTCACTATCGTGCCCAAGCTCAAGGCATTGTCGAGATTTTTTCCCTCTTTTCTCGCGCACTAATTTTGCAATATTAGGAGACATAGTCTGGCTAATACACAAACGAGAACATTTTTCATGTTCTGATCAGATAGGCGGTTTCCATGTTGTGGTTTGCAGATCTTCATACAAGAAAAGAACTATTCACATACATACATCGATACAAATATACTCAACATTCTAGCAGCAAATATATTATGTAGTTGCCTGGGGAAATCTTCTATAAAATATAGATAGATCCTTTTTGTTTTGAAAGCGGTCTTTCATTTCAATATTATTTTGCAAATCAATGACTTCTAGTTGCAATGACGTTGGAACACTGTCAACATCCACAGAAAATGGTGTCGCAAATATGCAAATATCGGATTGGAGTTTTGCAAAATCTTGAAATCTGTAATAAAATATCCTGATCCAGTTCTTCTAATATTTGTACATAATTATTAATGTCTGTAATTGAATGACATACTGTAGACAACTTTGGAAAATATGGCGTGTCTCCGAGGGTGACCTGACGTTTCCGTAAGTCTAGGATTAATCTGAATGCACTAAATTTACCATACATTTCACTGATTAACTGACCTCTGCACCCTTGCCATGGTTAATGCACGCAATTCAATGTACCATCACGGCTCACCTTAACCCTACTGCTGCACTGAACGCCACTGCGCTAGTGCGTATTAACAGGAATGCAAGTCAACTGCTCGCTCTCTCAAGCTCTTCCGAGATGATCGGCTCTTACGTCACAACTGCAGCATCTGCCGGACACTGGTGTAGTAGAAGGGAAATTTCTGTCCGTCCGTGTGTCTTTACGCTGAAAAAGCACTTTGTTATTTCAGTTTAGCTGATTTTATTTTATTTTGATTTTGTTGAGTTGTAAATCTTGGCTACGAGTTGAAGAAAAAAATTAAAATAGAGTGGTTGCATTCACTAAGAACCTCTTTGCCTTGACAGATATAACCACTTTCTCAGCAAAGTCTTCATTAAGCTGTGCATACTTGTACCACCCAAGTGGGACTTCTCTAGGCCCTCTGAGAACTAATTTTTTGCAGTCTGTCATACCCACCTCAGGATATTTCCTGGAAGTCGGCGAAATGATGTCTGTGCAGATGTGAGAATACAGTGGATGTGGCAGCACCGGAAACCCCATCTTAGTCGTGCTGTTAATGTTGGTCCCTAGTTCCAGCCAGTCAATATGGATGATTCCATCCTTGTTCCAGAAGATTGTGACCATGCTTTTGCCTGCTGAGGGCGCTGTATAGAACTTCTTCGGTGGGGAGCTGCCTTTGTGCTTCCACTGCATTGATTGGGCTTCGGTTCTGATTACCACCTATTCAGATTTATGAAAAAAACTCTATGAGGACATCATTTTGTCAGCTTCCATGAATTGTCCTGAGGTGGGAGCGACAGACTCTGAAAAAGTGGTTCTAGGAGGGCCTAGAGAACTTCCACTTCGGTGGCGCAAGTGTGTACAGCTTAAAGTGAGAAAGTGGATATATCTGCTGAGGCATAGAGATTCTTAGTGAGTATAAAGAAAATAAAGTGTAAATCAATATGGAACGACCCTTGTATATAAGTGTTGGTACATAATTATTAACATTCTTAAACAATCTACAGCCTGTGCGTTTAGACGAGAGCACTTGCATGCGCCGCAGAGATAGGGCGGGACGGAAGGGGAGTGTGTTGTAAATATGAATCACGCGATGACTTCCACTGCGCATTTGTGTTTACAGTGCTCTTGTCTAAGTGCACGGACAGTACTTCCAGGCAATGTTTTTTACTAGGTTACTAAATTGAGACAAGGGTAGATTTCAACCATAAATAAAATAAGGAAAACTCTAAAAATTAAATAAGCTATGTGCTTAAACACCGACTGGTTATTAAGCTGAAACACACTTTGAAAAATAATATAAGAACAGATGGGACGTCGTAATAATGAAATCTGACGAAATGTTTGCACTTGTTCAATTAAATAAAAACACGCGCGAAGAAGTGCCAACTTACTGCTATATTTTTCTAATATCTACTGATATTTGTTGCAGGAACAGGAAATTAGTGATATTATAAGTTTTAATTAACAGAATGAATGAGAATGGAGATAAGATGTGCACCGCGAGCCATGTCATAAAATATATATATTATCTGGTGGCACGACTCACAAGAATTGTCACCAAATGACCTATATCCTGCAAATTACCTTACCTTATCCTATATCAGGTTCTTAGCCTTTATTGTTGTAGGAGCGTTGAGTCATGAGATTTGACGTCGAAGAACATAGCTGACACGCTTCTTGTAAGGTCCACTCACCATTGCAATAAAAGCACAGTGCCATTATAAGTCACTCCGCAGCTCTTGTGCAGGCAAGAATGTTCTAAGAAACGGAATTCAGGGAGCGCTAGCATATGGTTATAATGTTCTGTAATGTACATAGATTATTGGGCAGCACTCACCACTGTTTGTTGATCCTTTTGTGAAGCCGATGTCAATAGTTGCTTAATCTTGCATGGAGCCTTCGTCTTCTTAATAAGACAATAAAATAATAAAACACACACATAAAATAAAACATAAACACTAAAAATGTCAACTTCACAACAGGAATCACATCACAACGTTTCACGAGACAAAGTGAACGTCTCGCGTTATCAATGTTATAATGTTCTGCTACAATAATTTGTGAAGTGAGAAATAAAATTAACATAAAACTCGCCTATTTAAAGAAGATGTTGATAATGTTTACAGTTTTCATGAAGAGACAAATTCACGCCCTTAGGTTATTTTCGAAAACTTTAATTCTGGTTGTAGACTCAACAGCAACAACAAATAAAATCAGGTAAACTGATATAACAAAGTGCCCTAATGCTTTTTTTAATCAGCGATAATTGCAATTATGATAGGCCCATGCAGAAAAGAAGTTATTTTTGTAATAGATCTCCGAGTTAAACTCCAAAAACAAAATGCGCTGGCAATAATATTAATGATGCAATAGGCCTACGATTCGCTGACATGTTTGTTTCAAATTTAAAGCAGCCTTATAGCTTATGAATTAATAAAAAGTCAATATGAAATTTATCTGTCAGGAATTACATTAGGTATATTGCTACACAGCAAGGAATAAGAGAAATACATTAAAATATAGCCTAATATAGATATCGGTAATCTACATATCCATTGAATGCTTCATATGATATCAATATTCAACGGCTAGTTTTGTTTTAAATATTTTATTTACACTATTGTTTTACACTGACCATTATGAAGAAATGAATCAATCAAGGCGGGCTAACAATATCAACGATTGGCAATTTGTTACGTTATGTTTAATATTATATTGTGGGCGATGCAATAAATAATATTGTAGCGTTTTATATCTGTTACAAAATTAATATTGATGTACTCGTTATTTCCTTACCGGTCACCCGATTTAATCCAATTTCAATAGTCTTCTTTCCATGGACGTCATAAATGCATATGTCAAGTTTCGTGAAAATCCGATGAAGCATATTTGAGCTATCGCGCTTTTGTAATAGTTTACCTTAAAAATGGGCACTAAATTGGACATTACTCCGGTACCAATCAACCGATATCAACAGGCTTCTTCCCATGGACGTTATAAATGCCTATACCAAGTTTCATGAACATCCGATAAAGCGTATTTGAGTTATCGCGCGTACAGACACACGGACAGACGGACAGACATTTTCCCTTCCCCACACAATCTCATAAAGTACCATACTGGCGCAACATTAGTTAACATGGCCTACTCTGATATATCTGCAGCGAGTTAGAAAAGAAAGTAGGGAGAAATGCCAACCTTCACATAGGTGGCGAGAATAAGCTGAACTCAACAAGGGTCATAGGGGCCGACAGTGGGAGAGGCAAGGGACTATCTGCCCCCATATTTAACTATCATATTATTTAAGGCCTTGCAATCGATACCATGTCATGATTTTCGAAAAATTCTTTCATATCTTTACGTTTCATGCTTTCCTAAGTACGAAACCACCACCCGTTCAATTTTTTTTGGTGATATATATATATATATATATATATATGTAATTTTGAAGATATTTGAACCAAATTTTATTATGTTATTTCTAGGCCCAATTGTTCGGACATGTTCGTTAATGAGCAAAATCAGCCTGCAGGCCTGCCTAAAGGGATTTTTTATAACTACTAACAATCCAGTTCTTACCCCCAATAATATTTCCAATTCGGCGCCCCTATAGGGCTTTTGTAACCTGAATTTAAGGTGGAAGGAAGTATTGATTTATCGAACCCTAGGAAACTGCTGAAGCAAATTATAAGATTAAAACCATACTACATGATCACTTATTTCCTACATCCTTCGACCATGAATACTAGTATACTTCTCTTCTGCGCATCCCGATCACAGCGACGCATGGGGCCAACACAGTAACTTCCCATAATCAGCTGACTGCTTGTGAAACTGGAAATGCGGAGAATTTCGCATCATGCGAGGTTCTTGGCTAACGTTATAAAGGGGCATTCTACCTCTATTATAACTGAACATAATACTGTATAAGACTTTACATTAATGTAAATCATGAAATAAAACAATCATGATAAGTTTTCGGCATGGAAATCATATTGGTTAACGTATTTGTAAACGGGTAAACGAGTTTGAGAGGAGATGGGAGAGGATATTACCAAAAATACTTTATTAAACAGTGGCGGCTATTCAGGGGAAATAGGTGAAGTAGCACTTCAATATTTTTACCTTACCAGACTAATTTTGAAGTTGGTTTTTACTTGAAATGTATTTCCCTGTTTTTGTACTGCGCTGTGTAGGGTTGCCACCTTTTGGTATGGCTAAGGAGGGACACTTATCGAATATATGCAAATCGCCGACCTTCATACCTAAATTTGTACACAGAACAATTTATTAATAACTGAAAGACGGAATATATTACAAAGCCAAAACTGAATAGGCTATGTAACAATAACACTAACATTAGAAAAGAAAAGGCTAGCAAAATAATAAAAAAAATGTATATAATGCGTCCCACTTAGGCACAATTCGGGACGCTGAAAATGTTCTTAAAAAGCGGGATGTCCCGCCAAATTCGGGACAGGTGGCAACGCTAGCGCTGTGGCAGTAAGCGCGAGACCAGGCCAGCCGGCTTGTAGACCATGGGCTACTAATATGAAACCCTCCCCCCTCCCCGTGGGAATTTCAGACACATATATTTTTTTGTTGGTATTGCCATCAAGTTTAAGTTTTTAGTTGTTTGCCCCTTGTCAATTACAGTATTTACCTGAAAACCACGGAAATCCGGAGAAAATGAATTTGTTTTAATTTTTCATTGTTCTTTGCTCCTAATATTCCCAGGGAATTTCTGACTCGCGCATTTTTGTTGGTATTGGCATCTAGTTTAACGTTTCAGTTGTTTGCCCCTTACAAATTACAACATATCCCCGGAAAACCACGTATATACGGAGAAAATAACTATTTTTGTTTTTTAAATCTTTGTTCTTTGCTCCTAATATTCAAAGGGAATTTCTGACTCATATGTTTTTTATTGGCATTACCATCTAGATTAATGTTTCAGTTGTTTGCCCTTTATCCCCGGAAAACTCCGAAAACCACGGAAATCCGGAGAAAATGACTTCGATTAAATTTTTTTAAATCTTTGTTCTTTGCTCCTAGTATTCAAAGGGAATTGGTGAATCATATGTTTTTCTGTTTGTATTGCCATCTATATTAAGGTTTCAGTTGTTTGCCCCTTATCAATTAGAGCATATCCCCGGAAAACCCGGAAAACTACGTATAAACGGAGAAAATTACTTTTATTTTTTAAATCTTTGTTATTTGCTCCTAATATCCAAAGGGAATTTCTTATTCGTATGTTTTTTTGGTGGTATTGCCATCTAGATTAAGGTTTCAGTTGTTTGCCCCTTATGAATTACAGCATTTCTCCAGAAAACTCCGAAAACCACGGAAATCCGGAGAAATTCACTTTTTAAAAATTACTTTAAAATTTTTGTTCTTTGCTCCTAATATTCCCAGGGACTTTCTGACTCGTATGTTTTTTGTTGGTATTGCCAACTACTTTAAGGTTTCAGTTGTTTTCCCGTTATCAATTACAGCATATCCACGTAAACCCTGAAAACCACGGAAATCCGGAGAAAATTACTTTGTTTTAATTTTTTTTAAATCGTAGTTCTTTGCTCCTAATACTCAAAGAGAATTTGTGACTCATATGCTTTTGTGTTAGTATTGCCATCTAGATTAAAGGGTCAGTTGTTTTCCCCTTATCAATTACATCATATCTCCGGAAAACTCCGAAAACCACGAAAATCCGGAGAAAATGAGTTTGTTTTAAATTTTGTTTAAATCTTTGCGCTTTGATACTAATATTCCCAGGGAATTTCTGAGTCACATAATTTTTGTTGTTATTGCCATATAGTTTCAGGTTTCAGTTGTTTTCCCCTTACCAATTACAGCATGACAAAGAATACTGGAAAAAATCCTGAAGCTGAAGGGATGAAAGCTATTGAAAACCTGGCAGAACACCCTTCACATTCTAATTTGACATCTGTGAATGATAATTCATCTTGCCCTACCTTCCACAGTCACTACCAAACTTTCTTGACTGAAGTTAGAGAAGGGACAATTTTGGATTGGTAATATGGACAAAGTGTCATTGACTTTGAGATTTCAGCGAGCAAATAAAGAAAACAACTTTGACTTACACTTGGCATGTTTAGAAGATATGGTTCCCCTTTTCTTTGCATGTGACTATCACAATTATGGCAGATATCTCGTAGTCCACATACTCATCCTTTTGAACCTGCTAAGGACACACCTGAAGCAGAAGAATTGCTTCGCAATAACGGTTTCAGTGACTGTAGATCACAAGTTCCGAGTTCTAGAAATTCATTGGATTTCCGTGGTTTTCCGGGGATATGCTGTATATAACGGGCAAACAACTGAAACCTTAATCTAGATGACAATGCCAACAACAAAAATATGCAAGTCAGAAATTTTCTGGGAATATTAGGATCAAAGAACAAAGATTTTAAAAAAAAAATTAAAACGAACTCATTTTCTGCGGATTTTCGTGGTTTTCAGAGTTTTCCGGGGATATGCTGTAATTGACAAGGGGAAAACAACTGAAACCTTAATCTAGATGGCAATACCAATTCTAAATCATATGAGTCACTGAATCATTGAATACTAGGAGCTAAAAACTAAAATTAAAAAAAATTAAAACAAAGTCATTTCTCCGGATTTCCGTGGTTTTCCGAGTTATATGGGGATATGCTGTAATTGATAAGGAGCAAACAACTGAAACCTTAATCTAGATGGCAATACCAACACAAAACCATATGAGTCACCAATTCCCTTTGAATACTAGGAACAAAGAACTAAGATTAAAAAAAAAAAATAGAACAAAGTCATTTTCTCCGGGTTTCCGTGGTTTTCGGAGTTTTCTGGGGATTTGCTGTAATTGAAAAAGGGGCAAACAACTGGAACCTTAATCTGGATGGCAATACCAACAAAAAAACATATCAGTTAGAAACTCCCTTTGAATATTAAAACAAAGAACAGAGATTAAAAAATACATTGTCATTTTCTTCGTATATACGTGGTTTTCCGGGGATATGTTGTAATTGGTAAGAGGCAAACAACTGAAACCTGAAACTAGATGGCAATATGAGCAAAAAATATGTGAGTCAGAAATTCCCTGGGCATATTAGGAGAAAAGAACAAAGAAAAATTAAAACAAACTCTTTTTCTCCGTATTTCTGTAGTTTTCCGGGGTTTCCGGGTAACTGCTGTAATTGATAAAGGGCAAACAACTAAAGACTTAAACTAGATGGCAATACCTAAAAAAATATGTGAGTCAGAAATTCCTTGGCCATATTAGGAGCAAAGAACAAAGAAAAATTAAACAAACTCATTTTCTCCGGATTTCCGTAGTTTTCCGGGGTTTCCGGGTAAATGCTGTAATTGATAAGGGGCAAACAACTAAAAACTGAAAATAGATGACAATACCAACAAAAAAATATATGAGTCGGAAATTCCCACGGGGGGGAGGGGGGTATACAGTAGCCTACGCTCTATTGCTGAAGAAGTTGCATAGTGAAATTCACTTCTCCCTTCATGAATTTTGTGTAACGGGTGATGTTTTTAAAATGAAATAAAAACATTTGTGTCCGCTTTTTTAAGGTTCTGTTTTAACCATCAGTAGGGCTGTTGTGTGTAGATGATTTCTGCACAAATTTCACAGGAATCCGACCAAGGGTAATTAAAGGTTACGAGTTTAATCACGCGGTGTAAGGATTTTCTAGACTGATTACAAATTGGGAATTGCAAGAGTTGGAAACTGGTGACGTCACGCACTCGAGTGCTGTGATTGGACTATCCCGGAATACGCAACCTATATAGTTCACTGATCTTTGGTTGAGCTTACTACCTTTATCTCGTTCAGTGCTGTGATGTTTTAAATGTGAATCCTGCTTATGATATAGTGTGTTTTATTAGAAACACCATTTTCACGTTGGAAAGACAACGGTAATAGTATATTGCGATACAAGTGCCGTAAGGCACGTTTACGGGTCGAGGAAACAGATTGAAAACCCGAGGCGCAGCCGAGGGTTTTTAAGTTTTCGAGACCCGTAAATGCCTTTACGGCCCGTGTGTTGCATGCTATTTTTTGCACGATGATTATTTATATCAATTTAATTATATTAATTGTGATATTACCTGAAAATATTATGTAAATACATTCTTGAAAATAGATGTTTATTTCAGAAAGTGATTCGCATGTGTTTGTTGTTATGGGAACCGAATATTTGTCCTGGGGGCCGTGGCCATAAAGGCTTGTATTATGAAGTGTATCGTAATGAATTATGACGTAGCGCTTGGACCGTAAGTGTTTTAACCTCATCGCAACCGGCCTTAGCAACAAGACTGTGTGGGAATGCCAACTTACGATCCATGTAAACAAAGTTCGTAAGTACCACTTACTAGCTAAGGAGTGCAAAAAAAAATTTGTATAAGCATGTGTACATACATTCTTTTCTTTCCTACTAGATCTTCACCTAACTTCCCAGCCACGAGCTGCCACTGTTATTAAAGCTGAGACTTTGGAGCATATTCATAGGCTGGGTGTAATAATAATAACAATATCTACATATGGTTCTGTCCATATTTATTTTTTCAAATAATGAATTAGCTGGCCATCCATATGAACATTTTTTCCCATTATTCATCTATTATTACTAAATCTTTACACTGTACTGGTAGAACATTCTTATGCTCTATTGTAGGCAAGATATACATGTTGGATAGCAAGGCAAGATATACATGCAGGATACCAATGCTGATTGGAAAGAGGAAGTGTAAAGTTGTCTCAAGTGTTATGTACTTTTACATCCTACATTACACAATTGAGTCAGATTTAAAGTGTGTAATGTAAGTAAGTGACCTGACTTTAATCCTCCATTGTTTCCACAGCCCAAGACACGACATCAGCGACCATATGGCTGGGAGACAGGAGCTGTTCAACCTCCTTTCCATTTGCAAGAGCCACCAAACCCTCAGCTACGTTTCGGAAGTCTTCCTTATGATGGTGCACTTCAGTTCGCCAGATTCCCTCCTCCGTGGCTTCAGCGTCCAGGACCGCTGCCTCCTCGAACCCTGCCTGGTGCCATAGAGCGACATCGGGAGGTGCGACGCCGTGTTTCGGGTGACAGTAACGATGGCTCAGGATGTGGGGGAGAGGAACCGTGCCCACCCTTGCGCACACTCGACGAACTTACAGATGACGATCATGCCAACTTTTCTGATGATTCGTTGGAGGAACTCCTGCCACCACCTCCTACCTCTAAGAGGAACAGCATAGCTTGGGAAGTCCCACTTGGACCTGATGAAGTTGAAGCCCTCCTAACACCTGGTAGCACGAAAGTGGTGGGCAGGAGAAGACGGAGATCCGGAGATCATTCAAGTAAGCTCAGATTATCCACTAATTTAAGTAGCTCTATTAACACTTTCAGTCCCAACCTTAAGTGGGATATCCATTTCTTTATAAATAGATTACAATTTTTTCTTCTTCAAAAGAGTCTAAATTTTGCTACAATACGAAATTGCCAAATAAATTTGTTTACTACTATTCTAAGTCTAAGCGAAATGAAATTATTTTCATTTTAATATTTACGATTCAAAATAAATGTGTTAATGTGAAAACATCAGTCATGTATAGCATATTGAAATTAAATAATTTTTGTTTTGAATCGTTTAATTCATTTGAATCTGTAGTATTCAAATTTATTGAAAACAGGATGGTGATATTAGAAGTAGAAACTATTTCAAAATGTAAATTCTTTATTGATAATTTTGCCAACAATACCATAACTCATCCCTCGCAACCTGCTTATTTGCATTAAGGGAGCTACAGTGAAATGAAGCACTCAGTCAAGGTGGCAAGTTTAAGTAGAAGTGGATTCTAGAATTGGCAGATATATGAAATTACTATTCCGAAACAATAATGAAATCTCTCCCTTAGAACACTGTGCCATACAGTCGTCATAGAGCTTGAAACTAATCATGTCTTCCTTAGGGAACTCTTCATGCAGAACACCAGTGATACTTCTATTGATAGGCTTTAAATCATTTTTGAACACAAGCAGTTGCCAAATTATGACCAAAGTCACTGTCTAAGAATGTATAAAGTAGTTGTCGGCCCCACCCTAGTCCAATTCTTGGCCCCTGCCACCATATTGCCATATTGCCAAGTGTATCTGAAGGGTCAACCTCTATTGCATATTACTCCATCTCATCAGCAACGGAATCCATAAGGTGTCCAAGTGCTTTCATTTTTATATTTGTCGCAGTACTGCACATTACTTTTAGGTACTGGCTCAACGTTTTTGGTATAATTCTCTTTGGAATTTTGTACTTTATGCATTCTTGCCCAATTTTTGTAATTCTGATTGCACTTTGCTCCATATCTTGCGACATTTTAAGAAAATCTGGAAGTTTTCACACTTTTTTCAAGTTCATAGCCTTTTATCTCTTTGAGTTTTTGAGATGCACACACTTGCAACTCAGAGTGATTTATATTATAAGATATACACACCTCTTCAAAACAGCACTTCACTCGGATCGGATAATTATCTCTGAGATATGGTTCTGTTTATGGACACATATTGAATCCAGAAAGTCAAAAATTCTGGGTTCTCTTTAATGCATGCACCCGGCTGCCACGAATGCCGGAGCAGTACTGACACAAACATTCATTATTTCTCTTTAAAACTAGGTCAAGGTTTATTTGTACCAGAGTTATTGAAATTTTAAGTTATAGATATATTCACATAACTTCGGGCATGGCCCCCCATTCCTAGTGAGAGTTCACACACAATGCTAGGAGTGGGGCGGGGTTTACTACACCGGCTAGACAACTTTCACTCACCCCTTGTTAATGCTGAGACTACGCTATGCTTCATTAGAAAAACGTATGCTTAGTAAGAAATATCCTGCAAATACTGTACCAAACAAATTGTTTAATTGAACCTACTTTTTTCACATCTGCAGGTCTAAAACACAACTCTAGATAAGATAAGATAAGATAAGATAAGATTTATTTAGTCCAGCTGAACATGTACATGTTATGGGACGCGTCAAAACAATTACAAACAAATTTATATATTACATATTTACAATTATTAAAATATTAATTACAAATTATACAATTTAAATATACAATTAGAAACATAATCAGAATAGTTTTGTCTATAATATAAAGTTAACTTTGGTTAATTTATCCTGGCAGAACTGGCCGACGTCTTGGGAACCTGAAACAAGGAAACAAAGATCACTGTTTGAATAACTCAATAGTATAAAAGCAGTGTTCCAACAAAAAAGATAGTAAGCCCCTTTTAAATTTATGGAGTACAGATATTTCTTTGAGGTAACCTGGCAAAGAGTTATACATTTGGAGGCTAGTATAAATGAAGCTGTTTTGACACAAGGTGGTATTACAGTGAGGTTTATAAATATCATTTTTTCTCCTTGTATGATATGAATGGACATCTGCATTCACTAGGAGTGAATTTAAATTAGTCTTTATGTGACATATTGATTCATAAATATATATACATGGTAAAGGTAGCACTTTCAGATGTTTAAAGAACTGTCGACAGCTAGTTGTGTTACTTATTTTTACAATGATTCTTATAGCTCTTTTCTGTAGTTTGAATATATCTTTGGCATGTGGTGAATTTCCCCAAAACATTATGCCATATGTTAAGACTGAATGAAAGTAGGCATAGTATGTATTGCGGGTAATTTCTAAAGATGAAACCTTTCTGATTGTTCGTAAAGCGAAACATGTTTTACTTAGTTTTTTTGATATATATTGAATATGATTTAACCATTTTAAGTTTTCATCAAGCCACACCCCCAGGAATTTTGTGCTGTCTGTATAGCTAATCTGTTCACCTTCAAATTCTATGGGTAAACGTTCAGGGAATTTATTCTGTTTATGGTGAAATGTAATTGCTGTTGTTTTCTCCTTATTGATTATCAAGCGGTTCTTCTGAAACCAATCAAATATCTGTTTTACTGTTTCATTTATATTAGTTTTCATATTACTGCTATCGGAGCCTGTTATAAAGACACTAGTGTCATCCGCAAAAAATGTTGGCTTCCCATGATTAATGTGTGATTGTAGGTCGTTAATATAAATTAGGAATAATACTGGTCCAAGAACAGAACCTTGTGGAACACCGAAATTTACATTTCTTATATTTGAGAGATAGTTAGTAATCTCGTTTTTATCTTCGTGCTTATAGGTAATTTCCACTCTCTGTTCACGATTTTCTAGATATGATTGGAACCATGCGTAAGGTATACCTCTTACTCCTATAGCTGATAACTTTTCTAAAAGAATGTCATGATCTACTAGATCAAATGCTTTCGAAAGATCCAAAAACAGCCCTACATTTGTTTCCTTTCTATCAACGGATTCATAAACACTTTTTAGAAAGTTTATAATTGCAGTATTTGTTGATTTCCCTTTTCAAAATCCATGCTGATTACTGTTTATAATATTATGTTTCAACAAGAATGACATGAGTCTTGTATGCATTACCTTTTCGAGTATCTTCGAGAATACTGAAAGCAGTGAAACTGGTCTATAATTTTCAATTTGACTTTGTGAACCCTAGTTTTGTCCCAGATTATACAATTCCTCTTTTAATTATGAACAAATTGTAGACTATGTGAATACAATTTTTTTACGAAGGTAGTAAATTGCTTGGACAGCTCCTGATAAGAGGGTGGCTTAGTTGCAACTGGCAAATTCTTACCCTACGGCCCACCTCCTCCACACCATAATTTTTCTGTGCATCTAAGGTCAGTTCAAGGGCATGCCCGAAGTTACCTGAATATGTCTGTATGTGTATAGAAACTGTCTTTAATTTGAGCTCAATTGGCCTCCACATCAGTCAACGATTTTAAAGATGTTTTCACGTCAAGAAACCTTTGTGAAAAACCCTTTGTCTTGGAGAAATTTACCTATATAAAATTATATAAAGAAGTTCTTGGTGTACCTATTCATAATGCAGTTGATATCTGTGACAATCAGAATACAATAGACTACCTAACCTTCAGCCTTCAATTGACCATTTTATTTGTTAACTGAATATAATAAGACAATCAGGCCAGAAACTAGCAAAAGAAAAGTAATAAAAGATGAAAAGAAATATTCTTTTATATATTAACACTTGAGGTGGAGATTTAACATACATAACTTCACTTAATTCAAGAACTAACCTGAACATGTTTCAACCCTGCATCATGACTCATCCTCAGTTATCATCCAGATGCAGGCTCGAAACATGTTCAGGTTGGTTATTGAATTAAGTGAAGTTATATAATTATCATTATTAATGAATTTCATTATCAGACAGGGTTAAAATAGTTACAAAATGAAAGAGTGTCCACCTTAAACCCTTGTCGTAGCACTTATCTGGGGCCACTTATATAAAATATAAAATAACACAGAAGATATAAGCACTCATTAAAAACAATGTTGTCACAGTATTAAAATCTTCTTATTGGTCCCAGATGCTTCCTTCATTATTCGAATATGCATTTTGATGCATGTTGCATCATCTTTAGTTCTGTGATAAAAATATAAAAGTTTTTGTAGTATTTTCGGTCTATTTTACGAACTTATGATAATACTCATGAAATAATTGAAGTCTATTAAGAAGCTTTAGAAATATGTTATAGAAATCTGATCGCAGTGCTAATGTCAGGCCTCACATCTCAAAAATCATGGTATAGATAACAAATGAACTCTAAAAATATCTACTTTAATGCAAACAATATGCATTTCATTATTTTGTTTGGCACAAATTTCCCCAGATTTCAAATTGTGGAAATTATTGATTTTTCTCTTGTAGAAAACTAGAAAATTTATGAATATACCCCTGCGTACCCCTAGAAAAAATCACTAGTTAGGACTCATTTCCAGAATGTTCATCACAAAATAAATTTAAGTCGTCCCAACGTGTGTAATTGTCTAGATCAGAGCCATCCAAACTTCAGCATGTGGGCCGTATCCTTTTTCTGTGGCCTGCCTAATCCACCTGATTGCATGTATAAATAATATAAAAACACAATACCAGACAAAACATTCTCCCAAATTGGATAAATTCAATGGCCAGGAGTGTTTTGTGAAGAAAAAAGAAATATTTGACAAAATCACTTTACCAGCATCAGTTTCTAATCAGAGCAAAATTTGAAACATAAAAATGAAAGAAAGTTATGAGATTTCAAAATTTACTGCTTAGCATGTGTAACCGTTCGCCAAAGAGAAAGTTCTAAAAAATGTCCAGTGACTTGCTGAAACTCTATGTCCAGAAAAAGCAGAATTGTTCAAATCCATACCTCTGTCAAAAAACACTGTAAGTAGGCGTGTGGAAGAACTAGCAATTAGTGTTAGGCATGAAGTGATTGAGAAGGGGAAAATGTTTGAGTATTTTTCTATTGAGTGTGATGACAATGAGAACAGGCTACTGATGCGATGGACACTGCACAGTTTACTGATGTTTGTTAGGGGTATGGACATGAACTTGACAATATTACTGTATAGAAGAACTTACAGAGGTAAGAAGTATACATGGAACCACTTTATGTATTGGGTTAAATAATAGATTCTATTGTGTGAATTAGTGACAGTAATATACGTTAATAATTCAGCCTGGTGTACTTGGACATCCAGCTCCAGTGAGTACTAGTTTGGTACTGAGTTCATTGTGTTCATGCCAAAATGCATTGCCAATAGCAATAATTGCATAAATTAAAACTGATACACGGACAAACTACTAAATATATTGAAAAAGCTACAACTGCGAAAATTTGTGCCTGCAAGTTTGTTTTCTTAATATCCAGCATTCTTTCATGAGGTTGTAAAGTCTGTGGATAGCATGGAACTTAAGTGGAAAAGATTGTGCTGTGTAACTACAGACTGTGTACCCAACATGGCATTAGTTAACCTCAGATAAAACAGACAAAGAAAAGAGTCAAGGCTTATAGGGGAGAAATTTATAAGTTGGATAGCATTGTATATCAGGATATGCTTTGCGCAAAGGCAGCTAATTTCCATGAAGCTGTGCGTACTGTTCACGATTCAGAAATATGATGGTAAAGTCGTGGTCAAACATTAGCTAGATTTTTGCTCTGTGAGAGTAATTCATAAATTTCTAGAAGAGAAAGGTCACACCTATCAATTGTTAGTTGACCGTGACTGGTTGTTCTGCTTAGCATTTCTAGTTGATATGATCAAACATTTTAATGTCTTGAAAGGGATTTTGAATGACCTTATAGCACAAAACTCTGCAAAACTAGCTAATACACTGTATACAGTATAAAGCATTAGGCAAACCCAGTTTTGCCATTTTGACATTACATAGAATGTTAAATTTATATAATTCGGTTAAACTGGATATATGGCCCGTGACCAATCACTTAAATTAATTATTGGCCCTGCATGTAAAAAACTTTATGCGGCCCTGGTCTAGAAAAATATAATGATGGTTACAAGCTATGCTTGTTCAAATGCAAGACATCCAGCAAGCACCAAGACTAAATATTACAACATATTCAGTGTTCACAATTACATCCTTGTGATTGGTAGGATATTAACCCATTCACTTACATGGCAGTTGATATGAAATATCTTTGTATTGCCTTCCTTTTTAACACCACAGAGTAAAATATAATGGATACATTATTTTCTTATTATACCTATAAGCAAAATGCCTTACACTGTATGTAGAGCTCTTTCTGTTCGTAATCTTCCATGCTTGCTAACCACTGCTTATTTAACCTGATCCCTCCCACCTTAGTTCCATGGAACCTCAAAGCCCTGGAAACTTTCCATGAAGATGCAAGATTGAGAAGAGTTCTCCAAAAAAATGATATATAGCCTAATTATACAGTGAGTCCCACGCAAGAGTTGGCCAATGACGCGGGTTTCTGCATCGCGGCTGGCACAGCTCCAACTCCCGAGCGATCGGGTGAAATATCTACGCAAATAATGCCGCGGTCGTTGTAATGATTCAGGTTCTCAGATTTACAGTTAAAATTACAATGAAAATGACCACGTACCTCATCACAAAAGATGTTGGAAATGTTCTCCTCTTGCATACGCGCAACATTGGCACCTTTTTTAGGGAATTTTCTTTCACGCGCGTAAGCTCAGCTTCCGAGATAGAGTTAATTTCTCTTGTGATATTGTCTTGAAGTTCTTCTTATGTATGGGAAATTGACCTATACACTTTATTTTTCAAGTTTCCCCATAAATAATATTTACATACTGTTAGAAGAACTTAATGACAATATCACATAGGCCTATCAAAAGAGAAAGTAACTCTGTCTCGGAAGCTGAACTTACGCGCGTGAAAGAAAATTCCCTAAAAAAGGTGCCAATGTTGCGCGTATGCAAGAGGAGAACATTTCCAACATCTTTTGTGATGAGGTACGTGGTTATTTTCATTGTAATTTTAACTGTAATGTGAGAACCTGAATCATTACAACGACCGCGGCATTATTTGCGTAGATATTTCACCCGATCGCTCGGGAGTTGGAGCTGTGCCAGCCGCGACGCAGAAACCCGCGTTATTGGCCAACTCTTGCGTGGGACTCACTGTAGTTGATATATAGCAATGAAATTTTGAAACCGAGAGGGATGCATAAATAAATTTTGGGAATATATATATTTGAAAAATCATTGTATGTTGTGAAGGATTAAATATCATCCCATAACTTAAAATTATTATGTATACAGTAGAACTCCAATTATGTGGATTAATTGGGACAAAACCCGATCCGAATAATCAGATATCCAGATAATTGAATAAATTTATTATTTTTTTATTTTATTTTTTTAACTAAATTGTACTGTACTGTAATTACATAAAGTGTTACATCTTAAACATACTGGTCAAAGTCAGTTATTTTGCTAACATACTGTCGATTTTGTTAGCTAAAGGTTTTGATTTTTTGCAAATAAATGGCCCTGAAAGAGGGTTTCCCAATGCTCGCTGCTGCAAAAACCACTTGAATACAATTTGAAGGTAATCTGGGTATTTGGAGTTCAGATAATTGGAGTTCTACTGTATTTCAAAAAAGAAGTAGAATCATTTTTCCATGATTGAAAACTTCTACCTTTTTCTTTTTTTAATTCCTTTAAAACATGTACATATACTTACACTTAGATGCCTCTAATGGTGCAATAAAATAGCCAATGGATGGATTAATACTGGGAAAGATAGTTAGCTAAAAAATTACATTCTGAATTAATGTGCAGAAAGTTAGCACTTGATGCTTTCTAGATGTCATGTGACCAGAGGATTAAAGGTGCACTACAACCCTTCAGATACAGTGAGCTCTTTTTAAATGTCCTCCTATGTCTTAAATAAGAGCCAAACACAGAAGGTGATACCATTTTCTGAAAGGAGAAGAATTTAAATATAATTGAAGCGTTTACTTTTATAAGGGTCTAAGTGCCAAAATCATGATTTTTCAGCTGATAATTTTAAATGGATCTATGTACCCAAGCCAGTGCATTTCAGAAGGGTGCAAGGTCCAGGGAAAGCCACGTTAGTAGCAATAAATTCCAAGATATAGCGCTGGGTCTATCTCCAGCACATCTTTCTGTGGGACTGTATCTTGTTTTCTGCACAATCATGGTTTTGGCACTTAGACCCTTATAAAAGTAAACACTTCAATTGTCATGGGGGGAAAAATATTTTGTAAAGACGCAAATTTCATCCCAAACTCTCAAAATTAAAGTATTGAATATACTGTGTACCTCTGAATGAAGAATTGATTACTACAGACTACTAACACAATACTTGGATATTGCAGGTACAGGGTCCATACATCGACTTCGTGACCATGAAGATTGGCCGGATCCTCCAGCAAGCACCGAAGATGAGGCAGCATCACCTTTCAGTGATTCGTATTATGATTCTTCAGCAACAAATGAACAAGATGAGTCAAATTACCTTCCTTCCAGCCTGTCTGGTAAAAGCATAACCCCTAATGGTACTTATGTCATACGTAAGGGTCGAAAGAAAGAGAGAAAAACTATGGGAGGTGTGATACAGCAGCCTGAAATCATCGAGTACAATCACAATTCAAAATTAGGAGACCTCAAACGGTGCAGCTCAACATTTGATAACATAAAATCTCTCCTAAAGGAGGGGTTACTGGAGGGACTGGACGAAGCCCCTCCAGACTTCTTACCTCCTACACCTCCAGCCCTTGTAAGAGTTGTTTCTTTACCAAGTCTGGCCAGTGAGGATTCACAACATCGTGAGTTCTCAGTAGGCCCACGCCATCATGGTAGAGAAGACTCTAATCATCGCTCCAAGACTGATGTCCATCGCCTTTCAAGACCCTATGAGTTGGCTGTAACCATGGAGGAAGAGGAAGATCCTCCTTTCTCTTGCAACCATGATAATAGAGATCTCATACAATCAGATGTCAATGAGGAAGAGAGAAGATTAATTGAGCAGCTAGAGAAACAACAGCTAAGCACAAGTTCGGAGTCACTTCCTATGGGAGATAAGCATTTGTCACATGAAGCGGAGTTAAGGAAGATTATTAATGACTGTGAGTCACATCAATTTGATGACTGCATAGAAGAAACACTTGATGAAAAAAATTCAATTAATCATAAGAATAGTATATCAAATGGCTCTTTTGATGATGTGCCTGAAGAATGTAGAGATTCACAGAAAAGGAAAAAATGTCGTAGTAAACAAAGGCAAAAACAAGCAACTGCTGAGGAGTTGGATGCTCAGTGGTCAACGACAACAGAAATGAAAAGCAATGTAAGTTCGGTGCCTGGAGAGCTGCATGAGTTTCCGCCCTTACCACCATCTCCTGTCGAGGAAGATGAAGATGAGTACTCTGAAATTCTTCATCCCAGTCCAAAAGGAAAGGCTGACACATTTCCAGAACCCTTCTACCGCAGCCTTGAGCCCCCTGGTAGTGATCCCTGTGGTATGAGATTCCTCAACAGACCATGTCCGCCAGAACCACCGCCACATCAAGACACAATGTCAAGTCTTAAGACAAGGTCCATGGATGCTGGCTTCAGCAGGGGCTACCACAACTCAAGTACAAAAACAGAGGTAAATCTTAATTATAAATAAGGTGTTCATTTGTTGTCCCAATTTAGTTGGGACAGTTTTTTTTTAACAGGTGTCCCAAATTTTTATATATTTTTGTCAGGATGCAAAGTATCCTTTTTTATTTAGAAAGTACTGATTTTTTCTCGATTTATGAAAATGGGCTACAATATGGTGATAGAACTGTAGTTCTTCAGTTGAAATGTTAGATAAAATGCTGTGAACGAGCAAGGTGGTTGATATGGTAATGTCTTGGACAGGCATTCGGGAGGCCCCAGGATCAAATTGCATGGTCAGCCAATTTGACATGGATTTTTTAATGGTTTCCCCAGTCTTAAAGGCAAATGCCTAATTGGATATTTACATACCCTCAATCATCCTCACCGTTTCATCCTGTATCAAATCCATTTGAATTAATATCACTTGAGGTTAACTCCATAAAAATGCACCAATAATATAAATATTTGACAATCAATAGTTCCATAGCCTACCCTATTGTAGAGACACAGATCCCGAACTCCTGATATGGCCTCTTAGCTAAAAGAAGTATAAACACAGCAGAATTTAAAAAGAAATGCTATGATTATTATGATGATTGCACTGTAAGATGTATTTCCTGCATAAGAACATTTTCAATAATTAATATTTCTTGAATTAAAGAAAAAACTAGTAATTGAGAATAGTCTACTATAATTAGAAAATTAGGAATCTTTGCTTAATTCGCTGATCTGTATTGAGTCAAGGAATGAAATTCTATAGTCTGTTGTGCCGAAGCACAGAGTTTTAACTTTCTTTAAACCAAGGAAATTAAGGAATGTGAACGCAGGTCAGAGAGGTACTTAAGTAAATTGTGAGCCTACTCTGAAAATACTTCACTAGTAACTGGATCCAAATCCTAATCAATTTCAAATAATCATCACTTACTACTTAATAAAGGGTTTCTTTTAATTTCAAGAGAAAGTCACTTTTGTAGAAACAATTTATTCTGAATCAGGAAACATTTTTATTTCCAAGCAAATCTAAAACATTCTAAAGAAATAGAATCAGTCTTATTTATTCTGTGGATTTTCGTCACGCTCAAAATGACCCATTTATATTACAGATTAAAAATTTATTTACATTTGCTTTTAATTTCACTACAGGGTTTGATGTTAGGTAATTTATCTGCTTTATGCCATACCACAGGTGTCAACTTGGGGTCGTCTAAATGTCGGTTAGGCTTGTGCTTTCTTTTAATTTGAAAGTGAATTAGTGCCACCTAACAAGTTTAATTCTACAGTGCCTTTAATAATCCATGGAGCCTACCGGTTATTTCATAATTGGGACTAAGCCTATCCTGCATACGACAAAATATTGAGAAAAAACCAGAAGTCCGCCGCAAAATCAATGCACATTTAATTTTAAGGTAATTTTGTCATGTTCATCTTGTTCCCCCCCCCCCGTTGATCTTTAGAACCAAAACTCCCACCTCTTGAATTTAATTCAGAACACTTATGGGAGGCAAATTTCCAATGCCAAAAATAACTATAAAAACGCAATACAAATAATTCCCCTTATATTCAACCCCGAAATTACAAAACTGAAGCTAACAAATTTTGATAGCTGAAAATTCACAGGTGAGCATCAGTTAATTACAAAACAAATCCACTGAAAGGAAAACTCACCTGAGAAATTGTGTCTCCATGACAGGCCTCCACACAAGTACACAAATGAAAAAACAACTAGACATGGGTACTTCGAACTCCAGCAATCAACTCCGCTCTCCAACTAGCCCATGCTTAGAGCACAAAAACCGGCTTCCCCCTCCACTCATTAGCACAAGACCTGTTTTCATAAGTGAATACAGCGCCACATACAGGGATTCGGCTGAATTAATACCAGTACCAGATGAGAAGCGCTACAGAGCAGGAAAACACAAGATTAACCAGTAAAAATGTTACATTAAACTGCAATTTTAATAAGAAATATTGGAGGTAAGAGGGAAACATGTGTTAATTTGTTATGACCATAAATATTACGGCTCATGCATAATCCCTTAATTTCTTGATTTTGAAACAAAATATGTCCTTTTTGTAACTGAAGTCTGCTTCAGTTGTCTTAAACTTATCTGAATTAATTTCTGATGATCGTCGAACCAGCACATTAACTTCTTTATAGGAAGACGTCCATGTGGTGAAGAGCGCGCTGGAGAAGGCTACCTTTCAAAAACTTACAGCCACTTCGGCTTGGAGAAGTAAGCGACCACCTTGGCCGTCCTTGAAGAAGAATGCAGCCCCCTTGGCTGTCATGCGTTGAATAGTTTGATAGTTTGCGACCACCTCGGTCGCCCTATTTCCATGGAATGGATGTGATTGCCTCGTCGGTTTCTGTAGACTTGATTGCAACCACCCTGGTCGCCCTTCATCTATGGAATAAGTTGTCTTGAAGTGTGAATCTCCCCCACCATGCCACACAGATAGCACACTAAAGGCGGGATCGAGATTAAAACTGGAAATATACATTAATGAATACTTCTTGAATTAAAGAAAAAAGCTAGTATTTTAGGTAGGATACTGTAATTAGAAAATTAAGAATCTTCGCTGATCTCGCTGATCTGTATTGAGTCAAGGATTGAAATTCTATAGTCTATGCTTAATTCCTTAATATCTTGATTTTGAAATGAAATATGTCCTTTTTTTGACTGAACTCTGCTTTAGTTAGTTGTCTTAAACTCATCTGAATTATTTTGTGATGTTCGTTAAACCAGTACATTATCATGTTTACTGGAAGACATCCACGTGGTGAAGAGCACCCTAGAGAAGGCAGATGTAGCCACCTTAGCTACCTTTGAAGAATTTACAGTCACCTCGGCTGCAGGAAAGTAAGCGACACCTTGGCTGCTATGAATTGAATAGTTAGGATAGTTTGCAAAGGCCTTGGTTGCCCTTGTTCCGTGGAATGGATTTGACTGCCTCATCAGTCCCTGTAGACTTGATTGTGACCACCTCTGTCGCCCTTCATCTATGGAACAGGTTGTCTTGAAGGTGTGTCTTCTCCACAATACCACACTGATAGCACACTAGAGGCGGGTTCGAGATTAAAACTGGAAATATTATTATAACGCTCCTGAAAGTTGAAATTAAAATTAAAATGGTGGCCAGGCTATTGAAACCTATTGCAGATGATGAAACGTTGTGTAATTACTATTGTTGATAATTGCTGGTTCTATGGTGGAGCTCCCTATAGCTTCAAAGTTGCACGTTAACCCTGTGCCCAGGACCCTTCAACCCAAAAAGCTCTTGTACAGGTTTACACTGAACATCCCGCCCCTGCTGCAGGGAAGCATACTCTCCCCTGGTGCAATATGATGTATAGACCTCTGTATAACACCAGTCTTGATCTTCCATCTCTACCTGGATGAACTTCCACCACTCTTCCTAACTTCCATTTAAGAGGTGGAGCATACCTGTCATGAATTGCGTTTAAAGATTCCCCAATTAGAAAGTGTGCAGGTGTAAGTGAATTTAAACTATGATAATCTTCCAACATAGCAGTTAGAGGCCTACTTTTCAGTATTGCTTCAATCTGAACTACCAACGTAAACAGTTGTTCATATATGTAAAGATTCGTGCCTATTACCTTGCGCATATGAATCTTCCTTTGTTTAGTAGCCGCTTCCTAGGCACACCAGAAGCCTTGCTCTGATTGAGCACTGCTATAGCCCCAGTCTTAACTTCTGGGATCTCATACGAGGGTCATTCAATAATTAAAGAGACAAGTTGGTCTGGGGAAAAGACGGTTGGTAGTACAAGTTTGATACAATTAGGATTTTAAGTTGGCATCACTGGGATGAGTTCTAATTAGCTGATGGATCAACATTGCTCTATTTATAACCTCAAAATTAAGTTTAACGATGTCGGGTCTTCTTGAAAATTCCACATTGGTTGAACAATGTTCTGTGATTCGTTTATTGATTGCTGAAGGTGAAAACCAGCTAATATTTACTCTAGAATGACTAAAGTGTATGGTGAAAGTTGTATTAACCGTGGAAATTTTTACAAGTGGGTAGAACAGTTCAAAATTGGTCGAGAATCAGTGACTGACGAACACCGTTCTGGCCGGCCTGTTGAAGTTGCGATGTAGCACCCTCTGATTTCCATTTGTTTGGTCCACTGAAAGAGGCATTACGTGAGAAGTTCCAAGATAACGAGAATGTCAAGAAATTTGTGGGATATTGGCTCCGACACCAAGACAAAGAGTTCTTTGCAGCCTGTATGAAAAAGCTAGTAACCCGTTGGAACAAGTGCATAAATGTTGATGGGGATTATGTTGAAAAGTAGGAAAAGTCTTGTTTTGTAAAAATAAACTGTTTTTTCTCCAGGTCAGTTTGTCTCTTTAATTATTGAATGGCCCTCGTACATTTCTTGCTCATTGATTTTCCTAGGCCATTCTGAATCATGTTGTTTCAAAAATGTAGGGCCTTCCCACCATAATGTATTTTCTTCTAGAGCTTGTAATGTAGAATCCATAGACACTATGTCAGCTGGATTATTCTCTGAATCAACAGGCCACCACTGATCAGTATTATACACTTCTAGAATCTGTTTAGATCTGTTGGCAATGTAAACATTTAAAGAAACAGTCTAATATGATAGTAGGCCTATTATCTGTCCAAATTAATACTCGGTCTGGAATTAGCTTGAAAGAAGTTAGATTCTCCTTAGTTTGTTTGGCTGCTAGTAAGACTCCATTTAATTCGAGTCTCGATAGTATTTGATGCTTCAATGATGCCACTTTAAATTAGCTGCAACTAACCTGTATCTGTATCTGGTACCCTGTGATCCCCAGGTGGGGCGAAGGGGCCTCCAAGTGGAGGTTTCATTACCTATACTAATTTTGATATGCTTATTTTCCGAGAGAGGGTAGAGGGACAGGTGGTAAGCCCATCGCCTCGCAACCCCCCTCTGGAAACTAAGTATTTCTTGGACGTGAAAGGGCCGAGAAATTTAGTCCAGAGGCTCTAATTTAGGCTTGGAGTTCTTTTACGTGCCGTAAATCTACGACACGGGACCCCCAGCTTAAAGTCCCTCCCGGAGGACTCCGTGCCCAGGATTTTTACGTCCTGAAAAATCCATCGACCGCGGCCGGGTTTGATCCCGCACCCTGCGGATCTAGAGGCGGGCACGCTACCTCTAGACCACCGCAGCCGACTGCAACTAACCTAACCTTACAATATCATCCCATCCGAGCTGGTGTAACTACAACCACTGGATCAAAAATTTAGCAACTGTCATGCTTACTGTGAGAGATTAGCTAGATTAGAGAGAACCTAGCTAGTTCTGAAAGCATTTCTCTGTTAGTTTACATCTTATCAATAACCTTAACATTGTATGTAAACTGATCTTCTTGTATCTTCCTTGTAAGACCTAAAGTTTCAATCTTGTTTAATTCTCCAAGCTCTAGAGTAGAATTTATAGCTCTATCTGGTTTCGGAATGGTTTCTAATACTCCTCTTGAATTATTCATCCATTTACATATGTGAAAACCTCCTGCCAGCTAAAGTTTAGTGACTTCCTTCCTAGTGTCATTTAACTTGCTTTCACTATCACAGCCTGTCAGCAAATCATCTAAATACCAATCATTTCTGGTACACTCAGTAAGCCAATGGATATTGAGAAGATACAATTCCTTCAGAGTGCGTACTGTCAGAAATGGTGCATAGTTTAAACCATAAGTTACAGTATTCAGAGTAAATATTTGCATTGTCTTTTCCTTACTATACCTCCAATAGATTTTTTGCAAATTTCTCTCTGACTCCACTACACTGTAGTGTACTTGTCTTGGCTTCTCTCTAGTTCCCAGTTTCATAATTTATCAGCATCCTGTTTACCACACACAGTAGTAGTAGTATTTCCTTTCACTCCTAGGGCATCAATGAGAGACCTCCATCTGACTCAATTAGCAGCTGTAACTTTGACTTCATTCCAAGTTCTTCCTATCCTCTTCAACTCCTATACTTCTCCATGACCCTCTTGGATGTCCTACTGATCGGGATCCCTGGGGGGTTGTCTAAGGCTTGTCTTTCAATGGCCTCTCTTGATTTCCTTAGAGAATGTCCTATCCACCTCCACTTATGCCTTTTGATTTGCAATTCGATTGTTCTTCATTTGCCAGTCTAAGTAAATTTCTATTACTAATTATTACTGGCCAATAGATATTCAAAATTCTACACAGACACCTATTAATAAATTACCACACACAAAGTATGCCAATATTTGATCCCAATGTTGTACTGGAATTCCTTCGGTACTTAATGTTTTAACATTTCTTTCGAATGTTTCAAGTAATTTCCTGAGGGCTGTAGCAATTTCCCTAACAGTTACTGGCTACTTAAATAACTCAAAGCCATCTGTTTACAATATATATATATATATTTTTTTTTTTTTTCATAGCTTTCTTCCAGCAACTGCCAGCCTATTTCAAAATTAGATCCCACTAGAAGCAATGAATCTACTAAACTCAATCCGCTGGGTCTCCTGTCGTGACGTTACTCAAGAGGGAAGAAACAGTGCTGCCGGTTCTGAAGTGGGGAGGGGTTTTGAAGCGCAAAATTTGAATCGAATGCAAATGCCTATAAATAATTTAAAGTGTTTCACATGTTGTATGCAGTTAAATACATGGGCTGTAATTATTCAATATTTATTTACTTACTTTCTCAATGGCAATAGGTAACTCCTAAGCAATTTAAAGGAATATCTACTTTATGGAACTGTACTATATTATACAGAACATTAAAAAATGGAAGTAATTGTGGTGGCATAACCCTGTAATAGAGAACGTATGGTAAATGAAAACGAAAGATGCCACACTCTTCGTAAATATCAATTTCTTCCTCATCATTGGATTCACTGCTGTCTTCATCTTCATCTTCCCTCAATGAAACCGCCAATTGTTCCACATGTGATTCCACTATTCCATTGGCTTCCTTGGCTTGTTGAGTAATTTCCAAGTATGAGTCACAACACTTTTTCATTTGTCCACAGACACCTGTTTCATTCCTTGCTGCATTAGGTTTTGTACATCACTAAGACGAAAAGTTTTGTTATTTTCTCCAACATACCCTTTAACTTGTGCCAGATTAATTCAATTGCATTAAAATGGCAGTGGTATGGTGGGAGTCTAATAACAGTATGTCCGTGAGCAGCTGAAATAGTGATTATTTTGTATGTGCAGAACTGCGGTTTATACAGTTTGACAAGTTGCTGCAGCTCTGCTTTTGTCATTTTTGCAGATATTCCTGGAACATTATTTTCTGTCAACCATTGAAGAATAACATGTTTTCTCTCATTCGATGTGGGAGCTTTGTTTAATTGCAAAGTGGTAAGGTGAGTTGTGCATCACAGTAACTGAATTTGAACTTATGTTTGGGAAGAGAGTTTACAAACCAGGATTTCAACATGTTCCCACACATTTCTTTGTGGTAATCACGAGTACTCTTAGATCTGAAAAGGAGCATTGGTCCTGGGAAAAATCCAAGTACACCACCAGCATGAAGCAGAATCAGTCTACTCCACATCCCAATGGGTACTTTCATTGTCCCAGCTGCAATATCGTCTGTCCATGCCTCTGACTTTTTATGCCTCGCATTTACCCAAGTTTCATCAAGCCAAACCACTTTTTCGGGACTAATCTTCAGCATTTCCCTCAAAAACCTATCACGCCATGCAACAGTCTCATTTCTTTCCATGACTGCTTTCCTTCCTGAAAGTTTCTTAAATCTCAAACCAAGTTCTTTTAGCACTTTGCTTAGGCTGTTTTTACCACCGTCAAATAAGTCAGCTTCTTTCAAGCTAACGAGAAGTTTCTCAAAAGTGGGAAATTCCCTCCTCATATAATATTGGTAAATGTGCTGCCTAATTGCATCCTTCTGAAATGCATCAAGTGATGATGACGAACCACTAGCCATTATTGCTACCAATAATAAAGCTTGTAAACAATTAACCGGGAAAAGAACACACACAAACAGCAAAGGAACTTCCCCAGCACAAGCACAAAGCGTAACTGAGGACAAGTGCTCCTCACAAAATTAGATGGGGCAACATCGCACTATATTCAAGCGATGAGCTTGGCGCGGAGACCTATGATTGGTGCTAGCAGACTCTTGCGATATCTCATCCGCCTTACTCTCTCATTATTGACAACATTGAAAACATGGTTTCGTGGAAAGCATGCTATATGCTTTGTATCAACAAATCTTCCTAATTAAAAATACTGCATGAATCCACCGCGAGGATGCTGCATTTAACTGTTTTAAAGTTTAATAGGTAATAATTGTAGTAGAATAACTTCATTCAAAGCCTATTTTGCAGATTTTTTCAACAGCTTCTAGTAGCCACAGATTGGTAATCCTATGAGCCTCTCTCCCTTGTCTTCCTACCGAGAAATGTCAGAGCCGGACACTAAGCGGCTTGAGTGTAGATAAGATGCTGGTGGATCAAGCACAGATTTTAAGTAATAAAGATGCTGAACGTCATGCAAACTAGCTTTATCTTGAATTAAGGCTTTAAATAAATTATTACAAAAGGTTGTCCACTCTTCCAATTTTCCTGAAAATCTTGGTATATGAATTTTCAGAAGTGAGATTCCTTGGGGGCATAGTAGGTTCAGTAGGCCCTGACTGATTTTCTTCTAGAATATCATAGGCCCTAGCCACTGCTTCGAAATAAGCACTTTCAAATGAACTACATTCCTGATTCTTACTTTGATCAATCATTTCTAACTTACTTTGAATTTCCCATAATTGTTTCCAGGTGTCCACCTTTTTTGCTACACGTAAATTAATTTGCTTAATTTCTACATCAGGAGTCCGAGACTCCAAAACTTAGCAAACGCTGTTAATTTAGCCTTTTCTTGGCTGCACCTTGTGCCTTTTGTTTTTCCATAGTAAATTGATTTGGACTCACCCAGTTATGTGTTTACAAATTTCCACAGCTGCTTATGAGGGCTGTCCAGTAACCACCTTTCACTGCGGATACTGGTAATTCATCCACCATTGAACATGGTATAACACCCTTACAACATCTCATTCTGTAATAACATTCTCATATTACACATACATAATCTTCCTTATCATGCAGAAATGTCGTGAACGTTGTTGGAATATCGAACAAGAATAAAAATGAGATTATTAAATAGATATTAGACAAGCTATCCCAGTTATTCCCGGGCGGAAACACCAAAGAAAAGATGTTACCTACCTGGCAGAAACACCTAAGATTGTTACTTCTAAGGTTTGATTGACCCCAGTAAGCAATCCTAACATTCCTTAGTGTAGCTCCAAGGTTTAGGATATGTAGTGTTTAGTTTCAAAGTGAACTACAATGCTAATATAGTGAAACCTCCGTATAATGATATTTGTGGGACCTAACAGATTGTATTGTTATGTGAGGGTTATTATTATATTGAGGGGTTGTAATTTACCACACATTAGAAAGATAGCTTGCAGAAAGCTGTGTAATCTGCACGACAATTCATGAAATGGACATGCGAAGAAGTTGGAAATAATGACTCACAAATCCAAATCTTAAAAGAAGCTAATTTTTTTTGTAGAAACTGTTCTCGGGTTTCCAGTCGGGTAGTTATAGAAGTACATTCTGAGCTTTCGGTGACTGTCTCCGTCGTCATCTTCGGAGAAGTGAGATCCAGAGGTTGTGGTGTTTTATATATACCCATGGTAGGACTAGTCAGATGCAGTCGTGGATCCTGATTGGTCGGTGGAAGTAAACAATCTCTCCCTCCGTGATTGGAGCAGAGAAATAGCAGGTTGCCAGGAAGCGGCCAATTGGAACCCTCTGTCTCTATTGATGTTATTGGGGCTCAGTCTGATGTGAAAGGCTTCTTTGATGAGACGGTCCCATAATCCTGTGGTAGAAGCCAGTACCGCTATGTTGAGGTAGTCCATCTTGTGGCCCATGTCGAGACAATGTTCGGCGATGGTGGACTTTTCAAGTTGTCCTAGACGGTAGTGCTGTTTGTGCTCCTCAATCCTGGTGGAAATGTGGCGTCCTGTCTGACCAATATAAATCTTGTCACAACTATAAGAAATTCCATTCTCTGTAATCCAAGGTCATCTTTAACAGGTCTTTTTGGTAGGAGGTTGCCGGGTTTTGGTAGGAAGTAGGTGTATCGTCTTGATCCCGTGGTGGCTGAGCAGTCGAGAGATAGAGGGCCCGGATAGAGGGCCAGTGTACAGGATGAATGCCCACTTAATATTCTCTTCTGTATCCCTCGGTGCTGAAGAAACGGTCCTTTTAAGGGCTCGGGATATATATCGGGTTATATTATATTATATACATAGTGATGGGAACCATTCGAATGAATTCATTCGAAATATTCGATTGTTAAAATCATTCGAAATGTTCGAGATGTTAAAAAAATCATTCGAATGATTTTGCTCTGCTCCAGACTAGGGTTAGAGCGCTTCGCTTACTGAACTGAAGTGTGAAAGCGAATGAATTCATTCGAATGCTTCTTCAACCTCTCGGATTCTGGCTTCTCGGCTCGTTCTCTCGTTCATTCGATTGTTTTCGTGTTCCATCGTGTCCCAGTTAGCAAAGCGTTCGGTAACTTCCATTCCAAGCGGGGATGGCATGACGCAGAGCTAGTTTCAACCCCAGGCTACAAAATATATTTTGACAATAAAATAGCCGTTCTCTCGAATATTAAAAAGTTCAATTTTTCACAGATTGTTCCTATTTTACATCCATCATTAGCTTCTACATGAAACATATGCATTTTCAAATGGATTATTTATTTGATTAATTACCGTATGTTATGAATTATGATATTAAATACAGCCATTCAAATTTTTATATTTGATACATTTATAAGATTTTTAAGCAGTACCAACATTAGCTATTTACATAAATACATATCTTCAACAACCTAAGCTATGAGTATTTACAATCTTACAAAGTTAATTATACCAGTCAAAAGTAATATTCTAAGTTATACTTTAATTATTGACTCGAGATCAGATTACTTAATCAGGAGGCAACATTGCAACATGTTGTTTAGAGTCCATTTAGATATCAATCATAATTAATAATTCTATACCACATTGAACTGTTGAATTAGTTAACTGAGACATGTTCCAATTACCTTCATATTTTATAAATTATCAAAGTAAGAGCATATTTTCCGCGATAAACGGGTATACTAATTTAACCTTTTCACTTCTGTTGTTTCTACTATTTTTGTCTAAAGATCTGCAGTGTTCCAACATGTCAGAGAACTGGCAACATCTAATTTATTTTAATGGTATTGCCACCAAAGTGGGAATGCTTGCATTTTTTCCCTTTTAAAATCAAAAAAATCATCCACCCCTAAAGGGTTGAGTTCAGAAGGTGAATGGACTTGCAGTCTTTTCAATTTCCACATCCTAATAAAGGGGAAAAAATTAGGAAGAAAGGAAGGAAGAAAAAAAACCAGACCCCATCGCCAACCTACATGTGCTCAATCACGGCTCAGTTTACTTAGGCGGAAATACTCTTCGGCCAGGCTTTGCAGAGACCTTGAATTGCTTTTGTCGGTTCCTAATTATACAAGAAAATTATATATAAAACAACAAACATACTTCTTTATAAAATTAATAATTATTGAGATACAGATTAAAGAGCCACGACCTATAGTGCATGAAAATAGCATTGTACTAAACTTTATTCTACTGTTTATTAATTGAAATGTTCGTGTTATTTCTTGTCTTGTTTTGATTCGTTGTCTTTGAACAGTTATGTCTGCATTTATGCAAAAATACTGCAATATGACGTAACACTACCTTCAGTATGCTATTATAACACAGTAATAAAATAAATAGTACTAAATTTGTTTCACATATATGCTCTCACATACGTGTTATTGAATTTCTTAGTTAAACGAACGATGTCTACCCTATTAAATAATAATTTGAAATCTTCAGATTTAAATAGATTTGGAAATCTTATCGAATTATAGATATAATTACTTTACAGCATCGCATATAACTGACAATATAGTTATTCGGATTTCCGAACGTAATAAAATACACTGAAGAATACACTGTACATAATCAATTTAATAACTTATTTACCTGAATTACTATTTATTAAACTTTAAAATTTGAATGGACCTAATACTAAAATTAGATACATTTCATTTCGTTGTATTCAAATTTGGTCGTGAAAATATATTTATCTATTTTAGGCCTACTATTGTCTTTTTGTGTATTATATTTATCCTTCCATGCTTTAACTTCATATTACTTATTACATCGCTTAATTAGGAGCTTAGGGTATACCAATAAGCCGTGTAATAATAATAATAATAATAATAATAATATAATCTGTTTCTGTTGTCTTTATGTTCTCTATTCATTGGGATTGATAGGCCTATACAGTTATAATGATTATGATAATATTATTAGGTGAATATTAACGATAAGTCATGATAAGTAAATATTCAATCCTTTGTGAATGGGATATTAAAATTAACCTACGGGCAAATGATTTTTTATAGTCAAAGATAATGATGCAAACTTATTTTTGTTATAAGGAAAGTCATATGAGCTTTTATTGCAAGACAAAAGGATTGACTGGTATTTTATTTAAAATTGTAAGTCCAAAGAGAAAACTAATATGAACAGATTTTTTGTTATTTATGATTGATTTAAAGCTTTAAGAACGTGTCTTGAAATTACATAATTTTTACTTTTTCGTAAATTGAAAAGTTATATTATGTTGTACTTGATTGTATTATGCTTGTTATTATTAAACACCACAGATATGCAAATGCAAATAATAACTACGAAGTTGCCTGGTTATTACTGCATTAAGCAATTTATATTTGTAGGACTTCAAGAAATTTCATGTTAGGCCTCATTTACTGTATTTACTACAGCACTTGTTCGAGACTACATGACTAAAATAATAATCATCTCTGGAGGCCGTGTTTGTTGTAAGCTGGCCGCATTGTTCTCTGCCGGAAATGTGCGCACTAAATTTAAATCTACCCACTTTCGAATGCCAATGAAGTGAAGTGAGAACGGAAGATTTCATTCGAAAAATATTGAAGCTAGCGAATGAACATCTCGTAGGTTGCATGTAACTATCCCTCTATGAATAAAACACTTCGAATGAATTCATTCGAAATATTCATTCGAAATGTTTAGTTCTGCATTCGAATGATCATTCGATTGTTAAAATCATTCGATTTTTCCCATCACTATATATACACCTCTGGATCTCACTTCTCCGAAGATGACGATGCAGACAGTCGCCGAAAGCTCAGAATGTACTTCTATAACTACCTGACTGGAAACCTGAGAACAGTTTCTACAATGTATTCGTCGGGAGAACCTTCAAAGTTTTATAATTTTTTTTATTCAACTTCTTGACTTCTATTGAATCGTAGCCATAGCTACTTCCCACCCACACACTAACAAGTGCTATTCAGACTGGTTTAACATCACAATAATGGCACATTGAGCCTAGCCATTTGTCAGAAATTTCAAACTCGTCAATGGTGGAAAGAGGGAAGAAAAGACAAAACTAAATGAGTTGCTCCTTATGGTGTTTTAATTGCACATTATGTACATGTTAAAGAACAACCTAACTCAAAGTATGTTTTTAGCCTTTTGTGATCCTATTTTCCACCCATCATGAATCTTTCTTTTCTGGAATTTACAAGAAATGTAACAGATATCAGGCACCTAGGAAACAATATTGGTGGCTAAAAAGAATACTGATCTGATACCAGCTACCATCCACAGGTATGCAGTAACAATTCAACCTCCAAATGTCATTATAAAAGGGTGTTTCTAAAAATAGCTTCATCGTTATAGTGAGTTACATTTAACATTATTAACATAGGAAATTCGCTGGGACCAAACAAAAATATTGCTATGTGCAGGTTTAATGTTATATCGATCTTTGTTATACAGAGGTTTGACTGCACAACAATATTCAGTTTTAACAATGTTTAATTTTATAAGAACATTGGCAATAATGAATACTTCTTGAATTAAAGAAAAAAAGATAGTAATTTAGAATACTGTAATTAGAAAATTAAGAATCTTCCCTGATCTCACTGATCTGTATTGAGTCAAGGAATGAAATTCTATAGTCTATGCTTAATTCCTTAATTTCTTGATTTTGAAATGAAGTATGTCCTTTTTTTTAACTGAACTCTGCAGGAAATTATGCGACCACCTTGGCTGCCATGCATTGAATAGTTAGGATAGTTTGCAACCACCTCAGTTGCCCTTCATCTATGGAGTAGGTTGTCTTGAAGGTGTCTCTCCCCCACTATCCACACAGATGGCACACTAGAGGCGGGTTCGAGATTAAAACTGGAAATATTATTGTAAAGCTCCTAAAAGTTGAAATAAAAATTAAAATGGTGGCCAGGCTTTTGAAAACTACTGCAGATGATGAAATGTTGAGTAATTACTATTGTTGATAATGTATTTGGCCTAGTAATCTTGCCCTGTGGAAATTCCCTGGGTGCCATTCTTTCAACCAATGTTCATAGTAGTAGGCTTACTCACAACCTAAAATTACCAGTTCTGATAAGGGGATATTTTAACCAACAAAGAAATTCATGATGCTATCCCCTATTCCAGAATTTAACCCCCCCCCCCCAAAAAAAAATCATGGTTAAAGATTGACAATTACAAACCTGCGCCTGCATCATCAGCATTAGTATGCACAGGTGGGAGTATGGGTAGAACTAGAAGTGCAGCCACCTCCCTGTGGTGAGTTCTGGGTTATTTTGATCGTTGTTTGGAAATAAGTGAAGATCTGCAGGTGCGAAGGATTTGTTCCTTACATAATTAACCGTTCACAGGAGACAGAAAAATTGAAATTTATTTTTATGAAATGATGAATACAATAACTTTCTGGGAGTTTTTATACAAATTTTAAGACACTTGTAGCACCTTGACCAATCATGGTGAGATTTTTGTCATGTAAAAAATATATATTTCTAACAAAAAGTACCACTAAGTATAGGCTGGTTTTGTAAAAGTAAATATTTAACTCTCTCTCTTTTTTTCTTCTTCTTCTTCTTCTTCTTCTTCTTCTTCTTCTTTTTTCAAATAATGTAATTTTTATCAGTGTTTTGGAACAAGGCAGTTGGTGTCAGCTGAAGAAATTTACCAATGGACCTACACATCATATCACTAAGAGTAAGCTGATTTTAAAGAAAGTGGAAATTCATTGCACTTTACTGGATATAATTTAGAGATTTAAGTCTTTGAATTGATTAGAGAAGATTTTTTTAAGGCATGCTTAGTCATAGCTTCTAAGGCTACACATCTATTGTTCAGAAAGCCAAGCTTATGTTTAAAAGATGAGACTAGATTATTACATTCCTCTAGTTCCCAGCTCCCAGCTGGTAGGCAAATAGTAGGTTGGATTAACATCCCATTTACAAGTTTCGTACATGCCAACTTCAAGGGCTTATATATGCTTCTGGGCAGTACCATATCTATAAGCCGCCACAATGTTACAGGATTTTAATCTTCGACTGAAGTTAAGCTAAACAAAGCTCTGACATTACCTTGCAAACTTCTAGGAATGATAATTCTTTCACACTGGCCTTGTGATCCTGGTTCAAATCCCGGCTATGGCATTGAATTTTTCATTCTGACTTAACCTTTCCATTTAATCTAGGAAGTTCATATTCATTTCTTTAGTAGAGTTACCCTATATCCGGATTTCGCCAGGCTTGTTCTGCTTATTACGTCCTTGTCTCGTCAGGCATTGTAGAAAATATAATAAATAAATAAATTGTTATTGTCGCTAAGCCAGTACATAGCAATAGACAAAGTCAATGATATCAATACTAAAAACATAACAAACTATATACAGAAAAGTTGTTAAATACCGTACTAAATACTAAAAGTACTAGTGTCAGCATAAGGTTACTCAATAGTAAACCATAATGAATTGAAACTAGAGATGGAGGTTTAACATATGTAACTTCACTTAATTCAAGCACTGACCTGAACATGTTTCGAGCAATCCTTCATGACTCATCATCAGCTATTCGAAACATGTCAGCTATAGCTGATGATGAGTCATGAAGGATTGCTCGAACCATGTTCAGGTCAGTGCTTGAATTAAGTGAAGTTACGTATGTTAAACCTCCATCTCAAGTTTCAATTAATTATAACTTCACTATATAAACTTCCTACAAATTCTAGGAAAACCATAATGAGTTTCACACATTAAAAACAGTTAATACATAAATACAGAAGCTTGCATTGGCCTAAAAAACATCGGTTGTAAGTTATAAAAATTTGCCTAGATTACAATATGACAATTGAAGTAATCCTCCAAATTGTAAACAAGCAGTCTTTTTAAAATAATATTTAGATTTTTTTATTTTATTTTATACCATTAAACTACTTCCAAATCATCTTATGCCTCACTAATCATTTTGCCCCAAATGTGTAGTTAGTTCCCTTTAATTCTCATTGATTCATTTATTTCATTGTTTAAAACATAACTTTATATTAATTCTCAGGTTACAAGACATAGCAGTAAACTTAGCAATTTTGGTGGCATCCACCTGCCAGTCCATTAAAATTATTAAAATAGTTCAGCGCTCTCTTTCTACACCCTGATCCGCCACTGTATTATGATAAGATAGTCAGGGCTCAGAGGCTAATGCTTCAGCTGACTGGGAATTGTGGACATCTTCTACTACTGTTCATGCCATTTTAAGAAGACCACATACAAAAGAATATAATAGCATTGTTCCCTAATCTGAAAATCTGCGATCTTCTCAAAAACGGCTCTAACGGCTTTAAATTTTGTAGTTCATGGAGTGCTTATACCATGAGCTAAAACTTTTATTTGAAACTAGGGTGGTTATAAGCCACCCACTGTTCATCCACTGTTTGTAGAAACTTTGTCTTTCCTGATGAACAACTGAATATGCACTCTTTTGTGACCTCTCTATTTGAGAATATGAAGTCACAAAGATGTATCTTTGGCCATGTATAGAATATAGACATATCTGAGGGGAATATTCAATAAATTAAAAAAATTATTCTTAAAGGCAGAAAGTTCAATGTGTTTTTAGTCGCAACTTTCAAAGAAGAGGCTGTAAGGTATTTAACTTATAGCATAATTAGCGTAAAATTGCCTTTTGCATTTCTGTACAAGGATAATATGTGAATACTGGCAACTTTACCGTTCTAATTTTTTTTATTTTAGGCCTGATACTTAGGCAGAGGAAGTTATGTGACTTCCACATAAGATTTTTTACCTTCCTCACCAATCCTCGGTCATGTCAGTGAGCCAAGATGAGGATTTTTCCTCTTTTCTTCTGCTTTCTTCTCTGATATGCATAGACCTTCCAGTTGCAGTAATGGTGAGGCTGCTTTCTCCATGGGACTATGTTGTCTGTAGCCTACTCTGTTGGTCAAGTGGTGAGAGCCAGTTTGTTGTCTTGTATGGTGGAAATTCTCATTGATCTTTTATTTTGCTGGATTCCCAATCAAATTTCTGTTCATTTACCGCCCTCCATTCACTGAGAACTGTAATGGAGTTGTCTCTCTCACTGTCCATGTGTCTTGTATGCAAGATACAAAGGGGGGATGGGGGATTTCCCCTCTCATCATAAAGTTTCCCTGACTCGTCAAATAAACACTTTTCCCTTGCCAGGGATATATTTTTCTACATTTCATATACTTCAGTTTAAAATTCCAATGCTGTTACCGGAAACATGTACTTATGTAACAGAAGTGAAACAATGGACATAAAGTTTATATTACTAGCTTTGGGGTTGTTTCTTTTTGCCGGCAACAGTACGGTTAAAGAATGTTTGCTATGACATTGAGTGCAGTAGTGATCAGTGTTCCATGGTAGTCTGTTGAGTTCGTCTTTTGCACAGAGTGGATGTTCTTAAAGATGATTAATAACTAATAAAATTGTAATAAAACAGCATAAAGTAACAGAATCTGAAACATCAGGTATAGAGCTATATCTTCTATTGAACAGGTAATTGTTCCAATATTGTTTTGCCTGACCTCATCTTTCATAACTCGTCCGAAACGATAATAAATGTTAAGGTAACTATTCGAATCTTATTATATCCACTCAAAAAGTTTTCTTTTCAGCTGTCTAGGATTACTACTACATTAATTTTTATATGAGGTTACTTGTAATTAGGGTTCGGATGTTTATGACCTAAAAAAGTGGAAAATGTGACTGCAAATATGCCCTTAAAAATGACTAAATATGACCCAAAACCCTAAATATGACCCAAAAACCCTAAATATGACCCAAAAACCATAAATATGACCTAATAAAATAATGTGTTTTCAAAAAAGAAATGTTCCAATTTAATATGTTTAAAGACAGTAAATTCTTACATTACATAAATTCAATCAGATAATAACTAGTCAATAATTTTGGCGATTTACTTCTATTTTTAAAGAATTTGCTTCTGTTTGTTCGTTGATCAACTCGAAATTCTGCTAATATTTTGTAGGCCTTGCATGTCCCTATAAAATATGAACAATTGCATTAATTTTAAAATTTAAGTTACCTGTTAACTTGGCATGAACATTAAAGTAATTAAATAAATTTTAAATATAACTCGACCATGTAGTGCATACACTTTATAATTGCGCTCTTTTACCGAATTTATAATTGAAATATGACGTTACATTACAAATATGACCAAAACATGAACAAGACCATAAAAATGACCAAAATATGACTTTATATGCAACATAAAAATGGTTCGATTAGAATAACAGTTTGTGTTTAATTTGTTTGCAGCAGAGAACGGAGGTCAGGATAAAAATATATGTCATAAACATGCGAACCCTAATTATAATAATATGTTAGTACATTGAACCCACATTTAATTTCCCCCTTGTCAAAATGTTTAATTCAAACCCTGCTTATGCATAACTTCATTGTTTTGCACTTAAATTATTTTGTTTAATGTTTTAATGTTTCTAGATTTTCTGCTATAATGGGAATCAAATTACTTTCTCAGTGAGTTTCAGTATACAAGGGATGAGGCACAAGTCATGGCAACTTTTTTATTTTGTTGAAAATGTGGGATCTTAAATTTTGAAATATACAAATGAAAGGGCAGGGTACCGTACAGAGTGTATGTTTGATGCAGATTATGGGTAATAGATGTAGGGTAAAGTAGGGAGCAGACACCTATAAACATGCATACATGATGGCATTGTGCCACTCTACTCTGTTGCAGTAGTTAGAAGCATGAAAACATGCATAGCCCAACCTATAGGTCCTTATTCCAAAAGCTTCTACTAGCTCCCTATCTTTTTAAGGATACATAATTTGATGGCATTTTTATATGCACAGAGAGATTAAGTTGTGAGCCAACTGCCATGAAGAATGGATGTGACAAGATATGAACAGAGTTCTTACACCAGAATAGCTTTTTCTTAGAGCAAAAATCCCAGAGAATGCCACAGAGAGTTGATAAAGTTTTGGGAATAAGGACCTTCCTTACCAAACTTCAAGCGTTTTGTAGGTTCGGCTATGTGTGCTTTCATGCTTCTAACTACTGCAATACAATAGAATGGCACAATGCCATCATGTATGCATGTTTGTAGGCAGTGCTTTTTTTTTCTAAAGAAAATTTAAGGGTACTCTCGATTTTGACTTGACAGAACATAGCCAGATTTATCCACATATTTTTAAAAAAAGTAGTATCATGGACAATATTCATAAGGTGTCCGCCTCCGTGAGTGAGTAGGTAGCACACCTGCCTTCCACTCCGGCGGCCCGGGTTCGATTCTCGGCTGGGTCGGGGATTTTACAGTAGTGAAAAATTCCTTTTCTGGGTTCAGGACTGGGTGTGTGTGTGTGTATGTCCGAAGGTTTAAGTAGGTAGGGGACTGGCGCAACCCGGTAACAAATACGCTGAGAATATCCCCTTACGGGATCACCAGGGGTCGCTTGCGAACCTGAGGAATAACTTTTATAAGACTTTTAAATCCTGGAGTTAGTTCATAGGCCTACATATCAGTTCTGCCTGTAAGCTGCTATTACGTCCATGATATGGCTCACAGGCTTTCTTGCATATTTCACAAAGATGTTAGGAACACAATTTATAGTCTTTTACATTCGACATAGTCAGTTCGAACACCACATAAGAGTACATGATTTTAGTCCTCTATTCAGAGGGTTACAACAAACTCTTGAGCACATGGTAATGTTGAGTCACAGTTACCATTACAGCGGTGTTGTAGCGCTCACTTGTTTTCCTGATCGCAGTGCTAATGTCAGGCCCCACCTCTCAAAAATAGGTAGGGCCTGTAGATAACAAACATAACACTAAAAATAGCTACTTTATTACAAACGATGGGTACAATCACTTTTAATTATTTTGCTTGGCGCAAATTTATCCAGATTTCAAAATTGTGGAAATTAATTATCTTCTCCTACATGACAAATCTTTAAAGGGAATCATACCCCTGAGTACCCTCAGAAAAAAAGCACTCTTTATGGGTGTCTGCTCCCTTCTCTATCCTACATCTTGTACCCATAATCTGAACCATATGTACATTTTATACCCTGTCCTTTCATTTGTATGTTTCAAAATTTCAAGATGATCCCACATTTTCATAACGTACGGTATCCCATAAATTACCTAAGAAAAAGAACATTGAACTTGTTTGACTTGGATCCCCTTTTACAATAAATCTAGTGTTGACATTTTTATTGTTCCGTTACCTTAATTTCCAGTATAGTTTTCAAATTATAAAACGTAAGAAATCATAGTGGAGTTTTCATGTTTAGATGGCAAGTTTACTACATTTTCTTCAATCATTATCGTCATGTGTTCCAGTTGGCCAATTCAGGATATCATAAAAATCCAAATAATCTCCAGGAATATACCAATACACTTTTTTCATATCTCTAACTTTAGATTCTGTTGGAAATACAGGATTATTAGGAAGGATGACCTCACGATGTTTCTTTAAGAGAGGTGTGGTGCAAAAACGTTGTATGGTGTTTATGCATCTACTGTCAAGCACAATCCCTTTCCTTTTCTCTTCTCTGAGTACTCAAGTACTGAAATGTTAATATATTGAATATAATTTTATTGCATAAGGCAAGTTTGTTGTTTCAAACGAAATAACAGTCTTTTTGTAAAAATCAGACCACCAGGCTTTGGCTCACATGTTTATGAACTCTGAAATATTTTTTACTTCTCTTTTCAGATCCCTTCAGAACGTCGAACCTTGCCTTCTGAATTGCCTGGACCCTTTCGACGTAGAACATTTCAAAAGAGGTCTGCACAGTCTCCTCGGGAAGAAACACTTCAGACATCATGCTCACTCCCAGAAACCCCAATCTTTGCGAGAGGCTGTGATATTCCTCGAACACCACACAGAAGAGCCCCAGACATCCCTGGTATGGCTCGAACAGCACCTCGACCTGGAGGTTTGGCATCAGGAGGTTATAGAAGAGTAGGTACGGGACCTCTGCCAGGTCACGGTACAGGGGTTGCGCTGGGTTCTGGAGGACTGAGCCAAGCACTTGTCGGTGCAGAACTTCTCAGAATGGCTGGAGGCCCAGGTCGAGGATGGTACCCTCGACACAGGCAACAGCCAAGACCTGCTTCTATCGAGCACCTCGACCGCCTTGTTCCTGGTCACAGTCCAGGACACAATACACCAAGCCCTTGGGAGTCCAGGGATACTAGGAAACCACTCACTCTGCCTCCAAACCTGTCACCCAAGTTCTTCCATCGATCACCACGTGAGGCTCTCAGGAGAGTCACAAGCCTTCTCATCAGGAAAGGTAAGTAAATTACATCACTATATTATATAAATTAGGTACTCATTCCTTTTCTTCTGCCAGTGCTTTAAAGATCTAGACTTGAGAAATACAAGAGGTGGTTGTTTTTCCTCATTGGAAAATAGCTGGAACCTTACGATGAAAGTCCCTCCTGTCGGGTAGCAGGCCAGGTTGCAAAATGTATGTACAGATAGGGAGAAAAAAGCAAACCGACCCTTGTAGCTGATTTCAGAGCCTTGTGATGTGTAAATAAATGTCAGAGATGTAACGGAAACGTTTGTTTTCACAAGCAATGCAAATTGCATGAAATTATTTTTCAATTCAAGCAATTTATCGACACTAGAACAAATTTCAATACATTCTCTGCTATCCTGTGAATGCCGCTAGGATGCGCAGTGGCTCATATTGGCAACTTAGATATTTTAGTCGGTCTGCTTTATTTTTTTCCCCTACCTGTACATCATGGTGCATGGGAAAATCTGGCACATGAGGAACAAAATCTCAGATTGCTCTATAGATGATAATAATTGTAGCATCGGTTTCGAAGGACCACGTGGACTTACCATGATGAGCAAAGAGGACTGCAGGTGCTGAAATCAGGGGTCCAGGTCTCACCTTACAATTATTGCACATCTGTTATAACAACTAATGGAAAACTTTAATATATAACACTTAGCAAAGAGATATACTTTTAATATTTGAGCACTGTAATAATAATAATAATGATTAACGACGAAGGTGTGGAGGATATTAGTTTCCTGCCACAGTGACATAATGTTCAGCATGTGTGGGCCTATATGTAACAAAGAAAGTTTGTTAATATAACGTAATAGATATTCTAATACTCTTCTGCCTGACAAAGGATGTACAATGTCGTAGTGGAATTAGTTGTAAGAGCATAATTACTTACAATTATGAAACAAATTACTTAAGTGTTGCACTCAATTTGGCGCATGTTCCATGAGGCTTCTAAGAACAATGACTTGGGAGCACTTACAAATGAAAACTGCAAACTAAAAAGATTTCAATTTCACAAATAATACTGTTGCTAATGGCACAAAGTGTGCATTAGGTATTATATAAATCACGACCATGGTATGTCAGATACAGGCACAAAAGCCTAGCCTAGCATTGCAGAGCAAGACTATGATGTTCCGTACAGTTGGTCATGATGCAAGCTTGTCACAAAGAGGGACAAAGGTGGCTCATGGCTAGAATGAACAAGGACTGCACGTGCATCACACAACCCATAGCATAATATTTTATAAGCTTACGTGCTGCATTCTGATGGCTGCTATAATAGACTGCATGCAAGCAACTACAGGCATGACATGAGAGCGCACTATGAGAATGAGATAAATTTAAGATCAAACATTGGTTAACCTTGTGTTAAAACCTCCTTCCTCTCCGTCATAAAACCACCTGAACCTCCCTTCCCCTTGTACCAGCTTGAGAATAACCTCATTAATACTCAAGTATTCGTAAATTCCCAGTACTATAAGATCTATTAATAATGGCTGCAAAAACTACTAGCATAGCCAGAATTTTATGCCAGGGTGTGATTAATTAAAGAATACTATAGCTACCAGGATGAAAATGTTAATTTTATTTATTTGAGCAATTTATATAGCCTGCAAGAATGTTGGATTAGAAATTAATACAGAAAAATCTAAGTACGTGATCATGAAACGTCAAAATAATGCTCTACAAAATATTAGAATAGCCGGTAAATCGTTCGAACAAGTGGATAAATTCAAATATCTGCGAGCAATAATTACAGATACAAATAATATTGACCGAAATTAAGTGTAGACTGAAATCAGGAAATGCCTGCTTTTATGCATTTCATAAACTCTAATCTTCTCATCTTCTGTCCAGAAATCTAAAAATAAAAATTTATAAGACAATTATCCTACCGGTTGTATAATATGGATGTGAAACATGGTCGCTTACTCCTCGGGAAGAACATAATCTGAGTGTGCTTGAAAACAGGGTGCTTAGGAAAATATTTGGGCCTAAGAGAGATGAAAATGGGAACTGGAGAAAACTTCATAACGATGAGCTTCATAATCTGTACTCGTCATCAGATATAATAAGGGTAATTAAATCACAGAGGATGAAATGAGCTGGACATGTTGCATGCATGGGGGAGGAAAGACATATCTCAAAAACATTGAGTGGGAAACCCGAAGGGAAGAGCCCACTTAGAAGACCTAGACAAAGGTGGGAGGACAGTATTAGAATAGATTTATGGGAAGTAGGATTTGAGAGGGATGGTTGAATGGAGTTATCACAGAATAGGGTTGAAAGGCTGACTCAGGTAAGCGTGGACATGAACCTTCGCATTCCATAAAATAAATAATATTCCTTTAGCTTCCTTAGGAATTCTCTATTGCCATTGAGTAGCCTAAGTAAGATTAAGTAGTAATACACAAAATTGAAAAAAAGGCAACAAAACATTACTGCATCGTAAGAATGGGATTTCGTAACAGGTTTATTCCTACAATTATGTCATGTACCGTCATGTACCATGATGAGAAACACACACTGTCACTTCACTGAGAAATCACATTATGTGGATACGTCGTGCAGCAAAACTGACAATATCCACATGTGTCATGGTACATGTCAGTACATGATATGGCTGTAGGAATAAAACTATTATTTGACTGTTTTGATTATAAACATAATACCACAGTTCATAAGGAAACATATTTCAATTATAATTTTAAAATTCAGATTACTAATAGAACTGAATCTTATAAAAAGAAGTGTTTAAAAATATATTTCAAGTCAGTGGATAAAAGTTAAAATCACTACACAACGTTTCAACTCTCCCCTGGAGTCTTCCTCACTGTCAGGTGACTTGAAGATTGAGTTTCGTCATGGTAACCATCAATAAAAACACTGTTTCTCAAATGTCTTTCTTTCCAGTTCCAGTGTAAGAATTGAGAATGATTACATAAAAAGAAAGGTATATGAGGCATGGTCCATAATCGGCAACCAGGGGATGTGTTTAAATAGGTATGATGGTGATATAGGGGACGAATGGCTGGATGTAATGAGGAGACTGAAAAGGAAAGTTCCAGTGTTAAAAATTCCCCAGCCACCAGCAGAATGCATAGAGGAAGGAATGTTTGACATTCCAAAGAACTGGAAAGAAAGACATTTGAGAAACAGTGTTTTTATTGATGGTTACCATGACGAAACTCAATCTTCAAGTCACCTGAGGAAGACTCCAGGGGAGAGTTGAAACGTTGTGTAGTGATTTTAACTTTTATCCACTGACTTGAAATATATTTTTAAACACTTCTTTTTATTGGATTTGTATCAGTGGAAATTTGGGACCGATATGGATCTTTCATTGAACTGAATCTTGTTACTACTATTATCATATAAATCTTACTACAGTGCCATTAATAGTACGAGGGTCATTTCAGAAGTCATGGCAACTATTATTTATCAGTCAATAAAGCTGCAGGAAAAAAAAAATCGGGATATACGTTTGAAAGTCATTGGAATGTTCTTTGCAATGCTGGTACTAAATTGGGATCCGGATACAAGGCAAGGGATATGGGTAAGGGACATTGAAAGATGCGTAAATAGAGATCATTGTTTTATTCGTATTACATATGCACAAAACAATACACTTAATACTCATACTCTTATGAGCTAACAACCTTCAAAATAATCCCCCAAGGCATCCACACATCTTTGCCAACGATGAGGAAGGTGCTACGCGTCCATGTTTGAACGTGCAACAGTTCGATAGGGCAACGCTTTATCACCCAATGCTTCTCGTAGCATAACACTCAATTTTTACATTTGCTCGCTGTTCAACTTTAGTGACATCCATTTCGGAACACCGTCTCTAGGATACTAACGTTTGCATGTGTTGTCTACTGGACATTGATGCACTCAGAAATCATCAGGTGGTCTCATCCCTTACTGTGTATACCATGTTTTCAAATGTATATATTGCATTAACCGCATATGTGGTTATTCGGAATATATAAAATAGTTGCCATGACTTCTGAAATGACCCTCGTATTAAGAGCATTCAAAACGACAATTCCTTCTTGCACATAATTCAACTCGTAATATAAATATTACTCACATTGTTGGAATCGTGTTTCTCTCCCAGCTCCATTATATTGATTCATATCTAATTAGGGCCTTTTCACACTGGGTCACTTGTGACGGTCATGGGTTTTTGCAGAGAACACACGGTGTCAGTCACCGCTAGTATTGCCAATAGTAGCTACATGATAAAAGAATTTGTAATCGTGTTTGACATCCCAAATGGCATGGCAGGTCAACATTCCAATTCACTTACAAAATCTTCAGTATTAATCAAATCTAAACTCATGGCTGGATAACTAGTTTCGACTATACAACAGAATTATGTATATACAACTTGGTGTGTTGCCAGTCCGAAAATCCTGTGACCGTCACAAGTGACCCAGTATGAAAAGGCTCTTATAAAGCAGGAATGCTTAACATAAAAAAATAAAAATCCACCATGTGTTTCTCAAGTGAATAGATAATTAACAATTAATTCGCTCATTAACTAAAAGTGCAGGTGTTACACAATTGATGAGTTTCAGAGGGTTGTCAGGGTGTGCCTGGGCCCACCTTAAAAAAATAGATCTATGATTCAGGATATGATGCTATAGGTTTCAGAGTCTAGTTTGCAATGGCAGGTCATGACATTCACAAAGAAAGCGATGTTCTTTGTTAAATGTTTAAGTGCACTCATAATATAAGTAAGACCTGTAAAGACGGTGGGTTTCACAACCTTCTGTTATTAACATGTCAAGTGAGGAATCAGGCGTTATTGTTTCATGTCCTTAAATTGTACAATAATCTGATAGTTTGTCTTTGGTAGAGGGGTGTGTACCGTTTTTGGTCGGCACAAAAAGTTAAAAAAGAATGATGCCCCATTTGTTTGTAACAGCACTTTTACCAGATCATTTCATTTATTTAAACTTGTGAAAATTATTGGTTAAATTCGGTAGGAAGTAGCAAAACTGTGTAACTCTTTTGATCTTACTTGTATTATAGTGACATAGATTTATGCTAATCACACACAATTATGATTAAATATTATAGGAATTCGAATTATGGATCTTTGAGTGCTTAAAATTTAAAATTATAGATGAATGGCTTTGAAGCCTTGTGAACGAAGGCAATAGCTTGAAACATTCTTTGCATTTCTCGATTTTTGCTAGTGTTTACTGTCCAGCTTGGTCATGGCTTTGCCATAAAACCAAACCTAGAATGCAATCTCGGTTTGCAACTTGGACACAAAAAAAAAATTGAAGGAAGGAAGGTTTTGCTAGTGGTCACAGCTATGCCCTAATACCAAGATACGAGGGCTGTCTTTTTTTTTTTTTTTTTGCAAAGTCTGATCGGTTGAGAAATGAAAACCAGAGTGAAAATCAAAACTGTTTTATTTGGAACATTTAGATACACCTTCCAGCTACTTCTCTGCATGGTCACAACTCCGATTGAGACTTTTGTTATAGCGTAGTACCAACTTTCCAATACCCTCTTCATAGAAGTGTGCCACCAACGTATTGAGAAAAGTCTTTATGGCATTTTGAAGTGTTTTGATGTTCTTCGTTGGTGTGGAAGCACTCTCCTCCTGGATCTTGGCTTTGTTTGGGAAATTTTTGTGCATCCATTGTTTGGATTGTTCTTTTGACTCTGGATTGTTGTAACAAATCCACATTTCATCCCTTGTCACATTGGATTTCAAATACTCGTTCCCATGCCGAGTGACTTTCATCTATTTCAGCAGCTGTGGTTAGTGTCGCTAGCTGGCGTTCGACCCCTTCTACCTTCTCAGATGTTGCTTAGGTAGGGAGGTGGGGAATGAGGTGCATTCAGCCTCGTGATTCAAACTGAGGAGCTACTTGATTTAAAAAGTAGCGGCTCTGGTTACAGAAACCATAATAACAGCATTGGGGTCGGCATGCTGACCATATGTCCCCAAACCTAACATCTGTCTATGGTAGGGTTGAGCAACAGTAGCCGATGTTTTCATGTTGATGATCGATGTTTCCTACATTGATGTTTCTCCCCGGCATCGATGTTTTTAAATATTTACAATACTAAAATAAGATTAATAGGCCCACCTTGGTTCTATGATATAATTTTATTTACAGTAGCCTAATTTCCCAAAACATCGATGTTTTTCATTGTTTTCGTGGAAATATTTGTTTATTCATGAATTTTGCCTAATTTTCTGAAAAAATTTCCTTTTTTAAAAACATGCTATACATCGATGTTTTCCGTCAAAATACATCGATGGTTACCGTTGATTTTAACATCGATGGTGAACACCGATGTTTTAACTATCGATGCTCATCCTTAGTCTATGGTAGATGATGCAGCGGTCGGAAGGTAAGAAGGTAAGGATGCAGTGCCACTGAGTGTGTATATGACACAATTTTTTCTGTTAGGTCGACAATTTATTAAGGGTAATCATAAGAGAGAGAGAGATCCCATCTGTCGCAGTGGCTGGCTCAGTCGGGAGAGCATTTGAATTCCGGTTGTCAGAGGATTTTTCCCCCTAAAAATAAATAGGCTATTCTCTCTTATTACGAAGTTACAAGTTTGCTCGGCAGCTGGCACTATGCTTCAAGCTCGGTAATAATTCTTTGAGTAGTGGTGCCATCTGTCGGAGACGCGCATGAGCTGTTTAATCGACCCTGACAGTGAAAGATGAACATATCGTGGGGTGTGGTCTGTCGGCTGTCGCCATGCCGAGCTGGACCAATAGAGCGATAACCTACCTCAAATATGTTATGTCACTGACTCCGTGCATTAAGCAATACGCTTTATCATTTTCATATCCTAATTCTCCGTTATTCAGCTCGTTAAATAAGTTGTTTGTTCACTTAGTCTATTCTTTACTGGTAAGAAGAGTTTTGTAAGTTTGTAGCATTTTGATAATAATAGCAGTGAGAATAAGTGATTATTTTTAAAATATTGGATTAAACATGGCTAGGAATGAAACCTCATGATTGAATAAAACCAGGTAAACTGATGTAACAAAGTGCCAGAATGGTTTTGTTTTATCAGTGATAATTGCAATTATGATATGCAGAAAATAAGTTATTTTTTAAAACTATTTCCGAGTTAAGCTCCAGATCGATTCATTAAGTAGGGCTTACGGAAGAACAAAGGTCTAAAGTTGTGAAGGAATATGTGGGTAGTGTTTGTTTGTCAAAACTAACTGTATTGCAACTTCCAATTTCCAAGATTTCCGAGTTAAGCTCCAGATCGATTCATTAAGCAGTTTGATAAGCATAGGCATAGGCCTATGTGAAGTAATATGTGGGTAGTGTTATTGTCAAAGCTAACTGTATTGCAACTTCCAAACCCATATATGATCATGGATAAAACACTTATGTTGTCATGTGAACTGCTTTGGATTTGATAAATCCAGTCTAATATATTAACATAAAATAGCCGCTAAATTGGGCATTACTCCAATACAGTTCAACCGATTTGGTCCAAAATGAATAGGCTTCTTCCTATAGACTTATAAATGTCTATACCAAGTTTCATGAAAATCCGATAAATTAATTTGAGTTATCACGCGTACAGATAGACGGACAGACATTTTCCCTCAGAAAGTACCATTCTTGCACTTAATAAGAACGCTGCATAGGTGAAGAATCTGGAGTTCTTGAAACTTACAAAGATTTCCATAGAATGTATATTTGTCGAGAACCGCACGTGATTCAGATAAAGATATTTGAATTTAGAGATATGTCGTGTACCACTTCCTTCCTTTACTTGCTTCCACCAAACTAGCATAGCACTTCACTACTACCAGTAATAATCATAATAATTATCAATATTAGAGTTCAAGTTAAAGTATACGGGTTTTTACTGCAAATAAAGAAACATAAAGATTTTTTCGCTCTTTTGCAACGAAGTTATACAAAATATTAAATATAACCAATTTTGTTAGTGATTGTTTTGTAGAATGTATTAATTTTCCTATGACATGTAACCATTCAGTTATTGATGTAGCGTTCAAGAAATTTATACCAAACATTGTCACAAAAGTTTTGAGCGAATGCCGGTAAGAAGGTAGTTTTCGTGGCACTCGATTACTAGAAGGCAATTGTGAAAAGTGTCAAGTTTTTGCGTCTTATAGTCTTCTTTTACGAAGAAAAACTTCGCTGTAGCTGTCATTCTAGTCTGAATTACCGGTGCCATTTAGACTTACAGGAGGGCTCTGACTGAACATATTTAGAACTATAGTTCCTGGGTTTGTTGTAAGGTCCCAAACACATCTTGGTGTGCACATCTTGGTTTAATAACTTTTTTTTGTTTATTTATTTATTCCATCTACGTAAAATATAATACAATCATTCTGGTGCCCGAATGAGCAAAAGCTACAGCTGAGTACAGTAACAGAAAATATAACGAATACTGGAACTACCGTACAAACTACAAATTTATAGAAAAGTCACTCTACTTATAATTCATACCCATACACACTGTAGGGTTAAGGTTCTGGTAGGATGGACTGTATAAGGGAAGGTAGAAAACTAAATTTTGCCCCTACATTAGAATACCAAAAAATAAAATTTCAATAAAATTTTGAGGTTAGTTTTATTTATTAACAAACACTGGAGCTGATTATTTGTTAGTAGACTATATGCACTATTGAATCATTAATTAAAATCCTTGAATTATATATGTATATATAAGCTTATGAAAAAGAAAAAGAAAAAGAAAATTCACTGTTACTTGCTGAGAATTACATAGAAAAAAAATTATGAAACACAGTCACTTGAACACCGTCCATAGGCCTACTATATCTTGAGATTATTTCTTGCACTGTTGAGTTGATGTTCTTCTGAGGTTGAAGGTTGACGTTCTTCTGAAGTTGAAGGTTGACAAGTGAAAAATGCGTTGCAATAAATGGTCTTTACCTTGCAGTGAATGATTTCAGCATTTAAGATGTTTAGAATAGTGAATATTAATTGCAGTGAGTACTTGCTGTTACATTACAGCGTGGAATGTTAGGTTGAGAATGAGGTTATGTTTGTACATAGTTGTTTGCACTTGTTGAGTGGTACTGACTTGATGCACTTGAACAACTGCACTGGAGAAGTGTGTTAAAAATGCGCTTATTGAATATGAATGTTGAAGATTGCGTACCGCATGAGCGATGTAATAGTGAACTCACAGCTCGCAGTGGTGTGGCTGTGTTGTGATGAACAAACCTACATGATTTGAGGTTACTGCGTTGAAGATTGTGTACCGCATGTGAGCGGGTGAACTCACAGCTCGCAGTGGCGTGGCTGTGTTGTGATGAACAAACTTACATGATTTGAGGTTACTGCGAAGATTGTACGAAAGTTATGTTTCACCCGTTACTTGAGGTTCTTTGTTCTCTTGCCGCTCAAAAGCGGCAAGAAGTTACGTGCACTTCTAGAGATGAATTTTTGACGACTAGTGGGGCGGCTTGCCCCCGGGCGATTTTTATACACGTTGGTTGCGCAATTGTTATAACATAAACAAATTATGTCATCTTAATTCTGATTCGATGAGATTTGCCGCCCTGAGTTAGGTTTCACCAATAAGGTTAATTCATTACGTCATTATCAGAATTACCATAAAATTCATTAGTTGAAGTCCCTAATTAAAGACAAAGACTTGTCCCTTAATTGTTTAGTCAAACAGTCTATGTACTGAAATTATGTATGAATAATTGAGTTTAAGAACAGGTGTTGTAATAACACACGAGATTCCGTTTTCCAATGAGTGGCTTCAGAGATATTTGACATGCTTTATGCTAAGGCGTCATTACGGAAAACTATTGATTTAACGTATGGAAAACGTTGCATTCATTTACTGCGCTATTTTTGACCACCTTCTATATGAATCCATAAGAAGTTTCTAAATTCCAATCACACAATGTATCGAAATTCATAATTCGCTGGATTTCAAGCGCTGAGCTAGTTTCAGCTTAATTTGTGTTAAGTTTGTGATGCTGAATCGATCACAGCGCCTCTAGTGAGCATTTGATGAACGATGCTTGTAAACATAGATGGCCGCTGTCTTAAGCATGAAAGTATTCAATGTTACACGAAATAATTCCTTATACTCACTAAGGCAAACAAAATTACATGAAAATGTATTAATTAAGTTAGCACAGGTACTGGCAAATGTGAATTATATTAAGTAGAAAATATCTGCATTACCTAGAAACCTTAACCTTAAATTCTTGGCTATATGCTTATGTTTCAACATACTCGCCTGCTGGATTGAAACGCGGTGCGTTCAATCCATTTAATGCACATGACAATATGAAAAATAATGAAAAATGGAAAATAGTAGTAGAAATAGACACTGGTGAACATACCAAGCATGCACGAGTGACTTAACCCAAGACACCAACAGGCTCAGTGCCCTGGGGGACATGTTCAATAACGCTCGTGGCGTCGCGATAAGGTCAGGTCAACCTGAGGGGTTGCCTGCCAAGTTCCGTCGATTATAATGAAAGGGGTGATAAATTTTCACAAAGGTTCGTCCGAGAACGGATTTAGATCAAATTTAGACGCTCCTTTGATTAAGTATTCAATAAACTTTGTCAGTAAAGAGCGAGAGGTCAAAACAACTGCCGAGGAGATGCTGGAATCGCAACCCTGGGGCTCCAGAAATCACCCATAATATGGGAGTGAAGCAATGTATAAAACTGTTGAATGTATGAATTAATTGAAAGTTAGTGATTGAAAATTGTAAGTACATTGATACTAAAGCTTGAATGAGTTTATTCGTCTTCAATAGGCAATGGAGCTAGTTTGACAATGGGGCGTTTGTACAGACCGGTGGGAGTCCGAACTGTTACGACTCGCACCAAGCCATCTGGACCTGGGTGAATCTGATCAATAATGCCCAAAATCCATTTTAGAGGAGGAATGTTATCTTCAATCAACAATACTGGAGATCCAATTTTAACATTTGGTAAAGCTTTCGTCCATTTCGAACGTTTCTGCAAGGTACAAAGATAATCAGTTGACCATCTTTTCCAAAGATTAACTACAAACTGGTGAAGTGTGTCCCAGCGAGAACGTAGAGAGTAACCGCCGGTTAAATCAGGTGTAGGCAGTGAGACTAGGGGCTTACCGATGAGAAAATGTCCTGGAGAAAGGTAATTGAAGTCCTCAATGTCTTCGTGTAGTGAAATAAGTGGACGAGAATTCAGAATGGCTTCTATCTGAATCAGCAATGTGGACATTTCTTCATAGGTAAAGGTGAAAGAAGTGGACATTCTTTTCAAATGGTATTTAGTAGATCGAACAGCAGCTTCGTGAAGACCGCCCATATGAGGAGCGTGGGGTGGCATGAAAAGCCAATTGATGTTCAAGTGCGCAGTGGCATCTTGAACCGAAGCTTGATGTTCATGGGAGGAAAGTAGTTCGCTCAGTTGTTGTAAGTCAGCTTGGGCACCAACGAAGTTGGTACCATTGTCCGACGTGATAGAACTTGGAATGCCTCGACGGCCTGTGAAACGAGACAATGCGGCTAAGAAAGCACGTGATGTAAGAGTAGTTACAAGTTCTAAATGTACTGCTTTAGTTGACATACAAACAAAGATGGCAATATATGCTTTAGTAGTTATCTTAGAACGGGGACTGCCATATTTAATTGAATATGGACCTGCATAATCAATACTAACATTTGTGAACGGGGAGATAGGTGTGACTCTTGCTGAAGGAAGATCGGCCATTTTCTGTTGGAACGGCTGAGCCTTGAAACGAAAGCAAGTATTGCACTGCCTCAAGACAGAACGTATTACTTTCCTAAAGGAAGGCACCCAGAATCTCTCTCGTAAGTGGGCAATAATCAGCTGAGGGCCGGCATGACACATTTGAAAATGGGTGTGACGGATAAGATGTTTGGTAAAGGAATGATTAGAGGGTAGTAACATTTGATGTTTAGCATCAAATGGCAGCTCAGACCGTTCAAGGCGTCCGCCAACACGCAGAATGCCATCTTGATCTAAGAAGGGAGAGAGACTGAGTAATTTACTAGATTTTGAAATGTCATTTCCAGAGGTGAGGATTTGAACCTCCTCTGAGAATGCTTGTTGTTGTACGCCCTTAACACAATGCTGGAGGGAGAGTGAGATTTCATCAGCTGTTAAGGGGCCCTTCAACTTGCTTTGAGGCTTCTTACAATTATTTAGAAATCTGAGAACATAGGCCATGATGCGAAGTGTCTTTAGATATGGGAACTTCGATAGCCATTCATAGAATGTACAAGTCTTGGCTTGAATGTGAGCTACAACCTTGGTTTCAGGTAAAGAATCAGGGACAACTAGTGGATTGTTACCTGGCCATTGAGAAATGTCTTCTGATAGCCAAGGGGGACCTGACCACCATAGGTTGTTTTGTACTAGGTCTTGAGGAGTGGCACCTCGGGAAATAAGATCTGCAGGGTTATCTCTGGATGCGACATGACGCCAAGTGTGATTTGCAGTGTATTCTTGAATATCTGCAACTCTGTTGGCTACGAAGGTTTTGAGTGTGATGGGTGAGCGATGCAACCATCCCAATACTACATTAGAATCGCTCCATAAGTACACTGATGTAATGTGCAATTGTAGAGTGGGAAGGACTTTGTGGATTAGGTTAGCTAGCAGATGTGCTGCTAAGAGTTCTAACCTCGGTATGGTAGTGGCTTTGATGGGCGCTATTCTAGATTTAGCACAAAGTAGTGAGATTTTTACATCGCCGTGTTGGTCAATGGAGCGTAAGTAGAGACAGGCTCCATAAGCTACCTCGCTTGAGTCGCAAAACCCATGCAGTTGAATGGAATTGGAGTTTTGTGACAATGCTAGTCGTGGAATGGTAATTTGAGAAATTAAGTGGAGTTGTCCATGAACCTTGATCCATTTCTTGGCTACTGGTTCAGGAATACATTCATCCCATGACGAGGTCTCCTTCCATAAGGACTGGAAGATAATCTTGCAGTAAGCAACAATTGGAGAGATTAGACCCAGAGGATCAAAAATAGAAGCAATGCAGGACAATAACGCTCTTCTAGAGCAAGTGACGAATGGTTTAGAAGAGTCAATGGAAGTTTCGATTCTCAATAAGTCACTAGAAGGCTGCCAAATGAGACCTAGTGCCTTAATTGAAGTGACATCGGAATCGCCAAATGTGCGAAAATCTTGATTTTCTTGCAACTCGAGAGGAATGTCTTCGAGAAGTTCTGGAATGTTAGAACTCCACTTTCTAGGTTGAAAACCACCTAGTGGAAGTAGAGTATTTAGTTGCGATATCATTGACCTTGCTTGTGACACAGTAGGGGCTGAGGCTACTATGTCGTCCACATAGGTTGCATTGTTAAGAACAAAGGAGGCTAATGGAAAATGTGTTCCCTCATCAATTGTAAGTTGCTTTACAGCTCTTGTGGCTAAGAAAGAAGCAGAAGCGGTACCGTACGTGACAGTTTTCAGGTTGAAAACTTTGATTGGGTCAGTAGGCGAGCTTCTCCACAAGATTTGCTGGAATGGCTGATGGTCAGAATGTATCATAACTTGACGATACATTTTAGCGATGTCCGCCGTAAATGCAATGGGGTTTAGGCGGAAACGCAACAAGATAGAGAACAAGTCGGGTTGAACTGTAGGACCTACGGCAAGTATGTCATTAAGGGATTTGCCGTTTGACGACTTCGCTGAAGCGTCAAACACCACGCGAAGTTTCGTGGTAGTGCTTGAAGGTTTCAAGACTGGATGATGTGGAATAAAGTAGTCGAAGGAAGAGTGAATAGTAGGGTCCGCTGGCTCCATGTGGTCTAGGCGTTCGTACTCCGCCATGAAATTAACATATTCAGTAGAGAGAGATTGATTGCCAGCTAGACGCCTTTCTAAGGATAAGAGTCTCTTATGAGCTTGTAGTCTAGTACTACCAAGAGTTTCTGGTTCAGCAATGAACGGCAGTTTAACAATGTATCTACCCTCAGAATCCCTTGTAGTGTTTTCTACGAAATGTTGTTCGCAGAATGATTCATTGGGAAAGGGGGCTTCATTGGAAATTTTTTCTAACTCCCAGAACTTAGTTAACTGATCGCTAACAGCCTGGTCCGAAGTTAGAAAAGCAGAGTAGTGTGACGAAGTCACATGTGTGGAAGGAATGTTGTTGGGAGTGGTCGATGACTTACGACCTGAATGGAATCGTCTTGAAGATCGAGATTTTTCACTAGGATCAGCTGGAGGCAATTTTCCAGAAACATACCAACCTAAGTAAGAATTTTGCATGACAGGTAGCTGCGGGGCAGTAATTTGCCCTGGACAGACAATTTGGGAACAGATTTCCACTCCAAGTAAAAGATCAACATATTTGGGAGTGTGGAAATGTGGGTCGGCGAGGGTAAGATTGGGTGGAACGTCCCATGTGCGAGTATCAATTGGTTTACTAGGTAGTTTTGTGGTAATGATTTCTGGTACGACGATGGCATCTGTATCATAACACCAAGAAGTCGCATTGGAATGGATTGAAATTGGTACCACTATATGAGTACTCACTTGGGATGAGATTATTCCCGTGAGGGTAGTACGCTGAGAATAGGGTGGCAGATGAAGACGATTAGACAATCGACTGCTAATTAAGTTACAAGTGGAACCAGTATCGAGCAACGCCGTTACTTCGACTGGATAACCATTGGAATCGTTAATGAGAACTGTAGCTGTGGGCAATAAACAGCTCTGCTGTGATGTACGAGAAGCTACAACACCAGCAGTATTAGCCGGTTGGGCATTTGGATCGTGAAGAAGAATGCTATGCCTGAGGGAACAGGTTTTGCATTTGTAAGTGTTGCAATAAGAAGAATGACCCTTTGGCGAAAGGCAAACATTACATATCTTGTGGGATCGAACAAATTGGTCTCGTTGCCTGAGATCCATTGCTCTGAAAGCATCACAATAGAATAGGTTATGTACCATGAGCTTCTTGCAACAAATGCAACGAGAATGATCATTGGATTTATTCCTAGTATTATTTGGGGTGGTAGTAGGAGTAGTCTTCACATTATTCTGAGAATTATTATTTGATTGTGACTTTATGGCTGAATCAGTCATTTGGAGAACCCGCACCTTGGTTTCAAGAAAGTTGAAAAGATCCTGAAGAGAGGGTAATCTGTCCTGTTTGATAGAAAATTCCCAATCTTTAATGATGTTAGGTTGAAGCTTATCAAGAACAACTTTAGAGATGATTAAGTCTGTCAAGCTAACATCCGTGTTGAGTGACTGTAACGCATGCACAGTACTAACGAAGTGGTCTAGATATTGCTGCAGGGATTCTGCATTATTCCTTTCAAGATGCGGAGGCGCGAACAAATGTTCCAGGTGTGTGTTCGCGATAAGACGATCATTGTCAAACCTTTCTGACAACGTACGCCATGCAATGTCGAAAGTGGCTGATGAAACTGGGATGTTTCTTATGACTGACATAACCTCAGCCGTTAGGCAAGATTTCAGATACTGAAACTTGTCCATTTCTGAAATATGCTGATTATTAAGAATTAGAGAGGTAAAGGTGTCACGAAATTCGATCCAAGCTGCCGGATCGCCTGAGAACCGTGGAAGTCTAATCTCTGGCAATTTTGGTAACGTTGATGGTGGAGTATCTAACGACCAACGTTGACTACTAGAGGAACGCTCAGGTTGATAGATCTCCTTGTGTTTAGTAATTAGAGAATTGAGATAGGCCAGAGCCTTACGGCAATTCGCATCGACGTCGTGATACCCTTCAATCTCTTGAAATTGAGAATATTCAACCTCGTATTGTTCAATAAGCTTCTCAAATTTGGTGCGAAGAATGACACACTCATGATAAGCGAGTTCATTCTCTATGACAAACTCATAAATGATTTGACTGTAATCATCTAATTGAGATTTGACACGGTTAAGTTTAGCAAGATTAATTTGCGCTTCCTCATGGGCAGCGGCTTGGAGTAAACTGTCTTCATGAGCCTTAATTAGGCCCTTGGCATATGAGACAGCTTTAAGAACTGCATCTTCTACCGAATCTGCATATTCCAGTTCGGCATCTGAGAAATCTAATTGAGTGATTTGAGTTTGTATTTCCTCAAACCTCTTGTGTGTTTCTTGTAGTTTTTCCTTTCGAGAGAGAAGCTCTTGAAAGGACGCTTCATTAGTGATCACATAGCCTGAGATGTGATTCACTTGGCGAGTAATTTGAGCCTTTAGTGGAGCACGCTTCGACTTCAAAGTATTAATGTTTGACTCTACAGTCGCCATTTTGAAATGAATACAATGAGAGCAAATATCTATAAGTTAAAAAAAAAAAAACCGCTCGCCTGCGTCTTGGCTTACTGGGGCCTAGCAAAGATTTCACTATGTGATGTGAAAATGTTTATGTGTTGAGTTGCCTAGCACTTTGTAGCTATAAAGGCATGAGTAATGATAATGTATTACTTGAGAGTAATGTTGCAAGTGTAAGTGTAGCTTGTGTTTGAGTATTGTGTTAGGCGTTGGCTGCACAACCTAACCTTAAAAACTAACACTTTGCATGCAACTCACTGGGCATGCGCATGCCACTGCTTACCTGCACTCAAACTGGCTAAGCAATATGCCAGGAGAAATATGAATCATTCACTGCACTAACCACTGCACTGAACACAGATGAAACAATTAACGAGCTCCAGGTTTATTTAACTAGTGCACTGAGAACACATCCGGCCCGGAGGACCATTATGTAGGGTTAAGGTTCTGGTAGGATGGACTGTATAAGGGAAGGTAGAAAACTAAATTTTGCCCCTACATTAGAATACCAAAAAATAAAATTTCAATAAAATTTTGAGGTTAGTTTTATTTATTAACAAACACTGGAGCTGATTATTTGTTAGTAGACTATATGCACTATTGAATCATTAATTAAAATCCTTGAATTATATATGTATATATAAGCTTATGAAAAAGAAAAAGAAAAAGAAAATTCACTGTTACTTGCTGAGAATTACATAGAAAAAAAATTATGAAACACAGTCACTTGAACACCGTCCATAGGCCTACTATATCTTGAGATTATTTCTTGCACTGTTGAGTTGATGTTCTTCTGAGGTTGAAGGTTGACGTTCTTCTGAAGTTGAAGGTTGACAAGTGAAAAATGCGTTGCAATAAATGGTCTTTACCTTGCAGTGAATGATTTCAGCATTTAAGATGTTTAGAATAGTGAATATTAATTGCAGTGAGTACTTGCTGTTACATTACAGCGTGGAATGTTAGGTTGAGAATGAGGTTATGTTTGTACATAGTTGTTTGCACTTGTTGAGTGGTACTGACTTGATGCACTTGAACAACTGCACTGGAGAAGTGTGTTAAAAATGCGCTTATTGAATATGAATGTTGAAGATTGCGTACCGCATGAGCGATGTAATAGTGAACTCACAGCTCGCAGTGGTGTGGCTGTGTTGTGATGAACAAACCTACATGATTTGAGGTTACTGCGTTGAAGATTGTGTACCGCATGTGAGCGGGTGAACTCACAGCTCGCAGTGGCGTGGCTGTGTTGTGATGAACAAACTTACATGATTTGAGGTTACTGCGAAGATTGTACGAAAGTTATGTTTCACCCGTTACTTGAGGTTCTTTGTTCTCTTGCCGCTCAAAAGCGGCAAGAAGTTACGTGCACTTCTAGAGATGAATTTTTGACGACTAGTGGGGCGGCTTGCCCCCGGGCGATTTTTATACACGTTGGTTGCGCAATTGTTATAACATAAACAAATTATGTCATCTTAATTCTGATTCGATGAGATTTGCCGCCCTGAGTTAGGTTTCACCAATAAGGTTAATTCATTACGTCATTATCAGAATTACCATAAAATTCATTAGTTGAAGTCCCTAATTAAAGACAAAGACTTGTCCCTTAATTGTTTAGTCAAACAGTCTATGTACTGAAATTATGTATGAATAATTGAGTTTAAGAACAGGTGTTGTAATAACACACGAGATTCCGTTTTCCAATGAGTGGCTTCAGAGATATTTGACATGCTTTATGCTAAGGCGTCATTACGGAAAACTATTGATTTAACGTATGGAAAACGTTGCATTCATTTACTGCGCTATTTTTGACCACCTTCTATATGAATCCATAAGAAGTTTCTAAATTCCAATCACACAATGTATCGAAATTCATAATTCGCTGGATTTCAAGCGCTGAGCTAGTTTCAGCTTAATTTGTGTTAAGTTTGTGATGCTGAATCGATCACAGCGCCTCTAGTGAGCATTTGATGAACGATGCTTGTAAACATAGATGGCCGCTGTCTTAAGCATGAAAGTATTCAATGTTACACGAAATAATTCCTTATACTCACTAAGGCAAACAAAATTACATGAAAATGTATTAATTAAGTTAGCACAGGTACTGGCAAATGTGAATTATATTAAGTAGAAAATATCTGCATTACCTAGAAACCTTAACCTTAAATTCTTGGCTATATGCTTATGTTTCAACACACACATGGCTTACACAAACATACACGCCAACAAGGCAAACAGTACAAATACAAACCAAGAACAAAATATACATATAGAGATAAACTATACACATGAACAGCGAAAATGAAAAGCAAAACACTAGGACAATGCAAATTGAGTCACACACTAGGCTGTATAAATTTTCCAAATTTGTTTCCTGAATCTGCGTAAATTTAGTTCATATAGTTCAGGATGAGCTCTTATTAGTTATTTAGATAAAAGCAGTACTTTAGTTGGAAAATATTTTTTGGGGATATTCGCCTGACTTATGCCCAATATTCTTCATATTTCCTCATACTGAAAATCATTCTTAGGATGCCTCTTCCGTCGTTCTCTTGCCTCTTTGCAGCCATGGAGCAGACAAAAACTGCAAACGGTGGTCCCATGAAAACAGAATTGCTTTTTGTTCCAATCTAGAAAAAAAGAGAGAGCCCAAAATTGGTAATTTTCACCTTAAATATAATCTTACTGCTTCGACCTCAAAATACAAGGGCCTATATGGTGATCCCTTGTTGTTAGTATTACTAGTATTATTATATTATTTCAATATTTCGTTGTGAAAGAAACCACAGTATGAAACATTGTCTCTAAATGAGAATGGAGGCAATTTTCTAGTACCTTTTCCCCCTTATTAGGGCTTTTATCCCCTATTTCTCCACCGTGCCTAAAATCCCCTTTTTTACATGTTTTTATTTATTCTACTGAAATTCTTTAATAATCTTATAATTTTAATCGTTTATAGCTTGTGGCTTTTGAGTTTAATTGTTTTATTTTTATTTTATAAACATATTAGTTTCGTTTTAATATCTAAGATTTTTAAGTAATTTTCATTGAACTTTATGTCGGCAAACGCGGGACTAAGGGCACACCCGCCACAATGAAAAATAATTACTAAATATTCCATTTTTCTTTTTAATTTCACTGGAATTAGTATCTCCTGTTCGTGAATGTAATTTTGTTACATAACAGTTTAGTAGTGCCTTTTTGTCTCCTATTTTCCCTTATATTTTAGCCCTTTTTTCTTATAGATATAACTTTTAAGTGTATGTTTTATTCTCGAGCTTGTTTTTAGATTGTAATAAAAGGGGATGATTTCTCTATTTTGGAACACTAACGGGACACACCTAAAAACGGGACTGTCCCGATCAAAACTGGACATGGTCCCTTTTACAGATCGGAGCGGCTGGTTGGATTTCATGTCTGGCAAGTAGTATGCATTGCGAATGGGAGACAGTTGCAATACTGATTACCACCTGGCTGCATGCTGGTTCGTATGCAGCAAGCAGATCGATGTCTTCTGACGTCATCCGTGAGTCATAGAAAACGAAAGTTAGGTCGAGGTTTTCTGTTCGATTATGCTGCAATGCCGTCCACCTTTTCTCGTCATTGTTTTTAATTTGGCATCAGTACTGTATTCACATTCTCTCTGAAAATACAACAGATTTTCTAACACGTTTCTTCGCGTTATGATCTATTAAAAGTTCCTAATTTTATTTATTTATTTATTTTTACAATTACAGATACATATTTATACAAGTAAAGTAAATGCAGAAAAAATACAAATTCAAAAATAACTACAACTGATGTTTAATAATTATTATTCTAGCACAAGAAATGTTAACATTTAGAAATACACTCGAATGAGCAAGACTGCTCGTGCTCGGGTTCAGTTTCGAAATTATCAAAGTAAAAGAGGAGAGACAAAGAAACGGAATGTATAAAAAAAACATGATTAACTAATAAAGAGAGTAAAAAATGTTAAGCATAAATACAAAAAAGGAAAGGAACAAAAATGTCTTCAACAGCTGAAAAATTACAGAAAATACTTTACATACGAACCTATTAAATTTAACAGTGGAGTATCATGCGAGATCAGCATACTTTCTGATCATTGAGTTATAGAAATGTGGACCAAAATTGTTAGAACTACAGTATTTATTTCCTAGTTTTTCCCGAAGTCAAATGTAAAACTTGTCCCTAAAAATAATAAGTAGCTTTCTTTCTTTCGCTGTTAGCCGCCCCCTTCATGTGATTTATATGGAGTTTTCATTATTGGGGCAAGAGAATAATAATTTTCGAAAAGCTTTGTCAGTATTAATACGAAAAAATCCCTTTAGGCACGCCTACAGGCTGAGGTAGATTTCGAAGTGGTTTTGGTTTAATTTATTGTCGCTGCGTAGCACTCTTCTTGACAAACCCGCAATAATAACTGCAAAAAAAGAGGAAAGAGCACTTTTTCAAACACTAAAATTTCGCCTTATATGAGAACTATCAAGAAACTAGTTATTGATTTGTAGAGTACTCATCAAGAGCTTTTCAACGATACCCCACAAGACGTAGTTTAAAAATGTCCATCCTCCACCCCCACTCGTACCCCCCAAACCCCCGAATCGTTGGTGTCACTTTGAACTCCATAGGGAGTACTCTAATTTATTCAAACAAAGTTTCCCTCTATACTTCATAGGGGCCGAGATATAAATGTTTTAAAATTTCAACCCCCTCTTCCGACCACCCCCTTGGGCAAATTTTGCTCATTAACGAACTTGTCCGAACTATTGGGCCTAGAAATAACATAATAAACTCACTTCGATATATATATATATATATATATATCTTCAAAATTACGGCCGCTATCGTGTATATATATATATATATATATATATCTTTACACGATAGCGGCCGTAATTTTGAAGATATATATATATATATATATATATATATATATATATATATATATCTTTACACGATAGCGGCCGTAATTTTGAAGATATTTGAACCAAATTTTATTATGTTATTTGTTCAAAAAAAAAAATATATATATATATATATTTTTTGAACAGGCGGTGGTTTCGCACTTAGGGAGGCATGAAACGTAAAGATATGAAAGAATTTTTCGAAAGTCATGACATGGTATCGATTGCAATAGGTAGATTTAAAAAAAGTGGAAACCCACCAAGCTTTTGTATGTAGGCCTACTGCATAATAATTGAAGCGTTTAGTTTTATAAGGGTCTAAGTGCCAAAATCATGATTGTGTAGACATAGGCCCACAGAATGAGGTGCCGGAGATAGTCCCAGTGCTACATCTAGGAATTTATTCCTACTAGTGTGGCTTTCCCTGGACCTTGGACCCTTCTGAAATGCATTGGTCTGGGTACATAGATTTATTTAAAATTATAAAAAATCATGATTTTGGCACTTATCTAAAATATAAAATCGAAAGTGTGTATGTATGTTTGTTCCTTATACAAATCTACATTTCTTTACCAATTTACACGACATTTTGCACACATACCCAGTTAAGCCCGGAAAGTATAGCTGTCTACATTAAAATTGAAACAAATCAGTCCTTCCCTTGAAAATTATATAATTTCTGAGAATATTATGCAAAAAAAATGAAATCCCATTCAGTTGTCAAGACAACAGTGTATTGTTTACACAGTTCATATAGGGCTCTGGACATTACATAACATTGGACTTTAACGAATTCTGATGCTAACGTTTTGTAAAAATAATTCTTGAAGAATAAAATCCACGAGAATAAAGCACATTGTAATGCAGTCACATAACTTTCTCTACCCTCGACACAAGAAATATTTTCTCAATTCACATTTTGATGTAGAATAAGAGGTCGTAATGCAGGGATAACTTAAGTGTGTGAGTATGCTATATCAGAAGTAGGTAAACAATCCTTTCCGCTTATACGTTATCCATAGCTGTATACTTTGTATTAGTTAAGAAATAAGGCCCTAAGCATGGGATGGAACATTTTGAGTCCTTTGCTCGCAGTATTTTATGTCCCGGGTTTTAGGGGAGGAAAGTATGAAAGTGATACTGCATTTCTCTTATTTCAGAACCGAAACGGTTGTATGGTAACATGAGAATGAGAAATAAAATTTTCCGTCAAGTCAATACAATCTTATTTAATTTATGTTTCTTCTTATTTCAAATCCTCCCAAGCATGATGTGTAGAAGCAACGGAATGCAGCTTTCGACATCCTCTATGAGCCATAAAAAGCTATATCTAGCGTTTTCTGATGGAATAGTTTGAGTGTGATAAATCTTTTTCTTCATTTCAAGTTTTACATACATATTATATAAGCACCTAGAGTTTCAAAATCGAAAGTCCTCCATAAGTTAATTTCAAATTACAAAATACAAAGCCCGGGCGACGCCGGGCCTTTTCAGCTAGTCTAATATATAAAGTCGAATGTGTGTTTGTGGGTATGTATGTTTGTTCCTTATACAAATCTACATTTCTTTACCAATTTACACGCAATTTTGCACACATACCCAGTTAAGCCCGGGAAGTATAGCGGTCAACATTAAAATTCAAACAAAATACTCCTTCCCTTGAAAATTATATAATTTCTGAGAATTTTATACTGAAAAAAATGAATTGCTGTTTAGTTCACATGACAACAGTGAATTGTTTACTGTGATGACATAGGGCCTTGACGACTATTTAATGCTGGACTTTAACGAATTATGATTCCATTGATGTAATATATTGGCGAAAATAATCACTGAAATTGAAATCCACGAAAATAAAGCACAGTGTGATGTAGTCACATAACTTTCTCTACCCTCGACATAAGAAATATTTTCTCACTTCACATTTTGATGTAGAATAAGGCGTATTGAAGGGATAACTTAAGTGTGTGAGTATGCTATATCAGAAGTCTGTAAATAGTCAGTTATCCATAGCTATAGGCTTTGTATTAGTTGAGATTTATCATAGGCCCTAAGCATGGGATGGAACATTTTGGGTGCTATACTCGCAGTATATTATGTCCCGGGTTTTAGGGGAGGAAAGTATGAAAGTGTTACTACATTTCTCTTTTATTTCAGCCCCTAAACGGTTGTAAGATGAGAATGAGAAATAAAATTTTCCGTCAAGCCAAATACAATTTTATGAAATTTATGTTTCTTCTTATTTCAACCCCACCCAGGCATGATGTGTAGAAGCAACGGAATGCAGCATTCGACATCCTCTATGAGCCATAAAAAGCTATATCTAGCGTTTTCTGATGGAATAGTTTGAGTGTGATAAATCTTTTTCTTCATTTCAAGTTCTACATACATATTATATAAGGACCTAGAGTTTCAAAATCGAAAGTCCTCCATAAATTAATTTCAAATTAAAAAATACAAAGCCCGGGCGACGCCGGGCCTTTTCAGCTAGTCTATTATATAAAGTCGAATGTGTGTTTGTAGGTATGTATGTATGTATGTTTGTTCCTTATACAAATCTACATTTCTTTACCAATTTACACGGAATTTTTCACACTAACCCAGTTAAGCCCGGAAAGTATAGCGGTCAACATTAAAATTGAAACAAATCAGTCCTTCCCTTGAAAATTATATAATTTCTGTGAATATTTTACTGAAAAAAATGAAATGTTGTTCAGTTCACATGGCAACAGTGTATTGTTTACTGTGATTACATAGGGCCTTGGCAACTATATAGCCTAATGCTGGACTTTAACGAATTATGATTCCATGTAATATATTGGCGAAAATAATTACTGAAAAATGAATTACACGAAAATAAAGCACAGTGTGATGCAGTCACATAACTTTCTCTACCCTCGACATAAGAAATATTTTCTCACTTCAGATTTTGATGTAGAATAAGAGGTCGTATTGCAGGAACAACTTAAGTGTGTGAGTATGCTATATCAGAAGTCGGTAAATAGTCAGTTATCCATAGCTGTAGGCTTTGTATTAGTTGAGATTTATCATAGGCCCTAAGCATGGTATGGAACATTTTGAGTCCTATACTCGCAGTATATTATGTCCCGGGTTTTAGGGGAGGAAAGTATGAAAGTGATACTGCATTTCTATTTTATTTCAGGCCCGAAACGGTTTAACATGAGAATGAGAAATAAAATTTTCCGTCAAGTCAATACAATCTTACGTAATTTATGTTTCTTCTTATTTCAACCCCTCCCAGGCATGATGAGTAGAAGCAACGGAATGCAGTATTCGACATCCTCTATGAACCATAAAAAGCTATATCTAGCGTTTTCTGATGGAATAGTTTGAGTGTGATAAATCTTTTTCTTCATTTCAAGTTTTACATACATATTACATAAGCACCTAGAGTTTCAAAATCGAAAGTCCTCCATAAGTTAATTTCAAATTACAAAATACAAAGCCCGGGCGACGCCGGGCCTTTTCAGCTAGTACCCTTATAAAACTAAACGCTTCAATTGTGCTTAATTGATTTTTATTATCACAAACGTGGTATTCCACCGTTCTCAATATTTGTTATGTAATATTGAATCCTTTAATTTTCTTTCGGGAAGAGGACAACGAAATTTTACAAAAAAAAAAAAAAATTAAAAAATCACAAATAATTCTTTTTTATTTTGGTAATATGTTACAAAGGAGTTGCTATTTTGTTCTATTTTGCTCTTTTGACACTTCTTCGTGCATAATAATCCGCCATCTTAACCCTCCAGGTGAACTTAGGTGACGATGTCTCGAGAACGAAAAATCGTATAAAAACATATTCTATACCAGATAGATATTTTCTGGAGATGTACGAAGAATGACGAAACTTTCCCCTAAGGAAGTGCCATTTTTCGCGATTTTCTCGAGAACCGCTCTAATTAAATTAGTTTAAAATTTATACACAAAGTGCTTGATGAAGTACTAAAAGTTTTATATGAAAGATTTTTTCATAAAAGTTCTCTGAAGGGTAGTTATAAGCCATTCAGAATTGTTAGAAACTCAGCCCTGCGTGGCGAACACTACAGGCTGAGGTGGGTGGGAAAATAGGCCTCTTATTCTATGTTAGAATGTGAAGTAAGTTATGTGAGTGCATTTCTTCAGGTCTTACTTGGGTTAATATTTCAGAGATGCGTCACGAAGCGTGTCTTCCTCTTATTTTCAAAACCACTTTACATTAAAGAAAATTTAATTTTTCGTGATATTCTCGAAAAACGATCTTGTTTAAATTATCTTCACGAATTGCATAATATGCATGATACAGAGGGCAATGCATTTGATGATTTTGCATCTTTTTTATATTAAGGTTAACATATAGCTTGAATATATATAAATGCGTGTCATGATATAATTGATTAAATAAGGGCAATAGGCCCTATGTTTCTGAATTTTTTTGCGTTATTTTGCATTTTTCGTCATTTTCAAGAAATATGTAATTTTTTGACAGTTTTTAGGTCGTTTTCAGCATTTCAGTTGAGGTAGAGAGGAGCCTTTCCATGTAGATTGTAGGCTACAAATCGTTACTTTCAGACAACAGACAATCGTTTTTATTTAAGAATCTCCGCCAAGTGTCATAGTTCATTTTAATTCAGGTTTATTGTAAACACCATAGCAGGTTGTCTTGTAGCAATAAAGAATTATTATTTTTTCTTTATTTTTAAATGGCACATTGGGGCAATTTGATGGACATGCCAGTTCAGAAAGAATTTCTTTTTCGCTAAGGGTGTCCATGTAGTATAGATTTACTTACTACTTTAGTAATAAAATAAGTGTGTTTTAAATTGTAAATTCTTAATATAACGCACTGTCTTCCATTAAATTGCTTTGAGCAATTCATTACTTAAAAAACTAATTAATAGTAATAATGGTAAATTTATTGGTCATTTAAAAAAAAAATTGTGTAATTTTTTCACTATTGTTACGTCATAAATGTATTTTTTTATTTTGCATTTTTTCACTATTTTATGGTCATTAAATGTCTTGCCTTAATAATATTGTGTATAATATATGGTATACTGTGCATTGTAATATACTCGTATATTTCAAAATCTAGAACTTTTATTTGAAACATGTTTTCCCCATAAGTCATATAATACATAAACTTAGATTTTGTCTTGCCTCGCATTTAATGTGATTTTGAATGAGGCTAAGACAACTGAATGCGAACTACTGCAATGCAGCCGTATATTTATGCTGTAAGAGGAAGTTATGGGAGTGTTTCACATCTCGTTTTTTTAAAGGACAAGTTAATTCAAGTAGTGAACATGGTAGAATAGAAAGATTTATTTGTCGATTCTTTTGTACAAGGTTATGTTAGTACAGCAGTAGATGGATGGGAAAATGGACGAAGTTAGACACGTTATTTTCCGCACAGGGAAAACAAATTTACACTTGCATGTTTAATAACAAGGAATTAAAGTGTGTAACTTCTGCTTACATTAACGGATATTTAATAGATACCTGTAAAACATGCGAGAGACAAGACATGTGATATAACTTGGGCGAAATGGGTCAGTGGGCCAGGCAAGTTGTAGTCCTTCGTACGACCTGTGACTTAGATTAGCTAACAGGTTTGTAGAATAAATCCAATGCTTAATAGAAAATGGGTGCAAGCGACACCTGCGTGGAAAATTCATCACCTATGACAAGATAGCAGCGACCAGTGGCGCCAACTTTTGAAGAACATTGGGTGGGCTCAAAAACATTAACCTGGAAATTTTTAACCACTGGCCGACAAGGTGGAAGGCAACCGTGCTACCAACACCTCCCGGGTGGGACTCAAATTTAATTCTTCAAAGTTTATAATTATGGGGACCTTTGGAGGAAAGATATTAGGTAACAACTGAAATAAAATAAAATAAATTAAAATAAAGTAAAACATGCAATAACTATTGAGTAGCACTGCATGTTATAGGCCTACATGTACAGTACTTCTCCCTATAAATTCTTCAACAAGCAAAATCGAAAACCAACTTTTCCCCGTTATCCGTATGTAGGGTTACACTTAGAACAGCAATGTGTGAAATTAACTCTTCTCTATAATATTGTCGAACGTAATAATGTCTTCAGTCTTTTCAAAGCGGAAAAAAGTATTTCGAAAAATGCTGGGAAAACTGGCATTAACAGAGTAAATTTGTCGTAGGCTATAAATTTGAAGGATTCAGAAACAATTGCAAACGATCGCGATCGTACCGTAAGTTAATTGAAACAAGGGAGATCATGTTATTTGTGTCAACGCTTGTATAAACCTATAGGCTAGCCTAATTTCGGTTTTGCACCGACTAAACATGATTTTTTTTAGTAATAATAGGCCTAATAAATATTATAATAAATATTTAAGATAATTCACAGCAAATTATCGGGTGGGCTTGAGCCCCACGGGCCCATATAAGTTGGCGCCACTGGCAGCGACTTCATTATTTTGAAATAATTTATTTGGCTACTTTAAGGGGAACATGCAGCTTTGGGTACTGAGAAATAGGTGAGATTATTTTTTCCTCAGCAATGAATAATAATTGCTGTACAACCTCGTAATCCGACATGGTCTTTTTTGCTACTTCTACAATTGCACACTATTGTCATAATTAATCGAACTACTACGGTTACGGGTAATTATCGTTACGAAATGGCAGCCACGTTTCGTGCACTGAAATGCTGTTTCAGTGATAATTTCGGCAGATATCAATATTTCTGAGTGATTATTTTTGCTATCGATTTGTTAGTATGATTTGAACCATATTATTTACAGTCATTGATTTAACATTAATATTTTATGTTTTAAATATTTTTAATGTCGAGACACTTGGTACATGGTGTGCAGAAGCCAAGAAGTTAACTTCAGAGATAGGCAGAAGACTTGCTGTTGCAACAGGGGATCCTAGGGCATTGCCATACAAAGGGGGAATGCCTCTAGTGTCATGGGAACCTTTCCTTCGTCTTTAGCCCTGGATGAAGTGTTTTTCTTTTAATTACTATTATTGTATTATAATTCTGTACCTATAGTATACGTGCTAGATCTAACACAATATTATATCCTGTACTATTGCATAATAAACACCAATGTAATAGATAATGTAAAAATACTCTTCACGGGTTTATTTTTTAAAAGTACTTATACTGCAGATTGTTGATTATGTTATTCATATGATATTTATATAGATATATATATATATGAAATACTGACATTTGTGGAAATTATCACGAAAAAAGCGTTTCATTTCATTATTCAGTAAAGAGCATGTCAGGTTACAAGGTTACAGAACAATTTCATTGCTGAGGGAAAATAATGGATTTAATTTATTTCTCAGTACCCAAACTTGTATGTCCCCCAAGCATCTCTGAAACATCTAATATAGTATTTGAACTCGTGTTTCCATGTACATCCAACGCCAACTTTTAACAAGACAGTATTCAATTGTGAAATTACTAGAATATAGCCTTGATCGATTTGCCATAGAAACCGGGGGGAAAATGAGCGCTGAATGATTTGGACGAAACTCATTATGCGGGAGTTTTTTGTGCTAGGGAACTCGAATCTGAGATCGTTTTCCCCCGGGCATCACACTTTAATCAAGAAATGCACATCGAAATCGGGCTCTTAGCTAGTTATCTATCATAGGTAATCCCACGAGAGTTGTCGAATTTATCTGATGCATCTCATCAGCTCGAGTTGAATAAAATGTAACGGATTATATAAATAATAATTACTTTCGTGCATTGTTGTATAAAAATAAAACTTAACGGTTGTGAGATCACGGCATACTGTGAATCAACCATCCATGAATCGATTCGAGCTACCATGGTGTAATCAGTGCTAGTCTATACATATAGTTTCCTGTCATTACAGTTAAGCTGAACTTAGGCCTTGAGTTTTTTCTTTTGCTTGTTATGCTCCTGTGTGATTAAGCTTCCTTCTCTACGGTCTCTGTTAGAAATTCATTTTAGGATTAATCAGTTAAATGGGTAAAAAGACCAGTACAACTTGGCTGATACAAACGACGGCAAAATCAGGGAGTGGGTACTTCTAGCTTTCGGATATTTTGAGACACATTAACTTATTCATTAAGGCTATGTATTTCTTGCGGATATTTTGGGGCTGTTTTCTGTCAATTTCATGTCCGGATATTTTGAGTAAGTTATCTGTTATTTTGAGGTTCTTTTCTGTCATTTCATGTCCGGATATTTAGGGACTGTTTTCTGTCCATTTTATTTCCGGATATTTTGAGACTCGCATATTTTGGGATTGTTTTCTGTCAATTTCATGTCCAGATATTTTGAGACTCGGATATTTTGAGACTGTTTTCTGTCAACTTAATGTCCGGATATTTTGAAACTCTGATATTTTGGGACGTAACCTTTTCTAAAATGGAGCCAAAACATTAAAATGCATTGACATTTCCACTTTGTTGTCCTTTGGAGTCATAAACTTTGAGTATATGTTCTACATATTTTGTTCTCTGTCTGTGCCGATGTCCCACGATCCAATTTGTAGGTTGAAAATTTTGTATCAAGTAGCATTTCTATACAATTATTTCTGACTGTGCACACGAGAGTGCGTTTTGGTCCAATATCCAGCGCCAGCTGTTCTCCCGAAACGAAAATCGATGTCTACTGCAATCGACATGGCGGTCGATATGTACGCACGACCATCTGTGTAGATGGTCTTGACACAAGTAACATTTTTTACGGAATTTTTATCATAATTTCCAGAGCACCTCAGCTTTTATGCCGGTTGTAATAATAATTGTTGTTAATATTGTTAAATTCAAAGTCTTAGCATCCGTTAATCTTCTTGACTTTAATGTTATAATATTTTATCTTTTTGGTTATGTTCGCTGGTCGAGCGAGCGCTGGCAACGGAGAGAATCAGCTGTACGGAGGAAGAAGCCATGTTTCTACGTCATGCACGTCACGCGGGGATAGAATGACGCTCATTGGTTGATTTCATACTTTTGGATGGAAAAATAGAAACGTTTCTATTCCGTTGCATGCAAAATAATTGTATGGAAAATATAGGATGACAGTCGGCCATGTCACACGATCCAATCTTACGGTTTGCAGACATTTGGACCAAAAATTGGATCGTGGGACATCGGCTGTTCTTAGAACAATTTCACTGCAAGCCTGCAGGAGAGCTTTGAACTACAGTACTCTTTTTGCTCAACATTATTACGTCGCGTACGCTTCAAGTCTGGCCATGCCATTGAACTTCAAACCATCTTCATCCACGGACTTCAATGTAAAACTTGGTTTCGAGACATTCGAATCTGCAATGATTTTGAAAGCTATTTCCTGTCTACGGTTAACCTTTACGTATTCTGGTTTCACATTTGATTCCCATTTCTTGTTAGGCTGTTTCTTCTCTGCTACTAGTGCACAGATAAGCAAACATGTTTCTCGAAAGTCTCGCAGGTCAGATCAGGATAGCCTAGCCAGTTATTTACTCAGTTAAAGTGATTGCGTTGCTGTAATGCGAATTGATATTATACGGACGTAAATTATAATTCGGTAAGATCCCCAAATCTGTCTATTCCTTGAATATTAGTTATTAATTTATAGAAAGGAGTACTTATCTATCTTCTACCTGAAAGTACCGTCATCATCAGTAGCTCTACAGCCCGGATCGAGTCTCTGCTTCCTTTAGAACTCTTCTCCAACTGTCCCCGTCTTTGGCGACCTTCCTCCATTCTTTAACTCTAAGTTTCCTCAAATCCTCCGTAATACCATCCATCCAACGCAGTTTGAGTCTTCCTTTACCTCTCCTTCCCTCAGGTTTGCATCCACAACTCTTGCTGGGTCCTCAATGTCTTTCATCCTCTTCACATGTCCAATCCATCGCAATCTTGAAATCTTAAATACTTGCACTTAATTGTTGGGACTGTTTTATGTCAATTTCGTGTCCGGATTTTTTCAGGCTCGAATATTTTGGGACTGTTTTCTGTCAATTTCATGTCCGAATGGATCTTTGTAGAGACTATATAGTTCTTGGTTCGTTCTCACTCTCCATACCTCCCCATATAGGTCTATAGATTTTCCGCAATATTTTCCTTTCAAAACATCTCAATCGTTTGGGGTCAGCTTGAGTCATGGTCCAGGTCTCTGATCCATATAGAAGCACAGGTCTTATTAAGATCTTACACAATCTACATTTTGTATCATATTTCAGGAATCTAGATTTAAAATGTCTCTGTAGTCCAAAATAGCATTTATTGACATTCTGTATTATTCTGTTAATTTCTGCTGATACATCATTAGTGTTAGTAATCAAGGACCCAAGGTATAAAAAATTCTGTACTTTTTCAAACTTAAGGTCTTCATTTTGGATATATGATTCAGGTATCGTATCATTTCCACCAACAATCATGATTTTTGTTTTGTTTTCGTTTAACCCAAAGTATTAATATTGTAAATGTTACACGTATATGTGAGAAAGTTTGGGCAACATGATTTCTACCATTTTTAAGTGCCAGTATGGTACTTTATAGGATTGTGTGGGGGACGGGAAATGTCTCTCCGTCTGTCCGTGTGTTGTACGCGCGATAACTCAAAGATAACGCTTTATCGGATTTTCATGAAACTTTGTATACGCATTTATAACGTGCATGGGAACAAGCCTATTGATATTGAACCAAATCGGTTGACTGGTACCGGAATAATGCCCAACTACATGCCTATTTTAATGGTAATCTCTATATATATAAAAGGCTTTGTCCTGACTGACAGGAATCAACGTAGAGCCTAAACTATAACAGGTAGAGACTTGGAATTTTGACAGTACCTTCGTTTCATAATGTAGGTGCTCACTAAGAAAGGATTTTGAAAAATTCTGATTTTAAATGCCAAAAATCAAATGTTTTTGAGAATAATTAATCCCTTCTTACACAGAATTATCGAATCCGAATCACATTTGACATTAAAACATATTGTTGCCAGTGGGTTTCAGATGGGTTTGGAATTAAATTAAATGGAAGTTTGACAATTACAGTTGGCTTTGTCTATTTTTGTCATACCTTGAAATAAAACTTCCGCGATCGCTTGAATGTTGTAAGCCCTAATATGGTCAAACATTGTTTTATTTGGACGAAACTCACTATACAGGGGTTTTCTGGACCAAGGAACTCGAATCTGAGGTCGCTTTAATCAGGCGACACTATCTATTCGTGGTATGTAGTCCACGTGATTTAGGTGTTAATAAATAGAATGATTTAACTATTATGCTCTTAATTTTTAATTTTTTAAATAATTATCGCGGGCGAAGCCGCGGCACATGCTAGTGTATTATAAAAAAATCCCTTTAGGCAGGCCTACAGGCGGAGGTAGATTTCGAAGTGCTTTTGGTTTAATTTATTGTCGCTGCATAGCACTCTTCTTCTTTAGCCTTGGCATGGTAAACCTGCAGTAATAAGAACTAAATTCGGTAAAGAGGAAGAGCCTACAATCATTTGTTTTGACAACAAGAATAGGATATAATATTCTGGGAGGCCGTGCGCAAGATCAGCAATGAATAAAATTAGCAAAGCCGCTAAACAAGACAAAATTATGATATTATAATAATTCTTTTAAGTGTTATTATTTTCAAACATTAAAATCTCGCGTCATATGAGAGCTATCAAGAAACCATTTATTGGTTTGTAGAGTACTCATCAAGAGCTTTTCAACGATACCCCACAAGACGTAGTTTCAAAAGTTTCGAATTTTCATCCCCCACCCCCACCCCCACCCTCACTCGAACCCCCGAATCGTTGGTGTCACTGTGAACCCCATAGGGAGTACTCTAATTTATTCAAACAAAGTTTCCCTCTATACTTCATAGGGGCCGAGATAAAAATGTTTTAAAATTTCAACCCCCTCCCCCGACCACCCCCTTGGGCCAATTTTGCTCATTAACGAACTTGTCTGAACTATTGGGCCTAGAAATAACATATTAAAATTTGGTTCAAATATCTTCAAAATTACGGCCGCTAGCGTGTAAAGATATATACATACATATATATATATATATATCACAATTTTTTTTTGAACGGGCGGTGGTTTCGTACTTAGGGGAGCATGAAACTTAAAGATATGAAAGAATTTTTCGAAAATCATGAAGTGGTATCCATTGCAATAGGTAGATTTTTCTTCGAAATCTACCTAAAATGTATGAAATGCAAATTAGTTATCATGACAACATATTGTTTTACAGTAGCCTATTCATATACGGCTTTGAAAATTGCAATAGAGTTAGCTATGACAAATAACTATTATTTCACATATGCTAATCAAACGCGATTGTTAAACTGAAGAGGTGGCCGAGATGGAAATGTCTTGGACTTGCATTCTAGAGGTCCCTGGTTCAAATCCCATAGCCGGCCAATGTGACATATATATATATATATATATATATATATTGTATTTTTATGTGCATGTGCAGATATCACAAATATGTATAGTTCTGCTGATGCTGGACGATGTTAATCTTATTTTAAAAAGAAAAATCTAGACCCTTAAGTCCTGCTTAATTAAACAATCTGGAGTTTAACTCTGAAATCGATTTTTTAAAAATATTTAATTTTCTGCATATCATAATTGAAATTATAACTGATTAAACAAAAACATTCTGGCACTTTGTTAAATCAGTTTACTTGATTTTATTTAGTTTCATTTGATAAATAAGTAATTATTTCACTCTTTGTGATGGCGGTATTAATGTGTTTCGCTGCCGTGACCCTTAGGTCTTGTACTTCGTGTAAAAATTGTAATTATATCGCTTATGTCCATTTTACTCTCTGCGTTGTTAACGTTATCAATTCAAGGCTAGTAAGTGATAATACGGAACTTAACAAAGTCGATATGTTGGTGGCTCTGCCCCCAAACTTCATCGAGGTTCTCAGGAAAACGATTGTTATGAACTGAGCCTGTATCGGAAATAAAGTCCGTGAATTTAGACTGTCTTAGATTTAGCCTACCGTTTAGCCGCTATACACCTCCTAAAAGTTCTGCAACTACTTTATAATTATAAGGCTTTTTTCAGGGTAAACAAATTAACAATTTGAACATTTTCAAGTTTTCCCTTGGTTAATAACTAAAAGAACACCGCCGGCTGACTACATATCCGTCGGCCTGTGTTCGATCCCCGGTACCTCCTCGGAATTTTCTGAGGTAGGGAGGTCTGTAACGGGGTGCACTCAGCCTCGTGATTCAAATTGAGGAGCTACTTGATACAGAAGTAGCGGCTCCGGTCATGGAAACCACCATTAACGGCCGTGGGTGTCGGCATTCTGACCACATGCCCCAATCCTGCCATCTGCCTATGGTAGATGACGCAGCGGTCGGGTGGTAGGCCTTGTTCCTTCAGGGATGTAGCGCCACGGAGTTAGTTTTTAATAGCTAAAAGCTAAACTTTGCCAAATTTCAAGCTTCTGTCTCATCTGGAAACGGGTAATCATTAATATCAATGAGCGTAGTTTCTCTTCAGGGGTAAAACATTAAAAATCTTATTTTTTAATTTCCCATTGGTCACAAGCTAAATTATAACCCGCGGTTGGTGTATATTAAACCCCTGTCGACGAGACCGGACGTTAGAAGTACATAAGTATGCCAGCATATGGCAGGGAAAATCACATTTCTGGACATGATCCATTTTTTACTGGTACATGTACCCATCAGCTATGAGTAGATGTACTTACTTTTAAATGCACCAAAATGCCCATTATTTTACTCAAGGGCTCAGATTACATACGACCCTTCATATAAAGGGAATGAAAGCAAAGGGAGAGAGCCTTATTTAAGTAGATCATTGTCTGTTAAGTTGTCTTTATGGTATGCCTACTGCACATTTATCCTGATTTACAGTTAAGTACAATCTCGCAAGGAACAAAATAGTTTGAAACCTAAGAATCCGAGCCCTAATCAAATGTACAGGTAGGGGGGAAAAAGCGGACTGACTAAAATATCTAAGTTGCCGATGTGAGCCACTGCGCATGTCTAGCGGCATTCACTGGATAGCAGGGAATGTAATGCAAATTTGTTCTTGTGTCGACTGTTGACTTAGCCCATTTCGAAACTCAGAATATGGTTTTTAATCGTATTGTTTTATAACTGAATATATTAATTATTAATTATATTATATTCAGCTACAAGAATCGGTCCGCTTTGTTTTTCCCTACCTGTACATCCGATCACGTACTAGAATGAAATTCAATTGTTAGTGGAGAATATCTAAAAACTTGCGAAAGATCATAACGTGGTTGCCAGATTATTCATAGGTTAACGACTGCCAGAGATGTCATTTAAAAACACAGTAATTCTCAGCTCTCCCCTTCCAGCAAAGTATCTCAACTTAGTGGACAGGAAGTGGCAACGTGGAAGGAGAGACAACAAGAAACAACAGCACATTCCTGTCATATTTTCCTCATGTAGATTTAACTTGGGCCTGTACCAGCTACGGCCTTCTTAACCTTATCAGTAGACCTGGGGATTTTAGGCTCGAAAAAAGTTAGTTTTAGGCACCTAAAATATGCTTTTTAAACAAGTAAATAGGCTTTTTAAACAATTAAATAGACTTTTAAAAGATAAAATAGGCACTTAATATGAATTTTAAAAATGTGTAATTAGACAGAAAATAGATTTTAAAACACTACAAAATGCTCTTCAACTGCAACGTGATCTTTTTTTACTGTAAAAAACGTGGTATTGGCCTACTTATTCCTAACAGAAATAATTGCAAAATTAAGACAGAATTAAAAATACATTTATCAAAAACAGTTTTGGAATACATGAAAAATTGACGCCGTCAGTCAGCATTCCTTTGGCGACAATTGTTTGGGAAAATCAAATTTCTGTGAAAACCCCGCCCTCTGCAGTCTGCCCTTCATTCTCTAAAAGTTACAGAAGTTGAATTTTTTTTTAAATGTACAAAATAGGCATTTTAGGCACTAAATTAGTAAAAATATGCTCCAAAGGTCCAAATAGGCATTTTAGGGTACTAAAAACTCTATAAATATAAGTGATTTATCATGGAATGTCACCATATTTTAAAAATTTCATGTTATTTCATAAGGGACAGAATAGGCATTTGCCTTAAAATCCCAGGTCTACTTATCAGCTAATTTATTTATAAAAATTATGTGAATTTATATTTTGTACTTTTTTCTTTTCTATTCTATTATAAGTAGAATCTTAGTGAGTGTTTGTTTAAGAGATGAAAAACTATGCAATGTTAAATAATTTTGTAGCTTTTCTGCATAATGTTCTCATATTTTCTTTGTTTAAATTTTGTTTTAGAATTCTTAAATTATTTTTCTAATTGGAGTCATTCTGTATTTCTTGCATTTAAAATTACAACTTTAAAATTTAATTTCACACATTTTTTTATTTATTTTCTTTTCTATTTTCGCATTCATTTAAGTAATAAAATATATGAAGTGTTGAAAATTATATTAAAAAAAAAAAAGCTAGATAGATTTTCTAAACTTTTAAATATTTACGGGTTTGCTATTTTCTAGCTACTTTTGAATAATAGTCCAGTCAACGAAATGTTATAGAGGGAACACAATTTTTTACTTTGGGACTTAGTTTGGACTAGTTAGAAGGTAGACCTAAACATACTAAAAATCCCCACTCGTAGGAGGTGAGCGAGGGACAGGAGGGCCCGTGGAAGGTCCCCTTTTTCGGTTTTTCGCTTATATCTCGGAAACTATCGGTCCTAGCGATAAGACAACTTCATACAAACTAAAGCTGACAAAATGATCCACAAGATTGATTCCATTCATTTTTTCGCTATCTCCCATACTTACCTACATATCTGCGCTCAAAGTTCGCTAATTTTGAAAAAATATATTTTGCCTCACGTTTTTTTGCCATATTTGACCTTATATCTCTTCGGTTCTTCGTCCTACGAAAAAAGTTTTAAGATAGGAAGTTTTAGAACATTAAATGTGCTTCACGATTATATTAAACTAACTGAAAATGCCCGGCGTCGCCCGGGCTTTGTATTTTTTAATTTGAAATTGACTTTATGTATGTAAAACTTGAAAAAGATTTATCACACTCAAACGATTCCCTCAGAAAACGCTAGATAGGCCTATAGCTTTTTATGGTTCATAGAGGATGTCGAATGCTGCATTCCGTTGCTTCTACACATCATGCCTGGGAGGGGTTGAAATAAGAAGAAACATAAATTACATAAGATTGTATTGACTTGACGGAAAATTTTATTTCTCATTCTCATGTTACCATACAACCGTTTCGGGGCTGAAATAAAAGAGAAATGCAGTATCACTTTCATACTTTCCTCCCCTAAAACCCAGGACATAATATACTGCGAGCATAGGACTGAAAATGTTCCATCCCATGCTTAGGGCCTATGATAAACATCCCTATTTCTCAACTAATACAAAGCCTACAGGTATGGATAACTTATCAGCGGAAAGGATTGTTTACAGAATCTTGATATAGCATACTCACACACTTAGGTTGTCCCTCTTATTCACACTTAAGTTGTCCCTCTTATTCTACATCAAAATGTGAAGTGAGTAAATATTTCTTATGTCGAGGGTAGAGATTTCATTTTCAGTAATTATTTTCGCCAATATATTACTTCGATGGAATCATAATTCGTTAAAGTCCAGTTGCCAAGGCCCTATGTAATCACAGTAAACAATTCACTGTTGCCATGTGAACTGAACAACATTCATTTTTTTCAGTAGAATATTCACAGAAATTATATAATTTTCAAGGGAAGGACTGATTTGTTTCAATTTTAATGTTGACAGCTTTACTTCCCGGGCTTAACAGGGTATGTGTGCAAAATGTTGTGTAAATTGGTAAAGAAATGTAGATTTGTATAAGGAACAAACAAACATACATACATACATACATACATACATACATACATACACACTATCGATTTTATATATTAGATAGTCCAAACAAAGTCCCAAAGTAAAATAATGTGTTCCTTCCATTTCCCTCTACACCCCCCTTTTGAGCATTCATTGACTGGACTATAACTATGTTAAATGTAGAGTGTTGACACACCCCGATAAGATTCTACCTTGTTATATCGCTTAAATTGGCATGAGAAGGGGGCGGAACCATAACTGAGAAGTATGTCATATAACTTTCAAGGAGATATTGGCAACACTGCTAATAATTTGTCTAGTGATCGCTGAGGAAAACGTTGAGTTTGAGGCAATTAAGTTAATTCGTTCGTACACTCTACCAGAATAATATATTACGATATATAGTAGAGTTTTTCATACCCAAGGGGTTTCAAAGGAATAAACCTTTAGGGTATGTGTACACCATGAAATGGTAAAAAATGTCGGTTTTTGAAAATAAGTTTATCATTAAACCATAAAGTCGGTGTTTCTTTATGTTAATTGATCTAAGTCGGTCTTGGTTTCGGCTTTCCAAATAAAAGCAACATTAAGAAAAAATATACGTATTTCCGCCAAAGTACTAGTAGTTTTAGTAGGGCTGGTGAAGACAATGTATTGCTGAATACGAAAAATTATATATAATGATGTCAGTTATAACCAGGGCCCGGATTCTAATGACATGTCATCTTTTTATTGATGCTGCCTAGACATTGCCAACTTGTAGATAAATCCTAATCATGACCTCTAGATTATAGAAATGCATTTTTATTAGGTCATTTTTTGTCATTTTATGGAATTTTATATTTTTAGGGCATTTATTTCACTTTTAGGTCATTATTTTGTCATTTTTCGTGTCATTTGCTTCCTTATTTTGTCATTATTATGCATTTAATTTAAATATATGACTAGGTTACTAAAATGCAACAATGTTGTAGAATCTACTTTAAAAACAATTTTCTTATTTTTCTTCTCGAATGTTCCATTCAAGAACAAAGCTTTTAGACTTACGATATCCTTTCTACATTTATAGTTTTTAGAATTATGTTCAAATTAGTTTATACCTTTGTGTGCACAACAATAATTTTTACAAATAAAATATGAGTTTTTAGGTCATTCTTTGTGATTATTAAGTCATTTTCTTTAAAATGTAGGGTCATTTTATAGGTCATTTTTTAAACAATTTTAGGTCATCAGAATCCGGGCCCTGGTTATAACATTTATTAATGAGATATAAACCAAGATTCATTTGTACATGCATAAAGTAGGAAGCAGTTTATGGTATTGATTATTCACCTGATTATGTGATAAGCTTCTTATGATACGTCCTAACTATAGGTACTACAATGTTGTTTTCTTGTTTGATTTTTATCTGTATATGAAATGTAATATACTTTGTTTTTAAGACATAACGAATTGTCATACATCCAAGAAAATTGCTGTGAGATTAATGCTTGTTCTGTCTATGTTAAAATTGTTAACTATGTGCCTTATAAATTGAAAAGGTTCATTTGTTAAATATCTAAGATCAAAAATATATATGTATATATTGGTCAATGTTAAGAATTTAAAACATACAGATGAAAAGTATTTTGATGTTTACTACTATTTTAACATTTTATCAACTTTAATTATTTTGGGAAATTAGTACATTGCGACTCACCCGAGTCCCCCACTCCTACTCTCAATCCCTCCCCTAGCGGTGGCATTTGAACTACCGTACTAGAAGCGACGGTAGCGCCATCTCTTAATGAACTGATGAAACAGAAAAAATAATTTTCTTCTTCTTTATTCTCTTCTTCTCTTCCTTTCCCGTCTCCTTCCTCTCTTCCTCTCACCTCCTCTTTACCCTACCTACCTATTTGAGACCTATTCCTAATAGTAAATTTTGGATCGACCGGGACCCCTAGCATTATAGCTAGGAGTCTTGACCACTACGCTACGAGTGAATGTTGAGCACTGAAGGAAGCTTTCGTATATTAGAGTTATGTTAGGGGGATTTCATGAGTGTTAATGCAGGAATCGGTTTTTATAAGTAGTGTTGGTACAAGGGAATTATCCTGCATTAATTAAGCCACATTTTATGTTATAATACGGCGTTTTTTATAATTATGAAATATTATGTATGGTACAAGGGTATTTTTTGTATTGTGATATAGCCTATTTTGTTGGAAGGGTCGTTTTTATAATTGTGGAATATTATGTGGAGGTGCATATGTGAAATATTAGGTGACATATCAATTGCAATTATGCATTACCGGCGTTGAGCAACGGCTACAGGCATGAAGGTATGCGTTGCGGGGAAGTGGAGCAGGCGGCACGCGGGAAGCAGCCGAGAGGGGTGGAAGCTGCCAGGCGAGTGGCGAGTGGAAAGGGGAGCAGGGTGAGTCGTAAAGTACTAACTTGCCTTAATTTTTTTTTTAATATTTAAACATCAAAATACTTTTCATCTGTAGTTTTTAAATTCTTAGCATTGACTAATATATACATATATATATTTGATCTTAGATTCTTAACAAGTGAAGTTCTTCAATTTATAAGGCACATAGTTAACAATTTTAACATAGACAGAACAAGCATTATTCTCAGCAATTTTCTTGGATGTATGACAATTCCTCATCCCAAAGTTTCTCTCGACAAAGTATATTACATTTCATATACAGATAAAAATCAAACAAGAAAACAACAAAGTACCTAAGTCAGTGACTTCTTTGTGCAATGCAAGTTTATTTCGTACGGAATTTGTCACACTTATATTATCAATAGACCTGGGATTTTAGGCTGTAAAAACTTGGTTTTAGGCACCTAAAATAGGCTTTTAAAACAAATAAATAGGCTTTTAAACGAGAAAATAGGCACTTAAAATATTTTAACGATAAAAATTTTGGTAAAATATTTTACCAAAGGTAAATCAAAGTTTGCTTGTCAAGTGATAAATTTAAAACTAAACTTTTGTTAAAGCAATCAAGAATGGACACTCAAACATACAGTTACTTAAAATATGCTTCAAAAATGTGTAAATAAACTTCACAATATTACAACATACACTTAAACTGAAACGTGATCTTTTTATTGCTGTTAGAAACGAGGTATATCTATTCTTAACAGAAATAACTGCAAAATTAAGACTGAATTAAAAAGGCATTTATCAAAAGCAGTTATGGGTCATTAGAAAAATTGATCACTACAGGCCTTCAAGGGCCTTGGATTTCAATAACGGCTACCTCATGACCTGCAGATATTGGATGGTCGTGTGGTCAACACACTGGCGACTTGACACAGTATGTCCCTTCTTACTACTTGCTCCTTGTTCTTTAGAGCTAATCCTTCCCCTCCCCCGTCAATCAGTATTCCTTTTGCAACAATTGTTTGGGAAAATTAATTTTCTGTGAAAAACCGACTGGTGTTCTGCTCTTCATTCAAGGATGGCCATGATTGTAAAAATTACAGCAATTTAATTTCATTTTAAATATATAAAATAGGTATTTTAGGCACTAAAATAGTAAAATAGGCTCTAAAGGCCCAAATAGGCATTTTAGGGCACTATAAAAGTCTATAAATATAAGTGATTTATCATGAAACATCATCATATTAAAAAAATCATGTTATTTCATAAGGAACAAAATAGGCATATGCCTTAAAATCCCAGGTCTAGTTATCGATCACATAGGGCAGTGTCCGGCAGATGCTGCAGTTGTGACGTAAGAGCCGATCATCTCGGAAGAGCTTGAGAGAGCGAGCAGTTGACTTGCATTCCTGTTAATACGCACTAGCGCAGTGGCGTTCAGTGCAGCAGTAGGGTTAAGGTGAGCCGTGATGGTACATTGAATTGCGTGCATTAACCATGGCAAGGGTGCAGAGGTCAGTTAATCAGTGAAATGTATGGTAAATTTAGTGCATTCAGATTAATCCTAGACTTACGGAAACGTCAGGTCACCCTCGGAGACACGCCATATTTTCCAAAGTTGTCTACAGTATGTTATTCAATTACAGACATTAATAATTATGTACAAATATTAGAAGAACTGGATCAGGATATTTTATTACAGATTTCAAGATTTTGCAAAACTCCAATCCGATATTTGCATATTTGCGACACCATTTTCTGTGGATGTTGACAGTGTTCCAACGTCATTGCAACTAGAAGTCATTGATTTGCAAAATAATATTGAAATGAAAGACCGCTTTCAAAACAAAAAGGATCTATCTATATTTTATAGAAGATTTCCCCAGGCAACTACATAATATATTTGCTGCTAGAATGTTGAGTATATTTGTATCGATGTATGTATGTGAATAGTTCTTTTCTTGTATGAAGATCTGCAAACCACAACATGGAAACCGCCTATCTGATCAGAACATGAAAAATGTTCTCGTTTATGTGTTAGCCAGACTATGTCTCCTAATATTGCAAAATTAGTGCGCGAGAAAAGAGGGAAAAAATCTCGACAATGCCTTGAGCTTGGGCACGATAGTGACACAAAGTAAGGGTGTGTATCAAAAGTCTGAATAGGCCTATACTTGGCATAGTGCTCACAAAGGTGTATAGTTTAATTTGTATATTTTGTGTATTTTGTATATTTTTATACTTTAACATTTCTCAGTTTCCGAGTAGACAAAGTTTTGCAGTACTCCTTAAAGTATTCTTATGTTTTATGTATTTGTATGTTTATAGTAGTTTCGGAGCCTCATTTAAATAACCTGACGCTTCCGCACCTGGATGCATTTCAGATTAGTGTAAGTAGGGCCTATATTAAATTTCATTACAAACAAAACTGTTCTGTTACATTGATTTATCACAGTTGTACTATTTTGTTTTCGTACAAATGCATTGTAATTGTGCTATTCCCATACTATCTACGAAGATCGGAGCGCACTCTGTCAATGCATAGGCGTCGTTCCGCCACTGGCCAGTTGAACCCTTCCTCCACGCTCAGTACGGAGATATTGCCGAGCAAAGAGCGCGGATGCTCTGTAGTATGACGTCACAGAGCACGGAACATGCCGGTCACTGACATAGGGATTGTTCTGTTCAGAATGTGTGTCTATGTGCAAGGTTGCGACCGATGGTAGGCTAATGCATACGACATAATTGCTTCAGGATTCTCTGTCTCTTCTTGACTATAGCCTCTTATGTGGGTCAACACACTGACTGGAATCCCTGCACACTGCAGTTTCCTGGACATTGTTTGTAGCCAAACAATATTGCAGATTCATTTCGCACTATTGTGGCTCCGTCGTCCGATCGCCCCAGGCCATGACGTCATATCTATGACTGTCAATAGTCTACATGAGCTAAATGTCACTGTCAATAAGAATGAATTGACTTTAAGGATAAGTGATATAGAGATGAAGATTTCTCTTCCATGTCCAGTTGCCTGGGCCTGTAGCAAATGTTACCAAGAAGCCCTAGGTTTGTAATGATAATAACCAGGGCCCGGATTCTATTTTTAGGGCATTTATTTCAATTTTGGGTCATTATTTTGTCATTTTCGTGTCATTTGCTTCCTTATTTAGTCATTTTCATGTATTTACATTGAGTGTATTAACTTTTTTTCGTCGCTAGCGGTGCTGTCTTTGAAATGTTGTTTGTTTTAATGCAAGAAGGAACAATTCGGCGTTAAAGTGTTGTCATGTCTCAGTCGGAATTAAGAATCAAAGAAACAGCATTTTTTAAATTACATTACTATTGTTATTAGATTGACTTGCACCAGAATCTGCCACCTGCTTGAATTTGAGAGTGCGAACTACTGTTTACCATCAATAAACAGCAATATAATACGGCAGGCCACAAAAGGATGTGCCGAATTTTGACTCGCCAGTGCCTCAGTGCCAGTATAAATTTCCGTGAGAAAAGAACATTCACAACATTGCAGTTATTTGCAGTTTTTACAATTATGTACAAATTAATTTGTGTGTACAATAATAATTTTTTATAAATAAAATATCAGTTTTAGGTCATTTTCTATAATTATTAAGTCATTTTCTTTAAAATTTAGGGTCATTTTTCAAACAATTTTAGGTCATCAGAATCCGGGCCCTGATAATAACATATGTTAGGAATGTGCTGTTGTTTCTCGTTGCTTACTGTCATTGATTTAGTTGATTTTACTGAATTATGTTCTTTGCCTAGCAACTAATGTAAACAAGACTCATCCATGACGTTAAGTACAACTTACTGCACACATTCATGTTTAGTATTCATGTTTGCTTTATGCAAATAAATCTGTATACTCCAGTTATTCTTTGCATACCCAGGTGGCTTCCTTTTGTTAGGAGGAAAAGTTTCCCGACTGCTCAATCCAAGCTCTTTATTTTTACCGCACCAATCAGCTAGTTACCTCAGCCAATCAAAATCTAAGAATGTCCTGTGATGGCTGTGGCAGCTACTTTTCTACTCCGCGTGGAGTGAAACGCAGGGTTGCAAGATCTAGTTACAGTAAACAATAACATGTGTGAGGGAAGAATTCTTAGGTTTTAAACTATTTTGTTCGTTGCTAGCTAACTGTGATATTTTATCATAATTATCCACTTCATAGCCATGTCATGACATTCACATAGTCCAATGTTATAAAACCTAAAAATGGCTAAATAAGATGTTAGAAGCTAAAAATGACTAAAACTGCTTTTCAAGTAAAAAACGATAAAATAACAATAATAATTATAATAATCTAATTACTACTGTTCTACTAAAAATTAAAAATCCTGGGCACGGAGTCCTCCGGGAGGGACTTTAAGCTGGGGGTCCCGTGTCGTAGATTTCCGGCACGTAAAAGAACTCCAAGACTAAATTAGAGCCTCTGGACAAAATTTCTCGGCCCTTTCACGTCCAAGAAATACTTAGTTTCCAGAGGGGGGTTGAGAGGCGATGGGCTTACTACCTGTCCCTCTACCCTCTCTTGGAAAATAAGCATATCAAAATTAGTATAGGTAATGAAACCTCCATTGGAGGCCCCTTCGCCCCACCTGGGGCTCATAGGGTACCAGATACAGATACTAAAAATTACTTTTTAAATATCTGCCTACATTTTGCATCTTGCTCATTGTTGTCAGTATATTATTTTGTTAGATAAAATATAACATTGCTTTTTTGTAATTTTGTAACTTCATTGTCCCGGTAAAGAAAATCGTTAAGTGAACCGAAATCCCCGGTTTTTTTAGAAACAAATTAAAGACATTCTTAGGAAGCTTACACTTACAGCTGGCTATTCACAGTGTTTGCTCCAGCAATATGCCGAAATTAAAGTTTTCTAAAAGTTGATTAATTAATTGAAAAAAACGTTCTTGTTGAGTTTATAGTGGAAATGGAAATGACAGGGGTAGTTCTCAAACTAAGCAAAAAGTAGGCCTATTCCTAAAGTTTTGTGGTTCAGAGCCGTGGAAATTTAAGTAAAAATAAAATGAAATAATATATATTTTATCATTGTATTTATTAAAGTGAAACTAAAAAAAATGTATCAAAATGGTAAAAAAGCTGTTTTAATATGTTTAAAAAACTAAAACAGGGTTTATAAAAACCTAAAAATCCGGACCCTAGTGATAACAATGACAGCAAATTGCAATGTTGCTTTTCATTAATAAACTTCATTATGAAGCGTATTGACTTTTCCAACTAGTAGACGTTATTAGAAAGTAGAAGGAAAAAGAAGAAGAGGGAAGGCCAAAGAATGCTGGATAGATGGCGTGAAAGGAGTATGGATAGAAGAGGGTTAAGTGAAGAAGATGCTATGGACAGGGACTTATGAAGACAGAAGATTGTTGTGGGATGAAGGAAAACCATTGTATTGTGGAATATTCCTTAATAAGAAAGAAAAAAAAAAAGGGTCGCCTCAAATTTATAAGAAGATGACGACATCCCTAGAAACATCACGTGCTCCTAGAGATAAAAACAGCATTGAATGTATCCCGCTTTAGTTATTTCGAGTGTTCGTCCAAAAGGAAAGGGTATGTTGTAACAAACACCTGGATTGGTGGAATGATAGAGAACACCTTTCAGCTGTCTAAATCAGGAAGACTTCCACACACATTTCCTACTCAAGCATTGTATCCAGATGATAAGTTCCGATACCACTAAGATAGAAGATGTTCGAGAAGTCCTACGATATATCCTTGAGGAACACATGAAGTTTTATGAACAGATTTGATCCTCTACACATGCTGAAATTTAAACATTTACAAATTACAGGATCGTGTTATGATTCTCATAGACCTCTCTTCATAGATCAGAAAATTTTGACTGTTATAAACACACACACACACATATATACATCATTGCCTACTATAAGGTACATTAAAAAGAATCTAAACAATTATCAAACTATATCAGAGCTCCATAATTACCCAACAAGAATTAAGCTCACATTTTGGATCCCCGGGTCAGGCTGACTAAATCCTTGAAATGGTTTGAGTGCTTGGCTGTTTCTATCGTATGTTCAACAAGCTTTCATTAAATGTCCAGGATACTAACTTGAGTGTTTTTAAGAAAAGTGTGCATAAGTGGGTAATTGACAACCCTTTTTATAACATAAGGGAATACATTGACAAGGCTGTAAACATATTTTAAGCTTTTTATCTATATATTCAGAACAGTTATATTTTTATAATGTTTGTGGTACTAACATGTTTTAAAATGTTTTTGACAATATGCATAGCAACATATTGTTGCTCTTGATAATAAAGAATCAATCAATCAATCAATCATGGTTATTATGTTCAGTGTGAACAGTGCAAGACTAAGATATCTATGGGATCCATTTACTGTAAAATAAAAAAAAAATAAAAAAAAAAAAAATCGAAAAAGTACAAAACAAATTCCTCAAGTTTTTAATGTGGCTATTATCCTTTGTATATGAATTATGATAAACTCCTGGAAAATTTTGAATTCCAATCTTTGTCACATAGAAGAGCATGTCAGTCATTAAGTTTTTTGTATAAAATAATTAATTCCCATATTGATGATACAAACCTTATTGTAAGTAGGCCTACATGATGTATTGCTAGTATAGTCATGGACATTGTAATTGGGTGTATACCTGTAATGTTCATTCTTGATTAAATAAATAAATAAATTTTGATTTATCACGAATAACAAACTGAAATAATATTTTTATGATAAAAAATAATAAAATATAAAAAATATGTATGTGATAATAAAATATGTTACACTATTAGTGCATATGAATAGTAATAATAATAATAATAATAATAATAATAATGTTATTTAGGTATTAAAATTAACCTGTGAAAATAGTTTCATTTGGGAATGACATCAAATATTTTCATTTCAGAAAGGTACCTAAGTCAGCTGAATTTGAATATAAATCATTTCCTTTACGAGCACTTGTCTGTGTAAGATCTGTTTCCTATCTTCAGAACATTAATCAGTATTATTTGCGTTGTTGTATATTCCTTAGTTATTGAGCTAGACAGTTCTTTTTAGTTTCTCAAAACTTCGCTTCAAGTGACTTGGGTACCTTTCTACAATGACGCGTTCATATGTTATGAATCAGTCGCAATGTATTATGGTGATACATTTTACTTTGAATTAGAAAAATGTTTAAGTGTGTGATATTATTAGTAAGAATTGTTTTCTTCATATACTTCAGTATATTTCAAGTGATATAATGTCCTTTAATTGAGTTTAGAATATTAATAAATAACAATGCATGTGTTAACCAATAAAAGATATCAAAACAAAGCAAAAATAAGTAAAGGTATTGGTCACATTGTATCATACACTTGGTATAAACGTACGTTACCAAACCATCGTATTCATGTTTTTTAGCGAAATTAGTAGTTATTTATATTGTACTAGCTTAAAAGGCCCAGCGTCGCCCGGGTTTTTTATTTTGTAATTGGAAATTAACTTATGAAGGACTTTCGTTTTTTAAATTCTAGGTCCTTATATAGGTATTTAGAATTTGAAATAGGAAGAACGACTTATCACACTCAAACTATTCCCTCAGAATACGCTTGATATAGCTTTTATGGCTCATAGAGGATGTAGAATTTTGCATCCCATCGCTTATACAGTAAGTTACATAGCAAGCCTGGTAGGGGTTCAAATAAGAAAAAACAGAAATTTCGGTAATATTAAATTGTATTGTCTTTGCGGAATATTTAATTCTCACTCTCATGTTACCATAAACCCGTTTTGGGGATGAAATTAAACAGGAATGCAATATAACTTTCATACTTCTCCCCTTCCAAAACATATTACCACACCTCGTATTGTTTTCTCTATGTCCAGGGTAGAAAAAGTTATGTGACTGCATTATTTTCGTGGATCTCATTCTTTAATATTTATTTATAACATGAATTATATTGATATCTTCTCTTACTTGTCAAATTCTAGTTTCATTTATTTCCAAAGTCTTATGTGAAGACTGCCAACAATACTGTTGTCAAGTGAACTGTGATTTGGATTTGATAATTCTGTGTAAAAAGTGTTTAAGTATTCTCAAAAACATTTATTTATTGGCATTTAAAATCAAAATTTTTCAAAATCCTTTCTTAGTGAGCACCTACATTATGAAACGAAGGTACTGTCAAAATTCCAAGTCTCTACCTGATATAGTTTAGGCTCTACGTTGATTCTCTGTCAGTCAGTCAGTCAGTCAGTCATTCAGTCAGTCAGGACAAAGCCTCTTAAATATATAGAGATCATATATACATTATAACTAATAAATCAAGCCAGAAATTTATAGAACAGAATGAGGTAAAATCATCACATCACTTTCGATATCACTGTTCATAAAAAAAAGACTTATCATCTACCTTTATCTTTACTATTTAGCAGTCCATTATGATTTGCTTTTTCGTTGCCAGATAAATGAGTTGTTTATTTTCCACTTACAAAGATGTGACACTGCATAATTAATACACTACTACCAGTGCCTCATCTGATATACTGTATAACAAGGCAAATCTATATACGCAATCTTTGGGTTACGATACAACACTAATTTCAGTAACTGAACTTACGAGGGGTGATCAAAAAGTTCCAGGACTTTTGAAATTGCGCGGCAATGGAGCGTTGTAGAGCAGTGAGGTTGGCAGCATTGTTTAGTGTATCTCTTCCTGAGCACAGCTGTTTTTTTTTCAGATTTTTGATAACCTTCTTTATCGCAAAGTTACAGCTGTATTCGTAAAACAAGTTTTTTGTGTTCGGCGATTTTGTGAATGAATCAAAAGGAAGAGCAACGCGTTTGCGTAAAGTTTTGTGAGAAGTTGGGTAAAACTTTTACTGAAACATTTCAAAAGTTGCAAGTGGCTTTTGGTGATAAGTGTCTGAGTCGATCAAGGTGTCACGAGTGGTATAAGAGGTTTAAAGAAAGCCGGACATCACACTAAACAATGCTGCCAACCGCACTGCTCTACAACGTTCCATTGCCGCGCAATTTCAAAAGTCCTGGAACTTTTTGATCACCCCTCGTACCACCATTAAATACTAATGTAGCGCAAAATCATATACAGGGGCATTAAATAAAATAAAATGTGAAATTATGTTGAGTATTACTAGGAAATTGTTGTGGTGACTAATTTACGCAATACGTTGTTTTTGTTCTATATAGGCTATCCTACTGGATTACTGTTCAACGCAGAAGTACACACTGGTATCTATTATGTGCCAGAATGATACTTTATGAGATTGTGTGCGGGACGGGAAAATGTTTGTCTGTCTGTCCGTCCGTACGTCTGTACGCGCTATCTCAAATTCGCTCTAACGGATTTTCATGAAACTTGTTACACGCATTTATAATGTCCATGGCAAGAAGCCTATTTATTTTGGACCAAATCGGTTGACGACTAATTAAATGTTACATGCTTTTTAAATGATAATCATGACTGTACTACAACGCCGCGTTTTTAATCATTGAGGACCTTGACTCCAATGCAGTCAGACGTTTGTTTATTTCGTGATCAAGTTGAAATAAGTACTACACGAATACTGTTATATATACAGAAGGTATATTACTGTGAAATAATGAGTCCTACGTACGTTAAGCGGGGTTCTTTGCCAGTGTATTTTATGAAATGTTCACATATTTTAAGAATATCTTATATCAGTGTTTACGAGTATGAATTAAGGATAAGTATAAAACTTTATACCTTTGTTCTTCCGCAAGCCCTGCTTAATGAATCGATCTGGAGCTTAACTCGGAGATAGATTACAAAAATAACTTATTTTCTGCACATCATCACTGATTAAACAAAAGCATTCTGGCACTTTGTTATATCAGTTTACCTGATTTTAATCCAGTTTTTTCCCTGGATTTATTAAGTGCCAGTATGGTACTTTATGAGATTGTGTGTGGGGGATGTCTGTCCGTCCGTCCGTCTGTCTGTCTGTCTGTCCGTGTGCCTGTACGCGCCATAACTCAAATACGCTTTATCGGATTTTCATGAAACTTGGTATACGCATTTATAATGTCCATGGGAAAAACTCTTTTGTTATTGAACCAAATCGGTTCACCGGTACCGGCGTCAAACCCAATTTAGTGTTTTTATTTAAAAGCACCATAACTCAAATACGCTTTATCGGATTTTCATGAAACTTTGTACACACATTTATAATGTCCATGGGAAGACGTCTGTTGATATTGGACCAAATCGGTTGACCGGTACCGGAATAATGCCCAATTTAGTGCATTTTTGTGGTATTATATAACAAAAGGCCCCTTAACTCAAATATGCTTTATAGGATTTTCATGAAACTTGGTATACGCATTTATAACGTCCATGGCAAGAAGCCTATTAATTTTGGACCTAATCGGCTGACCGCTACCAGAGTAACGACTAATTAAAGGTCACATGTTTTTTAAATTTTTGTCTACCGGTATAATTTGATAGTTAACACTATTCCTTCCCTTATGCTTGTCAAACGACACCGTCTAAATGACTGAGTTGGCCAAATGGTAACGCATTGGACTCGTATTCTGGAGGTCCCCGGATCAATTCCCGGAACTGGCCGATTTGACATGGATTTTTATTTTTTTATTTTTTATTTTTATGTGAGTGCGCGATTGTCAAGGTATCACAAATCTGTAGTTCTGCTGACGCTAGTCTATTTTAATCTGATTATAAAAACTTATTTTCTGCATATCATAATTGCAATTATAATTGATTCAACTTTGATTCAACTTTGTTATATCAGTTTACCTGATTTTATTACAATATTATTTCCTCCCATTGTCATAGCGGAGAGAAATAAGGCAAACTACATGTAAGCCTACATTAGGGTGTCCATTCGTCCCGTTTTTCCCGGAACTGTCCCGTTTTATGACAAAAATTCCCGCTGTCCCGAAAGTTTTATTAGGGACACTCAAATGTCCCGCTTTTTTGTGATTGTAATTGGCCAGTGTGATTCACGCTACATTAATAAAAGTTACAATTTCTCTTGTGATATTATCTTTAAGTCCTTTTAATGTATGGGGGTTTGAACTTGACACTTTATTTCATAATTTCCCTCATAACTAATAGTCAAATACTGTTAGAAGAACTTAAAGACAATAACGCAAGTGACAACAAACTCCATCTCGGAAGTTGAACTTAGGCTATGTGCGTGAAAGAAAATTTCCTAAAAAGGTGTCAGTGTTGTGTGGATGCAAGAGGAGGACATTTCCATCATCTCTTGTGATGAGGTACGTGGTTATTTTTATTGTAATTTTAACAGTAATCGTGAGATCCTGAATCATTACACCGTTAGCGGTTTTATTTGCGTGGATATTTCACCCGATCGCTAGAAAGTTAGGGCCGTGGCCGCCGCGACTCAGAAACCAGCACGATTGGCCAACTCGTACGTGAAACGCACTGTACTTAAAAAGCGTATCAATTCCTTGATGTCGAACACTGTGCCACAATTGCCTTGTTTTCTGACATAATATTTAATCAAGATATATTTAATCAAAATAATTATAGATATATTTTGTTACGGCGCCAATTTATTACCTTTTCCTCTGCCCCCCCCTTTTGTGTGTGTGTGTAAATATTTCAGGTATATTACATCTAATACGACTGGTTGTCATCAATTTGAAATGGGAAGGAGTAGCGTCCTTCCTCTAACTTGTATACAACTAGCAGGTGCCCGCGGCTTCGCCCACGATAATTAATTGAACAATTAAAAATTAAGAGTATAATAATTATTAAAGCATTATATTTATTAATCATTTATTAATCATTCACGCGAATCATTCATAAACTAAACCATTAATAATTAAATGAAACAGCTAAAATTCCGGCTGCAGAGTACATTCCACGATTAGAAAGCGCTGCCTGGGAAAACGATCTCAGATTCGATTATGCAGTTCCAAAGCTAACTGTGAACCACTGCCTTCTATAGACTGTATTACTCGTGTGTAATTCTCGAGACGGCGGTGGATAATACGTATTGTTTCTCAACTGTTTGTTGACAGATGAATATGATGTGAATTTTATTTGATCAATTCAGTGTAATTTTCAGAAATTATATAATGTTTCAAGGGAAGGAATGGTTTGTTTGGATTTTTATTATCAGCGATATTTCAAGAGTTAAACTATCAATATTTTACAGCTGGTGCCCGCGGCTTCGCCCGCCATTATTAATTAACTCCAGGATTTTTAAGAAATTTACACTGGTAGTTTATTAAAAACGTTTGTGGTTCAGAGCTATGAAAATTATAAGTAAAAATAAAATTATAATATTTGCTCATTGTGTTCATTTCACTTATGCTTTATATAATAAAGAAACGGTTTTCCTAATTTTGTACCCTTCGTGAAAGTTTAGACTGCGAGAGACGAACATCGCCGAGTATGCCCGATGTTTCACGAAGCGGGCGAGCGAGTGAGCACGCTATTTAGGGCCGTTGAATTGTTTAAGAGTAGGGTGTAGATACTTGTAACATTGACTCCCTTGATGTACGTTACATCCGTGGCCATTGCATTCACTCCAAAAGACGTACGTGCCACGCAAAAAAAAAAAAGAGACGGGAAGAAAACTACCTTCTTCCTGAGAGTGCAGGTGTTTAATGGACAAGTATTAACGACGGTCCAGAGATTACAGTAAAAAATTTAGCTCTATGCATTGAGACACTCTCTACAATATTTAGTTGTTTTCTCCTGGGGCCACTATGCGTTTATCCGGTGCATTGAACCAACAGATTGCTTCTAGCTTGACTTACGAAAACAAGTTGTTTCTCCCTATAGAAGACCGTTATTCCAGTCTGACCTGATTTATTAAAATTTTTCAAAGTGTAATTGCTGATTATTTTATAAGTCTCATCATCAAGGTCCGGATTATGATGACCTAAAATTGTTTAAAAAATGACCTATAAAATGACCCTAAATTTTAAAGAAAATGACTTAATAATTATAATAAATTACCTAAAAACTGATATTTTATTTATAAAAAATTATTATTTTACTCAGAAAGTTATAGACTAGTTTCTACATAATTGTAAAAACTGTAAATAACTGTAATGTTGTGAATGTTTTTTTCTCACGGAAATTTATACTGGCACTGAGGCACTGGCGAGTCAAACTTCGGCATTTCCTTTTGTGTTCTGCCGGATTATATTTTGTTTATTGAGGGTATACAGTAGTTTGTACTCTCAAATCTAAGCAGGTGGCAGACTCTGGTGCCAAGTCAATCTAATAACAATAGAATAATATAATACAAAATTTCGGCTTTTCTTTCATTCTCATTTCCGAATGAGACAAAACAACACTGCAAAACTGAATTTTCCCTTCTTGCATTAAACAAACAACACTTCAAAGACAGCACCTCTAGCGACGAAAAAAGTTAATACATTCAATGAAAATGCATGAAAATGACTAAATAAGGAAGCAAATGGCACAATAAGGAAGCAAATGACACGAAAATGACAAAATAATGACCTAAAATTGAAATAAATGCCCTAAAAATATAAAATAGCATAAAATAACAACAAATGACCTAATAAAAAAATATATTTCTAAATCTAGAATCCATGATTAGGATTTATCTACAAGTTGGCAATGTCTATGCAGCATCAATAAAAAGATGACATGTCATTAGAATCCGGGCCCTGCTCATCATCATCATCATCACCATGGTTTTTTATGTATGTCTACATCTTCCGTATTCTCAATCTCCAAGCCTCTGTATCCTTCCATAGATTCTCGGGAATGTTTTTCTCCTTCATGTTTTCTTGTATCCCATTAAACCATGTCTATCTTGGTCTGCCTGTCTTCTTTCTGCCCGGAGGATTCCATCTGAAGATCTTTTGTAATCTCTCCTCCCCTATCCATTTTATAAGTCTTCACAGCTTAAATACAAAATATAATTTTCACATATTTTATTTCTGCAATCACTCACGAAGATATGCAGCAGATTTTCCGACCTTCGACCATCCGATATTTCGTATTATCCGTCACTGTTAGTGGTAGCCGAATTTTTTCTATATTGTACTTGTGGTATAACGGTACGCTGTAGTATCCCACGATGTCGAGCTGCATAACTATAAACAGGATCAGTGATTTGTACTGGCATTTTAAATCTAGTGAACGACCATGAAAATTATGAAGAACCTAGCTCTAGAACACAATAAAATCAGGTAAACTGATGTAACAAAGTGCCAGAATGCTTTTGTGTAATCAATGATAATTGCAATTATGATATGCAGAAAATAAGTTATTTTTAATCGATTTCCAAGTTAAGCTCCAGATCAATTCATTAAGGAGGGCTTACGGAAGAACAAAGTTTGAAGAGCACCTACGTGAAGGAATATGCGGGTAGTGTTATTTGTGTGCCAGAATGCTTTTGTGTAATCAATGATATAGGCGTAACCAGGCCAACCATATGGGGGGGGGGGTTATAACATCCACAGGGTCTGGGGGGCATGGAATACCTCCCAGGAAGGGGGGGATCCGGGGGTCCTCCCCCGGAAAATTTAAAAAATTAAGATGCAAAATAACAAGTTTTAAGCTTCCGGGGGTCCTCCCCCGGAAAATTTTAAAAATTAAGACGCAAAATAACGAGTTTTAAGCTTCCCACGCTTTATACTTGTATTAAGTAATTTATGGGCAGACTTAAAAAATTATAAAATTTTCCTTTTTTTAATCAATAGGGGGGGGGGGGTTCAAACCTATGATCAATGATAATTGCAATTATGATATGCATAAAATAAGTTTTTTTAATCGATTTCCAAGTTAAGCTCCAGATCAATTCATTAAGGAGGGCTTACGGAAGAACAAAGTTTGAAGAGCACCTATGTGAAGGAATATTCGGGTAGTGTTATTTGTCATAGGTAACTGTATTGCAACTTCCAAAGCCGTATATTATATTAACACTGTAAAACAATAGTTGTCATGAGAACTTATTTGCATTTGATAAATTCTTTCTAATATATTAACATAAATTAGGCGCTAAATTGGGCATTACTCCGGTACCGGTCAACTAATTTTGTACAAACTCAATAGGCTTCGTCCCATGAACGTTATAAATGCGTATACCAAGTTCCATGAAAATCCGATAATGCGTATTGACGTTGTCGCGCGTACAGACACACGGACAGACAGACATTTTCCCGTCCACCACACAATCCCAAAAAGTACCATTCTGGCACTTAATAAAAAGCAACAATATGACACAGTGAAGGATTAAATGTATTGGAGATGCCGCTAACTTATTCGGAATAGAAGTCGGAGCCGAGACTTTTAATAATTCGACATTTTATTCCATACTTTTTTTTTGTATTATTCGACATTTTCAGTGACCCGACGCATTCCACTCCAGTTTAGGCCGGATAATCGAGCATTTTCTGTAGGCCACATGGAAATCGTGTCAAGTGCATTTATTCAGTCACTTTTTTTAAATTAATTAATTTAATATGATTCCTTGGCCTATAAATGTAGTATTTCTCGTAAAAATGCTTACATATAAACCACATTATTAACATTAACCAGCGCACGGGTCGGTATCGACCATACGTGCTCACTTCATACACTTAAATTATTACCCCGTAAAATACTCAATTTAAAACAATTATATTTTATTACATCACTACTTTTCGTACCATTTTAAGAAGACCTCGGCCCGAACCATCGTCTGTCTACAAAATAATATAATAGCATTGTCCCCTAATCCGAAAATCTGCACCGACAAAGAACAGGTGCTCTTGTAGTCGCGTGGATTTCCCCGGTGTTGCCGTTGCGATTCACGACTTCTCAAGTGAAGTGTACGAATTTGGCAACATTGTACTTTACTGCAGACAAGTGTGAATACGCCTAATTACCTTTCTATTCACTGATTGTCAGGTCGAAGAGGATTAGGGTGGCAGCAGCCAGAGACAATTCTTGAGAAAAAAAGTCTTTAAGAAGTGGCACCCACAATATAAATATTCACTGATTAACCCCCACCCCCAAGCAAGTAAAACTAATGACAGAAACACATAGACACAGCTAAAAAAAATAACACTTAGGGCCTGTACGACGACCACCTGATATCATATTTATCTGCCAGATAGAGAACCTATCTGGAAGTTGGTCAAGAATTGCGTATTATGATCTCCTGACAAAATCTGTCTGGCAAGACTACTTCCAGATAAGCTAGCAGGAGGATGGAGTGGCTAGGGAAGCTAGCTAGGGAAGCTTGGTGGAAAGAAGATGGCAGCACTCCGAAGCTCCCTGGCCACCTGAATTTTAGAACTGATGCCGGAAGATTTAATTTAGACAAAAATGTCATTTTATGCTCACATGCTCATATGAATGAAATATAATTGCACAAATCGATTAATGCATGATAACTGATATGTTCTTGTATAATGTAATTGTACAAATTCAAATCCGAGCAGCCGCACCTAGCGGACGCCTACCGCACTACAACAAACACACCTCTTTGTTCAAAGAGCTAAGGATCATTTAACAAAATTTTACTGCGTTCTTGCCGACAGCAGTTCAGAGGTGGTATTATAGTCCAGTAGCGTAAAACCAAAAATTAGACGAATCGGAAATAATTGCTACTAAAGGTTTTATTGTTTTAATGGCTTCATTTGTTGCCCAATATGACTATCCTAGGTTTTCCCCCTCGGCGGAGTTGTGCATAAGTGGTGGGGGGTAAAAATGTGGCCCCCAAAGGGGTAGTTTTTCGGTTTTACGGTTATATCTCCTAAAGGACTCACGATATCGAAAACATGGTGTGGTATTAAAAGTTGTAGGGCATTACATTCTGCATTGACTGAGACTAGACACATATTATTTGGACAACCCGTTCCCATAATACTGCTCATCAAAGTTGGACAAGTTTTACATATTTATGAAAAATTGTTGTTTTAAGTTCTGCTTTTTGGTAATATCATCTAACTTAACCCATCTATCAATAAAGTGGTCCATACAAAAGTAATAAAGGAATAAATTCTGCGTTCGATGAGATTAAAAGTGAATTTGTTGGACCACCCGTTTCCGTAAACTTCTACATTTAGTCCAGTAGTGTAAAACCAAAAAATTAGACGAATCGGAAATAATTGCTACAAAAGGTTTTATTGTTTTAATTACTTCATTTGTTGCCCAATATGACTATCCTAGGTTTTCCCCCCGGCGGAGTTGTGCTTAAGTGGTGGGGGGGTAAAAATGTGACCCCAAAAGGGGTAGTTTTTTCGGTTTTACGGTTATATCTCGTAAAAGACTCACGATATCGAAAACATGGTGGTATTAAAAGTTGTAGGGCATTACATTCTGCATTGAATGAGACTAGACATATATTATTTGGAGAACCCATTCCCATAATACTGCTCATCAAAGTTGGACAAATTTTACATATTTATGAAAAAATTTCGTTTTAAGTTCTGCTTTTTGGTAATATCATCTAACTTAACCCATCTATCAATAAAGTGGTCCATACAAAAGTAATAAAGGAATAAGTTCTGCGTTCGATGAGATTAAAAGTGAATTTATCGGAAAACCCGTTTCCGTAAAGTTCTAAGTTATACTAAAGTTTGACCAACTCACATTGATTGTTATGTTACCCTTAACTTCCCAGCGTCCGAACAAATAGAGTAATGAATATACAAGGATTCAAGTGTAAGGTTACCATTCATGGGGAGAATGTACCAGTGAACCCTGAAACCACATTCCACCGGATAGCACTCCTCAAGAAATCCGATGAACAGCTTAAAGAATTCTTCCATTATGAGCTGGCACCCTATCCCCTCTCTCTGTTCGATGCAGTTGGAATGAGGAAGACTCCCAATTCAGCGTTATATGACTTCTTCACACCACTGAATTAGGTAAACCTGGAAGGAGCAGCTTTTGTCATCGATGGTGGATTTCATCTCCACCGGGTTGTGTGGAAGAATGGTGAAACATTCCACTTAATCCTAACCAGATACGCTGACTACCTAAAAAGACACTACAACCGAAGTGAGACAAGTGTGGTGTTTGATGGCTACCCAGAAGACCTGCCCACCAAGACCATTAAATCTGCTGAGCGCCTCCACCGAAGCAAAAGACATACTACTCCTGAGGTCATCTTTACCGAGTTAATGGTGGTGACCATGACTCAGGAGCAATTCCTTTCCAACGACAGAAATAAAGCACGTCTTATTAGCTTGCTTACTGAAAGACTTGAAGGTGAAGGCTTCTCAGTCAAGCAAGCTGATGAAGACGCAGACCACCTGATTGTTGCCACGGCTCTTGAGGTATCACAGGAGCATGAGAAGGTTGTGGTAGTTGGTGAAGATACGGACCTCCTCATCATGCTGAATGCCCTAGCCACACCATCAGCAAAAATATATTTTTCAAAACCTGGAAGAGGAACGACCCCAACAAAAGTATTTGGTCCCAACAGCTTCGAACTGGCAGACAACATCAGATGGCCACTCATATTTCTCCACGCCATAAGTGGATGTGACACAACTTCGGCACTCTTCAGGCAGGGCAAGAAGAAGGTGGTCAAGCTGTTGGTCAAAAATATATGTCCTCTCGAAGAAATAAAACCTTTCTTCGAACATGATACTCAAGCTGAAGCTATTGCCGAAGCTGGCCTAGAATTTTTAACAACCCTCTACGGAGGTAGGGCAGGAGATACTTTAGATAAATTGCGATTTGACCTATTTTCCAAAGTCCTCGTGAAATCCAAATTTAACCTGGCATCCCTACCACCAACATCCGAAGCAGCCCGCCAATATTGCTTGAGAACTTACCTACAAGTACAAATGTGGTTAGGACACCAGATGGATCCGCTCCTCTGGGGATGGCAGGCTTCAAAGTTTGGACTTGACCCCGTTCCTACCTCCAAGGAACCAGCTCCACAATCTCTTCTCTCCACAATTTTCTGTAAGTGCAACAAGGGGTGTGCACGTGGTTGTGGGTGTCGGAAGGCTGGAATCAATTGCTCATCGATTTGTGCCAACTGCAAGGGGAACTCCTGCACTAACTCCCTCCAGCCAGATGCAACTGACGAACCAGATGTTGACGAAGACCTGGACTGCATATATGGGGCGACGACAATTACAGACTTTTACGAGCCGAGTGATGGGGTGAAGGACTCCTTATCAGAAATTACAGACTTTGAGGAGCCGAGTGGCCCAACGACAATGAAACGTCGACGTCTGTAAAATTGTGTATCTACCATTTTTCCCCTTTTCATCTTCATACTTTTAACTACAATTTTTGTTATGAAATAAAATCATCACTAATTGATTTGAAGAAATATGTTTCTTTTCTACAATTTTCAAATTTATATATTTACTAAGCACAAAACTTGTACAATGGAGTGCTATAGTACTATGTTTACACATCTCTATTACCGTATTAAAAGAATTAGAAAATTCTTGAATTAGAAAATTCTTGGCCAATTTGCTTCATTTTTTTTTAAACGAATGGTATTCAAGCACAGATATATTATCGGGCATTGGAAATCACCCAACTACCACCATCTTCGAGATACAGAAATTCTGTAACTTTGAGAGGCGATATCTCAGGCTCTAATTAACGAACACTCACCAGAAACAGCTCTTTAACATGCCGAATTGATCACTCAAATCAGTTGAGTGAGAGGAAAGCAAATACTCTCAATAAGTAATACCGTCCACTCCCTGTCTTTTTCCGGGACACGCTACTACTAGCGCCGCCAGTGAGCAGGAATGGGCAGTTACTCGTCAGCTGATATAGTTAACGTTTGTCTGTTGTGTTTTGTGTACGAAAATATAATATAAATTCTAGTAAAACAGGGTGCCCACGGGGGGGGGGGGGGTTAAGACGCAGACTGCGTCATTGAAATTTCTGGGGGGGGGGAAATATTATCGTGTTATGAATTTTCTGGCCGGGGGTTGAAAATTGTTGCAAAATTAGAGTTTTATATGTTAAAAATAAAAAGGGCCAAGTACTATAACTTCAAAAGGTCTCTTTTAATTCTTTATAAAGATAAAGATGAAGAATTTCGACAGCCATGGGCGTACCCGGGGGGGGGGCGCAAGGAAAAAAATGTATATTATTAATTATTATCGTCAGGTGTTTTTCTTTTAAGACAATTATTTTAATTGCAGAAGTTTTACCAAATCGACAACATGGAAGCAGAATCCACAGTGGATTAGGAAAGGGGGGTTCAGACCCCCAAGAGTCAAAACCTAAAATTCTATATTTGTATTTAAAAAATATATTTATTTAATTAAACAAGATTTGTAGATGTGTCAAATATGATATAGCAGTTATTTTCTTTTCATAACATAATGAGTAGGCCTATTATGTCCACTGTTCCATGTGTTATTTAACTTTTCTTATAAATAGTAATAAGTATTATAATTTAGGTAACAATTTCATGTTTAAGTTGCCATGTCTTAGAGTATAGTAAACAAATTTGCTAACTAGTTTTTCAGTGCTAAAATAGCGTAAAATATGATTTTCATTAGTTCAACATTTAAAAATTTCCCGGGGGTGGACACCCGACTTAGGTAACATTTTCTTGTTTACATTGGCATGTCTTAGAGTATGGTAAACAAATTTCCTAACTAGTTTTGTAGTGCTAAAATAGCGTAAAATGTGATTTTCATTAATTCAATATTTTAGAAATTTCCGGGGCTGGACCCCCCACCTAAGTAATGATTTCTTATGTACATTGAAATGTCTTAGAGTATGGTAAACAAATTTCATAACTAGTTTTCAGTGCTAAAATAGCGTAAAATGTGATTTTCATTAGTTCAATATTTAAAAATTTCCCGGGGTGGACATCCGACTTAGGTAACATTTTCTTGTTTACATTGGCATGTCTTAGAGTATGGTAAACAAATTTCTTAACTAGTTTTTGAGTGCTAAAATAGGGTAAAATGTGATTTTCATTAATTCAACATTTAAAAATTTTCTGGGATGGACCCCCGACCCCTTTTTTGGGGGGTATTCCAAACCCCCCCGGCACTTCCGACCCTCCCCGCAATTATTTTCTGGCACTTATTATATTATTAATATAAAATACAATGTGGCCCAAGAAGTTAAAGCGACAAAAAATAAATTAATTTAAAAAATTGCCCCCCCCCCCTAGAAATTATCATATGGGCGCCCTTGTCGACAGGCAATTGGGTTGGGGGTGAGCAATGAAGTTTTGGGGGTGGGCACCCCTGAGTAAAATAATAAATACAACATAGGCCTAAAGAAAATGTCCGGTTATGTAGGTGGCATGATATGTGCCGTCTATGGTTGTAATAATTATTTTGAGAGTGAAATAAGTAAAATCGCTAATTAGAGTGTGTACAAGACTGATTCATTCAGATGTTCATTGGCTTACCATCCGAATTGTTTTACATGTAAAAATTTCAAATTAAAAAAAAAAAAGTATATATTGTAGAAAGTATCTTGCAAATCGTATGAATTAAAATTTAAAGCTGATTTTCACGAAAATGTATTAAAGTGAAACAATTAGTTTTAATACTTATTAAAACAAAGTGTGTGTGGAACGCCATGCGGCAGAAGTGAAACTTTTTTTTTTATTTCTTCAATTTTGGATTGTTGGACTTTTAGATCATTGAATTTTTTTAGTTTTGGATTTTTTAATTTTTTATTTTTTATTTTGGATTTTTTTATTTTTATATTTTAGAATTTTATAATTTTGGATATTTATGTTTTAAATTTTGGATATTAAGATTTTTTTATTTTTTAAATTTTGGACTTATTAATTTTGGTTCTTTGAATTTTTTGATTTTGAAATTTTAGATTATTTAAATGTTGGATCTTTGATTTTTTATTTTTTGTATATTTTAATTTTGGATTTTTTAACTTTTTAAATTTTGGATTTTTTAATTTTTGGGCTTTTTCAGTTTTGGATAAGCCTAATCATTGAGTTGATTGTTTTTTGGGCAGTCCGTTCCGTCACACCTCACTAATTTCGTGACGATTTTGAGCGATACACAAGCTCTCGATTTACCCCTACCGCGGCTAAAGAAGTTTTACTCAAAAAAATAGCGTTATCGTCATTTAATTAAGTTAGTTTAGCGGTAGTGTAAATTGTGTTATTTCCCGACCTAATTCCTGCATTATCAAGCACAAAAATAAGTTACTGTGTCATTAGGACTTTTAAAAACAAATTTATTTCTGCAGCTACATAGGTTCATTAAGTAGCTTCTGAGACTGCTGCCCATTCCCACTCAACAGATGGCACCTCTGTGCTAGTGGACAGTTTGAACAAAGGGAATAGAGTAGAGTGGGCGGTATTCTTATTGAGAGTATTTGAGGAAAGTTATGCGCGGATAATCAATTTTTATAAAACTAAAGAGGGGAAAAAAGAGAGATTTTTATAATAACAAACAAAAAAATTGTGTTGGAGGTGCAAGAATTTCTTCTTCTTTTCTTAATTTTTTTAGAGATATTTTTAGTTAACAAAAAAAATTGATGGGGGCTAGACATTTTCTTCTTCTTCTTTCAGAAGTGCTGCAGAGCAGCACGGGTCCACTAGTTTTTCATAAATATGTAAAGTTTGTCCAAATTTGATGAGCAGTAGTATGGGAATGTGTTGTCCAAAAATATGTGTTTAGTATCATTCAATGCAGAATTTTTGCCCTACAACTTTTAATACCACCATGTTTTCGATATCGTGAGTCTTTTACGAGATATAACCGTAAAACCGAAAAAACTACCCCTTTTGGGGTCACATTTTTACCCCCCACCACTTAAGCACAACTCCGCCGGGGGGAAAACCTAGGATAGTCATATTGGGCAACAAATGAAGTAATTAAAACAATAAAACCTTTTGTAGTAATTATTTCCGATTCGTCTAATTTTTTGGTTTTACACTACTGGACTAAATGTAGAAGTTTACGGAAATGGGTGGTCCAACAAATTCACTTTTAATCTCATCGAACGCAGAATTTATTCCTTTATTACTTTTGTATGGACCACTTTATTGATAGATGGGTTAAGTTAGATGATATTACCAAAAAGCAGAACTTAAAACGACAATTTTTCATAAATATGTAAAACTTGTCCAACTTTGATGAGCAGTATTATGGGAACGGGTTGTCCAAATTATATGTGTCTAATCTCATTCAATGCAGAATGTAATGCCCTACAACTTTTAATACCACCATGTTTTCGATATCGTGAGTCCTTTAGGAGATATAACCGTAAAACCGAAAAACTACCCCTTTGGGGCCACATTTTTACCCCCCACCACTTATGCACAACTCCGCCGAGGGGGAAAACCTAGGATAGTCATATTGGGCAACAAATGAAGTAATTAAAACAATAAAACCTTTAGTAGCAATTATTTCCGATTTGGATTTTAATTCTACTGGACTATTACAAGACATCTTCTAGTTAAGCTATCTGGAAGTCACGTATCGGGAGGAATTGTCGGCAGGCCCTAAATTTCCCTAATTCTGCAAACCGAGGCTTTCTCTCGCAAATCTAACTTTCTGCAAAAATTTACGTATCCCATGCCAAATTGCAGTGATGCGTGTGGTTTTTGCTATTAGAGTCTGAGACAGTCCCTTCGTTATCAGCACTGGATGAATCAATATACTCGTTCTGTATAGGTCTGTGCTGAGTGACAGGCGGAAGTAGAGTGCTGTCAGTATCGCAATAGTCAGTTGTATGCAAGCGAGAAGTGAACATTTAATCAATATCCTTGTCAGTGTCATCAACCCTGTGCCGTCAACATCACTTCTTTTTGTAACGAGTTTGATGCGCTCTTGTTAATGCGAACAAAACACGATCATTAAGGTATCATCTTGTATGTGTCTTCGCATACTTTTAAGTCATTACAAGTCTGCTAATATTTTCAGATTGTCAGAGGATCAGGGCTGTGTTTCATAGAACTTGCTAATAATATTAGTTAATAATATTAGAACTCATAACATTATTTATTAGTTAACAAAATCGTGTTTCACAGAGAAACAGGTATGAACACTACTCATAAAATCTCTTCACTAATATTATTAGTTCGTTAGTCAGGTGATAGATTTGGAGGTTATGTCTGGATTGTTGTTTGTGTTTTTTCCCTTCTTAGTTTTTAGTCAATACTATTTCAAAGCAGAACGGCCTAGATTTATATTCATAAATCTAATAAATAATAATAACTAACTTAAGAAATCAATAAATCTCCCAGACACTTATTCAAGACAAAAGTAGCCTTATGTACTAAAATCTAACCTCAAATCCTAAAACTTGTTATGACAAAAATTCATTTGATAGCGTATGTAAGCCATTTCTAAATTGATAATTAAATCAGAGTGATTCATTTTCCACAAATTTAAGATCACGAAATCTGAAGTACATGGATTTGAGAATAAGTTATTGGCCCAACAACACTTTTAGAAAAACACCTAATATGATCAGTAAATTTTATTACTTCTGCAATCTATGAAACAGTTTGCTAATAATAGTAGCAATATTTACTAATAATTAGACCTGGGATTTCAAGGCAAATGCCTATTTTGTTCCTTATGAAATAACATGAAAATTTTTAAATATGTAGACATTTCATGAAAAATCACTTACATTTATAGAGTTTTATAGCGCCCTAAAATGCCTATTTGCACATTTTGAGCCTATTTTACTATTTTAGTGCCTAAAAAGCCTATTTTGTATATTTAAAATAAAATTCAACTTCTGTAATTTTTACAATCTTATAATGGACATCCCTCAATGAAAAGCAGAACAGCAGAGGTGGGTTTTTCACATTTGTATGATTATTCGAAACAATTGTCGCTAAAGGAATGACGGGGGAGGGGGAGGATTAAGGGGGAAGGACTACTGTGTCAAGTCACCAGTGAAAGAACATCTGTTTAAGTGAATATAGTTCGCGATGCCTAATTTTGCAGTTAATTCTGTTAAGAATATGTATACCACGTTTCTTGCAGTAAAAAAATACCATGTTACAGTTTAAGCGTATATTGTAGTATTTTAAAGTCATTTTTAAAGCATATTTTAAGTGCCTATTTTCTCTTTTAAAAGCCTATTTACTTGTTTTAAAAGCCTATTTTAGGTGCCTAAAACTAATTTTTTTAGAGCCTAAAATCCCAGGTCTACTAATAATTTAGAGCCATGAACTCATAACTAATAACTTATTAACTAATAACAGAAGACTAATAATAATAATTAATATTATTATGTATTTGCTAATAATATGAGTGTAAGAGTTCTATGAAACAGGACCCAGAGGATAAGTACTGTAGTGACACACCAGTGCAGAGTTCATTTTTTAGGTACTAGGCCATTCACACTTCCTTAAATACGGTATATGTGGAGGGTCAAGAATGCACTGGGAGTAAAGCTGAATCGATTTTTAGGAGCCGGCGGATCGCGATTAAGCCAAAAGCGTTATGCATGTGATTACTAAGGCAAGGCCATAAAATAGTGAAAAATTGGAGAAAAAAAATACACTTATAACGTAAAAATATAGAAAAATGAGACAACATTTTTAAAAATGACCCATAAATTTACCATTATTACTTATAATTAATTTTCTTCAAGTAATAGATTCCTAATAAGAATTTATATATGAATATATATATATATATATATATATATATATATATATATATATATATATATATATATATATGCGTTATATATGAATATACAATATAAAACACTTATTTTGTTACTAAAGAAGTAAGTAAATTTATACTACTTAAACACCCTTAGCGAAAAAGAGCAAATATGTGTAATTCAAAAGAAAGAAAAAGATATTTATTGCTACAAGACAAACTGCTGTGGAGTTTACAATAAACCTGAATTAAAATGAACTTTGCGGAGATTCTCAAATAAAAATGGGGCAAAAGATAGATTTATGCTGCACCCCAGCCAAGCTCCGCCGTTTTGTTAGGTTAGAAACGTTTATGTTAGTTTAGGAGCAATAGCCTATACTGAATAGCATGATGTTTATTATGTCTCACATTGAATTTCTTCTGTGACGAAACCCTAAACCCAACCTTCCCAGGCGGGTCTCATTAGAGAGGAGCCTAGGGTGCAGCATAAAACTATTTTTTCCCCTAAAATGCCGAAAATGGCCTAAAAATTTCCCAAAAATTACTTAGGCCTATCTCTTCAAAATGACGAAAAATGCAAAATAAAGTTTAAAAAATGCAGAAACCAATTGCCCATTTTTAATCAATTATTCCAATATATATATTATATATTAGAGCTATCTTTTAACCTTCATATAAAAAAAAGGTGCAAAATCATCAAATGTCTTGCCCTAGTGATTACAGTATGGATCGTAATTACCGGAGAGACAGTGATCTACAGATGTTTTGTGTGGAACTTTCCTTGCTTAACGATTATGTAATTTGTCTGTTATTGATAATCACTTTTAATTGATATGATACGTGACACCGTTTTGCATAATGACATGTTGCAAAGTAAAGCGTCATCTTTCATAAGTAGAAACTGACTCATAGTTAAGCAAATAACAGTAAAACATTCAGCCTAGGTTTTACGGCAAACTGTTTATTTGTATTCAGTTATATCGGTTATGACTATTTCACTCGTAAGTCACTATTTTTTGACCAATAACATATTAGCCTGTACTTAAAATAAAACCAGGTAAACTGATGTAACAAAGGGCCAGAATGCATTTATTTAATCAATGGTAATTGCATTTATGATATACAGAAAATAAGTTACTTTTGTAATCGATTTCCGAGTTAAGCTCCAGATCGATTCATTAAGCAGGGCTTACGGAAGTACCGAGGTCTAACGTTTGATAAGCATATGTGAAAGAATATGTTGGTAATGTTATTTGTCAAAGCTAACTGTATTGCAACTTCCATAGCCGTATACGAACACTGTAAAACAATATGTTGCCATGTGAACTGATTTGAATTTGATACATTCATTCTAATATAGTACCATAAAATAGGCACTAAATTGGGCATTATTCCGGTACCAGTCAACCGATTTGGTCCAATATGAATATGCTTCTTCCCATGTACGTTATAAATGCGTATACCAATTTTTATGAAAATCCGTTAAAGCGTATTTGAGTTATCGCGCGTACAGACACACGGATAGACATACAGACGTACAGACATTTTCCCGTCCACCACACAATCTCAAAAAGTACCATTCTGGAACTTGATAAATAGATCATACTTCTCTATCTCGATAACTTTATGTGTCATTCCTGTTGTTGCTGAAAACAGGTTGCTCGTCTTTTTTTTCAGGTAGGCCAACAAGAAATAAATTGGCCGTGACGAGCGGTGGATATAATATATTATATTGGCTCATGGAGTATGGAAATATTTAATTTGAGTGGCTAGGATGCGTATGTCACAACAAATGGCCAGCCCCTGGATGAGTCAGATTCGTATTGGTTTGATGTCAAAAGTCTTGCAGTCACACATTAACCTATGAACACAGGTCTATTTCAGGTTCAGGAGCGAAGGAGTGAGGGGAATAATACAAGCATTAAGTGGAGGGTTAGCCTTTGCTGTGTAACCGCCAACTAAAAAAAAAAAAAAAAAAATACGTGCGCAGGGGTGGGGAGTGGTCATGGCGGAAGCAGTTTAGTGTTCCATTACAAACTTTCCGTGACTCCACTCTACTTTATCCCTTCAAGTTCACTAGTTGGACTTCTGTTGTTCAAATACTCTGCGGTTATAACTGCTTCAATCCAAAAATACTTATTACAGTTAAATTTGAAATTCCGTTAATTCCAATTAAATGAAAAATCGACCACTATTTTCACATTAAATATTGAAAACTGTGGGAATTTTTATTTGTACTGTACTGTGTATTTCTTAAGTAAATGTTAAATATCTAGTTTTGGTTTGAAATTCCATTGTTCTTCTTGCCTAATTTTAGAAACTAAAGTCAAGATAAACTACGCAACTGGTAATTATACCGGTATGTGAAATAAGTTACTCTTATATGATATGCAATATAAGTTACTTAAAGTTTTTTTTAGAAAGAAGCAACGTTATACATGAATTTAACTTTGTATTCAGGTGATTATTTACAATTTGTCTATTATTATGCAGTGTAATAATCACACCAAAAATTGTGCGGCCGCCAGTTAACTCTTAGACATAATATTCACCCTCGGAACTCTTCAAGTTGGAAACCCCTGTGCAAGAGCGCAAGTTTACCATTTTTCTGAGTTATTTCATAACAAATACGGACTATAATCTTTGATCAAGGGTCAACTAAACGTTTGCCGGATATTATACATATAGAATATAACACTAATTACTGACGAAATTGTGTAAAAAAATAATTTAATTGATAAATAAATCTTGACAGGACTATGCACTACGCATAATGAAGGAAATTCATAGTAGTCTGCAATTTCTCCGTCTTATTTCCCTGCTTTTTACCTCTCCCTTGTAGGTACATTTACGCGGCCCACTCCGCCCGGGCATTACAGAACCGCCGTCGGGGGAGGGAGTTTCTTTGGATTACATACATAGTTTTTTTTTTTACCGACATGGAGGACCTCCCCGGCTTAGTGATCATCCCAATGCCGAAGCCACCTCCGAGCAACATGAACACGTAGGACGATACACACCTGTCTCAACACACACTCATTCCGAACAAGGCGAGGATGGATAAAGGTGATAATGGCCAGATGATATTCGGAGACCACTAGAGACGATATTCATCTCACTAGTGAGGAAAATCCCCAGGGGAAAAAAAATCTAGGAAACTTGTCTTGATTAAGAATCGAACCCGGGTCCGCTGCATGAGGCGAGTGAACGCATCCCCTCATCACAGCGACTTGCAGGAACAAAAATATTATTACGAGAGTGGATCGAAAAGTAACGCTCAATATTTTTTTTATAAAAAGTTTAATGGGTACAATAATTTGCAAACAAATGCACACATGAAGGGACATATCTTGTCTTTTTCTATTTAGTCGCCAAGTTTCTCAACATATTTCTCCCATCGTGATACCAGTTTCAAAATACTCTGTTCATAGAAGTCCGTTCGGTTGGAGTAAAGTCATCTGCGGACTGCTGTTTTCACTTCTGCATCTGACGCAAAGCGTTTACCGGCCAGGATTTTCTTCATGGGACCAAACAAATGAAAGTCTGACGGTGGACTGTAACATTCATGCTGGTGGTGGGTCAAACTTCTTCACGACAATGCTCCCCACGTTGCTGCAGCTGTTCTTGAGAAAATCAACAGATTTGGTTGGGAGGTGCTCCAGCATCCTCCATACAGCCCCATGAAGAATTGGTTTGCGTCAGATGCAGAAGTGAAAACAGCAGTCCGCAGAACCGAACCTACTTCTATGAACAGGGTATTTTGAAACTGGTATCACGATGGGACAAATGTGTTGAGAAACTTGGCAACTATATAGAAAGATAGACAAAAGATGCCCCTTCATGTGTGCATTGGTTTGTAATTAAACTTTTTATTATATATATTGTGCGTTACTTTTCTCGTATAACTTAACTAACGTAGGTTCTTCATGTTACTCAATAACCATATCAATTTACCAGGTTTGGGAGTTGGTAAATGAGTTAGGAGATCCTGTTGGAATGTATGGAATGAGAGAAGAGGGGAAAAGAAATATCCGCTTGGAAACTGAAATTGTGTGGATGAGGGAATCGCGCGATCGCCATAACCATTTAAATTCACAATGGATCGCCTGGACTCGTACAGAAGCGTATTGATTTCATGTAGTGAACACTGACCAGTGTTGTGGTTATTTAACTCTAACCTGCAGCCAATCCAGTCTCACTACACTTGTAACGCTATTATTATTAACTAGGGTTGCCATATATCCAAGAGTAAAAAAAGAGGATACATTTGTCGATACCTATCTACACAATAAATAAATGAGGTTATTTTATAGCCCTTATTATTCATAGAGTAAAGGAAATATAATGTGTTGGTAACAGCATTCAAATTTTCAATTATATATAATTATGTAACTGAACTGATTTAGTTTACATTTAACAAGTATTTATAATATTCAAGTACTGGTATGTTGACTCAAAAGACAAAAGAATAAAATACTGTGTTTCAATACATTCAGTAGGCCTACTCTACATGCAACTGTAAGTACAAGTGGAAATACAGTTGCCACAAGATTTTTCACTTTTAATGCACTTTGACCTTCGTATTTCTCTGTAGGTCTTATCTTTTTCAGCAAAGGTTTCTTACTTAAGACATAGGCATGGAATTCCTTACAATTAATTATATTGAACTAGCAATATGCTCTGCTCGGCTCGTTAGGCTCGAGGACTGTTGGCTCATGTAAAAAAAAAATAATTGAATTTATAGTCTGATAATGGCATCCATTCAGAAAACCCGGACATATTTTGAAATTTATAGTCTGATAATGGCATCCATTCAGAAAACCCGGACATTTTTTCGAAATTAAAATTTCCACCCGGGGAAAACCCGGGCATATGGCAACCCTATTTATTAACTAGCTTAAAAGGCCCTGCTTCGCTCGTATTTTGTATTTTGACATTCGAAATTAACTTATGAAGGACTTTCGATTTTCAAACTCCAGGTCTTAAATAGGTATGTAGAATTTGAAGTGAGGAAGAACGATTTATCACACTCAAACTATTTCCTCAGAAAACGCTTGATATTAGCTTTTTATGGCTCATAGAGGATGTAAAATTTTGCACCCCATTGTTTCTATACACCAAGCCTGGCACGGGTTCAAATACGAAGAAACAGAATTTCCGGTAACATAAAATGGTATTGTCTTTACGGAATAATTTATTTATCATTCTCATGTTACCTACAACCGTTTCGGGGCTGAAATCAAAAAGAAATTCAATACTACTTTCATACTTTCCTCCCCAAAACCTGGGACATAATAATATACTGCGCGCATAGGACTAAAAATCTTCCATCCTATATTGTCTATTTTTACATTCTTAGGGCCTATGATAAACATCCGTATTTCTCAATTAAAAATACAAAGCCTACAGCTATGAATAACGTACCAGTGGATGGAATTTTTTACAGATTTCTGATATGGCAAAACTTATTCGTTGACACACACTCAGGCTGAGACAGCTAGATTGAGCTGTCCCCGCAATACGACCTCTTATTTTACATCAAAATGTGAAGTGAGAAAATGGTATTCTCTATGTCCAGGGCAGAGAAAGTTATGTGACTGGATCACATTGTGCATTATTTTCGTGGATTTCATTCTTCAGTATTTATTTACACCAGTGAATTCTATCGATAGCTTCTCTAATTTGTCAAGTCCCGTATCAAGCACTTTCAAAACTACCTGTGATCACTGCCAACAATACACTGTTCTCATGAGAATTGTACATTAATATTTTTGACATTTTAAATCAAAATTTTGCAAAATCCTTTCTTAGTGTGCACTTACATTATGAAACGAAGGTACTGTAAAATAGTATAATTTAAAAAGTTAAAGTTTAAAATAAAATCTGGTGTCTTCATATCATTTAAATGAAATAATTTTCTAATGTATTTATTTATTTATTTATTTATTTATTTATGATTAAATCGCTGTTATGTGTAGGCTATCTCAGGAGAAAAATAAGTTGTAACATTTCTGTATACAGTCATTAACAAGGCCCGGATTTTGATGACGTAAAATACTTCTTTAAAAATCAGCTATAAAGTAATTGCAAAAATCCAAACAAAAAAAATACCCAAAATTTTTTTAAGAAGCCCAAAAATTACAAAAAAAAATTACCCTAATTTTTGTTTATGAAAATACTAGTTTATTCATCAGATTTTTGTCTATTCTACATTATCTTGTTGACCCAATTATATAGGCTTGTAACCGTTAATTGGTACATACGGTTAACAGCAAACAGCGTTTTTCTGTATCCAGATTATAATTACAACAAGATTATTTATTTGTGCTTGTTTAGAGTTTCGATAATATGCAATGTTAGTAAATGCACAAAACTCTGTATAATGCGGGAAACAACACAAAATAATAAAATAATTACTTTATATTGAAAAATCGTCCACCGCTATGGAGTAGGGGATGTGTTCGCTCTTATCACGGAGCGGATCCGGGTTCAAATCTGGTCGGGACAAGTTACCTAGGAGGGGTTTTTTCCGGGTTTTTTCCTCACCCGACAAATGTCGGGTAACTTTAGGCCCTTGTAGTCCCCGGATATCATCTGGTCGTCATTATCATCTTGTGTGTGTGTGTGTGTGTGAATGGTGTGTCTCGTCCTTTGTCTTCGTGTTGTCTCGGAGGTGGCCCCGGCATTGGGCTGTTCACTCATCCGGGGAAGCCCTCCATGTCCTTGTCTGTTCAAAAATGTATGTATGTGATCCAAAGATAATCCCTCTCCCGACAGGTCGCGGTCCTGTAAGGCCCGGGCGGCTTGGGTCGCTTATATGTCCCTAAAAGAGAGAGGTGAAACTCAGGTAAATATAGATAGATGTTGAAAAATCACCTACAAATATGAAATGTAAAATGACCAAACAAAGACATTTCATTCTAAAAATTACTTAAGGATAAAAATTGGGGAAAATGACTAAAACATTATCCTAAAAGTTACCAATTTTATAAACTCTGAGTCATGAACAGAATATCTGCGCTAGTGGGCAACAACGTCCATGATGTTCCAGTTAAAAAGTGACATGTCATCTAAATCCGGCCCCTGGTAATTAATATGAATAATATAATTCACTGTTTAATTCTTTCTTTCTTTTTCGTAGTTTTACCTCTCTCCCTTTTAGGATTTAAGTGACCCAAGCCGCCCGGGCCTTACAGGGCCACGACCTGTCGGGAGAGGGATTACCTTTGGATCACATACATACTTTTTTGACCAGACAAGGACATGGAGGGCCTCCCCGGATGAGTGATCAGCCCAATGCCGGGGCCACCTCCGAGACAACACGAACACATAGGATACACACCATTCACACACACACTCACTCAGAACAAGGCGAGGATGAGGATGAATATGATAATGACGGCCAGATGATATCCGGGGACCACAAGGGCCTAAAGTTACCTGACATTTGTCTCATAGGTGAGGGAAAACCCCGGAAAAAACCTCACCTAGGTAACTTGTCCCGACCAGGAATCGAACCCGGGTCCGCTGCGTGAGAGGATTGGACGCATCCCCTGAGCCACAGCGGTGGACTCATTGTTTAATTCAGTTTCTATTTTCTTCAGGATATTTATAACAACTGTTTAACTTGTATGTTTTATTTCTTGAGATCTGTGCAACACAATCCAAGCCGCTGTATCAGCGGAAACAGGTCGTGATAACTCGAACAGCTAAACACGACACAGTCTCTTTCTTATAAATGTGTCAGCATTTTAGATTTCTAAGAATGACTGCTTGTGATCGGTAATGAATAGGGTTCGGATGTTTATGACCTAAAAATGTGGAAAATGTTACTGCAAATATGTCCTTAAAATTACTAAATATGACCCAAAAATCCTAAATATGATCTAATAAAAGTAACGTAGGCCTATTTTCAAATATATATATATATGTTCCAACTTAAAACTAAATTCTTACATCACATGAATTCAGTCAGATAATCACTTTTTCACAATTTTTATTATTATTATTATTTTTTTACAGTTTCACTTGTAAAAAAAACTTCTATTCTTAAAGAATTTTCTCGCTTTATCAGCTCCAAATACTCGTTATATTTTGTAGACCTTGCGTGTCCCTATAAAATACGAACAATTGCATTAATTTTAAACTTAAAGTTTCTATTAATTTGGTATAAACATTAAATTAATTAAATTAATTTTAAATTTAACTCGATCATGTAAGTTAGTACATACACTGTATAATTGTGCTCTTTACCGAATTTATGACTGAAATATGACGTTAAATTACAAATATGGTCAAAATACGATCAAGACCACGAAAAAGAACAAAATATGGCTTTATATGCAAAATAAAAACTGTCAGATTAGGATAACAAGCGTGCAATTCGTGTTTAATTTGTGTTTGCGGCGAGAACGGAGGTCAGGATAAAAATGTGACGTGTCATAAATATCCGAACCCTAGTAATGAGTTTATTTTTCCGATCAAGTGAATGATTTGGGATTGTTTCGAAGCAGGTCTCTTGCTGAAACATATTTCTTTAGTGCTACAGAATTAAATTTGAAAATCGTTCTTCTTAATGAATGAAAATTGCTCGGTATCACTTAGTAAAATTTACACGATAGTCTTCACTCTCTTCGTCATTTGCTTTTTCAAGCTTTGTAAGTAGAGAGTGCAACTGATCTTTCGGAGTCCTTTTTAGGTACATAGGCCTATGCATAAGAGAGGGGAATCAACATATCTACTGAGATACTGATCTAACATCATCACTGTCATCAGTAGGGCTCGGAGGTTGATGACCAAAAATTCCTGAAAAATTACCTATAAAATGACATTAAATTTATGGAAATATGACATGGAAAATTATTTAATATTTCTAAATATGAATTTTAAAAAGGGAATATACAGTAATATAACTATGAAAAATAATAAACAAAGGACAATATTTAAGTATTTTATATAACTACTTTTATTATTATGTTTTCTATTAGTATTGTTATGTTTACTGTATTTATTAATTAATTAAATGAAATTTTAAAGATTGTTTCACCACCTTATACCCTCAAAAATAATCGTATAGAGGTAAATAACCTTCAAAACTGTCATTAATTTTAGGTAGATTTCGAAGAAAAATCTACCTATTGCGATCGATACCATGTCATGATTTTCAAAAAAAATCTTTCATATCTTTACAATTCATACTTCCCTAAGTACGAAACCACCGCCCGTTCAAAAAAAATTGTGATATTTATATATTTATATATATATATATATGTAAATATATATATATGTGTGTATATATATTTATATCTTTACACGCTAGCGGCCGTAATTTTGAAGATATTTGAACCAAATTTGATTATGTCATTTCTAGGCCCAATAGTTCAGACAAGTTCGTTAATGAGCAAAATTGACCCAAGGGGGTGGTCGGGGGAGGGGGTTGAAATTTAAAAAAATGTATATCTCGGCCCATATGAAGTATAGAGGGAAACTTTGTTTAAATAAATTAGAGTACTCCCTATGGAGTTCACAGTGACACCAACGATTCGGGGGTTCGAGTGAGGGTGGGGGTGGGGAGATGAAAATTCGAAACTTTTGAAACCACGTCTTGAGGGGTATCGTTGAAAAGCTCTTGATGGGTACTCTACAAATCAATAACAAGTTTCTTGATAGCTCTCATATGACGCGAGATTTTAATGTTTGAAAATAATAACACTTAAAAGAATTAATATCATAATTTTGTCTTGTTTAGCGGCTTTGCTAATTTTATTCATTGCTGATCTTGCGCACTGCCTCCCAGAATATTATATCCTATTCTTGTTGTCAAATCAAATGATTGTAGGCTCTTCCTCTTTACCGAATTCAGTTCTTATTACTGCCGGTTTGCCATGCCAAGGCTAAAAAAGAAGAGTGATGCACAGCGATAATAAATTAAACCAAAAGCACTTTGAAATCTACCTCAGCCTGTAGGCCTGCCTAAAGGGATTTTTTTTTATTTTGAACTGTCATAAGATTTTTTTGAAGGTTTTTTTATCTTTATAGGATTATTTTTGAGGGTATAAGGTGGTGGAAAAATCTTTAAAATCCAATTTCATTGACATTCACCCTCAAAAGGAAAAATGAAATTTGTTAATCCTTATTACTGAATGTTGTATTTCTTTATCTGACGATAAGGATGCTAAATCAATATGCATTTAACTGTCTGGAAGAAAGGAATTATGAGATCGCTTTGTCTGTAATGTTGGAAAAATCTATTCTGAAGACAAAATAGGGAAAAATGCAACGAAAAAAATAAACATTTACTAAAAAAGAAAATTGTCAGTAGAGAATAAAATGCCTAAATGCAAAATAAAAGTAGGCTATAAATGTTCGTTTTGAGACGAGAAGAATTTATACCACATCCTGCATAGTGTGTGATGTCTCATCAACTTCCGAGGCCTATTCATCAGTATCAAATTCATTCCGGCTTGCAACTAATGTGAAGATAACATATTGCTTTACATAGTCTCAACCCGTGAACTTCTTGACATTGCCTTCTAACCTCGTTTATTTGGCTCACCTTCAGACCTACTCTCCACTTCCAGTGATTATGATAATAGACTACCTCGACCCGGTGTTCCAGCTATTAAGCTCGTCATTTACCATGGACAGAACACAAACCGTCACTTACCTAGATTACAGCCTCTGCTTTGCTACCGGCACTTCTAATGTGATGGAAGCAGCGTCTTTTGAGTTTCCTAAAACATTGATTATTAGTAGGGTTCGGATGTTTATATTTTTATTCTGACCTCTCTTCTCGCCGCAAACACATTTGTTATCCTAATCGGACCATTTTAATTTTGCATATAAAGCTATATTTTGGTAATGTTCATGGTATTGGTCATATTTCGGTCATATTTGTAATTTAACGTCATATTTCAGTTATAAATTCGGTAAAAGAGCACAATTATGTAGTATGTGCACTAAATTGTCGACGTAAATTTTTCCGAAAGAGAGTCACGAATATTTTGGTTTTACTTTAACTGAAAAGTGAAGGGACAATAATAAGTAATAGCACAATTACCTCTTCCTCCTTCCTGTTAACAAATTCCAATAGATATGTTTCAAAAATATTTTCAGTTCACATTTGTAGTAGTATCCGGAAACATTAACAAATTAGAAACTCTTTACAAGTAAAGCTGTAAATCACCTGGAAAATTGTTAAAAAGTGATTAAGTTATCTGATTGAATTTAATGTAATATAAGAATTTAGTGTCATTAAACGTTTTAAATTGGAATGTTTAGTTTAAGAAAGTACGTTCGTTTATGGGGTCATATTTCTGACTTTTTGGGTCATATTTTGTCATTTTAAGGTCGTATTTGCAGTCATATTTTTCTCTTTTTTGGATCATAAACTTCCGAACCTTAATTATTAGTAACTGACCTAAAGGAACAAAATAGTAACTCACAAAAAATATATAACTGTATGATATCATTACTGAAATACAGCGTTTGCAAAGGAGTGAATAATAATTTGAGATACTCTGTTTGAAGAAAATCTGCTATAGAAAATGTCCATGGCTCGGTAAAAGATATATAAGCAACTCTGAGTGATGTTTGTGACATGGAAACAGGTGCAAGCTCGCTAACCCTGACCTCATAACACGATTCTGTGCATTCTCTGAGGCACGTTTCGTGTTTGAGCTGTGGTTTGTGGCTTCTTTCAATTTCGATTCAATTGGTAATAATTACAGCAGTGTATAGCAAGGTGCTTTTTTAATTCGGCTGCTAATTAAGTGGCGTCCGCTCAAATGCACATGGCTTGTGGCCGAAAATGTTACGTTAAGACAAATCACCCATTTTGTTGAGCTTTTTTATATCGAAAGTACATCTACAGTAGTTTAATAGCTATTTATGTATCAAGTACGCTAAAGCTTTTACGTACGTGGTACATACAATATTTTTTATCAAAAGCTCTGTAATTTATACGAAATTAAATAAAAATATGGTATAATCTATCTATATATATATATATAAAAATGAATGTATGTGTGTGAGTGTGTGTGTGTGTGTCCTTTATGCATTACCACACCATTCATCCGATCGCCATGAAACTTTGGGAAGTTGTTGGGTACACAATTATACAGTGTATGTACTAACTTACATGATCGAGTTAAATTTAAAATTTATTTAATTAATTTAATGTTTATACCAAATTAATAGAAACTTTAAGTTTAAAAATAATGCAATTCTTCATATTTTATAGGGACACGCAAGGTCTACAAAATATAACGAGTATTTGGAGCTGATAAAGCGAGAAAATTCTTTAAGAATAGAAGTTTTTTTACAAGTGAAACTGTAAAAAAAATAATAATAAAAAAAAAATAATAATAATAATAATAATAATTGTGAAAAAGTGATTATCTGACTGAATTCATGTGATGTAAGAATTTAGTTTTAAGTTGGAACATATATATATATATATTTGGAAATAGGCCTACGTTACTTTTATTAGATCATATTTAGGATTTTTGGGTCATATTTAGTAATTTTAAGGACATATTTGCAGTAACATTTTCCACATTTTTAGGTCATAAACATCCGAACCCTATTCATTACCGATCACAAGCAGTCATTCTTAGAAATCTAAAATGCTGACACATTTATAAGAAAGAGACTGTGTCGTGTTTAGCTGTTCGAGTTATCACGACCTGTTTCCGCTGATACAGCGGCTTGGATTGTGTTGCACAGATCTCAAGAAATAAAACATACAAGTTAAACAGTTGTTATAAATATCCTGAAGAAAATAGAAACTGAATTAAACAATGAATTATATTATTCATATTAATTACCAGGGCCGGATTTTGATGACATGTCACTTTTTAACTGGAACATCATGGACGTTGTTGCCCACTAGCGCAGATATTCTGTTCATGACTCAGAGTTTATAAAATTGGTAACTTTTAGGATAATGTTTTAGTCATTTTCCCCAATTTTTATCCTTAAGTAATTTTTAGAATTAAATGTCTTTGTTTGGTCATTTTGCATTTCATATTTGTAGGTGATTTTTCAACATCTATCTATATTTACCTGAGTTTCACCTCTCTCTTTTAGGGACATATAAGCGACCCAAGCCGCCCGGGCCTTACAGGACCGCGACCTGTCGGGAGAGGGATTATCTTTGGATCACATACATACATTTTTGAACAGACAAGGACATGGAGGGCTTCCCCGGATGAGTGAACAGCCCAATGCCGGGGCCACCTCCGAGACAACACGAAGACATAGGACGAGACACACCATTCACACACACACACACACATACACAAGATGATAATGACGGCCAGATGATATCCGGGGACTACAAGGGCCTAAAGTTACCCGACATTTGTCGGGTGAGGAAAAACCCCGGAAAAAACCCCCCTAGGTAACTTGTCCCGACCAGATTTGAACCCGGACCCGCTCCGTGATAGGAGCCATGTCTTAGAGTATGCAGTGTCCGGCAGATGCTGCAGTTGTGACGTAAGAGCCGATCATCTCGGAAGAGCTTGAGAGAGCGAGCAGTTGACTTGCATTCCTGTTAATACGCACTAGCGCAGTGGCGTTCAGTGCAGCAGTAGGGTTAAGGTGAGCCGTGATGGTACATTGAATTGCGTGCATTAACCATGGCAAGGGTGCAGAGGTCAGTTAATCAGTGAAATGTATGGTAAATTTAGTGCATTCAGATTAATCCTAGACTTACGGAAACGTCAGGTCACCCTCGGAGACACGCCATATTTTCCAAAGTTGTCTACAGTATGTTATTCAATTACAGACATTAATAATTATGTACAAATATTAGAAGAACTGGATCAGGATATTTTATTACAGATTTCAAGATTTTGCAAAACTCCAATCCGATATTTGCATATTTGCGACACCATTTTCTGTGGATGTTGACAGTGTTCCAACGTCATTGCAACTAGAAGTCATTGATTTGCAAAATAATATTGAAATGAAAGACCGCTTTCAAAACAAAAAGGATCTATCTATATTTTATAGAAGATTTCCCCAGGCAACTACATAATATATTTGCTGCTAGAATGTTGAGTATATTTGTATCGATGTATGTATGTGAATAGTTCTTTTCTTGTATGAAGATCTGCAAACCACAACATGGAAACCGCCTATCTGATCAGAACATGAAAAATGTTCTCGTTTATGTGTTAGCCAGACTATGTCTCCTAATATTGCAAAATTAGTGCGCGAGAAAAGAGGGAAAAAATCTCGACAATGCCTTGAGCTTGGGCACGATAGTGACACAAAGTAAGGGTGTGTATCAAAAGTCTGAATAGGCCTATACTTGGCATAGTGCTCACAAAGGTGTATAGTTTAATTTGTATATTTTGTGTATTTTGTATATTTTTATACTTTAACATTTTTCAGTTTCCGAGTAGACAAAGTTTTGCAGTACTCCTTAAAGTATTCTTATGTTTTATGTATTTGTATGTTTATAGTAGTTTCGGAGCCTCATTTAAATAACCTGACGCTTCCGCACCTGGATGCATTTCAGATTAGTGTAAGTAGGGCCTATATTAAATTTCATTACAAACAAAACTGTTCTGTTACATTGATTTATCACAGTTGTACTATTTTGTTTTCGTACAAATGCATTGTAATTGTGCTATTCCCATACTATCTACGAAGATCGGAGCGCACTCTGTCAATGCATAGGCGTCGTTCCGCCACTGGCCAGTTGAACCCTTCCTCCACGCTCAGTACGGAGATATTGCCGAGCAAAGAGCGCGGATGCTCTGTAGTATGACGTCACAGAGCACGGAACATGCCGGTCACTGGAGTATAGTAAACAAGTTTGCTCAGTATTAACAAATTTCCCGGGGTGGACACCCGACTTAAGGTAACAATTTCTTGTTTACATTGGCATGTCTTAAGATAAACAAATTTCCTAACTGGTTTTTGAGTGCTAAAATAGCGTAAAATGTGATTTTCATTAGTTCAATCTTTAAAATTTTTCCAGGGGTGGCCCCCTACTTAGGTAATGATTTCTTATTTACATTGGCATGTCTTAGAGTATGGTAAACAATTTTCCTAACTAGTTTTTTCTGTGCTAAAATAGCGTAAAATGTTATTTTCATTAGTTCAATATTTAAAAATTTTTGGGGGATGGACCCCCGACCTCCGGCACTTTTGACCCTCCCTGCAATTATTTTCTGGCTACGTCAATTTTGCACTTATTATATTATATTATTAATATAATGTTACAAAGTGGCCCAAGAAGTTAAAGCAACAAAAAATAAATTAATTAAAAAATAACCCCCTCCTAGAAAATATCATATGGGCGCCCTTGTCGACAGCCAATCAGGTTGGTGGGGATGAGCAATGAAGTTTGGGGGGGGTGAGCAATGAAGTTGGGGGGGTGAGTCATGAAGTTTGGGGGGGTGGGCACACCTGAATATAGACTACGTGCTAACAAAGTTGCAATGAATTAATCTCATTGTATGGTCAGTCAGCTATTTATCGTTCATGGACCTGGTAGGAGTTGATAGTCTTGACCGCAATACAAGACAGCAAGCGAGGTTGAAACTGGGACTGATATTTATGTAATGTTAGTTTAGAAGTCTCTGCACTCTTGGCTATTTCTAGCACTCATTTAAACTGTTCAGATGCCAAGGAAAAAATTATACCAGCGATTTATTCTTCAGTTTTTTTTTATTCTTGATTTGCATAGAGCTCATATAATAAGGCTTGAAAACAGTTAAGCATCTCTCTATATAAGAGGCTTTGTCCTGTTGACTGACTGACTGACTTAATGACAGAGAATCATCGTAGAGCCTAAACTATAATAGGTAGAGACTTGGAATCTTGACAGTACCTTCGTTTCATAATGTAAGTGCTCACTATGAAAGGATTTTGGAAAATTTTGATTTTAAATGCCAAAAATAAAATGTTTTAGAGGATACATAATGCCTTTTTACACAGATTTATCAAATCCAAATCAAATTCCATGTACAGTATGACAACAGTGGTAACAGGTAGCTTTAGAAATAAATGACACGGGACTTTGACAAATTAGAGAGGCTATCAATATAATTCATTGTTGTAAATAAATAATGAAATCCACGAAAATAATGCACGATGTGATGCAGTCACATAACTTTCTCTACCCTGGACATAGAGAATACCATTATCTCACTTCAAATTTTGATGTAGAATAAGAGTTCGTATTGCAGAACAGCATTTTCTGTTGTTTCAGTCTGAGTGTGTGCCAACGAGTAAGCCATATCAAATGTCTGTAAAAAATTCTATCCACTGATACGTTATTCACAGCCATAGGCGTAGCGAGGGGGGGGTTTTGGGGGTTTGAACCCCCCCCCCCCCCCCCATTGAATAAAAAATGGAAAATTGTATAATTTTTTTAAGTCTGCCCATAAATTGCTTAATACAAGTATATAGCGTGGGAAGCTTAAAACTCGTTATTTTGCGTCTTAATTTTTAAAATTTTCCGGGGAAGGACCCCCGGAAGCTTAAAACTTGTTATTTTGCATCTTAATTTTTAAAATTTTCCGTAGGAGAACCCCCGGAAGCTTAAAACTCGTTATTTTGCATCTTAATTTTTAAAATTTTCCGGGGGAGGGCCCCCGGACCCCCCTCTCCTTCCATACTCGCCAGACCCCGCGGATGTTATAACCCCCCCCCCATATGGTCGGCCTGGCTACGCCTATGTTCACAGCTGTCATCCTGGAATGTTATAATTATATAACCCATCACTCAGTGGCATAATTTTTCCCTTTTAATTAACATTGTCTACCGTTAAAAGTGCTTTTACCTTTGGCTGGCTAAAAATAACTTTTCGGCACTACTGTAACTTTATGAAATCCTCTACTGCGTGTTAATAAGGATACACATAGAGTAAGTCATGGATTGATAAGAGGAATTTTGAAACCCGTCACTAGTGAATTCAGCAGGATCGTCGATAAGAGGACTTCAACCTTTGTTTCTAATCGGTCAAGAGCCTTTGTTCTATGTAACGTGATGATAATATTCTCTGTCAAGTTCATCTCCTACAGTTCGGACTTGCGCAATGTAACTCCAGGGGACATTTTTATGCAATCATTGTTTCCCTTTTCAGAAGTAATTAAATCAGATGGACTCATAATGCAGGGGTGCCCAGCCCCCTTACAAATAGTGGAATGACAGTAAGTCTACTCTGTGGGCACCCCTGAGTAATGGAGTTAATAGGCCATATTTAAGACACACCTGAGTATTAGACCACTGTTTCTTGAGAAAGTTTGATCAGCATATGCTAATATTATAAGGGCTGGAGGAAATATAGAGAACATTTGAGGAACATTTTAAGACCATAGTCTTAGAAGCATTAAATAAATGTGTAACTAGTAAAACACACAAAGAATAATCCAAGCCTTGAATATTACACTCGGAAAATATGCTATTTAAAGAAAAAAGCTAGACGGGTATACAGTAATCGAAATGCGAGTTCAGAATGTTTAATTTCATTTTATTTGTAGAGATTTCAAAGTTGTTAGAAAAAGAGAAGAAGAAAGCACAAGGTAATATTCTACATGAAGCAAAAAATAATTGGAGTAAGTTTTATAATTATGTGCGTAGAAGAAGGGGTGATAAGAAGTTGTTGTAGTTATACAAAATAGAGGCTGATTTCTTCAACTCCTACTTTATATCAGTTTTTAGCCATGATAGAAAACAATGTGACATTATGCAAATAACAAATGTAGATACAAGATTTAAAGTAACCTTCAATGTGGTTAGGAAAAGAATAACGAAATCACGGGACCAGATGTAGGCCTAATTTCGACGCGGTATTTTTGTGAGATTAATAAAAGTTTTTGTTGGAAATTATTTAGCTTTCTTCCTTTCTTTCTGATTTATGCAACGTAATTTATGACGTTCTGAATTGGGATGAGAACAAACGTTATACGAAATTTATTCATGTTAATTGCAGGGTTGGCCAATACAGTTTTCTTACACAAAGCCACGTACGGCAAAGACGTCCCGAGGTGCTGTGTTTCTTTCAGTCTTAGATATAGTACAGTCCCGCTATTCCAAACCCCGCTATTCCGAAAATCCGCCTATTCCGAACAGAGTTCAGAAAAACTACCGGTTTTTTAAACTTAAAAACAGGAGAAATTAAAAAGACGTTCGTGAAAAAACGTACCGTACATTTATTGTTATACAAAGAAGTTAAATAGAGACATATATAGAGCCTAAGCTTGATGAAAGCGCCTGAAACCAAATTGGAATGAAAACTAGCACTTAATTTACGCCTCAACAAGTCAATATAATGATATTATTAATGAAATCCGCCTATTCCGAATTCCCGCTAAACCGAACGGTGTTCGATCCCAATTAGTTCGGCATAGCGGGACTCTACTGTAATCCATTACAGTGTTCATTACGCAAGCGTGGGGTAGCAATGGGTTTTTTTTTGCCCAGACTTCCAACGATAGGCCTACATGTTTTATCAGTACGATACTACAATAATTTTTTCATTCGTTTTAGACCTAAGGCGGTAAAGTGACAAGAGAATATGTTGGGCTGAAGTGATGGCTTAGGATATCGTATGGGAGTTCTTTAATTGTCATACATCTACGAAACAGGTCATAGGGCCTCATTTTCATAGATGGACCGAGGATAAAAATCGGCCCGGGATTTAGGCCTATTTTTAAAAGCTGCCTTTAAAAAAACAGCAATAATAATAATAATAATAATAAATAGTAGTAGAAATTTACTGTTAAGACTCACGATCTGTTTTTGTTTGTCTGTTTGTCTGTCTGACTGTCTGCCTGTACGCGTATAGCTGGTGCACCATTAATCCTGTTTACATGCAGTTTTCTATATGTTATACAGTGGGTGTAGGCTTTTGTTTTATATGCAGAATAATGGATTCGCAATGTCCATTTCATTGAAACAAGTTGATAAAACGCAACCAAAATATGCTTTCCTAGCGTGCGCTACCTCAACCATTCGAGATTATCAATGCGATGTGTGCAGTATTTTGTTGGGAATGATGTTTTCTACAACAATATCTCTATCGCTTGGAAATTTTATTTCTTCTTAAAACTTTTGTATGTTTTGCAACTGCTGTTCTAATAGGGAACTTTATACCAGTAGTCAGATTATTGTATCAAATGTTTTGGATGAAACGTGAGGAAAATTTGTCAGCTTTACTGTGAGCTTTATGGAGACTACCAGGATACCGTGCGTTTATCTGGTGTATATCGTATTGCAGGGTTCCACTTGATATATTATATTGTAATATATGTATTCACTTGATCACAGCAGAATATGGTATAAAAGAAATTTAATACAGCAGCGATCCACCGGAAAAATTCCCGATATTCCGAAGTGCTAGTACGGCCCGCTTACTTTTCTTCCAATGGGATTACTTTTACGTCTGGAGAAACCACACAACTACGTTTGAATCTATTGGTCACCCAAATATTGGAGTGTCCATTAAGGTTTTGTTTGAGAAGGTACTAATACTCGCTCGGTAACTTGATACAGAACAACATATTATAACTTTTTTGCACGACGTAACTACTGTAATTAGTGGTACTTACGAATATTGTTGCCGTGGATCGTAACTTGACATTCCCGCACGCAATCTGGTTGCTATGAAAACAAAAGAAATCTCCGTGCGGTATAAATTACAAAAAGCACAAATGCCGTAAGTAAAACCATCATAATACAAGCCTTTATGGAAGACCGGAACCAAGGCCCCCCCAGTTTGTGGCGACTTTAACAGGACAAATATTCGGTCCCCATAACAACCAACATACGCGAATCACTTTCTGAAATATAAGATCCATCTTCAATAGTGTATAAACATAATATTTTCAGCTAATATCTCAATTAATATAAATAAATTGATATAAATAATCATCGTGCAAAAAATAGCATGCAGTACTCGTGCCGCAAGCGCATAACGGATCTCGGAAATTGAAAAAACTCGGCGCAAGCGTCTCGTTTTTTCAAACTCTTTTCTCAATCCGTATGCACCGCTTACGACACTTGTATCGCAATGTACTATTGAAATGCTACAATGTGTTACGTACAGTTATCAGTAAACATTAGTTAATTTCTTTCATTTTTGCGCCCTCCCCCTTGAATGAACGTCTAGGCCGCCCCTAAGTAATTCGCAATAAAGAATAGCTGCCCCTTATACTGAGACTATTTGTATAAAAATATAATTGACATGTTTGTAACGTCTAAGTTATATTCAGCTGCCTGTGAGCTTTGTTGTCCGTATGCGAATGTTGCATAATTTCCAGATAGAACTGTAAATAAGGAGTATAATCACTTCGCGCGCCATATGGCTTGTTATATAGTTATTAGTAGACACTCCGCTACCATGTATGGACATACCCGTTGTGTGTGACTCAACCGCACGTGCATCGGTAGCTATACCTATTACTTCCTCAGCTCGTACCATAGGTACCTACTGTAGGTAGAGGAATTATTGTTTTCGACTCCCAAATTCGAAGTTGAATTTTTAACATAAATACACGTCTTGAGGTCCCTGAATCTAAAAATACTATTTTCGGAAACATGTCTGCGTGTCTAAAGATCTAAAGTTTAATAAGCATAGGCTATGTGGAGGAATATGTGGATAGTGTTATTTGTCAAAGCTATGTGTATTGCAATTTCCAAAGTCATATATGAACACTATAAAACAATATGTTGCCATGAGAACTGGTTTGCATTTGATAAATTCTTCCTAATATATTACCATAAAATAGGTACTAAATTGGGCATTACGGTACCGGTCAAGCGATTTGGTCCAATATCAGCAGGCTTCTTCTCATGGACGTTAGAAATGCGTATACCAAGATTCATAAAAATCCGATAAAGCGTCTTTGAGTTATCGTGCATACAGACACACGGACAGAAGGACATACATTTCCCGTCCCCCACACATTCTCATGGCAGGATTGGGGTGCATGTGGTCAGCATGCCGACACCCACGGCCGTTAATGGTGTTTTCCATGACCGGAGCCGCTACTTCTCAAGTAGTTCCTCAGTTTGAATCACGAGGCTCAGTGCACCCCGTTCCAGACCTCCCTATCTCAGAAAAATCCGAGGAGGTACCGGGGATCTAACCCGGGCTGACGGATCTGTAGTCAGCGACGCTAACCACAAGACCACGACGGCGGTCACTATTTGTATTAGAATTAGATATTACTTGCCACAGTGCAGTAGGCTACCTTATAAACAAAATGACGTTTTGGTAAACAGCATGTGAACACTTTCTAATTTTGGAATAACAGTTGAACATGTCCATTTCAGTTCCAGCGTTCTTCACACCTTGTAGGATATAGGAATTGTGATGAGGTAGATATAAGTTAGGCCGGATGCAGCCAACGTATCTGAGACAGGTCCGCCAAATAGCCTAATTCTGAGCGCGTGCCAGCGCCGGCCTACGCTAGAAACAATATTGCGTGGCTGCAACCAACTTGCGCGTCTTTAAACGGGCACAGAGACTCGGGTCAGCACGTAATAAACACCTTTCCTAAAATGGCTCTGTTCCATTGCTACGTACATCAATTAAAGTTAACATGTTCTCAGCGAATAGAATTGTCACGTAAGGGATATACTGATATCGGCAAATAAAGAAACTAAAAATAAACTCCGTGGCGCTACATCCCTGGAGGGACAGGACCTACCATCCGACCGCTGCTACATGCCTAGATGGCAGGATCGGGGGCATGTCGTAAGCTTGCCGACACCCACGGCCGTTAATGATGGTTTTCGCGACCGGAGCCACTACTTAATCTAGTAGCTCCTCAGATTTATATCACGAGGCTGAATGCAGACCTCCCTTACTTGCTTACTCAATGACAGTAGATAATTCCTCAGCAAGCTAAAAGAATATTATCTATTTTATGGAACCCGAAGGTCCATTGCCGCGCTTACCTGAGCCCACCATTCAACCCTATTCTGCGCTAACTCCATCCAACCATCCCTCGCAAATCTTACTTCCCTTAAATCTATCCTAATATTGTCCTCCCACCTACGTCTACGTCTTCCAAGTAGTCTTTCCCCTTCGGGTCTCCCATTCAATACTTCATCATCATCATCAACCATCTAGATAGGCCAGATTGACCTGTTTCTTCTCAGAAGAAGTCTTCCCAGCGACGCCTGGGTCTTCCTATATCTCTTTTTCCTTTCGGCTGGTAGCGAAGGGCTTGCTTTGCCAATCTCTCCTCTGGCATACGGAGTATATGATTCAACCAGTTTTGTTTGTTTTCCTGTATTTTGTTATGTTGGACATATTCAGAGTTTGTCTTATATTTTCGTTTGTGATGTGATCTTTAAGCGAACAACCAGCAACATATCTTAAAAATCTCATCTCCTTCAATACTTTTGAGATATATCTTTCCTCCCCCATGCATGCAACATGTCCAGCCCATTTCACCCATGATTTAATTACCCTTACTACACCCTGTGAAGAATGCAGGTAATGAAGCTTGTCATTCTGCAGTTTTCTCCAGTCCCCATTTTCATCTCTCTTGGGCCCAAATATTTTCCTAAGCACCCTGTTTTCGAATACTCTCAGATTATGTTCTTCCCGAAGAGTAAGCCTAAAGAGTACAGACCTCCCTAGCTCATAAAAATCCGAAGTGGTGACGGGCATCGCATCCGGGGCTTTCTGATCTTAGCCTTCGACGCTAATCATAAAATCCACGCAGACGGTGATCGGTAAATAACAAATCCTAATTTACGTTATTTGCATTATTCGCAGACGTTTCAAAATAATAAACTACAAGCTTTTGCTCATCTGTTATTTTACCTTTCTTTAACTGGTACCGGTAAATAAGTGTCCATTTTGAAGGGGATGTTCACTATTTCTGGAAATTCACTATTTTCGTGTACAGTCTAATCTCTCTGTCACACAGGAATCAAAGTTAGTGTTCTGGATAAAGATTTTGGACTATGGTTCATAGGCCTATAGCTAACATTAAGAAACAAATGTTAATATACGAGGGTTGGTCAATAAGTAAGGTCTCCAACACTCTAGCCCAGGCTCACAACGTCGGACGAGAGATTTGACACCACTGCCACGTTCCGCTATCTCTCCTCTTTCAAACGAGCCATTGCTGAAGCCCCTAAACATTTTAATGTCCGAGATAGAGCTGTTTGAAATGGATCTCCCGATTTCCATCCCCGCCAAGTGCGCCTACGCGAAGTCATACGGTTTTTTACTGCAAAAAAGTTCCGCCGATTGAAATTCACAGACAGCTTTGCGAAGTTTATGGAGAGGGATGTATGGACATAAAAAAAGTGAGTAAATGGGTTCGTGAGTTTAAACAGGGCCGGACAAATATTCATGATGAAGAACAAGTGGGAGACCAACAACAGCCGTCACAGATGAGATGGTGGCAAAAATTGATGAATTGGTGCGACATGATGAACTTTGTTTATTGCTTCCTGACATTACTAAAGGTTCCATACAGACCATTTTGAGTGACAAATTGATGTTCCATAAGGTTTGTGCGAGGTGTGGTCGCGGAGGCCGCACTTCGCGGGGACGGAAATCGGGAGATCCATTTCAAACAGCTCTATCTCGGACAATAAAAGGTTCAGCGGCTGCAGCAATGGCTCATTTGAAAGAGGGGAGATAACGGGACATGGCAGTGGCCCCAACTCTCTCGTCCGACGTTGTGATCTTGGGCTCGAGTGTTGGAGACTTTACTTATTACTTGGCGGAGATGGAAATCGGGAGATCCATTTCAAACACCTCTACCTCGGACACTTAAAGGTTCAGCGGCTTCAGCAATGGTTCGTTTGAAAGAGGAGAGATAGTGGGACATGGCAGTGGCGGCAAATCTCTCGTCCGACGCTATGAGCTTGGGCTAGAGTGTTGGAGACCTTACTTATTGACCCACCCTCGTAGATGGTCTAATCTGAACATGTAAGAGATACCATAACCTGTTAGTAGCTCTAGTAGGGGCTATCGAGATAATATCAAAGCATGAAGTTCATAGAAAAGATAACGAAACTCTAGGCCCTTTTTCATCAAGTTTGCGAACACAGTGTTGCTTATATTTCATGTATTTGTAGAGGTAAACATTGACATTGATACTGCTTGTTAATTTATTAAGTGCCAGTATGGTACTTTATAAGATTGTGTGGTGGATGGGAAAATGTCCGTCCGTCCGTCCTTGTGTCTGTACGCGCGATAACTCAAATACGCTTTATCGGATGTTCATGTAACTTGGTATACACATTTATAACGTCCATGGGAAGAAGCCTATTGATATTGGACCAAATCGGTTGACCGGTACTGGAGTAATGCACAATTTACTGCCTGTTTTATGGTAAAATATTAGAAAGAATGTGTTCATATACGGCTTTGGAAGTTGCAATACAGTTAGGTATGACAAATAACACTATTCCTTGACATATGCTTATCAAACTAGACCGTTAAACTGAGCGAGGTGGCCGAGATGCCAACGTCTTGGACTTGCATTCTGGAGGTCCCTGCTTCAAATCCCATAGCCGGCTATTACATGGTTTTTTAATGTGAGTGTTCGATTGTCAAGATATCACAAATCTGTATAGTTTTGCTGATGCTGGACGATTTTAATCTGTTTAAAAAATACTAGACCTTTGTTCTTCCGTAAGTCCTGCTTAAGAATCAATCTTGAGCTTAACTGGGAAATCAATTTTAAAAATAACTTATTTTCTGCATATCATAATTGCAATTAAGTTATAACTGATTAAACAAAACCATTCTGGCACTTTGTTACTTCAGTTTGCCTGATTTTATTTTTTAATGAATGAGGGTGAATTTTGAAACACAGTATCGATATTTCAGATGGCATTAAAGTGTGACTTCATCGAACACTGCATCCTACAATTTCTAAGAAGAATCCTATCTTTGAGCCAGTTTATTGTCCTGAAAGCACTCAAAACGAATTGCTTATCGATGACCGTCTTGTTTTCTATGGAAAGTAATCATTTGGTTTCGCCACATGCGTATGAAGACTGTATAAGCAATCAATAATCGATAAGCCTACAGTTCGATTTGTGATAACAATGAAGAAAATGATACATGTAATTCTCTTCTTTTATCTTCCTCATAGCTTATACCAGCGTTTCTCAACCTATGGTCCGCGGACCGCTGGTGGTCCGCGAAGATTGTGCAGATGGTCCGCAGACATAATTAAAAAATACCATAAAGCAAGTAAAGAAGTAAAAAAATTTCGCATAAAATGGACACTAGATGTCAAAGTTTTTAAAATCTTCGAAAATACAGGTCCTATTGCAAGTTTCCTTACTTTTGCAGTTACGAACCACAGTTTGAAACCCCTGATTCACTGAGGTCTATGGTTCCCTCTTTCATTCAAAACCCTGAAAACTAAGACTTTGTCGGAATTTGTTATTAGAGACGCTCTCTTAACAAGGGTTTTATTGTTGGAGTGCCCGAGTGTCTGATACCGGTAAACCTGTGTTTTAATTCCTAATTATATTATCAAATTCGTAATAAATATTAAAGTCTGTTCAAAATATAATTTTACTGTCAATAGTTTACTTCCAATTCAATAACTGTGTTTCCGTCCAATTAAAAAAATCTGATGTGAAAGTCACATAACTTCCTCTGCCCAAATAAAAGTTAGCAGTATTCACATATCCTTGTACAGAATCGCAAGACACAATTTTACGCTAATTATCCTATAAATACCTCTTCTTTCAATGATGCGACTAAAAGCGCAGTCTATATAACAAACTTAAAAAAAAAAAAAATGACTGCAGACGTTTATTGAACTTTCTGCCGTAAAATATAATTTCCGAAATTTATCGAATATTTCCCTCAGATACATCTTTACTCTATGCATGGCCAACAATACATCTTTCTCACTTCACATTCTTATATAAAATAAGAGGCTGTGAAAGAGCGCGAATTCAGTTGTTCATCACGTAAGACAAACTTTCTACAAACAGTGGGTGAACAGTGGGTGGCTTGTAACTACCCTCAGAGAATTTTCTCGAAAAAATGTTTCAAATAAAAGTTTTAGCTCTTAGTATAAGCAACCTATGTGCAAAATTTAAAGAAAATCGTTAGAGCCGTTTTTGAGAAAATCGCGAAAAACGAAAATTTCTTCATGTAAAGTCCCCTTAAAAATAAGAGAAAATAGTCGCCAATCTTATCCTCACATCTTCAGAAGGTACCTGACCCAAATACGAAATTTTGTTTTCATACGATTTTCCGTTTTGGAGCTAGCTTGTTCACAGATATTTTCCACACAGACACACAGACACACAGACATGTTTCCAAAAATAGTATTTTTGGATTCAGGGGGCCTTGAAACGTGTATATATGCTAAAAACTCAACTTCGAATTTTGGGGTCGAAAACAATACTTCCTCTACCTATAGTACCTATGGTACGGGCAGAGGAAGTAAAAATGTATTTAGAATTATTTCGTTATAATTACCTATAATTAATTCCCCAAATATTAAGAATATAGGCCTACATACACCCTACTTTTAAAAATGGGATGTAAAATTAGGGGTCCGTATAAAAATTTACACATTTTAGAGGTCCTCGGGTTCAAAAAGGTTGAGAAACGCTGGCTTATACATTTCCCTTAGCTCCAACATAAACACTTCTCTCTGAAACAGCTTCTGTATCATCCTCCAACACCCAGACAGAATTGCGTTTCTGTTTGGAAAGGAAACGTTTTCAGTGAAAGTATGAGTAAACCGTTGGGGAAAATTGTTTTCACGTCAAGTGTCATCATGCGGATAGCCCATCTAGTGCAAGACTATGAACTGTAACATAACAAGACAAGAGAAAACTACAATTACCTGATATCTTCTTCTTCTAATATATAAAATTGAAAGTGGATATGTATGTAATGTTTGTATGTAAGTACGAGGACCGTCCACAAAGTAAGTTTCCCTGGGGCCGTTTACAGGAACAAAACACAATTTCGTGGAAATATTTATTGCAACAGATACAGTAAGTGTTCAGCTATTTTTCAACATATTCGCCACCGAAATTGAGACATTTGTCATACCGTGGGATCAACTTTTGAACACTTGTGTCGTAGAAGTCTGCCGCCTGGGATTTGAACCACTGTGTGACAATCACCTCCGCTTCTCTGTCATTCTCTGTCATTTATTGAGGTGTAGGAAAAAATGGAAATCACTGGGAGCGAGGTCCAGGCTGTAGGGTGGATGTTGAAACATCTCCTAGCCGAACTTTTGCAGGAGACTTGGAGTGAGGTGTTGAAACCTCCACCCTGCAGCTCGGACCTCGCACCCAAAGATTTTCATCTTTTCTTACTCCTCAAGAAATGACAGTAAATGACAATGGTTGAGATTGACAGAGAAATGGAGGTTATCGCACAATGGTTAAAATTCCAGGCGGCTGACTTCTACGACACAAGTGTTCAAAAGTTGGTCCAAGGGAATGACAAATGTCTCAATTATGGTGGCGAATATGTTGAAAAATAGCTGAACATTTGCTGCATCTGTTGCAATGAACATTTCCATGAAATAATGTTTTGTTTCTGTAAACGACCCCAGGGAAACTTACTTTGTGGACTTCCCTCATATGTTTGTATGTTCCCTATACAATTCTATATGTTTTGACCAATTTGCACGAAATTCTGCACACATACCCACTTCAATCCGGAAAGAAACGCTGTCAACATTAAAATTCCAACAAACCACCCCTTCAAGTGAAAAGTTATATAATTTCTGAAAATATTACACTGAATTCACCAAATGCAATTCACATTGCATGTACAGTCCCCACGGCAACAGTATTGTTTGCAGTGTTCACAGGCGGCTTTGGAACTGCATGATACCGGGCTTTGACAAATTAGAGAGGCCATCGCTATAATTCATTGGTGTAAATAAATAATGAAGAATGAAATCGACGAAAATACTGCACAATGTGATGCAGTCACATAACTTTCTCTATCCTTGACATAGAGAACATAGCACTTCTCTTGAATAAAATTCACTCCTGATTATTATTGTATGTTCTGGTATTAAATGAAGACCAGTTGGGACGGACACTGGCTGCTTCCTAGGTTGACGCCGTTACGAGGATCCTAATTTAATCTAAGCTTACATTTATAAGCATTCATTTATGAAGAGGTTTTTTAACAGTGGACGTCCCAAGATTTTACCTACTTGAATTGTGGACTCGCGATTTATCACGTTTTATTGTATTGTGACTATACATCTTATAATTTAGATTTATGTAGATGTTGTTGTACCAGTTTACATTTTATTGTATTTAATTTTTAAGTTTTAATCTGCACACAGTACCGTAGGCCAACATTTATCAACAATCATTAAATTATTAAATTTGAACTGCAGGTCAATGTACAGGCAGGGGAAAAAAGCGGACCGACTAAAATTTCTAAGTTGCCGATATGAGCCACTGCGCATGCCTAGCGGCATTCACAGGGTAGCAGGGAATGTATTGAAATTTGTTCTACAGCCGACAAATTGCTTGAATTGAGAAATAATTTCACGTAATTTGCATTGCTTATGAAAACAAACGTCGCTGTTACATCTCTTGCATTTATTTATATATCACAAGGCTCTGATATCAGCAACAAGAGTCGGTCCATTTTATTTCCCCCTACCTGTACATTTCAGTCTTTTCAAGTGACCTTGGTTTGAGCTATACTTTATTTCACAATTTTAAGATGTATTTTTATATATTATGTAATCCAAATATAAGATTTATGTACACACCATGTGCTCCAGACCATACAATTTTAATGGCAATCGCCAAAAATTAATTTTATTATCTGATTACATTATTCTTTCCTAGGCCTAGACTTCATAGGTTGAACTCAAATTCTATTATATTAACGGGGTGTAAGGTGGATTTTTCACATTTTAGCTGATATTAATCCCTCGTTGGCAAAGATGAAATTTATTGAATCTGTTGTATAAAATAATGTGTTTTTATTGTGTTCACTGGCAGGAAGTCACGTATTAGTCACTGCACGTTGATACCAAGGCTACATTTCCATTAACGAACTAACGTTTTATCAGATAAAATCGCATTCTCATATTAATAGCAATATATTATAATATAAACGATATATATTATAATATAAACGATCGTGATTGGTCTATATCCGAGGAATTGCTAAACGTTTTTGGTCAATATCAAACACGTGGCATATGAATGGAATAGCCCTCGTAATCTGATCCATAATGTTAGCTTTGAGCACTAGCTTGCACTTGATTGGTTCTTATATTGTTTCCACAATTTTATTTTATTTCTGAAGGTATTTCCTTTCATTCTAATCTCTGTTAGATTCACTTTGAACATTACTAGGTATTATTTGTGGGAACTTAGATCGAGAACTGATACCCCTTGGTCATAAATGTTTCCTAATTTATACATTGCATGTTATGTGTGAACTCCAAACATCACAACTGTGGAGCTGCAAAATTGCGATAGGCCGTGAAAGCAAGGCTGTGCAATCAATAAGTCTGGGTTTAGGCTTCCCTCTCCTTGTCATCAGTTAATGTGGATTTATAAATACAAGGGATGGAGAAACCAAACCTATATGCGATCTTCCTATAGCTATGATTGAATAATCCTTACAGTCCACCCTCCCCCTCTTAGCAGGTTTTTCATATTTATGGAATAACTCCCGAATGTAATTTTACTAGAAAATAGCCCGTGGCTTTGCCACGGTTAAAATGATGCTTAGCAGCTCTTTTCTGTACCTCTTTTTCGTACTGTTCTATAATCGATTCCCCAATATTTAATCGTGGCCTCTTGGAAGGAACGCAGGCATTATGGTCAACCATGTTTCAGTGCTCTCTTATCTGGATATATTACGCTTTTTCCTTTAGAATATAATTACTGTAGTTCCTACCAGTACAGTACGTTGATTTCAGAAATTAATTATGTCATAAGTTTTATGCAGTTCCAAAGCTAGTAGGCTACCTGTGAATACTGATAATACGTATCGTTTCTCAACTGTTTGTTGACAGATGAATATGATGTGAATTTTATTTGATAAATTCAGTGTAATTTTCAGAAATTGTGTAATTTTTCAAGGGAAGGAGTGATTTGTTTGAATTTTTGTTGTCCGCGATACTTCCAGTGTTAAACTATCAATATATTATAGCTGGTGCCCGCGGCTTCGCCCGCCATTATTAATTGACTCCAGGATTTTAAAGAAATTTACACTGGCAGTTTATTAAAAATGTTTATGGTTCAGAGCTATGAAAATTGTAAGTAAAAATAAAATTAGAATATTTGTTCATTGTGTTCATTTCACTTAGGCCTTATATAATAAAGAAACGGTTTTCCTAATTTAGTACTCTTCGTGAAAGTTTACACTGCGAGAGACGAACATCGCCGAGTATACCCGATGGCTCACGAAGTGAGGGAGCGAATGAGTACGCTTTAGAGGGCCGTTGAATTGTATAAGAGTAGATTCTTTTTTAAACACGCCCATAGGCTAAGGGGCTATTTCATCTTATAATATTAATGCAGCGAGTACTTATGAAATTACTGATTAATGCACCAGCAACGCAACCGCAAGGAGGGAAGTTTAAACTCCGTGGCACTGCACCCCTGAAGGGACTAGGCTTATCGTCCTACCGTTGCGTCATCTACCAGAGGCAGAATTCAAGAATAAAATGTAACAAACAATTATTCATTTATTAACGAATTAGACCTATTTATATCAATTATATGAGGCCCACGACATAAGAGTTAGGAACGAAAGCATTGTTCGCCCTTAAGATATTAGCTGTATAAATAGAATTGTTTACATGATTTATTAATTTTTAATAATTTATGATCAATGATATTTCTCCTCCACGTCTCCATTTCCTTCATCTGCTCTCTAAAATTATGTATCTGGCATCTTCTTTCTCGTTACATAGTGGGCATATTCCTCTAGGTACCGAACCTCTCAAATTTTTCAACCTCCAGATTCCTAGCCTCCACCAGGCCAAACTAGATCTTTCTTTCATATTACACGAAAATAAATATGCTTCCATACCCCATCCCGCTGCGTCGACCTCGGTGTCGTGCACATCGGCACAGTCTCATTTTCGTGCACATCGGCATAGTATTTTTATCTTGTAATGGTTATCGTGCTCATCGTGCTCATGCCGATGTGCATGAAAATGCGATTGTGCCGATGTGCACGTGTGCCGATGTGCCGGCGTTCTGGTGGCACTTGGCAGGTAGTTTTATTATTATTATTATTATTATTATTATTATTATTTATTCTGCGTGTGTTGTGCTTAAAACCCGTGTACCGTATTCTTGAATGTGATAAAGTGTAGAATTAGATTATTATCCTGCTTCCAGTTATTCTATTTGATTCATTTTTTATTTAACTGTTCGCGTTTTTAGTGAAATTACGAAACTGATAAAAATTCTCTTGTCAGTTCCCATGATTACATCAGAGGCAGAACGCTGCTTTTAGACATTCAAAAGAATAAACACTTTTCTAAGAAGCACTATGAATTCGGAAAGACTAAATGTGCTTGTAATGCTTTCAATGGAAAAAAAAAATCCTTATCCAGAGATCAAGGATAACATTATTGACTTTTTCGTGCAAATTAAAACAAGAAGAATGGATTTAATTTTTAAATGACTATAACAATCTTGAACTATAACATTTAGGTTAAAGTAAGTAAAAAATATTTGGTTTTGTTCTTTTAGGATTTTATCAAGTTTCTGAATAAATTTTCTTTTTATACATGTTTGTTTCCTTTTACACAATTTTAAAATGAAGGCTAAACATTTTCTGGAACAGCACCCCCACTAATTTAGCTACGATCCGTCTCTGAAATTGAGGTGGAATTATCCCAGGGTTGATGCATCTGCTGTAATAGAATGCTTTTTGGTTGCAGTGATCAGCATCGTTGTTTTCGCACATCAACACTTTCGGACAAAATGTCGTCCATTCGGTCCACGGACAGATTTTCCAACACAGGAATTCGATATAACGAAGTCCTTATCAAAGGAGGAGATCAGAGGACTGCAACACGCACCCAGGAAGAGAACGGACAATATGAACATTGTACGATCCATGTTCCATCCTTCTATTCCGTTAACTGGATGAAAACTGATGTCTAGTTTCTTTATTGAACTGCTCGCCCACCGCTTCAATGCTAAATACTTGACTACGGTGATACGTCAAAGAAGATAAAGAAAGTAGAAGGAAAACTTTCACAAAGCCCGATAACACGAATTGTTGTGATTTCGACAAATATTTGCAAACTTTTCTTTCTCGCTACCCATAACCTTAAAAAAAACCTTTGTATTGCGAAGTAACAAAAAAAATGATAAATAAACATCGCTCTTTTTAAAAAAATTCTAGCAAAATTGTGCTTTTTGAACGATACATTAACATTCGTTCAAGGATTTTTTCACAATTCGTGTATTTGTTCCGTCGTTGGCCATGTTGCCACAGAGAGGCCATTGTTGCTCCAAAAAGTTCTGCTCACTGCACATAAATTAGCCATGGTGGAAGAACCACAGGATCAACCTGTTGATGCGACGCATGTTGGGTCACATTCAGAATAGGTAGGCAGCTCTATAAATTCTAATTTCTATGGCTTTTTCATTTGCTGAAATACAAATCAATTCCGTTTCTTAAGAAATTGTTATTTCCTAAATTCTTGCAGATGTGAATACCCGCTTACGAACGTTCATTATGAACTTACGAAATAGCAAATTAGTAATACGTACAGGTATTAATGGAACAGGTATTAATGATGTACTAATATTACAAAAGAAAGCAATTAGGCTACTGAGTAATTCAAACAAAACTGAGCACTGTAAGCCTCTATTCAAGAAGATGAGAATCCTCACTGTTATAAACCTGTACCTGTATGACGTTCTGCTATTTGTTAAAGAAAATTAACATACATTCACCAGTAGAAATGAAATACACGACCACAACACGAGAAACAGAGATAAATTTGATATTCCATACCATCGATTACAAAAATCAATAAAATATTATAAGGTTATGGGTCTCAGATTATATAACAGATTACCAAGGGGGTTAAAAGAACTTCAACTAATAGTAGGCCTATATTGCGATACAAGTGCCGTAAGGCACGTTTACGGGTCGAGGAAACAGATTGAAAACCCGAGGCGCAGCCGAGGGTTTTTAAGTTTCCGAGACCCGTAAATGCCTTTACGGCCCGTGTGTTGCATGCTATTTTTTGCACGATGATTATTTTTTCAATTTAATTATATTAATTGTGATATTACCTGAAAATATTATGTAAATACATTCTTGAAAATAGATGTTTATTTCAGAAAGTGATTCGCATGTGTTTGTTGTTATGGGAACCGAATATTTGTCCTGGGGGCCGTGCCCATAAAGGCTTGTATTATGAAGTGTATCGTAATGAATTATGACGTAGCGCTTGGACCGTAAGTAATTTAACCTCATCGCAACCGCCCTTAGCAACAAGACTGTGTGGGAATGTCAACTTACGATCCATGTAAACAACGTTCGTAAGTACCACTTACTAGCTAAGGAGTGCAAAAATGTTTTTAAGAAAAGACTCAACAAGTGGCTGATTACGAATCCATTTTATTCAATTGACGAGTATGAAGAAGCTCAATTTGTATAGATTTCTAGTCGTTTTACCACTTAAACATTTGGTGTTAATATTTAATACTTACTTACTTTTACACATCTGGGTTTTTATGAACTTTGAGATTGAACTTGAGATTATTGAATTTGGTTTTTATAGTGTACTTTATCATTTTAAAATTATCTTTCCTTAATACTTTGACCATTTTAATGTTTTGATTCTGATATTGGGGTAAGTGTTCTGATGACAAGTCAATACTGAGGCTTATTATTTTTAGTTATGTATTATATTATACTATGTTTGTACATTATGTATAGGCCTACTATATTATGTATACTATATTATATATGTATTGTACTTGATCTATTGACATGATCTATTGTATTCAATGAATGCCTAATGATTGTAATAAAATTATTATTATTATTATTATTATTATTATTATTATTATTATTATTATTATTATTATTATTACTGTAGGTAACATCGAAATATTGAAATTGCGGGGGTCAGCGCAACAATGGTCTAACGCCTCCTCATGGAAAATTAGTTAGCGATGCTATTTGGATGACTTAAGGCTGTATTCACCAACACGGATAAAATTTGTAGGTATCGTGGATAATAAAAACTACGATTAATCCATTATCTCAAATTCAAACCGTTCGGGTTTCACCACATGATTTGTCACCTAGGTTTTCAAAAGCTTGGTTTTTGTCTACTATTGTCTGACCCTTAAAGTTTTCATAAGAGAACCAACGTCATCTGGCGGGTTTGTTTGAAACATAAGGGAGAAGATTGACTATTGGCTGCGTCCGGGCGCTAAAATGTACACGTTGCCTTAGCAACCGAAAGTTTCCCCTCACACTGTCTCTCGCTAGTAGTTGTACAAATGGTCATTAGGTGTATAGCATATAATTTCGTTTTCCCCTTGAATCTTGGACAGAAATTAATGTCATCATAGATGTCCAAGTACGACGTACGTTCCTTTATCCATTAGGGTGCCTTATTCTATGTTCTGTTTCATATTCCTCCGTCTGTCTGTACGCGATATCTCGAACCCGCTTTATCGGATTTTTATGATCCATGACATACGCATTTATAACGTGCATGGGAAGAAGCCTGTTGATTTTGGACCAAATCGGTTGACTGGTACCGGAGTAATGCCCAATTTAACGCCTATTTTATGATAATGTATTAAACAATAATTTATCAAATGCAAATCAGTTCTCATGGCAACATATTGTTTTACAATGTTCATATACGGCTTTCGAAGTAGCAATACAGACAGCTTTGACAAATAACACTACTCACACATTCCTTCACACATGCTTATCAAACTAGACCTTTGTTTTTCCATAAGCCCTGCTTAATCAATCGATCTGGAGCTTAACTCAGAGATGTATTACAGAAATAACTTATTTTCTGCATATATCATAATTGCAATTATCACCGGTTAAACAAAAGCATTCAGGCACTTTGTTACATCAGTTTACCTGATTTTTATCAAATATATCTTATTTTGAATTAAAATATGGACATTAACATTGTTTTTCATGATGTACCTCGCTAAATTCTTTTTCTTTTACGCGGATTTCCCACTTACGAGGAGGAAGAGCTCTGGAATGGGAAGATTTCGCTGAGTAAGCTACTTCTCCCGCGTGGCTGCTTCTTCTGGATAAATATAAAATGTATAAAAATAGATAGATACTCATGCATAGCAGCCCACTGACTCCTCCACTGCTGCCCATTAACCAGTCATCCTGCCTTCGTCAGTATTTATCTGTTTGCGTTAATTCAATTAATTGTTAGCACGCGCTGCTACGGTTATTTAACGATGAAGATATAGCACAACTTAAGCCTGACAGCGCATTCCTGCTGTGACAGCATCGATGGCGTCACGCTGCAGCGGAATAGAAACAAAACTGTTTGATTTAATGCTGCCATCATGGTGACTAAATTACTAAAGTGATTCTAATATTTTCTTACATAAAGCATTGGTGTTTTACGATTTCAAAAAAATTGCATTTACCATATTATTTACATACGTAAACGTCTCCTCATCTATAAACTTGATCGAAGATGTATGTGTACGGAGCAAAAGTAAACCACAGACTTCGCTTGACTAACTGTGTTCTGTCGTTTCATTGGTTAATCGCACCAGCGCATACTTCACGATAATGCGACAAGCTCAGTCGGATGTTTACTTCCATTCCGCACACATCGTACAATTATTACTATCTTAAACTGAAAACTTGGCGTGGTCTTGTGGTTAGCGTTGCTGATTACAGATCCGTCGGCCCGGGTTCGATTCCCGGTACCTCCTCGGATTTTTCTGAGGTAGGACGGTCTGGTAGGGGTGCACTCAGCCTCGTGATTCAAATTGAGGAGCTACTTGATAGAGAAGTAGCGGCTCCGGTCATGGAAACCACCATTAACAGCCGTGGGTGTCGGCATGCTGACCACATGCCTCCCAATCCTGCCATCTGCCTATAGGTAGATAACGCAGCGGTCGGGTGGTAGGCCTTGACCCTTCGGGGATGTCGCGCCATGGAGTTTAGTTTAGTTAAGTTCTGTTAAGAGAGTTGCTTGCTTTCTTGTTTATATCACACATGTTTTACAACAAGATTTCATTTGTTTTTGTCGTTGCCTAGGCAAATTTGTTTATTCTGAAGAAAAACAAGTGACATAAATTACTAAATACAAGAGGTATTTTATAATATAATTAATTAATTCATTGTACTTTCATAATGTGTGATGAAGTTCACGACATATTGTATGTAAAAGTAATAGGCATAGCCTCTAATAACTTGTATTATAGAAGAAAATTGCGAGCCAGGGGCTTTAGAACTTACGTCACCAATAAAGAAACGTGCGAGGAAATGGTTTGTCCAGCGGCAAGAAATTACAGATTGTAAATATATACAAAACATTTGGAATCGAACGCAGGACCCCTGGCGCTTAGTATAAGAAAAGGAAGTTCAATTGACTTACTGTATGTTAACATTCTCAAAACGAACTCTTGTGAACTGTGCTTTGTACTTTGACATTAGGTTGTTTACATTTGCTCCGTACACATCTTGGATCAAGTTTAGTAATAACTGAAATTATCCCCCCTTTGCCGTCAATTCTAACCTAAAACTTCCGGAAGAAATTTTCCATGTAAATATTCAAATCCCAAACACAACTGACAACAGTGTCACAATTTTAATGTAAAACAATACTTCCAGCTAGGGTTGCTTAAACAACGAATACCATACAGACTAAAATCAGGTAGGATTATATAGGCCTAATTGCTGGCCAATAATTTTAAACATACCATCTATTTAGAGAAAAGGAGGTCTTATAATCTGAACAGAATATAGTCTATACGTACTGATGGGCAGTGCTTCTAATTTTGTTTTCATGCCTATACTCGTTACATTTGTTCCTAAACATTTTGGAATTTTATTGTTCCCATGCCTCTATCATCAAGCCACACATAGAAAATTATTTTAAAAACTCAATTTTTGTAAGTCTGCACCGGACAGAATTGCGTAAAGCCAATCATCTGCTAATCCCCGCGGTTTTAAGTGAGCCAATCACCATCTCCACAAGCCGATGGAACCGATGCCAAAACTGGTGGAAACTGGTGGCAGCAATGACGTCATTGCTGAGCTTTGGAATACAATTGCTGCCAGAATTTTGTCCCGCAGGAGTTCTTTTACATGCCTGGAAATCTACACACTTAGGCCTCTCAGATTTATGCACATATAAATGCCATCGACCTGGTCGCGACGGCACAGACAGTCCTCTTTAACATTCTTTCAAATGGCATTTCATCTTCCCAGACCGAAAAATAAGTTATGTTCATAATTTCTTATTTCTTTAGCAATTAAGACGCTACAGGACGTACTTCTTTGTTTAATGGGCCCTTCTAATTTTTTTTTATAAATAAGCTCGAAGAAAAATTATAGCAAATAGTCGCTAACACAAATGAAAGAATTGACTGGCAAATACTGTGAGAAATTTCCGATAAAGTCTACAATAATATGAAATAATATGTTTTGAAATTATTTATATTTATACACAGTGTGGATATTGGATATAATTTAGTAATATAAGAAATTAATCTCTGATTCATGTACTCAAGTCAATATAATGCGGTTTTTTCGACGTAAGTTAATTATTTCCGGATGATATTATAACATCAACAAAACCGCAGTGATAAATAGAGGCCTATTTATTTTATCTTATTGCACAAACGCGTGTATATTTCTATTGAAGTTACGCTAAATATAATTCTGTATTTTCTAAATTACTAGATGGCCAATGCCGTTGCCAAATTAATACCCTACATAACTTAATCTATGTTTAATTCGTAAATCTGAAATAAGTTGCAAGCCTCTCTGCCATAATATTCTGCTGTATGTCGCAATGAACTAACATTATTTTGTCTAACAAGTAGAAGTGCAAATCTTGTACCGATGTCTACCAATAATTGAATCTTATAACGGTAATAAGTAGGGACCGGATTCTTAGGTTTTTACCTATTTTTTCCATTCTTCCAAAACAAAAAGCGCTCATACACTTTTTCGAATCACGCCCATAGGATTCACCCACATTAATTCTGTGGCACCTAAAAATACCTAAATGGGGTATAAAAACCTGAATATACCTAAACGGGATATAAAACCTAAAATATATAATTTAGGCTACTTTTTTTGTCTTTTTTGTTTGTCAGTTGAGGAATCGATATTTTGCGGATAGACAATAATTTTTGTCGGGTTGAAATTAATACCACCAGCGTTTCGTTGAACCCATTGTCGTCTAGGATGGACAGTATCAAGAGAGGAAGTGTAGAGTATCGGCGTATTCCTTTTAAAATATTCGTACGAACAACCATTGTTGCCGTGTATGAACAAGATATAGATTTCTGTGTTTTAAAGAGTTTTTGCCTTAAGCCTTTAGTACTGTCTTGTTATTCACACTGAGTGCTCACACTGTGTTTTAAGAAGACGTGTTAATTATGTATTGAATCCTATGTAGCACATTCAAATTCATGAAACCAATTATTCTACCAGAAAACGATATTTTGGACAAAAAACCTAAAAAAAACCTATTTCACCTAATGGAAAACCTAAAACAGTGTTTTTAAAAACCTAAAAATCCGGTCCCTAGTAATAAGAGATGAGGAGGAATGACAGGAACAAAGAAAAATCCTGGAGGAAGTAGGTGAAGGAAGTAGCGTCTTCGACCTCCCGAAATTCCAAGTTGAGTTCTTAACATAAATACACGTTTTGAGGTCCCGTGAATCCAAAAATACTTTTTTTTTCGGAAACATGTCTATGTGTATGTCTGTGAATATGTGCTATTTGCAATATGACCTCGTGTATTACATCAGAATGTGAAGTGAGAAAACTGTGTTGGCCATGCTTAAAGTATAGAAAGTTACAAGAATACATTAATCAGATTTTATTTGGGTTATGTCTCCTTCGGGGATGCGATTGATGTGGTAACGACATTCTCTTCATATTTACAACCAATTGACATGAATAGAATATATTATACTAAGAAGCTAACTTTTATTTGCGTAGAATAATTTTTTTTATTGCTTTGGACTGCTATTTTCGCGTTGAAAACATATTTTAACGTTTTGATCAAAAAGAAGTTTGGGATATGACAATGTAGGGCGACATGCATTTGGATTAGAAAATACTATGGATAGAAATGATTTTTTTTAAAATTACGTAAATTAGTGCAACATCAATTAGTTTTTTAACTGTCGAAACCCTTGAGGTTACAGTATTATGAATCATAGCCGTTAGCTAAACCAGAAGCGCTATACATAAATATCTTCTGCAATAATTCTTTCAGCTCTTTGTCATAAAAACATTCTGGATGTGTTTAGTGTACAAAGAAATGCGTTTAGTAGCGCCTTACACACTACGAAAAATTGAAAATTTCGAACAGATTTTTCAGTCTGCGAAAATAAAACTCCATTTAAAAGCACGGTAGACGAGCAGACGACAACTAAAAAAACAAGAGAAGAACGGCAAACACATACCGGCTAGAGCAGTGGAGACATCTGTTGGTGCTAGTTCGCTCTTTTCAGCAAAGCCCCAAAAGCAGTTTTCTCTCATGTCATTAACACTTTTTCTTCTTGTTTCAGGAAACAGTCCTAAAGAACCGAAGAAGGACGCCCTGTCTCCTACTCGAGGTGGCTCAGGTAAGCTGAAATATTTTCCCATCAGTCTACTACAGCTAGCTAATAATAATTTAAGTTTTACGGTTGCAAATTACGAAGAACGAAAGGATGATACCATAATCGTCAATTCGAACTGCCCGAGTTTTTGCAAAGAGCAACTAATAGGCCTAAATAAATAAATAAATTAGCTATTTTAGAGTAACAATACAAATTCTTGTTATTGAAAATGTCTAGTGACCCTACATAATGTGAAAATTTAGACAGAATTTGGCTTCATCTGTATTTTAAATAGACTTATATGCGTATGAATATTTCACATCTGTTTTCATTAATCTCAATAATTATTACTGTATCTCCCATCGGGCGCCTCCCCAGGTGGCGGATAGGGGAATGCCCACCAGATATGGAGGGTACCGGGGAAATAAAATACCCGGGGCGGACCAAAACCACCCCCTTGTCAGGGTTATGATGAATAATGCCGGGCAGCAGCGACATTATTATCGACTGGGGGCATAGAACAAATTATGTTCTTGATGGCTACTGATCGAAAATCTTCGGGCGCAACCTGATGGATGGGTGTGGCGGCCGTGGTACTGCGATGTGGAAAGGAAATGGGAAGACTACCACATTATTTTTTCCCTGAAGACACTTGGGATTAGCGAATATGATGGCTGCTCTTGAAGCAAAATATTCCGGAGGTAAAATACTTCCCCAGTCGGATCTCCGGGCGGGAAGTGTTTCAGGGGGAGTGATCGATATTGAAAGAACAAACAATAGAAGACAGCAGCTTAAAATAGGAACATGGAATGTTAGGACACTTAGACATGCAGAAAAACTGGAGAACTCAACACTGGAATTAAATAAATGTGGTGTGAATATAGTAGGTTTAAGCGAAGTAAGATGGACTGGACAAGGTGAAGTGGCTTGTGGTAATTATACGATGTTCTATTCGGGTGGAAATTGTAACGAAAGAGGCGTAGCTGTAGTGGTGGAAAATAAACTAGTGAATAGTATTACAAAAGTGGAGTGTGTTAGTGATCGTATAATGTATGTAAAAATAAATGCAGATCCAATGGATGTTTTGATAGTGCAAGTGTATATGCCAACGTCAGATCACAACGATGCAGAGGTTGATAAAATGTATGAAGACATAGGCGAAATATTGTACCAAGAAGGAAGAGGTAAAGTGAATGCCATAATTATGGGAGATTTCAACAGTGTCATAGGAGAAGGACAAGAGAAAAAAATTGTGGGTCCTTATGGATTAGGGAAGCGCAATGACAGAGGTAATAGGCTTGTTGACTTCTGCCAACAATATGATATGGTGATAACCAATACCTGGTTCAAGAAGAGGAAAACAAAGTTGTACACCTGGAAAAGTGTCTGCCTGCGTGGTCTTGTGGTTAGCGTCGCTGACTACAGATCCGTCGGCCCGGGTTCGATTCCCGGTACCTCCTCGGATTTTTCTGAGGTAGGGAGGTCTGGTAGGGGTGCACTCAGCCTCGTGATTCAAAATTGAGGAGATACTTGATAGAGAAGTAGCGGCTCCGGTCAAGAAAACCACCATTAACGGCCGTGGGTGTCGGCATGCTGACCACATGCCCCCCAATCCTGCCATCTGCCTACGGGAGATGACGCAGCGGTCGGGTGGTAGGCCAAGTCCCTCCAGGGATGTAGCGCCACGGAGTTAGTTTTTTTTTTACACCTGGAAAAGTCCTGGGGATATTAATAGGTACCAGATTGACTACATTCTCATCAAGCAGAGATTCCGGGGCAGTGTGAAAGATGTGAAGACTCTTCCAAATGCTGACATCAACACAGACCACAATCTTCTTGAAGCAGACATAGAGACTAGGCTGAAAAGGATTAGGCGGACATGTAAAAGAAATCCAAGATGGAACTTAGAAAAACTGCGAAATGACAAGGACTCGATTAAAGAGTCTTTGGAAACACAGTTACATGAAATAAAAAATGTTGGTGAATCTGTAGAAAGTGAGTGGGAAAGTGTAAAAAATGTTTTGTTGGACACGTTGAAGAACAAAGTTGGAAAAATAGACAGAATAAATAGGAAACCGTGGGTAACACAAGAGATGTTAAAGAAGATGGAAGAAAGAAGGAAATACAAAAATACTAATGCTGTGGAATATAAGAGATTGAATAATGAACTAAGAAGAGAGACAGACAGAGCAGAAGAAAATTACCTTAAAGAAAGCTGTGATGAAATTATGGAGCTTCAACGAAAAGGAAGATATGATTTAATGTATCAGAAAGCGATGGAGTTAGAATCTAAAGAAAATAAAGGAATACGGACTTTTGGAATAGAAGACATTCATGGAAATTTAATTACAAACCCTGGAAAAGTTCTTACAATATGGGAAAATCACATAGAAAAGCTTTACGACAAGCAAAATCGACCACAAGACATCGAGATGGAAACAGAAGAACTAGTGGATAAAGATAATATAGGACCTAGCATATTGAAGAATGAAGTAGAAAAGGCCATAAAAGAAATGAAGAATAGAAAGGCCACAGGAGACGATGACATACCAGTGGACCTACTGAAGGAATTAGGAGAAAATGGGATGAGGGAACTTACTAAACTTATCAACCGAATTTAAGACACTGGAGAATGGCCTCAAGATTTCCTAGAGGTAACTATGATTGCACTAAAGAAGAAGAAATGTGCCAAGATGTGTAGTGATCACAGAACTATCAACTTGCTATCTCGCGTAGGAAAAATTGTGGCACGGATACTAACTAGAAGACTGGAAAGAAGAATAGAAGACGTAATAGGAGAAGACCAATTTGGTTTCCGGAAAGGAAAAGGAACTAGAGATGCAATTGGAATGCTAAGGATTATATCAGAGAGAGTTTTAGCGGTCAACGAAGACGTGTGTGTCTGCTTTATTGATTGGCAAAAAGCTTTTGACCGAGTGAACTGGGAAAAGTTAATGGACATACTCAAAAAAATAGGCATTGACTGGAAGGACAGGAGACTAATCCGCAATTAGTACCTGGGACAAAAAGTGAAAGTGCGTCTAGAACATGGAGTGACCAACAGTGTAGAAATAGGAAGAGGTGTGCGTCAAGGATGTTGTATGTCACCCATCTTGTTCAACCTTTATGGAGACAGGCTAGCAAAAGAAGCCTTAGAAGGAGTTAGGGATTTTGTGATAGGAGGATACGCTATTAACACCATCAAATATGCGGACGACCTGGTGATTCTGGCAAAGAAACAAGAAATATTGCAAGGAATGATTGACAGGCTGGTGGAAACAGGAAGAAAGTATGGAATGGAAATCAACATAGGTAAATCGAAGGTGATGAGGATATCGAAGAGAGAAGAGCCGCTTCAAATTATCATGGGAAATCAAGAATTAGAGAACGTGAACCAGTTCAAATACTTAGGAAGTGTACTGACGAAAGATGCCTATTGCACCAAGGAGATAAGATCAAGAATTGCCATGGCCAAGAAAGCATTTATGAAGAAGAGAACTCTGCTAACTAGTAGTCTGAACCCAGAGCTACGTAAAAACCTGGTGAAGTGTTATATTTGGAGTATTGCTTTGTATGGATCAGAGACATGGACTTTGAGGAAATTAGAGAAGAAATATTTTAAAAGTTTTGAAATGTGGTGCTGGAGACAGATAGAAAATATAAAGTGGATGGACATGGTGACAAACGAAGAGGTTCTGAGTAGAGTGGGTGAGAAGAAGTCAATCATACACACAATTCGTCAGAGGAAAGCAAACTGGATTGGGTACATTCTCAGAAGGAAATGCTTATTACATGATGTCGTAGAAGGAAGATTGGAGGGTACAACTAGACTTGGAAGAAGAAGAATTCAGCTGTTGGACGATTTAAGGGAAAAGCGGAAATATTGGATGCTGAAGGAGGAAGCAGAGGATAGACAGTTTTGGAAAACAAAATTCGCGTACCAAGTTTGAAAACCTGCCGGAAGGCAGAATACTTACTACTACTACTTATTGCGTTATTTTTATTCATTTTTTTGTAGCACAGAATAAAAAGAATCAGAGTTTTTTTCACCTTAGAGTAAAATCAAACTAAAACTATAAAAAGCCGTTCGTATTACAGGCACAATCTGTTTCAGTGCCTCATAGGTAAAGCGCGGACTATCAATTTATGGATCCGGGTTCGAATCTCTTCGATTGCAGTTTTTTAATAATTTATTAATACTATGCGAATCTTTGTAGCGTGTAAAATTATCGCAATTCTCACTATTCATATCATTTTCCTTTTACTTTGATTGCACTTTTCAACGTAGGCCTGATAATAATGAAAATTTATTATTGTTACTATCAGTATTACGGAGTATAGTAGAATTTTCCATTACATTCCCAAGCGGTTTCAAATGAATAAACTATTAAGTCTGTGTTTCTTTATGTTAATTGACCTGACCAAGTCGGTCTTGGTCTCCGCTTATCCAATATTCTCTTAACAACATTCTCTCTTAACAATATTCTCTCATTGTTATCACTGACCTCAGTTCTTCCCTCGCTTTAATCAATTCACACGTGTTATTGTTTACTGTGACTAGATCTTGCAACCCCGCGTTTCACTCCACGTGGAGTAGACGAGTAGCTGTTACAGCCGTCACAGGACATTCTTAGATTTTGATTGGCTGAGGTAACTACTGTAGATGATTGGTGCGGTAAAATAAAGAACATGGGTTGAGCTGTCGGCAAACTTTTTCTCCTGACAAAAGGAAGCCGCCTGGGTATGCAAAGAATAACTGGACTATTAAGTGAGATTTACACAAATGAATGTTACGTGCGGCACATTTGATGAACTGTAGTATTGCTGAGGAAGGGGTAATGAAACTATTATTTTGTGAGTACAAATTTAGGTAGTTGAATTAAAATACTTTCCGTAACGCACTTTATTTACCTTGGTAAACTTCTGGACGGCCGTTTCGCAGGTGGTATTCCTGCATCATCAGCAGCAGAATTCCAACAAATTTAGAGCTTATATTAATCTTATATTAATCTTAATGCAGTGGGTAATACATGCCTGAAATGTAAATTGAAAACAGAAAGGAAGATAATAAATTTTCAAGATTAAAAGCGTAAAAGACACTAATTAACATAACAGTCACATGACTGACCAATTATAACTCACAAATAACATAGAAAATTACAATATCACAGACAAGGAAGAATTCCATACATCAATAAGAATAATAATTACAATTTGATTATCAACCAGCAATTATTACCTTCTAAACATCCAGTCTAGTACCGTACTCTTAAGCTTTTTGTACTGTACATTCGTAAACATAATTCTGTGTAAAGTGTACAACACAACGGAAGCGATAACATATTTAATCGTCCGTGAAGTAGAATGGAACAACTTAAAAAATACGATTAAACTCAGAAATAATTACACTGAAAAGTATTACAAGTTGTAGCGAAATGCATTATAACTTAATTGTGGACGAAGAATTAACTATACTTGATCCACGATGTATACGGAGCAAATGTAAACAATAGACTTACTTTGAACAAGTGTGTCCTGTCGTTTCATTGATTAATCACACCAGTGCATACTTCACGATAGTGCGACAAGCTTAGTCAGGTTTCTACTTCCAATTTGTACACATCGTGAAATTATTTGTATCTTATGTGAGAACATAAGTTCCGTTAGCTAAGTTGCTTGCTTTCGAGTTATATCAAAGGCTTAGGCCTATATGTTTTGCATACGCGTATATCTAGCAAACAAAATTTCATTTGCTTTTATCGTTGCCGTGGCAACTTTAATGATTCTGAAGAAAAACAAGTAACGGGAGATACTGAATACAAGACGTATTTTAGGTAAAATCCAAAAACAGGTCGCACCTTCGGATGAATCGATCCCGCCCAACCCAGCCTAAATGGTGCACTTTCTTTTATACCACAATCTAGCGAATTCTTCTGTCCTCGTATTATGAAGAAACTCGTGATTGGACGTTGGAGGTGTGACGTCATACCGCTAGACGAGCTGTGACAGGCTGACAAACCTCGCGGGAGATATAATATGGCACATTTTCGAAACCTACAAACAGTGTATCGTACATTATTCGAAAATGCAAGGACGCTTCGCTACGGCTACCGCCTCCGCTACGCGCACTTAACTATATGGTTAGTGTTATGCATTATTTAGACTATATGCAGAGATGGGTGCAAGGCACTTGCGACAATATACAAGGACGGTTGGTTACCATGCTTCGCTCAGAAACAAAATACATCACACAGTCCGTGCAAATGTGAATATCGAGTGGGCGGACTGGTAAGTAAAAGTGATAAGCATAGTCTCCAGTAATTCTGTACTATGGAAGAGAATTGAGAGCCGGGGCTTTCAGAACTTACATCACCAATAAAGTAACATGCAAGGAAAAGGTTTGTCCAGCGGCAAGAAGATACAGATTGTAAATGTATGCAATACATTAAAAGAAAACCCTGAAGTAACTGTGCGAGATGTAGGAGCGAAAGTGGCGTCATCCATTGAAGTAGCTTCAAGTACGGTTTTCAAAGCCCTTAAAGAATATAGATCTACAGGAGGTGTCAAGTCATATGTCAACATTAGACAACCAAAGACAATAGTGAATGACAGAAGATACTGGATTAAACGTGATTTCAGAAGAAATGTGCATACATTTTATTTCAGTAATGAAATACCAACTTTAAACAAATTCTTGCGAGTGTTAATGAAGACTCTGATCTCCCTAACTATAAGAAATCAACAATTGGGGGTGTATGTAGCAATACTAACCACTGAATCACAAGACTTAAACTAAAAAAAAAGAAGCTTGACACAAATTGACTTTACTTGTATGTAATCAACTAATCAGTCTCAAAAACTAACTCTTGTGAACTGTGCTTTGTACTTTCACATTCAGTTGTTTACTTTTGCTGCGTACTCATCTTGGATCAAGTATAGTGGATAAGACATCAATTTGCATGATACCTATAGCCGTCTGCTGCAGCGTTCTACAGTCAGATCACAGCATGCTGAGTTTGATCGCTGATCGCATATCGTGGCTTTAATTAGCAAACCTCTTAACTCCAAAATTTCGAACTTTATAGGAGAGATTAAAACATTCAACTTTTTTTTTAGTTAGGCCTGTATATTAGCTGAAAACGCTAAAATCTTTTAAATCAGATTTAAGATTTAACTATTTTGTAATTTTTTATTTATACTGGAGTTAAGAGGTATTCTTGTGAATTTCTATGGAGTTACGAGGTTTGACACATTACACATTAATTAATCACATATTGACTGAAACAATTGTTTTTAAATTCTACTGGTAATTATTGAATTCAAAAGCATACCTAATGTCAAAGTAGTTAGTTAATTAGAGCAGCGCTTATCTTCTCTGAATAGACTTAAACTGAACTACAACAATTTGGTCTCTTCTTGACAGGACAAAAAGCAAGTAACAAATGTATAGAAAGTTATGAAAAGTGTAAAATTTATACTCTTCCTGAATGTGAAATGAAACCAATTTATTATCTGAAAATCGCAACTTATAGTCTGTATTGATTGCTCGATTCAGTCACTGAACACTGAATAATCACACATCTGGGTTTCGTTTGTTTCTTTTTTCTGCATTGTGTGGCCACTTTTCTTGTATTTTATGTTTTCCATGTATTCTAATCCCAATTTATGTGCTTTTATATATATTTTATTAGTGTTCCAAATTCTATAATCGATTTGATGCCCCTTCTTTCTCCTGTTCTTCTTTATTCAGACTTTTATACAATAATGAAGTGTACCTACGGAATCTGGGTCATTTGTATAGCTGCCTTTAACGGACGGACTAGCCAGCTTCTTTATATGATCCTGAGAAAAGCACCTTTGTTCTGTAATAACCTATCATTAGGCTTATCTTCAATGCCTGAAACAGTTTTGGTCATCTGTAAAACTGAAAACTTCAGGTTCACTTATAAATTCCTGTTGCCTTTCTAATACCATTTCTAGCATTTATTTGCTCTCTCGACATCCTGAAAATAAAATTTTAATTTTCCGATGTAGGGTTTTTAGATTTTAGCGCTTTATATTAATTCATAATTATTATCGCAGCGGAAAATTCCAAAACTGTTCAACAAAACTTAAGATAATCTTGCCTAACCATCATTATAATAAGTAATATATTAACCTGTTACTTACTTACTTACTTACTTGCCTACTTACTTACTTACTTACTTACTTACTTACTTACTTACTTACTTACTTACTCAATGGCAATAGACAATTCCTAAGCAAGCTAAAGGAATATTATTTATTTTATGGAACCCGAAGGTTCATTGCCGCGCTTACCTGAGCCCGCCATTCAACCCTATTCTGTGCTAACTCTATCCAATCATCCCTGGCAATTCCTGCTTCCCTTAAATCTATCCTAATATTTCCTCCCACCTACATCTAGGTCTTCCACGTGGTCTTTTCCCTTCGGGTCTCCCAGTCAATACTTTTGAGAAATGTCTTTCTTCCCCCATGCGTGCAACATGTCCAGCCCATTTCATCCTCCGTGATTTAATTGCCCTTACTATATCCGGTGACGAGTACAGGTTATGAAGGTCGTCGTTATGGAGTTTTCTCCAGTCCCCATTTTCATCTCTCATAGGCAAAGATATTTTCCTAAGCACCCTGTTTTCGAACACACTCAGATTATGTTCTTCCCGATCAGTAAGCGGCCATATCTCACATCCATATAATACAACCGCCAGGATAATAGTCTTATAAATCTTTATTTTTAGAGTTCTGAACAGAAGACGAGAAGATGAGAGTTTCTGAACTGCATAAAAACAAGCAATTCCTCATTTTAGTATATTGACCTGTTAATGAGAATAATTTAGGGCTAGTGTGATGTTCTCAGCCTGGACAGAAGAAACCAATCTTTTGAGCATTTAATAATATAACTACTTATTAATAATACGTTCCTGATTAAATTGTTAAAGTTATTCAGTTGAAAACAGAAGCAAATGACAGCAAAACATTAACAAATATACAGCAGAAACACACATCTAGTAACATTCCAACCAAGCTGTGGCATGCAACAGCTGAGAAGGTACAAGGTTTCATAACCCACAAACATTGTTTGAAATTATGAGATTTGTAAAATGAGACTTGAGTGCTACAAGGAATTTTTTTTCGACATACGAGGTATTTACAGCCTGTTAATGACTTTTTTAGGCACCAGATCAACGTATATCGACCAAAGATGGAGTCAAGAACTTTGCTAATGAAAGCGAAGATGTGCTTTTTATACGTATTAAATCGAATAAAACCACAGAGCAACTTATTGAAGACGTGACTTTACACACCATATTATTTCCTTTGTCACATCCTGATTACAAAAGTAAAAAATAAATAAACTCGTTGTTTTCATTGTTTTAATTCATAGCATTCATTGAATACATAAATTGAATAATTTCATAGTTGTGAATAGATCATATACGCTGATAGAAATTATTGTTAACTGTTGAGGCAAGATTTACTTTAAATTTGTACAACTTACGATGATACACTAGCATGCGTCGAAATTCCACTTTTTTAAAAATCGGCTTACCCGTAGTGATATCTTTTTGCAAAATGGCCTCCATATAATATGTGGAAAATCGAAGGTCGATTTGTCAATTTCTTCTGGTAACACCAAAAGAATAGTTAAAAATTACATTATTAAAAAAAATATATATTAAATATTTGCTTTTATAAAATCAGCCTACCCTTAGTGGCATTTTAGATGCGTGACAAATATCTCAATTTGATCGGTCAGGTCCTTCAGATGCCACACCAAGGTCTTAAAATTAGTACAATAACGCCCAAAACTTATTGCTTTCATTATTTAGTAAAAAATAAGTTTCAGTGTTTCTGTCTCCTGTGAACGGTTAATTAGATAAGAAACAAATCTTTTGCGCCTGCAGCTCTTCGCTTTTTCCCAAACGAGATGAAAATAACGCAGAACTCATTACGAGAGGTGGCTGCAGTTCAAGATCCACCCACCTGCTCATCCATGTATATTAGTCTAACGTGATATGTGGTGGTGCAGGTGCATATAGTTAATCTTTTACCTTGATTTTTCTGGAGGGGGTAAATTTTGACATAAGGGCTAACATCACGAAGCTAACCTGAACTGTTATAAGACGAAGTTCTTTGTTGAACAAAACATTCCTTTGTCAGAGCTGGTTGTTTTTGGGTTGTGACCAATACTGATCGAAAGAATGGCGCTATTGCGCATATTGAAGACTTACTCATAAAACCTTTTCAGAGATTCGTCTTTATGGTATACACCAATGAGCTCCCATTTCGACATTTGATTGAAACCATAGACGACATGACTGCCGAGCAAAATACGTTTAGAGGGCCATCGGATCATCACTTCCAACCTGCGAAGAGTTGTTGTGACCCAGTTTTCAGCTCGTCACCGAAGGGCCTCAACTTCACCGAAGATTCATTGAGCACAGACCAAGAACATTTGCAGTTTATCTACCAAGTAGTTTCTTCAGAAGAATGCTCTGTTTGGTTAGTTCACAAGAACCCTGGTAAAATTCATCAAGCTAGATGGCTAACTATAGCGAATAGGGACGTTGGAGTAAGAACCAACAGAACAACTTAGAGCCATTGTCCAGTTTATCATGAAGTCCTACGCGCCACTTCTTCCCGGCGGATGGAAACAAAATACCAAACAATATAATTGACCCAGTGATCCGTATAAATGTGTAGTACACCCACCCTAAGAACCTACTTTAGCCAATGTTGACTAAGATGCTGAAGTACGGGATAGGGTGATGTGAGTCCTTAATGCAAGACAATCTGGTGATCGAGCAGCGGTACGCGAATTCGTCGTTTTCTAAAACTCTCTATGTATAAAAGGCTTTGTCCTGACTGACTGACAGGAATCAACGTAGAGCCTAAACTATAACAGGTAGAGACTTGGAATTTTGACAGTACCTTCGTTTCATAATGTAGGTGCTCAATAAGAAAGGATTTTGAAAAATGTTGATTTTAAATGCCAAAAATCAAATGTTTTTTAGAATACTTAATACCTTTTTACACAGAATTATCAAATCCAAATCACAGTTCACGTGACAACATATTGTTGCCAGTGGTCTCAGATGGGTTTGGAAATAAATGAAACGGGACTTTGATAAATGAGAGAAGCTATCAATATAATTCGTGTTATAAATACATATTAAAGATTGAAATCCACGAAAATAATGCAGTCACATAACTTTCTCTACCCTGGATATAGAGAAAACAATACGAGTTATGTTAATATGCATATTATTATATCGCAGGTTTTTGGGGAGAGAAGTATGAAAGTGATATTGCATTTCTGTTTAATTTCATCCCCAAACAGTTTTATGGTAACATGAGAGTGAGAAATAAAATTTTCCCCAAAGACAATATGTTACAGGAATTTATGTTTCTTCTTATTTGAATCCCTACCAGGCTTGCTGTGTACAACCGATGGTATGCAAAATTCTACATCCTCTATGAAAGCTGTATCAAGCGTTTTCTGAGGGAATAGTTTGAGTGTGATAAGTCGTTCTTCCTATTTCAAATTCTAAATACCTATATCTGTATCTGTATCTGGTACCCTATGATCCCCAGGTGGGGCGAAGGGGCCTCCAATGGAGGTTTCATTACCTATACTAATTTTGATATGCTTATTTTCCGAAAGAGAGCAGAGGGACAGGTGGTAAGCCCATCGCCTCGCAACCCCCCTCTGGAAACTAAGTATTTCTTGGACGTGAAAGGGCCGAGAAATTTTGTCCAGAGGCTCTAATTTAGGCTTGGAGTTCTTTTACGTGAAGTAAATCTACGACACGGGACCCCCAGCTTAAAGTCCCTCCCGGAGGACTCCGTGTCCAGGATTTTTACGTCCTGAAAAATCCATCGACCGCGGCCGGGTTTGATCCCGCGCCCTGCGGATCTAGAGGCGGGCACGCTACCTCTAGACCACCGCGGCCGACAAATACCTATATAAGGACCTATAATTTAAAAATCGAAAGTCCTTCATAAGGTAATTTCCAATTACAAAATAAAAAATCCGGGCGATGCCGGGCCTTTTAAGCTAGTCAATTTATAAGCAAGAAACTATGTTACTGCTCCTGCAGTATAAATTCGTTACTTCAAAAACTGTATAAAAGCAGAGATGAAAAACTTATAGAGTAAAGATATATGTAAAATTTTGGGAATTTTTATCCTTGTCTTACAACTGTCATCTGTAGAAATCAGTTATTCTCTTGCAATTCTCTCCATTGATCTCAAACTTAGATCCCACAGATAATTTCACTTGACGGTTGCTTATATTATTGTATGAAATGAGCATTGTGAAGGTTAATAAGATTAATTGGACGTGCATGCCGACTTGAGCTTGAAGAAGTTGAAAGAAATTGTGGAGTTTGCTTTAGCTATTGAATCTATATCATCTTATAAAACATCTATTACTATTACCACAGTATAGTATAACAGTAGCGAAGCTCCATACAGTTTTTTTCAACCGGCGCGACTGCAGCTCTCGTAGCGGTGAGCGAGAGATAACACAATCTGTTACATTGTTTCTTATGAAAAATGCACAATCTAGAAGGCAGTGGAAAAATGTCAACAATATTTTATGGAAATGCTTGTGGTGCTATAAATTGCACCAACAGCCAAAGGAACCGAAGGAATCTCTCGATTTATCTTTCTTCAGGTTCCCTAAAGATCCTGAGAGGTAAGCAAAAACAGTTATTTGTTAAATTAAATTGCCAATTTGTGATTATCACGCTTGCATCCATACTAGACCACATCGGGAAACCGGTCTGATACTTTATAAGATATACAATGTCATCGATCTTGAAACTACAACTTCTTTATATTACCATAAAGTCTATGATTTGGTGAGTTCACCAGTATGCCTTTCCGGTAATAATCTCGTTCTAGTAATTTTAAAAATAAGAAGAAATACAGCCATATATTCGTATCTTTCCAATGCTAAAAATGGCTGTTTGCTAGTTCAATCTTGCCGGCCGCTTGGGGTGCTAGTGTCGCACCGATCTGTCAAAAGGATGCATTTTCCTTTCATTAGAGCTTCGCTACTGTTATACTATACTGTGCTATTACTGCAGAAAGCATAGTGAAGTTGGTGACGGAGGCGGCATCGGTGGTATATGGAAGGAGGCACGACGTGGATTAATTATCATAAGCAGGGCCCGGATTCTAATGACATGTCATCTTTTTATTGATGCTACATAGCAGTGGCGGCTATTCAGCGGAAGTAGGTGAAGTAGCACTTCACCAGTATTTTCCCTTTACAATAAGTATTTTTAAAGTTTATTTTCCATATCACGAATTGGTTTTTACTATAAATGTATCTGTATTTTTGAATTGCCCGCCACGCCACCACCTGGTGGCAAAGCTAGGAGACACTGAGATCCTGAGCGCGCAGCGTGCTTCAAGTCGGCCGTGTGAAGGTGAACTGGAAACCACGCCCGCCGTTGCATGGGTAGTCTGTTCAAATAAAAATTGAGGATGGCAAGCAGCAGTTTTCTCGCTTATCCCACGTCTGCTAGGTGACGAGAACAGACTACCCACGAAGCCATCCCCCTTGTTCAGGCATTTTCTTCGCCGCGCCAGCACCTCACACTGTCAGCTCGGACAAAGAGGTGGGCACGTTAGATCTTCCACCGTCTGACGGTCTAACGCCGCCAAATTCGAATGTGTTAAATTCAGAAAACCCCGGATTCCACAACCCCGATTAAGTATTCTGTCGCACTGGGGACACTAAGCGACTTCCTCTACCTCGATCATTAAAAATACTATTTTCTCGTCTCTTATTCCATTTCCGGGGAACTTTCACGCGATTTGCCCTGCCCTAATTCTTATTATTATTGTTGTTATTATTACTATTATTATTATCATTACTATTAGTATTATCATCATTATTACTATCATTATTATTATTGTTATTATTATTATGTTTGTGCTATTTTCTCTCGTCACACAACTCACACAACGTTCGACGAGACGAGAGAAATTAGCAAAAAAATAATCGCGTGAGAGTTCCCAGAGATGGATTAAGAGACGAGCAGTTTAGATAGGCCTACTAATAATTTTTTAAAATATTTTAAGTTTGCTGTATGAAATGATATTTGCAGCACACCCTCGTTTTGAGCCACGGGTGAATTCCGTTATTAACATAAGCATGTAGCATTTTTTCTCTTCACCTAATTTTCCGGCCACGAGCCGCCACTGCTACATAGAGATAGGCAACTTGTACATAAATCCTAATCATGGCCTCTAGATTATATAAATATATTTTTATTAGGTCATTTTTTGTCATTTTATGCAAATTTATATTTTTAGGGCATTTATTTCAATTTTAGGTCATAATTTTGTCATGTTCGTGTTATTTGCTTCCTTATTTAATCATCTTCATGTATATACATTGAGTGTATTAACTTTTTTTCGTGCTAGCGGTGCCGTTTTTGAAGTGTTGTTTGTTTAATGCAAGAAGGAAAAATTCGGCGTTAAGTGTTGTCATGTCTCAGTCGGAAATGAGAATTAAATAAACGCCAAAATTTTGTATTATATCACTATTGTTATTAGATTGATTTAGCACCAGAATCTGCCATCTGCTTGAATTTGAGAGTGCAAACTACTGTTTACCCTCAATAAACAATAATATAATCCGCAGACCTCAAAAGGAAATGCCGAATTTTGACTCGCCAGTGCCTCAGTGCCAGTATAAATTTCCGTGAGAAAAGAATATTCAGAACATTACAGTTATTTACAGTTTTTACAATTACGTACAAACTAGTCTATAATTTTGTGTGTACAATAATATTTTTTTATAAATAAAATATCAGTTTTTAGGTCATTTTTTATAATTATTAAGTCATTTTATTTAAAATTTAGGGTAATTTTATAGGTCATTTTTCAAACAATTTTAGGTCATCAGAATCCGGGCCCTGATCATAAGTAATCTCGAGTAGTATTTATTAAGACTATTCCATGAATAAACTGTAACGGATTTTGTAAATAACAATTATTTTCTTACTTTGTTGTCAATATTCAGTCAACCGTAAAATCATGGTATACTAGATGAATGAATAGTTCACGAATCGATTCGATGAATCTATCCGAGATCCCAATGCTACCAATAGCGCACATCATAAGATTGAGGGCGTCGTGGTAGTTGCTTACATGAAAACGCTATAAAAGCACACGAACTGGTTTGCACCGAATCGAAATTAGGTTTTTAATCAATGGACACTTAGCCTTCACTCTTATATTATTTGAATTTACAAACAAGTTGTGTTGCATAAAATAATGTTCTTGTATTGCTCAATGGCAGTATGTGACATATTGTGGATGCCACTTCTTAAAGACTTTTTTTTCCCAAGAACTGCCTCTACCTGCTGCCACCCTAATCCTCTTCGACCTGTCAAAAAATGAATAGAAAGGTAATTAGGCGTATTCACACTTGTCTACAGTTCAGTACAATGTTGCCAAATACCTACCACAGCATGTTTTCTTCACTTGAGAAGTAGTGAATGACAGGGGCAACACTGGGAATCACGCGACTACAAGAACACCTGGTATTTGTCGGCATCGCTGTCGATGCAGATTTTCGGATTAGGGAACAATGTTATTGTATTCTTTCGTAGATAGACGATGGTTTGGGACGAGTACTTCTTAAAATGGCACGAACAATATTAAACACCGCAAGTTGATGTCTTACGTGTCCAGTAACGATCTGACGATTTTACCAGATAAAATAGCATCCTCATATTAATAGTAAGCATTTTATAAGATAAACTATCGTGATTTATCTAATTCCGAGAATTTGCTAAACGTTATTGATCAATATCAAACACGCGGTGTATGAGTAACATTATAATCGAGAGGTAACGTGCCAGAATTTGACACACACAAAATGAAGACAAAAGAGTAACGATATGAATCTGCACCGCATACATTAGTATGAACTCGGAACTCAAACAGCAGCCATCTCACTGTGGTGACTTTTAAGTATTTCCTTCATCTCTATTTTGAAATAAGCCACAATATTTATGTTTATCTAACTAACAGTTCACAAATTATGTGCGTTTTTTATCAAAAATTTAAGACAGTGGTGGCACCTGAAGGAATTGACCGATCAAACTGAATTTTTTTTTTCCAAGTAAGTTGTAGAGCTTTCTAACAAAAAATACCACAACGAGTAAGGTGATTTTTAAAAGTAAATATTTAACAGTTTTTAACAGATAATGTGGGTTGTCGACGAGCAGCTAAGCTACGCCCTATTAAGCTAAGACAACTGCAGCTAAGCTAAAGTTGGATGCCCACCAAAAACTAAGTGAATGCTAATCAGTTGATAGTGACTTGTTGAGTTGGGTGGACGCTACAACGTAAATGATCAGTAATCTACCTAAAAAACAATCATGTGATATTAGGCGTAAAACTTGTGTAGGCCTCGAATCTGAGTATACATAGAATTAAAGTGTAAAATATACTATACCCGAGACGAGCTAAGAAAGAAACCAGTAGCCTGTGTCTGTCTCACTCTTAAGTCGTTCGATCAATGTGTTAGAGTGAGACAGATATACAGGTTCTTGTTTACATCAGGTTTCCTTCTTAGAACGACCAGATTTTGGTAAAGATCAATGATATTGAGCTCTATTAAGATTAAAATTGTCAGTAGAAACATAAAAACATAGTATAAGCGGTATAAATTTAGTTACAATATTCCTTGTCACATGTAAATTCAGTTCACAAGCAGATGTCAGATGTGCATAAGTCTTAATTTACTGATAATAATTCCCAGATGTCACTGTAACGATAAAATTGTGTTGCGAGTCTTACTTGGAAAGTTGATTAGGCCTATAAAGAGATCACTGAGTGTGCACAATAAATCAAATTAAAGTGCCAGGAAATGTTGTCTTCTATGATCCGTTGAGTGGGCTTTCACCACTATTTGTGCTGTTGTTGGTAATAAACTTTGTTAACACATATTTCTTATAACTGTTTCCACAAGTCTCCCGGTTTGTTGCATAAGGTTAGTTTTCTTTCCTTATCTTATAAAGGAGTATAAGGAGTGACCTTTCAAATAAATCTCTCCATACATAAGAGGTTTTGTCCTGACTTAGTGACTGACTGACCGACTCTCAGAGAATCAACGTAAAGCCTAAACTATGATAGGTAGAGACTTGAAATTTTTACAGTCACTAAGAAAGGATTTTACAATTTTTTTAATTTTAAATGCCAAAAATCAAATGTTTTTGAGGATAGGTCTACTTAATACCTTTTTACACAGAATTATCAAATCCAAATCAACAACAGTGTATTGTTGACAGTGTTCACAGGTGGCTTTGGAAATAAATGAAATCCTAGAAAATAATGCACAGTGTGATGCAGTTACATAACTTTCTCTGTCCTGGACATAGGGAATACCATTTTCTCACTTCACATTTTGATGTAAAATAAAAGGTCGTATTGCGGGGACAGCTTAATCCAGCTGTTTCAGTCTGAGTGTGTGTCAACGAGTAAGTTAGGCCAAATCAGAAGTCTGTAAAAAATTCTATCCACTGATACGTTATTCATAGCTGCAGGCTTTGTATTTTTAGTTGAGGAGGAAAGTATGAAAGTGGTATTGAATTTCCTTTTGATTTCAACCCCGAAACGGGTGTATGGTAACATGAGAGTGAGAAATAAAATATACCGTAAAGACAATACAATTTTATGTTACCGAAAATTGTTTCTTCTTATTTGAACCCCTACCAGGCATAGTGTGTAGAAGCAATGGGGTGCAAAATTCTACATCCTCTGTGAGCCATAAAAAGCTATATCAAGCGTTTTCAGAGGGAATAGTTTGAGTGTGATAAGTCGTTCTTCCTCATTTCAAATTCCACATACCTATTTAAGGACCTCGAGTTTGAAAATCGAAAGTCCTTCATAAGTTCATTTCGAATGTCAAAATACAAAACCCGAGCGACGACGGGCCCTTTAAGCCGTCGTTTACCCCTTTAGATCAAGTTTATCAATTACGATGATCTAAGCTTGAAAGTAACATGTGTAGGCATAACTGAAGCTTATTGGGGCATTCATGTGAGTTTATATTCGTGCGTGCTTTCTCCGGTTTCATGCTAGTTGGGTATATTTATCTGCGACCTCTAGATATGACTGTCCTTATTTGGAAACTTTATAAATGTCACTTTCCTTTCAGTTTAAGTGAGCAAGTCACTCAGATAAGATAGAAGTATGATCCCACTACCGTACTTTAGTTTATCTTTCTTTAAACCACATACCATGAAGGCCAATAACAAGAATCCCATCATCTTTAGGGAGGTGGAGCGCGATTAACAGGGCCCGGATTTTGATGACCTAAAAATACTTTAAAAAAATGAGCTATAAAATGACTGCAAAAATACAAAAAAAGACCCAAAAATGTGTATGAAAATACTACAGGGTCTTTATTATAAGTTGAGACGGGGCGACCGGTGTTTTCACTCTCCGCTACGGAGTCCGCATTAGCCGCGGGCGGCACGCGCGCGGCTTCCCTGCTTAAAGTGTAGGCTATATAGGCTTACCTTATAACATATGTTGGAAGTGTCGTCCTTCCTTTGTTATACAGGCATTGTATCTGGAAACCACATTCTGGCTGACGCGAGTGAGTTCATCCACTGTAATGCCCCTAATTTCATTCGTAATGTTTTCTTTCAGCTCCTCCAATGTGTGAGGATTTGTTCGATAAACTCATTCGCGTCAGCCAGAATGTGGTTTCCAGATACAATGCCTGTATAACACAGGAAGGACGACACTTCCAACATATGTTATAAGGTAAGATGTAATACTTTATATAGCCTACACTTTAAGCAGGGAAGCCGCGCGCGTGCCGCCCGCGACTAATGCGGACTCCGTAGCGGAGAGTGAAAACACCGGTCGCCCCGTCTCAACCTATAATAAAGACCCTGTAGTTTATTCAACAGATTTGTGTCTAATCTACATTTATATTGTTGACCCAATTATATAGGCTTTCGCTGGTATATACGGTTAAATACAAACAGCAAACTCCGTCTTTCTGTGTTCAGATTAAAACTATAACAACATCTATTCATTTATTTTTACTTAGAGTTCCGATAATATTCAATGTAATTAAATGCAGAAAAACTCTGTATAATGAGAGAAACAACACAAAATAAGAAAATAACGACTTTATATTTTTTAAATAACTCAAAATATGAAATGTGGAAAAAAAAGACTGTAAAATGACCAAAAAGGACCAAACAATGGCATTTATTTATAAACATTACATAGAAATAAAAAATGCGAGAAAATGCCCCTAAATTTTTATAATCTGGAATCATGATCAGAATACCTGCGCTTGTGGGCAACGTCTATGTGTTCCAGTTAAAAGATGACATGTCATCAAAATCCGGGCCCTGCTGATTAATTTAATGTTGTAATCCGAAATCTCCTTTTCATCGTGCTCTTCCAAGCTTAAAAAGTACTATTTATTTTGAAATATTGAATAATATTCTATTTTGTGATTTCCTTCAATTTTGAATTAACCAAGTTCCACTAGGAAAGTACGGTAGCTTTTATAGAGAAGTAGGTTGAAAAGGCTTTATCAGAGATATGTTTAATAATGTAAACCATGTAAAATTAATCTTACTGAATCTTGTTTTATAAAAAATGCAAGTTCTCGTGTAAACTGACTTGTATGAGTGACCGTGACCTTGACCATACTTGATGGTTCTTGTGCAATAAATCATACTGAATCCCCATAGTGGTTCCGATCCACTTTATTTTATAGGTTAAGTAAAACATTCATTAGTTGTTAACTGACACTTCTCTTTTATGAAGGACGAGGGTGGTGATGATGATAACAGTAGTAGTAATAGTAATAGTAATAGTAATAATAATAACGGCAGATATATAAAATTAATAAATATAATAGTAGTAATAATATAAATAGGTTAATAGTAATAACAATAATGATGATGTAAAACTTGTATTTTGTAACTTATTGTACAGTAGACCAATGTGCGATACTATTATATCCAAACTTCCTCAAAGTTCAAACTTATTATTATTAAGGCATATACTGTATCATAGAATTAAAAGAATAGTCACAAATATTAAAGAAACTTCCCAAAAATAACACATTATATTGTAGAATATGTTGTAGTGAGATGTAACATCCTGTGATACACGCAACCATGTACCAGTGTGTCATTTGTTACAGCCAAGAGTTTGTTCATAGCTAGGATTTTTATGGAGTATAATTTGGAAAATATGTACATAAATATGTAGTGAAAAATGATGAAATATGTTGAAAATTACTTTTTTATATTTTAAATAATATCACTATTTACCCGTAATAGCATATTTTTATCATCATGAATGGCAATCATGTATTAGACTTTTCTGCACAGTGAACAATTAAATACTTTTCTAGGTTCTCTGGTGTCGTTGATCGACGCCTATCTGAAAGAATGTTCTTATAGGCGGAAAATGACCTTTCAACGTCGCATGATGTAACGGGTGCAAATTTGAGGAAAGGAATCTTTTCTGAGGAAATCCCTTCGGGAGGATCAATAATATCGCCATTTAATACCTGACACACTGAGAAATATTGAATATCCAGGGTTTCTTTTCAACCCCTTAAGCACGTCAATCAGTACATTTTCACCAGTTTCTCCACGCACAACAATTAGTTTTCCAACGGAATTTTCCACAATAGCAATAGAGTCTTGCAGAGGAAATCCTGAAGTTTCCAGACGTTTGATGCATTCTGGAAGCCAGTCAAAGTTACTCCTAATATAGGCAACAGAAGAGACCACTCTGCAATCACTAAAGGCATTCTGAGCTTTGGGAATAGATGCAGCAGTTTCAGGGTCAAAAGAATCTAAAACAGTCCCTATCTTATATAGCTGTTCACTATAAGAGTTCACAGCGTCAACCCGTTCCAACCTTGTTAACACTGGTTCCGGTGTCAATTCTGAATCTGACAGTTGGTTAGGAGTTCACTCGTTGTGGGGCTTTCAGAAACACTTTTTGTTTCTGAAATTTGTCTATTGAGTTCTGTAAACTTAGCTCTTATACGAGGGCTATTTTTTTCAACCTCCGAAGGGGCATAAAATGAAAACCATAGTCAAAATCAAAACTGTTTTATTTTGAACATTAGGTACACCTTCTAGCTACTTCTCTACATAGTTGCGCTCCGATTGAGACATTTGTCGAAGCGTGGTGCAACTTTCAAATACCCTCTTCATAGAAGCTTGCCGCCAGCGTATTGAGAAGGGTCTTCACGGCATTTTGAAGTGTTTTGAAATTCTTCGTTGGTGTGGAAGCCAGGGTCTTGGGTTTGTTCGGGAAATTTGTATACATCCATTGTTTGGATTGTTCTTTTGATTCTGGACTGTCGTAACGAATCCACGTTTCATCCCTTGTCACGATGGATTTCAGAAACGCGTTCCCGTGCCGAGTGACTTTCATCTTTTTCGGCAGCTGAAGAAAGATCTGGAAGGACAGAGCTTCCACACCAACGAATAGTTTTAAAACACTTCAAAATATCGTTAAGACCCTTCTCAATACGCTAGCGGCAAGTTTATATGAAGAGGGTATTTGAAAGTTGCACTACGCTTCGACAAATGTCTCGACCGGCGCGACTATGTAGAGAAGTAGCTAGGAGGTGTACCTAAATGTTCCAAATAAAACAGTTTTGATTTTCACTATGGTTTTCATTTTATGCCCCATCGTAGGATAAAAAAAAAAATAGCCCTCGTATCTTCACCAACACATAGCAGTCCATGAGCCAAGCATGTAAAATGGAGAAGATAGGAATAAAACTTCTTTGGAGCACCCTGCGGCTTTAAGCATGGATGCCATAGCAACAGAATGCTACTTCTTCAAATAAATTAATAATAAACCATACAATAAATTTAATTCCTAAACCATCTTCCTTAGTCGACACATTAAATGAAAAAGAAAATGAAGTGAACACTATAAACTTGATCCAAGATGTGTACGGAGCAAAAGTAAACAACATACTTGCCTTGACTAACTGTGTCCTGTCGTTTCATTGGTAAATCGCATCAGCGCATACTTCACGATAGTGCGACGGCATTCTCAGTTAGATGTTTACTTCCATTCCGCACACATCGTACGATTATTTATATATTATGTAATTGTGAAAACATAAGTTCAGTTAAGTGGGTTACTTGCTTTATTTATATCATACATTCATTACAACATATCTAGCAAACAAGATTTCATTTGTTTCTATCGTTGCCTTGGAAAATTTGTTGATTCTGAAGAAAAACATGTGACATAACTTACCTGTGATCCTTGGCGCTTAATCTAAACAAGAAAGTTCAATTGACTTTAATGTATGTAATCGATTGAACAGTCACAAAAACGACTTCTTGTGAACTGTTCTTTGCACTTTCACATTAGATTATTTACTTTAGCTCTGTACACATCTTGGATCAAGTTTCTCTAGAATTCCTGAAGGTCACCACAACTTTTAGTCCATCATTCACGAATTTTGCAATTATTGCATGACTTGTATGGTCCAGCTCTTTGGAGCAGATCAAACACGGCTTAGAAGATTTGTCATTTTCCAACTTTCCTACCAGAAGATTTACTAAGTATGCCGACCCTTAACATCGGTTACTTCATCAACATCAGCCCATATGAAAGCATCGCCGATATATTCTCTTATGCTGTTCATTGCCTCGTCAAAGCAAACTTTGAGATCATTCTTTCGTTGTATTGAATGTTGCTTGCAACATTTTACCAAGAAGGATTTTAATTTAGGCAATTGAAGTTAGTATCATGGAATAACAGCAACAATCATTGCACTGCACAAGGATTACTTGAAGATGAAGAATTCGGCAATTGGTGTTAAAAGCAATTGCTTGGGTTGGTAAATGTTTAGTTTTTTAAGAAGTGCACCTCACAAATACTGCTCAAGCCGGGATTTCATAGAGCATCCGATATCTTTGTTGCAATCTTGCTTGTTGTTTTGGAACCAGGAAGTATGTTCCATTTAAGTAATTTTTAATACTTTACATTCTCTTTTTTATGTGAATTACGCTACAAATTACAAAAAAATAGAAGTTCTATAAATTAAAGCACAAAAGTTTTATGAAGTAAGGTCAGTGCAACAAATTTTAATTAACGAAAACTAATGAAGTGAAATATCGCTTTAATATTATGCAATCAGTTCTGAAAACATTTGGTTATGTACTGTCAATAATTGAACAGTCGGCTCTCGAAACATTCTCATAGCCAAATATACTGTAAATGTTTGAATTTACAGAGATATGCACAATAGGCTATTTCATATCTTGCCGAAATATGCCTGAAAAAGTGAGAAATTAATTAAATATTAGCAAACACTTTAATATGGAGCAAATATAATGCCTTATCAGTTATCACTACACTAACAAAATATGCAGCATTATGCAAAATGAAACCTTTTTTTTTCATCTCTTGTACACATTTTAATACCAGCATGTAATAGAGTGCATTAATAAAAATGTGACTTTTCATAAACTTCCTGGTATTAGAAATTCAAACTCCTCAATTCAACGTCACGATACTTTCAAAAACATAATAAAATCAGGTAAACTGATGTAACAAAGTGCCAGAATGCTTTTATGTAATCAGTGATGATTGCAATTACGATATGCAGAAAATAAGTTATTTTTTAATTGATTTCCGAGTTAAGCTCCAGATCGACTCATTAAGCAGGGCTTACGGAAAAACAAAGGTCTAGTTTGATAAGCATATATGAAGGAATATGAAGCGTTATTTGTAAAAGCTACCTGTATTGCAACTTCCAAAGCAGTATATGAACACTGTAAAACAATATGTTGCCATGAGAACTGATTTGCATTTGATAAAGTATTTCTTATATATTACCATAAAATAGGCAATAAATTGGGCATCACTCCGGCACTGGTCACCCGATTTGGTCCAATATCCATGTCCATGGACATTATAAATGCGTATACCAAGTTTCATGAAAATCCGATAAAGCGTGTTTGAGTTTTCGCGCATACAGACAGACGGACAGACAGAGAGACAGACAGACATTTCCCCCTCCCCCACACGATGTCATAAAGTGCCATTCTGGCACTTAATAAATATAACTTTCTAAATGCGATTAAATTCCAGTACTCTAAGATTTGTTACAAAATATACCTAGAGTGACGGACAGTAATGTACATATTCTTGTATAAGCATCTGATAAAGTAATTGTAGATATGGAACAAAAGTCTCTTTATGGTACAGGTACAATTGAATTAGTGGTTTTCTTTTATAAGTGAATTTAATGACCGAAGCTTAAATAAGTGATTCATTGTAAGCTGTATTTAAACAGACAGTACACAGCATGGAGTTCAGAATTAGGTGAATTTTTGACCGAGTTGTGTTATCTTGATCAATTTCACGGTGTTTTCACTTTCCAGTTCTGCGCATGGCTACTCAAGCGACGCCACATTACCCGCATTAAATACACTCACATTACCACGTGTTATTACCTTTTAACATACAGTATGTACGCCAAATGTTTACTTCCTGCATACATTGTAGACATCACACTATTCGGGAAATGCAAATGTTCTATCCAGATACTTACTTACTCAAAGGCAATAGTTAGAGGTGTTTGTTTTTTTTAATAAGCCATAAAACAAAATGTATTTCTGGATTAAGAGTATTAGGATGTTAGGAATTATTTGGGGGTAAAATTAAATCTCGAAATAACGCTAATTTCATAAATAAAATCACAAAATCAACAATAAGCTAAATAAAACCTATTTTTTATCATTATTCTTCTCTGCTCCCTTTATTATTCCTCAACTGACCCTTTTAGAAAAAGTAGAATGCCATTATTCATATCCTTTGATGTAGCATATTTCAAGGTTTAAAAATTAAAGTATGCTTGGTTAACTTGCAATATAGGTAGGTATATTCAACATTTATTTAGCATTTAAAATCACGTAGATATTTAAGCATTTTTTAATTTTTAAAAGTTCCTTTGGTTTTTACAACTGGTTTCAGAGGAATAGGATATTTCTATTATTGTTTCACAAGTGAATATGTTCAGCTGCCTACAGTAATCTGAGAAAATACTTTTTGGGGGTACAGTTTTACAGTCAGTGGTTTCTCTGAAGTGAGATGCAATATACTGACATAAATAAGTGTCATTAAAATAACCATTATATTAGGTTATACATGCTTAACATCTTATATTTTCAATGCCTCTGACAAATAAAAACATAAAACACCACCTTTTGAATTTTAAAACAACATATATTGTGAAAAATAAAAACATTTTAAAACAACTCTAGCAATAGACAATTCCTCAGCAAGCTAAAGGAATATTATCTATTTTATGGAACCCGAGGGTTTATTACAGCGCTTACCTGAGCCCGCCATTCAACCCTATTCTGTGCTAATTGCAGCCATCCCTCGCAAATCATACTTCCCTCAAATCTATCCTAATATTGTCCTCCCACATAAGTCTAGGTCTTCCAAGTGGTTTTTTCCCTTCGGGTCTCCCAGTGAATATTTTTGAGATATGTCTTTCCTCCCCCATGCGCAGAAGTCCGGCCCATTTCATCCTCCGTGATTTACCTAGGTAATTACCCTTGTGTACCTTATGTACAGATATCAATGGGAAGAGTTGGTGCAGTGGAAGAAGATACACAGGACAGAGAAAAATGGAGACAGATTATTAACAAATGATGACAAGCTCAGAAAAGTGTATTGATTGTGTTGAAATGTGATATGTGGATACTTTGTTTTAGTTTGTATTGTTTGGTTGGAGGACAGCCTCTGTATTGAGGGAAAACTCAGGATGTATGTATGTATGTATTACCCTTATTATACCCGGTGACGAGTATAGCTTATGAAGCTCGTCATTTTCTCCAGTCCCCATTTTCATCTGTCTTAGGTCCAAATATTTTCATAAGAACCCTGTTTTCGAACACCCACAGATTATGCTCTTCTAGAAGAGTAAACGATCATATTTCAAATCTATGTAGGCCTAATACAACCGGCAGGTTAATCGTTTTATAAATTTGCATTTTTAGATTTCTGGACAGAGTTTCCAAACTGCATAAAAACAAGCATTTCCTGATTTCAGTCTACACTTTACTTCTACCTTAATGTTATTTGTATCTGTGATTAATGCGCCCAGATATTTGAATTTCTCCACTTGATCGAATGATTTGCCGGCTGTTCTATAATTTGTGGCGCATTATTTCGACGTTTCATGACCACATACTTTTTTTTTCGTATTCATTTCTAATCCCTGCAGGCATCGAAAAGACTTTCTGCATTTCTCTCGATTGTGTTTATGTCATCGCCCAACAAGCAAACATCATCTGCATAACCCATTTCTGTGCTAACTCCATCCAACCATCCCTCGCAAATCCTACTTCCCTTAAATCTATCCTAATATTGTACTCCCACCTACATCTAGGTCTTCCAAGTTGTTTTTTCCTTTCGGGTCTCTCAGTCAATACTTTTGAGATGTGTCTTTCCTCCCTCATGCTCGCAACATGCCCAGCCCATTTCATCCGAGTTTGAATTACTCTTACTACCCATCTGGTTATCTCTCTCCAGATAGAGAACAAAAGTCTTGCTTCATACCCAGGCATAGAGTAGACCTCTGTGCACATTTCACAGTCTTCTCTCACATAGGCGTAACCAGGCCGACCATATGGGGGGGGTTATAACATCCGCGGGGTCTGGCGAGTATGGAAGGAGAGGGGGGTCCGGGGGCCCTCCCCCGGAAAATTAAAAAAATTAAGATGCAAAATAACGAGTTTTAAGCTTCCGGGGGTTCTCCCACGGAAAATTTTAAAAATTAAGATGCAAAATAACAAGTTTTAAGCATCCGGGGGTCCTTCCCCGGAAAATTTTAAAAATTAAGACGCAAAATAACGAGTTTTAAGCTTCCCACGCTTTATACTTGTATTAAGCAATTTATGGGCAGACTTAAAAAAATTATACAATTTTCCTTTTTTAATCAATGGGGGGGGGTTCAAACCCCCAAAACCCCCCCCCCTCGCTACGCCTATGTTCTCTCATGCAAGTCCAAATTCTCCATGAAGACGGATTTAACCACAAAATGGCTAACTTGTAAGTGCATAACCTATCTCGCCACAGTATCAACCGACTTGTCCCAACATAAATTTCAGTGCGTTATTTATATAAGTTTAGTTCAACTCCTCTCAGACGTTTAAGAAGGAAGAAATGTAGGTCTAAGTAATGTTTTGAGCGATACTGTTATCATCATATTGTATTAGCTTACGATTGTGTACTGTCAGAAACCATCTAGCTTTTGGGCCAGTTTTTTATTGCCGCAATAGTTATTTATGTTAGGCTATTTTGAATATTATAAATGATTAATAGGTACACGATAATAGTAGTAGTACCGTAGTAGGAATAGCAGTATTTGTAGTGGTTAAAATGAAGGAAATTTATAATTATTCATTTGTAAAAAAGGTAAGTGAACGGTAGTGACATCTGGTGATATCCTGTATAATCTGTACAACAGGCTCGGCCTGTAAAATGAAACATTACATAGACAGAGTGAGTTCTGTTAACCAATGTTTACGATTCAAAATAGCATAAAATGTTTTACACCTGACCTATGTGTTCATTAGGGTTCGGATGTTTATGACATGTCATATTTTTATCCTGACCTCCATTCTCGCCGCACGCACAAATTAAACACGAATTGCACGCTTGTTATCCTAATCGGACCGTTTTTATTTTTCATATAAAGTCATATTTTGGTCATTTTAGCCATATTTATAATTTAACGTCATATTTCAGTTATAAATTCATTAAAGGAGCACAGTATTATACAGTGCTCGAGTCGAATTTGAAATTTAATTAATTTAATGTTTATGCCAAATTAATAGGTAGGCTAACCTAAATTTTAAAATTAATGCCATTGTTGATATTTTATAGAGACACACAAGATCTACAAAATACTAGGAGTATTTGGAGCTGATGAAGCGAGCAAATAGGGGCAATTCTTTAAAAATAGAAGTTCATTACAAGTAAAACTGTAAATCGCCAAAAGTTTTGAAAAGTTTTTATCTGAATGAATTCATGTGATGTAAGAACTTAGTATCTTTAAACGTTTTAAAGAGGAACATTAATTTTTTGAAAATACGTAATTTTATTAGGTGATATTTAGGATTTTTGGGTCATATTTAGTCATTTTAAGGATATGTTTGCAGTCATATTTTCCACTTTTTTAGGTCATAAACATCCAAACTGTAGTGATAATGCACACACTAAGAACAGGAATGATTTATTACAAGAGCCTGCTAGTAAACCGAAACATCCAAATCATGTGAAATGACGTATAAGCCTATGCAGTTAAAGCTTGCAAAGCAAGGTAAGTAGTAGTAGGGACTATAATAATAATAACAATCATAGTAGGCTATTAATATTAACAATACAGAAAACTCTCTGCTTAAATTAGGTTATTAGCCTATATTTTCTAGATCTAATCTGAATTAGAAAAAAAAAAGATTTTACATAGAGCCATAAAAATTCCCGTATTTAAAGTGGGTCTAAGTAATATATTATATTCACTTTCTTTAATTTGCACTCTGTTTTATGAGTTATTTTCTTGACGTAGAAAATCAAATTCTGTTAAATAGTACATGCAATTATTTATTCAGTTAGCCTAATATGTGTGATGCTATAAGGAGAATATTATATGAAAAATTCGTAACGATCCTTAAATCTATTTAACTTGGAGGGTGTATATCTATTTTTGATTGGTACTTAACGGTTTCTTTCGCCAACCTAAATACCTCAGTAGGCCTAATACTTAATCATAACACGTACCCAGAAAGTATGTGCATCATATTTCGCAGTTTATTTAATGATCGTCTGTTAACCTAACTAGCCTTCCACGGCGCTCCCAGCTGTCATCATCTTTGTCATCATTGTGATTATTGTTATTATTATCAGTAATCATCATCACCATTATCCTCATGCGTTGCCTCAGGAAGTAGAAGGAAATAACAATGAATAATTCAAGCAAGAATAAAACTTCCCTTTCTTTTTCAATTCTTACATGACTTCCGGTCCAATCATTTTCATTAAAATATTTTTTCTCTCTTTTTCGTAGTTTTACCTCTCCCTTATAGGGACCTTTATGCGGCCCGGGCCTTACCGGGCCGCGACCTGTCGGGAGAGGAATGAACAGATTACAACATGAACATACTTTTTTGACCAGACAAGGACATGGAGGGCCTCCCCGGATGAGTGATCAGCCCAATGCCGGGGCCACCTCTGAGACAACATGAACATAGGACGAGACATACCATTCACACACACACACTCGCTCCGAACAAGGTGAGGATGGGATGAAGATGATAACGACGGTCAGATAATATCCGGGGACCACAAGGGCCTAAAGTTACCTGACAATTGTCTCACAGGTGAGGAAAAACCCCGGAAGAAACTCACCTAGATAACTTGTCCCGACCAGGAATCAAACCCGGGCCCGTTATAATGAATTTATTATTTGATTTATAACTTAATTTCCGCCTTATGTTTATTATCTAGAGTAGCATAAAACACCCTACGTTACCCGGGTTTTATATTTTGCATCTACTTCTAAGTAAACAAACTCTACGTCTTGAAGGGTTGAAATGAGGAAGAAACGACTTATTGACAGAGATTATTCCCTCAGAAAACTGTATCACTTTTTAGCACACTTGGGATTTTGCAATCCATTAACCATTCAAAACTAGGACTCCAGGTTCCTCTTTCATAGAACTTTTACACTCATTACTAGCAAATACATAATAATATTAGTTATTATTAGTCTTCTGTTTCATAAGAATATTTTCTAATAAAATTAGTTATACCATAAGTTCATGGCTCTAAATTATTAATAAATATTGCTAGTATTATTAGTAAACTGTCTCATAAACTGCAGAGCTAATAAAATGTACTAATAATATTAGGTGTTTTTCTATAAGTGATTTTGGACCAATAACTTATTCTCAAACTCATGTAATTCAGATTTCGTGATCTTAAATTTGTGGAAAATGAATCACTCAGATTTAATTATCAATTTAGAAGAAAGTTTTCCTATGTTATCAAAGGAATTTTTGTCAAACAAGTTTTTAGGGTTTGAGGATAGAATTTAGTACATAAGCCTACTGCTATCTTGAGTAAGTAAGTTCCTGGCAGATTTATTCATTTCTTAGAGCTTGTTACATTATATAGGCCGTGCTGCTTTGAAATAGTATTGACAAAAAGACTAAGAAGGGAAGAAAACACAAACAACAATCCAGACATAACCACCAAATCAATGAACTGACTCATGAACTAATAATATTAGTGAAGATATTTTATGAGTAGTGTTCATATCTCTATGAAACAAAATTTTGTTAACTAATAAATATTATTATGAGTTATAATATTATCAACTAATAGTATTAGCAAGTTCTATGAAACAGGGCTCTGGTATAATTAGTTAGATGTTTTTCTGGATTATCATAACACGTACCGAGAAAGTACGTGCAACATATTTTGCATCATTTATTTAATTATCGACTGTTAACCTAAATGGCCTTCCACGGCTCTCCCAGCTGTCGATTGGTTAGATTGCTTACCTTTAGATCCATTATTGGTGAGTTTAGCCCCACCGGATTGGGCATATTTTTATCTTTCCGGGTGTAAACTGACAAAATTTCACGTCTTAAAGTATCCATCTACCCCTAAAATCAGAATTTTTCACCAAAAAATATCTTTTTTCTTTGTCTCATTAGAAGCTTGATTGCTGTAGTTTTCAAATATATATCACATGTTTTGGTTTTCTGTATTATTGGTTGACCTGGCGTATGGACCTGCAAGTTGAGAAACGTCCAAATACAGCATTACACAAACTTTAACTTCATTTTTCTCTTATTTCAAAATTTTCAACATTTCTTAACTTTCGGCTTAAGAAAAATGCACTTAAAATTGAGCTATTGACTTCATCCAAACACCAAAATGAAGCTTAAACATATAGCTAGTCTGTATACTAGAATCAAGTAAATGAGCCTATGGTAAGGATCCTGACCCCTTATCAAAGTAAAAATAGACTAATTATTTTTTTAGACTTCAGGGAGAAAAAAATTAAACTACCTTTGATAAGCACTACAAAGATGATGCTAGTATGTAGACATATCTATGAAATGGGGAACATTTTAGTGTAAGAATCACTGTTCTAGCTTAATTGGAAGTGGAGATATGCTTGTCGAAAAAATACATAATTTTTTTTTTAATCTTCCCCTGGTGCCCCCAAATTTTTAATTTTTAGTTTTTAGTTGTTATTATTGAAACCCTTTCATTTTATGACAAATAACATGTAATTAAATTTTTTAAGTAATGAAGAGGAAATTGTAATTTTTTATAACTAGGGTTGATGGATACCACCATTTCTCTTTGCTCAAGTTCAGAGTCCTCATTAATGGACTAAGAAGAACAGCAAAGCTTTAAGCCCCTTGTCGCGAAATAAACACATTACTGTGTTTATTATAAGCTGTCTGTGATTGTAGTAAGTTGACAAAGCAAGGAAAGCTGAACGCGTTACCGAAAAAAAAATGACCTTACATACTTGTGTTTATTTATACACCGTTGTATCAGAGGACGCTGACATCATCTCAATGCCACAGACAGCAGCAGTTCAAGTACAAGGTCAAACCTCATAAGCAGTGTGACCCACAAGCAACGTTGTCGTCCGGCACCGCGCCGGGTTTTCTACTCTTTAAGATCACGTTGCATTTTCATTAGGGTTGAGAATCGATGGCCGAAGTTTTCATGTCGATTATCGATGTTTTCTACATATAGGCATTTGAGAGGCGATGGGCTTGCCACCTGTCCCTCTGCCCTCTCTTGGAAAATAAGCGTAACAAAATTCATATAGGTAACAGAAACCTCCACTTGGAGGCCCCTTCGCCCCAACATAGGGGCTTATAGGGTTCCAGACAGACAGATATAGGTACTTAGAATTTGAAATGAAGAAAAACGACTTATCACATTCAAACTATGAGTTCAGAAAACGCTTGATATAGCTTGTTTTATGGCTCTCTAGAGGATGTAGAATTTTGCACCCCGTCGCTTCTTGAAACAAGAAGTTGAAACAAGAAGAAACATAAAATCGTATTGTCTTTGCGGAATATTTTATTTTATTTACAGCATCCTAATTTCCAAAACATCGATTTTTTACATCGATAGTTTTCATGGGAATATTTCAGTTTATTTATGAATTTTGCTTAATTTTCTGAAAACATTACTTTTTTAAAATACCCATCGATGTTTTCCGTCAAAATACATCGATTTTTTCAGGTTGATATTATCGTCCCTAATGTAGGCCTATTGCACTGCTGGAAGCAGGCCTGCGTACTGGTTTGGATAAAAGTCATATTTTAGCAGTTCAAATGAGCAGCCACCTGCATGCTCTAGTGATAGCGTGCTGATTACAGATCCACTGGCCTCAGTTCGATCCCAGTTAGAGAGGGGTCCAACTAGGAAGTGGTCTGCTACTGGTGATGGGGAGAGTGAGTGGAAGGGAAGTATTTTATTGCAATGCACGGTACCGAGAGCTCATACACCCTCAAACGCCTTCCTAGCTGGTCAGTTCTCTACCTCCTCGGATTTGCCTGAGGTGCGCTCAGCCTCGTGATCATGTTGACAACTTAGTGGAATTCCTCTTAAATTTGGTGAAAACGGGGGGAAATGTGGTTTTAACAGAAAGCGGATTTTTTTAGTGGGTATTGTGCTTTATCGGAACATTATTTAAAATCTAATATAATGTGATATTTTAACTTTTCTTTATTGAATTTCAGTGTCTGAGGGTGATGCAAGTATCAATAATACCTCTAGCTAAAGAGATGGGGTTTCCAGATGATGCAATGATTAAAATAGACTTAAAGTGGTTGAAACTTACAACAGTGGAATGGAAAAAGAAGCAAATTCTGGAATTAAATGAGAATCTAAATAGCCTACAAGTGCTTTTAATCCTTTCAAAGAAATTTCGCAATTGTCTTTATGTTTTTAGTGCTGACATGATCAAATGCAGAAGTTGAAAGTTCTTTCGGCTAGTCAGTTAATTAATTAATTAATTAATTTAGTGCAGTGGCGTAGCCAGAAAATAATTCCGGGAAGGGTCGAAAGGGCCGGAGGGTTTGCGGGGTATGGAATACCCCCAAGAAAGGAGGGTACGGTGATCCACCCCCAGAAAATTTTTCAAAATTGAACTAATGAAAATCACATTTTACGCTATTTTAGCACTGAAAAACTAGGTACCAATTTTGTTTACTATACTCTAAGACATGCCAACTTAAACAAGAAATCGTTACCTAAGTTATAATACTGATTACTATGTATAAGAAAAGTTAAATAACACATGGAACAGTGGAAATAATAGGCCTACATTTACAGGTTCAATATTTTCGTCCGGACCCCCTTTTTCCTACGCCACTGATTTAGTGGATTTTAGCGGATTTTGAACACTGTTTCAATGGAACAATTTTTTTGGAGTTGCCAACACTGCTCGTGATGAAGGAGATTCTTGATAAAGAACTGATGTAGTAGGACTGTAGGAAGCGCCGCGTATTTTCAAGTTGTCACCACATGTTTATTCCTGTGTCTTGGGGAGAAGGAAGGAATTCCCGTATCAGTTTCCCGTTTCCTTCCACAGGATACGAAACTCACATATCTAAATCGAAATTATTGGAGATAATTTGCGGGATAACTGTAATGGATCTAGCTTTACTTACTTACTTAAGGGCAATAGACGATTCTATTTTATGGAACCCGAAGGTTCATTGCCGCGCTTACCTGAGCCCGCCATTCCGCCATATTCTGTGCTAACTCCATCCAATCATCCCTCGCAAATCCTACTTCTCTTAAATCTATCCTAACATTGTCCTCCTACCTACATCTAGGTTTTCCAGGTGGTCTTTTCCCTTCGGGTCTCTCAGTCAATACTTTGGAGATATGTCTTTCCTCCCCATGCGCGCAACATGTCCAGCCCATTTCATCCTCCGTGATTTAATTACTCTTACTATATCCGGTGAGGTGTACATGTTACGAAGCTCGTCGTTATGTAGGTTTCTCCAGTCCCCATTTTCATCTCTCTTAGGCCCAAACATTTTCCTAAGCACCCTGTTTTTGAACAGACTCGAATTAATTTCTTCCCGACCAGTAAGCGGCCATGTCTCACATCCATATAACACAATCCGCAGGAAAATAGTAATGGATCTAGCCTACAAATTAAAATTCCATCTTTTCGTGACTATGGCCCGGATTTCTAGCAAAATGCATAATTATTTTCAGACTCCTAAACATAAGCAGAAATGTTATGTTTCGTAAGATACTACTTACAGCAATTTTAACTTTGATAGTACTTATTTTGCTATTCTGAGAGAAAAACTATTTTGCTTGCTTGTTTTATAATTTCGAAGTAAAATGTTGTAGCATATTTTAGTGTAAACTGTCACATTAGAAGTGCTTAATTAACTCCTATACGTTATTATCACCGGTTTCCTTTCTTTGGTCGGCTTACAAAATTGCTGAAAAATCCTAGTTATAAAACTTTGTCCGAGTTCTAAAAAGCTCTCCGGTGAAAAAACAGATATGGGAGAAGAATTAATCGAAGAACTGCATTGCTTTTCACATGCGCCTGTGATGTCTTGCGACTTAGAAAAAACATTTTCACTTTTGTTCTTCACCAACAGACACAAGAGCTTCATACCGGAAAATGTGTGGAAGATTTGACTTACTTGTAGTCTATCAGCCATGGAAAAGATAAGGTTTTACGAAACTAATAATTTATTTTTTGCACTCCTTAGCTAGTAAGTGTTACTTACGAAAGTTGTTTACATGGATCGTAAGTTGACATTTCCACACAGTCTTGTTGCTAAGGACGGTTGCGATGAGGTTAAATTACTTACGGTCCAAGCGCCACGTCATAATTCATTACGATACACTTCATAATACAAGTATTTATGGACAAAGCCCCCAGGACAAATATTCGGTTCCCATAACAACAAACACATGCGAATCACTTTCTGAAATAAACATCTATTTTCAAGAATGTATTTACATAATATTTTCAGGTAATATCACAATTAATATAATTAAATTGATATAAATAATCATCGTGCAAAAAAATAGCATGCAACACACGGGCCGTAAAGGCATTTACGGGTCTCGAAAACTTAAAAACCCTCGGCTGCGCCTAGGGTTTTCAATCTGTTTCCTCGACCCGTAAACGTGCCTTACGGCACTTGTATCGCAATATACTATAATTTTCCTGTAATTTAAGTTTGCTTATTTTGCTGCTTATTTCTTACATTTTACTTGCTCATTTTTTTGTCTTATTTTGCTTATAAATCCGGTTCTAGATGGCGGCGAAATGGTGGAAATGGGGTTTTGGAGCAACGTTCTACCCTAGGATTATTTTTTATCATTCCAGCAAAGGCTTGTTGGTTTTATGGTGATTTTAAGACGGCGATTACTGCAACTTAGGCCTGTGACAGGCGCTGGTATGACGGAATTTTTTTCCCGCCGGAGTTCTTGTATATACGTGCCTACATATCCACAGATATGGACCTGTCATATTTATGCACACATTGATGTCATCGCCCTGGGCCGGAATCGAATCCGTAACCTGGTTCTGACTGCGCCCCACAGGCCGACTCTAGCAGAGGCAGTTATGTTATAATAACGGTGTAGCACTGTAAATTGATAATTAAACTACTGAAGTATCCTCATGGTAGAAATTACCTCATGCAAACATAGTATCACTCATAACCAGGGCTAGGATTTATATGTAATTACATATTTCTTAAATTCACATAGGCCTATAGACATATTTTTTTCACTTATCTCCATGTATTATGTTGTCCTCTATTCAAATTAAACAAATTTATTTTACATATTTTTCCATATTTCTGACAATAGCACATATTTATATGTAAAATAAATATTTGTCCATATTTAGTGATTTTAATGCAATATTCGTACATATTTCATTATTAAGAGTAAAACTATATAAAATTGTCGTTTTAAGTGACAGAAAATATGGCAGCACAGGATAAGTTTACAGTTATGTACAGAAATTAATGTGTGAAAAATTATTTGTGTTACATCGAATCAAATTTCTGTAATATAACAAAAATAATTCAGAAACTACAAAATAATAATCTGACATTACCTGGAAATATTGACATTGTGAAAACATGATTCATGAACTCAAAATGTATACGTGGACATTTAGCCGATCTTATCAAATGTAAAGTGGAAAGTGGACAATGTGTTTTCAAGAAATCCAGGCTTTGAAGAAATGTGTAAAATCAGTGCAATCTTAAGTAGCTCGTCAAATGTAAAACTAGAATCAGTGAATTTTAAACACGCGCCAATCACTTCATGTGCAGTAGAACGAAGCTTCAGCCAATACAAATCACTTTTGAAAATTTAAAACCCTTCAGATAATTTTTTTCGAAAAAATGCTTCAGATATAAGTCTCTTGGGATAAGCATCCCGTGTGTAAAATTTAAACAAAATCGTAAGAGCCGTTTTCGAGAAAATCGTGAAAAATGAAAATTTTTCATGTAAAGTCCCCTTAAAAATAAGAAAAAGTTGTCACCAATCTTCATGTCACATCCTCAGATGGTATAGTCCAGTTATTCATTGCATGGCCAGGCGGCTTCCTTTCGTTAGAAGGAAAAGTTTGCCGACAGCTCAACCTATGTTCTTTATTTTTACCGCACCAATCAGTTAGTCACCCCAGCCAGTCAAAATCTAAGAATGTCCTGCGACAGATATGACAGCTACTAGTCAACTCCACGTGGAGTGAAACGCGAGGTTGCGAGATCAAGTTACAGTAAACGATAACACGTGTGAATTGATTAAAGCGAGGGAAGAACTGAGGTCAGTGATAACAATGAGAGAATGTTGCAATGTTGCTTTTGATTTTGAAAGTGGAAACCAAGACCGATTTAGTCAGATCAATTGACATAAAGAAACACCGACTTAATGGTTTATCTCTTTGAAGCCGCCTGGCCATGCAATGAATAATTGGACTATACCTAAGCCAAATACTTTTTTTCTTACGATTTTACGTACTGGAGCTAGGCAGTTCACAGACACATACACACACACAGACATGTTTCCGAAAGTAGTGTTTTTTAATTCATATATGTTAAAAACTCTACTTCGAATTTGGGGGTCGAAAACAAGACTTCCTCTATCTATAGTAGCCTACCTGATGGTACGGGCAGAGGAAGTAACAATCTATAGCCCTACTTGACAGTTTGTGCCTGAAAGTAAGCTCAAGGCTAGCATTTTCTTCATTTTATTTATACACATGTGTTATTACAGTCAACCCTCGATATGATGCCCCTCTTTACAGTGCCACCCTTGCACTGCGCTAATAAATGCAAGTGAACGGATCTCCTCCCATATAAAATACATAAAAAAAACTCGTTACTGTGCCAATTCATTTAGTACCAGTGAATATAAGACAAGATTGTTACAAAAATGACTCGCAGTGATTTTTTTTTTCAGTTGCAGAATTCTTTTAAAACTAGCATGAATGTTAGAAATATTATTTAAGAAACACACTGTACTGTATTTCCAAGAAGTGAGTGTTCCCATGCCACTAACTGCAAATGTAGTGCGGTGGAATGAGGAAGCTATGTTAAGAAGTCGGACAGACAGCCTAAGTGGGGGTGGAGCAGGTAGAATGAGCTCTTCACACAATGAGACATTCCAAACTTTCTCTTCTTTTAGCCCAGTGTTTATTCAGTTGTTAAACACTACACTGCAGTTACAGTTATTTTTTTTAACAAAGACTAAAGGTAGGCCTACTGTACTGTAATCATAATTACTTGCATGAATGCACACGATTTTCAACCCCTTTGTGTACTGTAGCACTGGATATATACTGTAATAAATTTAGTTACTTTACAATATAGTAGAGTGTATTTTATTTTGTGTTAAAGTTGTCTATTTGCCTTTTATTTAATTTTCTTTCTTAATACAGTTCAGCAAACTAATACAGCATTGTATTATGCCATGGTTGTTTCAAAAATTATATTTCGTTTTATTGCCAACCTCGCCATGTGCCAGTAAATGTCAGAGAATTGATGGTGGCATTATACCGGGAGTTGACTATATTTTTCTTCCTGTAAATAGTAATTTGCGGAACGATTCTTCTTATTATTAAAAAAAAGTGTGCGTGGAACGCCACGCGACAGAAGTGAAACTTCTTTTTATTTTTTACTTTTTAAAATTTGGATTATTGGATTTTTTCGATTTTGGATTGTTGGACTTTTTAATATTGGGTTTTTAGACTTTTTTAATTTTGGATTTTATATATTTTTAAAATTTTGATCTTTTAATTTTGAAATTTTGGATTTTTTAAATTTTAGATTTTTGGAATTTTTTTATTTTTTGGATTTTTGAATTTTTCGATTTTTTAAATTTTGGTACTTTGGATTTTTTAATTTTGGATTTTTTATTTTTTGAATTTTGGATTTTTGGGTTTTTTATTTTGGATCTTTGAATTCTTTTTTTTTAGTTTAGAATTTTGGATTTTCGATTTTTAATTTTGGGTTTTAGATTTTTTAAATTATGGATTTTCGATTTTTAATTGTGAATTTTTTATTGTTTAAATGTAGGATAAGCCTAATCATTGGGTTGTATGTTTTCTGTGCAGTCCGTTCCGTCACACCTCACTAATTTTGTGACGATTTTGAGCGTTACACAAGCTCTCGATTCACCCCTACCGCGGCTAAAGAAGTTTCACTTCAAAAATCTTACCGGTATTGATGTTCACGAATTTGACTGAGTCTATTAAATCCATACGGACGGGTACCAATGCGAGGAGTATTTTAAAAGGGAAATACTGGAGGTGGATCCTGCCTCCAAGCGTATCAACAATGTCGTAAAAGAGATGTACTGGTGTGATAATGGAGCAAGTTTCACTCGTCGTAATTAACACCTTGTTATTTATACAATGACTCGCTAGCTTTAAGCTCAGAGACATAATGGAGTTTACAGTAGCATTCAGCTCTAGCATTTAGTTAAGGCTTTATAATAATACTAGCTTAAAAGGAACGGCGTCGCCCGGGTTTTTTATTTTGTAATTGGAAATTATCTTATGAAGGACTTTCGATTTTTAAATTAGGCCTAGGCCTATAGGTCATTATATAGGTATTTAGAATTTCAAATAGGAAGAACGATTTATCACACTCAAACTATTCCCTCAGAAAACGCTTGGTATAGCTTTTTATGGCTCATAGAGAATGTAGAATTTTGCATCCCATCGCTTGTACAAAGGAAGCCTGGTAGGGGTTCAAATAAGAAGAAACATAAATTCCGGTAACATAAAATTGTACTGTCTTTGCGGAATATTTTATTTCTCACTCTCATGTTACCATAAAACCGTTTTGGGGATGAAATTAAACAGAAATGTAAGATCACTTTCATACTTCTCTCTCCAAAAACCTGCGATATAATAATATACACATTACCATACCTCGTATTGTTTTCTCTATGTCCAGGGTAGAGAAAGTTATGTGACTGCATTATTTTCGTGGATTTCATTCTTTAATATTTATTTATAACATGGATTATATTGATAGTTCTCTAATTTGTCAAGTCTCGTTTCATTTATTTCCAAAGCCTTATGTGAAGACTGCCAACAATACTGTTGTCAAGTGAACTGTGATTTGGATGTGATAATTCTGTGTAAAAAGGGATTAAGTATTCTCAAAAACATTTAATTTTTGGCATTTGAAATCAAAATTTTTCAAAATCCTTTCTTAGTGAGCACCTACATTATGAAACGAAGGTACTATCAAAATTCCAAATTCCTGTTATAGTTTAGGCTCTACGTTGATTCTCTGTCAGTCAGTCAGTCAGGACAAAGGATAGAGATTTATTCGTAAATCAAATGGACATGACATAATGGAATTCAGTATAGAAGCATGCGTACTAAAGGCGGGTTGGCAATAGGCTTGCAAGGGACGGAATTTTTTCATTGACCTTCCTTTCATTTAAAACATTATGTTGCCATGAGAACTGATTTGCATTTGATAACTTCTTTCTAATATATTACCTTAAAATAGGCACTAAATTGGGTATTACTCCGGTATCGGTTAACCTATTTGGTCCAATATCAATAGGCTTCTTCCCATGGACGTTATAAATGTGTATACCAAGTTTTATGAAAATCCGATAAAACGTATTTGAGTTATTACGTTATTATTTTAAGAACCTTGAGTTATCGCATACGGACAGACAGACGAACGGACGGACATTTTCCCGTCCCCCACACAATCTCATAAAGTACAATTCTGGCATTTAATAATTTATATAAAATAATAACCAGGGCCCGGATTCTAATGATATGTCATCTTTTTATTGATGCTCCATAGACATTGCCAACTTGTAGATAAATCCTGATCATGGCCTCTAGATTATAGAAATGCATTTTTATTAGGTCATTTTTTGTCATTTTATACAATTTTAAAAATGTTAGGCCATTTATTTCAATTTTACGTCATTATTTTGTCATTTTCGTGTAATTTGCTTCCTTATTTTGTCATTTTCATGCATTTATTTTAAATAAATGACTAGGTTACTATAATGCAACATTTTTGTAGAATCTATTTTAAAAACAAATTTCTTACTTTTCTTTTCAAATGTTCCAATCAAGAACAAAATTGTTAGACCTACAACATCCTTCCTACATGCACAGTTTTTACAATTATGTACAAATTAGTCTATATCTTTGTGTGCACAGTAATAATTTTTATAAATAGAATATCAGTTTTTAGGTCATTCTTTATAATTGTTAAGTAATTTTCTTCAAAATTCAGGGTCATTTTATAGGTCATTTTTCAAACAATTTTAGGTCATCAGAATCCGGGCCCTGGTAATAACATAACTCCAAAACTTTTAAAAATAACGTCAGGAATAGGAGGGAATAATGCCATCTTAGCATCTATTTACAATATGTATTAGAAAACTTAGTCCATTAAATATTGAAGGTGTTCATACGGTCTATGTAGGAATATGAGCTGGATTCTTGTATTGTAGGAGTGCTAGTGACAGCTTCCAGATGAGATTCCAGAGCATTTATTGCTTCTGTCACAAACTGGTTGACGAGTTGTATGAACATTGCCTCCTCCTTATTTGGATGCTGGACGCAGATCTAATAAGCAGAAGTCAGTAGCAGATACTCTATGTCTGGCCATGGGGTATCAGAGAAAAATCACTACTGTACTAGCCATTCGAAGAGACTACCTATTGTAGTGCCTTATATAGGGTGTTAATGAATAACACCGTAATATTTTACCTGTGTATAGAGGGGACATAGACAACCAACTTTAATTAGATTTTTGCTCTATGGAACAGCATAAAATCTCCCAGGGCATGGCGGCCACTGACTTCTAACATTTGAATAAATGCAAAACAAACGAACTTCGTTGTTAACACTGTAGTTATGAATAAAAAATATAATGCAGTGGCGGCCAGTCATGTGGTTAATCTGTAAATTTTGCAGATTATATATGGAAACACTAAATTATGATATAGTTGTTGATGAATGATTAAGAATCAGATTTTTATCGATCACTAAGAAAGAATGATGTCAATTTAATGAAAATTTTAACAATATTTCTCTTAATTACTTAATTATGAGCATCAAATTGTAATGACTTTAATGCCTTGTAGCATACACATTTCACGTCATAGAGCAAAAATCTCAAAATAAAAGTTGCTTGTCTATGATTAAAAATGTAAAATAATGTTTTCATGAAAAAGTATAATGAATTGTAGGAGTCAAGTTACTAAGGGTTGGTTTATAAGATATTATCACAAGCCAGTCAGCTAAAACTAATTTAAAACTAATCAGAAAATATGAATCTTTTAAGTATTTTTTGCACGACGCAACTAATTAGTGGTACTTACGAATATTGTTGCCGTGGATCGTAACTTGACATTCCCACACGCAATCTGGTTGCTATGAAAACAAAAGAAATCTCCGTGTGGTAAAAATTACAAAAAGCACAAGTGCCATAAGTAAAACCATCATAATACAAGCCTTTATGGAAGACCGGAACCAAGGTCCCCCAGTTTGTGGCGACTTTAACAGGACAAATATTCGGTCCCCATAACAACCAACATATCCGAATCACTTTCTGAAATATAACATCCATCTTCAAAAGTGTATAAACATAATATTTTCAGCTAATATCTCAATTAATATAAATAAATTGATATAAATAATCATCGTGCAAAAAATAGCATGCAATACTCGTGCCGTAAGCGCATAACGGATTTCGGAAAGTGAAAAAAATCGGCGCCTCGTTTTTTCAAACTCTTTCCTCGATCCGTATGCACCGCTTGCGGCACTTGTATCGCAATATACTATTTTAACAACTCTGCAAATTTGAGCATAGGACGTCGTTTTCTTTTACGTGTTCTTTTTAATACTTGAGAAAACAATTTTGAGTATTAAAACAAACTATACTCTTGCATATGAAGGAATAAGTAGGATGAATAAGCGATCTCGAATGTCGCTTGTTTTGCCTGCAGTAAAGCTGTTCACACGTGACCTCTCGAAGGCATTTCTTTGGTCATGTCACCAGATGTTCAGATGTTACTCGCATAACATCCTACCCATGCAGATGTTCCACTCAAGCTGATGACTCATCTATTTACAGTTTAGCTGTGTAATAATTATAATAATAATAGTAATAATGATAATAACAATAATAATAGTAATAATAATGATGATAATAATAATAACAATAATGATGATGGTGATGATCCCGTATGTTCGAAGGGAAACGAGTAATTTTAATCTGTTTTTCGTAGGCAAGTATGAATATGTCCCCTTACTTACTCAACGGCAATAGACAATTCCTCAGTAAGTTAAAGGAATATTATCTATTTTATGGAACCCGAAGGTTCATTACCGCGCTTACCTGAGCCCGCCATTCAACCCTATTCTGTGCTAACTCTATCCAATCATCCCTCGCAAATCCTACTTCCCTTAAATCTATCCTAATATTGTCCTCCCACCTATGTCTAGGTCTTCCATTTAGTCTTTTCCCTTCGGGTCTCCCAGTCAATACGTTTGAGATATGCCTTTCCTCCCCATGCATGCAACATGTCCAGCCCATTTTATTCTCCGTAATTTAATTACCTTACTATATCCGGTGACGAGTACTGGTTATGAAGCTCGTTTTCATCTCTCTTAGGTCAAACTATTTTCCTACGTACCCTGTTTTCGAACACTCTGATATTATGTTCTTTCCGAAGAGTAAGCGACCATGTCTCACGTCCTTGTAATACAGCCGGCAGGATAATTGTCTTATAAACCTTTATTTTTAGATTTCTGGACAGAAGACAAGAAGATAAGAGTTTCTGAACTGCATAAAAACTGGCATTTCCTTATTTGAATCTACACTTAACTTCGGCCTTAATATTATTTGTGTCTGTAATTATTGCTCCCTGATATTTGAATTTTTCCACTCGTTCGAACGATTTACCAGCTATTCTAGTATTTTGTAGAGCATTAATTTGGCGTTCCAAGACCATATACTTAGTTTTTTTCTGTATTAATTTCCAATCCAACATTCGTGCAGCCATCGAAAAGACTTTCTGCATTTCTCTCGATTGTGTTTATGTCATTGCCCAACAAGCAAACGTCAGAACATATCCCCTCATAGGCGTACCGAGGGGGGGGGGGTTTGGGGGTTTGAATCCCCCCATTGATTAAAAAAAGGAAAATTGTATAATTTTTTTAAGTCTGCCCATAAATTACTTAATACAAATATAAAGCGTGGGAAGCTTAAAACTCGTTATTTTGCATCTTAATTTTTAAAATTTTCCGGGGGAGGGCCCATACCCCCCAGACCCCGCGGATGTTATAACCCCCCCCCCATATGGTCGCCTATGTATCCCCTATCCAGGATAAAATTATATTTTGTATAATCATAGAATAGTGACTACTGCGCAGGGTGCCTGGTTTCAAATCCCTATCAGTGTCAGTTTTTTTCAGATTACCATTTCATCTTCTGAGTTTTGCTCTAGGGTATATTAAGGCCGCACATAGTTCCGATCGCACGTTCGTCTCGGCTACTGTATAACAGTTACTACTGACCCACAGTAACGGCATAGGTATCCTCCCGGGGGGGGGACATCACCATGTTAAAGTGAACAGGTTTTCGGCTACAAGAAACTGGTAGTCACAGCAGATATCCTGGTTTGCATGAATGCTTCGTTTACATTCACCCATTGCCACTCCCCTCGCGCTACTATATTTACTGCCCAAAATACTTCTGTGGCAGTATCAAAGGCAGTGATTTACCGTTTCATACTTACGTCGCATTCGACCTCGGACTTGTAGATGTGAGATAGTCTGCTTTATTTATTTATTTTCAGGCCAATGCAATATAAGAGTTTAAGGGTATGCGCACCCTGAAAATCAGCACTGGATATGAGTAACGTAAAAATCTGCTGGGTTACTAGCCTACTTTAATAAATTAATGAAAAAAGTACTAAGAAAAACATTTGGGATATTCTACTAGTTCCTCTTGTTTTTCTCCCAAGAGAGTACATTTTTGTAAGAAAAGCATGGCCAGTATGGGGTGCATAATAATAACATTATTTATTGTAGTACCGGTACTAAGTTTGTAATTTATTCTGTACTGTACATTTGTACACCCTTGTGTTTTTCATTATGAATCGGAAAAATTAAAGCGGCCACTATCTTGAAACGAAATAAAAAAAAAACAAAAACCCTGGCACATATGTTTTTATGACTTCAAGAAACATTTGTTTCAAATTGGGAAAAATCGAACAACTCGTTTGATCGTATCTGCGTTAACACACAAATTTACAAACAGGACTTTCACATCGCTCGGTAAAGTATTAATATATTATTGACATTATTATTGTCATTATTATTAAGTGCCAGTATTGTATTTTATGAGATTGTGTGTGGGGACGGGAAATGTCTGTCCGTATGTCTGTACGCGCGATAACTCAAATACGCTTAATCGGATTTTCATGGAATTGGTATAGGCATTTATAACGTCCATGGGAAGAAGCCTATTGATATTGGACCTAATTGGTTGACCGGTACCGGAGTTATAATTTATAACTTAGTTATATATTAGAAAAGCGCGATACCTCAAATACGGTTTATCGGATTTTCATGAAACTTGGCATACGCATTTATGACTCCATGGGTACAAGCCTATTGAATTTGGACCAAATCGGTTGACCGGTACCGAAACAACGAGTACATCAATATTAATTTTGTAATGGATATAAGTTACAACGCTACAATATTATTTATTGCATGGCCCACAATATAATATTAAACATAACGTAACAAATTGCCAATCGTTTATTGATATTGTTAGCCCACCTTGATTGATTAATTTCTTCATAATGATGTCAGTGTAAATAATAGTGTACATAAAAAAAAATTAAAACACAACTAGCCGTTGAATATTGATATTATATTATGCATTCTATAGATACCCATACCTACATTATATTTTAATGTGAGTAGGCCTATTTTTCTTATTAGTTCCTGTGCAGCAATATACCTAATGTAATTCCTGACAAATTTCAGATTGACTTTTTATTCATTCATCACCTATAAGGCTGCTTTAAACTTGAAACAAACATGTCAGCGAATCGTATGCCTATTGCATCATTAATAGTAGCCTATTGCCAGCGCATTTTGTTTTTGGAGTTTAAAACGGAAATCTATTACTTCTTTTCTGCATGGGCCTATCATAATTGCAATTATCACTGATTAAAAAAAGCGTTCTGGCACTTTGTTATATTAGTTTATCTGATTTTATTATTTGTATAATATGATAAACATAATGATTATTGCAGCCTATACACGCTGGGTTCATAGATTTCATTGAGACCGTGTGATTTACCGACAGACAGGATCGATATTGTTTGCCTTCGTCTTTTATTCAGTTCAGTATTTTAGAGTGTGACGCTCATATTCAGCAATTGCGTGTTCCATGAGGTAGACAAGGATCGATCGCGGCCCCAACGTATCGTAACCCCAGTGGACTAAAGAAAATGTGCCAACCACTTTCCCCAGGCGTCAATACAGAAATCTCCGTCCAGTCACTGAACTGCAGACCTTATGAAATCTACAAGCGATTCAGCCGATTGTACAAAAATATATTACTAATAGTAATAATTTATGTGTCGACGTGGATGGTATAGTCATGAGTTCGACTCCGGTCTAGGTGTTTAGTAATCATAGCCAGCAAAACAGTGCTGTGTTTAAATCTGCAGCAAAGAAATTTAACTGTTAGCATTTTCTGGTAAGTTTAAATCAACATGGAGTCGTTGTTCGAAAAGGAAATTTTAAAAGATTATATTTTACTTGCTAAAAAATCGCTAATATTGTTCTAATTCGCTCACTCTGCGAACAGTATCACAAGTGAAAACTGAAATAGGCCATTCCCTGTACGATCATTTTTTACACTCCATACTTTAGCACTCCAAACTTTACAGGCCGAACTTTAGCACGGCATTTAGCGTTCGCAACGAAAACTTAAACGTTGATAACAACCAATCACAAATGAGAACGTGAGCAGCTGATAAAATGGCTGCCACAGACGAAAATATTTTCATGTTTCTAGTAAACACGTATAGGCTTTTAAAAATTGAAATCATACAAGCGTATGCAGACATGTACAAATTAACAGAATATTATATGGGCTGTACTTACTACCGTAGTTAATTTCTTGGAAAACTAATGTTCATATATTTTCCTTCAATGTCGCATCTTTATATAAAGGATGCCTTTTATCATAGAGACAGGGATAGGATACAACGTTATGAGCTTCTCATTCATAGACGCCATCTCTTGGCTACTTCCACTTTCGTCTCCTGTTATGTCCTCTGATTGGTTGTATCGTTATTTTTCGCACAAATTTAACGCGAAAACTTGGAGTTTATAAGGTTCCAAAAATGTTTAATTTTACGTTACCGTATGTTTAAAGTTTACGTGCATGTTTATAGTTTTCTCTTTATATATATACTTTATATATATATATACTATATATAACAAGATTTATTTTTGCTTATTTAGAGCTCCGATAATATTCAATGTAAGTAAATGCACGAAGACTCTATATAATGCGAGAAACAACACAATTATATTTTTAAGATTGCCTAAAATATGAAGTGTGGAAAATTCCCTTAAAAGGGCCAAAAATGACCAAAAAATGGCATTAGATTCTAAAAAAATTCTTCAAAATAAAAAAAATGGTGAAAATGACCAAATGTGACCCTAAAATTGCCATTTTTATAATCTAGGAGTCATGATCAGAATATCTGCACTAGTGGGCAACGTCCATGATGTACCAGTTAAAAGATGACATATCAAAATCCGGGCTCTGGTAAGCAGGGCCAGGATTTTAATGACATGTCATATTTTTATTGATGCTGCATAGACATTGCACAACTTGTAGATAAATCCTAATCATGGCCTCTAGATTACAGAAATGCATTTTTTAGGTCATTTTTTGTAATTTTATGCAATTTTATATTTTTAGGGCATTTATTTCAATTTTATGTCATTATTTTGTCATTTTCGTGTCATTTTCTTCCTTATATAGTCATTTTCATGCATTTACATTGAGTATATTAACTTTTATACCTTCATTAATCTCGTATGATGATAGTAATTTACTGCAATCCTAAATAAGGTAGGATTTACAAGCTTTTTTTCATACGGGCAATATTTAAATAAATTACTAGGTTTCCATAATGCAACATTTTCGTAGGATTTACTTTAAAACAGTTTTCTTACTTCTCTTCTCAAATGCTCCAATCAAGAGCAAAGAACAGAGTTTTTAGACCTATAATATCCTTTCTGCATATTGTCTACACTAATGTGTCAATCTTTAAATTGCTGAAATAATGCTACCCAGCATTCAGAGACAAAAAAGCTTCCTTCATGCCAGTCCTACGTATGACATTTCTTACATGGACAGATAATTAAAAAAAACACATTTCCATATTACCTCCGGCCAGATGCCAACTTAATCCATGGCAGTAAAAAATGATCCCTAGTATGTTGAAAGCTGCAATAGAGGCTCTGGTAGACAACATTCACATTTTTTTCACTTAGTGTTTGTATTTGCATTGTGCGAAATAATTTCTTCGTAACAAAAGTAATTATTTCTCAAAAACCAGGACATTTAGACGACCCGAAAACCCTTCTCGGGATACCGGGACTATATGCTCAAAACTGGGACTGTCCCGGCAAAACCAGGACGTCTGGTCATCCTGTTTATGAGCTCTCTGTAGAGAAGGACCATGTACTCGCTTAAGTTTCCCAGTAATGTCATATTTGACTATCTTGACATTTAATTTTATTAAGTGCCACAATGGCACTTTATTGGATAATGTGGGGGACGAGAAAATATCTGTCTGTCAGTGTGTCTCTACGCGCGATAACTCAAATACACTTTATCCTATTTTCATGAAACTTGTCATACGCATTGAAAACGTCCATGGGACGAAGCCTATTGATATTGGACCAAATCGGTTGACCGGTACCGGAGTAAAGCCCAATTTAATGCCTATTTTATGGAAGAATTTATCAAATGCAATTCAGTTATCACAAATTTTTTTAGTGTTCGTGTGCGGCTGTGGAATTGCAATACAGTTAGCTATGACAAATAACATTATTCCTTCACATATTCTTATCAAACTAGACCGTTAAACTGAGCGAGGTGACCGACATGGTAGTCTAACGTCTTGGATTCGCACTCTGGAGGTCCCTAGTTCAAATCTCGTAGCCGGCCAATTTGACATTTTTAAAATTTATTTTATATTTTTATGTGAGTGTGCGATTGTCAAGATATCAGAAATCTGTATGGTTCTTCTGATGCTGGACGATGTTAATGTGATTAAAAAAAAAAACTTAACCTTTGTTCTTCCGTAAGTCCTGCGTAATGAATCAATCTGGAGCTTAAATCGGAAGTCGATTAAAAAATACTTAATTTTCTGCATATCATAATTGCAATTATAACCAATTAAACAAAAGCATTCTTGCATTTTGTTATATCAGTTTACCTGATTTTTTATTTTGGTAGAAAATTGTTGCCCTAAATTACAGGGTAGGTTAAATTAGATTATTCACCAGATAAACTGATAGAGGAAGTGTGTATTAAGGTATTATTGTACTAGATTACATTTAATACGTTTTAAAAGTTCATTGCTATCAATTATACCATTGATAATATTATATATATACTTAATCACATCTACCCTATTTTTGTAATTAACCTCCCCCCAGTTCGCCTTGCTTGCTTGCTCTGCGGGTGAAAAGTAAAAAACAATATGAGCAAGGTAGGAATGTCAGTTATCATTAATACCGGTACCATAGAGCTTGTATTGCACTTCACACTTCGTCACAGTTAATTTGATACGCCTGACGTCACAATATCAGTGCATTTCCGTTTGCTGTCTCAACACGCGCGTGCCTGACTCATCACGCATACCGAGATTCCGAGATTCCCAACACAACCCGGATGTACAGACATATTTCAGCATATGTCATGGCGGCTTGGGTTTCAATGTATCTCGTCAAGAAAAGCAGTACCGGTACAATGCATTCAGACGTTGCTGCTGTTGTTATTACTATTATTATTACTATTGTAATTATTATTATTGATATTATTATCATTATCAGGGGCCGGATTTTGATGATCTAAAAATATTTTCAATGAGCTATAAATTGACTGCAAATATACAAAAAAGACTCAATAACTAAAAAGAAAATCCAAAAAATTTGTATGAAAATGCTAGTTTATTCATCAGATTTGTGTCTATTTAGATTTATGTTGTTCATCATTTATAGGCTTGTAATTAGTTAATTGGTAGTTACGGTTAAATGCAAACAGCAAACTGGTATTTAAATTATAACTATAACAAGAATTATTTATTTATGATTATTTAGAGTTGAGATAGTATTCAATGTAAGTGAATGCACAAAAAACTCTGTATAGGCCTAATGCGAGAAACAACATAAAGTAAGAAAATAATGGCTTTATATTTTTAAAATTGCCCAAAAATATGAAATGTGGAAAGTAGACTTTAAAATTGAAAAAAGACCAAATAATGACATTGGATTCTAAAACAGACCTAAAAATAAAAAATGGGGAAATGACAAAAAAAAGGTCCTAAAAGTTACAATTTTAATAATCTAGGAGTCATGATCAGAATATCTGCGCTAGTGGGCAACGTCCATGATGTACCAGTTAAAAGATGACATATCAAAATCCGGGCCCTGATTATAATTATTATTATTAATATTACATTAATCACAGATTAAGTTCACTCTTTAGCTGAAGTTAAAAAAAATCAATACACGAATCTTAGTGAGCCTAAATTAACTGTTTAACCTATAAGGTTTGCCTCCTGTTTGGCATTTCAGTTCAAGAAACCATATTTTTTGTCGTATTTAGGAGAATTTGTCGCTTGATGAAGGAAGTCTTTTTATCCCTTGCGCAAAGTTCATAAAACTGTTTATATCTCAGTAATTTGAAGTTGTACCGAATTATCAGAATGTTTTGTTTTAAAACGTAATTAATATTCTTAGAACTGCCAACATTTTAAACCATTAATCGTGTTTTACCGTCGTTTCTTTATTATAATGAGGTTATAGGTATTCGTTCTTGGATAAGTAGGTACTTGTTTGCTAAAATTACCGTACTTTTTCTTTTTCCCGTGCGAGCGAAACTGGATTTGTTTAATTTCACTACCCTGCATCATTTTGCGGTAAAGCATCTAATAAGTGATTTTCACTAAATAAGGTCTGATATCAGAAATGTCACCTTTTTTTTTTATCACATCTAGTTTTCGTGTTCGCTTCTGAATATGTGTCATGGCGGACGCAACTGGTCTGTGTAGACCTTCTTGGGGGCTAGAGTAGCTAAACAGCAAGTCGTATAAAAAAACTATTGCAGCAGCAATAACGGATTTTGAGAGATCTACACATTTGGTCGTATCTCCATCGGTTATCCCTTAGATTGAGCTAGATTTTCTTATTTTAAGTAAATTTTGTATATTTTCCTCATATTATGTAATATTTGACACACATACGACAGATAAAGTCTTAAACTTTGGCAGGAATATTGGCACATACAACAGCCATAAGCGTGCAAAATTTCATGTTTTTAGCCGCCCCATAAGTGTGAGAAAAACTTGCTGGGTAGCCGTGACGTCTAAGACAATCTAATCTTCCAGTTATTAACACTGATGTTTATTCACTTCCAGATGAGCTAGAAACTTGAAATTTAGCAAACATTTAGACTTTAGCCTGTAACCAATGGGAACATTCCAAAAGTTCAGATTTTTTTTATATTTTCACCTCCAAAATAAACTTCAATTTTTTCCCACTGCATATTTGTACGGCTTCGGATAATTTGACAAAAATAAAGGAATAGACCTAACGTCGAATTAAGGAATTTTCTGTAAATGTTTTCTGTTAATATTCTAGTTATCTCACATATTCCTTCACATATGCTTATCAAATTAACCTAATTTTTCAGTACTTTTTATCCCATAGGCTAGTCTATGCAATAACTTATGTATCTTATTTTGATGTACCTATTGCAAGAAAACGTGACGTGATACATTGAAGTGATCAACGGATTCGTGTTCAGTGACCCAAAATTAGTTAAGGTCACCTATCACACCACTTGCCGCAAAAAAAAAGTTTAAAAATGTAGTATCAAAAGCTGCACACAGTAATTGTATTATACAAAATGTCAAAATAACATTTTTCACAATTGTCATTTAACCAGATGTGATAGAGGAAAACTAAATGCATTTTCGAATTGAGCACAGCGAAGTTAATCAACACCTATTTTTCGTTTATACCGCAGAAATTTTTGTCTTTTTTTCAGGCTAGTGTTTTCCGTAATTGTTAATGATCTAGTGGAATGCAGACTACCTAGTCATAATTATTACGGAGACAGTGTGATTACCACAGGGAGTTTGCACGAAAATGAACTTCCGCAGGGATTTGTTTAAATAGAGGGATGAGTCGATCTAGCCGGAAGTGTACTACAGAAGAAGAAAAATCCCCTGTCCAGGAACGAACCTGGGTCATCCCATCCCTAGCTTACCATCTTATATTTTCACCACATCAGTTGCATGCTTAATTTTGTTATAAGTTAATACTGGATAAACATTAGTATTTACTATTTGCTTAGCTGTGGAAACTATATATAGTGGGCCACGATTACTTAAAGTAGGCTATGATATCTATATAATAAGAGGAAGTGTTTGTCTTCGTATCTGTCTGTTAGTCTGAGTGTGATATCCAGCCAAATCTAAGGCACGTGGAGATCGTAAATTTTCTTACAAAATAGAATTGTGAGATTTAAAAGCTAAATACTGCATATGATGGGCCATGCTCGTTAAATAAAAACAAAACACAACTGAATTTGTTTAAGTAATAGTCTGACACACAGATACATTTTTTAGTCATAATTAAATCCTAAGAATTCTGACCCTGATAGCCTGGATCATTTAAAAATTAAGAATTTATATCTTCTGCCTGTTTGCTATGTGTTTCAATATTTTCATCCATGAAATGTGGAGTAAGACACTTTACATTTTCCTTTCTGAAGCTAAATAAATTGTGATAATCATCTTCTTGAGCCTCTGTACACTTTGTGCTTCCTAATTCTTGTAAAAGCAAGCATTTCAGGTAAGGTATTACAATCTTAAGTAAGGTCTGTACCACACTTTGAAATTTCACAGTATTTACCGGCTTAGATAAGTAAGTACTTGATATTATTCACATATTTTGCAATAGGTACTACTTGATCTAGTATATACTGATTGTTTGTGATTGGACGGAAATAATCCGGTCCGAGAGGAGCAAAATGTTAGGGACTGGCTCTAGAGGAACCAAACTTCGGGTACGATGTGTCCCGTTGTGATAGGAGCACAAGGATGGGTAGGAATAATAGAATAATCTAGTAGCTAGGAGGACCAGTCTGTTTAATGGTACAGACAACCAGGGTAGAGCGAGTGGAACTTATAGATCTCAGGTGCTGGTGTCAGGGATCTCTGGATGTAAATCTTGGAGCGAAACCTTTATCATGTAATATACTATGAAACATTTATTCTCAACACAAATAGGTAATAAACACTTGTAAAACGAATAATAACACTTGAATAACAAAATGGAGTGAATATAAGATAGTTGCACTTGCACTGAACAAAGGAATGTGCGTTGGCGGGAACTTTCATACACGTGGCGAGAATTTCTCTCTAATTGTGCCAGCTATGTAACTTATATCTCAATTTGCTCGTAATGATCACTAAATTGCTCTGAATATGCTTTCACACTGAAAGATTGAATATTATGAACTTTATAGACGAGCTATTGCGAACGCTTGGTTGCGCAACGTTGCCGCACTGATACACGAACTTTTAGACTGATCTAAGAAGCCGATAACACTGAATCTACTGTAACTAGTGTAAATTAATTACTATCACGCGATAATACTTGTAAATGGAAGTATTATGTCCTTATTCGATACTTAATAGAAAACCTCTGTTCTATTGTATGAAATTGGCGGTAATTCTGGACGGCGCTCCAGCACGTCTCTCGTGCTTGAAGGCTCGCTGCTAACTAACTCTTGGCATGACGCTATGATGTGACGCTGATGCGAAGCATGCACCTGTCGCTAAACGGGGATTCACAGAAATAAGCGGGCTTATACTCATATCAATGCGCTGAGAGGGAGAAATGCACTGAGCGGAACATTTGAATATGCACTGTTACTAGACATGTAAAATAATGCTAGTAGAACCCTTAGCTTTCTCCAACATAGACTCCCCCCGTTAAAGTATTAACTTTAAGAAAAATAACTAAGGAGAAAGCTATAATAAAAAGGAAACACTTGTATATACACGTAAGCACTGACTTTACACTATTTAGACTAGCAACACACGCAAGGTTGTGAAGGTCTAGTTGAATACTGGCTGGAATCCAAACTGTTGTTGTAGCATCCATAAGTGAAGACTTCGACTTGTGCACAACAGCTGATTCAGGAACTTGTAGTGTAGATCAGGTGGCTTGTTGAAACACAATCTGTAGAAACTTGTTGAAGAAATGCTTGATGATTTCTTTATATCATTCAGGGCACAGCTGATGATCTTATATTACTAACATGGTATCTTGCCATAATGTAGAAAGATTTTAACACAAACAGTGCTGAAAAGTTGCTTTCTTACATATCTCACAGTGTAACGGTTTGGCTACATGTAGATTTCTTGCTAACATGGTAGCTCTAAACTGGACATATGCAGATGATGCAAGTAAATAGCTTTTCACTATTTGGAAGATGAGATACACTGCTTTGTATTGTTTCTAGATGAGAACAGACACTGCGGAGTGTTGTTTCGTTCTGAAGACAGACACTGAGTGTTGTTTTTCGATGAATGCAGACATTGCGGAGTATTGTTTCGCTCTAAAGACAGACACTGCTGAATGTTGATTTGCGAATGTAAAGATCGGTAAAAAGGATCTGATTTACCTCTTGTATTTACACTATCATTTGTTTTAAATCTCCCTTGACTGCTGAAAGATTTATTATGAATAGATGGGTGCAAATGTTCGTTCCTGTGTTTGAAGGAAGCGAAGCTATTGCGAACTGGTTTGACCGCTGCACTGGGTCGGTTTGTCTCGAAGCGTTTGCTCTGCATGTGATGAGAGGCCTTGCTTGAATTGTTTTGAATTCTAGCTTGGTTAGAATTGCTCTGTAGTGAAGTGCTCTGTTGACTTCGACTGATGTTAAAGCATGTGAGGGCGTATGCTGTTGATTTTTCTTGCTTAGCTGTAAAATGCAGTAGCTTGCTATGTTTTAAGTCACATTTACAGTAAGAAGGCAATTCACACTCTTGTACCTTGTGTTCTGTGGAGAAGCAATTAAAGCACAATTGGTTCGATCGTGCACAACTCCATCGTTGTTGCACTGTGAATTTGCGGAATTTCTTGCACTTGTGCAACGAGTGGTTTCGTTTACACAGAGAACAAGTTTGCTGATGTTTAGGTTTGCTCGTGACAAAGAAAGAATGCATCACTGTTTCTTCGTCTGTCGTTAAGTTTTCATCATCTTGAAGCGAAACCGTATTCATGTCACGATGCAGAAGTTGACTGTGGACTGATTGTTGACAACCACAGAAAGATTCTAAATTGCACTGTTGTACCGTATGATTCGTTGAGAAACAATTGACACACAGGTGCTGTGACTTGACGAAATTCCATCGCTCATTGACTGGAATTTGCCGGAATTCATCACAATGATACAGCTTGTGATTGCGTTGACAATAGGCACACGATAATCTGCTTGTACCTTCGTACGACTGTCGCTGCTCTCGGACAGTGTATTGTGGCGATCGCAGCTCAACCTTTCTTGCAGGTGATGGGCTGGACACATTGTTGGAATTGGATAACACTTCTAATGAATGAGCCTTGGCTTCTAGGAAGTTCATCAACTCTTGAAGTGATGTGAACTTTTTTGAGTCAATTTTACTTTCCCATTCTTTACGTGTAGTCTCACCAAGATGATCCAATATTAATTGAATAAACATGACTTCGTGTAATGGGATTTCAAGATTGAGGGCTTCGATGGCGTTAAGATTGCTTTGAAACTGATTTAGTAAGTTTCGCAAGTCTGTAACGTTTTCATCTTTCATTATTGGTAATGAAAGTAGATTTTTGATGTGAGCTGTGGCAATAACTCGAGTATTATCATATCTTGCACACACTAAATTCCATGCTATTGGAAAATTATCGCTCGTGACTGGAAGATTCTGAAGGAGCGCGTGGGCTTGTCCCTTCACAGAACTCAGCAAATAATGGTATTTCTGGATGTTATCCAAGGAATCATTGTTCACCACTAAACTACTGAAAGTGTCGTGATAGTGTTTGAAGTTAGTCACATCTCCAGTGAATACAGGAATTTGAATTCTTGGCAATTGTATATTTCTATTGTTGCATTGTGAATTAGAAGACTGACACGTGTGGTGAGAATTACCACTGTGATTAGATTGTTGACTGTTCACAGAGTTTACACTATGCACTTGCTGCTCGTGATGACATAGGATAGCACTGAGTTTAGATTTTAACTCGAAGTAACCATTCATCATAACTTCCTTGTATTCTGCATGTTCATCCAAATCTTCTTCTGCTTCCACAAGAGATTCTATTTGTGTTTGAACAATATCAAATTTGTCCCATATTTCATTTATCTTGTCAAATTTAACTTTTAATAAGAACACATCGGTGTCTTGATTTGCAGTTTCACAAGACTTTTGTAGAAAAGTAAGTTCTCTTTTAATTATTCCTCTTCTTTTAATTAAAGCTCGTAATTCACTTTCCATGTTGAATGCGAAATGTGGAAATTACTTGTAGTTCAAAGATGAGATGCTACCACCGCTGCACGATGATACATGTGAGTCAGCTGTTCACTGCTTTCTTGAAGTTCACTGGTGACCGGAATCCCACGATGAGTCGAATCACTGCTGCTATGATGCTGTCCTCGATGCGAAATTCAGGGTTGCTGGAACTCACGAACTGACCGACGCGGAAGCACAGATGAATGAGACGAACTCGAGAAACGGTGTTTGCGAATACAAGTATGCAATAAATATGATTGTACCAATATGATCCTTCCCGTGAGGAGCCAATGTTGGTAGTACTGGAATCTTGTGCTTGCTAATTGGAGTTTCTGGATCACTGCCAATCAGAAGATACCAAGGCCAAGAATCAATGTTGCTGGAATCTCCGATCCGACGCGGAAGATACGAACACTGAATAGCTCGCGCTTGGGAGTATTCGAGAAGCGAACCCGTACATGTGTGAGATAGTTCTAGGTTTATCCAAATTACATCCGGCACCGGTAGGATCAAAATGTTTATGATTGGACGGAAATAATCCGGTCCGAGAGGAGAAAAATGTTAGGGACTGGCTCTAGAGGAACCAAACTTCGGGTACGATGTGTCCCGTTGTGATAGGAGCACAAGGATGGGTAGGAATAATAGAATAATCTAGTAGCTAGGAGGACCAGTCTGTTTAATGGTACAGACAACCAGGGTAGAGCGAGTGGAACTTATAGATCTCAGGTGCTGGTGTCAGGGATCTCTGGATGTAAATCTTGGAGCGAAACCTTTATCATGTAATATACTATGAAACATTTATTCTCAACACAAATAGGTAGTAAACACTTGTAAAACGAATAATAACACTTGAATAACAAAATGGAGTGAATATAAGATAGTTGCACTTGCACTGAACAAAGGAATGTGCGTTGGCGGGAACTTTCATACACGTGGCGAGAATTTCTCTCTAATTGTGCCAGCTATGTAACTTATATCTCAATTTGCTCGTAATGATCACTAAATTGCTCTGAATATGCTTTCACACTGAAAGATTGAATATTATGAACTTTATAGACGAGCTATTGCGAACGCTTGGTTGCGCAACGTTGCCGCACTGATACACGAACTTTTAGACTGATCTAAGAAGCCGATAACACTGAATCTACTGTAACTAGTGTAAATTAATTACTATCACGCGATAATACTTGTAAATGGAAGTATTATGTCCTTATTCGATACTTAATAGAAAACCTCTGTTCTATTGTATGAAATTGGCGGTAATTCTGGACGGCGCTCCAGCACGTCTCTCGTGCTTGAAGGCTCGCTGCTAACTAACTCTTGGCATGACGCTATGATGTGACGCTGATGCGAAGCATGCACCTGTCGCTAAACGGGGATTCACAGAAATAAGCGGGCTTATACTCATATCAATGCGCTGAGAGGGAGAAATGCACTGAGCGGAACATTTGAATATGCACTGTTACTAGACATGTAAAATAATGCTAGTAGAACCCTTAGCTTTCTCCAACACTGATTACTTATTAGAACAGTATTTACTGAAATATTTTATTCACTAAAATGATAGTATTTACTTAAAATTTTGCAGTAACAGCATTTGCTGTCTTTTATTCACTTCGCACATTGTACTTGTACAGCGCAGTACAGATGCCGTAGACAGTTAAACATGAATGAGAGGGAACACGTCATGGTATTTCCGCCACACCAAGTCTGAGGAATAATCGTGTTCATGTCCTGACTTATGAGTCAATAACCACCAGTGGCGGCTCACGTATAGGCACTGTGGAACTGCAGCACCCCCACTAATTTTAGCTACGAGCCGCGACAGCAGAACTTAATAGCAAACAAAATTTCACTCTGAGGGTAATATTGTAGAATGTCTTTCATTTTTTTCGGATTCCTTGGTTGAATGGACCAATGCAAAGAGTAAACACTCGCTAAAAACCTACTAAAATGACTTGTTTTGAGGTTAATAATTGTAAAATTGGGATGTTCTCAATGCAGTGGCTTGGATCCCACTAACCCGCCCGAAATAATAACTATCTTAAACACACAAAAATGTTATGAACAGACCACAGCTGTAGGCTGTTGCCATTATGAACGGAAATTAGCCTGAACATAAAGCACTGGTACCGTTCTATCTATCTCGAATGTGCATTCGTATAAGTCAAACCTCTGTATAACGAAGATCGATATAACAATAAACCCAGATAGAGCAATATTTTTGTTTGGTCCTGGCAAATTTCCTGTCTTAGTAATGTTAAATGTAACTCACTATAACGATGAAACTACTTTAGAAACGCCCTTTTATAACGATATTTGGAGGTTGAATTGTTACTGAAAACCAGTAGCTTAGCCCAATGGATGGTAGCTGGTATCAGATCAGTATTCTTCTTAGCCACCAATATTTTTCCTGGCTGCCTGATATCTGTTACATTTCTTAGAAATTCCAGAAAAGAAAGGTTCGTGATGGGTGGAAAATAGGATCACTGTGGCTAAAATTATCCCTGTTGTGTGTAAAAATCCAAAAAATATACTTTGAGTTAGGTTTTCACTTCAACATGTACATATTGTGCAATTAAACACCATATAAGGAGAAACTGTTTTAGTTTTGCTTTAGTTATGTGGTGAATTTGCTTGTATTTTTCTTCTCTATTTCCACTATCTGCGAGTTTGAAAATTCTGACACATGGTAGGCTCAAAGCGTGCCATGATCCGTGATGTTAAGCCAGTCTGAATGGCAATTCTTTTAGTGTACGGGTGTAAAGTAGCTATGGTTACAATTCAAAGTTAGTAAGTTGAGTAACAAAATTAGCTTTTTTATAGATTTGGATTTGTGGTTCATTATTTTCCACTTCTTCGCATGTCCATTCCATGAATTATTCTATAGATAACACAGTTTCCTGCAAGCAATCTTTCTATTTTATCTTACGGTGAATTACAACCCCTGAATTTAACAATAACCCTCACATAACAAAACAATGTGCTAGGGCCCACAAATATCGTTATACATTTGAAGACACTAAATTCTTACATCACAGGAATTCAATCAGATAATCGCTTTTTAACAATTTTGATGATTTATAGTTTTATTTGTAATGAACTTCTATTTTTAAAGAATTTGCTCCCGTTTGCTCGCTCCATCAGCTCCAAATACTTGTCATATTTTGTAGATCTAGCATGTCCCTATAAAATATGAACAATTGCATTAATTTTAAAATGTAAGCTACTATTAATTTGGCATAAACATTAAATTTATTAAATAAATTTGAAATATAACTCGACCGTGTAGTGCATACACTTTATAATTGCGTTCTTTTACCGAATGTATAACTGAAATATGACGTTAAATTACAAATATAACCAAAATATGACCAAGACCACAAAAATGAAAAAAATATGACTTTATATGCAAATTAAAAACGGTCCGATTAGGACAACAGGCGTGTTTAATTTGTGTTTGCGGCGAGAACGAAGATCAGGATAAAAATATGACATGTCATAACATCCGAACCCTAATTACAATAGAGTCCCGCTATTCCGAACTGAATTTAGCGGGAATTCGGAATAAGCGGATTTCATTAATAATATCAACGTTTGACTTGTTAATACGTAAATTAAGTGAGGGGAGTTGTATAAATGGAGCCGACATGTGCTGTAAGTAACCAGCTTTCATTCCAATTTGGTTTCAGGCGTTTTCATCAAGCTTAGGCTCTAGGTATGTCTCTATTTAACTTCTTTGTATAACAATAAATGAACGTTTTTTTCACGAACGTCTTTTTAATTTCTCCTAATTTTAAGTTTAAAATTCGGTATTTTTCTGAACTGTGTTCGGAATAGGCGGATTTTTGGAAAAGCGGGGTTCGGAATAATGGGATTCTACTGAATTATTATTCATTATAGACATGTATTATTTCATTTGCGAGAGGAAAATATTTAATGAAAACCATAAGTAATTAGAATATGCATTAAGTGTAACAATAGCTTGTGCTACAGTGCAGGTGTGGAATGAATGGAAGCGAAACTTGGCTGGAGGAAATCAATAAGATAAGCAAGGCAAAGCTAGCTTGGCACTGCCATCTCGCCATTCATTTCCTCTCTGTGCAGTCCATTCATTTCTCCACCGCTTCTACCTACACCCTTCAATGTCGATGTGCATTGTTTATAGAAGCGATGAATTTGTAAGTTCAGTTAAATAAGAGGTCCCTAAATTAATGCACTACGAGCGCACGTAAAAACTCCCAAACCCTAGACTTTCTTCTGGGAACATGGGAGCAGGGACGTTACGAAAATTACTCATATCAGCGACTTCAATAGCCTATCAATAATTTATTATATATGTAATATGTAAATTATCAAAATATTATATTAGGTATATATATATATATATACTGGCACTTAATATAATATGTTAATTTATTTCGATATTTTTAGTACCGATGTTTTAAAATACAATGATAAAAAGTGTATACGGTACTATCACCATCTAAAGTAAGTAGGCCTATACTCTGCAATCGTACATGAATATAATAAAAGTGCATCAAAGTTACCACAATTTTTTTGTGGTAGTGGTATACTGTAGATACAAGCGTATCAGACATATCAGTGAACACTGAAAATTATATTTATAATAAAACCATTTTATGTATAATTATGACGAGACTTTTATGATTACAAAAATACTATATGTACAGGTGTTTCAAAAGTACTTTTACAAACTTCGGGCATGGGTTCCTTACCCCAAAAGAAGGGGGAAAAAGTTCATATGAACATAGATCCCATAATCCTTTGTTTTCTCGTTAGGAACTATTCAACACATTGGTACACTCACAACACGTCAACACACAAAACTCATAACAAATGCTCGAAATGTCCTCCTCTTGCTTCTAGACATGCAATACACTCGTCGAATCATGGACTGTCGCACCCTTTCAAATACTCGGTATGGTGTCGAATGGTTTCGCAGGCTTCCATGACACGCCGATGAAAAGGATTATGGGACATATGTTCATATGAACTTTTTCCGAAGTTTGTAAATGTATTTTTGAAACACCCTGTATAAAAAAAAGATGAGGGAATAGGGTGAAAACTTAAAATTGAAATTTGCTACATATAAGTTACTCTAATAGATATCAACATGAAATTTATCAACCTTACCACACTCATTTTCGTTACATCAAGGAAATGTGTCACCTTGGGAACTGTTGGCAGTTGCCTATGAGCTTGATAAGATAGACCCAGAGACCTACAGGCGCAATGAGTAATGACTGAGTAAGCACTCGGCTGGAAACTAGTTATTTATGAATAATGTTAACTATTCCATGATTCACTTCTTTAGTCAGAAGGACTTCGTTCCTAACACAATCCTTAGTCACTGCACTTCTGTTCTGTATCCAGCAATTGCATGAGATATCTGGAGTTTTCTTAAATGTGTAAGCCTAAAAGTATAAATTAAAACTTAGATCTGTAAAAATTTAGCCTGAAACTTAGAATATATATTTTTGGTCCAGGATACGTAGAACGTTTGGGCTTAGTCAAAAAGGGGCAATGGATCTAGTGGCTAAGTTTCTTGTAAAAAAAATATTAAATTTTGTTAAAATAATCGTTCATACTGCAATTAGCGCGTTAAAAAGTAACATTAATTCAGGCCTGCCGAGTTCATTTTCTGAAGGAATTCTGTTGACAAATTGTAGAGGGCTTGAAGAATAAACTTGTAGCCTACGTGAGCCGGACTCAAGGAGGAAGCACACTGCCTCCGTTCCGTTCCGTTCAGTTGACCTTGGATAATATGTCATCGTGCATGCTTATGGTAGAGTAGGATTACCTCCACAACGTCTCTGGGTTTTTACGTATATACCTTAGGAGCGAGTCTCACCGCTCGTAGAGTTCCTGGCTAGGGGAGGTAGCTGCACCCTGATTGGCTTTCCCACTCCACGTGTTGTCTGTCTCTCTCGCAGCGGCATTATCCCTCCACTCAACTATTACAGTATTTTCTACCACTTGCAACGTGGAGCATGATCTTTACTCTCTGTCTAACAGTAGGTCACTGATCTTACGCGCAGTGAATCCGCGCATCTTGGTAACGAGACGTAACGAGAATCTCGCTGGCTGGGTTAGTCTTCAAGGCCAGAGACGTTGTGGGAGTAATCCTACTCTAGAACATAATAACCAGGGCCCGGATTCTGATGACCTAAAATTGTTTGAAAAATTACCTATACAATGACCCTAAATTTTAAAGAAAATTACTTAATAATTATAAAGAATTACCTAAAAACTGATATTTTATTTATAAAAAATATTATTGTACATACAAAGTAATTTAAGTAGAGAAATTTAATTTCTCTACATACAAAGTAACCTATTAATTTATTTAAATATTACCCTATTGGGGAAAAAATGCTTGTAAACCCTACCTTATTCAGGATGCAGTAAATCACTGTCAGCTTACGGAGATTATCGAAGGTAAATTACCTCCGATTGTCTGAAAGGATACATGCATACATGGAGAAGCTCCTCTCCACATTCGCCGAAACAATGGGTACATACTTGAAATATGATAAAAAGTAAAAACATAAAATCACTCTGCTAACTGTAACTGTTGTGAATGTTCTTTCCTCACGAAAATTTTATACTGGCACTGAGGCACTGGCAAATCAAACTTCGGCATTTCCTTTTGCGGTTTGTTTATTGAGGGTAAACAGTAGTTTGCATTTTCAAATCCAAGCAGGTGGCAGACTCTGGTGCCAAATCAATCTAATAACGGTAGTAATATAATACAAAATGTTGGCGTTTCTTTGATTCTTGTTTCCGACTAAGACATGACAACACTTCAACACCGAGTGTGTCCTTTTTGCATTAAACAAACAACACTTCAAAGACAGGACCGCTGGGGACGACCGCTAGACGACAAAAAAAAGTTCATATACTCAATGTCAATGCACGAAAATGACTAAATAAGGAACCAAATGATATGAAAATGACAAAATAATTAGGGCTGTACCGATTAATCGATTAAACATTTAATCGTAGATCAATTACATTTTCCGATTAATCGGTTTAGTCGAATTCTGAAAAACGTTTTTCGAGAAATGGGTCAAATGACCAAACTCCTTTCTCTCGCTTCTCCGGCCTTGGCACATCATGTGTCATTCAGCCTGTTGTGTAAAAAAAATTCCCGTTATTCAGAAACCTGAAGGGTAGTTTATTCAACAAACTCGTGTGTCTCAAGTCTTGATTGAAAAAGTAACCGGAAATGTAAGTTTTGTACATATTTTTTCATTAGTTAACTAATAATTCAGGATTTCTTCTTATTATCTGTAGTGTAGTAGTTATTAAACGTGTAAAACAATATTAAATGTACACTTTGGTTTCGTTTAAAATACCGACCTGTCTGTCGATTAATCAGTCGATTAATCGATTAAAGTCAAGCGTTAACTCGATTAGAAATTTTAATCGACTTTCAGCCCTAACAACAATGACGTAAAATTGAAATAAATTCCCTAAAAATATAAAACTGCATAAAGTTTTTTAAAAGGCCTAATAAAAATGCATTTCTATAATCTAGAGACTATGATTAGGATTTATCTACAAGTTGTGCAAAGTCTATGCAGCATCAATAAAAAAAATGAGATGTCATTAGAATCCGGGCCCTGATAATAACCATGCGCTAGTGCTGCAACTGCGGATTCTCGCCTGCGCAAGTCCTGCGGAGCGACTTTTTAATGGCACTGTACTATAGTATATCCCAAGTAAGTTTGATCCTGTTCAAAACAAAGGAGAACTCACAGAGAGTCCGCGGAAAATTCGCATCATGTGACAAAACGTGATTGGTTAATGTCATTAGCATGCGCCATTACCAGGGCGTGGCTTGTTAGTGGAGAAGTAATGTTCGTAAGTTCATGTAGCAATAATAACATTTACACGTGATTCATTGTTCACGACGACCCTGCGAGTGAGTTGTGCTGAGAATAAACAAACTACCATTATCACGGTGATGACATGCGTTCTCACGTGCGGACTATGACAGCCACGCCTCTTTGTTTTGAACAGGATCATTCTTACTTGGGATATAATAGCATTCAATTTTCAGTTCGATTCCGTAAAGTTTGGTTCATTGAAACCACGGAATATTATTTCTATTGAACATTACATGAGAATCTTTTACGAGAAGAATTTCTCTGACATTAGGATTCGAACCCGTGACTTTCGGCTTTCCGTTCGATGGTCTCCCAACTGAGCTAGCCATTTTGATTCATGGCGTCAGATACAATATCTTTCCTATTATCCTTAATTTGTCGATCTCACTGATCTACATCTAAACCACATCTAAACCACAATATTTCGAACAGTCCAGTCAATGAATGCTCAAAAGGGGGTATAGAGGGAAATGAAAGGAACACAATTTTTTACTTCCGTATTTTGTTTGGACTAGTAAAAAATTAGAGCTATTTTAACTTTATTATGTAAACTCCGAGATTTTGCAGAAAAAGTTAACTTTCGTATTTTCCGTTATTACACTGCTCTAACTCTATATAAAAGCCAGTATATACGTATTTATATGTATAAATAATATGTACTATATAAGTTTCATATAAAGAAATTATATGTAGCCTATACATGTATTATATATAATATATATATACAGTATAATATTTTCAAGTATAGGCTATATGTAGTTCTTCAAAAGTAATATTGTTTGGTGTCGTTGATGCCTCTGCAACCTTTCGATGACTGGACTAAAAAGTCACTTGTAATTTTGTGAGGAAGTATTTCTATCATTATATTGACTTCGATTCTCTCTTCAGTGCAAGCATCATTTTAGCATAACTGCTATTTGTAAGTTACATATTAACAATTACATAAAATCTGATACCTCTATTGCATGTATTGCTAACATCTCATGCACAAAGAAAATGATGCACGTAAAATTCTTGAACCCAACCAAATCTTTGTCACACTTCTGTTCTAATTCTGTACACCGCGACCTAATTCTTCCTCAGCGAATTTTACACGTTGCGTCATTTAACATTAAAGAATGCCACATTGACACAGATTTTGTAATGTGGCACAAAGCTTCCTGCCCTCATCCCCGAAGAATGCACAACCCAAATAAAATCTGTTGTATGCACTCACGTAACTTTCTTTACCCTATGTCCCATTCACATAAAAATTAACTGTAAACTTAACGTAAACTTGGGGCCATGTTGAAGTGAAACTTCTTTAGCCTCGGTAGGGGTAAATCGAGAGCTTGTGTAACGCTCAAAATCGTCAAGAAATTAGTGAGGTGTGACGGAACGGACTGCACAGAAAACAATCGACTCAATGATCCAACTCAAAAATTCAAAATTTAAAAAACAAAAATCCAATACAAATTAAAAATCGAAAATTAAAAAAACGAAAAAATTCAATTATTCAAAATTTAAAAATAAAAAAAAATAATATTAAAAATTTTTAAAAATATAAAATTTAAAAAATAAAAATCCAAAATTAAAAAATCCAAACTTTAAAAATAAAAAATCCAAACTTTAAAAATCGAAAATTGAAAATTAAAACATCCAAAAAAATTAAAAAATGAAAGATCTAAAATTTAAAAATCCAACATTAAAAAATCCAAAATTCCAAAATTAAAAAAAATTAAAGATCAAAAATTAAAATCCAAAATAAAAAAGTTCAAAAACCCAATATAAAAAGTCCAACAATCCAAAATTGAAAAAAATCAATAATCCAAAATTGAAAAAATCCAAAAATTAAAACAAGTTCACTTCTGTCACGTGGAATTCCACGCACACTTTTTTCAATGGGACCATTCACAATGCATCACGTAAACTTGAAACATAACGTAAAATTAAACGTTAACTTAGGACCTTGCAAACCCCAAGCTTTCGCGGTAAGTTTATGCGAAAAATAACGATAAAACCAATCAGAGCTCTCAACTCAGAACAGGAGACGGAAGTGGAAGTAGCCAAGAAATGGCGTCTATAAATGTGAAATTCGTAACGTTGTATCCTATCCCTGTCTATATAATAATGATAAAAGCCATTCATTATACGAGGGTCATTCAATAATTAAAGAGACAAACTGACCTGGAGAAAAATAAAAACAGTTTATTTTTACAAAACAAAACTTTTCCTACTTTTCAACATAATCCCCATCATAATCCCAACGGGTTACTAGTTTTTTTTATACCGGCTGCAAAGAACTCTTTGTCTTGGTGTCAGAGCCGATTTCCCACAGATTTCTTGACATCCTCGTTATCCTGGAACTTCTTCCCACGTAATGCCTCCATCAGTGGACCAAACAAATGGAAATCTGAGTGAGGAAGTTGCAACTTCAACAGGCCGGCCAGAACGGTGTTCGTCAGTCGCTGATTCTCGACCACTTTTGAACTGTTCTACCCACTTTTGAACTGTTCTACCCACTTGTAAAAATTTCCACGGTTCATACAACTTTCACAATAGATTTTAGTCATTCTAGAGTATATATTAGCTGGTTTTTCTCCTTCAGCAATCAAAATACGAATCACAGAACATTGTTCAACCAATGTGGAATTTTCAAGAAGATCCGACATCGTTAAACTTAATTTTGAGGTTATAAATAGAGCAATGTTGATCCAGCAGCTGATTAGAACTCGTCCCAGTGATGCCAACTTAAAATCCTAAATGTATCAAACTTGTACCACCAACCGTCTTTTCCCCGAACCAATTTGTCTCTTTAATTATTGAATGACCTTCGTACAAAGATGTGTCATTTAAGGAAAATATATGGACATTAGTTTCCCAAAAAATGAACTACAGTAGTAAATACAACCCATATAACATACTGTTAATTTGTATATGTCTGCATAAGCTCGTATGATTTCAATTTTTAAAGTCCTACACGTGTTTAATAGAAACATGAAAGTATTTTCGTTTGTTGCAGCCATTTTATCAGCTGTTCACGTTCTCATTTGTGATTGGTTGTTACCAACGTAAAGTTTTCGTCTTGAATGCTCAATGTCATCCTAAAGTTTGCGTTACGTTTTATGTTCGTAAGTTTACAGTTAATTTTCTATGTGAATGCAGTACTAAGCATTATCACATTCTGATACAGAATTATATGCCGTGATGTAAGGAGTACTATTCAGTTGTTTCAACTTTGTGAAAAGATTTACTGTTCACCAGTAACCTGAGTAACCTATCTATGAACGATACCTGGCTTATAACTACCCTTCAGATAATTTTTTCGAAAAAAATTATTCAAATGAGTTTTAAATCTTGGTATAAATACCTCATGTACCACATTTAAAAAGTTGTTAGAGCTGGTTTTTGAGAAAATGGCGAAAATTTAAATTTTATTCATGTAAAGTGGCATTAATAGTAAGACAAAGGCGTCGCCAATCTTCGTGTCACATCCCCAGAAGTTACCTAACTCGAATATGGAATTTCGTTTTTGTACAATTTTTCGTTCTTGAGCTTTGGTGTTCACAAACACATACAGATAAACAAACATATTTCTAAAAAATAGTATTTTTTGATTCAGCGGGCCTCAAAACTTGTATTTATTGAAAACGCGACATAGAATTTCGTCCCAAACGAAAACTTCTGGAAAACGAAAAACTTTGTAGGCCGTCTGTTATACTAGTGTCCAAAATTAAAGCAACAAACCGAAATTTCATCGTTGTTGATTTATTTTGCCACAAAACAGTATAAACAGGTGATAGTAACGTATACACAATATGAGGAATAAAGAAAGTAAACTATTGCAACGTTTGTGCATACCAGTAAAACAAAACGCCCTGTTTTTCTTTTTTTGCACACATAATTACTTCCACACAAATCCAGAAAAACGCGTTAATGTGCTTAGTATGGGGTTTGACCACCTCTGGCAGCAATACAGGATTCACAACGGCGTGGCATGCTGTGAATAATGTCATCAATCTCATTTTGAGGCAATAACGCCCATTCTTCCTGCAGAGCAGCTCGCAAGGCCTGGAGAGTGGTTGGTAGATGTTCACGTGAAGCAAGTTCTCACTAGTGCATCCCAGACATGCTCTGTAGGATTCAAATCGGGAAAGCGAGCAGGCCAATCCATGCGTGCAATATCTTCAGTTTCCAGGAAAACATCCACCACCTGTGCTCTATGAGGACGAGCATTACCATCCACCAATACGAAGTCTGGGCCCACAGCACCTCGAAACAACCGCACATGAGTTGCCAAGATCTCGTCACGATACCTGACGGCAGTTAAACCTTGCCGATTTACCCGTACAACTTCATGGAGAGGTGTTCGGGTAGTCAACAGAATTCCTACCCACGCCATTATTGATCCACCTCCATTTCGGTCTCTTTCCACAATGTTTGTGTCCCGAAATCGTGTTCCAGGTTCTCTCCAAATCCGAATCCGTCGAGAGTCATTTTCAAGACAAAATCTGGACTCATCTGTAAAGAGAACATTGGCCCACTGTTCGACCGTCCAGTTGGCATGTTGATGACTCCACTCTAGATGTACTCTTCTGTGAATACGCGTCAGGAGTACACATACAGCAGATCTCTGACAATAAAGGCCTCTCTGCCGAAGCCTTCTGTACACTGTTTGCCTCGATGTAACTGTTCCAGTGGATGCTGTGAGGTCAGATGCCTGTTGTGCAGTACTACGGCGGTACCATCGTGCCCTTACAGCCAAATAACGGTCCTCTCTTTCTGATGTCACTCTTGGTCGTCCTTGCTCTGGTCTTCGGGATACATTTTCGGACTCTACAAACTGTTGCCACATCCGAGAAACAACAGAACGATTCACATTAAGCCATCTGGCCACATCAGCTGGAGACTGTCCTGCTTCCATTCTTCCTATGGCCCTCCACCGAAGAGAATCTTCTAGGCGTCTTCTCTGTGCCATCCTGTACCTGTAGTAAATGTTTAGAGTCTCTGGGTTTTTACGTATATACCTTAGGAGCGAGTCTCACCGTTCGTAGAGCTCCCTCCTAGGGGAGGTAGCTGCACCCTGATTGGCTATCCCACTCCACGTGTTGTCTGTCTCTGTCTGTCTCTGCGGCATTATCCCTCCACTCAACTATTACAGCAGCATGATCTTTACTCTCTGCCCAGCAGTGGCTCACTGATCTTACGCGCAGCGAATCCGCGCATCTTGATATCGAGACGTAACGAGAAGCTCGCTGGCTGGGTTAGTCTTCAAGGCCAGAGACGTTGTGGGAGTAATCCTACTCTACACAGCAAACGTTGATATTGAACTAAGCAACAAACGCTATGCTGCAGTGCCTCTTTTGATAGGTGCACTGACGTCATCGTTTGCATGTTTGTAAGATGACAGGAACGCCATCTTCAGTTCAGAACACGACTGTACGGACATAGCTTTACATTTTATATGAATATCTCGTATAGTAGACACAGGAAGGAGAAATACCAGTTTGATGCTTTAATTTTGGACACTAGTATATTATAATAATTTCATGTGGAATTATTAATACCTGTACGAACAATATACTCTACGATACCTGTAATGTGACAAAGCCATTGTCAGCAATTATGCTGCAGATCATCCATGCATTCCATCCTGAGTATTCCCTCGTTACACAAAGTTTTCTTTGAAGGGCCCTATGAAAAGATAAGCACAATTCATTATTGCTGAGTAATGAGACTATATACAAGGTGACACAAAAAAGGGAACTTTTTAACATCCAATAATAAAACCAAGAGTGATGGAAGAAAACATCTTATTCATAGTATTAATTGAAACCTTCAAACTTGCCATTTAAGAAACATTAATGGAATTCATCATTTTTAAAAAATTACATCCTTTAGGTGGCGTCCTCCTGTACGAATGCATTCTTGATACCTGCTGTTGAGATTCAACATTGATCGCTGCGACATCGCAGCAGGGATACTGTGAATTTCATCACGAATTCTCGGTTTTAACTCATCCAGAGTTCTTGGTCGAGTCGTGAACTATCAGTAACTATCAATGTGGATCGTTACGAGGAGATGTTACAATCTTTCGTTCCACCTGAATTGAACAATTTTACACACGTTCAAGAACCCTGGTTTCAACAGGATGGAGCGACATCACACACTGCACGGCAATCAATGGAAGCTGTGCGAGAATTGTTCGGTAACCGTGTGATCTCAAAGATTCGGTAACGTTCCCTGGCCCCCTAGACTGCCAGATTTTCTGTTTGTGATTTTTTCTTGTGGGGCTATCTCAAGATTAAAGTGTACACGACTCGGCCAAGAACTCTGGATGAGTTAAAACAGAGAATTCGTGATGAAATTCACAGTGCCCCAGCTGCGATGTTGCAGCGGTCAATCGGGAATCTCAACAGCAGGTTTCAAGAATGCATTCGTACAGGAGGACGCCATCTAAAGGAAGTAATTTAAAAAAATGATAAGTTCCATTAATGTTTCTTAAATGGCAAGTTTTAAGGTTTCAATTACTATGAATAAAAGTTTTTCTCCCATCACTCTTGGTTTTATTGGATGTTAAAAAGTTCCCGTTTTTTTTGTGTCACCTTGTACATATTCATGATATATATGTCACTAAGGGTTATGCCTTCCTTAAGCAAGATTTCCCCCTCGATCAAGATCTACATTTCTTGGAGAATTAAAATAGGTCTGAGTAGTGATACTGTTTTTTTCTTTAATTTTGCATTATTTATTCCAGATTCAACATAAAAAGTTATATAACATGTTCGCCTCTGTACTTCTGTTAGATGTTCTTTTTTTTAAGTTGCAAACACATGTTTCCTTGCCCGAATGTGGCCATATGAACGAAGTTCAGCCTAAAAACCTTTGTAGCTGTTCTTAATATTATCTCCCGGTAGTGTGTTATGTCAGCACGGTGGCTTTGGCTCTATCTTGACGTTTATTATACATCAATTTCATATTCTATGAACATTTACAGTATTAAGAACTATTATAATTCTCCATGAAAGCATAAACCTGGTTTACCAAGGTAGAGAGAGCTTGTCTCACGTACCCCGTTAATTCAATTTTTTTTAGTAATTACTAAAATTTGCGAATGAAATAACGAGTTCTTGCCTGCGTCCTTAGTACTAAACTTGGTGTACCCAAGAAAGGGATATAATACTCAACTTGCTCATCTCGTAAGTCCATTGTCATCCATCTTGCATTCATGTAACACATTTTTAGCCTTAATTTTTCAGTTCACCAATGTATTCTGACCTCGATAACAGACAGTTGTTTTTGGAAGACCCTGTTAGGAGTTAAACACACCACATGATATCAGTTGCTGAAACTTTCCTACTTCAAAATTTCCAAATTACAATAAGATATTTGGAAGTAATTACGGTTATCCAAGGTAGATTAAAATGAAACTATGTTAGAATAGTCAACAGTCTTTTGAACTATGCACTGTCACATAACCAAATTCGGATGTGTTAGAGTAGTGAAATGCCTTACAGTCCTGTTGACGATAAATTAGTATCTCGTTCAGAAATTCATAGGCTACAGAGATCGCCTGGAATCTGAAAGCTTCGCGACCGTTATGTCGTTGGCAGTGCGCATGCGTGGAGTGATAAAGTCCACCATGAAAATATAGTCCACTGCTCCACGCGCTTTAGTTAACCAAGTGGATACTAGCGTGATGCCGTCAATGTTTTCAACTCAGCACGTTTCACTTGGATTCCAATTCCCGCCGCCTCTGTCTCTGACGTGGTCCATGCTATCAGTTTGAGGGCGAACTCTGTACATACGATACTTTCTCATTGCTAGGTAACAGCATAATGCGGCGCTCTTTGTTTTGGGTTACATTATTATTGAAGTCTCATGCCGGTATTCGTAGCTGGGAACGACTTCAAAAGAGCTAATCTTATTAGACAAGTCGATTTATATAATTTTCGTAGTCTTCTTGGAAGTCGTTCATTGTTAACATTAACAAAGTTCTACGTGATATTAAAGTCGGAATTCATAATGTGACAGATCGCACGTTCACTCATAAAACATGAATGCGTAAGAAAAACCTCAACGTCATTCATAAAACATTGAATCAGTTAATCGTACTTTAGATTTTGTCAGTTATCATGTACTGCAAAGTCATCTTACATATTTCGCTGTCGTGGTATACCAATTAGCACAACGATCAAAATTCAATTTTTACATTGGTTGAAGAAACCTTCTTACTAAGTTATCTTATCTCACGATTAATAAGACGTAGTGTAACAGTTCTGTGGTTACACTATAGGAAACTTACTCTAGTTATTTAGTTTTCTTCAGTCAAATTGTATCAAATTTAGTCTTCTTTAATCAAGCTGCTTATAACTGTGTAATTTATTAATAATAACCTGTTAAATGTATGGTTAGGAGTCATTCGACAACGCTAGTTGTGCGTGCGGACAGCGTTCAAACTGGAAATCTTGGATTTGTGTTCACGTGAATGACCGATGCAACGTATCAAAATTGAGAACTATACTGTTTAACGCATCTGTAGTCTACATTCTGGCTGGGCTACTGGAAGACAAGAGACGGGTAAGTCGAACAGGTATTGTTGCCATCACCTGATCAGAGAAGAAGCTTAGCAAATTGACTCAATTCAGGACCGTGGAAAGAAAGAAAGGGCCCCAGGGACAAAATTTCCCGGGCCTCCGTCAAATATTAAATTCACTATCCAACTCGCACGTTATAATGTATGCAACAGAAAGATTATGTAATGTTATTACATAATTATTAAGTGCCAGAATGGTACCGATACTTTATGAGATTGTCTGTCCGTCTGACTGTCTGTCCGTGCGCCTTTAGACGCGATAACTCAAATACGCTTTATCGGATTTTCATAAAACTTGGTACACCATTTATAACGCCCATGGGACGAAGCCTATTGATTTTGGACTAAATCTGTTAACTGATGCCGGGCACGAAACGGAAAAATGCATTAAAATATTCTATTTAGGAACAATTTTATCTGTATGTACCAGTTTAATGTTTTGAAAATTATGATTTTAATTGCCGAACGTTAGTGAGGCCTACTATTGAATCCAAAAGGATTTCTGCTTCTACTTTTCAAAAATAGCAAGAATAATCCGTTTCAGATTAACTGATTAATCCCGTGTCACCGTTATACGACAGGACATACATAATTTACATAATTTAAGAATATTTCAGTGTCAAGCCATCTTCTTGATTCAAAGGAACATTTCCTTTGAAGTCGCAATTATTTAATATTCATTGGCAACTTTAAAAAGAATCATATGTATAATGTATTCATATTTCATTTTTCAGACAGAAATGCACTTTGTAATATACCTTCATCGCTTCTTTTTAATTTCAGTTGCGTTATATGGGTATCACATATTTGTAGAACACGGAAAAATAAATAAAAAAACACGATATCGAGGTAACTATGTCGGGACAGAGTAAACGTCATTATATTTAGGCTATTATAGAAGAGACAGTACTCTTGCAGAAGAAAAATGGTTTGAACTAGCGATTTTCTGGATACAATTGGGCCATAAAATGCAGGGGTAAGAAATAGTATGTAAAATAAAAATGCATATCAGTAGATGCTAGCCATGTATCAGCAAGTAAATGATGTTTTGTAACTCATGGGGCTATTCTCTGTCTCAAGTAAGTTTGATCCTGTTCAAAACAAAGGGGAGGAGAACTCACAGAGAGTTCGCGGAAAATTCGCATCACGTGACAAAACGTGAATGGTTAATGTCATTAGCATGCGCCATTGCCAGGGTGTGGCTTGCTAGTGGAGAAGTAGTGTTCGTAAGTTCATGCAACAATAATATCAACATTTACATGTGAAATAACAAACCCTCACGGGCATCGTCATCATTGTAGTATAAAGTATTCATTCTACACGACGACCCTGCGGGTGAGTTGTACTGAGAATAAACAAACTACCATTATCACGGTGATGACATGCGTTCTCACGTGCGAACTATGACAGCCACGCCTCTTTGTTTTGAACAGGATCAAACTTACTTGAGATATATTGTAGTAGAAGTAAAATGGTGTTAAGCCCTGTGGTTTAATTGAGCCTTTGATATGTCCCCACACACTTTGAAATGCTCCTTCTTTGTCAGATAAACTGCAGGCACATTATTTTAACCGATAGAAATAATAGTTTTCTATCATTGTATTCACAATCAGTAATATTTAAATTAGTAACAGGTTTTAGGATCCATAATATATTATACCCTTAGCAAACAGGGACGGCGTGTGGGGCCAGGTAGGTTCCTTCACCCGCAAGGACCCTCACATTTACAAGTGCAGGAGATTAGGACCGACCATAACTTCCGCCCCATGAGCCACCTAGTTTACTTCAATCAATCAATCTTAGATTTTTTAATATGTCATTTTATCTTAAAATGTTTGTTATGTATCAATTCCACACATAATTACAAGAAAATTGACACCAAACAATCTATAATTTACTTTAATAGGAACATTTACGAGTCGTCTTAGTGACTTACTTCATCATTTGTTAGAAATGATCCTATTAAAGTACTTAATACATTGTTTGGTGTCATTTTTCTTGTAATTGTGTGTAGAATTGATATATAACAAACATTTTAAGATGAAATGAAGATTGATTGATTGAAGTAAACTAGGTGACTCATGGTGCGGAAATTACGGTCGGTTCTAATCCCTTGCGCATGTAAATGTGAGGGTGCTTGCGGGTGAAGGAACCTAGCTGGCCCCACACGCCATCCCTGTTTGCTAAGGGTATAATGTAATGGGAATTGACGCCATTTTTGTTAATAGACTTCTGTTTCACCTTGAGGTAAATCGAAGTACAATATGTATTTTAAAAACGCCATTGGTTCAGTTATCTTTCAGTTTGATTTGTTAAAGCGTAGCAATCATTTAACTCTTATTACTTATCACAGATAATGCCACGAGTGACTTGCAAATCGCCGGGTTTTATCTAGGCAAGTTTCAAATCACGTGGGCCCGGATTTTGATGACATGTCATCTTTTAACTGGTACATCATGGACGTTGCCCATTAGTAGGCCTACAGATATTCTGATCATTACTCCTATATTATAAATATAGCAATTTTTAGGGTCAATTTTTGGTCATTTTCCCCATTTTTCATTTTAGGTCATTTTTACAATTCAGTGTCATTATTTGTCATTTTTTGCCATTTTACGGTCTTTTATTCCCACATTTGATGGTTTTAAAAAAAATTTAAAGTCATTATTTTCTCGTTTTGTCTTTTCTTTGCATTAGGCCTATATAGAGTTTTTGTGCATTTACTTAATTTAATATTATGAGAACTAAATAAGCATAATTAAATAGATATTGTTATAATTTTAATTTGGATACAGCAAGACGATGTTGTCCACCGCTGTGGCTCAGAGGATGCGTCCGATCCTCTCACGCAGCGGGCCCGGGTTCGATTCCTGGTCGGGACAGGTTACCTAGGTGAGGTTTTTTCCGGGGTTTTCCCTCACCTGTGAGACAAATATCAGGTAACTTTAGGCCCGTGTGGTCCCCGGATATCATCTGGTCGTCATTATCATCTCCATCCCCATCCTCGCCTTGTTCTGAGAGAGTGTGGGTGTGAATGGTGTGTCTCGTCCTATGTGTTCGTGTTGTCTCGGAGGTGGCCCCGGCATTGGGCTGATCACTTATCCGGGGAGGTCCTCCATGTCCTTGTCTGGTCAAAAAAGTATGTGTGTGATCCAAAGATAATCTCTCTTCCGACAGGTCGCGGCCCTGTAAGAACCGGGCGGCTTGGGTCGCTTAAATCCTAAAAGAAAAAGGTAAAACTACAATTAAGGAAGAAGAAAGACGATGTTTGGATTTAACTGTATGTATCAATTAAGTAATTACAAGCCTAATTTTATTGGGTCAGCAACATTAATGTAGAATAGACACAAATCTGACGAATAAATTAGCATTTTCATACAAAGTTTTAGGTCTTTTTTATTAGTTTATGGGTCTTTTTTTGTATTTTTACAGTCACTTTATAGCTCCTTTTTAAAAAAAGTATTTTAGGTCATCAAAATCCGGGCCCTGATAATTAAGGACTTAACAATATTGCGCATCTCCCTTCAAAATCACTTTCACTACCTGCAACTTGTAACTTCAAGATAAATATGAATTCCTATGCTGTCATCAATAACATTTTGGTTGAATGTACCACACGCTTAGTCAAGCGGCCTTGCGACCAGGAAAACATTCCAGGGGAAATTCCATCCCATCAACAAATATTGACAGTTTCAGTCATGTTTCCCATTCTTTCACTTGCACAACTCGGTGATAAAGCACAACAACACAGAATGAAATGCTTATATCAAGATTCCTTTTCAAAAGAGAGTTACAAAGGGCACCAAATGAAGTGCTTATTTCTGATTTTTAAAAACCGTTACACAACAAAACCAAGGTTATCAGAGGGTGCCAAATGAAGTGTTCATTATGAATCTTAGGAAATATTGCATAACAAAAAAGTTCCCAAAAAGTTTATACTTTTGTGGAATTTGATTCGAAAATATTTAAGAAGCTATAAATTTCTCCCCTGTTTGCTGGTTAAAAAGCATACAGTGTTACAATAAATGATGCAAAACATTTTGAGGTTTTAAGACGTGGACAGAATATCTGCCTCTTTTGTGTTTTGTTGGTTTGATTTTGTTTAATTACTGTCGAAGAATTTAAATATCTTAAAATTACTACTAATGCTTAAATAGAATATAGCAGCATAACTGAACGAGTACATAATAATTGGACAGTGTAGCCTTTATTCCTTACGCTAATTCCAGCGTGAGCTAACTTCATGGGCACATTATTTCTTTTTAACCTGGCGGATTTAAGGTATAAGGTCACTCAACCAGGGGAAAATGCATAAAATACAAGAATTATAAAACGTAATTATAATACAGAATACAATTTATCTAAAATAAAAACTAAACAATACACGAAATTATAATAAATTTAATACGCTTTTAAGTGCTGAAAAATGCTAAATTATTTACTTCTTAATATCACTCTTAACCAGATAAGTATTCCTATATATTAACCTGTATGCTAATACAAGAATCTTATATATGAATCAGATAGCAGTAATAAATGTGAAAGGTGAAGAAAGAGGTGCAAGAATTAAGAAAGGAGTGAGGCAAGTGTGTAGTTTGTCTCTCGTATTACTTAATTTATATACTGAGGAAGCACTGAAGGAATTGAAGGAAATGCATGAAACAAGAATACAAATGCAATGGGAGAGCGTAAAATGTTGAGAGGAGATCGTGATATTGTTTGCTATCCGAAAACGAAGGTGACCTAACAAATTATTCAATGGAATGAAAGAATTATTAGGAAGCAATTTTAAACTAAAGCTATATGATTCAGGAAGAATGCGGTAATTAAAGCAACGGACATTAAACTTGGAAAAGACAAAATACAAGAGGCGAATGAGTGTTACTATTTACGTAAGAAATTACGAAAGGTGGAAGAAGCAAAGAGGGCATAAATTTATAAAGCAGGCTAATACAAGCAGAGAGATTTTTCTTCAGGAAGAAAAACCTATTGGTGTCAAATATTGACGTACAAATCAGATAACCGATTTTGACACTACAGTATGCCCCCCTCTGGAATGCCTTAGGACCTCATTAATTTTTTGTTAGGCCTATTCGTCTCTGTCAACCTGCAGTTGTTGCAGGGAGGATAAAAAATATAAATATTTTATAAAGTACTGAGTTTAGGAAGTATACAATTATAAATGTATCATTGTATTTATAATAATCTTTCACCAAGGCTATTGCTCAGAACAACATAATCTGTTGATTTAAAAACTTTGCAGCCTCGTAGAGTTCAGCTGGCGTTCAAAACTAGGGATCAGAAAACTATGTGAATATTAATGTGTTTAGTTATTTGAAATTGATTTTCAATCGATAATAATAAAATACGATACGTGGCTCATAACTTATCACTTGAATTTGGATTAACCTCATTGAGAATTTAACTCACAGTACAGTTGTTTATTTACTGTAGTAATATTACTATTATTGTTCACAATAGTACATTAATTCTTAACATTATAGACTACTGTACCGGTATAATTTAGCCTAATAAGTAAGAATCGCTGTGTTTGGAATTATGCTGAGTTTGCTCTCTCTTAATAAAATTCCTGGCGATGACCCTGATTATAACGCTTTAATGTAGTAATGGACTCTGGGGAAAAAGTAAAAGACAAAGAATAGAAGCTCCTATTATATGTTCTATTGAAGAATGTTGAAGATTAGTGTAATGATAGAATACGCAATGAAGAGGTTTTAGCAAAAATAGCAAAAGCAGAGAAAGAAATTTGTAACCAAATAAGAAAAAGAATAAAACTCATAGGGCATTTACTTAGGCACCAAAGTCTTTTTAAAATCATTATCGAAGGCACAATTGAAGGCAAGAATAGCAAAGGAAGAGCAAGACTACAGTACATGGAGCAAATTAAGGATGACATGAACTGTAAAACTTGCGAAGAATTAAAAAGGAAGGCAGAACGAAGATCAGAATGGAGAATCGCTGCAAACCAATCCAAGGATTGAAGAATAAAGAAGAAGAAGAAGAAGAAGAAGAAGAAGAAGAAGAAGAAGAAGAGAGAATAAGTGTGTGGAAAACATTTTCAGAAAGGCCAGACAACTATGCACAATCTGAGGCATCTTAGACTTAGTTAATAAAATATTAGAAGGAACAAAGGAGGATAAAAGTAGACAAGGAAGACCACGATTAAAATACATAAAACAGAATATTGAGGATAGTGGTTGTAAAAGGTATGTGGACTTCAAAAGACTAGTGGAATGAGAATTTGTAAGGCTAAGGTGAAAAGGTTGAGTCAGACTGAAAAATTGGAGAATTTAGTGTTGTACCAGCAGTTGCCATGGTAGCTCAATGGTAGAGCAGCGGCACGGAGAGCCGAAGATCCTAGTTCAAAACCCGATTATGGCATTGAATTTTTCAGTTTGACTCACCTCAATCTTTCCATCAAAAGACTAGCTCAAAACAACAAAAACTGGAAGATTATTTCAAACCAGTTGCAAAACTGATGTTTATAAAAATGTTTATTACAGCGCGAACTAACTTCGTGGTTACATTATTCTTTTGTAAGCTAATTCCAGCATTAGCTAACTTTACGAACATATTTCCATTCTTTATGCTAATTCCCTCGTGAGCTAAGGTTACACATTGTTATTCCATATGTTAACTCTTGCGTGGGCTAACATCATAATGTATTTTGTATTCCCTCCGCTACTTCAGACGTGAGCTGTCGTCATGATGGATACATTTGTATTGTAGCTTTGATTACATGTGAATGTATTTGTATTCTGTATGCTTTTGGTAATTATTAGGGCAAGGCATTTGATGATTTTGCATCTATTTTATATGAAGATTAAAACATGCCTCAAATATATACAGGGTGTTAAAAAATTACGTTTACAACGTTTCAGGGATGATAGAGGAGGTAAAAACAAACATTTTATTTATGTGACAAAACTTTGGCATATGCGCCGTTTATTGTGTAGGCCTACATAAGTGTTAATTGCAACATTCGAATTTTGTTCGTATTATCCAGAAGGGACGAGGTCAATTGTCGTTTTAGAGATGGTGTCCAAACTGCCGTTCATTGAAGGCATTGCACAACTGGTATCTTCGTACTATGGACTGTCTGCAACGCTCAAAAAGGTCAACATTGTCTCAAATAACATGTGCAGCTTCAACAATGTGAGCAACTGATTTTTCTACCGTATCGATCGGTGTCTCATACACAAGACGTTTCATGTCTCACCACAAAAAGAAATTCAGTGGAGATAGGTTCGGTGATCGAGGTGGCCACCACGGTACCGCCCACCCCTGCCGATCCAACGATTGGGGAATGTATTATTTAGATGGTTCCTGACACGACGACCAAAGCAGTACCAACAAAACTAATCGGTGCTTGTTGTGACGGCAGTTAAGCCATTTACCCCTAAGTCCATCTAGCGGCAAAACGTAGCATATGCCAAAGTTTTGTCACAGAAAGAAAATGTTTGTTCTTACCTCCTCTATCATCCCTGAAACGTTGTAAACGTAATTTTCTAACACCCTGTATATATATATATATATATATATATATATATATGCGTGTGTGTGTATCATGAAATAATTGATTAAATAAGGGCAATTTGTTTTTACATTTTATTGCTTTATTTTGCATTTTTCGTCATTTTCATGAGGTAGGTCATTTTTTGGAAATTTTTAGGTCATTTTCGGCATTTTTAGGTCGTGTTTCAATGGGGGTAGAGAGGAGGTTTTCCATGTACAAATCGTTGCTTTTAGACAACAGACAATCGTTTTTATTTGAGAATCTCCGCCAAGTGTTCATAGTTCGATTTAATTCAGGTTTATTGTAAACACCAAAGCCGTTTGTCTTGTAGCAATGAAGGATTTTTCATTTCTTTTTAAATGGCACATATGTGATATGGGGTAATTTGATGGACACGCCAGTTCTGAAAGAATTTCTATAAGTAGTATAAATTTACTTACGGTCCTTTTTAGTAATAAAGTAAGTGTATTTTATATTGTAAATTCATATATAACGCACTGCCATCCATTAAATTGCTTTTAGCAATTTATTATTTTTTTCAAAGTAATAAGTAATAATGCTAAATTTATTGGTCATTTTTTAAAAATTCTAAGTCATTTTTAAAAACTATTTTTAGGCCATACATGCATTTTTATTTTGCATGTTTCACTATTTTAAGGTCATTAAACGCCTTGCCCTAGTAATTACAGTGTGAACTAATATCATGAACACATATTTTGTATTCTGTATGATAATATTCTAGCGCCATCTTTCTTCATGAACAGATTTGTTTTCTGAATGGGAAGTCCAGCACGAACTAACGTTAGGACAGTGGAGATATGATAATATACCGGAAAGCACGTTCTGATATGGGGAAGGAAGTTAATCTCCTCTATACTTGCTCTCTCTCTCTCTCTCTCTCTCAATCTCGGCTTTAAGTTTTTGCAGGACTACTAAAAGTAATTTATCAGGGAATCTAGAGATTATTTCATTCTTTGCCAGACCTGTCTAAAGTTGATACAGTATTTCTGTATTAATTATGAAGTTGCAATACCTTCCATAAAAATACAAGGCATTTACTGTTTTCTCATAAGACATGTGCTGAATAATCTAGTTTTTCTACCATCTTCTGTAGGCTGGTCCGTCTTTGAAAATAAAATCGGAGTCATTTTAGATATAAATAGTGTATGAAACCTCATGCAATAAAAAAAATATATATATATAAGAATAAACATCAGGTTTGGAGAGGATGAAAAGATTTGATTCGTTAGTAGGTTCTCCGGGCAGGAGTGAGGAAAACTTGTATATGCACTTATGACAATTTTTCCGTTTTCCCTTATTATCTTGTGTTTATTAAGTGCCAGAATTGTACTTTATGAGATTGGGGGACGGGAAAAGTCTCTCCGTCTGTCTGTCCGTCCGTCCGTATGCCTGTACGCACTACTCAAATACGCTTTATTGGATTTTCATGAAACCTAGTATAAGCATTTATAACGTCCATTGGAAGAAGCCTATTGATATTGGACCAAATCGGTTTACTGGTACCGGAGTAATTCCCAATTTAATGCCTATTTTATGATAAATGGTGATACATTAGAAAGAATTTATCAAATGAAAATCAGTTTGCATGGCAACATATTGTTTTATAGTGTTCATATACTGCTTTGGATAGCTTTGACAAATAACACTACCCATATATTCCTTCACATATGCTTATCGAACTTGTTAATAAATCGATCTGAAGCATAACTCGGAAATCAGTTTTAAAAAATTATTTATTTTCTGCAGATCATAATTGCAATTATCACTGATTAAACAAAAGCATTCTGGCACTCTTACATCAGTTTACCTGATTTTATTTCAATCCATTCTATATTAAAATCTTTGAAATAATTACACCGACAGCGACGCGGTTAGCTATAAGAAAACATTGTAATTTTGTTCAGTTCTAGGAAGCAATTTGCCCTCTCTAGCTTAGGTCTACAGTTTAGTAAAGTTTTTCATTGCATACTCATGCGGCTTCATTGGAATAAACCATTGTTTCTCTTTCTTTATGTTAATTGATCCGACCAAGTCGGTCTTGGTTTCCGTTTTCCAAAACATAAGCAACGTTGCAATATTATATTATCATCGTTATCACAGACCTAAATTCTTCCCTAGGACTAATCCAATGTGTTTCTGTTTACTGTCATATCTTAGATCTTGCAAACCCTCTTGCTCATGGCCGTCCGGAAAGGGGGTGGGGCAGGGTAGGGCTGTTGCCCCCCCCCCCCCGCTGGAAAATTTGTTTACACATAAATCTCTTAAATAAATTATTATAAGCAACTGATGTGAAGATATGAACATGTAGGAATATTTACTTCCACTTTAACTGAAATAATTTCTATCTAACATTTTACTGTAATGAAGGTAAAGCAACGGAAGTATCGCATTTTATATAAATATTTAGTATCTGTAAAATTGTAATGGTAAAAGTGTAATGTGAGTGCATCAGATTTATGAAGTGAAACTTCTTTAGGCGCGCTAGGAGTAGGCCTAAATCGCAACCCAATGTTGCGTTACGCTCTAGCGTTATGAACAAAATCGTCACGAAAGTAGTGGGGCTGTGACGGACTGCACAGAAAACAATCAACTCAACGATTAGGCTTATCCAAAATTTAAGAAATTCAAAATCTAGAAATCCAAAATTAAAAAATAAAAATTTAAAAATTAATAAATCCAAAAATCCAAAATTGGAAAATCCAAAAATTAAAAAAAAGTTACGGGAGCGCGCGAATGATAGGTATCAGTGGGGGCTATTACTGCTTCGCTATTAAAAAAATCCAAAATTTATAAAATCCAAAAATCCAAAATTAAAAATTGAAAATCCAAAATCCAAAATTTAAAACAATTTAAAAATCCAAAATTAAATGATTCAAAAAATAAAAAAAATTAAAAACCAAAATCCCAAAATTAAAAACCACAATCCCAAAATTAAAAAATTCCAACAATCCAAATTTGAAAAAATCCAATAATCCAAAATTGAAAAAATCCTAAAATTAAAAAATCCAAGTTTCACTTCTGTCGCGTGGCGTTCCACGCACCCGATTTTTTTCCTTGTAAATATAGTCATAGGTTTGACTACAGTAGGCCTAAATCAAGGATGTGGATGATGATGATGATATTGGTGATATTAGCCTAATCATAATAATAATTATATATTATAATATAAAGTTGTTGTTGTGCTAGTAGCAGCAATTTGTTCATTTGTCATCCCTTGACAAAACTTCTGCGGACGCTATGCTCTTGCTAGCCTTTCATCAAAAGGAAAATGGCCCTTTAGTTAAAATAGGTTGAAGATTGTGCTCAGTACAAATTTCCTGTGTATTTGTGTTGCAGGTGAGGCATCTGGGGAAGGATCTCGACAGAAGAGAGGTTTCTTCAAGAACTTGTGGAAAAGATCGCGTCACTATTCGCTGGAACACCAGTGAGTGACACTAGAACTGCTATTAACAATAGGGAAGAGAGCTAGACAGAAGGTGCTAAGATGATAACTATATAGGCCTATGGTCCACGCATGTGAGCTGAGCCAATGAGTGCATTAAAATGAGGAACATTCAATATTATTTAGAAATTCTGTTACCTACTTCGAAGTACCGGCTCCGGTCATGGAAACCACCATTAACGGCCGTGGGTGTCGTCATGCTGACCACATGCTCCCCAGTCCTGCCATCTGCCTATGGTAGATGACGCAGCGGTCGGGTGGTAGGCCTTGTCCCTTCAGGTATGTAGCGCCACGGAGTTTAGAAGCTACGTACTTCGGACGCCCACTTCACAAGCGTGAGCAACAGAGTTTCCTATTTTCAGTCCCCCATAAATACTATTGGAAATTCCTCATTTTAATGCAGTGTGGACTACAATAGGTTTGTTTCTGCTGTTACAAGGACAGCTATTTCAACAACTACTTCCTAAATTTCAAGCCGTTTTCTTTTCTGGGTAGCGTATTCTTTCAAGTAATAATATATTAATAAATTTACTACTGTACTACAAATTACAATTTGGTCTTTACAAAAAGTGTAAATTCTAACGCCACCCGAAAAAGCGAAGCAGTTCAATACACTAAATTAATTATTTCCAATAATACAGAAAATGGAATTGCAAATGTAGAAAACTGTGAGTTAATATTATTTGCAGTAAATACAGAACATGTTAAAATTACGATAATTAAAATTTACGAGGTAATAATGCAATATTAATATATTATGTATATAATTTGAAGGTAATTTATATTATTTATTATATTATTTATATATCAAAACTTATACCATACGTAAAATATTATAATAATAACGAAATTAAGGAAATAACAAAAGAAATAATTATATATAATATATAGTAATTATATTAATTATATACAGTGATTAACCGAAACAATTGTAAATTTGTTTGGTTAAGTTAAAAATTAAAGTAATTCCTTCGCGTGTGTACAATATAATACTGTATAGGTATATTAATATAGGCACGTTATGCATACAAACATATGCAGCAAGCGCAGCTTTGTTCCGCGCAGGTTTCTTTCTAACTTGTAGGACTTACATGCACAATGGAATTGAACTTCATGTATAACTCGATCGGTAAGACTTGAGTCAAACACGCGCAGATAGCTTATCGTCCGCCGGTAGCAATGGAGTAAGGGCAGAAGAAAATGCATATACTGTACTATTAATTCCAAAGTATGTGGTTCATAATAGCCTTAACTATTGAAAACAAAAATAAAGTGAATAAAGTACCGGTACTTGTTTTTTAGTTATGAAATATTATTTAAGTAATGGTATGTAACTCACAGAATATCGCTGTTGGGTCTTCACTATTGAATGCTGTGATGCTAACTAAGATGTTATTACACGGTCTGTACAGTATGAACTAGCAAAGAACATCACGTACTGTGAAGGTCAGGTAGGTCTAGATTACGTCATCGTAGACTACTGCGCAGCCGTTTGTTTGGCTCAGGTCTTACCGATCGAGTTATACATGTTCTTGTTACTAGTGCGTTCTTGCAGCAGAAAATGTCAAACTATTTAATATTATCCACAGAGTATATGCAACGCAGAAACAAACCTAATACATCATAAGGTGTTATTTTGAAGGTCGTGTGCACCACTGAATTTGTTGAATGCGTCTTTATGAACTGAAACAAGGTAATATAATGTCTGCCCTTCCCTATATTAGAGAATGTTTTAACACCGTTATGTATAAAATAGTAATACATAAACTGAAGTTCAAGTAAACCATCCGATTATTCTGTCTTCCGACAATTGTATCGCGTTTATTAGACCTTATTTTGAATACGCCATGTTACCATTAATTTCTCGTTGTTAATTACATATTATATAGGCAGATCTTAACAGCTTATTGCTTTGCTAGAAACAAGAAATGCATTATTGTTCTAAGTGAGTGTTTTTTCAGTTTAAAAAAATACTGTCACTAAACTTGAACCTTGCTTTGCTCCGTATCTGAAAGGCTAAAAGACTAACCACGAGATTAGAACCAACATAATATTGATTGTGGTAGAAGATTGCAATTAAAGGAGTCCGCACTCCGTTTATTATCTTCCACCTATAATACTGAATATCATGACGCTCAGAAAACTATTTTCAGTATCAGTCCTAGGGAGTCATCGCTTTTTAGTCTGTCCTAAGAACGAGCTATGCCATTAGCGACAAGAAATTCTCAATACACAGGCTGTCCCAGAATTCCTCTACTAACTCTGCATTTCGCATTCAAATGATAAATCTGTTAGAGGAATATAAAATAAATAATTCACTGTGTGCCGTAGTACTCGAGTACTTTATCCAGTAAGAAGCAACGTTCAGACAAGTTATGTCATATGCAGTACTGTAAGGCACACTATTTAGTGATTTTTGTGTCTGTCAGTGAGGTAGACCATAGGAGAGAGGTTCCATCAGGCGCTATGAAGTGATCTCTGGCTTAGCTCAGTTTGTAGAGCAGTGGCACGGATAGCCAAAGGTCCTGGGTTCAAATCCCAGAGTCAGAGGATTTTTTCTCTTATAATACTGTCATATAATGTCCAAAAGAGACAATCTGTAATTCATGAATGCATATATATCTAAAACAAAACAGCTTTATGATTAAAATTCATAATTTATTTTTTAGTACACGCTCTCTAAAACAGCTGCTTATCGGACAGGTAACACGCCGAAAAGCTGCACTTTAAAGGACAAGTCCGCTAAAATTGCATAAAAGTGCATTCCAACTGCATTCAAAATGCAATTTTAGCGGCCTTGTCCTTTAAAGTCGTCATGGCAATCTATAAACAAAACCCAGACGGCATTGACCAGTCACACCAACTTTAACATGGATTTACGCATATAATTGGTCATAAAACAACAAATTTAAGCCAACACGTTTATTTGTGATAATCAGAAACTTTACCAGGATTTTTCGCAAAACACGGTAGCCCACTTCATCACATGACAACAAATATAAGCCAACAACTTTTCACATTTTGGTTCACATGAAAAACATTCCTTACCATGGACGAACAGCATTTAAATGCCGTAATATATCCCTTCTCATAGCCTATTTCTGCCGTGAAGTTGCTGGTAGCAGCTCCAATTCAATGTTTCTGGCTTGGATTGAAATTTCCTCGGTATTATCATTTATATTTTCACAAGCTTTTCATAAATACTAGTTGGTATGCAATATTGTTTACAAACAAGGGATTCATATATTATGCATCTATACTACCACATTTGTTATTGGTACGTAAGTTACGGTCATTGTTGTTTTATGATCTAGATGGCCATGACAATATAACTTAAAGAAATGACTGATTGCCTTTCATTATAATTAATTACGGTATTTTTGTTTTATTTCATATAATTTATAGAACTTTTACTAAAAAATATTGTATGCACCACGTACGCAAAAACTTTAGCAGACTCATCCAGTATTTCAGCCTCGGCTTTCGCCTCGGCCGCTATACTAGATTCGTCCGCTAAAGCGTTATTTTGCATACTTGATACATAAATAGCTATTTAAATCTCGCCCAGATTAACTAAATTTTAGCGGGACTCTACTGTATGAAAAATATAACTTGTAGAAGAGAGGTTAACTGACGTTTATTTCTTAAAATGTTTCGTAAAACTCGACAGTACAAACTCACTTGAAAACGCGAGACGTTCATGTTGTCTCGCGAAACGTCGTGGTTTCTGTTGTGAAGTTGACATTTTTAGTGTTTATGTTATATATTATGCGTGTGTTTTATTATTTTACTATCTTATGAAGAAGACGAAGGCTCCACGCAAGATTAAATAACCTTTGACAACGGCTTCACAAAAGGATCAATAAACAGTGATGAGTGCTGCCCAATCTATTTATATTACATCACATTCCTCACCATAAGAAGAATGTCATTCAATAATAGTACAGAGTTAGTGCGCATATTCTGAGAAAGCCTGTACAAAGAATAAGTAAAAAACATATCTTTCAAAACAACGTATTCAAATAGCCTATAGTGAGAATTCCTGTTTCTGTCAATGATGTCTCTAGTGTCGTTGTGCAGGAGGACAGAGTAATCGAGTTGCCTTTGAGCTTCATTTTATGAGAATAAGTCGATGGTACAATATTAATTAAGAATTCGTAAGGTAGAACCATTAACCGTAATATGAAATACGAAATGAAAAGCATAGTCTCAGGGCACACATCTTGATATGTAAAGTATTGTCTGGTTCAGATGCACTCGCTTTCTCATTGTAAGTGTACACTGCCATATGTACATCATGTAGTATAGATCATTATAACATTAGATCAATTTTATATGAAGAGTAAAATAAAAAAAAAAGCTAAATTTCTTCTTTTTTAAGAAGCAGAACTCATTTACACCTGGTAGCGGATTTGCTTAGCTACTGGTGTAATTGTATTTTTATTTTGTGCCATGTAGGCCCTAGACTATATTGCTTGCTATTTTACTGATGACAATAGACCCTAATTGTGAACTTGCAAAGCCATTCAAATGTGTAAGTGATTATTATTGTTCTGACTGTCTGTCGATTAGCATTTGAACAGCCGATATTGAAGTAATCCATTAAAGAAAATGAGAGATATTTTTATCAAGAAAGTATAAACAAGTATTAAATGTTGTATCTTAAAATATCAGCAGAGTGTGTTCATAATGTAAACATTAATTGTTTTGATTACAGCAATATCAGTAGCGTGTAATATATTTTCTACAAGAATTTACATTACAGTAAAATGTAGTGTCTAATTTATAGCCTTATCGGGAAAATTAAACACGTGGTGCCCATAGATAACACAATTGCCGTATATTTCCGCAGATAAGACAATAGTTGAATCATAAAAAAAAGCCTAAAAATCCGAGGTCGTCTTATAGGATAGATACGAAAAAATTAGACTGAAATTTGTATAATTAATTAAAACCATTATAAAATTATGTAACCTGATGTCAAGATTATAAATATTCTTGATATATTAAGATACTATTTGCGGGCAAACATAAGCCTCGAAATAACTCGAATTTCGTAAATAAAACCCCAAATGGCATATTCCGCGAAATAAAACCTATTTTCTCCCTATATACCGGTACGAGTAACAAATCTGGCGAGTATTTCGGATGTGGGAGGCACTTGAAGCGAATGTCATCGATGGTTTTCATGGTTGCACGAGCAGCATGAGGACGGGCATTATCATGTTGAAGCTAAACACCTTCACTCAGCAATCCCCTTCGCATTGGCACCATTAGATTTCCACATCTTTGGTCCATTAAAGGAGTGCCTTGGAGGGCATATGCTTAAGTCTGATGAAGACCGTCCAATCGGCAGTGCACGAGTGGCTACAGCGTCAACCAAAATAATTTTTCTCACGCGGTATCGAAGCATTTCCTATCAGATGGCCCAAGTGAATTGAACTGGGAGGGAACTATGTGGAAAATAATGTACAAGCAAGCATTCTTCCTGCAGTAAAATAGTGTAAAAAAATTAATTGCGGTTTTCATTTGATTGTCTCTCGTATTTTGCTCTAACTTCTACTACCCACCCTATGAATTATAATAGTGCGGTGGTTGGCACACTTTTTGCCTGATAACTCGCGATCAACCACAAAATTGAAATGAAAACGAAACTTTTTTTAAGTTGTTTCGTAAATGTAAATTCATAGGTCGTTGATAGTTTGGGGATCGACTTATAGGACAGATATATGCTAAACCTACAAACCTTCGACGAAGAGTTATACCTCATCTTATCTGAAGGTCGTCTTATCACCGGAAATATGCGGTATTCATAATGTTCAGACATGTGGAATTGATATAACAAAATGCTTCTTGCAATTAATATGACACAATACCGTTTTTAAAATAATTGCTATACTTTTAAGCCAAAGTTACAAACTTCCTATTGGCTACAAGTAGACCTCCTGTAAGTCATTCCACTGTTTTTCAAAGTGCTCTTTTCCATAATTTATCACTTGGAGTTTCACATCTACGGAAAAGAAAGGCCTAATCTCTGTGGCTTGAGGAGGTCGTCTGCTGTAAAACACTGACGAAATGTCGCAAAGTGAATACAATTTTCCCGATGTAGTGAGTGAGAGCGAGTAGTATGTACTTAAACGGCAGTGAAACAGTTAATCGACAGATCTGGTTCCATTATTTCTTTTTAAACGCAAAAGGGAAATGTGTTTGAATTATTAATATCAGTGGATTTTAAAACATGGTCTGCAAATGAACTAACTTATTAATGTGTTTTCAAAATAAAGAATAATCCATAATATATTTGAACTGTCTTACGTCACTATCCAATGGAGACAAAACGAAGAGATCATTGCAAGAGAGAGCTATGTCCCACAGTCAACAACACGATTTTTTTTATCTTCGATACCTAAAATCATTTCAACGTGGATTTTTTATGCCCGAAACAAAAAAACATGTAACCTTATCAAAAGTACTGTGAGGGAAATATGTCATAACTCTTACAATGGCCTGTTTATCTGTCTTCCTCATACAGCACCCATAATGCTCTTCCAGCTTAATGTACTATTCACGATTATCCTGTGATATCATTACTATACTATAATACGCTCATTACCAGGGCCCGGATTCTAATGACATGTCATCTTTTTATTGATGCTGCATAGACATTGCCAACTTGTGGATAAATCCTTATCATGGCTTCTAGATTACAGAAATGCATTTTTATTAGGTCATTTTTTGTCATTTAATGCGATTTTATATTTTTAGGGCATTTATTTCAATTTTAGGTCATTATTTTGTCATTTTCGTGCCATTTGCTTCCTTATTAAGTCATTTTCATGTATTTACATTGAGTGCATTAACTTTTTTTTCGTCTCTAGCTGTCTTTGAAGTGTTGTTTGTTTAATGCAAGAAGGAAAAATTCGGCGTTAAAGTGTTGACATGTCTCTGTCAGAAATGAGAATCAAAGAAACGCCAGATTTTTTTATTACATTACTATTGTTATTAGAATGACTTGGCACCAGAGTCTGCCACCTGCTTAGATTGAGAGTGCAAACTACTGTTTACCCTCAATAAACAACAATATAATCCGGCAGGCCACAAAAGGATGTGCCGAATTTTGGCTCACCAGTGCCTCAGTGCCAGTATAAATTTCCGTGAGCAAATAACATTCACAACATTACAGTTATTTACAGTTTTTACAATTATCTACAAACTATTCTATAACTTTGTGTGTACAGTAATGATTTGTATAAATAAAATATCAGTTTTTAGGTCTTTTTTATAATTATTAAGTCATTTTCTTTACAATTTAGGGTCATTTTATAGGTCATTTTTCAAACAATTTTAGGTCATCAGAATCCGGGCCCTGCTCATTACATGTGACGTAATGATATCCATTGCGATACGGATTTCCATTATACCATTGGTGTGGTATTGATTGTTATCGAACACGGAACGATCTTAAAACCTTGAAAGAAGCAAAGTGCCTAACGAACAACTTGCACTTAAAATGAAATCAATTCCCGTTCGTGATAATTTTAATATTATACTAAATTGAAATCATTTCGTGTTGATAAAATCCGTTGGTTTTAAGAAAACCAAGAAGGAGCTAACCAAGAAGAAGATTCGATTTGACCTGACGCCATAAGCTGTCATCCGTCGTAGTAGACGTGAACTACGAGAACAGCTAATTGCGAAGGGCAGCTGTCTCCTCTGGTTTGAGTGAATCTAAAAATCTCAAAACTTAAACATTTAACTATGGTCTATACACAATTTGCTCGTTTCATAAACTTACTCGTACGCAGTGGCGGCTCGTATATAAGCACTGCAGCACCCCTATCATTATCGATAGCATTTAATATAATGAGTCCTTTTTTCTTTACTTCTTTCTTTATACTTATACAATATATAATCCTTAAGCTTAATGCCAGTAGCCATCCCCCAGTTTATTTAAAAGAGAAAAGAAAACTTTCATATGGAACTGTATGCTGTGCGCATGCCCAGTAGGAAGGTGCAAGCCGCGGGTGGGAGGGAGGGAGAGAGAGCACTGTCGCTTCCACAGTGCCTACCGCGGCGTAATGATTGAAGGTTGTGTTTTTTTATGTTTTTTTTCCGCGCGTGTTGTGCTTAAAAATCTTGTATCATCTTCCTGAATGTAATAAAGTGTAGAATTAGATTATCCTGTTTCCAGCTATTCTATTTGATTCATTTTTTTCGGTTCTTTTATTTAACAGAAAATTTAACCATCGAAGATCAAGGAGAAAATTATTGATCTTTCCGTGGAAATTAAAACAAGAAGAATGGATTTCATTTTTTAACGAATAGATCAAGCTTGAACCGTAACAATTTGTATTAAAGTAAGTGATTTTTTTTTTATTTTGTTCTTTTAGGGTTTTATCGTGTTTCTGAATAAATTTTCTTTTTATATATCTAGGTTTCTTTTACACAATTTTAAAACAAAGGCTAAAAATTTTCTGGAGCAGCAGCCCCACTAATTTTAGCTAAGAGCCGCCACTGCTCGTATGTTAATAAATGTCACTATAGACTCGTTGCATAATGTACCATTGCATTTGTTAAATATGGATACTGCATAGTAAAGGCAAGGCAACAGCGTAGAAATGTATCCTTATAGACACGCATCAACTTACGGTTAAATTGTGAAATTTGTGTCGTGTATGCGAACGCGTCTCCATGCAGACCCATTAACAAGACCGTATTCCATTGTGAAATTAATTGAACATGGCCTTCTTGCTTGGTTGTCATAGCTTCCGGGGAAAAAATCGATCTTTTTCGAGACATCGAGTTCTGCGTTCGAATGTGTTACGTGAAAAGTAAATACGATCCATGAATCATAGGTCGTTCAGGTAGTTGAATGGATGTAAATCCAGTTACGGAACGTTAGAAACCTAAATACTGATGTATCTAAAGGGTCTGTGAAGAAAGTGGTAACTTTGTTGTTACAGACAATTCAGTAATGTGTATAAAGTGTTTTGAAGAGAACTTTATCATGAGAGAGGATGTTTTCCCTATAGCTGGTGATGCTTACTCGCTTTTCTAAACCAACCTATCACGCTGTGAGTCCCAAAAGACAGAACAACTCCATCTGCTCGCTTAGAACGCCTTTGAGCAAGAGATGAAGATTTCAGTAACTGTTGTTATAAAGATATCGTTCCCGATTTTCAGTTCTTTAAAAGTGAGGTTATAAAAAGAGACATACAGCCGTTCTTTTTAATAGTGAAGGAAGACGTTCTTTTTATGAAAACAAGAGACGCAGTATCTACAGACATTCCAACAGTGACAGTGAGTTTTAAATGTTCTATAGAAACATGTATGTGCTTGCAGAAAACTTTTAAATGGATCCTCGAATCAGAAGACCAAGATGACAGATTGTCGAAGTTTGACAACTTGGTGAGTAACCTTAAGAGTTTCTATGTAAGTGAAAGTGTCACACTTTTAATAGCCTTTTTGAAATAGGCCCTAAATTCAGACATGAGTAGTTTTGAAACAGAAAAGGTTGTTAAACTAAAGTTTTGTTTGGAGCAATTTGGACGTTTCCCCTAATGAAACAAATTCGACATTTTTCAGACCTACTGATTTGGGCTGCCACTATGCCTTACTCATTTCCAGGTGCCTATCAATGCATCAGAGACACAGATGTTCTGAATTTGTCTCATCGTGTTACCTGAAATAATTCATGGTAAAGTTGGCGGATTTAATTCCCTTACTCACTCCGCACTACATAGGCCTACCAACTATCAACTCCAAGTAAGTGGCAGTTAGGTTAGGAATAGTGGTATACCACATTAACATAGAAAATTAACTGTAAACGTAACGTAAACTTTAAAAGTTCGGGGCCATGTTTTTAAATGGGACCATTCACAATGCATCACGTAAACTTTAAACATAACGTAAAATTAAACGTTAACTTAGGACCTTGCACACTCAAAATATCGAGTTAAGCTTTTTGCAAAAAATAACGATACAACCAATCAAAGCTCTCAGTCCCACAGAACAGGAGACGGAAGTGGAAGTTGCTATAAATGAGAAACTCGTAATGCTGTATCCTATCACTGTCTGTGTGATAAAAGGCATCCATTATATAAAGATGAGGCATTGAAGGAAAATATATCAACATTAGTTTCCCAAGAAATGAACTACGGTAGTAAATACAGCCTATATAATATTCTGTTAATTTGTATATGTCTGCATACACTTGTAAGATTTAAATTTTTAAATGCCTACACGTATTTAATAGAGACATGAAAATATTTTCGTCTGTGGCAGCCATTTTATCAGCTGTTCACGTTCTCATTTGTGATTGGTTGTTATCAACGTTCAAGTTTTCGTTGCGAATGCTCAATGCCGTGCTAAAGTTTGCGTTAAGTTTTATGTTCTTAAGTTTACGATTAATTTTCTATGTGAACGGCCCAGTATTAGTGTTAGTGACTTGTAGAGCTAGGTTTCTTGCGGTTAGGTTAAGAATATTGACATCATTGCTAGTGGCATATTTGTGGCAGTTAGGTTAGGATCAGTGATATTAATGTTGATCGCCATAGTGTACAATCAGTCTTGTTTCTGGATCACGTGACTGCCGCGCAACTTAACTGCCAGTCGTAATTCTCACCTTCCAATAGCCATTTTCTGATCAGAGACTGCTATTTATAGGTTAGAAAAGGGCAACTTTATTCTCATTTTCCCAGTGTTTTGGACATTTTCCACACAAAGAAACTAAATTAATATAATGGTTTCTATGGTTTATGAAGAACGCAACAAGCTAAGAATCACCGATTTTGAACTTTTTTTTCTATGAATAAACTTAGTGCGTAATCATGGAAAGCATCCCCGAGTTGACCCCATTTACCCAGGTTTAGGACCTTCATATAAGGCATTTTTAGAAGAAAAGTTTAAATTACTTCAGAAGGCGGATAAAGTTTTATCTATTAAGTTAGATGAGATTCATCTTAGCTCTAAAATAACTTATAAAGGAAAAAAGGTTTTTGGAGTGGAAGAAAATACTTTGAATGTAGGAGAGTCAACACTATGAATGTAAAGATGAGACATAAAAACTTGCAATGAACAAAGATGTTATTGGATTTGACCCTTAAAAAACATGCAAGCAGATATAGACTACTACATAACCTCACAATTGAAGTATTAAAGGTTATGAATGAAAATGAGTCTCATGACATATGTTTAGTCTGTGATAATACCCGTGTTACTAGAAGAATGTTTGAAATCCTTTGTGGTGGCAGCTTAAAAACTCGATTCCAAATCCAGTTAACCCATCAAAGTAACTTTTTCTTCATTTTAATTCTCCTCATATTCTTAAATGCATCCATAATAACTGGTTGAACATATATAATGAAATGTTTACAGTAGTCAGTGTAGAAGTTTTCTCTGTTTTAGACAGTACCACTGTATATGAATATACAACCGTCGAAGCCAAGTTTTCTGATTTAAAATACTTTTTTCATTTAAGAAATGCTTCTAAAATTTGCATCCACCTTGTCGAGGAAAGCCTTGTATCCGACTTCTATCGAGCGCCAGAATGTTGCATGGCTATGAATATTTTTAATCATAAAAATATAGTGACTCTTCAAACACTGAAAAATCAAAGCACTGATGTCAGTAATGGAACTATACAGTTTTTAACTTTATTTACTAATAGGGGACAATTTGTAATGTAACGGCATCCTATGAAAAAGCGTACACTACAAACGTTGATGCAACTACTATTTGTGAGGTTAATGACCCAAAACTTAATTCTTTCAAATCCTAAAGACATATTCAGATATATGACACTTATTAGATGTAGAAGGTAAGCTGAGTAATGATACTATGTCCCACACAATTCAGTTATTCTGTTATGTAAATATGTGTTTAATACATATAATTGGACCTGCATTCTGACTGCCAAATTTCAAACTGACAGTTTGGAAAACAGATTTCGTGCAAACAGGAAGCTAAGTGGCTGTAGCTATAATGTTACTGTCGAACATAGTAATAATAATAATAATTTTATTTATTATCCGGTTTTACAATGTACTTCCATTTACATTTTCCGGTAACCCAAGATTACACCTTGCATTTAATTTTCATTCTCCATTTCTGTCTATCTGCCCATAAATTCTCTTCAATATTTCTTCTCCTAATTGATGTCTGAATTCCTTGAATCCATGTGGTCGGCGGTCTCCCTCTTTTCTTCCTTCCTGGTGGTTCCCATTCCATAATCCTCCGTGGTAGTCTTTCCTCTGACATCCTTTTTGTATGTCCATACCATAAGAGCTGTTTTTCTTCTGTCTAGATATCCCTGCAGACCGCCTCCAAAAGTCCATCTCAGTTGCCATTAATCTTTTTATTACTTGGGATTTAACTGTCCATACTTCTAATAATAATAATAATAATAATAATAATAATAATAATAATAATAATAAAACTAAACTTAAAGTGTTAAGTGTATTGCAGTTCAAGACTGATAATTTGGGATAGTTGAGAAACTAAGTATGATGTGGCTGCTAATCTACACTGTCTTGAGCCTGCAATAAATGAAATGCCCAGTGCTTTTTTTTCTGGGAGTACGCATACTCCTTAAAGATTTTCCAATTTCATATAGGAGAAAACCATTAATTTCCACAATTTTGAAATCTGGATAAATTTGTGCAAAACAAAATAAAGAAAGTGACTATACGCATCTTTTGAATTAAAGTAGCATTTTTAGTGTTACGTTCGTTAACTATACCATAATTTTTTAGAGGTAAGGCCAGACTGCGATCGGAGGAAAGCAAGTGAGCGATACAGCACCGCTGCAATGGCAACCATAAATACGTTGCCCATGTTACTGATTCAAGAATTTGTTGTATCCCTTTTCTCTTGGATTGAAATTGCATTACTCCAATGGTTAGTAAGAAATCCTTTTTATAAGTTACTATAACAGAATTTTTAGATGCATCTGTAAATATGTAGGCCTATAATACATTTTTAAATGTTGACTCTGTCTTTACGTCATTCATGATGTTTACATCAAATGATTATTATTATTATTATTATTATTATTATTATTATTATTATTATTATTATTATTATTATTATTATTATTATTTGCATTAATGTTGCTGTCTTTGGCTATTCTGCCGTTGTCTTTCGTGTGTTAAATTATATGTACAGGTAGGGGGAAAAAAGCGGACCGACTCTTTTAGCTGATTTCAGATCCTTGTGATATGTAAATAAATGTAAGAGATGTAACGGAAACGTTTGTTTTCGCAAGCAATGCAAATTACGTGAAATTATTTCTCAATTCAAGCAATTTGTCGACACTAGAACAAATTTCAATACATTCCCTGCTATCCTGTGAATGCTGCTAGGCATGCGCAGTGGCTCATATCGGCAACTTAGATATTTTAGTCGGTCCGCTTCCCCCCCCCCCCCACCTGGACCCATATGAGTTGTACGAACTGACTCCGAATATAAAGGGCTATAAGTTGTGCTCCCTCATGTGTTTGTGAAAGGTGCAAGAAACCCTTTGAGTGTATCATAGGCTAAATTGCAGCTTACGGTCAGAAATGATGTGTATGAATTGACTCCACCCCGGAAGACTTGAGCATATTGTGTGCGATTCTACTAAGTGTGGCAATGTTCTGGCAAGTCAAAGGCAAGAGTACCCCTTAAATTTCTTTTAGAAAAAAAAACACTGGAAATATCCAATGTTCCCATCTTTCTTGAAGTGCATAAAGTTCTGACATGCACTACTTTTTTGCAAGTCACGAAAAAATTGAACACACAGTGTGATGAAGGTCAGTTAATGTTGCAGCCCAGGGAGGAAATGCAGTTGGTTTTTTTTTTTTTTATAAATAACTTTTTCATATTTCACTGAACTGAATCGAGGTGGATTGAAATGATCTTCATCCTTCATGATTACGGTATGTTCAAATGTTTATGTCTTGTTCCAGATTTTGATCGGCAGTGTTTAAGAATCGGAATTTCTAAAATTGAACGATCAACATAATCATGTTATAAGTTGTGTGCAGATTTGTGAAATGAATGTCAACGATCTAGACAAACTCTGTGAATGTGGTGTGTCTATGAAAGTTATTGTAAAGAAATCTTTGAAAGTATGAAGTAACATTTTTTTATTAACATCTTCACTGAACTTCTCAAAGAAAAGTCTTCAAAAGATTTGACTAACAGCTTGGAGCAAAGAGAAAGGACGGCGACTGAAGAACTTGGTGAGAAAGTGAAGAAGTGAAGAATTAAAAGCAATTGAAGTTTAACAAATAACAACCCATCTTTCAGGTAAGCCCCTAGAATATATAATAATTTATTAATTATTTATCATGTACTCGCTGCTTAATAAATATTTTAAAATCTATAGGCCTAGTTATAGTAGACATACAATACTGCCTATAATAACTAGCCTATTAAATTGCGTTTAGGTTATGATTTCACTTTTGCTTGTAAATGAAATCTGTCTGGAATCCTATACCTCCTATGTTGGAGCGAAGGGCCTCCAAATGGAGGTTTCTGTTTACCTATGTGAAATTTTGTTACGCTTATTTTCCGAGAGAGGGCAGAGGGACAGATGGTAAGCCCATCGCATCTCAACCCCCGTCTGGAAACTAAGGTATTACTTGGACGTGAAAGGGCCGAGAAATTTTGTCCAGAGTCTCTAATTTAGGCTTGTAGTTATTTTACGTGCCGTATTGTAAATGAAATATGTTTTATATTTTCATTTCCTTTAAGGAGTTTGCAAGATTCCATCATTATTTACCTTGCAGAAAGGATGATACATGTATTTAATAAAATCAGGTAAACTGATATAACAAAGTGCCAGTATGTTTTTGTTGAATCAATTATAATTGCAATTATGATATGCAGAAAATAAGTTTTTCTAATCAGATTAAAATCGACCAGCGTCAGCAGAACTACAGATTTGTGATACCTTGACAATCGCGCACTCACATAAAAAAAAATATTAAAAAAATTCCATGTCAAATCGGCCGGCTCCGGGATTTGATCCGGGGACCTCCAGAATACAAGTCCAAGGCGTTGCCATTTAGCCAACAGTCAGTTTGACGGTGTCGTTTGATAAGCATAAGTGAAGGAATACCGGTAGTGTTAACTGTCAAATTATACCGGTATTCAAAATGTGACCTTTAATTAGTCGTTACTCTGGTACCGGTCAACCGATTAGGTCCAAAATTAATAGGCTTCTTGCCTTGGACGTTATAAATGCGTATACCAAGTTTCATGAAAATCCGATAAAGCATATTTGAGTTATGGGGTCTTTTGTTATATAATACCATAAAAATGCGCTAAATTGGGCATTATTCCGATACCGGCCAACCGATTTGGTCCAATATCAACAGACATCTTCCCATGTACATTATAAATGTGTATAGGCTACCAGGTTTCATGAAAATCCGATTAAGCGTATTTGAGTTATGGCGCTTTTAAATAAAAACACTAAATTGGGTTTGACGCCGGTACTGGTGAACCGATTTGGTTCAATAACAATAGGGTTCTGCCCATGGACATTATAAATGCGTATACCAAGTTTTATGAAAATCCTATAAAGCGTATTTGAGTTATGGCGCGTACAGACAGACGGACAGACATTTTTCGTCCCCCACACACAATCTCATAAAGTACCATACTAGTAGTATATGACCCTTTTTGAATGGATGGAGGGGAAATGGGGTGGGGATAATGACGTCATAGGAGTGGGGGGAGGGGTGGTTACGTCATCACTTCCCCTCCATCCATTCAAAAAGGGTCATATACTACTCATACTGGCAATTAATAACGTGGATTATGTAAGTATAAATGTCATAGGAATGTGACTTTATTTTGTTTATCCTACGAGAGTCTTTAGATATTTATATCACTTATATTATTATAATATTAATCATTTCTATTTATACATTAATATTATTAGTCAGCATAAAAATAATATAAACAGAATTGAGTTCCGTATATAGGTCTATATAATATTCATATCAAAAGCAATCAACACATGCAGCGGCCATCTTGTTTTCCGTTAAGGTCTGATAATTATCGGAGACGCTCTTGATAATATAACACATAGGTTTTTTACACAGGTGGTTTTTTACATAGGTGGTTTTTTACATGTTTTCCCATTTAGGCGTGCATACATGAGTCCGCTATCCAACCCTATTCTGTGCTACCTCCAATCAACCACCCCTTGCAAATCCTACTTCCCTTAAATCTATTCTAATATTGTCCTCCCACCTATGTCTAGGTCTTCCAAGTGGTCTTTTCCCTTCGGATCTCCCAGTCAATATTTTTAGATAATCTTTCCTCTCCATTTAAAAGTAAACTGTCTCAAGTTTAATGGAAAAGTCAATAATAATAGTAATAATAATAATAATAATAATAATAATAATAATAATAATAACAATAATAATAATATGAGACCAGGGTCTCATGATCATTATGTAATGAGCATGATCCCTTGATAGTTAATATTCTTATAACACCATGTCGAGACATAAGCGGTATCAAAATCTGTGTTATAAAAATCCCTGGGCTGACGCCAACTGCATTATCTCTTGCCACATTTTCCGCCTCAGTGGGAAATCACAGGCCGTAAAACTTCCTTTTCGCAAGAGGCAAGGGAACTCTATGTGTTGTTAATTAACTACATCACAAATGCCAAATACGATTCGATTATACGAGGGTAAGTCAATAAGTATCTGTACTTTCTTTTTTAAATTTATTGCAACAACAAAACAAAACTTTCAACTACCTCATTTTTCAACATAGTCCCCTTGCTTCTCAATGTACTTGATCCATCGTTGCACAAGCTTCCTGATACCCTCACGGGAAAAAAGTTTTCGGCTGAGTAGCAAGCCACGTATGCGCCGCTTCCTTCAGTTCTTGGTCTGTGGTGAATCGACGGTCCCTTAAAGCATTTTTAAGTGGGCCAAATAGATGAGAACCTGACGGGCGAGATCGGGCATTTATGGAGGATGCTCCAACACCTCAAAACCCAGTTTCGCAATAGTTTGGGCAGTGTTGGGGGGCTGTATATGGGCGCACATTGTCATGCAACAAAACAACTCCTTTCGACAATACGCCTCGACGTTTGGTTCGAATTACAGGCTTCAGCTTGTTGATCAACGTGCACTGTTTATTGTTGATCCCTTCCATAAGTAATATCGCAGTATTGGCCCTTTTGTGAGCATCATTTTTCCTGCGGAGGGTTGGCTCTTGAATTTCTTTTTCATTAGAGATGCAGGATGTTTCCATTCCTTGCTTTGACGTTTGCTTTCAAGCTCAAAGTGATGGATCCACGTTTCGTCTCCAGTGACTATTCATTTCAAAGAAGTTTCACCTTCGTTAGCATGGTTGTCCAGTAAGTGTTTGCAGATGAACACACGATTGTGCTTGTCCTGTTCAGCGAGCTGTTTTGGGACCCACCTTGCACAGACTTTATGAAAGTCAAGCCTGTTGTGAGTAATGTCATATGCAAAACCATGGCTAGTTTGCCACTTCATTAACAGTTACTCTTCGGTTTGTCTGAATCATGATACGCACTTGCTCAATGTTAGCGTCACTAGTGGGTGTGGATGGGCGTCCTGTTCTTTCCTCGTCCTTCACACTTGTCCGACCATTTTTAAACTTTTCAATCCATTCGTACACGCTTCGCCGTGGTAAAACATTGCTCCCATGTGTGGAGAGTTGTCGATGGATTTCAGCTCCTGGTACATCTTCAGACGACAAAAACGGATCACTGCACGCTGTTCTTCTTCGGTGCAAACGCTGAGCAGTGCAGCCATGTTGAATGTGCAACAGCGCAATCCCAGTGGAGTCATAACTAGGGACCGGATTTTTAGGTTTTTAAAAACACTGTTTTAGGTTTTCCATTAGGTGAAATATGTTTTTTTAGGTTTTTTGTCCAAAATATCGTTTTCTGGTAGAATAATGGTTTCATGAATTTGAATGTGCTACATAGGATTCAATACATAATTAACACGTCTTCTTAAAACACAGTGTGAGCACTCAGTGTGAATAACAAGACAGTACTAAAGGCTTAAGGCAAAACTCTTTAAAACACAGAAATCTATATCTTGTTCATACACGGCAACAATGGTTGTTCGTACGAATATTTTAAAAGGAATACGCCGATACTCTACACTTCCTCTCTTGATACTGTCCATCCTAGACGACAATGGGTTCAACGAAACGCTGGTGGTATTAATTTCAACCCGACAAAAATTATTGTCTATCCGCAAAATATCGATTCCTCAACTGACAAACAAAAAAGACAAAAAAAGTAGCCTAAATTATATATTTTAGGTTTTATATCCCGTTTAGGTATATTCAGGTTTTTATACCCCATTTAGGTATTTTTAGGTGCCACAGAATTAATGTGGGTGAATCCTATGGACATGATTTGAAAAAGTGTATGAGCGCTTTTTCTTTTGGAAGAAAGGAAAAAAATAGGTAAAAACCTAAGAATCCGGTCCCTAGTCATAACGGTCAAACAATTCCACAAGCGGAGATAAATGAACAACAAATGACGCGCGCGAGCACAAAGCGGTACAGCCAACCTACAAGTGATTAAACAAAATGTGCGGATACTTATTGACTTACTCTCATATATTATATATTATTATTATTATTATTATTATTATTATTATTATTATTATTATTATTATTATTATTATTATATACAGTGGCGGACGCAGAATTTTTTCGGGGGGGGGGGATTTGAATAGGGAGGAAGAATACTTAAAACAATTAACCTACTTACATATAGGCTACAATTAGTTTATAAAACTTGCCACTTACATTGCATCTTTTTTTTCAAATTTCGGGGGGAGGGATATATCCTCCCAATCCCCCCTGCGTCCGCCACTATATATATATTCGCCGTTCATTTAATAAATAATCAGTGCAGTAGGCCTACTAGGAGCAAATACCCTAATCCCTACGCCACAGTGCACTTAGTTGATAGGGTTACTATATGCCCCGGAGTTTGCGGAAATAGCCATATGATCGTATGTAACTATATTTAGAAAAATATGTATTATTGTAGATGGCGCGTTTTTACACACGAAGCATTTCTTATTTTAGTCTACCATTTTCCATTTCCATTTTTTTTTTCACTTCTTGCGTTTGTACAAAAATAGATTTGTAGACAGCAGAGTCTTCTGAGTTGATACTGTCATCATATAAATGTGTATCCGGTACATTGTCGGAACTACTGAATTACTTACTTGAACAAAGCTTTCTTTTCTTCCTTTCAGTTGCATTTCCCGGCAAATTGTATTCTTTCATAAGAACGTCAATTGCCCCATATTTCAATAGTATATTTTTCTTCCGACTGTATCCACATTTTAACATGGCCTTAAAACGTGGAGATGGGTAGCGTTTCGTGTTATGCACCTTTTGACCACTTTGCTTCATCTGATCTACATGCTTTCCATGGCCCAAAAGCGTAAACTAGCAGTATCTGATAAAAATAAATTCTAAAAGATTATATTATTTAGCGAGGAATGTTGTAGGAAGAAGTTAAAACAATACAAATAAATTTAAAGCTGGTTATTTATACTGTCCCAATATTCATTTAAAAAAACCATATTGACTTATCTCAATTAAAAAATGCAGCAACTCCGCCTTGTCAATTTAAAGTTTTTTTTAAGTTTTCGACCAAGTTGCTGCATTTTTTAATTTATTTATACTGTAACAAAGAGGAATCGATATCTCTTAGCGATCACAGCATTGTATTTCAGAATGCTTGAAGCCTGGAGCATAAGAAAAATATTATATTTCTGTTCCACCAATTTTTAAATAATTGTAAGTTTATGAAACTTTCTAGCTTGGATTTAAATTTCATTGTTTATCATATGTATATGACCTCAAACACTGTTTTAAACATACCCTGATTTATTATACTTTTTCATGTTGGCGATAGCAACTCTGGGGGTTATAGTGATTATGTCCCTATTTTCACCTTTAAAGGATAATAGTATACAGGGTGTTAAAAAATTACGTTTACAACGTTTCAGGGATGATAGAGGAGGTAAAAACAAACATTTTCTTTCTGTGACAAAACTTTGGCTTACGCTCCGTTTTGCCGCTAGATGGACTTAAGGGTAGATGGCTTAACTGCCGTCACAAAAATGCACCGAATAGTTTTGTTTGTACTGCTTTTTTCATCATGTCAGGAACCATCTAAATGCTACATTCCCCAATCGTTGGATCGGCAGGGGTGGGGCGGTACCGTGGTGGCCACCTCGATCACCGGACCTATCTCCACTGGATTTCTTTTTGTGGGGAGACATGAAACGTCTTGTGTATGAGACACCGATCGATACGGCAGAAAAATTAATTGCTCGCATTGTTGAAGCTGCACACGTTATTTGAGACAATGTTGGCCTTTTTGAGCGTTGCAGACAGTCCATAGTATGAAGATGCCAGATGTGCAATGCCTTCAATGAACGGCAGTTTGGACACCATCTCTAAAACGACAACGGACCTCGTTCCTTCTGGATAATACGAACAAAATTCGAATGTTGCAATTAACACTTATGTAGGCCTACACAATAAACGGCGCATATGCCAAAGTTTTGTCACGTAAATAAAATGTTTGTTTTTATCTCCTCTATCATCCCTGAAACGTTGTAAACGTAATTTTTTAACACCCTGTATAACAGAAGTGTAGCTATTTATATTCCCTACACGCTCGCCTGTTGATTCAAAAGAAAGCTAGTCAGTACATATTCAAAAGTCTGTAAAAAGGTGTCTAGAGTAAGTTATCTACTGTGGAAACTAAAAGATTTAGTAGATTTTAATTATTTGAAGGTGACTTATTTTGGTCTTTTTCAATCTCATATTTCCTATGGTATAATAATTTGGGATCACTCCTCACATATAAATACTTTACTTTTGCTACAAAAGAAATGAAATGTTTGCGTACAATGGCAGGTGTGGTTCCTATGGAACACTGTAGATCACTTTTTATCTTATATCAAATTTTAACTGTAATTAATTTATATACTCGTATTTATAACATTCTTTTATTTACGAAATCAAATTTATATTTTATCTGTTACTAGAATTAGAATTAATTGTGTTAAATTTTTTTAACAATTACCCGATATTGCTAGAGACATTAGTTATAATAGTTTTAAAAGGAAAATATATTTATGGTTAGTTGATAACCCCTTTTACAAACTGGAAGTATTTTTGTATAATGAGTTAATATTAAATTCTAGATTCTATCACTATGATAGGCCTACTGATAAGCAATTATGCAATATGAATGTGCAATTTTAATTTTGGATAAATGGTGTAATGTGACGGATAGTAATATTGAATTTCTGAGATCTTATAAGTTTTTTACTTCCTCTGCCCGTACCATAGGTACTATAGGTAGAGGAAGTATTGTTTTCGACCCCAAAATTCGAAGTTGAGTTTTTAGCATGTATACACGTTTTAAGGCCCCCTGAATCCAAAAATACTATTTTTGGAAACATGTCTGTGTGTCTGTGTGGAAAATATCTGTGAACAAGCTAGCTCCAAAACGGAAAATCGTATGAAAACAAAATTTCGTATTTGGGTCAGGTACCTTCTGAAGATGTGAGGATAAGATTGGCGACTATTTTCTCTTATTTTTAAGGGGACTTTACATGAAGAAATTTTCGTTTTTCGCTATTTTCTCGAAAACGGCTCTAACGATTTTCTTTACATTTTGCACATAGGTTGCTTATACTAAGAGCTAAAACTTTTATTTGAAACATTTTTTCGAGAAAATTCTCTGAGGGTAGTTATAAGCCACCCACTGTTCACCCACTGTTTGTAGAAAGTTTGTCTCACGTGATGAACAACTGAATTCGCGCTCTTTCACGGCCTCTTATTTTATATAAGAATGTGAAGTGAGAAAGATGTATTGTTGGCCATGCATAGAGTAAAGATGTATCTGAGGGAAATATTCGATAAATTTCGGAAATTATATTTTACGGCAGAAAGTTCAATAAACGTCTGCAGTCATTTGTTCTTTTTTTTTAAGTTTGTTATATAGACTGCGCTTTAGTCGCATCATTGAAAGAAGAGGTATTTATAGGATAATCAGCGTAAAATTGTGTCTTGCGATTCTGTACAAGGATATGTGAATACTGCTAACTTTTATTTGGGCAGAGGAAGTTATGTGATTTTCACATCAGATTTTTATATGTATAGACACGATGTAAATAGACGTTTCCTGTATCATATGATGTTCGAAATAAATGTTCTTGTATTCTTATTCTAGTATTCTTGTCGTTTGTTTTCATCCAATTCTGTGTCTTCTATGCATGTTTAAATTTTGAGCGTGCTTTGCGCATGCGTTTTCCGTTGGCTGAGTACTTGGTGCCGTGGTTCTGGAGTTGACAGTTGGTTACCAGATTACTACTCCGAGCCTTCTCCGTGCATTTCCTATGTAAGTCATATTCATCTCCTTCCTGGGATATCAGCCCTTCTGGCTGGTATTTCCTTCTGGTAAATGAAAATTATCATATCAAGTTAAAGTTATTCTTCGACTATGTTTTGTGATTCACGCCCTTCATTAGTCGATTTCTAGTTATGCAAATGAGACATTTATTAGGGTCTATCGTTAAATTTTGTTCTGTGTTCAGTTCGTATGGTCCCTCGCGTATTGTATGAAAGGTTATTTTGGCCGCTTATATTGCAAACCGTAACAGCGCCTTGTTGATCTTGTTTCGTTACAACTGATTCTAAAGTTATTTCTGGCCCTTTATGTCCATATAAGATTCCCCATTCTCTTTAGGCGTATGATATCATTATAGCATATGTTTTCTTGTATTAAAATTGTGATCCCGTCGTTGTAAATTGTTGTAACACTGACTATAAAGTATTATCAGTCTTCTAAGGTACAAGCCCGATAAATAGGGTTAGGATATTTATGACCTAAAAAAGTGTAAATTATGACTGCACATATGCCCTTCAAAATGACTAAATGCGACCCAAAAATTCTAAATATTACCTAATAAAATAACGTATTTTCAAAAAATAAATGTTCCAATTTAAAACGTTGAAAGATACTAATTGTTATATCCCATGAATTCAATCGGATAATCACTTTTAACAATTTTGGTGATTTATAGTTTAACTTGTAATTAACTATTTTTAAATAATTTTCTCCTGTTTGCTCGCTTCATCAGCTCCAAATACTCGTCATATTTTTTGTAGATCTTGCGTTTCCCTATAAAATATGAACAATTGCATTCATTTTAAAATTTAAATTATCTAAACATTAAATTATTGAAATAAATTTCAAATTTAACTATACCATGTAATACATGCATTGTATGATCGTGCTCCTTTATCGAATTTACAACTGAAATATGACGTCAAATTAGAAATTTAGGTAAAATATGACCAACACCACAAAAATGACCAAAATATGATTATGCCAAATAAAAACTGCCCGACTAGGACAACAGCGTGGAATTCGTGTTTGCGGCGAGAACGAAGGTCAGGCTAAAAATACGACTGTCATAAACATCCGAACCCTACTGACAAATATACTGAGACGTTATTTACGAATGCGTTATAAGCAATATCTGCTCTAAAATTTACTCTGTTTAATAATGTTATTACTTCACCTGTATTATTATATTACTCGTATTAATGTGAATGATTCCTGCCCTCCCAATATTAGGTTATAGTGGCTAATTTCAAACCCCTTTTTCTGCTTTGGTTCATAATACCTATATACTTGAAATTGTCGTGTTTATTAAGCTCCGTTTACACGAGGTATTAGGCAGATCATAAAGTGTGTATCTTAATTTTTTATATTCTCTTTAAGAAGTATTTATCCTTAATATTGACCTCTGTAGCCTACTTTACTTAACGAACCTGGATTTGGCATTTCTGGCTTTTTGCACTTCGTAAAATTCCTTTAGATTAACTTAGCTGGATTATTATAATTACTTGTATTATTCTAAATAATTTCTGCTTTGCTGTTATTAATTTGAGGCTAAATTCAACTTCCCTAGCCTGGTTTGACTTGTAAGTATAGACTTGAGATTTTCACGGGGTATTAGGCAGCTTAGGTCTAGCCATTGTATATATTTACTTACTTTCTTACTCAATGACAATAGACAATTCCTCAGCAAGCTAAAGGAATACTATCTATTTTATGAAACTTGAAGGTTCATTGCCGGGCTACCTGAGCCCGCCATTCAACCCTATTCTGTGCTAACTCTATCCAATCATCCCTCGCAAATCCTACTTCCCTTACATATATATCCTAATATTGTCCTCCCACCTACGTCTAGGTCTTCCACGTGGTCTTTTCCCTTCGGGTCTCCTAGACAATATTTTTTTTAGATATATCTTTTCTCCCCTATGCGCGGAACATGTCCAGCCCATTGAGCTCGTTATTGTGCAGTTTTCTCCAGTCCCCATTTTCATCCCTCTTAGGCCCGTACTTATTAATTAATGGTGCTCTCTTAAGAAGTATTTAGGTTTTATATTGCCACGTGTATCTTACCTACCGAATCTGAAATTAAAATGTTGGGTAAACATTCAGATTAATAACAGTGGACGTGCTTATGAGGCATGATCTAATTCTGCTGTGTGTTTGTCATATTTTCACAAGCCTGTTATGTTGGATTTTCCTATAGAATTTGCAGACATATTCTGACAACCGTATATTTCCGCAGATAAGACGATAGTTGAAGCGTTAGATAAAAAGAAATATGCTCTGCGACTTAGATAAAGCGTTTGACTGTATAAATTATGAAATATTACTTCAAAAATTGGATCATTATGGGTTCGATAATTTAACACTTAAGTGGTTCAAATCACATCTTTCTGATAGAACTCAAAAGGTAATAATAAATGGAAATGAATCTAACTTAGGGATTGTTAAGAATGGGGTGCCTCAGGGATCAATACTAGGACCTTTGCTCTTTTTAATTTTCATTAATGACTTGTGTCCACCGCTGTGGCTCAGGGGATGCGTCCAATCCTCTCACGCAGCGGGACCGGGTTCGATTCCTGGTCGGGACAAGTTACCTAGGTGAGGTTTTTTCTGGGGTTTTTCCTCACCTTTGAGACAAATGTCGGGTAACTTTAGGCCCTTGTGGTGCCCTTGATATCATCTGGCCGTCATTATCATCTTCATCCCATCCTCGCCTTGTTTGGAGTGAGTGTGTGTGTGAATGGTGTGTCTCGTCCTATGTGTTCGTGTTGTCTCGGAGGTGGCCCCGGCATTGGGCTGATCACTCATCCGGGGAGGCCCTCCATGTCCTTGTCTGGTCAAAAAAGTATGTATGTGATCCAAAGATAATCCCTCTCCCGACAGGTCGCGGCCCTGTAAGGCCCGGGCGGCTTGGGTCGCTTAAATCCTAAAAGGGAGAGGTGAAACTACGATAAAGAAAGAAAGAAAGAATTAATGACTTGCCGTATAAATTAAGTGACGAATCAAAGGTATTGCTCTTCGCAGATGATACTAGTGTACTTGTAACAGGAACGTCACAAGAACATTTATCAAGAATAGCTACAAAGGCATTTCACGAGTTAAACACATGGTTTCTAGCTAATAAAATGACACTTAATATTGATAAGACCCATTTTATACAATTTAGGACAAAAAATAGATGTATCTCAAATCTTGAAATTAATTATGAAACACAAATCATACAAGAAATTAGCAATGTAAAATTTTTAGGACTACAAATTGACCAAAATCTTGACTGGAAGACACACATAGAAATGATAAATCCAAAACTGAGTTCAGCGTGTTTTGCTTTACGAATTTTGAATAATATATTACAACAGAATGCATTACTTATGGTATATTTTGCATATTTTCACTCGGTAATGAGGTACGGGATCATATTCTGGGGCAACTCTTCCCATAGGGAGAAAATATTTAGATTACAAAAACGGGCAATAAGAATAATATGTGGAAAGAAAAAAAGGGAATCTTGTAAACCGCTATTTGAAAATTTAAAAGTCCTCACTCTTACAGGGGAGTATATATACTCTGTTATGTGTTATGTAGTGGATAATGTTGATAAATTTCAAACTAATTTTAGTGTACATGGGCGTACTACCAGAAACATGAATGATCTACACAGACCAAATAATTCGTTAAAACTCTTTCAGAAAGGTGCTTATTATTCTGCAATACAGATATATAACAAGCTTCCAAACAACATTAAATTATTATGTATTCAAAGAAAAAGCAAACCTTTCAAAACATCTGTCAAGGAATTTTTAATAACTCACACCTTCTACAATTTGGAGGAATATTTCCAGCTTGGATAAATTTGGCAGCTTGCAGTTTCTGTATATTATTGTTATAACATGCATGTATTTTTTTATCTGACGTGTTCTATATCCTTGATCCCCGCTCAACACAGGATCTACAGGACGAGATATCTACATCTACATAAAAAAGCCCCAAAAATCCAGTGTCGTCTTATAAGACAGATACCTCCGTCCAAAAAAAGAGACCGAAATTTATATAAATTAAAACCGTTATAAAATGATGCACTCTGATGACAAGGTTATAATAGCTTGGTGTTAGATACCATTTGCAGGCAAATGTAAACCCGAAATAACGTAAATTTCCTAAATAAAACCATAAACATAATCATTCACGAAATAAAACAGTTTTTGTATTTTTCCCCCTGTACCTAGTAGGTGGTACTTGTATCACATGGCTCACGCGCAATGCGCATATCGTTCTGTTCCATTGTGGTACGACTGTGCTCAGAGACGTTTTGAAAAAACAAAAATATAGACGAAAACTTGTTCCGGTAAGGGTAGCCAACAGTCGTTTTAACTAAGTGTTGTTATTTTGCCCACCCTATGGATTATAATAGTGTTATGGTTGGTAACATTTTTGCGATCAACCAGAAAACAAACAAAAACTAAACTTTTAAAAGTTGTTTCGTAAGCATAAATCCGTAGGCCGTTGATAGTTCGGGGGTCGTCTTATCTGCGGAAATATACGCTAATTACAGTGGACGTGCTTATGCGGGCATGCCTTAATTCTGTTGTGAACTATGCCACATTTTCTCTTATTCTTTCAGTCAATTCTGTGGTAAGCTAATTCTAGATTATTTTTCATTTTATTCCCCCCCCCCCTTTCCTGGTTGTTACTTTACCATAAACCTACTAAAAAACCCCGAAGCTGTCATCAGTTAGTCATGCATACAGGGTGTTAATGAATAACACCGAAATATTTTACCTGTGTATAGAGGGGACATAAGACAAGCAAGTTTTATTTGGAGATTTTTGCTCTATGACGTAAAATGTGTAGGCCTATGCTACAGGTAGGGTTGCCACCTTTTGGTAAGGCTAAGGAGGGACACTTATCGAATATATGCAGATCACCTATCTTCATACCTAAATTTGTACATGGAACAATGTATTAATAAAAGAAAGATGGAATATATTCATTACAAAGTCAAAACTGAATAGGCTATGTAACAGTAACATTAATATTAGAAAAGAAAAGATTAGCAAGATAATTTTATAATAAAGAAAACAAAAAACCTGGGCAAATTCACGACTTGAAGCTATATTTCTTGTTTGATTTGGCAGCTTCTAATAGTTCTTTGATCTGTTTCACTCTCACTAAATAGTGTTTGCAGGTATATATAACATATTTTGTAGAAATTATGATTTCACTCTTTATGAAGTCATTTGAGCACCTGTCTCTGGATTCTGTCCATTTTAGATTCATGAGAGAGAACACTCTATCCACAAAGGCATTGCTACCAGGAATGCTTAGAACAAAGCATATGAGCTTATAGAGATTGGGAATGTGTTCTTTGGCAATCTCCTGAATAATTTTCTTCCATTTCATACTCATACTTAAAGTCTCTCCTTCTCCGTAGTTCACTTTAGTAGCATTTATTATATCTGAATTAAAGCAGAATTCCTCATATAACTCATCCAAATTAACATCACATTCTCCATTAAGTGCCTTCACAGAGTCTTTGACGGTGATTTCACTGCTGCCAACACGATACATTTTAGCGATGGAACAATATCGATATCGTGATCATGAGTCAAAATTCACAAAATATGCCACTAAGAATTGCTGTCTCATATTTTGTTTTGGAATAATTTGGCGTCCCGCAATATAATGCGTCCCTCTTAGGCATAATTCGGGACGCTGAAAATGTTCTTAAAATGCGGGATGTCCCGCCTAATTCGGGTCAGGTGGCAACGCTAGCTACAGGGCATTAAAGTCATTACAATATGGTGCTCTTAAGTCAATAGTGAAGCGAAATAGGCTTAAAATTTTCATTAATTCACTTCATGCCTTCTTAGTCATGGATAAAAACCTGATTCTTAATCAATCATCAACTGCTGTTTCATAATGTAGAGTTTTCATAATCTGCAAAATTAACAGACTAATCACATGACTGTCCGCCACTGCATTATTTTTTTTATTCATAACTCCAACGTTAACAACGAAGTTCTTTTGTTTCGCATTTTTTCAAATGTTAGAAGTCAGTGGCGGCCATGCCCTGGGAAATTTTATGCTGTAACAAGAAAAACTGAATCCATAGAGCTTGCCTATGTCTCCTCTATTCACAGGTAAAATATTTCGGTGTTATTCATTAACACCCTGTATAATTATGCTTGTCCAGTTGTTTACATTAACACACACACACATATATATATAGTGTTTCAGCTTGTGCTGCCATTTTAATATTATTTAGGAAGGCAGATTTAGGACATAAAATATCCTTTAATATTATTGTATAGGTTATTTGTTGCTATAAGCCTTTCGTCATATAACACCTTTTATTTGACTCTTGTTATTAATCAAGATGATTCTGTTTTGATTCTTTTTCGTGCTGCTAGCCTCCTTGTCAGTTGTTCGATCTGTCGGATCTGGATTTTCCCCTTTGCATGCTTCCTAACAATTGCAGGTTACTTTATATTCAGTTCGGTTATTGGGCGACCAGACTTTGGATTTTCTCTGTAGGTCAAGCAGACAAATATCAGATCAGTTTATTAGTTAAAATCCCTACCAATGTAAAAACATTTCAGAAGTGAAAATAAGGGATAAATACCTAAAACAAGGGACCAAAAGTTTATTACTCTTACAGTATAACGAATGGTCACTTACAGTACTGTGTTAATATTCTCTGTTTAAAAAGCACGCACACATTATATTATATCACTCTGCATTATCAATACAAACATTCCAGTCAATAAAAAAAAATAAACACAAGACTAGGGTGTAACACTTGAAAGATTCCTACAGTGATTCACAAACTGTTAACTTTAAATTATTGCTGGCTTACTGGTATTTGACAATATATCATGCCTCTTTCTGTATACCTTCATCAGTTTTTCCAAAGTGAAAAAGTCTTTACAACCAGAATCAAAATTTTCAGTAACCTGGAGGTCTGCTTTTATTAGATCTACGCCGCTTTTATTTGTGTCAGTTCATTTAATTTTCATTAGTGAAAAAAAAATATTTCTTATAATTATGACCCATATGAAGATATAGCAAAACAAGTTTAAAAGAATGAATGGCGGGAATTCTGGAAATACAGGGTATATCTTGAAAAAAATACGGGGCCCGGGATTTTCGTCCAAATTAATTGAAAATACGGGATAGTTGGCAACCCTAGCTGGAAGTGTTGTCTCTTCATTAACACACATTCTTCGTACCTTCTTAGAAAATTTGCATTTACACGCATAAGTTCTTCTGTGATCCTATCTAACTCAATTACCATACTATCTTTCAACTCCTTAGAGGCTATTTACACGTATACGACTGTGCGCCTACCGTGCTGTGTCATATGGAATCCCTGAAAGATACTTACCATTTGATTTGCATTTAAAAGCAGTTTGGCATTTACACATAGGCCTATAGGACTGTGGGCCCACTGTGCTGTCATGGATAAACCAGCAGAACGATACAGCTGACACTGTCTGCGCACAGTTCTCTCTGTTTAAATTAGAACCGGACGTCCTAGTGTCGCCATTGGTTCATCCAGGTGGATTTCGGGATGCTTCGGCAAAGGACGGAAAAAGAGTGTGTTGTCGGAAGCTTAGGTGGAATACATCTACCCTGGGTGCAAGCCCGAAATTTTTTTTCTGAGTACACAGTAGTAAGAGGTATCACGTTTTCTTCACAATAAATACTTCACCTCTTAAATCACAAAGAGAAGCAGTGGGACTATTAGGATAGGGTGTCCAAATAATATTTATATAAAAACGGGACATTTTAATTTAAAAAAAAAACCTGGGACAATTAAGGAAAAGAGGGAACAAAAATTTAATTTAAAAATTTTGGAAATATTTACAATTTACCTTTGTCTCGTGCATACAAATTATCACAAAATGACTTCTCAAATTTCTTCTCAGACTGGTGTAGATAATTTATTCCACAGAAATAGATGTACAGGTAGGGGAATAAAGCGGACCGACTAAAATATCTAAGTTGCCACTATGAGCCACTGCGCATGCCTGGCGGCATTCATAGGATAGCAGGCAATGTATTGAAATTTGTTCTACAGCCGATAAAATGCTTGAATTGAGAAATAATTTCACGTAATTTGCATTGCTTGTGAAAACAAACGTTTCCGTTACATCTCTTACATTTATTTACGTATCACAAGGCTCTGAAATCAGCTACAAGAGTCGGTCCGCTTTTTTTCCCCCTACCTGTACATTTCACTTTTATGTATTCTATCAAGAAGTGCGTTAATTTCTTATAGTTTATCATAAAAGTCAGCACACAATTACTCCATTAAATTATGTTTTGACGATGAGCAAGACCTTCACTGTTGTAACTTATTAATTGTAGCGTGAAACACTGGCCAATCACAATCACAAAAAGCGGGACATTTGAGTATCCCCAATAAAACTTTCAGTACAGCGGGACACTTTCTAAAAAAAACGGGACTCTCCCGGGAAAAACGGGATGGACACCCTATATTAGGAGACCGTAAAATGGCTATCCCCATTAGCTGTACATGATCAGCAGGGCCCGGATTCTAATGACATGTCATCTTTTTATTGATGCTACATAGACATTGCCAACTTGTAGATAAATCCTAATCATGGCCTCTAGATTATAGAAATACATTTTTATTAGGTCATTTTTTGTCATTTTATGCAATTTTATATTTTTAGGGCATTTATTTCAATTTTACGTCATTATTTTGTCATTTTCAGGTCATTTGCTTCCTTATTTAATCATTTTCGGGTCATTTTCTTCCTTATTTAGTCATTTTCATGTATTTACATTGAGTGTATTGACTTCTTTTTTCGTCGCTAGCGGTGCTGTCTTTGAAGTATTGTTTGTTTAATGCAAGAAGGAAAAATTCGGCATTAAGTTTGTCATGTCTCAGTCGGAAATGAGAATCAAAGAAAGGTCTGAATTTTGTATTATATTACTATTGTTTAGATTGACTTGGCACCAGAGTCTGTCACCTGCTTGGATTTCAGAGTGCAAACTACTGTTTATTCTCAATAAACAACAATATAATCCGGCAGACCACAAAAGGAAATGCCGAATTTTGACTCACCAGTGCCTCAGTACCAGTATAAATTTCCGTAAGAAAAGAACATTTACAACATTCCAGTTATTTACAGTTTTTACAATTTATGTACAAATTAGTCTATAACTTCGTGTGTAGAATAATAATTTTTTTTATGAAGAAAATGTTAAGTCATTTTTTTATGATTATTAAGTCATTTTCTTTAAAATTTAGGGTCATTTTATAGGTCATTTTTAAAACAATTTTAGGTCATCAGAATCCGGGCCCTGATGATCAGTAATGTGGGTGCCACTTTTTAAATACTTTTTTCCAAGAACTTCCCCTACCTGCTGATACCCTAATCTTTTCGACCTGTCAATCAGTGAATAGAAAGACAATTAGGCGTATTTACACTTGTCTGCAGTCCAGTACTGTTGCCAAATACGTATAGTCCAGTTATTCATTGTATGGCCAGGCGGCTTCCTTTCATTAGGAGAAAAAGTTTGCCGACAGCTCAACCTATATTCTTTATTTTTACCGCACCAATCAGCTAGTTACCTCAGCCAATCAAAATCTAAGAATGTCCTGCGACGGATGTGACAGCTACTCGTCAACTCCGCGTGGAGTGAAACGCGAGGTTGCAAGATCAAGTTACAGTAAACAATAATACGTTTTAATTTATTAAAACGAGGGAAGAAAATAAGGTAAGTGATAATGTTTCTTTTGATTCGGAAAGCCGAAACCAATACCGATTTAGTCAGATCAATTAACATAAACAAACACCGACTTAATGGTCTGTTCCTTTGAAGCCGCCTGGCCATGCAATGAATAACTGCACTATACTGCACTTACTTCACTTAAGAAGTGGTGAATGACAGCGGCAACACTGGGGAAATCCACGCGACTACAAGAATACCTGCTCTTTGCCGGTGTCTAAGTCTGTGCAGATTTTCGGATTAGGGAACAATGCTATTATAGTGCAGTTACTCATTGGATGGCCAGTCGGCTTCAAAGGTTTCGGTGTTTCTTTATGTTAATTGATCTGGCTAAATCCGTCTTGGGCTTCCGCTATCCAAAACAAAAGCAACGTTGCAATATTCTCTCATTTTTATCACTGACCTCAGTTCTTCCTTAGCTTTATTCAAATCACACGTGTTATTGTTTACTGTAACTTGATCTTGCAACAACGCATTCACTCCACGCGGAGTAGACGAGTAGCTATCAAAATCGCCACAGGACATTCTTAGATTTTGATTGGCTAGGGTAACTAGCTGATTGGTGCGGTAAAACAAAGAACATGGGTTGAGCTGTCGGCAAACTTTTCCTCCTAACGAAAGGAAGCCGCCTGGGTATGCAATGAGTAACTGGACTATATATTCTTTTGCGTAGATAGACGATGGGTTGGGACGAGGCCTTCATAAAATGGCACCAGCTGTACATATTTGTGGATGAAGTAGGGCCGTCGCGTGGTTTGTTGGCGCCCGGGGCAAGATTTCGTCAGGCGCCCCCCCCCCAAAAAAAAACTCAATCCCACGTGCACCCACCCGACATTCCACCTATCTGTAAGGATTCAAACACAAACACACAGCGAGCGACGTAATGCGACACTATCAAATACATATAAACATAATGGGGTTAAACACGCATTATTATTAGGTTATTATTAATAACAGAAAATACAGCTGTTCAATTTTGAGCAAATATTTATTTTGGGGTAACTTAGCAAATATAAAGTTATTGGTGTCAAATATTTATTTGTTCAATAAATACATACAACGTAATATTCAAAATTCAGTTATACTTAACTTTGAAAAATACGTTATGTACATCTAACATATTATTTCAAATTTTGTTGTTTTATTTTTGCCGTTGCCACGGCGCCCCCCTGGTCGCGGCGCCCGGGGCGATCGCCCCGGTCGCCCTGCCCACGCGACTGCCCTGACTGGACTATATATTCTTTTGCGTAGATAGACGATGGGTTGGGACGAGGCCTTCATAAAATGGCACCAGCTGTACATATTATTTGTGGATGAAGGAACAATGTTATTGCAGATAAAGGGTGGTATGGGAAGAGGTACAGATAACGTGGCGTCGCGTGGGAAGTCCCGCATAGTGAAAGAGCGGGTCAATGCCCTGACGTCGGTGTTTGTGCGCCTCTGTCGTGTATCGATCCCAATGCTGTGTGATGCTGGGCGGTGCCTGCAGAGACCTTCACCTTGAAACCTGCCCCAGCGTCTCAGGAAAGCATTTCCCATTCTCCTATTGGATTCCATATTTTTACGACTACAAGTTTCCTTTGCATATTTCTGTTAGTGTGACTTAAATTTAGCTGGGCTGATACCAATCGCGACGAACGAAATTTCCTTCATTTAAAGTCCCCTTAAAAATAAGATTCACTTGTTGCCAATCTGCATGTCTCATCTTCAGAAGGTACCTGACCCAAATTCAAAATTTTGTTTTCATACGATTTTCCGTTCTGGAGCTGGGCTGTTCAAACACATCCACACAGACGTGTTTCCGAAAATAGTATAGTATATTTTGGGTTAAGGGGACCTAAAACGTGTATTTATGTTAAAAACTCAACTTCGAATTTTGGGGTCGAAAACAATAGAAGGGTGCCACTTTTTAGAGACTTTTTTCCAAGGACTTTCCCTATCTGCCGCCACCCTAATCCTCTTCGACCCGTCAAGCAGTGTATAGAAAGGTAATTAGACGCATTCACTCTTGTCTGCTGTCCAGTACAATGTTGAGAAGTGATAAATGACAGTGGCAATACTGGGGAAAGCCACGCGACTACCAGAACACCTGTTCTTTGTCGGTGTCGAAGTCTGTTCAGATTTTCCAATTAGGGACAATGCTATTATATTCCTTTGTAGATAGACGATGGTTTGGGACGAGGACTTCTTAAAATGGCACCAACTGTACACTTCCTTTACGGACAGAAGAAGTAAAAAAGACGGTACAAGAAGTGAAGTTCCTGTATGAAAATAGTCTTCAGATCGGCCTTCCACCTGCCACACCATCTTCAGTCGAGCATTCCTTTTCCCAATGCTTTTCTATGACGGTACGCAACGGTACACAATACCGGTACCTTTTTTTCCAAAAAATAAAATTAGGATATTACTCAGAATATTCCTATCACAATTCCTATAAAATAATGGCCTATTACTTAAAATCAAGCTTGTTTGTTGGTTTTGTTAGATTTCTACATACTTAATAGCCTACATATGAGCACATGATAGTTTCTGTAAATTGCCGTGGCTACTGGACTGCAAGAGAGTTGGGGGTTGATTTTTCCGTCCTCAGCCAACTGCTTCTGTTGTCAAGGCCATTCTAACGGTATAAGTATTGCAACCAAGTGCAGTTAATGCTAACCTAACAAACAAATAGTAAGTAGGTAACCATCATAGTTCATCAGGGGTTATTGCGTGTTTAAATCTAACTGCATTCGTTGCTTCCATATAATTTGAAAAGAAAACCTTTGGTTTGTGTTGCAGAGGCAAGTGAATCCATAGTTGTTTAGTACGATTGTAGGAACAAAGGGTGCACGTGGTTCGCAAGCAGAGAAAAAACACTGCCTTTTCTGCCCTAAAACGAATAAAAAAACCCAAAATAAAGTCGATTGTCTGCGCTTTCTATAATGTCAATAGAAAAGGATCTGCTAACACAGATGAAAGCTAGAACTTCATTTCTTGATATGGTTACAGAAGAGTTCTTCAAGAAGAACCGCGGAGTTCCACTACAAGTAACTTTCTGGTGAGTGATCAACTGATTTATATGTATATAATTTGTTTCATGCCTTTGCAAAATTTTCATGATACGCCATTGGTCTTTTTGTGGACCAATACTCGAAAGAGAGAAAAGGATCTCAAAGAAGCATTTTGCTAGTTAATTTAAGAAAATGCAAAAGCAATAATGTAAGTTGAAACCCTATTCTGTGCTAACTCCAACCATCCATCGCAAATCCTACTTCCCTTAAATCTATTCTAATATTGTCCTTCCACCTACGTCTAGATCTTCCCAGTGGTTTCTTCCCATCGGGTCTCCCACTCAATAATTTTGAGATATGTCTTTCCTCCCCATGCCCGCAACATGTCCAGCCCATTTCATCCTCCGTCATTTAATTACCCTTACTATATTCGGTGAAGAGTACAGGTTATGAAGCTCGTCGTTATTCAGTTTTCTCCAATCCCCATTTTATCTCTCTTAGGCCCAAATATTTTCTTATGATCCTGTTTTTTAATATTCTCAGATCTTGTCAATATTCTCATCCCGAAGAGTAAGCGACCATGTCTCACATCCACATAGTACAACCAGCAGGATAACTGTTTTTAGATTGCTGGACAGAAGACGAAAGTTTCTGAGCTGTACAAAAACGAGCATTTCCTGATTTTTCTACACTTAACTTCTACCTTAATATTATTTGTATATGTAACTAGCGTGTGCCCGCGATAATTATTTCAAAAATTAAAAATTAAGATCATAATAGTTAAATCATTACATTTATTAACACCTAAATCACATGGACTACATACTACGATTAGATAGCGTCGCCTGGTAAAAGCGACCTCAGATTAGAGTTCCCTGGCCCAGAAAACCCCTTCATAGTGAGTTTCGTCCAAGTCGAACAATGTTTGACCATATTTAGGGCTATATTGAATATCCCTCTTCCGTGTAGGTTGAAAATTTCATACGTGTGCGGGCCTTGATATTCTAAACAAATAAATCGTCCAGAATGGACTTACAAAATCAAGCGATCCTCCGCGATAATTATTTCAAAAATTAAAAATTAAGAGCATAATAGTTAAATCATTATATTTATTAACACCTAAATCACGTGAATTACATACCACGATTAGATAGCGTCGCCTGGTAAAAGCGACCTCAGATTCGAGGTCCTTGGCCCAGAAAACCCCTTTATAGGCTAGTGAGTTTCGTCCAAATCGAACAACATTTGACCATATTTAGGCCTATATTGATTATCCCTCTTATTATAATAATAATAATAATAATAATAATAATAGTAATAATAATAATAATAATATTAGTAATAATAATAATAATAATAATAATAATAATAATAATAATAATAATAATAATAATAATCCTCTTCGGCGAAGGTTGAAAATTTAATATGTCTGCGTGCCTTGACATAAACAAATGAATTGACCAGCGTGAGCTACAACATTCAAGCGATCACGATGGTTTTATGTCTAAGGTATGACAAAAATAGCCAAAGCCTACTGTAATTGATTTGACATTGAAATGTATTACTGAAAACTGATGCTTCGAAAACGCAAAAAATACTCGTTTTCTGCCCGTTTTTCACTCATAACTCACGAACGAAAGCAAAAATTAAAAATGTAATATGCCAGAAACCTTCCCGGGAATGTACTCAACAACTTCCCAAAGTTTCATGGCGATCGGATGAATGGTGTAGTAACGCATAAAGGACAGACACACACACATACATTCATTTTTATATATATAGATTGCTTCCAGATATTTGAATTTCTCCACTTGTTCGAACGATTTACCGGCTATTCTAATATTTTGTAGTTTCATGACCATATACTTAGTTTTTCTATATTAATTTCCAATCAAACATTCCTGCAGGCATCGAAAAGACTTTCTGCATATCTCTCGATTGTGTTTATATCATCGCCCAACAGACAAGCGTCATCTGCATAAGCTAAAATCGCGTGACTCCATTTAATTCTAGGCCTACCTTGTTTTCCTGACATTTCCTAATAGCATATTCCAAAGCGAAATTAAACAGTAAAGACAATAGTGCATCTTCATGCTTCAAGCCGCTTTTAATGGTAAACCTATTGATTCTACCGTAAAAGTAAAAAGTAAATCCGTCACATCGATAATTTGAAAATTGCTCAATGTATACTTTTTTTATTTATTTATTTGGCAGTTAAAACAAAATCTCATGCCTTTCTGGCATCTCTAATATTAAGGCATGGGTTCAGTCACAGTGTATGAAATGTAAGAGCTTCAAATGCTATTAATATTGTATCGAATTATATGTATAAGCCATTTATCAGAAAACCGTGTTTTGAGAAAATCACATTAGTAATGTTTACATGTCGTTGAAAACCTGTGTTAATGACTTATTTTCTCAAATATGTAATAAAAATAATAAGCACTGACATTAACAGAATGAAACCCTTTACTATGGGTGTACGTATTGTTTTATCCAGAGAATATATTATATTATAAAATATGTTCTTTTACGCCCTTCTTGATACATGTCTGATGTATGTAATGTGATGTTCATAGTAAAATTATATGACACACATTTATTTTTAAATGTTTAATGATAACTGGAAAAGTTAAGTGAATACAAACTGAAATGTCCAGTGCAGATTCAATGAAATGAACAATATATAAACTTCTTACTTTTCAGCCAGTCTACAGATCAGTGTCCGAGTTTGCTCCTGCATCTTCCTTGGCCTTGTGGGTTGGATCTGGAGAATATGTCTTCAAACCAACTTACTTCCTCTTCAGTGAGGAATCTGAAGAGATTCCTTGTGTAATTTTCCTTAGCAGTGGCAATTGGTTGTAAGTTTAAATTCAATGATATTGAAGATTTTTGTTAAAGGAAAATGTTTCATAAGAACCAAAATACGAACAGTACACTGCAACTCCGCCATTTTTAGAAAAAGCCATTCTTTTTATAGGACTGGATTTTGAAACTTCAATTTTCACTTTTGGGTCTCTGTGGAAAAAAGTTCGAGTTCTTGATTCCAATCCATTATATCCGCACCATTTAGAACTACAAAGGGTGTTTTGTCAAATTCTCGGATTATTTCTATATATTCTCTTAAAAGTGAGAATGTTCTCCATTTTTCGAAATGGCGCCAAACCTCTAAACTTCGAGATATGGAAACTAAAATTTACAAGTTAGCCATGGGGAACAAGAATATGCATTCCACCTAAAAAGGGCATACACAGGCACAAGCCCCTTGTACATATAACTCAATTATTTTTATATACAGTGTTATGTACAGTGTTATATACAGTGCACGCCGCTTATTGTGATCACTTCGGGATGCAAATAATCTTAATATTAACAGATTGATAACAGTAGTCAAAATAATTAAGGTTCAGTATTCATACATAAGATATTACACTACAAAAACCGAATTAAAAGCTACTTATTCATAAAATAATATTTAACTGTAAATCACAATCATAATACAGCATCAGACTGCAAGAAACTATTTTTTCAACCAGTAAGAAAGCTTTTAATTGTATCTGTTTTCATTTTGGAGCTCAGATACGAGTTACGAGCGTTTTTGGAAGTCTACTGACTTGTGGTGAATATCATGTATCAAAACATCTAACGCCTTTCTGTTCACGTCTTTTCAATTTACACTAGCAATCACTGCATATCAACACTGTTATCTTCAAAGCTGCAGCTTAACTGAGGGATGAAACATGCTTTATTGCTGAAAAGAGAAAGTTAGTTATGCCACCCTCTTGATCTGGTCATCCTGTGATCTGGAAACAGCACCGCCGCTTCCAATACACAATACAGTTGAGTTAGAAACGAAATCCTTTAAAAAAATTTAATGATGTACAGTACTTTGAAATAAAGCCGTAAAAAGGAAACTATAACATAAACTGAATCTTTGATCATAATAAATAGCATTTTTTCAATATATGAGTACAGGACTTCATAAAGATCCGCGATTACATTAAGCGGCGTTCACTGTATTGGCCTATTTATTTAGAACTTTATTTACTGTGTATGAGCATGCATGCGACAGGATGGAGATAGATCAAGGGAAGAGAAAGAGAGATTCAGGTAAAGAGGTGGGTTTCAGGACATTTCATCTAATACAGGTGTGTCAAACATCCGATCCCCTAAAGTTTTACACAAAATGTATAAAATATGCTAAAACCTGATTTTCTGGCATAGATGATAAGTGTCCCATAAAATACTGCCTATACAGGGTGTTTAAAAAATACTTTTACAAACTTCGGTCATGGGTTCCTTACACGAAAAAAAAAATGTGAATACATGTCCCATGAACTCTCGTTAGGAACTGTTCAATTGACTGTAACATTATGTGTTCTTTTGATGATTATGTATCACAAATCTAACAGGTTAATTATCCATGTATGTATTTAAGCTTATGAAATCAATCTAGATTACAACATACAGCCCTAGCATACCTATTGGTGAAATAGGGCTCCTTTGTATTGGAGAATAATAATAATAATAATAATAATAACAACAACAACACATTGGTACACTCATAACCAGGGGGCGGATTTCTATGACATGTCATATTTTCCCCCTTTGCATTATTTCAGGTTTCCAACGAATTTAAACCAGATTCCAAGCATCCTGGTGAAAATGGAACGGCTTTTATTGTGCATATAACTGCATATTTAGGAAATTTTCAACTACTGTAGCATATTTAGTATGAATATGCATATTTAGGTCATATTTTTGGCATATTTGTGTGCATATTAAAGAAAATTTTTAAGTTTCATATCATATTTTGTAAATTTTGCATTATAATGATACTTTTTTAGAATTTACAGATATTTTAAATAATTAACACTATATTTTAATAAAATGTATTGTAATGAAACTTTAAAAAAAATATACACAATGTGTAAATGGCAAAGTCATATTTTAAATTTTATTGGTCATATTTTAATGTTTTTAGGTCATAAATGCATGCATATATCCTATTTTTTAGGTCACAGAAATCTGCCCCCTACTCATAACACATCAGTGGTGATATTCAGCCGGTTCGCGAGAACCGGTTGTTAAATATCTTGTAGGTTCTCCGAACCGGCAGCTTCACAATGAGTGATTGCCTTTTTCCAAGATCAGATTCACGCCAATCCACAACAGTGATAATACATAGGCCTATATGAATTTGCTAGAACCAAAACACGCCATTTCTGTTCGCTAGCGGTGGACTACCACCATAGGTAAAGGGCGTGCGGTTAAGTTGGCAGACTCTCTTATTTGCGCATGGCCGATCTTCTCGACACTCGCTCGCTTTGCTTTCGATGTTCGATTATAAAACGGACTGTGGTCTTCTTTTGTTGTGTAAGGTTATGTTTTAAGGAAGCTGAGTAAGTTTAATATGAGTATAAAAAGACAAAAATCACAAAATAGCACATTGGGCTATTTTGAATCAACATCAAATACCCTGATGAGAACCGGTTGTTAAACTGTTTGAATATCACCACTGTAACACATCAACACCCAAAACTCATAACAAATGCTCGAAATATTTCCTCTTGCTTCTAGACATGCATGCACTCGTCGAAGAGCAAGAGGAGGACATTTCGAGCATTTTTTATGAGTTTTGTGTGTTGAACAGTTCCTAACGAGAAAACAAGGATTATGGGACATATGTTCATATGAACTTTTTCCTTCTTTTGGTATAAGGAACCCATGCCTGAAGTTTGTAAAAGTATTTTTGAAACACTCTGTATAGTGCAGTGCCTTGTTCACCAGGAAGCACTATGCTAAAAACAATAAAGTCCATGTTTTGAAATTCGAAAAGAAAATAGTGAATTTTACTCGTTCCAGGGGCCTGAATCATGTTTTCTGGTTTGATTAGTGATATAGGTAGTGAATTTGAGTGGTTGTCATGCTATTAAGGATTTTGCTGGCTTTCTTGTCATCAAATTCCAAAATGTTTTTGGCCCCTTCAAAAAGAAAGTAGGTTTTCTTAGAAATGGAAAGCAAATCACCCAATAAGCTAAGTGACGATAGTAGGCCTATTTGACTTCGAGATTTGACATTCATGTTAGATAATTCAGAGCATTTAAATGACTTAAAGTTAAAATGACAAGGGAAAGATCAGTTTGTGATTTCATCGTTTGATATTATTTAAGACCTTGGGAAGGGCAACTGGTAAGCGGCAGCTTAATTTTCCTACCTACCGGGATTTAAAAGATTTCCCCATTTCTTCCAACATAACACAATTAATGAATAATGGCTGTAAGCCTAAAAATTGTAAGTAATTTTGTATTCAAGTTCTGTTATTTAGATTATTTATCCACACATTTTCAATTAGCTATATTTAAAATGCATTGTGTATTTAAAATACACGTAGCACCAAATGGCAAGAATGATGTATAGTGTTTTATCCTATGATGCATTGAAATTTAAAAGCTTTCCAAAAAATATAAAACCAACTGAAATTTTATTTTTTTAAATTTATATTTTCATTTTTGGATGCGGCCTTTGGACTGCAATTTAGCAAATTGAGTTGGCCCTTAGTAAAAGTTGAGTTTGACATGCCTAGTACATTCATAGACAACATGATAATAAAAAATATATACTGCACACCCATGTTTAACTCACCTGTAGACATCCCCACAGCAATTTGCCCACAGACTTCTTGTTCACACAACAATAGTCGGCAGATCTGAAGTGCTCACAATAAATTTCCCACGGATTTTTGGTCCACACAATTTTTTTTTCAGTGTTGATGAATAACATCGAAATATTTTACCTGTGTATAGAGGGAACATTGACAAGCAACTTTATTAGATTTTTTGCTCCATGATGTAAAGATGTGTATACTACAGGCAGGGCCGTGGAAAGAAAGCAAGGGCCCCAGGGACAAATTTTCCCGTGCCCCCGTCACATATTAAATTCACTACCCAATTCGCCCTTTATAATGTATGCAACAGAAAGATTATGTAATGATATAACATAATTATTAAGTGCCAGAATGGTACCGGTACTTTATGAGATTGTCTGGTAGACAGGACTGTCTGTCTGTCTGTTTGTCCGTGTGTCTGTAAGCGCGACAATTCAAATACGCTTTATCGGATTTTATAAAACTTGGTATACCATTTATAACGCCCATGGGACGAAGCCTATTGATATTGGACCAAATCGGTGCCCGGCATGGGCACGAAACAGAAAAATGCATTAAAATGTTCTAATTAGGAACAATTTTATCTTTATGTACCAGTTTAATCTTTTGAAAATTATGATTTTAAATGCCGAACTTTAGTGAGTCCAAAAGTATTTCCGCTTCTACTTTTAAAAAATAGCCATTTTTTTTCAGATTATCTGATTAATTCCGTGTCACCGTTATACGACAGGACAATGCAGATAAAATAAACACAATAAAACATTACTTAAGCTGTTTATTGACTTATAACCAAGAGTAAATTTAGAAAGTAAAAAATAAAACCTAATCGGCCGGGCTCCTTTTTGGGCCCGGGCCCCGGGGCTGCAGCCCCGGATGCTCCTCCCTCTCGTCGGGCCTGACTACAGGGCATTAAAGTCATTGCAATTTGGTCCTCATAAGACAATAATGAAGCGAAATAGGGTTAAATTTTTCATTAAATGAACTTCATGCCTTCTTAGTGAGCGATAAAAACCTGAATCTTAATCATTCATCAACAGCTATATCATAATTTAATGTTTCCATAATCTGTAAAATTCACAGACTAATCACATGACTGGCTGCCACTGCATGTTTTTTTATTCGTAACTACAGTGTTAACAACAAAGTTTCTTTGTTTTGCATTTTTTCAAATGTTAGAAATCAGTGGCGGCCATGCCCTGAGAGATCTTATGCTGTAAAAGGAAAAATCGAATCCATAGAACAAAATTTCCCTAATAAAAGTTGCTTGTCTATGTAAAATAGGTAAAATATTTCGGTGTTATTAACACCCTGTATATATTTTTTTTAAATAGAGGCTAATTGTCCAAAATACATGCTATGAAGTGAAGTTCCTTAAGTTAGGACATTTTGCTCTTGAAGCGTGGTTCGGGTTTTGGGCTATAGATATTGCAAAGAGAAATTTGAACAAAGAAACCAGGTTTCAAGTTCACTTTCATTTTACTAACGTAAAATTAATAGTACGATTCCATGCACCACATATAAGTAAATAATAAACTGTTATAAATGCAATTAATTTTTTTTTCAGTTCTGTATTTCCTAATCTATTCGACAAATCGAAAGCATTCTCTGGTTAAATTTTAGGTGATAGGGAATCACTATTTAGATGCTATAGGGCAAAAACCGGCTGAAATTAATTATCTCTCTCTCTTTCTCTCTCTCTCTTTTTTTTTTTTTTTTTTTTTTTTTTTTTTTTTTTTTTTTTTTTTTTTTTTTTTTTTTTACTTGTGGAAATATCTATAAACTTTCAAGAGCTATCTCCGAAACTATTTGAAGTGGAAAAACCATTCTACCGCCAATTGTAGCAAATATAACTTGCTGTAATTTACAAAACTTAAAACACATAGTTTAGGAGATGTTCGATAAAATCGTAAAGTGGGTGTGGTGGACAGGTAAAACACGATTAATAGGACATGATTTTTTGTGGATTGCGATAATGCAAAAATTTAATATATATTAAAACTGTATGAGCATTAATTATATAGCAACTGTTCCCATAATTAATTTATTGCGATATTTTAACCCAACTCTCAAAATGAACGCTTATTTACAATATTTACCACAAACTTTTAAGTGAAACTGGTAAGTTAAAATGCTTTTTCAAGAATAAAGAGAGTCTGTCTCAACTTGTGCAACATAGACAGCCAGATGAAAGATGTACTTCAAGATAGTTGTTTTCTACTCTCGTACGTTCACACGTTTTAGACATGGTTTTTTTTTATTATTATTATTCTGGCAAAGCAATGTTTCAGTTCCCCACAGTTGAAATTTACTGTAGAGACGATTATCCTTTAGGAGACAATTTTAATAACCAAGTTTTGACCTTCAAAATCTGCTGTCATGAAAGAGATGTAGAGCAAGTTGTAAGATAATTAGTACCAGAGTGTATTAACACATCTCAATTTCAAATGGTGTGAAAGAGCCCTTTCATCATACAATGATATTTTTGCCGATAAAAGAACTGATCTTACAGCAGTGGGCTTAGAAACCATGCTTACTTGTTATTTCAATAAACAGGATACATAAACCGTTTGAAACTTAAATTAATACAGTAATGGCCCGGTTGCATAAAAGCTCCAGATATCTTCTAGACAGCTAATGGCTCTATAGATTTTATACACTCTATAAACACCTTCCGTTTCCGAAAGCAAATACGATCGGCAAATAGCGATACGTCAGATAAATGAGTTGAGCACTTTGTCAATAGATGGAGACACGGTGCTTACTCTAATATCAAGTTGGCCGTGATTGAATAGCAACCAATCGGAGCGCTTCATGCTATTCTATTCAAAATGGCTGAATTATCTTTCTGCTTTTCCTTGTCTGCTGTTTCTCTGCTAAAATGAATGTAAAACGTGAGATAAACTACGGTAATTTCGATTTCGAGACTTGTGCATTAGAGAAAAATGTCACCCATCACAATCTGACAACATAATGCGTAAAACGTAACACATTAATTAAGTTATAGCTAATTTACCACAGAAAGGAATGCTTCGATGGTTGTTCCCAATTCTAATGATGGGCAATTTAACGCTGAAAAAGGCATGCTTGCAGCTGTTCCTTATTTAATATGATGGCCTATTTATCCATAGGTAATTGCTTTGACATCCTGATTCTTTCCGAAACTCAATATCGTCAAAGATCTAACTTAATTCTTTCAGGGAATACTTTTTGCTTTACACATCTCTAGGCCTAATTATTGCCTCAGGATGAAGATGACGTGAAAGGTGATGATTATGTATTAATATTCGTGCTGTAAACTGGCAATATTTTCTTCACAAAGTGTTGCATCAGAAAATAAAATTAATATACTTAAGCTACATTTTTTCCGAATCTGAATATCATCGTAGGCTACTTCTTGAAAGGATTGCTGTATTTCTTTCAGGGAATATTTACTTCTGTATAGACCTAGGCCTTATACGATCTGGCATTGAAGATGACCAGCAAGAAAATAATATTCGCGATGTTTTCTTAAAGTATTAACTTACAACAGAAAATGAAATTAATACAAATAAACGATGGATACATTAATAGCCTAGGCTATAACAAAGATCATCTAACCGATAATATACAATTTTTGTAGTACAGTATTATGAATTATTTCACACACAAATTAATAACCAATGCCAGCTTCATTACTACTTTTAATTTTGATACCATAACAAGCTAGTAACATAATGTAAGATTAAATGCTAACATAATAACGAAACATACATCAACATAAATATTTCGCATTTCCGCCATGTTGCGTGTTTATCTACCGTTTCGCCAGATATCTAGTGATTTATGGTGCGATAGTTTGTAGGGCGTTTTATAGAACGATTAGCCGCCATCGATCGTTTCAGAAACGCTTACGGATTGAATAATGCCATCTAGTAGATATCTTACGTTTCGGAAACCCGGCGAATATCTGGCATTTTATTTCACTGCTTTTATTTCGCTCTGAGCCTACTTTTCATACCGACATTCACAAGTTTCGTTCACCATAAAATCATGTCCCTAATAATTAACTTTGGTTGAATGTGTGAGGAAATGAGTGAAACTGTACAGAAAACTCATGTATAATAAGGTTCGGATGTTTATGACATGTCATATTTTTATTCTGACCTCCATTCTAGCCGCAAACACAAATGAAACATGAATTGCACATTTGTTATCCTATCAGGACCATTATTACTTTGCATATAAAGTCATTTTCATTGTCTTGGTCATATTTGTAATTTGTCATATTTCAGTTGTAAATTCGGTAAAAGAGCACGTGCACTAAATTGGGGACTTAATTTTTTTCCGATAAAGAGTTACGAGTATTTTTGTTTTACTGTTAACTGAAACGAGAAGGGACAATAACAAGTAATAGCACAATTGTATCTCTTCCTCCTTGTTAGCAACGTCCAATAGACATGTTTTAAAAATATTTTCAGTTCACATATGCGGAAACATTAACAGATTAAGAGTTCTTAACAAATAAACTGTAAATCACCTGAAAAATTGTTAAAAAGTTATTATCTGATTGAATTATTGTGATGTAATAATTTAGTATCATTCAAACGTTTAAATTTGAACATTTGTTTTTAGAACATTTTATTTTATGAGGTCATATTTAGGATCTTTATGTCTATATAGTCATTTTTGAGGTCATATTTTCCACTTTTTTAGGTTATAAACATCCGAACCCTATTCATGTATTATATTAACTGTACCAAATCCACGTGCCAAAACAGGTAAGAATATTACTCTCGCTTATTTTCAACTTTCTCTCGTAGCAGAGATTTTCCAACAGTTCCACAGACCAAGATCGACCAACAAAACTGGACGACCGTTAGCTGGTGACCAGCCCTCATCCAAAACAAGCCTGCAAGTAAATATATCTGTTCCTGCCATCCAGAGGAAAAAGATAAAAGGACTAGTAGGCCTACATGTGTGGCAGATGTGACAACGGTTTGTGCCTTCACTCCTACTTCAAAATTTTCCAAACACAAAAAATATTTTAAAATTGTACTCATGTTGTGCCATTTTTATTTATTCTTAATATTTTTCATAGAAATTATATAAACCAGGGCCAGAAAGCTGGCACTGTAAGTGCAGAATGCTCTGTGCCTACATTCACCCACTTCCCTTTTCTTTCTGCCATGCAGCTAGTCCTAGAATAGACTGGTTTAGTTGTCTCTACCAGCAATCAAGTGGGGATGAGACGGAGAATAACTTTACACTTCCAGTTCCTTCTTTCCCAGGCCCGATATAAACCTTACTGATATTTCAGATCAAATAAAGTCAAATATTATGTCCCTCTCATGAAAAAATGAATGAAAAAAAAAAGCTACCAGTAATCCCCGTTTTTCCTTAATTTCTAGAAAGTGACATTTTCACAGAATTACATAACAAATATTTCATTCCTAAAAAAACTAAAGAAAATCTGGAAATGTCTGACTTGTACAAAATATTTGTTGAAGTAAAACTTTTTTAACCGCACTAGGAGTAAATCAAGAGCTAACCCAAACTTGCGTTACAACCAAAATCTTCACGAAATTAGTGGGGCTGTGACGGAACGGACTGCACTGAAAACAATATACCCAATGATTAGGCTTATCGAAAATTTAAAAAATCCAAAAATTAAAAATTAAAAAAATGTAAGATTTCAAAATTAAGAAAATTTACAGCAGCGCGCGGGGAAATGTATCAGGCACTGAGTGGGAGAATAGTCCCCCATATTACTGCTTCGAGCAAGTGGCGTGGTGAGTCTTCCATTATAAATAAAACCAAAATTAAAATAAACCCAAAATTAAACAAAATAATAAATAAATAAAATATCGCAGGTTCAAAATTTAAAAAATCTAAAAATCCAAAATAAAAAATCCACAATTAAGAGCCAAAATTTAAAAAAATAAATAAAAAATTTAAAATCCAAAAAGTAAAAATTTCAAAGATCGAAAATTAAAAAATTCAAAGAACCAAAATTAAAAAATCCAAAATTTAAAAGTAAAGAAATTCAAAATTAAATCAGAAAACCAAGATGTAGAAAACCTATAAACCAAAATTATAAAATTGAAAATTAAACAAATTCAAACATACAAAATTTAAAAATTAAAGATAAGAAATCGAAACTTTCAAAAACCTAAAAATTCCAAAATTAAGAAAACAAAGCCAAAAATTAAAAATCCAAAATAATAATTCAAAGAGCCAAAATTAGGAACTTAAAGTATTCAAAATTCCAAAATTTAAAAAAAAAATCCAAAACATAAAAAATCCAAAGATCCAAAATGTAAAAAATTATAAATTCGAAAAAAAGAAAAATCCAAAATTATAAAATCCATAAAATTGAAAATTTAAAAATTAAAAAATCGGAAAAAATTCAAGATACAAAATTTTAAAAATCCAAAATAACAAAATCAAAACAAAAAATCCAAAATTAAAAAATCCATAAAATAAAAGAATTAAAGAGATCCAAAATTTAAAAAATAAAAAATATAAAATAAAAAAAATTCAGTTTCAATATTTTAAAAATCCATAATTAAAAATTAAATAATCCTAAAGAGTCAAGTTAAAAAAGAGAAATCCCAAAAATAAGAAATTCAAAGATCAAACATTAAAAAAAATTAAAAACTTCCAAAATATAAAAAATGCCGAAAGTAAAAAAACCACAATTAAAAAGAGATCCAAAAATTAAAAAATTCGAAGAACCGAAATTTAAAAAATCCAAAATAAAAAATTCAATGATCCAAAATTTAAAAAAATAGTAATTTAAAAAAATTAAAAAAGATCCAAATTTTAACCAAAATTGAAAATTAAAATGAACAAATAAAAAATCCAAAAACAAAGTCAAAAAATAAAAAATTCAAATATCTACATTTTTTAAATCATAAAATTCATAATTCCAGAATTAAAAAATGGACAATCCAAAGAACCATAATTTAAACAATTCCATTACAAAAAATAAAAAAGATCCAAAACTTACAATTTAAAAAATAAAAATATTGAAAATTTAATCAAAAAAATATTCAAAGATCCAAAATTAATGTAATCAAAAATTTAAGTCAAAATTAAAAAAATGAAAACAAAAAATCAAAGATCATATTTAAAAAAATGCAAACTTAATATTCCAAAATTAAACAATAGGTAATCCAAAAAATAAAAATCCGAAATTTATAAAATCCAAAATTAAAAATTCCAAAAGAGCAAAGTTAAAAAGTGAAAATTTCCAACAACAAAAAAATAATCAATGGTCCATAGTATAAATAATCCAAAACTGAAAATTAAAAACTAAAAATGCAAAATAAAAATTCCAAAATAAAAAGTCCAAAGTTAAAAAAATGAAAATCCATAAAAAAAATTAGATCTAAATTTTAAAAGATCTGAAATTTAAAAATCAAAATTAGAATTGTGATAGATTATCGATTTTTAATTTTTGGAACCTAGAATTTTTATTTTTGGATATTTTTTTCTAGACTATTTAAATTTTTATTTTCTTATTTTGGATTTTTGAAATTTTAATTTTGTATGTCAGTTTTTTCTATTTTTATAATTTTGATTTTCGATTTGGATTTTTACTTTAAATTTTTAATAAAGGATTTTTGGATATTTCTATTTTAGATCATTTTTAATTTTGGATTTTTTACTTTTTACTTTTCTGATATTTTTATTTTGTATTCTCGATTTCTTAAGTTTAGAGTTTTAGATTTTTAAAATTTTGGATTGATCTTTAATTGTGGATTTTTGTGGATCTATTTCGGATTATTTAAAATGGTGAAAGGATTACTACGTCACCAGCTCGAAGCAGAATAGCCTCCACTCAAGTACCTTTTTTTATTGTGGATTTTTTAATTTTGGAATTATTGATTTTTTAAATTTTGGATCTCTAAATTTATATTTTTTAATTTTGGATCTTCGATTTTATAATTTTCGTTTTGTAGATTTTTGAAATCTTGGATTATTTTTAAATTGTGGCTTTTTTAATTTTGGAAATTTGAATTTTTAAACTTTAGATCTTTTAATTTTCTTATTTTGGATTTGTATTAGATTATCAATCTTGAGTTCTGATTCTTTAAATTTGAATCATTTATTATGTTTTGAATTTTTAATTTTGAATTTCTGGACTTTTGTTTTTTTTAGATTTTTTAAATTTGTAATTTTCGTTTTATTTTTAAATTTTGATTTATTTTTTTGGATTAACCATTTCTATTTTTGGATTTTAATTTTGGATTTTTCGATTTTTTTAAATTGGGATTTATCCATTTTTTAATTTTCAACTTTCAATTTAAATTTTTTTTTATTTCTGATTTTTTAATTTGGGAACTTTGAATTTTTTATTTTTCGAACTTTGAATTTTTATATATTGCATGTTTGAATTTCTTATGTTTGATTTTTTACATTTTGGATCATTCAATTTTTTTTGGAATTTAGATTTATTAATTTAGGATTTTTTATTTATTAATTGTTGATCCTTTTATTTTGGACATTAGAATTTATTTTTGGATTTTTTTTTTTTTTGAATTTTTAAATTTTGATCTAATTTTTTTAATTTTGGATCTTTGAATTTTTTTGTAGTTTCCATTTTTTAATTATTAAATATTGGATTTATGATTTTTTTATTTTTTGGATTTGTAGACAGACCAAAATTTAAAAATCGTAAATTAAAAATTCCAATTAAAAAAATTTACGGGAATGCGTTGGCGAAAGTTATCAGGCTATTATTACTGCTTCGAGCTAGTGAGCCCATCACCATTATAAAAAATCCAAAATTTAAAATAAAAAATCGAAAATTAAAATATCAAAAAATAAATGCCAAAATTAAAAGATCCAAAATACAAAAAATTCCAAATATCTTACAATCCAAAATTAAAAATATAAACTTTAAAAAAGATCTAAAAACCAAAAAATAAAAAATTCAAAGAGCCAACACTTAAAAACTAAAAAATTTATAAATCTAAAGAATAACAAAATTCCAAAATTTAAAAATCTCAAGTACAAAATTAAAAAATCTAAAAACCAAAATTAAATGATCAAAGAAATAAAAAATTCAATGATCCAAAATTAAAAAATTGCGTAACCAAAATTTAAAAATCGAAAAAATAATTATAAGATTTAAAAATTGAATTATCAAAAATTAAAAAACTCAATGTTATTAAAGTCCAACAATCCAAAATTGAAAAAACCCAATAATCCAAAATTGAAAAACCCCATAATCCAAAATTGAAAAAAATCCGAAAATTAAAACAAAGTTTCACTTCTATTGCGTGGCGTTCCACGCACTTTTTTCTTCAGACAAAATCATCTACGCAATTAATTGTCAACCTAACAAAACATTAAATACATATGACACCTTTAAATTGTAAATAAAATTTTCTGAATAACATTAATAGTCTTTATGGATAACCAAATTATGTGCGTTGCATTTGGTATATTACCATAATTTATATATATATATATATAAATAAAAATATCTAAAAAAAATAAAATTAGGCTTAAAAAGCGAAAGTATCCCAGTAATGAAGATATGTCAGCTGTGACAAGGTTAAAGATGAAACTAAATTCACATCTGAGACAACAAAATATATCTGGAAATGAGCACTACAGTAATTTTCAAATGGGAAGCGTTTTCCTTCACCGTCAATCACGTGTACGAGCTAAAGCAGTACCGCTATCAGGAAGGGTCTTCCTTCCGTCTCGCCGTCTCTGATTGGACCGCGCATCTAAGCAAGAGGAAGAGCAAAACGCTTCCCATTTGAAAAATACTGTAATGTTCATCTGTGCAGGTGCCCAAACTTGAAAATACTTAAATTATTTTCATTTTCCAAGCGAGCTGATTATATTTGTTATAAAATAGAACTTCAACCTATGCTCAGTATATAAAATAAATACTTAACCTACTCTAAAATCATATCTTATTATTAAACCTGGGGTTTTAGGCCCTAAAGAAATTAGTTTTAGGCACCTAAAATATGCTTCAAAAATGTGTAAATAGAAAAAAGACTTTAAAATACTACAATATCCTCAACTGTGAAGCGATCTGTTTTACTGTAGAAATCATGGTATACCTATTCTCAACAGAAACAATTGCAAAATTAATACAGAATTAAAAATACATTTATCAAAAACAGTTTTGGAAAATATGGAAAATTGACACAGTATGTCTCATCTTACTATATACTTGCTACTTCTTGTTTTGAGCTAATCCTCCCTGTCAGTCACCATACCTTTGGCGACAAATGTTTGGGAAATTTCTGTGAAAAACCCACTCTTTGCTGTTCTGCTCTTCATTCAGGGATGTCCATTAAATGATTGTAAAAGTTACAGAAGTTGAATCTTATTTTAAATGTGCAAAATAGGCACTTTAGGCACTAAAATAATAAAAATAGGCTCCTAAGGTCCAATTAGGCATTTTAGGGCACTATAAAACTCTAAAGTGATTTATCATGAAACGTCAACATATTTCAAAATTGTTATAGGCATTTGCTTTAAAATCCCAGGTCCACTTATTATAGTATAACATAAACACAAGCTACTAGTCTAGAATATAAAACTTATGTAGAACAAGAAGTTAATCGGAAATACTATTAAAGTTTCTTAACCCTTTCAGCATCAAGCGGTAAACCAGTGATCTTTAAGTGTCGACACAAGGGGATCGGCCTGGCTGAGTTTAAGCTGTTTAGTGCCAGCAAAGTCTATGTGATATTTTTGTAACACCCAATAGCGATGGAATGCAGACCCTTATAATTGTCCAAGTTTTGTGCATTTACAGACAGGTATATAATGGTAAATTTTATCCTTTCAGTTTTCACAACACCAAAATACAATAAACCACCAAGGGAATCGTACGGGGTGCCATGACGAAAGCCACCTTCAAATTTTTAAAATTGATGTCTTCATTTAGGGTGACACATGCCAAGAAATTGCAGCTCATAGGAACTGTAAGTGGGTGAAAACTTGTATGTATTGTCTTATAAGGAAAAGACTGGTACTTGTAGAGCTCGCTTGAGTAGCCCGCATGGTGGGAACATAAGCAACAAGTGGTGCCGGGGTATGAAGGAAGAAGCTATGGTTGTTACTCGTTGAATGTGATAGTTCATTTTTTGATATTCGCTACTTACCATTTCCATATTTTGAAACTATTTAATCTGTATAGACGTTGAGGGGTTGGTTAAAACTGTTAGTGTGTATATGTGAGCATTATAGGCTATTAGTGTGACCACTCAATTTGCGTGATTAAAACAAAGATTTTTCACCATGCACAAAGAATTACATTCAAATAACCTGTTCTCAAATCTCAATGTTGATATTTCTTGTCCAGACAAAACTTTTCAGCTGTTGGGAACTTGGACTAACATATTATTTATTTATTATGTATTGTACTTGTCATTATAAGCCAAAGTAAAAAGTAATAATAACTGAACCAATTTAAACAGCACACAAGATTCTTTTGCTAATCCTAAACTCTTGAACAGGTCAGCCATTCTTTTAGAACATAAACCTCATAACAAAAAATAAATAAAACTGCTCATTCTGGTGTTAAAATCAGGTAGGCCTACTACAAAGTAAAATGTCTGAACGTACAGGAATGGGTACTTTGGTATAAATTTGTTCAAACTTATACAATTTTACAGTATTAAGTTAGAAGTTCAGAAAAGTTGAGGACTGAAGACAAAGTTTGCTTGTTTTAGATTAACAACTCGCTTTGCTCACTGGGGGCTCTGCCCCCAAACCCCTGCTGAGGTTCTCTGGAAAGTTTTAAAAGATCTATGGGAGATAGAGTGCATGTATTTAATCTGCTGTATTGGCTATTACCTTTCAGAGCCCTATGTGAACACTGTTTGATAATACCGTTGCATGGAAACCGAGTTTTTTTTTTTTGGGGGGGGGGGGGGGGTTAGGGCTAAAAATTTAAAAAAATATAACTTTTTGGAATTTTCCTGTGGTTTACAGCCTAAAAGCTATAAGTGTGCCCAATTTCAAGTTTCTAGCTCACCTGGAAGTGGTCAAACATTAATGTCAGTGAGTGAATGAGTCAATCAGCCAAGTGGCTTTATATTATGGTAATTATATTGAAGATTGTAAGTTGTTGTGGTCTTTGTGTATAAAGGAACAAAACTTACAAAACTGTTATTATCTCCACAAATTTTCAACGAGCTTTGGTAAGTAAAAGTATATTTTTCTCGGATCTTAAAATAGAGTACAGTGTGTCACATCAGTTACAAGAAACCTGGAATAAGTTTCAATTGCATCAGATTGACTATTCTTATCATGTTGTAACTTCTTATGTAATAATGCAGTGATTGAACTCCTTGGATGGAATTAATATTTTATGCTAAATAAAGATCAAAGTTGATTTTTTATGTATACCTGTCACACCCGTTACACTGCAAAACATGTTTTCTAAAAATTATGATAATCACCTACTTGGGCAGGTAACAATAGCCTCATATACTGGTGTAGAATTTTTAAAATAGTTATTTACTGTAATTTTTCAGAGCAATAATAATGAAAATTCACATGATTGTAAAGGGGGCTTCAAGGTAAGTAGTCATGCATGGAGTGTTCTAAAAATGTATTTCCATTTTTTAAAAATTAGCTGTTACCTCGTGTATGTGTCACATCTGTTACTAAAAGAATGACTGTGGTACTAATTAGTAATTACCTCACAAAACCCGCTAGTATACAGACATTCAGTATCTATCAAAGGAGGCTATTAAGCATGATTATATTATTCTCTCCCTTGGTGATAAGGAAAGGGAGAGATAAGGCAAACTACACTACATATTGGCCTATAAGGGAAGCGGGGCTCTGCGATACTGTGTGACAGCCTATATGGCATGTGCAAGGTATTAAAGGACCACTTCCCTCTCCCGCTGACAACTGTGTGAAGCTACTCAATATTTAGAATTTACGAGATTTGCAATTAATTTTCAACCACTTAAGAGTTTATATGAGCAACATCTTTTGCATGTGTCTATCTGCAATGAAGACCTACCGAAATGCAAAATTTGAGGTTAGGTATCAACGTAACCCATACTGTTCCCTTACCGGTTTATGTTTGAAAGTAGTACAGTTTGCACAAAATGACAAGTGGTTCTCATGATTTATCTTTAGGGGACAAAAAGTTATTACAGTATTTAGACAGTTGTGATTGGTTATCGGATATCAAGAGCAATGACAATGATTACATCACACTCCCTGGTTTTCCACCTCACAAGAAACTGTGTCTGGATGTTTGTGACACATTAACAGTGTTTTTAATATCATAAAGGAAAATAAAATCTAGTGTGAACAATTATAACATTGAACAGAAATATTTCAGAACAATGTTTCATGGCTCTAAAATGAAAAATTTTTACTTCAGCTGCCCTAGGTGAGTAGGCCTAAAATTGTTTTATTGTTTTACTCTTCTGCATGTTACTGTTTTTAATAATTTCAACAAACTAGAGTAATAATGAATATTATTTGTTTTTAGTATTCTTTACTAAAGCATTTAATTTTTTCATGTGCATTTTTGATAAATTTTTTAACTTAAAGTATGAAGATATTTTTCTTACAGAAATATTTTGATGCTATATTTAGAAGTTAATATTAAGTTGCTATATTTAGAAGTTAATGTAAAGTTGCTATATTTAGAAGTTAATATTTAGTTATCTTATCTATTAATATTATAAACAAATAATACACTACATTGGCGTATCTATAAAAAAGCTTTCATGAATTTATCTATTATGTACCTACTTATATGGATTTTCCCGTGATGCAACTTTTCTGTCCAAACCGCTACGCACTTTACGCCAGTAGTGTCACAGGTACTGGCACTCTCCAGCTGACTTCGAGAATATGAGTGAATCGGTTCACAGCACACAAAGGGTTAAAAGTTAAATATATATATATTTTTTTAAATCCATAAAGTCTTGTGCTTAAATGAGGCTTATATTATATAAGATATGCTTTTAGAGTATGTTAGGTAATTATTACTTTTATACAGGGTGTGAATGAATAACAACAAAATATTGCACCTCTGTATAGAGGGGACATATACAAACAACTTTTATTAGGAGATTTTCGCTCCATGGATTAAATGTTTCCTGTTACAGCATAAAATCTCTCACTGGCTTCTAACATTTGAAAAAATGCAAAACAAAGGAACTTTGTTAACTCTGGAGTCACGAAAAAAATCTAATGCTGTGACGGCCAGTTATGTGATTAGTCTGTACATTTTGTAGGTTATCGAAACACTAAATTATGATATATTTGTCGATGAATGATTAAGAATCAGGTTTTTATCGATCACTAAGAAGGCATGACGTCAATTTAATGAAAAATTTAACCTTATTTCGATTCATTATCAACTTATGAAAACCAAATTGTAAAAACTTCAATGCCCTGTAGCATACAGATTTTACGTCATTGGAAAAAAAATATCCTAATAAAAGTTGCTTGTCTTTGTGCCCTCTATACGCAGGTAAAATATTTCAGGTTATTCATTAACACCCTGTATACTAAGCATAGGTGGAAATCCTATTTAAACAAGTATTGAAAATATTTGCCAAGTATATAACTTAGAAGTGGCTGTAGAATTAAGGATTCAGCTAAATGCAGTGTCATCTGATCTACTTAGGAACTGGAAAAACTTGAGCAAATATTTCCAAATAAATTCAAACCAAGTAATCTTAGTAACCTTATCTTAACAACTAAAGGAAGGGAATCATATTTATGGTATTTGGTTGTAGATCTGAAAAACCTACTTCACTGACAATGGATACACACTGTAGATGATTTGAAAGACTGTACAAAAACTTTACTTGAACCCACCACATTGAGATGGTTACACATAATGTTACATTATAACAGTAGCTTTCATTATATTTATATCTTTCTCTCTCCACTTACATACAAAGCAACATTATTTCTACTCATCCATCCAGTGACTGTGGCCTAATCACGTAGCCCCAGTATCATGGAATGAACAGGAAAATGGCTTTCAGACTCACTCCAAGAAATACCACATAAATATGTGAACAAAACAAATATACCATTTGTTTCATAAATTTTTATTGGGGGCCCTGAAGGGGAACAATACATTATTTTTTCTGTTCACTTTTTTTTGTTTTGAAGAATCATGCAAAAATTTAAATACAGCAGTCACTGAAATGAGCAATACAAAATGTATAAACCCACAAGGAAAATTCATCGCAAAATTGTTCTACAATTGGCACACATTTGCTCCTACTTTGAGTGCGTCTCAATTCCTGTAAGAGACATCAAGGCAGGCAGATCCAGTTACATCCATTAATTTCAAGTTTAAGTGAGATGAAATCATAAGAAAACACATTACTTAAAATGGCTACAATCTATTGCTTTACATATAAAATGAAATTGCAAAAATAAACTTAGATCCCCCATTTATATATTTCGTTTTGGGATCCACATCAAGATCCCCAGCAGGCATTAATATCAGCCACTCAACCCAAAAAAAAATTACACCACACTTTATACAAATTTATTTTAGCTAGACAACTTTTTTTTGTATCAGATTTTTTCAAATGCTTACAAAGCTACTTATTGTTTAAATTAGACCGTAGTAAAAATTAAACTCGCCACGGAATTCTTCTGCAACATAGCACTAAACTGAGCTTGGCGTTGAACAACATTTTTATTTCATTCAATATTTAAAGTCTGCAAACCATTGTAAAAAATTACATCACATCACAGTGCATGCAGAGAGGTATCAAAACTCCAGCTGCAGCATTCCAGCTTCCATCAATATTTTGCATTCAAGCATTTCACTTTTATCAATAGATTTTGTTTACATTGACAATGATGAATACACTGGGTCATAAGCAAGATTGGAATTTGGGAGGTTTGTCGTACTTTCACACAGCAAGAGGAAAGGAATAGGATGAAAGGGGTAGAAAGAGCGCAGGACTAGAGATTATAAAAACCCTATGACTCAGTATCAAATGCAATGGGCATACTAGGATCAGCTATAAAACTGGTTAATTTCATTTCTCTGGAACTTCTTCAAGGCACACCTTGCCTTCCAAGGCTGCCATTCCTCTCTACCGAATGTTGTAAAAGAGATCACTCGCAAAAAGCTGTTACTTCAGTTCCTTCAAGATGTACCTTGGAGAAAACTGGCTAATCAACAAATTAAAGAGCCCATAAAATGCTCAATGCCTCATTTCAGACATTCACTCAAGCAATGCTTGCCACAAATATCCAGACACAAGGTATTGAGAATAAAGAAAAATGCAGTTCAAGATTTTCACCAGATGAGTTTTAACTCAAACTGAATCATTTAGCCAGAACCATGATGCACATTACTGTTCGCTGTTTGAAAAAAAAAAAGACCATTTCTGCTCTGATGTTTTGCTTTTATCACCACAGGAGAATAGTCCTATATTTTATCTGAAATTAAGATAGAGTAATGTAAGATGATGTAATGGAAATTCATAATTCTTTTTACAACAGTCATGATAATCACCTCTAGTATCCACAGGACACTAAGTAATCCCCTAGCTTTTCCACTACAGACGCCGCCTGCTGGGGTTGGATAGGATCTTCATATAGTGAAACCACAACAGCTGAAACAAGGAAAACACAATTTTTACAATCTGAATCTTTACAGTACATAAATGAGGAATAAAGGTTTCTGAATTTGCTTCCTTTCAATTCGGTATATTAAATTTCTCTCAACTGACCAGTGACCAGTTGCAAAAAATTAACATTTTCTTTTTTGTAACCTAAGAGGAGAGAGAGCTGGACAAATTAAATAAGTTTATAATTCCGGGGTGCGCAGGCAAAGAGAGTTAAATCCACTTTCTTGTTACTGAGAATTAGAGTGACTTAACACATTATACCAGCCCAACATAGTTTTAGAGATGGATAAACCCATGAGGCACACATCCATAACTACTGTACAATGTTGATTATGACTTACTCGACTTCAAATGTAGAGAACATTTTTATCTATAACTCTATGGACATATCTCAATTTTTTAGGATGGTGGACTTAACTCTCTTTGCCCACACACCCCGGAATTAAGAATTTAATTTTAGGAGCAACAGGCCTACATTTTCAATATTATCAACCGATGTCATTTACTACATTTTCTGGAAACTGACATAGGCTATTCCTAACGATATTGTTAAGATTCCCAAAATCAGTCTTAAAAGTTCAGGCATTAGAGGAGACTGAAAATACTTGATCACCCCTCATTATCTCAGTATTTATAGTGAATTTTAGCTTTCTGTTCTTTCTGCTTTATAGTCCAGTCAAATTAGATTTTTTGCTGCATTAAATCATGTAGTTCCAAATGTTTCACGAATGCGTAGTGGGAGGTCCCCTGAACAGCGCCTAATGTTTTCCCGCCAATTTCAGGTGCCGCGGGGGGTGGGGGGGAGGCTCAAAGGTCCCTTTTTTCAGTTTTTGGCGCAAATCTCGAAAACAGTGCATCGTACAGAAAATGTTATGGTATTCAAAATTAAAGCTTATTAAATTCCCAACAAAACGGTATATTCATATTTATCTTTATATGTTACCGTCTCCTAGAATGAGCCGGCGAAAATGGAAAACCTGCAGAAAAATTTGTAGCGCCTCACGTTTTTCGTCGAACTCGCCCTTCCAATTCTTTAGTTTTCAATTTTACAAGAAACTTGTAAGAAAAGAAGTTATAGAGAATTACATGTTCTTCAAGAATATACATACATTTGATAATTTATCTTCACGTAGTCAAAAGTTAGACCGTTTTTAAATTTCGGGGTCGATTTCGAGATTCCGCTAGTAAACTGCTCATCATTTTATTTCCGTTTTCAAGTGCTTTAATTCTCTGTATCACGTTATTTATTGTTTATGTGAACATAAATGTTATTTATTATCCATATAACTAACATATAAAAGAGGCTTACACAACCTAATTTCCGCTCACCCTTCCATCCTATCACACATTTAAAGCTGTTCATACTCATATTCCTCATCGTACAACTCTTCCAAGTCCTCTTGAACGGGAGCATTGTTAGTGCAAGCACCGTGGCAATTGCCACAGACAGGTAGCAGTGGATGCCGGCTTTCCGGCATCCACATCTCATACCGCAGCCTGTGGCACAATGACAAAATATGGAGTTGAGCACGCTGTCAGGTGCAATAGCGGCCTTGGTCTTAATAGGAGTCAGATAGCCCCATCTTCTCTTGTCCAACCCCAACGTTCAGGTTCGAGAGATTCATTTCCAAACCACTGCTGGACCTGTAGAAACACTCTGCACGAGTGATGTAGAGCAGCATCTTTTGTAGGTGGCAATGAAGACAAGTTCGCTTTCATCTTGGCTGAAGATTTGATGAAGCACATGTACCTGTGGATAAAACACAATAGAATAGAATAGAATATTTATTTATCAAACAGCATGATTCAATGAAGTTAGTACATGCAATACAAAATGAAATGTACCTGTGATGATTGAGGTCATGCTCGTTGGGTGGGGCCTGATACATCAGTAGGAACATTTGTTCCCCAGCTTCAGCAATATCTCCTGGCGTGGATGTGGAGTCGTAAAACACTTCAGCGATGTTTTTGGTTTCGTTAGGAAACCGCTGGAAACATTTACGTATGGCTGCTTTACGTTTTCCATAAATCGCAGAAGTGGTATCGCATCCAGTGAAGCGATGGATAAACAGAATGTATGGGCTGAATGGCTGTCTTCTGTGTTGCCTCGTCCAGGCTTCATAAAAAACACATTCGTGTCTCGTGGTGAGAGTGCCACGAGTAAGACGAGCTGGTCTATGTCTTCGCCAACTACCACCACAGTTGAATGAGAAGTATTTTCCAGTCCACACCTAACAATGCTGCAGTCAGCGTCTCCTTTGTCTATGATGACTTGTACACCTTTTGCGCCCAAGGCCTGCGCTAACATACATATCAGCTTGGTTTTGTTCCTTTCGTTGGAAAGGAAGTTTTCCTGCTGAACAGTAGCCACCATGTTCTCATCAAAGTCTATATCCACTGATGTTTTACTTGATGCCCTTCGATGTTGTTCGGCTCTTTTCGTGGAATTCGTGTCTTCGTAACCGTCAAAAACCACAGCAGAGTTGTAGCCGTAACGGTTGATCATGTAAGATACATATTGATCGCAGATGGAGGCGAACTTGGTGTTGTTGTTCCACTTTACTCTATGAAGGAGGAAGCCGCCATAGATTACCGTGAAACTGTTCTTCAAGTTGACCATTTTATTGCCTGAAGGAAAGGCATCGTAGAGAGCTGACTTTTTCGTTTTCCTCATGATCCCTTCGTCGAAAAGAGTCATGGGGTATGGGGCTAACTCACACTTCAACAGCTCCTCTACATCCTCTTTAGATTTCTGGGTAATTATGGTCCTCTGGAAAATCATTAAAGGCTCGATCACCACCACTTCGTTGTCCAGTTTGACAGTGTTGCTCATAGCAGCCAATGGGACTACTGCGTTCTTACACTGCTTCATTTCTGCGAAGTTCATTCCAACAAAAGTTTCCATTGTACGGGTTCCGATTTCCATTGCTTGGTAACAGTTGATGTTATTGGTTCCTATTACTCCGGTTGAAAGGGACATCAAAGAATCGCGTACAGAAAATGGCGGGTGATCAGCCAACCTCTGAGCAAGTTTCCTTCTGTCTTGGTCATTTCTGCTAACTCGTGATGCTCGAAAGTCGACATGCTGTTCTCCACTCACAGAATGGACTAACTAACTATGTATACTACGTCGATTATGTAAACAATAAATAACGTACATAAAAGTTCACATTTTATACATACTCTACTGGTATAAAGGCTCACATGCATATATATATATATATATATATATATATGTGTGTGTATATATATTAGTTATATGGGTAATAAATACCATTTATGTTTACATAAACAATACATAAAGTGATAAAGAGAGTTAAAGCACTTGAAAACGGATAATAAAATGATGGGCAGTTTCCTAGCGGAATCTCGAAATCGACCCCGAAATTTAAAAACTGTCTAACTTTTGACTAAGTGAAGATAAATTATCAAATGTATGTATATTCTTGAAGAACATGTAATTCTCTACAACTTCTTTTCTTACAAGTTTCTTGTAAAATGGAAGACTGAAGAATTGGAAGGGCGAGTTCGACGAAAAACGTGAGGCGCTACAAATTTTTCTGCAGTTTTTCCATTTTTGCCGGCTCATTCTCGGAGACGGTAACATATAAAGATAAATATGAATATACCGTTTTGTCGGGAATTTAATTAGCTTTAATTTTGAATACCATAACATTTTCTGTACGATGCACTGTTTTCGAGATTTGCGCCAAAAACTGAAAAAAGGGACCTTTGAGCCTCCCCCCCACCCCCCGCGGCACCTGAAATTGGCGGGAAAACATTAGGCGTTGTTCAGGGGATCTCCCACTACACATTCCTGAAACATTTGGAACTACATGATTTTTTGCAGCAAAACCATCTTTTTTTATCTAATTTGACTGGGCTATTAGATTGAGTCTATGAACTACTTATGGGCACATGCAATATTCTCTACCAAACTTTTACCGTGGTAAGTTTGCATTTTACCCTGCTTATCATCAGTTTCTTGTGCATGAATCAAGATAAAGTTAAACATGTTATCTGACCAGGGTAAATCGCTCATAACGGAACAATTATCTGGAATTGATAGTGAAGCTCCAAAAAAATAACAGCATGTTCCTTGATGAAATAAAATAAATTATGTACCTTACAATTTTAATAGAGACCAACGTCAAATTGATGTTGCAATATTTGGAGACAGAAAACTGAGGAAAGATTTTGACTGTAGAAGGAAACCTTGTGGTTCATTAGTGAAAAATGAACTTTCCTACTAATGGAAATAATCCTGTTTCACTGTTTTAATAAGGCTAAGATCCTATGCTACAGGAAAATTTAAATGATAATTTTGTATTCAATGCACAACATAAGGAAATCCATCAATCAAGTGTAACTAAAAATGTCCAACCTTACAAAATATAGCTCACCTTTTACATACATTTTATCTTCTTATAACGTTATAAACAAATGAATCAGACAAAAAGGGCTAACAATATCAAAGACATCAACAATTGGGCGTGTTCTGTTTTTCACCTTTGGTTTCCTATGGATGCATTCCTTTGACAAAATAACACGCTAGCTCTGAGTTAGCCTGGGTCAAGATGGCGGTCAGCTGAATGGGTTGATGCACCTTGAATGTACTTTGACACGATATAGTTTGACCATGTTCCCGGGAACCTTGGTTATTTCACTTTTGATCGAGAATGGTGCACATGGCCATTACTGTGGATTTAGATGATTAATTGTAGTGTTTATTGCATCATACTTTTTTCCCTCCAAAAGGAATATTTTAAAAGAGGCAAGATTTTAAATTTTCTTACCCAAATAAATCAGTTCAAAATACTAATTATTAGACTAACCCATTAAAGTGAAAAAACAAAAATTGTTAGGGATATCTCAGGTAAACATGGTTTACGGCATTAGGCAATTACTAACAAAGTCTACAAGGATACTTTAACATCATGCAATTTGTTTTTAATTTTTTTCCCCCCTTCTTGTATTATAATGGACTTTCACTAGGAAATAAGGTGCTAAATAAAGGAGAATAATTGATAGGTGTTAATGAAAACTGCCATAACAGAAAAGGAATTACTTTCAAAGCAACAGCAAGATAACGAGACACTGAGAAAAAGGCATCCATCCCATTTCCCAAGCACATAAAGTCTTGTGCTCTTAAAAGAACAGGAAAATGAACTTTTGGAGTATTTCAGAACTTGCATCAAGGCAACGTAAGGGGCAGCAAGTGAAAACAAGACTTTTCAAAAATAAAAAATAAAAAATCTGAGAGACCTATTTCATAAAAGTTACAATTTTACAGGTGACAGGTGACACAAAATTGTTTTACAAGTTTACATTTTGACAATTTATTGTGTTTTTCATAAAAGCTGACTTTACATAAATGTCATGACAATTTTGTAGATTTGTATGACAGTTTTACATATTACTGTTTCTCAAAACTTTTGAGTTTACAGGTAAAAGTCTGACAAATATGTCAAATCTTAGGATACCTACCATTTACAAAACATTAATTTTTGTAACATTTAAAAATTTACAAAAAATGTAGAATTGTCATTACAGAAGTGACAGGCAATCTTTCATATATAGGCCAAGTCAGTAGGTTATGTAAATGTGTGGCATAACTTGGCAAACTGTTTTTTTTGTGATTTAAACTTTCTTGTTGATAAACTTGCTAAATTGTCTTGTTAATAATGAAAACTAGTAGTAGTGATATTGGTAGCAGTGAAAGTGATGAAAAATAGACATGAGACCACGCAGGGTTTTTGGCAACGGGTTAACCTAACTTTCAATTTCATTAACTTTGCATTAAAAGAGAAATATAAATCAATTATTTTCGATAGTAATAATCGATTGCTTAGGTATCGCATTCGATGTTGAGATCGATTATCGCACGCGTAACTTATATGAGAGCAATCTACAGTGTACTAAAGTAATCTTTCAATTTGACATAAAATTGTCGTGTTTATGAAAAGGGTTCTTTTAGTCTTGACAATTTACATTAATTTGCCTGTAATGTAAGGAAAAGTTGTAATATTTATGAAAAATAGAATTGTCATGACATACTGACAAATTTGTCAGATTTGACAGACGGTAATTTTCGTAAGTTATATGTCACACCTGTAGAGTTTTATGAAATAGGGCCCTGTCAGTCCAAGGAATTTGTAAAATCTGCTATACAGAGTCGAAGGGACCACTATCCCAAAATTTGACCCTGACTGAGGTACCTTTCTTCCTTTGTTTAGTACTTTAGACTAATTCTGTTTGCTTTTTCCAAATATAGCTTTTCTGACTGTGCAATACAATTTATTTAAAACAGTGTGTCCAATCAAAAAATTATTTACCACCTTTCCTACAGTAATATAGTGCTACAGTAATATAGTGTTCTGTTCTGAAGACTAGACTGGATATTTAACTTACCTCACCGAAGTTCATGTATCTTCATGGCAGTTGTTTAGATATAAGCAAAAGCGCAATAAAAGGGACCTTCTACGAGCACCCCGCTCACCCCCCACATTGGAGGACTTTTAGTGTGTTGTTGAGGACACTCCCCTTAACATCTCTGCCAAATTTCAAAACTACACAATCTTTTCCCCTGTTTTTTTTTTTTGTTTACCTTTATTGACTGGACTACCGAATAAAATACCTATGTCTGCAATACTACAATATTTAAACAGAAATGACCTTTGCAGATCAATAAACGCCATCATAAGCAATAAACATGCTGACAATTGAATCTCATGAGACTGTGATCATAGTGATAGCACACCCCTCGGTCAATGGATACACAAATTTTAGAGAATGACCTGGACTAAACAGCCTGTTATAACCACTATGAATACTTTGTTCATCCCTGAAACTGTCACACAGTCTTGTCATTGGTTTTTGGAAGTCAGAAGTTTGTTAACGCAAATGCAGTTCAAAGACTGTAAACCAGTGTTGTCTTAACAAGGTGATTAAAGCTCTCCAAAACATATAACACATATTTATTTATTTATATTTCCCTCTGGTGTAGTTAAGGCCTTAAGGCCTTCTCTTCCACTAACCAGAGGTGGATACATTCAAACCTTACCAAATAATCTAATTAAGAATAAAGAAAATAATAATAATAATAATAAAAATCCCTTTAGGCAGGCCTACAGGCTGAGGTAGATTTCAAAGTGCTTTTGGTTTAATTTATTATCGCTGCGCAACACTCTTCTTTTTTAGCCTTGGCATGGCAAACCCGCAGTAATAAGAACTGAATTCGGTAAAGAGGAAGAGACTACAATCATTTGTTTTGACAACAAGAATAGGATATAATATTCTGGGAGGCCATGCGCAAGATCAGCAATGAATAAAATTAGCAAAGCCGCTAAACAAGACAAAATTATGATATTATAATAATTCTTTTAAGTGTTATTATTTTCAAACATTAAAATCTCACGTCATATGAGAGCTATCAAGAAACTATTTATTGATTTGTAGAGTACTCATCAAGAGCTTTTCAATGATACCCCACAAGACGTGGTTTGAAAAGTTTCGAATTTTCATCCCCCACCCCCACTCGAACCCCCGAATCGTTGGTGTCACTGTGAACTACATAGGGAGTACTCTAATTTATTCAAACAAAGTTTCCCTCTATACTTCATAGGGGCCGAGATATACCCCCTCCCCCGACCACCCCCTTGGGCCAATTTTGCCCATTAACGAACTTGTCCTAACTATTGGGCCTAGAAATAACGTAACAAAATTTGGTTCAAGTATCTTCAAAATTACGGCCGCTATCGTGTAAAGATATATATATATATATCTTTATATCTTTACACGATAGCGGCCGTAATTTTGAAGATATATATATATATATCTTTACACGATAGCGGCCGTAATTTTGAAGATATTTGAACCAAATTTTGTTACGTTATTTCTATATATATATATATAAATATCACAAACAAATTTTTTGAACGGGCGGTGGTTTTGTACTTAGGGGAGCATGAAACGTAAAGATATGAAAGAATTTTTCGAAAATCATGACATGGTATCCATTGCAATAGGTAGATTTTTTGCAATAGGTAGATTTTTCTTCGAAATCTACCTAAAAAGAGAAACATGATTATATTATATAGATGTAGATTATGTCGGTGAAAACTATAATTAAGACTATATCAAACTATAGCCTAATAATGGAAATTCAAGATTGTAAGTAGAACAAATTAGTGAGAAAAATAATAATAATAGGTGCAAAAAGAAGAAAGTGAAATAAAAATAAATTAAACTAATACAAAAGCAGCAATTTTAACATAAAGTATTATGTAATATAAATGTTAATGGTTGGTGGTCAAGTGATCAACTAACTTCATCTTGAACTTTCTGAGTGTTCGGCAGCCTTTTATACTCTCAGGTAAAGAATTCCACAGACTAGCTGTCCCGACGGTGAAGGATGAAGAATAAAATACAGTATTGTGTGGGGGAATAGATAAGGTAGTGTTCTGATGGGATCTTGTTCCGAGATCATGATAATCTAATAGGTAGTGAAAACGATAGGCCAAGTAAGGAGGAATTTTAGTGTGAAGTCGTTTGTAAAGCATTGAAAGAGAATGTAGCTTTCTGCGTTCTGAAGAGGTAGCCAAGACAAGAACTCCAGAGAGGGTGAAATATGATCATATCGACGTACATTACAGACAAAACGCGCACAAGCATTGTGAAGTCGCTGAAGTCTTTGTGATAGATTTACGTTTGAGTCTGAAAGTAGGGTGTCACAGCAATCGAAACACATAGCCACTGTGTTGTGTCTTAGAAGAACAATACAGCGAGAACAGTCTCTCTCATCTGAAGAAAACTTTTACAATCCTTTGAAACGTGTGCCATTACAAAACAGATGCAGAAACAGTACAAAACAAACCAAAATGAAAGTTTTTTTTTTAAAGGGAAAAGTAAACTGCAGTAGGCCCTATATTACTTTAAGTGACCAGCTGCTTAATTATTCCTCTGTTCATATAAACATAGAGTATGATACTGGTATGTAAAATAAATACAGTATGTATTATGCACCTCATGTTGGTATTGCTTATTGTAATATACGAAAATTTTAATTTTAATAACCCCTTGGTAGGGTTACAGTGAAATTTGCACAGAAACAATTGACATGTAACAACTCTACTGATGGTTAAAACAGAGCCTTAAAAAAGTGGGCACAAAATATTTCATTTTATAAATAATGCCGATTACACAAAATTCATGGAGGATGAAGCAAAGTTCACTGTGTGACAATTGTGTGTCCCAAAAATCTTCAAGTTTGAAAGTTTTAGTGAAATATTTTTGAAAATCAATGATCATCATTATACCTTGAATGGTTTATGAGTAATTGGTTATTATTCCAAGTATTAAAGCTATATGAATGGTTGAGACAAAGAGTGAAATGTGGAGGTTATAGCAAACTACACTATGCAACAAATTTTTTCCCTTGTGTGTCCAGAAAAAAACCTAAGATGGGAAAGTTTTGGTGAAATATTTGAATGTAAGCACCATAGGAAAGTTTTAGTGAAATATTTGAATCAAAGTACCACCTTTATATCTTGAATGGTTTACGAGTAATTGATCGGTAGGCTTAATTACTTCAGGCGCTAAAGCTGCCAGAATGATTGGTAATGGGTAGGCTAAGTATATATTCCAACTGAGGTATTTAGCAAGCCTCTTTTCTATAAAACACCAGTAATAATGTAAAAATCCCTACACATTTTACTTATGGACTATTTGATACAACATTTATTAACTGACTATATGCAGGCTACCCATAAACAGGGTTGTAAAAAAGCCAGGTAAAATTGAAAAAGACCTGACCAGTGGTTTTTTTTTAAATTTTAGCCGGCTAAAATCAATTTTTCCTGGTTGGGGGAGGTGGGAGCGGGTTGAAATTTTGAAAAAATTATATTTAGGGCCCTATGGGGTTTAGAGGGAAACTTTGTCTGCATAAATTAGACACCACTGATTCAGTGGTTGTGGGGGTGACGGTGGAAATTCAAAAATTTTAAAACCATGTCTTGTGGGGTATCGTTGAAAAGCTCTTGATGAGTAATCTTTAAATCAACAACTAGTTTCTCGATAGCGCTCATATAAGGAGAGATCAGAATTTTTGAAAGTCAAAAACACTTTAAAATATACCTCAGCCAATAGGCATGCCGAAATGAATTCATGAGGACCAACTGAGGCTAAAATTACCAATGAAATAAAGTTTGAAATATTAAAAATAATAATTAAATATCTTTAGAACAATAATCCTTGACCAAATTAAAAATGAAATAATAAAAGATATCAATTAATACATAATTAACAACTCTCTTTCTATAAAAAATATTTTAGTTTTTATTCTACACTTACCCCAATAAATTCATAAAAAGCACTATGAAATCTATCTCAACCTGTGCCCTGAAGGGATTTTTTATACTTATTTCTCCATCAATTACACAAATCTGAAGCATAATCACATGTCGCTGGAATTTTGTCAAGCCATAGAATCTTTACATCGTATGCCGGCCAGTTCTGCATCAATCGAAAGAGTATTTTCTTCATTTGGGTTAATACAAACAAAATTGAGAAACAGACTATGCAATGAAAAAGCCAAGAAGCTTGTATACAACAACAGGCAGAATAAAGCAAATATGTAAGAGTCTTATGATGAATGGTGAATATACCATACTAGCATGTGCCCGCGGCTTCGCCCGCGATAATTATTTCAAAAATTAAAAATTAAGAGCATAATAGTAAAATCATAATATTTATTAACTCCTAAATCATGTGGACTACATACCACGATTAGATAGCATCGTCTGGTAAAAGCGACCCCAGATTCGAGTTTCTTGGCCCAGAAAACCTCTGTATAGTGAGATTCGTCCAAATAAAACAACGTTTGACCATATTTAGGGCTTACAACATTCAAGCGATCGCGAAAGTTTTATTTTCAAGGTGTGACAAAAATAGACAAAGCCAACTGTAATTGATTTGACATTGAAATGTATAACTGAAAACTTATGTTTTGAAAACGCAAAAAATGCACGTTTTTTGCCCGTATTTCTCTCATAACTCAAAAACGAAAACTAAAATAAAAATTCCGGCTTCGCGGTGCATTTTCCAACCCTTCAGCCCACCTATGTTTAAAATTTCAGATCTCTGCGTTCAGTAGATTTCCCTGGACATCGAGGACAGTTCCTTTTATTAATATAGATAATATGAATTATAATGATACCTTCTCTAATTTGTCAAACATCCATTTAATTTAATCCAAACCCACCTATACCATTGGCAACAATATGTTCTGTGAATTTGTTTCGATAATTCTATGCAAAAAGGGATTAAGTATTTTCAAAAACATTTAATTTTTGGCATTTAGAATCAGAATTTTTCAAAATCCCTTCTTAGTGAGCACCTACATTATGAAACGAAGGTACTGTCAAAATTCCAAGTCTCTACCTGTTATAGTTTAGGCTCTACGTTGATTCCTGTCAGTCAGGACAAAGCCTTTTATATATATAGAGATTTACTTGAATAAAGCGTGCCCTATTTTTGTTCATTTGTAGATTTCAATACTGAGGTGCGCATTAAATTCTAGTACAAATCCGTTTCGTAGGTCGGAGGTAATATTGATCTACATAACAATGCATTGCTATAATTCTAGACTTTGTTCATTTTATCGTTAGCCTACACCATATGAAATTTAATTTCTGAAACATAATGAAAAAATTGTATTGTCAGTTCTATAGTGCAAATGTGGAATATTGTGCATTGTCGATTTTAAACTCATTTAAGAGCGGTATCAGCTTTTATTGTGAAACATTCATTTAACGTTTTGTTTGTCCATTTAGCAATAAAAAAAATAAGCACCTCCGAGTATTCCAGTGATGAACACATTAGTGAATAATGACGAGCCATGCCTATAGGCCTACTTGTAGGCCTAAAACTGGCAGTCAACTATAAATGTTTATGTGTTGGTTCATTATTGTATAAATACTATGACAAAATTCCAAATAAAATATCCTCCTACTGATGCGCATTACATTCGCTAACAAACTCTTTTTTTTATGATTTTAAGTTTCAAAATCAGGGTGCGCATTAAATTCGAGGGTGCATTATATTGGAGTAAGTACGGTAATTAACTATTGCTGGGAATTACACAGTGAAGTGGTACAGTGAGTCCCACGCAAGAGTTGGCCAATGATGCGGGATTCTGCGACGAAGCGGGCACTGCTAACTCCTGAGCGATTGGGTGAAATATCTACGCAAATAAAGCCGCGATCAGTGTAATGATTCAGGTTCTCACATTTACAGTTAAAATTAGAATGAAAATAACCATGTACCTCATCACAAGAGGTGTTGGAAATGTTCTTCTCTTGCATCCAGACAATACTGGCACTTTTTTAGGAAATTTTCTTTCACACACATGATTTCAGCTTCCGAGACAGAGTTAATTTCTCTTGTGATATTGTCTTTAAGTTCTTCTAACAGCATGTGACTATTATTTATGGGGAAACTTCAAAAATAAAACGTATAGGTCAATTTCCCATACATTAGAAGCACTTTAAGACAATATCACAAGAAAAATTAACTCTATTTCGGAAGCTGAACTTATGCGCGTAAAAGAAAATTTCCTAAAATGGTGCCAGTATTGTGTGGATGCAAGAGGAGAACATTTTCAACATCTCTTGTAATGAGGTATATGGTTATTTTCATTGTAATTATAACTGTAAAGGTGAGAACCTGAATCATTACACCGATTGTGGCTTTATTTGCTGTGCCCGCCGCAACGCAGAAACCCGTGTCATTGGCCAACTCTTGCGTGGGACTCACTGTATTAAATTACACTAAATACAATTTCAGGTTTCTGAGCTTGTAACTTTTAAATTTGTGATGTTTGGAAATAAGAACATGAAAGAAACTTCAATTATTTTTACTCAATTTGATTTTATCCAGATAAAATGCCTGGCATTTTTCAAGTGGTAGCTCTGCATTGGCACTCAGTAGGCCCACTACAGGTTCTGAGCTTGTAACTTTTAAATTTGTGATGTTTGGAAATAAAAACATGAAAGGAACTTCAATTATTTTTATTCAATTTGATTTTAGCCGGATAAAATGTCTGACTTTTTTCAAGTGGATAAAACTGGTAGCTCTGCATTTGCACTCAGTAGGCCTACTACAACTTGTGAGCTTGTAACTTTTAAATTTGTGATGTTTGGAAATAAAAACATGAAAGGAACTTCAATTATTTTTATTCAATTTGATTTTAGCCGGATAAAATATCTGGCTTTTTTCAAGTGGATAAAACTGGTAGCTCTGCATTTGCACTCAGTAGGCCTGCTACAGGTTCCGAGCTTGTAACTTTTAAATTTGTGTTGTTTGGAAATAAAAACATGAAAGGAACTTCAATTATTTTTATTCAATTTGATTTTAGCCGGATAAAATGCCTGGCTTTTTTCAAGTGGATAAAACCGGTTAAAACCAGGCCGGCTTTATCATAACAACTGGCACTTTTTTAGGAAATTTTCTTTCGCACACATGATTTCAGCTTCCGAGACAGAGTTAATTTCTCTTGTGATATTGTCTTTAAGTTCGTCTAACAGCATGTGACTATTATTTATGGGGAAACTTCAAAAATAAAACGTATAGGTCAATTTCCCATACATTAGAAGCACTTTAAGACAATATCACAAGAAAAATTAACTCTATTTCGGAAGCTGAACTTATGCGCGTAAAAGAAAATTTCCTAAAATGGTGCCAGTATTGTGTGGATGCAAGAGGAGAACATTTTCAACATCTCTTGTAATGAGGTATATGGTTATTTTCATTGTAATTATAACTGTAAAGGTGAGAACCTGAATCATTATACCGATTGTGGCTTTATTTGCTGTGCCCGCCGCATCGCAGAAACCCGTGTCATTGGCCAACTCTTGCGTGGGACTCACTGTATTAAATTACACTAAATACAATTTCAGGTTTCTGAGCTTGTAACTTTTAAATTTGTGATGTTTGGAAATAAGAACATGAAAGAAACTTCAATTATTTTTACTCAATTTGATTTTATCCAGATAAAATGCCTGGCATTTTTCAAGTGGTAGCTCTGCATTGGCACTCAGTAGGCCCACTACAGGTTCTGAGCTTGTAACTTTTAAATTTGTGATGTTTGGAAATAAAAACATGAAAGGAACTTCAATTATTTTTATTCAATTTGATTTTAGCCGGATAAAATGTCTGACTTTTTTCAAGTGGATAAAACTGGTAGCTCTGCATTTGCACTCAGTAGGCCTACTACAACTTGTGAGCTTGTAACTTTTAAATTTGTGATGTTTGGAAATAAAAACATGAAAGGAACTTCAATTATTTTTATTCAATTTGATTTTAGCCGGATAAAATATCTGGCTTTTTTCAAGTGGATAAAACTGGTAGCTCTGCATTTGCACTCAGTAGGCCTGCTACAGGTTCCGAGCTTGTAACTTTTAAATTTGTGATGTTTGGAAATAAAAACATGAAAGGAACTTCAATTATTTTTATTCAATTTGATTTTAGCCGGATAAAATGCCTGGCTTTTCTCAAGTGGATAAAACCGGTTAAAACCAGGCCGGCTTTATCATAACAACCCTGCCCATAAACCTGACAGACTGACCCTTACCCCTCTAAGGTAAAAGGAATTAATCAAGCTTTTTCCTAACTTTGTAATGCTGCACTACTTCAATTTAGACGTTTGTTGGATTATTTTATTTCCTGATATATTATGTTAGTAATTTTTATGTGTAATTAGCTTAGCAAATGCCTTACTAGTTTAATATCCTATTATGCCCTTTTTCATGTTTGCGCTAACCATATAATTCTGCCATGGCACACAAACCAATTTACATGAAAACCACAAGTCCAGCCTTCCCAACACATCATCCTTCTCCTCCCTTCCCTCTGTTTTTATTGATTATTACCATGTGTTCCAACAGGGAATCACTCTAGGGATATCTCGCTTGTTCTACCAGGAAACCACCTTATTGTGTAGGTGTTTCTCTTGTTGGCACCAGTGAATGACTGTCTGTACCAGGGTTGGAAAAAAAAATGTTTTTTTAAAAGAACAAAAAAAAAAGTTTTTTTTTTGTTTAAAACGTGTTTTTTTTAAACGTTTTATATGTGAACAACAATGTTGGTTGTTTTAAACGTGTTTTTTTAACGTTTTTTATGTTTACAACAATGTTGTTTGTTTAAAAAGTTTAAATCGTTCATTTTGTTTAAATCAACCATTTTAATGTATAGGGCCTATTATATACATATACATATATATACAGTTGAAATGTTTAAAACATTTTAAACAATTTGTCTTAAACATTTTAGCATATGTTTATAACACTTTTTAATTGGGTGTTAAATTTAATTATGCAGACAATTTACAATTTGTCAATCCAATGACACCCTGTGCTAAGATGTTCAAGATGTACGAGCCGTAGACTTAATAGTATTTGAAAATACATTTTGTACCAGTAGTATTTGTTTATGATTTAATAGTTCATGATTAATAAAAAATAATACAAACTACTGTTTAATTACTGCCTTTACTGCTCAACTGATGATTGACTTTCACCATGCTTTACATGGTAATAGCTGCCTTACATTATCAAACTTACAAGGAATATCCTACTACAGTGTTGCCAAATTGACACATTCAATATTTAATATTAATAATCTCTTTCTTTAAAAAGGAAGACCACAAAATAGATGGTAGGATGCAGTCAGAAAAAATTCAAATCAATTACTCAAAATCAGAAACTGGAAGCTGGCGACAGAGGGTAGAGAAGTCTGGAGGAAAAGGATACAAAAGACACCACCTCACATGATTTTCTGGTATTCTGGCCCTAGTTTTTTTTTCTGTTTACAACACTAACAGGGTGTCACTGACTTGACAAAATGTAAATTGTCTTCATAATTAAATATAACAAGCAATTAAAAAATGATTTAAACATATGCTAAAAAAAACATGTTTAAAACGGATTGTTTAAAACGTTTTAAACAAACTTAAAAAAAACACAAGCACTTGTTTTAAACACTGGTCTGTACTATGTTACAACTTACATTATTGACAGTTCTAATTGCGCCTCACTGTGTTCAAAATGTCCCCTATGCTTAGTAAATTACAGTTTAAAAGCCTTCATAATCAAGCTAGGGAAATAGTGTCAAGAAACCTTGGCTGTAGGATGTCAGCATTAAGACTGAAATTGATCAACGAACTCTGTAACCTTTCGCTGCATAGCTCCACCTTCTAGTTATCCCACACACATCACGGCAGAATTATATGGCTTTGTCTCTATAACACAAAGTATAGTTAATTGGGGTGACTGATTTTGTGGGGTGACTTGATAGTTGTATAAAAAATATTTGAATGACTGTGGTGAGGTTAAAATATCAGTGAGCTATTTTCAAGAACACTGTTGATATCCCTGATCATTCTACTTTTGAATTATGTACACTTGTTGCTCCATGGTATGTTTAATGTGAAAGAAAAACATTCTTTGACATATTGCATTCTTGTCAAAACCCCAGCTAAAACGTAATCTTAGTAAGATTATGTTTAATTATGAAACAACACTTCTTTCTCATTATTTCTTTTGAACTAAAATGGGTTATTTTCAGACTATTTCTCTCTATGGGTCCCTTGGATACCACAGTTGGGATGACTTCAATACTCTAAATCTGCAAGCAACTAATGTTCATGCTGGTATGTATTTCTTCCTGCAGTTAGAGAAACTTATTCTTGTATATGGCCGATATAATACGTGAAAAAAAGTAGGGAATCCAAGCCAGAAAGTTTTGCAAGGCCTGTTTTCCCATCCTTTTCATAAGAAAACACTTGATGCAACGGACAAGGTGAAAGTGTGGATGGATATGTAGAAGGTGCTGCTGTAAAACAAAACTTAAAGAGTGGTTTTGAGGCCACTGGCAATGTACCAGTCAATCTAAGGAGAGTTCTCAATAAATTTGTACCAGTCAATCTAAGGAGAGTTCTCAATAAATTTGTACCAGTCAATCTAAGGAGGGTTCTCAATAAATTGTACAGAACGGAAGATTCTCAAGATGTTGGTTGAAATTGCAGTTGATTCTTTGACTTTTGGTAATTATTTTTGGAGAATAGATATGGAGCAGTTGAGAATGGAATGTCTCGGAAGAGGAAGAGTGTAGCTGTATACCAGGAAAAAGCATATCTGGCTCAATAACAGTAAATTATTCTACTTTCAATGAAACTGAAGAGATGGTACATATATTCAAAAACCAACCAAAGAGTATTGTTTCTATTGAAACTGAAGAGTTTATGCCTTCAAACGATTCCCACGAAGATGATGTAAATGACAGCATAGGAGAAATTCTTGAGTATGTTGAAGACTACAAGGAAACAGCTGTTATGTGTTGAGAAGTTTGTGTTGGTGAAGGTGAAGTCCAGAAAAAGAAGAAATACAGCTTTCCAAAATGCAGCCATAAATAATGTACGGACGAGTTTTGTTTTATGGGGCGCAGATAATGAAAAACATATTTTCAAACTTGTAAAAGATTTTTGTTGTTGTTGACTTTCTGGATATACCAGTTATTAGCTATTCTGCCAGAATGAAGAGCCAAACAGTGACAGGAACTCTCTTGAAAATAAGCAATTTTGTGTTTCATCTTCATGGAAGATGTTTTTGTTTAGTTTTTGAGCCTCCATATAATAGTTCAGCTGGTATGAACTGGTTTCTATTCATGTAAGGTAACTATCAGTCACCCCACAGTTTAAAAAAATTCATCTTGCTATTGTATAAAAACTACCAGGCAGATTTAAGTGTTGGATGAGACTGATACATTTGTTAGATTTACCTTTAATTTTGTGCAATTTCAGAGATCCTATGAAAGTGACCCCATTTGCTGGGGTGTCTTTTGACACACCATATATTTTTTTTTCTGCATATGTTGCATATGAACTAAAAGTGAATAGGTTATTTAGGATCTTCAAAACAAGTAGAATATGTTAAAATTTTTTAGAATTGTCTTAATTTTTTTTTAGAAGCTAGGATAGATAAAGGGAAAAACACTATCAAAGTCATCCCAGTTCACAGTACACAATTTCATATGAATATTTAGTTCCTTGGAAATTCATGATATCTGACTCCAGTAGTTTTTCTTTTCCTATTTTTTCAGAATGGTACGCAAGAATAGACCATCTGAAAACAATCTTAAAGACTTATGCTCCTGGAGCTCGAAAAAAGGCATCGGCCAGAATTACCATTATTGTTTTAATCCATGTCAATAATAACAAAATAATACTAAGGGGAGAAAACAGCAAAGTCGCAATGTACGGGGACCCTTCTCGCAATGTGAGCAGGCTTCCACGGACGGGTGATATTTTTTTTTCAGCAAAGCAGGATGACCAACATGTGGCAGTTAGGTTAGGAACGATGATACTTGTGTAAGTGACAGGTTCTGTTAGGCATACTGAATTCTCCTATAATTATAGTTTAGTGGCAGTAAGGTTAGGAATGGTGATAGTATTTGTGACAGGCTCTGTTAAGTTAGGAACAGTGATACTAATTTAGTAGGGCATTCTGAATTCTCCCGTTTTGTAAATGTGTCGTATTGTATCTCTCCCTCGAGGTTGGTTGTGTTTGTGAACCTGTTTCCCAGAATTCTACGTGTTCTGCTGGAGTGACGTTACACCTCTAACGTCCAATCACGAATTTCATCATACGGAGATAAAAATATGGCGGAATTCACGCTACTTTTCACTAGATCTTGTTATAAAAGAAAGTGTTTCGTTTAGGGTGGATGGTTGGACCAAATCATTTGTCGAGACAACATCTCTCCAGAGAATTATCTATAACAAAATACGTGTGATATTAAGTGTTTTATGAAAAGAAAGTTGGTTTTTAAAGTGGGTCCCCCCCACATTGCAATTTTACCTTACTGAGAAAACTTCAAAATGCTGAGGTCACAAATGTTAAATACTGGTCTTGAAATAGCACAACCTGTCACAATGTAAAACAACAAGCTTTTCCGCTTGCGCTCTCTTTATTATGACCATGAGAGAATGGACCGGCATGGGCCAGGGACCAGAGCCTCTGTCAGCAGAATGTTGTGAATGAGTCAGTTTGCCAATTCCAATAAGCAGGCAGAGAATTGCCAAGGATTTAAGCACATACTAACGGGCTTTGGTGATACCTAGCATTTTGACGGAATAATCAGTTGATAAGTGCAGACATTTTTGCAATGTGCTGAGAACGCATGGTCTGCATGGCAGCCTGGAAGCAAGCCGTCGGCTGGTAAAGGCTTATGTACATAACCCCGCAATACAAGCACACAGATTTCTGAATTAGGCCTACAGTTAGAATAATCACCTGCTTTTGTCATGGAAGATGTTGAAAATGATCGTCTACCGCCACACATTTCTTTAGTCTTTTTAGTTTTAGCATGGATTAATGGAAAGAAAAAAATTCTGTATGTATCTGTAGTTAGTATCTTCCAATTAAGATTTCTGTCCATTGCTATGCCAATGACCAAAAGAAGTAATGGTCTTTATACCAGTCAATAGTAAATTAGCATCTACTTTTAATGAACAGATTAGTTTTTTACTTTTGTTACAGTAGGTTAGCAATTACAGATGTATTTACCATTATAGGGACAATGCTGTTATTATCCATGTGACAAAACATTCTCTGATGCCCAATTATGATTGCCTGTGACTTTTCTGGATTTAGAGTTGGGTCAAAATTGTCTGTCCATATTAATACAATGTCTACCTCTTTTTGTCAAGTTTGAAACTTTCTTCTAGTGTTTTTCTTTATTTAAATTTTGCACTGAACTTCCTTATCATTTATGTTCCACACCAGCCCTGGGTGAGCCTATCTCCTAAAGGTTTGAATAAAAGTCTGATCACAAGCATTAACCTATGAAGAACGCTCAGGCCTAATTATTATTATTATGTTGGCAATGTTGGCAAACCCACTGTATAGCGTCCATGACTTTTATAATATTACATTTTAAATATTGCTTAAATTTATTGTTTTAATAATGTTATAAATTAAATTAAATTGTATTCTAAACCACGACATCTCAATCTGCACATTATGTATGGCAATGAGGAAAATAAATATTATTATTATTATTATTATTATTATTATTATTATTATTATTTTGCAGTCTGTAGAGCATAGTAATGCCATAGACCAAATCTAGAATAGGAGTTTAAAAATGCATATGCTCTTACACAGTGATGGGAAAAGTACAAAAAGAAAGTAATTGGGCTGAATTACAATTACCTGAGAGACATTTTACTTAATTACAATTACAAATTACTTTTTCGAAAAGTAATCAGTAAAATTACAATTACAATTACAGTTACTTTACAAAATGGCAGTACCTAAATATTCCTTGTTTTTGGTTTGTTTTGAGCACAAGCCCAAATATTAATGAACAAACAAAAAAACATATCAATGAGAATATTTTCGGAAACATTGAGTACGGTAACTTTTTGTTAATATTAACTCCAATTTGGATATTAGTTGCAAAAACAATAATGATGACTATATAACAAGCGAGAATGATACTAATACTAATGACTACTAAATTGTAACAATTACAATTTTATTTTCAGAAGTAAATTACAAGTAGAAATTACATTTTTTTTTAAAGTATTGATTACAAGTAAATGGGACCAAAAAAGGAATTGTTACTGTAATCCAATTACTTTTACTCAATTACTTCCCATCACTGCTCTTACATAATATAATGTTCAGATACTTACTGTGTCATACATAAAAAATTCAAGTCATAAAAGGCTTTATTGAGCAGCCAATTTTTAATTCTCTTTATAAGAATAGTTCTGTCAATTTCAAAGATGACTATTGGAGGTTTTCTATAGACTTTTAAGGCCATAATTTCATAATGAACATCGGGCATGCGCCAAAAAAAAAAATAATAATAATAATAATAATAATAATTTCATAATGCTGAATTGTCTTTGTTAGCCTGCATTTGAATATGTGAACGGTGAAAGAGGGTGGAGTATGGAAACATTTCATTTAAGTAGCTAGAGTGTGTGTCACTAGTGTCTAGACCAGCCCCTGATGGAGTATGACTCATATTGGTTTGATGTCAAAAGCCTGGCACTCAAAACATTAATGTATGAACACAGGTAAGTTTCAGGTTCAGGATCAAAAGACTGTGGAGGAATAAGACACATTTTAAGTGGAAGGTTGGGTGAAATTATCTTTTAAATAGTGTCTTTTATGTTATAGCCTACATGCAGTCATCTGAAGTGAACAAATGGCGTGGCCAACAAACCGAAAGCTATTTCCCTTATCAAGCAGTATTAAGATTAATTCTGAAATGATTATGTTCCCTGAACTGAAGGGGTGGGGAATGAGCACAGCAGAGCTGTTTTAGAATTCCTTGACTAACGTGAACCTCTGCGCATTGTATAAGAAAGATTCCATGCACTCAAGAGTACAACTAAAAATTATTAGCACACTAGTGGTATCTACAGCGTCTAAGGGATTTAGAAATCCTGTTTATGTAAATTAATAAGATTTGTACAGGCTGATACTTTTCTACTTGAAAACACCACTCCCTTCTGCGACTGGATGAATGGAAGAGAAGGCCTAATGGTCATAATTCCACTAAGTAAAATAAACAACTTTAATTACAGTGAAACCTGGCTGTAACGGAATTTCAAGGGGCCATAATTTTTTCTGTTATAGGCAAGATTCCGGTGAATAAAGGTTACCTAAAGAAATAATAATTAGGCCTACTTATATTTTGATGATATGCTGGCCTCTCTCTTACACACAATGTAAAGTAAAACCCTCGCTTTTCCATTCCCAAACAATTTTGATCTCATTTCATCACTCTTGCCATTTCATTGCACCATTTCCACCTAACCACTGTTTCCTGATTCCGATTTCTTTCCCATAATGTCATAAACTTGTGTCTTGCCAACATTAAATCCTGCCATGATCTGTTTAACCAATATCTTATCTTTTTCACACTGGCTTCAATAACTTTTATTTTTGTATTCAGATCTAAAAGGACATGTTTTTTGTCTGCCATTATTTTAACTCAATATTACAACAGTCTGATATTTGACTAAAGAACTGAATGACAGTACAGAAAAAAAAATTATACTATAGTTGCTGTCATAGGCGCAACCAGGCCGACCATATGGGGGGGGTTATAACATCCGCGGGGTCCTCCCCCGGAAAATTTTAAAAATTAAGATGCAAAATAACGAGTTTTAAGCTTCCAGGGGCCCTCCCCCGGAACATTTTAAAAATTAAGACGCAAAATAACAAGTTTTAAGCTTCCGGGGGCCCTCCCCCGGAAAATTTTAAAAATTAAGACGCAAAATAACGAGTTTTAAGCTTCCCACGCTTTATACTTGTATTAAGTAATTTATGGGCAGACTTAAAAAATTATACAATTTTCCTTTTTTTAATCAATGGGGGGGTTCAAACCCCCAAAACCCCCCCCTCGGTACGCCTATGGTTGCTGTACCTATACTATTTCCAACTAAAGAATAAAGTAGATGTAAACAAACACACTAATATGTATTACTCCACGACCACGTGTTCGTTGACACATTGCAGACGTCGCAATTTGAATGCAAGAGGAACTCGTTAATATTGATCAAAGTAAGCTAGCATCTACAGAAACAAAGCTGGATTTCACAAATATTACATATGCCTACGTTTAAAATGCTAATGCATTGTAATATTTCAATATCATAATGAAAATCTACCTACTGCAAAATGTATTAAAAATATTAAAGATCACAGTTTTTTCGCCACTATTTAACGGCTTTCCCCGCTTGTGCTTAACAACACGAGGTGGTGAGGCCTGATTAGCTTCAGCCATTGAACTGTATTGCTGTCTTTTATTATTTATAATAGCTGTGGTAAGCTTGTTTTCACCGTATGAATTAAACTTTAACTGTCTTCGAGGAATACATGACAAGTGACTGTGTTATTTTTTCATACGTTTGTTGTCTTCAGGCATGCACGTCGCATTACATTCAACGATAATATCAAATAATAATATTGGTATTGTTTAAGTCACATAGAAAGTGTTGCTACAAACTTGAGAAACATGCTTAATTTAGTCTACATCAAATACATTACTTACTTTTTATGTTTTGAAGAAACTACATTAATACTCGGAAGAAGACGACAAGCAAGAGCCTGAAGGGTTGTGCGTCCAACTGCCAATCATAACCCATCATGTCACGTGGTTTTGTTTACATCTACTTTATTCTTTAGTTGGAACTAGTATAGATCACTAATTGTTTAGCAGGTACAGTGACCTACTTTATGACCTTGACTGAAGGATTTCCCAGATTTTCCCCACCTCTTTTTACAGTGTACAGTTACATCTTACAAACAACCCTTCCCATGACAAGTCTGACAAAATAAATTCCTAAGCAGGCCAGTGGCAGTCCAAGTAAGTCCATTGTGACTGTTTTTGTAACTATATCAGGGTTGACAAGTAATACAGAACACATTTTCCTGTTTTACAGTACTCTTATAACTGGGTTTAAAACTAAATATTTCCTGTTAAAGTTGCAAAATAGTATTCTGCTTCCACACCAGACTGGTTCTAGTAATTACAGGTAAATTTACATGAATAATAAACCGTAATTTATAGCACCAGGAAATTTTTCTGATAAAGACAGTATTCCGGTTCATAAAGGTTCCATTGACGACAGGTTTTACTGTAATTAATTAATAGGTTGGTCTGAAAGTCGATGTCACAATCTTAACTAGCAAGAAATGAAATAATGTAGCTAAAATTTAATAGGATAACTAAAAATGCAATGACACAATTAACTGTTAAGCCGATGTCCCACAGTCCAATTTTGTGGTTTAAAAATTTGTATCAAATAGCATTTCTATACAACTATTTCTGGCTGTGCACACAAGAGTGCGTTTTGGTCCAATATACAGTGCCAGCTGTTCTCCCGAAACAAAATTGATAGCTACTACAATCGACATGGTGGTCAATAAGTACGCACTTGACACACATAACATTTTTTATGGAATCTTTCTCATAATTTCCAGAGCACCTCAGCGTTCATGCTGGTTGTAATAATGGTTATTGTTAATATTGTTGTAAATTCAAAGTCTTAGCATTCATTAATCTTCTTGACTTTAATATTATATTTTATCTTCTTGGTTATGTTCGCTGGTCTAGAATCAGCTATATGGAGGAAGAAGCCATGTTTTTACGTCATGCAGGTCTTGCAGGGATAGAATGACGCTCATTGGTTGATTTCATATTTTTGGATGGAAAAATAAAACGTTTCTATTCCGTTGCATGCAAAACAATTGTATGGAAAATATGGGATGGAATTTTGTGCAATGGCAGTCGGCATGTCACATGATCCACTTTTGTACACTTTTGGACCAAAAATTGAATCGTGGGACATCGGCTTTAGGCTAACTTGCATAAATATTTCACTCACTTCAGATCTTAACTTCTTTCATAAATCCTTCCTACATATTCAAATCTCACTGCCTTGCATTACAGTTGGAAGATGCCCTTAACTTCACATTCCCCATGTTGAGACATACTGGTACAGCTCTACCCCAAATAACTTTATCTATGAAGGAATAGGGTAAGATTTATTCCTCCAGGGCCCTATTTCATAAAAGTTACAATTTTACAGGTGACAGGTGACATAAAATTGTCTTACAGGTTTACATTTTGACAATTGTGTTTTTCATAAAAGCTGACAACTTTACATAAATGTCATGACAATTTTGTAGATTTGTATGACAATTTTACATATTGTTGTTTCTCAAAACTTTTGAGTTTACAGGTAAAAGTCTGACAAATATGTCAAATCTTAGGATACCTATCATTTATGAAACATTAATTTTTGCTGACATATTTACAAATTTACAAAAAATGTAGAATTGTCATTACAGAAGTGACAGGCAATCTTTCATATGTAGGCCAACAGAGTAGGTTATGTAAATGTGTGGCATAACTTGGCAAACTTTCTTGTGATTTAAACTTTGTTAATAAACTTGCTAAATTGTCTTGTTAATAATGAACACTAGTAGTAGTGATATTGATCGTAGTGAAAGTGGTGAAGAAATAGACATGAAACCACCCAGTGTTTTTAGGCAATATTAACCTAACTTTCAATTTCAGTGACTTTGTATTAAAAGAGAAATATAGGCCTAATTCAATTATTTTCGATAGTAATAATCGATTGCTTAGGTATCATATTCGATGTTGAGACATGTATGTGAGAGCCATCTACAGTGTACTAAAGTAATCTTTAGGTTTGACATAAAATTGTCGCGTTTATGAAATGGGTTCTTTTAGTCTGACAATTTACATTTATTTGCCTGTAATGTAAGGAAAAGTTGTAATATTTATGAAAAATACAATTGTCGTGACATATTGACAAATTTGTCAGACTTGACATAATTGTCGTATTTGTCACACCTGTAGAGTTTTATGAAATAGGGCCCTGGTTAAGTCAACTAGACATTCCATTATCTCCTGTAGCAGACTTTTTACTACAGGCGTTTCCCCAACTTTACACACTATCAGTGGACACTACCATTAACACTTTTGTATCCATAATAATATGTAGGCCTATAAGGAATTTTGCACAGAATGCAAGCTCGAATTAACCCTACACAATAAAAACAGGCCTACCTTGTTGTGTCTTCATGCAATGGACTCCTACTTTGCCGAGCTTGGCTCTGATCACTCTGTCTGTACCAGAGAGGTAGATATAGCGATTTCCAGCCAACGTAACTCCCGATGATGTCAAGATATCCTGCTTCTCAAAACCCTGTACAAGTTTTGCGATTTCTTCTTTGGACACCTGAAACAAGAAATAGCAATTAAACAAACATTCCAAGCCATCTATGCTAAACACAAATCAAATCTGAATGTATAAGCCAATAGAATGTTACACAACATGCAACTTTGACGAGTCACCAGTGTGCAGGTGTGCCTGTCTAATAGACAGAGAAGGGACATGCATGCCTACTCACTTAGAGGAACAAGCAAGCATCGTTTTAAGGCATTTCATTTCTTAAAAATAAGCAGTTATCTCCTCAAAGGAGCATCGTACAGATATGGGGTTTGGACAGGCGGCATCCAAATAAATACAGCTTTCTAATGGTGAAATCAGGAAATACCTACATGTAATAGATTTTGAGCACTCAAAGAAATAAGGTAAGTACATCTTTTACTGAGGCAGCGTGTTCCGTTAACTGTACCAACACCGCAATGACCTCATTCGCTTGTCACTCGTCACGTGACTCTGCCTGCTCCACCTCATGTTCAGAGTTGTTCTATGTTTACTCTAACTAAAAGACAAATAAACCTTTCAATTGTTTAACCTGTGATCGGCTGTTACGTAGATGGGTGTGATATTTTGTTTTTAGAAACAAGAAAAACAGCAAAATTTGATATCATATTCTTCTTCACTACTACAGGATTAGGCTAATCAGGTAAGAACTCTTACAGTCAAACTACAGAGATGTTCGAACAAATTTCTCTGCCAGACATGTTCGTTCTCTGTTGCTTACAATTCATTACCAAACAAGTCGGTCCGTTTCAATCAATTGTCAATAGGTTGGGAAATAAGTCAAACCGTTGCCATTGCAAGAGAAAAATGCAATGGTAAAGTGGGGAGTGAATTCTGCAATGCAAGTGTTTATTCCCCTTCCATGTAACTTATTACTTGAGACTGCATGTTAGGAAAATGCCTCTATTTTATGCATACAGATACTCAGTGTTGAAAACAGTCTCTATCCTTCCGGGGTAAAATCAAACTTCATGGAGGGGGGATTTTGGGCTTCAAATTTTGGTAATCAATAAAATAATAATGTAGTATGCATTATCTTACATTCACAGCAAACTAATGTGTAGAGGCCTTTATAAGGCACACATGTGGATAACTTCATCAATGAAACTTTCTGTGGGTTCCTCATCCCCTTCAGTAGACACCTGAGAAGGAAGAGTAACAGAATCCCTACATCGTTCAAAAGTCTAACATGCCTACAATAAATGAGTCTCCTGCAATATGCTGTCTTTTATAAAAATAAAATAAATAATGTTTCTTGTTTAGACATTGTATCTGTGATAAGATTGCACCAAGTAACCTCACACTACCACAGTAAACTGTTGACTAAACCGTTAATGATGCAACTGCAAGAAATTTAAATTTGTTACACCAGCCCTGCAGCTTTATACGTGTCTATTGTAGAGTTTCAAGTGGAATTACTTATTCATTGAGCCCATCATTCAACCCTATTCCGTGCTAACTCCATCCAACCATTCCTCGCAAATCATACTTCCCTTAAATCTATCTTAATATTATCCTCCCACCTACCCCTAGGTCTTCCAAGTGGTCTTTTCCCTTCGGGTCTTCCAAGTGGCTTTTTCCCTTTGGATCTCCCGGTCAATATTTTTGAGATATGTCCTTTCCTCCCCCACGCGCGCAACATGTCCAGCCCATTTCATCCGTGATTTAATTACCCTTATTATATCTTATGAAGAGCACAGGTTATGAAGCTCATCGTTATGCACTCCCCATTTTCATCTCCCTTATGCCCCAATATTTTCCTAAGCACCCTGTTTTCGAATGCTCTCAGATTATGTTCTTCCCAAAGATTATGCAACCATGTCTCACATCCACATAACACAACTAACAAGATAATTGTCATATAAATATGTATTTTTAGATTTCTGGACAGAAGTCGAGAATATAAGAGTTTCTGAACTGCATAAAAGCAGGCATTTCCTGATTTTAGTCTACACTTAACTTCTGCCTTATTATTTGTATCTGTAATTAGAACAATCCACAACGGGCAGATGGGGTTCGGCAGTCAGGAAGACAAGTCATCTAGGACAGAAAATTCCGAAATAAATCCAGGAAGAGGACTCTCGTAAGCCATGGTGAAGGCAACCATCTAGGGGATGAAAACCCCGACAGAAAATCCTGGTCCTCCAGGTTGGGGGTTCTGCGGTTGGGTTGGTGTCCCACCCAGATAAAAACATTTGTTCAGGCTTCAAGCTCAGAAGAATGATAGCCGGATGGATGTAACTAAGATGACCAGGATATGAAATAAGGTTATGAATAAAGGAATAGCAGAAGAATGAAATATAGTCACATGGAACGTGAGAGAAATAACCCGTTTATAATTTGTATTTACTCTCTCATACCTTCATTAATAACAACATTAAAACCCTAGCACAGCAAATGAACTTTTGTTTTGCATCATTAAAATCAGTGCCTAAATTATGTCCCACCTGTAATAGATTTTGAAAAAAAAAAAAAAATTAAAATATTTAAAATAAAGTTTAAATAATGCTTTGCATGTAGTGTGGACGAGAATTCACTGTACATTTTACAGGATGTGAAGAATCAATTCTAGTTTATTATGTATGATATGTAATAAACAAAAATAGTTTTTATAATTTGCTAGAATGTCCCACCTATAATTATGAAATGGCTATCATGTGCTTTTTTAAAATCTATAGGCTATATACCTGGTGAAAAGACTTATATTCCCACTTTTTCTCCAAAAAAATTAACATTCAGCACTATTTCCCTTTTTATGGATTAGTACAATAATATATTCTTCCCATTCCTTTGACAGTTCTTCCTTTCTCCAAATCATAAGAATGAGTTTATGGATCTCTGAATTCTATCTATCCCCACCTGCCTCAATTAATTCTGCTGGAATCTGGTCAACGGCTGTTTCTATTCTGTTAGAGACTGTTCAGCAACCAATGGCTCTGCTGTGAATATTTCACTTTCTTTGCGGACACTTTGGACAGCTCCATGTAAAATTAAGTGACTAAATAAATTTTTCCACCTATTCAAAATATTGTTTGGAGCCACGAGTCTAGTGCCATCATTGTCCTGAATTGTTTGTTCTAGGTTGAACTCCCTTGTAGAGATCCCTAACATTTTTGTCTTGGAGATAGTTTCTTTTCTTTGTTCTAATGGTTCTAGAGGTTTCTCATTTAGCATTATTGAGATTCCTGACAGTAGTTTCATTCGCATTTTGCAACCATCTTAGTTTCGCCTGCTTTCTTGCATTTACTAATTTCATGCACTCATCATTGAACCACAGTTTAAGTTATTTGGTTTCAGTTCAAGGGAACATAAATTCTCGTTTGCGGATACTTTAATATTGGCTTTAATGCTTTCCCAGGTTTTATTGACATTCATATCATCCCAAGCTTCTTGTTCTGCAGAGTTTTCTAGAACTACAAATCTATTTGAAATCTCTAACTTTGTAAATGTTCCTAATTTGGTCATCACATAGCTTTTTCAGATTGAATCTCTCTATATCGAATTTTGCCTAGTCCCTTTGTTTAATGAAAGTTTCTTTTGAAAAATTACAACTACTAGATAATGATCTGAATGGCAGTCAGCATCCCTAATTGAACATCAATTATACTAGGCTGCCTCCTTGCATCTATTAGCACATGGTCGATTTGAAGAGTCATTCCATCTGGCGAGGTCCATGTGTATTTATGAATGGGGGAATTTTTGTACTCTTTCTGATTAATTTTTTATCAGTGGCAAAATTCACTAATCTAACCCCATTGTCATTGCTCTGCAAATGGAGACTTTCATTCCCAATTGTGGGTTTAAAAATATCCCCCCTTCATACTTTCGCATTGAAATCTCCTAATACAACTTTCATATGATAAGCCAGAAACTGGTGAAATGTTTGTTCTATTTCCTCATAGAAACTGTCCTTATCATCATCGTCTTTATCCTCCGTTGGTGCATGGACATTCGTACTATCATGTCACACCACTGTCCTCTTAGAATAACATAAGAAAGCTTATTATTAATAAACTCTCTTTTAATGACTGAATTAATTCTATGTATGAAGTACTTGGCCACTAATTGATGGTTATCATTCCCTTTCCTATACAAAAAGGTGTACACATCTGTATGTATTGGACCTTCACTCTCCCATCCAACTTTCTGCACTTCTACTACATCTCACCTGTATTTCATGGATTTGTTATTTTTATTAATTATAAATAATAATTATTATACACTTGGTAGGCCTACATCAACTAATAACTTAGAATTTAACATTTTTGGGTGGAGGGATTTACCCATCTCGGGCCACCCCCTGAATTAATCACTGCAGATATATCTTTAAGATATCTGTAAGTTATAGGGCTCTGTACAGCACAGATAAGTTTGCCAATATTTGCATATTTAGGTGTACAATATCTTTAGTCTTATAATGACCTCTTCCCTTAGAACTGCTTACACTATTTTACCTATTCCTCTCAGCCCCATCAATCAGTGAACAGCAACTCAGTGAACAGCAACCCAGTTATCAGCAGCCATCCTAACTTCCTGAGTTCCATGAAACATTTACACAATCCCAGCAAAAGTACAAAGAAACTGGTTGTGTGAACCGCTATCAATGCAGAATGACTTTCAGCTGTGTGGTGTACAGTAGAACTCCAATTATCTGCATTAATTGGGACCAGACCCGACCCGGACAATCAAATATCCTGATAATTGGATAAATCATGAAAAATGTCATTTCTAAAAATAAAAATAATAATAAGACAATTTTTAAAAAACTAGTACAGACAGTAGCCTACTGCACTTACATAAAGTGTCACATCTTGAACTTATCGGTCAGAGTCAGTTGTTTTGGCTAAAAGATTTGCTTTTTTGAAAATAATTATTTCTGATTATAATCAGCCCTGAAAGAGAGTTTCTCAATGTTCGCTGCTGAAAAAACTACTTGAACACGGCATCCGGATAGCTGGAGTTCAGATAATTGTAGTTCTACTGTAGGCCTACTGTCTACTTCAATTTGCAAAGGAAAGAAATAGCTTCACTATTAGGAGAGCGAAAAGAGGTAACCCCCAAAACCTGTACATAGCCTAATTAGAAAAACAACGGCATGGGAAGGAGTCTCCTTAAGGTGGAATCCACTTTATAATGCATATTGCCCGATTTTCAAAGTTAATAGTGCACTGCATTAGAACAGTTAATTTTTACAGTAATGTTCCCTTCATGTTTCCAGCGACCTAAAGTTGTTTATGGTAGGGTGTTTATCCCAAACCTGCTTTGTAAGCAGTCAGTTTCCTTCTTGAATTTATTAATGTAAGTGGCACCATTAACACCCCAATTGTTCATTACGCTGTCAATCACCTTTCTTTCATTCAACTGCAAACATGTGTGAATGATGGGCTGTGGATTACCTGAAGGTTTGGAGGGGTGCCTTTTACTTTCTCTCGCTGTACCCATCCATGATGGACTAATAAATTATGCAAATGGTTTCACAGTGTTAGATTTTTTATTTTACTAAAGAAATTACTAGATGCATTCCAGATATGGTAAGCATTAAATTAAAGCATTAACTTGTCAACAAGTTATTTGTAAAACACAGTACCTAACCTCCACACATTATACCTTTCAAAGACTCACATTACTGTAAAACGTCAAAATTTATTACGAAAATTAAAAGGTAGTGTCTATTTTTAAGATTTTTAGTGTCTTTTGCATTTCTATTTTGAACTTTTTAGTGCTTAACATACAGTCTTTATGATGCGGTACAAGGTATTTTATCTTAAGGTTTTTTAAAGTTATGGTTACCGGTTTGCATACAAATCAGGCTGCATATATGTCAGAGCAACTATAAATGAACAAAGCCACCAAGAGAATGGTAGCATTGATCAACATATGTTGTGTCAACCCCCAACCCCCAGAGATAGTCACAAACTGTCAAAATACTTATTTCAGTAACGTTGTAGTGAGACTAGGGGGGGGTTTCACCTACCGGTACTTGGGAACAATAGGTGTGATTACAAGTGGAAGTGGGCTGAAGGAACTACTCTCGAGAATTTATGCTGAAAACAGCATAGACAAGATGTTGTCCAGCCCTGCTTATGCAAGAGCATTAAGAGCTCACATTTTGGTCTATCTCGCCTTGGCAAGTGAAGTTGTGTAAACAATTCACCTGACTGAAGAGGCTATAGGCTACACTGTTAGTCACTAAAACCCTAGTCCCTACGATTGACCAAGTTTCACGAGTCACTAGTGATGTAATCACGCTCAGACCAGGTCCCAAGTCTCATCAGGACCGTGTCTGCATACAAGCAGCACAGCGTACTGAAGCTCTCTCCCCACTACCTTCGCTACCTAACCAGTGACTCGAGCTGTAGTTGGACCCAGGAACGAGCATGATTCTCGCAGGAAATGCCAGTCTCTGGTGGATATGTATGTTCCCTATACAAATCGATGCATTTTGCATGAAATTTGGTACACATACCCTGTTCAGCCCGGAAAACGCAGCCAACATTGAAATTCAAAGAACTGCTCCTCCTCTTGAAAAATTATATGATTTCTGAAAATATTACACTGAATATACAGTGAAATCCCCATACAACGATTACCGATATAACGATAATACTCTTTATAACGTTAAAATATTTTGGTCCCGGCATTCTTTCATTAAAATAATGTAAAATTCCCCTCGGTTTTACGATACTCTTAATAACGATAAACCTCTCCATTACGATTACATTTAGAATCCCCGTAAAATACCTTTTCCTCGGTACAAAGACAAAAATAGATCGTGAAAGTGCAAATCACGAACTCCCCGGAGTTAACGGAAGAAAACATTGAGGGAATCCAAAACAAGCAGGCGAAAGATGAAGAAGAGGAGGTAGAACAAAGTCTGCATCTACCAACCTTAACCGCACTGGAAGCCATTGCCTCTATGTATGTGTTCTGTGCTTGCGAGGCTCTGCAGAATTTTCTGTCGAGTGTTCCATCGGTGCCAGAATGTCATTTAGTGAACCTCGAATCAAATAAGGGCATTGTGTGTATCCCTGTTCATAAAAAAAGCTAAACAGACTGTCATTTCTGACTTTTACAAATAGGGGCAAAAATGAGTCATCCTGTTCATGGTGCTGTGCTATAATGCAATGTAAAATGTGTTTGCTCATAGTGCAATAATTTAAGGGTGGAGTGAATACAGTACAGTATAGCACTTCTTGTGATAAAATTCTTTATTTCGCTAAATACTTCAAAATTTGAACATTTTTTTGTAAATTCTCGATATAACAATATATCTCTCTACAACAATATATTTTTCTGGTCCCTGCAAATTCGTTGTATCAAGATTTCATTGTATATCAAATGCTATTCAGTTCTCATGACAACAGTGTATTGTTTACAGCGTTCACACAGGGTTCTGGGAGCTTCATAATACTGGGCATTAACAAATTCTGAGACTATCAATTCTACACAGTGGTGTAAATAAATAAATAATTAAATCCACAGAAATAAAGCCCAAAGTAATGCAGTCACATAACTTTCTCTACCCTGGACATGGAGAATATCTACAAAAATAATGCACAATGTGATGCAGTCACGTAACTTGCTCTACCATGAACATGGAGAATATCTAAGAAAATAATGCACAAACTGATGCAGTCACATAACTTCCTCTACCCTGAACATGGAGAATATAATTTTCTCACTTCACATTTTGATGTAGAATAAGAGGTCGTATTGCAGGGACAAGTTAAGTGCGTGCCAGTGAGTATGCTGTATCGGAAGTCTGTGTAGATGTAGGCTAGATGTAGATATCTCGTCCTGTAGATCCTGTGTTGAGCGGGGCTCAAGGATATAGAACACGTCAGATCAAAAAATACATGCATGTTATAACAATAATATAGGCCTACAGAAAACGTAAGCTGCCAAATTTATCCAAGCTGGAAATATTCCTCCAAATTGTAGAAGGTGTGAGTTATTAAAAATTCCTTGACAGCTGTTTTGAAAGGTTTGCTATTTCTTTGAATACATAATAATTTAATGTTGTTTGGAAGCTTGTTATATATCTGTACTGCAGAATAATAAGCACCCCTCTGAAAGAGTTTTAACGAGTTATTTGGTCTGTGTAGATTATTCATGTTTATGGTAGTACGTCCATGTACACTAAAATTAGTTTGAAATTTATCAATATTATTCACTACATAACACATAACAGAGTATATATATACTCCCCTGTAAGAGTGAGGACTTTTAATTTTTCAAATAGCGGTTTACAAGATTCCCTTTTTTTCTTTCCACATACAGTATTATTTTTATTGCCCGCTTTTGTAATCTAAATATTTTCTCCCTATGGGAAGAGTTGCCCCAGAATATGATCCCGTACCTCATTACCGAGTGATAATATGCAAAATATACCATAAGTAATGCATCCTGTTTTAATATATTATTCAAGATTCTTAAAGCAAAGCAGGCTGAACCCAGTTTTGGATTTATCATTTCTCTGTGTGTCTTCCAGTCAAGATTTTGGTCAATTTGCAGTCCTAAAAATTTTACATTGCTAATTTCTTGTATGATTTGTGTTCCATAATTAATTTCAAGATTTGAGATACATCTGTTTTTTGTTCTAAATTGTATAAAATGGGTCTTATCAATATTAAGTGTCATTTTATTAGCTAGAAACCATGTGTTTAACTCGTGAAAT